>CM057225.1:93927089-96513596 GCA_029891385.1 Erythroxylum novogranatense | reverse complement strand
TTGCATTGTAAGAGTTCTGCTTGAACTACAAAGTGTGCTGATAAAGTAGTTTGCAAAATCCTAAGTGGGAGCTTAGGCAGGGGCGTGGGTCTTATCACCTAGAACCTCTATAAAATGTGTGTTTGATCTTCTTCCCTACTCTTTTCATTTAAATTTGTTTAAATTATTTTTGTGAATTAACTTCTGATTTTATTGTAGAAAAATTACAAAAGCTTAAAAGATCTATTCAACCCCCCTTCCAGATCTATATACGTGAAGGAGCTCCATTGTTGGGCCCCGATTTTGTTTTCTTGATGTTATTAAGTATGAATTAATTTGATTGTGTTAGTTGTATGATTTATGGCATAGTTTGATTTTATTGAAAGTATTAATGGAAAATTAGGATTTATTTGAGTTTAGTATGGAATAAATGTTTATGGAAGAGTAGATTTATATGATGGAAAAATGGGCAAAACCTTTAAGTTATGATGTTTCGAGGCTGTTAAAGGAGGGCTTTTAGTCCATGTGCTATTTAGGGCTTAGGAAATAGAAAGGAGTTAAAAAGAGAAGAAAGAAAGGAAAATAAGGAGAAAAGAAGAAGAAGAGAGAGAGTCAAGAGGAAGAAGAGGAAGAAAGAGGAAGCTAGGTTGGGGCATTTCAAGCCAGATTTCAAACTTTCAGAGTATGTAAATGATTGTTCTTCTTGTTTAGAATGCTTTAAACCCTATTTATGTTTGGATTGAGTAGGAAAGCGATGGTTTAGGTTTTATGGGAGAACTTTGGTAGAAATCCATGGGTTTTGTGTTGTTGATGTTTTGGTGTTAGAATGAGTTAGGAAGTATGGACTTGATTAAAGGGTTAGATGTGTTGTAGTTGAGAAAGGGAAGGATTTAAGGTTGAAAAATGTTGAAAATCTAGGTTAGGACATTGGCCTTTCCGCGCGTATGACGTCAGGTGAGTCTGCCTTCTGACGTCTGACAGCAAAGACGCCGATCTGAATGCGTCTGAGAAAGCGTGTCATGATTTGATGCGAGCCTCATCGTGTGGCGAGGCCATTCCAGCAAAGATGTTTTAGTGTTTTGAGCATATCTTTTGCTACAGAAGTCCTTTTGGGTGATTTTTAGGCGTTGTAAACTAGAGTCATAGATCTACAAGTTTTATGATGTAATGAAGTTCTGAATCAGTTTAAGGATGTGAAATTTTGGATGGAAGTTAAGAATGGAAATATTGTTTCAGCATGAGTTATTGAATGAGATTTTAGTTCTTATTTAGGAGATCCAAGTGAGCAAGAGGATCAAGAGGCTCGAGAGGAAACTCATTCCTAAGCAAAACAAGCAAGAAATGTGTGGGTTCATGTTTATAATAGAGTAAATAAGTTACTCATTGTTTTGTTCAAATCGAGAAAGATTTAAGGCATTTAAATTGCATCATCAACGATTGCATTACATGTTATTATGAATGATTATATTCTGCTATATGATTTGCATTCATGATTGTTAACAAGGTTTTCAAAGTGGTGTTCTCCTTTCACGAATACAAGTACATGAAATCAAGTTTTTACGAAATATATGACAAGCGAAGTTTACGAGCAAGAAGTGCCAGTTTGGCAAAGCAAGTTTACAGAACAAGAATCATGCATATTTATGTGGGTTTCACGGTATGTCCCTCCACGAATAGTCAAGTGCACATTGACTCGCGAAGGCTTCTCCAGCATTCTGCCCATTGGGTACAGGGTTTCTCTCAGTTCCCTCGCGAAACTACGTCTACACGTCAACATTCGATGGAATGTGGCAGTGCGTCATGAACCGACAACCCGAACCATCGTGTTATGTTATGTGTTTGATGATCTATTATTATGAATCATGCATCATGAATTGTTAAAGAATCGAGCATATTTCAAGATAATGACTCATGCGTGTTCAATCGCTATGATTTCAACAAGTATCACGCATGATGAGTTATTTTGATTACTTTTGCTTATTTCTATATTATAAATATGTTCCCCAGCTTTATAGCTCACCCCCTCTAATCTCCCCCATTCGGTGCATGAAAGAGAGGCCGAGTGAGTCATGCGAGTTAACGTGACTCCATTTGTCATGTTTATTTTAAGCTTTAGTTACATTTCAAGTATTATTGGTTCAAGAGTATTTTCTATTTTAGCTCTTGAACTCGAAAGTTAATAATTTAGTTTGAGATATTCTTAAAACTTTATGAAATTCATTTTGGAGCATGAATTATGGATTTGTTTGTTTAAATCACATGAAAGCGGGTTTCAAGTTTGTTTTCCGGTAGGCCCATAAATCTTCCACGGGTCTTTTCCTTAAATGTATAATTAGCATTGTTTCATGCCACGCTCTCATGTCCGATGTTGGGCTCCGGCAGCGGGGTCCAACATGTTGTGGTATCAGGCGCTAGGTTTTTGATCTAGAGGTGAATGACATTGCTTCAAGGAATAACGTGTATTGTTTTTACGATAGGAATAACTTGCATTGTTTTACGATTGGAACTGTTTTGCATATTTTGAAACTTGTATTACTTGAACTGAATTTTCAATGGTTTTTATTCAAAAGAGTGAACATGCCACCTCGAAGGAGAACTTGGGAGCTACGACTCGGTCTCGTTCTAAATGGGAATGCGGATGAATCTCATATTCCTCGGGATGTCGGGACACATTACGTTCCGATTCAGAGGCACCTAGTTTACAACAGCAAGTGCCTCCTCGCCTCCTCCTCATGCTGAAAATCCCGTGGATCCGGAGTTTCTTGAAGCCTTTGCTCGAGCTTTCACGTATGCCATGGGTGAGAGATCTCGATTCGATCACAAGTTAGGTGAGCAGGGTGGGCGTTATGATAAGCTCAGTTTGAGGCGTGGATTTGATTGGGACGATTAATCCGGAAGAGGCTGGAAGCACGGTTAAAGAGGACCGAGAGGGTTCTAATCTGATTGAAATGCTCGAGATGAGAGACAAGCTAGCTTATGCGTTCGGTTTTTGCGAGGTGTACGCCTTTGCGTTGGTGGAATCGATGCCTCACAGGTCGAGGTTGTTCCTTGGTCTTGACATGGAGGATTTTTGTAGAAGTGTTCGAAGAAGTATCTCAGGGGTTTATGTATGCAAGATAAGGCAGAATTTCTGAATCTTATCACGAGAGGACACGATGGTGATGTATGAATTTGAAGTTCACCTGGCTTTCTCGTTATCACGCCAACATTGTGGCGGCAATGAAGACAAAGTCGTAAGTTTGAGCAGGTCTTCACTTGGGGATCGGGAGAAAGTCTGTCTATAATTTACTGTGACTACCGATGAGTTGGTGGATCTTTGCACTCCAGTGAGAAGGTGGAAAATATCGAAATAAGTGAACAAGAAGAAGAAACGGGGCGCAGACTTTCAAGAAGGTGCTAGTGCTCAATGCACGAGGAGGAGCACGAGGAGCTCTTCTGATCGAGTGAAGTGGGTAGTAGTGCAGTTTCGAGAACAGCAAGGTGAGGCGATGAATGCGAAGCCTCACAATGTGGGAGGCACCTGGTGAAAGTGGAAGGATTTGGTACACCATCCTTATGTGACTAGTGTGGGAAACATCACGGGGAGAGTGCCTCAGGTCACTTGGAGTTTGTTTTAGATCACCGGAGAGAGGGACATATAGCGAGGATTGTCCACAGCACTGAACAAGAGGGGTCACAGATTCCAAGCTCAAGGTGTGCGAGGCAGTGGGAACAGGGCGATTCTTGAGGTAAAGCAAATCTGGGGACTGCAGGAAGGCTATTCCTCGAGGAAGGCCAAGGGTCGGCGCCTGACAAGAGTGTTTGCCATGACTAGGGAGGAAGCTGCAGCTACACTGAGGTTGTCAGGGTATGGCTCGATCATTTGATTCGAAGCGGTATTTGTTTTGATTGATTACGGTTCCACACTCTTTTGTTTACGCAAGCATAGCATTGCATGGTGTGGTCATGCCTTTGGATGGGCCTTTGATTGTTAGTACTCCTCTAGGGAGGAATGTGGTGATCGGTCGGTGTATGAGCGGTGTGAGGCTTTTCATTGATGGTCTTTAGATTGGTAGTGGACTTACTACCACCAGACCTTAGAGGGTTAGATGTTATCTGGGGATGGATACTATGGAGAAGTGTCGGCCAAAATTTGGATTGTGGTCGAAAAGAGGTAAAGTTTGATCTGGCAATGGTGAGAAGGTGATCTTCGGAGGAGGCAGAAGACACCCGTCACAGAGGCGATTCGATTATATTAGGTGAAAGGATGATGGGCGAGGATGTGAAGCTTTCTTGGCGCATGTTGTGGATGTCGGCGTGAATGAAGGGAAGTTAGAGGATTTCCGATTGTGAGGGGTTTCGGATGTGTTCCCGGATGAATTGCAGTACTGCTTGCCGCGTGAGGAAATCGAGTTTGCCGTTGACTTGATCCCGAGTCGTGCCAATCTATACCGCCTTATAGGATGGTTCGGTGAGTTGAGGGTGAAGGAACAATTGGAGGAACTTTTAGAGAAGGGTATGTTAGGTGAGTTAGTCTCCTTAGGGGCACCGATTTTGTTTGCCGAAGAAAGATGGATCATGGCGGATGTGTATTGACTATCGGAGACTCAACAAGTTAACAATTAAAACAAGTATCCTCTGCCATGGATAGATGATCTGTTTGACCCATTTGCGAAGCGAGGTTTTCTCAAGATTGATCTCGGTCGGGGCTATCATCATTTCGAGAATCAAGGAGTGCGATATAAGATAACATTCGGGACTCGATATGGGCATTATGAGTTTTGGTTATGCCATTCGACTTGACCAATGCTTGGTACTTTCATGGATCTTATGAATAGGGTCTTGAGGTTTACGGATCGGTTGTCATAGTGTTTATAGATGACATTACGGTGTATTCTAAGAGTGAAGAAGAGCATGAGGGCATCTCGGATTGTATTGCAGACTCTTGGGAGAGAGAGCTTTATGCCAAGTTCAATGATGTGAGTTCTAGCTTCATGAGGTGACTTTCCTTGGGCATGTGATTTCGCGAGGATGGAGTGCATGTTGATCAGGAAAGTTGAAGCGATGGTCAATTGGCATGCACCCAAGTCGTGACAATGGTAAGGAGTTTTACGGGTGGCGGGTTACTACAGGAGGTTTGTAGAAGGATTCTCCATGATAGCTGCTCCGATTACCAAGCTATTGAGGAAGAATCGAAGTTTATTTGGTGATGAATGCGAGAAGAGCTTTGAGGAGCTCAACGCGAGTTGACAAGTGCTCGATCTTGATTACGCCTTCGGGTGATGAGGGTTATCTGATGTATAGTGATGCTTGAGGAAGGGTCTAGGTTGTGTGTTGATGCGAGAGGCAGGGTGATAGCATATGCTTGAGCTGAAGCGGTATGAGTTAGATTATCCGACTCATGACTTGGAGTTAGCGGCGATGATCTTTGCCTTGAAGATTTGGAGGCATTATCTTTATGGGGGTTCGAACAAGGATCTTCTGAGATCACGAGAGTCTCAAGTACTTATGAGCCGAAGGAATTGAATTTAAAGCGGAGAAGGTGAATTGAGTTACTCAAAGACTATGATTTGTTGATTGGTACCATCGAGGGCAAAGCGAATGTAGTGGTGATGCTTTGAAGCGGAAGTCTATTGCTCATGTTCGAGAACGGTTTATCTTCCTTTATTGGAAGAGATGGCCAAGCTTAAGATAAGCTTGAAGCAAGCGGAACAAATTGCCTCTAGCTAATTTGAGTGAGGCTATACTCCGGGAGAAGGTTAGGGAGTTGCGAGCATGAATGCTGAAATTGAGCAAGCTTGAGAGGAAATTGAGAATAGTAAGGTTTAGAGAGGTCGTAGTGAGAGATGATGGACTCATGATGATAGGGACAGGCTTTGTATTCCAGATAGCAAGGAGGTTAGGATGAGATTTTGGATGAGGCACAATCGTCTTATGCCATGCACCCAGTAGCACCGGGATCTCTGAGAGAGATTTGAGAGAGCATTTCTAGTGGAATGGCATGAAGAGGGATGTAGCGAGTGTGTCGATAAGTGTCTCGTGTGTTAGCAGTTAAATTTGAACACCAGGCGCCTTCGTACAGTTAAGGCCATTGTCCATTCCTAAGTGGAAGTGGCAAAGAATGACCATGGATTTTCGATGGGTTTTCTTAAGACTAGTAGGAAGCATGATGCCATTTGGGTTATTGTGGATAGGTTGGCGAGAGTTAGCCCATTTACGGCAATCAGCGGATTAATTAGTTGCATGTACTAACGAAGTACATTGATGAGATAGTGAGATTGCATGGAATTCCAGATTCTATAGTTTCGGCGGGGATCCTCGGTTTACTTGATTTTGGAAATCTTGAAGGAAGCTTTAGAGTAGTAGCACTTAGTCTGCGCATTTCACCCTCGAGCGGACGGTCGATTTGAGAGGACCATTCGGACACTCGAGGAATGCTCGGGCATGTGTTGGATTTGTGGGGCTTGGGATGAGCATTTACCATTGGTTGAATTTGCTTATAATAATTACGTACCATTCGAGCATTGAGATGGCTCCATATGAGGCTTTATATAGAAGGAGGTGTAAAAATTGATATGTTGGGATGAAGAAGAGAGAGAAGCTGGTAGGACGAGTTGATTCGATATTTGTTGATAAAGTCAATCTGGTTAGCGAGTGGCTTAAAGCGACTCGAGGATAGGATGAAGAGTTACTGTGATGCTCGTCGGAAGGAGATGGAGTATGAAGTCGGTGGGAAAGTGTTTCTCGAGCGTCTCCTTGGAAGGGAGTAATGAGGTTTGGCAAGAAAGGCAAGTTGAGTCCGAGATATGTGGGTCCTTATGAGATTCTTGAGAGGATCGGACCACTAGCTTCTGAGTTAGCGTTGCCGCGAGTTGTCTCGAGATCCATGATGTTTTCATGTTTCCATCTTTGAGGAGAAATGCAGATCAGATCCTTCTCATGTCATTCGAGGTTCAGAGGTTGATTGAGAGGCGACTTGAGTTATGAGAAAATCCCGATGAGATCTTGGACACAAAGAAAAGGTCCTCGGGAATAAGACAGTTCAGCTAGTTAATGTTACGTGGAGGAACCATTGATGGAAGAAGCCATGTAGGAGCCTTTGGGCCTTGAGAAGAAGTATCCAAGTCTTCGATGATTGAGTAAATTTTGAGGGCGAAATTTCTTTTAAGAGAAATGTTAGGCCCAGTTTTGTTTTCTTGATGTTATTAAGTATGAATTAATTTCATTGTGTTAGTTGTATGATTTATGGCATAGTTTGATTTTATTGAAAATATTAATGGAAAATTAGGATTTATTTGAGTTTAGTATGGAATAAATGTTTATGGAAGAGTAGATTTATATAATGGCAAAATGGGCAAGGCACTTAAGTTATGATGTTTGAGGCTAAGCAAAGGAGGGCTTTTTAGTCCATGTGCTATTTAGGGCTTAGGAAATAGAAAGGAGTTAAAAAGAAGAAAGAAAGAAAGGAAAATAAGGAGAAAAAAGAAGAAGAGGAGAGTCGTAAGAGAGGAAGAAGAAGAGGAAAAAAGGAAGCTAGGTTCGGGCATTTTCAAATGATTTGAAGCTTTCGAGTATGTAAATGATTGTTCTTCTTGTTTAGAATGCTTTAAACCTAGTTGTGCTTGGATTGAGTAGAAAGCGATAGTTTAGGGTTTATGGGAGAACTTTGGTAGAAATCCATGGGTTTTTATGTTGTTGATGTTTTTGGTGTTAGAATGAGTTAGAAAGGAAGTATAGGACTTGATTAAAGGGTTAGATGTGTTGTAGTTGAAAAGGGAAGGATTTAAGGCTGAAAATGTCAAAAATCTGGGTTAGAAATTCGGCCCTCCGTCCTTGCGTCGACGACGTGCAAAAAAGACGCCTGCATGACGTGGGCGAGCCTCGCGTCCGACGAAGCGAGCCTCGTCTCGGCGAGGCCAATTTTTTTTCCATCAAAGATGTTTTTAGTGTTTTGAGCATATCTTTTGCTACAGAAGTCCTTTTGAGGTGATTTTTCAGGCGTTGTAAACTAGAGTCATAGATCTACAAGTTTTATGAAGTAATTAAGTTCTGAATCAGTTTCTAAGGATGTGAAAGTTTGGATGGAAGTTAAGAATGGAAATATTGTTTCAGCATGAGTTATTGAATGAGATTTTGGTTCTTATTTTAGGAGATCAAGTGAGGCAAGAGGATCAAGAGGCTTAAGAGGAAACTCATTCCTAGGCAAGAACAAACAAGGAAATCAGGTGGGTTCATGTTTGTAATAGAGTAAATAAGTTACTCATTGTTTTGTTCAAATCGAAAAGATTTAAGGCATTTAAATTGCATCATCAACGATTGCATTACATGTTATTATGAATGATTATATTCTGCTATATGATTTGTATTCATGATTGTTAACAAGGTTTTCAAAAAGGGGTGTTCTCCTTTCACGAATACAAGTACATGAAATCAAGTTTCTGAAATATATGACAAGCAAGTTTACAAGCAAGTGCGGTTGGCAAACAAGTTTACAAGAACAAGAATCATGCATATTTATGTGGGTTTTGCGGTATGTCCCTCACGAATAGTCAAGTGCACATTGACTCACGAAAAGGCTTCTCCTCCTTTGCCCCTAGTGGCACGGGTTTCTCACAAAGATTCCTCTCGAAACTATGTCTACACATCAACATTACGATGGAATGTGTAGTCGTCATGAACGAGGACAACCCAAACCATCATGTCATGTTATGTGTTTGATGATCTGTTATTATGAATCATGCATCATGAATTGTTCAAGAATCAAGCATATTTCAAGATAATGACTCATGCATGTTCAATCGCTATGATTTCAACAAGTATCCGACAATGAGTTATTTTTGATTACTTTTGCTTATTTCTATATTATAAATATGTTCCCGAGCTTTATAGCTCACCCCTCTAATCTCCCCATTCGGTGTGAGCAAGAGACCGAGTGAGTCACGAGTTCTGACGACACTCCATTTTGTCATGTTTATTTTAAGCTTTAGTTACATTTTAAGTATTATTGGTTCGAGAGTATTTTCTATTTTGGCTCTTGAACTCAAGTTATAATTTGGTTTGAGATATTCTTAAAGGCTGTATGAAATTCATTTTGGAGCATGAATTATGGATTTGTTTGTTTAAATCATATGAAAGCATGTTTCAAGTTTGTTTTCGATGGGCCCATAAATCTTCCATGGTCTTTTCCTTAAATGTATAATTAGCATTGTGTCACGCCACGCTCGTGTCCGATGTTGGGCTCCGAACAGAGGTCCAACATCCGTATCCACTAGCGGGCGTGGGAGAAGCCTTTAACTTGGTCAGCGTGCACGTGTCTTAACATGGGGACCATCCCAAACCCACATAAGACATAGTTCATGACTTGTAAACTTGTTGCCCAAAATGACACTTTTCTTGAAAACTTGTTTTTCATATACTTGCTATAACTTGAAAATTATTTCTGAAAACTCAATTTCATAAACAGGCATCTTTTTAAAAGAATCACTTTCGTGGTCTTTTTTTTTTAAATCATCACTCAGATCATGTAATAAACATATAGCAGATTTCATAAATCATTCATGAATAATAATGCAGCACTTATGATGCAAAAGAAATCATAAAACTTCTTTAATTTAATGAAAATAGTAGTGGCTTATTGATTCTATCATAAACATGTACCCTTGATTTCCTTGCTTATAGGCTTACTCAAAATGTCTCTTCTCTTTACAACAACACGAGGTATCAAAGGTTCTTTTCTGCAATATCGTTAATATGTACTCCGTAAGATGATCTAACTAAAATAGGCCTCTATGACCCCCTTGGTTCTTCATCAAATGAAGAAATCTTTGGCTCAATTAGAGCTCTTCTCTTCTCTACCTTTTCTCTTCTTGAACAACTTCAAAATCTTTCTTGAAGATTAACACAATTAAAACCCTAGCTTATTTTCTTTTCTTTCTCTCTTTCATTCTTTTTCATGTTTTCTCTCTCTTATCTCTTCTCTCATCCACGCATTTTTTTCTCCCTAATCTTCTCATTCACGTTTTCTCCTTCTCTTAAATATAAGTCCACATTTTGTCCTTGTCCTTTTATGCCCTTAATGAGTCCAAAAAGTCCATTTTGTCCTTCCTTATAGGCTTATTTTTAAACTTAAGTGTATTGCCAAAAACACCCTTGAACATTCTGACATAACACTTTATTCTAGAAAAATGTTCCCCGTTTGTCTCAAGTTTCTAATGACACCAAAATCACCAAAATCATTCAATTTGGTTGAGTGATTCAAAAGATATACTTGAAACATTTTAGATTGCTCTTGTCCATAACAATATACTATGCACAAATTCCATCTGAAATTTAAACATCTTAGAGACTGAATTAGATTCAACTTTCTTCATACCATTTTAGCTCCATGTCTCTAGTTTACCACAAATCATAAATTATCTCATTTGGAATCCTATAGATCTAAATATACCTAAAATACTCAAGTATGTTCAATAGAATATCATCAGTTCATATTACTTAAGAGCACACTCACTATACCGTCCCTCTTTTCACTCAATCATTCTACATTCATTTGGATGGCCATGATTTTGGTAAAGATGTATAGCAATGTATTACTGAGTCCAATGGTTAAAGAATCTAGTTATTGGGGTGTCTATAGAAAAAGTTATGGCTAAAAGAATCTAACATGTTCATGTCTTTACTCATATTGTACATGCCTTGGCGCAATTGCCATAACTCTCACTCCAAGTGTCAGATTGACTTCATTTTTAGATGGTTTGAAAGAAGACTTCTAGATCGACAACTTTTATGAAGAACTCAAAGACCAATTCTACCTTTGGCATGTTCAAAAATGGATTAGAAAACAACGATATAAACTAAGATGATGCAGAAGGTCAAACTAAGACGATGCGGAAAGTCAAACTAAGACGATGCGGAAAGTCAAACTAAGACGAAGCAAAACTAAGATGAAGCAAACTAAGGCGAAACAAAACTAAGGCAAGCAAAACTAAGGCGAAGCAAACTAAGATGAAGCAAAACTATGACAAAGCAAACTAAGACAAAAGCAAAACTAAGGCGAAGCAAACTAAGACAAAGCAAAACTAAGGCGAAGCAAACTAAGGCAGAAGCAAACTAAGGCGAAGCACCGTGCGTAAGAAGATGTTTCAACTCATTCTTTCTAACATCCCCAAAGTTCTAAATCACTATCTAAACTCTCAAAGGATCTCCATTTATAAGGATCATATCTCTCGACTCAATTGTCCAAAAATTCCATACTTTATGTAGTTGCAAGATAAAAGAAAGATCTACAACTTGAAGAAGGCAACTTTGTCAAAATCTATCTAGATCAATCCAAAGTTTCCCTAAATTTAAAACATGAATTTTACATTCATCTTCCAATGTACTATACCCAATTCTCAACTTCATGACAAAGTTCAAGATTCTTAGAGACAGAATTTAAATTCGATGTCTTCATAAGAAATGTAGCCATATATCTCTAGTTTAATCTAAATAAGAATCATCTCGTTTAGACAACTAGAGAAACCGTTGTAGCTAAAATATTGAAGCATACTCAGTGAACATTTTCTAGATCAACTACCAATTTGTTTCAAAATCTTTCCTTAACACAACTCATACCAAGATCACCTTTTTCTACTGTATTTTCCCTTCATTCTCAACTTCATTTCAAATCAATGTCCTCCATAAAGAAAAATTATAATCCATGACTAATCATAAAACCAATGATAGAACATACACATATATACCTATTCTTCATCAATTTACTACACAAATATTGCTTTCATGTTACTGATATCTTTCACCTTACTTCTTTCTATTTCAAAAATCTCTTATCCACCAAAAACACCATAACAAATCATAAATCTATCCACATCTCTCATTCCCTACTTTACTCTTACCTATCTTTTCTTGGTTCACGAATTTCCATCATTTGTTCTTTACTCATGACTAATCTCCGAAATTTCTCATTCAAATAGTTCTAACTTCTATGAAACGTTCGGGGTCCAACAAAGCAGAAGACAATTTCTTCAAACAGCAATTTGTAAGTCTTATAGTCCTCAACTTTCTCATAATCCTCTTTTAATTTATTTTCATTAGCCCTCCCCTTTTATGAGGAAATTGAACAACTTCAATGGGATTTTTTGTTTCGTTATATGTTTTCCCATTTTGATTTCTAGAGGAGAATGGTATAAGAAACTAGGATTGGTTAACTAGCTAACGAAACAATAAACTTTATCCATCCACTCAAAATTTACTAATCCTTTGTCTAGTTTCTTCTTAATTAGTACTGGCTCTCCTCTTTATTTGACCATGTGAATAAAATTTATGTGTATGTAAGATCTACCTCTCCTAATATACTTATATAATTTTTGAATTTTTGATCTATTTTCCCACTTTTCCACAGATCCTTCTACTTTAAAAGAATCCATATACAAATGTTTCATACACACCATAGAAAAGTTTTAATGATGATGATGATAGTGATATGGAAGCAAATTTTGATGATATAATGTAAACAAAGGATAAAAGCATCTGCACAATTATTCCAAGTATAAATGCATCTGCACAATTATTCCAAGGATAAAAGCATCTGCACAATTTGATGATTAATGGCTGAACAAACATTATTCCAAGAATAAAAGCACCTACACAATTAAGGTAATGCATGATTCTTCTTGAAGCTTAACATAAATTAAAATAGAGGGATGTTATATAGCATTTTATTCAAATTAGGATTGGTAATAGGTTGAACATATGGCTATGCAATGATAATTAGGATTGGTAAACATGTGGACAATTTAGGTTACTTTTGTTTATGTTCCAAACAAATGACCATACACAAGAAGCTACATCTATTGCTAATAAGAAATAGAAATAGTTCACCTTGAGTTACCTTGGCGATTTTAATACCATTTTGTTTTCTAATGAATCAAAATCCACTAATCTAATCTTAGTTCCCATGATAAATGATTGCATTAAGTTGACAAATCTGTTATAAGTTCAGTAAATTATTCCTCCAAGTTTTAAAGGGTAGAAACTTCCATATTTTTCTTAACCTCTGTAATTATTCCTCCAAGTTCCACATTTTTTATAACTTCATTCATTTCTAACTTCTTTAATTTCTTAACTTTTGTAATTTGCACATTTAGATAAGTTCCTTGAGAAGTTGAAGAAGAAGGGTTATGAAATATATGGTTGAGGCCATATAGACTATGTGATTGGTCAGCTCTAAGGATACAAATATTCTTATGCAAACACAATATCAAGGATTACTCTTACCTACAAATACAAATATTCTTATATAATATCACATATGGCGATTTTAAGAATAATTGTATTTAGATAAATACACTTACTATATCTTAAAAGAATATAGAAAAGGTCTTTAGTTGTGTTCATGTTCAGTTCATTAAATCTAAATTATTTAAATTGGTAAGTATAGGAAGTTGATGATGAAGTCATGGTAAGACCCAGATTCTTAGTAGCAGGTCCTTTTTGGGCAAATAAATACAAGGCTAGGGGTTGTAGAGATAGATGAGGCATATAAAGCCTCAGAAAATAGATAATATGCAAACAAATTCAGAAATTTAAAGTTAAATAATTACCTCTAGATATTGCTCCTTCGAAATGACACCACGGTGATAGATCTTTTGAACCCGTAGGAATAATAACCTAAAATGTAACAGTAATTTACACTGTTAAAGTTATCAATTGTGATGGATAAAGGCTATAGGAACGAAATTCATAAACATAAAGTGCAGCTATATGAAGTGAAGAGAGTGAAATAATTATTGGTGGCTTCAAACACTACAAATAAGTTCCTTGAGAAGTTAAAGAAGAAGGGTTATGAAGTCCTCTACATGGTTGATGCTATTGATGAGTATATGGTTGGTCAGTTCAAATAATTTGAAGGTAAGAAGCTTGTCCCCACCCCTAACTTGTGATATTTCTTTATTACTTTCAATAAATATGCAACTTTGATTCAGTCTTCAACCAGTATTCTTGCATCATTTAGTTTCACTATCCTTATAGAATAGTGAAATTATCTATTCAAATATGTTTCAAAGAATATCTTAGCATATCCAATTCTTTTGAGTTTTCTCGTATTTTCATCAAGATTTATTAACCTACCTAATGAGCTTGTTATATGATTAAGTTTGTATAAGTAGTGGAAACCACGTACAAAGTTAACTGATTTCATAATAAGAATCATCCATTGGTTCATAACATATTTAATTACTACTTATCTAAAACAAACACAAATGTCAATTGTAGGCACATTCCTAAATAGACATTCTTAAACCAAATTAAATCAAAAGGGCTGATTTGGACTAGCATAACGGTTAGGCACTAAAAGGTTCAATTGCATAATAAGAATTGATTCAAGAACGAAGATAAAACAAAAAGGTTCGAGTGCATAATAAGAATTTATTCATCATCGTCATCGGTGGACTCTTGAATACAATATCACATTCATTCTCACAACCGCTTTCTCTAAGTCATCCAAATCGTCATTCAGCGTTGTTGAATTCAATACAACATTATTTATTACATCAAATGCAATATCATTTCGATCTAAAAACTCTAAGGAACATTCCTCGACTTCGATTGGAACTTCATAAGACTCCTCAAAGTCATTTGCATCTTCTTCATTACCATGCAATGGGATATCATACACACGTCTAACTTCACATTCTTGCACAATCCACCAATTTGAACCGAGTAATAAATCTTCCACTAAAAAAACTTGTTTTGCTTGGTTTGTCAAAACAAATAGGTCATCCTTGAACCAAAACTTAGTAACGTTGATGTTTTTTAGAATGTCATTGACCCTCATATTCGAATTTCCAAGATCATATCATTTGCGTTTGAAAAGCACAACACTTTTACCCCTAACATATTCAAGCCTGATAATATTTGTCAGCATCCCATAAAATGTAATATTATCTTCCCCATAATTTCCTATCACTACAACACCACTATTTTGTGTAATCCTACGCAGATCACGGACTTCAGTGTGAAATCGCATGTCATTTGTATTGCATACAGTATATTTTTGCACCAAACTATGAGGTCCACGTGCTAATGCATACAAAAACTCAAACATATTTCCTTCACAGGAGCTAGTTACATCGTCATCTATAACAAGAAATGAAAATTAGTTAATAATATATAATTATTAATGCACAACACGTACAAACCTTCTTCTCACCCGATGCTTTAACCATGAAGAAAATTGTTCTCTATGTCTCCTGTCAACATGCAATGGACTTTGTTGCCTTAGCTCATCCATGTGCTCACTATGGGTCATCATAAATTCAATCAAAATTATATGAAATATCTCTACTTATGACATATCTTAATTTGATAAAAGGTTAGAAAAACTTACTCAATAAAGGACCTAATCTCATGACAATTCATAAGCACATACCAATGTGCAATCTCTAGCTCATTTGTAGGAAGAGCAATTGTTTTGCCAGCACCAATTGGCTTAAATTATTAGAAGAACTCTGATATGTCACTACCATCAACCATATCATTATTCCTTTTAAATACATTGAATAGAATGTCATGCACTCTTTAACAACATATGTTTCTACAATTGATCCTTCTGGACGTGCTTTATTTCTAACAAATCCCTTTAGTGTACCTAGGAATCTTAATAAATGATTAACCATAAATAGATAGGCACTATTTACTTAAATTTTCAAAGTAATAGGATCAATTTAAATAATACCTCTCAATTGGATACATCCATCTATATACAACCGATCCACCAAGTAAGGCTTCATTTGGCAAATGAATAGCCAAATGTACCATCACATCAAAGAATACCGGCAGGTATATCATTTCAAGTTTGCATAAGATTAAAGTAATCTCATGACACATCTTCTGTACGTCATCCTTATTCAAACTTTGTCTACAAATTCAGCAAAAGAAGTCCCCCAACTCTATTAAAACACCAGTCACATCTTTGTTCAAGATAGAACGCATGCCTAATGGAAGAATGCTTTGTAACAATATATGACAATCATGAGACTTAAGTCCAGTAATCTTCCTTTTATCAACATTAACACATCTAGATATATATTTGAAGCGTAACCATTTGGAAACTTCATCTACTTTACAAACTCACAAAACTTCTTCTTCTCATCGGAAGACATTGTATAACATACTGGAGGTTTTCCCACAATAGTTCCATCAGCTGCTCTTATCAAGTGTAATTCTTTTTTAATATTCATATCTTCCAAATCAAGCCGAGCCTTGATTGTATCTTTGGTTTTACCTTCAACATTCATCAAAGTACCAAGGATATTGTCACAAATATTCTTTTCTATATGCATGACTTCAAGGTTATGCCTTAATCTTAACTTATGCCAATATGGTAGATCAAAAAGAATACTTTTTTTAATTCCAATTAAACTTTCCTTCCAATATCCTTCTCCTCTTATTGATGGGGTGCTTTCCATAACATATATTCTACATATGACATAATTGTTCCACCACATCATCTCCATCTGGTAAGTTAGGTATAGGCCGATGATCACTCTTGCCATCAAACTTCTTGCTTTTTCTCCATGGATGATCATAAGGAAGAAAAGGATGATGGCCTAAGTAACCAATCTTACTTCTTAACTTACAAAAAGGAGTGTCCTTGTTACAAACAAGGGATGCCTTATAGCCTTTTGTGCTCCACCCAGAAACAGTACCATAGGCTAGAAAGTCATTGATAATCCACATTAAAGCTGCACGCAATTGAAAATTTTCTCCTTTGAAACATCAAAAACATCAAAACCATCCTCCCATAATTCATTTAACTTATATACTAGTGGTCTCATATAGATGTCAATGTCTCTACCGATCGCTTTCGGACCTAGAATAACCAACGATAGCATAAAGAATGACTGATCCATACACTTCCAAGGGGGTAAATTGTATGTTAAAAGAACAACAGCCCACACGCTATATGAAAGTGACAAATTGCCATGTGGATTGAACCCATATGTTGCTCAGCCTACGTGGTTCTATGGCAAACTCAGGATATAACTCAACAAAGCTCTTCCAAGCTCTCCATCAAAAGGATGAACTATGTTATTATTGTCACCTTTAGGCCTATCATTACGCCACGTCATTTGTTTAGCGGTCTTACTTGACATGAATAATCGTTGTAATCTGGACGTTAATGGAAGGTACCGCAATACTTTATGTGGTATCTTCTTACCCTTGCCATCATTAATTCTCCATCTTGATGTTCCACACTGGGGACAACTTTCTAAGTCCCCATACTCTTTCCAAAATAGGCAACAATCGTACTTACATGCATGCATCGACACATAACACGAGCCTATGCTCAGTAGAAATTGATTAGCTTTATAATAGGACTTGAGAGAGATCTACAATTTGGCATTACATCCTTCAAAGTGAGCAAGTAACATGTCAAATGACTTATTGCTCCACTTGTTGTATACTTTTAAATGAAGCAACTTTATTAAAAATGACAACTTTGAAAAGTTCGTACATCCCGATTACAACTCTTCAGTTGCTTTACTCAACAATTCATGAAAGCCACCCATAATATAATCTTCAACGCCTGTAGGAGGACTGCTTCCGCCCTGATTAATTAGATGATCATTTAAGAAAGTACCCACATCATCAAGAAAATCTTGCATCCCATCATCCTCCTCATCACCATCACCTTTATTAATATCATTGTCGGTCCCATTTATGTCTGCATTTCTAGCGTCAAGCTTTTTTTCCCTAGAGATAAATCTATATTCTAGCACTTCACCATGTAAAACCCAGCGGGTGTATGATTGGTCCATGCCAAATTGCATTAAATGTTCAAGAACATTCTTTTGAGACCTCATATAACAATTCATGCAACGTGCACAAGGGCATGAAATGTCACACTCTTTGCCCTTTTTTCAGCCACAAAATTCATAAACATCCTCACTCTATCAATGTATTCATGGGAAACCCTTACACTGTTCATCCAACTCTTATCCATAGAGCAATAAATACCTATTAATTCAATATAAGAATGAGAACATTATGTTATGTTAGTAAGCAAAGGATGAGGAAAGGTTTAGTAGGTATCTAAAGGAAGTAGTAGAAAACCTAATTGTTAAAGTAGGAAAACTAATTTTTTTTCCTATGAGCTTCTTTATAATAGACATAAAATATGACACTATAGTTCTCATCATGTTGAGGAGACTGTTTATAGCTACTAATGGGGTACTAATTGATGTGCACAAAAGTAGCTTGACATTTATGACTAGCAATGGGCTACTAATTGATGTCCCCAAATTATTAGGTTAGGCTCTAAGAAATCTAACTACCTATGAGAGTCATAGATAAAGAAAGGGCTAAACAATTGTTTAACAACTTAGAAAATTTAAAAGAAGAAAGATTTTGATAAATACATATTCGAAGCTAGGACATCCGTACAAATATTAGCTTTGCTCTACACATACTAATATGTATAATTTGTATTATTATTTGATAAACTATATGGAGAATTAGGGAGAGAGTAATAAAAAAGTCATAAAACAAATTAAACAAAATATGACATTTCATTTCTCTATTTATGAATGAATGCAGGATCCTTATTTTAGCATAATTGCGTAGAACAAAATATGGCATTTCATAGAGCAAATTCAATAGCTATAGTATGAATGCGAACAAACCAATTAACAATCCAACAACTTTATACTTATAAGTTAGCATACCTGGTTCTTGTTTTCCAATGGCTCCTCCAACTATCTCCTCCTCACACTTGCAAATAGTATCTGTCATAAACTAAACTTTTGCAATTGAATTTATAAAATCTTATGAACAAATATTGTTTAGTATAGTAACCACCAAGTTAATGTACACACCTATTTTTGGGTTAGACATGCGTATGTTAATGAACAATCTATAACTTTTAAAAGTAATGATAAAACATTCTAATTTGTAGTTTTTTATAAATATAGCCTAAAGGTTACTTGACAAATGAGCGATTTTAATATCACTCACCATGTAACTAATACATTCGACACGCATGATTACTTGAAATGGAGCTTACTGAATGTCAAACAAGCCCAGCTTAGACAAAACATAAGAAAAGGATGGAATAAATAAGGGCTTCACCTTACTCATATTTTTGAATATGTTTCGACAAACAATCCTCTTAAAATCAAACAATAACCAACTACACTTAACAAGTAGGGGTGACTTATTTAATGTAACTATATACATCCTAAGCATATTGCATCCTTCATACATCTTGTTTACCTCGTATGACTTGTTATTCCCTTTAGTCTAACTTTGTCTTATCTCATAATATATCTCACTTATTAGTTAGTACCTAAAATAATTTTACAAAAATTATATTCTAAAATACAAATTTTATAATAGGATACTAAATTTTAACTATATTAAATTAAGAGATTATATTTTAATATTCAAAAATATTCAAAAAGTATCCATATTAAACAATATTGATACTTTATAAAATAGAACTAAAATCAATGTAAATTTTGATACGATATTGTAACTTTAAGTATGACATTTCAACCCTTACAAAATAAATTTTAAACTTAAGGAAGTATTTGTCGAAGAATTATATTGAACTTAATGAAGTATGTTTTACTTGCTCTTTTAACATGAGGATTTAATTGAAAGGTATAAGTAGGAATTATTATAAATATTTTATATTTTAATTGAAAACAAAAATTAAAAGTTGTTATTACAATGTAATTTATAAATCCATCATAGTAAAGCACATATGTATACAAAGAGGAAGTATCTTATTTGGGAAAAGATTAGGGATAACAAATTTTCGACGCCAAATCTTTGAGAATTTCTTAAGTTTAGTGCCAAACCTTAAACTTTTAAATTTGATGTTAAACCTTTCAAAAATTGTATAGCTCAAGTCAAAATGTTAGTTTCATTTTTTATTAATGTGGCTAACATACTAAAGGGATAAGAAAATATATAACTCAAGTCAAAATGTATCTCATAATATATAACTCAAGTCAAATATATCTCGTAATATATAACTCAAGTCAAAATGTTAGTTTCATTGTATAATTTTCTTATCTCATACATGTTATTGGTGTGTGTTTTAAATTTTTCTTAATATCAAAATCTATAAGCTAATGATCGTTACTCCCTATAAGTAATCAAACTTAATTTCATGTTTGACCTTTTCCTAAGATCCCATATGGTAGTAAGATTTTCTTGGCCAATGTTGTTGTCATTGTTGCTACTAGTATGAACATAGTTTTCAAAGTAAGCATTTATTCCCTCACTTATTTATAACACCTATATTTCTCCTAAAATAATACCCTTTCACATATGTTAAAGCCCAATTGATTCTTTCATCAAATAAAGACAACCCATCAGTTTTTTCTAAGTCAAACTCCATAATCATTTCATTCCATTTTAATATAAATTCTTCATTTGTTGGCATCATACACAACATCTAGAAATGTATCCTTCAAATTCTTATAACTTTTATGGATACTAAATTTCTCAAGTAATTTCTTTAGTATATACCATAAACATAGTTATTATAGTTGGAAATACCATCTTAATGGTATATTAATACTTTACACTCATTTGTGATTATAACATTAGGCATCTTCTCATTTATACAACTTAACAATGTACAAAAGAGCCAATATAAATTGTCAATAGGCTTGTTGGTTAAAGTGTATAACTAAGCAATATAGATGTCCATGATGGTTTACACTTACAAATGCAAAGAAACGACATTTGATATTTTCTCACGAGGATAAGTGATGTCAAATGTGGCCATATAACTAAATTTAACATATATTATAAAAATCATTGCATTTTGCCTATAAAATATTCCTCAACCTTCCTTCCTTATCACAATTAACTTTGTATAAAATATATTGTCATTCATTCTAATAAAAATGTTATGGACCACTTTTGCATCTCGTTCTTCTAAATTCACTCCTCTCAACATGTCTATATGATTAAGACAATCCTTTCCTAAATATGACATGTTTTATACCCATTCATGGTTACAATAATAGACCTTATATTTGTGTGAGACTAATTCTACAATTATCATTCATTTCTAATCTATGTCTAACAATTTTCTATAATCCAATGTTGCCTTATAAACCTTATATTACTTGGAATTAATATATGTTTGTGCAAATTCAAAATAATGCGATAGCTTTACATATGAATTTAAGATCATAAATTCTTTACATTTATATCAAAGTGGACTTTTAGGATAATCCTATTAGATTAATAGTTTTCAATAGAAAATTGTTACTCCTCTTCTTCCATATCAAAAAACAATAACCATCATAGAACCTCTACAGGCAACTACACAAATGTGATATCACCTAAAAGTACAGGAACATAATATAATTAATTCCATTTGCAAATAAATAAAAAACATAACAAATAAATAGTTTAAAAAAATTAAATCAATAGTAGACTCCTCACATCAAGTATATATATACATTGAATTAACAAAATCATCCATAATACAAACGTGATTCAAAGCCATAAAACCTCTCTGAACTTTAATCAAACACTTCAAACCCGTGACCATGTTATCCCAAATCACCTAAACATATAATCTCTTCTTCCCTAACATACTGTCACACAATGCAAAGCCAAATGCATTGTGTTACAGATAATCAAAACAAACGAATAAGCACTCTTAAACCCAGATTAAATCGTCCACTTCAACCGACTCAAAATCCAACATTTTACCCAACATTAATTGCATGCAAAATAGTTGAATGACTTACCTCAACTAACACGCACATGCACTCCGACTGTAGACGATAGAGGGATGTCAACTAGTGAAGCAACCTCCACATATTCCAAGCACGACTGAAGATGAGAGAGGGAAGGTGGCTCGAGGGAGAAGGAATGTGACAGAGCTAAATGCAGGGGATTGATGACTAACCTCTATATTTCATTTACACAGAAGATGAGACGACGTCGTTATGGGGGGGCGGGGACACTACATCATCTCATCTGGTTGGAGGGCAGGAGTTTAACTTTCAAGGATATAAAAATGACGTCATGTTGGGCCAACGACACGACGTCGTTATGGTGGGGGTGAGGAAATGTGGAGCGAGGCCTTTCTCGATGTTTAATTCACGAGCGTCGCGCTAACTATTTTGGACATCTTCCTAACAAAGCTGTTAAGTCAAAATGACTTTACATAAAATGATTTTGAAGTATAACAAACAAAGAGATCATATACAAGAAATGCAAAGCGACGCAGACGCAAAAGCAAAGCAAAGAGCGCAAAAAACAGACGCAGAACACGGATGCAAAGCGACGCAGACGCAGACGCAAAGGCAAAACAGACGCAGACATGATGCAAAGCGACGCAGACGCAGACGCAAATCTGAAGCAGACGCAGACGCAAAAGCAAAGCAGAGCGTTGACACAAATGCAAAGCGACGCAGACGCAGACGCTTAAAAGCAAAACAGACGCGACACGATGCAAAGCGGTAGCGAGACGCAGACGCAAATGCAAAGCGAGCGAGCGCAAAATGCGGCGAATCTGAGCGCAAATGCAAAGCGAGACGCAGACGCAAATGCAGCGACGCAGACGCAAAAGCAAAGCGAACCACGAGCGCAAAAGCAAACACACGCAAACACGATGCAAAGCGACGCAGCGCAAATGCAAATGACGCAGACGCAAATGCAAAGCAGACTTGAGCGAAAAATGCGAAGCGACGTAACGCAAAAGCAAAACAGACGCAGACATAGATGCAAAGCACGCATAAGCAAAACAAAAGCAGACGCAGACGCAAAAGCAAAACAGACGCAGACGCAAATGCAAAGTAGACGCAGACGCAAAAGCAAAACAGACGCAAATGTGAAGCAGATGCAGACGCAAAAGCAAAACAGACACAAATGTGAAACAGATGCAGAGCGCGATAAAGAAGCAGACACGAAAGTCGATTCGAGTTATTCTGAGAACTCAATGATTAACCGTTTCTTTAAAGATTCAAGATTCAAGAATCAAGAAGCAGTTAGAGACGAAGGCTATAAATTCAAGTCGAAGTCGAAAACTAAAAACTTGCTGATCTTAGAAAAATTACACAAAGTGAAAAAGCGATTAAGTGCAAACTAGCTGATTGCTATCTTACTGTAACAAAGTGTTCAAATATTTTTCTGAAAAGAAAAAGGTGTACAGATAGCCTACAGAGGCTAAGTGTGAAAGAATCTTGGTTGTAGAGACACGAAGAGGCTCGTGAAAGAATACTTATAACGATTGAAGAGATAGTGAAATCTCGGAAGAAACTTTGAGGATCGGGCGTAGCCACGGTTTGGGGTAAACCGGGATAAATCCGCGTGTCTACCACTCTTACTCTCTATCTTGTTTTAGTTTCAACTTTATCATTACTTATTGCTCGTATACATAGTATTGAGAAGTTTGATCAATCGGAATAAATAAAAATTTTGTAAAGATTTTATTCCTAACAAATAATTCGAAAAGACTTATAAAGAGGGAATACAATTCAACCCCCTTCTCGTGCATTCTATTATTATTTTCTAAATCTTGTATTAACGTGTAATTCACTTGATTGGTATCGAGCAAGGTATCCAAGAATCACTTTGGCGAAGTGTGGATTAAAGATAATGGCGGAGTCACATGTATACATCGCTGAAGGAGCCTTAGTCACTAGACCTCCAGCATTCAACGGAGAAGAATATCACTACTGGAAAGATAGGATGCGGTTATTCATCGAATCTACTCATGTTGACCTTTGGGACGTTATAGAGAATGGACCTTACACACCTGTAGATGAAGAAGGAAATTTTATTCCACGGAACAGATGGACGGCTGATCAGAAAGCAAGAATACAGTTAAATTCAAAGGCAAAATTTTTCTTGACATGTGCCTAGCAGAGGCGAGTATGACAAAGTGCACGGTTGTGACCTTGCAAAAGAGATGTGGGACACATTGTCTATTGCTCACGAAGGCACAAGCCAAGTTAAAGAATCCAAGATAAGTATTCTTGTGCATCAATATGAACTTTTCAGGATGGAAGATGAAGAATCTATTGATCAAATGTTTGGAAGATTTCAAACAATTGTCAATGGATTGAAAGTTCTTGGAAGGACATACAACAATCAAGATCATGTTGAAAGATTCTAAGAAGTCTTCGAGAGATGGAGACCTAAAGTTACTACGGTCAAGAAGCCAAAGACTTGGCGTGTTAAAATTTGGATGAGTTCTTTGGAATCCTTAAAGATTCATGAAGTAGAACTCAACGCTGAAGACAAGCCCAAGCAAGATAAGTCAATAGCACTGAAGGCCGGAAAAAAGAATCATAAGACTCAGAGAAGGAGGAAGTCATCAAAAGCGTTGAAAATTGAAGAATCAAAGGATGACAACTCCAGCCAATCCGAATCAGAGTCAAGTGATGAAGATGACGAATTATCTTTCATTTCCAGAAAGATAAGACGCATGTGGAAGAAAAAGCCCAGAGTGAACCAGACATTCAAAAAGAATGGGAAAGATGAAGCTAAACCAGAGAAGTCTTCTATCATTTGCTACGAGTGCAACCAGCCTGGACACTATAAGTCCGCATGTCCTACTCTCAAGAAGAAACCAAAGAAGAGTAGAGAAGGCAAGAAAAGCATGATGGCAACATGGGAGGACCTAGATTCATCTGAATGGAATCTGAGCTCAAGTCATCGAACATGCAAGCGTTTGCCTAATGGCCGAGGAAGATAGTGATGAGGAGGTAAAATCAGATTATGATAATTTGCATGATGCCTATTCAGAATTGTTAGAAGATTCTCATGCTATTCTGAAACAGTACAAGCTGTTAAAGAAGAAGTATGTAGAAAATATTAAACATACTGAGGTAATAGAGAGAGAAAATGTTTGTTTAAAGAAACAATTAGAAGATAAAAAGAAAATTGTAGACAGATCAGAAGAGATTAATCAACTTAAACTAAGGATTAAGAATTTATCAGTTGATTTAGCTACTTTCATAAAAAGTACAAAGAAAATGAATGAGATACTTGGAAAATGTAGACATCCAAGTGATAAGACTGGATTAGGGTTTACAGGAAACAAGATTCAGTCTCGTAAAAAATCTGTCATTCAAAAAAGAAGATATGGGATGATTCATTTGAATCAACATTCTAATAAAATGCATCATAGATCACATCATATGCATACTACTAACCATAAAGGACCCAAGAAAATTTGGGTACCAAGAAATAAAATAGTTTCTCCTGCAGATATCCTTCCTTGGAAGATACGGCAAGAACCATTGGTATTTAGACAGTATAAAGCATAACTTATTATACTAAAGGTCTAGGAACATAGACCTTCTTCCCGTCATGTGTCGCGAGCATCCACTGCAAAGATGGGTTTGTACTTTTCTCTGCCAAGAGAAGAAACAACCTTTACAAAATCAATTTAGAAGATTTTCAAAAACAAAATATTTCATGTTTTCTATCTTCTGAAGAAGAAAGACTAATCTGGCATAAAAAGCTAGGTCATGTCTCTTTGAAACATATTTCAAAATTGGTAAAACATGATTTGGTAAGAGGTTTGCCAAAAATAAGTTTTGACAAAGAATTTTTTGTGAAAATTGTTTGAAAGGAAAACAAGATAAAACCTCTTTCTCTTCTAAAAGTTTTGTAACCTCATCAAGACCTTTAGAACTATTACATATGGATTTATTTGGTCCTACAAGGACATTAAGTCTTAGCGAGAAAGAAATATGGACTCGTCATTGTTGATGACTTTACTCGATTTTGTTGGATATTATTTTATCACACAAAGATGAGTCTTTTAAGTGCTTTAAAATCTTATCGAGAAAGTTCTGAGAATGAAAAGGAATGTCCATAGCTTGATGTCGGGAGTGACCATGGTGGAGAATTTGAAAATGAGAAGTTTAGAGTATCTTGTGAGGAGAATGGAATTTCCACAACTTCTTAGCCCTAGAACTCCACAACAAAATGGAGTTGTTGAAAGAAAGAATAGGACGATTCAAGAAATGGCAAGGACAATGCTATGTGAGGCGAATCTACCTAAGTATTTACAGGCGAGAAGTCGTGAATCTGACATGCTATATGAGAATAGGATCATGTTGCGACCTATGCTGAAGAAGAATCCTTACGAGTTATGGAATGGAAGAAAACCAAGCATATCTTACTTTCATCCGTTTGGGTGCAAATGTTCCATTCTGAATACGAAAGAGCTGTTGGATAAATTCGACTCGAAGACCTTTCCAGGAATCTTCCTAGGCTACTCATTATAGTCTAAAGCGTTTCGAGTTTACAAATTGACTTCAAAGACTGTTGAAGAGACGATACATGTCAAGTTTGATGATAGTTCTCAACCCCATAAAGAAGATGACATGGAGAATGAAGGTCCTTCAAAAAACTTAGATAATACCTCAGAAACTCCCTCATCAGACATTCATGAGAACAAGATTGAAGATATTTCAGAAACTATAGATCTAAGACGAAATTGGAGATATAAAAGTTCTCATCCAGAAGAACTAGTTATCGGTGACACCTCAGAAGGAATTAGGACAAGGTCCAGATTCAGAAGAGAAGCTAATGTAGCTTTTATCTCTGAAGTAGAGCCTAAGAAGGTTGAGGAAGCTCTTCAAGACGAAGCTTGGGTGTTAGCCATGCAAGAGGAGCTGAATCAATTTACTAGAAATAACGTTTGGTCCTTAGTCCCACAACCTTTTAAGAAATCCATTATTGGAACAAGATGGGTTTTCAAGAATAAGTTAGACGAATCAGGTAGGGTGAGTCGTAATAAGGCTAGATTAGTAGCACAAGGCTATAATCAGTAAGAAGGAATAGACTACAATGAAACATATGCTCCAGTGGCGAGACTTGAAGCTATAAGGATTTTGTTAGCATATGCAATCTGTCATGATATAAAGTTGTTTCAGATGGATGTTAAGAGTGCATTTCTGAATGGCTTTATAGATGAAGAGGTGTATGTGAAACAACCACCTGGCTTTGAAGATGTTAAAAAACCAGACTATGTCTATAGACTTCACAAGGCCTTATATGGTCTGAAGCAAGCTCCTAGAGCTTGGTATGATCGTCTGAGTACCTTCCTAATAGAGAATGGGTTCAGTAAAGGTCAAGTTGATAAGATGCTCTTTAGGAAGAGTTTTCATAATGATTTTATCCTAGTACAGATCTACGTTGATGATATCATTTCTGGTGCTACTTCAAAAGAGCTGTGTTTAAAGTTTGAGAGCTTAATGAAGAAAGAATTTGAAATGAGTATGATGGGCGAGTTAAAGTTATTTCTTGGGTTGCAAGTTAGGCAGACCGAAGAGAAGATCTTCATTCATCAACAAAAGTATGTGAAAGAGTTGTTGAATAAGTTTGATATGAATAATGTGAAGCCTATGGCAACTCCGATGCATCCGTCAAACCTTTTGTCGAAAGACGAATTTGGTAAGAAGGTGGATCAAACCCTATATAGAGGGATGATCGGCTCTTTCATTGTATCTTCTGACAAGTAGACACGATATTCTATTCGAGTGTATGCTTGTGTGCAAGATTTCAAGCCGATCTAGAGAGTCTCATTTTATTCTTTGTTAAAAGAATTTTGAGATATCTCGCAGGTACTACTGATCTTTGTTTAATGTTTGAGAAAGGTAAAGATTTCAGGTTAATTGGATATTGCGATGCGGACTATGCCGGAGACAGAATCGAAAGAAAAAGCACAAGTGGAGGATGTCATTTTCTCGAAGGAAATCTAGTCTCCTGGTCAAGCAAGAGACAAAGCTCAATTGCTCTATCAACCGCTGAAGCAGAATATATGTATGCCGCAAGTTGCTGCTCACAGACGCTGTGGATCAAGTATCAGCTTGAAGACTATTTAGTTAAAGAGGAGGAGATTCCAATTTATTGCGACAATACCAGCGCAATAAATCTATCAAAGAATCCAATTCAGCATTCCAGAGTGAAGCATATAGAAGTCAGACATCATTTCCTGAGAGATTATGTTCAAAGGAAAGTGGTGCTTCTACAGTTTGTTGAAACAGAACTTCAGTGGGCAAACATCTTCACTAAACCAATAACTGAAGAACGGTTTCAGAAGATAAGACGCAATCTTAACATGGTGATGTTAAATAAGCAGTCAGGCTAAAGTAACGTGGAAACTAACGGCGTTAGTTACATTGAGTTACATCTGGTAACTCTCTCACAAGAAAGATTTTTGGAGGGAAAAATTTGATAATCTCGAGGTTCTTAATGATTCTAGAACCCACGGACCATAACCTATATGTAGGTGAAGATGAAATTGTAGCGATCTTTTCATCATCTTCGACGATTCATACGCTTTACCAATCTTCTCAAAACATTTCACTCAAAAAGCTCTCCAAAAGATATTTTTCACTCTATACAATGGAAGCAACCATGGTTTATGGAAGACTTGTGGACTTTGAGTCACTAAGAAGAGACGGCATGGATGTAGAACCGAAATCATAAGAGCTGGTTGGAAGAACTTCTTTCGGATACAAGAACCGATCTATCTGAATGAAGTATATGAGTTACGGAAGAACGCTCGTCGATAGATAACACTATTATATCCTCTAGAGAGAATATCTATTCTTGTCACAAAGGATCGATAAAGAAAGGTGACCCATTGTCCATCGGTTGGTGAAAGCTATCTACCACGCCGGATGGATGATCTCGGTCGGAATGAAAGAAGAAGATATCAAGAGGCAACTAAATGGCACAAATAACTCGAGGAGAGGAAGACATCAAATTTGATTAGAAGCTGGGGTGCTTCATGCAATTCTGTTTAATTGCATTCTACCGAAGTCGGTTCAAGACATTTGTTGACTACTCAGAGCGAACAATGCTCGTTCTTTCTTACGAATCGAAATCCCATAGATTTACCCTTCTTAATCTTTCACTATATGGTTAAGGGTTAAAGGAAACTACCAGTTATCCTTATGGTATGATTTTGATGAGGATTTTAAGGAATCCGAGATTAAATACGCACCTCGGTATCGCACAAACTGTTCTGTGAAGAGCAAGATCGATGCACACGATCGACGAATGGGTGCGAACACGAGACAAAGAACAAGCAGACTCTTGAGGAAGTCAAAAGCGAGGGGCGTGTATTGAAGAAGACTCTGTCTCAAGTTCTCGGTCTCCAAGTGAGTATCAAATCACCTCTTCTTGAACTAAGGAGAGTGCTAGGTAGACCTCTCATGAAAATGGCGAGTCCTCTTTTCAAAGAAAGCCAATCTCGGAGGACAAAACAAAGTGCCAAAGAGACAAGGAGAAATTCTTTTGAGCGAAGTTGTGAAGAAAGCAAAGAGATCACCAAAATTAGGACTCGAGGCAGCAGGAAGAAAAGATTGACAGAGAGAGAGTCGAGAAGAAACTTTTAAATCTTGTGCACCCAGAGCCACAAGATCCTTAGTCTCTATTCTGAAAGAAGATATGGCCAGAAAATCCAAAGAGACTGAGAGGAAGAGAAAAGGAACATCTGAGAAAAAAAAATCTCCAACGAAGAAATCAGTAAAACTAATTGAAGCAGAGAAAAAGACTAAGAAGGTTAGTCGAAAGAAGATCATTTCAACTGCTGAGGACGTTAGTCAACAGAAAGAAACTATCAATCTGTTCAAGTAGAAGTAAGAAAGCGGTTCTGATTCGGGATACCCCTATTGCTCAACAGGAGGAGCCGAAGATGAGAGCCGGTTTAGATGACTCTATTGAAGCACATCGAAGAAACAGCGATGTCGATTCGGAGGATGATAAACCGTATCTAATGGTATACAACTACCACAAGTTTTGCGGAAGCGAAGTTGAAGATCAAAATGGTGGAAGTAGTTACCGACGAAGACCGCTATTGCAATCGGTGTTCAACCGGTGAAGAAGATAGTAGGCGTGGTACAACCTATGGTGATTAACCATAACACATGGGAGTTACTCAAAGAAGGCGAAAAGATCTTCTATGATACTTTGGGATTTCTTTTGCTCGCCATATCTACAAAACGTCCACGCCATCCGTGTACTATTTTCCCAATCACTAAAAATATAGAGATAATGGTTGCACCGGATATCAGCCAAGATTCCCAAAAGATTTTACCAGGGAAAATCAAAATTATATCTGAAGATGATGCTAGTGATGATCCGTCAAGTAAATCAAATTGCGAAGAAGTGCGAAAAATTGATGAAGCATGCGCTGAGCGAAGTCGATAAAGCGAGCTGCAGCCATACTAATAGTGAGGAAGACTGTCCAGTAGGGGGAAGAATAAGAACAGGAACATTTATTGAGTTCCTCGTTTAGACAGTTCTTCTTATTAGCCTTTTGTCTAATACACTGTCTATTGAAGCACAAGCTCTACCCCTGCAAGGAAGACAGTTGTTGATGCTGCCTACTCCTTTTGATTTAGATCTTCCTGAAGCAGAAACGTTCATTCGTCCACCTACCTTTGAGATCAATGAAGACTACATCCCATCCTCTGATGCTTACACTACTTCAATTCCTTTCGCTCCTCCATCAGCAGAAGTTGATCAAGCCTCTTCGTCAGTTGATCCACTAGATAAAGTTAGCAGATTACGTGGTGAACTCAACGACATGAAGGAGAAGGTGAATGATCTGAGAAAGATGATAGCAGAACTGTTGAAGACCCAGAATCGTTAATCATTTTTTGATTATAACAAATAGGGGGAGAGTAGGAAAAGAAGATAATCAACAGAAAAGGAGAGGATGTTCAGACAAAGAAGGTGTGACCACAACAGACGAAGAAAGGAAGAAGATAAGTATTTTTTTTTACTTTGCAAAATCTGTAAATTTACTTTGTTCTGTTGTTCTGTTTTCTTTTCTTGTATGTAATTTGTTATATTCAAAAAGGGGGAGATTGTTAAGTCAAAATGACTTTACATAAAAAATGATTTTGAAGTATAACAAACAAAGAGAGATCATATACAAGAAATGCAAAGCGAACCTGAGCCTTAAAAGCATGAGCAGACGCAGACGCAAAAGCAAAACAGACGCAGAACACTGAGATCAAAGCAGACGCCTTGAGCGTAAATCTGAAAGCGACGAGCGCAAAAGCAAAACAGAGCAGAACACAGATGCAAAGCGAGCGAAGACGCAAATCTGAAGCGACGCAGACGAAAAGCAAAGCAGAGCCGACACAGATGCAAAGCAACGCAGAGCGCAAATGCTGAAAGCGACGCAGACGCAAAAGCAAAGCAGACGACGACACAGATGCAAAGCGACGCAGAGCGCAAATGCAAAGCGAACCTGAGCGCAAATCTGAAGCGATGCGACGCAAAAGCAAATACGAACACGAGCCTGACGCAGCGCAGCGCAAAAGCAAAGAAGACACAAGCGCAAAAGCAAAACAGACGCGAAACACGGATGCAAAGCAAGCGCGAGCGCAAATGCGAAGCGGCAAACGCAAACGCAAAAACAAAAGCAGACGCAGAACCACAGATGCAAATGACGCAAATGCAAAAGCAAAGCGACGCAGACGCAAATACAAAGCATCTGCGAGCGCAAAAGCCAAGCGACGCAAATGTGAAGCAGATCTGAGCCTTAAAAGCAAAGCGAGACACAAATGTGGAGCGATGCGAGCAAAGATAAAAGCAGATGCAAAGAGTCGATTCGAGTTAGTTCTGAACTCAACTGATTAACCGTTTCTTTAAAGATTCAAGATTCAAGAATCAAGAAGCGATTAAAGGCGAAGGCTATAAATTCAAGTCAAGTCGAAAACTAAAAGTTCTTGATCTTAGAAAAATTACACAAAGTGAAAAGCGATTAAGTGCAAACTAGTGAGTGCTATCTTCTTTGTAACAAAGTGTTCAAATATTTTTACGAAAAGAAAAGGTGTACAGATAGCTGCAGAGGCTAAGTGTGAAAGAATCTTGGTTGTAGAGACTGAAGAGGCTCGTGAAAGAATACTTATAACGATTGAAGAGATAGTGAAATCTCGGAAGAAACTCGAGGATCGGGCGTAGCCACGGTTTGGGTGAACCAGGATAAATCCGCGTGTCTACCACTCTTACTCTCTATCTTGTTTTAGTTTCAACTTTATCATTACTTCTCGTTAGTATACATAGTATTGAGAAGTTTGATCAATCGGAATAAATAAAAATTCTGTAAAGATTTTTATTCCTAACAAGTAATTCTGAAAAGACTTATAAAGAGGGGAATACACAATTCAACCCCCCCTTCTCGTGCATTCTATTATTGTTTTCTAAGTACTGTATTAACGTGTGATTCACTTCAAAAACGATGCCAAACACTTTATTTATCCGTGACGTCTACATACAATGTTGCAAAATCTTGGCTCTTTTCTTGAAATTTGAAAAAACGTCACGAAAGCCTCTAACAATTCGCTACATCTTCTGAAAAAATGACTTGAAATATATGTTTTTATTATAGTGTACATTGGTAATTTCACTCTAGAAAAAGGAATTAAGAGATTCTAAAGTTGTTTTTAGTGAATTTTTGCGCAGTGAACTTGCCATGAGTAAGATACATGAGGTTCTTGTATCTCGAATGGTATGTTCAATGTTTAGTGATGCACGATAGTTGCTCTAATGGGATTTTTCACTATAAAAGTCTCAATAAAGTTTTCAGAAAATGTCTTTATCATAAGTATGTAAAGATGAGATTGTGCATTCAAGTTTTGCATTTATTGATGTTACATCTTCACATATGGCATGCCCATATATAATGTGAGGATGACATAAAGATGTATCCCTTGTGTTTTTACACCTTTTGGGTACTGATGAGATTTTAGTCACCACAGTGACCTTTCGAGTCAGTAGTTTGAATTGTTCCACTTGCATGTTAGGGGATGTCTCTAGCCTTATGTTTGGTTATTTAGCCCACAAGTGTTGGCCTTATATGAGATTTTGAGATGTGCATAAAGGCATTAGAAAGAGGAAAGTTATTGCTTGAATGATCTATTCACCTACATGTGGTAATGTCATGAGAGTTGATGGTTTGTACTTTGATCACTTTTATATGGAGGTTTAATTATATATATTATGTATTTAGCCCAAGCGTGTTCCATAATATGTGTGACAGATTCTTAGTGCAGATACTACTTAATGACTTTAAGTAGCATCGTCATCCTACATTTGTACTAATCCTACATTGTCATTTTGTAGTCACCTTTTTTGTCAACAATATTTTTGTCACCATTAAAACCCTGACTAGTTTGAATATGAAGAAGTGGATAAAGGATATATTGAATGCAATGGAGATGGTAGAAATTGATATAGCCATATGTATAGATAGGCCATGTCCACCTACATTAAAAAACTCAAAAGGTTATAAAGTAGCTTATATAGCCTGGGATCGGTCAAATAGAATATGTTGCATGACCACTAACAGATCCATACCTGACCATCTGCTAAGTGGACTTTTGGATACAAATATAGCAAAGGAGTTTTTTGATAATGTCTCTCAGAAGTACACAATCTCATCTAATGCTGAGAAAAGTACCTTGTTGAAAGAATTAATCTCCATGAGGTATATAAGAGAAGGGGGAGTGATGGAGTACATATTAAAAATGATCAATCTCCACAGTAGACTGAAGATGCTAAATATTCCTCTTCTTGATGTTTTCATTGCTCAGTAGACTCTGAGTGCGATCCCTCTAGAGTTTAGTAATCTGGTGACAACATATTACTTGCTGGATGAGGAATGGAACTTCAATGCTTTGATTGCCCATTGTGTTGTTGAGGAGAAGAAACTTAAAACTACTGCTCCTACAACCTTTGAAGAAACTAAAGGGAAGGCAAAGGTGAAACCTGCTAAGTTCAAAGGAAGAAAGTCTAAATCTTCTCCACATGCTGATGCTGGTCAATCCAGTGTTGGTAAAGGTCTTATGAATATAAAGAAGACAACAATATAAGGCCTATAAGGAAAAACAGAAACCATCAGGTAACTCCTTAGCTTATCAATTTATGAATCCAATTATGCTATAGCCAAATCTAACTTTTTGTGGTTAGATGGTTGAACATCTAATTGAGTTGCCTCCTGATGTAGGATTCATATACGGGAGAAAGCCAACTAAAGAGGACCAAAAGTTGATGTTTATCAATAATGAATAAGTGAATGTAATATCTATAGGAATGTATGTTCTAAACCTTCCTACAAGGTTTAGTTTGGTTTACATGAAACATTGTATATTTTACCTTTTATCAATTTTGGAAAAATAAGGTAATAGTTTTTTAATGTTTCTATAGTGTAGTTGTCGTTTAATACAAAACATATTGGTATAACTTTCTTATTATATGGTTTATATAGAATGTGTTTAACCCCAATCAGATATATGCCACATCATATCTTACCGAACAAGTCATCAATAAGAACAACCACGATAAAGAATAAGTCATACATGTTGTGGCATAAAATTTAAGTTACATTTTCAGAGCTATGGTTGAGAGATTGATTAAGGATAACATTCTCACAACTTTGAATTTTGATGATCTGGAAACATATGCTTGACCATTGGAGGGGTAAGTTGATTAAAATAAGAAAAAAGGGGTCAACTCGTGCTTCGACTTGTTAGGTTTGACATATACGGATATCAGTAGATCTTATACAGTTGCATTGTACAATTCTAGACATATTCTGACATTTATTAATGAATATTCCTGTTATATTTTATGTGTTGTTGACCAAAGGAAAGTTTAAAGTTCTTGATGAGCTCAAAATCTTTAAGACTAAAGGTTGAGAACCAACTACAAAAATTCATAAAGATAGTCAGATTTAACCATAGAGGGGAATATTATGGCAAACAAGGATTTTAGGACATGAAAGGCCCATTTGCCAGATATATGAAATTAGTTGAAATAGTGACTCAGTTCACTATGCCGGGTAATCTTGAGCAAAATGATGAGTTGTCAAAAGGTGTAACTGTACCCTAAATGACTTGAAGATGTAAATGCAGATAAGAATAATCTACCTAACTATCTACAAATGGTATAAACCCAGCCTTGCACACATTCATATATGGGGCTGCCCTACTAAGTTGAGTTTATATAATCCTTATGAAAGTAAATTGCAAGCTCGTTATACTCGTTGCTATTCATTCGGATATCCCAATCACTTTAAAAGCTACAGATTTTACTATTGAGAAAGGATGAGCCAGAATAGTAGAATCATAAACAACTAAGTTTTTAGAATACAGTGTCTATGATGATGGTGGGGCCTTTGACCCTTTGAATGATAGTAGCTCAGATACTAGAATTATTACATATCTACCACTCATACAACCAATTTCGATGGATCTAGGTCTTAGTATCATTCTTGTGTAGGAACAGGAACCTATACATGTTCAAGTAGAGGTTCCTAGGATACAAAAACCAATACAGTTGCTTAAATTCACTAGCGTGAGATGACCTACTATCTCATCTAGTTTCATAGTCTATTTGGTGAACAAGACTATGATATTAGACATGTTACGGATCTAGTTACTTTTATAGAAGTTATTTCTAGACTAAATGAAAATTTGTGGTGGGATGCAGTAAATGATGAGATGCAATCCATAAAGCATAATAAGGTCTAGGAGCTACTTGATTTGTTGCAAAATTGCAAACTCATCAGTTGTAAATAAGTTTCAAAGCCAAATGGACTCAGGATAAAGTTCAACGATTTAGGGCTAGCTCAATTGCCAAAAGGTTCACTCAAAGATAAAGGTTTCACTTTTGTTATCTTTTTTCCCATATCCTTAAAGGATACATTTCGAGTGATTATGGTAATTATCGCCCATGATAATATAAAGTAACATCAGATGGTTGTCAAAACCATTTTTTAAATAAAGATTTTTATAAAAAGGTTGATATGGTACAACCTAAAGTATTTCAAGATCTAAATAGAACTAACATGGTTCGTAAGTTAAGCAAATCAATACATGATTTACAACAAACCTCTTAAAAGTGATACCTTAAGGTTGATGAGGTTTGACCTCTTTAGGCTTTGTGGAAATAAAGTGGAGTGATGCTTGTACTATAAGATCAGGGGGAGAAAGGTTATCTTCCTATTGTTGTACGTGGATGATATATTGCTCACATTGAATGACTTAACCATGTCGCATGAGGTTAAGCAACTTTTGGACAAGCATTTTGACATGAAGAGCCTTGGTGAAACATCTTTTGTCCTAGGTATGTAGATTCACTAGGACAAATCTCAACACCTCATTAGGCCTCTCAAAGAATGCATACATTAAGCGAGTGCTACAAAGGTTTCATATAATTAACTGTAAACCTGTTATAGCATCAATCTCCCATAGCGAAAGATTATCTTTGGCACAGTGTGCAAAGAATAAAGTAAAGGAAGAGGCTATGAGGAATGTTCCATATCCTAATGCGTTTGGTAGCCTGAGGTATGCCTAGGTATGCAATAGGCCAGACATTACATTTACTGTTAGATTATTAGGTCAATACCTAACTAACCTAGGTATAAATCACTGGAATGTAGCCAAATGAGTGTTGAGATACTTAAACTAAGGATTATATGTTTACTTATATAAAAATCAACAATCTAAATCTCATAAGGAATCTAGATTCAAATTTTAGCTATGTGTCCAGAAGGGAGGAAGTCCATATTTGGATAAAGCTTTAATTTTGCAAATGGTACAACGTCATGGAAAAGTGCCAAGTAGACACAGTTGACTTACTCGATCATGCATACCGAGTGCATGTATGGGGCTGCTTTATAGGCAATTTGGCTCAAAAACTTGATTTCTGAGTTATCTGTGATTGATTTAGTGGCTAGGCTTATTCAGTTATACTGTGATAATCTTGCTACTGTGTTGTTTAAAAACAACAATAAGAATATCCTAGGGTCTTAGCATTTGGAGGTCAAATAGTTAACCATAAAGGAGTTGATACAGAAAGGTGACATTGAGGTGGAGCATTTGAGGACTGACGAAATGTTAACCGATCTTTTAACTAAAGGAATTCACACATACGTGTTTAAGAAAACGTATACAATATAGTGTTTTGAAATCCTTAGACACTGTTAATAAGGGATCATCGAGTTTGCTCCTTGTATGTTTGTACAATTTGTTGTATCATTGTTTATCCCCATTACTACGTGTTATCATACATAATCATAATACATGTAAAATTCTTAAGATTTATATCAATCTTAAGCATTTTATAGATTATTGAGCATATATCTGGATTGACCTTGAGTCTGTGTCATAAGGGCACATACAGTTTAGAAGGATATCCATAAATTTTAAACATGACATAGGGGGGTATAAGTATTTAATCTCATAAATATACTTTGATGCAATTTAGCATTCATTTAGAAAATATAAAGGTTTTTTCTAATGCAATTTAGCATTCAGTAAGAGAAAACAAGTTTTCTTTAATGTAGTTTAGCATAAAGTTTAGAAAAATTGATACCTAAAATAGAAAGATGTTACATATCAGATCATATCGCTATCTTATGAGTTTGTCACACTCCATTTTCTCATTTATGTTAGTGAGGTATTAGATATTCGTGATTATATTAGACATGTGTCACATGACACATATGTTTGATATCTTTTGGTATAGAAAGCCTTGCGGTACATAACGATAGACTTTCGTTATTTTGGATCAAATGTTTTGTTTTTAAACCTAGTCAACTAATTGGTTGTGTGGAACTTAGAATTTGAAGTTGTTTTTAAACTTGAGTCGATCTGTAATTAATTATTATCTAAGGGAGAATGTTAGATATTTTTCCTATATGGTGGACAATAATTAATTTTAATTTTTATAATAAAGTGACTTAATAAATTATCTGAATTAATTGGTTGAAGTCAGGAGAAAATGAACCCAATCAATATAGACGGACCCATATTAAGCCTATCTTGAGGAGGCCCAATATGAATGCTATATAAAGAAGGTTAAGATCTCTTGTAGCTATTGTAGTAAATCGTGAGCGTAATGGTACTTTGACCTATTCAAAGTTTAACTTATAGAAAGCTACAAAAGGCTTTAATGCATCCCGATGAGTAGATTACACGGAGGTGTCAATAGATTCGCACTCGTTTCGACTTTCGGAAGCTTGTTTGAAGTTATGAAACTAAAATTAAGTATTTTCCACATTTTTTTCATTTATTTCCCTTTTACGTTCGATATGGAACACATACTAAGAATTATGATACGAGTGACATTTAGATCACAACATCAAAGACACACTACAAAAAAAGTATAGATTCTGCGACGTTTGAGTGGAAAACGTCGCAGAAAAGTGTGACCTTTCCTGACGTTTAAAAAACATCAGGAAAAGTGAGAGTATTTGGTGACGTTGTGATCAAAAGAAGCGGAATTGGAGAAGTAATTGAGACGTTTTATTATTAAAACGTGGGCAAATAATTATCACGACATTTTTATGAGGTAAAGATCATGAAAGTGTTGGGAAAAAAATTAAAACTCATCAGTTTCTTCAATCTCGCGCGCCTCCTGTATAGTACTCCTACTCTCTACTCTCGTCCACAGACCACCTAAAAAATCAATTTCTCAATGTTGCCGCCCCACCCGTCGTCAACAACTTCAATTCTCTTTTCCTTCTCCTTCAACGTTTGGTTATATATATAAATATAGCTACGCTCTTTCCCTTTTCCTTCAAAGGCGCGCGACAAAGCTCCCTCTCAAAATTAGGCATCCTCTGCGCTGACGGTCAGAATCCTAAGGTACACCCCAATGCCCATGCATTCTCTTTGCAAAATTTTGAACCTCTCTCTAGTGGGTCTACATTTTTCGAATCAAAATTAACAAAAAAAACTTGTCTTTTTCGGATTTGGTAGGCCAAATCTGAAAAGTAATAAACTTGTTTTCCATATATATAGTTTATCGATCCATTTTTATGCCTTACCCGTTCCATAGATGGAGCACCGAGTTGAGCATTAATATTTATGATTTTCTGTTTTAATTTTCAAATTTAGTATAAATCTTGTCTTAATTCGTTGATTAAACCAAATTTCAATAATGTCATGTGCAAGCTTGAATTGGTTGAACATTGAACATTTAGCATTGAAGATTGACAGAGGAGAGTCATAGGGTAAGCACTTGGTATTTGTACTGTTATTTTTAAAATTATATGTAATGGATCTCCTATTTTGAGTTAATCATGCTCACATTTGTCAGCGAATTTATACCTATATTAAAAGTAAAAGAAGCTTCTTTGTACAGAGTTACAAACATGGGTTGATGAGTAAATATAACACTCTTTATCTTCCTCTTTTTTCCTCAAATTTCATTATTCTTCTCTTCAATGTCTCTTTTCAATCTCAAATAGTCTTATAGACCTCCTTAAATGTTAAAGGTATAACATTAATAGGTTTATTGTTCATATTGAAAGAATACCTATTTGAAAACTCATCTTTTTAGACTTTCTATCAAACTCTTAAGATCTCTCTAAAAGAACATAGCCACCATAAAAAGGATCCACATCACATAACACCTCCTCACAATAACTTGTAACGAAGAGCAAAAATAACATTATTTTATTAACCTTCACCTAACTATATTCATTTAGTATTTAAAGCTTGTATGGCTATAGATGTTTCATAATATGTAAGTTAAATTTCTCTATAAAAGTAGCATTGGTGACATCTGTGCAATTTCATCCATTAATATTTCTTGTTATGAATATGACATTTATTATGGAATATATTTTTCCTCTATGTCTCTAGCTAATCTTCCTTGATTTGAAGACTTGATGCCTTCTTAGTAACAAACATCTCACACTTAATAACATACTTAAAACCCTCATCACTAGACTTTTTACGTGGTTATATAGCTTCCTTTTCCTTTGACTCACTTGCTTCTCCCACTTCTCCATCATCCCTTATGATTATAATTCCTCTCCTAGTCCTAAGCTTATCCCCTTGATCCCTAAAAGCTAAATCAATGTTAATAGGACTAAGTTCATTATTATTATATTTAATAACTTTTCTTAGAGGTATTGGATTGCGTATAGTAGTCCTTCTCTTGTTAGGAACTCAATGATGTTGTACCCTTTACAATTTTACAACTTGATAGGATCTCCTCAGTAATATGATGTTCATCTTAAGGTTTATGTTCCTATTCTCAAATTGTTTTTTTTTATTTACCTATAATTATCAAATTGTTATGGCATAGCTTATCTTACTTGTGAGTTATTTTTCTTCCCTTTTGGTGTTATAACTCCTTTAATATATATATTTCGAAGTTTTAAGAAAAGTTACAAAAAAAATTATTTTTCACACCCCCTCATATGTTGACTATAAAAGATGACAAACTACTCGTGTTTCACTCCCTCATAGGTTCTTTAAATAAATAAACAAACTCATCCAAGAATTTAACCTTGTAAAGTCAAAAAAATATAAGAATTATTGATTAAGGGCGAAAAATAATTTAAGGATTAAGCAATCATACGTAAACTGAATAAAACAAGAGAGGCTAATGAGAATTCCACATTGCATTTAGCAGCAATTTTTTGAGGTAATTGTTCCTTCACACCTGCTTTCATCTTTTTTTTTCATGAACACATTTTCCTTCACACCTTCTATATAAATTTTGTTTTTTTTTATTAAAATTTTAAAAGAAAGAATATGATATAATAGAATGAAAAATAATAAAATTTGGATTCATAATAATGAACATGACCTGACCTAAACATGAGTGGTTTAATACAAGAAGCTTGTAAACGAGTGAACTTCACTTTGTATACTTTGATATAATTGTACACCACATTTTCATTTGTTCATATTTAAACTTGTTTATTATTATATGCAGTGGCAAAATAATTGTTGTTATATTTTGTTATCTGTCTATCCATTAGTAGTTTCCTTCTTGAGATGTAAACATTTGGTAATGTTTGTTCAATTGCTATAGCTCATCATCAGTTGGTGTTTTTGCAGAACTAAAGACTGACCCTCTCAAAAGAAAGCAGAGGAATATTTTTGAAGTAAATTGAGTGCTGTCACAGATTTCAACACAGAAGTAGTGGATCTGGTATGAAAATTGTGCATTTTATCTTATACAATTCGAAAGATTTGTACTCTTTTCTTGTGTTGCAAAATGCCTTGTTTTGTTGTAGTAACTTTTTTTCTGTGAATACTATTAACGTTTTTGTACTTGATTTTGAGGAGTCCTTAGGATTGTAATCCATGACTTGAGGATACCATTTAATATGTTTAGGATTTGCAGTGTATTAGCTACTTCACATGGTACTATTGTTGGACTATTGAGCAACTAGTTATAGGTACTCAACATCATAAGGAATAAGTGTGAAATAATGAGATTATTGGTCACCTTTTGAACAAAAAGGTTTAAAATCCTAAGAAGTAGAGGTTTGAACATAATAGACATGTTTGATAAGTTTAATTATATGGTGCAAATTATTTTGGATGTGGAGCTATTAAACATGGTTAAGGATGCGGGGTAGATAAATTTTTTCCAAATTTGTAAAGATGTGTATAACAAAAATAACCTTTTCAAATTTTGACTAAATTTGAAAAGAATGGATGTTTGTTGTATAGGATGACTCGAATGGGATTAGATTATATGTGAGTAAACTAAACAAGACAACAATTGTCGTCTAATAAGTTATTGTCATAACCTTTTCAATAGTAGCTAGTACATGCAATAAGTGTATACAATCATGCAAGACCACGTTATTAGTCCAAGTTGTTCATAATGTGTTTTATGTGTAAATTGAATTCCCACTAACATAAGATAATGTTGTCATTTTTATGTTAAATTAATAGGTTGTTTTTGGTCAATGGATAAGAGTTGGATCCACAGTGTTAGGGTTTCCCGTGAATACATTGAAGGAGTTAAAGCAAAAGGGTAGAGATTGTAAAATTTCATGCCCTTGTAGTCGTTGCATGAATTGTTATATGAGGTCTCAAATGAATGTTTGTGAGCATTTAATGAGATTCGGCATGGACCAATCATACACTCGTTGGGTTTTACACGGTGAAAAACCAGAATATAGATTTATCTCTAAGGTAGAAAGGCTTGATGATGCAAATGTAGACATTGATGGGATGGGGAATGATATTAATGAGGGTGATGGTGATGAGGAGGATGATGGCATGCAAGATTTGCTTCATGATGTGGGTACCTTCATAAATGATTGTCCAATTGATGAGGATGGAAGGAGTCGTCCTAAAGGCGTCAAAGATTTTATAGGGTAAGGCTTTCATGAATTGTTGAGTAAAGCAACTGAAGAGTTGTACCCCGGATGTACAAAATTTCCAAAGTTGTCGTTTTTAATAAAGTTGTTTCACTTGAAAGTATACAACAAGTGGAGCAATAAGTCATTTGACATGTTACTTGTTCTGTTGAGGGATGTATTACCTAATTGTGAAACTTTGCCGAAGTTTTATTATGAAGCAAATCAATTTCTACGGAGCCTAGGTTTGGGTTATGTGTCGATACATGCATGTAAGTACGATTGTTCCCTATTTTGGAAAGAGTATGGGGACTTGCAAAGTTGTCCCAAGTGTGGAACATCAAGATGGAGAATTAATGATGGGAAGGGTAAGAAGATACCATGGAAAGTGTTGAGGTACTTTCCATTAAAGTCCAGACTGCAACGATTTTTCATGTCAAGTAAGACCACTAAACAAATGACTTGGCATAATGATAGGCCTAAAGGTGACGGAAATACCATGGTTCATCCTTCGAATGGAGAAGCTTAGAAGAGCTTTGATGAGCTATATCCTGACTTTGCTAGAGAACCACGTAATGTCAGACTAGGCTTAGCAACAGATGGATTCAATCCACATGGCAATATGTCACTTTCATATAGCGTGTGGCCTGTTGTTCTTTTAGCATATAATTTACCCCCATGGATGTGTATGGATGAGTCCTTTTTTATGCTATCGTTGGTTATTCCAGGTCTGAAAGCTGTTGGTCGAGACATTGATGTTTATATGAGACCACTAGTGGACGAGTTAAGTGAGTTATGGGAAGATGGTTTTGATGTTTTTGATGCCTCAAAGGGCGAAAATTTCCGAATGCATGCAGCTTTAGTGTGGACTATCAATGACTTTCCAGCCTATGGTACTATTTCTGGAAGGAGCACAAAAGGCTATAAGGCATGCCCTATTTGTAACACGCACGCTCCTTCTTGTAAGTTAAGAAGCAAGATTGGTTACTTAGGTCATCGTTGTTTTCTTCCGTACGATCATCCATGGAGAAGAAGCAAGAAGTTTGATGGCAAGAGTGATCACCGAACTATACCTAACTTACCAGATGGAGATGTTGTGGTGGATCAATTATGTCATGTGGAGAATATATGTTATGGAAAGCACCACAACAATAAGAGGAGAAGGAGATTGGAAGGGGAGTTGAATTGGAATTAAAAAAGCATTCTTTTTTATCTACCATATTGGCATAAGTTAAGATTAAGACATAACCTTGATGTCATGCATGTAGAAAAGAATATTTGTGACAATATCCTTGGTACGTTGATGAATGTTGAAGGTAAAACCAAGGAAACAATCAAGGCTCGACTTGATTTGGAAGATATGAATATTCTAAAAGAATTACACTTGATAAGAGTTGCTGATGGAACTATTGTGGGAAAACCTCCAGTATGCTATACAATGTCTTTGGATGAGAAGAAGAAGTTTTGTGAGTTTGTCAAGTAGGTGAAGTTTCCAGATGGATACGCATCGAATATATATAGATGTGTTAATGTTGATGAAAGGAAGATTATTGGGCTTAAGTCACATGATTGTCATATATTGTTACAAAGCATTCTTCCTTTAGGGACGCGTGGCATTTTGAATAAAGATGTGACAGGTATTTTATTGGAGTTGGGGGAATTCTTTCGTAAAATTTGTAAACGAAGTTTGAATAAGGATGATTGTCAGAAGATGTGTCAAGAGATTATTTTAATCTTGTGCAAACTTGAAATGATATACCCACCGACATTCTTTGATGTGATGGTACATTTGGCTATTCATTTACCAAATGAAGCCTTACTTGGTGGACCAGTTGCGTATAGATGCATGTATCCAATCGAGAGATATTCTTTAAATTTATTGTATTACTCTTAAAAGTTAACTAAATAGTGGCCTATCTAATTATGGTTAATCATTTGTTAAGATTCCTAAGTACACTCAAGGGATTTGTCAGAAATAAAGCACGTCTAGAAGGGTCAATTGTTGAAGCATATGTTTTTAAAGAGTGCACGACATTATGTTCAATGTATCTGAAAGGAATTGAAACCAACTTCAACATGCCAGACTGGATCAATGATATGGTTGATGTTACTGACATATCAGTGTTCTTCCAACAATGTAAGCCAATTGGGTCTGGCAAAATAATTGCTCTTCCTACAAATGAGCTAGAGATTACACATTGGTATGTGCTTATGAATTTTCATGAGATAAGTTCGTTTATCGAGTAAGTTTTGTTAACAAACTGTTAAACTAAGATATGTAATCAATTGAGATAATTCATATAAATTAATTTGATTCAATTTTCAATGATCCATAGTGAGCACATGGATGAGTTGAGGCAACAAAGTCCATTATATGTTGATAGGAGACATAAAGAACAATTTTGTTCATGGTTTAAGCATCGGGTGAGAAGAAGGTTTGAACGTGGTGTTCATTACTGATTATTTATTATAAACTAATGTTCCTTTCTTGTTATAGATGACGACATTAGCTAGCTCCTATGAAGGAAAAAACTTTGAGTCTTTGTATGCATTAGCATGTGGACCTCATAGTTTGGTGCAGAAGTATACAGTTTGCAATACTAATGGAATGCGATTTCGCACTGAAGGTCGTGATCTGCATAGGATTACATAAAATTGTGGTGTTGCAGTGTTAGGAAATTATGGGGAAGACAATATAACATTTTATGGGATGTTGACAGATATTATAAGGCTAGAATATATTAGGGGTAAAAGTGTTATGCTTTTCAAATGCAAATGGTACGATCTTGGAAGTTCGAATATGAGGGTCAACGGCATTGTAAAAAGCATCAACGTTACTAAGTTTTGGTTCAAGGAAGACCATTTATTTTGGCAAACCAAGCGAAGGAAGTTTTTTTGGTGAAAGATTTGGTACTCGGTTCAAATTGGCAGATTGTGCAAAAATGTGAAGTTAGACGTGCATATGATATCCCTCCTCATGATAATGAAGAAGGTTCATATGACGTTGAAGAGTGTAATGAAGTTCTAGTCAAAGTCGAGGAATGTTCCTTAGATTTTTTAGATAGAACTGATATTGCATTTGATGTAATAAATAATGTTGTATTTGTATTGAATTCCGAGCAACATTTAAATGACGATTTGGATGACTTAGAGATAAGTAGTAGTGACAATGAATGTGATATTGTATTCCAAGATTCGACCGACGACGATGATGAATAAATTCTTATAATTCAATTCAGGCTTTTTGGTTTGCTATTCTTTTGCTATGAAAGAAGTTGGATTGCTTATCTCGGTCCTTTGAAAAGATGATACTGTTGCTTAGGATTAATATTGCTTCCTCACATTTATCATTTCTATACAAATGCATGTAAACATTTCCAGCTTGGTGTTTGAGATATTGTATACTCATCAATAGCATCAACCATGTAGAGCACTTCATAACCCTTATGTTAACATAGCTTTACTTCGTTATGTAAATGTCTAAAAGTAGCTACACTTGTTGATGTAAATGTTACTGTTACATTTTAGGTATTTTTGACTGAGAGTTCAACAGATCCTACAGTTGTGCATTTATTTCCAGTGGTGCAATATCTAGAGGTAATTATGTTGCTTTATCATATGTTTAGGTGCATGCCTTTTTACTTGCTAGAAGCTTGAGTTTTTCAGAAAATATTCATTGGTATATTTGGTCCAGAAATCTTTTTTATCAGTAATCAATCGCCATATTCTTTTTACATCTAGGATTAATTGAGTCACCTATAAGGAAATCACCTTAGTCCACCATTTCTTTATATGCAGCATCCATGTTTCTCTTTGACTCCTTATGAATAGGGCTGCAATGCCAATACTTTGAAGTTGCAATGACTATAAAAAGGTTTATTTCGTAAAGAGTACACTATCACTTTGTGTTTAACTCTACCCTATAATGAATGACTTCTTGTTGTCATAGATGTCAATGACCTGTTTCAAACTTAATCCTATCAAGTCTCTAAGGCTTGATGGTTTCAATGCCTATTTTTGTGAAAACACATAGGCCATTAGAAAGAAGCTAGTAGTTAAATTTGCTCATCCAAACCTTAATGGATGATGGTAAATGCACTATGATAGTCTTTCTTTTTCTTCTTACAGGCTTCTTTTTTAGCTTAAGTCAAACGTGTCTCATCTTAAGGCTCCATATATCCCTTGTTGACTACATATCATACAACTTGTGAATCGAAAATGATCTTCATTCAAAGTGCCCAATTCGCATAGTTGATTTTGGTGAATTGTGAATTGTGAAACATTACATGGTTATTTATAAAGACAATGAAGAATTCTAGACTAACTTAAAGCCATTTAATGCTATAATATAAAGGACAAAACATTTTCAATGACATAATAAAATTCATATAAAGAAAAAAAAAACTAACTTATATGTCTTAATTTTAGTGTAACTCTCTCTTGGTAATTCCAGATAAATCAAGGTTAGATTAATTTGAGTCTACATATATACAACTTTAAAAAGTCTCTTCAGTTACAACAAATAAATTTGTTTAAAAAGTCTCTTAAATTACAAAAATTAATTTGTTTAAAACTGATAGGCAAAACTCTTTAGTGAACTTGCACTTAAAATATAAGTTCTCAACTGATTCTAGTTGTTCTTCACATAAATTGCATTTATTGATTAAATTTAGGAAAGGTAACCTATCCAAGGTTGCAGTTAATCCATGAACATCGACCTCTAGAGGAATGAGACTTTAGGAGGTAGATTGCTATCCCAAGCAAACCTGTTCTAGTTAACTTTTCCCCCTACCTAGTTATCTTTCAACTTATAATCTGTGCACCCTACGATCCACACACTGACCATACATCTTTATGAAAGTTACAAATGACTTATTGAGGGAGCTGGATTTCAATCAGAATTTGCAGATACTCTAGTTATCATAAAACAATGATGCACTGTCATCATTTCCCACTTCACAGCTAATAAGGTTTGACATTTATTTTCTTAAAATCAGCAACTGTGAGAATTAGCATGGTTTATTTCTGCGTCAATGTTGTATGCTTATGGATTATTTACATGTTTTCTAAGATGTCATTGCTTAATACGATTTTCATTAGGATAGTTATTTACATTCTATTAAAGATGTCATTGCTTAATAGGTAAAGAACAAGGCTTGGAAAAAATTACAGAATGAGGAAGCATAATGTAGGCAACATCAGTATCTTTTTTCTGTTTAGATAAGGATTAATATGTTATCGCCATAATGAACAAGAGAATATGACTTGCTCACATTATCAGTTCTATAACAAAGCTTGAAATTATGTTGCTTGTTATTTGAGTTAGATAAGATACACAACCTGAATTGCTTTTTTTTTTTTTTACATAAAGCATCAACATCCAGTCCATGGCTTTCACCATTTCTTTATATGCAGCATCCATGCTTCTCTTTGACTCCTTATGTATAGATTGCAATGCCAATACTTGGAAGTTGCAGTTTCTGCAATGGTGTGAGTACCACTCATCAGCAGGGGCTTGTCAAACCTCAAACATTATTTGTGCATTTCTCAACCTCAAATCATGAATTGACCTCATATATCAAATCTTTTCATTCATTTGTGGCTGTTGTTTATGGATACACATTATTTTTGCCTTTCTCAACCTCAAATCATGAATCTACCTCATATATCATATGCACTCCATATTTTGAAAGCAAAGGGCTGTTTGTGTTCAATCATTTGTGGCTGCTGTTGTAACTTGTTTTGCAGATAAAAAAACTCCAGTTCACATCTTCAGCAACATTGACATGTAATTCGATGATCTTCTAAACTTTAGATTTAGAGATTTGTAAGAATTGATAGATAGCAATAGTTAGGGACTAACTGAAATTGTGTTATACATAGCTATGAAGTTGAAGAAGTAAGGGTAAACCACATGAATTTGTTTACTGAGATCAACCAAGGAACCTCTCAACTAAGGGTACTGGATCTTAGTTATCTTAGGATGCATGTAACCTAGTCTAATAATCAGAATGAGATATTGTCCACATTACTCCAGTGCTGTCTTTAATGCTTCAACCACTGTTTCCATCTGTTGTTTCTAGTTCATGGCTTTCACCCTTTCTTTATATATAGCATCCATGCTTCTCTTTGACTTCAATGCATCTGTTTTTAAGCATCAACAAGTAATCTGCTTCTGGGATGTGTTCTGGGATATGTTATGTTATGTTGTTCACATTATCAGTTCTATAACAAAGCTTGAAATTATGTTGTTTGTTCACATTATCTTGGTTAGGAATACTTTGCAATTTCTGTAATCTAAATTCCCATTCCTCTATATTGTTGCCAATATATCTAAAGGTAGACTAATCAATGATTCAGTATCAGAAAGTAAAGATGCAATATAGCATGTAGGAGGTTTAGAATTTACCTCTGTAACAACTTTCAACTCATGAAACTTAACATATCCTTAAAGACAATTACCATACTATGTTCATAAGAAAGATTTTTAACATGTTAGCATGATTAGGTTGAGGTTATAAAATTTTTCAATTATTGTAACAAGTGATATTAGAGTGTTGTTATGGTGTGTATATTTACTAATGTGACCATTAACTTGCAAAAATAAGTTAAATACTAGTCATTCTTGAAGATGTCATTGCTTAATAAGAATTGACATTTTAAAAACTGGAATGGCTATTTCTCTGCTTCAAGTGATGACAACTAGGCATTCTGTCGAACCCTTCCTTATTTAAATATCTGTTCTCGTTTGGATTTTAATCAGGTTATATATGACACAAATGGCTTTTTGATGCATTTGGGCTGATGCATGTAAACATTGTATGCATGTAAACATTGTACAACTGTCAATATGATGCACAAATCTCCATTTACACGTACAAATCTCCATTTGGGCTGATGCATGTAAACATTGTCAATATGATGCAAGTGTTTGTATATCATATTAACTTTTCATTGTACATTTGGTAGACAATTACAGCCCACTTTTCATTGTGCAAGCACTTACTTATGAGTACTATAAACTGATTTGGTGAACGTAAAAAGTATAATGACAGTAAGTAATAGTGACATAGGAATTGAAACAAACACACAAATCAAACAAATAGTTTTCTCAATACAAATCAAACAAATAGTTTTCTCAATAAACTTTATCTTCAACAACATTTTCTTGTTGTCTTTCATGTGAAAAGTGGAAATGCATGCTCTTTTGAATAACTTCTTGTCATTGTTGACTTCCTCATAATTGACTACAAACAATTCCATTATTGAGAGCATGTCGGTCTTTCATGTTGTCTTTAAATATGATTGATGCATACGTACTTTGAAATCTAATCTCAATTTAGATGCAGTTAACCCAAGAAGAAGAATAAGGTTGCACCAAGTAGCTTAGTGCCGACAAAATTGCAGTCGCGTTACCGTCAGCTTCTTGGGAACGCAGCTAATGAGTCATCTTCTTATACACAACCACAAAATCATACACCTGCACCTTGTCAGCCTACTCCAACACCAAGAGAACTCACACCTACACCTTCTCAGCCTATTACTCATCCTAGAGATAAATATGAACAAATTATAAAGCTGCGTCGTAACATTAGTTCTCCATCCACGTTTTAAGAGATGCCTCCAACTTTTGCTTATCAGACACCAGTAAATCAGACAATTACATCCACTGTGGGTTCTTCTTCTACAAGCCTGCAGGTTTGATCTTTTTCATTACATTGGTGAAATTTATTAACTTTAGTCATTTTGCTTACCTAACCAATTAAGAGTATATTATATGCTTTTTTCTTTGCTATTTTAGGATCCACGACTAATGCAAGAAAAACAAGGGGTCTTACAAAAGGACACAGATTGGCAAAGATTAACAAGGTCATAGGTAAGAGATTGGAGATAGAGATCTCCCCAACTGAAGGACGACCAACCAACTCCATACAATCTGCCAAATTCTCGAGTGAGATTGGTCTGGTATCCCGAACTTCCTTACTTGTAAAAACAAAAATTTCAAAAATTACAACTGAGGAATTGGATATTGCATTTGACAAGTTAGACGTAAGTATTCTAAACCAAACTAATTTGTATGTGTTTTCCATATGCTTAGAACATTGACCAATAATTTATAATTTTGTGCAATAAAAGTCAGAAATCAGGGGAATGAGGACTGACAACGAAGTACATGCTACTGTGAAGAAGTTTCTTGCTTTAAGGTCCAAAGATCAAAGATATAGTTTAAAAAGCATTTTACCCAGCACGACAAGGATGTTAAGCCGCATAATGTCACAGTGGCAGAGTAGATGGACTTATGCGAATATTGGGAGCAATCAGCTACAAAGGTTAGTTTATTTGATCACTACTATTTTTACAACTTATTATATTTTAGTATTTATGAATTATGATTTATAGATTTTATAATACATTTTCTTATGTGTACGATTAGGAAAAAAGTCAAAAAGAAAAAGTTGTTATGAGTCAGGTCAAATATCGACCAAACTCTGGCTCCAAGGCCTTTGTAGCGATACGGCATGAGATTGTAAGTTATTATCTTTTTAATTATATTTTTCTTTTATTGACATTTCAAATTTTATAATAAATATTACTATTTATATATTTCTATACAACAAAGTGACAGAGACGAAGAAGAGTGTGACCGGATGAAGTTATGGTATCACACTCATTATGATGAAAGAAAAGATCAATAGACAACTCCTGAATGCAAAGAAAAATGGGTGAGTATATAGTTTATTTATAAATATTTCTTAAATCACATTGCGTATGTAATTAATTCTTTACTTTTTCAGGACTTAATGTGTCACGAATTGACACATTCAACTGAACAAGGTCATCCGATGACAGTGGATGAAGTGTGCGACAAAGTTCTGGGGACCAGAACAGATTACAGTGTTAGCATGGAAATGGGGCCTCGATCACAAGGGAAGACTTCGGTCAAAAAGAGACTTCAAGACGAATTAGAGGAGTCCAAGAAGGTTAATGAGGGCTTACAGTCTAAAGTCGATGAATTGACCAAAAAATTTGAAGAAATGCAGGATAAATTAACTACTGAAGTCGAACAACAAAAAAAGGTCTTGGAACTCATATGTTCTACACATAATATTCGCGTTGATTAGATAAGTACTCATACTGATATATAATTTTAAATTTATTAATTACTATATTATGACATGTTTGGGATTTTAAATTATATAATTCATTGTCTACATGTATTAAATTCGTGTTATACATTATTAATCATTCGCAAATCCATGACGTACTCAACAAATTGACAAATTACTAAATAAAAATTCAATATATAATATTAAAGACTTATTAAAAATAAGATTTTATATTTTCCCAATTATTAATTATTCAATCAAAATAATAATTCCATTAAAATTCAATTTTAAAATCATATTTAATTCAAATATAATTTCAAATATAATTTTAATAATTCTCCTATTATTAATAATTTGGATGTCTCATTTAAATTTAATTATATAAAATTTAAAATTTATTAAAATAAACTTATTTTAATATATTTAAAAAAATTACAAACTAATCATCTGCGACGTTTAATCCCAAACGTCGCATATTGTTATGCTACAACGACGTCTACTAAACGTCGCACAAAGCTATATTGTTTCCATGACGTCTAATTTCTTCGTCGCCCATTCCCTTATGCTTTTACGATGTTTTCTCAAACGTCGACAAATAGTCTACGCTTCTTCGACGTTTTTACTCCCCCTTCAACAATGTCTGTTGCGACGTTTTTAAAAACGTTAAGAATAACAATGTACGATGTTTTTTAAACATTTGCGACGTTTTTAAAACGTCGCAAATGGGGTCTTTTTTTTGTAGTGACATCGTACTTCATCATAATGTGAGTGTTTACTCTTTGTGCCTTAGTTGACAGCTAGAATATTTGATGTTGCTTGTGTTTTTATTCCTATAATTTTCTATGAAAGACAGCAAATGGTGCTTGGAAGATAATAGCTTCAGTTTTGCCCTTCTAGACTCTAGTCTGATGCTTTCAATCCCTTTTTCTTCCAAATAAATGTGATAGCTTCATTCCTCGTGAAAACCTATCTGATTCTTGTCTGGCATGAGTTCTTCTGATCTCGTCAGATGTATTGACACGCTATATTTGGATAGGTGACTATGAATAGTTGCTTTTTTCAGGTGAGAATTGTAAAAACCTGAGGTTACGCAAATATACATCGGAATTAGTTCAGATCAACATCGACAATGATTTTTCGGATATTATCCTCTTGGCTTCCAATATATATTCCGATGTAGGGACCCGATGAACTATTTTAAGATTTTTCTTTTGTTTTCGTCCGTGGAGATTACTTTAGTTAGTACTTCAGATGAAAACCAACCGTCCTTATATATATATATATAAAGTGAGCTTAAATTTGATACGTGACCTATTATTTGTACAATTACATGGGGCAGATGAGAGTGAAGTTGTTTCAATATAGAATTGGACATGCTTGGTATGCTAAATGCAGTTAAATTTATTACCCGGACAAGTAATTTTACAGTAAGATTGATGCCATCACTCTTGATCTGTAAATAAAATGAAAGGTTAAGATAACTATGTTATGATTATAATGTATAGGAAAAAAGTTTGGCACGCAGGAAATTTTTTTTTTACCTTAATAAAAATGATTGCAACCAAATGAAAGGTTCTCAATGTTATATTATCCTTTTTTTAATACAAAAGAAAATACACAACAAATAAAACTAATTAGCCGCTAGCGCGTGAATACTAAACACCCTGCTAATACCGCAAGAGTAGCTCCATAAGAGACATAGGAGGTGCAGGAAGATAATGCATCCTTGGGCCAGTGTGAACGGCGAGGGCGGCCAAGAGTGATTTCAATAGTAGTCTCATTGGACAACGAGGGGTGGACCAATTGGTCCAGATTCCTCACTTAAGACTCTCCCTTTAAAGGAAGTCTTGATTCTTGAGTTCGAGTCACGTCAAATGAGGGAAAATAGGTATGTTCCTATTGATGATCCTCTAACACCCTGGATAAAGCTCCTTGATCGGATCAATTACAGATGCCTTGCTTCCAGCGGCAGTGTGAGAGTTGTAGCTACTAGGGAACCTGAGGGCTGATGGAAAACTGATGCTGAGCAGGGGGGAGCCAGTGATCAATCATCAGCTGAACAATCTAGAGTATGTGAAGACTCTTTGGGCCTTGCAGTGTCTGACAAAGCACGAATAAACGCGAGGAATCTTAGAGCTCTAAATTTACATCCTCTAGACTTTTGGAGTGGGATTGTAAGAGCTTAAGATTAGTCTGACTAAGCCAAGATACATAATGTAATCAAAAACAAAACAAAAAATAGTAGTCTCATTGGTTGTCATGCCGAGTTTAATGTGATTTGGCAAGGCTGTAACGAGGTCAAGGGCCAGTGCGCTCGTTCTTTTTCTTAGGAGCAACTGGCGTGTTGATAAGACTGAACTTACCAAGGCTCTTTCTGAACAAGTTTTTCCTAGTACAAACGTAATAGTGAGGATTGGCATGTCTAAGCAGGACCCTGACAATCTCCGTTTCCTCGTTTATCGCGTCACTTCTACATTTTGAATGATCATATATGATGGTCGTTAGATAAAAAGATCTCCGATAGCCAGGGTTGGACTGTAAATTTTTAGGGTTACAATTATTATCCTCACATGCAAAAGGGTTGCTTTTCACGGCATCATCCAAGAGGCTAGGTAAGATGGTTTTTATCGTTTATCCTGTGTTGAATGTTCTACACGAAGCTCTATTTTTTTCCCCACTTAATATTGCTATCTCAACTTCATTTTCTTTCTCTAGATCTTATATTAAGGGTTTAAAGCGATACTTTACCATGACATCATCAGACATTGTTATAATGGCTATGATTGCTACAACTATAATAATGGGTCACCGATCTGCAAAAGAACCAATCATATGGTGTTATCATTGTCATTAAAAGGACGAGATTACAAAATTTTCCTTCAAAATTCCGCTAAAGAAAATATGGGAACGTTTGGTAAACAAATGTGGTGTGGATGTGACATGCTTTAGACTTCTTGGATCCTATCCAAAAGGCTTGCCCCTTTTTTCAAAGGCATGGCGAATTACGTTCTTTTGTTAATCACTTGTATTTACTTTTAAGACCTAAATAAAGAAATTAACGGTAGGTTGGAGCATGTGATTTTCGTTATCTAGTTTCAAGTTGTTTGAAGCGAAGGTGAGGATAGGCACAAGATCGTTAGGTATGCCCTTCTCTAGTTAGTTCATTGATCCCCAGCCTCTTTGAATTAGGGATTACAATACCCTTAAATTTAATATGAGATAACCTTTACCTTTAATTAGACATGATATTCACTGGTGTAGATAATTTTCTTATTTTTTTATATTAAAAATATTACGTACAAAAAGAATAAGAATAAATCATAAAGTTTCTTTTTTATAAAATTAATTCCTAGGGTAATGTGCTATAATATATGAGATTCTTAATTAATTTCCTTTTGTCAAGGAATTAAAAAAAATCACCAAAACCCTTTCATCAATTTGTCATTTTGATTCTATCTCTTCTTAGCCCGTTTTGCTATCGTCTATTTTATTATCCAGGTGAAAGGTAAAAGCATGTTCTCCTTCGTTTTAAGTTGGGTAAAACTTAAAAAGTATTTTGATGCATGTTGATGTTTTGAGAAGTTGATACCATTTCTTATAGATAGAGGAATATTCAAGAAACATATACATATGCCTGTACATTTTTTCTCTCATTAAAAATTCCGATACTCTTTATCTTGATGTGAATATGGGATTGAACTCATAATTTGATTACCAATGGATAATAGTGTTGGATTTTTAGGCAAGTATCAATCATTTTAAAATGAAAAATTAATATTTCTTAATTAGTCAAATTAAATTTTATAGTTTTAAAGCATGTATAAATAATAAAATTAGTAGACTACGTCCTAACAATAATGGAAATTGACTAAAAGCTCACAGCTCTACAATAAATTGTTGCAACACAATAATAAATCGTTTACCAAAAAACACAATAATAAATCATAATAGAAAAGTCTAGGATTTGTTAAATTATATTCATTAACGTTAACCGTACACCACCATACAATTCTTATATTGAAATTCGAAAGGTAAAAAACTTTAAGAGTATATCAATTAGATATTAAAATATAGTTTGAGATGGCCACAAACTCAATGAGTAGGCTTTGACAAAATTCGTGAATGGACCCTATAGTAATATAACGCTCATCATATAAATGGTCTAAATGTCAAATCTACATAATTAAGATGTTAATTATCATAAGATTATGCCAGTCTACGTTAATTAATTCAACATTCTTCCATTTAGATATCATAACCTTACCACAATGCTTTCACAATAGTATGTGGTTCTGCCGGATTCTGGCTGAACTGATTGTTGCCATTCTGATCCATGATCCCTATACTCGCTGAAGTGGTTCCAACGTAAAATCACCTGCAAAACAAGGAAGGCTTGTCGGGGTTGTGTCCCGAGTAGCCCTCCGAAGCCTTCAGTAAGTCTTTTGGTGAAGGTGAGATAAAATCGATCGAGAAAAGCAACTAGGTTATGATTTTGTTACCTTGATTATGAGAGAAAATTACCTTATATATGATTAGTAGCTAGGTTTAGGTTTTACGTGTTTGCATGGGATATTACCTTCGCTAATGGGCTATGAATATATGGGCTAGACCTGGTTAAGCCTTAGGTGTAAGGCGATCGATTGGCCCGTGAGACTAGATTTGGACCCAATGTTGCCGACCCATCCATAAGCCCCCTACTCCTCGAGTGCGAGCGGAGAGAAGAGTCGGAGGAGTGTTGTTATAACTCGTCGGTCACTTCATAGCGTAAATGGGACGACTTGTAATGTGGCCGATCGGTTAGTCTTTGGCCTTGTGGCCGTGAGAGGAGACGGCTCGGTTAGGTCCGATCGGTCGGGTTTTGAGTTATAGTCCGTCGAAGATAGCTCGGGGTCGGCCTAGTTGGTAGGATATTGACGGGTAGTGTGTGACCACTCGCGTTGGAGTCAGTCGGTTGATTGTCCCTGACCGGTTGGTGCGGACGGGTTTTGCACGATAGCCCGCGCTCGAACGTGGGAAAGAGTGTGGAGCATTTATTTTTTGACGGCGCGTGCTCTCTGACAGCTGTGCAGAATCTGAAACGTATCGTCCTTGTGACTATTGCTCCGCTGTCCCACACGTCTCTTCGATTTGTCTTCTGGGTAACCCTAGCTCCCATGGCTCGGATCGCGCCACATGTTCAAGTGAAACTCCGGATTTTATCCACGTGTTGTACTTCGATTGGATGGCGGTTGGAGCTTCTCCCTATAAATGACCTTGGCCGACAGACGGTTTGCTTTTCTTCACTCTCGTTTCATTCTCGCTATTTTCTTGCTTCTTACTGCATTTTCTTGCTCTCAGTTTGCGGAAGCTTTCTTTGGCGTTCTTGCGCAAACCCCGATCTCTTTTCACTAAATAGGTACGTCCCCTTCCTCCATTCTCCTTCTTCTAAATTTCCTCTGAGTGAGTTATGTCGTCTACTGGTTCCCGAAGTGGGGTTTCTTCTAGCGATATCTTGAGGAGAGGTCGTGGGAGTTATGGTCGGAGCGACCTCGATGTCGAGGTTGGAGGATGTTGAAGAGATCACAACGAACAAGCGGAAAGACGGGATGGTGGTGAGGGAACTGCCCAAGGGTAGATCGAGGATGTCCACGGCGGAGTTGAGGCGGTCGGTTCTCAGGAATAATGTTCCTCGGGACTGGGAGCCCAGATTGGCTTCCGGGGATGAAGGGATTGACGACAGTGCAGATGGATGGTTCGCCGTCTCGGAGCATTTTTTCTCGGTTGGAGGCTTGAGGCTACCATACGCGCCGATCGTGGACGAAGTGTGCGTCGGCTATCAGTTGAGGCCGAGCCAGATTCCTCCGAACGGGTGGAGGTTCATCAATGGGCTCGCCCTGTTATGCCACCAATTTGGTTGCGGCCTCGATCAATATCTTGCGCTACTTCGAGGATGAGCGAGCCGATCTCGGCGGTGGGATCCCTCTTTGATGTATAAGGATGCGGTATCGCCCGGTAGGGACGTCGGGCAAAATTACCATTTGGCGGACTAAGTATTTCTTTGTGAGGCCACCGGGGGCTTCTTCCGAGCCCCAGCCGTGGAGGTATCCCCAAGCCGAGCGGTGGAACGATTCGTCAAGTCTCTTCCTTTCCAGGGAGGAATCGGTGGTAGTTAACCGTATAAAGGAACTCGGCCAGTATAACTTTACTCGGCTTATTTCCAGATACGGCGGGGGGACTTCGGCCAACTCTTTTTTGATTGACCCCCCGCCACAAGTTAGCGGGCTAGAGAGAAGCGCCTCACTCGGTTGACCCTCACGGTCAATTGCTTTCCTTGTTTGTAGGTTTTGCTCGATTGCTAACTTCGTTTTCTTTGTTTGTGCGGCAATGGTCAAGGTTCATGCTTGCCCGTCCCCCAAGGCGGCAAAGGCAAGCGAGGTCGCCAGCCTTACGAGGTTGTGAAGCGGGCGGATAGAGGAGAGGCTAGTTATTTGGTTGTCGGCCGTTGCTTCCCACATGCGGAATGCTCGGCGACGATTTCGAGCTATTCTTTGCGCTGTTGTGATCGCCCCACCGGTCCGATCATGGCTGTGACCGGGAAGGGAAGAGGTCGAAAGGCCTCGAAGAGGAGGAGATTGGTCAAGCTTGCCGACCAAGCTCCTCGTTCGTCGATGGCGGAAGGATCTGCTCGTCCCTCGGTTCTTGCTTGTCCCTCGGTGGCGATCGTCCTCGGCGGCCGCTCGTCCTTCGGCGGTGAACGACCTTCCGTCCTTCGGCCAATCCAAAGGGAAGGGAAGCGGGTGGCAAGGCGTGGGAGTCTTTGATCAAGCGCCGAGAGGTTCCTCATTGCCGACCTCGATGTGTCTCGTCACATCATGGAAAGATTACTCCCAGCAGACGGGGAGATATTTGACCGAAGAGTAATTGAAATGGCGGCTCTCGCTGCGTGGTTTCTGCAAGGCTTGATAATGTCGTTCGAGGCGGTGCAGGCTTGGAGGTTCTGGACCGGAGGTTGAAGGCCTTGAGGCGGTGGAAACTCGAAGGACAAGCTGCCGGAGGTGGAGGAGGAGAGGATGTTCTCGAGGCTCAAAATTCCTCTCGGAGGAGGAGAAGAAAATTCGGAGAAAGCGGCCAATGTTTTGAAGGCCCAAGTTGATCTGGGGAGGAGGAGATGCGCCTTGAGAGCTCGGCTTACTGGGAGGAGCTCGAAATGGTAAAGGCTATGGCGGAGAGGAGCAGCTATCAGGAGTATGCAACTTTGAGAGGGCTGTGGGAGTCGGAGAGGTGCGAAGAGAAATCCCTCGGGATCACGCCAGATCGAGGAGATCTAAGGAAGGAGCGGGCGGATCACGCCCGAACCGAGGAGGCGCCGAGGAGGCGGGCCTCGACTAAGGAGCAAAGGATCAGGCGATCGAGCAATGGCGAGGCGATTCTTGCGGGAGGAGTGTTTGGAGTACTCTGCGACACAGCCATTATGATATTAAAGAACTGCTATGACGCCTGCGTTCCTGAGGGCTCGGACGGTCCCTCGTTTGATGAGTTTGCCGGGCCGTTGATTCCTAACGCTATTGGCCTTTCTCTAGAGGAAGTAAAAGAGAGAGCCGAGGAGGACCGGGGAACTGTCCCTAGGGAGGAGTTGGACCTCAGTTCGGAAGAGGAGGACGAGCTTCCTCAGGACGACACTTCTGCGGCTGCTCCCTTGGAACCTGCCCCTGCTTCGGCTTTTCCACCTGCTTCCGGGGCTTCCCCTACGTATTCTCCCGGATATTCTCCTTCTCCGTCGGCTGCTTGTAGCTCCCCCTCTCCCCTTTTGTAGAGCTCACCTGGTCGGGCTTGTGACCAGGATCAACTCATAGAAATAAAATTCTTTTCTTTGAGCCGACTCTCCATGTTTTCGGCTCTTCTTTTTCGCTCATAGTAGTCTAGCTTCTAGTTTGGTAAAGTCGCCAGGTAGAAGAGCTTACAGTGGTCGGTCTTGTGGCGGGATAAACTTGATATGAATGTACCTTTATTTTTGTATTTCATCTTCTCGAAGCTATTTTTCAAAGTCGATTCTCGTGCTTGTCCTTTGCTTCGGATCGTATTAGGATTAAGTGTTACGAGGCGGTCGATCGGTGTTGAGGTCGGGTCGTAGTCGGGTCCTAGGTCTCGAGGTCTTGTCTTGGCGACCGGTCGACCTAGTGGGGTCCCGAGATCTGTCTGGCGACCCAACCGCCGAAGTCGATCTCTGGAGATACCGAGTGAGGTCCAGGATCTGTCCTGGCGACCGACCGACCGAAGTCGATCTATGGAGTTATCGGCGGGTCTCGGGGATCTTATCTGGCGACCGACAAGGCAAGAAGTCGATCTATGGAGTTACCGGCGAGGTCCGTGGATCTTGTCTGGCGACCGACCGATCAAATCGATCATGGAGTTACCGGCGAGGTCAGGGATCTTGTCCTGGCGACCGACCGACCGAAGTCGATCTATGAAGTTACCGAGCGAGGTCCCAGGGATCTTGTCCTGGCGACCGACCGACCGAAGTCGATCTATGGAGTTATCGAGCGAGGTCCCAGGGATCTTGTCCTGGCGACCGACCGACCGAAGTCGATCTATGGAGTTATCGAGCGAGGTCCCAGGGATCTTGTCCTGGCGACCGACCGATCAAGTCGATCATGGAGTTACCGGCGAGGTCCTGGGATCTTGTCCTAGCGACCGACCAACCAAGTCGATCTATGGAGTTACCGAGCGAGGTCCCAGGGATCTTGTCCTGGCGACCGACCGACCGAAGTCGATCATGGAGTTACCGAGCGAGGTCCCAGGGATCTTGTCCTGGCGACCGACCGACCGAAGTCGATCTATGGAGTTACCGAGCGAGGTCCCAGGGATCTTGTCCTGGCGACCGATCGACCGAAGTCGATCTATGGAGTTATCGAGCGAGGTCTCAGGGATCTCCGACCGACCGAAGTCGATCTATGGAGTTACCGAGCGAGGTCCCAGGGATCTTGTCCTGGTGACCGACCGACCGAAGTCGATCTATGGAGTTTTGCCGAGTGATGGTTGATTGGACTTTCCATTCTTTGCCAAACGTAACGTAACTTGTTATTGCCAAGAAATCTGGAACCCATTTATTGATGATAACGAGGATACGGGCCGTTAAAAAACCTGCCTGGCAGGGACAGGAAAAAGGTACCCGCATGTATACAAAAATGATAACAAGGAAAGATTAACTAACATAAACACTTATCTATTGGTAGAAAGCTTTCAGGTTTTGTGAGTTCCATGGTCTTGGTAGAATCTTCCCTTTCTCATCGCTAAGGATGTAAGAACCATGCCCGGCTTGCTTAATCACTCGATAAGATCCTTCCCACGTCTGTCCGAGCTTTCCGGGATGCTTTCCAGCCGCCTCGGCTTTTCGTAAGACGTATCCTCTGACCTTTACATTGCTCGGCTTAACCCTTCTGTTGTAGAACTTGGTCGCCTTTTGCGATGGCTTCCGGCGGCGGTGCCCTTTCTCTGTCCTCACTAAGTAGAACGAGCTCGCTCTGCGGGCTTCATCATTTGCTCTTCCTCGTAACCCGACACCTACGATTAGCAATGCCGCCTAATCTGGAACGAGGCTTACGCCGAAGGTCATCAAAGCGGCGTTTCACTGTGGCCCCATTCGGTGTGGTTTATATGCCCACAATACTTCATCTACTTCCTCTACCTGTGTCTTTCTCCGTCCGGTGCTTCTTGAGGCGTTCATTATCTTTTGTTGGTGTTTTCTCTGAGACCGTTACTTTGGGGATGGGCGAGAAGTTAACAAGTAGCTCGATTTTTAGTCGACGCGAAATCTCTAAATTTGTCGTTATCGAGCGCCGGCCGTTATCGTGATCAACACCATAGGCATCCGGCGGCATAGTATGTTTTCTTTATGAAGCTTTCCATTTTCCCTCGGTTATTGTAGCGACAGACTCGCTTCTACCCACTTAGTGAAATACTCTCGCCACTATCGAATTTCTTTTGTCGGGACCGAGGGGAAAGGCCCCACTATATCCATTCCCCATTGGCGAAAGGGATAGGATGGCTTCGATCTGCATTCGCTCGATAAATTTGGTGAGACATTCTTGTTTCTCTGGCAAGCCTCGCGCGGTCGACCTTTTTCGCAATCTCTTCTCATCGTCGACCCGGTAGTACCTGTCGATCAACCGGTGAGCCAACATTCTGCCCCTATGTGATTTCGCACATCCTTCATGGACTTGACCATTGCACCTTTCGGCTTCTTTCTCATTCGAGCATCGAAGCGTGGCGATCGTGGGGCCTTATATAGAGCCTCGTTGGCGGCCGTGTATTGCCGCCTTCCTCCTTAGCTTCTTGGCCTCGATGGGTCTTCGGTTGCTTTCCTTCTAAAAGGTATTGCATGATCGGTTCATCCAGCCCGGTCGATCGGTATTTACATTGAGAACTTCCGGCCTTGTGAATGCTAGGCGGTTTAGTCGTCGACGAGAATATTGTTCTGACATCACGATCGGAAGCCATTTTGGAGCGCGTCCGCTTTAGCATTCGAGCTCGCTCTATTCTGCGATTGAATCTTGTCCAAATTGCTCAATTCACGCTTTACCACTCAGATACTTGATCATGTTATTTCCTTGGCCTCATACTCCCGGTGACTTGGCCGACCACCACTTGGCTGTCGCTATATATCTTCAAATGTTTCACCTCCATCTCTCGGGCTAGTTGGAGGCCAGCTATCAGGGCCTCATACTCTGCCTCATTATTGGAGGCCTTGAATTCTAGCCGAAGGCGTATTCCACTTTTCTTCCGTATGCGGGCTGATTAGCACTACCCGGCTCCGCATCCTTGGCATTGGATGACCGTCAACGAACAAGTTCAGCGAGGCGCTCGTCCCTCGAGCTCGGTTGGCTCATCTCTGCAATGAAATCCGCTAACACTTGTGCTTTAATGGTCGTGCGGGGCTTGTATTGAATATCGAACTCTCCCAGTTCTACCGCCCACTTTACCAGCCGACCCGAGGTTTCGAGCTTTTGAAGGCCTTTTGAGGGTTGATCAGTCCATACCTCAACGGTGTGACTTTGGAAGTAAGGTCTCAGTTTTCTGGCTGCCATTATCAAAGAGAGTGCTAGCTTCTCTATGGGCGCGTATCGCGTTTCTGGCCCGGTCAACACTTTGCTGACGTAGTAGATGGGGTGTTGCTCGCCTTCTTCCGAACGGATAAGTACCGCGCTGATCGACCCTTCCGTGACCGCCAAATATAAAATCGGGGTTTCCCCTGCGCCGGGCTTTGCGAGCAATTGGTCTAGACAAATATCATTTCAAGTGTTGGAAAGCTTTTTCGCACTCATCTGGCCATTGAAACTGGGTTACATTCGCTTTCCTCAGGACCTTAAAAAATGGAAGGCACTTGTCTCCCAATCTAGAAATGAATCGCCTCGTGAAACTATCCGCGGTTAAGATCGAGCGTCTTTCAAGCATTGTGGCGAAGGCATCGTATGATGGCCTCAATCTTCTCGGGATTAGCCCGATTCCCACGAGTGATCATAAACCCGTGAATTTTCGGATGCCACCCCAAACACGCATTTTCGGGTTTAGCTTCATCTGGAATTTATTCAAGTCTGGAAGACTTCTTTGAGATTTTGCACATGCTCATGGCCGTCTTACTTTTTACCACCATATCATCACATAAGCTTCCACCGTCAAGCCTATCATTGTTTAAAGACTTACGTGACGAGCCATTGATAGGTCGCCGGCGTTTTCAGCCGAAAGGCATTACTTGGTAGCAAAAGTGCCTTGGTGGGTTATGAAGGCGGTCTTTTCTTCGTCTTCGAGCTCATTTGGATCGATGATAACGAGAAGGCATCCGAAGTGAGCAACTCGTGGCCTGAAGTGGAGTCCACTAATTGATCGATCTTAGGCGTGGAAAGCGTCCTTTGGACACGCTTTGTTTAGGTCGATGAAGTCTACACATCCTCCATTTCCGTTCTTCTTTTTACTAACACCACGTTGGCGAGCCTTTCGAGGTCTTGACTTCTCGGATGAAGCCGGCCTTGGCAGCCTTCGCCACTTCCTTCTCGATCACCCCCGCCGTTCTTTCTTTGTGGCATCGCTTCTTTTGTCGATCGACATAGTCATGCGAATGCCGAGGGAATGAGATGTGACCGATCGAGAGATTCGGGCATGTCGCTCGGTACCCAGCGAAGACCGATTTGTTTTCCACTAGCAGTTTGTGATTTCTTTAACCGGGTCCCCCGCATTTCGGAGCCTAGGTTTGTAAACTTAGAGGTCGGCTTCCAAAGACGACTTTTGCGTTTCTTCCACCGGGTTTATTCTTTCCACCTCTTCGTCGGCTCTCACATCTAGAGAGCTCGTCGATCTCTTGCCCCATCTAATGTCTTCGTCTACGCCAAGTAGCATTCCCTAGCAATTTTACATTGACCCCGACAACTCCAACTCCGTGGGGTGTCGGAAACTTAATAACACTGGTAGTAAGTGGAGCGACCGTCTGAGGGCATTTGTGTAGCCCGGCCGATTATCGCGTTATGCGCCCGTGGAATTTAACAACTAGGAACTCAGCGTCCCTTTCTATTTGACAAGGCTTACGCGAACTTCACTTTCAAATTTACGGCGAGCGGGTGGTGGCCCCGGTCACTCCCTTGATGGGGCCGTCTGTAGGTAATAGGCGCTCTTCGGGTACCTTCATTTGCTTGAAGGCTTCATAGTACAGCAAGTCGACCGAGCTCCCCGTGTCAATCATTACCCGCTTCACCTCGTATCCGTCCATATTCAGGTTTACCACGGGGCATCGTCACGAGGACAACTTATTCCTTTGAGGTCGACTCATGAATGATATCATTTCGTCACTCTCCCTCGGCTTTTTGGTGGATGGGTCCCGGTCTACCTGTTTGGCATACCTTTTTCTCCCCTTACTGGTGGAGCCCCCGGCTGCATTTCCACCGAATATCATATTGATGACCCCAGCCGGTCGTTCGTCTTGTTGCCCGGTGTTACCATCATTTCTTTCCCTTGATTGCCCCCTTTCTTCTCGTTGATTATCGGTATTAGTGTTCTGCCTCCCCCCGTCATTCCCGTCATTTCGCCTCCAAGGCGGTCGTCTATTGTTTGGCCGACCTGTTCTACGCTGATGGTCCCGGTCGGCATTTTGCCCCTGCTTCACAAATCGGCCTAATCTTCCCTTTTGTATGAGGAATTCAATCTCTTTCTTCAATTGCCAGCAATCTTGATGTCATGGTGACCTCTTTATGGAAGCGGCAATACACACTAGTGTTTACGTCCTTGTAGGGGTTTTCATTTTTCGGGCTCTCGGATAGTTTCCTGTTTGCTATGATAGCCGTCAAGACTTCGCGTGTCGTTTATTAAGCGGGTGAAGTCTTATTGATTCAATGTCGGCCGCTTCGGCTTTCTCCAGTCATTGGTCTCTCTGTCTTTGTGAGACTCATCCGTCCTACCACTCGGTCCACGATCATCTCGCTTTCGGCGTTTTGTATTCTTTAACACCTCCTCGAGTGAATGTATTTATCGCCTTGACATCGATCTCTGAATAGATCGGGGCTGATCGAGGGCTAGTGACTTCTTGAACTCTTAGTCCTCGTATTACTCATAAGGCGGCAAGCGTAGACAAGCGGTGAGGTCGGGTACCTCGGACCGCTTCATTGTTAAACCGAGTGATGAACTCCCAAACTCTCATTCCTTCCTTGGGTGAGTTGCATCACCTCCAAAGCCGTCTTCTGCGATTCGTTTACTAGTGGCGAATTGATTCGGGAAGAGCGACACGAAATCCTCGAAGCATGTGATACAACCCGGGGTAAGTGTTGAACCATCACCGAGCTCCCTCTTGGAAGGCCGTCTGAAAGCCTTACATTGGATAGCGTCCGGAACACAATGTAGGCTCATCATGGATGGAAGTGTTGCATGTAGTCAAAGGGTCGGTCTTTCGGTATATTTCTCGAGGGTCGGTATCTTTGTGCGGGCGCCGGGAAGTATCAAGATGTCGGAGTGAAAGGAGAGGCAGATCTTTGCGCCGTCAGGCGTCCGGACAGCTTCGTAGCTTCATGAGTCCTATCATCGCGATTTTTCTAGGGCTTCATAGGGCGATGATCGATTCGTAGCTGGTTTGTCGAGGCGGTCGGTCATACGGATGGCGGCTTCTTTATGCGATTTCTGACTGCGATATCTGGCGAATCACCATTCGGTAGCCTCTTCTATTTGTTTCCGACTCAGGGCGGCGTGTATGGACGGAGGAGGGTCTGCATCTAATCGGTGCTAGTGATTCGGGGTTGCATGGTGCGCAACGTTATCCTCCACGACCACGCTCTGTTCTTCTTGCTCCAATGCTTGAGGCCGTAGTTGATCATTAGGATTGGAAGACTCCGTGCGGGAGACGTGTGGTGCAGGCGGCAGAATCGCTGGTAACTGCAAACCGATACGTTGCATCGCCAGAGCCGCAACAGCAGCTACATCGGGGTTCATCGCTGCCGCCTGACTTATCTGCGTGTTTCTAGACGTGGTGTCCGGAAGTCGGGCCCCACGGTGGGCGCCAATTGGTTCTGCCGGATTCTGGCTGAACTGATTGTTGCCATTCTTATCCATGATCCCTATACTCGCTGAAGTGGTTCCAACGTAAAATCACCTGCAAAACAAGGAAGGCTTGTCGGGGTTGTGTCGAGTAGCCCTCCGGCGCTTCAGTAAGTCTTTTGGTGAAGGTGAGATAAAATCGATCGAGAAAAGCAACTAGGTTATGATTTTGTTACCTTGATTATGAGAGAAAATTACCTTATATATGATTCGTAGCTAGGTTTAGGTTTTACGTGTTTGCATGGGATATTACCTTCTGCTAATGGGCTATGAATATATGGGCTAGACCCTGGTTAAGCCTTAGGTGTAAGACTGATCGATTGGCCCATGAGACTGGATTTGGACCCAATGTTGCCGACCCATCCAATATGCATAACTAAATTAATCACACACAACTAATATATTGATGGGATGTATTAGTCATACATGATTAAGTACTATCAATCTAAAAACATGACAATTACGTAAATATGGATTCAAATATCATCAAATTTTCACTTGTTATAGATGTAAAATTACAAAAATGTCATAAGTAGTGATAAAATATTCATAATATGCATGTATTACATAAAATCCAAGCAATTCTTACAAATATATATAGAACAGGAACTCCCACTAAAATTTAAAAAAAAAGAGTTAAACTCCTAATAGCCACGTATGAGAGATATGTTCCTAAAATACACCAAATAGGTAAGCCTTAGTTAGTAAATATGCCAATATGGTAATCTTAGTCGTGTGCTCAATAGTAACTCGAGACTCTACAACTTTCTCTTTAACAAAGTGGAACATAATATATGTATGCTTAGAGCGAGAAGTACTCTTCATGTTCTAAGAGAAAGATACAATGTTAAATATAATTTTAGCAACCTCAAAATAGAGATCACAACTCTCAATCCTGAAATGAAGTTTCATTTTCCACGAAATAACTCCTACCATCATGAAGTTGTATCCAGAAGGGGATTTCATATCATCCATACAACCTGTATAATCAATTCATTAAAAGCAATTACTTCATGAGTGTAGTTACGTCAATATGTCAGCATAAGATCCTTGATATCCTAAAGATAATTCAAGATTTTTAGGTCATTTACTACTAAGTTTTCCCAAGATCACTCAAGTATCTATTAAGAAAACGAACCATAAAGGCAATATTAGGACGTATGCATTGAGTATATATTAGGCTGCTAACAACTGAAACATAAGGGAACACTTTTATTTGATCTCTCAACATTTTAAAGAATTTTTCACCCTTTAGAATTAGAATATTCACAGAAGAACAAGACTGTATAGTAAACCTCTTCAAGATACGATCAATATAGGTGCATTGAAGGCAATCTTAGAATACCATTACTCTTACCATGAAGGATTTGTATGCCTTAAAAAAAAGATACTTCACTAAGATCCTTCATTTCAAAATAGACAAACAATAATTATTTTGTCTCAATAAATAAAACATTCATTAATGATGAGTAAAATATCATCAATATGTAAACTATAAATGTGTAATTACTCTTATTGACCTTCATGCACATACATATATATATATATATATATACTTCACTGAGATCCTTCATTTCAAAATAGACAAACAATAATTATTTTGTCTCAATAAATAAAACATTCATTAATGATGAGTAAAATATCATCAATATGTAAACTATAAATGTGTAATTACTCTTATTGACCTTCACACACACACACACAAACACACACACACACACACACACACACACACACACACACACACACACACACACACACATATAACATTTTCTTTGTAAGTTATTACCAAATATTATTAAGCTTAAGATACCACTGCCTTGAAGCTTGTTTCAACCTATAAATTGACTTATGGAGCTTATAAACTATGTTTACTATCTTAACTACATCAAAACTAGTAGATTGAACTATGTAAATGTCTTCACTTAAATTTTCATTTAAGAAGGTCATTCTCGCATCCATTTGATGAAGTTTTAAGTTAAAATGAGCCATAATTTCTATGATGATCTGTAAAGATTCCAAAAAAATTGGAGAGAAGGTCTCTTTACAATCAATACCTTCTCTTTACAATCAATACCTTCTTATTAGCTATAGCATTTAGCTACTAGCCTTACTTTATACCTCTTCATTTGACCTATAGTACCACACCTGGTCTTGAATACCCATTTACATTCAATGGGTCTACAACCTTTTAATAACTCACCAAGCACCATATTTCATTTTAATTTTATCTTATTATATATAGCAACTATTCAAAATTTAGATTGACGGCTTCATTATAGGTAGTTAGATCTAAGGAGTCACCAGTGTCATATTCATGCTCTTACAAGTATATAATGTACTCATCAAGGATTATAGGTCTCTAAATGCTTCTTAATCTCCTTAAACATGTATCTTTTATGACTACTTTTTAATCTCCTTAAATATGTATCTTTTATGACAACATCTAAAGCCTCTTGTGCTACATACTTAACGAGTTCATTATGAATGGCTACTAGGTACTAATCAACCATAGGACTAACTATTGGAGTATTAATAGGAACAAAGACAATGGTTAGTGTTCCCTAACTATAATTTCCATAGCCTATAGCTTATACCAGTGTTATCCTCAAAATAGATAGTCCAATAAGATTCAATAACCCTGGATATAGATGGTGGACAATAAAACCTGAAACCTCTTGATCTCATACAATAGCCAATAAAGTATCTATTTTAGGTTCAAGTTTCTTAGATTGCAAATTATAGGGTTCTCACCTTTGCTTTACAACCCTAAATATAAAAGTTTTGTAAACTAGTTTCTTATGTGATCACAACTCGTAAGGAGCCTTTGGAATTAACTTGCTGGAGACATGATTCAAAATACAAGATACAGTTCTTAAAGTATCACCTTATAAGAACTCTAGTAAGGAAAAGTTCTCCAATATACATTGCACTATATTAAGAAGTGTACGATTTCTTCTTTCTACGACTTTATTTTATTAAAGTGTATTAGGCTTTATATATTGAGATTTATTTTCACACTCCTATAAAAACCTTTACAAAAATTCTATAATTGCATCTTGTATCATCATACTCATCACCTCTCTCAGAATGAACCACTTTGATCATTTTCCCTTATTAAAGTTCCACTCTTCCTTTGAAGGTTTTATCCAAAGAATCACACTTTTCACGAATGATCTTAACAAAATTGTAATGAAAAAAGTCATCAATGAAAGTGATGAGTTACTTATATTCACCATAAATTGGAAGAATAAAAAGCCACAAATAACTACATGGATTGACCTAAGTAGTTTTATGCACATATCAACTTTATTATTATTATTTTGACTGCCAAGTTTTCTTTTATATAGTTAATATAAATAAGAAAGTATGAAAAATCAAGATCCTATAGATTCCTTATAACTTTTCTGGAGTGTAAAAGCTGCCACCATCATCTTTAAACATAAGATAATCTGCTAGTAAAATGCCAATGTACATTAAACATATGGAACAAAATATAGAAGTTACTCAGTATTTAGAAAATAATCAGCTCATAGAAAGAGCTAATTCACTAGATAGAAAGCATCAAAATGACAAACAAAGCAGACTACAAATCAAGATCAACTTTTCAAACACAGTATATTACATACAGCAAGAAAGGAACTTCAGAATTTTCAAGAATAATGAGAGAAGAAAAGAGACATTTTTCCAAAAAAATATACATGTAGTGAAGAATTTTAATGTGAGCTAGACAACTAACGAAAGAGTTATCCATAAAGATGAAGGAAAGATGGCTAATGTGTTGATTTTCCAAAATCCTTGTAATCAAGAAGCTCATTCTTCATTTCTTTTGTAACTTAGTTTACTTTGAACCATGACAAGGTTACATAACTTCTTTTGAATATATATATCGCTTAACTTTCAAAAAACAAAGATTCTATAGATTCCCCTCTTTTATTAACCTTTCTATTCAATATTTAGAAATATGACCCAATTTTTTGTATCATAGAATGGAAGATTTTTATTTAACCTTAAGCTTTTTTGGTAGCAGCAATATTAAGAGAAGAAGAAGAAGAAGTAAGAAAAGACACATCCACTAAATCAAGCTTTTAAATATTTCCATATAAAATTTTATTTCAATAAAAAAGTTATGGTACAAAGTCACTTTTTTGTATCTAAAAGGAAAAATACAACCAATTCTGTCTAAAACAAATATAGAAACTAAATTCCTCTTAATTGAAGGTATGCATGTAACTTTATCTAACTTTAAAAATTATCTTATGGTAATTTTTATTAACTTTGGTTCATGTACTATCTCCTATTTATACATATTGCTCCATACTAGTTAGCCTCTTTCTATTTGTCATCTCTTTTCTCTTTTAGTCTAGCCTTAAGCTTATTGAAGTCTACCTTCTTATGCCAATAATTTTAGTAATAATCACATTTTATTTTGAAGCCCTCATTTTTGGGAATTGGAATCTATGGTTGATCTTTTCTCATTCCTTTTATTATCTATATTCTATTCTTGAAAAGATTATTACTATGTGCACTCTTTGAGGCTTCATTTTCTTACTATTATAATTCGTGTTTGTAGTCACTGTCATGATTTTTAACTTCCCTTCTTCATATTATCCTCCTCCTTGGCAGGAATGGTGGTCATCTTCTTTATGGTCCATTTCTTCTTTTGAGTATTTAAACTATACCTAATAAAGACAAATTGAAATGAAAGACACCACTTGACAACCAACGCAATATGATCTTTATCAAATTGTATACCGGTTGCCTTAATCTTATGATAACAGTCCACAATCTTATCGATGCACCTATTTAATTCCACAAACGCCATCATAAATAATGGAATGTAGAGTGTTCAAGAATTCATTCTTCTCATTCTTGGAGAACTTTTTATATTTCTTATTAATGGCTTCACAAAATTTGTTAAGATTCTTAATATTGTCAATGCTATCGCATATAGAGTCTTTCATATGATACCTCACAATTATCAAACAATATTGGTTCAAGTACTCCCAATTGTCATAAAGGTTCTGATCACTAGTAAAAGTCTCAACAATGAGTTTAGTAGGACAATTTTTCTTTTAAGGCCATGTTCGATTTCTCATAAGAGATTTAGCTATTATTTGTGATTAGTCCCATTAAGCCTTAAAATGATAAAGAATTGATGATTGCTTAAAGATGAAAGAAAAACCATAATAGCAATATTAATATTAATGTAAAGAAAGATCATATTATTCTCTCTTTCTTGACTTGCTTAAATGATCTATAAAAGTTATTATTGAATGCTAAAGTATGTTAATTATCAAAATATATACTCATTCACAGATAAATCAACATATTATATATCATAACCAAATGCATCAATCAATTATTGATTTAATAGTAAAATTATGTTGATTCATAAAATTTAGTATATTCTTTACTAATCAAAGTATCCTACCAAACAATAAACTCGTCGATAGGATAATTTCATTATGCCTATGAATATTAATAAAAATTGATTAATGATCGATAAAATATTTGAATTCCTAGACTTATGAGAGGTAAGTTAATAAGCATACAATATTCAATTCGATCTAAAACATTACAATAAATTAATAAAGCTAAATGTTACATTAAACAAGTGATAGCTAGTTTAAAATGACATGTAAAGTTATCCTAAATATAATAAAATTATCATCCATGCAGATAAAATATTCAATTTGGAAAACATAAAATAAACAAAATATGATATGATACCCTCTTAAAATAACAAAATCAATTTATTTTTATTGTTATTATTTTAAAGCATCAACTAAACAATCATAAGCGTTCTAATATGCATAATCGTAGGTAAACTAAAAATGCATAATTATAAATAACTAAAGATGACATAATTATAAATAAGTAGTAATGGTAGAATTGTAAATATACAAGTGGCAAAATTATAAATATGTAGCAATAGCAAAATTGTAAATATGAAGAAATTATAATTGTAAATACTTCATCTTAAACCTCAAGACAGGTCATATAATCTATAACCCGACTTAATGATATCTCACTATCAGGTAGGCTATTTTCAACGATAATAGAGGAGTTTTTCTCTTCTTCCAAAAACTAAGTGATTCATAGGATTAATGTGAATAAAAAGCCAGCTGAAGAAGAAAAATCTGTTCACCTGAAACAAGAAGAATATCAAAGAGGAAATTAGCCAATAAGCTAGGGAAACACTAATTGGTCAAATTTATGTGCTAGAAATTAAAAGCATCCTGTTCAGTTTGAATCCATTAAAAGTTTGCAGGCCATACAGTTTTAACATTTTTTTCTTTCAAAAGGCTTGGAGCATTACAGGTGATTTAGTGGTAGAAGAGGGGCAGGAATTTTTCTTCCTCCAAACTTCTTAAGGAAATCAACAAAACCTACAAATTCCTCATCCCAAAAATCCAAAATTCCTTCAGCATGAAAGATTTATATCTTGCTACAACACTATTTATAAACTCATTTATAAGATAATTATGAACAAGTTAAAGAAATGATTGGAGTATATTATCATTATTTCCTAAGGCATTTTTGTTTAGGAAGGAGCATTAAGGATAACATCTTGTTTGTTTGAGAGAGATGAGGGATTACAATTTCAAGAGGTCTATTGAGGGTTGTTGAATCAAGATTGATTTTTTAAAGCTTTCAATACTATTAAATGGGAATTCATCGTTCATTATCTTCAAGCTTTTGGCTTCCAAGAAATATTCATAGGATGGATAACAAAATGCATTTCTTCAACAAATTTCAATATCAATGGAAGGCTTACTAATTTCTTCAAGAATTTTAAAGATATTTGACGAAGGGGTCCTCTTTCCCCTACCTATTCTCACTTACCATTGAGATTCTCTCTAAAATGTTGTTAGCCCTCATCGTTAAGAATCTAAGATTCAAATTTCACCATAAATGTGAAGTGTAAAGCCAAATCATCGAGCGTTTGCGGATGATTTACTTTTGGTGTATGGATTTTATTTGTTTTCCTTAAATATAATGATAAGGATTCTCAAGGAGTTTAGCATGATGTCATGTTTGAATATTCATTTTCTAAAAATCTGTATGCATGTTTCTTCAGATATGCAAAATGTTGAGGAGTTAAATAGATTGACAAAACTTCATATTCACGTTCCTCGATTTAGATATTTGGGTATCCCGATTAACAGGAACAAACCAAAATATAGGGATTGCTTGCCATTAGTTGAAATGCACAAAACTAGGATAAATGCTTCGTAAAGGTAGTTCTCTTTTGCTAGAAGATTGCAGTTGATATCCACAGTATTGAGGAACGTTAGCATGCATTGGAGTGCTTATTTGGTGCTACCTAGGAAGGTTGTGAAGGAGATTGGGATGTAGATTAAGTAGATTTTATAGGCTGGAAAAAATTGGAAACTCAAGAGGGGCTATGGTGAAATTGAATGAATTGTGTCTCTCTAAGTATGAGGGGGGTTTAGGGATTACATCGCTTATGTCTATACAGAAAGCAATGCTCACAAAGAGGATATGGAGGATATTTAAAGATAAGGAGACCTTATGGTCCAAGTGGATTAACGAGTACTATATGAAGGAGAAAAGCTTATGGAAATTAATGGAGTTTTAAGAAAATGTTAAGACTGAGACATCAAACATACCACTCGATAAAGAAAAACATCAGAAATTGAGAATCATATGGTTTTAGTTTGATAATTGGAGTGAGCTGAGTTCATTAATCAACAGGAATGATCTTAGACATCTGATAATCAGAATTCATATTCAAGCAAAAGTTAGCTTAGTAATTCTTAATGGAAGTTGGGATTGCAATTCTAGAGGGGTTGTTAGCTTGAATAACATACTTCTTGTCATTTCTTCAACTAGAGAGGAGGACAAAATTATCTGGATAGATTCCAACTCCAAGGAATTTTCCAATAAATCATATTGTGATGACTTTCCAAATTGTCAGTAAAACTAAGCCTTTAGCCACTAACTAAAAAAACATCACAAAAGGAACAACATTTTGTGACGAATGACAAAAATTGTCCCCAAATGGTGATCATTTATTGACATTATCAAAAATCATCACAAAATGATCCACAATGGGTGACGATTTCAAAAATTCATCACTAAATGAACTTTTGGTGATACTTTTCAAAAATTGTCACCATAATTTGTAAAACATTTGGTGACCAATGTCCAAAATCGTCATCAAAGAGTTCACAATTGGCGATGATTATATAAAATCGTCACTAAAAAGATGTTTACTTTTTTGCTATGTTTTTTGACATTCTCGCTAAAAGTCACCATTTGGTGACGATATTTGGAAGCGTCACCAAAAGATCAACATTTGGTGAAGAATTTTGAAAATTGTCCCCAAATGTTGCACATTAATTGAGGATTTCTAAAAATCGTCACTAAATGGTCCACATTAGGTGATGATTTTCCTTTGGTGACGATTTAGGTAAATGGTCACCAAATGTGTTGCAAATTATTGTAGAAAATCATCCCAAAATATTCTACAATAATTTATTTTCTACACTAATTTACAACACATTAGTGACCATTTGCCTAAATCGTCACCAAAAGTTGACTTTTTCAAAAATTATTAAACTAACATTTTTATAATCTATCATAGTTAAGATATGTTTTATTGGAGATTTATTTTGAATGTTTACAACATGTTGTTGAAAAAATTACATATAACATAATTTTAAGTGTTAAACAATAGTATTAATTAATCATTAATATTTACTAACATTGCAAAATTAGTGATAAAAATTTTAAATAATTGTATCAATGTAATAATATGATATATGGAGTAGTACAAACTTTGAATTAGAAGTTTAAAAATTCATATAGTTATAGAACAAGAACAATAATAGTCCACACTTAATAGTAGGTAGTTTGACCCCTAACTAGTAGAGAGGTTGTTACAAATTCTTACAGATACAACAATAAATCAACTTTAAAGCTAAGTCTAGTTGATTGCATCAATAAATGACAATGATATGATTATTTTTTATATTCCAAGTGAAATGAGAGTCAGTAAAGGTAAATGAGTCCCCAATATCTGGATTCTCGAGAAGGGTCCTTGCATGTTTGAGGGCACCAATTAAAGCAGTGATAGTTCTTCCCTTAGGGATAGGATTTTTCACACCCTCTTGTAACAACGTTTCCACTATAGCTAAACTTGTAGATGATACAGTCAATGAGTCGCAAAAATTAGTATGGAAGACAAGTTCTCTAGATAAATTGCCAGTACGAAATGGTTTACCTAAAACAGAATCAATATAGAACTCAGTTATTGTCATATTAGTAAACTATTAAATGAACCAAAATTGGAGTGACATGCATATGTGAATGGACAGATGAGTTTGTGGAATTGACAAATTTTCCAAAACAACCGATATTCCTAATCCTTTACAGATCGTTGTGACATCGCTCTCGCCTCTATGGGCATACATGTCATCTTCGAGATTCAAGGAAGCTTAAAACAACATGTATTATATATCATCAATTAGTAGCTATATACATAATAGCTTCATAAAAGGAAATGAGACGTACATAATAAGGAAAGTGATGTTGTTTGGATGATACTAAACACCTTAAAACCAAAAATCGGCTATGGAAGGCAAATAATAATTAATGTATGAAATGGAGATTTTTCTGCATTTTTTATTTTTTTCAGTAAAGACAATTTTGTTACATTTCTCCCAAAGGAATGAATTAGGGCCATCCAGAACTAGTTGACATTCCTTGATTAATAATGTTAAGAGATATATTCTACAATTGTCGATTTAGAATAAAATGATGTATGTTCAACTCCAATTTAGATGACAAGTGAAAGTAGTCCAATTTAGCACTTGTACATCTTCAACGTGCCTAATGATATGAAAGTTACCCTTACTAAAATTTTAGAAATCTATTGTGTAGTTTATATCATATGCAAAATTTAGAATTTAAAGTAGAATAGACATGACTATGCTTTTGATGTACAAAAATATAGTATTATCTATATTAGGATATATTACTATTAATGGAAATGAATTAAAGTAAAATCTTGAAGACCTTTCACCAAATAGTTACGAAGCTTTGATGAGGGAAGCATTAAAGGTCATTAGGAAGAAGCCAACCCATATACAAATAACAAAGACAAACAGTAAATCATGTTCGAAACACAACCACAAACACAACCCATATATCAAATGCATAATTAAGAACTCACAATAAACACCAAAAGGTATAAGTTAACTTAGAACAACTTTGTTAATGAAAATAGAACAAAAGAATAATACCGATTCAGTTAGTAATGGTTCTTCGACAATGATGACCACAATACAGAACCTAAATATAAGAAAGGATTTTGTGAAATGTTGATGCCTTAAACGAGAATGGAGTAGCATTTATTATGATTGTCATTGAAAACTTAATACAAAATGACGTCGTTTTTCTTGTTTAGGTAAACGATGTCATTTCTTGTTTACTGTATTTGTTTGGAAGTAGTATTAACTAATTTGATACGATCCATTGTATTTAGTCGACAAACATCAGATGTAGCGACTAATACATGGTTCGCGCCAAAGCCGTGGGTTCATAAATAATTTTTTATAAATTTATATTTCTATTCCAAAAAATAATTTGAATTAAAAATTAAATTATTCAATTGAAAACTAATTTGAAATTAATTTGTTCACCCTTCAAATAAACTATAGTTGACTTACAATTTTATAAAATTATACAATTTAATTACATGAAATTTGAAAAACTAATTTTTAAATTTTAACAAGACATTCTAATGTAATTAGAAAACTATTTCTAACACTTCTTTAGAAATTACTATTTTGTAACATGATAGTCTATTTTTGATATTAAAAGAAAATCACTTTTCAAATTAAATAAAACACTTAAATAATTAAAATTTTATTTAGATAATTTATTTAGATTAATTTGTTAATTATTTAGAAAGTAAAGAATTGTTTTTGGTTTTTGGTGACGATATGGATATTTGGTAGCAAATGGTCTACCATTTACGACTATGTGTGGAAGCTAGTCACCGAGCTACTCATATGTCTTGGTCGCAAAAACTGTTTTAGGCGACAATGTAAAATTTTGGTAGCAAATTGTCTACCATTTGCGACTAAGTGTGATGGTTGGTCGTGGAAATGGGCGACTAAAATGAATTCTTTGCAAAAACTTGAGGGTATTTAATTTAAATGTATCCTTTTATACAAATAAAACGCTTAATGGTAGATTAAGGGATAAAGGGTAAATGTTGTCATGTTAGTGATGAATTTTGTAAAAATGAATAATACAAATTTTTAAAACTTTCCCAATTTTATTTTGTTTATCTACCAAATTAAAATTAAGGATTAGTAATTCCCAAAATTGAAGCAAATCAAGAAGAATTGCATATATAAGTGTAAGAGACAAATTTTTCATTTTTTATTTGTAATAGGAATATCTCATACAAAGACTTAAGCAATTAAGAAAATTAAGAATGTAAAGAAAATGCTTTAATTAGGGTGTAAGCTAATATTGAACAAAAATTGAGTCCTTACTTTACTTTTATCAATTTTCGCATGTTTTCTTTAATTTATTTTATATGTCTAGTTTCATTTTATTTTTTAGTGACAATGATTGTATAACTGTACAAATAAATTTAGTTAACAATAATGTCGTTTATATTTTTATTATTCTTTTTAATATATATGATTTCATAATTTTATGTGGTCTCACAAAGCTGTATTTATTATATATAATTTCTATATTAATTTATGTTTATGATATTTTTAAAAAATTTAACAAAAATTGAAAATCTATAAATTTTGAACAACATTGGTTATGCTTTCAGAATTTGGCATCCAAATGTTGAACATTTCACAACGAATTAAATGAAATGACATCGCATTCATGTCAGGGGCAATGATTTTGTGAGTTGGTCACCAAATCTTTTTTTTTGTTGTCCACGAGGTGTCTTATAAGGGTCCCAACTATGAGAAGGCACCTTTAAATCATTCACACCCAAACTAATCCCCGCTCGAGTCGGGTAAGTCCCTTAGAGGAGACAAAGTTCTGGCTCCAAGTTTTAAATGGCTGCATACATGAGGACGGTTCGAACCCACGACCTCACTTAAGCTAGGAGAGCCCCTTATCAACTCACCTGCACCTTGGAGTTTCACCAAATCTTTAATAGATCATTAACATTTGGTGACGAATTGTGAATTTGTCACCAAATGTGTCAGCCTAAAAAAATGATCTAAGACAACGGCTGTGAAATTAAACAAAAACTGAGCCCCCCTCACCCCCCACCCCTCAACCACATTCTCTCAACCTTTCCTCTGTCCTCTATTTTATTTTTTTCTCTTCTCCTTGTCCAAGCATCTTCTTTCATCTTGTTCTCTTCATTTTCTCCTCCATCGTCTCCTTGTAATTGTAGTCGAGATAAGTGGTTCGTGCTTTTATGCTCTCGGTTACTTTTACTTGTTTCATTGTTTCCTATGTTAATGGTCGGTTTTAACTAGAGTGAGTTGTTAAGTTGTTTAAGTTAAAAAGTTTTGTCTGTTAATGGTTGAATGGTTGTTTCAATGTGTTAATGTTGGTTAAGAATGGGAAAATATACAATTTTTGTTAGTTTTGGTTGAATTTTGGTTGTTTGTAAACTGTTCGATGAAAGTTCTTAGTATTCCATTTTTATAGGGAACAAGTAAGGTGGAGTAAAAGAATTTAGTACTACCATCCCCATCTTTATGCTACGTGATTCTGGATTTCTGTATGATCTAAAAGGTTTGTATATCCATGGCCTTATTGCTGTTATTTTATGTATTCATTTTAAATTCTAGCTTATACACATTCAAGGGATCATCAGTAAGAGCATATTAGAAAGCTGGGAGAGCATCTGTATCATTTTAAAGGTTTAGTGCAGAGTTTGTTTTAATTAATGTCCTTTTTAATTATCATGAGTTTTTTTCTTTAAAACTCAAACAATTCATAACCTTCGGTACCAATATTTAGTTCCCTTTCCACTGCCTACTAAAATGATTGAATTCTACATATGAAATTGAAGAATTTGAAGGGAGTTGACCTTTCTAAATTATGAATAATACTTTGCTATTTTGAACAAGAATTATAATGACAAAAGAATATGAATATGACTTTGTAGGCATTATTGTTTAAGGGGAATTAGCCCAATATCGATGACATTTGCAACAATGTCCTTGGTACATGATAGAACATATTAATATGGGAATGTTATTAACTTTTTTACTTTTAGCAAAATTGTTGATGTATAAATGTTTTGCCACATCTTCAACATTTACAAATTAAATGAAACTTTTCATTCTTTAATTGATCATTTTTAATAGCTAATCTCTTAATTCTATTCTTCCATTTACTTTATATTAAGAAATTAGAATTCATTCAAATTGTTACTTTGAGAGCAATGTCCTGTATGAGTCTAAGTATTTTTATAAGTGCCCCACATCTGGTGGGTGTTTAGGTTCAATCAATTGTTAGCAAACTTTTGTTAGTTACCATGCGAGATAATTAATAATTTTTTATATCAATATATTCATTTAATTTTTCAAAAAAGAATAAATTTTGATGGGATAACATTTTCAACAATCTTAATCTTACTATAACCTTATTGTGCTAAATCTTTTACTGCTTGAGAAGTGCTAATATATCATTAAATTCCATGACATAAAGCTTTTGATAAAGGTCAAGAGAGTCGTTTTCTTTTGGCCGGAAGATATTGTTATCAAAATCAACATTCTGGATTTTCTTCTTGGTGTTGCCAGCTTTTAATTTCCACGTCATACGTACCTTATTTACCATTTTTAATTCTCGCATGCAGGCCAATATTAGCATCACCAGCTATCCAAGTTGCTTAAGCTTGGTCAAGCCGATCAAGGGATATAACTTCTAAGCTTAGTAAGGGGGACCAAATAAGACTCATTCTAGCCGTTTAACTCCACTCAGTTATGAAATCTTCAAAGTCCAACTTGAGTTTGGGTCAGTGACAAGTGTTGAATAGGACTTGGAGTCCGTGACACGTGTTGACCAGGAATATTCAAGTTGATCTTGACGAAGGCATAAGACAATTCACCTTGGAGCTCGATATAAAAATCTACATTTGGATGTTGAATGACACGACATTAGAAGTTTAAATGAATATATAATTACGATATATAGAAGTTTTAAATTAGGAATAATATATTATTACCGTAAGAGTGGTAACTACAGGAACGCGAATATGATCATAATGAACCATAGCGACCAAAAGATGCATTAACATTAACGCACCTTCTAGAAAAATTAAATAACCAAAAGTCAAACTTGTGATTTATCATACCAAAACAATCACAGCCATAACTCGACTTACAACTCTCAATACTAAAATGAAGTTTCACAACGATGTTGCGTAACAAGTATTCTGACAACATGTACATACTTTGCCTCTATAGTTAAAGAAGCTTTAAGAGTTTGTTTTATACTTTTTTCACGAAACAACGCCTACCATCATAAAGTTGTACCAAGAAGTGGATTTTCATATCATCCACACAACCTGTATAATCATAATCAGTAAAACCAATTGCTTCAAGGCCCCGTTTAGTTTAGTTCGTTGGAAAATAAATTGAATTTAAAATATGATTCTTTGAAAAATAAATATATGAAAAATAAATATATTCATATATTTGGATACTTATAAGAATTCTAATAGGAAAGTTGGGTAGATTCTTATTGTAGTGTTTGATATGCAATAGTATTTCATAGAATATAACTTAATTTTGACTTGTGTTTCTAATTATATCCCTACAAACCGAATAAAAATTAAAATCGTTAAATAAGGAAAAATATGAGCCTAAAGATTGTCGATTGAAAACTTCTGAGCAAAAATATTCAAAATCCTACTAACGGAAGAACAATAAGAATAGTTGAAAACAGTATTATGAATGTCGGTACGTGCTAGACTAAAATTAATACGAAATAAATGGTGGGTCATACCGAGTTTAAATACAAGTTGGTACAGGCCCATTTAAAATAGTACCAGTCGGTATTCAAAATATCGGCTAAATACCGGTTGATACCGAAAATTTTAAAAAATAGGGAGATTTTTTTGCAAAAATTTCAAAAATATTTAAAATTTCCCTTCCTCCCTCTTATCTCTCATTCCCCTTTTTTTCAAAGTTTTTAATTAGTTATTTTATTTATTTCAACTTTTATAATTATTTTAATTTTATGTTTAAAATAATAATAAATATTTTATTACTAATAATAATTATAAATTAAATAAAACATTAAAATAAATTATTTTAATTTAATTTAATTTAATATTTTATATAATATTTATTAATAAAGTATTAATAAAATGTTTTATTTTTAAAATAAATAATTTAAAATTATTATTTATAAACTAATATTTATTTTATATATTTTAATTATTAAATCAATCCGATATTAAATCTGGTACGATATTCGTAACATTGGTTGAAGAGGAGGTAGAGTTTTATAAAAGAGTTGTCATAGAGTTGAGAGAGAAAGAATGATTAAATTAGTTAGTGTATTTTTTAGATTAAATTCCTGAGGAAAATAATCTAAATATTAAGAGAGTGTTGGGATTTAGAATCCAAGGAAAGTGCTACTAATTTCCCTAAATTAAGAAAGTTTTTGCTTTCCTAACTACTCAGAAAAACGAATCAAATGTAATAATTTAAATTTTAGGAAAAAGATTACTTTCCTAGTCAACAATTCGTGCCAATCAAACGGGGCCCAAGAGTGTAGTTACATCAATATGTCAATATAAGATCTTGATATCCTAAAGATACCTCAAGATTTTTAGGTCATTTACTACAAAATAAGAATCAATGTAAGTATACCATGCCTTAGGTGCTTGTTTCAATCCATACAAGGCCTTATTCAACCTATAAACCTTGTCTTCTTCCCCTTTTTAACATAACCTGGAGGTTGTTCATCATACTCCTCCTCAAGAAAACCATTCAAAAAGGCTAACTTTACATCCATTTGGAATAGTTTCCAACTGTTTTGGGTAGTAAGGGAGAGTACATTCTCACAATATCAAGTCTAACAACAGAGGCAAACACCTTAAAATAATCAATACCTAGCTTTTGCTTGTAACCTTTAGCTTCCAAGCGAGCTTTAAATTGATCCACCTCTTCATTGGATTTATTATTCGCTCAATCAAAATTGTAACTATCCTTAAATAACTTTTCATGAAAATTTGAGCTATTCACTAAGAACGGTAGGCTTTATTAAACAACACCCTATTTTTTCGGCTTTAAATTGGCATGAACCTAACCTTTTGACACAAAGGCAAACATTTGTGATGAATATCTCCCAATTACTTAACTAGGTCATGTTTTTATTAAGCGGCTTAGTTGAATGTCATTATAGCCTTTTAAAGCGAAGGCAAACGTTTGTGATAAATGGCCCCTAGTTACTCAACTACATCATATTCTCAATTGGATACTAACTCTATTCATAACCCGATTTGTTTCAAAAAGGGTCAACAAAATAGTTATTTATTAAATAAAACACACATTTTTATTATTTTATTGCCTACCTTTAGCTAATCATTCTTATGAAAAGGTACTAACAATGCTACGTGTTCGACTGACTTAAAATTATAAGTGAATGTGGTAAATTTCTAGAGTGACGAACTAACATCATATCCTAATTGGCATGCATATTTAACTGAAACAACCTAAAACACTAATTTCATAAGCTAATAAATCTTCGCAATTTAAATAACTTTGTTTAAAGCTAAATCGATTCCGTTAAATCGTAGCCATTGACATATTCACACGAATCACATCATGCAATCCTAAACAAACTAACATACAGCATGCAAAATTTGCATTTAAATAAAAACATATAATGCACACAACCCTCTCCACACTTGGACAACACGTTATCCTCAATGTAAGAAAAAATACAAGTAATACACAAAGGAGTAAGAATTAACGAAACAAGAAAAACATGAGAACAATTGAAAAAAACAATAAAATAAAATACAAGGGTTAGAGTATAGAGCTGTCGTGGTGATTGAGGTGGTGATGGGGTCGAAGGTGGAAGTTGAACACCTTGAGCTTAGAAACATTTGTGAAAATGTTGTATGTCCCGATTTTGGCATCTTTGTACTCTAACCATCTCCTTTAACACCTTGGCATTTTTTTAAGTGGCTTCGTTAGTGTTTGAGATGGCTTCCATTACCTTCTCCCATCCTATTTGCTCTTCCTCTTCCAACTCCTCACTGGTTGAGTGCTCCTCGTATTGTGATAGCGCCAAGCTTGAACTAGCTTATCCCACCCTGATCTTGAAATGAGATTTTGAACTGATATCTCAAAATTCCATATTATTGGACTTCAAAATTTCAGCTCTCATCAAGTGAAGAGTGTTGAGAAACTCAAGATGATGGATAGTTAGTCTATTACAATTGACGCCATAATATTCCAAAATGGTCCTAACCAAGTACCCCATACCCAAATTATTGCTTATCATTCTTAGAGAAGAAGTAATTGTTTTAAAGATATGGTTGGTGGTACAAACTTGGACACTATGATACATGCACCACAATAGAAAAAAAATTTTGTTGAACACTTGTTGGTTTTAATTTTGTCAAAGACAATTTGACACATAAATTCATACAATAACAAGTGTTCAGGGCTTATAATAATATTATTGTAGGCATTTTTAGCATCAAAGCTCTCCAGCCCAGTGAGTTTCATCCAATAGTGGGTGGCATGAAAGTCATCGTGTTGATGGAGAATCCACCAATTTCAAAAAAAAATGTCATAGTCTAGCCCATATAGCTGACCCCGCAACCAAAACCATAGGTCCATAAGGTTGGTTGACTCATATTGAAGGGAGGTGAAGAATTCTAGGGCTAGTTCCTCATAAATAGGATAATTGAATCACATAAATTCTTCCCATTGAATTCTTCCACTTAAAGCCTAATCCCATTCTCGCAATCCAATTGTTTCTAACGTATCAAAATCTAAGTATTTAGGCATATTAATGTTCTTTAAACTAAGGATATGGTACTAGTTATGTAGCACCCCACTCTCGCAAGACACGTACCCGACATCTATAGTGATATCCGAGTACGTATCCCGTAAAGGTGGCATGCTAGAATGATCATTCAGTCAAAATTCATTACAAAACTTTTGTTTCTTTAAAACAAGGTACATGCAAGCAAAAATTACTAATCAAATTGGGCCCATGTCATTTAAAAACATTTCCATTTCCAAGCCACAATCTTTACAAACATTAGTATTCAACCATAAATTTGGGTCCATTTCAGATACAAAACACTTGAAACCATAAAGTCATTTCATTACCAAATCGTTTACATACACTTTGTACAATTCTTGTTGAACATAATTCAAAAATAAAGTCAATGAAGACATGTGCAGGTGCAAACTGATCCCGACCCCTAATCCATATTAGACCTCAGTGGCTATACTCCATTTAGCCTAGCTGAAATAATTCCTCAGAACCTGAAAAGCCACATTACAATTTTTGATGAGTTTTGCAACTCAATGAGTGAACCATCATTGATGTTTTCACCGGATTACGCATACACCTCACATATATAACAAATATTCATTCAAATCATATATTTATTCCTGATTTTCATATAACATGGCATCTCATGTGATCACACAATTCACGTAGCCACGTATAGCAACAGTTCATATCAATTTACACTCGCTTCAGCTTTGCAAATCATTTAATGAGTTTCAATCTTATAAGAATGCTATATGCATGAGACTCACATTCGTTCTTATTGTTGTGACTGAGTGCCTATCACATACTTATACAAATACTGGCCCATAGGGCTCAGTCAGAACAGAATCACGGAGCATAGCTCTACGTGCACACACATATATCACGGAGCAAAGCTCTACGTGGAAGCGCTTCATACTGGCTACTCAAGTAACAACACCTTTATCTGAGCATGCATTTATAAAGTGCATCAAATACTGATTATGCCATATCAGACAATCACATATGATATTTAATCAGAAACTCATAATCATCGGACCTAAGTCCGGCATTCAACATACGTTGAGAATTCACATATCATAAGGGGTTTCATATCAATTCGGAACACTTTCAATGCATCAAAACTAAATATGGCATATATGGCAATCACATATCATACAGAATTTCATAGCACTCAAAGCCACAATCAAAGCACTTCCAATACATTCCCAAATATTGATCTCCTCGGACAATTTAAAGTCTGGAATTCATAACAAATCGCAACAGTTTAATAATGTTGGAAGTGTAAACAAATCAAATCAGATCAATCCTAGGAAATCATCTAGGTTGACTCACAGTACGCTCCAATAAGCTATTGCCTGGATGGTCCGGCAATATCCGATTGGCGTCTTATATGCTCCTCTAAAATATACAAAACACATTCACAAATATCACATTTTTGCATAAATACACAAGTGGTTTTTTTATGCACATCAATGTATAGAATGTATGCACAATGCATGTTCGATGACATTCGAGGTACTCTATTGCAATTCTTATCAAAAATTCATTTATAAATCAAAGCCCTCATTAATACCATGTATAATTGCAATTGGATTGAACAAAACAGTGCCAACAATTTCATAACTTCAATGAACACTTCAGATTTTTCCTCTAATACACATATGGGTCAACTTTCCATACTAAATATGATGAGATAAATGACCAAATTAGACCAAATTTCCTTCTGTAAAGTTGTTCTCCCATTTCTTATCTTTCTAATTACAATTATTTAATTTGGTTCAGTATACGAAGAGATATATTCAAAATATTTCAGACGGTTCATAAGTTCCAACAGAATTCTTACCTCAACTTCCAACCAAAAATTGAAAACCTTAGAGACATATTTAAAACTTCATTTCTTCATAAAAGTTGTATCCCTATGTCTCTAGTTTACAACAAATCAAAAATCACCTCATTTGGACATCTACAACAAAATTGATGGTCAAAATACTAAAGTATGTTCGAGCTGTCAAGGGAGGGGTGCTCGCCGCGACGTGGAGAAAAGATGAAGTCGCGACTTACAGCCCAAAAATTAGTTTTCTAGGGATTTCTTACAACGTTCTCCGCAACGAGCTCAAGGGGGTCTCATACGTCGCGATGTACAAAAAAAAGAATGAGCCGCGGCGAGAATAAAGATGGAAGCCGCGACGTACAAACAGGAATAAGCCACACGTCGCGACGTACAAAAAAGAATAAGTCGTGACGTCTGGTTCTGAAACTCGTCTTCCCCACTTTCCAGACTTCAAACCCAGACTTCACTTTCTCACACTACCATTTTTTTCATATCAATTAACTCAGATCATACTCAAAGCAATTCTTCTAACTCTTCAACACACACACACAATTAAAAATCCAATATTCATACTTAAACATCAACTTCACTTCTACTGATAAACAACAAACAAAAATGTATGCATATCCATTTCGACTTTCTCAAAACCCGAACAGAGTATTTACAAATCTTCCAATCTAGAGTTCATTCAACACCATATTAACAATTTCCTACTCTCAATCAATCATCTACTCTATTCAACACCGAAACCAACTTCTCTAACCTCACATGCATACATCCATTTCCACTGAAAAACATCATTTACAACAACAAAACCCAACTTAAACATAACTTACTTGAATCGGCTATGAATCCCAGCAAAGAGAACAGATTAAAAACAGCAAAAGTACCATAATTTTCATTCGGACGTCAAGTGTTTCTTCACCAAGAACACTTGCAGTGCATTTTTCCTAACTCAAACTCATACTCGTGTATACTATGCATGCCTTACACGTGTCCTCTCTAACATAAGCCATTTGTCTTCTACCTATTATTACCACTTGTCCCAATTATAGGTTGCCACATGTCACCCCATAATTGGCCAATGAATCAATATTTTTCACAAAATTCACTAAAAATTATAAAATACCCGAAATAATACCAAAATTGCCAAAACACATTTCAATCATATTTAACAACTCAATTGTATCCGGAAATGTCAAAGAATGCATGTACAATTATATGAATGTGCAAAAATGTGGATGTCAAATTTAGCATAAACATGAATTGTACTTTCTGATTTCTCAATAATCCTCGTAATTCACAATTTTAGCTCTCACATGGGTAACGAGATGTTACAACTCTCCCCTTCTAACAATAATTTCGTCCTCGAAATTCTTACCTGATTGATCAAACAAGTAGGGGTAAGTGTTTTCATCATATGCTCTACCATTTCCAATTTGGCACTATCACTCGAATAATTTCTTTTACTTGACTATAGTCAATGGAATCAATCGATTTTCCCGTTACTTATTCAGATCTCACACAATCTTGTCTGTCTCCTCAATATATTTTAGATAATTCAAAATTTTCAATTCTAGTTTTGACGTTACATCTGGGTCAGATCATATCACTATTTCTTATCACACTCACATATCATACTTAATGCATATAAAACCTCTTTGTTGGTGTTACAAACTTATGTTAATAGTCCTTTTCTTACAAAACTTTCCTATGGACAATTTTATGTCGGGTTAACTCACCCTTTTTCCTATCTTAAGTACACCTTAGCAAGGTGATACTGTCAAAAACAATTCATCTCTTGCTCTCTTTTGTGTTAATACACTTAACTCATGTGTCTAGCTCACTTTATTCCAATCTTTGTTGTTGATCCACCTAATTCATTAGTTTTGCTTGAGTCACTTAATTTCTAGTACACATCAATTTCACTCATCCAAATATAAAGGTGGTCGATTCTTTATGTCGTATAACATCTTATACGACATTCTAATGCTATCACTGTGATATTGATTGTCATGCTTCAAGTCAATTAAAACTAAGCGTTGACCTCATATTTCTATAGACTCCAAAATATAAACTTTAAGCATATCTCCAACAGTTAAGAATGTTGGCAACAATTACATGTGATCACTTTTTTTTTACATCCATAGCCATCGACATTATTTCATCGTATTCCTACCAGGATGTATAGCATAGGCTGTTATTTGTGCTATCTCTGACAATCTTTTACTCAATCATCTTTATTGTACACACAAACTTCATATTACAATCACACGATACTCTTTTCCTGTTCAAACTCAAAATTCAGATTCATTACCAACTTACAATTTTCTCAATAAGATTCATCAACTCTAAATCCTTTATTTGGGCTTTGCCAATCTATCCATGCGAAATTGGTTTTACATTCGTAGCTAATAGTACCTTGATTTACCCAAAAGTTAACTCAATATTCTATGCTCTTCATTGCACAAGATTTAGGTAATGGGTTTTCTCAATATTCTGTGCCATTTAGGTAATGGGTTTTCAATTCATGAATTACATGTTATGTGGTTTTGGTGTAATCCATTCAAAAATGTCACGTGCATATTGACCAAGTTTAAGACTTCTCTCGCCTGTCTGCTAGTGGCACGAAGCTCCTTCATTAACTCCCTCAAGTTTACGACTACATAAAACCATTATATGGAATTGTGTAGTTCGTCATGTTCATAGACTTACCCAAACCATTATAATGTGCTTATATGTTTACATGTGTTGACAAGTTTGATGAATGCTTGACTTATATGAGTTGTGAGTTGGTTTTGACAAGTTTGAAGAAGTTAAATTGTGATTTTGATGATTGACTGGCGTCGACATACTACTCTTTTGGGATGATGGCTAATAAGGGTTCTATGAAATAACCCCACAGGGTAATAAGCTCAAGGTTTATGACTCCAGATGTTGGGCTCCGAAAACGGGGTCCAACATTACCTTTTGGTTGGGTGCACTTAACCGTCTGCTGGATATATGGTCCCATTGGATTAAGAGTTTTGAAAAGTTTGGACAGAGTTGAAGGCTTGAAGATGGGTAAAGAGAAGTGAGAGGAGTTGATTTCTTAGGTTTAAAGAGAGAGTGAGAAAGTGAAAGGTATAAGAAAAATGAGGTTAAGTTTAAATATATAGTGTAGGAAGGGTAAAGAGGGGTAAAATTGGAATAAAAAAGGTTGAAACTCGTACATATCGGGTCTACCCCATTACAGGTCACAATTGTGGCCCTACAAAAAAATCTTGCATGCTTTCTGATTTTACTTCTTTTCCTCGTTTCACATCGAAATCCTTCCTTACCTTATAATTACATTATCACCTCATTGTGCTTACCTGCCACCACATTCCCATGCCAACTAATCCTCAATTCTCCTAAGATATTTAACTAGACTCAAAAACACACAAAGAAAATCAGGATGCAAAACCTACTTACTACAAAAGATGACATAACAAAATGATTAAAATCTTGGGTTGCCTCCCATGCAGCATTTCTTTTACCGTCAGTAGCTAAACTTACTTCTTTTGGTCATGGAGGTTCGAACGAGTCATGCAATGGTAACGTGATCATAGGTCTCATAAATTGCAATTGAGCTAGCAAACTATGATTTCCACCACCCTTCTTCTTTATCTTCTTCTTTTGCTTATTCCTTTGAGATTGTGGCTTTCCAGGTGGATCCTTGTGATCATCACTATGTTCAACCTCTCCACAAGACTTAGCTCTTTTAATGATGTCTATGGAATTATGAGAGCTTCTTCTATCATTAGACACGTTAAAGGACACCTTCTTATGCCCTAATTTTAAAGTCAACTTGCCTTCATCAACATCTATAATAGATCGGGCGGTGGCTAAAAAAGGTCGTCTAAGGATAATTGATATTTCTAAGTCTTCCTGTATGTCCAAAATGATGAAGTCCGTAGGAAAGATAATTTTTGTTCACCTTAACAAGAACATCCTTGATTATATCTCTCGGATGATGAATTGATTGATTAGCCATCTGCACGCTCATCATGGTTGGTATTTCTCCCAGCTTCATCTTTTGGCATAAAGTGTAAGCCATCATACTTATCCCATCTCCTTAGTCTACAAAAACCTTATCCACTTTGACATTACCTATGGTGCAAGGAATGTAAAAATCCCCTTGATCATTTTGTTTTTGTGGTAATGTTGCCATTTCATTTGAGTTCTCCATGTTTCTTACTTCACTCGCCAATTTTTATCTCCTTTCTGTTAATTAATCTCTCTTATGTGGATTCTATAAGAGGCAATCATGTGTTCAGTTGTTCTATTACCTCAAGAACTTCCTTTAACTTCATTTCTTTTGATTTCTGTTGTTCAAAAATAGGGTAAGGAATTGTAGGTCAATACTCCTTGATTTCCTTCTGATTATGTTCATTTAACAGGAGATTTTTGTTAGCCCTTTTCTTTTCCGTCTCCCTATCTTCTTCAACTTGGTCGAGCTTCTCCTCAGTTTCCTGGGTGATAACTATGATCCTTTCCTTTGGGTTTGTTTTTGTGTTACTTAAAAGGCTCCTACATTTCGTCTAGATAGTGCATCTACCAACTAGCTCATTTAGACTTTCAAATTGTGAATGGAGGATCCATTATTCTTTTTCACTTGTTGAAAATTTTCTTCCAACCTCTTATACACATCATTCATGCTTCCAATCTTATCCAAGATTTTGTCCAATTTGGTGTCTATGGAATTAGGTTTCTCTTGTTGGAAACTAGGTAACCCTTGAGGTCGAAATTGACCTCTAGTATTGTTTGACCATGAAAAGTTTGAGTGATTCTTCCACCCAGTATTATACGTGTTTGAATAGGGTGTTCCATCCACCACAACCAAACTGTGTTCCCATATACTTAACTTGCTCCATTTCGTTACTTTTCATCAGGAAGTAGTCGATGGTATCATTATTATCCTGGCCACATAGCTCGCATTTTTATTGAATGGCCTCAACAGGGGCTGAAGAATAAGCTTTCATGTTGTTCAGTTGTCATGTTAAGCTATCAATTTATGCTTGCATCTCTGTCATTTGGTCAACAGCTATAACTCCTTTCTATTCTCAAACGGTTATGTGTTGTCTACTTCGATCATTCATCCACAGACAACTGTTACTAGCCATTTCTTCAAACAACTCCTCTATTTCACTAATAGTCTTTCGCATAACCGATCCACCTGATGTTACATCTACAGTACCTCTCGTGGGTAGATTGACTCCATTGTAGAATATTTGTAAAAGAAATTATTTTGGTAGGTTGTAATCTGGACACCTCCTTTACAAATCCTTATATCTCTCCCACGGCTCGTAAAGCGATTCCCAACCACTTTGTTGGAAGTTCGTGATTTCTTTTATCATCTTCGTAGTTTTAGTGAGGGGAAAATACTTGTCCAGGAATGCAGGTACCAATTTCACTCACGTTGTGACATCTGAGGAACTAAGAGAGTGATAACATCTCTTGGCTTTATCCCTTAATGTAAAGGAGAAAAACCTCACCCTAATAACGTCTTCCAACATCCTATGATATCAAAAGGTATTACATATTTTAAGGAAATTCAGTATATGTCCATATGGATCCTCATTGGTCAGTCTATAGAATTGCACATTTGTTTGCAACATGTTCTGTAAGGCCTACTTAATTTCGAATGAAGATGCTTGAATAGGAGGTCTAGCAACACCTTGATTGGTTGTATTAAATCTTGATATCATGAAATCTATAAGAGTTCGAGGTTAGTTTTCTTAGGTTCCTACTTACTGAAACTCTTGATGAAATTCGTCAGCCATCTGTTCTTTAATTTCTTCTTCTTGACATTTGTCTCTTTAAATGGCTCATTCCAAGCGAGTGAAGTTGATTGCTATGGTTTCAGCAATCCGACTTGAACTTCTTCTTTTTTCGAAAGGGGGGGGGGATTTTATTAATAAGATGGCTTACAAAAGTATGTAAAATGCAATACAAAATCCATGTAAAGATAGTATGTGAGGCTCATGGTTTATACCGGATGTATGGAACAAAGAGTTGTTCCATACGCAAGGTTTTCCGTAGAGGAAGAGGTAAAGTAGTTTCCGTCGCTAATTGTATGGAAGTACCACCCAATGCTAACTTTGCTAAATAATCGGCAAAGCTATTAACCTCCCGATAAACATGAATAATGGACGACGTCGAGACAGAAAGTAAACGACGTATATCTGCAAGTTCTTGTTCATATCTCCATGGCCAAGAGTCTGAATTATGGTTCAATAGTTGCACAATGCTCAGATTGTTTATTTGAACCTGTATTTTTCGGAAGCCACTGGCAATACAATACTGAAGGCCACAAACTATGGCTTCTATTTCCATGGCAAAGCTAACATTCAAGTTATAGTATCGACACTCAGCAAATAAGAAAGCACCAGTAGCATTATGTACCACAAATCCCAAACCTGAAGGATCGGGGCATCCGAGCGAGGAGCCATCTGTGTTAAGAACAAAGTCACAATCATCCGGGGGTCTCCAACACAACGTCACAATCATCGGTTTGCGAGGTAATTGAAAGTTACAGTTAAAGGATCTGGATAGATCAACAATTTCCTGTCTAGTCTTTGGAAATAATTTATGAACTCGCACCATGAAGGAAATATGATGTGTAATCGAAAGAAACAAAGATGAGGCCGTGGTGGATTTATTCTCATACACAAACAGGTTGCACATTTTCCAGATTTCCCAAAGGATGAAATAAGGTATGACCGAAATGATCACTTTCCTAGCAGTATCCCCCTGTCCAAGAATGGACCACTCCCGGATAAATAACCAAAGATCAGGTGGGAAAGATAAGTGAATATGTAACAGTGTTGAAAAATGATTCCAGATCAGTCTAACCGAGGGACACTCATAAAAAGTATGCTGCACACTGTCAATTTCCAAGGAACAAAAATTGCATTTAGATGGATTGAGAACGAAACCTAACTTGTTTGATGTTTCCGGAAAAGGGAGAATGGAGTTATAGAGACGCCACACAAAGATTGACATCCGCTTTGGCAGAAACTTATTCCAGGCTTGGCGAAGAGAGGCACTGATAGGGTTACGAGAGCGTACCAATTCATATGCCGAGGAAAGGTTGAATTTGCCAGTAACAGTTGGCTTCCAAAGTCATCGATCGGGACCAGAAGAAAACTGCTGCAAATTAGAATTTATAAATGCGGCGTGGTCAGGTTGCAAGAGTGGTACGATACAGCTCCATAACTCCTCGCGCTGAGTATAGAAATCCCAGACAGTGAGTTGTGGAAGAGGAAGGTGTTGAACCTGATCCAGTGGAGAAAAAGCGCCAAGTCCTGTCCAGTTATCTGTCCAGAATGAAACCAAACCAGTGTGGATAGAAATATACTCATGGTCCTGTGCAATCCGATCAACTTTAGCAACTCGCCGCCAATGCATCCTACGTCGTGCAGTTGGTGATAGAGAGGTAACAAATTTAGCCCATAGACCCACTTGGTTCTTGACCTTCCACCACAACTTAATCGAATAGGCAGTAACAATATCCTCCAATTTCTAGAATCCCAACCCATTCTCATCCACCGGAAATGAGATGTGATCCCATGAACGCCAATGGCGTTTGGTATCGTCAAAATAGCTTCCCCATAAAAACTGTTGGAAGACCTTCTCCATTTTGCGTAGGATGGACTTAGGGGGTTCAATTGCAGTGAATACGTGTTGTGGGATGGAAGATAAAACATGTTTGATCAAAATCATCCGAGCTGCAGGAGATAACCATTTATTCTTCTAGCTACAAACACGATTCTCGATTGCGTCGACTAGGTGAGTGAACATACGCTCTGTCTTCCTGCCTTGAAATAGTCGACAACCCAAATATTGCAATGGGAAAGAGCCATGGGCCATGTGCAGGAGCTGCAGAACATCTCTTTATGATTTGGAGGCACACCTGCCGATAATAGAAAACTACTTTTGTGTTTGTTTACCTTTTGTCCCGTGGCTGTTTCATAGTCGGCAAGCAAGAGATTTAGTTGAGCTAGTGAGCGTTTATCACTCCGGATAAAGATAATTAGATCGTCGACAAAGCATAGATGAGATGTTGCTGTCGAGTTAGAAGGTACACCATAAGGCGTTATCCGGCCTTGCAGCACAAAAGAGTGCATGGAGCGAGTCAAAGCCTCTGAGACTAAAAGAAATAGGTAAGGGGACAATGGGTCTCCTTGTTTAATGCCTCGGGACGATTGGAAGAAACCCACTGGACTGCCATTCACCAAAATTGAAAACCAGCTGGATTGAAGGGACCCAATAATCAGCTTGATAATCCCACCATTGAAACCAAAGGCCGCCATTATACGGGAGAGGAATGACCAAGAAACACGGTCAAAAACTTTCATCATATCCAGTTTGAGTATAATATTGCCACCTCGAGCATGGTAATCAATAAATTGACACAAATCCTGAGCCATCAGTATGTTGTCCACAATGTCCCGCCCAGATAAAAAGGCCGATTGCTCAGGGGATATCAACTTTGGTAAAACAAGTTTCAACCGTTCTGTGATGATCTTCGTGAATATTTTGTTCAGGAAGGTACAAAGACTGATTGATCTAAAGTCGGAGAAAGAATTGACATGTAGCGTTTTCGGAAAAAGAGTAATCAGTGTACTACTTACTGCACGAGGAACTGGAACTCCTGACATAAATTCAGTACAGGCATCAAAGAGATCATGGCAGATGATGTCCCAACAATTATGATAAAATGCTCCACAATATCCATCAACTCCGGGCGCACTAGTAGACGATAAACTCCTGACTGCTCGCTGAACCTCATCCATTGTAACCGGTTGTAGCAACATAACATTGTCTTCATCCTCAACAAGCCTCGGTATATAACTTAACAACCTAGACGTCGCCTTCTCCTCATCTTCAACTACCTCCTTTAACAGGAGGGATTGAAAAAATCTAACCGCTTCAAGTTTAATGTGTGTCGGGTTAGTCAACCATTGCCCGTTACCATCTCGAATTTTATGGATCCCCAATCGCGTTCGTTTCTCCGCCAGAGAAGCATGAAAATATGTGGTGTTAGCATCGCCCTCCTTGAGCCATTTCAATCTCATCTTTTATAGCATAAAATCCTCTTGTTCGTGAAGCCTTAGCAACAGTTCAGCTTTGGATTTATTCAACTTCATCAAAATATCAAGTGCCCTGATTCTTGAACTCCGTTCCAAGCGCATCACGGCTAGGTCTCGCCAATTCAGATTAAGAAAGACATCCCCAAATTTCTCCTTGTTCCACAATCTTAGGCAAGATTTAAGGCGACGAAGCTTTAGGGAAAATCGTAGCATACCATAACATGCTAATGGTTGATCCCAATTTAATTTCATCGTGTGGAGGAAATCATAACGACGTAGCCACATCCGCTAAAAACGGAATAGTAGCGGATGGGAAACTTGCGCCGTGTTAAAGTGACACAACATCAGACTATGATTAGACCCCGTTCGGTTTAAGTTCTGGATTGTACAGATCGTAAACAAATCTGCCCACTCGGAAGTTACCAATGTCCGATCCAACTTTTTCATAACCCGACCATTGGATCTATTGCCAACCCAAGTAAATTCGACGTCTTGCGTCGGGATTTCCAAAAGGTTACAAGAGGTAATAAAGGAGTTGAAATCATCAATAGATGCAAGCTCAGGAGACCCAAGACCATTATATTCATCAAGGCTGCGGATGACATTAAAATCGCCCCCCAATAACCATGGTGTATTAGCATGAGCAACTTGGAAAGCACTTAATTCAGACCACAAAGCAAAACGATCCCGTCTTGTTGACTTTGCATAGACGACAGAGATATAAAAAACTGTTGGCACAGTTACATGGGTTAATTGCAAATGCATAAGTTGTTCGGTACCACTTAGTAGCGTAGCAGAATAGGTATTGGAAAAAAGGGCCCAGATTTTATTTGTGTCTGAGACATAGCCTGATGTGAAGTGTAACTTCCTCAGCAGACTATCTAAAAAGACAGGTTGCACCATTGGCTCAATCATGAAGACTGCAGATAATTTGTGCATTGCAGTTAGAGAATTTAAACGACGTTGGGTGGCCCGGTTGCCCACCCCACGTATGTTCCAAATGAGGCTATTAATCATAATTAATTGGCAGAGTGAGTAGGGTGCGAAGCTCTCGCCGATCGGCGAAGAGATTCAGCATCAAAAGTTACTTTCTTATTCTTCGAGCCCGGAGGACGTCCCCGTTTCGGTAAAGGTGTTTCTCCTTCAGATTGCACCATTCTGGAAATTTCCACATTCTGTTGACCGGAATTAGTACCAAGCCTGAAATCATCTTGGACTGTAGTTGGCGAATGACCCTCGGCAGAGTTGACCGAGGGGAGCAGAACTGCAACAGAGGAAGTATGAATTTGTGCAGGTAGAGCCTTATCAATTGTGGCTACATGGTTAGAAGCCCCAGAAAAATCCACCAGTACGAAGTCCGTATGATTAAGCATTTGTGTAGAGTCAGAGCATAAAACAGAGGGCAGGATATCAGGGGCGGTGGGTTCAGACAGTGTAGCGCAGGCATGTACTGTATCAATCATTGTGGTATCAGCCATTTCAATAAATTCATCACGGGAGAGTGAAGTAGAAGGAACATGGTGGACAGAATGGCTAGTAGCCTCGTCGGATTCAAGCAAATTCACTTTATCGGAAGCATTAGTTGTGGTCATTTTAGGAGGTGCAGCGGACGCCGCTGGCTCAGTAACAGGGATAGTTGGAGAAACGGAGGTATTGGGAGGAGATTTCTCCTGGGCTGGCTCGGGCTGGCCAGTATTAGAGGGCCCAAAATCAACATTGTCCTTAGCCTTCCAAACCTGAACGGAAGCAGGGAGTGGAGCCAAAGCAATACCGGTAGCTGAGTTGGTAGTAAAAGAAGAAGGTGTGTGTTTATGGAGACAATCATCGGTCTTATGACCGACCTCCCGACAATAATGACAGTAGGAGGGCATATTTTCATACAGCACCGATTGGAAGTAGGAATGGACTTCCGTTCCCAAACGCAAGCGAGACGGTAGCTCGTTCAACAGATCTACTTCAATACACACTCTAGCAATCGAGGGCCGAGATAGATTTAGCGTTGGGACATCGATTTTCAGAGGAACCCCTATCATTGTTGCCATCCAGTGGAGGTATTGCTCATTGAAGCAGTGAATCGGCAATCTCGCAAAAGAAACCCAGATTGGAACAACAGAGGACTCGTGATTTGGGTGGAAATCTAGCGACCACTTAAAAACTCGCATGATGTGTCTGTCAAAAGTCTAGAGAGCTCTCAACCAACAATGATGGTAGTCTTCCTCAAGATCAAAATAGATGAGGACATGTCGGAAGTCGATCATGCCCAGGAAAAAATTACCCCTAAATCCGATCTTATCAAACGATGTCCGCAGAAATTCCATCTTCGGCCTACCTTTAGTAAACTTTCCAACCAACACCAATTTAAACGGAGCAACAAGTTGAGTTTCCTCCTCCTTGGTGAGAAAAAATGTCGGTTCCCCTTTGTACAGTCGGGGCCGAGACTCGATGGAGACCGCAGACGGCTGCGGTTGCAACATCATCCGGGGGGATGGCTTTGCGCCCGTGAGAGTCTGGGCGAAGGAGCGCACGCCTGCCGGTGGAGGGGTCGGCGAGATGCCGGCCATGGCCGCCTCTCGTTTGATCTCCGCTCAATCGCCGTTTAATATCTAGTCTACTAAGAATCATCCGACTTGAACTTTGAGTGACTCTTGTGTTCAAAAAATGCACAGACATAAGAATGATGAGAACGCCTTAAACTACAAGAACTAAACTAATCCTAATAACTCCCCAACAACAACATTAAAAACTTATTGAGGCGAGTTTTAATCTATCTAAAACCCTCAATATATTGCAAATGCACAGGCCATGGGTGTAGTATATGAGGTGTCGATCTCTTGAAGAGTTGTTGAACTAATCTAACTCTAAGTTATTTAAGGCCTAAAGAATTATTAAAATAAAAATAAAAACTATACAGAAAAGTAAATGCATGAAGATGATTTATTGGAATTAAAATGTAAGATTAACACACAAAGAATCAAATTAAGCACCACCAAATTAACAATGGAAATCACACAAGGAATATTAGTCGATTATGAGAAGGAGAATTTATCTTATCATTAAATGCTAACATGATTACTTTTGAGTTAATACAGTATCAGTTCTAGATTTTTGAATGGTGGATTACTCTCTTTCGAGTTATAATCATTAAACTCTAAATCATAACGTCCCTCAAATACTAACAAACACATCAAAGCACTTCAAATACACAAAATTTAAGCTCAATCGCATGCTTTAACCCATAAAACACTCAAAATACAAATGTCTAACTAAATAATCCAATCATAATCTAAACATGACCTAATCATTTAATTTAACACTAAACACATACTAAACTACCCACTAAAATATTATATAATCTACCACCATCAAGCCTCAGACCAAGCTCAGACTCAGGCTACCCAGGCCCGATGACCCAAAACGACGTTGTTTTTCTTTTTTATGATAAAAATTCAAGCCTAGCCAGTCGAGGCCACCTCAAACACCCATCGAGCAAGGCTTGGGTCCAATCAGTCCTCAGGCTGGACCCAAACCCAAAATGTTAAGGTTGGGCTAGGCTAACTAGTTTCAAACCTTTCCCAATTACACCACCTTATCTACCCATAACCAAATAGGAGGTAATTTCACCAAGAAGAAGCTTGATCACACCTTAGCTAACTGGTTTCAAGCCTTTCCCAACTACACCACCATATTTACCAATTCTATTTTATTTAATTAATCAATAATCATCGTGCAAGCTAAATTGGTAACTTTCAAAAAACCTTTTAGGTTTAATAATTTTATAACAAACTTAGCAGGTTTTGATGAAGCTATCTAAAGAGGAATCAATACACATATAAAAGGTTCAAAGTAGTTCATTTGTGTAAAGAAGTTTGGTATTGTTAAAGAGAAAACGAAAACATTGTACAGACAAAATATAGGAAACAATAATCATCTACTGAGCATTGCCAAACTTGCCTTAGAGAAGGTATAAGATGATCTATACAATAATCCCCCTTCTTTAAACCTTTAAGAGCTAGAAAATATAGCAATGTTTAATCTCTTTAGAGCACTACATTTGGACCACTCACTCATGGAACAAAGATCAAGGATGAGGGGGCGGGCAAGAATTCTTCTTTCTATCATAAAGCAATTATATACATAATAAGCTCCAACAAGATCATATCCTTGCAAACAGGAAATCAAATCTTGGCATCTTAGAATCAGCTATTAGATTGAGATGTGGAATATGTCTTTAAGATCATGGGAGCTTCAACTAATGCTCATTCTTCTATTCCAGAATAAAGGAGATTGAAGTTCTAAGTTGATCAGTCACCAAATAGGAGATCGAATGCGTTTTTAGGTCTTTGAATCTTTTCAAGGTTCCCGACCCAGATGGATTCATATCAATTTTTTCTTGAAGACATGGACCCTAACTAAAGATATGGTTATTCTGCCATCTTGGAGTTCTTTAGTAGCAAATATTTTCTTACAAAAGCAATAGGAACTTCATGAATCTCATTCCCAAAGTTGGAGAGGAAAAATATTATAGTGACTATAGAGTAATTACATATTGTAACTCAATCTACAAGGTTATCTTTAAAATCCTTATAGAGAGGTTAAGGAAAGTTCTAAAAAATCATATTGATCTTACTCAAGGGGCTTATATACCTAGGAGAATAGTTGGTGAAGATATTCTCTTATTGCAGGAACTTCTAAGGAACTACTCAAGTAAGAAAGGTAGTAGGAATCATATGATCAAGGTGTATTTGAAGAAAGCTTGTGACAATGTCGATTGGAATTTTCTCAATAATAAATTTAGAGAGATGGAATTTCTAAAGAACTTTGTAAAGTGGATCACCTAATGTTTCACTACTTCTAACTATAATATCTTGATCAATGGTCAAGCCCCAAGCATCATCAAAAGCACCAAATGGATCAGATAGAGAGATACTAATTTGTCCCTATATTTTTGCTCTTGTTATGGAAGCTTTCAATAGAATTCTCAAGAGGATTATTAAAAGAACCAAGTATTTTAATTACCACTCCAGATGTAAGAAAGTGGGCATAATCAACTTAAGCTTTATATATGACTTGATCCTACTTTCCAAAGCTGACAGTAGATTGATTGCAATTATTATAATTGCACTTAAAATGTTCCATAGACTCTTTGGACTTAAATTTAATTATGCATAGAGTGGGTTCTATCTATCTAGGGATGTAATGTGTTTTAAGCAACCTAAAGTCGCTCTTATAAGTTTTTGCAGCAACCAACTTCCACTAATCTATCTTAGCATTCCAATCACAGCTTCGAGGACCTCGTTTAAGGACCTTATACCATTATTTGACAAAATTCATACAAGGATAGTTGAAGTGCCAAAAAGTTGTCTCTTACAAGTAGAGCTCAACTTATCAATTTTCTTCTAAACTTCATTAATGTGTATTGGGCTACTCATTTATCCTTTCCAAAGTCTGTAATCAAATCCATAAATAAAACATTCAAGAAATTTCTCATGTCATGAGGTAGGGAAGAGAAAACCAAAGCTAAAATCAAATAGAGTGAAGTGTGTACTCCTAAGGATGAAGATGGTCTCAACATCATTTTTTCAATTATGATTACTAAAAGGAATAGGAGATTACTAAAAGATAAGCAGGCTCTTTGGACTAAGTAAGTGCATGGATTTTACAACAAAGGGAGAAGTGCATGAAAATTCAATCTCACTCATCTAACATCCACATTGATGAAATGTATTATGAAACTTAAAGACAAAGTGAGAATGGAGGTAATAAACTTGATTGGTAATGGCAAGTTAACTAACTTTTAGATGGACAACTAGACTACCGTGGACCATTGGAAGATCTGAACAATCTATTTGTAGCGCCCCCTTACCGTAGGGTATACACCGGGACGCCCGTAGGTCATACCGATACGTAACCTACGATGAGGGTGCACTACGATACGATCCATTCTATAAACCTCATGGCATCAATATAATTAAACTGTAATATCAAAATCACTAAATTTTAAAAACCAAAAGATACTTCTCATTTCCTTACTTAACCCAAATTTACACAATTCTGTCATAATTTACAACAGTACAAAATCCGAAAGGAACTGAAATAACTCCTAACTAGGTCATCCTCAAAAGATCCCAGCTGACCGACCTGTGGGCCATGCTCCTCTCGCCGGCACTCACACTGCAGGAAAAGTCTCGCTAACTGGAGCTAGGAGTCAACTAACGTTGTCCTGAAAAATTGTTGCAATGTTGGGTGAGTTTGCGAACTCAATGAGTAACCATCATCGATGGTTCACTCAATTCATGCATTACACAAAATTGCGTACAGAATAACACAATAGCACGTTCAGAATGGCAATCATAAATTTACTAAACAATTATCACGCATTTGCATTCACCCATTTCAAATTCACAGCACAATCACATACTAAATGCATGATGATTTCCATTTCATTTTTGTGTTGTGACGGAGCGTCAGTATTATCCCATTTATGGGCACATTAAACAGAAATCGCGTTTTAGGGGTAGGAGAGCCCTCTGGGTATGCACTACTGCCCACGCGCACTAGGAATAGGAGAGCCCTCTGGGTATGCACTATTCCCTTTTTACAATAGTTGAGCTTATAGTTCCGATCAAAATGTGCTCCAGTCACAACTGTTAATTACCGATTTCTACTCATGCCTAGCATGCGATCACAATTTCACAATGACACACCCCATACAGCAATATTCATTTCGGTCACACAGTTCATTCAAAGCATTTAACAAATCAGAGATTGAGGAACCAACTAGGTTACTCACCTCAGAACTTCCGAGCTACTGTCAGGAAGTCTCGCCTATGTTGAACAATCGGCGATCCACTTGAGCCTCTATACAGTCAGAATGAATATAACATTACTAATTGAACCAATTCCAGATATTCAAAGATGCATATGTATCAAATGATTTACGTACTATACATATTATGACATTTCGACCCTAATCCTGAATTATCTCAATTCCGCGCTTTCACTCTAATCCATAGCAATTCCTCATACCATAATTCAATTGACTATATTCCCATCAATCACTAACTAATCCCAATTTAACCTCAAAATTCTCTAATTAAAAGAATCTCCAAAACACCTTCAAAATTCAGGCGTCCTCGCCGCGACGTCTGGTCCCTCGTCGTGGCGTGAAACCTTCTGCTCGTCGCGACGTGCGTTGCCGCTCGTCGCGACGTGCGGACAAAATCCGCTCGCCGCGGCGCACACATCCACTCGTCGCGGCGTGCGACAGAAATCGACTCGTCGTGACGTACGAATAAATATTCTTCGTGACGTGCAGGAAGGGGTGGCTCGTCGCGGCGTGTTCATCACACGTCGCGACGTGCGAACCCAGAAAAGCCTCCGAAACCCAGAATTCCTCAGATTTTCTGATATATAAATCATCCAAATCCATTTTAAAACACTCCTAAACAACTTCATATACTAACCTCAACTCATTTCTAACCTCAAATCCATCTAAAATCAATTATTCCTCAAATACCCAAATCAAAATCAACAATTTCTCAAAACCTACATCATCCGAAACTCAAACATTTCTTAAACAATTTATAACTTCATTCAATGCTCAAATCAAACTATTTAAAACATAAACAAGTAGAAACTTACTTGATTTAAGCCTTAAACCTTCGAAAATCGCTTCAAATCTCCTACTCCCAACTCAATCACCACCCACGGCATTTACCCAATTTCTCACCACTCATCATCTTCTTCCAACCAAACCAAAGGATAGATTCAAGGGTGGAAGAGGAAGCAAATAGCAAGAAGGAAACCAAGAAGAAATCAAAGGAAGAGATCACGATGAAGGAGGGAGAAACTTCAAATTTTCTTTTCAAAGAAGAGTAAGCATCGTGATTGGCAAATTTCAAAGGAGAAAGGTTATAAACCTAAGGAACTTAGGGCTTGTTTGGCAAGTGAAATTGCCACAAGACCAATCCGAACAACCTTAATCCAATTTCAAATTCTAATTTCTCTCGAATTTCAATGGCTCTAAACCCTAATTCCTCAAATCGAAATTCTAATCTCCATTGCCATTGGTTAATCAAATTTCGGAACTGGAAGTCTAATTAATCAGTCAATGGTCAATTTTCTGGTCCGGACCTATTACTCCGAAAATTCCAGAAAAATTCCTGTAAATCCTCAAAATTAGAAAACATCTAATCACATACTCCAATTCCATAATTCAAACTCCTAAATTCTCAATTCTTATTCCCATTCGAAAATCAAACCTAATCTGCACAATCATAACCAAATTTTCCCATTTACACAATCAGGTCGAAAAATTGTCATACATGCATGTACATACATATGTTTGTGCAATCATGAACATTTATCAATAATATAGAGGCTACAAATGCATATGCAAATCAATTTCTAAATGCACCCAGACCTAATCCATCCGAATTACCAATATGCCCTTCACATCGGTAACGGGATGTTACACTATCCCCCCTCAAATCTTTTATACATCCTGATGTAACAATTTTCATGACTTTATAACACAGGGAATCAATCAGATAAGTTCTAGGTCCAAAGATCATCTACTAAAAATTTACAACACCAGATTAAACCTTAATGATGAAAATAGAATTACATGAAAAAAAAAGCACCAAATATGGCCACTTTACAAGCCTATCCTACAAATAACCTTTTTAGAGGTCATACTAACAAAACTCCCTAGGCTAAGATAGTATGTGCAAAATTCTTGCTTTCTTGTGTTTCCACCACCTTATGGATGGTAATAAAAGGTACACTTCCAACAATTGACAAGCTGAATAAATTTACGGCTATTCCTAATTGGTGCGTATTATGTAAGAAGGGTGGAGAAAACATCCCTTATCTATCTTCTCAATATCGATTCACCTGTGATATTTGGAAAATGATTATAAGCATATGTGCAATTTCTAACCCTCTATTTATATGGCAAGATATAGTTGATTGAAGCTCATCCATGAATTACAGCAATAAAGCTAGCAAATGATGCTCTATGTATCAATGCCAACATCGTTACCTCTACATGGGATGAAAAAAAGGGCGAATTTTTCTCAAAACAAGCTTTACAAAAGGATAGTTCAACAGGGGAACTAACCAACGTAATCAAATTGCACATCAACTTATTCAAAGGCAAATTTAAAGACTTTAATTATTTCAGGTGGAAATTGTTACACAATTTAATTGTTGTATTTTGGTTTGAAGCATTCTCATCTATGTACTAATTAGTAAGGTAGAACATGCTTTACATAATGATAGCACTTGTTACTTGTAACTAGTTGTTGGTCCTTTGTACTCTTTGATTTGTCTAGTAGGCTTAATTTAATTTACTTTTTTTTTTTAAAAACCTCTAGTTAACAAAACTACTTTTAAATTTCTGTACTATATTAACAAGTGTTTTTGGTAAAGTTCTCATTCTTATACTATGGTCGGGATAGTTATTTCCAATCACAATTAGTATACATTAATTTCACCATTACTTTCCATTATAAAGTGGTGTATCAATATTCATATGCATTGATTTTATCTTTAAAATTGGACATAAAATTTTGATATTATTAAAATAAAAGATTACATTGAAAAGTTATTATATGTAAGAGAATTAAATTAAAATTATTGATAACAAAAATTCAACTTAAGTAGAAAGGACCAAGTTTTTCTAATATATGTCCTAACTAATTATAATTATAAAATAATGTAGGAAATCCTACTAACACATTGGCTTACAGTATCACAAGTAATAATTATGCAACACTTTTAAATTATTTAGTCACTATATTTCCAAAAGCAATAGACCAAAACTCATGGAAAATATTCAAATCATAAATTTGAGCAAAACTTGAAAAAAAGGAAGAAACATTTAAAGCAACGACCTCCTCCTTTGATAAGTTACAATTTTTGTTTTATTTAAAATCATTAATTATTACATATTTTCATAATTGGTTGAGTGTTTTTTAGGCTATGTTTGATAAGGTGATTAGTAATGAAATGGAATATTATTCTATCGTTTGGAAAGAGAGTTTATAACGAAATAAGATAGAAGGGGAGAGTTTCACATTACATCATATTCTATTCTAAACAGTAAAAATGGGTTAACTCCGATTTGGGAGATGTCGAATAGAATGTATAAAAATGATAAATATGTACTACCTAATATACTTTCAACAATTTTTTATGATATCAATTATACCCTCAACTCTAATAACAAGCATTAATATCAACCCTATTTATATATATTTTGTTCTATCAAAGGTAGAATAGTCATTCACTATTATTATATATGCATTATATTTTATTCCATTTATCTTTTAAACAATATTTTACTATATTACATTATGAATTCTTTTATCACTCTCAAATAACAATTTTCTAATATTACATTCATTTATATTCTTTTTCTTACATTAAAAATCTTCGACCGACTAAACATATCCTTCGAAATAGTAGAAAAATGTGAACCTAAAGTAAATTTGATTCAGTAGACTTTAAATCCCGATAAATACATAAAACAAAAGTAAGAAATTTGTATATTCGTTGGATCATGAAGCTCAGTTATCCTCTTGTAAGCTCGAAGTTCTAGGTCCTTATTATAACCAAAGAAGAAATTTAAGCGATTGTTGGTTTGAACTTTCGCAGTGTTGATTGAGAGGAGATTATAATATCATAAAAGAAACAGAAACCCCGGCAATTCCGTTGATCTTACGGTACATACTCCAAAAATAATAATGTCCGTAGTTTGCATGATCCTACGTACGTATGCTTTATACTTTTGAATGCCAAAAATAAAACTAACATATATTGGTGCTTAATTTTTATTAAGCTTCGCTAATTTAATCTTTCCAAATAGTAAAATAAGACACTATTAGATTAGCTTGTTGGATTATTAGTATATTCTTTAGTTGCAGAGTGACACATCAATAACGTAAATTATTAGTTTTGACCAGAAGTAATATCGACTAATGGTTGCACAATGTAATGTCCTGAAGGTTAGAGAAACCTGGCCTAGAATACTAAATAAAATCCAAAAGGTGGGATGTTAACGACAGCAGCTAAAATTGAAACATTGTAATTAGTCTAAATCATTTTTTTTAAATCAAAATTTTAATTCACAGATGTTCAAGATTTGACTAATCGATAAATACTCCATTGTACAAAATTTTGTTGACAGTACTATATATCGAATCACTCCAAGTCTACCTCCTAGTTCCTCTTGTTTTTAGAATCCTAACTTGCTACAAAATTTATCTGCATATGCACTTTTCATTTATTTTATTTTTATTTTCTTTTTTAATTCAATAAAAAATTTGTTTGAATTTTTATTTTTTTGTTTTAGTTTTGATTTTTCCCAGTTATAAAAATCATGAAAAGTAGTATTTATTTTCTATTCAACTAAATATATATATTATTTAATATTATATATTTAATTAATTAAAATTAATTATTGATAACAATTTTAAATAATTTAATTTTACTTAATAATCTTATTTAATTATATAATTAAATTTAATAATCACTACAAGAAAAATGTCGATTAGCGATAGAAATTTAGCGACGAAAAAATTACCGTTAAGCATATTTACGTCGCTAAAATTGAGTGATTTAGCGACGATACTACTATTCATCACTAAATTTGGAGGGAATTCGTCGCTGCAAAATTAACGACGGAAGTTAGTGACGGAACAATATGGCCGTCGGTAATCACTACAATTTAGCAACAAAAAATTAGCGACGGAAAATATACCGTTAGTAATTAGCGAAGAAATGCATATTTCCGTCGCTAAAATTGAGTGATTTAGCGACGGTACTATTATTTGTCACGGCAAAATTAGCAACAGAATTTAGCGACGGAAAAATTTCGTTGCTAAATTTTGGCGGAATAAAAAATTTTAAGTTTACCTACAGAAAATTTCGTAGATAAATTCTTTCGGTAAATATGATTTAGCGACGGAAACTTTCGTTCCGTCGGTAAAAAAGCAGAAATTTTTGGCAGAATAAAAAATTTTGAGTTTACCTACGAAAAATTCCGTAGGTAAATTCCGTCGGTAAATATGATTTAGTGACGAAAATTTTTGTTTCGTCGGTAAAAAGCCAGGAATTTTTGACGAAATAATTTTTTTTGAGTTTACCTACGGAAATTTTCGTCTGTAATTTCGTCGGTAAATTCTTTTTAAATTCCGACATCTCCCTCCCACTTGTGTCTTATTCTTCCTTCTTCCTTCTTCCTTCTTCCTGTGTCTCCTCTTCGGTTTTTTTGGAGCCAATTTCTCTTTTGTGGACTTCTTTTCTGCTCATCGGTGTTGTCTTCTCTAGCCATTGTCATCATATCCCTCGGTGGAGGTATTTTTGCAACTACTGTTGTGTTTTTTGTATATTAGATGAAAGTTAATTTGGATATTTATTACTTTTGTTTATTTGTGTATTTTGTGATTGGAAAATAACTTTAATGTATAAATATTAGTGATAGAAGGGACAAGACGTAATTTTAGTTATAATATTGGGATAAATTTCTGATACATGTAAGGTGTTTGATGAAATGTTTGTTCTTTAAAAAAATAATTTAATTCCTTTATTTTCGGATCTTTTTTAGTATGAATTTCATTATTTGAATTCTTTTATTTGAAATAATGAAGTTATCTTCAATGTAGCTTTTACAGAAACTAAACACTTTGAAGGTAAAATTAAAAAAATAGTTTTCAGCAAATTTACCGACAGAAAAAAAATTCTGTTAGTAAAATATTGAATTTAACGACCGAAAGTCAATTCCGTTGGTAATTTTCTGACAGAAAATTTTTTATTTTATGTCGTCGGTAATTCCGTATGTAAATTTACCGACGGAATAATTTCCGTCGTTAAATTTACCTACGGAATAATTTTCGTCGTTAAATTTACCTACGGCTGTATCTCCGACTACTTTTTTCGTCAGTAAATTTCGTTTCTAAATAAGATTACCGACGGAATATGTCCAAATTTCGTCGGTAATTTCCGTCGCTAATCTACATTTTTCTTGTAGTGAATTATTCATAAATATAATTAAATTTAAAATATCTTTAAAATATATAAATTTTAATAATGAAAACATATTTAAAATAAACATTAATTTTTAAATGAAAGTTAAATTTTAAATTATTTATTTTAATATCTTTAAATTTTATTTAATATGAAATTATTATTACTAATAAAATATAACTACATTAACATTAATAACTAACCAAATTTTATTTTTAAAAATATAAAACTGAAAAATAAAATTAAAAATTAAAAAAAAGGATCAAATGGACTCTTAAATAAACGATAAAAATCAAAAAAACCCGTACCTAACCGGCTTTGGAAACTACCGTTCAGCCATGCCGTTACCAACCAATAACACACCCTACCTACCACCAGCATACGACAATCAAGTTTTCACGTTGCAGCCCTCCTCACGCTTCACGGTCTTTAAATAACTAGACTCAGAACACTCTTCTTAACAGTAAATGTCATTTCTCTCGAAGTTTCAAAATTACACGTTATAAGAAAAGTCATTACAGCGTTGATAATGTCTCCTCTCGTTTTGTACTCCATATTGTCAGCGGTTCTTGTGTACTTACTCCTCAAACTCCGGCCTCTACGCCACCGCCATGGACGGCCTCTGCCACCGGGGCCTAAGCCATGGCCTCTGCTAGGAAACCTACCCCACTTGGGGCCTATGCCTCACCGTTCCACCGCTGCTTTGGCCAAAACCTACGGCCCGCTCATGCACCTCCGACTTGGGTTCGTCGACGTGGTGGTGGCGGCGTCGGCCTCCGTCGCAGCTCAGTTTTTGAAGACCCATGACGCCAATTTCTCTAGCCGGCCACCCAACTCCGGCGCCAAACATATTGCTTACAACTACCAAGACCTTGTCTTTGCGCCTTACGGTGCTCGGTGGCGTATGCTACGGAAAATCACCTTCACTCATCTATTTTCTGGCAAGGCGTTGGAAGATTATAGACAAGTTCGACAGGTTATTTAAGTTTCCAATCCCTATTAATGACTAACCATCTTTATTTCGTTCTGGTTCGCACAGTGCATGCACTCTAGCTGTAAGGAGTGAAGCCACCTAATTAAATACTAATTAACTGCAAATGGAACAAAATCCAAAAAATTGACTCTGATTATTTCATTTCGCTTCTGAAGAATGTTTTTATACTATGTTACTAATAGACGTCTAATTAAAAGATGAAGAAGGTCAACATCTTCCTCTTCAACAGGCCTCTGGCAAAGTCCCTTCTTTGATAGGATGATGTGGTTTAACTACAGTGACAATCTGATCTGAAACCTTACCCGTCTCTTAGATGTTAATATTTGTGCCATGAATGAACCTAACCGTTGTTTGTGAGTGGTGTAGGAGGGGTTAGGTTAACCTATGAATTTAATTGTTGTTATTTTTACCGCAAATACTTATAAGTAACGTCCAAATCAGTTTCGACAAACTTGATGCGCCTTTCATTCATAAATATGCCCTACGAGATGCTGAGGGCCCTAGAGAAAAACCAACTTTATTGGGTCTTCAAATTATGCCGGCTTTACAGGAGAACTCATAGTTGCCACTATTTCGCCTTCAGATCCTCTGGCCCTTACCTGTGTCAAGGATCTCAGTTATTTATTTAACTTAAATAGATGGTTGAGATCCTCTGATACAGGATAGGGCCAGAGCACCTGGCCAGAGGATCAGGTCTCCACTATTTCCGTCTTTTCCTTTCTCAACTTGGAATCCACTTGGTTTAAAACTGAGCCAACACACTCTTTTTTAAGGTTTACTGTGAGATTTGTGTTTGCTTAAGGACTAAGGTTACTATTAATTTTTACCCTTCTTAATCAATGACCTAGGTCGACCTCTTTGACATAGTGAATATGCCCTTAAAACTCAATTAAGTGATTATGATTTATTTTTAGCATAGGATAGTCATAAATATCTGCATCGTTCAAGTGCTGACCCTTTTGCTGTTTGTTTGCAGTAATATAGACTCTTTCACTAAATATATTAAAGAACTTGTGTAAAAAGAATTCTATCATTCTACACAATATATTTTATTAATAGCATCGCACCTTGACTGTTGGAAGAAACACATCTGGATGTGCGGTCAGACCTTCCTTTGATGTCTCAAACAGAATTTCGTTAAGTTGATGTCGGACAGAGAATGCTTGATTTGGATTAGGATAATTTAATAAATCAGCTTGATTTGGATTAGGATAATTTAATAAAACCCTTACTTTACCCAACACGAGGAGATACTCATCATTTTGCTCAACGTTGCAGGGAGAAGTAGCAATCCTCACGCGCGCACTGGCGACTGCAGGACCATCGCCAGTTAACTTGGGACAACTGCTGAACGTGTGCACCACGAACGCGTTGTCGCGAGTGATGATGGGCCGGCGGGTGTTTGGTGACGGTAGCGGTAGTGCGGATCCGAAGGCCGACGAGTTCAAGTCGATGGTGGTGGAGTTGATGGCTCTGGCTGGCGTTTTTAACATTGGGGATTTTATCCCTTCACTGGAGTGGCTAGACTTACAGGGTGTGGCTGCTAAAATGAAGAAGCTACACAAGAAATTCGACACCTTCTTGGGTAACATTGTGGAGGAGCACAAGATAAACGGTGGTGCGGCTGGTGGCAATCACACGGACTTGCTCAGCACGTTGATTTCGCTAAAAGATGTGGCTGATGATGATGGTGGGAAGCTAACCGATACCGAAATCAAAGCGTTGCTTTTGGTAATAAATCCATTTCTTTTTTACCAGTCACGATGATCTAAATTTTCTTTTTTAATTTTAAGTCTGAGTCTGAAGGAAACTGCATTTACTTCAAGCTTCGTAAAAGATAAAAAGTTATCACGAGCTGTGCGCTTTGCAGAACATGTTCACGGCAGGAACCGACACGTCGTCCAGCACAACGGAGTGGGCCATAGCGGAACTAATCAGACATCCACAAGCATTAACCCGAGTCAAACAAGAGCTCGACACCGTTGTAGGGCGCGACCGACTCGTAAGCGAATTGGATCTGCCACAACTCCCCTACCTCCAAGCCGTCGTCAAAGAAACTTTCCGGCTCCATCCGTCGACGCCACTCTCTCTTCCCCGAATGGCTACCGAGAGCTGCGAGATCAACGGCTACCACATACCGAAGGGCGCCACGCTCTTGGTCAACGTGTGGGCCATATCCCACGACCCGGAAGCGTGGTCGGAGCCCATGGAATTTCGACCCGAGAGATTCTTGCCCGGAGGAGAGAAGCCGAATGCAGACGTGAAAGGTAACGACTTCGAAGTCATTCCCTTCGGGGCTGGGCGTAGAATATGCGCGGGCATGAGCTTGGGGTTGCGCATGGTTCAGTTGCTGACTGCGACTCTCGTTCATGCCTTCGACTGGGACTTGGCTAATGGGTTGATTCCTGAGAAGCTGAACATGGAGGAAGCTTATGGGTTGACTCTACAACGTGCCGTGCCATTGATGGTGCATCCCAAGACAAGGTTGTTCCCAGAGGCTTACAAGGCTTCCAGCTGAGAGAATTAGTTAGATGGTATTGTTTGAAGGAAGACGGGAGTTCATTTGGCTTGTGTTTTTTAAAATGTTGGGTATAATTTTCTTTCATGTTGTTTAGATGGTGGGAGATATCGAGAAACATCCCTAGGTCATAGACCTGACCTGACGATGGTTTGTCTGTATATTTTGATATATTTAAATAAAATGTTTTTCGCATAAGTTAATAAAGTAAAAGCCAAAGGCATTTACAAAAATATCCTACGTCATAAAAATTCTATCCAAATCGGTAAATCCCTTCTATCTGTTAGCCCTACCATGACTTAGACTTAGATTATGGAAAATGGAAATAGTAGATCTTACAATCTAATGCAGCATGCTTCCCACGAAAGCAAAGCAGGTTTACTTGAACAGTAATTGCCCCGACAAAGGTGAAAGTGAGTGAAAGGAAATAATTGAGCTCACAGCTGTGAGTCACTAGAAATATCGAATCCAATTAACATCCAGCATGTAGCATTTGCTTTTCTTATGTTGTTTACGTAAGTACCATACCAGAAACATCCCATCGTTATACGGAATCGGCGTATGTCCTTCCAAACTTCCGTCAACAATATAGACAGAAACCAATTAGATCAAAGCCCGGATAATCTTCATACTAAGCTGTATAGTTGTTTCAACTAACCCATTGAAAAGAAAATCCTTAACCAATTAGATGGGTATTAGAATAAGAAATAGAACTGAAATCAGGTATTCTATATTACCTTCATTTTTAATCCTTTCATGTTGATCCTGAGTACATAATAAGGTTTGTATTACGTATTACAAGTAATATCAGAGATGTTAAGTGATCGGATTGTCAGAAATTAAGATTTTTTTATTTTTTATTTTATATGGTTTTTCTCGATTTTTGATTCACTTTTTTTAGTTTTTTTTACATATATAATTATGTAAAAATAGTATATATAAGGCTAGCTATAAAAAACGAGTCAGAAACGGATCGAACGAAATGAAAAACTATATCTCGAAATGCCAAAAATCGCCTCTAGCGTTGTTGGATGAAGGAGACATCGAGTGCACACGCCTGTCGCTACTACAATGCATGCAGGAGATAGCATAAACATGTGCCAACGCGTTGCTCCAACTAGCAATGGATGCTTGTTGCGTGTGCAGCATACATGCAACTCACGACCCGCTCTCCCACGAGCATGGGATGGTGGGTGTGTACGACGCACGGGCTACATCCATCCCTACACGTGGCACACGGATGGGAGACACATGGCGGGGTGTGCAATAGGCGCATGTTTGTGCGTGGGTAGTGTGTGAAGCGCACAAGCCAGACACATCTGGCGCTTGTTAGTGCGAGCCCGTGTAGTGCACGCACGACCCTGTGCCATAAGCACTGACGTGGTGCATCACGTTAACGGCTAACATCAGCGGACGTTATAACATTAAAAAAAAACAAAATATCATATTTCCCGTAAGAGTGCCCTGGGTGTTTTGGGTTAGTTTCCAGATCTGAGAAATTTATAAAGTAAGTTTTTTCATTTTTTCAGATTTATTACATTAGTAATAAAAATTAAAGTTTAACTCCAAAATAAGAATTAAGGTATTCTGAATCCAATTTTAAGTGACTTTTCATGTTTCGGACATCACATGAGGGAGATATTTCAAGTTTTTGTACCTCAGGGTCTTATGTTTGGTGTTCAGGATTGCATGATAGTCGATCAGAAAAAGAATTGAGACATTTTGAAGTCATTTTTAAGTAAATTTTCGTGCAACGAACTTGCCATAAGGGAGATACGTGAGGTTCCTATATCTCTGGAGGTCGGTTCAGTATCCGATGATGCAAGATAGTCACTCTATTGAGATATTTCTTTTACGAAAGTCTTAAATGAAGTTTTCAAAAATTGTCTTTAGCACAAGTGTGTGACAATGAGACTATACATTCAGATTTTTTTTTGCATTTATTGATGTAACATTGTCACAAACTATCTGCCCATGAAGAATGTGAGGATAACATAAAGATATATCCCTTGTGTTTGTGGACTTTTCTAGTGTTGATGAGGATGTAGTCACCAAAGTGGTCTTTCAAGTAAATATTTTGAATTGTTATACTTGCATGTTGGGGGATGTCTTTGATTTTATGTTTGGCTATTCTGCCCAAAGGTGTTGGCCTTACATAACATTTTGAGATGTTCATAAAGGCATTAGATGGAGGAAAGCTATTACACAAATGATCTATTCTCCCAAATGTGGTATTGTCATAAAAGTTGATAGTTTGTATTCTGATCGCTTTTATGTGAAGACCTAATTGCATATATTATATATTCAGCCCAAAGGTGTTTCATAATATGTGTGATCGGATTTTCAGTAAAGATACTATTTAATGACTTTAAGTATCGTTGTTGTCCTACATTTGTGTTTATTTAAAAATTATCATCTTGAAGTCACCTTTTCAGTCAACTAAATCAATGTCACCATTGAAACCCTGATTGGTTTCAATACAAAGAAGTGGATAGAGAATGTATTGAATGCTATGGAGACAACTGCGGTTAATATGACCATACGGACGGATAAGCCATCTCCACCTACATCTATAAACTTGAGAGTTCATAAAGCAGCCAATGAAGCTGGGATCGGTCTAACAGATTAAGTTTGATGACCATTAGGAGATTTATTCCTAACCATCTACTTAAGTTTGATGACCATTAGGAGATTTATTCCTAACCATCTACTAAGTGGACTTTCAAACACAGACATAGCGAAGGAGTTTCTTGATAATGTTTTTTAGAGGTTCACAGTCTCATCTAGTGTTGAAACAAATGTCTTGATAAAATAATTAATCTCCATAAGGTATACGAAAGAGAGGGGAGTAATGAAGTACATATCAAGAATGATTCATTTTCGCAGTAGATTGAAGATGTTGGGACTTCAATGCTTTGATAGCCATTGCATTGTTGAGGAGGAGAAACTCAACCTTGCTACTCTTACAGCTCTCAAAGCAACTAAAGGGAAGACAAAGACGAAACTCGCTAAGTTCAAAGTAGAAAGTGTAGGAAAATCCTGGTGTGAGCATCACATGCCCACGGTGCGGAAAACAACAAATTTTGTTCCGGGACCTTCCCGAAAGCCAGGATCCATGTGTCTATATAACAAACTCAAGCCAAAACGACCAAATGAGACCGTCTCTAACGGTATCCACGCAGAGATCGGAAAACCTAACCGGGACAAACCCTTTGACCCGGGAATAGTTAGAACAAATTAAAGACTGCTAGATCTTACCTTTGTTCATGGAGAGCTACAAAGAAGACGATGAAGGAGAAGCTTGGAAGATGAAGAGATGATGAAGATCGATGATGAGATGAGAGGAAAACAATTTTCCTTTCAAACTTCACTTTTTTACTTGCAACCAACGACCATCTTTTTCTTCATCTTTCATTTTTGTCTTTTGTCATTTAATACATCTAATGACTAAGCATAAGGAGAAGCTTCTTCTCCCTTTCCACGTTTTAGCCTTTATATATATATATATATATATATATATATAAAGTTAAAAGATGAAGCTTCCTCCTCTTTCATCCACGTGACACACACACACACATATATATATATATATATATATATATATATATATATATATATATATATATATATATATATATATATATATAATTATATATATATAAATAAATGTCAAGTGGTCCAATCACATGGGGCCGATCTCTAAACCTCTAGGGTCCGGTATGGGAAAAACCTCTAAACCCTTTTCAAAGAATATCGATGTCGCGATCTCATCGGGACATATCTCGATCTCATCAGGATCCATTTAATCCGATTGCTCTCCATATATTGGAATTCTGTCCAAAACTATTTTACGAGTTCTCCGAGACACTCTTATGCGTGTGACCCATTAGGTTCCCGGTTATGTTGGCCACTTAGATCAACACTTAATCTAAGCAAGTCATGAGCGGTATCTAGCAACACATCATGACCCCCAATTGACCGGAAAGTACTTGGTTTGACGAATAAACATATATTCATCATGGACCATATCATGAATCTTTCCATAGACAATTACCATGCAATTCGTCCTTTCACCATGCTATACCCCACTTGGTTATGAGTATGGGCAAAGTGTCAACTCTTACTAGACTGAGTATGTCAAATCTAGTCCAAGTGATTTCAGTTCTTGTCCTGGGACTCATTACTTTATATTTAATATGTCAACGAAGACACTCTTCATGACATATGTACTCTGATCAAAGATTTCCAAGTAATGACCCTGACAAGAGGCCATGGGTATCATCTTCTGCTATCACAGAAGTGGTGAATTCTCTATTGGCTACTCAATTACCTTCGAATACCTCAAACTGTACCCAATCACCACCCTATGAGCGACCTCTGTGAGGCAACAAGGAATGGAGTCAAAGCACAGAATCAGCATCTAAGATATCCTTGAGTACCTCAAGTCTAAGGATACTTGCACCATTGCTATGATGAGATTATCACTGACATTAGAATAGTACATCCATGTGATGATCTCATAGCAGGTCAACCAATGTACTTACTACCTCTAGTAAGCATCCACATCTCAACCCTAAATATCTCATATTTACAGTTTCGAGATCCTTTGCTTGATCAAATCAAGGAGCTTGAGATGTCCTAGTCTTCCGGACACCGATGTCCGGTCTCAAGAATCCTATGACTAGGGATGATTTAGATCTTGACATAATTGCACATGATAGGAATCTCAATAGTATGATCACATCATAATTTCCTTCATGCTATGTCATATATCAAGGACTTCATTAATTTGCTTATAGATCAATATCTATTCATAAATAATGAACATCAAATTAATGAAATATGCCTTTCTTTATTTATTTATAAAGAATGTACATAATTTTGTACAAAACGCGTTAAAGGTGATTGCCTTTAGGGCACTACATTAACAGAAAGTTCAAATCTCCTCCCCATGCTGATGTTAGTCAAACCAGTACTGATAAAGGTCCTAGGGACATGAAGAAACCAGTAGTATGAGATTTAAAAGGAAAGACTAAGACCATCAGGTTACTCTTTGGCTTGTCAATTATGAATCTAATTTGCGATAGTCGCATTAAGTACACATGGTGGTTATTTAGTGGAACATTTGATCAAGGTGTTTCCACAATGTAAATGTTCATATCCAGGATAAATCCAAATAAAGGGAAGGAGAAATTGATGGTTCACAGCAATAAAAAGTAGAAGTAATATCTATAGGAGATGTATGTATTGAACTTTATTGTAACGTTCATTTGGGTTTTACATGAAACATTTTATATGTGATCTTTTGTTCAATTTTGGACAAAGAAGGTTAATGTTTTGCATTTAATACTTTTGTTGTATAGTTGTTTAATGCAAAACATAACAGTATAACCTTCTTGTGATATGGTTTGTATAGAATGTATCTTATCTTGAATTAGATAAATGCTTCTTCGTATCTTACTAAACAAGTTATGAAATGAAGGACCCTGATGAATGAGAAGTCATACATGGTGTGGCATAAAAGTTTAAGCCACATTTCTAAAGCTAGGTTTAAGAGATTGATTAAGGAAAGCATTTCTCAATTCTAGATTATGATGATATGGGAACATGTGCTGATTGTTGCAGGGGTAAGTTAACTAATAATGATATTGAGATCAACTCATGCTTCTGACTTGTTGAGTATGATACATAAAGATATTGGTATACCTCATATAGTTGCATTGTGCAATTCTAAAGGTATTCTGACATTTGTTGATGATTATTCCCATTACAGTTATGTGTTCTTACTTAAAGACTAAAAGTTGAGAACCAATTAGAAAAATTCATTAAGATAGTCAGATTTGACCGTGAAGGAGAAAATCATAGCAAACATGGTGTTTTAGGACTTTAAAGGGTCCGTTTGCAAAATATATAGAATTAGTTGGAATAGTGACTTAATTTACTATGGCGAGTAGTTCTGAGCAAAATAGTGTGTTGTCAAAAGGGATAACTATACCCTAAAGGACTTGAAGAAGTCAATGCAGAACAAGACTAATCTACCTGATTATTTAAAATTACAAAAACCTAGCCTTGCACACATTCATGTATGGGGCTTCCCGACAGGGGTAGTATAATCCTTATAAAGATAAATTGTATGCTCGTTCCCCTCATTGCTATTTACTAAGATATCTCGACCATTTTTAAGGCTACAGATTTTACTGTAGATAAGGAGGAACCAAAATAGTGGAATCACAAACAACTATATTTCTAGAATACGATGTCTATGATGATGGTGGGCCTATTAGATGATAACATGGTGGATACTACAGTTATTTTGTACCTACTACTTATACAGTTAGATTTAGTGGATCTAGGTCTTTGTTACAGTTATTTTGTACCTGCCACTCATACAGTTAGATCTAGTGAATCTAAGTTTTTGTATCGTACCTGTATTGGAACAAGAACCCATACCTGTACACACAGAGATTCCTAGGGTTACAAGATCTAATACAGTTAAGTGAATCTACTAGAGTGAGACGACCTGCGATCCTATCTGATTACATAGTCTAAAGTTTGAGGGGAAATTATAGTAACATATGAAGGTGCTTATAATAATCATATGGGAATAGATTGAATTTTGTTAAAGATGTCAGAGTGAGAAATAAATTGAACTGAGAAGAATATTGTCTGGGGTTAATGGAGACCAATAAATTGGTAAGTGGTCAAAATAGGATGAATTTGATGACGCCACCCAAACATGTGCTATAATAAGTATGTTCTATACCTCCTTGGGTTTTGGGTGATTTGACCTTTATGACCTTGTGAGGAAGATAGAAATTGGTCTTCCCGCGGTATTATGACTAGTTGGTAATAAGTGATTGATCAAGATTGCATAAAGAGTATAGATGATGGCAACAAGAAACCCTCTTTTGAAGAAAAATTTTGTTAAGTTAGAATAAGCAGATCAGATAGTTTATATTAGGGATAATCAATGAAAGAACTGATCATGAAGGAATATAGAATGATTCGAAAGTGAGTACACTCCCCTAATAGAGCATCAGCAAGGAGGTGGAGTATGTTACAAAAATATATATGTATTTTATTTTATGTAAAGGGGTCACATGAGTGGATTCTAAAATCTATGGAGACACGAATTTGCTATTATGCATAGTATGTACGTTCAAGTGATATTGTGTGAAAGTATTATTGAGGAGATGCAAAATCAACTTGATGAATGTCTTAAAAATCAAGAAGTTAAGTCTGCAAATAAATTACTACATGTGGAGAAATTTGTATGAATGAACAAACACGAGAATAAGTCCAAGAGAGATCTGAGGAAATTCAAGAAATGGAGAAAGTCATTCGCGGAAAGAAGTCAAGTAGACAATTGAAAAGAAAGTGAGACAATGTACCTCATTAAGGATCAGTTATTGAAGGAATCATGAGAGCTAATCAAGAGGCATATGAAATTTGATAATAATTGCTTGAGTAACAAATGCCAAATAGCACTATAGTATTGGAGACTAAAGAGATTCAAGATTTGAGGGTGTATTGAAGGTATTCGAAGAATTGAGAAAAATATGTAAAGCGTATGAGTAACGTGAATAAAGAGAATTTTTGAAGAAACTATGTTGAGGTAAATTATGTCATAGTATACACTGATGTTATATAAGACATTTGGTTGAAATCCAATGCAGCGTAACAAAGTGATTTTATATATATGGAGAAAAATTGAAGTCCTATGAGTTGACTATTTGATATATGATTTAGAACTGCTACATTAATGAGTATTTTGAAAGTTTGAAAACAGTGTATGTACAGGAATATCTCCGATATACATATGCAAGTGCAGATGGTAAAAGTTTGAGATACTCAATGAATTAGGAGAAGTAGTTATAAGACGCAAGAAATTGATATAAATACCAAAAGGCTATGATTGTTCTAGAGAGCAAGTCCAAGTGAAGCTAGGTGGTATATCAGATGCCTTACGTAGAAATGTGATATTGAGGTTATCAGAACTAATGCAAAGAAAGCATAGAATGTAGGATTTTAGTTTACCTCAAATTCATGATTAAGAGATTATGAGATTGAAAACAGATATGAGTGCCGTTCATTATTACGGCATCATCTGCATCATCTTCGGGCTGCTCCATTTATGCAGCAAATCAGGAACAGTTTTAATTTTATAGGATATCTACCTATATTAGTGGTTGTATTTTTGGTAGTTTTCTTTGTATAGGAAATTTCATATTGTACAGATATAGAAGTTTATTTTCTTCTTTAGGAGTCTTTTGATCTGTATATAAGCTTCAAGCGAATACAAAGCAGATATCTTTTTGATCCCATTATTTTAGTTTTCTTCATGGTATCAGAGCCATGCCTCCCAAAGACGAAGAGATCTCTGGTTCTGATAAGAAAACTTTCAGTCCTTACACCTTGAGCTCCAATGACAATCCAGGTAACATAATTACCCAGGTACAGTTGAAGGGAGAAAATTATGAAGAGTGGGCACGGGCAATGCGGACTGCGTTGAGGGCCAAAAAGAAGTATGGTTTCATTGATGGAACTGTGAAACAACCGGCAGATGATTCGCCGGAGATTGAAGATTGGTGGACAGTCAATTCCATGCTTGTTTCATGGGTATTCAACACCATTGAGCCCTCTTTGCGTTCAACTATTTCACATATGGAGAATGTAAGAGATCTATGGGAGGACATAAGGCAACGCTTCTCCATTGGGAATGGACCGAGAGTGCAGCAATTGAGGTCAGATTTGGCAGACTGTAAGCTGGATGGACAGACCATAGTCAATTACTATGGAAGGCTTAAAATTATATGGGATGAACTGAATAATTATGATAAAATACATCTTTGTAGTTGTGCAGGATGCAAATGCAATCTCACTGCTAAGTTGGAAAAGAAACGGGAGGAAGAAAGAGTTCATCAATTTCTGATGGGCTTGGATGAAGAAGGCTACGGTACGGTGCGTGCTAATATCTTGAGTACAGAACCGTTACCTAACCTGAATAGGGTATATGCAATGGTTGTTCAACAAGAACGAGTGAGGACAATGACATGAACAAAATAAGAGAAAGGCCATCCCATGAGCTTTGCAGTTCAGGTTGGCGGACGAAATTCAGGGAGGGACAAATCTATGGTTTGTTCAAATTGTAATCTTGAGGGACACGACTCAAGTACCTGTTTCCAGTTGATAGGGTATCCAGATTGGTGGGGAAATAGACCTCGCTCTAGTGCAAAAGGAAGAGGAAATGGACACAAGCACAGTGGCGGAAGAGGTCGTGACAAGGCTGGCATACCACGAGCCAATGTCACTCAGACATTGGCAACAGAGTGGGGTCACGGAGGCATCACTGATTCTGACAGGAAGGGACTTAGTGGGCTGAATGATGAACAATGGAGCACTTTGCTGGGAATTTTGAGCTCACAAAAGAATGCATCTAATGAAAGGTTGATTGGTAAGCAAGGAATCTTACCTTGGATAATTGATTTAGGGGCTTCTCATCATATGACTGGCACAAGTGCTTGTCTGAGAGATTTGTCTGACATTGTACCATGTTCAGTTGGATTGCCAAATGGTGAAGAAGCCGTAGCACTAAAAGAAGGAACGGTGTATCTTGGAGGAGGATTGAAATTGCAACACGTTCTTTTTGTGCCTAATTTGAAATATAATTTGATTTCTGTTTCACAACTTCTTAGTGACTCAAATCTGGTAATGCAAATCACTGACAAAATATGTGCTATACAGGACCAAAATACGAGGAGGTTGATTGGAGCGGGTGAACAACGCATGGGGCTGTACTTTCTTAAGGAGGTGGTTTCAGCAAACGCATGTCAAGTTTCTGGAGTTGCAGATTTCGATCTTTGGCATAGGAGAATGGGTCATCCATCAAATAAGGTGCTAGAGTTGATTTCTGTAGAAAATAAATTTAGTAAAAATAGTAGGAATTTAAGTTGTGATGTTTGTTTTAGAGCAAAACAGACTAGAGAGATGTTTTATTCTAGTGACAATAAAGCCAAAGATTGTTTTGATTTAATGCATTGTGATTTATGGGGACCTTATAAAGTTTCAGCTTCATGCGGAGCCAATTATTTTTTGACTATTGTTGATGATTGTTCACGTGCTGTCTGGATTTATTTGCTGAAAGGAAAATATGAAGTTGCTTGTGTTCTTAAGAGTTTCATTGCTATGATTAAAAGACAATTTGAAAAGGACGTGAAAATTATTCGGAGCGATAATGGCAGCGAATTTACGTGTCTTAGAGAATATTTTGACAAGCATGGCATATTGCACCAAACCTCTTGCGTAGGAACTCCCCAACAGAATGGGCGTGTTGAGAGAAAACACCGTCACATACTTAATGTGGCTAGAGCTTTGATGTTTCAGGCACACTTGCCAATCGATTTTTGGGGTGAATGCATTCTTATAGCTGGATACTTAATTAATAGAACACCTTCTGCAGTTTTGAAAGGAAAAACTCCTTATGAAATTCTCTTTGGACAGCCTCCTTCCTATAATCATATTAGGACTTTTGGGTGTCTTTGTTATGTGCATAAACAGCTTCGAGATAGGGATAAATTTGCTAGTAGAAGTAGTAGGTGCATTTTTATGGGATATCCTTTTGACAAGAAAGGATGGAAAGTATATGATTTAGAAACGTCTGAATATCTAGTCTCAAGGGATGTGGTGTTTGTAGAAACAAATTTTTCGTATGCTACACAAGTGTTTGCAGATGATAATTCCACTAGAACTATTGATGGGATGAACATGAATAAGGATTGGGAAAATGTAGAAGAAGATCAAGAGGTATTGGACAGTGACAAACCTCTTGAAAACAGTGTTGCTACTGAGGAAAATTATGGAGATATCGCTGCCGGCAATGGGGAAGAAAATTTAGAAGGAGAGGATGTGCTTGTAGAACACCAGCTGGGCCGAGGATATAGGATTAAACAATCATCAACTCGTCTGAAAGATTACGTGACAAATAACGTGAGAATCAACCCCTTAACGTGTTCACCTCTTCAATCGGCTTCTTCAGGTATTTCTTATCACATAGCCAATTTTGTTAATTATGATAAGTTTTCTTCGCAACATCGGTCCTTCTTGGCTAGCATCACTGCAGATTCAGAACTAGATTCATACTATGAAACAATCAAAGATAAAAGATGGCGAGAAGCCATGAAGAAAGAAATTCAAGCGTTGGAAGAGAATGGGACATGGACAGTGGAAGACTTGCCGCATGGGAAAAAGGCTATTGGCAGCAAGTGGGTGTACAAAATAAAATATAATTCAGATGGAAGCATAGAACGGTGCAAGGCTCGATTGGTAATTCTTGGAAATAATTGAAAAGAGGGTATTGACTATCATGAAACTTTTGCTCCTACAGCAAAAATGGCCACTATTCGCACTTTTCTCGCATGGGCACGCTAAGGAAGGAAGCGCATCAAATGGATGTGCAGAGCAGCTTTCTTACATGGAAACTTGAATGAGGAAGTTTACATGAAAATGCCACCGGTTTTATACGGAAATCTGGGAAAGTTTGTGAACTTCGTAAGTCTTTGTATGGCTTCGTCGCCAGCAATCCATACCGTTGGTTTAGTAAGCTCATGACTCTTTGAAAGAGTATGGTTTTAAACAATCTTGCTCAGACTATTCATTGTTTGCTTTTTGCGACCGGCATGTGCAACTACATGTTCTTGTCTATGTAGATGATCTCATTATTTTAGGTAATGATGCCATGGCTGTGCAAAAATTTAAAAATTATTTGAGCAGCTGTTTTCATATGAAGGATTTGGGACGGTTGAAATATTTTTTAGGCATCGAGGTGGCGAGAAATGCTGAAGGGATTTTTCTTTGTCAACGGAAGTATGCATTAGACATAATCTCTGAGGTCGGTTTGCTCGAAGCCAAGCCAGCGAAAACTCCACTTGAGCAGAATCATAAACTTGCTCTTATCAAAGGGGAGGATGCTCATGATCCCGCTCAATATCGTCAGCTGATAGGAAGACTGATCTATTTAACTATTACGCGACCTGAATTGAGTTATTGTGTGCATGTTCTTGCTCAATTTATGCAGCAACCAAAGAAGGGTCATTGGGAAGCTGCATTGCGAGTAGTACGATATCTGAAAGGCAATCTTGGACAGGGGATTCTTTTGCGAACAAAGTCTGATCTCAATCTGTATGCTTATTGTGACTCAGATTGGGCAAGCTGTCTCTTGACAAGGCGCTCCGTGACTGGTTATTTTATTTGTTTAGGCACATCTCTTGTTTCATGGAAGACCAAGAAGCAACAGACAGTTTCTCGCTCCTCTGCCGAAGCAGAATATCGGTCAATGACTACTGCTGGGAGTGAACTTAAATGGTTGAAGGGTTTGTTACGATTTCTTGGTGTAGATCATTCTCGCTCCATGCGGTTGTACTGTGACAGTCAATCTACTTTGCACATAGCGACAAATCCTGTTTATCATGAGCGTACGAAACACATTGAAGTGAATTGTCATTTTATTCGTGAGGAGATACGAAATGGGAATATTGAAACTGCTCATGTGCGTTCTTCTCTTGACTTGCGATATTTTCACTAAAGCTTTAGGCGTTGATCGATTTGGTTTCTTCTTGGCAAGTTGGGCATTTCGAATCTTCATGCTCCAACTTGAGGGGGGGGTATTGCGGCATCATCTGCATCATCTTCTGGCTGCTCCATTTATGCAGCAAATCAGGAACAGTTTTAATTTTATAGGATATCTACCTATATTAGTGGTTGTATTTTTGGTAGTTTTCTTTTTATAGGAAATTTCATATTGTACAGATATAGAAGTTTATTTTCTTCTTTAGGAGTCTTTTGATCTGTATATAAGCTTCAAGCGAATACAAAGCAGATATCTTTTTGATCCCATTATTTTAGTTTTCTTCATTCATGCCTTCGACTGGGACTTGGCTAATGGGTTGATTCCTGAGAAGCTGAACATGGAGGAAGCTTATGGGTTGACTCTACAACGTGCCGTGCCATTGATGGTGCATCCCAAGACAAGGTTGTTCCCAGAGGCTTACAAGGTTTCCAGCCGAGAGAATTAGTTAGATGGTATTGTTTGAAGGAACACGGGAGTTCATTTGGCTTGTGTTTTTTTAAATGTTCGGTATAATTTTCTTTCATGTTGTTTAGATGCTGGGAGTGGGAGATATCGAGAAACATCCCTAGGTCATAGACCTGGCGATGGTTTGTCTGTATATTTTGATATATTTAAATAAAATGTTTTTCGCATATGTTAATAAAGTAAAAGCCAAAGGCATTTACAAAAATATCCTACGTCATAAAAATTCTATCCAAATCGGTAAATCCCTTCCATCTGTTAGCCCTACCATGACTTAGACTTAGATTATGGAAAATGGAAATAGTAGATCTTACAAACTAATGCAGCATGCTTCCCACAAAAGCAAAGCAGGTTTACTTGAACAGTAATTGTACCGAGAAAGGTGAAAGTGAGTGAAAGGAAATAATTGAGCTCACAGCTGTGAGTCACTAGAAATACCGAATCCAGTTAACATCCAGCATGTAGCATTTCCTTTTCTTATGTTGTTTACGTACGTACCATACCAGAAACATCCCATAGTTATACGGAATCGGCGTATGTCCTTCCAAACTTCCATCTTTTTTCTTTTTTTTATTGAAGAAAGCATAAAGTGGCCAAACGAAAGACACCTCTACGAAGATTGATTAAGACACTACCTCACAAAGGTAGCCAAGCATGACTTTATCGTTGATACCAATTAGTTCACCATCTACAGTAAAACCCATTATTATCCTGTGTTTCTAAGAAATTTAGCGTGGAATCGAACACAGGACCTAACTAAAGTCAAGTCCCGCTCTCAACCATCAAGCCACATCCCTTGAGGGCCCTTCCAAGCTTCCGTTAACAATATAGATAGAAACCAATTAGATCAAAGCCCGAATAATCTTCATACTAAGCTGTATAGTTGTTTCAACTAACCCATTGAAAAGAAAATCCTTAACCAATTAGACGAGTATTAGAATTAGAAATGAAACCGAAATCAGGTATTCCACATTACCTTCATTTTTAATCCTTTCATGTTGATCCTTAGTACGTAATAAGGTTTGTATTACGTATTACAAGTAGTATCAGAGATGTTAAGTGATCGGATTGTCAGAAACAAAATTTTTTTGATTTTTTATTTTATATGGTTTTTTTCGATTTTTGATTCACTTTTTTAGTTTTTTTACATATATAATTACGTAAAAATAGTATATATAAGGCTAGCTATCAAAAACGGATTAGAAACGGATCGAACGAAATGAAAAACTATATCCTGGAATGCCAAAAATTGCCTCTAGCGTCGATGGATGAAGGAGACATTGAGTGCACACGCCTGTCGCTACTACAATGCATGCAGGAGACAGCGTACGCACGCGCCAACACATCGCTCCAGCTAGCAATGAATGCTTGTCGCGTGTGCAGCATACACGCAACTCACGACCCACGCTCCCACGAGCTTGGGATGGTGGGTGCGTGCGACGCACGGGCTACATCCATCCCTACACGTGGCACACGGATGGGAGACACATGGCGGGGTGTGCAGTAGGCGCACGTTTGTGCATGGGTAGTGCGTGAAGCACACAAGCCAGACACATCTGATGCTTGTTAGTGCGAGCCCGTGTAGTGCATGCACAACCCCGTGCCACAAACACTGACCTGGTGCATCACGTTAGCGGCTAAAGTCAGCGAACGTTACAGCATTTAAAAAAAAACAAAAATATCATATTTCTCGTAAGAGTGCCCTGGGTGTTTTGGGTCAGTTTCCAAATCTGGGAAATTTATAAAGTAAGTTTTTCCATTTTTTCAGATTTATTACATTAGTAATAAAAATTAAAGTTTAACTCCAAAAATAAGAATTAAGGTATTCTGAATTCAATTTTAAGTGAATTTTCATGTTTCGGACATCACATGAGGGAGATATTTCAAGTTTTTGTGCCTCGGGTCTTATGTTTGGTATTCAGGATTGCATGATAGTCGATCAGAAAAAGAATTGAGACATTTTGAAGTCATTTTTAAGTAAATTTTTCGTGCAACGAACTTGCCATAAGGGAGATACGTGAGGTTCCTGTATCTCCGGAGGTCGGTTCAGTATCCGATGATGCAAGATAGTCACTCTATTGAGATATTTCTTTTACGAAAGTCTCAAATGAAGTTTTCATAAAATGTCTTTAGCACAAGTGTGTGACAATGAGACTGTGCATTCATATATTTTTTTGCATTTATTGATGTAACATTGTCACAAACTATCTGCCCATGAAAAATGTAAGGATAACATAAAGATATGTAACATCCCGTTACTGTTAGCAAGGGCATTATAGTAATATTGGGTCAGACTGATAGGTTTCATTGCATTCACTGATTGAGCACGTTACTGGCCTCTAATTATAGAGGAACATGTTTATTGCATATGCATTTATTCCTAGGTATATGCATTCATGTTTTTCCGGCATTTTAATTGTGAGTATGAATTGATTGGATTGTGAAATGACTGAACTGACTGGATTATGATTGATTGAGAAATTAGGAGTAAGTGGGCTTGAATGAATGATTTAGATTATGCTAAGAGTGTTTGGCTATTGATAGTGGCTTATAGGAAATTTTCGGGAAATTCGGGAGAAAATGCCCGGACCGAAAATTTTGGAGTGACAGACTGATTGACTATATAGTACTGAAAGAATTGTCTAATGGCAAAGGAGAAATTAGAGTTATACTGTTAGGAAATAAAAATGTTGAGCCATTGAAATTTAGATACTGAAATTTGAACTGATTTGGAGACCTATGTCTATAAATAGATAGGCATTGAAATTTAGGGATTTTCACCCTAAGGCAAAAATCGTTTCTCCTCTTCTCCTCCCACGGTGATCTTCGATTCCTCCCATCGGTGAGGATTCTTTGATCTTTCCTTATGGTTTCTTCTTATTGTGCTAAGCTAACTGGTTTATTGTGATTGATGAAGGTTGAGAAGGATTGAGGGTGGTTTATCATTGAGTTTGAAAGATTTTAGGATTTACGGTGATTTGAGGGATTTGTGGAAGTTGATTTTCGATTGGTAAGTATTTATGACTTTAATATTGTTATTTATGGTTTCTAATGCATTTATGACATTTATTATGTTAGATTGGGTAGTTGGGAGTGTTTAATACTGGTTTTAGTGAGAGAAAAGTCAGAAAATCGGTCGGAGAAGACGGTGGCGGCGTTACGCGTCATGACGAGTAAATTAAGTGCTTCGCCGCGAACGCCGCAATGACGAACGCTTGCATGGCGCTGGATGTATGTCATGACGAGCCTTACGCTCACGTCGCGACGAGCCTATAGGAATTGTTCGCCATGCGAACGTCTTTAACGTCATGGTGAACGAACTTCTTCACGTCGTGACAATACCGTAGTCATGAGGAAGGGCTTTCGATGGGTTGTATTTTAGTTTAATGGGCATAACTTATGGTATAGACCTCCGATTGAGGTGATTCTGGATTCATTATGAACTGGGAAAGAGGTCTACAATTGAGGATAATTATGGAAGTTAGAATTTAATTTACATGGTATTGATTTATCGAGATTAAGGTCAATTATGGCTCCTATAGTGACCTAAGTATTGAATTGAGGCAATTGAAATTTTAATTGGAATTTTCAATAGAGGTTTCGACCCAATGAATAGGGAATTGCTATAGGGAGTTTGAATTGAGGAAATTGAACTGGATTCTAGGATTAGATCAATTATTGTCGATCAATTGAGAGAAGAGTTAGAATGGGGCATAAGAGTTCAAAATTGGGTTTTAGCACCGGAAATCGTGAACATGTATTGTACATAATTTCATTGAGACATATGCATCACTGAATTGTTTAATTGAGCATCTAGTAATGGGACTGTATTTTACTGCTATAGAGGTGCCGTTGGATCGTCATTCCACGGACATTCTTTGGAACTTCGAGCGAGAGCTCGGAAGTTCAGGTGAGTAACCTAGTTGGTTTCTCAAATTCCTGATTGTCTAAATGCTCTATGTGAATTACTTGCCAATGTGAAATTGCATGATTCTGAAATATACATGATCGAATGGCATGTTTTCTTGTATTGGATTGGACTCTTGCATGACTTTGAGAAATGCAATCTTGGGCTTTATAGCCATACTTTGAATTCTTGAACAACGCATTACATGCGTAAATGCATGATCGGATAATGGATATGTGACCCAAGTTGCTATTATCCTTTGGAAAGAGCCTCGAGCTCGAACATTGTCTTGGCCAACCTCGACCTCGAGGGAAGAAATCACCGATCGTCCCTATGAATCTTGACTAAGCAACTTGGGCACAACATGAATAACTTGAAAAGAGTCTCATATGCATTGTATACATGGTGATTGAATTACGGCACTTCTTGAATTATGTGATGACATGAGAGATTGCAAATTGTTACATGCTATCGTAAACTGTTGCATATCTTGTGAATCGTGATATGATCATCGCAAACTGTTATAAAGCTCTGCAAATTGTTATACACTAATTGTATCTTCTTCTTGCTGCGTCTTTATGCATAATTTCGTAATGCATGATTTGAGTGAACCATCGATGATGGTTTCTCACTGAGTTCATAAACTCACCAAAATTGCAACCTATTTTTCAGATGATAGAGTAGATCCTATCTCAGGAGATAGTCTTTTCTGCCGTCTTGAGCGCAGGCGCAAGAGAAGCCATGGCACTCAGGACGGTCAGCTGGGTTGGACTTTTGCAGATGACTTAGGATAGATGCTTGTATTAGTTTTCTTTTTAGTTTTGTTTAGGGGACTGATAGACTTGTCTATTCTGATATTGGATGACTGTATCAAGATTATTTTGGATTTTAAAATTTACTGATTTCTGATATATTATGGTTTTAATTATTGCGATGCCATGTGGATTATTAGCGAAATTTTTGATAGTGCACCTTTATCGTGGGATACGTGTCGGAGCGACCTTCGGGCGTCCCGATGTGTACCCTACGGTGAGGGGGCGCTACATTAAATGGTATCGAGCATGGTTTGACATCTTTTGGGCATAGTGTAAATTAGGTTGGAATCTTTGTAAGAATAAGCGAAGCGATCGGAATTTCTTATGCATTTTAGGTCATCCGATTCTTGGGGATCGAGTGAAACAACCGGTGACACTGCAATCGGTAGGAGCTAGTAGGGAGTCTCCGTGCCTCATTCGTGAGGAGTTGCCTCGTCGAGTTCTGTGAGGCAGGAGCGGAGATATGATCGGATTGCGTGGCGGGTCATTGACTTTATGGCGGCATCGACCTGCGGAGGTGAGGATGGCTAGAGAGGTGAGAGAGTCCTCGATCGGATGGATGCGACCACGAGGAGAGGTTTGATTATCCGTCTCTTTGCTTCTGTGGTCTGCATATCGATGAGTGGAAGGCTGTCCCCGGCGGTACCACGGACCATGCTTTGTCATGGGATGATTTTCGAGGGCCTTGAGGACAATTACATGCCCAGTGCATCTAGAAATGAAGTTCAGGAGTTCTTAGAGTTGAGGCGAGGACGATTGACCGTGGTGATTATGAGTCTTGATTCACGAAATGATGGTTTATGCTTTTACATTGGTTGCTACTAAGGCTGACAGGTGTCGGCGTTTTGAGGGCGGACTCAATCTAGAGATCCGTACCCTATTGGCCAGGTCTGACATGGTTAATTTCATTGAGGTGAGGGCTTTTCTTTGTGAGGATAGAGCAACTCTTGAGGCAAAGATATGATTGAGACCGGTGCAGGGACCGAGCATAAGAGATCTAGTGATAGCTGAGGCGGTCTTTGGAGAGGTGCAACAAGCATCGAGTAGGCCCTTCAGTGCTGTAGGAGGGCTAGACAGACCGGTCATGGACGAGAGGGTAGATTTATGCTGGTGGTAGTGGTGGCGGCAGTGCGAAATTCGAGGCGATCTGTCCCCTTATGCGAGCATTGTGACAAGAGGCATAGTAGAGAGTATCGATGGCTGTCTGGAGCCTTTTTGAGGTGTGGCTTGATGGACCACCTAGTAAGGAACTGCCCAGAGACTTTGGGAGCCTAGTCTACTATGACTGGAAGATCGGTGACAATACCACAGTGCAAACCGAAGTCGTGGAGGTGGATCAGATGGAGAGGCCGAGGTCGAAGCGGAGGGGTCCATGATGAGGTCGAGGGACCGAAAGCGGAGCGCAGCGATCCTGAGCTAGGATCTATGCCATGACTCGACAGGAGGCCCAGGATTTCCCGGATGTTGTTGCGGGTATGTTTCTGATTTCTAGTTTTGAAGCATATGCATTATTGGATCCTAGATCCACTCATTCTTTCATTGCACCACATTTAGCATGTAGACTGCATGGGGATAGGCAGAGGTTACAGTATGGGTTAGAGGTGAGTACACCTCTAGGTAGTACGACTGTATTGGGAGAGGTCTGTATAGGGTGTCCGGTTCAGATCGATCGAGTAGTTCTGAGTGCTGATTTGATCATTTTGCCTCTGAAGGAGATTGACGTGATATTGAGGATGGACTGGTTGACTGCACATAGGGCTATCATGGACTGTTATACTAAGGAGGTTGTATTGGAGTCTCCTGGACAGCCCAAGGTTATTTTTCGAGGAGTTAGTCAGGCAGTGCCAGCGAGGATGATTTCCTTTTTGAGTGCCCTGAGATTGATGCAGGGAGGTTGTGAGGCCTATCTGGCTCATGTAGTGGATTTCAGAGTCGAGTCGAGATTGCAGGATGTTCCCGTAGTCAGGGAATTTCCGGATGTGTTTCCCGAGGAGTTTCAGGGATTGCCGCCGAGCGGGAGGCGAGTTTGAGATTGATCTCGTTCGGTGCATCGCCCTATAATGATACCTCCATATAGGATGGCATGGTGGGCGAGAGAGCTTAAGGCTCGATTCGAGAACTCTTGGACAAAGGTTCATTAGACCGAGTGTTTCGCCATGGGAGCTCGGTCTTATTGTGAAGAAAAGAAGGGCGGAGACTTTGAGGCGTGTATTGATTATAGGTAGTTGAATCGGGTGTGATGAAGAATAAGTATCCACTACCTAGAATTGTGATTTATTTGATCGATTCGCGGGGAGTTGGTGTTCACTAAATTGGATATGAGATCGAGTTATTACCGGTGAGGATTGCAGAGGCCGATGTGCTAAGAGTGCTCTCGGGAAGCAATCTGAGCATTCGAGTTCCTAATGATGCCGTTTGGGTTGACTAATGCCGGCCTTCATAGCTTTGATGAATAGAGTTTTCAGCCTACGAATCGGTTTGTGATTGTATTTATTGATGAAATCTTGGTTTATTCGAGAGTAGACAGAAGCACCGAGCATATGAGGATTGTCCTTGGTCATGAGAGAGAGGTATTGTTAGCCAAATTCACTAAGTGTGAATTACGGCGATGAGATTGTATTTCGGGGCACGTAGTGTCCGTGAGGGTATTCGGTGGACCCTCATAAGATAGAGGCGATTATGAGTTGGGAGATTACGAGGAGTGTGCGAGTTGTGGAGTTTTTAGGATTGGCGGATATTACGGAGGTTAAATGAGGTTTTCGTTGATCTCCGCCTTTTGAAACTATTGAGGAAGAATGTGCCGTTCGAGATGGTGCGAGGAGTGCGGAAGAGTTTTGAGGAGCTAAAACATCGGTTGACGATTGCCGGTGTTAGGCATTCCATCTGGGGCCGGAGGCTTTGTGGTTTCTGATGATGCCTCGCATCGAGGATAGGATGTGTATTAATGCGGCATGGGAGAGTTATAACGTATGCCTCGAGGCAGTTGAGGTCTCACGAGGTGAATTATCCGATGCATGACTTGGAGTTGGTCGCGATTGTGTTTGCTCGAAGATCTGGAGACATTATCTCGTATGGGAGACGCGTTCGGATCTTCACCGATCATAAGAGTCTCGGATATCTGTTGAGTCGAGAGAGCTCAATCGAGGCGATGGAGATGGATAGAGTTCTTGAAGGACTATGATCGCATCGATTGAGTATCATCTGGGAAGGCCAATGTGGTGGCCGATGCCACCGAGTAGGAGATCGCGTGGGAGTGCGGCTCGAGTTCGAGTTTCGAGGTTACTGTGCGATTGATTGAGAGCTCTTAATGTCTGAGATGGATTTGGGTTAGGATGGAGCTCGATTGCTACTCGAATTTGAGGCCGATGTTGCATGATAAGATCCGGAGAGTTCAAGATCAAGACCAGTGTTAGTGAGGCCGATTGAGAGAGTCCAGCGGTATTGATTGAAGTTTGAGTTGAGAGATGGAACTTTATGGATGGGATGAGAGGCTGCGTGTGCGGATGTTGATGAGTTGAGGCGGAGATCTAGAGGAGGCACGTGTAAGCGCCTATGCTATGCATCTGATGCGACCAAGATGTATAATTCATCGAGGCGGCATTTACGGTGGCTGGTATGAAGAGGCAAGTGGCGAGTATGTTTCGGTGTGTCCGATTTGTCGGCGAGTTAAGCGAGCATCGGGCTCCGATGGGAAGTTGCATTCGTTGCCCATTCCGGAGTGGAAATGGGAGCGAATTACCATGGATTTTGTTATGGGATTGCCTAGGACACCAAGGCAGCATGATGCTATCTGGGTCATAGTTGACCGATTGACTAAATCGGCTCACTTCTTGCCACTGAGGGAGAACAATACTCTCGATCAGTTGGCCCAGAAATATGTGACAGAGATTGTGCGATTGCATGGGGTCCCAGTATCGATAGTATCAGACAGGGATCTCAGGTTCACTTCGAGGTTCTGGAAGAGCCTACAGACTGCTATGGGTACTCGATTGAATTTCAGTACTGCATTTCATCCTCAGACAGATGGGCAGAGTGAGAGGACGATTAAGACTGTTGAGGATATGCTTCGAGCTTGTGTATTGGAGTTTAGAGGATCATGGGATCGATGTCGGCTCTGATCGAGTTTGCATATAATAACGATGTCAGAGTAGTATTGGGATGGCACCGTATGAGGCCTTGTATGGAAGGCCGTGTCGATCGCCATGTATTGGGATGAAGAGGGTATGAGATCGATAGAGGGTCCCGAGTGATTCAGGATCTGATGGATAAAATCAGTTAATCCGAGTCGCATCAATGCTCGGGATAAACGAAAAACTATGTGGATCAAACATCGGCGAGAGATGGAGTCTGATGTAGGAGGCAGTGTTTCTCAAGTGTCTCCTTGAAAAGAATCTCGAGGTTTGGTAGTAGGGCAAGTTGAGCCCTCGGTATATCGGTCAAGTATGAGATCCTTGAGAGGATAGGACCGTTGGCTTCTGATTAGCATTACTGAAAGTGAGATGTCCCGGTTGCATAGCGTGTTTCATGTTAGTATGCTCCGACGGTACCGTTCAGACCCGACTCATGTGATTCCGGCTCAGGAGATTGAGGTAGCCAGTGATTTGAGTTATGTTGAGGAGCCGGTATAGATTATAGGATCACGGGTCAAGCAGCTGAGGAACAGGGTGATTCCATTGGTGAAAGTCCTTTGGAAGAACCACTCTTCTGAGGAAGCTACATGGGAGACTGAGGAGCATATGAAGAGTCAGTATCTTCATTTATTCAATCGGACATGTATTAAATTTCGGGACGAAATTTTTATTAGGAGGGGTGAATTGTAACATCCCGTTACTGTTAGCAAGGGCATTATGGTAATATTGGGTTAGACTGATAGGTTTCATTGCATTCATTGATTGAGCACGTTACTGGCCTTTAATTATAGAGGAACAGGTTTATTGCATATGCGTTTATTCCTAGGTACATGCATTCATGTTTTTACGGCATTTTAATTGTGAGTATAAATTGATTGGATTGTGGTAGTGATCGAATCGTATTATGATTGATTGAGAAATTAGGAGTAAGTGGGCTTGAATGACTGATTTAGATTATGCTAAGAGTGTTTGGCTATTGATAGTGGCTTATAGGAAATTTTCGGGAAATTCGGGAGAAAATGCCCGGACCGAAAATTTTGGAGTGACTGACTGATTGACTATATAGTACTGAAAGAATTGTCTAATGGCAAAGGAGAAATTAGAGTTATCTTGTTAGGAAATAAAATGTTGAGCCATTGAAATTTAGAGGCTGAAATTTGAGCGATTTGGAGACCTATGTCTATAAATAGATAGGCATTGAAATTTAGGGATTTTCACCTAAGGCAAAATCGTTTCTCCTCTTCTCCTCCACGGTGATCTTGATTCCTCCATCGATGAGGATTCTTGATCGTTCCTTATGGTTTCTTCTTATTGTGTTAAGCTAAGCTGGTTTATTGTGATTGATGAAGGTTGAGAAGGATTGAGGGTGGTTTATCATTGAGTTTGAAAGATTTTAGGGTTTACGGTGATTTGAGGGATTTGTGGAAGTTGATTTTCGATTGGTAAGTATTTATGGCTTTAATGTTGTTATTTATGGTTTCTAATGCATTTATGGCATTTATTGTGTTAGATTGGGTAGTTGGGAGTGTTTATCTTGGTTTTAGTGAGAGAAAAGTCGAGAAAATCGGTCGGAGAGAAGACGTGTGGCGTTACATGCGTCGCGACGTCTGGCGCGACCTCGGCTCGACGAGTAAATTAAGTGCTTTCGCGACTGACGGCAATGAGAGACTTATGACAGCGCTGGATGTCGTCATGACGAGCCTTTTGGCTCAGCGTCGTGACGAGCCAAGATAGAATTGTTCGCGCGGTGAGCGTCTTTGACGTCATGGCGAACGAACTTCTTCGCGTCATGACGACGGCGGCCGAGATTCTTGGCGTAGGGGCTTTTCTGATGGGTTGTATTTTAGTTTAATGGGAATAACTTATGGTATAGACCTCCGATTGAGGTGATTCTGGATTCATTATGAACTAGGGAAAGAGGTCTACAATTGAGGATAATTATGGAAGTTAGAATTTAATTTACATGGTATTGATTTATCGAGATTAAGGTCAATTATGGTTCCTATAGTGACCTAAGTATTGAATTGAGGCAATTGGAATTTTAATTGGGATTTTCAATAGAGGTTTCGACCCAATGAATAGGGAATTGCTATAGGGAGTTTGAATTGAGGAAATTGAACTGGATTCTAGGATTGGATCAATTATTGTCGATCAATTGAGAGAAGAGTTAGAATGGAGCATAAGAGTTCAAAATTGGGTTTTAACACCGAAAATCGTGAACATTCATTGTACATAATTTCATTGAGACATATGTATCACTGAATTGTTTAATTGAGCATCTAGTAATGGGACTGTATTTTACTGCTATAGAGGTGCCGTTGGATCGTCATTCCACGAACATTGCTGGAACTTCCAGGCAGTAGCTCGGAAGTTACAGGTGAGTAACCTAGTTGGTTTCTCAAATTCCTGATTGTCTAAATGCTCTATGTGAATTACTTGCCAATGTGAAATTGCATGATTCTTTGAAATATACATGATCAAATGGCATGCTTTTCTTGTATTGGATTGGACTCTTGCATGACTTGAGAAATGCAATCTTGGGCTTTTATAGCCATACATCAATTCTTGAACAACTGCATTACATGCATAAATGCATGATCAGATAATGGATATGTGACCCAAGTTGCTATTATCACTAGAAAGAGCCTCGAGCTCGAAGCTGTCTTGACAAGACCTCGAGCACGAGGGAGAAATCACTCGAGCGTCCCCAGCTGAATCTTGGTGAGCAACTTGGGCACAACACTGAATAACTTGAAAAGAGTCTCATATGCATTGTATACACATGAGTGATTGAATTGCGGCACTTACTGAATTATGTGATGACATGAGAGATTGCAAATTGTTACATGCTCTTGTATCGCTATTGCATATCTTGTGAATCGTGATATGATACTACAAACTGTTATAGGCTACTGCAAATTGTTATACACTAATTGTATCTTACTGTGCCGTGCTGTACGCAATTTGCGTAATGCATGATTTGAATGAACCATCGATGATGGTTTCTCTTGAGTTCATAAACTCACCCAAAATTGCAACCTATTTTTCGGGATGATAGAGTAGATCCTAGCTCAGGAGATAGTCTTTTCTCGCCGTCTTGCGTGCTAGCAAGAGAAGCGATGGCTTTTCGAATTCGGTCATTTGGGTTGGACTTTTGCAGATGACTTAGATAGATGCTTGTATCAGTTTCCTTTTTGGTTTTGTTTAGGGGACTGATATACTTGTCTATTCTGATATTGGATGACTGTATCAAGATTATTTTGGATTTTAAAATTTACTGATTTCTGATATATTATGGTTTTAATTATTGCGATGCCATGTGGATTATTAGCGAAATTTTTGGTAGTGCACCTTTATCGTGGGATACGTGTCAGAGCGACCTTCGGGCGTCCCGATGTGTACCCTACGGTGAGGGGGCGCTACAAGATATATCCCTTGTGTTTATAGACTTTTCTAGTGTTGATGAGGATGTAGTCACCAAAGTAGCCTTTCAAATAAGTATTTTGAATTGTTCTACTTGCATGTTGGGGGATGTCTTTGATTTTATGTTTGGTTATTCTGCCCAAAGGTGTTGTCCTTACATAATATTTTGAGATGTTCATAAAGGCATTAGATGGAGGAAAGCTATTGCACAAATGATATATTCACCCAAATGTGGTATTGTCATAAAAGTTGATAGTTTGTACTTTGATCGTTTTTTTGTGAAGACCTAATTGCATATATTATGTATTCAACTCAAAGGTGTTTCATAATATGTGTGATCGGATTTTCAATAAAGATACTATTTAATGGCTTTGAGTATCGTTATTGTCCTATATTTGTGCTTATTTAAAAATTATCATCTTGTAGTCACCTTTTCAGTCAACTAAATCAATGTCACTATTGAAACCTTGATTGGTTTCAATACAAAGAAGTGGACAGAGAATGTATTGAATGCTATGGGGACAACTGTGGTTGATATGACCATACGGACGGATAAGCCATCTCCACCTACATCTATAAACTTGAGAGTTCATAAAGCAGCCAATGAAGTTGGGATCGGTCTAACATATTAAGTTTGATGACCATTAGGAGATCCATTCCTAACCATCTACTAAGTGGACTTTCGGACACAGACATAGCGAAGGAGTTTCTTGTTAATGTTTTTTAGAGGTACACAGTCTCATCTAGTGTTGAAACAAATGTCTTGATAAAATAATTAATCTCCATAAGGTATACGAAAGAGAGGGGAGTAATGGAGTACATATCAAGAATGATTCATTTTTACAGTAGCTTGAAGATGTTGGGACTTCAATGCTTTGATAGCCCATTGCATTGTTAAGGAGGAGAAACTCAACCTTGCTACTCTTACAGCTCTCAAAGCAACTAAAGGGAAGACAAAGACGAACCCGTTAAGTTCAAAGTAGAAAGTTCAAATCTTCTCCCCATGTTGATGTTAGTCAAACCATACTAATAAAGGTCCTAGGGACATGAAGAAACCAGTAGTATGAGATTTAAAAGGAAAGACTGAGACCATCAAGTTACTCTTTGGCTTGTCAATTATGAATCTAATTTACAATTGTCACATTAAGTACACATGGTGGCTATTTAGTGGAACATTTGATCAAGGTGTTTCCACAATGCAAAGGTTCATATCCAGGATAAACCCAAATAAAGGGAAGGAGAAATTGATGGTTCACAACAATAAAAAGTAGAAGTAATATCTATAGGAGATGTATGTATTGAACTTTATTGTAACGTTCGTTTGGGTTTTACATGAAACATTTTATCTGTGATCTTTTGATCAATTTTAGACAAAGAAGGTTAATGTTTTGCATTTAATACTTTTGTTGTATAGTTGTTTAATGCAAAACATAACAGTACAACCTTCTAGTGATATGGTTTGTATAGAATGTGTCTTATCCTGAATTAGATAAATGCTTCTTCGTATCTTACTAAACAAGTTATGAAATGAAGGACCCTGATGAATGAGAAGTCATACATGGTGTGGCATAAAAGTTTAAGCCACATTTCCAGAGCTAGGTTTAAGAGATTGATCAAGGAAAGCATTTCTCAATTCTAGATTATGATGATATGGGAACATGTGTTGATTGTTGCAGGGGTAAGTTAACTGATAATGATATTGAGATCAACTTATGCTTCTGACTTGTTGAGTATGATACATAAAGATATTGGTATACCTCATATAGTTGGATTCTGCAATTCTAAAGGTATTCTGACATTTGTTGATGATTATTCCCATTACAGCTATGTGTTCTTACTGAAAGACTAAAAGTTGAGAACCAATTAGAAAAATTCATTAAGATAGTTAGATTTGATCGTGAAGGAGAAAATCATAGCAAACATGGTGTTTTAGGACTTTAAAGGGTCCGTTTGCAAGATATATAGAATTAGTTAGAATAGTGACTTAATTTACTATGCCGAGTAGTTCTGAGCAAAATAATGTGTTGTCAAAATGGATAACTATACTCTAAAGGACTTGAAAAAGTCAATGCAGAACAAGACTAATCTACTTGATTATTTAAAAGTTAAAAAACCTAGCCTTGCACACATTCGTGTATGGGGCTTCCCGACTGGGTTAGTATAATCCTTATAAAGATAAATTGTATGCTCGTTCCCCTCATTGCTATTTACTAAGATATCTCGACTATTTTTAAGGCTACAAATTTTACTGAAGATAAGGAGGAACCAAAATAGTGAATCACAAACAACTCTGTTTCTAGAATACGATGTCTATGATGATGGTGGGCCTATTAGATTATAACATGGTGGATAATACAGTTATTTTGTACATGCTACTCATACAGTTAGATCTACTGGATCTAGGTCTTTGTTACAGTTATTTTGTACCTGCCACTCATACAGTTAGATCTAGTGAATCTAGGTCTTTGTATCGTACATGTACTGGAATAAGAACCCATACCTGTACACACAGAGATTCCTAGGGTTACAAGATCTAATACAGTTAAGTGAATCCACTAAAGTGAGACGACTTGCGATCCTATCTGATTACATAGTCTATCAACTATAAAGGACTATACTATTAGACGTGTTACAGATTCAATTACTTTTACAAAAATTATTTTTGGACCCAATGTGAATGTGTGGTGGGATGCAATGAATGACGAGATGCAAGTCATGAAGTATAGTAAGGTCTGGGAGCTAATTGATTTGTAGTGGTACTGCAAACTCATTAGTTGTAAATGAAGTTTTAAACCTTAAAGGATTTCAGGATAAAGCTCAGTGGTTTATTAGCTTGCTTAATTGCCTAATGGTTCACTCAGAGAGAAATGTTGGCTTTATATTACTTTTTCTCTCGTATCCTCATAGGATATATTTTGAGTGATTAAGGCAATTGTATCTTATGATGATATAGAGTTACATCAGATGGTTGTCAAAATTGCTTTTCTGAATAAAGAACTTTATAAAATGGTCTATATAGTACAGCTTGAAGGATTCCATGGTCTAGATGGAACTGACATGGTTTGTGCATTATGTATATCAATATATGGTTTATATCAAACCTCCTAAAAGTGATACCTTACAATTGATGAGGTTATGATCTCTTTCAACTTCATGGAAAATAAAGTTAAAAAGATGTTTGTATTATGAGGTCAAGGGGAGCAAAGTTATCTTCTTATTACTGCATGTGGATGATATATTGCTCACGTCAAATTACTTGACCATATTGTATGAGGTTAAGTAACTTTTGGTCAAGAACTTTGACATAAAAGACCTTGGTATAACATCTTCTGTCCTAAGTATTTAGACTCACCGGGATAGATCTCAATACTCATCAGGCCTCTTATAGAATGCATACATTTAATACAGTTAACAGTAAACCTATTGTATTACTTGTCTCTCGTTGTGAGAGATAATCTTTGGTACAGTATCTAAAGAATAAAGTAAAGAGAGAGGTTATAATTAATGTTCCATAATCTAGTACGGTTGATAGCCCGATGTATGCTTGGCTATGTACTAGATAGGACATTGCATTCACTGTTTGACTGTTTGGACAATATCTGGTTAATCCAATTGTAGACCATTGGAATGTAGTCTAGCGAGAGTTGAGATACTAAAGGAAATCAAGGATTGTATGTTGACATATAGAAAAGTCAACAAACTAAACCTCGTAGGGAATTCAGATTAATATTTGAGCTATGTGTCCGGATGATCAAAAGTCCATTTAAGGTTACAATTTTAAGTTTGCAAATGATATAATATCGTGGAAGTGTGTTAAGAAGACACAGGTAACTTCCTCGACTATGTATGCAGAGTGCATGCTATGGGGATACTTCACAGATGGTTTAGCTCAGAAATTTGATTTTTGAGTTGTCTGTGGTTGATTATAAGGCTAGACTCATTTGGTTGTATTATGGTAATCTTCTTGTGGTGTTGTTTAATAACAACAAAGAATATCACAGGGTCTTAGCATTTAAAGGTCAATTATTTAGTCATAAAGGTGTTGATATAAAAGGTAACATTAAGGTTTGGAGCATCTAAAGACTGAGCAACTGTAAGTAGATCCTTTAACTAAAGGACTTCACCCACTTGTGTTTGTGACACAAGTATACAGTATGGATGTTTTGACATCTTTAAACACTATTAGTTAGGGGATAGTTATGTTTGCTCCATGTACATTCGTACATTTTTATATATTAAGATAGTATGAAGGTTTAACAATAAAGATGATTATCGTTTATTCTCAGTAATACGTGTTGTCATACATTGTCATAATACATATAAAATTCTTAAGATTTGTGTTAATCTTAAGCATTTAAAGGTTATTGGGCATATATACAAATTGACCTTGTGCCTTTGTCATTTAGACGCATACAGTTTTAGTATAAATATCCATGAATTTGATATGATATAGGGGGATATAAGTTTTTAATCCTATTAAGGTTCTCTAATGCAGTTTAGCATTCAGTTGGAGAACATAAAGGTTTTCTCTAATGATGTTTAACATTTAGTGAGAGAAAATAAGATTTATCTAATGTAGTTTAGCATATGTGGTATAACATAAAGTGGGAGCAATCGAGACCTACAAATGAAGATGATATAACTTAGATCATAAAGGTATCATCTTAGTTTGCTACACTCTATTTTCCCATTCATGTTAGTGAGGTATTAAATATAAGTGATTGTAATGGATCTGTGTCGCACATGACACATGTATTTGATACTTTTTGGTATCGAAAGCTTTGCAGGACATAATAATAGGCTTTCATTATCTTTGGATCAAATGTTTTGTTTTTAAAACTTAGTCAACTAATTCAGTAGCGTGGCTTAGTCGAGTTTTTAAACTATTTTTAAACTAGAGTCAAAACTGCAATTAATAATTGTTCAAATGAGAGAATGTTGAACAATTTTTGTCATTTTCCATAAAGTTGGACAACTATTAATTGTATTTTTTCGTTTTTAAATAAATTTTCGGTTAAGTTACGTAATTTTGATCCAAATAAAGATAATAAAGTGGCTCAATAAATGATCTAGATTAATAGGTCAAAGTTTGGGTAGAAAATGGATCCTAATTAGTGTGGATCAGACCGGTATTGGCTTTGTGATGAGGAAACCTGATATGAAAGTTATATAAAGGTTAAGGTCTCCTGTAGTTGCTCATATCAATCGTAAATATAAAGAATTTTTGACCCGTTAAAAGATCTTACTTATTGAAAAAACTGTAGAAAGACCTAAACCACGTGTTGGTAAACACTTTCTACAAAAGGTTCCAGGATATTCGTGATCATTTGGAGCTCAGAATCGACCTCAAAATTAGAGATGGAATCGAAATTAGATATTCCATATTACTTTCGTTTTTAATCCTTTCATGTTATCTATACTACGTATTACATTTTGGCCCCTGAATTCTTCAATTCGGGAGTTACTTAAGTTGCTAAATATTTGTTCCTTATCATCCGTTTTGGTTAGCTTCTAATAGCATTGAGCCTTTTTTTGTTACAACCTAAAGAAATTTAGATGACAACTTGAGAACAACTTTCATCTATAATCATACTTATATTTTTCAGATATGACATTAACAAGTGTAGTTAAAGATTTTGTTAAGATATGATCATTTGTTTTATAGAAAGGGCTAAACATTAACTATTATAACGATAATGAAAAGTACAATCACTACTAGCGGGCCTCCATCTCCCAATTAACTCTATGCTGAGCAAAAGGTAATCCATTTAAACTTTAACCGTGATGTTATCAAATAAGCAATCTCTTAATTTTCCTTCAAAGAGAAAATAGCCTCCTCATTTTGTACTTTCCGCGTGAAGAGTAAAAGCAACTGAACGTATATTATTACGTTGGAACATCACAGAGGAAATGAAAGCTATATTATTTCTGAATCAAGATTTTGATCTACCATCTTTTCTTGAAGTGTTGTAGAATTTTAATTGGCGTCGGTAATATTGAGATTGCATTTGTGTCCATTTTTTCAGTTTGTTGTTAATTGTAAAAAGTTTGCTTATTTGCTAATCCAAAATGTACGAAAGTTGGCTTGTTATGGATGTGCCTATTCTCACATTTACATTTCTGAATGCTTGCACATTTACATTCTGTGTAACCGTTAACTAACATCTCATATTAATTTTAGTACGTAAAACTCAAATAACAAGTTCGCGTATTGAAATCATCATATAATCACACCATTACGAACGTCTCATATTAATTTTAGTACATAAAACTCAAATGACAAATTCGCGTATTGAAATTATCATATAATCACACCATTATGAACGTCTCATATTAAATTTAGTTGGTAAAACTCAAATAACAAGTTCACATATTGAAATCTTCATTTGAGTTGATCATATGATGAATTCAAGTTGACTGAAAATTTCATCAAATTTTAAGTTTTATTTTAATTTAAAATTTAAATTGGAATTTAATCAAAAGTTTTATTAAATTAAAATTTATATATTGATTTTAAGTTTTGGCTCTTTTTGCCACTTCAAAGTATATATCAAATATGATGATTTTTGTCTAATTGACTTGTTTGAATAGAAAGTTAAGCGTACGACTTTTTGTTAAACACACATGCTTGCTGACCCGTCCATGGTTGAAGATTTGGTAAGTAGAAAAGCTGGATATGTCCGGTCCAGAACCAAAAGATATTTCATTCGAGCTTGAGCTTGACTTCCTCTTTTCTGCAGAAAGATAATGAAGAATGAGAGGCGTGACGTGGATCACCGTGAGGCAGACACCTAACATTGTTATTACTTTGCTGTTGTCTATCTGAATTCTGACAGCAAGGCTTGGTTACTGAAACTCGGCATGTTACACTTATTCAAAGAAGTTTGGCGAATACTTTATTACTTAAATCTAACAGTCTCTGCATCTTCGGTAATTGCTTGCTGAAACTCGGCATGTTACACTTATTTCAAGAAGTTTGGCGAATACTTTATTACTTAAATCTAACAGTCTCTGCATCTTCGGTAATTGCTTGCTGAAACTCGGCATGCTACACTTATTTCAAGAAGTTTGGCGAATACTTAAATCTAATAGTCTCTGCGTTTTCTGTGGTTACACAGAATCAACAATTACCTCTTTAGATTAAGAGGGCAATTTGAAATGAAATTTCATATCAATATTTAAATTACAGAATACAATTGCGTCCATAATATTGAGAACACGTTAGAATAAATATTATTGCCATCTTGATAAAAATCAAAAGAAGACTCATATCAAGATTTTAAATTGTGAAACACAAGCTATAATACAAGTTTGAATATCAAAATCATATGTTATTAAACTACACTTGCATCATTTGTAATTAAGCTGATAACTGATAAGTGTCGTTTACAATTTAAAATCTTTATTGGTTTTATAAATGTTGGAATTGAATTGAAGTGACCAAAAAAAAAAAAAAATGATAACAGCAATGGCACATTCAACCGATGACCTACAATTCGAATCAGAAATGGACAGAGGTGTTGTTCATGCATCTCGGGGCACATGCTTTATATAAATAGACAGCGAGGACTGCGGTTGAGGTCGCGAGAAGCAACAGTTTATCGTTTGTTTTTAACTTCTTCCAACTGTCTGCGTTAGCGCATGAAAGAGATTGATTGATCTTGTTATTATATAAGTATTTCTCATTAATATATAACAATTAATTCCTCAGCATTATTATCCTCGAATATTGTGTAGGTATCCATAATATACTCCCGTGGACTTCCCAACTAAAACGTCGGTGAAGGAGAGAGGTTGCAGAGCTGACTTAAACAAAATTTCCACTGACATTAACACCGACGAAGCGCTGTTTTAATTTAAGTTAATTTAGAGATGTTAGACCCATATATTTTGGTTTAATCATTTAAGTATATTAAATTTTTGAATTCGGTCGTTGTCGGCCTGGATTGATCGAAATGTTAAAGTGGGTCGATCGGTCCACTTTCGGAAGATCGGTACGCCAGCCCACGCCTCCTCCTTGGCTCGTTCGTGAAGGAAGTCCAACGCAAACACGTAAAGACCTAAACCTAACTACAAAACTATATATAGGTATAATTCTCCCATAATTGAGTGACGAAATCATAACCTAGTTTTTATCTGCGTTGATCAACCTTACCTTTATCAAAGACTTACTTGGCGTCGGAGTGCTTAATCGGGACACAACCTCCGACGTGCTTTTCTTGTTTTGCGGTATCTTTCGTCGATTCATCACGTGAAAGAAAGCAGACTAATGGAGCGAGCAATGAACGCTGAAATTAAAAATCGGCGAAACCAATTAAGCGACATCATGGGCCCGACTTCGGCACCACGCCCGTAAGACACAGATCGGTCGGCGGCGATGAACCTGATATAGCCATTATTGCGGCTCTGGCGATCTAACGCGTGGGTTCTGTTCTACCGCAACTCTACCGCACTACATGTTTCCCACGGAATCCTCGGATCCTAACGATCAAAATAACCTCGTGATTTGGAGCAAGAAGAGCAGTGTCGCTTTAGAGAATAACAGACTCAATATGTACCGAATCTCCAGACCGATCGGATCTGAGATCCTCTTCATGCATGCACACCTCCTCACCGTAAAACAGATCGAGGAAGGGCGATCTATTGATCCGCCAGATTTTGCAATCTCGGCAAAGACTGGCGGCAACCATCTGCGCGAAAGCGCGTGACAGCATCAACATGACGACCGATCGCCACCGCATGAAAACCTAGAAAAATCGTGGACGATCGGATTAACGCATTTATGAAGCTTCCGTCCCGATCGCCTGACATCACAATACTCCCCTTCCTCAGAAAATTTTGGATAGCCTCCGACTGGAACCAAAATACCAGCGCTGAAAAATACACTGCAAGACCGACTTCAATTACTTACAACACTTCGATCGATGATGAATCTGACTGTGCGGATGTCATCCAATGTAAGGCTTTCTGCACGGCCTTTCAAGAGGAAGCCCGACGATGGTTCAATAGTCTACCTCCGGGCTGTATCACCTGCTTTGAGGATTTCAGGTTACTTTTTTTCAACCAGTTCGCCACCAGTAAATGGCCACAGAAGACAGCTTTGGAGGTGATGCAACTTACCCAAGGAAGAAATGAAAGTCTGCGAGAGTTCATCACTCGATTCAATAACGAAGCGGTCGAGGTCCCCGACCTCACTTGCTCGTCTATGTTGGCCGCGCTTATGAGCAATACAAGGGACGAGGAGTTTAAGAAGTCATTAGCCATCGATCAGCCCCGATCTATTCAGGAGATCAGACACCGAGCAGACAAGTACATTCAGCTCGAAAAAGTATTAAAGAATACAAAACGTCGGGCAGATGATCGCGGGCCAAGTGGTAGGGCAGATGAGTCTCACAAAAGACAGAGGGATCAGTCAACCTGGAGAAAGCCGATCGGTCGGCAGTGGCATCAACAAGACTTCACCCCGCTTAACAAACGATATGCTAATCATGGCGGCCATGAGGCGGATGGAGAAACTATCGAGAACCCAATAAAATGAAGACCCACTGAGGATAGGAACCGGATCTATATGCCGTTTCCACAAAGAGGTCGGTCGTGATCGGAAGATTCTTGGCGATTGAAAAAGAAATCGAATCCCTCGTATAAAGGGAAGAGTTAGGCGGTTCGTGAAGCCTGAGCAAACGCCGATCGGGACAATCGGCGTGGGACAGTCGGTCGGACAATAGGCAACCGCCTCGAAGGCAAAATGACAGAATGGCGAAATGAGCAGGAATGACGGAGGAGGCGAATCTTAATCTGAGATAATCGGCGAGAAGAGAGAGGCGATCGAGGGAAAGAAACGGAAACATCTTGGGCAACAAGACGGCCAACCGGTGGGGTTATTAACATGATTTTGGTGGAAATCGTGGTGGGTCCACCACCAAAGGAGAAAAAGATATGCCAAGCAATTGGCAGAGACTCATCCACCAAAAAGCCGAGGAGAACGGCGGGATGATATCATTCGATGAATCCGACCTCGATGGAGTAAGTTGCCCTCGTGATGGCCTTTTCGTGGTAAATCGAACATGGATGGTTTCGAGGTGAAGCGGTGATGATTGATCTGGGCGATTCGATTCGACTTGTTGTATTACGAGGCCTTCAAGGATGAAGGCACGAAGATCGACTACTACCAACGGACGGCCCCATTAAAGGAGTAACCGGGGCGTCAGCCTACCCGTTCGTCCGGGTGAATTTGAAAGTGAAGTTCGGAAAGAAGCCGTGTCAGATAAAAAGGGACGTTGAGTTCCTAGTCTTAAAGTTTCAAGGGGCATACAACGCAATAATCGGGCGGGCTACTCAAAATGCCCTTAGATCGGTGGTCTCCACCTACTACCAAGTTATGAAGTTCCCGACACCCCACGGAGTTGGCGTTGTCAGGGGTCAGCAGAGAATTGCCAGGGAATGTTACTTAGCAGAAACGAAGACATTAGGCAGGCGAGAGTCTGACGAGCTCTCTTGATGTGAGAGCCGACGAGGAGAGGATAGGATGAACCCGATGGAAGAAACACAATGAAGTCGGATGGACGAACCCGACCCTTCTAAATTCACAAACCTAGGCTCGAAATGCGAGGCGACTGGTTAAAGAAATCCTGATATCGGTGAAAATAGATCGATCTTCGCTTGGGTGCCGAGCGACATGCTTGAAATTTCCGATCGGTTCGTCGACTCCCTCGGTATTGGCATGACTCTGTCGATCGATGGAAGAAGCGATGACCTGAAGAAGGAGCGACGAGGGGTGATCGAGAAAGAAGTAGAAAAGTTACTCGAGGCCAGGTTCATCCGAGAAGTCAAGTACCCTGAATGGCTCGCCAATGTGGTTTTAGTGAAAAAGAAGAACGGGAAGTGGAGAATGTGCATAGATTTCACCGATTTGAACAAGCATGTCCAAAGGACATTTTCCCCTTGCCCAAGATCGACCAGCTAGTAGACTCTACCTCAAGGCATGAACTCCTCAGCTTCCTGGATGCTTTCTCGGGCTATCACCAGATTCAAATGAGTCTGGAAGACGAAGAAAAGACCGCCTTCATAACCGATCAAGGCACATATTGCTATCAAGTAATGCCTTTTGGCTTGAAGAACGCGGGGGCGACCTATCAGCGACTCGTCATGGAAGTCTTTAAGAAACAGATCGGCCGGTCGCAGGTGTTGGCAGACTTCATCGCGGAGATGAGCCAACCTAACTCGAAGGACGAGCAGTTCCCTGCCTGGAGCTTGTTTATTGACGGGTCGTCCAATACCGAGGGATGTGAAGCGGGAGTAGTGCTGATCAACCCGTACAATGAAGAAAAGGTCCAATAACGAAGAAGAATACGAGGCCCTGATAACCGGTCTCCAACTGGCTAAGGAAATGGAGATAAGGCATCTAAAGATATATAGTGATAGTCAAGTGGTGGTCGGCCAAGTCACCGGGCAGTATGAGGCTAAGGGGAACAACATGATTAATTACCTGGAGCTGGTAAAGCAGGAGTTGAGCAATTTCGAACAGTACTAAATCAACAGAATAGAACAAGCTCAAAATGCTAAAGCGGATGCGCTCTCCAAAATAGCTTCCGACCGCGATGCCATGAACAATATTCTGGTCGAACGACTAGACCGGCCTAGCATTCAAAAAGCCAAAGAAGCTCTCGACGTAAGTACCAGTCGATCGAGTTGGATGGAATCGATCACACAATACCTTTTGGAGGGAAAACAACTGGAAGACGCGTCGAAGGCCAATAAACTAAGAATAAAGACAGTCGAGTACACGGTCGTTAACGAAACTCTATACAAACGGTCTTACGACTGGCCACTGCTTCGATGCTTGAATGAAGAAGAAGCCGAGCAGGCAATGGCCGAAGTCCATGAAGGGATGTGCGGAAACCAAGTAGGAGGCAGAATGTTGGCTCACGATCGATCGTATACGGGTACCATCTTGGTAAACAATGAGAAGAGACTGCTAGGAGAAAGTCGACCGATGTGAGGCCTGCTAGAGAAACAACAGCCTGTCTCACCAACCGACCGAGAGGATGAAAATTGTGAGCCATCCTATCCCATTCGCTCAATGGGGAATGGATATACTGGGGCCCTTCCCTCTCGGTCTCGGGCAGAAGAAGTTCTTGATAGTGGCGGTGGAATACTTCACCAAATGGGTAGAAGCGAAAGCGGTCGCTTCAATTTTTGAGCAGAAGGTAGAGAACTTTGTGACGAAGAATATACTTACCCGCTTCGGGATGCTCATGGTGTTGGTTACGGATAACGGTCGGCAGTTCGACAACGACAAGTTCAGAGATTTCTGCGACCGACTAAAGATCAAGCTACAGCTAACTTCGGTAGCCCATCTCCAATGCAACGGTCTCGCGGAGAACACCAATAAAAAGATAATGAATGCTCTCAAGAAGCGCCTAGATGGCCGAAAGACCTGGGTGGAAGAACTAGACAAAGTATTGTGGGCATACAGAACCACATCGAGCTGAGCCCAGGGAAACACCGCTCAATGACCTTGAAGCGAAGCCCTAGTTCGATGAAGTGGCATTGCATAATTAAAGGGTGTCGGGCTATGAAGAAGAGCGGAATGATGAAGCCCGCAGAGCGGAACTCGTTCTCCTCAGTGAGGACAAGGAGAGAGCATCCGTTCGATCGGAAGCGATCAGGCAAAAAGCGACCAAATTCTACAACAGAAGGGTAAAGCCGAGCGATGTAAAGATAGGCGGGTACGTCCTGCGAAAGGCCGAGGCGGCCGGGAAGCATCCTGGAAAGCTCGGACAGACGTGGGAAGGACCTTATCGGGTTATTAAGCAAGTCGGGCATGGTTCTTACATCCTACGCGAAGCGAAAGGGAAGACTCTACCAAGGCCTTGAAACTCTCAGAATTTGAAGGTTTTCTACCAATAGATAAGTTCTATTTTAGTTAATCTTTACTTATTATAGTTTTTGTGTACAACGTGTGGGAACCTTTTTTCTGTCCCTGCCAGACAGGTTTTTTAACGGCCCACGCCCTCATTATCATCAATATAGGGGTTTTCAGATTTCTTGGCAGTAAAAAGTTCCATTATGTGTGGCAAAGAGTAAAAAATCAAATCAACCATCGCCCGGCATCTCCATAGACCGACTACGGTCGGTCGGGTCGCCAAGACAAGATCCTTGGGACCTCGCTCGCCATCTCCATAGACCGACTACGGTCGGTTGGATCGCCAAGACAGGATCCTTGGGACCTCGCTCGCCATCGCTCGGCATCTCCATAGACCAACTACGGTCGATCGGGTCGCCAAGACAAGATCCTTGGGACCTCGCTCGCCATCGCTCGACATCTCCATTGACTGACTACGGTCGGTCAGGTCGCCAAGACAAGGCTCTTGGGACCCTCGCTCGGCATCGATACAAATCGATTACGGTCGATCGGTCGCCAAGATGAGATCCTTGGGACCTCGGTTCGGACTCTACAATAAGACGACCTCGAAGCCGGTCTACTATGAGCAACTTCATCAAAACTCAACATACATCAAAAGTAAAGAGCATAAATACGAAAAAAGATATCAGAAAAAACGAAGCAAAAGTAAAGTTTCATTAATATAAATTTGCCCTGGTCATAAGCTCGACTAGGTGAGCCTCAAAAGTCTACAGAAGGGGAAGTGGACGGATGCCCAGGGGAACCCTCGAAAGCGGGCGGAAAAGTCAAAGCGGGAGCAGGATCCAAGGGAGCGGCCGGAGGAGTATCCTCACGAGGAAGCTCGTCCTCCTTAGCAGAGCTAAGGTCCAGCTCCTCAATCGGGACTGGCCCCCGGTCCTCCATAACTCTCTCCGTTACTTCCTCCAGAGAAAGGCCAAGGGCGGTAGGAAGCAACGGCTCGGCAAACCTCTCAAACGAAGGACCGTCCGACCCCTCAGGAATGCAGGCGTTATAGCAATTCTTTAAGATCATGAGGGCCAGGTCACAGGAGAACTCCAAGCACTCCTCCTGTAAGAACCGCCTCTGTCACCGCATGATCGCCTCGATCTTTTGTTCCTTCACGGAGGCTCGCACCCTCCTCAACGTATCCTCGGCTTGGGCATGGTCCCGGAGGGATTTTTCCTTAAGCACTCTCTTCGACTCAAGCCGCCCTCACAACGCCGCATACTCCTCGGACAGCTTGTTCCTAGCTGCCATTGCCCTTACCCTTTCGACCTCCTCCCCGGTGAGCCGAGCCTTCAAAGAGCTCCTCTCCTCCTCTCCCGAAGCGAGCTGGGCTCTCAGGACGTCGTGCTCCTCCTCCCAGAGTTTCTTGTCCTCCTCCAAGGAAGAGAGTTGAGCCCGGGAGAAGTCTCATTCCTCTCTGACCTCCGAGAGCTCAGTCTTCAAACCGTCTACCTGCTCCAGGAGGGAATTGACCTCCCGATTCAACAGCTCGATTCGTTGATGCGTGAACAAAGTGAGAGCCACATCCCTCATGGAATTGCGGATGGCGCGGCTCATCAGCTCCTCAAGACTTAACGCGTCAAAACGCACCTCGTCTGAAGGAGGAATAACCTTCTCAGTGAGATGAAGAGCCACTTCGGCATCGACGATCGAGACAGTCTTCTTGAGGCTAATCGCCGGCTCCCACTTGTCAGCACTTCCCGCCGGCTTCTTCCCTTTACCCTGGGTAGACGGGGCAGCACGATCTCCCACTTTCTCTTTCCCCTTGCTTCGGTCCAAGGGACAAGGAGGTCGGTCGACTACTTAAGAAGGTCGGTCGACTACTTGAGGAGGTCGGTCGACTACCTGAGCCCCCCTTCTCCTCTTCAGAGGTCGTTCAACCTCCTTCTCTATAAGTGTAAGTCGACTTGTACCATATGTAAGGCGACTTGTGCTTGCTCGGTACTGATAAGTCGACTTATCCACTCGTGTAAGTCGACTTATATGTGTACAGTACCATAAGATTGTTAGAGTAGTGCCCTAAAGGCAATCCCCTTTAGCGCGTTTTGTTCATAGTCATGTACAGACTTTATGAATAAATAAAGCAAGGCATATTTCATTTATTTGATGTTCATTTTATTATGAATTGATTGTGATCTTTAATCAAATTTATGAAGTCCATGATATATGACATAGCATGAAGGAAATTATGATGCGATCATACTACTGAGATTCCTATCATGTGCAATTATGTCAGTATCTAAATTATCCCTAGTCATAGGATTAATGAGACTGGACATCGTTAATCCGGATAGACTAGCACATGTCAAACTCCTTGATTGGATCAGCAAGGATCTCGTAAAAGCAGTAAATATTGAGATATTTAGATTTGACATGTGGATGCTTACTAGTGGTAGCAAGTACATTGGATGACCGCCATGAGATCATCACATGGATGTCCTATACAAATTTCAAATGATAATCTCATCATAGCAATGGTGCAAGTATCCTTAGACTTGAGGTACTCAAGGATATCTTAATCTTGATTACGTGCTTTGACTCCATTCCTTGTTGCCTTTTAGAGGTCGCTCATAGGGTGGTGATTTGGTACAGTTTGAGGTATTCGAAGGTAATTGAGTAGCCAATAGAGGATTCACCACTTCTGTGATAGCAGAAGAGATACCCATGGCCTCTTATCGGGATCATTACTTGGAAGTCTCGCGCCGAGCACACATGTGTCATGAAGAGGGTCTTCATGGACATATCAAGTAATGAGTCCTAGGGCGAGAACCGATTACACTTAGACTAGATTTGATCCGATCACCTAGTAAGAGTTGACACATTGCCCATACTCAAACCAAGTGGGGTATAGCATGGTGAAAGGACGAATTGCACAAGAATTGTCTATGGAAGGGTTCGTGATATGGTTTCATTAGTCAAACCAATTACTTTCCGGTCAATTGGGGTCATGATGTGTTGCTAGATATCGCTCATGACTTGCTTTATTAAGTGTTAATCTAAGTGGCCAACATAACCAGGGAACCTAATGGGTCACACGATAAGAGTGACTCGGAGAATCAGAAATAGTTTTGACGAGAGATCCGATATCCGGAGAGCAATAGGATTAAATGGATCCCGATGAGATTGGGATATGTCCCGATGAGATCGCGACATTGACATTGCTGAAACCGCTTCCTATGATCTTTCGCCGACGGGCTCGAGAGCCGATAGACCGAATTTAATTTGATCGACCTCTTCAAAGAATATATATATGTTAATTAATTAATTAAGAATTGATTAATTATTATATATATATGCTAGTTTCGTGGATGTTTTAGGAATCAAAGTTTGACTTGGTCAAACTTATGATTACCTTGACTTTTAATTGGTTTTAAGCCACCAACGTGGCTAGGCTCTTAACCATGCTTTCTTATACCTTAATTAGTTAAATAATGATATAAGAAGGCATGAGAAGCCTTAGAAGTGAAAAAAGCTCGTTGATGAAGGTTGATGGCCGAAACTTACTTGTTAAGTTTAGGAAAATTTTGATTTTTCAAGGCTTTCTTCATTCCTCTCTTCCTCTCCAAGGCTTCTCCTAGTTATCTCACTTGCTCTCCAAGATCAAGGTTAGTGCTAGTACACTCTTTACCTTGTTCTAGCTATTCCCGGGTCAAAGGGGTTTGTCCCGATTAGGTTTTCTGACCTCTGCGTGGATACCGTTAGAGACGGTCTCCTTTGGTCGTTATAGTTTGACTAGTTATACATACACATGGATCCGGCGGCCGGAATGTCTCGGGACTCAAAATTTTAAATTCGCGATTGTGTTCATGTGATGAACACCGGAATTTTCCTACATGGTATCGAGCCGCTTGTGTTGTATAAACAAATCGAAATGATAACTAGGTCGGAGTTCCTTTGTGAATTGAGCTGTAGCATCTTGTTGTGTGCAATTTCGAACCAGTGTAGAATTAGGTTTTTCAAATTTTCTTGCATAGACCTCGCTCATAAGATGTTGCTGAATGTGTCTATAAAAGGAAAAAATTTATCGATGTCGTTTGATATGTTTTTGATATTTAATTCCCTCAAGTTTCGGATGTTGTCTTGTTGAACGTTTCTGAAACAGATATGCTTGTAAATTCGAGAATAAATTATAGAAAAAAAATTTTTCGGATTGGTTTTCACCGACATGTCCCTAAGATGTTTTTGAATGTCTCTGTGGATGGAAAAATGTGAAGTAAATCACACGTTAATATATTGAGTAATAAAATGACCAAGATACACAAGAAGGGGGGGGGGTTGAATTGTGATAAACTTTTCTTTAATCCCTTCAATAACAATTGCTTGTTCTTTCAGAAAACTTATCGTAAATTGATTCTTAACTAGTTTGAAAAACTTTGTTAATAATGAAAACTACGATTTAAGAAAAGTATGAGTTAGAGAGAAACACACAATTTTATCTCGGTTCACCCCAAACCGTGGGCTACGCCCGATCCTCGATATTCTTCCGAGATTTTCACTATCTCCAAACTGATTATAAGTATTCTTTAGATCGAGCCTCTTCAGTCTCTTAACGTATAGTATTCTTTACTCTTAGCCTCTTCAGTTATCTCAGTAGCACTTTTCAAAATGAAAATTGATAAAGAACTTTTACAAAAGAGAGTTGCTCTTCACAATATACACTCGAAAATAGTTCGCAATTTTCTCTCGACAGATGTATATTGAATACACAGAGTTTCATTCACTTTTTCCAAAAGTTATTTCTTCTTCAATCTCGACTCTTATTTATAGTCGGAACTTCAAATTTCTTGTCTATCTCGCTTTTCAATCTTTAAAAAACGGTTATTCAGCTTTAGCTTCAGAACCGCCTTAAAGCGATGTTTCTTTCTTCCGCCTTATTTTCAGATCATCTCGCTTTTGTCTTCGTAAAGCTTCCCTCGCTTTTGTTTTGTCTCCGTAAAGCTTAAATGCCTTTTGTTTTGTCTTCGTAAAGCTTGGCCTTTTTGTATAAATGCTCTTTTGTATCGCTCGCTTTTTGTCTTCGTAAAGCTTCCGCCTTTTGTATCGCCCGATTTTCTTCCGCCATCTTTCTTTCGCCTCGCCTTTTGCCTCGCTTCCTTTTCCTTGCTTTTCTTTAAATGCCTTTTGTATTATCTCGCTTCCTTCCGCCTCGCTTTTCTTTAAATCGCTCCTTCCTTAGATATTTCTTTGTTTATTATCAAAATTATTTATCGTGAAGTCCGGTTTGACTTAACATTCTCCCCCTTTTTGATAATAACAAATACTTGTGAATTTAGAGAAATATGAAAAGTATCATATACTTGTGAATTATACAGAAGTATTGAGATAATAAAAAAATTATCTTCATCTGGACTTCATCCTTCCATTATCTAGACTTCATCCTTCCAGCTGATTTCTTCCTTCTCCCTTCTCTCTTCCTTCTCCCTTCTCCCCCTATTTGTTATTGATCAAAAAATTATTTTCCAATCTGCTTCACTAACTTTTTCAGCATCTTCTTAATCTTCTTCATATCTTTATCAAGCTTTTGAACATGCTTCTTTAGAGTTGATGTTTCATCTGCAGTCGAGGGTACTGTCTTAACAACTTGCTTTTCAACTATAGCCACTGTTGTTGTATGAGCTTCCTTGTTAAAGACATTTGGTTCAATGATTTGCAGAAGAGGAGGAGGAACAAATACAGCTTGTTCATTGATATCAAGATCATAGGGATCTCTTATTCGTTGATAAGCGCCCAAACCATGGCATAGCTTCTGCAATTGAAGTGATCTCCACAGAGGTCGATTTCGCATAATGTTACAGATTATAGTAAAACAACATTACGAGTTGCCAATCGTAATGTAACAATCTCGACCCATTCGATATTGCCTCCTGTGGATCATCTGTTGTGGCCTTAGTTAGACTTGATCCCGGATCTTGATACACGCAGATGGACTTACCACTCCTTTTCTCCTTACATGCTTCATCAATCAATTTTCTCGCCTCTTCAACTCGATCGAAGACATGTCATCCAATCATCGCTCAAAGTTGAACTTTCACTTTAGCTTCTCATAATTGAGTTCAACAAAATTTGGTGGTTCAAGATCGTACCACCTTGATTATTGTACCGCCAAGATAGGATAAGAAGTGATACGCCTCCAAATGGCTCGTGGATATGGTTCTCTCCCAACTCTCTTGATTGATCATAGAAATTTTGTAACCCCTATCCAGCAGATGAGAAATGCCATTATCATATTCTATGATTTGAAGAATGCTTTGACAAATCTCTTGGGTTTGTCTCGATGATGACCGACTTGGTCTCCTTCTCCTCTCTTACAACCAATCTATGTTCCCATCTTTCTCTTTGAAAAGTTAAATACTTGGATGGAACATTAGTCATCACACTTACAACTTTTGAAGTAGCCTTCGTCCCAAAACACGTGTAGCAACTGTGTATGGACAAGTGTGGACTGAAAAGTAGTAGGAACTATTTCTTCAAAATTGGATTATTAAGAATTTTGTGAGAATCCTTAATATTACCCTTAATCAGCTTCCACAATCGCCAGTAGCAGCTTCCATATTAACTTCAAAGAAGATCAACAAAGACTAATAAAGACACGCAGCAGATTTTTAGAAATGTCAACAACAGGTTTCTTCTAGCCTTGTCTTCTTAGCCTTTGCTCTGTTGTTGGATTTTCTTCCTTTCGCACTCATTTTCTTTAACCTGGTGACCTCTTGGATTGAACTTTCTTCTTCTCGTGTTCTTCTACTTTCCTTTTCCTTCATTTCCTTGAGATTGTGTTTCAAACTTTCTCAAGGATTGATGATGATGATTTTGTAGCTTTTGATCTCGTCGCTCATAATGCTTTGGTTTGCTTGAATCTCTGGAAGGATCGGCTTCTTTTCGTCGCATACAGTTTCCTTTCATGGGTGACGTTTTGCTTGCTTATGAATGTCACTCACCAAAGGTTCCCTTCCGCTTTTAAGTCACATGATTCAAAAATCGAATGTATCTTGACTTCGACTCGAGAGTGTGATCTTCTCCTTCATAGAGGATTTCTTGGTTTAGGCTCCCCTCGGTTGTTGCTTTTCTTGATTCTTCGCTCCTTGTTTGTCCGAAAATCTCGCACCCATTTTGGCAATCGATGTAGAATCTATATAACTTCTTACGATACCTTACGTCTCGACTCCCAACCCAATCGATTCCCGATTCTTTAAACATCCTTTTCAACAACATCCCATACGGAGAGTGTTTGTATCCTTTATTGATTTAACCATATATTGATAAATTAAAATGGTAAATCTATTGGTTGGTGATTCAAGAGATGAAGGATACATTGTTCATCCAAAGTAGTGACTTGATGTCTTGAACCTATCCTAGGTAACACACAGACACACAAAACAGCAAACAAAACCCTTGCCTTTGGAACAAGCCAAGAGGCTCTTCTTTCAATTGGGTTGTTTTGACCATAAAGTTGACGAGTAACTTCATCTTCGTTCAACTTCAGCTTAGTCATCCATTTCACCATGTTAGTAGGTTGAACTCCACTACTCGGACATTCAGTGACTCTTTCTAGTAACTCCTTGGTTACTATCACAGGGAGTGTTTCTACATACGATACGATTGTATTATCCACGGTTTTAGTATGTTTCGTAACTCATAAACTTCATTGAGATAAACTTGCTCTCGTATTTGAAAGAAGTTTCTCCATCCCGCCGCTATTATCTCGGCTATATCCATTTGTTCCTTCTTAGATCTTCAAAGTTTACCAATCTTCCCAGCTTTTCTCGGATCAACTCGCAAAATGGGCTTGACATTCATCTTGTTGATTCGAATAGAACTCGCTTGAAGAATTTTCAGAGAGATTTCAGAGAACTAGCAATTTCGAATTTGTTAAAGATCCCAAACGCCGCTTTTAGGGATTTTATAGCAAATTCTAGAACGATTGTACTTCTCGATGATCTGACACCTTTTTTTCCTCTAAAATTTTTCTTTGTGAAAGAAGTTTTAAGTCTGAAACCGTCAACGCCGTTTAACTCCACCGTTTCATTGTCTTTCTTTTGAAAATCGATGATCAATCTGTTAACTCGCCGCCTTTTCGTCTTTGTCTTTAAAAAATCAGATGAATGATCCGTTAACTCCTCCGTCTATCTGTTTCTTCTTTGCGAAAAAACCAGATGATTGGTCCGTTAACTCCTCCGTCTATCTGTTTCTTCTTTGCGAAAAACCAGATGATTGGTCCGTTAACATCACCATATTGAGGTCAAGGCTCGATTTCTTTAAAGCGATCTTCACTTAGTGGTTTTGTGAAGATATCGCCATTTGGAATTTCGCTTCCACGAATTGTAGATCGACAACTTTCTTCCTAACGTAATCTCTTAAGAAATGATGTCTAACTTCAATGTGCTTCACCCTTGAATGTTGAATTGGATTCTTTGACAAGTCGATGGTATTTGGTGTTGTCGCAGATATTGGAATCTCTTCCTTTTGTATTGAGTAGTCCTCAATTGATACTTGATCCACAAGAATTGTGAACAACAACTTCGGCGGCATATATATCAAACCTGCGGTTGATAATGCAATCGAGCTTTGTCTCTTGCTTGACCATGACACCAGGTTTGGTCCAAGGTAGTGACAACCACCACTCATGCTCTTCCTTTCAATCCTATCACCGGCATAGTCCGCATCGCAATATCCATTCAACCTGAAATCTTTACCTTTCTCATACATTAAGCAAAGATCAGTAATACCTGCGAGATATCTCAAAATTCATTTTACAGCTATGTAATGAGATTCTCTAGGATCGGTCTGAAACTTTGCACACAAGCATACACTGAATTGAATGCCAGGTCTACTTGCTGTAAGATAAAGCAAAGAACCAATCATCCTTCTAAATAGGGTTTGATCCACCTTCTTACCACTTTCGTCTTTCGACAACAAGTTTGAAGGATGCATCGGTGTAGACATACTTTTAACACCGCATATATCAAATTTAGACAACAATTATTTGACATATTTTGTTGATGGATAAAATCTTATCCTTAGTTTGCTTTACTTGCAATCCAAGAAAGAATTTTAACTCACCCATCATGCTCATCTCAAATTCATTTTTCATCATATTTTCAAAGCTTATGCATAACTTTTTTAGGTGGCACCAAAATAATATCATCAACATAAATTTGCACAATAATAAAATCATTATATAAGTTCTTCCTAAAAGAGTTTTGTCAACTTTACCTCTAGTAAATCCATTTTCAATAAGAAATGAGCTCAGACGATCATACCATGCTCTAGGAGCCTATTTCATCCATATAAGGCTTTATGAAGTCTCAGAGACATGATCTGGATACTTTATATCCTCAAATCCGGAGGTTGTTTGACATAGACTTCTTCATCTATAAAGCCATTCAGAAATGCACTTTTTACATCCATCCTGAAAAAGCTTTATGTCATGGCAACAAAGATATGCAAGCAGATCCTTATTGCTTCAAGTCTTGCTCATCGAGCATATGTCTCATTATAGTCTATTCCTTCCTGCGATTATAGCCTTGGCTACTAATCTTGCCTTGTTGCGACTTACTTTTCCCGATTCGTCTAGCTTATTCTTGAATATCCATCTAGTACCAATAATGGATTTCTTTTCGTGTTTAGGAACTAAGGACCGGACTTTATTCCTCTTGAATTGATTCAACTCCTCTTGCATAGCTAATATCCATGCTTCATCTTTTAGAGCTTCATCAATCTTTTTAGGTTCTACTTGAGATATAAATGCCACGTTGGCTTCTCTTCCGAACTTGGACCTTGTTCTTACACCTTCGAGGTTTCTCCGATAATTGACTCTTTAGGATGAGAGCTTTGTATCTCCAATCTTTCTTTAACTCAAAATTTTAGAGATATCTGTCTTTTCATCATGAAGTGTTCTCGATGAAGATACTTCCTTACAACTGCGTCAAGGGCACCGAGACAAAGATCATCTTCCGATTCCTCTTCCTTATTGGGTTGAGAGCTATCATCGAACTTAACGTGAATAGTTTCTTCAATAGTCTTTGAGGTGAGGTTCAAGACTCTAAATGCCATTGAAGTGAGAGAATAGCCTAGAAAAATTCTGAAAGTGTCTTCGCATCAAATTTTTCCGAGCTTCCTTTGTGTTCGAAAAGTGCACTTGCACCAAAAGGATGGAAATAAGAAATATTTGGTCTCCTTCCATTCCACAACTCATAGGAGTTTTCTTCAAGATTGGTCGCAGCAAAGACTCTATTACGAATGTAGCATGTCAGTGATTGACTTCTTTCTTGAAGTATTTAGGAAGATTCATCTCGCACAAAGATTGTTCTTGCCATCTCTTGAATCGTCCTATTCTTCCTCTCAACAACTCCATTCTCACGTGGAGTCCTGGGGCGTAGAAGTTATGAAAATTCCTTTTCTTCGCAGAATACTCAACTTCTCATTTTCAAATTCTCCTCCATGATCACTCCTTATGCTTGCTATAGACATTCCTCTTTCATTTTGTAATCTTATGGAAAGATTTCTAAAACACTTGAAAGACTCATCTTTATGTGATAGAAAAAGTATCCAACAAAACCTTGTAAAATCATCAACAATCACAAGTCCATACTTCTTTCCACCAAGACTTATTGTTCTTGTTGGACCAAATAAGTCCATATGTAACAACTCAAGTGGTCTAGAAGAAGTTATGAAATGTTTCAAGAGAAAGAGGTTTTAACTTGTTTCCTTTTCGACAACTTTCACAAAAGAAATCTTTGTCAAAACGAATTTCAGGCAAACCTTTTACCAAATCATGTTTCAAAAGTTTTGAAATATGTTTAAAACCGACATGACCTAGTTTTTATGCGGATCGGTCTTTCATCTTGAGAGATAAAAACATGAAATATTTTGAGACCGAAAATCGCCTAAATCAATTTTATAAAGATTGTTTCGTCTTTTGGCTGAAAAGAAGATGGAACCATCTTTGTTTACGACTTCACAAAATTTTGATTAAAAGAAACTTCAAAACCGTAATCACATAATTGACTAATACTTATCAAGTTATGCTTTAAACCATCAACTAGTAAGACGTTATTAATGAATGCATGAGAATTCTTACCAATCTTACCAAACCCGATTATCTTTCCTTGTTGGTTGTCTCCAAAAGTTCTTGATCCTCCTTTCAGATCAAGATCTAGGAACATAGACTTGTTTCCCGTCATGTGACGCGAGCATCCACCGTCCATATACCAATGGTGCTTTTGGTTCTTCCAACGAAGGATTTCGTGGGAGATATTATTTTATTTTTAGGTACCCAGATTCTCTTGGGTCCTTTAGGTTAATACGATGTAATGAATGATAATGATGTGTAGAATGATAATGTTGATGTCCTTTCGAAAATCTGATTGATATCTTTTCTTATTTTTTGAGCAACCGATTTTACTACGTAATTTCGAGCTTATTTTAGTAAACCCTAATCCAGCTTTTATCCCTGATGTCTCAGATTCTCCTATCATTTCATTCATCCTTTTGTACTATCTGTAAATTTAGCTAGATCAATTGAGAGATTATTAATCCTCGCTTCAATTGATTAATCTCTTCAGATCTATCTACAACTTTGTTGTTATTCAATTCCTCAACTTGCTTTCTCAAACTTATATTCTCACTCTCTATCTCATGAGTATGTTTGAGGTTTTCTACATATTTCTTCTTCAACGACTTGTCTTGTTTCGAATAGCATGAGAATCCTCTAACAATTCGAATATGCATCTTGATATCATTATATAGTGGAAGTTACCTCCTCATCACTTTCTTCTTCACTACGGACATATGTTAGCATGTTCGACGCCAGAACTTGTATCGATTCGATGAATCCAGATCTTCCCACGCTGCCATCATGCTTTTCTTGTTATCTCTACTCCTTCCGGGTTGTCTTTTCAACATCGACACTCGGACTTGTAATGTCGCACTTCTTGCATTCATAACAAGTAATAGATCTCGATCGACTTTTTCATCGTCTTTGCCATTGTTCCTTCTAAATGTTGAATTTCCTTTGGACTTCTTTTTCCACATTCTTCTTATCTTTCTTGAAATGAAAGATAGCTCATCGCCTTCATTACTTGATTCAGATTTCGACTTCTTTGGAATCATCATCCTTCGCTTCTTCAATCTTTAACGCCTTTGATGTATTCCTTTTGTTTTCTTCTTTCGATTTTGTGATTCTTTTGACTTGCTTTGAGCGCTATGGACTTCTCCTTTTGGGCTTATCTTCCGCATCAAGCTCTACTGTGTATCTTCAACGATCCAAGCAATTCATCAAGCTTCAAGACGCTTAGGTCTTTGGCTTCATGACGATTACTTTGGGTCTCCATCTTTGGGCAGACTCCTCAAAATCTTTCGAACATGGTCTTGATCGTTGTACGCTCTTCCAAGAGCTTTTAGCCCATTAACAATTGTTTGGAATCTTCCAAACATTTGATCAATGGTCTCTTCTTCTTTCATCTTGAATAACTCGATCGATGCACCAAAATACTTATCTTGGACTCCTTCACTTGATTTGTTCCTTCATGTGCAATTGATAATGTATCCCACATTTCTTTGGCGAAGATCACATCCATGCACTTTGTCATACTCGCTTCGCTTCAATGCACAACTCAAGAAAAATTTCGCTTTGAGTTTAGTTGAAATCTTGCTTTCGCTCAACTGTCCATCTTTCTCGTGGAATTGATTTTATCATCATCTTCGGTGTGTAAGGTCCATTCTCGATGATGTCCCAAAGGTCAATGTGAGTAGACTCGATAAACAATCTCATCCGATCCTTCCAATAGTGGTAGTCTTCACCATTGAACGCCTGGAGGTCCGTGACCGAGGCCCTTCGCAATATACGTGTGTGATTCCACCATTTTCTTTAGTTCACACTTTATTAGAGTGATTCTTGAACACCTCGCCTCGATACCAATCAAGTAAATCACACGTTAATATATTGAGTAATAAAATGACCAAGATACACAAGAAGGGGGTTGAATTGTGATAAACTTTTCTTTAATCCCTTCAATAACAATTGCTTGTTCTTTCGTAAAACTTATCGTAAATTGATTCTTAACTAGTTTGAAAACTTTGTTAATAATGAAAACTACGATTTAAGAAAAGTATGAGTTAGAGAGAAACACAAGAATTTTATCTGGTTCACCCTAAACCGTGGGCTACGCCCGATCCTCGATATTCTTATGAGATTTTCACTATCTCCAAACCGACATAAGTATTCTTTAGACCGAGCCTCTTGAGTCTCTTAAAGAAGTATTCTTTTACTCTTAGCCTCTTCAGTTATCAGTAGCACTTTTTCAAAATGAAAACTGATAAAGAGCTTTTACAAAAGAGAGTTGCTCTTCACAATATACACTCGAAAATAGTTCGTAATTTTTCTCTTAGATGAGTATGATATTGAATACTGAGTTTCATTCACTTTTTCCAAAAGTTATTTCTTCTTCAATCTCGACTCTTATTTATAGTCGGAACTTCAACTGTTTCTTGTCTATCTGCTTCTTGAATCTTTAAAGAAACGGTTATTCAGTTTAGCTCCGTAACCGTCTTAAACTGATGTTTCTTTCTTCCGTCTTATTTTCGTATCATCTGCTTTTTGTCTTCGTAAAGCTTCCGCCTGCGCTTTTGTATAAATCGCTTTTCTTCGTAAAGCTTCCGCGCTTTTGTTTTGTCTTCGTAAAGCTTCCTCGCTTTTGTATCGCGCTTTTTGTCTTCGTAAAGCTTCCGCTCGCTTTTGTATCGCCTGATTTTCTTAAAATCTGCCTTTCTTTAAATGCTCGCTTTTGTATCGCCCTTTTCCTTCCGCCTGCTTTTTTCTTTAAATGCCTTTTATATTATCTCGCTTCTTCTTAATCATTTTTCTTTAAATCGCCTTTTCCTTCCGTATATTTCTCTTTGTTTATTATCAAAATTATTTAATACGTGAAGTCTGGTTTGACTTAACAAAATGTTTTCAAGGTGATTTACTATTTATTTCGAATTTCTTGTATGCTTACAGGAATGTCTCGTGTTGAAAACACAGATTCTGGTTCAGCTAGATTGTTGAGGTTCAATGAGTTTTGTGGGAAATAAATCTGGAAAAATTCATGGAGCATTTTAGAACATGTTTTAACCTCTGTAATTTTCTCAGCATTTATTGAAATTTTTCAATGATCATTTTGAGCAAAAGGCGAGCTTGGCGCTTTGAGAAACATTTGAAATTGTTTTGTTTGAAATGATTGCTTGTGTTATTTTCGGTTCCAATGCCTTGAATCATTTTATAGTGATTAAAATGTGTTATATTGATGTGGCATGCATCCCAAAATGAGATTCTTGAAATTGGGTTTCCAATAATTTTCGGATGGTGAATAGGTTACTTTAGCATCTTATTAGCTTATTCCATTATCTTGCTTATTTTGGCCGTCGTAATTTTTGTGACTAGTGCCGGAGTAATCTTGATAATGTGTAGACTATCTAGAGCTATTTAGTATGATTATTTGGTGTCCTTGAATTATGTGGAAATCTAGTGATTAATGGTGGATTAATCGGTTTCAAGGTTTTCATATATAGTTTGACTATATGGCATGCATGTTTCAATGAAAATGTTTCATTAGCACATTAATATAAAGGATAATATACTTGGTATATGGTATTGTGAATTGGAAATGCTGGATTGAGAATTAGCGACTATATAGCAAATTTCCTTATGTAAGGCGACTTATGCAGGTTGATAAGTCGACTTACATGTGCAAGAGTCGTATAAGTCCACTTGTACACCGGTATAAGGCGACTTTGCACGCAGCATTAACAACATAAATCGACTTGTATCGTAATAAGTCGACTTGTATCGTCGAGGTGGGATGATGGATGATTTTGGTATGAATTCAATATGATTGATATAATGCCCTAAATCAGTCCATATAGTCAAGATGACTATGATCCTATAGCTTGGATGAGATCAAAAAGATGAGACCTAAAATCCCTCACTTAAAATATGAAAACTAACGCCTTCCATTAATATGGTAAGAACCGAGTTCTTATAGGTTGGGTTGTTGAGCTAACCTCAAGCTCACTCTATCTGAATATGTTCAAACCATGAAAATGTGATTTTCGGATTAATGGGTCGGTTTTCCTAGAAGCGTTGATTTGTTGAGCTAACCTCGCGTCAACGTGGACAGAGGCGACATTGGGTAGGTACATCGATGTACACGCATCAAGTGTTGATAACCCAATATATGTGCATACATCAACCTGTTGATAGCATCGAGCGATAGTTGCATTCGTGATGCAATTGGTATGACCGATACTCACCGATTGACCTAAGGTGGCTTGTTGGGCTAACCCCAAGGTCATTCTTAGTAATGTCGGATATCGACCCACCAGTCATTGTTCCATTTTGTTTCTTGGATTCATGATGAGGGTTATGGATTCTATTGAAACTAGTGGGAGCCATATGTATGTCATTTAAGTCTTTATGATCATACATTTAATTCTATTCTAACTTTCTTTCTCTCTATGTTTAGGTTGGTCAAGATGTCGACCGGTGTGAATCTTCGCATACTAATGGACTCAAACAAATTAATTGGACCAAATTTTCTCGATTGGTGCGAAATCGAGAATTGTTCTCGATCCGAGGATCTAGGATATATCCTTGATTTTCCGCTTCGGATCCACTTGTTGAAGGAGCTTCGATGATGATCGAAGGCATATCGTAAGCATCTAAAAGACGATGACATAGCCACTGCATTATGCTTGCATCGATGTCACCGAGTGCGTATAAAGACGAGTCTATGGATGCTCACACGATAGTGTTTCATCTATTTAGAGTTGTTTGATGAGCAAGCTCGGTCCGAACGGTTCGAGACCTCAAGGTTGCTCTTTACAACGAAAATGACTCTGGTTCATCTGCAGGCAATATGCATCAAGATGAATGGCTATATGAGAGGTTGGTGCCTTAGGTTTTGTGATGGATTGTGAGTTAAGTATAGACTTGATTCTTGTTGGCTTGTCGATAGTTATTCACGGTTTGTGTTGAACTATCGGATGAACCAAATATCCACCACAATTTCCGAGTGATCAATCTGCTCAAGACAATGCAGTAATTTGTCAAGCAAGATAGCAAGTGTTGTTATTGGTGGATTCTTCTTCCTCTGTTCCAAGAAAAGAAAGAAGAAGAAGAAGGGTAAGAAACCCAAGGAAAATCCAAAGGAAGCACACCAAAGGCAAGAAGAAGACCAAAGAGATCGCACTAAAAGGTACCGCTTCCATCATGTAAGACCGGTCATCGGAGGCGAATCGCAAAGTCTATCCGAAGAATCGAAGCGAAGAAGGCATCGATGCCTCGACTTCTTCGGTATGTTTGTCAACGAGGTTAATACTGCTTCGATCATAACATATGGGTATTAGATACGGTTGTGGCTCACACATATGCAATGATATCACGGGGCCTCGGGGACGATGAAGGCGACTCATAAAGGGAGAAATGGACCTGCGTGTTGGTAATGGAGCAAGAGTTGCTGCATTAGCCGTAGGGACTTATGTTTTGACACTCCCCAGTGGGCTTGTACTTAACTTGGATGATTGTTATTTTGTACCCGTGTTAACAAAGAACATATTGTCTGTTTCTTGTTTAAATAGAGCTGGTTTCCATTTGTCTTTTGGTAACAATGGTTGTTCTATTAGCTCAAATGGAATGCTTTATGGTATCGTACATTATGCAACAGTATTTACATATTAGATATGTCACATCCAGCTATGAATGTCAATGACGCAAAAGACATAAAAGAGATAATTTAAAATTAACTTACTTATGGCATTGTCGCCTTGGCCATATAAATGAGAGACGCATCGCTAAGCTCCATAAGAATGGAAGTTTAGGGTCATTCGATTATGAATCTTATGACACATGTGAATCTTGTTTATTAGGCAAGATGACTAAGTTACCTTTTAAGGGAAAGGGTGAACGAGCGACTGGATTATTAGATCTAATACATTCAGATGTATGTGGTCCGATGTCCATCCATGCCGAAATGGTTGTTGTTACTTCATTACCTTTATCGATGATTATTCTCGATATGGGTATCTCAGATCTAATGAGATACAAATCAAGCGCTTGAAAAGTTCAAACAATTCAGAATGAAGTAGAAAAACAACTTGGTAAAAGTATCAAAACATTACGATCCGATCGTGGTGGTGAATACTTAGACCAAGAGTTTTGGATTATCTCGTAGATAATGGGATTTTATCTCTGGACTCCTCCTTACACACCACAAAGATAATGGTGTGGTAGAAAGAGAAATCGAACCTTGTTGGACATGGTGCGATTTATGATGGCTTTGTACGAGCTACCAAAATCCTTTTGGGGTATGCACTTGAGACAACTGTTTACTTGTTAAACAGTAGTTCCATCAAAGACAGCTTGATGTTACTCCATATGAGATGTGGACTAACAAGAAACCTTATCTTTCTTATTTGAAAGTATGGGGTTGTCCCGCTTATGTGAAGCGGACAAAGTCGATAAGCTTAAAGCAAAATCGACAAGTGTTTGTTCGTAGGATATCCTAAAAACAAGAGGATATCAATTCTACCACGAGGAACAAAAGGTGTTTGTTTCAACGCATGCTGTCTTTTAGAGAAAGAGTTTCTTTAAAAGAGGACAAATGGGAGCAAAGTTGAACTTGAAGAAGTTCAAGATGCTTGGACGACGCAGATCAATCGCTCGAACTCAAATCAGAACTCATACTGATGAGGTAACAGTTCAACCTTCTACTTCACACGTAAATTGTGAGGTCAAGAGGATACGCTGCTGTTCCTTAGAGATATGGATTTCGTAAGTGAGCAGAATGACGATTGCTTATAGAGGATGATGAGCCACGACCCATGAAGAGGTTTCAAGAGTTCAGAGTCGAAAAATGGCTTCGTGCCATGAAATCAAATGGATTCCATGTATGAAAACCGGTATGGACTTTGGTTGATGCACCGAAAGGATAAAATCTATAGGTGCAAATGGGTTTTCAAGAAGAAAACCGACATGGATGGTAATGTGATTACCTATAAAGCGAGGCTTGGATAAAGGCTTTCGTCAAAGACAAGGAGTTGACTATGACGAGACCTTGATCAAAGAGCAATACTTAAATCCATTAGATACTCCTAGCTATCGCCGCCATTATGATTATGAGATATGACAAATGGATGTGAAGACGCTTTCCTAATGAAAATCTGGCCGAGGATGTACATGACACAACTCGAGGGCTTCATTTCACGATGGCGAAAAGGTATGCAAGCTTCGTAAATCCATTTATGGATCAAGCAAGCATCCAGAGTTGGAATATCCGCTTTGATGAGACAATCAAAGAGTTTGGTTTCTCACAAAATCCGGATGAACACCGTGTGTACAAGAAGGTTAATGGAACCGCAATCGTATTCCTTGTGTTATATGTAGATGACATATTGTTACTAGGAAATGATGTCTCTATGCATCTGTAAAAATTTGGTTGTCCAAACAATTTATCATGAAAGACCTTCGAGAAGCAACTTATATCCTCGATAAAGATTTATAGAGATAGATCAAGAGGTTGCTTGGTCTTTCACAAATAACGACATAGACAAGGTGCTAAAGAGGTTTAGCATGGAGCAATCCAAGAGAGGGTTTCTTCCCATTGCTCATGGAAACACTCGAAGTCTATGTGTCCTCGGACACGGGACGAGAGGATGCGTATGAATATGATCCCGTATGCGTCTGCAGAGGATCTATTATGTACGTTAATGTTATGTACGAGACCCGATGTATCATATGCTCTAAGTGTTACGAGCAGATACCAATCGGATCTCGTGAAGGTCATGGGTGATATCAAGAATATCCTAAAGTACTTGCGAAGAACTAAGGATGTTTTCTTGATATATGGAGATGGAAATTTCCAAGTGAGCGGGCATACGGATGCCAGTTTTCAATTTGATAAGGACGATTCCAAGTCCCAATCAGGTTATGTTTTCACATCGAAGCACGGAGCGATCGGTTGGAAGAGTTCCAAACAGAGACGCATCACGATTCAACGACCGAGGCAGAGTACATTGCCGCATCGACGCAAAGCAAAAGAAGCCGTTTGGATCAAGAAGTTCATTACTGAACTTGGTGTGGTTCCTAGCTTTGATGGACCCATACACTTGTATTGTGACAACAATGGAGCTATTGCACAGGCAAAGGAACCAAGGTCTCATCAGCGATCCAAACACGTACTCCGCCGATACCATTTGATTCGGGAGATCATTGCTCGAGGTGATGTCCTCGATAGAGAGAATTCACAGAGCGTAATATTGTCGATCCGCTGACAAAGCCATTGTCACAGAAGAATTTTGATTCTCATGTACTCGCTTATGGTATTAGATATCAAGGCGATTGGCTTTAAGTCAAGTGGGAGATTTGTAAGTGTAAGTCGACTTGTACCATGTGTAAGGCGACTTGTGCTTGTTTCTAAGATCGATAAGTCGACTTGTCCACTCGTGTAAGTCGACTTATATGTCTGATACCATAAGATTGTTAGAGTAGTGCCTCAAAGGCAATCCCTTTAGCGCTTTTGTTCATAGTCATGTATGCACTTTATGAATAAATAAAGCAAGGCATATTTCATTTATTTGATGTTCATTTTATTATGAATTGATTGTGATCTTTAATCAAATTTATGAAGTCCATGATATATGACATAGCATGAAGGAAATTATGATGCGATCATACCATCGAGATTCCTATCATGTGCAATTATGTCAAGATTCAAATTATCCCTAGTCATAGGATTAATGAGACTGGACATCGTTAATCCGGATAGACTAGCACATGTCAAACTCTTTGATTGGATCAAGCAGTGGATCTCAGAAAACTATAAATATTGAGATATTTAGATTTGACATGTGGATGCTTACTAGTGGTAGTAAGTACATTGAATGACCTGCCATGAGATCATCACATGGATGTCCTATACAAATGTCAGTGATAATCTCATCATAGCAATGGTGCAAGTATCCTTAGACTTGAGGTACTCAAGGATATCTTGGGTACTGATTCTGTGCTTTGACTCCATTCCTTGTTGCCTTTTAGAGGTCGCTCATAGGGTGGTGATTGGGTACAGTTTGAGGTATTTGAAGGTAATTGAGTAGCCAATAGAGGATTCACCACTTCTGTGATAGCAGAAGAGATACCTATGGCCTCTTATCAGGATCATTACTTGAAGTCTCGGCGCCGAGAACACACATGTGTCATGAAGAGGGTCTTCATGGACATATCAAGTAATGAGTCCTAGGACGAGAACTGATTACACTTGGACTAGATTTGATCTGATCAGTCTAGTAAGAGTTGACACATTGCCCATACTCAAACCAAGTGGGGTATAGCATGGTGAAAGGACTAATTGCACAAGAATTATCTATGGAAGGGTTCGTGATATGGTTTCATTAGTCAAACCAATTACTTTCCGGTCAATTGGGGTCATGATGTGTTGCTAGATACCGCTCATGACTTGCTCGGATTAAGTGTTAATCTAAGTGGCCAACATAACCGGAACCTAATGGGTCACACGCATAAGAGTGACTCGGAGAATCAGAAATAGTTTGGACGGAGATCCGATATCGGAGAGCAATAGGATTAAATGGATCCCGATGAGATTGGGATATGTCCCGATGAGATCGCGACATTGACATTCTTGAAAACCGCTTCCGACGATCTTTCGCCGACGGGCTCAAGATGGGCGGTAGTAGGATCAATTCTAATTTGACTAGACCTCTTCAAAGAATATATATATGTTAATTAATTAATTAAGAATTGATTAATTATTATATATATATGCTAGTTTCGTGGATGCCTTAGGAATCAAAGTTTGACTTGGTCAAACTTATGATTACCTTGACTTTTAATTGGTTTTAAGCCACCAACGTGGCTAGGCTCTTAACCATGCTTTCTTATACCTTTAATTAGTTAAATAATGATATAAGAAGGCATGAGAAGCCTAGAAGTGAAAAAGCTCGTTGATGAAGGTTGATGGTCAAACTTACTTGTTAAGTTTAGGAAAATTTTGATTTTCAAGGCTTTCTTCATTCCTCTCTTCCTCTCCAAGGCTTCTCCTAGTTATCTCACTTGCTCTCCAAGATCAAGGTTAGTGCTAGACACTCTTTACCTTGTTCTAGCTATTCCGGGTCAAAGGGTTTGTCCTGTTAGGTTTTCGACCTCTGCGTGGATACCGTTAGAGACGGTCTCCTTTGGTCGTTATAGTTTGACTAGTTATACATACACATGGATCCTGGCTTTCGGGAATGTCTCGAGACTCAAAATTTTAAATTCCGCACTGTGTTCATGTGATGAACACCCCGGGATTTTCCTACATTCTCCTCCTCCTCGATCACAACCAGGTACTCACCAAAGTGGCGACCACAAGAAAGTGCCACAGGCGACTTCGGAGAGTGGGAGGAACACATCACGCCTCTAAGCAATTGGTCAACAACAATCGAAATGACCTCCCTCTATCTCCTCGACCTCGACTCAAGGCCCATGACCGGGCGCTACCCTTGGCAAACTTGGGAGGGCCGGGGAAAGCATTAACCTTGACCATGGCTGCACAAACAAAGAAAACATGTTAGAAATCGAACCAAAACCTATAAGTAAGGGAAATAAATCAACCATGAGGGTTCAACCAGGCGGGGCAGTTCTCTCTCCTAGCCCACCAACTTGCGGCGGGGGGTCAATCAGAAGAGAGTTGGCCGAGGCCCCCCACCGTATCCCGAAATAAGCCGAGCGAAATTATACTGGTCGAGCTCTTTTATACGGCTGACCACCTCCTGCTCCTCCCTAGAAAGAAATAGACTTGACGAGTCATTCCATCGCTCGGCTAGGGGATACCTCCACGGCTGGGACTCGGAGGATGAACCCGGAGACTTCACGAAGAAATATTTCGTTCTCCAGCCAGTAATTTGCCAGAAGTCCCGGCTGGGCGATACCGGACATCCTTATACATCAGGGAAGGGATCCCACCCCAGAGCTCGGACTCTGGCTCATTCTTAAGAAGTGTCGCAAGATATTAACCGAGGGCAGACAACTGAATTGGTGGCACAGCAGCACAAGTCCATTAATGAACCTCCACCCATTCGGAGGAATCTGACTCGACCTTAATTGATAGTCAGCGCACACTTCATCTACGATCGGCACGTACGGTAGTCTCAAGCTCCCGACCGAGAAGAAATATTCAGAGACGACAATCCACCCACTTATGCTGCTGTCGATCCTTTCATCCCCCGAGGCCAGCCTAGGCTCCCAGGACCGAGGGATACCGTTCCTACCAATCGACCTACTCAACTCTGCCGCAGACATCTTCTATTTGCCTTTGGGTAATTCCTTTACTACCAGCCCATCTCTCCGCTCCCTTGTCGTAATCTCTTCAACATCCCTCAACCTTGACATCGCCGTCACCTCAGCCATAACTTCCGACGACTTCTCGTCAATACAATCCCTTGGAGAAACCCCACTCCGAGAACCAGTAGACGACATGCTCTCTAAGAGGAAATTTAGAAGAGGAAAATGAGGGAGAGGGACGTACCTATTTAGTGGTAAGAGATCGAAAATTTGAGCAACGCCGAAGACAACTTCTGGGAACTGAGAATAAGAAAGAGCAGAGGAAAGCAAGAGAACAACAAGAATGAAATGAGCGTGAAGAAAAGAAAACCGTCTGTCGACTTTGAACATTTATAGGGAAAACGTTCGAATTGCGATCCAGCCAAAACTCGACGCGTGGAGAAAATCCGAGCTACTCCTGGACACGCAGATGATCCGGCGGAGACAAATTAGGGTTAATCGAACCGGAAGGCGCGAATAATTGAAAGGACGACGGACAAGCGCACAATGGTTACAAAGATGATACGCTTGATTCCAAAAGTCGCCGATAAAGACGCGCCGTCAAATAATAAATGCTTCAAGACCTTCACGACTCGCTAATGATGACCACTGACCGCTTTTAGGCTTAACTGTCACAATAAGTGCCGAGGCCGACCGGTTAGCACTCGGCCGACCGACCCCAAAGACGACGATTACCCTCAACTAGTCGGCACCCGACCGATCGAAACTACCCGGGCTGTCCCATGACCGGGCTACAACAACAATGCCCGACCGATCGACTACTCCATTTAGCTGACCTACAGACGAGCTATATCTCAATGCTCAACCGATCGCCCCAATCACAAGTCGTTCTATGTACGAGCTATGAAACCTCTACATACTCCTCCGACCCTTCTCTACGCTCAGGCTCGAGGAGTAGGGGGCTTATGGTCGGGTCGGCCGTGTCGGGCCCGGATCCAGTCGAAACGACCCGTGGGTCGATCGGTCCACTCTTCAGAATATCAGTTTTACGCCTAGGCCCATGCCCTCCTTGGCCCATCCGTAAAAAGAAGTATCCCATGCAAACACGTAAAGACCTAAACCTAACTGCAAAATCATATATAAGGTATAATTCTCCCATAATTGAGGTACGAAATCATAACCTAGTTTTTTCTCTGCATTGATCAACCTTACCTTCATCAAAAGACTTACTTGAGCGTCGGAGGGGCTAATCGGGACATAACCCCCGACGTGCCTTCCTTGTTTTGCAGGTATCTTTGCGTCAGATTCATCACAGAAAGCAGCAGACTAATGGAGCAGAACGACAACGCACAGTTCAGCCAAAATCCGGCAGAACCAAATCCTATTAGTTATTTGAGTAAGAGATATTAAGTTTAATTAAAATAAATACTATGATGTATTTACATTGATAGAATGTAAAGATAATGATAATAAAAGGAGGTGTTGTTTGAATTTTTAAATAGATAACTACCTCTCTCACTACTTATAAAGTCTTTCAAGTATCTCTCCATCAAATACATACGGAAAGTTACGAAACAAAGGCCAAGAGAGAGAAAACAAAATCTAAAGGATATCTTGCGAAGATTACAAAAGATTATCAAATTTCAAATATACGATAGATCAAGGTACGGATATATTATTGTAAAAATTTATTAGATTCCAAGATCCTGAATTTTATCATGTAAGAAAATATTAACATGTGGTATCAGAGCCTTGAATTTGAGAATCAATAATTTTTCATTGACGATATTATATCAAGACTTATTATCCTATAATTACTTACATGATCCAAAAGATATTTTATCAATTACGGAAGCTTTTGGTTTGAAACGGAAACAATTATGTCTCTTTCTTCTATACGGAACATGGTAATTTTTGTTTCACGAAACGCACATTGTCAAGATGATAAAGGAACGAAAATGTTAAAATGCTTCCTTGAATTCCGGAAGGGCGTGAACGAATTGAATTCAATTACATTAATGAAGTTGGGATTGAATTCAATTTACAATGTTTGGAACAAATCTAGTAATATTATAATTGAATTCAATTACACTGTTTGAAACAAATCTAGTAATATTAGAATTGAATTCAATTACACTTAATTCAATTATCTTCAAAATATATAAACTTCAATTTATATTTGATTTAATAATTAAAATAACTTAAATAAATATTAAGTTTTAAATAATTAAAATAATTTAAATAAATATTAAATTCTAGATAAAAGTTAATTTTAACATGTTTCATTCCCTCGCCTCACGAGCTTGCTTAGTTTTAAAATTTTTAATTAATTAAATTTATTTTTATCTCTTATATAATATTTATAAATAAATTATTAATTAAATAAAATGATACATTTTAAAATTAACTTATATAATATTTATTAAAAATTATTAATTAAATAAAATTAAACTTTTATCTAAAACTTCATATAAAATTAAACTTTTATCTAAAACTTAATATTTATTTAAATTATTTTAATTATTAAATCTAAATTTATTTAAATAATATTATCCAAAATATAAATCATTATAAAATTAGTGATCTTTATTTTTTCTAATATAATTTCTGTTAATATATTATTAAATTATCTTCAAAATATATAAACTTCAATTTATATTTGATTTAATAATTAAAATAATTTAAATAAATATTACGTTTTAGATAAGAAGATAATTTTAAATGTTTTATTTAATTTAATTAATAAAATATTAATAAATATTATATAAGAAATTAAAATAAATTTTAATTAATTAAATTTAAAAACAAAAACAGAGGAAGCTCATGAGACCAGCCTCACCTCGCAAGCTTCCTCTGTTTTTTATATTTTAATTAATTAAATTTATTTTAATTTCTTATATAATATTTATTAATAAATTCTTAATTAAATTAAATGAAACATTTTAAAATTATCTTCTTATCTAAAACGTAATATTTATTTAAATTATTTTAATTGTTAAATCCAATATAAATTGAAGTTTATATTTTGAAGATAATTTAACGATATATATAAAATGAAACATTGTAAAATTAACGTTTTATCTAAAACTTACTATTTATTTAAATTATTTTTAGTTATTAAATCAAATATAATTGAAGTTAATTTTAAAATAATTCATTTTATTTAATTAATAATTTATTTATAAATATTATATAAGAGATTAAAATAAATTTAATTAATTGTTTTAATTAATTAAATTTATTTTAATCTTTATATAATATTTATAAATAAATTATTAATTAAATAAAATGAAATATTTTAAAATTAACGTGTTGTCTAAAACTTAATATTTATTTAATTTATTTATAGTTATTAAATCAATTATAAATTGAAGTTTATATATTTTGAAGATAATTTAATAATATATTAACAGAAATTATATTATTGAATTGAATATAAAAACAATTGAATTAATAATATAATTTTTATATTTATAATAAAATATAATAATAATAATAATGTTATTATTATTACTATGACCCTAATTATTATTAATATTATTTATATTATTAGTCTGATTATTTTTTCCTTAATAATAATAATAATAATAATAATAATAATAATAATAATAATATAATTATTATAATTATTATTATTGTTGTTAAAGAAAATGAAGGGGTTGAAAAAGAGGAGAAGAGGTGGTACTTGGTAGCTGTTGAAGCAAAATCCAGTTGTTTGTGATTTCAATTCACACAAGTTACAATGTGAATTGAAATAACAAAGGAAGGAGGGATTCAACTCATGTCGGAATTGAATTCTAACATTTCTTATTGTTCCAAACGGCTGAATTAATTGAATTCAATTCAGCTCTTTCCAAACAGTGGAAATGGAAATGAACAACGCAATAAACTGCATTCCTTATAAATGTTTTCTTTTATTTTATGGTTTTTCGTTACTGATGGTTTCATTAATGGACATAACAGTTTCTCTCTCTCATTGATTGCGCCTCTCTCATGTATTGTCTCTCTTCTGTGCGTTTTAATTTATTTCCTTTATCATGCCTCTTTAATGCTTCATTGATGAATTAATGCAGTACTTGTTTTGATGCATTAAATACTTCTTGTGTCATTAAATGTAGTTGCCTCTTGATGCATTAAATGCCTATTGTGCCATTAAATACTGTAGGTTTTAATTGTAAACTTTGATGCATAATTTTAGCATCATATATTAATGATTATTAATATAATAGAGTACTTATGTGTATGAACAAGAATTAGTTCAATATAACTTATTATTATTTATTTAATTTGATATTTATATAATGAATAATTTGTTAGTCATCAAAGTGGCCAAATTAGAATGTTTTATAAATATCAAATTAAAATAGATATATAGTTACCCATGATAATGTGATGCTTATGATTGCAATGACATAACGATATTTTTAATGGATATACTAAAATTCATTGATACTAAAATATTTAAGGATCACCCAAAGGTTGATTAGTTAATTTTATATCAATGAGTATAATTGTGATTAATTAGAATGCTTTATTAGATATATTTAGTATATCCAAAGATAACTAATAAATCTAATCGAGTATGCATGATTATCAATTATGTGAATATTACTAAGCATCAATTTATGTGTTTAATATATTGTTGTTTTACCCAAAGGAAAACCACAATATATGTTTATTGTTAAGATATTTGTTATTTAATTTTGATTATGTATTTAAATTATGATTCAAAGCATTAATGTAGAGTATTTCTTACATAAATTTTGCAACATTCAATTCTATTGCTATCCAATCGCAAGCTTCGTCTATTATAAAGTTTAATGAGCTTAACTTTAATGAATGGTGTGAACAAGTTTAGTTCAACTTAGGAATCCTAGATCTTGACTTGGCACTCCAAAATGATAAGCCCGTTGCACTTACTGATAATAGTAGTGTTGAAGAACGGTCTTTTCATGAACGTTGGGAAAGATCAAATAGACTAAGTTTAATGTTTATGCGAATAACTGTGACTAGCAATATTAAGGCTACAATTCCCAATACTAAAAATGCTAAGGAGTATCTTAAGCTTGTTAAAGATATTTCTCAGTCTGATTCTGCTGATAAGTCTCTTGCTGGAACCTTAATGGGTATGTTGACCACCATAAAGTTCGATGGATCTCGTACCACGCATAAGCATGTTTCTGAAATGATAAATACAGCAGTAAGATTAAGATCCATAGGAATGGAATTGAGTGAAAGTTTCCTTGTGCAATTCATTATTAATTCGTTACCTCCTGATTATGGTCCATTCCAAATGAGTTACAATACTATTAAAGACAACTGGAATGTGAATGAACTACAAAGTATGCTTATTCAAGAGGAAGAAAGGCTTAAGAAACAAGGGATTCACTCAATTAATCTCGTGGGTAATCAAGGAGTTAGAAAGAAGTTCAAAAAGGAGGAAAGAAAGGGAAATGATGTATTACATAAAGGTAATGCATCAACTTCAATCTCTAAGAAGGAACCAAGGAATGATAGATGTCATTTCTGTAAGAAAACTGGACACTATCAGAAGGATTGTCTGAAACGTAAGGCATGGTTCGAAAAGAAAGGTAAGCCTAGTGCTTTGGTATGTTTCGAATCTAATTTAGCAGAAGTTCCTTATAATACTTGGTGGATTGATTGTGGATGTACCACTCATATTACTAATACGATGCAGGATTCCTCACGATCCAAACCATAAACCCAAATGAAAAATTAGCCTTCACGGGAAATCGAGCTAAAGCTACGATTGAAGCCATTGGAACTTACCGTTTGATTTTAGACACAGGACATCATTTAGATCTTTTCGAAACCCTTTATGTTCCTACAATTTCTCGAAACTTAGTTTCTTTGTCAAAACTTGATATTGTTGGATATTCCTTCAAATTTGGCAATGGATGTTTTAGTTTGTTCAAACATAATTACCATATTGGTTCTGGTGTACTCTGTGATGGTTTGTACAAATTAAAGCTTGATAACCTTTTTACTGAAACCTTGTTGACCTTGCATCATAATGTTGGTACTAAAAGAAGTTTTATAAATGAAACTTCAGCTTACTTGTGGCATAAACGTTTGGGTCATATATCAAAAGATAGAATGGTCAGATTAGTAAAGAATGAAATTCTTCCAGAATTAGATTTTATTGATCTTGGAATTTGTATAAATTGTATTAAGGGCAAACATACAAAACACATAATTAAGAAAGCAGCCACAAGAAGTACACAACTCCTTGAAATTATACACACTGATATATGTGGGCCTTTTGATGTTCCATTATTTAATGGAGATAAGTTTTTCATCACTTTCATTGACGATTTTTCACGTTATGGATATATTTATTTGCTTCATGAAAAATCTCAGTCAGTAAATGCTTTAGAAGTATTTATAAATGAGGTAGAAAGGCAATTAGATAGAAAAGTGAAAATTGTCCGATCTGATTGAGGTGGTGAATATTATGGAAGATATAGTGAAAGAGGACAATGTCCTGGCTCATTTGCTAAATTTCTTGAAAAACGTGGTATATGTGCTCAATACACAATACCAGGTACACCACAACAAAATGGTGTAGCAGAAAGGCGCAATCGTACCTTAATGGATATGGTTAGGAGTATGCTGAGTCATTATTCTCTACCATCATCATTGTGGATGGATGCATTAAAAACTGCCATGTATTTATTAAATAGGGTTCCTAGTAAAGCAATTCCGAAGACACCTTTTGAACTATGGACAGGTAGGAGACCTAGTTTAAGACACCTACATATTTGGGGTTGTCCGACGGAAGTACGGATATACAATCCATATGAAAGGAAATTGGATTCGAGAACAACCAGTGGTTTTTTCATTGGTTATCCAGAAAATTCTAAAGGGTATATATTTTATTGTCCTAATCATAGTACAAGAATTGTTGAAACTAGAAATGCTAGATTTATTGAAAATGGAGAAATTAGTGGGAGTTCAGAGTCACGGAAAGTAAATATTCAAGAAGTTAAAACGCAAGTTTTCTTGCCTATAACTTCTTCTCAAATGTTTTTTCCTAGAGTTGTTGAAAATTTTAACAACTTACAAGAACAAAAAATGCATGATCAAGAGCCGCAAATGTTGGACCCCGTTTCCGAAGCCCAACATCGGACATGAAAGCGCAATGCGTGTGCGTAAGGTGAGACTTGACAACATGCACTCAAGAAAATTTTTAAATGATTCAATACGTAAGATTTGAAACACAAACATGCATACCTCATTAATATCCAAAGGATGAGTTTTACAAAGCTTTAATATCATTTCAAACCAAATTACAACTTTTGAGTTCAAGAGTCAAAAATACAAAATACCCTTGAACCAATAAAACTTGAAATGTAACTAAAGCCTTGACTTCCAAAAGTATAACTTGAAAGTACATAAGTATAACAACTCGAAGTGATGCCATAACTCTTGACTTACTCAGTTTCTTGCTCGTCACTTGAATGAGGAGAGTAAAGGGGGTGAGCTATAAAGTTCGTGGGAACACATTTATAATATAGAAATAAGCAAAATTATTTAAAAGATAACTCATTGCCGTGGTACACTTTGAAATCATAGTAATTGAGCATATGAGAATTTTCAACTAAAAAATGCTTGATTGATAACAGTTCATGAGTAAAATTTCACATTTGAATGCGTGAAACATGATAACAAATCATAAACACATAAACATAGCATAATGGTTTGGGTTAGCCTTGGTTCATGACACACTACACATTTCCATCGAAATGGTCCTGTGTAGTCGTAGTTCCTTGAGGGAGTCCTTGTGGGGAGCTCCGTGCCACTTGCGGGCAGGCGGACGAAGCCTTTTCATGAGTCAACGTGCACGTGACGGTTCTTGAGGGACATACCACAAACCCACATAACATGCATGATTCAAATTCTTGTAAACTTGATTGCCAAACTGGCACTTGCTTAGAAACTTGCCTTTCATATTTTTCGAAAATCATGATTTCATGTGCATGTATTCTTGAAAGGAGAGAACCCCTTTTTGAAACCTTTTTCAAAAATCATGAATGCAAATCATGTAGCAACATACAATCATTTCACAATAGCAATTAAAGCAAACATTGATGATGAAATTTTAAATCATTCTATCTTTCTTGATATGAACAAAACAATGAGTGACTTATTTACTCTATTATAAATATGAACCCACCTTGAATTCCTTGCTTATACTTGCTTAGGAATGCCTTTCCTCTTGATCCTCTTGCCTCACTTGATTTCCTTCAACAATAACCAAAATCCCCTTCAAATTGGTGTAGAAATTGGAAAGTCAACTTTAACAATTCGAAGTAAAAACTCATGCTGAAACAATAACTCTATTCTTAACTTCCACCCAAAATTTTAGATCTTTATAGATCAATTTATAACTTCATTCCTTCACAAAACATGTAGATCTATGTCTCTAGTTTACAACGCATCAAAAATCACCTAATTTAGACTTCTATAGCAAAAGATATGCCCAAAAATACCAAATTCATCCTTGCAGGAAACTGGGGGCTCGCCACGACGAAGGCCTCGCTCGTCGCGATGAATGACCCGAGCTCGCCGCGATGAAGGCCACGCTCGTCGCTACGAACAGCCCGCTACTCATCGCGAAGAACATAATTTCCTACGTCGCGACGAACACAGACTCGCACGTCGCGACGAACACAATTTCGCACGTCCCGACGTGCGGGTCTGGAGAACGTCTCCGAACCCGATTCTCCAGCATTTTCCCACTTCAATCCTTCCCTTAACCACATGCAACACATCTAAACCTTGATTCATGGCTTAAACTTCAGTTCTAGACTCATTCTAACCCAAAATCAAGCATAACCACAATATGATCATCAACCCAAAGAAAATTTCCAAAAACCCCTAAACTTTCGATTCTAACCCAACCAAGCTAATCTAGGATTTCATTTAACCCAAAATATGAAGAAAACAACCCATACTTACTTGTTGAAGCTTCAAATCCTTCGAAAATCTCAAGAAAGCAAAACCCCAAATCTTTCCTCTTCTTCCTCTCTTCCACCGTAACTCTCTTCTCTTTCTCTCTTCTTTTCTTTTTCTAATTTCTTCCACCTAAGCCCTAAATGAAGATACAAGGACTAAAATGCCCTTCCATGCAAAGCCTTAATCCCTTCATCTTAAATGAACTTCCTATAATGCCCCCTTATATATTTTTACTCTTTCTTAACCTCTTTTTCCAAACCAAACTCAAATTAATCTTAATTTTCCACTAACATATTCCAATTAAATCAAACTATGCATTAAGTCATACAATCGACATAATTCATACTTAATAACATCAAGAAAAACAATTTGGGGAGCAAATGCATGACCAAGCTCCAACTAATGAAGTTACTGTTAATGAACCTATTGTGAATGAGCCACATGAAATTGCATTAAGAAGATCTCAAAGGGAAAGAAGGTCGGCAATTTCGGATGATTATGTAGTTTATTTACAAGAAGTGGAAGGTGATTTAGGTATTGATAACGATCCAGTTTCATTTTCACAAGCCATTGAAAGTGAAAATTATAATAAATGGTTAGACGCCATGAAAGAAGAGTTAAAATCTATGGATGGCAATCAAGTTTGGGATCTTGTTGAATTACCAGAAGGTTGTAAAAGAGTCAGATGTAAATGGGTCTTCAAGACCAAACATGGCTCTAATGGTAATACTGAGAGATATAAAGCTAGATTTGTCGGCAAAGGTTATACTCAAAAGAATGGTGTTGATTATAATGAGACATTTTCTCCTGTTTCTAAAAAGGATTCATTTAGAATTATTATGGCAATGGTAGCTCATTATGATTTAGAGTTCTATCAGATGGATGTGAAAACTTCCTTTCTGAATGGAAATTTAGAGGAAGAAATCTATATGGATCAACCTGAGGGTTTCTTAGTTGAAGGAAAACAAAATGTTGCGTGTAAACTTAAGAAATCAATATATGGACTTAAGCAAGCCTCCCAACAATGGTATCTCAAGTTTAATGATACCATTACTTCTTTTGGTTTTAAAGAAAACACTGTTGATCGGTGTATATATCTGAAGATCAGTGGGAGCAAATTTATATTTCTAATCCTATATGTTGATGATATCTTATTAGCTACTAATGATCTTGAATTGTTACATGAGACTAAGACGTTTCTTTCTAAAAATTTCGAAATGAAAGATATGGGTGAGGCAACTTATGTGATAGGAATTGAAATATTCCGTAATCGATTACAAGGAATGTTAGGGTTGTCTTAGAAAGCATATATCATAAAGATTTTAGAGAGATTCAATATGGATAAATGCTCCGCAAGTATTGTTCCAATTCAAAAAGGAGACAAATTTAGTCTTAAGCAATGCCCAAAGAATGAATTGGAACGCACAGAAATGGAAAAAATTCCTTATGCATCTATTGTTGGGAGTTTAATGTATGCTCAAACCTGTACTAGGCCAGACATCAGTTTTGCTGTTGGAATGCTAGGCAGATACCAGAGTAATCCTGGATTAGAACATTGGAAAGCTGCAAAGAAAGTTTTAAGATACTTACAAGGAACAAAAGATCATATGCTCACTTATAGAAGATCCAATCATCTTGAAGTAACTGGATATTCAAATTCAGACTATGTTGGATGTGTTGACACGAGAAAATCAACTTTTGGCTATCTGTTTCTTCTAAGTGGAGGAGTAATCTCGTGGAAGAGTGCGAAGTAGTCTGTCATTGCTGCATCCACTATGGAAGCTGAGTTTGTGGCATGCTTTGAAGACACGGTTCATGGTTTATGGCTGCGAAATTTTATTGTAGGACTTGGAATTGTTGATAGTATTGCCAAGCTGCTGAAAATTTATTGTGATAATTCCGCAGCAGTCTTCTTTTCAAAAAACGACAAGTATTCAAAGGGTGCTAAACATATGGAAATCAAATACTTTACCGTTAAAGAAGAAGTTCAGAAACAAAGAGTGTCAATTGAACATATTAGCACTAATTTTATGATAGCAGATCATTAACAAAAAGATTGCCACCAAAGACATTTAGTGAACATGTCGAAAGAATGGGCATCATTGTACCATGATTGAACAACATGTTATTATTTATGTATTTTATGTATTTGATACTCTGAACTCATTTATATTTTTTTTTTTGATATTGGATCCTGTTATTTATTGTTAGTAAATATACATGAATGGTTATGTGAATGTTAACAAGATTTGTCTTTTACAAAGACATTATTGTTGAACCATTAAGATATATCTCATAATAGATCATATTAAGTCATGAACTAGTTTTGTGATGCATAGAAGGAAGTATGTCACATTAATAGATATACAACCGCTATGATCCTTTCTAGTTTTATTACTTAATTATGATTAATATTATACGCTAAAGAAAATAAAGGGATTTAATTATATGTGACCCATATATTTTGGTTTAATCATTAAAGTATATTAAATCCCATTAGTTATTTGAGTAAGAGATATTAGGTTTAATTAAAATAAATACTATGATGCATTTACATTGATGGAATGTAAAGATAATGATAATAAAAGGAGGTGTTGTTTGAATTTTTAAATAGATAACTACCTCTCTCTCTCTACCTATAAAGTCTTTCAAGTATCTCTCCATCAAATACATATGGAAAGTTACGAAACAAAGGCCAAGAGGGAGAAAACAAAATCTAAAGGATATCTTACGAAGATTACAGAAGATTATCAAGTTTTAGATATACGATGGATCAAAGTACGCATATATTATTGTGAAAATTTATTAGATTCCAAGATCCTGAATTTTATCATGTAAGAAAGTATTAACAAGAGAAACTTCGTGCCGCTGTGTTTTACCATACACTGTCTCCGATTGATATTCGTGCTCGTTGGAGGATGGTTCAGGGAGGACGTCAAGTGCTTTTATATGTTGAAGCCAGGTTTCGAGATCAAATTTTTATGAAAACATTTCATTTCAATTATTACGTATTAGTTATTATGTACAAAGTTTATTTAATATGCAATATTCAATTATAAAAATAACAAATTTGAAACTATTTAACCTTTTAACTTTTTTATTTAACATCTAATTTAAATTTTTTAATTTAGTTACCAAATACCAACTCTTAGAAATTTGTACAAAATGTTAATGTTATTACTTGTTAACCGATGTGATTAATGGATGGATAGTTACGTAATATTTGTTGTACCGCTACATCAACTAAAAACTAATAAAAATAATAATTTTACTTGAGTTGTATAAATTTTAAAAAGTATGTCAATAAATTGAAAATTTTAAAATTTTAAGTACTAAATAAAAAGTTATAGGAAGTTAAACACTTTAAAATTTATTAGTTTTATAAGAAATCTATGTAATACCTACATCTACATATCAATTGACACAAAAAATATTATGTCAAAAATAATGTCTTATGTAACAAAGATAATAGAATGTTTTGTTTGTTTTATTGGTCACATAAAACTAGCGACAAGATTTAAGAAAATTAATTTGGATTTTAAGATATTATTCATAGCTTAAAATCACCAAGCCCATGGGGTCCAAAAAGCAATGGAGTTAGCCTAGAAATAGAAGTCTAATAAATGCTTAGTTGAAGAATTACAAATGCTGAAAGAAATATACTAAATTTGTGGAAGTCTACGACATGAAAGTTGAGAAAATGGTGGAAAGTAGTTAAAAAAAATATGGTGGAAGGAGTTACTTAAGCTGAATTATTGGATATGTAAGTCAAGGAGATAGTACAAATAGTTAGCTAAAATGTAGGGAAGTGAACAATTATGGCAAAAATTATTTAAGGATGAGAGGATTATAAATTTACCAAGTTATGGCAAAAATCGGTTAAGGTTGAAACGAGTATTAATTCGGCAAGCTAAGGAAAAAACCACTTAAAAATAAGAGGACTGTAAATTTACCAACACCTGGAGAAGAAAGAACACAAAACACAAAACACATTCCTAGACCAATATAATTATAATACAACAAAATTCACTCTCTAGAGAAGTCAATCAACCTAATTCAAACATATTTGTTATTTTTCAATTTTCTTTACTTTGCGAACTCAACATTCTTATATTGAATTCTTTCTTTTAGTTTATGATTTTTTTAACAATTAATAACTTTATTCAATTTAGATTTCATTTCAAAATATCTTACCATTTTGGTAGCTTAGAATTCTATTTTTCTAAATTTTTTGAAGCTCATTATATTGTCGATACAAAGTCTGGTATAAGTTTTGAAAAAATTCCTTCTTGTCATACTCAAATTCTAGATTAACACAAAACAATTTGGCATACTTAGTCGGACCATAATGCCAAGAATATGAAATGAAAAAGAAATCACTTGGCCTTTAACCCTAAAGGAAGAAATGTTAGAAACCAACAGTGATCAAATCATGAGTGCAGTGGAAAAAAATAAAATTTTTACAATTTCTGATCAAATCCTGATAATTAAATAACTTGATTAATAAAACATGAATTGTAAAATAAGAAATTGTACTTGTTTCATTTTTTGTTGTTGAAATCCTTTGATAACTTTTCGACTTGTCAACTATGAATTGTTCAATTATCTAGCCTCAAACTGTATCATCAGAACAACTTCTCAACAATTGAGAGGAATTAAGCAGGAGTCCTAGCTCCTTAATGCTTATTCTTATTTATAGAAAAAACATTGAATTTTTAATTTTTTATTATAATTAATTTAATTTTAATAAAATCAAATATCTCATATTTGATCCCTAAAGTTTCTCAAACTTTTTAATTAAGTCCAACTTAATTAAAATAATTTTTCACAAATTGCTCTTTAATGTGTGTCCCATTAGGTTCCTAATATAATAATAGTGATTATAAATTATAATTCTAATTCATAATTAGAATCTAAAAATTAAAACTCCTTTTAATTTATCTTTAATTCTCCAATTAAAAATCTATAATCGAGATCAAGATTGACGTCTAGCAAGATATCATGACTATCCAAATATCAAGAGTGTCAAAATGGTTTGACTTAATTTTTATAAATGTTTATAATGTATAATTTAATCATTTCATCGCCTAATGTTCTAATTGGATAGAGTATAGACATAATGTCTACTCTTTTGTATCTAATCATGTTCATTATTGCTAATTATTAATTGATTTATAATTGATATTTAAAAACCTTTTAAATGTCAATACACTCGTCGAGAATTTTATAAATCATTACTAATAAAAATAGTAGAACATTCTCTCTAATTACTTTAGAGTGATGAATCTTTGTTGACTTACCCAACTATCTCCTTATTATTCATATTGCATCCAAGTACTACCGACTAAATTATCTTAAGACAATTCATAAGTAGTATTAAATACAGTAATTCCATAGGAGATACCTTATTAATCTCAAGTCTAAGAATAAATTATACAACCATCATTATGAGAAAATCCGTAGATGCATAAGTAATATTCCATTTGGGATTCTCATAATCAAGTCAGTTTAGTGACTTATTCTCTAATAAGCACCTACATATTAGTTTAAGTATCTCTATACTTTAATTTATGAGATCAATTACTTTCTTCACAAGAAAGAAACATAATGTGTGATAGTTTTACTATTGCAACAATATCTCGCCTTAATGAAACTACAACTAGGAACATTTAAGAATAATATGTAAATGTAAACTAAATATTATAATTATAATCTCATCATAATTTCAATTACAGTAATTATTCCAGAATTTTACCTTTAGTATTAAAACATCAAATGTAATTAAATTAATACACAAAGATAAAGAATGCATTTTAATAATTATATAACAATGTAATACCACAAATTGAAACCAACCGATTGGCTGCAAGGCATAAACTAATAAAAAAATCCCTAAAACCATAGGGAATGAAGGCTTTGTATCCTAAATGGTAGAAAATCTATAAAAGGAAACCTCACCTTTAGCTAGCATTCTTGCAAGAAAGAATCCAAAATCACCATAAAAACGATGTTGTTTGCGTAAATGAAATTCTAGAGTTAAAGTCTAGCATTGCTTCCAAGTTGATTGCAAAATCAATTACTTTTTTAAAGTTAAAAACTACAAGTATACGGATCGTTGCTTGTAGTAAAAAGCAGGTGTCGTCCCACAGAGATTGTGCTTAGGCATCATTTAATTCAGGTTGTGTTTTGTTTAAGACTTATATTTGAATAATAAACTGAAAAGTAAACTAAATTAAATAAACTAGCAACAATCGAATAATGCAATAATGGAAATTCATAAAGAGAATTAATCAAGTTATGAGAGAGGGGATTTTACCTATCATCAATGCTAATATGACCTTTTATGTGTTTATAGGGTGTCGGTTCTAGATGATCGTAAGGTTGATTACTTTCTCTTGAGTTATATCATTCCCTAAATTAGAAACCCTAATTAAATTATGGACTTGCAATCTCTAAATTCACAAATTACTTATAATTCTAATTAGTTCTAAAGCTCACTAATAAACAATCGGGTCTCACATGGGATCTCTCTCTATGAAATTACTGATTAGATTGATTATGTGGTCAATTAGATTGCCTAAATCTTGTTGATCCAATCTAATCATTTTTATCCGGTTCACCCTCTCGATTTATTACCGAAATATATAAATACATCAACCAATCATAATATCCAACTCAAGTAAACATAAATCAACTAGATTAACGTTAAAGATAAGCAAAATCCTTAAGGTAAAGTTAGAACATCATGAACAACTAAAAATCCATATATATACAACCCATCTCAATCTTACACATTAAATGAATAAAAAGGTAAATGGGAGGAAATGAAACTCAGGTTGGATGATTTGGGAGAGCAACGACATTGGGAGATCACCTATTTTGGGAAGCTTCGACATCAAAATCTTTTCTTCTTTTCTCTCTCTTCTTTCTTTCTCTCTTTTTGGTTTCCAAATGTAGGCGGAATCTAGGCTCTCCTTTAGGGTTCCATCATTATCCTTTTATAGTCTTTTCCAATTAAGATAACCCTAGTGTCATTTTGGGGTTTGAAATGTCCGTCGAAAACCTAAATCTAAAAGTGACTATGTGACTGTCGTGGCCTGGTTATCAACTCTTTGTCACGATTGTTGGAAATCCACCACAATTGTGGTCTTATGTTTGAGCTTCTGTTATGATCATAGCCTTATTATTGAGCTTCAGTGTTGGGTCCCGATTCCTCTTTCTTATTGAATTAGCATATTTAATTTTATTTTGAGGTTTAGTTTGCTTAATTTTCTTTGAGTTAGAATAATTTGAGGTTTTAGCACCTCGGTTGATGGAATTTAAATGGAGGGATTAAGTTTAAATTAGAGTTTTGTATGTTGTTAGTAAAAAGTAAAGGAATAAGATGGTATGGGGGCAATTTGGGTAGATCACTTAGGTTTTTAAAGGTTAAGGCTTATAAGGAGGGGTAACTTAGTCTTTTTAGTTTCATTAAAAGAAGAAGGGAGGAAACAAAACCTCATTATCGTTAGTGAGAAAGAAAGAAACGAAATTTACAAGGAAATGAGAGTGTGAGTTTCGGTTGAGTGGATACAATAAGAAGAAGAAGAAGAAAACTAGGGTTTTGTCATTTCTTGCTTTAGAAAGGTGATTTTAAGAGTTCTTTAAGAAGGAAAAAGGAAGGGGAAGGTTTAATCTTCCATTGGAGGCAAGAATCAAATTTCGTGGGTGGCTTTTAAGGTGAGTTATTTTTGAAATCCTTTGGAATCTTTGATGGGTTTTGGTTCAAATAGCTTAGGAAAAGCATGGGTAAGGTTTTATAGGATCAATTTCATGCTTTTATTGCCTTAAATTGCCCAATTTCGATATCCCTTGTAATGTTGGGATTTTTGTGTTTTGATGAAGGGCAAGAGAGGCAAGTGGAGTTAGAGGAAAGGCAAATTGATCAAGCTTAGAGCTAAAGGAATTAAGGTGGGTGATCTTTTAATAATTGAGTTAATAAGCACATTAAATTTCTTGTCATAAATGCCATTTATTGCTTTCCAATGACTTGCCAATGTTGTACTTATTACTCTTTGGGATAATTTAAACTTGTATTATGTGTCTTTTGTATGTAAATACATTGTGGAAATATTTGTAAAATTGTTTGTCAAGTGAAAAAGATTAGAATATGTGATTTCGAAAAAATGCCATTTTGGGCAATTATGTGTGAATTATGTGAAATGCATGATTATATGAGTTTGTGGTGGTCCCTTAAGAGTCAAGTGCACTTGTTTGTTCATAGGCTTCTCCCGCCTGCCCGCTACCGACATTGGAGCTCCTCACGGACTCCCATAAGTTCACGGCTACACATGACCGCTTCGCGAGAATGTGTAGTACGTTCTGTTTGGATCCACCCAAACCATCTTCTATGTGTTTATGTGACATTGCTTTGTATTTGTTGATTTTGTAAATGTTTTGATCAATTGAAAATGATGGGGATTTCTTTATGGAAAAAATGATTTTGGTAAAATTGCTTTGAAAATAATTGTTAAAGAATTTTACATGCTTGTTCTTGGTTATTAAATTGTTACCCACTGAGCTGTCAAGCTCATTCCCTATTTTCTCCTCCACAGGCGACGAGCGAGAAAACGAGTAACTGCATCAGGATTGAGGCATTACTCCTATGTATTTTACTTTTGAAGTCATCTTTTGGGAAACAAGGCTTTAGATTGCATTTTGGAGAAAAGTTTCGGTTCATGTAACCATTTTTTGCATTTTTTATTTTTGATACTTTGATGTGATTAGGGATAAAATGCCCTCTAAAGCTTTGTAATAACTTATGTTTTCATGTAAATGAAAGAGATTTGGGTTTTATTGTATTTTGCATATGTTTGATCAAAATGTGTTGTGGTATGGTTTGAGAATGGCTAGAAGAGTAGGTTTGTGGTTGCTGCCTTTTTGCATAGCTTTAGGATGAAGTTTTGTGTAAGGTGGTTGGATTTGGGAGATTGAAGAATGTGGATATAGAAGTGGTTGTGCAGGTGCTGGAAAATTGGTTGAAGGTTGAAGAATTTGGCTAGTGAAAATTTAGGGGAGATGCTATCAAAATTTGCATCATGGGCAGAAACTTTGACAGAGTTTTTGACCCTCTTAGAGTTTGAATTGGATTGGAGGGTCTTCTTGAAGGTTGTAGTTCATGTTTAGAGCTTTCCATTGGTATATAATATGTCACTTTTGGACTTAGAATTAAGAAGTTATAAGGTTTGAAAGAATGCAGTTACTGTTGGAAAGTGTATTGTCCAGGCAGTATATTTGGAAGGGTTTTTTCACTTCCTTAAAGCCTTCATTGATTTTTGTATCCTTCATGAAAGTCGTAAATCGTCTTTTTATTTTTTCATTGATGTAAAATGTGACATTTTTGGGCCATTTAGTTGAAAGATATGATTTTTGAAATTCTGTTATTGTGCATGATGTTTTTATTTTAAGCAGTCTTTTTGACGTAGCTTTTGACTCCCTTAAAGGCCAAATTAGTTTTTAAATCCTTTATGGAAGTTGTAGAGCTTCCTTTTACCTTTTTATTGATATCAAATTTTAGAATTTTAGAATTCGGTGTGAAGAGTTATGAATTTTCAAAATTTCAGGTGTATTGATTTGTTTTTTTTTTAGAATTTATTTTCGAAACTTGCAGGCGCCCTTGCGAGGGCGAGCTCCTTGCCCTTGCGAACGGCTCGCGATCGCGAGTGCTCACGCGTGAGGTGACGCTGTTTGCAGGAAAAAATTAAAATTTTGGTTATTTTAATTATTTAGTTGAATTTCTATTTTTTCCTTTGTTCCAAATTCAACCTCCTATCACTCTTTTGCTTGTAATTTTTTCGTTTGACCTTCGATTTAATTGATTTTCGAAGCATTGGTTTTCTAATATTTTTTCTACCATTTCATGCAAAATTTACAATTTTCAGGATTGAGTTGAAATTTATAGATTAAATCGAAGGGAGACAGTTAAATAGAGATATTGAATATGATTCCGTATTTGGGCTATTTCTCGATTTATAGAGATCTGATTGAGGAGATTTTTTATTCTAATTAACCTAGAGACATGATTTTTTTTTAGATAGAAGTCAGTTTTTAATTTGGGCCCTAAGGATTTCAATTTTTAGGAGGGAAATTAAGGTGAATTTTACAAGATTTTTTTAGATGTAATTAAAATAAGTTCGTATTTGAGATTTGACGTGGTGGGGAATTCCTCCCTTATGGGCTGTGTATCCAGATGTCACGTAGGACGTTGGACACGTGACTCACTAGGGTGGGGTTCTAACATTCAGTCACGATCATGACCCTATGTTGGTGCTTCTGTCATGATCATGGTAGGTTCCCCACGATCGTGGCCTTGAGTTTTGGTATCTCCTCTGAAACTCTTCCGAATTCCTTGAAACACTAATAAATTCATCACAACATCTCATATATATATATATATATATATAAGAAAATATTTTTATTTATTTTATGTATATACATAATAGATTTAAAGACAACTCGATTTATTATTTTTAAAAATAAATTATCAAATAAAATGTTAATAATAAAATATTTCTGTAAATGATATCTAAATTATATCTAAATATATAATATGTTTTTTTGGGTGTTTCAGGTTCAGGTTTAAACCTAAACCTATAAATCAGGTTCGGTTCGGTTAACCTGCTATAGGTTCAGGTTAGGTTCAGTTAACCTAGAACCATAAGTTAGAAACCTGAACCTGAACCATGAACCTGATTTTTAGGTTGGTTCAACCAAACTCGAACTCGAGTTCAGATAACCTTATTTATAGGTTCGGTTCATGCGGTTCAGTCCAGTTCATGTGTTCATGGATTTTTTGAACACCCCTATGATATTGAACCTCAAAAACATGTTCTCACCCAAAAAACACTTACAACACAAATGTTTATGAACTAACACAATTCTTAAGCTAAGCACACTAAATAATAAACTTAACCATTAAACACATATCAAATTACCTACAAAAATATAATGCAATCTATACCCATCAACATCCACACACTTAAACTTTTGCTTGTCCTCAAGCAAAGATCAAATATAACCAATAAGATTTTATCACTTCATTTTCACAAAAATTCAAGCATGCAATCCCTCAAACTTTGGCCCACTCAAGTGTTAAGCTACTCTACATATCATGAATAATTTTTATTGGTGCACAACCCGTGAAACCATCACTTAAAGATAAGTATAAATTCAAAATGGACCCTCCCTACGAATTTCACTCATTTCTCTCAAGGGTTTGATGGTTAGTGTTTCGCTCAAACTTCCTATTGGAAACCATACTATCATAGGCTTACTAATATACCAATTCTTTTTCACCATGATTGTATGCTAAGATAGATCAAAGGGCTTTGTTTTGGGTTGAAATGTGGCTAGGGTTAAGGTGGGTTCAATAGGTTTTAGGGGTATATCACAAGCATTTACAAACTACTAAGTGTACCAAAGGATGACAAAGATAAACTTCTAAGATAAGTAAATAGATAAAACTACTTCGTAGCACCTATTATAGCTACTACATTTCATTCCTTTTTCTTTTATTTCTTTTCTTCTTTTTTGATTTTGTTCTTTTCTTTTTTCTCTTTTTTCTTTTCTTGTAAAAAAGAAACAATGGATAGAAACAACTATATGCAATGTGCTCTTAACTTGTGATTCCACACTAAAGTATCACTTAACACTCTATTAACTTATGATTGGGTAAGCTAATGGGGTTTGTAATTTTAAAAAATGGGTGATTTCAAGAAATAAAAAGCTAAAGGCTCAATGGGGCTAGTAAGGGATAATAAAAGGGTAGGTCATTTAAGCCAAAGGTTAAAATAAGAAGGCCTTAATCATTTCTATCTAGCATGCATCTAGTAGATTTAAACCGATTCAAAGCAAGTTCTGAAAGTAATTAACTAAGGAAGCATCACACAAACAAGGAAATGAAATGATTATAGAATAGCGTCATAAAGGCTCAATTCCTCATATAGGCTTAAATAAAAATCCATTATGTTTTTATACATTACCTCATTGTTCAAGTGTCAAGTTTTGAGTAAGCTTATGTGGCCAACTACTTTCATCACTCTATATGGTTTACTCTCCACTCAAGTAGCCTAATTTCAGTTCACACATGCATTTAATCTCATTCCAACTAGCATGATATATTCTTATGGCAACACATTCATCCCAAAGATTCAAATGTAAGGAAAATGACACACCTAATACTAACAACCTAACATGCATCCTAATTGACATGCAAAAAACAAACATAAATGCAAAGACTACCTCCTCACACTTGAACAAAACATTGTCTTTAATGTGAAAAGGAGAACACCTAAAACCAACAAACAACATAATGAAAAACAAAACACAAAAACAAAAGAAGAAGAATAATAAAAGAGATTAAGGTCAAGATGGGCTCAAAGTGGTGGGGTTAGTGGAGGTGGCGTATATAGAAATAAGTATCTTAGGTGGGAAGGTAAGGGTTTTAGTTATACAGTAGGAGGCTTTACAATGGAGGGTGGTGTGGGTGCATCTACTCTCTAACTTCTCTTACTCAGCCTCCTCACACAATTCCTTTTTGCTCACCCTTTCATCCCTATACACTTCAACAACTTCCTCAACCTCCTTTTCAATTTCCTTCCCAACTTCCTTCAGAAAATCATCCACAACATCAATCTTCATACAAGCACTTCCATCCATTGGCTTTTTCAAAGATTTAGTCATATTGAATTCAACTTGCTCATCACCAATTCTCAAAACTAGTTTTCTTTAATGCACATCAACTAATTCCCTACTAGTATTTATAAAGTGCCTACCCAAAATCAATGGACAATTCCTATCTTTTTCAAAATCCATCATAACAAAATCAAAAAGAATTATAAATTTATCCACTTTTACCAGAACGTCTTCTATTACCCTAAATGGACTCTTGATGGATTGGTTAGATAAGCATGGATGTTGGCTTGACATCTCGTAGCCTCAATTTTCTAAAAATAGACAAAGGCATCAAGTTAATACTTACGCCTAAATCACAAAAACATTTAGAAAATTCAAAATCACCAATAACACATAGAATAGTAAAACTCCCTGGATCTTGTAGTTTTGAAGGCATTGTGCTTGTAATAATCAAACTACAGTTCTTTATCAAGGTCACCATCTAATTGTCCTCCCAAATGCGTTTGTGTCAATATATCCTTAAGAAACTTCCCATACTTAGGCATACATTGCAATGCTTCCTCCAAAGATAAATTAATCTGAAGTTTCTTCAACTTCTCCAATAATTTAGAGAATTGAGTGTCAACCTGATCTTGTCTCACCCTCTATAGACATGGAATCTTAGGTTTGTAGGGTGGTGGTGGTACATATGGCTTCTCTTCTTATTTTTCTTCTACCTTTTCCTTTTGTTGGCTATCTTTTTGCACACTTGGCTCCTCCAATTGCTTGCCACTCTTAAGTGTGATCGCCTTAAGTTGTTCCTTTGGATTGGCCTTAGTGTTGCTTAGTAAGCTTCCTACATCCCTAGAAGACAAAGCATTAGCAAGTTGACCTACTGTACCTCTAAGTTGTGGATGGATGAAGCGTGGTTCTTCATAATCTGGTCAAACTTTGTCTCCATTCTTTTTCTGACTCTCTAATAATCTTCTTTGACCTCCCTCTCATCTTGAGAAATTTGAAACCAATACATGAGAGATCCTTGCATTCTCACTTGGCCACCTGCAATGTTAGTACTCTGCAAAAAAATTGGGTGATTTTTCCACCCAGGATTGTAAGTATTAGAGTATGGATTATTACCTTGTTGCGATTGACCCAAGTAATTTACTTATTCTGTACCACTCATTCTTAGCAAGAAGCATTCAATTATTGTTAGACCCCGTTTTCGGAGTCCAACATCGGACACGGAAGCATGAGGCTTGGGCTTGGAGGGAAGGCTTAGAAGTTGAAAATTTAGAAGAAAAGTCCCTCGGAAGCAAAGGTGGGCATCGCCGCGGTATGTTGTTTTGCCGCGGTGAAACCTATCGGGGATGTACGCCGCGAGGAGCAAATGGCCTTTTACCGTGGCAAACCCGCTATTTAATCTTCGCCGCGGCGAGCAAATGGTCTCGTCGTGACGAAAGCCTTTTCCCAAAGAACCCATAACTTAAAATTTTCAGCCATTTTCATCAAAACAACACAACCCAAAATAAACTCAAAAAGCAAACTTAAACATACACTCAAACAATCTTCTAAAATCTTATTCTCATGGTAAAATGATTCAAAGCAAAAGTTTGAAGCTAAAACAATATCAACCATATCTCATTGATAACCAAAAGAAGAGTTTTACAAAGCTTTAATGGCATTTCAAGCCATAATACATCATTTGAGTTCAAGATACATCATTTGAGTTCAAGAACCAAAAATACAAAATATACTTGAACTAATAAAACTTTAAATGTGACTAAAGCCTTGAATTCCCAAAAATCTAACTTGAAAATACAAAAATATGACAATTCGGAGTGATGCCGTAACTTTTGACCTACTCGATCTCTTGCTCATCACCTGAATAGGGGGAGGAGAATGGGGGTGAGCTATAAAGCTCGTGGGCAACAGATTTATAATAAAGAAATAAGCAAAACTATTTTAAAAAAAACTCATTGCCATTGTACACTTTCGAAACCATAGTAATTTCATATGTAAATATCATCATCCCAAAATGCTTGATTTTCAAACAATTCATGAGCAATTTTAAATCATGTATGCATCAAACATGTTAACAAATCATAAGCACATAAGTACAGCAGAATAGTTTGGGTAAGTCCAAATTCATGGCGCACTACACATTCCCATATAATGGTCCTGTGTAGCCGTAAAATTCTTGAGGGAGTCCTTAAGGGAGCTCCATGCCACTAGCGGGCAGGCGGAAGAAGCCTATACTTGGGTCAACGTGCACGTGACAGTTCTTGAGGGACTACTACAAACCCACATAACACATATTTCATGAACTTGAAAACTTGTTTCCCAAAATGGCACATTTTCTTGAAAACTTTCTTTTCATATACTTGACATATGTCTTGAAAATCATTCTTGCAAACATGATTGTATAAATGTGTGTTCTTTTCAAATGACAAACACTTTCATAAAACATCCCACAATTCATGTAGCAAACATATAACATATTTCACAATTCATTCAAAAAGAAATAAAGGCAACATTGATGATGCAATTTAAATCATGAAGCTTCCTTGATTTGAAGAAAACAATGAGTGGCTTATTTACACTATTATAAACGTGTACCCACCTTGAGTTCCTTGCTTATAAAGCTTAGGAATGTCTTTCCTCTTGTTCCTCTTGCTCCTCTTGACTCACTTGATTTCCTTAAACAATAACTAAAATTTCATTCAATTTGGTGTAGAAATCGAAAAGTCATACTTTAACAATTCGAACTATAACTTATGCTGAAACAAAAATTCTATACTTAATTTCCATCCAAAAGTTTAGATTCTTAGAAACTTAATTTCAATTTAATTTCTTCACAAAAATTGTATCCCTATGTCTCTAGTTTACAAATAATCAAAAACTACCTCATTTGGACGTCTACAACAAAAGTTATGTCCAAAATACCAAAACATGTCTGTGCAGGAAAATGGGTCCTCGCCGCGACAAGTATGCGTCGCGGCGCGTGCCGCGATGTGCGCATAAACAGGTCGCGACGTGCGAGGCCAAAATCCTCCAAAAACTTGTTTTTCCACATTCTTCAACCATATTCCTCCCATCTTTCAAATATAACACATCTAAACCCTAACTCATCTCTTATACTTCATTTCTAAGCTCATTCCAACCCAATATCATTAACAAAACATCAAAATTTATCTTTGATCACTAACCCTAAAAGAGAACACTTGCATATAGCATTCACTAACACTTTCCACACAAGTTAAGCTATATTTGGGGTTTCATTTAACCAAAACAAGATGGAATAAACTCATACTTACTTGTTTTAGCCTCAAAGTCTTCAAGTTCTTCAAAATATCCCAAAACCCTAGCTTTTCCTCTTTTTCTCTTCTTCTTCCTCTTTTCCACGATTTTGCTTCTCTAACATACAAGACTACAATTTACTTCTATCATTTATACTCTAAATGCTTGAGCAAAGTCCATTATGCCCTTCCATGTAATGTCTTAGCCTCTCAAACTTAAGTGATCTTCCATTTTTGCCCTTATACACTTTTACTTCTTCATTTTCACTTACACCATACTATACTCCAACTTAATCTTAATTTCTCCATTTAATACTTCCAATTACATCAATCTAAGCAATAAATCCTCCAATCATTGACATGCTAATTAAACTTTAAAATAAATAATTTATCTAGAAAAACCACATAATCAAATCAATTTATACTTAATAAAATCAATAAAAATTTGGGGCCCAACATTTCTCCCCCTCTTAAAAGAATTTCGTCCTCGAAATTATTACCTGAGTCATCGAAGAGTTGTGGATACTTCTCCTTCATGGCTTCCAATGGCTCCCACGTTGCCTCTTCCACCGAATGGTTTCTCTACAGGACTTTGACTTGCTGAAACGTCTTGTTCCTGAGGACCTTTTCCTTGGTGTCCAAAATCTCCACTGGAATCTCCTCATAACTCAAATCATCTCTCAACTGAACCTCAGTGGTCTGAATGATATGAGACGGATCCGATCTATACCTCCTTAGCATGGAGATATGAAAGACATCATGGATCTAAGACAATTCTGGGGGTAACGCTAACCTGTAGGCTAGTGGTCCAATCCTCTCAAAAATTTCATAGGGACCCACATATCTCGAACTCAACTTGCCCTGCTTTCCAAACCTCATTACTCCTTTCCAAGGAGACGTCTTAAGAAACACTTTCTCACCGACTTCATACTCCATCTCTTTTTGGTGTGCATCAGTATAGCTCTTCATTCTATTTTAAGCTGCCTTAAGCCGTTGCTTAACCAGATTGACTTTATCAACTATCATGTGAATCAATTCTGGTCCTATCAGTTTCCTCTCTCCTTCTTCATCCCAGCATATCGGAGTTCTACACCTTCTTCCATACAATGCTTCGTAAGGAGCCATCTGAATGCTCGAATAGTACGAATTATTATAAGCAAATTTGACTAATGGCAAATGCTCATCCTAAGCTCCTTTGAAATCCATGACACATGCCCTGAGCATTCCCTCAAGTGTCCGAATGGTGCTCTCAGATTGACCATCAGTCTGAGGGTGAAAAGCTGTGCTAAAATTCAACTTAGTTCCTAAAGCTTCTTGCATGCTTCCCCAGAATCTCGAAGTAAACCGAGGGTCTCTATCGGAAACTATAGAATATGGAATCCCATGTAATCTCACTATCTCATCAATGTACTTTTTTGCTAGCACATGCAAAGAATCAATCTATTTAATTGCTAGAAAATGGGCTAACTTTGTCAACCGATCCATAATAACCTATATGGAATCATGCTTCCTACTGGTCTTGGGCAAACCCATCAAAAAATCCATGGTTACCCTTTTCCACTTCCACTCAGGAATGGACAATGGCCTTAACTTGCCTGAAGGTGCCTGGTGTTCAGCCTTGACTTGCTGACACACTAGACACTTACTTACATACTCTGCTACATCCCTCTTCATGACCTTTCACCAGAAATGCTCTCTCAAATCCCTGTACATCCTGGTGCTACCTAGGTGCATGGCATAAGGCACATTGTGTGCCTTATCCAAAATCTCATCCTTCACCTCCTTGACATTTGGAATACAAAGTCTGTTTCTTACTATCATGAGCCCATCATCCCTCACTACTACTTCAGAATTCTTATCATTGTGAATTTCTTCTCGAAGCTTGCTTGATTCTGCATCCAGTGCCTATAACTCCCTAACCTTCTCCCTGAGTATTGGCCTCACTCTGAAGTTAGCTAGAAGGCGATTTGGTTCCTCCTGCTTCAAGCCTATCTTAAGCTTGGCCATCTCTTCTAATAAAGGTAGATAAACTGTCCGAACATGGGCTATGGAAGACTTCCTACTCGAGGCATCTACTACGACATTTGCCTTGCCTGAATGGTACTCAATCAACAAATCATAATCTTTAAGCAATTCAATCCACCTTCTCTGTCTCAAATTCAGCTCCTTTTGACTCAATAGGTACTTGAGACTTTTATGATCAGTAAAGATCTTCTTCTGAACCCTAAACAAATAATGTCTCCAGATCTTCAAGGAAAAAATCACAGCTGCCAATTCCAAATCATAGGTCGGATAATTCAACTCATAAGGCTTCAGTTGCCGTGAAGGATAAGCTATCACCCTGTCTCCCTGCATCAATACACAACCTAGACCCTTCCTCGAAGCATCACTATACACTATATACCCTTCATCTCCAATAGGCAGAATCAAAACCGAAGCACTTGTTAATCTGTGCTTGAGCTCCTCAAAGCTCTTTTGGCATTCATCACTCCAGATAAACTTATGATTCTTCCTCAATAACTTAGTCATCGGGGCAGCTATCATGGAGAATCCTTTTACAAACCTCCTGTAATAACCTGCCAGACCTAGAAAACTCCTCACCTCTATCACTGTCTTGGGTGCATGCCAATTCACCACTGCTTCAACCTTCTTTGGATCAACATGTACACCATCTTTCGAAATCACATGTCCAAGGAATGTCACCTCATGAAGCCAAAACTCACACTTGCTGAACTTAGCATAAAGTTCTTTCTCCCTCAATGTCTGTAATACAATCCTGAGATACTCCTCATGTTCTTCTTCACTCTTGGAATACACCAGAATGTCATCTATAAACACTATGACAAACTGATCCAGATACTCCTTGAAGACCCTATTCATAAGATCCATGAAAGCAGCTGGAGCATTGGTCAAACCAAATGGCATGACTAAAAACTCATAATGTCCATACCGAGTCCTGAAGACTATCTTGCTTACATCAAACTCCTTGATTCTGAGCTAATGATAGCCTGACCTGAGATCAATTTTGGAGAAGACCCTTGCTCCCTACAGCTGGTCAAACAGATCATCTATTCATGATAGAGGATACTTGTTCTTAATTGTCACCTTGTTGAGTCTCCGATAGTCAATACACATCCTCCATGTTCCATCTTTTTTCTTGACAAACAGAACCGGCGCTCCCCAAGGTGATGAACTCAGTCTAACATATCCCTTCTCTAACAGCTCCTCCAACTGTTCCTTTAACTTCCTTAACTCAGCTGGAGCCATCCTATAAGGTGGTACTAAAATAGGTGCGGTTCCGAGAATCAAGTTGATGACAGACTCGATTTTTCTCACCGGTGTCAAACCTGGTAATTCCTCTGGGAACACATCTGGAAACTCCTTTATAATCAGAAAACCCTCTAACTTCCCTTCATTCGCATCGGTATCCACAACATGTGCCAAGAAGGCTCCACACCTCTGGCCCATCATTCTATCCGCTATCATAGTCGAAATAAGTCTTGGCGATGGTGTTTTCCTGTCCCCTCTGAAAATCACCTTCTCACTGTTGCGCAGATCAAATTCCACCTCTTTCAGGCCACAATCCAGCTTTGCCAAATATTTCTCCATAGTATCCATTCCCACCAATATAGTGCATCTCCCTGTAACAAACTAACTACATAGTCTAACTTCTCCACACCTGAGCACTTCATTTGAAATAGAACCCTCTCGATCCTCTTCAACCAGGCTTCAGTCTCTTTCAGATTCGTCGTTCCATTGAAATCCACAGCCCCAAACTTACGGAGCTTGTCATACTGTCCACTCCTGTCTATTGGAGCTTGCATCGGAACCTGAGACCTTTGACCCATGGCATACGTGAAAGCCTAAGCAAAGGCTTGAAAGAAACTCAGATCCATGGGATTTGCTTGAGGCATAGGAGGAGGCGGTGGAGGCACTTCTTGTTGCAAACTAGGTGCCTCAAAATTCGGAGAAGAATGTGTCCCAGCATCTTGTGGGACATGGGATTCATCCATGTTCCCTTGGTGAGAATGAGATCGAGTCATAGCTCCTCGAGTTCTCTTTCGAGGCAGCTTTTTTACTCCTTCAATATAAAACCATTGAAAACCTTTAGTTCAAGCAAAACAATTTTCAAAGTATATAAAATAGTTCAGATCATATAAAACAATTCAAATCGTGTAAAATAATTCAAAACAATGCAAGTTGTTCATTAAAACAATGCAATGCAAACCTGGACCTAAACCTAGTTGCTCTGATACCACAACACGCTAGACCTCGTTTCCGGAGCCCAACATCGGACACGGAAGCATGAGGCTTGGGCTTGGAGGGAAGACTTAGAAGTTGAAAATTTAGAAGAAAAATCCCTCGGAAGCAAAGGTGGGCATCGCCGCGGCGTATGTTGTTTCATCGTGGCGAAACCTATTGGGGACGTACGCCGTGGCGAGAAAATGGCCCTTCGTCGCGGGGAACCCACGATTTAATCTTCACCGCGGCGAGCAAATGGTCTCATCGCGGCGAAAGCCTTTTCCCACAGAACCTATAACTTAACATTTTCAACCATTTTCATCAAAACAACACAACCCAAAATAAACTCAAAAAGCAAACTTAAACATACACTCAAGCAATCTTCTAAAATCTTATTCTCATGGTAAAATGATTCAAAGCAAAAGTTTGAAGCTAAAACAATATCAACCATATCTCATTAATAACCAAAAGAAGAGTTTTACAAAGCTTTAATGGCATTTCAAGCCATAATACATCATTTGAGTTCAAGAACCAAAAATACAAAATACACTTGAACTAATAAAACTTGAAATGTGACTAAAGCCTTGAATTCCCAAAAATCTAACTTGAAAATACAAAAATATGACAATTCGGAGTGATGTCGTAACTCTTGACCTACTCAATCTCTTGCTCATCACCTGAATAGGGGGAGGAGAATGGGGGTGAGTTATAAAGCTCGTGGGTAATAGATTTATAATAAAGAAATAAGCAAAACTATTTTTAAAAAAATACTCATTGCCATTATACACTTTTAAAACCATAGTAATTTCACATGTAAATATCATCATCCCAAAATGCTTGATTTTCAAACAATTCATGAGGGATTTTAAATCATGTATGCATCAAACGTGTTAACAAATCATAAGCCCATAAGTACAGCAGAATGGTTTAGGTAAGTCCAAATTCATGACACACTATACCTTCCCATATAATGGTCCTGCGTAGCTATAAAATTCTTTAGGGAGTCCTTAAGGGAACTCCATGCCACTAGGGGGCAGGCGGGAGAAACCTATACTTAGGTCAACGTGTACGTGACGGTTCTTGAGGGATTATCACAAACCCACATAACACGTATTTCATGAACTTGAAAACTTGTTGGCCAAAATGGCACATTTTCTTGAAAACTTTCTTTTCATATACTTGACATATGTCTTGAAAATCATTCTTGAAAACATGATTGTATAAACGTTGTTGCGGTCTAAACAAAACAATTAAATTTTATCTAAACCAATTAGAGGCAAGTGCACCCCGTCGACAAGTAATATAAATCGGTAAGAACCGGATATCGTACCCAAGGGAAAAAATTTCCAACACGTAAGACAATTAAATTAAACGATGAAAAAATTACTTCGACGATAAAAAAAATTGATTGATTTGAAAATAAAAAAATAAAGCAAGCAAATTAAAAAAATATGAAAAATGCAAGGTATAAAATAAAACGACTAGATTTAATCAAATGACAAAAATCGGTTAAGGTATCAGATTTCAATTGGATTGGAAACTAAAATAAAATAGTAACAGTGGATTGATTTAGGAAATTCTTCACTTAAGCAAGTCAAACCCAATGTTCATGGTGTTCCTTCCTCTTTTAAATCCGAGTCACTACTTGGTCCATATTTAATTCGGAATAAAAGGCGTTAAATACAATAAGCCTAAAATTAAGTTCGTTAATTCTAGGTATCCTCACACAAGATCCTAAGGTTGGTCTACACTTTAGTCTCAAGTATGTCACTTGATTAATTTTTCGATAAATTAAATCCCATTGGTTGTGGCATTTAATCATCTAAGATCTTAATCTAGGTGATCAAACTAAATTAAGATTAAATATGCATTTAATCAAGAAAAAATCAATACTACAAAAATTATCCTAATCCAATATCAATCTTAACCTTAACCGAAAAGAAAAATTTACTCACACATATTTGTCAATGTAACATAAATCATGGTCATAATATATGTTTGCATTGATAAATCCACACAATTAAAATAAATACGGAATAATAAAAATAAAACAAATTAAAAACACTCCCTTTTCCTGCAGCTGAATTTTCTTGTGCCACTAGCTTCAACAAATTCAATCTTCTCTAGTTGCTTCGACGTGGGAGTGTGGAGAGAGTGTTGAGAGACACATGAGCTATGAGAGTCACAACAGATTGTACGAGAGTTTCAGGCATATGAGAGCAAGACCTTATCCACTTACAATGCATATCAAACATAGCATTGAAGAAATTCACTAATCACTAATGCAATAGACACGGATGTAAAGCCTTGATCGTTGATGATGATGAGGATCCATAAGCCATCCTTATCTTATCAAACATAGAATGTAAACATAGAATGTCACGTTAATTTTTTATGCCACCACCAACTCCTAATGTGTTTCACCAACCAGCTGCCAACGTCCTCCTCTCCACCGACTGTCTTCAAAAATATTATTAGCCACCAGTTTCAACGTCGTGAGTGTCCACCAGTCGACAGTTGTTCACGCCACCAGCTGCTGTTTCAAGTGGGCTTGTGCGTTAGTGAGGGATTGGATGCTTCCACCAGCTGTTTCGTTTTTCTTCCCTAGCCACCAACCTCTAATGTCGTGAGTGAGAGTTCTTCCCTGTATGCATGTAAGAGTCTTCCAATTGTCTTCCTTGCTGTAACTCTTTTAACACCATCTCCTGCTTGCCTTCAACGTTAGTGATGGAGAGTCTTGAGTGGGATGATGTGTGAGAAAACTCTGCTAACATGTATTTCATTCCGCTCCCTCTCACCAGTTCGACGTCTTCTTCTTTGTGGTGTTGAGAGTGTTGAGTGATTTACCGTATTTTTAAGGCTGTCACGTGAGTTCCCTTCCTACTCCAATAACTAACATTTTTTTAGCTCTCCTTTGGAATGTCCAACTATCCTCTATTAACGCCACCTCCTACTCCTTTTGTTCTTTGTTTTTTTTTCTTTCCACACTGCCCACAACTTTACACATGCCCCAGCCGCCACTTGCTTTCCTTTTCTCTTGTATATTTCTTGTTTTTCAAAGATTTTTGGTCCCACTCAATTTCATGATCTTTGTCCCTCTCTTGCGCATGCCTCCAACATATTTTTACTCTACCAGCTGCTGCATTTTCTCTCTTATGTCTTGATGTGACAATTAGTATTTCAATTTGGTCCACCTTTGTTGCGTCCTATTTTACGCCACCAACTCTCTTGTACCACCAGTTTCACTCCTCTTTTGTTTTCTATCCATTGAATAATTCCAGCCCTCTCATTCACGCCTAACTCTCCAATTTTTCAACTCTCTTGCTGCAGCCATCTTCTTTTGTCTCCATTCCAGCTGATGTTATTTTTTAATGCCCATTTCTCGTTCTTCTCTTGCCCAAAACGTTAATGTTCTTGTTCATCCAATATGTGCCTAAATTAAAAACAAATAACTCTTAATTAGTGTACTTTAAACATTAAATGGACAAGATTTTAATAAATTATATATAAAAAATTAATACAAAATGTCCACTAACAAACGTGCGTTCTTTTCAAATGACAAACACTTTCATAAAACTTCACACAATTCATGTAGCAAACATATAACATATTTCACAATTCATTCAAAAAGAAATAAAGGCAACATTGATGATGCAATTTAAATCATGAAGCTTCCTTGATTTGAAGAAAACAAAGAGTAGCTTATTTACTCTATTATAAACGTGTACCCACCTTGAGTTCCTTGCTTATAAACTTGCTTAGGAATGTCTTTCCTCTTGTTCCTCTTACTCACAAAATATGTCTGTAATTTACAACGAATTAAAAATCACCTTATTTGGACATCTACAGCAAAAGTTATACCCAAAATACCAAATCATGTCTGTGTAGGAAAATGGGTCCTCGCCGCGACGAGGATGCGTCGCGACGCGCACGCCGTGACGTGCGCATAAGTTGGTCACGACGTACGAGGCCAAAATCCTCCGAAAACTTATTTTTCTACATTCTTCAACCATATTCCTCCCATATTTCAAATATAACACATCTCTTATACTTCATTTCTAAGCTCATTCCAACCCAATATCATTAACAAAACATCAAAATCTATCTTTGATCACTAACCCTAAAAGAGAACACTTGCATATAGCATTCACTAACACTTTTCACACAAGTTAAGCTATATTTGGGGTTTCATTTAACCAAAACAAGATGGAATAAACTCATACTTACTTGTTTTAGCCTCAAAGTCTTCAAGTTCTTCAAAATTTCCCAAAACCCTAGCTTTTCCTCTTTTTCTCTTCTTCTTCCTCTCTTCCACGATTTTGCTTCTCTAACATACAAGAATACAATTTACTTTTATCATTTATACTCTAAATACTTGAGCAAAGTCCATTATGCCCTTCCATGTAATGCCTTAGCCTCTCAAATTTAAGTAATCTTCCATTTTTGCCCTTATACACTTTTACTTCTTCATTTTCACTTACACCATACTATACTCTAACTTAATCTTAATTTCTCCATTTAATACTTCCAATTCCATCAATCTAAGCAATAAATATTCCAATCATTGACATGCTAATTAAACTTTAAACAAAATAATTTATCTAGAAAAACCACATAATCAAATCAATTCATACTTAATAAAATCAATAAAAATTTGGGGCCCAACAATTATGCCATGATTATTTTGCCCATATAATTCACATTGTAACTGCATGGTTTTGACTGTAGATGAAGAAGCTCTTTGCATGTTGCTCAACTACATAGTGAGGGTCTCCATTTGTGCTTGTAAAACTTTCACCTAGTCAAGTGGAATCATTCCCTTTTGCTCTTTGGACCCTTGTCTAGTCCTTTCATTTGACCACATTCAACATTTACTCGCCAACTCTTCCAAAAGATCATGAGCTGCATCGATGGTTTTCCTCAGCAAAGACCCTCCTACAGCTACATCTATTATTCCTCTTGTGCTCTAAGTTATACCATTATAGAATGTCTGCAAAAAAAATTCCCTCAAAAAGTTGTGGTGAGGGCAACTCCTTTGTCATTCCTTGAATCTCTCCCAAGCTTCATATAACGACTCCCTATCACTTTTTAAAAAATTGGTGATCTGTTTGATGATTCTTGTTATCTTGGTCAAAGGAAAGTACTTAGCCAGGAAAGCTTGGGCTAGTTTCTCCCATGTAATGAGTTGTCTTGCAGTGAGTGAATTGTACCATACCTTTGCCCAATCCCTAAAGGTAAAAGAAAAATCTTAATCTCACAGCATCATTAGACATCCCATTAAACTTAAAGGTATCCCAAATCTCCAAGAAATTTGCAAGATGAACCTTAGGATCTTCATTAGACAGCCCTTAAAACTACATACTACTTTAAAGTATATTGAGGAGTGTCAACTTGATCTCAAAATTGTTGGCTTGAATCGCTAGCCTTACAACTCCTTGAGGACTAAAACCTAGCCTTATAAAGTCCATCAATGTCCTCTCAGCTCCTTTTGCTCTCCTTCTTCTGCCATATACCTTTGTATTTGTTCTTGGCGTCTAACTCTTCTCAGCTCTCTTTCGTGTCTTGCAATATTTGAAAGCTCTTCTTCATTAAGCTCGCTAGACCTTCTCGTGCTCCTTGTGTTCATGCACCTGCAAAAAAATAGCAAGGAAAAGTATTAAACACTTTGAAATCAAAGTCACCTAAACTAAATAAGATGCTAAACAAAACAATCCCCGGAAACGGGGTAAAAAACTTGATGATTGCAAAACCAATTACTTGCTTTAAAATTCAAGTATATGGGTCGTTACTTGTACTAAAAAGAAGATATCGTCCCACAAAAATTATGCTTAGGCACCACTTAATTCAGGTTGTGCTTTGTTTAAAACTTAAATTTGAATAATAAATTCAAAAGTAAACTAAATTTAAACAAACTAGCAACAATCGAATAATGTAATAATGAAAATTTGTAAAGAGAATTAATCAAGTTATGGGAGAGGTGATTTTACCAATCATCAATGCTAATCCCACCTTTAATGTGTTTATGGGGTGTCAGTTTTAGACAATCGCAGGGTTGATTACTATCTCTTGAGTTATAATTAGTCCCTAAATTGTAAAACCTAATCAAATTATGGACTTGCAATCTCTCAATTCACAAATTACCCGTAATTCTAATTAGTTCTAATTCTCACTAATAAACAATAAGGTCTTGCACAGGATCTCTCTCTATGAAATTACTGATTAGACTGATTAAATGGTCAATTAGATCACCTAACTCTCATTAATCCAATCTAATCATTTTTTTCTGGTTCACCCTTTGGGTTTATTACCGAAATATGCAAATATATCAATCAATCACAACACCTAACTCAAGTAAACATAAATCAACTAGATTAACATTAAAGATAAACAAAATCTTGTAGGTAACTCATCTCAATCTTACACATTAACTTAATAAAAAGGTAAATGGGGAGGAAATGAAACTTCGGTTGGATGATTCGGGAGAGCAGCGACATTGAGAGATCACTATTCTGGGAAGCTTTGGCGTCAGAACTCTCTTCTTCTTCCTCTTCTTGTTTTCTCTCTCCCTTTTTGGCTTCCAAATGTAGGCAGAATGTAAGCTCTCTTCTATGGTTCTATCATTATCCTTTTATAGTCTTTTCTAATTAAGGTAAATCCTAATGTCTTTATGGGGTTCGAAATGTCCCTCGAAAACTCAAATCCTAAAGTGACAAAATTGTCTAGGGTTCGAAATCATTTGTTTGCATACAGGCCACGATCTTAGCCTTCAGTGCACGATCGTGGCCTGGTTATCTGCTCTCTGCCATGATCGTGACAGATCCCCTACGATCGTGGCCCTATGCTTAAACTTCTGCCACGATCGTGGCCCTATGCTTGAGCATTTGTCACGATCGTGGCCCTATGTTGATGCTTTTTTCACGATTATGGCCTTGTGTTTTGGTTCGGGTCTCCTCTGAAACTCTTCCGAATTCCCTAAAACGCTAACAAATTCATCACGACACCTCATATATATAAATTTGAACCTCAAAAACTTGTTCTCACCCAAAAAAACACTTAAAACATAAATGTTTATGAACTATCACAATTCTAAAGCTAAACCACACTAAACAATCCACTTAACCGATAAATACATATCAAATTACCAATAAAAATACAATGCAACCTACACCTATCACTCCATAACCTATATAATCAGAATATTGATAGAGAAGGATGACAAATTACCTGCCACTGTAATAAAATTTGCTAGGAAGAATTCATCTACGCTAACAAAGCAAATCTTTAAAGGAATCGGGGAGCACCCTACTTCTAATATAATAGAAGTCAGAGAATGCAATCGCTTTTCAACTACTTCTTTTATAAATGAAAGATATATCCCTCAATATAAAAAGAGGATATCCCTATAGTGTTTCCTTTTTTAATCTTAGTAATGGTTAATATATAGCCAGGCCTCAAATTCCTAGAAAATAATGATTTGTTAAGGATTCTGAGGCTAATAGTCCATAATATGGTTTGGGAGGCAACATTGCAGCTGTAAACTATAATCCCATTATTCACCCACCACAAAATGAGGCTACAAGTTAATATGCAAGTAGTTAGAGAAGTAGTTTAGGAATTGTACGAACCTAGTTTAAGCCAACTTAGCCATCTAGAATTCTACAAGCCTTTTTCGAAATAGATTGATAATGAGAATCCTTATCCTCATGGCTATATAATTCTTGAATTCAACTTATTTTCTGATGAGGATAGTTAATCCATTATTGATTATATCCTTAGATTCACTATACAATGTGGATAATTATCCCATTAAGAAAATTTTAATTACTTTAAGATTAGAATATTTCTAGATTCATTAACATGAACCGTCTTTCTTGGAATGCATTATTTCCCAAGAACTTTATTTTTTTAAGGCTGAAATGGAAAGATTCTTTCATACTTAGATTTTTAGGATTGAGTTTTAAGTTAGCATAGCTGAGTTGTCAAGGGTCAATTAGAAAAGTGATGATAATGTTTATTTGTTCATCTCTCATTTAAAGAAAATGAGTTGTTGTCAGATTACACTTTTAGAAATTGAATATGTGAAACCAGCTCAAAGTGAGTTGATATTGAATTGCAAAAGAAATTCTAAAGTATAAAATTTTGTGATTTCTATAAATTGACAGCAAAATCTTCGAATATGAAGAGTTTCTTAGGGAAAAAGGTCACTGTAGGAAGAATTTGCTTGACACTAATACTATCGAGATGAATACCTACAATTTAATAGTATTCGAAGTCAAAATCCCTATACCTTGAGTTTTCCCCTATTTGGAGTGCAAATCCTTAAAATTCAAAAAGAAAATACAGGCTCCATCAACCCGAGTCCACTATGCCTTTAGCACCTCCTAAACAGAGGGAATTTTTTATTTTTATTATAAGAAAATTTATCACCTGACCCTCAGAGCATAGAATTCCTACTAAAGAGAAAATTCAAGGTTGAGACTATTTCAAATATCACAACACTTAGAGCCACTCGAAAAATTCACATTAGGTATTTCAGATGTGATCTAATACCAAATCAATAAAAGTTGGGACCCGATCTCGGAACCGGATCCCAACCGGAAAACGAAACGAAAATGGCCGAAACCAAAACGAAATCAAATCGGATAAATCAAATCCGAAGGCGAAATCGAATAACAAAATGCAGAAACAAAATACAAACGAATCGAAGCAAATCAGGCAGAAAGCAAAAACAAAAGCAAAAGCGAAATCGAATCGTAAAGCGAAAGAAACCGAAACAGAAACATAAGGAGGAACTTGAAAGAACGGATCGAAATATGAATCGAATTATCGAATAAAAAAAATGCGAAACAAATACGGATCGAATTCAAGCATACCAACGGAGCAGCTGAATTGAACAAGTATCTGACATCCGAAAACTTAAACTTATCGCGTTGGGAACCTAAGACTAAACCAATTCGAATCGGTAAATTTTCTTTCTTTCTTTCCTTTCCATTTTTTTCATCTTTGTTCAACTTTATTCAAATCGAGACTATAAGATTTCCCTTTATTGGAAGTTTATCCTCAATCCAACAATTCAATTCATAATATTCCTCTAATTCATCATTTCTCATCTTGTTAACAAAATCATAAATCTCATTCTTATTTTTCTTTTGTCATAAAAATTCGGCAGCATAACGGCTACATTTTAACTAACCCAAACCTGCAAAGGGTTAAAAAATCACTTCTATAATACCAGCTCAATCAACACACAACTCCTCAGACCTCACGTCCGGAATCCAAACCCATACACAAACAAACACAATCCTTTTTCTAAAACAACTTCAATAAGTCTCAATCAATCGAATTTATCCATATCCAAATCGCATTCATCAAATTCATAAGCATATACAATCCCCATTCCTATCTAATTACATACATATTTCATAACCGTACACAATTTCATAATTCATCTCATCCATAGCCAAATCAATAATCATATCTCAATTCTATAAACAATTTCATAAATCAATCCAAAACCTAAACCAATTATAATCATATACAATTTCATAACTTAATTCAATACTCAAATCCCAAATTCATATACTTCATACTCAAATTATATACAAAAATTCATAATCATATACATCCCAGAATAAATGCTTGAGATACATAAATGGCAATTCAAGCCATATACATTATTAATACCAAAATCTCAATTTACAAAAAATACAAACGATGCAAAATCGAACAACACGTCTTGACATTCTTTCATCCGATCTCCTGCTTGAAACCTGGAGATGGGGACGAAAGGGGGGGGGGGTGAGCTAGACAGCTCGTGGATAATATGCTTATACCATGAACAATAAGCAAAAACCTTGCAAAAACTCTTTTCCCTTTAATAAAACATTTATCAACTTGAAATTCATCAATTGCTTATTTTTCAAACTTTTCACATCATTGAAAAACCTTCATAAACAGATTCCAAAATTTTCACGGTTGAAAACTCAATTTCACATTTCATAATTTCTCAAAACTTTTCTCAAATCATAAACAAAATTCAAATCATGAAAGCATCACATAACGAACAAAAAAAAATTCATATAACACTTCAAACGGTTTGGGTCAGTCCAAAACGGAATGTACTGCACATTTTCGCATAGCGGTCCTGTGCAACCGTGATCGAAACGTACTACACTTTCCCGCATTGCGATCCAGTGTAGCCGTGACTTATGGGAGTCCGAAATCGGAGCTCCAATGCCACTAGCGGGCAGGCGAGTGAAGCCTTTAAAAAATGAGACCAGTGCACTGACTCGACTTAAGGGACCTAACCAAACCCATATAACACATATTCATGCTTGAAAATCAAATTGCCTGAAGGCACAATTCGGAAACTCATATAATGTCATATCATATGCAAATATAAAATCAATCACAATTTTCAGCTAAGATTCGCATAATATCAAAAACAAAAAATGCAACTTTATAGCAAAATTTCAAATAATTCAACCACAATGCCTCACAAATATACATATTCAAAATTCTTAATCAAATAAACACAAAGAATTCAAACGATTATTTCAACTTTATCAAATCATTCAAAAAAATCCATTGAATAAAGGAATTGTCCGAAACAGTTTTAGGAATTTCTCAAATCATTCGGAAATCATGAATTTAACGATTTATAACTTGTTCCAAAATCAAATCAATTCAATCATTTGAAAAACAATAATCTATAAACATTTATACTTTCTTTATTTTTCCAAAACTTATATAAAGCTTATAATTCAAAGTATAATCATATTACCCACCTCGAAACGATGCTAGAAGCTTGTCCCATTCATCAATTTGTTCATTGCTTCTTTTCTTCTTCCAATTTAAAATTACCTAAACCAATTCACCCAATTCCAACATCATAAATAACATAATTACTCAAATTGAGCTTAGAAAACACTAATTCCTCATATATTCAAGCTACCTAAATCAAAAAATTCCAAAATCTCCAAATTACAAAAATTGGGCGTAAACCCTAATTCACAATTATTCAAAATTAATCCAATTACAACATGTAATCTCCAAAATTGAGCATAGAATTAACAAACCCATACCATTATTAAGGTTTCTAAACCAAAACTTCATAAAAAATCTAAAGCTCAAAAGTTTTCTCTTACCTCATTTCTCCACCATTTTCGAAATTTCTTGGTTCTTTAGGAAACTCTCAAGCTCTTCCACCTTTTTCCCTCTTGGAGCATCATCGAAATCCTCCTTGGAAGCTCACAAAATCGAAAACTAGCATTCCTTTCTCTTTTCTTCTTCTCCATCACCGAAGGCACCTTCTTCTCCCTTCTTTCTTCTTTTGTTTTGTTCTAACTTAAAACAATTTCGTGCCTTCCTCTTGCCTTATACGGCAACCCCTATGCCATGTCATTAATGAATGGTTAATGACCCATATGCCCCTCCATGTAAGCCTAAAACCTTAAGTCCTTTTGGGTTCTTCCAAAATTGCCCCTAACATTCACTTTAATTCATGCTAACTTTAGGACATTTTTCTCACCATCAAATTGAAGGAATTTGCCAAAACTTCCTTCTATAGAAATGTTTCTCATTATCTTAATTTCATAATTCCACCAAAATCATTTAATTTGGTGCACTACACCAAAAGTTATGCTCCAAACAGTTTGGACATGTCTTATGCTAAATCATTTTCTAGCACGTTATTTTCACCCAAAAATTAACATTCTTAAGGAAGAAATCGAAACTCGATTTCTTCATGACAATTGTAGACCTATTTTTCTAGTTTAATCCAAATCAAGAATCACCTCATTTTGATTACTAGAGCAAAATTTATGGCTAAAATACTTTTAGATTTACTAATCCAAAACTGCACACTAATTCGAACTTCATGTCAGAAATTGAAAATCTTAGGGGCTAGATTGAATTTCAATTTCTTCATATAACTTGTAGCCCCATGTCTTAATTTTATTTTTCCTCAAGAAAAACTTCAATCGGATCACCACAGATCCCGAATTTTGCAAAAGACTGAACCATGTTTAGAAAATTATCTAACTCACTTTGATTAAATTAATCATGCTTAATTTAATCTCATAAAAACACAAATATCCCTTTAGAATGTAGATAATCGTCTTAGGAATCCAACGCTTGAAAAACCATGTCAATCGGATGTCAGACGGAGAAATTATAAGCAAAAGATTAAAAAAGGGTCGGATTGGGAGCGAAATAACAAAAACAGAAGGAGCCAAAATGGCATACAAATAACCAAAAATTTCAAAATTCATAACTTTTGATCCCGAACTCTGAATTTGACAAATTTGGTATCAAAAGATAGATCAAAGGAAGCTCTACAACTTCCATGAAAGACAGAAAAATCAATTGTTCCTCTAAGGGAGTCAAAAATCCACTCAAAGTTTCTGTCCTAATCATCTCTTCCTAAACAACTTTCAAATTTTAGTCGATCATAACTCCTAGCCCCCATATCGAAAAATTGCATACTTTATGGTGATAAAAAGCTGGGAATATAAGCTACAACTTTTATGTAGACCATTTACTCCAATTAAGATCACATCAATCCGGCGATTTGCCTCAAAGCACAGCATACACAATCCTACACTGAAAAGCATTTTCAAAGACAAATTAAAAATAACCTTAACTTTGAAAGCTCATAACTTTCACTTCCGATATCGAAAAATATCAAACTTTATGGCGACAGAAAACTCTCAACAAAAACTACAAGTTTCATGTAGATCATTTTCTCAAATTATGCCTAAATCAAAAAGTCAACTCTCTATGACCAAAAAGTCAAACTTTTTACATTATTCAAATTCTTACACTTTTTCCCTTTAATTCTTGCTTTTCAACTTCATTTCAATCAACTTATCTACTTGAACTTTCATAACCCATACAAATTTATTTAAAACCTAAAGTTATCAAATCAAACTATTCTTTTCTCATCATTTTCTTAATGCATAAATACATATACCAAAACACTCATTTAATTTCATTTCTTATTATTTCTAAAGTCCACTTAAAAATAGGGGTCCAACAATAAACAAATTTTGATATTCAATGAGGTTGACTAGACTATGTTGATAGATGAAGAACTATTCCCACCAGTGGTAACCGTTAATGCCATTGAATTTCACTTATGCCTATTGGTAGACGTTAAAAAGAAGTTGAAAATTATAGAAGATATTTAGCATCAAAATCGAATTTAGGAACTTGTGTTCTTTTTTTTTTCTAAATATAATACCAACTTTAGGAATTGGGGTCAACAAATTCCTATAATTCATCATAAGGTGAAAATTTAAGGGAAAATTTACCTAAGAAAATTCACCCCAGTTTATAGGTAAAGATATGAAACTTGAATTCTGATTTACCAGTGTAAAAATTAAGTTACCAATATGAATGCCACCATCTTGACATTAGAAAAAAAATAAAAAACCTCTAAAGAATTTGATACCCTTAACTCGAACTATAAAAAAACAGCTTCAGTGTTAGGGATCCATTGCTAAGAATGAGAAAGATAAGCCAACCTTGATGGAGGAGCCAACTTCAAGAAAGCCATCTCCTGTGAAACATGTTTTCTCTTAAGAAAGTACTACAAATCCTAACAAAAAAAAAAGGAAGAAGGGTAGAAGTCATCGGTAAAAAGCTAGAAAAAACAAAAGTGATCATATATTTCATAGGAAGTCAACTCACTCTGAGAGCTAAGAAGAGGATTCCAATGAGTTCATTATGATTGGGAGAATTCCTATTCAAGTTCCATGTACTATTTTCTCTATAAAGGTCATTGCGTCATTTGGCAAATCTAGTGCAAAGAGGGCATAAATCCCTTCTGAGAAAGAGGAATGTAGGGTGTCAGTACTGACAATAGGACCAGGAATTCCTATGAAGGTGATATTAGAAATTTTAGTTAAGGTTATGAAACAACATATAATACCTTTCTATATTAAGTTCTATATCAACAAAAGATCGATTTTAAGAGTTTTGGTGGATAATAGGTTGGTAATAAATATTATGTCAATTAAAATGAAGATAGCTTTAGGAAAAGACGATGTTGGCTTCATCTTAACTGTAATATATATTGTTGCATTCAATGGTGAAACTATTGAGGCATAAGGAATTCTTCCTACAAATATTATAGTTAGATGGAAGACTTTGTTAATTACATTCTTTGTTGTTGACACCCATGATAGCTACCAAGTCTTAATGGGACGACATTGGATCTACTCCAATTACTACATTTGTAACCATTTTTTATTAAATTTTATACAATGGAGGCAAAAGTTTACAAGGATCATATAAAGTATATGCAAATTCATAAGTCATTTTAATGTAAGGAATGGAAAGAAAATATGAAGTCAAAGGCTCAAGAATTATTAAAAACAACTACCATAATGCTTGTTCCTAAGCTGAAGAAGTTTCCTATTGTAGAGCAACTTGGTGAGTGAAGTCTCACTAAAAGAAAGGACGATAGTTACAACTATAAAGAACAAATATCAGATGTAACAAATCATGGAGAATTTGGAAGAAATAAATGGATATGATAATGCATAACTGATTTTTGAAGAAGAGGAGGAACTATAAATGATTGACAATGGTGTCTAAGAGTTGAAATCCACACATGAGAAATTTGATGATTGTGAGAGTTAGAATCAAGAATCATTAGAATAAGTGAATTTGGGCAATTCAGGAGAGTTCCATAGAGTCTTTGTTAATAAAGAATTGGACTCAAATAAAGTTAGAATTAGTAAAAATCTTAAAAGAATTAAAAAGACAGTGTTGTTTGAGACTCTACTAAGATGTCAAGATTAAGTAAAACAATGTTGGACATAGAATTTCGATAAAACCAAAATTCCACCCTCTTCATTAACCTCCTAGTAAAAGGTTAGAAAAAGGTTTAAGTTGAACGTCAAAGAAGAAATTTAAAAAAATTATGTTAGGCTAGTTTTATTAAACTAGTAAGATATAACAAGTGCTTGGTTAATTTCATACTTGTAATCAAGAAGAATGGAAAAATAAGAATTTGTATATACTTCAAAAATTTAAATACAACCACCCTTAAAAATGTATATATGATTCCACTTGTTAATTCGTTAACAGATGTGACAACTTGACATTCTTTGTTTTCCTTTATGGACTACCTTTTTGTTATTACTAAATTTCTATAAAAACAACTTTAGATGCATAGGATTAATTAGGAGATTTGAGTGGGTTATAATGCCTTTCAATCTAAAAAATGCAGGAGCCACATATAAGAGGCCCATGAATGTCATTTTTTCATAATTTGATAGGACTACTTGGAAGTTGACATAGATGATAGTGTCGTGAAGTCAAAGAAGAGTACAAATCATACTCATGATTTATAAGAAGATTTTTATAAGATAAGAATGCACAAAATGAAGTTGGAGTTAATGAACTTCCTAAGATTTTTAGTTCACAATAGGGAATTGAATTGGATAATAATAATAATAATAAAAGCTGTTCTTAAAGTAAAAAACCTTAGAATAAGAAGGAGCTTCAAAGGTTTTTAGGCTAAGTGAACTACGTGAGAAGATTTATTACTAATCTAGTAGGAAAAGAAAATAATTTTCAAACTTATTAAGGTTAAAATTTTTTAAAGAATTCCACTAGGAGGAAAGTCATTAACAGCCTTTGATAGTACCAAGGAATATATAACCAAACCTCCAATATTGAGGTACGCTAAAAAAGGAATTCTATTAAAGTTGTATATTTTTGCTACAAAAGAATTTATTAGATGTCTATTGGCCCAAAGTATTAAGGTTGGTCATGAATAAGCTATTTGTTATCTAAGCAGAATTTTAACACCTACAGAAAAGAATTATTCACCCATTTATATGTTGTGCCTAGCAATGTATTTCCCTTGTTCAAAATTAAGGCATTACTTGTTGCAAAAATAAAGTCTATGTGGTTTCACGGTTTGACTTAATGAAATATATATTTAATAATCCAATCCTCTAAAAAAATACTAGAAAATGACTTATGACTTTTATATAGTTTAACTTGACATATTATCCTCGAAAATTTGTAAAAGGTCAGACATCAGTCAACTTCTTAGCAAGCTACCACTCAATTAAAGTATAAGAGGATAAGGGACTTTTATTTCTCAATTATGAGAAGAAGCTATAGGAATTGAAATTTGACTAGTCTAGTATAGAGAAGTTAACTAGTGTTGAAGTATTCATAATTGCACCAAATGGGACCAAAACTCTTCTCTCCTTTAAAATGGACTTCCATGTACCAATAATCAAGCAAAATATGAAGGCTTAATAATTATAATAGAATTTCTAGTTAATCATGGAGCTAAGGAAGTTCTAATAAAAGGAGATTCATAGCTGATGTATAACAATAAGAAAAAGAATGTAAGTGCATGGAATTAACTTTATCACCTTATTATACCATTGTTGTCCAATTGATAGAATTCTTTGATGATATAAAATTTCAATATATTCTGTAAGGTGAAATTGGGAGGCAAATGAACTTTCATGGATAGCATCTAGGTTTAACATGTCTAAAGACTTAGTTTATAAGTGTATAATGATATAACAAAGGTCCCATCCATCCACTTATAAGAGGGTATCTTAACTAGAAGTTTTTAATATTGACAAAGAAGTCACCTATTGATTGGAGGATAGAGGTTAAAGATTTGTGGGAAAATCCTAACAAGAAAGTATATTTCAAACTTAAGCAACAAGCACTAAATTTTATGTTGATTAAAGGAATTATGTTTTGTGAAGGAAATGGACTTCTTCCTAGATGTCTTGGGATACCTGTGGTATTAACACTAATTCATAGTAGTTTGGAAAAAAGATGAGATGCCTTATATATTATGTTTTTAAGGTACCTTGATGCATTTTTTAGTGTTTCAGAGTCAACATCGAAGAACGAAGAAGTTTTGGAGACATTTAGACTGAAACAACAGGCCACAATTGTGATAGAAGCTTAAGGAATGAGCTACAATCGTGGCCTGCATGCCAAGATCATGATGGAAGGCTCAAATGTGATCCACAATTGTGGCCCACATTCTACAAATGTGCAAGCACTCTATTTTGAGGGATTTTTTGGACCTTTCGAACCTCGAAAAAATCTTAGGATTATCTAAAACACAAAGGAGTATAAAAAGAACATAAAAAGGCAGAGAAAGAGAACTTTTTGCATCAGCCACCTTAAGAAACCCTAGAGAGAGATCATCGAGAGATATAAGGAAGAGAAGAAGGAAGAGAGAAGAGGAGAAGAAGCTGACTCGAAATACTTCCCGAATCAGGAGGTTTCCTAACGTTGCTGCCTCTTATCATCCAGTTTAGATTATATCTCCCATTTTTTCCAGTTTTACTATTGTACAGAATTGGATTGAACAATTGATGATAAGATCTAGAATGTCAAGGATGTTCTAAACTCACCTTCAAAATTTTATTTTTGAATTAATGAGAATCTGATTGTTTTTGTGTTTATTGGATATTTTTGTGATTTGATTCTACTATTGCATAATTCAATAAAAAACTTGAAGTGAATCACACGTTAATATATTGAACAATAATATGATCAAGATACACAAGAAGGGGGGGTTGAATTGTGATAAACTTTTCGTTAATCCCCTTTTTTAAAAAATTACTTGTTCTTTCGAAAACTTATCGTAAATCAATTCGTAACTAGTTTGAACAACTTTGTTAATCTTGAAAACTACGATATAAGTAATATGAGAGTAGAAAGAAAAAACACAGCAATTTATCCTGGTTCACCCCAAACCGTGGGCTACGTCCAGTCCTCAGATATCCTTCTGAGATTTCACTATCTCTGAATTGTTTACAAGTATTCTTTCGACTGAGCCTCTCCAGGTCTCTTTACAGCAAATATTATTTTACTCTTAGCCTCTTCAGGCTATCTGTAACACTTTCTAATTGAAAGAATAGTAAAGAGCTTGTTACAATAGAAATGCTCTTAACACTGTTCACTCGAAATATCGTTCACAATTTTTCTCTCAGATAATCAGAAAATCAAAAGTTGAATACTCGAGTTTCATGAAGTTTCATAAAGTTGCATAAAGTTGTTTCTTCTTCAATCTCGACTCTTATTTATAGTCGGGTTCTTCAACTATTTTTGAATATCGCTTGAATCTTGAAAGAAGCGGTTATTCAGTTTGACTCGCAACTAACTCAAATGATGTTTCTTTCTTCCGTCGATTTGTTGTATCGGCCGCTTTTCTCTTGTAAAGCTTCTCGCTTTTCTTAGATCATTGCTTTTTCTTGTAAAGCTTCCGTCCGATTTTCTTGTATCACCGCTTTTCTCTTGTAAAACTTCCGTCGATTTTTGTATCGGCCGCTTTTCTCTTGTAAAGCTTAATCGCTTTCTCAGATCATTTGCTTTTCTCTTGTAAAGCTTTTCGCTTTTCTTCAACTGATTCTTACTTCGCTGATTTTCTCCTTCACTGTTTTTACTTCTCATCGTCCATCTACTTTTCATTTGTATATTTCTCTTTGTTTGTCATCAAAATTATTTAATCGTGAAGTCCGATTTGGTGAACATTCTCCCCTTTGATGATAACAAATATTATGAAATAGAGAAATATGAAAGGTATCAAATTACGAAAAGTATCACATATCTGTAAGTATTAATAGATCAAAATAACTTCATATACGCTTTCAAAATTTCTTCTATCTTTTCCTTTTAGTGATTCTCCTTCTCATTCTTTCTTCTCCCCTATTTGTTAGTAATCAAAAAATTATTTCCTGCATCGCTTCACCAACTTTTTCAGCATCTTCTTAATCTTCTTCATATCCTTATCAAGTTTCGAACTTGTTTCTTTAAAGTCAATGATTAATTGCAATGAGGATTCTGTCTCAACAACTTGTGTGTCAACAACAAAGAATCGTTGTTGTATAAGCTTCCATGTTTGAGACATGTGGTTCAATAATTTGGAGGAGAGGCGAGGAACATATCTGACTTGATCAGAATATCAAGATCATAGGAATCAAGTATACGTTGCAATGTGCTTCCAAGCCAAGGCATAGCTTCAGAATTGAGTTGATCTCCACAGAGGCCGATTTTGCGAGAATGTTCGTAAAATACTATAAGAACATTTTAAGTTCCCAATCGTAAAAGAACGACATCGACCTTTTCGATAGTGCCTCCCATGGATCATCTGTTGTAGCCTTAGTTTGGCTTGTTCTCGGATCTTGATAAATGCAGATAGAACTTCCACTTCTTTCTCTTCACATGCTTCATCAATCAATTGACCGCTTCGTAATCGATCGAAGTCATGTCATCCAAAAGCGGTTCTGGTTGAACTTTCAGTTTCTCTTCTTCACTTGCGTTCAACAAAATTTGGTGGTTGTAAATCGGTACCACCTTGATTCTTGATCGCCCAAGATTGGATAAGAAGTAAGACGCTCTCCAAATGACTCGTGGATATGGTTCTCTTCCAACTCTCTTGATTGATCATAGAAATTTTATAACCCCTATCCAATGGATGTAGAATGTCATTATCAAATTTAAGCGATTTGAAGAAGGCTTTCACAAATCTCTTTGGTTTGTCTCGGATGATGTGATTTGGTCTTCTTCTCTCTGTGACAACCAATCTGTGTTCCCAACTTTCTCTTTGAAAAGTTAAATATTTGGATGGAACATTAGTCATCACACTCAAGACTTTTGACTAACCTTTTGTCCCATAACATATGTAGCAATCTGTTTGCGAACAAGTGAAGACCGAAAAGTAGTAGAAACTACTTCTTCAAACATTGGATTATCAAGGACATTGTGAGTATCCTTAAGATTACGAAGAATGACTTCCACAAGAATTTCAAAGCAATATCAACCAGTATCAAGAATGAGACTTTTTCGTAGTATCAACAATGATCTTTTCTTGCTGTATCTTCTTAGACTTTGTTTCATTGTTGGACTTCCTTCTTTTGTCGCACTCATTTTCTTTCCCTTGGTAACTTTTTAGGTTGCGTTTTTTCTTTCAAGTTCTTCTTTCCTTTTCCTCCACTTCCTTGAGACCGAAGTTTCAATCTTTTCAAGGATTGATGTCAACGATTTTGTAGCTTTTGATCTTTGCGATTCGTAATGCTTTGATTGACTTGATTCTCGGATTGATGGCTTCTTTTCATTGTACGATTTTTGCTGGGTGACGTTCTTGCTTGCTTTGGAATGTCACTCAGAAGTGGTCCCTTTACGCTTCAAGTCACCGATTCAAAAATCGAACACTTCTCGACTTTGATTCCCGAGAATGTGATCTTGTTTCCTTCATAGAAGATTTCTTCAAGATATCGCTCCCCTCAATTGTTGCTTTTCTTGCCAAATCTGCTCCTTTTCGTACGAAAATCTCGGACCCATTTTAGCAATAGATGTTGAATCTATATAGCTTTTAACAGATATCTTCATCGATTCCCTTTCCAACTCGATGCGATTCTCGAACACTCTTGTCAACAACATCCCATAAGGACAAGTGTTTGTATCCTTTATTGATTTTACCATGTACTGATAAATCAAAAGTGGTAAATCTATTGGGTGATGATTCAGAAGATGAAGAATACATTGTTCATCCAGGGTAGTGACCTGATGTCGTGAACCTATTCTTGGTAGAACACAGTCACTTAGAATCGCGAACAATACCCTTGCCTTTGGTACCAGCCAAGAGGCTCTCCTTTCAGTTGGGTTATTTTTTCCATAAAGTTGACGACTAACTTCATCTTCGTTCATCTTAAGCTTAGTCATCCATTTCGCCATATTAGTGGGTTGAACTCCATCCATCGGACATTCGGTGACTTTCTCCAAGAACTCCTTCACATTATAACAGTGTGTGTCTACATACGACACGATTGTATCGTCTACTGACTTAGTATTCTTCCAAAACTTATAAACTTCTTGTAGATAGACTTCATCTCGTATTTGAAAGAAGTTTCTCCATCCTGCCGCCATTATCTCCGGCTCTATATCCATCTGTTCTTTTCTTAGTTCTTTGAAGTTTACCAATCTTCCCCAGCCTGATCTTGGATCAACTCGCAAAATAGGTTTGACATTCATCTTGCTGATTCTGATTGAGTAGGAACTTGCTTGAAGAAATTTCAGAGAGATTTTAAGAGAACTAGCAATTTCTGAATTCGGTAGAAATCCCAAAAGTCGCTTTTAGGATATTATAGTGAATTCTAGAACGATTGTACTTCTCGATGATCGATGTTTTTTCCTCTAAAACTTTTTCTTGTGAAAGAAGTTTTATATCTGAAACCGTCTAACGCCGTTAACTCCACCGTTCCACTGTCTTTTCTTTTTGAAAAATCAGATGATCAAACTGTTAACTCCACCGTCTATCTGTCTTGTCTTTTTGAAAAACTAGATGAATGGTCCGTTAACTCCTCCGTCTGTCTGTTTTGTCTTTATGAAAAACCAGATGAATGGTCCGTTAACTCCTCCGTCTGTCTGTTTTGTCTTTATGAAAAACCAGATGAATGGTCCATTAACATCACCATATTGAGGTTGCGTCTGATTTCTTTAAAGCGATCTTCACTTAGTGGTTTTGTGAAGATATCCACCCACTGATATTTTGTTTCTACGAATTGTAGACTGACGACTTTCTTCTGAACGTAATCTCTCAAGAAATGATGTCTGACTTCTATGTGCTTCACCCTTGAATGTTGAATTGGATTCTTTGACAAGATAATGGCGCTGGTGTTGTCGCAGTATATTGGAATCTCTTCTTCAGTATTGAGTAGTCCTCCAATTGATACTTGATCCACAATACTTGTGAACAACAACTTCGGTAGACATATATTCAACTTCGGCAGGTTGATAATGCAATCGAGCTTTGTCTCTTGCTTGACCATGACACCAGGTTTGGTCCAAGAAAGTGACACCACCACTGTGCTCTTCCTTTCGATCCTATCACCGCATAGTCCGCATCGCAATATCCATTCATCCTGAAATTTTACCTTTCTCATACATTAAGCAAAGATCGGTAGTACTGCGAGATATCTCAAAATTCGTTTACAAAGAATATAATGAGATTCTCTAGGATCGACTGAAACCTTGCACACAAGCATACACTGAATAGAATGTCAGGTCTACTTGCTGTAAGATAAAGCAAAGAACCAATCATGCCTCTAAATAGGGTTTGATCCACCTTCTCAACAATTCTTTAAGATATTTTTGTTGATGGATAAAAATCTTATCCTTAGTTTGCTTTACTTGCAATCCAAGAAAGAATTTTAACTCACCGATCATGCTCATCTCAAATTCATTTTTCATTAGATTTTCAAAACTCATGCATAACCTTTTTGAAGTTGCACCAAAAATAATATCATCAACATAAATTTGCACAATAATGAAATCATTACTCAAGTTCTTTCTAAAAGAGTTTTGTCTACTTTACCTCTAGTAAATCCATTTTCTATAAGAAATGAACTCTGCACGATCATACCAAGCTCTAGGGGCTGTTTCAATCCATATAAGACTTTATGAAGTCTGTAGACATGATCTGGATACTTTATGTCCTCAAATCCGGAGGTTGCTTAACATAGACTTCTTCATCTATAAAACCATTGAAATGCACTTTTTACATCCATCCTGAAAAGCTTTATGTCATGGCAAACCGCATATGCAAGCGGTATCCTTATTGCTTCAAGTCTTGCCATTGGAGCATATGTCTCATTGTAGTCTATTCCTTCTTGCTGATTATAGCCTTGTGCTACTAATCTTGCCTTATTCGACTTACTTTTCCTGATTCGTCTAGTTTATTCTTGAATACCCATCTAGTACCAATAATGGATTTCTTTTCGTGTTTAGGAACTAAGGACCGGACTTTATTTCTACAGAATTGATTCAACTCCTCTTGCATAGCTAGTATCCATGCTTCATCTTTTAGAGCTTCATCAATCTTCTTAGGTTCTATTTCAGATATAGATGCCACGTTGGCTTCTCTTCTGAACTTGGACCTTGTTCGAACACCTTCTGAGGTTTCTCCAATAATTGACTCTTTAGGATGAGAACTTTTGTATCTCCAATCTTTCTTTAACTCCAAATTCTTCGAAATGTCTTTTTTTTCTTCATATAGTGTTTCTCATGAAGATACTTCTATGTACTCCGTCAAAGGCACTGTAACAGCATCATTATCTGATTCCTCTTCCTTATTGGGTTGAGAGCTATCATCGAACTTCTTCAACAGTCTTTGAAGTGAGGTTGTAGACTCTAAATGCCTTTGAGGTGAGAGAATAACCTAGAAATATTCCTGAAAGTGTCTTTGCATCAAACTTGTCCAGAACTTCCTTTGTGTTCGAATAGTGCACTTGCAACCTAAAGGATGGAAATAAGAAATGTTTGGTTTCCTTCCATTCCACAACTCATAGGAGTTTTCTTCAATATTGGTCGCAAAGAACACTCTATTCTCGAATATAGCATCTGTCAGATGATGACTTACTTGAAATATTTAGGAAGATTCATCTCACACAAGATTGTTCTTGCCATCTCTTGAATCGTCCTATTCTTTCTTTCAACAACTCCATTCTGTCATGGAGTCCTTGGGGCGTAGAAGTTATGGAAAATTCCATTTTCTTCGCAGAATACTCTAAACTTCTCATTTTCAAATTCTCCACCATGATCACTCCTTATGCTGGCTATAGACACTCCTTTTCATTCTCAGAACCTCATGGAAAGGTTTCTAAAGCACTTGAAAGACTCATCTTTATGTGCCAGAAAAAATATCCAACAAAACCTTGTAAAATCATCAATAATGACAAGTCCATACTTCTTTCCACCAAGACTTATTGTCCTTGTTGGACCAAATAAATCCATATGTAACAACTCTAGTGGTCTAGATGAAGTTACGAAATGTTTTGAAGAGAAAGAGGTTTTAACTTGTTTCCCTTTTTGACAACTTTCACAAAAGAAATCTTTGTCAAAACAAATTTGTGGCAAACCTTTTACCAAATCATGTTTCAAAAGTTTTGAAATATGTTTAAAACTAACATGACCTAGTTTTTTTATGCCAGATCAGTCTTTCTTCTTCAGTAGATAAAAAACATGAAATATTTTGAGACTGAAAATCGTCTAAATCAATTTTGTAAAGATGGTTTCGTCTTTCGGCCGAAAAGAAGATAGAACCATCTTTGTTTCTGACTTCACAAAAGTTTTGGTTGAATGTAACTTCAAAACCAGAATCACATAATTGACTAATACTTATCAAGTTATGCTTTAGACCATCAACTAGCCAAGACGTTGTTAATGCATGCATGGGAATTCTTACCAATCTTACCAATCCCGATTATTTTGCCCTGCTTGTTGTATCCAAAAGTTACCGAACCTCCTTTCTTGTACTGAAGATCTAGGAACATAGACCTTTTTCCCGTCATGTGATGCGAGCATCCACTGTCCAAATACCAATGGTTCTTGCTGGTTCTTCCAAAGAAGGATTTCTGTAGGAGATATTATCTTATTTTTAGGTACCCAGATTCTCTTGGGTCCTTTAGGGTTAGTATGGTGTAATGAATGATAATAAGACGTAGAATGAAAACGTTGATGACCTTTTTGAAAACCTGATTGATATCTTTTCTTATCTTTTTGAACAATTGATTTCACGTAATGCTGGGACTTATTTTTAGTAAACCCTAATCCAGTTTTATCACTCGGATGTCTGCATTTTCCTAGCATTTCATTCATCTTTTTGTACTATCTGTAAATTTAGCTAGATCAATCGAGAGATTATTGATTCTCAGTTTCAACTGTTTAATCTCTTCGGATCTATCTATAACTTTGTTGTTATTCAGTTCCTCAACTTGCTTTCTCGATTTATATTTTCACTCTATCTCATGAGTATGTTTGAGGTTTTCTACATATTTCTTCTTCAACGGCTTGTCTTTGTTTCGAATAGCATGAGAATCCTCTAACAATTCGAGTATGCATCTTGTATATTATCATGGCTAAAAGTTACCTCTTCATCACTTTCTTCTTGACTACTGACATATGTTAGCATGTTCTGACGCTTCTGAGCTTGTATCTGATTCTGATGAATCCAGATCCTCCCACGTTGCCATCATGCTTTTCTTGTTATCCCTACTCTTTTTGGGTTGTCTTTTCAACATTGGACACTCGGACTTGTAATGTCCCGGCTTATTGCATTCATAACATGTAATAGATGCTTTCGATTTTTCCATCGTCTTTCTTTCATTGTTCCTTCTGAATGTTGAATTTCCTTTGGACTTCTTTTTCCACATTCTTCTTATCTTTCTTGAAATGAAAGATAGCTCGTCGTCTTCATCACTTGATTCAGATTCTGACTTACTGGAATCATCATCCTTTGATTCTTCAATCTTTAATGCCTTTGATGTATTCCTCTTTGTCTTCTTCTTCTGGATCTTGTGATTCATTTGACCTGCTTTGAGCGCTATGGACTTCTCTTTCTTGGGCTTATCTTACGCATCAAGCTCTACGTGTATCTTCAACGATCCAGCAGTTCATCAAGCTTGAAGACGCTTAAGTCTTTGGCTTCAGACAAGCAGATTACTTTGGGTCTCCATCTTTTGGCAGACTCCTCAAAATCTTTCGAACATGGTCTTGATGTTATGCGCTCTTCCAAGAGCTTTTAGCCCATTAACAATTGTTTGAAATCTTCCAAACATTTGATCAATGGTCTCTTCTTCTTTCATTTTGAACAACTCGCATCGATGCACCGAATGCTTATCTTGGACTCCTTGACTTGATTTGTTCCTTCATGTGCAATTGATAATGTATCCCACATTTCTTTGGCGATTGTCGCATCCATGAACTTTTTCATACTCGCTTCGCTCAATGCACAACTCAAGAAAATTTCGCTTGGAGTTTAGTTGAAATCTTGCTTTCGCTTCTATTGTCCATCTTTCTCGTGGAATTGGATTTTTATCATCATCTTCAGGTGTGTATGGTTTGTTCTCGATGATGTCCCAAAGGTCAATGTGAGTAGATTCGATAAACAATCTCATCCGGTCCTTCCAATAGTGGTAGTCTTCATCATTGAATCTTTGGAGGTCTAGTGACTGAAGCTCCTTCGGCAATATACGTGTGTGATTCCACCATTTTCTTTAATTCACACTTTTTTAGAGTGATTCTTGAACACCAGGCTCTGATACCAATTGAAGTGAATCACACGTTAATATATTGAACAATAATATGATCAAGATACACAAGAACGGGGGGTTGAATTGTGATAAACTTTTCGTTAATCCCCTTTTTTAAAAAATTACTTGTTCTTTCGAAAACTTATCGTAAATCAATTCGTAACTAGTTTGAACAACTTTGTTAATCTTGAAAACTACGATATAAGTAATATGAGAGTAGAAAGAAAAAACACAGCAATTTATCCTGGTTCACCCCAAACCGTGGGCTACGTCCAATCCTCAGATATCCTTATGAGATTTCACTATCTCTGAATTGTTTACAAGTATTCTTTCGACTGAGCCTCTCCAGGTCTCTTTACGGCAAGTATTATTTTACTCTTAGCCTCTTCAGGCTATCTGTAACACTTTCTAATTGAAAGAATAGTAAAGAGCTTGTTACAATAGAAATGCTCTTAACACTGTTCACTCGAAATATCGTTCACAATTTTTCTCTCAAATAATCTGAAAATCAAAAATTGAATACTCAGAGTTTCATGAAGTTTCATAAAGTTGCATAAAGTTGTTTCTTCTTCAATCTCGACTCTTATTTATAGTCGGGTTCTTCAACTATTTCTTGAATATCTCGCTTGAATCTTGAAAAAAGCGGTTATTCGGTTTGACTCAGAACTAACTCAAACTGACGTTTCTTTCTTCCGTCTGATTTGTTGTATCGGCTGCTTTTCTCTTGTAAAGCTTCCATCTGCTTTTCTTGTATCAGCTGCTTTTTTCTTGTAAAGCTTCCGTCTGATTTTCTTGTATCAGCTGCTTTTCTCTTGTAAAGCTTCCGTCTGATTTTTTGTATCGGCTGCTTTTCTCTTGTAAAGCTTCCGTCTGTTTTCCTTGTATCAGCTGCTTTTCTCTTGTAAAGCTTTCGTCTGCTTTTCTTCAACTGATTCTTACTTCGGCTGATTTTTCTCCTTCAGCTATTTTTTACTTCTCATGCATCCATCTACTTTTCATTTGTATATTTCTCTTTGTTTGTCATCAAAATTATTTAATACGTGAAATCTGATTTGACTTAACAAAACTGAGAGGGTGAATCGAATGAAAAATGATTAAATTGGACTAATGAAAGCTAGGTGCTTTAATAAAAACCAGAATTAAATCTTATCGATAATTTATGTGGAGAGAGATCTCGTATAAGTTTTTGATGGTTTATTAGAGAACTTCAGAACTAATTAGGATTTTGGATAGGTTGTGAATTGATATATTGCAACCTCCATAATCTGATTAGGGTTTATGATTTAGGGCTAATGGTTGTAACTCGAGAGAGAGTAATCAACCCTAGAATAGTCTTGAACCAACAATCCAATAATTCATAATTAGTTAGGTTATCATTAAGGATAGGTAAAGTTCCCTGTAGCACCCCACTCTCACGATGACCTGAACCCAACATCGATGGTTATATCCGAGTCTGTGCCTCGCGAGGGTGGTGTGCTAAAGCACTCAATCTTTCAAAAGCCCACAATTTTTTTTGAAAATCGATAATACAAAATGCAGAAATCGAAACTCAATTTGGGTCCACATTCATTCATAAACATGTTCACTTAACACAATTTTCAATAGTCATTCGGGCCCTTTCACAATTATAAAACACTTGTGTCATTTCAAAATACAATTTTATACAAAAAGATGCGGAATATACAATTCAATACAAAATGTGAAAAATAAAAATGCAGACGCGAACTGATCCTGACCTCTATCCTTCACTTGAATGCTATAAGTATACTCTCGTTAGCTTAATAGGGTAATTTTCTGAACATAGTTCAGTATTTTAAGAAATTTGGGATCTACAGAGATCCAATTGAAGCGATTCTTAAGGCAAAATAAAGATAAGACATGGGGCTACAAGTCATATGAAGAAATGAAATGTCAATTTTGCCCCTAAGACTTTCAATTTCTGAATTTAAGTTCGGATTTGTGTGTAGTTTTTGGATTAGGAACATCTGAGAGTATTTTGAGCATAACTTTTGATCTGGGAATCGAAATAAGTCGATTATTGATTTGAATTAAACTAGAGACATAAGGCTACAATTGTTATGAAGACATCGAGTTTCAATTCTGGGATTAAGAATGTAAATTTCTGGAATTAAATTAGAGTAATGTTTAGTCTCGGATTTTTCGCAAGTCCGATAGTATTTCGGCTATAACTTCTTCGTTTCTGATCCGAATTGAGCGCGGTCGGTGGCGTTGGATTCGTATGGTTGAGAGGAATATTTCTCAACAAGGAAGTTTTAACAAATTCCTTCAAATTGATAGTGCGAATCAAACCCGCAAGTGAGAATGGCATAAAGTAAAGTGTAGGGGCAATTTTGGAATTAAGCTAAAGAGTAAGGGTAAATTGGTCAATTACCCCTCATTTTAAATGACTTGGCACTTTAAAATTAGATGATTGCCGTTTGGAGTAGAGGAATCTCGAAGATTTGAGAAGAAGAGAAGAAAATGAAAGAAGAATAAGGAGAAGAGAAGAGAGAAGCTTCGGTTATGGTGGAAGAAGAGAGACAAAGTGAAATTTTCGAAATTTTTGGGTCTTAAAGCTTAGGTTTTAAGTTATTTTCAAAGGAAAAAGATGGAAAATGAAGGAAGCTTGCTTTGGGAACCAAGAAATCCGAAATTTGAAGAAGAAAAGAGGTAAGAGAAAATTTTAAACTTTGAGATTTTGATGAATTTTTGGTTGAGAAACATGGAAAATGATATGGGTATGTGATATATGAAGTCAATTTTGATGTATATGCCTTAGGTTGTGTTTAATTTTGGATGAAAATTTAATTGGGATTATGCCCAAATTTCATAATTTGGGGTTTTTGGAAATTGTTAGTGTTGAATCATGGAAAATATTATGGATTGATGATATATGAAATCAATTTTGAAAAAATTGTGATTTATGATATTGAATTTAGATAAATTGGTTTAGGCCAATTTTGAGATTTTGAGATTTTTGAAATTGGTGGTTCAGATATCTTGAAAGTAGTATGAATTGATGAATTATGACATCAATTTTAAAAATTAAGTTATTTATGAGATTGAATTTGAGTGAATTAGTTTAGGTAAAATTTTGAATTTGGGGATTTTAGAAATTCTTGTTTTAGAAAGCTTGAAAAAATGATAAATTTGGGTTCCCTATAGTTAATTTTGAGAATTATGCAATTATGATGTGGAATTTGGATGATTATGGCTTAGGTCAATTTTAATTGAAAGAAGGAAAGAAGCAAGGATCAAATTGATGATCAGGACGAGTTCCTAGCATCATTTCGAGGTGGGTAGTATATTTGTTTGTTGAATTTTAAGCTAAGCATGTGAAATTGAAAATTTAAGAAGTGAATTTTTGATAAATTAATGTTTATATAAATGTTTGAAAAATTATGATTTCGAAGGATTAAATTCCTTATTGTGGAAATGATTTTTAGAAAATGCAAGGTTTATGAAATTCAGGGTTTTTGAATTATTTGAATAATTTGAGAAATATGCTTTGTAAATTTTGAATAAGTTTGAATAATGATTCAAAGGAATTATTGCATTCATGGTTATGAATTTTTGATTGATTGTGATATGTGATTAAATTGAAGATTTGGATTGCATTAGAATTGTTATATGATTTTCATGTGTTATGAGAATGTGTCAAGTATTGACACTATTTGATGTTATGATATAAAAAGTTTAAAAGTAAGATTTTGAAAAGTGCCTTCGGGCAATCCGAATTGTTCGGTTTCGAATTATGTGTTATGTGGGTTTGGTCAGGTCCTATCTGTGGGACGAGTGCGCACTTGTCTGTTTTATAGCATTCTCCAGGTTGCCCGCTAGTGGCATGGAGCTCCGATTTCGGACTCCCTTCACGGCTACACTGGACCGCTATGCGGAAAAGTGTAGTACGTTCTGTTCACGACTTCACAGGACCGCTATGCGGGAATGTGCAGTACGTTCTGTTTTGGACCGAACCAGACCATTTGATGTGTTATGTGCTTTTGTTTCATTTCTAAGTGTGATGCATTCATGCTTTTAAATTTGATTATGAAATAAGAAGGAATTGAGAATTTTGAGAAATGAGAAGATAAGATTTGCAAATGTAAGATTTTGGAAATGTTTTATGAACGATTTGAAAAGTGAAAGATTTGAAAGATAAGCTTTGAAAGGTTTCTACCGTGAAATGTTTGAAAATATCAAACTTCTTGAAAATGAGTTTTCCGCTTATTGTTCAATTTATAAATATATTATCCACAAGCTTCCGAGCTCACCCCCCTTTTCATCCCCATCTCCAGGTTTCGAGTAGGAGATCGAATGAAAGAATGTGAAGACGTTTGGCCCGATTTTGCATCGTTTGTATTGTTATGTGCATTGAGATTTGGAATATTTTGTAAATGGCTTGAATTGTCGTTAAGTAGTGATTATGGTGTATTTCAGAATGTATGAAGATTATGAATGAATGAATGAGAGTATGAAATTGTATATGAAATTGTGTATAAATTTGGAAATGGGATTGAGTTATGAGATCTGTATATTGAATTACAGTTATGAGAATGTTTTAGAATTAGGTTTGCGTTTGTGTGTACTGAGATCCCGGACGGAGGGTCCGGTAGATTTTGATGTTTGTATGTTTGATTAGAAATTTTAGAAGTGTAATTTGAACCCTTGCAGGTTTTGGGTTAGGTCAAAGGCAGTCGTTATGTTGCCGAAATTTTGACAAAAATTAGTATGAATATGAATTTTAGGATTGATACCAATGTATAAGAATATGGTTAAGAGTTGAGATTTGACATGAGAAAGAATTTCCAAGAAAAAGGATATAAGATTGCTTTGTATGAGTTTGGTAAATGAATATAAGAAAAAGAAAAAGAAAAAAAATTTATACCGGATTGTCGTATGGATTAGTTTTAGGTTTACAACGCGACGCTTTTCTCTGTTCTTTGTTTCTGGATGTCGGATTTGTTTGCTTTGGTTCGATCTGTTTCGTATCCGCTTTCGCTTCTTTCGCTTTATTATTTGGTTCTTCGTTTTGCTATTCGCCTCGTTCTTTTTGTTTCGATTTGCCCTCATTTGTATACTTTGATTTTAAACTGGAATTCGATCCGTTTGTTAAGTAATATGATTTCGATCCGTCTCAGTTTCGCCTTTGATTGTAACGGTTCTGATTTGTTTCTATCGATTCCGCTTCGCAACGTTTTGCTTCGGTACTTTTGTATTTCGTTTCGCTTCGAAATCCGTTCGTTTGGTTCGATTAGTTATTGCTTCCACTTTTGTTTTATTTTGTTTCCGTATGTTGAGATCCGATTCCGCTTCGTTTTTCTTTTCGCATCATCTATTGCTTTGTTTCTGATTCGAAATTTCGATACGAAATTTCCGTTTCTATTCGCCTCGTTATTCGTATTCGTTTCTGCTTTTCGGTTGGGATACAGTTCCCAGATCGGGTCCCAACAATTCATGTGCATATATACTAACATTATGCATGAGCAAGAAAATGCATTTCCTTAATCTCTCTTTGAGCTTACATGTGTTGAAATTTCAGGTCCTAACCCTTAATATGGGGACGAAATGTTACATTTCTCCCCTCCTTAAATAAATTTCATCCCCGAAATTCTCATCTGATTGATCAATACAGTAAAGGTAATAATTCCTCATATGCTTCTCCTTTTCCCATATATCTCATCAATTACCCTTCCAAATGACTACAACTGATAACTCAATAGGTCCTTCAATCATTGATTCAATTATCACACTATCTTCACTATTTCATGATCATAATTTCAGAATACTTACCAACTTTTACTTCGTATGCTATCAATCTATCCCTGTCGATCATGTCATTATTTTAGAACCTATTCACATATCACATTTTAAGAATCCAAGACTTCTTTCACTAGTAACACTAACTCATAATAGTTTTCATATAGACTAATTCATAGAGCTTCACTTATCCTTTCTCCAAATCTGAGCACACCTTACCAAGGAGATACTCACAAAAACACTTCATCTCTTCTTTGACAATTCACTTCTCTTCAGTGTTAATACATTCAACTCTTATGTCCATTTCACTAATTCCATCTGTCTACTGTTGATCCACTTAACCTACTTATCTTTCATAAGTCACTTTACTCTTATTTCGGATTCATTTCACTCACTAATAGTATCTCACATTTATTATGGCCTTATATCATTTTAGGCCCTCTTCATCTCAATGTTAGGATGAATAACCACCCTTCTGATATACAATGCCCCATATCACTTCTAATAATGCCACTATGATAAAAATTGTTATACATGTAGTCAATTCGAATTACGCCTCAATCTCATCTTCCTACGAACTCAAAAATATGAGCTTCAAACATATTCCTAACAGTTAAAACTGCTGGTAGCTCAAACCTTCAACCACTTGTTTTTACATCCTTAGCAGCCAAAATACAATCTTAGCATATTCTTACTAGGATGTTTATCTTAGGTTGTTACTTAGGCTTCTCTAACACTTTCTTCGCTCAATCATCTTAATCGTATATACGTACTTCTTATTTCAATCACCAAATATCATTTTTCCGATTTCACTTGAAAGTTCAGATTCGTTTTCACTTTTTTTCTGGCTGATTCGCAATTCCGAATCTTTAGCTTTTTAGTTTCTTACTTCTTTCCAGTAGACTTGATCTTAAATTTCAATGCAACTGGCAACACTTTATTTTACCTCATATGCCACTCAATATTCTGCACTCCTCATTACACTAAATTTGGAAACCTCAATGTCTGAATGTGTATTATTCCATTATAGAATTGTCTGCTCAGTGTGTCAGATTACACACTAATTTTTCTAGTATAACACTCATTTGTGCATTTCCTCCAAACTCAATAATTTCCTCAATCTTACATAATATACATTCCAGAAATGATTTGGCACATCTAATGTCTTCAAGACTTCAAAGCGACTTCTATCATAACACTTCTACCATGTACCAAAATCAACCCATAAGATCTTAATTGGCTCTATGCATACAAAAACCACTTTAGACTATTACAAAGGATTGTATCTTAATCTCTGATGTGAAACTTCATTATATAATGCATAATTATCATCAGTGTCACATTCCTCAAATATTCAAAACGTCCCCTTTTTACCTTACAAACACTCTCAAAATACCATTTAGGATCACAATCACTAATTAATACAATTTTGCTTGGATCACTTAAATCTTCAATATCATAATACCATTAGAGTATCGTTAACTCTAATAGATATCACTCACATTTTTCCTTGTGTTAATTTCTTGCAATTCCTTAGGTGACTAATTCTCCAATGAAAATAATATTGTCTCGTGTCATTTTCAGTCCCCCATTTAACTTTTTGTCTCTAATTATTTTCTCTTTTCATTCGACTTCCTTTAATTCACATCGACTTATTCAAACGCCTATTCATTCGTACTAGTTCCTCCACACATTTCAATTTATTTGAATGCTTCACTTTGTGTGTTGGTATTTCATTCCTCAAATTGAATTTGTATCCCGAACATATTTACATCAAATATAAGGGGGACCAATGTAACATCCCAACCTCAATTGGAAGGGTAGAACAGTAAATTGGCATAGGATGTGCTAGATTGGGATTTCATACGATTGCTCATGCATAATAGGATTGCTGCATAGTCACAACTGTGCATATGCATACATGACATTCCCGGTTTTCATGCCTAATGTAATTTTAGTGTGATTAACGGGGTTATCGGGTTTGAAAAATTATTCTGAGTGCGCCATAAATTGTTTTCTATTTTAAAGGATTTTTAGGAATTTTTCTGGATTTTTCCGGAGAAAATTTCCGGACCGAAAAAATCGCTAATTGGCGAATCGGTATATTATTTTGGGATTGAAATTGGGTATATTATTTTGGGATTGAAATTGGGGTTAATTGAGTTGATTGGGTTAGTTTTTGATCTGGATTAAAGAAATAATACTTTGACTTTTCTTTAAATTTTGGAACCAATCATAATTAGCCAACTTAGACCTTCATTTAATGCTTCTAACCTTGTGATTTCGGTGATGTGTGTGTAAAAAGAATGGGAAAGAACCCTTTAATGGCTTAAAAGCCTTCTCATCCGAAACCTACATCTACTCTCCATATCCATTGATTTTCTTCTTCTTTTCCTCATCTTCCTCCAAACACTCAAGAGTTGTTCTACTTCCAACTAAGTTGTGTTCTTGCTATGATGAGGGATACATGTTTGATGTTAGAAGAAAGTAGAGAAAGTGAGAAATTGGTGTAGGATTAAAGCATTGAAGGGGGAAAAGCTTAAGTAGGTAAGGTTTAAGTTAAGTTTTCATTTAAGCTTGAATTATGCTTTGAATTGTGCATTAAATGAATCATGGTTGTTGATGCATTTAATGGGAGTTATGGTGTGTTTATGATGAATATAAAGACCTTAAATTGATGACTAATATGGCTTGAATTAATGGGTGTTAGGTGAGGGTTAGTTATGAATTGATGTAGGAGTATGAATGAGTGTTTTTTTAACTTGATTTTGAATGCTTATGGATGAGTGATTTTACTTAGAAAGGAAGACTTAAGTGCTGAAATTCTTTTTTAAGTATTAGCCCTAGTATATGTATGAGTGTGGTAAGACCTAAATTGTGTCTATTTGGATGTCTAATGATGTGTTAATGGCATTGGAAATGATAGAACTAAGGTTAACACCAAATCTGGAAAATTAGGGTTTTTAATATCTTTTACTGTTTTAATCATAACTAATTGTGTAGGAATGAAAATGAGGTGAGGTTTGTGGCCACTTAAACTTTGGGATGTTGGGTACAACTTTGTGTGAAATAGATGTTGTTAAATTGTAATGTTAGAAGGGTGAATTGTTGCATGGAAAATTACTGTTTTATTGTCTATGAACAGTAACCGAAACCAAAACCTATGAGCTTTGCTGATTTTTCTAAATTAATTGAGATGGAATTGGAGAGAATAGTCTTCATGAAAACATTAGAATGTGAATGGCTGATCATGGCAGTAACTTACATAGTGGTTTTGAAATTGTTAGAAATCAAATTAGAGTTTGAGTTCTTCATGAAACTTGAATTTTGGGATCTTATCTTTTCAGGGATATAAGGTAGAGAATTTGGTGACATTTATGCTAAGAGATATGCTGTTTGGGAAATTACTGTTCAGATTGGTTGGTTTCAGTAGGTTGATACTTTGGTGAATTGTTTGACATAGTTAACAAATGAATCTGATTTTGGATTGTTCATGAAAGTTATAGATAACATGGTGATCTTGATGAGCATATTTATTGTGTCATTGTTGGTGAAGAATCGGAGAGTTATTGAATTTGAAACATCCGCCTGTTTTGATAGGTTTTGAGTGGGCGTAGGTTTGAGTGGGTTTTAACATCCTTAGGGGTGAAATTGATTTTTATGGTCTTCATGAAACTTGTAGAGGGTTTCATTATCTTTCCCACAAGGTATAGTTTGCATCTGTCAGAAATGTGTAGAAAGAGTTATGGGAGTTGGAAGTTTGGTTGGAAATCAGAAAATAAAGGGGTAAATAAGGGTTATATATATAAATATAAATTGTTGAGTTTTGGTTTCTTTCGTGAATAATTTTTCCGTCCGACGTCCGATTGACCTGATTCTTGAGGCATCAGATGCATAGAATATTGAATTTCATTTTGTGAGAAATTGGGAATTTTTAGACGGAAAATTGACGTGGCCCCGGGTAACGGAACCTTTAATCACTGTTTTATTTGATTGGGAACCTATAGAGGTCCGAATTGCGCACCGTCAGCTCCAATAGGTTTCTAATTTTTAGACGGATTTTTTTTAGGGAAAAAAAATGAGATTAGGGCCGGAAATTCATGATCATGCATATTTCACCTACATGTGCACAAATTGCATAATTAGTGACTCGTTCTTTCTCTGTTTCTTATAAAGGCCCAAGTGGAGCGTCGTCCGACCGACGGGGTGAAAACTTCCCGACATTAGCTCGGAAGTAATAGGTGAGTAACCTAGTTGGTTTCTCAACCTTATGTGTTTATTAATTATATGCATTGAGTGCCATGAGGAAGCAAGGATGGATATATGTGATTGATTGATTTGATTGATTTCGGACCATGGGTGTTCGAAATATTGGATTGTGATATTGAAGTGCAAATGAGAATAAGTGCGTGAGAATGCATTAGTAAATTGGATTGTAAATGTGTTAGTGAAATGAAAGGTAAATGCATGGGAATGAAATACCGGACTAAAAGTCCGAGGACATTGGAAAATGATCGAAAATAGTAATTAATTGGAATTGGAAATAGAAATGCGATAATTGGAAATTGGAAAATGACATGTGCATTCATGCATAGTAAATGATCGATAATGGCGGTTAGACCGGTGTAGCCACCGATTTGAGCTTTAAGCTCAACGCACAGGGCCTCGTGCCCAACGTATTCCGAGGCTCGGCTCGATGATCAGGGCTATGCCCAACGTTTTGGGGCTTCAAGCCCAATGCTTCAGAGCCAATGGCTCAATGTATATGAGCTCAGGCGCACGGTCACAACAACGAAAGAAAATGAAAGAGTCACATGCACACTGCATAAATGAATGTTTTATGTGAATTGTGTGAAAGGCTTGTTGCCTTATAAAATGTGAAATTGACTGCCCATGATTTCTTGTTTATGATATATGTACAATATTGTGTGATTGTCTGGATATGCATGAGTTGGGTGAACCATCGATGATGGTTTCTCACTGAGTTCGCAAACTCACCCAACATTGCATCTATTTTTCAGGAAATGGAGGGTACCCCGTTGGATACACGGGAGTACGTCTACTGCTAGCAAGACAGAGTATCGGGTCGGGATCGATGTCGCTCAGATTCGCATTAGTGTATTGATTTGGTATTTAGTAGGCCCAATTGGTTTATGTAATTGTATAGAGTGACTGAGCACTAATGAGTGCTAATAATGATTGAAATTGTTTTATAAGTGAAATGGTTTTATATTTGAAAATGTTTTGTTATAATTGGGCCAAGTCAATGATTGTTTTATGACTCTAATGTTTTGAAACAAAAGAAAATGTCATACGATTTTTAATAAGGTAATAAATGTTCTAACGTCACCCTCATGGTCGTGGCTCGGATATCACTATGGATATCGGGTTCGGGTCTCGTCGGGAGTGGGGTGCTACATAGGTGGTATCAGAGCCCAATAGTACGTAATGTATCTGGGCACAGTCTGAAACATATGGTGCATACATATGAGTCGTGTCATTGCAGACCGTGGCAACTGATCCCTAGTCTGTGTCGCACGAGGAGAAATCCTACGTGTAAACACGTGTTAAATGATTAAGTGTGAGAATAGTGGGAATGTGAGCCCATGAATGTGTAGGGGCAATGAGAAAAAGGGAAAAAGGAAAAACGGATAATGAGCATTATATATGGTACTGTGATTATAAACCCGGAATGTGGTATACAGACTGATTAAGGAAAAAAAATGGATAAGGAGATTGATATTATACTGTGGTTAGAAACCCTCGTCTGTGATAGTAGTATGACTGTGTTGGCCTAGACTGAGTAAGGAAAGAATTGATATCAATGAATTCCCGGATTAAAATGGTAATATTGTGGTGATAGAAAAATGAATATGTCTAGAACTGGGAGAGGTCTACTAGAGATATGGGAAGCATAACGGTTATAGTAGGGCTAAGTGAGATTAAAAGTCCGGGATGTTAGGTGATTACAGCTTTGACTGTATATGTCATGAAATGGGAAATATTGAACCGGAGTAAAGTGTAGATGGTCCGATCAGGCATATATTGATTCACTGCATTCGTGTTAGATATCTGTAAGGTTATATTGTAACGGTCTACTTCGGACTGAAAGAACTGAAAGAGCAAGGTGCCTAGTGCCTAGTGCCTAGCAGAGTGAGAAAAAGTAGAAAGGGTGAGATAAAAGTGTACAGCTAAACTGAAATGAACTCGTGAAATGGTTATGAGAATATGGTGCTATCGTAAGGGAAAAAGGACAGACTGACAATTTCTACTGATTGTATATCGGGAAATTCTGGATTTGGTTGAAAAGATGTATATGGACACAGAAATGATAAATGGATGGGTAAATAGAGAAATTGTATCAACGATTTTGTCGCGTATTGAAGACTGTGAATACCTTATCATAGAATGTTTGAGGAAAATAAAGAGATACGTAGTAATAAGGAGATGACAGTGTATAAGTCAAGCCGTTATGACCTTACAAGGTCAAGCTTGCACGTGACGGATATGGAAATAAAATGATGAGACATATAGTCCAATGATAAGGAAAAAAAATGAAACAATGATAGTGATATAAGAAAGAGTTGTCGCATGTAAGTCGGTCTACCGTTGGGAATATCTATTGGATAGTAACGTTGATCGTGATTAATGAAACATATGTGATGATACATGGAAATCATAGAGAGATGATCGGTGAATGAGTACAGTGGCTATAAGTGTAAAGTTCATAATGGGTTAAAGTAAGACATGGGAGGACTGAATGTACCTTTATGAGAAGAAATGAGAAATGATTATGGCATCAGTTATTTATTCGAGGATTAGCATAAATGTAAAGGATTTTATGGAAGTCTGAATTATATAGGTTACTAATTGGTTTCAGGAAAATGTTGAGGTATAGATTCTCGCATAAGTGTGAAAGAAAGTGTTTATGTGGTATCACAAAGGAACCTTAGTGTAAGGAATGTTCCGATCTTTTAAATTATGGCATAAAATTTTTCCGATTGAGATAGCACGTATAGTGAAAATGATTGAAAAGTAATTAGGGACACCGATTGGTGATGAGACCTTCGTGAACAGTATAATGATAGTAGCAAGAAAGGAAGTATAGACGAAATCAAAAGTGAAATTGAGTCATATCTCAAGAGGAGATTTAGACATAACAAGTGAAATATACGATTGAGGTTATATGTATTGTGTGCATATGGGAATGTGAAGTATCCAACGACATAAATGGAATGTTAATTTGAGGTGATCCTATTGAGGTGATCCTATTGCAATGAAAAGTGAATAGATCTCCTTCGAACTGCGAAGTAAAATACTTAAATGAAGTGGAATTTATGGAAGTCCAAATACGGATGACTAGGTATTGGCACATGTCGATGTTACCGACAGGAAAACAAATGAAAAGAGTAAATGAATGGAGACAAGAAGTTCAAAAGGGAAACTGACAATGATGTAATGTATGGGAAAGTTAATAAGACCCTAATAGGGAATGATGTGAAGTAAGCAAATGATAGTGATTATGATGATAGACGGAATGTGTTTGAAAGTGTTAAACAGTGAAAAGTAAAAGGAATTACATGAATAATTGAGGAATTTGATACTACTGATAAGCCTACCTATGGAGAGTGGACAATGTGTGCTGAACTGAAACATAATGTTCAAACAGTAGTAGATAAATTAAATTGATTTTGATAAATGGTATTGGTGTCATGATCGCGTTTGAAAGCCTTGGAGACTGTAAATTCCTATAAGGATACACTGAGTTAATTTGAGGAAAGAGACAGGCATAAATACCGAAAATGCTGAAATGAATGGACAATTCTGCCTACTAAACTCAACTAGTGAACTGATAATGTTGCAATGAACAGATCAATTACAGATATTGGGATTTTCAAAGAATGTCAAGTAGATTATGGGTAATTATGAAGTGTTACTGGAAAATTGAGGTTGTAGATCTAGTGATACTGGATAGAGGTAAGAAAGGTTACTAGTTCAGGAAGCAAACTAGTGTCTCCCATCCTGAATCTGAAGAATCAAGTGTAATCGGGAGAATGGTATTGAATGAATAAAAAAAATCATAATAAGCATGTGTCGGGATTGAACAAAGGAATTGATGAGCAAAGAAATTGAACAGTCAAAGCTAGACATTCTAGTAATCTTATGCGAAAGGTGAAATTGAATAACTATGGGTATAGAATGAAGTGAATATGGATTCAAGTGCCTATAGGTGTGAATGTTCAACAGGAAAAATGCTTGAATATGAGCGTATTATAGAGTTTTGACTTACTGTAGGGATATATTGCTACCCTGCACAGTGCCTAACGGGAGTCAAGACCATAATGACTTTGAGACTGTGATGAGTGAGACAAAGGAAAGTAATTTAGGACAACTGCATGGGTTAGCTAAAGTGGATCAGGATCGGACAAATGAAATAGAGTAAAATGCATATCTGAATTAAGTGTGTGAACATTATAGAACAGTAAATTGTCTAAAGAGAATTGACTTTGAATCTGAGCCAATGGAATATAAAGAATGACCGCATTAGGCATTAGGTAAATTATCACTTGGTTATGGTAATATGGATCTAAATGTCATCAGATTGGTACCAAAGGAAAGTGAAACGTCAGAACGAGATAAAGGAGGTTATGGTAAGTCACCTTGAAAGGATGTACTCAATGAAATACGAATTAGTCGTGTATTCTTTGGAGAAAAAGGTATTGGATGGATAAAACGTGATAAGGCAACAAGTTCAAAAAAAATTATGAAAAAAGAACTGAGTTATAACATTGGAACTAAAGGTAAGGGCTACTCTGAAATGGCAAGTGAGATAATTCGAGATAGTGAGATCGCCAACCCATGACCTTGTTGAGTCTGGGTTTCTCCGTGATGAGTGATAATGAGTTAGCTAAATAAGTGGTGAACAACCGATCGAGTGTGGTTACTGTGATCATTTCAAAATGAATCATTCGGTGGAAAAGTGTATAGGACATGTAAGGCGATTGAGAACTGTCATCTTGAAATGTGGACTGATAATTTCGAGGACGAAATTTTTATAAGGAGGGGGGAGTTGTAACATCCCAACCTCAATTGGAAGGGTAGAACAGTAAATTGGCATAGGATGTGCTAGATTGGGATTTCATAGGATTGCTCATGCATAATAGGATTGCTGCATAGTCACAACTGTGCATATGCATACATGACATTCCCGGTTTTCATGCCTAATGTAATTTTAGTGTGATTAACGGGGTTATCGGGTTTGAAAAATAGAATAAGTGCGTGAGAATGCATTAGTAAATTGGATTGTAAATGTGTTAGTGAAATGAAAGGTAAATGCATGGGAATGAAATACCGGACTAAAAGTCCGAGGACATTGGAAAATGATCGAAAATAGTAATTAATTGGAATTGGAAATAGAAATGCGATAATTGGAAATTGGAAAATGACATGTGCATTCATGCATAGTAAATGATCAGATAATGGCAGTTGTGACCGGTGTAGCCACCGATTTCAGAGCTTTAAGCTCAACGCACAGGGCCTCGTGCCCAACGTATTCCGAGCCTCGGCTCGATGATCGTGGCTATGCCTAACGCGTTTTGGGGCTTCAAGCCCAATGTTTGAGCCAATGGCTCAATGTATATGAGCTCAAAGCACGGTCACAACAACGAAAGAAAATGAAAGAGTCACATGCACATCGCATAAATGAATGTTTTATGTGAATTGTGTGAAAGGCTTGTTGCCTTATAAAATGTGAAATTGATCGCCGTGATTTCTTGTTTATGATATATGTACAATATTGTGTGATTGTGCGGATATGCATGAGTTGGGTGAACCATCGATGATGGTTTCTCACCGAGTTCGCAAACTCACCCAACATTGCATCTATTTTTCAGAAATGGAGGGTACCCGTTGGATACACGGAGTACGTCTCATCGCTAGCAAGATGCAGTATCGGATCGGGATCGATTGTCGCTCAGATTCGCATTAGTGTATTGATTTGGTATTTAGTAGGCCCAATTGGTTTATGTAATTGTATAGAGTGACTGAGCACTAATGAGTGCTAATAATGATTGAAATTGTTTTATAAGTGAAATGGTTTTATATTTGAAAATGTTTTGTTATAATTGGGCCAAGTCAATGATTGTTTTGCGCACTCTAATGTTTTTGAAACAAAAAGAAAATGTCATACGATTTTTAATAAGGTAATAAATGTTTTAGTACGTCACCCTCGCGGGTCGCGGGCTCGGATATCACCATGGATATCGGGTTCGGGTCTCGTCGGGAGTGGGGTGCTACAACCAATATTTTCCTCACATTTCACCTCGAATTTATAATCCACTCATATAGTTGGTGTATACACTCTCAGTGGCATATTCCACTTTTTATGCCTGAGTTTCTGCTTAGGATATGACTCCATTATTCACCTTTAACTTATTACATATTCATTTCCAATTTACCTCTTTATTGATTACTCTTAAATCGATTCGTTAGATCAACTTAACCCAATTTAGGGAAATTCTTCTTTGAAAGAAGATTTCTTACTACAATCATCAATACTATTCATAAAAACCTTATCAATCAACTATTTTCTTCATTACATATCATTCATTCTTAATACCTCAAGAAGATCAATTTCAGCTATGCATAATATCTCAATAAGATCAATTTATGCCATAGCCTACATGATCAGAACATCCCTTATAATGAGGCTCTGTAGGGCACTTAAACAATTTCATTTACTCTAATATCTTGGCATATATCACCAAAATCATTACATCTTATCTAGGGATGTATTGACATCGATTCACCACTTAGTAGCTTATACTACTAAGGATACTTTAATCCCATTTAATTCTATATAACCTTTCTCGTTTTGTGCCAGTTCTTGATCATGGGGATTTTGCTATAATCATGTTCCTCTTTTTTTTCCTCAAACTCATCACCTATGTTAACATCATTAACAGTCTCAGTTCCTTCCCAATTGATCACTACAAGTACTCTCACGTCTTACTCTATCTTGAACTTTGAACTATAGGAACTATGATTGGCACTTATTCAATAAGTCACCGATTACTTCCTATATCATCTTCACACATATTATTCACATATTCTTAATAATTTCACCTTATTATTTCTACTTATATCCCTATTTTTCCTCAAACAATCCATGACAGTGTATTCACATTTATATTATATTTGAGAATCTATCACCCGATTGCAATTTCAATTTCATATTCAATAATACATCCATCGATACAATTACACTGAATCTTTATCTCTTATATCCATCCGTATACTATTTCTTTTCCCATGTATATATATATATATCCTCAACCAATCTATAATTTTCGATCGAGGCATAATTATTATGAATTTCCGGTCTCAATATTCCCCTAATATCCCCTTATACTGAATTGCAAACTCTTATCACAATACTCACATAACCATTTCGATTCCAAATTCGCCTTTTTTTTATCATAACAGTTTTATGGTTTCATTTCATTATGTCTATCCACTTTAGTCTCCTCATTTCTATTTATATTCTTATTTTCCTCAATCAATCCATGGCAATATACCGATTCACACTTATTTCGCCCCCAAAGGATATATCAGCTTCAAGGATATGTACCCTTTTATGGAGGACTCTTATCTATCATGCAAAACCAGATACTATTTCTCATTTCCACAATGTCCATAAACCTTATTTTCTCACATTCTGTCAGATCATCATTTCTCTCAATGCTTCGAATAGCTCAAACTCTTAAGGAATGCTCATTAAGAACATTTATACATATGGGGAAACTCAACATTTATAAGTATGCAGCTTGTATGGGTATACTTCCCCAGTAGGTATGAGGGAGAGACTTTCTGTATTATAACACCACAAAAATCATGTGTAATAGTGGAACGAAGAAAATTAAAACGTAGGATGATGTTGTGAGAAAGTACTATAATGGTATATGAACAGAGGTAAGTGAGTGTGTACCAAAAACAAGAGAGAAATAAGAGTGAGTGCGTATGCAAATGTTAAAAAAAAAACTTATATAGATGAAAAGTTTAACGGATACTTAACTTTTTTAGCTATCTATCACATCATTGATGATGTGGAAAAAATTTATTATATGTTAAATTTATTTTAGGTTTAAAGTACCATATATATGTCAAGTAACTATATGGGATTCAATCTTTTTTAAAAAATAAAAATATAATATTTAATTTAATTTATCCTTAATTAAAATTAAGTAAAGTAATAAAATAATTTAACCTAATTTTAACTAAATGCTTAAGTTTACAAACTCCTAATTTCACCCGTCGTTAACCTTACAATTACCAATATTCCCCTCCTTCTTCATCGACTTTTCCTCAGTGCAGTCTTCTTACAACAATTACCAAATACAAAGAGGAGATAAAAATTGCAAGGGAAAGAATACAATTGTTAGAAAATTAGGTTGCTAGATAAAATGTTGAACTGCAGAAATATAAATCACCTACATCAACTAATTACTTGCAGTCTGAGTTACAACATCAAAAGTATCGAGATGAAGGAGAATGATGCAATATTTAAGATAGATAACACGTCCCAACTAAATGAAAGGAGTCACAGCCAAGGTTCTGAAAATATGGAGCGTAATGGAAATGTTTTAGCAAAAGAACTCAACATTACAAAGAGTCCTCTAAGTGCAAAGAATGAAATTATTACTTCAATACATTAACTTGATAACAACAGTCCCTCCGAAAAGATCAGTATTTTGCATGATCAAATTGCTTTGGCACATAAAGACATCAACACTTAGAAAGTCAAGGTCAATTTAGAAAAGATTAAGGCCTCTAAACTCCAAGAAGTCTTAGATTGATAATTAGTTTATCAGACCGAAATCATAAGAAAAGAGGCTTGAAAATAAGTCTTTCATGCTGAACAAGAGATTTTTTTTAAAGAAGGCACAATTTAAAGTTAAAATATCTAGATAGTTAGAATGAAGAGGAAAGTTGCATCGGTAGTTACAGTGCTGGTTCTGTATCACTTACCTGCGATTGGTTAACCACTAATCATAGAGCTAGTTCTATATCGCTTACTCGCAACTGATTAACCACTAGTTACGGAGATGGTTTTACATTGCTTACTCGTACTAGGTTACCCGTTATACACCGATATAATATCATGTATAAAACTTATTGGTATATTATATGTTAGAAACCATTTCCTTTTTATCAACCAATAACATTATCTTAATGTAAACTCAAATCATATAAGATTTAACTTTCAAACTTCAATTCATTTATTGATAAAACATAAACTTATACTAGCAATATTCACATAAAACTCATAATCAATATTCATTTCACGATAGAATAGAAATCATTTTTATAAAATCAATGTAAAGAACACTCACTATTTTGCAAAGTTATCGCCAAGCACATTCATGTGTTCGATGTCTCTTTTTTACCTACACAAAATGCATTTGGCTTAGGCATTTATTTCAAAATTTGGAAATAAGACATTAAAACTATAAATTCTATTTAACTGAATCTGATATTAGTATTTAATCGCATAACACGTACACTAATTATATTTTCTTTACTTCTGTAAGCTAACTTATTATTTTTTGTTTCCAAATATATCTTCGAAAGTCATTTAAATACTATATTTTACCCATTTTAACTTACAATTTTTTCAAAACACTATTTCACTCAATTTAATTCACCATATCAGTATCATGCATGATAAGTCACAGTTATGACCCCTGTCTAAAATTCATAACTCCACTTGTTCCTAAATTTTCACATAATATATGTTAACATTAGGTTTTGAGGTCTTCTAGACATTTGTTCATCTATGTCTCTAGTTTTCATATGATTAAAAATAAGGCCATTTAAAGTTCTGAATCAAGAAGCGTAAACCAAACATCACAAGTTGCTTTAATATAGGGCAGCATCAGATCACCATTTTCAATCTTAAATTACAATATGATTCAAGAATTAGTTCGGGGTCTCTCTTAGGAATTTTTTAGTACTATGTCTTATGTTTCATTTTCAGTTAGAATCATCTAATTTGGAGGTTTGTAGGCCAATTTATGGCCAAAACAATGGGACTGATTCAAACAAACCTAAGATAGAATTTTACTACACGTTACTCTCTTGTCATATTCAATCAATTTCAGACAAAAAAACACCAAAATAACACTAAGGACTATTGATATTAAACACATCCATCCCATACTAAAAATGCACAAAAATCAAGAATTTAAACTAGGAAAACTTACTACTTTTTCCTCCAAACTTTTGAGTATTTGTTGAATAACGTTACTTGATCAAGATCTCTTCAAATCTCCATCAAACCCATCAATAATGAAAGCCCTCTTATTCTTCTCTCATTAGCCGACCTTCACACTTACTTCTCTTCTTTTCACTTTTTTTTGGTATCCCACGTTTATTCTCTCTCAACACTCACGGTTATGCTAAAGTATGAATTTAAATGTCTTACTTTATGCTTTTTTATACTCATTTAATGGATTCCACATGACACCCTCTTATTGGCTCTCTTCTAATGACTCATCCTTCCACCAACACCATGTAAAATGACCAAATTACACTTTAATGAATACCAAAAAGACCAAGTTTCCCTTTAATGCATACAAAATTATACAAATTTCATCCTCAAAATTTAACTAAACATACATGGTCAAACAAGTGGGAATACAATGCACGAATCTGCTGCTTAGGCTCCCATGTAGCTTTCTCTACCGCATGATTCCTCCACAGTACCTTAAACAAAGGAATGATCTTATTATACAAAACTTGTTCTTTGTCGTCGAGGATCTGTACAAGTTCCTCCTTAAAAGTCAAATCTTTCTTTAGGTTCACCGATTGTGTTGTGATTACATATGAAGTGTCTACTAGGTACTTGCGAAGCATAGATACATGAAAGAAGTTGTGAATTCTAGCGAGTTCATTTGGTAGCTTTAATCGATATGCCACTGACCCAATTCTTTCTGTGATCTCATACGATCCCATAAAGTGATGAAAGTTTGTAGAAAGGATAAAAAGGCAATAACTATCCCTTCTTCTTCTTGACAAAAACAAGTTTCTTTTCATCACATTTTTGCAATTGATCGATAACATATTGGTTCTTATTCTCCTCTAAGTATTTAAGTTGGTGTTCACAAAGATAAATTCCTTTGTCAAGTTGCTCTCTATTAACATCAATGGTGAATGAATCACCATCTTGAGATTTCCACATGTAATAGCTCATCATTGTCCTATTGTGTGGTCACCACAATACTCATATTGAAATTCAAGTTGCTCATAAGACTCTTTTCTTCAAAATCATTGTCCAATTTCTACCTTTAACATTATCATAAATCTTTTAATTTTGTATGTCGACTTTTATTGTATCTATAGCAAGTGTTATACTCCCTAAAGTAGTCATTTCTTGAGATTGCATAAATTGGTTGAATATTGATCTTAACTTTTTTATATTCATGGCGATCATATTGAACCTGAATTTTTGGCATCTATTTCTCACTTTGTATCTAGGAATCCTTGAATTATTGGGATAATTTCTTTAAGCTTCTTAGGTCCCAATTATCTTTTGTCATGTTTATGAAATTTTCTTGCCAAGAATCATAAAATTCTAATATCATTTGTTGTGATTATTTATGGTTAAAGAGGAAATGAAGAATAGAGCAGAGGAAGGAGAGAGGAATCTAGAAGGAGGAGAGAGAAGAGAGAGAAACACACAGAATAGAGAGAAAGTAAAATCCTTAATTCATATTTTTGGTAATGAAATGATTACAAAGGTTTTTATACTAATTTCAAATTAAAATATGTTAGTAACTCTTATATGTAAATGAATTTTGAACTTAAATTGATGTTTGAATTGTCTTCCAACAATAAAATGTGTAAATTGAAATGAATTGTTAAGACTTCTCAATGATGATACCTTAAGAAAACTTAAAGAGCCTTGGTTATAATCTGATGTAATTAGCATGAAAATATATGACCAACTGTCCAGTTTTGGGATGGTGTTTTTTACTTTGATGCTAGAGAGATAATGCACAATCATGACATTAATATCGCTTCCGTGTACTTGATGGTGAATTTGCCTTGTCATTTCAGAGTGGTCAATGCTTTTCTTTTCGATTTAAACTGAAGGTTAAATTGTTTAGAATGTTGGTTTATAACTAAATAAATATGGACTTGAATATGAGAGGTGGATAGGGAGGGGGAAGCATGAACGAATGTGAATTCGTAACAATGATGAATGCTTTCTGGGCCATATGTTGCTCGGTCAATGGAGACCATATGTTGTTGGATCAATGATACCGGGATGTGCAAGGTGAGGGATAAGATCTTGCTTTTGAGTTCATTTGTCGAGTCCTAAGTTGCATCAAGAATTCATGTGCTGAAAAGTGTCTCATATCAAGTAACTTGGATAATTATAGTGGATGAATTAATAAGAAGCTATTGGTGCCTGCACTTTAGATCTTTATGAGAGGGGGTAGAAAGGTCATGTTGGAAGCTTTGTTAATCTACACCAACTTTGCTTATTTATTCACGTCCTTAAAAATGTGATGATTATCTAACCCTAATTCTTAACCTTGAGTTCTTCTGATTTCTTAAATTTTGTGTTTCTGATAACGTACATAATGGTGGATATCAACCTTAACGCAAAGTGATAATGAAAGTTTAAGAGTGGAAAACATAGAAATAAAGATAAAATTTCTATTAAAGAAGAATACTGAAAGAGAAAGAAGAAGTATATTGATGTAAAGGTAATGCTTTACATTTTATAGTGCTGGACTAAACTGAAAACAAAAATCGACGCAAACACGACGGCACTATAGCAGCAATTGAAGTAGTGCTTGGTATCACGAAAAAAGAACTACTGAATCCCTAAGACATGATCTAATTTGTTTAAACTGAAAAAAACAAATAAATAAAAGCCACATGACAAACACATGAGTTTGAAGTTACAGAAGCAAAAAACTAATACTCCTCCTTACTTTTGTTACTACAAACTCCAATTTTCTGCCTTAGAAGCTCAAACTTGTTAACTGAAAGTGGTTTTGTGAACAGATCAGCTATTTGATCTTCAGTTTTATAGTAAACCAGAGTTGCTCCTCCATTCTGTTATATTTCTCTCAAGAAGAACAATTTGATGTTGAAATACTTTGTTTTTCCATGAAAAATTGGATTGTTAGAGATTGCAACTGCTGCTTGATTGTCAACAAAGATCTCCACACCATTTTTCTGCTCCATATTCAGATCACACATAAGCTTCTTTATCCATAAAACTTGATTAACTACTGCTGTAGCTACAATAAACTCAGCTTCTGCTGTAGATTGTGCAACAACTCTTGCTTCTTTGAGCACCAAGAGAAAAAACCTTAGCCAAAACCAAAACAATAGCCCGATGTACTTTTCATGTCATCAACAGAACCAAACCAGTCGCTATCTGAGAATCCACATAGCTTGAAATCATTGCATTTTCCAAACTTAACTCCAGAACTGATTGTATCTTTAATATACCTTAACACTCTCTTTGTTGCAATTAAATGTAACTCACTAGCACAATGCATAAAGCGAGATAAGAGATTTACAGCAAATAAAATGTCAGGTCTGGTGGCAATAAGGTACATAAGGCATCCAACCAAGCTTCTGTAGTAGCCTTCATCAACTTTCTCGGTTCCATCTCCCTTGCTTAGCTTCTTTTTTTGATTCATGGGTGTAGCAACAGCTTTGCATTCCTCCATTTTGAATTTCTTTAAAATTTCTTTGGCATATTTCTTTTGAAAAATGAATACTTCATTTTGGCTTTGTGTAATCTCCATTCCAAAAAAGTAGTTCATGAGACCAAGATCCGTCATTTCACAAACCTGCTCCATTTCTTGTTTGAATTTCTCAATTAGCAAGGCATTATTTCCGATCACCAAGATATCATCAACATAAAGAGAAACTATAAGAACAGTATTGTCATTATGTTTAACATAAAGAGTTGCCTCTGATAAGCTTTTTTTGAAGCCTAAGTTTTGCAAATATTCATCTATCTTACTGTACTAGGCCCTAGGTGCCTGTTTCAAACCATAAAGAGCCTTTTTAAGCAAGTAGATTTTATCTTCTTCACCTTGCACAACAAAGTCAACGGGTTGCTCCACATATATTTCTTCCTGCAAAACACCATTTAAAAAAGCATATTTGACATCTAATTGAAATACTTTCCAACCCTTTTGAGCAGTAACAGCTAGAAACATTCTGATTGTATCTAATCGAGCCACGGGAGCAAAGGTGTCTGAGTAATCAACACCAAAAATCTGGACATAACCCTTGACAACAAGTCTGGCCTTATGTTTGTTGATGGAGCTATCTGCATTCAACTTCGATCGGAACACCCACTTCACTCCTATGATTTTTCTTTTAGTAGGTTTCTCAACTAATTCCCATGTTTTATTCTTTTGAATCATTGACATCTCCTCCTCCATTGCTTTTTTCCATTTTGGATCTTCAAGAACTTCTTCATGTCCAGCTGGCTCATATATTGCCACATTACATCTTTGGTAAATTTTAGATAGTGACCTAATTCCTTTAACTGGTGAATCATCAATGTTTTCCTCTAGCCATTTGTCTTTCGACTACTCTTTAGGAAGACTAAGCTCTTGTAGGAGTCCCGGTGAGTCATTCCAATCCCACTACTCCTTTTCATTAAAATGAACATCTCTGGTAATAGTCATCTTTCCAATTTGTGGATGATAAACTTTATAAGATTTGGAAACTAAGTTGTAATCTACAAAAATACCAGGAATGACTTTCTTGTCTAGTTTGTCATGCTTATTCTGCGGAACATGAATAAAACAAACACTTTCGAACACTTTAAGAAATTTCAATGAAGGCTTAAAACCATACCAGGCCTCAAATGGTGTTTGATCCTTCAATGCCTTGCTTGGAAGTCGATTTTGAAGAAATATGGCTGTGTTAGCAGCCTCTGCCCAAAACCTTTTAGGCAAATTCTTCTCATGCAACATACATCTCACCATCTCCATCACATATCTGTTCCTCCTCTCACTGACTCCGTTTTTTTGTGTTGTATAAGGGGCTATGTATTGGTGTTCAATGCCAACTTCTTCACAGAAAGAATTGAATTGAGATGAGGTGTATTCGGTCCCATTATCAGACCTTATAGCTTGAATTTTGCAGCCACTCTGGTTCTCCACCATATTCTTGAACTTCTAGAAAACTCCGGCCACTTCTAACTTGTATTTCAAGAAGAAAATCCAACACATTCTTGTAAAATCATTAATAAACATAATAAAGTAGAGGCTACCTTGAAGGGATTGAGTTCTTTGTGGTCCAGCAACATCTGTGTGAATTAATTGCGACTTTTGTGAGGTTCTCCAAGTTGACTTTGGAAAGAGAAATATGGTTTGTTTACCAAACTGACAGGCATAACAATTTGGCAAATGATCAGCAAGCATTGGTAAACCCCTTATCATATCTTTACTTTTCATTTCTAGCATGCGCTGAATATGACAATGGCCAAGTCTCTTATGCCAAATTTCAGTGATGCTGGTTTCTGCAGAAAAAACATCATGCTCCTCTTCTGTTGGATGGAACAAGAAGCTTTTACCCCTGATTTTAACACGTAGAACCTACTCCCCTTTTGCATCATAAATGTCACAATGCCGATCTTCAAACGTTACTTTGAATCTCTTCTCAACTAGATGACCCACACTCAGCAAATTTTGATCAATGTTAGGCACAAAAAGAACATCAGAAATAGTTTTTATACCTGACGTTGTTGTAATTGCAATGTCTCCTTTCCTTTTGCTGGAATGTAGACACCATTTCCAATTATGACTTTAGTGATCTCAGTGAGATTCACCTCCTTAAAGAGTGTTTTGTCATAAGTCATGTGGTTTGTACAATTACTATCAATCAGCCAACTTTCGGAACTACACCTGGTGGAAAACATGTTGCCACAAAAATATGATCTTCTTCATCTTGATCAGCAACTTGGGCATTAACTTCCTGATTCTTGTTTTTGCAAATTACAGCTTCATGTCCAAGCTGATTGCACTTCTTACATTTGGCATCTGGTCTTCTCCAACATTTGTATGGTGGATGACCTGTTTTGCCACAATGTTTGCAAGGAGGATATTCTTTTGAGCTTCCACCTTTTCCACGACTGAGGTCAACTGAGGTTTACTCATCTTTTGAACCAACTTGCTTCTTCTGAAAGTCTTTTTCTTCATGATGCCTGACTGGAAGGGCTCCTTCAACGAAACCATTCTGCCTCATAGATCGCCTCTTCTCTTGAGTCTGAAAGGAGTTCAATAACTCTGCCAAGGTGATTGTGGACAAATCCCTTATATTCTCCAAAACGGCAATTGATGCTTCATAGTTTTCAGGTGCAGTAACTAAAATCTTTTGAACAATTCTAGAATCATCAAAAGAAGTGCTAAGCAATCTTACTTTATTGACGATATCAAGAAATCTTTCAGAGTACTCTTTGGCTATCTCTGACTCTTTCATTCTTTGCAGCTCAAACTCCCTTATAAGATTGAGAGCTTTCATGCCTCGAAGCCATCCCAAACTTCCTTCGCTGTTTTGAGAGACATAATTCTAGTGAAGATTGTGTTTGAAACAGCCGCAAACAAACAAGTCTTGCCTTCGATTTTTTGGTTTTCCTCTCCTTGTGATTTTTTATTTGGGCCATGGTGGGATTTGCAGGCAGCGGAGCAAAAACATAATCCTCTTCCACAGCTTCCCAAAAATCTAGGGCTTCCATTTTGATTGCCCAAATTTCATAATTTTCACCATAAAAAATGATCGGAGCAGTTGGAGAAAATTTCCCCTCAGATTCCATCTCACAGGCCCTTCAAGAATGGGGTTTTGATATCAATTGAAAGTGTAAGAGTGGAAAACACATAAATAAAGATAAAATTTCTATTAAAGAAGAATACTGAAAGAGAAAGGAGAAGTATATTGATGTAAAGGTAATGCTTTACATTTTATAGTGCTGGACTGAACTGAAAACATAAATTGACGCAAACACGACAGCACTATAGCAACAATTGAAGTAGTGCTTGATATCATGAAAAAAGAACCGCTAAATCCCTAAAGACACGATCTAATTTGTTTAAACTCAAAAGAAAATAAATAAATAAAAGCCACATGACAAGAACGTGAGTTTGAAGTTACAGAAGCAAAAAACCAATAGACAAAATGATAAGAGAGAATATAAGGTAATGTTGTGGAGGACAGAATGATAGGTGCTTTCTTTAGGTGCACAAATGCTATTTGCATGCTGGAAGTCCCATCCATTCATTAGTGTAGGAGTAATTCCGTAGTCCAAAAGAGACTTTATATCCACTTTTTAACTGTGTGATTTGCTGTTCTAATGAAGCTAGGGTGGTTATCAAAATCAAATATTTTATTGTTAGCACATTTGTGGGTTCACTGTTATGATTGTTCAATTCCGTGAATGTGTTCCACCAAATTATTCCTAAATTTTATGTAGTTTTATTTTTCACTTTAGCGTTCGAACCAGATATTCGTCTTACTGGATGAAGAGTTGTTTCCTAACATGTATCATGCGGCAATCTTTTATTGCATTTTTGTGTGGGTGAAGCTTATGACTATGCTGAAGATCTATCTTACCACCTATAGCAATTCTTATTTAGGCTATATATGTTTTTGTATTTCGGGTGTCAGTTCATCGATGCTGTCGAGATTACACAAAGAATGAAGTGGGGCTTATGGATCATCCACATATTATTCCTTGCTGTGAATCATGGATACATATTATTTGTGCATTTCTCGAAATGGAGAGACAAGTTGCCCCGTGAATAAAACAATCATACTGTTACATCTTTGTGGCTATCGGATTGTCTTTCCCATCTTTGCAGCCAGACCAGCATTTTACGAGTACGTTATTGTGATGTTTGTAATAAATGTTGTGGCATTATTTGCTTCTGGGCTAGCAGGAATTGGAGCTGGTGTTGGCATTTGGTAAGAATGAAATACGTTAGTTAGCAAAAGCAAGACTATGGCATTTTACCCTCGCATAGGCCATTTCCAAGTTTTGACATGTATATCTTCACACTTCATGCCATCACTGTTTTTATCTTCCCTTCCTGTATGTGAAATTTTTTTGCAGAATTTTTCCAGGTGATTGTCCATTCTTTTTATTTATGATTCTTAACTGTGCTAGGAAAATTTTCATTGGAATCTTGAGGAGTTTACATGTATGACCTTTTTTCATCATCTTCGCATGAAGAAGAGTTTCTATTGGATAATGCATGTTACTCAGAGATGAAAGATACTGGGTTCTTCGAAGCTAAATGGGATTAATTCATCAACTCGAATATGGGAACTAACAACGGCCTTTTGCCTCCATAGGTTCAAATCAAATCTTGCTTCGGATTGGGCTAAACAAAATTAGAAAACAAATGTACGTCTCTTGACACATACCTATCATTGTAATTGTAAATTGCAACTTGCAAGTCAAAAACATATACTAATTGATACCAATTATTTCTTTTGTGGTAACTATCTCCTCTCTAAGTTGTACTCCCTAGTTGAAATAAAAATTGTATATTCAGGACGGTGATTAGGATCGTAGCGTTCTTGAAGGACATTCTCAACCTCCCCGATGGCTGTACCTCCATTTCCATTGGTAAAAAGAAAAGGAAAAGAACACGGGTGAGATTTTGGGAAGACGCAGGGACAGAAGGACAAAGACAATAGCTTTATGTTCCTTCCCCTACTGACCCACCAGACGGCATCATGGAGCCGGTAACCAAGGCTCCTATTCCTCCTACTTCTTTTAGGGTAAACTGATTGAGGATAACCTCTGTTCCTATGCTGCTCTGGAAGAAACCTTTGTCGAACAGGATGGTGATATCGTCGCCTTCCAGACTCCTGAAGGACCTGTGGTGAAGATCTCCGATCGTTACCGTTCTATGCTTCACCAGAGGTGGGAGAATACACTCATCGTTAAACTCTGGGGTCGGAATATCAGTTTCAAAACACTCTGTAGCCGCCTCCCTAATCTCTGGAATCTGAAGCAGGGGGTGCAAGTAGTCGACCTTGATCACAACTTCTACTTTGTTCGGTTCTCTAATCGTCAGGACTATATGAATGCTCTCACTAATGGACCGTGGATTATTTTCGGCCATTATCTCACGATGGAACCCTGGAAGCCTCAATTCAACCCTGCTAAACATAAAATTACTTCGGTGGTGGCCTGGGTTCAAATTCCGGGACTATCTTGCGAGTACTATGATAGGAGGCTGCTACAAGTGGTGTGCAACCAGCTTGGGCGACTTGTCAGGATCGATTACAATACCCAGGAAGCAATTCGAGGATGCTATGCGAGAGTGGCCCTTGAACTTAACCTCGCCACACCCCTTCAATCTCAAGTCTTTGTAGACGATCAATGGTATTTTGTTTCATATGAAAACATTCTGAAATTTGCTTCTCTTGTGGTCTTGTAGGGCATGACATGTCCAATTGTCCGAGGATAGGAAACAAGGCTTCTAGTATCTCCCAAGCTGATGGTGCTGCCTCGGAAGGCACCGGCGCCTACTCGTCAACAACTACAATGGAGGAAGTCCAAAATTGTCAACCACGAGGGGAATGGATGATGGCTGCACCGCGCCAGCGCCGGCCACCACGTTCGGTGACTCCTCATCCAAAAAAGGGTGCGATTTTAACTAAGGAAAGTTTGCAGTCCAAGGGCGCTAATTCAGGAACTCATTCAAGGTCAACATTTGATGTATTACAAGATTATGTTACCGTTGCTAGACCAGCCATAATGGGCAAAAACCAAGGCCCTGCCCTTGCTAAGGACAAAGCCAACAGGAAAGGCAACAATTCCTTAACCACGTTATCTCCCCCACTTTCTGGGGACGGGGATAATTCTAGTGCTAATACCCAGGTTGCCCCTCCGCCATCTACTCCTATTCCACCGATGGTGTCCTCATCAACTCCCTTGCCTACTTCCTCTGCACCAAGCACAAGTCATACACAGTTACTTAAGCCTCACGCAACCTCCATGCCGTTCCCTAAGTCTCCAAATTTTCCTACACCAGTTGCCCCAACTTCCTCAACTCTAGTCAGTTTCCCCTCTCTCCAGTTACTTGCCTCTCTCCCTACTTCTCTTGCATCTTCCACAGCCAACCCTATTCCCATGCAAGCCCATGCAAAGCCCCCTTCTGGAAAATTCACCAAGTCTTCCAAGAAACCTAAAAGATCCCTTCCTTATTCCCGTGTCCATCCACCGTCTCCCATTGGCCCGCCTACTGCTCTTACCAGCTCTATCTCTGATATCCACAATTGCTCATCCACTGGGCTACTGGAGACGACCCCTAATGACCAAGGCAAAAGCAATCCTATGGATGTTTCCTTTGATACCCAAGGATTAGGACATCAAGCCCCAATGGAGGAGGCACCGATTGAGGATATCAACTCAGTTTTAGTGGATGTTGGTGGGGACATTCGGGAACCTGATACCTCCATTATGTTGGATGGCCAGCTTGTGCAGGATGACGTTGCTTCCCATGCAGCCTCAAATTTTTCCTGATACCATCCGTATCCTTTTCCACCTTCCATCTTTTTATGGATTTAAACAAAATCATTGTGTGGAATTGTCAAAGTGCAGGTAGTGCGAAATTTGAAGGGCACTTCGTGATCTTGTCCATATACATAGCCCGAGTATCCTGGTTCTGGTGGAACCATGGGTCGAATCATCCAGGGTTTTTCCCTTTTTGCAGACTTTGGGTTATAATGGCCAGACTTTTATTGATCCTATTGGTTTCTCTGGGGGTATTTGGGTGCTCTGGTCGCAGACATTAGTTCAGCTTAATGTGTTGACGAGTGATAGGCAATACATACATCTGGGAGTTCAACCTCATGATGGTCCAAAGTGGTTGTTCATAGCCATTTATGCTAGTCCAAGGGGTTCAGTTAGAGACTCTTTGTGGAGAGATCTAACCACTATTGCGAGTTCGGCAGTCGACCCATGGCTTTTGGCGGGAGATTTTAACGTGATTGCGGATAGTACCGAGAGGAGGGGCCCTCCCACCTTGTCTACAGGTGTGTGCAACAAGTTTGTACGATTCATTGACCATTGCCACCTCTTGGATCTAGGATTCTCGGGATCTGCTTTCACTTGGTCAAGGGGTCGAATCCGTAAACGACTTGATAGGGCACTCGCTAATGCCTCCTGGCGCACAACTTTCCAAGAGGTGACTGTTTTTCACCTCCCTCGGACTAAGTCGGACCACTCACCTCTTCTTATCACTCTAGACTCATCTCATCTGCGGCGAGGGGATAAGCCATTTCGTTACCAAGTGGCCTGGACCACGCATAAGGATTTTAAGAACCTTATTGCTGGTAGTTGGGAGGCGGATCAACCCTTAAACATTGCCACCTCGTGCCTTGCAATTACTCTTTCGCATGGAATCGTAACTCTTTTGGTCACATCTTTCAGAAGAAAGCCAGATTACTTCGTCGCCTAAGGGGTATTCAACGAGCTCGTGGTCATGGTGCTGACAATGCCTCTTTAGCCGTCCTTGAGAAACAGTTACAAAGTGAATATGATCTGACGCTCTTGCAAGAAGAGCTTATCTGGTTTCAAAATCAAGAAGCCGGTGGATTCAGTGCGGGGACCGTAACACCACATATTTTCACACCTCTACGGTCATCCGTCGTCAACGTAACCGTATTCAGGGGCTTAAGATTGGTAATGAATGGTGCTTTGACCCTGACACCCTTCGGGAAGAAGCAACCCAGTTCTACCGTAACCTTTTCTCGCTTGAGGATACTGATACGGTGATGTATAACTGGCGTGGGATGTTTCCTTTAGTTCCTCAGGATACCTTAGTGTCACTCACCTCTCCCGCGTCAGTGGAGGAAGTCCATAGGGCCCTTAAGGATATGAAACCTTACAAAGCACCTGGCATTGATGGATTCCCTGCGGGATTTTTCCAGCACCATTGGGACATCGTTCAAGGAAGTCTGTGTGGGTTTGTTAATTCTGCTTTTGCCTCTGGTTCCTTTGATGATACTATTAATAAAAACTCTGCTTGTCTTAATTCCTAAGGTTTCGTCGCCTGCGTTAATTTCTCAGTTCCGACCGATTAGTTTATGTAATGTTACTTACAAGCTTCTTTCCAAAGTTATTGTGAACAGGCTCAAGCCCTTGATGTTCTCCATTGTTCTGCCGTTCCAATCTTCTTTTGTCCCTGGGCGCCAAATCATTGATAATGTTATTGTGGTCCAGGAACTTATCCATTCCATGCATATCAAGAAAGGGAAGAAAGGTTTTATGGCTCTCAAGATTGATCTAGAGAAGGCGTATGATAGAATACGTTGGGACTTTGTTAAAGATACGCTACAGGACCTGGGCCTCCCTGATTCTTTCATATCTCTTATTCTCAGTTGTATCTCTACTAGTTCTATGCAGGTGCTTTGGAATGGTGAACTTACAAGGGCTTTTACCCCTGCTCGTGGCCTCCGTCAGGGAGACCCTTTGTCTCCTTATATTTTTGTCCTTTGTTTAGAAAGACTTTCTTAAGCTATTTGCTCTAAAGTTGCTGCTAATACCTGGAAACCTGTCAAAGTTAAACAGGAATTGCCCTCTTATTTCTCATATGTTTTTTGCAGATGATCTTGTTCTTTTTGCAGAGGCCTCTGTGGCACAAGCGCATGTAATCACACAATGTTTGGAGGAGTTCTGCACTAGTTCGGGTCAGCGTATTAGCCGGCCTAAGTCTCGCATTTATTGCTCTCGCAATGTGTCTTCAAGCCTAGCTAGTGTCATTAGCACTAGTTGTAATATTCCTCTTACGGATAACCTTGGCAAATATTTGGGCATTCCCCTCATCCATGGCCGTACCAGTGCTAAGCTTTTTCATTCCATCACTGAGAAGCTCGATGCTAAGCTTCAGAATTGGAAAATCCAGTCCCTTTCTTTTGCCGGTAGACTAACGCTTACCCAATCGGTTTTGCAGGCTATCCCCGCTTATTCCATGCAGATGCTCCCGCTGCCAATTACTATTTGTGATAGTGCTGATAAAAAGGCCCGTCAATTTCTTTGGGGCTCAACTCCGGGGAACAAGAAGCCTTCCCTTGTTAACTGGCAGACCGTGTGTGAACCAAAAGCAAGAGGTGGTCTAGGTCTCCGTAATATGCGTCAGGCGAATGAAGCTTATTTTCTCAAACTTGCCTGGAAGTTCCTCACTAGTCCAGATTTACTGTGGGTCCGACTACTCAAAGCTTAAGTATGGGGCTGGGGACAGTTTCCTACCAAAAATGGTTTCAAGTAGTCGTTGCTCCCACGTTTGGCGGGGTATTTGTAAGGCTTGGCCCGCACTCCAGAAGGGCACTTCTTGGCTGTTGGGAACAGGGACGAACGCTCGGTTCTAGACTGATAACTGGCTTGGGGGTACTGGTAACCTTCAATCCCTGGCTTTGCAGAACATCCCCGCAGATCACCTCCATAGGGATGTGGCCTCTTATGTGGTGACGAATGGAGTTTGGGACATGGTGTCCTTACGCCCTTTTCTCTCCTCTGCGATTCTTGGCATCCTTGCTCTGTCTCCTACACCTAACCCTGGTGGTGATGAGGATGTTGTTCTCTGGGAACACACTAGCTCTGGTGAATGTACAGTGAAGTCCGCGTACCAATTCATTCGTAATGAATTGGAACCAGTTAACCACGAACCATAGAAGCTACTTTGGCGGTGGAAGGGGCTGCCTAGAATTCAAACATTTTTGTGGCAGTTGGCACATGACGCCCTCCTCACTAACGCTACCCGAGTATACCATCACATGGCTAGTGTAGACACATGCCCTAGATGCCTTGGCCTCCCAGAGACTTGTCTACATGCATTGCGTGACTGCCCCTTCGCTATATCCATTTGGCAACACTTGCTTAACTCTAATTCGTGGCCTACTTTTTTTGCAGGTGGAGACATAACATCATGGCTGACCACGATGCTCAGGACGCCCTTGGATTGCAACGCTCGCTGCCCTTGGGCGCTGCTATTTGGCGTAGCAGCATAGAGTATTTGGAAGCTACGGAATGAATTCGTGTTCCAACCTCAAGAGAACCAAGACAACCCCGGGAGTGTGGCGGAGTGCATCATTGCTTTCAGTTTCCAAATCTGGCGTGAACAGCAACAAAGCGCCTTAGTTGGCTTGTCTCCAACGCTGTATACAACTCTTGTTGGATGGGAACCTCCAGATGCTGGCTGGCTCAAGATAAATACTGACGGAGCCGTGTGCAGAGCTTCTGGAAGGTCCGGTGCTGGTGGTGTCTTCCGTTACTCGGACGGAAAATGGGTGCTTGGATTCACACATCACTTGAAGTCTTGTACCCCTTTCTTTGCGGAGCTTTGGGCAGTGTATGATGCTCTTTTCCTTGCTTGGAGCAATGGGTTTTCAAACATTGTTGTGGAAGTGGATAACTCGGATGTTGCTGCACTTCTCAATTCGAGTCGTCCTTCCCGTTTTGACAGGACTCCTCTAATGGAATGTGTGCACGCGCTTCTCCATCGGCATTGGCATGTGGTTATACAGCATACCTTCAGGGAAGCTAATGCGGTTGCTGATGCACTAGCCAAGACTAGCCTTTCCCTTGAATTCGGGCTTTCTACCTTCACGACCCCTCCTAGTTATTGTATGGGTTTGTTAGTTTCTGACGCCTCTGGTGCTCAAATCTTGCGGGATTTCACGATGTAACTTTGTTTTTCCATTTTTCAACCCAAAAAAAAAAAACTGTATATTTGGCCCAAGCGTTCCTTTTACATTTAAATAGATCCACTGAACATAGTAAATGTTTACAATACATCTATCATATCCCTCCAAACCGTATCCTATCTGAGAATTTGCTTTAGAAGATGTTTCCGGGATTTTTCTATGGAAGAATGAAGAACTTCTCCTCCAGATACTTGTTTAATGGTATCTTTTGAGTGTGCTTGGTCCTATTATCTTCAAAATGTAAATGCAAGTTTCACCCACTGAAACCTAGAAAAGGTCTTCAAGAGAATGTTCTAGTTCAAAACCGAGATAACAATCCGAAATTAGCATCAATTTCATGCCCTGGAAAACAAGACAGAATCAGTGAAGTTTACAAGTGACATGTTAGCTTTCTTTTGTGGAAGACATGCTTACAAATATGACAAGAAACGAGAACTGATATGAGGTTGGAAATTTTGACCTTTGAAGTCGTATAAGTAGATGGCAATTCCATGGTAGTGGCCAACCAATCTGAGAAAGAAACCCTCTTCATGGCATATAGTTCAGAGGTGACCGTGTTACCAAGCACTATCCACCATGCTTCATCTTTTAGCTGCAAAAGAACAACCTTCAGTAAATTTCTTTTTCCCCACCAACTGTATATAATGGTAAGAGAGGATGAGATTTTACCTTTGGGAATCGAGGCACAAAAGCCCTCATAGTACTTTGCCTGGAGTTGATCTTCTCCAATTTGATATTAAGAGCAAGATGTTTCTTTCCATGAAGATCCTTATTCTGTACTTTTAACTTCATTTGAATACGAGGAAATTGCTGCAGGTCCTGCCAAAACAACCAAAACATATGAAATGGTTACATTTCCTTACGTCTACATGTGCATTTGAGTGCTATTATGTTACTTCTGCCATGTGCCTATCTTCACCAAAAATTCGGTATAAAGAAAATGGCAAATGACCAAGTAAACAAATGGATTAATCAAAATATAGAAGCAAGGAAAAGACAAGTTTTCTAGTCCAATAAGTGCATGATATTTCGACTTATAGAACCGTAGAACACCAAGAAATCTTTAGTGACTAGAATGAAGTTTTGAAGCAAAAATTTAAAGGGTAATTTTGCACCTGTTGTAATCTTGAAGCAAGGGAAGATCCAACCATTGCCTGCAAGGTACCCTTGGGAAGATTTAACAACTGTTGTACAGTGGAGATTCCCTTTTCACTTAGCAGCTGTGCAATATCAGAATTCATGCATGGCAACATCCATAAGGCAGAATCCTTATCAAACCACAAACCCTGAGAAAATACCCCATTATTAGAAAGGACAGGCTAAAACGTTTCGCATCTAATCAACCATCAAATGAGGAAGAAAAAGTATATAATTTAAAAAAAAAAGCATTCTAGCCTAAATCTACATTGTTCTTCCACCCACGTCTTTCCTATGTGACAACACAAGTTGATGTGTGGATAAAGAAGCAAATATGTGGGTCCAACTTAATGATTCACGTCTCAATCATTAAGTTGCTTCATGTTTATGGTTTAGGAAATAATAAATTTGGATGATGAAGCCATCGTCTTCACAGAGGTTCATTCTTTGTAATATTTTTAAAAAAACTATTAGATAATTTACAGACACAATTACGTTATATTCCTCTGAATGCCAGCTAAAATTCTTGGAGACTGCCCACTAGTGGTCTTCATGAGCCTAAATTATGAGTTAGGACACTAGATGAAGTTGGGGATGTGATATAATTGTCACTGAGATTATTGTTGCAGAATATTCAAACGCACAAATTTTTTTATGGAACAATTGAGTCAATTGTGTCCAGTCCCAGAAAAATGATGCATTAATTCCTTTTGGAATTGGTACTAATTACAAGAATATTATGTTATCGAAGTACTAGAGGATGTTAGTCATTGGCAAAGAAAATTGAGAAATTCCTACTTTGAGGAAAAAACTCAACAATGATAGACAAAAAAACAATTGTCGAAAGGAATTGAACAACACATAAGAGTAAAGAATAGTATTGAAATAAAAGTAACTAGAGGCAAAATTGAAAAAACAAAGTGATGATAATGAAATTAGAGCGCATCTTCATTTGAATAAATTCTTTACATTCATTTTTAGTATAATCCTCAATCTCAGTTTCTTCCTGCAAAGCACTACGTATCAGACAAATAGACTGTCTGCACATTTAGCTTATTCGAAAATTCAATAAAATAGTTCTTATTGTTCTTTCCTTCTGAGATCTATTGTTATCTTTTGTCCTTTCCATTTTCTTCTCATTCTAAAACATGCAACTGTAAGCATAGATTGTTTGTCGGATCGCATAAAAAGTTTTATGCGACAGCTGATTTCTTCTTTTGTATTTTAAAGCGTCTCTTTTGTAAAAATGTTCCAATTCTTCTTCGATTGTTTTGGTTATGAAGCCCATTTTCTTGCTTAGTACAGAACTATTTCTTGCCAAGCTTACTTACCTCTTGAGCAATCTCCCAGTGAATTTTAAACTTCACTCTGTCCCCTCCACACACATAAACTAGTATGTCTGATATATCTATATATGTATATATGAGCATTGACTGAAGCATGTGATCAGTAAGACTGCTATTTTTGTTTTTTGTTGTCCAAAGAGTTCTTTAATAATCAACATGCTTATACCTGCATGACCATTTGCAGAAGATGCATGCAAGTTATTGAGCTGGAAAGCCATCCACTGTTGGAACATATATCTATCATGGCCTGGATAATGCGTATGCTTTGATCCAATACTGACTTCAAGTCGGTTACATAGTCACTTATTGGCAAATCTAACTGGGAAAAATGTGCCTGGGTCCAAAAAAGGACAGTAAAGAAAATTAATAATAGAAAATAGAACAAATAAGATTATTGTAGAAGCAGCACAATTGGAAATTTGGAGAACAAATAATTGAAGCCTCAATGGTAGAAATTATGATAACTGCTGACCTGAAATAGAAGATTTGCTTTGATGTGAGGATCATCTAGTCGGTTTTTATCCACTGCATATCTAACTCTCTTGGACAAGGCTTCATTGTAATTTTCCTGCAATAAAAGAAATGGAAACATCTCTTACAGGGTCTTTACAAATAGTATGTACATAATAATTTTCCACATCTAATGCATATCAACATTTCCAGGAAAGATAAACTGGTCAACTGAAACATCAATCTAGAAATTAGACGACAATACACAATTCATTCTTATAACCAAAGGGTAGAAAACTAGAATAACCACTTGTGACAAACAGACTAATCTGACATGCTGCTGGGCATCTAAGAAGAAAGGATGAACAAATGACATCACATTATACCCAATCAAGATCCTCTCAAGAGAATATCGAGAAAAAACTAGCAGAAATTTTCATACTATTAGTAATTTCAGAATACATATACAACTGCATAATGTCCATGAACTGTACAGTTATGTATTCTATATACATCCCACTACAGCTAGGGCTCTCCCTGTCAGCTAGAATTGAAAAGAGATTGAGAGGCAAAGAAATTACCTCATTGTGCCGCACAGGAAGTTCATCATATTCAGAAGCACCAGATAGAATATGCAGAAACACCTATTTTATAACAAGTAAACCTTAGAAGACAAAACCATAATAACAAAATTGAAAGCCCATACCACAACTTTCTCAAAAGTACTTACTTCAAGAGATGTATCTGACCCTATGTTTGAACCAAACATCGAGACAGTCATGTAGCTAAGGTAGTACTGTGATGCTATCATACCCAACATTGTAGACTCCACATTGTCCTCATTCATCTTAATGCATCCACTGTCTTCCAGATCCTCAAACGTGTGCTGCACCAATCTGCCAATAAGAATTGTCATAGAATTGTCACCAGTAAACCGACAGAAACAATTGATAAAGGAAAAACATGGATGCAATAATCATTTCAGGACTCATTCAGACTAAAATATTTCTGATAGTTTATGCAAGCACAATAAATTAAACTGCAAAGTTAGCAAAGAAAATCTACAATGGCGACATTTTTTGCCTTGATTTCTACAAGATACAATGAGCATATATGTCATAAGTGCAAATACTTTTATATACAAAACAATATGAATTATTTTTGAACAAAACCTTTACCAAATTCATGACTATTATGTTTTCTGACCAATCCAAACCTGGAACTGTATTATGCTCAGACGAAGATAAAACCACATGAAATAATTTAGAAGAAATGCACTCATCTCACCTAGACAAATAAGAGCTCAGGGCATCAGTTTCTGCATTCTCTAATCCATAGTAGGCTGGATTAACCATCTGAAATAAAAATTCATCAACTTTGGCTACTGGGATATTGCTGAAAGTATGAAAGAGCATTGATCCTGGATGGAACAGTTATTAAATAACAAACACCATCTTTCTTTGCCTAGAAAGAGCACTTATTAATATGGAAGGACAAACGGGTTGGAAGTTAACTTTCCAAATCTAGCTCAGTAAAATTTAGAAAACAATGTAAATCAAGAAAGAACCCACTCTTTCCAATCTTATTTCATTTATAACCCTCACTTTTTCCAATCGTATTTTGTTTATAACCCTCTCCCCTCCACCCTGAAGGAAATACTTGGGCAGATTACAAACAATTATGAACAGGTTCACTTTCATGTCACATTAAAAACATCTGGGAGAACAAGAAGAAAAGAACAGTTTAGCACAAGACCAAGTAATTTCCTAAAGACCATGGGATAATGAAAATCTGTTAATAGGAAAGTGGTGCACAGTTGCATATTATCACATCTACAGTATATTTCAATTACCCTATGGGACATATAGTTCATTCTTAAATAGAAGTATGATATTTAACTTTCGATGCCCCCAAAGTGTTGCAGTTTCCATACTCGTATAACAGGATCAGTATATACCTTAATTGCCAACCAAAGGACCAATGGATTTTCCCTAAACAAACCATATTGTGATTTACATTCCATGTTATAGAACTTGCTTTTGCATTTCCCTTTACCATTATACGTCACTAGAGCTTTAGAAGATATCAGACCATCTTTAGAACAAAAGTTACAGCATGACTAAGGGAATTTTGATGTAATAGTGAAAAGCAATACAGGTTAGAAAGAAAAAGTAATAAGACTGTATGAAGGTACTCATCACAAAAATATCCAAAAAATGTCCAAAAATATCCAAAAAATGTCAAATCTGCAGGGAGTTCATATGTTAGAGAACATAAGCAAACACAAGAAAAAAATTTCAGTAATTTCAGAAAAAAAAATATTCAGCTTTTCCTCAATAACTGTAGCATGCATTTTTTAAGGCAATTATGTCCAGAAAAAGAAATATTGTTTTCTTTGTTGGAAAAGTCAACTACTATAAAGGTACAACTTCTGAATATTTTCTTACAATGAGAAAAGGAACTAAAGCCCAAGACATAAAGAATGGCACATATGAGGATGACCTTAAGATAAGCCAAATGGTTTTAGGCACACTGCCGATATACATATGTTACTATATTACTTTCAATTTCTCCATGCTTTATAGCTAATTCACCACTGGAATACTTCATATCAATTAAAAAGAAATATCCTACAACTAAAGGAATAGCAAACTGAAGGATTATCCCTCAGTTATTGATTACCTAGTCAATAAGTGATTAGCAAAAGTTAACTTGCAAACTCTTTATCAATGAGTACTTATAAAAATAATACCAGTCTACGAAACAAGTAAGTCCATGTCAGATAATGCACTCCATCTTCCTTATGGGAAATTGTGCCGCTAACTATCTCTGCGTTTATGTGATCATTCAAGTGTTCTCTCAGACTACTCTCAACTGGGAATGGTTCGTACAAGAACTGCAAACAGAAAATGTCTGTATTATTTCCAGAATACATAAAAGAGAACCAATTAAAGAGTCAAAGGATCTAAACTCACCTTTTTATAGAAGCTTTTTTTGGGTTCATGAACAAGAATGACTGCTTTTCCATGTTGATCATATTGTGGGCGGCCTGCACGACCCATCATTTGCAAAATATCTGTGATTGGGAAATCAACATATCTCTTTGTTTTTCCATCATAATATTCCGTCCCCTGAAATAGGATGAATGTATAGATTACAATGGCCGAGTTCCATTAAGTAGTATTAATTAATATCTGACACAGCTTGCTTCTCACGCTATACCTCGTGAATCCAAGTGCAAGCCATTTGTGGCCACTTCATACGTCAGAAATTACAGCTTATTATTTGATCAACATTCAATGTAGTAGTTTTTTTTCCCCCATGTACATTTTATATTAAAGTCATAATTCAAGATGGAAATTTTGTCCAGGAGTTGTTTTAATAAAGATAAAAGCCCTCAAAATTCACTTAAAAAATGTGATGTTTATGAGATCCTTCAGCTATGAAGTCTATCTTGGTTTATTGGACATTCAGAGAGTACACGAGCAGGTTAGTTGAACTCCTAGTCTAGGTAAGGCACTGAATTTGTTTGATGAAAGTAAAAAATGCAATCCCACGTAGTATTGCTAAGATTATCACATGTAGGAGTACATGAGTCGAGTGAGCCAGTTCTCACCGTGTTCGGGCTTGATTTATTTATTTATTTTTTCAAGCTCAAGCTCAAGCTCTAATCAAGTTTCATTGGCGAGTACGAATTTATTTTGAGCCCAACCTGAGCTCAACTCATAATGAAAATTTCAATGATCCAGCCAAGAGTTGAACTAAATCACAAGACTTGCTTAGTAAATAGAACCATCTGTTAATTGTTTTAAAGTTGCTTATACAGACAGTCTCTAAAAACTAAGATGTAGAAATAGTTTCCTAGTGACAATAAATAAATCTTCAAACAAATTTATAGACAAATCACTAGATGAGCAGGTAAAGAAAATAGCATACAAGCCTAAAGTACTTGAGTTCACCTTTGCTGAAACACAGCTTGTTTACCAAATGAATTTAATACATGGCCAGGAATCGTCTATATATACAAGACAAAAGGTTTGCATTTCTGTGTAGCTACTAATATGAAAGACCTAGGCAAGCTGCATAATTTGTGTGAATTAGAGCTTCTTTGCTCTATATTTCTTTTATTATAGACTGCAGTATATATATACATGCATAGGGTTACAGAATAGGATAGAAATCTGTACAGATATGGAAATATAATCCTAGGATTCTATATATCTACAAGATACTGCTATCTAATTTTAAATGATTTGATTAGGATCAGATCATAATATTATGAGATATGCATATCTTTGACCACACTTCCCCCCAAGTTGGATCATAGATATCTATCATATCCAACTTGCTAATACACTCTTCAAATGCTTGTCGTTGGAGTCCTTTGGTAAACACATCAGCTATCTGCTTCTTTGTTGGAACATATGTTAGGCATATTGTCCCATCTTCTATCTTCTCTTTGATGAAATGTCGATCAACTTCAACGTGTTTTGTTCTTTCATGATGGACTAGATTGTGTGCCATGCTTAGGGCTGCCTTGTTATCACAATAGTGTTTTATAGGTATTTCAAACCCAATTCTCAATTCTGTCAATACTCTCTTTAACCAAAGACTTTCGCACATTCCTTTTGCAACTGCTCTCAGTTCAGCTTCAGCACTGCTCTTGGTTACCACCTTTTGCTTCTTACTTTGCCAAGTAACCAAATTTCCCCACACAAAAGTACAATATCCAGTGGTTGATCGTCTATCTTCTTCTGAGCTTGCCCAATCTGAATCAGTATATATCTCAATTGTTCTTTGATCTCCTTTCTTGAATAGTAGCCCTTTTCCTGGAGTACCTTTTAGATACCGTAGGATCTTGTAGACTGCCTCTAAATGTTGTCTCCTTGGTGCATGCATATAGCGACTAACAACACTCACGGCAAAAGCAATATCTGGTCTAGTATGAGACAAATAGAATAGTCTTCCCACTAGTGTTTGATACTCTTCACGATTGACAAGTGTGTCATCTTCATCCCCAAATTTTGTACTGTCAATAGGAGTAGTGCTTGGTTTGCATCCTAAAATTCCTGTTTCTCTTAAGAGATCAAGAATGTATTTTCTTTGTGAGATGTAAACTCCCTTCTTTGATCTTGCTACTTCCATGCCCAGAAAATACTTCATTTCTCCCAAGTCTTTAACTTCAAATTCTTTCTTCAAAGCTGTCTTAAGTCTTGTGATTTCCACTGCATCATCACCAGTTAAGATAATATCATCAACATACACAATCAAAATTGCCTTCTTACCTTCTCTACTTCTGAAAAACATTGTGTGATCGGATTGTGCTTGTGTGTACCCTTCAGCTGTAAGGACTTTGGCAAATCTCTCGAACCAAGCTCGTGGTGATTGCTTCAGTCCATATAGAGACTTTCTCAGCTTACATACTTTGTTTTCTCCATCCTCATCAAAGCCTGGAGGAAGTTTCATATACACCTCTTCCTTTAATTGTCCATTCTTGATGTCAAGTTGCTGAAGTGGCCATCAAGATTAATGTACCCACGGTAACAATAATCTTATAGTATTTAACTTGGCTCTGTGCAAATGTTTCCTTGTAGTCCATCCCATAGGTTTGAGTGTAGCCTTTAGCTACCAATCTTGCCTTATACCTCTCAATGGTGCCATCAGCCCTATATTTAACTGTAAATATCCACCTACACCCCACTGGTTTCTTTCCTTTTGGCAGATCAACTTCTTCCCATGTTTCATTCTTTTCAAGTGCCCTTATTTCTTCGAAAACAGCTTCTCTCCATGCTGGAACTTGAAGAGCTTCTTGAACATTTTTTGGAATATCAATTCTGTCCAGATTAGCAATAAAAGCTTTATATTGAGCAGATAGAGCTTTATAAGAGACAAACCTCTCAATCGGATGCATAGTACATGATCTAGCTTTCTTCCTTAAGGCAATTGGCCATTCTAGATCTACATTGTCTCCTTGATCCTCACTGTTTTGATTCTCTTCGGTAGGGACCTGCACTGGTTCAGAAATTGGCATAGCTTCAAGGATAGGAAGTGTACTGCTGCCTTTGTTCCTCCGAGAATACACCTTGAGTGTATGATCAGGTCTAGCTGTTTCTGGATTAGGATTTGTCTCTATAGGAGGTGACATAGGCACTGGGATGGGTTCAGGAACTGATATAGGTTCAGGTGGTTGAGGCTGAGATTCATCACTCCCAAACTCACTCCAATACTCCCCCTGAATCGAAAACTTAGGATAGAAGAAATCAGTCTCGGAAAAAGAGACATCACAGCTAACAAACAACCTCTTTAAGATAGGATCATAGCATTTATACCCCTTTTGTGTAGCAGAATATCCTAGAAACAAACATTTTTTGGATCTTGGATCAAGTTTATTGTGTGAAAAATTGTGAAGGAAGGTTGTACACCCGAAAACTCTTAAAGGAAGGTTAGTTTCAAGATGAGTGGTAGTACATGTTTCTTGAAATTTCTGAAGTGGTGTTTTGAAGGAAAGAACACGACTTGGCATTCTATTAATAAGATAGGTAGCAGTAAGAAGAGCATCCCCCCAAAAATATTTTGGAACATTACTAGTGAACATCAAGGCCCTAGCTACCTCAAGAAAATGTCTATTTTTTCTTTCCGCAATCCCATTTTGTTGAGGACTATTAACACAAGTACTTTTGTGAACAATTCCATGTTTTTGAAAGAATGTCTGAAGATGATGATTAAAGTATTCAGTACCATTGTCAGTATGAAGGATTTGAATACTAGTTTGGAATTGATTCTTTATCATTTGATAAAAATTGATGAATACATTAGAGGTTTCAGCCGTATCTTTCAAAAGAAACACCCAACACAAACGAGTATGATCAATCAATGAATGTAATGAACAATTTGGAATTGGTTCTATTAGGAACACGAAATGGACCCCAAAGATCACTATGAATAAGTGAGAACGGTTTTGTGGGTTTGTATTTGGATCTTGTAAAAGAACTTCTGTGATGTTTAGCAAACTCACAAGCATCACACTTAACACAAAGATCTTTATTTATTGAGATATTTGGAAATAACCGTGACATATATTGAAAGTTTGGGTGCCCTAACCTCTAATGCCATAACAATAGTTCATCAATCTTAGGAACAATCACACTATTACCCAAGCTATAAGGAGTAGATTGTCTATCTTCATCTTCAAAGCAGTACACTCCATCTACCTCTTTAGCACTGCCAATCATCTTCCCCGATGACAGGTCCTGTATAACACAATGAGTAGGGAAAAAATGAGCACTACAATTAGCTTGTTTTGTCAATTTACTGACTGACAAAAGATTGCATTCTAGGTTAGGGACATGTAGAAAAGAATTTAGTTTCATAGAATCTGTTACTTTGATATCGCCTTTTCCTGCAACTGAGGAGGAATCACCATTTGCTACCTTAACTTTTTCATGTCCAGCACAAGGAACATATGAATGAAACATATTAAAATCATCTGTCATATGATCCGAAGCTCCGGAATCAACTATCCACTTCTTCCTACTGCATGAGGATAAAAAAGCTTTTAGGATATTACCTCTCATAGTAGCATTGGCAACTATGCTTGCCTTTTGTTGGTTGCTGTCACTTTGAAGATTCTGCAGCACTTCCAATAGTTTTCCTAGTGAAATATTCAGCTCACCTCCTTGTTGTTTCTGACTACTTTCAGATTTTTCTGTTCCTCCCTCACTAGATACTTGGTAGCCTCGGTTTTTTCCCTTTTTTTGTTTCCAATATGGCTTTCCATGAATATCCCAGTATGTATCTTTGGTGTGGCCACTTTGTTTACAATGTTCACACCACTTCTTTCCATGAATGTCCCAGCATGTATCTTTGGTGTGGCCACTTTGTTTGCAATGCTCACACCACTTATGATTTTTCATGCTAGATTCACCACGTGATAATAGGGCAGAAGCTTCATTTGAAGATACCAAAGTTCCACTTAGTTCCTCTTTCGGTTCCTCTTTTAGCATGATTTTTCTCCTTGTTGCTTCCCTCCTAACTTCAGAGAATACTTCCTTAGCTGTAGGCAAAGGAATTCTACTTAGGATTCTTCCACGAACATCATCCAAGTTTTTATTGAGACCAGCCAAAAATTCAAAGACTCTCTCCTTTTCAATCTTTTGGTTGTACATCACTGCATCTTCCTTGCACCTCCATTCCTCATTGGACAGCAGGTCAAGTTCCTGCCACAAAGCTATCATTTCCACCCAATATTCCGTAACTTCTCTATCACCTTGCTTCATTTGCCACAACCTTAATTTTATCTCATAAATCCTAGCTGCATCCTCTTCATCCGAGTAAAACTGTCGCACTCCATCCCAAATTTCTAAGGCTGTTGGCAGAAACATAAAGGTCCTTTTGATAGGTGGTATCATGGCATTGATAAGCCATGATGAAACCATGGAATTATCTATCTCCCATTGTCGTATAGCTTGTAAGTTTGTTGAGTCTGTAATATTCCCATTTCCGATGATGAAGCTCAGTTTCCCTCTTCCTCCAATGGCGAGTTTCATAGCTTGAGCCCACTCTCGGTAGTTTGTTCCATTGAGTTTATCGGACACAATACTAATTGAAACTCCCTCACCAGAGGTCATTGTTGACTGACCTCCAATCGGGATTGTTGTGGAGGATCCCTCAATATTGGAAGTCATTTCTTGACTTTCTAGGGTTGTCTCCTCGGTTTCACTATCACGTGGCTCTGATACCATGTGAATTAGAGCTTCTTTGCTCTATATTTCTTTTATTATAGACTGCAGTATATATATGCATGCATAGGGTTACAGAATAGGATAGAAATCTGTACAGATATGGAAATATAATCCTAGGATTCTATATATCTACAAGATACTGCTATCTAATTTTAAATGATTTGATTAGGATCAGATCATAATATTATGAGATATGCATATCTTTGACCACAATTTATTATTAAAGTATGTAGTGCATACCAAAATTATTGCAAATACAAAGCCACGATGCATGTGAAATCTTATCAAACTCATACTTGTGGCTATTTTCTCAATACTTATCCTGTCCAAAGATTTTTTTGAAAAAAATCTGAAACGAAGTACTATATATAATTCAACTCACCTTGATAATGACCAGATGAGCAGGAAGATTTACACCCCATGCCAAAGTGCTAGTACATACCAGTACCTATGATGCAACAAAAGGCAAATTTTCTCAAATAAGAATCCTTTACCACATAACGTACCACAATAAGATAAATTTGGCGAGGGAAATACCTGAATCTTGTTGTTTGAGAAAAGTTCCTCAACCAGAGACCTGTCTTTGTCATTCAGCCCTGCATGGTGCAACCCAATGCCAAACTGCAAGGTATGTTTAAGATTTTGATCAGTGACCTGGGAAAGAACCATCTGTAATGACTCTTCTGTCATACTCAGGAACTGCACTGGATGCTCATCTGAAGCCGCAAACTACACATACGAAAACAAAGAACAATCAATCTAACACTTTAATAATTTAAAATGACATGGAATAATACTTTCCCAAAAATAAATATCATCAGACCTGTATAAGGTCTAATGCAGTAAGCCTTGTTTGGCGACGTGATGAGACAAATATCAGAACAGGTTTTGTAGGTGAGTGTGTACATATTGCAGCGTAAGCTGGTTTGTTCATGCTGTTCATCCTTGGACAATAGTACTTCCCTGGATATCCCTATTCCAGAAAAAATTTATGCGTAAGCTCCCAATTCTTGCACTTGCAAATCAACCACAAGATTTTTTTAAAAAAAGGGTAAACAGTAAACAAATAGACCTAACCTATTCAATGTCCATCAAAGGAATATTAGATTGAAATCATATAACATAAAAGAAAAGATTGAATGAGCAAATTGCATTAGTCGCCACACATGCCCATCCTTTTAGAAACCTTCAAATCCCAGTTTCTGCAGGCAATAGGAGTTACTGGTGTTTGACAAGAGAATGGGACTTCTCATCCCCTCAAACCCTCAATAATGTCAAGTTGCATAAACATACAACACAACTTTCCTTTCCGTAATAACAGTTTGAGAAGCCAGTTCTCTGAATCAAAAAATTTTAAAACCAAAATCTTGTACCAGAGATCCATCGAACATTTTATCCTAATTAAAAGATTCTGAAGGTAGTGGTTTAATGAAGAATACCTTCTTTTTTTGAGAATTGAAGAATACCTTCTTTTATGATTAGATTTAAGTTATTACAATTGGACTCAATAAAAAAGAGGAAACTACCCTATTCTGCGTGTACAAAGAGCTTGACAACAGAAAGGAAATAAAAAGCAGGAAAACATATAATGCTCAGATCTGAAATATTAATAAACTCAGACAAAAATCACAATGATAATCTTTCTTGGTACATGAAATCATGGAAACCACAAAAATATAGAGTAGATTATTGCTTGAACAAAAATAGTCAATGGCTATGAGTCTTCTGAACCAATATTCCAGATCATGTTAGTAATTATTTCACGTAAGTAACTAGTTCCCCCTTCCAGCACCCTCTTCAGGACATTAGAACGTTATAAACAGACTAATGGAAGCAACAGTGACCGATGTATAATGTGTCATCATTAATCATTCCATATGGAAGAGATTTCAGAGTCCAAAACCCTCAACATATTGGCATCAAACGCATTCACTAAGAGTATGAAGGAAGCAAAATTAATGATATGCAATGTCAGTAAAAGCTACCGATCATCATTCTCTCTACTGCAACGTCATAACTAAGTTTAGTATAAGCACCATCACATAAATGGCACCCTTATACCCAAAAATCTTGACGAAAAATCATATTTACAATATGTTCCCAGTTTTACAATATGTTCTGTAGTTTTGAAAGCTAAAAGAGTACATGTTAAGAGTTAAGACCCACGTGTTTTGAAAAATATGTTCCATCTTTTCTCTTGCACCTAATTTGCATATGTTTATGTTGAACCTTTGAAATCATCAAGGAAATTTTCAAAAGCTCAACACTGTCAAAGATACCCACTAACCTCAGAGGAAAGGAGGCAGAGGGACAAGGTCATATGGAAGAGAAAGTGTTACACAAGTAGTGTGAGATTTAGGAAGTGATGCCAAAAAACTTTGAACTGAAATACACAAGAACCATAAAACAGAAACAGATGAAAACTCATAGGGAGAACTGAAGCTTCTTACCTGAATATGTACTTCAAGAGGCACAGGCCTCACACTTGGTTTGAAATTGAAGAGTCCAACTTCACCAACACCCAGCCAATCAGCCAAATCACTAATTAAATGTAAAAGCACAGAGGTGTCACGACTAATAATAAGATGACAAACATGCAGAAAGAAAATTAAGCGTTAAAAAAATAGAAAAAAAAAAAGGAACACCAACAAAACATATCACAGATGTTTTTGTCCCTTGTCACTTTTAACTCCGCCTCTAATAGGGAAAAAAAGGGCAAAGAGAAAACAAAGATACACTAGCCACCAAGATAAAATAAATAGGGTCACAAGTGGGAAAATTGATCAGAACAAATTCCGAGCAGGCAGAAATGATATGAATTTGCATGTTTTTCATGAAAATACTTATTCAAATTAATTGTAAATGTTAATGATTGTAGACAGAAGAATATGTAACTAATAGAATATTTTAAGGGCTGATTACAGGCCTAATTATAGGGATCACATTCCCTAATTAGTGTTGATTTACTTGTATATATATGTAACTTTACTCTGTACAAAGTATTAAAGGATACCTTTCCTCATTTTGTTACATGGTATAAGAGCTAATCATTGGTTTCTTGAGTTTTTTTTCCAAGGTTTCGTTCTGCCCACTGAGTGGTAACCTTAGCTTCCATCTTCAGTTTCAATTCCGCTTAGGGGAGCAAAACTTTAAAATTCTTCGGCTCGGGTCACCCGTCCTAGGTGACCATTTTCCCTCACCGTCAACTCCTTGGGAGCACAACCAGTTGACTGACCTCTACTTGAAGACCAATCACGGAAAGCCCTAAATGTAAGCCTCACACACCGCCTAAAACTTCTGCATCCTCTCCCATGTGCTGACTCGTGACAGCACACACGATGATGTCTCACCCTCCAACAAGTTCTTCAACATCACCTCTCCTCTCCATCACCTCGGCATACTTGGTTTTGCTCAATCCTTGCTTCTTTGTGGTTCCATACGTAATGGTATTATTGGGGCTTTGGTTTCTCTAGTTCTTTCACTCAAAAACCCGAATAGGGTAGTTTTCCCTTGTCGGATTATGTAGCAGTATCTAGAAGATTGTATAAGAATCATATAAATCCTTGATTTTTAGGGATTATAATAAGATACATATTTTAATGTATCTTAGGGAATCTGTTGTATATTTCGGATAGACAATTATATATATATATATATATATATATACTATGGTTGTAACCTACTAATTATGAGAATAAAATTATTCTTCTCTGCTATTATTTTCACATGGTATCAGAGCTGTTGGCTCTTTCCCAAAAACTCTGATTTGTTTCTCTAGTCATACTGACCGAGAACATCATCTCCACTGTCCCTCTCAACATCCTAGGCTTATCACTCAATTATCTTGTTCCTTTGTTAGCCTTACCTAATCAATCATGTTAGAACCACCTAGTAGTTTTGTTGAAATCATCAGCTCCACAGTCAAGAACACTGTTGCTGCCATACTCGGAGATTTGCAGAATATTCAAACTGCATACTAATTGAATGGGAAGAACTATTTAAAGTGGTCACAACTGGTTTGCACATTCCTTAAGGGGATAGGGAAATTGAGCCATAGGCACTGGTCCTTCACAGGATGATCCAAGATTTGCGGCATGGGATGAACAAGACTCCATAGTGATGTCCTGGTTATGGAACTCAGTGCTGCCAGAGATGACACATGTATGTTCCTCGAAACTACCAAGGAGATTGGGGAGGCTATTCGACAGACTTATTCCAAAGTTAATGACTTTATGAGATTAGGACGAAAGTTTCAGCAACTAAACAAGAGACTCAGACTATCACTGAATATTCGAGTCTCTTACAAAGCTTGTGGCAAGAGATGGATCATTATCAATGTATCCAAATGCGTTGTAGTGAAGATGCAACAATTCTGAAGCGTTTTGTGGAAAAGAATCGTATTTATGATTTTTTGGTAGGTTTAAACGTAGAATTTGATGCTATAAGGGTGCAGATCTTAGGAAGACAAGACCGACCATCTCTAAATGAGACAATTGCTATTATACGTGCAGAAGAGGGTTGTCAAAGTGTTATGCTTGAACCTCAAGGAGGGGATGGTTTTGCACTCATTACCAAGGCCACGGAATTGAAGGAGGCTAACAATCCTACGGTTGTTCCTAGAGTGGACTCATCCAAACCTTTTAATCGGGATTCCTTATTCTGCACATACTGCAAGAAGCATCGGCATAATAGGGAAAAATGCTGGAAACTTCATGGTAAGCACAATCGAAGTGGGAACGACCACAATCAAGCACATATGATGAGTACTTCGTCAACTAATGAAGAAAATTCCAAAAAACCTATCCCTGAATTTTTAGTATTAATCTTCTTATTCATGATATTCGTCCTCAAGTCACTATAATATTCCTTACAGTGAAAATTCCTTATAATATTCTTTTTCTAACTAAACCTTTGTTCCCTCTTACACTATGAATTTTTAGTATTAATCTTCTTATTCATGATATTCGTCCTCAAGTCACTAAGTTAGATCCAAAATCTTTAAAATGTGTTTTTGGGGGCTACTCTCATCTACAAAAAGGATATCGGTGCTACTATCCAAATCTTAATAAATATTTTATGAAAGCCAACATTACCTTTTTGGAACACATTCCCTTTTTTTCCCTACTACTTCAATTTCTAAGGAGGACAATGAGTTTTTAGTTTACAAATCACCTATTAAACCACAAATGTTACCTCTACGCAACCACAACCAACGCCTATTCGCCTGGTCTCTTCTAGAAAATGGATCATCTTGATAAAAGTTCAATACGTATCTCTTCTTTGACATCAAGTCTAACGCTCAATGATCTCCTAGTTGCTCTTTGCAAAGGTCAATGTCAGTGCACGTATCCTATTTCCTCTTTTGTTTCTTATTGTTGTTTGTCTTCCTCTTCTTATTCTTTTGTTGTCTCACTTGATTCTATGACTCCAAAAAATTGTTCACGAAGCCTTATCTCATCCTATGGACTCCTTCTCCTTCCCCTTCTTCAAACTCCGATTCGTATTTTTCATACAGAAATCTCTGATCAAGGATAGAACAAGATCCATTTTGCATCATACTTTTAGATGTTACTGATACCTGAGATTTAGCGAACTTACGTATCGAAAAAAGGCTATTGGATGTAAATGGGTGTTTGCAGTAGAAGTCAATTATGATGGTGTTTGCAGTCGAAGTCAATTATGATGGATCAATGGCTCGACTTAAAGCACAACTTGTGGTAGAACACTATTGTTATAAACGTTTATAAAAGGTTCACACATGGTCTGAGGAAGAAGCCGGTAATAAAGAGCGTAATTGCCTTATGCGAGGGGACTAATCCAGTAAGAAGAAGAGCAAAATTGCCTTAGGAAGAAGCCGGTATGACGATAGCATAATTGTTTTCTTATTGTTTTCGTTTTTATGTATTTATTTGACAGTTAATCAGTTGTTCATGTTCCTAGTTTTATGCAGTGTAGTTATCATGTTGTTTATGGACCCCTAAGTTGTAGGGGAAGTTGTTTTCTTCAAAACTATTTATTTGACCTTCAATGAATGGAAAAGGAGGTAGAAAAATTTATCAAGTCTTTGAGTACTTCGAACTCAAGAGGTCTCAGGTTCTCTCTGACGAGCCCGAAAATAGCAACCATAGGTCGTAAAAGAAATAATCGTGTCATTTTTACATCCGAAAGTCCAGAAACCCCCATCTTTAGACCCATAACCAGATCCATTGCTAGGGACCATAACAATTTGGTATTAGAGCCATATACTATGGGTGACTCAATGCAGCAACAATTCGATAGAATATTGCAGATGCTACAGGCGGAGCGTTTAGAAAACAGAGCACGCCAAGATGCCATGCAAGCCAGATTGGAGGAACTTACCCATGAAATTGCAACCACCAAGTTAGACTCTTCAACAGCAGAAGAAGGCAGTCATAACAAAGTTCGAAAAGGCAAGGGACTTGCAGGGGAATCGGGAACAGAATCTTCCGGAGGCCACACTGTTCCACGATTTACAAAACTCGATTTTCCACGTTTCAACGGACAAGAAGATCCTCTTGGCTGGATTAGTCGCTGTGAACATTTTTTCCGGCACCAACAAACACCAAGAGAAGAGAGGGTAAGTTTAGCTTCATTCCATTTGGAAGGTGCAGCCCAATTATGGTTCATTCAATTGGAAAATGACAACCCGACTCCTTCTTGGGATGCGTTCAAACACCAATGTCATTTAAGGTTTGGCCCACCAATTCGGAGTAACAAATTAGGGGAATTGGCCAAACTAAAGCAAGTTGGAACTGTTGAAGATTATCAGAATAACTTTGAGCTCTTGGTTTCTAGGGCTGGAACGTTGACACAAGAGCAAAAAGTTCAGTTATATATCAGTGGCTTACAAGAGGCTATTGCTGTTGAGGTAGAATTACATCACCCCACTGATTTAGTCACTGCAATGAGCATGTCTCGCCTTTATGAACGTAAAGGGAAGGTGTTCAAACCTTCTACAATAGTTGATCATCGGAAGGGTTTCCAAAAAACTCCTCCTGCACAATTTTCGCAGCCTCCAAAATTTGCAAAACGTTTGAGCCGAGTTGAGATGGAAGAAAGGCGGCTAAAAGGTCTGTGCTTTAATTGTGACGAGCCATTTGTTCAGGGACACCAATGTAAGCGACTTTTCTGGATTGAAATTGGGGAAGATGATTGCTCAAAAGGGGAGGATTTAACTCTAACAATAGATATTCAGTCTCCAGAAATATCGCTCAATGCAATTACAGGAGTACAGGCCCCACAAACTATGCGGTTGGAAGGCAGCTGTCAAGGTAATCCGATTCTGGTCCTAGTTGATTCTGGTAGCACTCACAATTTTATCAACTCCAAAATTGTGTCCCACTTTAGTGCTACAATAGAAAAAGGTGATAATCTTAACGTGGTGGTAGCAAATGGGGAGATAATCACTAGTGCTGGCACTTGTCGTGGTATTTTACTTCAACTTGACTCATATTTTTAATGTTGATCTGTTTGTGCTTCCTTTAAACGAGTTCGATGTTGTGTTGGGAGTTAATTGGTTGAGAACCTTGGGACCCATCTTATGGGATTTCTCTAAAATGCACATGAGTTTCACAAAGCAGAGCAAAGTGTTTCATTTACGCGGCCTCTCCAACCATCCACGTACTACAACACCAAATCTTTGCTCTGTGTCTGTGGTCTCTTCGCCAGAATTAGATATTCAGAAATTGTTGCTGGAGTTTTCTCCCTTGTTTGCCGATCCTAAAGGTCTTCCTCCATCTCGCAACTGTGACCACCGCATCACCTTGGAGCCCGGGACTGGTCCAATTGTTGTGAGACCCTTTCGATACCCACATGCTCAAAAGAATGAAATTGAAAAACAATGTTCTAAGATGTTGGCCCAGGGAATCATCAAATCCAGCCAGTCTCCTTTCTCCTCCCCAGTCCTCTTAGTCCCGAAAGGTGACAAGTCATGGCATCTATGTGTTGATTATAGAGCTCTAAATGCCAAAACTGTCAAGGATAAGTTCCCCATCCCTGTGATTGATGAACTTTTGGAAGAATTGACGAGTGCTAAATATTTTACAAAGCTGGATCTTCGATCGGGATACCATCAGGTTCGAATGAATGCTAATGATATTGAGAAAACAGCTTTTCGGACTCATCATGGTCATTTTGAATTTTTGGTTATGCCATTTGGCCTCACCAATGCTCCTTCCACATTTTAGTCTCTCATGAATGAGGTATTCTCTCCTTACTTGAGGAAATTTATCCTTGTATTTTTTGATGATATTTTGGTGTACAGTCGCACATGGGTGGAGCATCTTCATCATTTGAGAATTACTTTTCAATTGCTAAGAGATCACCAACTTTATCTCAAGAAGGCAGTGTTCTTTTGGCCAAACAGAAATTGCTTATTTAGGCCATATTGTTTCCCAACAAGGAGTTACAGCCGACGCTGGTAAAATCGCGGCTATGGTTGATTGGCCTAAACCAACAACCATCAAAGCTCTTCGGGGTTTTCTTGGACTTACTGGATATTATCGTAAATTTATTCCTAATTATGGGTTAATAGCAGCTCCTCTTACTTCTATGTTGAAGAAAAATTCTTTTCAATGGTCTGACCAGTCTTCCATTGCTTTTGAACAACTTAAATCTGCTATGACAAGTCCCTCTGTCCTAGCTCTCCCCGATTTTTCTCAATTATTTGTGGTAGAATGTGATGCTTCGGATTATGGTATTGGTGCAGTGTTACTTCAGAACGGAAAGCCTATAGCCTTTTTCAGTCAACAAATGCCTCAACGACATCAGAGCCTTCCTGCTTATGAAAAAGAATTGATTGGTTTGGTCAAGGCCATCAAACATTGGCGCTCTTATTTGTGGGGCCAACAAGTTCTTGTTCGGACAGACCATTATAGTCTGAAATTTGTACTAGAGCAACGTTTTTTATCCCCACCTCAACAACATTGGCTTGGTAAGCTTTTGGGCTATTCTTTTACTGTTGAATATAAATCTGGTCGCCAGAATACAGTAGCTGACGCCTTATCTAGGCGTGATGAAGCAAACTCTACCTTGATGGCTATTTCCATGCCCCAACTAAGTTTATTCGCTGCCATCCGCCATGAACAACAATCTTCAACTGCAATCCAGAATATTATTTCAGATATTCAGCAACAGATTGCCGAAATTCAGTGGGATTTCCGTCAAGGTTTGCTTTTTTACAAGAACCGCGTCTATCTTCCCTCCACATCTCCTTTGATTCAGATGGTTATTTCTGCTTTGCACAATCAGGGTCATGAGGGTTACCAGAAGACCCTACACCGTATATCAAAGGATTTCTATTGGGCAGGCATGAAAAAACACATTTGGGACTTTGTTCGCAATTGTGGCATTTGTCAACGCCATAAATCTGAATCTCTTCGACCAGCAGGTTTACTCTCCCCTTTACCAGTCCCCTCCCAAATTTGGACTGATATTTCTCTTGATTTTATTGATAGTTTGCCTACGTCTCATGGGAAGAATGTCATACTGGTGGTGGTAGATCGTTTTTCAAAATACAGTCACTTTTGTCCGCTCTCCCATCCTTACACAGCAGTGACAGTTGCTCGCATTTTCTTCGATAATATTTTCAAATTACATGGGCTGCCTGTATCAATTGTAAGTGATCGTGACGTCACTTTTACTAGTGCTTTTTGGAAGGAGTTGTTTCGTCTTCAGGGCACTACCCTCTCTTTCAGTTCCGCATACCATCCTCAAACGGACGGTCAAACTGAGGTGGTTAATCGGACAATTGAAATGTATCTTCGTTGCTTCACCAGTGATCGCCCAACAAAGTGGATGGATTGGCTTTCTTGGGCTGAATATTGTTATAATACTAGTTTTCATTCTGCTTTGAAAACAACTCCTTTCGAAGTGGTATATGGCAGGCCTCCTCCTCCGCTACTTTCTTATTATCCTGGTCTTGCTAAACTTGATGCAGTTGATCACGCCCTCAAATCCAGGGATGAGCTACTGTCTTCTTTACGAGACAATCTTCTTCGTGCTCAACAACGGATGAAGCATGCTTATGACTCTCATCACCGAGATGTAACTTTTCATATTGGTGATCTGGTTTTACTCAAACTCCAGCCTTACCGGCAGCTTACGCTTACTCAACGCAAGCACCAGAAACTTTTACCTAAGTTCTATGGCCCTTTCCGTATCGTGGCTAAAATTGGTGCTATGGCTTACAAGCTCGACCTTCCAGCCAATTCGAAGGTCCATCCGGTGTTCCATGTTTCTAAGCTGAAGGCGTTTCATGCAGGTTCCTGTCCCATTGAGGCTTCTCTTCCTCCTACGATTACTGAAATTAATGATCCACAGCCTTTGGCTATTATGGGCCACAGAGTTCATAATTCAGTTTCAGAGGTTCTAGTACATTGGCAAGATTCCTCTCCTACAAATGCTTCTTGGGAAGCTGTCACTTCTATGCAACAACGTTTCCCTCAGTTTCTGCTTGAGGACAAGCGTCGTTTGGAGCGGGAGAGTAATGTTATAAACGTTTATAAAAGGTTCACACATGGTCTTAGGAAGAAGCCAAGACAACAAGAGGTAATTGCCTTATGCAAGAGGACAAAGCCAGTAGAAGATAGCGTAATTGCCTTAGGAAGAAGCCGTAGACGATAGTATAATTGTTTTCTTATTGTTTTTGTTTTTATGTATTTATTTGACTGTTAATCAGTTGTTCATTTTTCCTAGTTTTATGCAGTGTAGTTATCATGTTGTTTATGGACCCCTAAGTTGTAGGGGAGGTTGTTTTCTTCAGAACTATTTATTTGACCTTCGATGAATGGAAAAGGAGGTAGAAAAATTTATCAAGTCTTTGAGTACTTCGAACTCAAGAGGTCTCAGGTTCTCTCTGACGAGCCCGAAAATAGCAACCATAGGTCGTAAAAGAAATAATCGTGTCATTTTTACATCCGAAAGTCCAGAAACCCCCATCTTTAGACCCATAACCAGATCCATTGCTAGGGACCATAACAACTATGCTCAGACTTACGGTATGGAATATTCTAATACTTTCCCACTTGTTGCTAAACTAACCTCTATCTATCTATTCATTTTTAGGGCAACTACTTATGATTGGCATTTACAACAATTGGACATTAAAAAATGTCTTCTTACATGTTGACCTTCAAAAGGAAGTGTTTATGGAGGAACCACCTTGGAGCTTCTAGATGAGGGATACTAATGAAAATCATGGACATACTAACATCGAATATTTTTCATATGCTGATTAGGCAAGTTATAAGATTGAACGAAAATCTACTACTAGCTACTGTCTCTTTATTGGACGAAATTTGGCCTAAAGAAAAAGCAAGAAGCAAAATGTTGTATCCAAATCTAATGTAGAATGTGAATACAAATCTATAGCAAAATCAACATGTGATAATGTGGATACATCAACTATTATCTGAAATTCGACTTAAAGCTTCAATACCAACAAAATTGTGGTGTGATAATCAAGTTGCTCTACATACTCTTCTAATCTTGTGTTTCATGACTGAACTAAACATATATAGATTGACTATCTCTTTAGTCATGAAAAAGTGCAGTAAAACTTGATATCTACAGGATGTCAAAACTGGTGAACAATTTCGAGATATTTCCAGAAAAGCTCATACGATGCTTGGGTAAATTATATTTGTAACAAGCTAGGCACGATGTTCTAATCTTGTGTTTCATGAATGAACTAAACATATTTAGATTGACTATCTCTTCATTTGTGAAAAAGTGCAGTAAAACTTGATATCTAAATGATGTCAAAACAGATGAACAATTTGGAGATATTTCTAGAAAAGCCCAATACGGTTCTTGGGTAAATTATATTTGTAACAAGCTAGGCATGATTATTATGTATCCTCCAACTTGAGGGGCACTATTACAGATTATATAGATAAGAATATGGAGCTGATAGAATATTTTAAGGCTTAAGGCTTGATTATAGGGATCACATTCCCTAATTAGTGTTGATTTACTTGTACATATATATGTAACCTTATTCTGTACAAAATATTACGAGAAATCAATACCTTTCCTCCTTTCATTACAGTAAAAATCAACAAAAGGTACTGTGTTTTACCAAATTGCCACCTATTCCCATATTGATAAATCTCCATGGTGGCAATATGTCTTCTTCTATTCATACAACATCACTAATCTCAATCTTTTGGTGCTTAGTTATGTTCCTCATCCTTGAATGTAACATAGCCAAATTTTACCATACTTCATTGTGCAATGTGCATTCAAAAATTCTACTCAAAATTAATTTTCTCAATTCCTAACAAGAAACTCATGTCAACCTTTTCCTGATAATTCTTAAAAAAAATTAATTCTAAAAAAAACCTTTTCCTGATAAAATTTTCCATGCCAATTTGCATGCTAGAATCATATGAGCTTTATTTTAGGTTCCTTCGTCATTAAATTATAATTCTAACAAAAATTATATGATATATACAAACCCACTGAACTAACAATAACAAAGAATGCTAGTTAACAACCATCATAAACTTAATCCTAATGACACCATAGTCTATAGAGACATTTTTGACAAAATATTGTTACACAAACAAAATCTATTTTACAAAGGTGAAAAGGTTAGGCCTCCGAAAAACAATGCAAATAGATGGTAAGATACACATGCTTAAGCATATTGTATAACATGTGCATTTACAAATGTATTCATCTATTTTAATACATAAGAAAAAACTTTGGTTGCAACACACATAAGTAATAGACTTCAAAATGACATGCAATAAAATTATAAAAGCAACAAGTATAGTGATGGAGACGTTAGAATTTGGTGCAAAATATTCCCAAAGCGACTCCTTATTAGCTAGATTCAATTATACAAAAGGATGAGAATAGACAGAACTGCACAACAACAAAGTAAAGATAGAGTTGATAAAATAAAGAATAGAAGGTCCAACAATTAGAAAAAGTGTTGATCGCGAAGCTAAACAATTTGTCAAAACATGAAGTTCCATATGTATGGAATAGATCAAAATGTACTTTAACTACTGTGGCAAGAGGAATCAATATCAAATTTATGGATTTTCTCTCACACCCTTACCTTGCATTTGCCAAAGCTGTAGAAAGACCGACAAAACGTACCATACGCTCTGTTTGAGATGAAATGTATCTCATTCTTGAAACAATGACCTGGAACAACAAAGTTCTAAGGTTGAGATCACAAAGTAAATAAAGTAAATATCAAACAAGATGAAATGAAGATCGATTTTCTAAAGAAAGATGATCCAACAATGAAATGTCTTTGTTTCAAATAAGGCATTACAATAGACATAATTCTCCAACTTAATTGATTGACTAAGTTTACTGACTTTTATCTAGAACAAGCCATGTCAGAATTCAACAATGCAGGTTCTACTAACATCACATAAGGATAAACAAAAACAGAATACAATCCAAAACTTTTCACTAGGAACAAAGTTTAATATTCACAATATATAAATGTCATAATACCATCATAAACTTGTACAATTCCCTCTCGAAGCCTCTAAATTGTCCCATTAGTATACCTAGTTCAACATAGTTATATCCATTTGCGATGATTTTAACATTCTATAATAACATAAAAAAATATGCCGCATTTCACAACGAATTCTATCTTTGAATGAAACTAGATAATGAACGATTATAGAATTATATACTTGCATTACAGATAAATTATAAGTTGAATGATTTTGAATGAGGAAATAATTATGTTTCAAGGTGTTCTTTTCGGCATACACAAAACTCAGCTAATTTCCACGTTGCTATTCATCCAATAATGAAGATAATAAATAGAGTTTGAACTCACTTTTGCGATCTAACTTGAGTGCACAGTCTTTTGCGATCTAACTTGAGTGCACAGTTTTTAGTTTTTATAATATATTAAAAAAAATATGCACAAGTATAATACTATATAATTCTAATTTCATAGCAAAGTGCTTTTCTACATTAAGAGGTAAGATATCGAGCATGTGTGAAAAATTATACAAAAAAAGGTACAAGTCCATTAACTTTAAGAAGTCATATGTTACTCTAGAAAATGGGAATTTTGGTGATTCTAAAAACTTGTTTTGCAAGTAATGTTTAATTTGAGAAAAAAAATTCATAATGTTATTTTATTCAAATGCAATAAATACTAGAAATTTGGGTATATTCATTAGTCAAAGTTTGACCTTGTTGGTTATGTGATTTGTAACTTATAAATATAAAGCCAATCCATTCCAATTCTTTCATAAGTAGATGTGTAAACCAATTTCCAGCTGAATTTTTTGTTAAATAGTTAATTACACTAAGCCTCTTTGCAGTTTTTTCAAAAAGTCCCCTCTTGTTAAATAATCAGTCACATAGGCAAAATTCAATCTAGAGGGAGCTTTTTGACAAACATATATAGAGGGACTTGTAATTAACCTTTAGGTAAGAAAAAAATTTTGAAATTAAAAATATAAAATGTGTTTTTTTCCTTAAAAATAAGGAACTCCTCTTTTAGTGTACACAAAAGTGAACTTTCATAAGACATCTTAATTTTTATCTCTATAGCCAATATTGGTTCCCTATCCCCAAGCTAGGATCACCCATGACTAAATCACACTCTTAATTGTTGTGAGGCAGAGCCTAAACTCTACTATCAAATGGGTCCTCCACTTCGTATTAATAATCGTGTAAAAATAGTGTTCAATATAAGGAGCCATTTTCAAAAAGTGATCAATAAAATTATGATGTAGGTTGGCAGGTTAAATGACCAATGACAAGCCCATACCATTATCATAAAAGCATTTTGCTATAGAGCATTCACATTTGGATGCTCTTATAATGTTTTTCATCAATCACTAATTGCCACATTGATTCAACATCTTAAGGTGCTTTGCTCTTAGAAATGCTTGCAAACTCTGAAAGAAATACCTCAAGAATTGGTCCACGATCAGCTCCCAACAAGTGAATCTCATCTAAGATCATGAGTCCAACCTATTAAGCAACATTTACAATTAGTGCATGCCGTGCATAAGGAAAAACATGAATAATGATGCTAACTTTCCATAGTGAAAAAACAGCTAATTCTTACATCGATGTACCTTTGTTACATAATTTCTACTATGCCAATTTCGACTAATACCATCCCACTTCTCAGGTGTAGAGATAATGATATCCGCTGACAAAAGGGCAGTTAAGTCTGGTGTATAATCTCCTGTCATTTCAACCTGGTAAACATTCTTTTAATTCAGTAGAATTTCATGGTGCACACATACATACAAACACGTGAGCACAAAAATAGAACTGAGAGGACTGAGAGCACTAATATACAAAAATCTTTTATCAATATATTGGAGTACCATTTGTTTTCCTAGATGGGAGACTAAACCCTTTCTCCAATCATGCATTCTTTCTCGAACAATAGCCTTCAATGGTGCAATGTAAATAACCTGCATTAAATACATGAAAATGAGATAAGAGAGGGACACAAAGGTTGTAGAATTAAATGTTCAACCAATACAAGAAAGCAAACCGAGCAATCTAACAAGAGAAAGTATCATACCAACCCAAAATGCAGTTTTTTTTTTTTCTAATTGATTTGTCCTAGTATTTAACCTAAGAAATCTAGGATGAAGCATAACATTAATCATAATTCATTGTTTCCTAGTTCAGTTTCCTTCATATTCCAAAATTAGCATATAATTTGGTTTTCACTATCAACAGTATCTCCGAAAATCCTGATTCATCTTTTCCAAGGCACTTGTTTCAGTTAGAGTTGCCATCTGCTGGATACAAAATCTGGTCACTGCATGTTTTCATTTTTATTTCTTGAATACAACTTCTTCTAACAGCTAAATTGTTCTGTATTGGCAGGGAATTAGAAAAAATACCTTCATATCAGGCTGAGTGTTGAAGAGGCGAAGCATTGCAATTTCCGCAGAAATAGTCTTCCCACTTCCAGTGGGAGCTCCTAATAAAACATTGCTGTCTGTGTGATATAATACATGAAAAGTCTGCAGTTCCAAAATAAAAGCATTATATAATGTGTGCAAAGTGAAAAGAGAAAGGAAAATTAGATTTATTAAACCATACCTGTGTTTGTATAGGATTGAAATGGGAAAACTTGTACAAGGCTTCATAAGTACTGTTTCCGAGTGAAGTAACAGGAAGAGGCTTTAGATCTAGAAGCTCTGTGTGAGAGGTACGAGCCTAAACCAAGAATAATATTTCATAAGACCTTTGAAGGAAAACAGTGACATACCAAACTGAAAAGGTAAATGACTCAACATTCTCCAAAATAAATTAGAATAAGAGAATGCACCTCAGGCAGTGCCAAGTTATGAAATGATATAGTGTAGAAAGCTTCCGCGTGCAACCAAGAATCGGAAACAGCACGAATGTAGTATTGTGCTGGATGTGGTTCGAATATTGGCACAGTGAAGGAAAGTTTTTGAGGTTCTCCCCGAGCCATCTTCTTTGTAAGAGTGAAAAGCTCTGAATGGTAGATGTGGTCATTTTCTGAGTCCTGACAAAGTTACCGATGCTCTAGTTATTGATTATCCAAATTAGGCACCTTATTTTTAACAGTAGTAAATGATTTCTGAAGCCATGGCCCCTGGCTCCAAAACTGACTATAATCATGTAAAACACTCATTGTAAGAAATCAAAATTTTAGAAATGATCATGAGCTTTCACATAGGGATACAAATGACATCACTAAGTAAACGAAAATCCTTGGTACGTTGATATTGGTACTTCCTATGTGTTTTATAACTACAAGAGGAAACCTTCTTATATTCAACTGCAACAGCTCAAGTATAGGAGCAAAACTAGGAAGGGAGGGGAAAAACACCAAAATGGGATGCTTAAATAGGAGCAAAATGAACCTGCATTACCAACTCTCTGAGTCTCCAACATAAAAGGAGAAGAAGATCACTGTAGCAAAGTCAAACTAGCTTGGAAGTTCAAACTAAGATTGAGATAATTCAGTAATATCATTTATTACATATTCCTGTATATGAACCGCCAGGTGTAGAATTTATAATTAACATACTAAGTAACACTTAAGATGGCACAGATCACTATTAATTGCTAATAAGCACTGGTTCATAATTACATATTTGGTACACCTCTATGACACATAGAGGCAAACTTATACTTTTAAAAAATCAACATTAGACCTGAAAGCTTTCTGCAGGTTTTAGGTTAATTCTTTGCCACAAAACTAGAACAAAAGATAATTTCACATCCAATACTACTTCTTTGAGATATTAACATGCGAGTAATAGTAGATACCTCGACAAGAATCCACCAACGTTGTGCAGCACCATGGAAACGGTCTTTCCATGAGAAATTTGGAGTTATGAGCAAATCCACCTAAAAGTTCAATATCAGCAAGAGGACCCTCAACTTCTCAATTTGCAATGATCAAGAGAAAATATTTTTGTGAAGACATCAAATCATTACCTTCAAAACAGTTCTGGTGATTGGACTTACAGTTGCTGATAACTGAATTGATGGAAAATAACCCATGTATTGTTTAACCAACTTCAGAGACAGTAGCCCAACCCAAACACCGCAAAAAGAGAAAAAAGAAAGAAAACGAAGTGATTACAATCACAGATGTCCAAAGTCAACATAGTGGAAATACTAAAGAGTTAAAAAACTCAGTGCTATATATATACCTTTCCTCCATGTGCATATCGAATAAGAGCTCCAATATCCTTTTCCTCCATCTCAAGCAGATGATCTAGGTCCACCCCTCGTTCTTCAAGCTTCCGCAATATCTAAACCAGTTAAGATATAGAATTATACATGCGCTCTGCATAAACATCAAGTAAAAGAATAACAAAAATATGCTAGACCAACTTCTGCTGAAAGATCCTTGTCAAATTGTCTAAGGGGGTGTTGATGAGGCCAAATTTGGCGATCCACAGCCTTGCAATATTCCAACATGAATAATGACATCTGAGGCCATCCTCTCCGTAAGCAAATTTCAAATAATGCCCGCATTATGCGAGCCAAGCTTGCACTTATATATGCAGCATCAGAGACCAGAGAAAATGTATCAATTGAACCACGGGAGATGTACAACTGCAAATTCATTTAAACAGCATATTAGGCATTTACTGTTTCCATACTTTTAGTCGGTATAGACGAAGTGTCCGTTATTAAGCAAAGGACCAAAAACCTGGATAAGAATTGAAATCTTTCCGTATTTGTTTGAAGGACCACCCTTAACTTCTAAAGGACAAGAAGTGCGCAATAACATCTCTAGCTCATTCTGCTCCTCTTCTCGAACAACAATATTCTCAAATTCAGAAGAGTGGGCAACCATATCAATTACCTACAACAAAGTGAAAATGCATCAAGATAATTGTGAAAATACTAACATAATATAATTTAAGTCCAAGAGTGATTGCAATAAATTTTCCAGTCAAATAATCCAGAAAATAGCTAGCTGATTAATATATGAGAAGGACTTCTACGTGATCAAAATGGAGATGTCAATGCTATAAAGAATAACCTCACTATCATTCATGTAGCGTTTCAACATTTCATTGTAAGTTTCAACACTTGAGTAGTGGATATAGAAGTGGCTTGCAATGCGACCAAGCTCTGTACAATAAAAATTGCCACTTTTCTCATCAAACCGCATCATTTTCGCTTTATCAAGAGCACGTGCAGCATCTGCTACGAGAGCTCGTTGCTTTAAACTCAAAGAGGGATCTGCCATCACCTACCAAACATATATAAACCATATGAATAACCTAGTTATTGAACACCATACACATAACTGATTAAATCTAGAATGCTGTAATATTCCAGTTTTTGAACCCCAAAAAGTGCAGATCGAAGAAAATAAGGAAAACCTTTGGTTGCAAGTCAAAAAAGATTGATTTATAATCCTGTGCACATTACTGCAACTTTTTAAGCATGTGCAGTCAAATGCATCTTTTATTGCCAGACATAAATAGCCATACTATACCTCATCCCATCCAATACCATATGCCAAAGGATTCTGCCTCATCCTGATAGCAAGATACGTATAGCCAAGCCAAGCACAAGCTTCTTTGACATTAGTAACAGTACCCAATGCCACCTCTGCATTTAGATTATCTTTCAAGGAGCCAATAAACTGCAAACACAAAGGAAAAATCACAAATTAAAATGTAAACCAACTATCATCTGCATATAGCAGCAATTAACCTACAATCTGAAGAAAAACAAAAGATAAATGCTCGCAACAGGATTACAGAAAGTTAACTTCTTAATACAAATGATAACAAAAAATCCTTTGAACATCTAAACTCAACAAGACCAGAGAGAAAATGGTCAGATGATCCAACAGTGATACATATTGCAAGTTGATATTGAGATAACTATATTTTTAATCCTCCTACTATAGGCAATTTCCTATTTTCAGTACCCCTAACTTTTCTTTGAGCCTCCAACGTTGAAATTTTTCCTATTTCAGTCCTGTTCATTAACTCCCTTAATAGAAGTGCATATGTAGCAATCCAAATCATCAAATAAATGACATAGAAGCCACCTGGATTTTCCACTAACAATATTTAAAAGGCCTTGCACAACATCATCCAGAGCTCCCATTGTAGTCACTGTCTGAACGTCTCCGGATACACACATTACACCCTATACTCCCCTTCCTCCTACCAACCTCCAACACCCTCACCAAACCCCTCTTGTCACCACTAGCCACCATAGTTCCCTCTGCAAATATCACTTCCATATCTATGTCCACCAATCCTAGCACTTACCCAAATGTTACACAACCACAGCCACGTTCACGACCATCACCACCCCCAACCACCACTATTTCAAGTAGAAGATACTCAACTCCACCACAAAAACCAAATAGAAAACATGATTTCCAAGCTGGGAATGGAAGACATCTATTCCTCAACTTAAGGGGGAGTGTCGAGTTGTATATTAGCTACAAACTAGTTTAGGAAACTCAATTTCTTGGTATTTCAAAGATTGTGGGATCCTAAGTATTCCTTCCCTAGGAAAGTGTGGAAAAGAATTTGTAATCCTAGGAAATTGTTTTCTTTACCTAGGAAAGTTGAATCCTATGAAACTGTTTTCTTTTCCTAGGAGAGTGTAGAATTATAAGAGATTGATTCATATTTCTCCAACACTAAAATGCATATAACCATATAATTCTAATTCAATTGTAAGAAGTCAACTCATTTCCCTTCAATTTTGCGCCAATATGTGTAATACCTTTCCTCCACAATTATGAAGTCCCAATTAAATTCTATGTATGACTTGGGAACAAAGAGAAGTTCAAGACAAATAATCCAAAACATGAAATGATTGAAACGGAAATGTGACAAGTTGGGACCAAGTACTTTCACAATTAGGGCAACACATCTCAAATAAATTATGCGCATGACTTGGGAACAAAGATGAGTTCAGGACAAATGATCCAAAACATGAAATGATTGAAATGGAAATGTGACAAGTTGGGACCGAGTACTTTCTCAATTAGTGCAACACATCCCAAATAGCTTTCCAGTACAATAACTCATTCAACTTGTACCATCACATGGCACATGAACAAAATTGATCAAGAATCTGTACTTACAAAAGTAGCATAACTTTAACTAATAATCAAGATCAAAATGGCTATTACAATTGCAACGCATCTAATATCATCTGCTACATTAAAATTAAAAAACATAAATCCATTTTACAGATAAGCAACATGTACATTGTTGTGGTGGAAAAGCTAAATAAGGTTGTAGACATCCAGGTAAAGCTAGGCCTAGTTCAAAATCTGAACATCTGACAATAATTTCATATAATGCATCACTTAGCCAAGTAAACTATAAGGTTCTGAAACACATTAGGCTTCTAAATTGATAGACACCATGAAATTCTTGGCGTAGAATACTAAAACAAAATTGAGAACAATAATCTTGTTTAAAAGGGACGAAAACAACCACTCTAACAACCATGTCCCAAGTCAAACAAAAAATAGCAACCTGACTTTCTATCGGAAGTTGGCTTGTCAGCAACCTTAAATAGTACGCTAACTTATCATGAGATGTGATTATGATGCCTTCACCACTCTTGTCAAATTGAGGCCTCCCAGCCCTTCCAAAGATCTGATGCAATTAGACAAAAGAATAGTAGCCATTAAATGAACAAGGGAGCCACTTCCATGTTTCGAGGCATACATAGAGTCTAACCTGCATAACATCAAGCATCCCAAGGTCACGCCATCCACCAGCCTTTGGATCATACAATTGGGTTCCCTGAAGAGTGACACAACAAAAATATTGGACTTACTGCAAGAAAAGAAAATCAACTAAAGACATCTCACAAAAATTTAGAAAAACATTTAAAAAAAATGGAAGAAAAATGTTTCATTTGACAGATTTGAGATTCTACAGCATTTTTTGTATGGCATTATAATTTCCATGCTATAGTTGCTAGTTAGGTTCAGTAGTAAATTTTGATCATTTTATAGCATTACTACAAGAAAGATAATTCATGCACATTTTCTATGAGGCAAACTATAAGCACATATCAAAGAACCAGTCTCTTTGGAAAACAAAAGCCAGGGGAAACTATTCAATTGGACCAGTTAAGCAAACAACCAGCCCTGTTGCAAACAAAGAAACTGGCTGTCATAATAACACATAAATAATTGGCGGGCCAAGGAATCAAGAGAACACAAACAATTCAACGAATCAAGTTTCAGTTTTAATTCTTTTAAGAATTCATTCAAGTCCTTTAGTTTTATAAAACCATGTTTTCTCCCATAAAAACTTGACAAAACTTTAATGACTTTCAAGAGGCTATCCAAGTGCTTCAAGTCATTAATTCAACATAAATATGACTAATTAATTGCATTAAAAGCTTTAATCTTACTTTTAATAGATCTATTTTCTGTATGATATTTGGCACAATTACATAAATAATAATAATAATAATTTTTCTACAGTTTCTCAACTAGAAGTTACATATTACAACCTAGTTTGTAACTATAAACAGTTTTATATTATCTTAATTGCCAAATTGCTACAAATATGACCTTTTCAGTGACTGAATATTTTAATATTCACCAATTTAAATGATTTTTAAAAAATATTTAAATGTTATGTACTATCATTAAAGTCTATTTGAAACATGGTGGAAAAAATGGAATTATATTAACATATATCTATCATCAACAACTGCTTTAACTCCAACTCAACCTTAATCCTTGATGGATTAGTGGCTCTTAAGGCAATGATGCTCTTGTTTTCTAAATATAACATGATAATATGGCCATACCTAAGGAGATCTTTTCTTCTTGCCCATGAATTAACCAATATTGATAATAAAAGGGTCAAATTTTAGACCTTTTGACAATCACATAAGGCCTGAATTTATAGTCTCAAAGTTCCAACTTTAAATATATGCAAGATACTCTGATACATGTGATTCAACATAAACATATCATGTTATCCATCAACTAAAGTAAAATTTAAAATTTCTTCAAATTCCTAGTCTTTATCAAGTGTTTTAAATGACTCATAGTGATTCTGGAAACTTCATATTGATAGAATTATTTAAAATGCATATAAATAAGCTTAAGATGTAACAATAGGTATCCTTTAAATTGTTTAATTATTATGTTATCAACTTAAATTTATAAATTCAACTGATAGTCTTTTATATTAAATTAAGTCCTCATTTATTTGTTTGATGTGATTCTGCAGAATTTCAATATTGTTTGTATTTCACGTAATTTACATCAGTACATAGATACAAGTATATATAGAAATAGATAGAGCTATTCTAGGAAACTGATATCTTTACATAATCTCCTAATATCTGTGCATAATATCAGATCTGATTTCTAATATCAGATCTAATCTCATAACTATTTAGGAGTCAATCATATCAAGAAAATATCCAACTGGATATTTCCCAACACTCCCCCTCAAATTGACTTGTATATGTCATCCATAGCCAACTTGATTACTAGAACATTGAACTGCCTCTTGTGTAATCTCTTTGTAAGAATATCAACTATCTGTTGTGATGTTGGAATATTGGGAACACAAATTAATCCTTCTTCAATTTTTTCCTCGATGAAGTGCTTGTCAACCTCAACATGTTTTGTTCTATCATGAAGAACCGGGTTGTGAGTAATAGAAATTGCAGCTTTATTGTCACAATATACTTTCATAGGAACTGAAATAGGAATCTGTAGTTCCTCCAGTATTCTTTTAATCCATAGGACTTCATAGATTCCATGTGCCATTGCACGAAACTCAGCTTCAGCACTACTTCTTGTAACCACACTTTGTTTCTTACTCCTCCAAGTTACCAAGTTACCACCAACAAATGTGCAATAACCTGAAATTGATCTTCTATTTGAAGTACTCCCTGCCCAATCAGCATCAGTATAGACTTCTATTTGAAGATTGTTCTGCTTCCAAAACATTAAACCTTGTCCAGGAGTTCCTTTTAGATATCTTAGTATCCTGTATATAGCATCCAGATGTTCTTGGCCTGGTGAGCGCATAAATTGACTCACTAAGCTCATGGAAAAGGCAATATCAGGTCTGGCATGTGATAGGTATATTAATCTCCCAACTAGTTGCTGATACCTCTCCATATTAATAACATTTTCAGGTTGAACTAGTCTGAAATTTACACCAGTCTCAATAGGAGTATCAACTACCTTGCATCCTAGTAATCCGGTCTCATTCAATTGGTCCAGAATAAATTTCCTTTGGTTCACAAATAGTCCATCCTTGGATCTAGCAAATTCCATTTCGAGGAAGTATTTTAGAGGTCCAAGATCTTTGATCTCAAATTCTTTGGCTAATCTCTTCTTCAACTCTACTATTTCAGATACATCATCTCCTGTTATGATAATGTCATCTAAATAAACAATAAGAATCGATTTCATACCTGCTTTGGATTGCTTCTAGAACAATGTATGATCAGCTTGGCTTTGACAATAGTCGTAGCTCTTCACAGCCCTTCCAAATCTGTCAAACCATACCCTAGGAGACTGTTTTAGTCCATATAATGACTTCATTAGCTTGCATACCTTATTTCTCCCATAGGTATCCTCAACACCTGGAGGTAAGCTCATAAAGACTTCTTCTTCAAGGTCTCCATTAAGAAAGGCATTTTTTTACATCTAGTTGATGTAAGGTCCACTCACAGTTTACAGCCAAGGAAAGTAATACTCGTATTGTATTTACCTTTGCAACAGGCGCAAATGTCTCTTGGTAGTCAATGCCATAGGTTTGTGTAAATCCCTTAGCAACTAATCTTGCCTTCAACCTTTCCACACTCCCATAGGCCTTAGACTTAATATTGAAAAGCCATTTGCACCCTACCAAACTTTTATCTCTAGGTGAGTTCACAAGTTCCCAAGTTTTATACTTCTCAAGAGCATTTACCTCTTCTATAACAGCTGAATCTGGATCTTGAGGTGCTTCTTAATGCCTCTGTGGCACAAATAGGTAGGGATTTTACTGCTTTAACCTGTACCTTTCCATATAATTCTACTCCTTGGATCATTGATTCAGGAGCATCAGATCATATGACCTGTTCTTTTAACTTATTTCATACTTATGACCCTTGTTCTGGTCATGAAAAAATTCACATAGCCGATGGATCATTTTCTGTTGTGGCTGGTAAAGGTTCAGTAACTCTACCCTAAAAAATCTGCCTTAAATATGTCCTACTTGCTCCAAAACTAGCTTGTAATCTGTTGTCCGTTAGTAAACTGACCCTGTAATTGTACCATTACCTTTTTTTGATTCATATTGTGTTTTTCAGGACCTAACTACAAGGAAGATGATTGGCAATGCTAAGTTGATAGACGGTCTCTACTATTTAGTTAATGATAACTTGAAGAATAAAGAAGCTCGAGGTCTAAGTATTATTTGTTCTAGCCATGCTAAAGAACAGATTTTACTTTGGCATAATAGATTAGGACATCCTAATTTCTCTTACCTAAAAAGAATTTTCCCTCATTTGTTTAAATTTGTGGATTGTTCAAAACTTCATTGTGAGCAGTACATTTTATCTAAAAGTCATAAGATTTCGTACCCTACAAAATCATGCCAACCATCCAAACCGTTTTACCTAATTCATAGTGATGTTTGGGGTCCATCCCGTGTTAAAACTCTTCCCAGGAAAAAATGGTTTGTAACGTTTATTGATTATCATACTCGGTTATGTTGGGTCTATTTGATACGTGAAAATTCTGAAGTTGCTCAAATCTTTCAAAACTTCTATACCATGGTTGAAAATCAATTTCACACATGCATTGGTATACTTCACTCTGAAAATGGTACCAAGTATTTTAATTAAGTCCTTGGAAAATTTCTTAAGTCTAAAGGCATTGTTCATCAATCTACATGTGTTAACACTCCTCAACAAAATGGTATTGCCGAGAGGAAAAATAAACATTTACTAGAAGTTGCTCGGTTTATTATGTTTACAATGAATGTGCCAAGATACCTTTGGGGCGAGGCTGTTTTGACTGCTTCATATTAATTAATCGAATGTCTAGTCGTGTTTTACATTATGCAACACCCTTAGATATGTTTAAACAATCCTTTTTTGAAAATAAACTTTACTCTACTCTTCCTCTTCGGGTATTTAGGTGTACTGCTTATGTTCACAACTCAAGTAAAGGAAACTCTAAACTAGATCCAAGAGCTGAAAAATATGTCTTCATTGGGTATGCTCCTAATGGTTGTCTCCAAGGATGTCACATTCCTAGAACATTAAAAAAAAAAATCCTTCAGGGGTAGCACTCTAATGAAGCAGAAAATTTTTCGGTTACTCCTAAACCCTTACCAACGGTCATTATTGATCACAATATAATTTCTTACAATGAAGCCACTTCTTTTAATCTGTCCATGCCAGAAAATCCAGATTCATCCACAGGGGGAGAAATACTATGATCCACTCCTAAGGAACGGAATACTGAGCTTCGTGTTTATTCTAAGAGGAAGACTCAAGTGAGAAGTAGAGAACAACCTACAATGCACAACCTCTCAAATCCCTCGGAGAAGGAACCTGGGAATGATTCAAGTAACCCTTATGCTACTCTACCCCTTATTGTGTCTAGTGATGATTAGCACATACCTACTAACCCACAAAGTACAACTGATATTCCTACTGATCTCCCTGCTGAAAATTACCTACCCATAGCATTTAGAAAAGGGAAACGAGCCCGCACCAATCATCCCATCTCAAAGTATCTATCTTATGGGAAACTATCACACAAACATAAATCATTTATTTATGAAATCACTAATCTGTTTGTGCCAAGAAACATTCAAGAAGCACTTCGAGATCCAGATTGGAGCTCAACTATTATGGAAGAAGTAAATGCTCTTGAGAAGAATAAAACTTGGGAATTTGTGAACTCACCTAGAGATAAAAGTTTGGTAGGTGCAAATGGCTTTTCACTATTAAGTCTAAGGTCGATGGGAGTGTGGAAAGGTTGAAGGTAAGATTAGTTGCTTAGGGATTTACACAAACCTATGGCATTGACTACCAAGAGACATTTGCGCCTGGAAAAAGTAAATACAATACGAGTATTACTTTCCTTGGCTGTAAACTGTGAGTGGACTTTACATCAACTATATGTAAAAAATTTCTTTCTTAATGGAGACCTTGAAGAAGAAGTCTTCATGAGCTTACCTCTAGGTTTTGAGGATACCTATGGGAGAAATAAGGTGTGCAAGCTAAGGAAGTCATTATATGGACTAAAACAGTCCCCTAGGGCATGGTTGATGTGCTGATGGGATTTTTCGTGACTCATAGTGAGTTGAATCACTAGAGGAAGTTTTATTAAATCTCCCTTCATGCGATCCCTTCCAATTGGCTGGCTTTCCATGAAGTTTCCAGCATGTTTCACAGGTATGCCATGCTTTATTGCCATAGTCACAGCAAAAATGTGACTTTTCATCATTCTTCCTAGTACGACTAGTAGTGTTCCCAACAACTAGTGCTGTGTTTTCAATAGTAGACGTAGGATTTCGTTTACCAAGCATCACAAACTATCTGCTCTCTTCACGCCGGACTTCGGAAAAGACTTCTCTAATGGCAGGGAGTGGTTGTCTTCCAATAATCCTGCCTTTAACCTCATCAAACTCAACATTAAGTCCAATTAAAAACTTAAAAATTCGATTATCCTCTACTGTTTTTCGAAAATAGTTACAATTATCAGGGGATTTCGATTCATAGTCATTAAATAAGTCTTAAGTCTTGCCACAGAGAATTAAAGTACTTAGTAACACTATCCTCACCTTGGTTAATCTCACCCAATTTGAGAGTAAGTTCATAGACTTGGGACTGATTTCCCAAATCAGAGTACATCTGATTCACATTGTCCCATAGCTCCTTAGCTGTGTGATAACACATATAGTTGGAGCTAATATCTTCCTCCATTGAATTTACCAGCCACGTTATCACCATAGGATTTTCAACATCCCATATTTTGTGTGTAGGATCCTTTGTCGTGGGTTTCCTTTTGTCACCAGTCAAATATCCAATCTTTCCTCTCCCCCGAATGTACATTCTCACTAATTGGGACTAGCAAAAGAAGTTATCTCCATTCAATCGTATAGTAGTGATCCGAATGGAATGAGAATCTAAGGAAGTGTGTGGGGAGGTGTATGGACTGGGTTAGAGGATTCACCAATGTCAGACATGGTTGACATAGTTATAGTTCTACAAGATTAAGACGATAGGTGGGGTGGCTAGGGTTAGAAGTAGTACGAGGGACGGTAGGTAGCGGCTAGGGTTTAACTTTCCAGGTATAGCTTTGATACCATGCAGAATTTCAATATTGTTTGCGTTTCACGTAATTTACATCAGTACATAGATACAAGTATATATAGAAATAAATAGAGCTATCCTAGGAAACTAATATCTTTACATAATCTCCTAATATCTGTACATAATATCAGATCTGATTTCCAATATTAGATTTGATCTCCTAACTATTTAGGAGTCAATCATATCAAGAAAATATCCAGCTGGATATTTCCCAACAGATTCCTTATTTTTTAATCTTTCAAATTTTATTTTTGTTACATAAATGAATTAATCCACTTCAATTCCATGTCAAATTGACCCTCTATCTTCCTTATGGCAAGGTCATTGGTCAACCTTTAAATTTCAAACATGAGTACAAGTGAGACTATATTATGAGTAAAAGATAGACTATCTTATCCAGTAAATTACATTTAGTGTAGGCTTTTTGATTTGGAAGGAAAAGTAGGATATGTAGGTTAAAAAATAGATAGAAAAGGAGAAGAAGGGAGAGAAAAGAGGGAAGCACAAACCTTGATCACAACTGTGTGTGCAGGTAGGTTTACGCCCCATGCTAAAGTTGCTGTGCAAACTAGTATCTGGAACAGTAATATATCTAACTTCAGAAAAGACACCAAGTCAACATGTTAAATAGGTTAATCTGAGCACTTTTACCTTCAAGAGTCCATCAGAGAAGAGGCGCTCGGTCAGGCCTCTATCTGCACGTAGCATCCCTGCGTGATGAACACCTATTCCATATCCAAAAAGTTCGACTAGATCTTTGTTTCTAGACTTAACCACTTCTTTCTGAAATCACAAATTAAGGAAATCAATGACCATGTCATTTCCATAAAAAAATAAGTTCTATCCCTCACCTTGATTAGGCCAAATTGTGGATGTTCATCATTTTTTAAGAGCTCCAGATCATCATGCTTCTGAGCAAGTTCAACCTATTCAAAAAGATGGCTAAGATGCCTTAAAATAATGCAACAATAAATAAATAAAGATAAATAGCATATTCTCTAGTATTTATATTAGTGTGTTGTCTCCCCAGGAGTTCTAGATATTCAAATTTTTGTCCATAAGTGTAGGATCATTTTAACTGTAGTGTGTTTACATAAGTGAAAGATAGCCTCTTTCAATTACATAAGTGAAAGATAGCCTCTTTCAATAGCAGTAATACACCTACTAAAAGGCAGTTTATATAAATAGCAGGAATGCACCTACTAAAATTCCACATGTTTATTGATACCATCCTTGAAGATTGAATCGGCACCATCAATCTGTATAATTCTTGCCTATAAATATTCCGACTCCTTTGGGTTGAGGCAAAATTCAACACTTCACAATGTTAATGTAGTATGTATTTTAGAATGATTATTATCAAGATCATAATATTTGATATGTCCAATATCACCAAAAGTCAACATTAACATCCTCAATGCCTCTAATATTAATGACCGTGCAAGTATGAGTACTGATATCCCTCTCCCATTCCCATGTGATAAGTGGGTGTCAAATAATCAATGGAAGATCATCAGGGAAAAGATAGTACTAAAACTATGCGGCAGAACAATGCAACACTAATGGAAATAAGGAGATTAAGGAGCAGACAAGTTAGACCAATATATAGAAGCAAAACGCATAGAAGTTTACTTTTAATAAGCATGCAGAAAAAAAAAGTACCAACTTCTGAGCTGTTTTTGCTGTATCTTTTCGTGAATGAACAAACACCATGGCCTGATGACCCTGTCTTAATGAATCAATAACCTTAACAAAAAGGTGTCATCAATTGATTATCCTCCATCTATAACACTGATTAATTGGTTAATAAACAAAAAGGATTCATGCAAACAGCTACCTTCTTATAGCAAATTTCATTCAGCAACTCATTACGAGCAGCAAAGTTATGCTCACTAATTCCAATATATTGTTGTGCAAGAGGTACAGGACGATAACTAGAATCAAAAAAGAAGAGGCCAGTCTCTGGATTCACTCTCAGAAATTGAGCAACCTTAAAAAGTCAATGTTAAAGATTTCAATTTCAAGTAAACCAATTCATATGGATGAAAAGGTACTGATTTATGTTGCAGTAAAGACCTCCAAATAATTAGGTAGAGTGGCTGAAAGTCCCACAATGCGTATCATTGTCTGTGTTGACTCCACCTGTCACCCATTAGAAGGAATATGTGAATGACTCTTAGCTTGCCAATCTTTCACGTGCATAAATCAAGTTGTCATGCAAGAAGTAATATCACTATGAAGACATTAAGGGAAACCAATTTCAGCATGGATGGAACAACTAAACAATAAAATGTTGAAGAGATTAGGTTTGAATTCCGCCATACAGATAACTCAGCAAGAGCTTACCTGACGTAGGGTCCTAGCCACTAGTGCTTCTATTACAGGACCTCTATCATCGTTTAAAAGGTGCACTTCATCAATTATTAAGAGCTTCACCAGCATTGAAAGTGACATGTCACTGCTTTTGCGAGTAATGACATCCCATTTCTCAGGTGTTGTCACAATCATCTGAATCAAATTAATTGCAAATTTAAATGATCAGTTCTTAGCACCACAGAGACTACCACAATACTAAAACCATGCTTTAAACTATCAAAAACAGAATAAACAAGTATAACCTGTGTTTCTTCCAATTCACTCTTAGAAAGTTGCATGTCCCCGGTAAGTTCTCTCACTGTCATATTCAATGGTGATAGTCGATGGCCAAATGTTGACGTGACCTCCGCAGCTAATGCCTATAGAAAGTTCAAGAGATAAGCAATTCACCAAACATTACAACCAGCTCGCAACCACCAAGCTATATGTTGCATGTACCTTCATAGGAGCAACATAAACTATCTTAAATTCATCTTTATGCAAGTAACCATCCCTAAAATGTTGTCCAATCTGAAAAATAGGAAAAGAAAACATGTTCAACTAAAATGCTTAACACATTCTATCAACACACCACCAGAAGCTATGCTATGTACTTGGGACTACTAATTAGACCAAGATAGCAAGCTTATATTTAACCGACAAACAACGAATCATTATCCCAAAAAGCTACGCTATCTAGATAAACTATCTTAAACAATAGAAAAGTACACAAGATGCTTCAGAATGTCAAAAATATATATATATGCTTTACTATACACATGGGAAATGCATAGTGATCATATGATGCACCTGGCGAAGTGATTTGCCAACATCTTGAGCTAAAGTAAATACCACTAAGGGATAAACAAAACATTTGCAAGTCAATCACTAAACCTTTGTTCGAACAATTGGATTTTTTGAATTTGGAGCATATAACAGTATCACCAATTTTTTGCAATTTTGTTAATTTATTTAGATGTAAAAATCACGAAAATAATCGATCATCAAAAATTGTGCATATTCGTAGTAAGCTTGCTAATATTTTTCAAATCCTTTGTAATAAACTATGCAGTAGTTTACCCTTAATGCGGTGTCACCTGCAATGCTCCCCACACGATAATAGAAAGAAAGTTGTCACTTGCCTCATATGAAAATGCATGACATAACATAGCACGGGTATAATTCCATCGTACAGAAACTAGGATGAGAGGAAGCCTTCAATTACACATTCGCAAGCACAAAATTCAAAATACCTCATGTAAAATAGAGATCATTGCTATATTTGTTTTGCCAGCGCCAGTAGGTGCACAAACCTGCAGATAGGTTAAAGCTATAGATTTCTTAAAAAGTTCTTTCAGCCATAAGTTCAATGCATGGTTGGATGTCTCTTAAACCAACCAGAATTAAAGAATTATCTATTGCCAACGGATCAGATGACAATTCATCAACACTCTCTGACTTTCATTTTAGGCAGAGCAGGTTGTTGAACATAAATTAAACTCACCATTCAACACATTTTCACTAACTTAGCTGCACTAGTTTTCTTAGGAAATTGCATTTCCCTAGGTTATTTACTGCAAAAGCAGAAGATAGAAAACATTTGTTTCAAACCAATGACTTTGATAGACAAAATTGAAGATGAGAAATCAGGAACTTGTATGCAAAATGTGCATGCTGGCCTTTGCTAATAGAACCAAAGGTAAAGGGAAGGAGTGGGCAAAATAGAAGCTTGAATGGGTAAATCTATTAAGTTGAACTTAAAAAGTTTCCTCAACCATGCAACTCTTTCTTAGTTATCAAATGTAAAATAACAAGCTCTTTAGAATTAGTAATACATGTCAACTAATACTTCCTTCCTCTGTTATATATGTAAGAGCTTAAATACAGTTTAAGCAACTCACAAGAATGTTTTCATTAGTGAAATAAACAGTCTGAAATATTCGACTTTGAATACGATTCAGAGTTTTGTAGCCATGAAAAGCAGCTTGAGCAAAGTCATCTAACTCCTTTATCTCAATCTGACAACAAAATCCCAAAGAGAAACAGGTTATGGAAAATCCAGATAAACGCAACATGGCAAAGTGTCTACATTGCATTACCAAAGCTACAATAGATGGTTTACACTGCCATCATACACTCATGTTCTAGAGTCATGTTCAGAAAGAGAGAAAGGGGAAGAGTGAGAGAGCAATATTGAGAATTAAATAAAAAGTGGGCTTAAAATGGCTATTACTTATACTCAGATAATGAAACAATATTTACGACATGCAATTTCTTTGCACAAACGTAACTCACTTCCTCCTCCTAAAAATCTCTGAAACAGTGAATTTGCATAATTTCCTAATATGAACAGAATTTTAAGAGTGCAGTTCTTGAATATGCCTCACTTCTACTAAATATCTCTGAAATATTAAATTTGCAAAACCATCTAGAATTTTAGAGAGCAGTTTCTTCAAAGCCTATGCTTAAGTTCTTGGATGAGGTCCAGGACTAACTCAAATAAGCCTTCACACATAAAGTCCATTATGCTGAAAATGTGGAGAAAGCAAGGGCCCTACAACATGTTATGTTACAATTAAACTTAATCTTGACATAAATCAAAGGAAGTGTAGTTTGAGCTCGATATCATTCAGGTACAACATTAGGAAATAATTCAACCATATAAAATCGATCATGAGTAAATCAGACAGGTGAAAACAATGTAAATGACTAAATCAGAGAAACAAAACCATAAGAAAACAGAAATTATTGATTTGTTATTGGGTGACACCATTCCCACACACCCCAACCCCCTACTGCTCACCATAGACACATGCATAGTTATCTATTTGTAGCTCAGGAGAAGGTTGCCCTTCTTGGAGGAAGAGGTTTAAATCTAGACATGCTTTGCCCAATAAATGAATACGATACGAAACAAATAGGAATTTGGATTTCCAAAGGCAACATGATTGCAAAGCAAGTTCATTCCTAATATATCACCAAAGATTTCTTGTGAGATTTGTAGCATCAAAATCATTCACAAGATTCACATCTTCAAGAAAATTGTTGATAAAACTTATCACAAGAATTTATCATTTTCATTGACACATCTTTTTAAGCATTGTCTTTTCAGGTATAAATTGTAGTAGAAGATTTCAAACTTATCAATATATTTACTCTCTTTAAATTTGTGAGTCAGCCAGTTGAATTTGGGAAGAACAAAAAACTAGCCTAAGAATGAGTGAAGAAATGAATTAAAAAGATAAATTTGCAGATGTTTCAATAGTTCAAATTTGAAGATATTCTCTTCAACAAATATAATGATGTTACTCTCAATAACGAAGACGCTAGCAAGTTCTAGTTAGAACCATCCAAAGAATCTACCACAAGAGTGAGAAATCTTGATCAACATAAATTACCAGCTTTTCTCCAGGTTTCATTTGTGCAGTTGGGGTTGGTGGAATAACAACTTCCTCATAGCCCTTGTAGTGTTTCCTTAGAGTACCTTGTGGTAGAGCAGTTACTAACATTGAATGTGGCCCCGGGCCTGACCCAATTGCATCATCAAGAAGATTCCTTCGCTCACTGGCTTCAAGTAAAGAAGAAAAACTTGTGCCTGAAGCTTCATTCTCAACTCCATACTCAGTCCCACGTCTATGTCGCTTTTCCTCCTTTCGCCGAAGTTTATCAATTTGCCTTTCAGTTTCTGTCTGGACAGTAACCTAATAGCAACGCTTATTTGTTACTTTTGTGGTAGTTCCAACTTTCTAATTGATGAAATACTCAACTTCAAAAGGCACAATAGTAGGAACAAGAAAAACAACTATACCTGGGTGCCATAGCTAGGCATCTTTAATTGTGTGTTCATAGCCAACTTATCGGATCTCAATACTGAGAAGCCACGGTGGATAGCATCAACGAGTTCCTTCCGATGCTGAATATGGAGAAGAAAATTTCAACCCTAGCTCCCAAATATTTTAAAATTTTCCTCAAAATGGAAACAATCAATCAACTATATAAAAAGATAGAACCGTAATCCCAAGAACATATAAAAGGAATAGTTTTCTTTTAATTCAAGCCAGTTTAATTCAAGCCAGTCAATCACTATAAAATGGTGTTTGTTGGTGTGTAAGAGTGTGTGAAAGGAAGAGGAAGAGAGTGAGATGAGAAACTTGGACAAACAAATTTTAGGTTTTTGCAAATCAATAACATCAAACTAGACACAAAGGTGAGTAGCAATTGCCATGAAAAAAAGTTATCAATAAATTTCAGAACAAATTAGACTCAGTTTTTGTTAAAACGAAGAATTACTACTCCACAAACTATAATTTCCTCAAAAGTATGAATTATCATTAAAAAATTTATGTCTCATAATTCAAATCAGCTCACAAGCAACTTGACAAATTGTCCACACCAAAGTTACAGGCTAGATGAATAATCTTATTTCTTACCAGCAAAATTTCATGAACAATTTCAAACGCATTATCACCAACAAGATCCAATAAATCACTGGCTATCTGAAATTGAAAAACAAAGTAGATAAAGGAAACGAAACTTAGAGATTGTCATTAAACATAGGTTCAAAACACTCATCAAGAAATTAAGAGAAAAAGGAAAATAGTAACAAGTACCTCCTCACCAGGCTTGTCCGAATCAACTACACGACATATAGCCATGGCTAGATCATCACGAGAAAGCTGTGAATTGCTCCCATTGACTATCCGATTGCAAGCATCTCTCAACCAACTCAGATTAAAGTTTCCTCCATCAACAACAGAATGATTATTTACATTATCATTATGATCATACCAGCCATTGTTATGAAACAAAGGTCGATCATCACTCAGTAGTTCCAGATTGTCCAAATCGACATCCACCAGAAATCGAGACGGTGCTTGAAAAACAAGATCAGAACCAAATTCTAGTTCATTGTCAACATCGTTTACATGTTTTTCTAAAATAAATGCAGCCCCATAATTGCCACGTTGCAAACCAGAGAGCTTCCCTGATAGAGTTGCAGCTTTCTGTATGTTGGTATCTGAAATTGCATGACCAATGAGCCTCTGCAATGTCAACCTGCATGTCAACATCAATAAATACAATAACACTCCGAATCACATGATAGCATCTTGAAACAAATTACTTAGATATTGATTGGTCAACCCAATTGTATATAAATGAACAAACAGTATTCCCATAAGGTTCTAGTGTATAACCAAAACCTGTTTCATAATAAACATATACCGCCCCAAATTTGTGACTTGATAGTCAATCTAAATTGGAAAAAGAAAACAGAAAAAGAATGTGTTAAGACTTCATATTCTTACTTCTTCTCATGAAGAGTGCCATTAACATTCCCTCCATCTCCCGGTCCTGGCCCTGGGCTGCCAAATAAACGGTAGACAGCAAGCGCCACTTCGCGGAACTCCTCAGAGGGAATTTCTCCATCTATTAATTCCGCAACAGCCCCAATAAACTGCTTGTATGCTTGCCGCACTTCAGTTGAGGCTGTTCCACCATTTCCATTTCACTTAATTCGGTCCATAGAACCTAGGAATCTAATACGTATGTACACAAAAAGTAATAATACCTTCCTCCCATCGATCAACAATCTTCCTGGCAAGTTCCGACTCGTCAACCGAATTTCCAGTACTAAACCACCAAAATAAAATTGAATAGAAGGAAATTCGTCAATTATCAAACATGAATACATCAGCAAACCAATTCAATTTTATCAAGAAGGTCGTTCAAATAAGAATACATGTCGCACAATACACAGTCAGTCAACAGCTTTCCGTAAAACAAAATTTGATTCGAGTTATACTTACTTGGAAGGCTTGAGGTGGTGTTGAAGGGTGATCTTGCGTTGGAGATAAGCCTGGTCGACGTCAAATGGCTCTCTAAGAGAGTTGGTCAAGCGAGGAAGCTGCATTAACATTGTTTAGGGTTGGATTCTGCTGATTCAGTTTCTTGGGAAAATTTGATAGCATAAGTCAATAGTTGGCAACTGAAGCGTGCAAGAAGACGAGCGATGCAACAGGTTAAATAAACTTTCGGCCCGGGAGCTTAGTATAAGTTTGGTCGGGGTTATCAATGTATATATACGAACGTTTGCGATCAAATGGAACAGAATATGATAAAAATGAAGTGATAAATAATAAAAATAAATTAATTCTAATTTAAAATTATATATATATATATATATAAAGAACTGGCAATAGAAACTATTTTTAACAAAATATTTTATTATATAACATTATGAATTTTTTATTTTTTCTAAATAATAATTTTTTAATATCATATTTATTTATATTCTATTTGTTATAAATTATTCATTCTATTTTATTATATTTAATTTAATTTAATTAAAAATTTTACGTCCAATTAAACGTAGTCTTAGTCACTTGAATCTAAATAATTAAAGGGTTTATTAAAAATTGATTTATTTTTAAAAATTAATTCACTTAATTTATTTTTTAATTATTGATAAAATTCGAAATCTATTGTCAATTTTTCTATATATAATTTACTCCCCGTATGATATCAGGTCAACCTGAATCTTAGAAAAGCCCAGCCTCTTTTTGTTGGCCGAATCATGTAAACTATTCTTGTTGCAACTATACATATTTTATTTGATATTTTCTTTTTTAAAAATGATATGACGTGTGCCTCCATCGATAGCTTTCAGGGCTTACCAGAATGTATATCCGAGAGTTGCAATATTACGAACATCATATTGGATTTATTTTTAGTATATTCACTATAACAATTCAATAGAATTCGCGACGTTTTTCTAAAAAAAGTCACGAATTGGTCAGAGTTTTCATGACGAAAAGATCCCATTTTAAAATGTCGCGAATTTGTCAGATCTTTTGTGACGTTTTAGCATAAAAATCTCGCAAAAAAGAAACCTTGACGTTTTTGTAAAGAAAATGTCATGGAAGGTTGACTGAACTGTGTTAAGTTACTCCAAGGACAAAAAGACCAAACGATGTCGTTTTGGTTTTAACTACCGAAGTCTCCTCCTCTCCTCCCCCCCTCCCCAAAATAACGTCTCGAAAGACTAACTTATCCTGTTCTGGTTCAATGGAAAACGACATCATTTGGTTTTAAACCAAACAATGTTATATTGAACAAAACCTATCCGAGTCCACTTTGCCCCCCAAAAACGACGTCACGAAAGGCTAATTTTCTTGTTCTGGTTCAGGTGTAAAACGACTTCGTTTGGTTTTGTTAAAACCTACCTGAGTATCTCCCCCCAACCAACGTTGTCTCAACTTCTGTGTTAACGAAAAAATGCTGAGGATAAGTCATTTTTCGTCAATCCCATCTGCTGCTTTCGCCTTTTCCCTCTCTTTCGAGCCACTTTCTACTGTTGTTTTGTCTTCTCATTGCTGACATTTGCATGGCTTCTCGAAGTGCTTCTGTCTACCGTTGTTTTGTCTTCTCGGAGTGCTTCTGTCTTTTGGTGAAGGTAAGTCATTCAACATTTGTGCTCGACGTTAATCTAGTTTTGAGAGTGTTTTTGTGTTTGTTTTGATTATATATGGTTCATTTGGATTTGCATTGTGTTATAGTAGTTAATTTGGATTTGCATAATGGAGGTAAGTCATTCAACATTTTGCCTTTGAAGTGTTCGACGAAAATTCATTAGTTTTCTTATAATTATTCAGTAGTCTTCTTCCACACATTCGAGATGTACTGCCTCATTATTAGTATACTTTTCCATATTTAATTAGACATTTGGGTCTTACAAATTATTATTTCATTTTCAAGAGGTATTGAGTGAATCCATCGGATCAAGAGGGTTTTATCCAAGTAGAGGCATTTCCTACCCTTTTCAGCATCATGATATTCCAATTCAACAAGTATGCATGTACTCCAAATTACTGAACCAGTAAATTTATTAATCCATTCCAAGTTTTCAACAAACTTTTAATTCTTTGAGATGTTTTGTTTTTAAAATGCACACATTCGATAATGCTCTCGAAAACGTAATTGTTTTTAACTAACCATGTTAAGTCTATTTTCGTTAGGATATGCAGCACAACTCATAATATATGTGGACACACACATACACATACTTATATATATATAAGCTTGAATAGAATTATATTATTTTTATCTCTTTAAGGATTACTATGTAGAATTACAAACAGAGCAAACACTATTTAACCTAGAGAATTAGACAATAGGCACAATAACAAACTATGCTGGACATGTGTTCAAGAACTCTATATAATGTTAGAAATGTTAATTTAGATAAGTTAATAACATGTATTATGTTGAAGATATAACTCAGCGTTAATGCTACCATTGATTTTAATAACTTTTATGTTGTATATTTTTACATATTTAACAAATAAAAATAGAACATGATGGTGTGTAGGGTGAGCAAGGAGAAAAGAAAAAGCCTTTGTTTGAATATAACCTAAATATAGAGGTATGTAGGTGCCATATTCCTTGGATTGTAGATTTTCGATAGAAATAGAACGGGGCATTGGAGAACATAACCAATAACACAATGTCATGTTCCTACCATGTTCATTAATCTTCATTCACTTCTTATAAAGTTATAACAGATGGACTCATTTATTCTCCATATTTGCTCCTTTTCCTTGAAGATGTAGAAACAAAACCTAGCATATAATATAACTCAGTTGTGTTATTAAATCCTCTAAAGATATCTAAAACATAAGCATAATGCTATAAAAAAATTTCGATTACCATATGTCACTTTTCAAAATACATTCAAATAAAAATAGAATTATTCTCCATAGGTCCTAGTCTATTCTTGCTACTACTACTGTCTGAGTAGGTGTGGCTGGTGATAGTTGCAACGTATGCTTCACATAACTAACGAGGACTGCAACTTAAACTAAACCAAAGTTCGAGCAATATTGTGAAAACTTCAGCTTATTCATTATTTGGATGCTCACTTGGACAGAAAAAGTTCCTCAACTATTTTTCATGTATTCTCTAACTAATTTAGTTCATTTCTAACTTGTCTAAATGTTAATAAAGTTGATATAATCATTAGAACTAAAAGTTTGTTGTTTGGTTACAAATTAGAGGAGTTAGTTTGTACCTATGTACTATTATAACAACAAAAACATTTTCTGAATTGCAAGTTACTTTTGCTTGTTTATTTTGGTAAAATCATAGATGTATGGGTAAAATCATATTGTAAACTTGGCACCTACTAGTTTCTTCTTGTTATGTTTTTCATTTGTTTGGTCGTGGCCATCTAGTTTTGATTAATTGCAATGTGATTAGCAGAACCCTTATCCCAGCTCACTGGTTGTTTAGTTGTCTTGTGGCTAGCAGTACTTTTACTCTAGCTTTTGATCTTGTCTGAATTGGGATGTCCAATTAGGTTTTTAGGAATTTATCCTTGTTACTTATTGTTTCATTTATAAAAGCCTATTACCTTATAACCAAAAGAAAAACAGCAACAATAATTGTAAAATGTAATAGTATAAACTGTTGATAGTGTATGCAATAAACCAAAAGAATAAACCGATGCTAACACTGAAGTTTTATTCTAAGCTGAAGGAGTTGTAATCTGTATAAAAGTTAAGTTAAAGAGCAACTTCGGTTGAGGAATCTCATTTAGCCACTCTCTTGGTTCTAGAATTTTAAAGAACAACTTCAAGTGACATTACCAAATAAGTAGGTGAATGACACATGCTATATGGTAAAGCAAATCTAGTTGACTACACTAATTAACTCTGCTACCTAGTTTTAGAATCATTATGCTTAGTTTCAGAGGATCTATATTGCACATAACAGTTACAAGGCAGCAAGTTTTGACAACACTAGTTAACTCCATTATTGAGTTTAGGAAATGTATAATATCAATATGCTTAGTTTCAGCAAATTCATGCAATAATACAAGGTTAGGAGGAATAATTTCAACATGAGGAATGTGTCTCAATTGTTAATAGTTCCTAAAAGGTTAAATGATTGTGTGGAAAATTTTGTTTTCTATGAAATGAGACAAGTTTGTAAACTTTTAGGGTCATTTAGAGGGGTTTTCACAAGAGATTTTCCTAATGGAATAAGAATATACAATCATAAAGTTCTTATCACAAAAACCTATCAATTAAATCTATCATGTTCTACCTTAAGAGACTCTTAATTCTAAACCTAACCTAATGTACTCAGAGTTGTCTTGTAGATAAGAACACATATATAGATTCTTTTCTTCATTCTTAATTTCATTTATCTCTATTATCATATTTGAAAATAATGTAGTTTTTGTGACACCTATTGATCAAAAAGCTTTTCATTTTTCGAATTAAATATGATGAACAATTTCGATGAGGTTTTTCTTGTTCAATTGTTTGTGCTAAATTTTATTGAACATTGTTTTGCTACTAAAAGACAAGTATAGTTAAATGTATTGTGTGGAAAAATTTGTTTTTCTATGAAATAAGACAAGTTTATAAACTTTTAGGAAAGGGGTTTTCACAAGAGATTTTCCTAGTGGAATAAGAATATACAATCATAAAGTTTAAATCTATCATGTTCTACCCTAAGAGACTCTCCATCCTAAACCTAACCTAATGTACTCAGAGTTGTCTTGTAGATAAGAACACATATATAGATTCTTTTCTTCATTCTTCATTCTTCATTTCATTTATCATTAATATCATATTTGAAAACAATGTACTTTTTGTGACACCTATTGATATGTAGCTTTTCATTTTTCGAATTAAATATGATGAACAATTTCAATTAGGTTTATCTTGTTCAATTATTTGTGCTAAATATACATTCAATTGTTGAAGTTTAGTTCTAATTTATTGTGCTTTATGATAGATACTATTTTCAAGTGTGAGGAGGAGATAGTTGGAGGAGCCATTTGAAAATAAGAAGCAGGTATGCTAACTTATAAGTATGAAGTTGATGGATTGTTAATTGGTTTTTTTGCATTCATACTATAGCTATTGAATTTGCTTTATGAAATGCCATATTTTACTTAATTTGTTTAATGACTTTTTTATTACTCTCTTCCTAGTTCTTCATATAGTTTATCAAATAATAATACAAATTATACATATTAGTATATGTAGAGGAAAGCTAATATTTCTACAGATGTCTTAGCTTGGATTATGTATTTATCAAAATATTCCTTCTTTTAATTTTTCTAAGTTGTTAAACAATGATTTAGGCCTTTCTTTATCTATGAATCTGATAGGTAGTTAGACTTATTGGAACCTAACCTAATTTTTTGGGACATCAATTAGTACCTGATAAGTTGTTGTTCTTGATATATTTTAGCTCTATTTTGTCATCGTTTTTGCATTGAATGATATTAAATTGCCTTTAATTTTGTGAATTTGGCACTGCTCCTTTATTCTTGGTATTTGCATATAATTTGGGAAGAAAATGAAGTAAAACTAAGGAAAGCACTGTCTACCAATGTAAATTCACACAGCCCGTATAAAGTAGAAGTTTAAAGTTGAAGATCTGAAAGTCACACGGTCTACCTGTGTGAATTCACACGGACTGTGTCTTTCAAAGCCAGAACACATAACCAGATCCGAAAGTCACATGGTTTACCCGTGTGAATTCACACGGTTTGTGTATGATGATTTTTCATGACAATTTTGGTGATTAAAAGGCAATTTTTGGAGAGACCAAAGGGGGGGATTTTGGCTGGAGAGAGACGACGTGAGATTCAAAAAGGAGGAGAAAAACTAAGAGCAATCGAAGAAGAAGAAAAGCTTGGAGATTAAGAGATCAAGATTCAAGAAGCAATTGGAGTTCCTTTTCCTCCTCTTTCCATTTATTATTTATCTTCAATGTTCATGTTTATAATTTTACTTTTAGGTTAAATTCGATTATGAATCTATAAATTTTCTTATTCTAGGATGCTTGTTTCAACTTGGGATTTATGTATTAAACCTGATGTCTTTACTTCTAAATTCAATGTTGAGTTGATTTCAATAAAGTAATCTTGTCTAATATTGATTTGATCTTTCTAATATAGGGTTTCTTATTGAATAATGACAGATGTTAAACTAAGTACTGAAAAGTGATGTTTAATGTCTAAATTGCTAGATTAGACTTAATTCAAAAAATATCTAGAAATAGAATTCTTCATTAGGAGTACTTGAGATTAACCATTGTGTTCATTAGGTTGGATTTGATTTTTGGTCTAGGAATCTAGTTTAATAATTGGAATCAACACGTTAATTACTTCGAAAGAACTAATTGATAAGAGTGGGTTAATGTACTTGGATCATTATTTTATTTCATAAGGATTACATGATTTCTTTGTTGAGATGAATTCCTAGAATTTTAGCTCAAATTTTGTTAATCATGCATTGATACTTCTTTAACAACTGAAATTTCATATTTGACTGTTTAGCAAATTTAGAAGGTATAAATTTAGTACTTTGACCTAGTCCTTGTAGATCGACACTTGATTGCTATAACTAAACCCATACACTTGCGGAGCCTATCAAGTTTTTGGCATCATTGTCGGGGACTTTTGTCAAATATTGAATTTTTCTGAACAAAGTTGACTAAGCTTTACTTAATTCATTTAGTTATAGGTTTATTTGTATTTACTTTGCATATAAACTTGTTCACTCTTGTTTGTGATTCTCGTGCAGTGGTGAACTTAGATTTATATGCAATTTACTTTCACAATCCTATTTGATCCTGAGATCGAAAGAACATACCACAGGAGAAAGAAACATAGGTTTGTAGATAAGAAGAAGGTGACCCCTGTCAGCAGTAGCAATACAATGGCTGAAGGGGTTGGATCGCGACTCCGTGACTATACAGAGCCAGGAGTTCAAGAAAACACTTCGAGGATTCGAAATCCAACTGTGGAAGCAAATAATTTTGATTTGAAACCAGCTCTTATTTCTATGGTTTAGCAGTCGCAGTTTGGAGGGTCACCTGTCAAAGATCCAAATATGCATTTAACGATCTTCCTTGAAGTCACTCCTGATGCCATTCGTCTTCGCCTTTTCCCATTCTCTTTAAGGGATAAGGCAAGAGTGTGGCTTCATTCACTTCCAGCTGGATCTATTACTACATGGGATCAACACTCTAGGGCATTTTTAGCCAAGTATTTTCCTCCAAGCAAAATGACGAATCTCAGGAATCAAATCTCAACATTCACACAGAAAGATGATGAGACACTGTATGAAGCGTGGGAGCATTATAAACATTTACTTCGGTTGTGTCCACACCATGGCTTACCATCTTGGATGGTCCTTCATAATTTCTACAATGGATTACTTCAGTCAATGAGAACCTTAATTGATGTTGTAGCTAGTGGAGCAATTTTGAATAACACTTATGCTGATGCATACAATCTCATTGAAGAAATGGCTCTCAATCACTACCAATGGTCTAGTAAGCGAGGAGCAGCAAAGCGTACTCTAGGTAAGTATGATGTTGATGCACTTACTATACATTCTGCTAAAGTTGATGCCATGACTCACAGGTTAGATCACTTGAATGTTAATTATGTGAATGCTAGCAGTGCTACTTCTGCATGTGAAATTTGTGGTTCTGTTGATCACGCGTCTGTTAATTGTCAAATTGGTAGTCCTTTTGCCCAAGATCAAGGTAGTGATCAAGTTCATGCCATTAACAATCTTAACTAAAGACCTCAATTTGACCCACACTCAAACACTTACAACCCAGGTTGGCGAAACAATCCAAATTTCTCCTGGAGGAATAACCAAAACCCTCCACTTCAGTCAAATGTTAGACCACCTCCTGGTTTTCAAAGACCTTCCAATCCATCAGGACCTCCAAAATCAAATTTGGAAAGTATCATGGAGTCTATGTTACTAGCCCAAAGACAACAAGATGAAACCATCAAGCAATTAACCTCTAAGGTAGACTTGTTGGCTGCTCATAACAAGTTGCTTGAGAACCATATAACAAATCATGCTAGTTCATCAACCACACCACCAGGTAAATTACCTAGTAAACCTGAAACCATTCCTAGGGAGCATTGTAAAGCTATGACATTGAGATGTGAAAAGCAAACGGTAGGACCCCATGATCCTAGGAATGAATCAGTAAAAGAGAGCGCAGTTGAAACTCAGGATAGGACTAGTAGAGAAACAAAAGTTGAGCTGGAAAAGGAGAGTGAGGATAATCATCCTTCTAAGGAACTACAAAAGCCCTTCCAAAAACCTTACACTCCACCAATACCTTTTTCTCATAGGATGGCCAAAGTCAAGTTAGATGCTCAATTTGGGAAATTCTTAGAAGTTCTTAAATAGCTTTACATCAACATTCCTTTCACCGATGCACTTTCTCAAATGCCTTCTTATGCTAAGTTTGTAAAAGAAATTTTGTCAAATAAAAGAAAGTTAGAAGAGCATGAAACTGTTTCCTTGACTGTTGAATGTAGTGCTGCCATTCAAAACAAGCTTCCTCCGAAACTCAAAGATCTTGGTAGTTTTCAATCCCTTGCCAAATTGGTAAAGTGACAATTGAACGTGCTTTATGTGATTTAGGATCAAGTGTGAGCCTAATGCCACTTTCTTTGTGTAAGAAGCTTGATCTAGGAGAATTGACACCTACTATTGTTGCTTTGCAATTAGCAGATCGATCTGTTAAATATTCTATTAGTGTATTGGGAGATGTACCTATTAAAGTAGATAATTTGTATGTGCCTGTTGATTTTGTTATTTTGGAAATGGAGGAAGACACCCGCACCCCAGTCATTCTTGGGAGGCCATTTTTGGCTACAACAGGATGTCAGATAGATGTGAAAAATGGCAAATTATCTTTTGAGATTGGTGAGGATTGTGTTCAGTTTGACCTTGCAAAAGCTACTAAATTTCTGAGCTTGTCTGATGATTGTTTTAGAATTGATATCATTGATTCCTTTGTAAATACCCATTTGTCTAACCAACATTCGGATGATTTTCTTGAGCGTTGTTTAATTACTAATGGAACACCGAGTAATGAGATTCCAGAAGTGGCCATGATTGCTAAAGCTTTAGAAAGTCTCCCTACAAATTACAAGGCTAAAGAAGAGCAATTTGAAGTTCTAGAAGTGGATCAACAAACTGAGGTGAAAGTACCTGAGATAAAACTCAAACCACTTCCCTCCAATGTTAGGTATGAATTTCTGGGTCCTAATTCTACTTATCACATGGTTGTGAATGCTAACTTGGATGCTATTGATACTGAAAAACTTGTTAGTTTTTTAAGAAAACATAGAAAGGCCACAGGTTATTCTTTAGATGACGTTAAGGGAATTCATCCTTGTGTGCATGCATAGAATCTTAATGGAGGACGACCATAAGCCCACCATTGAATATCAAAGGAGATTAAATCCTAGTATGCAAGAAGTGGTCAAAAAGGAAATTTTGAAATTGCTTAAGGCTGGCTTAATTTATCCTATTTCGGATAGCAAGTGGGTTAGTCCAGTTCATGTAGTTCCTAAAAAAGGAGGGATGACAGTGGTGACAAATGAAAAGAATAAACTCATTCCAACTAGAACTGTCACCAGGTGGAGAATGTGCATAGATTACCGTAAGTTGAATTCTGCAACTAGAAAAGATCATTTTCCCCTTCCCTTCATTGATAAGATGTTAGAAAGACTTGTTAGGAACTCTCATTTTTGTTATCTTAATGGGTATTCGGGTTTCTTCCAGATTCTCATTCACCCACAAGATCAGGACAAAACTACTTTTACATGCCCATATGGTACCTTTGCATATAGGAGAATGCCTTTTGGTCTTTGTAATGCTCCTGCTACTTTCTAGTGTTGTATGATGGCCATATTTTTTGATTTCATTGAAAACATAATGGAATTGTTCATGGACGATTTCGCTGTTTATGGCTTGTCATTTGATGATTGTTTGAAAATTTTGTCAAAAGTGTTGGAAAAAAGTGAAAAGCTAATTTAGTTTTGAATTGGGAGAAGTGTCATTTTATGGTCCAAGAGGGGATTGTACTGGGTCATCTGGTTTCCAGTAAAGGTATTGAAATTGACAGAGCAAAAGTGGAAGTAATTGAAAAATTGCCCCCACCTACTTCAGTAAAAGGTATGAGAAGTTTTTTTGGACATGTTGGTTTTTACTGGCGATTCATCAAAGATTTTTCTAAAATAGCAAAACCTCTAACACGTTTACTTGTCAAAGATTTACCTTTTGAATTTAATGAGGATTGTTTGAGTGCTTATTGCAGGTTGAAAGATGCTTTAATTACAGCTCCGATTATGTAAGCACCTGATTGGAATCTTCCATTTGAAGTGATGTGCGATGCAACTGATCACGCTTTAGGAGCTGTTTTGGGACAAAGAAAGGACAACAAGCCTTATGCCATCTACTACGCTAGTCGTACTTTAGATGAGGCTCAGATCAACTACGTCACCACTGAAAAAGAATTTTTAGCCGTGATTCTTGCTCTTAAAAAGTTTAGGTCTTACCTAGTTAATTCTAAAGTTGTTGTCTTTACAAATCATGCTGCTAGTTGAAGAAGAAGCATTCCAAGCCATGTCTTATCCGATGGGTCTTATTACTGTAAGAATTTGATCTAGAAATCAAGGATAAAGCTAGTACTAAGAATGTAGTATTTGATCACCTTTCCCGAATTACTGTTCCCAGTGAAGAATGTTCCATTGATGATTCCATTCCGGGAGAAAAACTATTAGTTATATCATCTCTTGCATCACCATGGTATGCCGACTTGGTTAATTACATCGCTTATGGAGTGTTCCCATAAAAAATTACTTATCAATAGAAGAAGAAACTCATCTCGATGCTAAATATTACATCTGGGAAGAGCCATTATTGTATAAATATTATGGCTATGGTATTTTTCGACGATGCTTACCTGAAGATGAAGTACAGAGTGTTCTTCATCGTTGCCATTCGACAGTTTATAGTGTTCATTTTGGTCCAGATAAGACAGCCTCCAAGGTTCTCCAAGCAAGTTTCTTTTAGCCTAATTTGTTCCATGATGTAAGGCACTATGTGGCTACATGTGATAATTGCCAGCGATTGGGAAACATATCAAAGAGAGCTGATATGCCGCAAACTGGAATATTGGAGGTTGAATTGTTTGATGTTTGGGGAATTGACTTTATGGGTCCGTTTCCTAAATCCCATAATAATCTCTATATTTTAGTAACAGTGGATTATGTTTCGAAATGGGTAGAAGCAGTTGCGACTTCCACAAATGATGTTAAGGTGGTAATCAAGTTTTTAAAGAAACATAAATTCACTCGTTTCGGACTTCCAAGAGCCCTTTTGAGTGACAATGGTACTCACTTTTGTAATAAGCCCCTTGAGAATCTTTTGTAGAAATATGGTGTCTTTCATAAGATTGCTACACCTTATCACTCTCAAACAAGTGGGCAGATTGAAGTTTCCAATCGAGAAATCAAGAGTATTTTAGCAAAGACAGTTGATAAGTCAAGGAAGGACTGGTCTTTAAAACTTAATGATGCTCTTTGGGCCTATCGTATAGCTTTTAAAACACCTTTGGGTACCACACCATATAGGATTGTGTTTGGCAAAGCATGTCATTTACCAGTGGAGTTAGAACACAAAGCCTATTGGGCTGTCAAAACTTTAAACTTTGACATGAAATTTGCTGGAAAAAAGAGGGCAATGCAATTAAATGAGTTGAATATCTTGAGATTGGAAGCTTATGAGAGTTCTCGCTTGTACAAAGAAAAGACCAAGCTGTGGCATGACAAACATATTACCAAGAAGTAGTTTGAAGAAGGTGATTTAGTTTTGTTATTTAACCCTCGTCTTCGTCTTTTTCCAGGTAAACTCAAGTCTAGATGGGTTGGTACATTTCAAGTTCTACAAGTGTTTCCATATAGCGCGGTCAAGGTTTGGAGTGAAGTTTTCGGAGCCTTCAAGGTCAATGGACAACGCCTGAAGCCCTATTTTGCAGGACATCCATTAGGTGCCACAACAACTTTGGCACTTTCCAAACCATAACAAAACTGACATCATTTCATGGTTTGCTCATACCATTCAATGACCCTTGTTTTTACACATTTGTTTAAGTTATTTCTTTTGCATTTGCTTTATTTCTTTCAAAATTTTGGTCTTTCTATAAAAAAAAATAGGTGCCGAAAGTTACACGGTCTACTCGTGTGAATTCACACGGCCTGTGTAACTTCCAGCCTAAAATTTGATTTTCACTCGAAAGTTACACGGTCTACTCGTGTAACTTCCAGCCTGAAATTTGATTTTCACCCGAAAGTTACACAGTTTATCCGTGTGAAATCACATGGACCGTGTGACTCTCAACCTCCCATTCACTTCCCGCCGGAAATTCACACAGTCTGACCGTGTTAAATCACACAGACCATGTGACATTTTCCACTTCCAGCATCGTTCAAAACCCTCTCTTTACTCTCTCTCGCTCTTTACATTTCATTTCTTCCTCTTTCTTCTCTCATCTTCTTAACCCTAAAAATTGCATTCTATCATTCTCTACTCTTCCCTCCACCATTCTTCACTCCATCATCATCTTCAACCTCACCTCCATCACCCGAACTGATTTTTATCTCCATTTTCACCATCTCTCCATCCTCCTTCTTCTCTTCTCCATGATTGCCTTTTTGCCACTACTCTTTTCATTGGGGACAATGTTTTGTTCTAGCATAGGGGAGTTATTTCAGTTATTTTGTTACTGTGTTTGTATTATAACTACTTCTGTCTTTGTTCTGTTTTGTTTGGTTGTTTAGTTCTTTTAGAACATTAGTGTGGTTTGTTATTGCGCTTTCCTGATGCACTCATCTTTGTCAATTACTAACTCCGTAGTAATGGTGAAAGGCCGTTCATAACTAGGCTTAGCTCCGAGATAAATTAACCTTCTATCCAAATTTTCTTAGTTAGCTCTTTAAGTCGAAAGGGACTAATTAATTTATCTTCATTAGGGACCCCATTGTTGTTTCTATTATGTTACTGGAGAATTGCTTGCTTGGCTCGCTTTTAAATATTAAAAAAAGATGATGACCTGTGTGAACACCAATATTGGCTGAAGTTGGTGGAACGGCACCATCTTCCCTTAAGTTCTTGAATGGATGGAGTCGCTAGTGTTAGGAGGAATTTCCCCTTTTGAGCCGTTATAATTTTTGCAAAATCAGACATCTTTAGTATACCAATTCTAGTTGGCATGAATGACACAACATTTGTGCTCCTTAAGTGGCTTATGTACGGAGCAGCTAGCAATTGGGAAAGTTAAGTCCCTTTTTGGGTCGTTTAATGACTCGAAACAACTGAGGGTGTTATTGGTCTTTAGTACCCCTTTGAGATGCAAGCTACTAGGGAAATACCTAATGAGGTACCCCTTTGAGGCGTGTGTTACTGGGGAATAATAACATTGATTAATAAATTTGTCACCAAGCCTTATGTATTAAACCTTATGTCTTTACTTCTAAATTCAATGTTGACTTGATTTTAGTAAAGTAATCTTGTCTAATATTGATTTGATCTTTCTAATCTACGGTTTCTTATTGAATAATGATAGATGTTAAACTAAGTACTGAAAAGTGATGTTTAATGTCTGAATTGCTAGATTAGACTTAATTGTAAGAATATCTAGAAATAGAATTCTTCATTAGGAGTACTTGAGATTAACCACTGTGTTCATTGGGTTGGATTTGATTTTTGGTCTAGAAAACTGGTTTAAAATTTGGAATCAACACGTTAATTACTTCGAAAGAACTAATTGATGAGAGTGGGTTAATGTTCTTGGATCATTATTTTATTTCATAAGGATTACATGATTTCTTTGTTGAGATGAATTCCTAGAATTTTAGCTCAAATTATATTAATTGTGCATTGATACTTCTTTAACAACTGAATTTTCATATTTGATTGCTTAGCAAATTTAGAAGGTATAAATTTAGTACTTTGACCTAGTCTTTGTGGATTGACACTTGATTGTTGCAACTAAACCCATACACTTGTGGAGCCTATCGGTACCCCATTGCCAATCATAAATGTCAAGCTACTTTTGGGCACATTAATTAGTATCCCATTAGTAGCCATAAATGGTCTCCTCAAGATGATGGGAACCTTAGTGTCATATTTTATGTCTATTATCAAAAAGCTCATAAGAAAAATTAGTTTTCCTACTTTAACAGTTAGGTTTTCTACTACTTTAATTAGATACCTAATAAACCTTTCAAGTAATTAGAGTAGCACTATTGTTGGCTTAAGCTCTAATATTTTAAGCTTCTTAAAAAGAGATAAAAGTAATACTTGCACCTAAATCACATAAGAAATTATGAATATTAGAAGCACTAAAATGGTATGGAATTATAAAACTGCCTAAATCATTTAAATTTAATGGTAGTTTATTTTGCAATTTTACAATACACTCCTCAGTTAAAGGTATAGTACTATACTCCTCAAATTTATTTTTATTTTTAGATGATTTCCTTTAAACTTTGCATAGGATAATATTTACCTACTTCTTTTGCAAACGGGAAGTTGATGTGTAACTTCTTGAAACTATCTAGAAATTTCTTAAAGTTATCTTCATCCTTCTTTTTTAACCTCTAAGGGTATTAAGTAGGTGGCACATAGGATTTAATGATAGGTTAAGTCCTGGTTGTTGTACTGTTCACCTAGTTTAACCTTTGAACTTCAATCCCCTTGTCCTTTTCCTTATAATTGTTCAATTTTTACAATTCCTTTCCTTTAGTGGCTACAACATCAAATGTTTAGTTACTCCTCAATAAAATAGCTAACACCCTCTCTTTTGGGTTTACCTCTGTGCTCCTAAGAAACTTGTCTTAACCTCTTTCACTTACTAACTTAACATAATGTTCTCATTCTTATATTGAATTAATAGGTATTTCTTGCTCTGTGGATAAGAGTTGGTTGAACAGTGTTAGGGTTTCCCGTGAATACATTGATGGAGTGACAATATTTATGAATTTTGTGGCTGAAAGAAAGGGCAAAGAGTATGAAATTTCATGCCCTTATGCACGTTGCATAAATTGTTATATGAGGTTTCAGAGGAATGTTTATGAACATTTAATGCAATTCAGCATGGACCAATCATACACCTGCTGGGCTTTATATGGTGAATTGCCAGAATATACATTTATCTCTAGGGAAGAAAGGCTTGATGTTGCAAATGTAGACACGGATGGGATGGGCAATGATATTAATGAAGGTGATGTTGACGAGGAGGATGATGGGATGCAAGATTTGCTTGATGATGTAGGTACTTTCTTAAATGATTGTCCAATTAATCAGGATGAAAGGAGTCCTCCTACAAGCATCGAAGATTCTATTATGGGTGCCTTTCATGAATTTTTGAGTGAAGCAACTGAAGAGTTGTACCCTAGATTTACAAACTTTTCAAAGTTGTCATTTTTAATAAAGTTGCTTCACTTAAAAGTATACAACAAGTGGAGCAATAAGTCATTTGACATGTTACTTGCTCTGCTGAGGGATGTAATACCTAATTGTAAATCTTTGTCAAAGTCCTATTATGTAGCAAATCAATTTCTATGGAGCCTAGGTTTAGGTTATGTGTCGATACATGCATATAAGTACAATTGTTCACTATTTTGGAAAGAGTATGGGGACTTGGAAAGTTGTCCCCAATGTGAAACATCAAGATGGAGAATTAATGATGGCAAGGGTAAGAAGATACCTTATAAAGTATTGTGGTACTTTCCATTAACGTTTAGATTACAACGATTATTCATGTCAAGTAAGATCGCTAAACAAATGACGTGGCATAATGATAGGCCTAAAGGTGACAGTAATTCTATAGTTCATCCTTCTGATGGAGAAGCCTGGAAGAGCTTTGATGAGCTATATCCTGAGTTTGCCAGAGAACCACGTAATGTTAGACTAGGCTTAGCAACAGATGGATTCAATCCACATGCCAATTTGTCACTTTCATATAACGTGTGGCCTATTGTTCTCTTAGCATACAATTTACCCCCTTGGATGTGTATGGATGAGTCATTCTTTATGCTATCGCTGGTTATTCCAGGTCCGAAAACGGTTGGTAGAGACATTGACGTCTATATGAGACCACTAGTAGATGAGTTAAATGAGTTATGGGAAGATGGTTTTGATGTTTTTGATGTTTCAAAAGGAGAAATTTTTTGAATGCATACAACTTTAATGTGGACTTTCAATGACTTTCCAGTCTATGGAACTGTTTTTGTGTGGAGCACAAAAAGCTATAAGGCATGCCCTGTTTGTAACAAGCACACTCCTTCTTGTAAGTTAAGAAGTAAGATTGGTTACTTAGGCCATCGTCGTTTTCTTCCTTATGATCATCCATGGAGAAAAAGCAAAAAGTTTGATGGCAAGAGTGATCATCGGCCTACACCTAACTTATTAGATGGAGATGATGTGGTGGAACAATTATGTCATGTGCAGAATATATGTTATGGAAAGCACCCCAGCAATAAGAGGATAAGAAGATTGGAAGGAGAGTTTAATTGGAATTTAAAAAAAGCATTCTTTTTGATCTACCGTATTGGCATAAGTTAAGATTAAGGCATAACCTTGATGTCAAAGAATATTTGTGACAATATCCTTAGTACTTTGATGAATGTTGAAAGTAAAACCAAAGATACAATCAAGGCTCGGCTTGATTTGGAAGACATGAATATTCAAAAAGAATTAAACTTGATAAGAGTAACTGATGGAACTATTGTGGCAAAACCTCCAGCATGCTATACAATGTCTTTTGATTAGAAGAAGAAGTTTTGTGAGTTTGTAAAGAAGGTGAAGTTTCCAGATGGTTATGCATTAAATATATCTAGATGTGTTAATGTTGATGAAAGGAAGATTACTGGAATTAAGCCTTATGATTGTCATATACTATTATAAATCATTCTTCCATTAGGCACACGTGCCATCTTAAATAAAGATATGACAGATGTTTTAATAGAGCTAGGGGACTTCTTTCGTCGAATTTGTAGACGAAGTTTGAATAAGGATAACGTACAGAAGATGTGTCATGAGATTATTTTAATCTTATGCAAACTTGAAATGATATACCCACTGGCATTCTTTGATGTCATGGTACATTTGTCTATTCATTTCCCCAATGAAGCTTTACTTAGTGGACCAGTTGCGTATAGATGGATATATCCAATTGAGAGGCTTATTTAAATTTATCTTATTACTCTTAAAACTTAACTAAATAGCGGCCTATCTAATTATGGTTAATCATTTATTAAGATTCCTAGGCACACTAAAGAGATTTGTTAGAAATAAAGCATGTCCAAAAGGGTCAATTGCTGAAACATATGTTGTTAAAAAGTGCATGACATTTTATTCAATGTATCTAAAAGGAATTGAAACCAACTTCAACATGCCAGAGTGAATAAGTGATATGGTTGATGGTAGTGACATATCAGTGTTCTTCAGACAATATAAGCCAATTGGTGCTGGCAAAACAATTACTCTTCCTACAACTGAGCTAGAGATTGCACATTGGTAAGTACTTATGAATTGTCATGAGATTAGGTCCTTTATTAAGTAAGTTTTTCTAACCTATTGTGAAATTAAGAATATGTAATAAGTAGAGATATTTCATATAATTTTGATTGAATTTTTAATGATCCATAGTCAGCACATGGATGAGTTGAGGCAACAAAGTCCATTAAAGCATCGGGTGAGAAGAAGGTTTGTATATGGTGTACATTAATAATTATATATTATTGACTAATTTTCATTTCTTGTTATAGACGACGACATTAACTAGCTCCTGTGAAGGAAACATCTTTGAGTCTTTGAATGCATTAGCATGTGGTCCTCATAGTTTGGTGCAGAAGTATACTGTATGCAATACAAATGGCATGTGATTTTGCATTGAAGCCTATAATCTGCATAGGATTACACAAAATAGTGGTGTTGCAGTGTTGGGAAATTATGGGGAAGATAATAATACATTTTACTGGCTGCTGACAAATATTATCAGGCTTGAATATGTTAAGGGTAAAAGTGTTGTGCTTCTTAAATGTAAATAGTACGATCTTGGAAATTCGAATATGAGGGGTCAATGGCATTGTAAAAAGCATCAACATAACTAAGTTTTGGTTCAAGGATGACCCATTGATTTTGGCAAACCAAGAGAATAAAGTTTTTTGTGTGGAAGATTTGTTACTCAGTTCAAATTGGCAGTTTGTGCAAGAATGTGAAGTTACACGTGCGTATGATATCCCTTTGCATGGTAATGAAGAAGGTTCAAATGACGTTGAGGAGTCTTATGAAGTTCCAGTGGAAGTCGAGGAACGTTCCTTAGAGTTTTTAGATCGAAATGACACTGCATTTGATGTAATAAATAATGTTGTATTGAATTTCGACCAACGTTTGAATGACGTTTGGATGACTTAGAGACAAGCAGTAGTGAGAATGAATGTGATATTGTATTTAAAGAGTCCACCGATGACTATGATGAATAAATTCTTAATATGCAATTGAACCTTTGTTGTTTTATCTTCATTGTTGTATGCAGATTTGAAGATAATATTAACTTGTTCCTTTTTAGTGATTAACCTTTTGCGTTTGGTCCAAATCCATTCATTCTGATTCAGTTTGGTTTAAGAATGTTTATTTAGGAATATAGATGTATATGTATACATATAGTATACGTATACATATACGTATACGTATAAGGATATATTTCATATACTAGAGCCCACCAGTAGTATTAGTTTTTTTTTCCTTAGAAATGAAACTTAGAACATGTATTTTAATGAGTTTGGGGTGAACTATTAGTTTCAATCATCTAATCAGATAAGGACCAACCGATCGAGGATGAACCAAGATCAATAATTCTAGTTAAAGATATTGCCAAAAGATTATAGGAATACATCTTGAGTGGCAAATCTAACTATTCTCTAACCAAATCTAAAACTAAGAAAATCATATGCTCTATTATTCATTAGTAGCATTACGTCATACATTTTATATTTCAAGGAGCGCTTAAATGAATGACATTATTACACCTCCAAATCCCTTTTACCTAGAGATTCTTATGTGAAAAAGTTAATGTAACCTTGCTTTTGCTTTACAACATATTTTGAGGATATGGCATAATAAGATAGAGGCCAATGGTGGTGGAAATTTGTTGATTAAATTGTCAAGAAAGCTAGATGTCTATGAAAGGCTCACGAATTTGACATTGGCTTCTCTTATATTCACCATGACTTTTAAATAATATTTTTGAAGGGCACAGTTAGAAAGGTTGGCACTAAATCCATGTTAACTAGGAGGGATGAAGAGATACTTAAGGATGATATATGTCACTAACCAAAGATGCAATACAGCCTTAACAATACTCTAACTCAAGTAAAACAAGCTCCACGGATAGATAATAAAATGTGATATTAAGGAAATTATAATAATGCTTAGATGTGTGGGAGCAACTGTTGGACCCTGATTTCAGAGCGCAACATCGGAACCATAAAATGTGAGCTTATTCTAATGTAATCTCCTTAACCATCATCAATTCATCTTCTTGCTCTGATACCAAACAATGCTGGACCCCGCTTCCGGAGTCTAGCATTCGGAGTCATTAAATTGAAACAATACTCGTCATCAACCATATTGAACCTAGATATATCAGATTAATGTTTTCTTTAGATAGTTTTGAAGAGCACTCCTAGATCTAAAACTTTCATGAAGACACCAAAGCGAGATTTTGTCATCTAGAGGGAAAAATAGGATCAGACGATAAGGTCAGATGAATCTAGATGAAGGGTCAAATGAATTGAAACAATTGTCATGACTTTCTCTAGAGATATCATATTAAGGTGTTCTTTGGATGGTTTTGAATAGGACTCATAGATATACAACTTTTACGAAGACACCAAAGTGAGATTTTGTCACTTAGAGGGACAAAATTGGATCAGACGATAGGATCAGACGAAACCAAATGAATGGTCAGACGAATTGGAACAATTATCATAACTTTCTCTAGAGATATCGGATGAAGGTGTTCTTTATATTATTTTGAAAAGCACTTTGAGATCTAAACTTTTGTTAAGACCTTGAATATGTATTCTATCATCTAGGAGGTCAAAATTGGACCAAAAATTTTTAGATGAACAGTACCTAGAAGAAGTGTATGCACAGTACACAGAAGATGTTTTACAATTGGAATAACTTTCTCTAGAGATATTAGATCAAGGTCATTCTTAGATGGTTTGAAAGAGAACTTCAAGATCTACAACTTTTATGAAGACCTTGAAAAAATATTCTGTCATCTAAAGGGTCAGAACTAGACCAGACGATACAAGATGAATAGTCCCAGAAGAAGTTTATGAGCAGTACACAGAAGATGTCTTGCAGTTTGCATAACTTTCTCTAGAGATATCAGATCAAGGTCATTCTTAGATGGTTAGAAAGAGAACTTCAAGATCTACAACTTTCATGATGACCTTGAAGAAAGATTCTATCATCTAAAGGGTCAGAATTGGACCAGACAATACAAGATAAACAGTACCCATAAGATGTCTTACAATTGGCATAACTTTCTCTAGAGATATCGGATCAAGGTCATTCTTAGATAGTTCAAAAAAGAACTTCTACAACTTTCATAAAGACCTTGAAGATGGATTCTTTCATCTACAAGGTCAAAATTGGACCAGACGATGTAAGATGAACAGTGACCAGAAGAAGTTTCAGTCTAAGACCTATTTGGAATAATTAGCATAACTTTCTCTAGAGATATCGGATCAAGGTCATTCTTAGTTGGTTTGAAAAAGAACTTCAAGATCTACAACTTTCATAAAAACCCTAAAGATAGATTCTATCATCTAGAGGGTCAAAATTTGATTAGAATATGTAAGATAAACAGTACTCAGATGATATACGTCATCACTAGAAGATACACGTCACCATAGTGTAGGAAAATCCCGGGAGGTACATCACATGTACCGGCAGCGGAAAACAAAAATTTTTGTTCCCAGGACTTTTCGAATCCGGGATCCAGTATCGGTATGAAGACATCAACCTAAATAGCCAAAAGAGACTATCTCTAAAGGTGATCCACGCAGAGATCAGAAAATCTAACCGAGTCAAACCCCTTTGACCCGGGAATAGCTAGAACAGATTAAAGCCTGCTAAAGCCTACCTCTGTCCTGGAGAGCTTGAGGAGAAGTTGGAATCCTTGCCTTGGAGAAGAGAAGAAATGATGATGATGAATGAGGAAGAAGAAAATCACCCTTTTCAAAGTAAGCTTAACCATTAAGCTTTCATCTTCTATTTCCTCTAGCCACCACCGTCGACCATCCTCCTCTTAGCCTTCTTATTTGTCTGCTTTTAACTCTTAAAAGTGTTCCATAAGAAGAAGCCAAGTGGTGGCTTTATGGCCATTCATTCTTTAATGAATAAAGTATAAATGTTGACTTTTCAACCATCTTATCTCTTCTTTCTCCCATTCCAGCGTGTAAGGCTAATTTATATAATAAATAATTAATTAATTTACTTAATTAATTAATTAGAATATAAATGCTAAGTTCGATCCAACTGGGAATTGGTCCTACTGGCCTATCGAAGACCCGATCAAAACGACTCTAAACCTTTCTTAGCAATATCGATGTCGCGATCTCATGGGACATATCCCAATCCATTGGGATCCATTTAATCTAATGCTCTCCATGATTGGAACTCATGTCAATACTATTTTATAGATTCTCCGAAACACTCTTATCGTGTGACCCTTTAGGCTCCGGTTATGTTGGCCACTTAGATTAACAATTAATGGAGCAAGTCATGAGCGGTATCTAGAACACATCATGACCTCGATTGGCCGGAAAGTAATCGGTTTGATGTATTCATCACGAACCGGATCACGAACCCTTCCATGACAATTACCGTGCAATTAGTCCTTTCACCATCCTATACCCCACTTGGTTATGAGTATGGTCAAAGTGTCAACTCTCACTAGACCGAGTCTAGCCCAGTGATATCGGTTCTCGTCACGGGACTCATTACTTTATATGTCAATGAAGACACTCTTCATGACATACATCCGCCAAACCTTAGTAATGATCCGACAAGAGGTCATGGGTATCTCTTACGCTAATCCGAAGTGGTGAATCCTTTATTGGCTACTCAATTATCTTGAATACCTCAAGTCGTACTCCAAGCACCACCTATGAGTTACCTCACGAAAGGCAACAAGGAATGGAGTCAAAGCGGGATCAAGATCAAGATATCCTCGAGTACCTCAAGTCTAAGGATACTTGCACCATTGCTATGATGAGATTATCAACGACACTTAGATAAGATATCCATGTGATGATCTCATGGCGGGTCATCAATGAACTTACTACCGCTAGTAAGCATCCACATGTCAATTCTAAATATCTCATATTTACAGTTTCGAGATCCTTTGCTTGATCCAATCAAGGAATATGACATGTGCTAGTCTATCTGGATTAATGATGTCGGTCTCATTAATCCTATGACTAGGAAAATTTAGATCTTGACATAATTGCACATGATAGGAATCTCGAGTAGTATGATCACATCATAATTTCCTTCATGCTATGTCATATATCATGGACTTCATTAATTTGATTAAAGATCAAATCAATTCATAAACAATGTTTATGAATATCAAATTAATGAATAATGCCTTTTCTTTATTTATTCATAAAGTGCACACGACTTTGAATAAAAAGCGCTAAAGGGATTGCCTTTAGGGCACAAATAAACGATCTGGACCTTGAACAAGTCGACTTATCGATATCGAACATGTGTAAGTCGACTTACACATGGTACAAATCGACTTATCACTTACAAATCTCCCACTTGACCTAAAGTCAATCGCCTTAGTATCTAATACCATAAGCGAGTCCATGAGAATCACAATTCTCCTGTGACAATGGCTTTGTCAACGGAACAGCAACACTTTGCTCTGTGGGAATTCTCTCTATTAGGATATCATCTCGACTAATGATCTCCCAAATCGGCGAAGTACGAGTTCGGATCGTCGATAAGACTTTGGTTTCTTTACTGCGCAGACTAGCCCCATTGTATCACAATACAATCCTATGGGCCCATCACGGTAGGGACGGATCAAGTTCGATAATGAACTACTTGATCCAAACCGCTTTTCTGCGATCTCATGCGGCAATGTACTCTGCCTCGGTTGATGAATCGCAGTCCTCTCTTGTTTGGAACTTTTCCAAGCGACCGCCACGCTATTCGGTGTGAATGTATATAACCGATTGTGATTCGTAATCATCCTTATCGATTAAATACTAGCATCTGAATGCCCGCTCACTGGAGATTTTCATCTCCATAGATCAAGAAAACATCCTTAGTGCTTCGCAAGTACTTGAGGATATTCTTGATGACCACCCAATGACCCTCACCAGATCCGATTGGTATCCGCTCGTAACACTTAGAGCATACGATACATCGGGCCTCGTACATAGCATTGTTCCATGCTAAACCTCTTTAGCATCTCATCTATGCACGATGATTGTGAAAGACCAAGCAACCTTTTGATTTATCTCTATAAATCTATATCCCTAGGATATAAGTTGCTTCACAAAGGTCTTTCATCGCAAATTGATTGGACAACCAAATTTTAGCGATTGCGGCGTAGAGACATCGTTTCCTAGTTACGATATGTCATCTACATACAACACAAAGAATACGATTGCGGTCCCATTAATCTTCTTATACACACAATGATCATCCGGATTTTGTGAGAAATCAAACTCTTTGATTGACTCATCAAAGCGGATAATCAACTTCGGATGCTTGCTTCAATCCATACATGGAATTACGAAGCTTGCATACCATTTCGCCATTATAGGAGGTGAAGTCCTCGGTTGTGTCATATACACATCCTCGGGAAGATTTCCATTCAGAAAGTCGTCTTCACATCCATTTGCCATATCTCATAATCATAATGGCGCAATGGCTAGGAGTATCCGAATGGATTTAAGCATTGTTACGACGGGTGAAGGTCTCGTCATAGTCAACTCCTTGTCTCGGCGAAATCCTTTGGCCGAAGCATTGCTTTATAGGTAATCAAATTACCATCCATGTTGGTTTTCTTCGAAAACTCCTTTGCACCTCGTGGGTTTTATCCTTCAGTGTAACAACCAAAGTCCATACTTGGTTTTCATACATGGAATCCATTTGATTTTATGGCACAAAGCCATGTTCCGACACGAACTTTTGAGAACTGTTCATAGGTAGTAAGCGCATCATCTCATATGAGCAATCGCCATTCTGTTCACTTACAAGAAATTCATATCTCGAAGAACGGTCGTATCCTACTTAACCTCTGAAATTGTGTGTAGTAGAAGGTTGAGCAGTTACCTCATCTATATGAGTTACGATTTGATTGAGGCGGTTGATCTGCGTTTGTTCGAGCATCTTGAACTTCCTCAAGTTCAACTTTGCTCCCATCGTCCTCTTGTAAAAGAAACTCTTTCTTTAAGAAAACAGCATGCTTGGAAACAAACAACTTTTGTTCCTAAGCAAGGTAGAATTGATATTCCATGAACAAACACATGTCAGCTTTTGCATCAAGCTAATCTGACTGTGTCCGCTTCACATAAGCAGGACAACCCCAAACTTTCAGATGAGAAAGATAGGGCTTTCAGTTAGTCCATATCTCCATATGGAGTAACCTCAACTGTCTTTAATGGAACTCTGTTTAACAAGTAAACAGCTGTCTTGAGTGCATATTCCCAAAACTGTGCAAAACCTATCATCAATCGCACCAAGTCTAACAAGGTTCGATTTCTCCTTTCAGCCACACCATTGTCTTTGCGGCGTGTAAGGTGGAGTATCTTGAGATAAAATCCCATTATCTACGAGATAATCAAAACTATTGGTCTAAGCATTTTCCACCACGATCGATCGTAATGTATTCATACTTTTACTAAGTTAGTTTTCTACTTCATTTCGAATTATTTGAGCGTTTCAAACGCTTGATTTGTATCTCATCGATCATGATACCTATATCGTGAATAATCACCGATAAAAGTAATGAAGTAAAACAACCACTTATGGCATGGATGGACATCGGACCACATACATCGAATGTATTAGGTCTAATATTCCATTCACTCGTTCACCCTTTCCTTTAAAGGATTACTTAGTCATCTTGCCTAATAAACAAGATTCGCATGTGTCATATGATTCATAATCAAATGACCTAAACATCCACTCTTATGGAGCTTAGCGATGCGTGTCTCATTTATATGGCCAAGCCGACAATGCCATAAGTAAGTTGATTTTAAATTATCTCGATTATGTCTTTTCGCGTCATTGACATTCATAATTGGATATGACATATCTCATATGTCAATTCCATTGCATAATGTACGAGTACCATAGAGCATTCCATTGCAACTAATATAACAACCATTGCTCCTAAAAGTCCAATGGAAACCAGCTCTAATTAAACATAAAACATACAATATGTTCTTTATTTAAAACAGGTACAAAATGTCAATTATTCAATTTGAATACAAGCCCAGTAGGGAGTAACAAGACATAAGTGTCTACGGCTAATGTAGCAACTCTTGCTCCATTACCTACACAAAGGTCTAGTTCTCCTTTTATGAGCTTTCTACTGTCCCTGAGGCCCTGCATATCATTTCATATGTATGAGCCACAACCGGTATCTAATACCGATATGTTTTGATCAGGAATAGTATTAAGCTCAATGACAAACATATTTGAAGAAGTAGAGGCATCTGGTGCCTTTTCTTCGCTTCTGGGGACTTGAATAGATTTTCTGATTTCGCCTCTAGTGGCTAGACTTGCCTGATGAAAGCAAAATCCTTTTGGGAAGAATCTTTGGTTTTTCCTTGATGGCACTTCCCTTTGGTTTCTTGGCCTTTTTCTTCTTTGAACTAGAAGAAGAAGCATCCACCATTAGCACTTGCTTGCTATCCTTCTTGATAGCACCTTTCACTATCTTGAAAGTGATTGATCGACTCAGAATTGTTGTGGATATTTGGTTTATCCGATAGTTTATCACTGTTGTGAATAACCATCGACAATCCAACTAGAATTATGTCTCTACTTAACTCATAATCCATTACAAATCCTAAGGCGGCCAATCTCTCAATATAGCCATTCATCTTCGTGGCATCTTGCATGCTGAAATATCCCCGAGCCATCTTTGTGGTGAAGAGAAGCCTTGAGGTCTCGAACCTTTCGCATCGAAGCTTACTCATCAAACAGCTCCCTAAGATGAAATACTATAGAGTGAGCATCCATGGACTCGTCTTTGCTCCTGCGCACTCTAGTGACATCGAGGCAAGCATAAAGCAAGTATCCATATCACTGTCCTTTAGATGCTTACAATATGCTTTCTGATCCTTATCAAAAGCATCGACAGCAGGTGCAACTGGAAGTGGAACATCTAGGACGTATCCCAGTTCCTCATATCTAAGAACAATTCTCAGATTCCTCAGCCAATCAAGAAAATTTGGTCCAGAATAGAGAGCGAAAATTCACACTGAAAGACTTCTTCAATCAACCTAGCGCAATAGAGAGAAGGAATGATAGAATAGAAATGCCTGCATGATCATAAGGACTTGCATGACATGCATATGGCTCCCACTAGTTTCCTAGAATCCATAACCCTCTTTACGAATCCAGAGAAACAAAGTGACATAATGTCCTAGTGGGTCGATATCCGACATTGCTAAGAGTGACCTTGGGTTTACCCAACAAGCCACAACTTAGGTCAATCGGTAGGTATCGGTCATACCAATTGTATCATCGATAACCGACATTAAGAATGATCTTGAGTTTGCTCAACAAGCCACCTTATGTCTCGGGAGGTATCAGATATACCAATTACATCTTAGACACAACTATCGATCAGTGCTATCAACTTGTTGATGTATGCACTTACATTGGGTATCAACTCTTTGATGCGCATACATCTGATGTATGCTACCCAATTTCGCCTCTGTCCACGTTGACCTTGAGGTTAGCTCAACAAATCAACGCTTCTAGGAAAACCGACCCATTAATCCGAAAATCTCATTTTCATGGTTCGAACATATTCGTATAGAGCGAGCTTGAGGTTAGCTCAACAACCCAACCCTATAAAACTACGGTTCTTACCATATTAATGGAAGGCGTTAGTTTTCATATACCGAGGAGGATTTGGGTCTCATCTACTTCTTCTCCAAGCCGTAGGATTATAGTCACCATGACTATATGATATGATTTAGGGCATTTCATCAATCACATTGAGTCTATACCTAAAATCATCCATCATCCCACTATGCATGCCACAAGTGGACTTTCATCAAATGCAAGTGGACTTATGCTTCTGCCCACACAAGTCGACTTGTATGACACAAGTGGACTTATGTCATCTGCCCATGAACAAGTGGACTTACAAGGTACTACAAGTGGACTTATCGAGATCTTGAACAAGTGGACTTATTACATCCACAAGTCGACTTATCAAAAATCTTGAACAAGTGGACTTATACCATATACAAGTCGACTTATTCAGGAATTTTGCTAAAATCTCTAATCGGCTAATTCCTCAATCAGTACAATTCCAATTCTCAACACCATCATACCTAGGGTAATATCTGTGAATTGATGCCTCAATGAACACTTCATTGATTCATGAATGCCTTAAATAGTCAAACTATATGAAAAGCTTGAAATGAGTCAAAACTCATTAATTTTCAAATAATTTAGGAACACCCTAATTATCAACCTAAGCATCTCTAGCTAGCACATACATTATCAAATTTACTTCAGCACATGCCATAAAAATATGACGGTCAAAACAAACAAGATAATGCAAGATACTACCGAGACGCTAATGTGATCAATTCGGCATTCAAAAATTCTTGGAAAAACAACTTCAAGCAATTCAGTTTGGCAATCATATTACATCAAGATAACACATTTTTAATCACATTAAAAATGGTTCAAGGCATTGGAACTGAAAAAGAACACTCAATCAAGCCAAGCAAAACAGTCCCAACAATTTTCACAAAACTGTCCAGTTCTGTACATTGCTCGAAATGATCAATGAAACAATTTCAATAAATCATGAGAAAATTATATAGGTTACTAAATGTTCAGAACATGCTACATGAATTTGTTCAGGATTTTAGGCCATCAAAAACTCAGTCAACCTAAATAACAAAATCGATTCAAAATCTGTGTTCATCAGCACAGCAATTCCCAACAGCATAGAATAAATTCGTGAATAAATATCCAATCACCTTGAAATCAAATTTCCATGCTCAAAGACATTCAAAAACATCTTAGAGACATGTAGGTGAAGGAAAATCCGAAAAACCATTTTTCTAGAATTTATTCTCGATTTTATACTCATGCCTGTTCCAGAATCGTTTCACAAAACAGCATCTGTAACCTTAGGGAATTAATTAGCACAACTATATCAAATCAAATCGATAAATTCTCAAATTTCATAGACATATTCTCTAACATGTTATGAACAATTCTGGGCAGAATAATTTCGAAAAGCATATCACAATATAAATTCGAAATCTGAACAGATAGCATGCATCAACAGAAAATTCCATTAGCATTTCTGATCTCGCTTAGGTTATAACTTCATACGGGATACCAGACGCTCTGATACCACTGTAGGAAAATCCCGGGAGGTACATCACATGTACTGGCAGCGAAAAACAAAAATTTTTGTTCCCAGGACTTTCCCGAATCCCAGGATCCAGGTATCGGTATGAAGACATCAACCTAAATAGCCAAAAGAGACTATCTCTAAAGGTGATCCACGCAGAGATCAGAAAATCTAACCGAGTCAAACCCCTTTGACCCAAGAATAGCTAGAACAGATTAAAGCCTACTAGAGCCTACCTCTGTCCTGGAGAGCTTGAGGAGACGTTGGAATCCTTGCCTTGGAGAAGAGAAGAAACGATGATGATGAATGAGGAAGAAGAAAATCACCCTTTTCAAAGTAAGCTTAACCATTAAGCTTTCATCTTCTATTTCCTCTAGCCACCACCGTCGACCATCCTCCTCTTAGCCTTCTTATTTGTCTCCTTTTAACTCTTAAAAGTGTTCCATAAGAAGAAGCCAAGTGGTGGCTTTATGGCCATTCATTCTTTAATGAATAAAGTATAAATGTTGACTTTTCAACCATCTTATCTCTTCTTTCTCCCATTCCAACGTGCAAGGCTAATTTATATAATAAATAATTAATTAATTAGAATATAAATGCTAAGTTCCAGTCTAACTGGGGTCGGTCCTACCGGCCTACCGGGCCCCGGTGCTGAAACAGCTCCGGAAACCTTTCTTAGCAATATCGATGTCGCGATCTCATCGGGACATATCCCAATCCCATTGGGATCCATTTAATCCTAATGCTCTCCATGATTGGAACTCGTCCAATACTATTTTCTGATTCTCGAAACACTCTTATCGTGTGACTCTTTAAGCTCCGGTTATGTTGGCCACTTAGATTAACAATTAATCGAGCAAGTCATGAGCGGTATCTAGCAACACATCATGACCCTAATTGACCGAAAAGTAATCGGTTTGATGTATTCATCACGAACGGATCACGAACCCTTCCATAGACAATTACTGTGCAATTAGTCCTTTCACCATCCTATACCCCACTTGGTTATGAGTATGGTCAAAGTGTCAACTCTCACTAAACCGAGTCTAGCCCAGTGATATCGGTTCTCGTCCGGGACTCATTACTTTATATGTCAATGAAGACACTCTTCATGACATACATCTTAACTTGACCTTAGTAATGATCCCGACAAGAGGCCATGGGTATCTCTTACGCTAATCCGTAAGTGGTGAATCCTTTATTGGCTACTCAATTATCTTGAATACCTCAAGTCGTACCCAAGCACCACCTATGAGTTACCTCGGAAGGCAACAAGGAATGGAGTCAAAGCGGGATCGGTATTCAAGATATCCTTGAGTACCTCAAGTCTAAGGATACTTGCACCATTGCTATGATGAGATTATCAACGACACTTAGATAAGATATCCATGTGATGATCTCATGGCGGTCATCCAATGAACTTACTACATTAGTAAGCATCCACATGTCAATTCTAAATATCTCATATTTACGGTTTCGAGATCCACCGCTTGATCCAATCAAGGAATATGACATGTGCTAGTCTATCCGGATTAATGATGTCGGTCTCATTAATCCTATGACTAGGAGAATTTAGATCTTGACATAATTGCACATGATAGGAATCTCGGTAGTATGATCACATCATAATTTCCTTCATGCTATGTCATATATCATGGACTTCATTAATTTGATTAAAGATCAAATCAATTCATAAACAATGTTTATGAATATCAAATTAATGAATAATGCCTTTTCTTTATTTATTCATAAAGTGCACACGACTTTGAATAAAAGCGCTAAAGGGATTGCCTTTAGGGCGCAAATAAACATCTGAGACCTTGAACAAGTCGACTTATCGGTACCGAACATGTGTAAGTCGACTTACACATGGTACAAGTCGACTTATCACTTACACATAGACGATACATGTCATCACTAGAAGATACAGTCTATAGTCCTGAGCATCTCCACTTATAAGGATGATAACTTTCGACTCCGATGTCCAAAAATTGCATACTATATACCGTTGGAAATCTAGAAAGATAAACTACAACTTTCTAAAAGATAACTTTGTCTAATTTAGCCTAGATCAATACTGTTTTTCTCCTGAATCAGAACACGAAATTTACATTTATAAAAGACTTGAAAATTTGCATTGTATAGCTAGGAATGTCCTGAGCATAACCATTTAGCTATCAAATTGACTTCATTAAACTCTTAAATCTCAACTCATTTGACTACATCTGATCAGTCATAACTCTTATCTTTCTTTTCCATAACATCTCACTTATATATATATATATATATATATATATATATATATATATATATATATATATATATATATATATATATATATATATATATATATATATATATATATATAAGTGAGATGTTATGAAAAGAAAGATAAGAGTTATATATATATATATATATATATTTAAGGAAAGGAATTTTTTATTAATTTGTACATTTATTAATAATTTGTATATTTATTAAAAAGTATTCCATTGAATTGATTCTTTCAAGTTCGACGATTGAATAAAAATAGCACGGAATATATGAAATGGATTACGAAGTATTAGAACTATGATTCATATTAAATATTCAGATCCCACGACCGAACTTTCAAAATTTTCAAAGCGTTAGAAGGTAGAAATTGAAAGATTTTTCTTCTTTCAAACTGGTTAATTCAACCCTTCTTGTCCAATGCCGAATCGATAACCTATGCATAAAGTAAATTCTTTGGATTTGAAGGAAAAAAAAAAGAAACAACTTTACTAATAATTACTTGTTTGGTCAGAAGAGTCCTCGGAATATTCCGATCTTTGATTAGTGATTTGTTTCAATATTTTGATTTTGGAATATGAATAGAGAAAAGAGGATAGGCTCATTCTAGTCATATATATATATATATATATATATATATATATGTATGTATGTATGTATATATATATCAACAATTCATGTTCAAAATCATCAACTCAAGTTGATAACTTCTCCACGTATATCTAATTTCAACTCACATCATCCATACACCATTCATCATTTCATTAACATCAAAAGAATAAAGTTTTACAAATCTTTAATGGTATTCTAGGCCACATTACATCATCGTCTCAAAATCTTAAATTACAGAAGATTCTTGAAATGTGACTAAAACATTGTGCTTTCTCAAAACCAACTCAACATACAAAATAAGCAAATTTGGATTAATTCCCTTAGGCTCTTGATCACTTCATCTCTTAGCTATCACCTGAAGATGGGATAAAAAGGGAGTGAGCTTAAAAGCTCGTGGGTAACAAGTTTATAATGGAGAATAAACAAAATCGTTGAAATGTTCATTTGTCTTATAAAAGTTGTAAAGAATTCATAAAACACTTTGTTCTCAAATTCTCGGTCAAATTCACAATTTTAGCTCAAAACTCATAGTCAAAATATCATCACTGCAAAACACTTAAATTATGCAACAAACTTGACAATTCAAAGATGCAATGCACAAACAAATGGCTCGAGGATTTCATAGAAACAGAATGGAGAAACCGAAGTTTACCCCATGAATAAAATGAGTCCACTTTTTGAAGCTTATATACCACAAGCGGGCAGCCGGGAGAAGGCTCTTGTCAACGTGCACATGACGAACAGAATGATTCCCCTCTTGCCTAAACAAAAGCATATAATCATGTTCAAATCATTTTATCATATGCTCATATTTTCATGCTTTCTCATCTTTTCATTCATACAAAATGCCATGACATGTTTCAAGGCATAACATAAAATGTTTCAAAGCATTTCCTTCTTCATTTTGAAATTCATCAACAAAATTCATATACCCAACATATAAAGATTTCTCAAATCATTTAAAGAGTAATAAATGCAACACTGATGGAGTAATTGAAATCATTTTATTTTCTTGATTTGGAAAAACATTAATGGCTTATAACTCTATTATAAACATGTAACCCGCCTTCATTTTATTGCTTAAAGACTTGCTCAAAATGCCTATTATCTTGTTCCTTTTTCCTCTTTTGATCCTCTTTATATAATAACAAAAATCGCACCCAATAAGGTTTTCAATTGAAAATCCCACAAAGCACAATCACTCAAATTGGTTCTAAAATACTTAAACCCATGCATTTTCAAAACTTCATGAACTAAAATCCTTTTAAAAATCTAAAAAATTTAAAATGATCTTACCTTAATTCTTCACCAAATGAAAAGATCTTTGGCTCAAATGGAAGCTCTTCTCTTCCTCTACCTTTTTCTCTTCTTGAATCACTTCAAAATCTCTCTCACCAAAACTCTCTTCCTCTCTTTCTTATTTTCAGTATTCTCTTCTTTCTCTCCCTCTAATTTCGTTTTTCTTCCTCTTAAAAGAGCAATACAACATTTCTTCTTCCATTTCTACCCTTAATGAGTGCAAAATGCCCATTTTTCCCTTTCTCATATGCCTTGTATCTTTTATCCTTAAGTGTCTTGCCAAAATTACCCTTGAACATTCTTATAACCTTAACACTTTAATTCCACTTACCCATTCAATAAATCCTACTAACTTTGACATAATTAAATAATTTCAAGAAAGATTAATCTATCAAAACCTCAAAATTATCAAAATTATGCTTATTCATCAAGAATTTTTTTTTGGGGCCAACAACAACACTTGGACCAGTTAGAGGAGTGATTATCTACCTATCAACTAAATAAGAGGACTTTTGAAATACCACAACATCCTCCATCAAATTAACCATCCATAGCACCTACTACTAATATCATTGATTGGAAAAAAAGGGGTTATGATTTCAATAGTTGATTGTCTTTTTTATATATTTATACTTGGATCATTACTTTGTTTCTTTTTGCATACACAAGCAAAACCACATCGTTTTTTCTCTAGTTTAGTTTTTTTTATAGATAGTTTAGTACTGGTTAAAATTTTTCTCTTTCATTTTTCAGTCATGTTTACATTTTATTTTGTTTGTTTCGTTTCAATATGTTGGCAAGGTATGAATAATTATAGATGTTGATTATATTTTCCTTAGAAAACAGTCGACAAATAAGGCCCAAAAGAGTTTCTTTCCCCCTTTTTATTTTCCTCCCTCTTTCTATATTTCTATTATCCTTAATTTTTGCTTTAGTTATTCATATTTGGTACATTAAGTACAATGTACAACATAAGAGTGACGAGAGAATTAATTATTTATGAGTCAAAACCTTAATGAATTAATTTCATCACAATTAACTTTTAATTGGTGAAAATTTTGGAAATTTTACATTAAAAGAAGAATAATTATGATGATCCATTAGAAATCCAATTTTGTTTTGATTTAATTAGTTTAGATAAATAGATAGGAGTATTAAAAATAATAGAGTCTCAATTTGATTCAATGATTTGAAATAGATCTTCATTTCCATAATGACAATTTTAAATATAATTTAGAAATTTTTTAGTTAGAAGTGGATTCTCTTTCTTGAATTTTAGTATTCCACCAAAAATAAAAATATTAAAACGTAATATATCAATAAAGTGAGCGTAAATAAATTCATTTTGTTGAGTTTAACCTAAGTAAAAGTTTTAAAGTTAAAGAGTGTTGCTAGTTGCCTTTTAAATTAGTGATCTAATTGTGTAACTGAGGGTATTCATAACTAGGTGTTTATTTTTTCCTTCAAAATATTATGTGACTTTTCAAATAAGCCTTTTTTCTTATTCATTACTTTCAATAATAATTGTTTTTTATTAATTTATATTATTAAAATGTTTAAAAGCAAAAAGCTTCTTACTCATTTATGTTTACTTAATATGTTACGACCCGGTATTATATTGGGCCTATGACAACCACCGCATAACCGGGCTAAGGACACTAATGATATCCTTAATCCGATTATGCAAGGCTAACTGAATATCTTTTTTATTTTTTTGAAAAATTTGGGCAGCACAACGGTTGTATTTTAAAAATTCCAAAAAAGCTACAAACAATTTCAAACACACTTCTGTATTCACATCCAACCACAACTTCAGGACTTTAAAGTCCACTCAAGGCAATCTCATTAACAGTATCAAAAGATTCATACATAAAGTCATTAATAAAACATAAAGCAATCAAAAGTTAACTTACAAAATCGTAAAGCATATCTACATAAACACAGTTCATGAGCCACTAGACAAAAAAAGTATAAAATAAGAAACTACCCATGTGTGATAATACCCCGAAAATATCAAAAGACTACATGATCCACTCAGAGCTTCAAACTCGCTAAATTAACCTGTATGGTTGGAAAGTGAAGGGGGGTGAGTACTCAAGGTACTCAGTGAGCAAGAAAAACATATATCACAAATAGAATTCGATTCATATCAAGACGGTGTAGATAACCTATGAGATGAATATATATCACGTAGAAAACACATAGGCCTAGCCTATGACTCAACGTATACTGGTTAGGAACCATATAAGCCTAGCCTATTAACTCACTCATCCGGTGAACATAGGTTCCAGTTCTAGTACACAAAAGCATAAAAACATCATATGTATAAATCAAATATCGATAGGAAAATCAATATAAGGATAAGCCAAAATAATCATCTATGACACCACTAGTACTAATGTGCACACCCACCAATACTCAGTGTTGGCTTGACTTTCATCCGAGGTGAGTCTGGACTACAGTTGACGAGAGCGTCATGACCCTAGGTGATGACCTCGTCAGTGTCCAGACCCTAAGTGTGGAATCACCTGTGAGTCTCGTAGAAAAGTATCGATACGGTCACTCGACTTTTATGTACTAGCGTCAAGGGTACGATGATCGCTTAATCAATTGTTCCCAGCACACGATTGGCCAATCGTTTTCTCACCAATCACAAAACAAATAATGTCCAATTATTAAGTATAAAATCAAGTAAGGCACCAAGCCTTTATTTATCAGTCTAACAGATAAAATAAAACCGTGTTATGGCTCTAAGACAAAAGAGAACAAAAACATGCAGCATAGATGACTCGATTATGCATGTGTAAATTCTAAAACATTATCTCATGAAATAAAACCATCTTTTGTACTCCAAATACAAAGTTGTTCAAAATGTAGTTTTAAAAAATAAAACTTTATCCTTTACATTTCAAGTTCAGATTGGTGGAAAACAATATCATTTCTCAAAATACATAATAAAAACATCAGCTACACTCCAAGTGCAAAGAGTTTTTAAAAACAATGTCATTTATTAAATACCAAAACATATTAGCATCCATTTGAAATTCAAGTCTATCATACGTTGTCTAGGTTTAAAATTCACATACAAGTCATCATGCTTGTCTTAGGATGTTCTAATCCTATTTGAGAAGTACGATTTTCCTAACTCACCTTAAAGAAGATATACTATCTCTTAACTTCAACAATCCTTGATGCGAGCTCCCTAATTCACTGCTCCTGAGCCTTTATACATAAAAAGACGTAAAATGAAATTACTATTTAAACATAAATTTCATATTTATACACCATCACATTAGCTTCTCTTTTGCATTTTCTAAGGCATTTAATGCCTTTAATCCTAACTTACTCATTTCATAACATAATTAAGCACATCTTTATCTAAGCATATTAGGCCATTATTCATCAATCTAAACAACAATCCAAGTTTACTCTAAGTTGACATAAAAATGTTTTCCAATGCACACCATCAAAATCCTTAAATCCTAAACCAACTTCACTTAGGCATTTTATCAAACACCTAAAGGCATAAACTTGAAAACCTCCTTATAATGTATTTCTTCCTCATTTTCCATCATCAATTCACCTCATACATGTATAATTAACATCATAGAGTTCATTAAACCATCAATTTCAAAAGATATTCAAAAATTCACAAAGTTTCACCCTAAAGGAGACAAATTTAGGTTTGACTTAAAGAACCCTCTCCATGACACATTTCATTCATCTAAACCATGTTTCATGCATATTAAAGCATAGAGAACAACATATCTTAACACCAAAAACAAAATCATAATGTAGAGAGAGATAAGACAAAATTTACCTAAACCTTCCTTTAGTGATATCTACAAATCCTTTGAGAATTTCTCAAATCTAGTGACAGATTTGAGTTCCTTGACCCCAAATTAGCTTAGAACACCTTGGTTTGGGTTGAAAAATAAAAAAGAATGGTGAATTTTGATGATGGCCAAAACTTCCTTTTCTTCCTCTCTTTTCTCCTTTCTTCTCCTTTCTTTTAGTTAAAACAAAATGTCTTAAGTCCTTAGAAATTTGATGCATGGCCATAAGTGAAAGAAGGGTATAGAATATTGACCCTTCTTTTACCAAATGGAGTGAAATTACCATTTTGCCCTCTAAACTTTCCTAAATTTGCAATTAAGCCTAAAGTTTAGAAATCTCCAAAACTTTTATTTTTATTTTGGTCCTTGGACTCTTGGAAATAATAACTAAGCCCCTTAACTTTATAAAATTACATATTGGTCCTCCAACAATTAAAAAATTACAATTAAGTCTTTTGGCTTTTAACAATTTGCAAATAAACCCTTATGTACATCTTTTCCAATTAAGCTTTCGAAGTGTCCAATAAGTCTATAAATCATGTCTAATTACCTCTAAGTCATTAGAACACATTTAATTCAACCACCATGATCATATCCATCCAATGGACTCAGTTTTTCACATTTAAAAGCTTATTTGTCAGAAATCTCCAAGATTTCACATACCGATGGACTCTAAGTTTATGTAAGGGCATATAACATTATAAATCATTGGCATATGTACCAAAAGGATTCAAATTCATCTTTGAACTCATATACAACCATGTATATATCAATATAGAGTAGTATCTCGAAATACAGAACAATCACCAAAGGGCTCAGAAAGTCCAGCGTTACATAATATATTAGGTCAATAATATGGATTAAGTTGATGTTTAAGAATTGTTGAATTGAATTAAATCGATATATGATTTAGCAATAGAATCTAAATGCCTAACTAGTTAACAAATAATGCAATTGAGTAGATGATAGATTCTTTTATTTTTCTAATTAAATTGTCACTTATTTAAGTTATATGTCATAATTTACTTGAGAAAAACAAAAGCTTAAATGTAGGGATATTTCATATATATGCAAATTACACTTATTTTTAAAGTATTTTACTTGATTTTATGTCAAATTACCATATTTTATTCAATTTCTTATATATTTTCAAGTAATTGTACATATTTGACCTTGTGATGAGATTTATTAAGAGTTAGAAGCTATTTTAAGTGAAAAAATAAAATTATAATTTTTAGAGTAACACAATTTGACCCACATCCATGTGCCACCCCATATCCCATATAGATCAAGTGTAGGAAAAGAAATAGCGTAAAGCATAACCTAGAGAGAGACATGTGATATTGAAGAAAATTCTTAAAGAAACACAACCGAAGCCACAGTTATGCCGCTAACTGTCTGCTAATAACAAAAAATAGAAGGATTTATGGTATAGCGGCATGACCATGCCAAAAATCATGTTTATCCCTCGGAGAAAATAACAAGATCCATAACATGGGCCATGGTCATGTCCCTAAATGAGTCTAAGGGTGAAAAAATGTATATAAACTGTGAAAACCCTAATTTTTGGAAGATGTTTGGATATTTTATACATTTGACTCAACTTTTTCTCTTTAAAGTTAAAGTTAGTGATTGAGAGCTTTAAAAACCCTCAAGAATCCAATTATAAGGTTATTTTCTTCAAAGAATTAATATCCAAGCATCATCTCAATGGATAAAGTTATCGTCGAAGTATGATTTTCATATATATCCATTTCTATATGATTTCCTTTTTTTATTGTTTTTGTTGTTTTGATCATAATTCAACAGTAAATGCTTTTCTATATTTAGATAGGAAATTCTTTTTCAATTTATTGATAATAGGTAAGAGCATAAACTGAAACATTCTGGAGCTACGACCTTTGTTTCTATTTTTATATCAATTGATTCATTTTAATTTATAAAATGGCATATATTTCTATTAATTGTCTTTGATTGATCTTAATGCATGATTAGTTATACTAGTGACTAAATATGTTATAAATTCACTTGTAATTTCCTTAAAAGATTCTGCTTATGAGTGGATCATAGCTTAGGTAATAGGGGTTAAACGGGGCACTTGAGAGAGACTTACATCATCTTTCTGATGTTAGGACCAAACCTTTCAGAGGATTTCACATATTTTATAGCATTCATAAAGCTATTAGCTTGATAGAAATATAGGTTGACCAATTAGAAAGTAGATTATTGTAATTCAAGAAAATATAGTTTTAGTGTCTAGGAGATTTGCTAATCTAAACTAATATATTTATTCTAGGTTAACTAAATCATGAAATCAAAAGTAATACTAGGACAAAGCAATTGTCTAACATTAATATATGATTAAATATTCTTTTAATAATTTATCTTGTTATTGATTCTTTTAGCCACCAATTTAAGTTTTAATTTATACTATATTTCATTAATCAAAATTCACTTATATCTCTTTTCTTATTTTGTTTAAACTAACTAATAATTTTGTTTTCTAATATACTCCACATCTTCAGGGATTAACTCCTATTTACCATTTTGCTACTTGCACATAATAGGTAAGCTTAGTTAAAGTTTATAAATTAATAATATAAAATTTATTTAAAAAGGAAACACCCATCACTTACCTTTAGATGTATATGATTTATATGTATACTTAGATATGGATGCACTATGTTCATTTTTCCTATTAGGAAAAGGTTCAACATACAAATGTTTGCACTTGATAAATGTAGTCTTTGGATTAGATGTACTCTTATAATTCTTGTAGGAAAATCCCGGGAGGTACATCACATGTACCGGCAGCGGAAAACAAAATTTTTGTTCCGGGACTTTCCGAAACCGAGATCCAGTATCGGTATGAAGACATCAACCTAAATAGCCAAAAGAGACTATCTCTAAAGGTATCCACGCAGAGATCAGAAAATCTAACCGAGTCAAACCCCTTTGACCCGGGAATAGCTAGAACAGATTAAAGCCTGCTAGAGCCTACCTCATCTGGAGAGTCAAGGAGAACGTTGGCTTCTTGTGCTTGAGAAGAGAGATAACGATGATGGCCATGGAGAAGAAGAGTTGAAACCTTTTCAACCTTTAGAAAACCTAACCTTTAAGTCTTCTATCTTCTCCTTTTCCAGCCATCGACGTTCATCTGCATACTTCTCCACTAAGTCATCTAATATAAATCTTTTAACACTTAAAAGACTTAGCTTAAGATGAAGACATGTGGAGGATCATTGACCATTAGATCATTAAGCATTAAAGTAAGCAAAGTTTGACTTTTCAAACTTTCTACTCTCTTCTCCTCCATCCAACGCAGACATGTCATGAATTTATTTATTAATTATTTATTTATTTATTTAATTAATCAATTAATAAATAATTGCTAAGGTCCATCCAACTGGGTCGGTCTCTACTGCCACTGCCCGCAATGAAAAACACCGGAGACCTTTCTTAGCAATATCGATGTCGCGATCTCATCGGGACATATCCCGATCCCATCGGGATCCATTTAATCTAATGCTCTCCATAATTGGAACTCGTCCAATTACTATTTCTGATTCTCGAATCACTCTTATCGTGTGACCCTTTAGGCTCCGGTTATGTTGGCCACTTAGATTAACACTTAATCTAAGCAAGTCATGAGCGGTATCTAGCAACACATCATGACCCTAATTGACCGGAAAGTAATCGGTTTGATGAATTCATCACGAACGGATCACGAACCCTTCCATGTACAATTACCGTAATTCGTCCTTTCACCATCCTATACCCCACTTGGTTATGAGTATGGTCAAAGTGTCAACTCTCACTAGACTGAGTCTAGCCCAAGTGAAATTAGTTCTTGTCCTAGGACTCATTACTCTATATGTCAATGAAGACACTCTTCATGACATATATTCGGTCGACCTTAGTAATGATCCCGACAAGAGGCTACGGGTATCTCTTCCGCTAATCCGAAGTGGTGAATCCTTTATTGGCTACTCAATTATCTTGAATACCTCAAGTCGCACCCAAGCACCACCTATGAGTTACCTCCGGAAGGCAACAAGGAATGGAGTCAAAGCACGGGATCAAGATTCAAGATATCCTTGAGTACCTCAAGTCTAAGGATACTTGCACCATTCTATGATGAGATTATCACTGACACTAGAAGAAGATATCCATGCGATGATCTCATGGCAGGTCATCCAATGAACTTACTACCGCTAGTAAGCATCCACATGTCAATTCTAAATATCTCATATTTACAGTTTCTGAGATCCACTGCTTGATCCAATCAAGGAATATGACATGTGCTAGTCTATCCGGATTAATGATGTCCAGTCTCATTAATCCTATGACTAGGGAGAATTTAGATACTGACATAATTGCACATGATAGGAATCTCAGTAGTATGATCACATCATAATTTCCTTCATGTCATATATCATGGACTTCATTAATTTGATTAAAGATCAAATCAATTCATAAATAATGTTTATGAATATCAAATTAATGAATAATGCCTTTTCTTTATTTATTCATTCATCGCATAATGATTGTGAATAAAACGCGCTAAAGGGATTGCCTTTAGGCACAAATAAACAGTACTGATCTTGAACAAGTCGACTTATCCAATGAACAAGTCGACTTATCGGTACCGAACATGTGTAAGTCGACTTACACATGGTACAAGTCGACTTATCACTTACAAATCTCCCACTTGACCTAAAGCCAATCGCCTTAGTATCTAATACCATAAGCGAGTCCATGAGAATCACAATTCTCCTGCGACAATGGCTTTGTCAACGAACAAACAACACTTTGCTCTGTGGAATTCTCTCTATCGAGGATATCATCTCGACTAATGATCTCCGAATCGGCGGCACGAGTTCGGATCGTCGATAAGACCTTGGTTCCTTTGCTGCGAACTAGCCCCATTGTATCACAATACAATCCTATGGGCCCATCACGGCCTAGGGACCGGATCAAGTTCAAGAATGAACTTCGATCCAAACCGCTTCCTTTGCGCATCTCATGCGGCAATGTACTCTGCCTCGGTTGATGAATCAGCGATCCTCTCTTGTTTGGAACTTTTCCAACTGACCGCCACGCTATTCAGTGTGAATGTATATAACCTGATTGTGATTCAGAATTATCCTTATCAGATTAAATACTAGCATCTGAATGCCCGCTCACTTGGAGATTTCCATCTCCATAGATCAAGAAAACATCCTTAGTGCTTCGCAAGTACTTGAGGACATTCTTGACACCACCCGGTGACCTCACCAGGATCCGATTGGTATCTGCTCGTAACACTTAGAGCATACGATACATCGGGCCTCGTACATAGCATTGATACATGCTAAACCTCTTTAGCATCTTACCTATGTACGTTAATTGTGAAAGACCAAGCAACCTTTTGATTTATCTCTATAAATCTATATCCCAAGGATATAAGTTGCTTCACCAAGGTCTTTCATCGCAAATTGATTGGACAACCAAATTTTAACTGATTGCAGCATAGAGACATCATTTCCCAGTAACAGTATGTCATCTACATACACACAAGGAATACGATTGCAGCCCTATTAACCTTCTTATGCACACAATGATCATCCGGATTTTGTGAGAAATCAAACTCTTTGATTGACTCATCAAAACGGATAATCCAACTCCTGGATGCTTGCTTCAATCCATACATGGAATTCTGAAGCTTGCATACCATTTCGCCATTATAGGAGGTGAAGTCCTCTGGTTGTGTCATATACACATCCTCGGGAAGATTTCCATTCAGGAAAGCTGTCTTCACATCCATGTGTCATATCTCATAATCATAATGAGCGGCAATGGCTAGGAGTATCCTAATAGATTTAAGCATTGTTACGGGGCTGAAGGTCTCGTCATAGTCAACTCTTTGTCTGTGACGAAATCCTTTGGCCAGAAGCATTGCTTTATAGGTAATCAAATTACCATCCATGTTGGTTTTCTTCTAAAAACTCCTTTGCACCCTGTGGGTTTTATCCCTTCAGGTGTAACAACCAAAGTCCATACTTGGTTTTCATACATGGAATCCATTTGATTTCATGGCACAAAGCCATGTTCCGACTCGAACTTTTCGTAACTTTGTTCATAGGTAGTAGGCGCATCATTTCGTATGAGCAATACGCCATTCTGTTCCTCACGAGAAATCCATATCTCTCAGGAACAGAGCGTATCCTACTTAACCTACGAAATTCGTGTGTAATAGAAGGTTGAACTGTTACCTCATCTATATGAGTGATGTTTGATTCAGCGATTGATCTATATTTGTTCGAGCATCTTGAACTTTTCCAAGTTCAACTTTGCTCCCATCGTCCTCTTGTAAAAGAAACTCTTTCTTTAAGAAAAAAGATGCTTGAAACAAACAACTTTTGTTCCTCGGCAAGGTAGAATTGATATTCTACGATATCCCACGAACAAACACTTGTCGACTTTGCATCGTTAATCTGATCCGTGTCCGCTTCACGTAAGGTGACAATCCCAAACTTTCGATGAGAAAGATAGGGCTTTCGGTTAGTCCATATCTCCATATGGAGTAACCACAACTGTCTTTAATGGAACTTTGTTTAGCAAGTAAACAGCTGTCTTGAGCGCATATTCTCAAAATTGTGCAAAACCTATCATCAATCGCACCATGTCTAACAAGGTTCGATTTCTCCTTTCACCACACCATTGTCTTTGCGGCGTGTAAGGTGGAGTATCTTGAGATAAAATCCCATTATCTCGAGATAATAAAAACTATTGGTCTAAGCATTTTCCACCACGATCGATCGTAATGTATTCATACTTTTACCAAGTTAGTTTTCTACTTCATTTCGAATTATTTGAACTATTCAAATGCTTGATTTATATCTCATCGAATCTGGTACCCATATCGAGAATAATCATCGATAAAGGTAATGAAGTAAAACAACCACTTCGGCATGGATGGACATCGGACCACATACATCCGAATGTATTAGGTCTAATATTCTATTCACTCGCTCACCCTTTCCTTTAAAGGATAACTTAGTCATCTTGCCTAATAAACAAGATTCGCATGTGTCATATGATTCATAATCAAATGACCCTAAACATCCACTCTTATGGAGCTTAGCGATGCGTGTCTCATTTATATGGCCGTCGACAATGCCATAAGTAAGTTGATTTTAAATTATCTCGATTATGTCTTTCCGTCATTGACATTCATAATTGGATATGACATATCTCATATGTCAATTCCATTGCATAATGTATGAGTACCATAGAGCATTCCATTGCAACTAATATAACAACCATTGCTACTAAAAGTCCAATGGAAACCAAATCTAATTAAACATAAAACATACAATATGTTCTTTGTTTAAAACAGTACAAAATGTCAATCATCCAATTTGAATATAAGCCCACTAGGAGTAACAAGACATAAGTGTCACGGCTAATGTAGCAACTCTTGCTGCATTACCTACACGAAGGTCTAGTTCTCCTTTATGAGTCATCTCATCGTCCACGAGGCCCGCATATCATTTCATATGTATGAGCCACAACCGTATCAAATACCTATATGTTTTGATCGAAGCAGTATTAACCTCAATGACAAACATATTTGAAGAAGTAGAGGCATCTGATGCCTTCTTCGCTTCAGGAACTCCAGATAGACTTTACAATTTCGCCTCTAGTGGCGGTCTTGCCACAATGAAAGCAAAATCCTTTTGGGGCGATATCTTTGGTTTTCCTTGATGGCACTTCCATTTGGTTTCTTGGCCTTTTCTTCTTTGAACCGTAAGAAGAAGCATCCACCACTAAGACTTGCTTGCTATCCTTCTTGATAGCACCGTCACTTATCTCGAAAGCAGATTGATCATTCAAGAATTGTTATGGATATTTGGTTCATCTGATAGTTTAACACGAACTGTGAATAACTGTCAGACAATCCAACCAGAATTAAGTCTCTACTTAACTCATAATCCATTACAAATCCTAAGGCATCCAATCTCTCGATATAGCCATTCATCTTGTGGCATCTCTGCGTGCCAGATATCCTCGAGCCATCTTTGTTGTGAAGAGAAGCCTTGAGGTCTCGAACCTTTCAGACCGAGCTTACTCATCAAACAGCTCCCTAAGATGAAATACTATAGAGTGAGCATCCATGGACTCGTGCTGCTCCTGCAGCTCTAGTGACATCGAGGCAAGCATAAAGCAAGTATCCATATCACTGTCCTTTAGATGCTTACAATATGCTTTCTGATCCCCATCAGTAGCATCGACAGCAGGTGCAACTGAAAGTGGAACATCTAGGGCGTATCTCAGTTCCTCAGATCTAAGAACAATTCTCAGATTCCTCAGCCAATCAAGAAAATCGGTCCAGAATAGAGAGCGAAATTCACACTGAAAAACTTCTTCAATCACCATAGCGCGATAGAGAGAAGGAATGATAGAATAGAATTGCCTGCATGATCATAAGGATTTGCATGACATGCATATGGCTCCCACTAGTTTCCTAGAATCCATAACCCTCTTTACAAATCCAAAGAAACGATATGACATAATGTCCTAGTGGGTCGATATCCGACATTGCTAAGAGTGACCTTGGGTTTACCCAACAAGCCACAACTTAGGTCAATCGGTAGGTATCGGTCATACCAATTGTATCATCGATAACCGACATTAAGAATGACCTTGAGGTTAGCTCAACAAGCCACCTTATGTCTCGGGAGGTATCAGATATACCAATTACATCTTAGACACAACTATCGATCAGTGCTATCAACTTGTTGATGTGTGCACTTATATTGGGTATCAACTCTTTGATGCGCATACATCTAATGTATGCTACCCAATTTCGCCTCTGTCCACGTTGACCTTGAGTTTGCTCAACAAACCAACGCTTCCAGTGAAAACCAACCCATTAATCAGAAAATCTTATTTTCATGGTTCGAACATATCCGTATAGAGTGAGCTTGAGTTTGCCCAACAACCTAGCCCTATAAGAACTCTGGTTCTTACCATATTAATGGAAGGCGTTAGTTTTCATATTCCGAGGAGGGATTTCGGGTCTCATCTTCATATTCTCCAAGCCGTAGGATTATAGTCACCATGACTATATGGAATGATTTAGGTTTCATCAATCACATTGAATCAATCCTTTTAATCATCCATCATCCAACTCGAAGATGCCACAAGTCGACTTACAACGAATGCAAGTCGCTTTATGCCTCGCTTATACACAAGTCGCCTTGTATCATTATACAAGTCGCTTGTCTTCGCCCTCACACAAGTCGACTTATCTGATATAAGTCGCTTTATGCATTTACTTCGCCCTGACAAGTCGCCTTGTACATCGCAAGTCGACTTATGACAGAGCCTGAACAAGTCGCCTTATACTCCAAATAAGTCGACTTGTCCAACAGAATTTGCTATAATTCTCTAATCGGCTAATTCCTCAATCCTTGTAATTCCAATTCACAATACCATCATACCTAGGGTAATATCTGTGAATTGATGTATCAATGAACAATTCATTGAACCATGAAAGCCTTAAATAGTCAAACTATATGAAAAGCTTGAAATGAGTCAAAACTCATTAATTTCCAAATAATTTAGGAACACCCAAATTATCATCCTAAGCATCTCTAGCTAGTGTATACACTCTCAAAACTACTCCAGCACTTGTCACAGAAATTGTGACGGCCAAAACAAGCAAGATAATGCAATATACTAACGAGACACAAATGTGACCAATTCGGCATTCAAAAATTCTTAGAAAAGCAACTTCAAGCAATTCAGTTTGGCAATCATACTACATCAAGATAACACATTTTTAATCACATTAAAAATGGTGCAAGGTATTGGAACTGAAAAAGCACACTCAATCAAGCCAAGCAAAACAGTCCCAACAATTTTCACAAAACTGTCCAGTTCTGTACATTGCTCGAAATGATCAATGAAACAATTTCAATAAATCATGAGAAAATTATATAGGTTACTAAATGTTCAGAACATGCTACATGAATTGTTTTAGGAGTTTAGGCCATCAAAAACTCAGTAAACCTAAATAACAAACCCGATTCAAAATCTGTGTTCATCAGCACAGCAATTCCCAACAGCATAGAATAAATTCGTGAATAAATATCCAATCACCTTGAAATCAAATTTTCATGCTCACAGACATTCACCAACATCTTAGAGACATGTAGGTGAAGGAAAATCCGAAAAACCATTTTTCTAGAATTTATTCTCGATTTTATACTCATGCCAGTTCCAGAATCGTTTCACAAAACAACATCTGTAACCTTAGGGAATTAATTAGCAAAACTATATCAAATCAAATCAATAAATTCTGAAAATTCATAGACATATTCTCTAACATGTTATGAACAATCCTGGGCAGAAAATTTCGAAAAAATATCACAATATAAATTGAAATCTGAACAGATAGCATGCATCAACAGAAAATTCCATTAGGATTTCTGATCTCGCTTAGGTTATAGCTGCATACACGATACCAGACGCTCTGATACCACTGTAGGAAAATCCCGGGAGGTACATCACATGTACCGGCAGCGGAAAACAAAAATTTTTGTTCTCGGGTCTTTCCCGAAACCCAGGATCCAGGTATCGGTATGAAGACATCAACCTAAATAGCCAAAAGAGACTATCTCTAAAGGTATCCACGCAGAGATCAGAAAATCTAACCGAGTCAAACCCCTTTGACCCGGGAATAGCTAGAACAGATTAAAGCCTGCTAGAGCCTACCTCTGTCCTGGAGAGCTGAAGGAGAACGTTGGCCCTTGTGCTTGGAGAAGAGAGATAACGATGATGGCCATGGAGAAGAAGAGTTGAAACCTTTTCAACCTTTAGAAAACCTAACCTTTTAAGTCTTCTATCTTCTCCCTTTTCCAGCCATCGACGTTCATCTGCATACTTCTCCACTAAGTCATCTAATATAAATCTTTTAACACTTAAAAGACTTAGCTTAAGATGAAGACATGTGGAGGATCATTGACCATTAGATCATTAAGCATTAAAGTAAGCAAAGTTTGACTTTTCAAACTTTCTACTCTCTTCTCCTCCATCCAACGCAGCACATGTCATGAATTTATTAATTAATTAATTATTTATTTATTTAATTAATCAATTAATAAATAATTGCTAAGGTCCAGTCTAACTGGGGTCGGTCCTACCGGCCTACCGGGCCCGGGTACCGAAAACACCCCGGAGACCTTTCTTAGCAATATCGATGTCGCGATCTCATCGGGACATATCCCGATCCCATCGGGATCCATTTAATCCTAATGCTCTCCATAATTGGAACTCTGTCCAATTACTATTTTACAGATTCTCTGAATCACTCTTATGCGTGTGACCCTTTAGGCTCCCGGTTATGTTGGCCACTTAGATTAACACTTAATCTAAGCAAGTCATGAGCGGTATCTAGCAACACATCATGACCCCCAATTGACCGGAAAGTAATCGGTTTGATGAATTCATCACGAACCAGATCACGAACCCTTCCATAGACAATTACCGTGTAATTCGTCCTTTCACCATCCTATACCCCACTTGGTTATGAGTATGGTCAAAGTGTCAACTCTCACTAGACTGAGTCTAGCCCAAGTGAAATTAGTTCTTGTCCTAGGACTCATTACTCTATATGTCAATGAAGACACTCTTCATGACATATATGCTGGTCAGCCTTAGTAATGATCCTGACAAGAGGCCATGGGTATCTCTTCTGCTAATCCAGAAGTGGTGAATCCTTTATTGGCTACTCAATTATCTTCGAATACCTCAAGCTGTACCCAAGCACCACCCTATGAGTTACCTCCGAAGGCAACAAGGAATGGAGTCAAAGCAGGATCAAGATCAAGATATCCTTGAGTACCTCAAGTCTAAGGATACTTGCACCATTGCTATGATGAGATTATCACTGACACTAGAAGAAGATATCCATGCGATGATCTCATGGCAGGTCTTCCAATGAACTTACTACCGCTAGTAAGCATCCACATGTCAATTCTAAATATCTCATATTTACAGTTTCTGAGATCCACTGCTTGATCCAATCAAGGAATATGACATGTGCTAGTCTATCCGGATTAATGATGTCCAGTCTCATTAATCCTATGACTAGGGAGAATTTAGATACTGACATAATTGCACATGATAGGAATCTCAGTAGTATGATCACATCATAATTTCCTTCATGCTATGTCATATATCATGGACTTCATTAATTTGATTAAAGATCAAATCAATTCATAAACAATGTTTATGAATATCAAATTAATGAATAATGCCTTTTCTTTATTTATTCATTCGATGCATACGACTGTGAATAAAACGCGCTAAAGGGGATTGCCTTTAGGGCACAAATAAACAGTACTGATCTTGAACAAGTCGACTTATCCAATGAACAAGTCGACTTATCGGTACCGAATATGTGTAAGTCGACTTACACATGGTACAAGTCGACTTATCACTTACAATTCTATCCAGTCACATACCTATTATTGTAATTTTTTGTGCTTCTAAGTTGTTCTTTAGTTTCTTACTTCACTGGGAGAACTTGGACAAAGATTCCTTAAAGCATTGACACCTTTTTTCATTGTCTCATTCTCACACTTTAATGCACACTTTTAGATGCTTTGATTATATTCAATTTACTCTTTATCTTTTTCTTCTCAATCATGCATGCATATAAATGCTTTTGAGTCTCTTTGAGTTTTGAAGATAGTTTCTTCCTTTTAATACTCATGATCTGAAGACTTTTAAATTCATCATCACTTTAATCACTATTACAAGATTTGGGTTTGAAGCGTACCTCATCATCTTCATTAGCTATAAATTGAGCTCCTTTTCTTCTGAATGCTCACTTTTAAAGTCATATGTGACATCCCAAATTGAAACTTTAAGTGCCTTGTTTTAGTTTTTGTCCCTCTTTTCCTTCTTGTAATTTTTTTTTCATATTTATCTTTGTCTTTAAGGAGAAGAAATTGGGACTTCATATTACTGAGTGGAAGTAATGAGGAAGACATTACTCTTATCAATAGAAAATTCAAGATAATTTCTAAGTAGAAAGAAGATCCCCAAAAGAACAAATGATGTTAGTTAATTTACATTTAATATAAACTTTACCTTCCTTGAAATCTTTTCTTTTGGGGATCTTCTTTCTCCTTAGAAATTATCTTGAATTTTCTATTGATAAGAGCAAGGTCTTCCTCATTACTTCCATTAGAGATGTCTCTTCGTCTTCACTTGGCTCTTTAAAGCCTTGAATACTAAGTTCTTCATTTTTATAAGTCAATTCTTCTTGTTATGTTTCCTTAAATCTCATTTTGTAGGTGAGAAGAGATCCAACGAGTTCCTTAATTGGTATTTAATTTTTTTTTTCTTTTGGTTTCTTGTCACTTTAGCTTCTTAAGTCTTTAGAAGAGAGCTAAGCAATTTTCTCTCCATTTCAATATTAATATATATCTTAGCTAAGCCTTTAAAACTATTGATATTGTAAATAAAGCTAGTATAGAATCTAAAAATACTTTCATCGTCTTTCATTTGAAATAATCCATATTGATGAGTTAGCATGCTTACTTTACTCTTATTGACTTGATTTGCATCCTCATATGTAACTTTTAATATATGCAAGTCACTTTACATATAGAAAATGTATTAAGTTCATTTCTTCCTAATGCTTAAAATAAAATACGAATAGTCTTGCTATTCAAAGAGACTAGTTTCTTATCTTAAGTATCTCATTCCTCCTTAATGTGGAACTTTTCTATCATCTATGACTTTTGTGGGAATGAATGAGCCATTAGAAACAATTTCCTACAAGTCAATATTTTTAGCCATTAAGAAGAATTTCATTATAGTTTTTTGAGTAAATATAATCATTCACATAAAAAAAAGGAGTCCTACTAACATTTTATCCCTCTTGTCTAAGTAAAGATGTAGATATACCTAAATATGCAATAAAGATCTTTTCTAAACAAATTTGAAATAAAAATAAAAGGGACACACTCTAAAACCACTTATTAGTCCCTAATCACATCAAAGAGGGATGAACTAACTATTGGTAAAATTAAATTTTTTTTGCAATTTAATAATGAAGCTTTATTGATTTTAAATTAAATGATGATATAAAAATGGAAATTTGATAAACCTTAATCAAACAACCAAGAATAATTAAAGAATGTAGGAAAGAGAAATTACAAATTGATTTTATAGTTGTTCAGTAAACAGTATTTGTTTACATCTACTCCCTAAATCTCTCTTGTGATTTTACTAAGCTCTTCTTTCAACTATGTGAAGAGGAACCTCCTTACAACAATCTTTGTTTGGTTAAAGATAAACCCTGGTATAATCTTCCTTGAAGGTGAAGATCAACCTTAGTTCTTTTTAGATTAAACAATTACAAGATAAACACCTCCAAATAATCTTTACAACTTAAATAAACCTTAATGCTCACTTTAATGCTTAAGGGATCACAATCACTTAACAATAAATGAATGAATACTTCTAAATGCTCAAAAACTCTTGCAATATGTTATCATAACTCTAGAATGTCATAGTAATGTCAAAAATGGAATTTTCAAGTATGTATACTCACTAGCTCCAAAATATAATTATATATAAAATTAGTAGCTTTAAAGGCTATTTAAAATGGTTGATAAAATTGGCACATTGATTGAGCAATATGTCAAATTACTTGACCAATGTATAATCTTATATAAAAATAACTCATGATACATAGAATTGTTTTCCCTTCTAGACTATATTAGTTGACCACTCAAAGACATTGGCTAATCAATATATGGACCCAAAAAAAGCATAAAGGAATATAGAGGAAAAGGATTATGTTATGAGTTAAACCTTACTCTAAATAATTTCTGAAAACCAAATCAAGTTCTCTTAGCTTCTACAACATTTTGAGAAACACCTTTCAGTAAGTGGCCTCTAGATAACAAGACAAGAAATGTCAATTAGATTAACAAATTAAGAAACTTTGAAAAAAAAGGAGAAAAGATCAAAATAACAAATAAGTAGAAAAAATATAGTTCACCTCACGCAAGTAATTTTCAAGTATTTTTTTAAAACTTTTCCTTCGCCAAATGTAAAAGATTTCTTAAGGTAGGACAAAGCGGTTTAAAGTTAAGTTGGTTACTAAGGATTTCACTCAAAAAGAAGACATAAACTTTAATATCACTTTGTCTTTTATATCTTCCAGATATGCATTTATAGTGCTCATGGTAATAGTAACTCACCCTGACAAAAAGCTACAACTGATAAATATTAAAATGGTTATCTTTAACAAAGACCTTTATAAGGAGTTCTATATAGTATAACCTAAGGGTTTCAAGATAAATGACAATATTCATCTAATTGTAAATTGAGAAAAATCTTATACAAGTTAAAACAAGCTTCCCATTAGTAATACCTGATGATAAGGTAATCAACTCATTTGGCTTCATAAAAAATAAAATTGAGAGATGCTATACTATAACAAGGTTATTTCTCTATTTTCATACATAGATGATGTATTCCTTGCATCAAACGAATTAAACATGTTGCTTAAGGTTAAGAAATTATTGCCCAAACATTTTGACATAAAAGACTTTGGTGAAGCTTCTTCCATCTTAAGTATCTAGATTCGTTGAGATAGAACTTGAAACTTGTTAGGTTTCTCTTAGAGAGTATATATTAAGTGAGTGCTATAAAGGTTTTTAAAAAAAAAGCTATAAACCTTCTATAGTACTAATCTTTCATGAGAGAGATTTTTTTGGCATAATTTCCAAAGAATAAATTTAAAAGAGAAGTGATAAGAATATTTCTTATTTTAGAGTAGTCGGTAACTTGATGCGCTAAAATATTTACTAGACCGAAAATTGCATCTATCATTATATTGTTAGATAGATTTTATCTAATATAAGTACAGATCACTAAAATACTTTTAAATGAGTTTTGAGAAGCCTTTAAGGGACCAAGGATTATATGTGACATACATGAAAGTTAAGAAATTAAATTTGATTGGATACACAAATTCTTGACTTTATTTTGTGCCCAAATAATAGGAAGTCAACATCAAGTTACATTTTTTATATTGATAGATGATGCTATTTCATGGAGAGGTGTTAAATAAACATTTATGACCTCTTCTACTATGCACGTTTAGTTTTTTGTACATTGTAGAGTTAGCTTCATATATAGTTTGGTTCAGATATTTGATTCATGAAATGTTTATAGTTTATTTACTTGCTAGCCCTATATAGTTATAATTTTTTATGTAGTATTGTTCATAACAACAATAAGAATATTAGATAGCCTAAGCAATTAGAGGTAAAATATTTGGCTATATAGGAACTTGCACACAAAGGTGAGGTCATAATGGAATACACTTTGACCGAGTATATATTGGTTGATCTTCTAACTAATGAATTTTTCCTACAACTTTTATAAACATACTTATTATATGGGTGTTTTATGTCTTTCAAAATTGTTAGTCAAAGATGATTATATATTTTCTCCAAATATACTTTTACCGTCATGTATTATGACCGCATTATATATATTGATGATCATTATTTCCTTATCAATCATACAAGTTATTTTGTATTATTATAATATAAGAGAAAGTCTTAATATTTATGTCAATCTTAAATATATGACAAGTGATTGGACATAGTTACAATTTGACCTTAATTACGTATATCTTCACATATTAAGGTATATCAAGATTCACACAAGCTTATAAGACATAGAGGGATATAGTTTTAATCTTATAAAATTTCTCTAATGTATATTAGCATATAGTGATAAAGATCATATTTTTCTATTATAATTTATCATAATGATGGGAGAAATTGAGACCCATAAATGCAATATGGTATATTATATACGATTTAAGAACTATTACTGTTTGTCACACTCTTTCATTCATGTCAATAAACTTATTAAATATGTAAGAAAAAGTTTATTTTAAACCCTAAATTTTCATTAAAATATAGATAGACTCTAATATTTGGCAGTGTTTAAAATCAAACTATTGATGTTCTCAAAATCTACTAGATCTAACTTTAAAGAAACTCAAAACCCGTAAAAGCTCCATTAGTTGATGATATTATTCTTTTTTATTTTTACCATTAATATAACATACCATTACAATTGACAGGGACTACTATCAAATCAGCCATGGTTTTTCATCTTTTATTCATTTTTTTTCTTTTGTAGTTTGATGTTCAATTGGTTCTTCTCCTTCTTTTCTTCATATGTTATTTGATCTTCATATGCTCCTTTCTTGGTTCTTGTCAAATTTTACATCCTCTCTCTCTCTCTTACACGGCTCTTGCTCACTCATCTCTATTTTTCAACTAATTTCATCATTCTCGCTCTTTACCTACATGCTCTCTGTTTGTTTCACTCTCATCTGATTATGTTATCCTCTGTTGTGTTCAGTGACGGAGTCAAAAATTTAATATAGGAGGGTCTGAATATTAATTTTTTAAAATTTTGGAGGACCCAATGTACCACTGACTTTTAAATAACTCCGTTTATATATATATATATATATATATATATATATATATCATCATCATCATCATCATTATAACCCAGTCTGAAATTCCACAATGAAGTAGGTCTGGAGAGGTCCGATAGTGCGCAACCTTACCCCTACATAATAGAGAGGCTGTTTCCGGTGGACCCACATACAAATGAGACAATATACGAATGACGCAGGTGATAGAAACAATTCATTAAAAACATAAAATAAATGAAAATACAAGTGATGGAGAAATAATAATAATAATAATAATAATAATAATAATAATAATAATAATAATAATAATAATAATAATATACTAATAAAAATTAAAGTAAAATCAAATAAAAATAAAAATTTAATTATTATTTTTAAAATAAAATATAAAAATTAAAAATTAAAAATAATATCAATAATAATAATAAATGACAATGATGATGATGATAATAATAATAATAATAATAATAGTTAATAAAACCACAAAATGTTACAAGTGCGAAAAACATAGTTTGAGAGATTAAATGTTGGACCCCGAACCTTGAGTGACAAATTGATTTAGTAATATGAATGATCAAGTGGATGAGTTGATTGAAATGAAGTTATATAGCAAGAATTAGAAAGAAAAAGTGTGAAAATTTGAAGGATTTAGAAAGTTTGACTTTTTGGAGAGAGAATGTTTGACTTTGAGAGTTGACTTATGATTTAGGCAAAATTTGATAAAATGGTCTTCTGGAAACTTGTAGGTTATGTTAAGAGATTTTTGTGGACATAAAGTTTGTAATTTTTCGATATCGGGAGTGAAAGTTATGATCAGTCAAAGTTTATGTTTGATCGGGTTTGACTTTTATATTGGTTGGAACTTTGACTGAGAAATTAACCGAGTTAGAGGTTAATTGAGCTTTGACGTTTTTCATGAAAATTGAAGGATTTGTTTTGATCTTTATTTCGATATAAAGTATGCAATTTTTCGATCTCGGAAAATTAAGTTATGATTTTGCAAGCGTGTATAGAGAATAGTATCTTTGACCGAAAATGGACTCCGTAGGAGTTGAATTGAGTTTTATGTTCTTCTTGGAAGATTTAGAGCTTCTCTCAAGCTTTCTATAGAGACTAAGTTTGTCAAAATCGAGTTCGGATTAAAAGTTATGAATTTTGGGAGTTTAGAGGAAAAAAAAAAAGAAAAGAGAAAGTTTTAGCAGCGCCTAGTGGTGACGGCTCGCCTCAATGAGGCGGGCGCTCGATATGCTTCGCTAGCGACGCCGCCTAGCGAGGCAAGGCTGCTTTGCCCTCGCGAGGCAGGCAGGCTCCCTCATGTTGTCAGCGCCTCGCTAGGCGACGCCGCCTAGCTAAGCGAAGGGCGCCTCGCTGAGCGGGCGCCTCGCCTCATGAGTTAGGCGTCTCGACGCCTGCTTTCTTCTTAAATTTTTGATTTCTTTGTTTTTAATCCGACCTTTGCTCACTATTTTGCCTATATCTTTCCGTCCGACATCCGATTGAGTTGATTCTTTTATGTTGGATTCCTAAGACAATGAATTTCATTTATAAGAAATTTAGAACTTTTGAGATTAAATTAATGGTGATTAATTTAATCAAAGTGAGTCGGGAAATTTTCCGAATATGATTCAGTGTTTTGTGAAATTCGGGATCTGTAGAGATCCGATTGAAGCGATTCTTGAGGCGAAATAAAGATAAGACAAGGGGCTACAAATCATATGAAGACATGAAATGTCAATTTTGCCCTTAGGACTTTTAATTTTTGAATTTAAGTTCGGATTAGGGTTTAATTTTTGGATTGGGAACACCTGTGAGTAATTTGAGTATAACTTTTGATCTGGGAATCGAAATGAGACGATTCTTGTTTTGAATTAAACTAGAGACATAAAGATACAATTGTTATGAAGACATCGAGTTTCAATTCTGGGATTAAGAATGTGAAATTTTGGACGGAAATAATCGTACATAGGAAATGTGTTAGAATATGGATATTTCCGCACTGTTTCGCGCATAACTTTTGATGTAGTGCTCGGAATTGAGCGCGGTCAGTGGCGTTGGATTCGTATGAGTGAGAGGAACATTTCTCGAGAAGGAAGTTTTGACAAACTCCTTCAGATTGATAGTGCGAATCAACCCGCAAATGAGCATGTCATAAAGTAATAATGAAGGACAATTTGGTCATTTGACCATCAATTAATGAAACACATATATGAGTGTCGTTTTGGCTTATTAAAAACCACGAATAGTCTGGAATTTCAGAAGAAGAAGGAGAAGAGAAATAAGAAGAAAGAAGAAGAATGGAGAAGAGTTCGTATGGAGAAAGAAGAGGGAGAAGTTTAGTTTTAATTTTTCTACTCAATTCTTCAAGCTTTTGGGATTTTTCCAAGAAGGAAAAGAGTGGAGAATGAAGAGAGCTTCTTCATGAGCCAAGAAAATTCGAATTTGGATGAGAAAGAGGTAAGAGAAATTTTTCTACTTTGAGATTTTGATTAATTTTCGGTTTAGAATTATGGCATATAAGATGGGTTTATGATTTATGAAGTTAATTTTGAAATATATGCTTTAGGTTGGGTTTAATTTTGGATGGAAAATTGATTAAGGTTTAGGCTAAATTTTATGATTGAGAATTTTGAGATATTTTGGTGTAGAATTATAGGAAATATGATGAATTGATGATATATGAAATCAATTTCAAGAATTTGTATTTTATGGTATTGAATTGGGATAAATTGGTTTAGGCCAATTTTAAGATTTGGGATTTTGAAATTGAGGATTTAAATAGTTTGGAATTAATGTGAATTGAGGAATTGTGAGATTAATTTTGAAGAAATTATGTTTTATGAGATTGAATTCGAGTGTCTTGGTTTAGGCCAATTTTGAAAATTGGGGATTTTCAAAATTGGAGATTGAAATAGCTTGAATGTAAATGGAATTGGTGAATTCCTAAGTTGATTGTGAAAATTAAGTATTTTCTGATGTAAAATTTGGATGATTATGGTTTAGGTTTTGGTATTTTGGAAAGAAGGAGAAAAGCAATGATCAATTGGAGCTTGAAATCAAGTTTCCGGCAATAATTCGAGGTGGGTAGCATATTTATATTTTGATTTGTAAGCTATATGTGAATTTTTGAAAAATTAAAGAAAGCAATTTTGAAAAATAAAGAAAGCAAAATGTGAAAATTTTGACAAATTATTGTTTTGTAAAGGTTTGAAATTCGATTTAGAATGTTTTCGAAAGATTATTATAAGTTTGAATTCATTGCTTTCAATGATTCGATAAACCGATAGAAATTTCGAAAATGCATTTGTTGTGTATGCATTATTCAATTGTTGAAATTATTGTTTGATTGAATGTTTTGATTGTTGAATTTAGTGAATGATAGATGAATAAATTGAGTGGTATGCATTTTGGAGAAAATTTTGAAGAAAAGTACGAAATTGAAAAGTGCCTTGAGCAATCCGACCTTCGTTTTCGATTATGTGTTATGTGGGTTTGGTAGGTCCTTGGTGAGTCGTCATTGTCTCTATGTGTATAGCCTTCTCCAGTTTGCCCGCTAGTAGGCACGGACTCGATTTCGGACTCCTTCACGGCTATTAACTGGACCGCAATGCGGAAAAGTGTAAGACGTTTCGTTTCACGATCGCAGGACCATTATGCGGGCATGCAAGACGCTCTGTTGGACTAGCTGCACCATTCGATGTGTAATATGTTTTGATTTGTTTATGTTTCGCATTCATATTTATGAAAAATTCAAGAAGTTTTAAAAATGAGAAAAAGTGAGATTATTATGAAAAGTTTGAAAATATGAAAAAAATGGGTTTGAGGAAATGGTTTGAAAAATTATAAAGTTTGAAAAAATTAGCCTTTTTGGCAAAAAGAGTATTAAAATGATTTGACTTATTTATCGGTTTATAAATGTGTTATCCACGAGCTTTGAGCTCACCCCCTTTCATCCCCATCTCCGTGTTTCGACGGGAGATTGGATGAAAGAATGTGAAGACATCGATTTGACGGTTTGTGCTTTTGAAATTTGCATGAGTTAGTTTTGAGTAATCTGAAATTTGAGTATGGAAATGTTTATGGTTTAAGATAGATTTGAAAGAAAGTGTATTTGTGTATAAAGTTGAGTATCGGGAATGATTGAGAAATTTGTATATGAAATCGAGAAATTGGTATAGCTTGGGCATATATATTTGTGTTTGATTCTGGGAATAAGTTTGAATTATGAAAATAGTAGATTGAATGACAAGTATGAGATTGTTTTAGAATTAGGTTTGTGTCTATCTGCTGATATCCCGGACGGAGGGTCCGGTGGATTCTGATGTTTGTGTGATTGATTTGGAAATTTTAGAAGTGTTGTTTTGAACACTTTGCAGGTTTGGGTTAGGATAAAGGCGTTATCGTTACTTTGAAATTTTGGTAAAACTTTGGATAAAAGTGAGATTTTGGATATGTATAAGTGTATCTAAGAGTTTGAGAAATTTGAGATTGGTATGGATTTATATCAGATTCTGTACGACTGTATCGATTTAAGATGATTGGTATATGTTTGAGTAACGAGAAAAGAAATGAGAATAAGAAAAGAAAAAAAAAATTCATAACGGATTTTGGAACGTCTTAGGAATTCCCAACGCGATTCTGTTTCCTGTTCTTTGCTTAGTCACGGATGTCGGAAAGTGTTTCAGTTTACATTGATTTGTTTGCTTACTTTGTTTTCTATCCGAATTCGATTTGCATTCGATTCGATCCCGCTTTCGCTTATTCGTTCCGCTTTGTGATTCGGATTCGATTATTTCGCTTCGCTATATTCGATTGAATCTGTTCGTTTGATTCGATTAGTTCTTGCTTCCGCTTGCATTTGCTTCCGCTTCGCTACTTTCGGATTTGTTCGCTTCCGCATTTTGTTTTCGATCCGAAATTTCCGCTTCCCTTCGTTTCCGTTTGCTTCGGTTTTCGTTTCTGGTTATGTAGTAGGGTTCCGGTAACGGGATCCAACATTAAATTTGATTCATTCCTAGAATACTGTCATATGGATCACAATTCATCTAATCTAAGGACTCTTGAATTTATTCAATAAAAGGTACAAGCGCAGGAAGGCAAAACGAGAGAAATACCGGAAAACAATGACCTTGGGATAACATTCTAACAGCACTCCAAAAGTTCAAAGCACGACTTCTGTCATGTTGTCTAAAGATGAACTGCAGATTCTCGCAAGAAAGACTTAACAACTGCTTTTGCATCACTACAAGTGACTGTACCACCACTTTTCCTTCTCATCAGGGCCAAACAACCAACAACTGCACCACGTAAAGCTCTCCAATCTGCCAGCCTTTAAAAACATTTTTTTTAAAAAACTTGGGGGGCCCAGTGCATCACTAGGCCCATGTAGCTCCGTCCTTGGTTGTGTTCTCCCTGTTAAGGAGAAGATAAGGAAAAGCCCCTGTTGATAAGGAAAAGGTAAGAATAGCCAAAAAAAAAAAAGATTTATTAGTTCCATGGTTTATTAAAAAATGAATAGTTAAAAAATATTTCATTTAGAGGGGTTAGAAGGTGAACTTGGTCGAGGACAACAAGGAATTAAGCATGTGAAGTGTTAACTATTGTCTTTTTCCTTATTAACGAGGAATAATTAAAGATGACAATAAGTCGGGCGAGTTGTAATAGATTTAAACTCAAACATATAATCAAAAATAACATCATTTTGAGCAGATGATAAGATCATTTAAGTGTTTCAATGAACTTGTCAAGGTTAAGCCCAACTTAAAACCTAATCAAGTCATACTAAACTCAAACTTAATTGTCATGATTAGGAATAACTAGGTTGGATGATGTATTCTATAGTTATTTGTCCATCCTAGATTTAGTATTATTTTATGGATCCAATTTTTGATAGTCATTAATGGCCATAATTACAAAATGAAAATATTATTTTACTAAAATATTGTTTTTCCATAAAAAATTGATCATAAAGCTATTTCTTTAATTTTGATTTTGTGTCATACTACAAGTTGTAGATGTTTACGTAATAACTCTCAGCAATTATGTCCACGTGCTTGTAGCTGTCCTAAGAGTAGGCGGAGATCAACTGTAGCTGTTGTCATTAAGAGCACCTAGCTAGCCAGCTGAATGTCGTTTGACGGAGAAGATTTTAATGTGAAGTAGGCTTTGTAATGAAGTACTGCATTCATCTGCTTCTAGTATTTCAAGAGACGACTTGAGATCTTTTACGGACAAAAGATTCTTCCAATTGCTTCAGCTGAGGAACTGCAACTTGGGGAGTTGTTTAATGATGGACGGAAAGCTGAAGAACTGGAAGAAATTCCTAGTGTTCAGTGGATGAAGCAAGTCATTTAACTCGACTCCCACTTGAATCTAGTCTTTGGGCAATGTTGCATTTTTGAACAATATTGCAGATTAGATCAAGAAACATGAGACGTTTGGAATCAAGACTGGCTGGAAGAGTTAGTAAAAACTGAGATCCAAGCGTTCTAGGTTTATAAGATGTTGAATTGATTCGGGAAGTTCAATTACACTTTCACATCCTGGAAAGCAAATGCGTAGAGTGGCTGAGGTCAATTCTGTTCAAGTTTATTTGATGGGTAACAAAAGATAAATAAATGGAATGTCTTCTTCATGAGGTATCCCAAAACTATGCCAAGCAAGACAACAAACATTAATGAGACACCCACCACGGTCCTAAACATCATAATCTTCTCCTCTCATCTCTCTTTTTCACCTATTTCTTTTGTTGTCTCTGTCCAGCTCTCTCTTTCTCGTAACTATTTCGTCTATAAAGTTACCTCTCGGTAGTCTACCATGCATCTTTATATATATGCAGCTTTTGACATCTTTGTTCCTCCTCTTCTGTTTGCAGACCGCAACTTGATTCTGCACTTCACGTTTTGGCCTTTTGATTATTTAGTGGGTTGTGTTCATAATCTACCACCAGTTTCACATGTTGTTCCTCCTAATATCACCTTCCCAGTCACTCTCTTCTTCTTCTTCTTCTTCTTCATCATCATCATCTTCTTTATCATCACTTATTTCCCCTACTCTCTCCTTTTCGGATTACGAGTACTACCATTTCACATTCATTGCTCTCTTCATGATTAGCCAAAAACAGAACTCACTTGACCATCCCCTTCCCATGAGTTTCTCTGTCTTGTCGGTTAAAGTTCATGAGGTGGGATTCACCGGTAAATAGCTTATGCGGCTGTCCGTGTCGCCCTGGCGGCCTGGCCCAATGCATGTTATTAATTAATTATTTATTTAATATTTAATGGAAACTTCTAAGTTCTAATTAAAATAAAATTAGTAGATTTCCGGAAAAGAAGTACAATTCAGTGATTCACAAACAGACAACAAGCTGTGTCACCAGCGCCCCACAATCTACCACCTTTTTTATTTGGCCTTAGATATTAACCCCTCCCTCCTCCATTTCTCCGTCACACCGTCACACAGTACACATCCTCCCTCCCTCTCTGCTCAAAACTTATCTCTGCGTTGGTGCTCTCAGTCCCCCTTTGTTTCACCTGTCATGGCTGCTTTCTTAGCTATTGCTATGCTTTTGTTGGCCATGACTGGCCATGCAAGTAATAACTCCTATATTTACCCTTTCCTTTTTTCGTTTTTTCTTCCATGTGTTTTATCGTTTTCTTTATTTTGTTTGGAGGTGCTTTAGGGTGACCGGGCTGGTTTGGAACTAAACATTACCTGTAACCTATTTCCTTCAAGTTAATTATGATCTTGTTTGGAAGTGTTTAGTTACTTTTCCAAAGAAAATAACATTATTCACCATTCTTTCAGTGTCCATTATTACTGTTTTCCTCAAGCTGTTTGTTTCTGAACCCATACTCTGGGTTCTTTGTCACTGTCTTTTTATTCCTCCTCCATTTCCAGATGGATAAGCTACATTTTGTCAAATGGACTTTCATTTCTCTACTTATTCCCTTGTATGCTGAAAAAAAAAATCTCCTTTAACTGAATATTCTTGTTAGGCTGCACATGGTGTGTTTGCAAGGAAATGGCGGACTCAGCACTCCAAAAGACACTGGACTATGCTTGTGGAGCTGGGGCTGACTGTAATCCTACCCGCCAAAATGGTCCATGTTTTCTCCCCAACACAGTGAGGGCACATTGCTCCTATGCTGTCAACAGCTACTTCCAGAAGAAGGGCCAAGCTCAAGGCACTTGTGATTTCTCTGGCACTGCCACCATCTCTACTAGTGATCCCAGTAAGTTGTCGCTTATTATATCAGTTCAAGACAAAAAGTTTCTTAAGAAAGCAAGGCACTCATTTACTTACTCTTGGCTTCAAATACAGGCATCAATGGCTGTGCTTACCCTGCTACCAGTACCAGCAGGTATATTTTTTTCCTTACCATTTACCCTTTTCATTTTCTTTTTGCCTTTTCTTCTTCTCTCTGAATGGGGGCAAAATTTCCTTCGCCTGAAAACCTAGTTTGAGTTCCAGTTATTCTGGTTGGCTTTTTTCTAGTTTTAAATAGGGCGCCAGTTCTTCAACTGTCAGATCTAACTGTTACTTTTCAAGTTAATGTTCTCATTCATGGATTCAATGATCGGACGCCTCTTGCTTAGTTTTATTATCTTATTTAGATTCTTCCATAATGTAACTCTTATAGAGAGAATTAGGCAAGAAGTATTAGCTTTATTAGAGCTTAGGTCTATATTTTGCTGCCTTCGGAATTTGATCTTGTCCTGATTCCCCAACACAATCCCTAGACCCCTGTCCTCAAAAATAAAATTGGCTCTTTGCAAGAATTTTCAGTCTCTGTCTACTGTTTTCTTTTTCGAATCCTTTGTGCTTCTAAAATCTTCATGACCCGTTCCCTTTTTACCTTGAATATCTTTTGTTTGTTTCTTTCAGTATGAACCGATAGTTCATAGTTGTATTGAAGTTGAGATCTTTTTATCGTGTTTACCCATGTTATCATGATGTTCTCCACTCGCGTGAGAATCCTTTTCATGTTATATCATCCTCATCCACCCAATTATTGAGAATGGCATCATCAACAGGTCAACTAATATGAATCAGAAAGGAGAAATTTAGCAATATTGTTGCATTTTTTGAACACTTGTCTGTTATTTTACTTGATGCTGTGCTTTGTGGTCAAAAAGAGTATTTGACATAAAGCAGGTGCTAAGGAGTTGGGTTCCCATTGAGCGACATACTGCCACCAACTAGTAAAGTGGGGTATATTAATTTTTCACGAGTAACTAAGCGTTGGGATTATCAAATTTTGGAGATATAAACGCACTTTTTGAATATAGGGATGTGTAGGTGTGAGTCTACGGTTCCAAAGTGACCTGTTGAGTGGCAAATTAGTGTTGTCACTCTCTTATGTATAAATTTGGAGTGAAGAAAATCTGCCTCTAGCTATAGTGGTCATGAAGAGTGTATGGGACGAGGATTATGGATCCCTTGTACACCAACTGGGAAGAGGAACTGACTCTCAAAACATGAAATGTTTAGGTGCACTGGATGCAGAGTGAAGAACAGTAGGTCCCTTCTTTAGTTGTTTCTTGGATTAGCTGATGGACAGGACAGGAACATCTTATTCTAATTGACTTGGAGACAATTGCGCCTCTCTTTTTCATTCATACTGTAGCAAAAGCAAGGTTGCCTCTATGCTTTTGTGCACCGCAGAACATGGGGCCAGATACTGGCCCCTAGCTTCAGGAGAATTGTTGATTGAAATTGTAATTTTGTCCTTGTTTGCCTGCAATCTATTTGCGGTTTAGATAACATATGGCTACTGAGTTATGCCACTTGCAGTGTGATGTTCCTTCAAAGAAACTACGTTTTGGTTCGTGTAAATGCTATAGTTTTTGTGAGTTTGCTTTGACAAAATTAAAATTTCTGAGATGTTTATTAAACAAATTTCCTAGGAAAAGTTTTCCTACTCTTTGGGGGTCCATTGACGTTTGTATTGTGGTTACTTTCACAACCTGAATGTGCTTAAGCTTGAGCACTATTCATTTGTTCAAGGAGTACCGTTAGATGCTGCTGCTGCTGTGGTGCTAAGAATCTAACTATTTGGTTGACTGTTGCTTGTTTTCTTGCTCCAGTGCTACAGGCTCAGGCGTAACAACTACTACCCCGGTCACACCAACGACGGGAACCCGAAATACTACCACTACCACATCCACAACTCCTTACACTGCAACCCCTTCCAATGGAGTATTAGGAGGAATCGGCAACGGAGTAAGTCCAACAGGAGCTGGAATCAACACTGACATGAGTGATGGTGGACTAAAGCTGGATTACAATGGCCTGTTCCTTTTTGCTTCATGCTGGATGCATTTGTGGGGTTGAAAATTTTTGCTTGCCCTTTTTCCCTTTCCCTTTTAGTGGTGATCAATGTTTTGCTGTTGGTGGAGGTGGGGCAACTTTCCAATCACTTCTCTTCGCTTCTTCCCTCTGCTATGTTTTGTGTAAATCTAGATATAGATTTATTTATATAATTAAGGCTGTGTCTGTCTCTCGTGTTATTAGACTTTCCATGTGCCACTGTCTTGATTAAAAAGTATGGTTCTCTATTATTATAGTTCGAATTTTGATGAAACGCATCATAATTGCCTGTCTTTTAGATTTTGATTTATTGGTCGATTGATTTCTTCTTTCAATTTTGTTTGAATCTTTCGAAAGCAATAATGGGCTGAATCTTTGTATGATACATGAAGATAAAGAGTTACAATGATCAAGTTTGAAGTTTTCGTTCAAACATTTTGAGCAATTATGCTGATTTTAGAGGTTAAGACGTTAGGTGAAGTTTAATACCATTTACTAACCAAAGATACAAGATTACACTTATAAGGAAGATATCACATGAGTGTGTTATATTTTTTATTCAAAAGATGCATTCATTACAAATTCTTTTTTATACCCGTTATCCAAATAACAGGAAAAATCTTCTCAGAGGCATAACAATAAGCACGTAATACTCCATCAAAGCCTTAAAGATTCAACCTTTTTCATTCCACCAACTTAAACTCATCATTATATTTATCATTACAATCGGCTTTTCATAAATTGCATAGGGTAGTAGTTTTATAAACTTTTCAATTTTACCCTGGACGTCTCTAGCACAAATGAAAATAAAAGTAATCAAAAACGAAATAATAAAAAGTACCTGAGATTTGGTAACGTAATTCGGCATACCTTGCCTACGTCTGTAGAACTCTCACCCAGCTTAATGTTTTCACAAAAGTACAATAGATTTATCTAAGGCTTTACTGAGTCGATATCAATCAACCCTTAACACTATCTCTCATATTCACTTTCTGTAAAAGAATTTTATACCCAATAGTACGACTGCCTCGTACTAACCTCAACAGAGGATTTCCTCAATCAATCTTTTAACAAAAGAATAATAAATGAATAACTCAAGTGATTAGAATAATAAAGAATGAAAACTAGATACACTTGAGATAGGAAGGAATGACTTCCCGATAAATTCAGCTCCTTCTAAGATAGATCTGAAAGTTGTTCACCAAGTAAATTATCGTAGTCAACTGTTGGGATTTTGCGCCTAACTTTCAATCGTGAATCTTTAAAGCGAGCTACTCAAACTACACTTCATAAACCGAAAGGTAGTACCAAAATGACACATACACCAGAAAGATGAATCAATTACCTTGAAAACGCCACTAGCAATTTGACGTTGAAGAGTTAGAAATATGGATAGCTGATTCACGCAATGTCAAAAGCAAAATCATAGCTGCACCAAAATCTCCATCGGCAACCCAGCCAACAGGCACACTTAAGGCAATAGACACTTCAGCCCCCTTAATCACGAGATGCTCAAAGAGTCTTCATAGGATGGAGTTTTTCTAGTAACCATAATCACACTCAGTTCGAAGTCCTGCAATAAAGCATGGTCTGAGGAAGTCTGATAGTACATAACCCTACCCCAACATAGTAGAGAGGTTGTTTCCTGTAGACCCACATGTAGATGTGACAATAAAAAAGTGATGCAGGTTAAAGAGTAAATAAGTAAAACTGACACACTAAATAATTAAGTAAATAAATTTACAATAAATAATAAATAAATAAAATATAACTCGATTTTTAAAAAAAAAAAATTAAAACTAAAATATAACGAAATATATAATCTCTTTATCTGTAGAAAAGCATATACCCAGATGATAAGAGAGCAATAAAACATCAAAGAACTATAAAAAAGCATCAATACTTAGATGATAAGAGAGCAATAAAGCATCAAAGAACTCGAATTTGACTCAAAAACATGCAGAAATACAAAACATCTGAAACCATAAGATCATTAAGCATAAAAATTCAAGCTTGACATAAACCCAACAATATCAAATACAAAGAGATAAACATAATCAAACCTAGAAAACATTAAACACTAAATCAAATAAATAAGCTAATATCAAAATCATAAAATCATAAAAACATAAATTTCAAAAAATCCAACAAAACCTTGAAAACACCCAAGTAGAAGAGACTGATTAATTAAGAGTCATACCCAAAAATAGGAAGCTGCGGAGAAGGAAGAGAGAGTGAGAGCGCCAAGAGAGAGAGGGAGAGCAACGTTCACAGATCTCTTATTCAATCCTAAAAAAGAACCACCTGTTTACATACCTCGACAAAGAAGAGGGCAAACCTTCATGAAAAAAAGGAACGAGAGGATTGGCAAAGATCCGATGCTATAACCTACACCAATTTTATAGCTAATAAACACTCAGCTATAAAATCCAAATAGACTATCTCAAGGAATGCTTTCACGGAGGAAAGACGTTGAAGCATAAAAATGAAATTCCCAAGCTGATTCACGCAAAAATGAAATTAAAACACAACTGTACACACATAGACGTGATCTATACACACTCCTACTCAAGATAGAGTTTTATCACACTTAAACATTATCCCAAAAATCCAACAGTGCTTCACTCTGCATCACCCACATAATCCATCATACTTCTTGTCAAGATACATATTAATTAAGGATAGGACTCTATCACAACTAGAAGATTATCACCAATAGCTTTTTGAATCCAAGTCATTATCAAATTAATATCTTATATGTCCAATTAATAAATAAGATGCCAAAACAAAATAATAAGATATATATACCATACATCTTAACACATAACAATATTGCTTTCTCGAGCATCAAAAATCCAACATTTGTTGCCGTATCAATTTAAATTCATCTCCATCTTTTTTGTTTTCTTAGCGACATCAAGCTCATTATCAAAGAAATTTATGTTTGATGTTCTTTATCGTCTTTATGTACCTCTTCGGCTCTTTTAGGGCTTTGATCACCAGTGTTGTAGCCGATGACATTACTGTGACTTTGGCCTAGCGATTTTGCACCGATTTCATTACTTATAAAAATATTATAACTGTTACACAGTTGTAACTAGTATAACTGTAACCGTTTCTCTCACAAGGAAAGATATGAATTAGCTAATCTCTCTCTCTCTCTCTCTCTCTCTCTCTAAAGTTCTCTGTTCTTCTTTCTTCTTTCTTCTTTCTGGACACTTCTCTTTCTCCTTCTCTCCTCTCTTATGTTCTTCATTTTTATTCGCAACAAATGGTATTAGAGAAGTCAATTCTGTGTGGAATCGAAGAAAACATTGAAAAACTTGATGGAGGCATAGATCAGAAAAGAGAAAATGTTTTTGGAATTTCAAAGCAAGAATGAAAAAATGTTTTTAAAAGCTTTAAACATAACAAAAAAATTGAAGAACAACCTGTTGCAGCTTAAAACTATGGTGACACAATTTTCGAAGCGACAAGAAGTGTAAGTGGAAGCTACTATTGCAGTTACTCTGGAACTCAAGAATCGAAACGAACAACCCATGCAAGGAAGGACTACATAAAGTCTTTAGCCGTAGAGTCCACCCCTCTCATGAATAAAAAAGATGTCGCCTTTGCTGGTTCCTTAGTCGTCCCCTCTCCCAGCAAGCCTAGTAAGATTGAGATGTACTCTCCAGCTTTTTACGTTGCTTGTACGACTGGTGGTCTTCTCAGATGTGGTCTAAACTATATGACGACTACTCCTCTTGATTTCTTTAAGAGCAAATTGACCCTGCAAAGTATAGAAGCATTTCATCAATTTTGGAGTTCTGTTAAATTAGCAGATTGTGAGCTTTGCAGGTGGTTACATTGCTAGAGTTGTTTGTGCGATTGTGTCTCTTTCTGATAATCTAATCTCGTTCCTCTATGATGCTAAAGGAGCAATTGCTGGTGATGTTGTGAAGAAGATGGGTAGTGAAAAGAAAATAAGATTATTCATTTTTATCCATTTTGTAAACCTCCACAACCTTGAGAACAAGGTTTTCTAAAGGAGAAAGAATTGTTACGTATAAAAATATTAGAGTTGTTATACAACTATAACTAGTATAAAACTGTAACCGTTTCTCTCACAAGGAAGGATATGAACTAATGTGTGCGTGTCTCTCTCTCTCTTAAATTCTAGACTCTTCTCTTTCTCCTTCTCTCTTCTGTTCTTCATTTTTTTGCATCGTGTGCTTGACAACAATAGACCCTTCCAATCCTTAGTCTCTTCCATTATTTCTTCTATGATTTTCTTTCACGGAAGTTTAAGTGATTTAAGAGTGAAGTCAAATTGTGAATGCTGGAAAAGTAATGGTTTAGTGCTTTAATTGTACAATTTGAAGTAGTTAATTTAAATTTTCAATTTTACACTTTTACCCTCAAATTGATAGGTATTTTCTAATATTTTGGCATTGGCCGGTACCTTTTAAAACTTTTGATATTGATCGATATTATTTTTAATATGGTACATAATATTTGGGTACTATTTTCTTATTGATACGGTACAAAATTCATTTTGTTGTTGTCAAGTCTATTCTATTTATGCTTTATTATAGACAACTTGGAACGAATGAATTAATAAAGCAAATTGCTTAATTTCGACCTTGGGCTTTCCTATCCTTCTTTATCTTCCATCAAATGTATCAACCTTGACCAAATAAAAGAATGAAAAGTATTAAGATATAATTGAAACCACATTAACTTAATTTTAAAATAAATTAAGAAAATAATACAATTAGTGATATTATCAATATCAAGAAATATATATGTAAAAAAACTTGTATTAAGGTGGTTTAGAATTATTATAGACTGAATGTATAATTGGAGATTAAGTTTTAATATTTATAGTTAAAGACCAAAGTTACAAGATTTAAGACTTGATTGTTGAAATATCATTTAATAGTTAATCAATTTAATTAGCGATTATTTACCAAAAAAGATTTCTAATTAGCTATTGATTACTAGTATACAAATATAGTTATAACCATAAAAATCATCAGTTGAATCAAAATTTCCACCTAATTACATGGTATCAAAGCCTATTTTGACTATTTGAATTCATTCTTCTTTGCTTTAATTATGTTCAGTAGGTAGAGCTTATGATTTCTTTTGCTACCATTTTTAGGTAATTTTTGGTTTTGGTGTTAGGTTGTCCATTGATTAGTTCCTCCTCGAAGTTTGGCCATCAAAAGATTTATGTGTCATGCTTCATCTGCATATTTTGCACCAACATCAATACATTGACATGTGCCATAGCACCTTAGCCTCAAGTTAGCTTCTCTAACATCGCCTCTTCTTTTTGAAACAAGACCTTATCCAAATTGTAATTTCATTTATTATTGTGGGTGGATTGATCCTTTTGTGGCTTGTTATCAATTTGTTTAAATATTTTATCTATATGGATGACAAACAAAAGAACTTGATTGTCATATAAGTTGACTAATCTCAGTTATTTATATTGGTATAAATTGTTTGAATTTTTTAAAGAGCATTTCAAAGGACCAACACCTTATTAATGCTTCATTATTGAACTATACTTACAAGGAGTGGTTGTGAGATGATGCTCAATTTTTCTTACAAATTCAAAACTCTATTAACAATGAAGTTGTTAGTTTGATTAATTAAATACTCATAAGAATTGATTGAATATTTAGAGTTCTTATATTTTGAAAAGGAACATTTCTTGTATTTATGAAGTATGTAAAGGAGTTTATCATGTTGAAAAGAAAATGAATCTCTTTAGACATATTTTATATATTTTATAAAAGATGTATAAAGAATTAAATGTCTTATTACCTGTTAGTTCTAATGTTAAAGTTCAACAATCTCAATGGTAGAAAATGGAAATAGTGGGTCTTTTTTTTGGATAATGTTAAATGCTTAATTTGAGATTCCTAAGTCCCAGATTCTCTCTAATGTTGAGATTTTCTTCCTGTATGAGGTATTCACTCGAATAATCATATAGATATCCATGTATTTGTAACCTCTAATATTCAGAACATTAGTTCTCTTTTCAATCATAATTATAGATTTGTCACTGGAAAGTCATATCATAAGAATAAGAATAAATGAGGAGGAATATACCTTTTAAGATTCAAGATGCATGAGGAATTGTCTATCGTTACTGTTATAAGTTGGGCCATGTTAAGTGAACATATTGAAAAATGCAACACAAATCTGAAAAGTCTATTCAATTTATGTTGCAATCCTTACTACTACACATAATTCATCCAAAAAAAGAATAATGATTTTTGTAGATAAATTTGTTAGATTCACTCAGTACAAAGAAGAATTTAAACTTCATCTTTTCCCATCTCTACTATTATTGATTCAAGTAATATAACTACCTGTCTTCTTTGCTTTTCCTCACAATGAGTCATTGATTATAATGCCTTATATTATATGGAAGTAATTCTAGTATTTTCTTTGCTTTTCATAAACACATGGTTCCTTTCCGTATTGCTTTCAGTGATGGATCTAGTTCTTTTGTTCTTGGTGATGATTATTAATCATACTTAATTACTTTCTCTATCAATTGTCTTAAACATACTTAGATTTTCCTTCAATTTAATATGTGTGTGTAAACTCTCTAGTGCCCTTGATTATTATCTCTTAATTTTTCCTAATCATTGTCCTTGTCCTTCTCAAGATCTTATGACGAAAAAGATTACTTTTGAAGGACTTGAATTAGGAGGTTTTTTCATTATTGAAACCTAAGTTCCAAGACTTCTAGCTTGTTCAATTGTCTTAACTCTTTTTAAAGCGCATTATTATCTATGCATGACTCTTTATCTTTATTGAATAAGTTATATCCTCAATTTCTCAATGCATTTTATTTATATTATAAGACATGTTAGATTGCTAAACATCATCGTTTGTCTTTACCCTCTTAGGTTAATAAATGAGCTACTTTTCCTTTTAAATTAGTTTTTATGTTTACGATTCTTTTCTTATTATATCTAAACTGAATTTTAATATATTTTAAAACTTTTTATTGATGATTTATCTTATGTGAGTTGGAATTACTTAATGAAAAATTATTCTAGTTTATCTTCTCATTTTACATTTTTGTTAAAATAAAACACAATTTAATATCTCAATCCATACTTTAAGAACTAGTACTCCAAAGAATATATTTTTCACATCATTTTGAACCTACATATTTCAAAGATTCATTCTTTATTAATTCTTATGCATCGACACATCATCTCAAATTGGTGTTATTGAAAGGAAAAATCGACATCTCTTTTAAACCACTAGAGAACTCTTATTTTAAATATGCGTTCCTAAAAAATTTAGGATAATGCAATTATATCCCTTTTCTATTAACTTCATGCCTTCACCTATTCTTCGTGGTGAGATTCATTATAGTGTCATTTTCCTACTACACCTTTATTTCATATTACACCATGAACATTTGGTAGTACTTATTTTGTTTGTGGTGTTTGTCCCTATCTAACTAAGTTAGATTCCAAATGCTTAGATTGCATTTAACTATGCTACTATAATATGTAAAACGTGTATCAATGCTACTATTCTAATCTCAAGAAATATCTTATATCAATCATTGTTACTTTTTTAGAGCACAATCCTTTCTTTCTTACGTCTTTGACTTTTGAGAAGATGATCTATTCTTTTACGAGATCACATATCATCCCACTATTATTACTATTTAGCAAGATATTTTTCCAAAAGTTGTTCATAAATCCTTATCCCATTATGGATAGAGTGATATTATAATAGAGGATATGAAAACTTTATATGCTAATAATATATGGGATTTAGTGAACTTACTTGTGGGAAAGAAAGCTATTGAATGTAGATTGGTGTTTACAGTTAAATTTAATTTTGATAGATCAGTAGCTCAACTTAAAGCATGTTTTATTGAAAAGACTATACTTAGTCTTATGGTGTGGATTATTATGACACTTTCTTTCTTGTCGCTAAATTAACATTTATTCGTTTATTCATTTCTAATGACTACTACTCATTATTGGTCTTAACATCAATTAGACATATAAAAAAATACCTTCTTACATAATGACCTTCAAAACAAGTATATATGGAGCAACAACCTGGTTTGTTATTTATGAGGGGTATACAAAATTTTGTTATTTTCAAAAGTCTTATATGGTTTGAATAAAGTCATTGTACTTGGTTTGAAAATTTTAATTAGATAGTGGAAACAATTGGAATGAGTAAGAGTCCTTGGATATTCTATACGCATTTTACATTGTGCATCATTCTTGCTATTATACGTAATGATATTGTCATTACTAGAAGTGATACTATGGGTGCTCCATCTCTGAAGTCCTTTCTTCACAATTAGTTTCACAAAAAAGATTTAGGGGCTTTAAAGTATTTTTTTAGGAGTAGAGGTGACAAGAAGTAATAAAGACATGTTCTTATATGAAAGGAAATATACACTTGACCTGTTAACTAAGACCAAAAAAATTAAGGACTAAGTCATGCTATGCTCTAGTGTGCTTATGGAGTTTTACTTAAAGATCCTAAGAAATATTAAAGATTAGTTAAAAATTACACTATCTTACATTAACTCATCATTATATTACATATTTTATTAGTATAATAATTCATTTCTTCCTCAATTATTCATCATTGGACTATTCTAGAATATATCTTATTGTACTTTAAAGGAGCTCCTAAATGAAGGATGTTGTATGAAAATTATGGGCACCCTAAGATTGACCAATATTCCACAATTGACTATTGCATCTTTATTAGAGGAAATTTAGTTTCATGAAAAAATAAGAAAAATATTGTTTTCAGGTCCAATATAGAATTTGAATATAAAGCTTTGATATAATTAACATTTGAGATAACGATGATGTATTAAGTATAAACTAAAATTGGTCATAGAGCCTTAACACTAGCAAAGTTTGTTAGCTTAAGGTTTATATTTAACTATTTTGATGATAATTTTATAATATTTCAAAATTCAACTTGGATTTATTTTCTTGTATAGATAACAATTTTTTTAAAAAGAAAATAAAATCATGGAAAAATTACTTCTTTTCTTGCAGGAACCTTATTAGTCAACTTTCCTTATTAACATCCGAGAGGATCTTACCTTTTCGAACAAATAGCTCTAGAAATTTTTGTTACAGCAGAGATGATATTGAAAATCCAAAATCAACTCAGAATTAAGATAAAGCAACGGCTAATTGAAGAAATTGACTATTTAAAGAAGAGCAACAATACTTATGAAGTAACAAACATATACAAACTTTCGAAACATTTGAGCACCATCTATCTTCTTGAGAGTCCTATCATTCTTATTGTTCCTTAGAAAGTGAAATTACTCTATCAAGAGAGAAATTGTTATTTGAGAACTTACTTTTGATTTTACATTTTATTCTTCTGTGAGTTTTTATAAGCTTATTATACACTTTAAGTATGGAAGGTTGGAGAATCTTGAAAAATATGTACTTGTGAGCTTGAAGAGGGTAGTCAAATTACAACATATTTTTTTTAGTGAAACACTCAAGTTAAATACTTGGGAACTGAATGTAGGCTTAGGTTGTAAGTCGAACAGGTATAAATCAACTGCATCCTTCTCTCTATTCTCTTAACTTTTAAATTTCTTTATTATACTCTGTGTGTGTGTGTGTGTGTGTATTTATTTCAGCAAGAGGCTTCTTTACTTTATAATAGGCTCCTTCTGTTTTTAACTTATAAGAAGTTCTTTTTAGTTTTAATAGGCACCTTCTGTTTTAAATTGTTTTTAACATAACTTTTCATTTAACAGGCTCCTGTTGTTTAATAAGATTTTTTGTCGTTTAGTAGGCTCCTTTTGTTTAAATAGGTTCCTATCGCACAACAGGCTCCTACTGTTTTAATTATAGACAAGCTCCTATCATTTCCTTTTGAACTGAAAGTAACTTGTAAAATCTTTTTAAGTCACACATAATTCACTCCCTTTTGCGTGTGTTTGCTTTTTCATTTGGTATCAAAGTGAGGTTTCAAATTTATTGTGTTTTATAGCACGTGATAGATCATGGCAAACAACTTAAGAAACCTTGAAGGATAATCTGTCTTAAAACCTCCTTACTTCAATGGAAACAACTATTCTTATTGGAAAGAAAAAAATAACCATCTATCTTCAATTGGTGGATATTGAAATCTGGCAAGCTATCAAAGATGGAGCTGTACCTCCTGCTATTGACAATTTAAAAGTGTGAACGATGCTGATAGGAGAAATACATAGTTGAATGTCAAAGCAAGACATCATTTGATATGTGCATTATCTCTAAAAGAGTATGAAAAGATATCCTACTATTCTACAACAAAAGAAATGTGGGACAAGTTTCAAGTTACTTTGAAGCAACGAATGAGGTAAAGAAATAGGCGAAACCCTCGTTTTGTGTTGCTGAGGCATGCACCTAAGGTAACGAAGTTTGTAATACGAGATTATTTGCATAAAATAGGGAGAAACAATAGACGAATTCTTTGGACATTTCAACAACGTCATCACTACCTTGAAAAACTTGGGCAAGATATTACAAATGACGAGCTGGTAACAAAAATTCTAAGATCATTACCAAAGGAATGGAGACCTAAAGTGACAGCTCTGGAAACCGCAAACGATCTCGATAAAATATCACTTGACTGGTTAAGAGGAAAATTAATGATTTATGAAGTCAGGCTTAGGCAAGATGAAGGATTCTTATACAGAAGAGAAATAGCTCTAAAAGCAGTTGACGAATCAAATCTATCAAATGATAATGAAAGTGATACTGAATTGTACATAGATGGAGATGACAAATTCAAGTTCATGGTCAAAAAATATGTCTGCTTCTATAGAAAGAAACTCGTGAAGAAAACAGAAGGAAACAAAAAATTGGAAACTACAAGTTCCTATCAAAAGGCAGCAACAATAATAGCAATACACAAAATAATCAAATCATATGTTATCACTAAAAGAAGCTTGGACACACAAGACCAAAATGTCCTCTTTCTTCAAAAGGACAAGACAAAAAATAGAAAACCCAAAAAGCATGTTATGACTGGAGCTTGGTTAGATGAGGATTTTGATAACTTTGAAGAAGAAGAGTCGGAGGAAGTCAGCAACATTTGCTTTATGGCCAAACTAGGAGATGATGAGGTATATTATTCTAAATCTGATATTGAAATTGATGAATTGGGAGATGCATATCATGATTTATATGATCAGTAAAAAAATTAATAGTGCAATATTTCAAAAAGGTTGAGAAGTCAAAAACTAATGATGAATCTTTAATGAATAAGATTAAATTATTAGAATTGGAAAACAAAGATTTGTTGTCTAAAGTCACTTCTCTTGAAAATGATAATAAGTAAATAGTTTTTGAAAAAGAATTCTTGGAACAAAAACTAATTTAGTTAGAAAACTCATTACTTAAAAATGACTCTGGTAAGAAAAACAATCAGAAGAGAAAGTTATTGCTTTAAAAGTCGAAAAAGAAAAATGTGCTAACAAAATTGGTTCTTTTGAAAAAGATCTTGTTAATTTTGTTAATGGAAGAAACAATCTTGATACATTACTTAGGAGTGGTAAATGTGTTTTTAATAAGGCTAGAATAGGATATAATGAAAATAACAATATCAGGCCATACAAAACTTCTTTGTTAAATCCAACAGTAGCTATATAGCCAAAACAACAGGAACCTAGTAAGTGGCAAAAATCATAACAACTATCATTCATCTATTTTGTGCGATTATTATGGTCGACGTGGTCATATTAGTTACTTATGTTACTTTCGGAGAATGAAAAAACCATCTCAAATGTATGTTTGAAGACGGAAAGGTCAAACTACTAACGTGAAAGGACCCATAAAGATTTGTGTACATAAAATGAGATAATACACTCTACAGATATCCTTCAAAATGGAGACAAAGGAAAATCAATGGATAGTTAATAACGGTTGTTCGAGACACATGATAGGTGAAATATCGCATTTAAACTATATTGAAAAGAAAGATGGAGGTAATGTTGTCTTTGTCGATAAAAACAAGGTAAAGGTCACCAAAATTGGTAAAATTGGTGATTCTTACTTTGCTTTTATTGATATTGTTCCTTTTGTTGATGGATTGAAACATAACTTGCTTAGTGTACGTCAATTATGTGATAAACGTTACAAAGTTACTTTCGATGCATCAGATTGTGAAATAATTGACAATCTTTATAATAATATTGTTTTCGTTGGTCCTAGAAATTAGATATATTGTGCTCAGTTGGAAGACATATCTTCTCAAAGTGACAATTGTTTTGTCTTAATAGAAAAGGATTCACTTATCTGGTACAAAAGATTTGGAAATGCTAGTATGAGTATTTTATCAAAATTGTCCAAAAATGAGTTAGTAAGAGGACTACCAAATTTGAAATTTGAGAGCAATCAAGTTTGTGAAGCTTATTTAAAAGGAAAACAAATCAGAAGCAGCTTCCCTTCTAAAAATATTGTGACTACCAACTATTCACTTGAACTCATATACATGGATTTATTTGGTCCTACTAGGACTTAAAGTTTTGGTGGCAAACATTACGGTTTTGTTATTATAAATGATTTTTCTAGATTTCATAAGTTTATTTTTTATCAAATAAAGATGATACTTTTGTAGTCTTTAAGAAGTTTTGCAAGAAAGTTCTGACTAAAAAAAGGTACTGCATTACATCAATTTTTAACGATCATGGAGGTGATAATAGAAAATTTGAAGACTTCTGCAAGGAAAATGTTATAATTCACAATTTCTCATACCCAAGGACTCCTCAGTCTAATGGAGTTATTGAGAGAAAGAATATGACTCTTGTAGATATGGCCAGAACAATGCTATGTGAAAGTGGCGTACTTCATAGTTACTGGGCAGAAGTTATGTCAACCACTTATGATATATTTAATAGATGTTTGAGTTGTGGAAAGGAAGAAAACCAAATGTTGCTTACTTTCGAGCATTTGACTGTAAGTGTTTTGTTTTAAATAATGGAAAAGACAACCTTGAAAAGTTCAGTTCAAGATCAGACGAAGCTATCTTTTTGAGTTATAGTATAGCCAGTAAAGGATTTAAAGTATATAATAAAAAAACAAAGAAGATAAAAGAATCAATACAAGTGGTATTTGATGAAACACTACCTTCGACAACAACAACTAACTCATATGATAAAGAGCATACATTAATACCTAAAAATACATCGGAGAATCAAAGTACACCTATAATACCTTTAGAATTACAAAATCAAGAAGGCCCCTATGAAGCTATAATAGAGCAGGCTCCTTCATCTCAGCAGGAGCCTATGCAAAGAAAAACACTGAAAGAACGAAGAGGTCTTGTTACATATCAATATATTCTTAGAGATCCCTCTAAAAGTCTAAGAACAAGATCATCGTTCAAGAACAGCTTTGTTGCTCTAATCTCACAAATAGAACCTGGAATTTAGTACCTCGTCCTTAAAATAAGTCAATCATTGGGACTCGAAGAGTATTTCAAAATAAACTTGACAAAAATGGTAAGTTGCTAAGAAACAAAGCTAGACTTGTAGCTCAAGGTTACAATCAACAAAAAGGTATTTATTTTGATGAAACTTATTCACCTGTTGCTAAATTGGAATCGATTAGAATTTTACTTACCTTTACATGCTATAAAAACTTCAAGTTGTTCCAAATGGATGTTAAAAGTGAATTTTTAAATACATTAATGAAGAAGTATTTATTAAGCAATCCCCAGGTTTTGAAGAGGAAAATCATCCAGATTACATGATAAAGTTAACCAAAGTTTTGTATCGTTTAAAGCAAGCTCCTTGAGCATGGTATGGGAGGTTAAGTAACTTTTTGCTTGAGAATAACTTTAAAAGAGAGGATAGGTCAATAAAACTTTATTTATTAAGAGAATATATGTTGCAAATATAGGTCAATAAAACTCATAGGGCAAATATATGTTCATGATATAATATTTGGTGCTACTAATATATCCTTATAGGAAGAATTAATAGCATTAATGCAAGGGGAGTTTGAAATGAGCATGGTGGGAGAATTTGTAGGAAAATCCCGGTGTGTGCATCACATGCACACGGTGCGGAAAACAAAATTTTTTTGTTCCGGGACCTTCCCGAAAGCCAGGATCCATGTGTCTATATATCGAAATCAAACCATAACGGCCAAAGGAGACCGTCTCTAACGGTATCCACGCAGAGATCGGAGAACCTAACCGGGGCAAGCCCTTTGACCCGAGAATAGCTAGAACAAGGGAAAGAGTGCTAGCTCTTACCTTATTCTTGGAGAGCTTGGAGAAACGATGAAGAAGGAGGATGAGAAGCTTGAAGATGATGAAGACCGAAGATGAAGAAGAGTGGAAAACCTTTTTTCTTAAAACCCTTTCTTCCTTCTTATATCCAACGATCATCTCCTCTTGCTCTTTCTTTAAATGCCATTTGTCTTTGACATTTAAATACTCATTAAATGCAAAGTAGGTGTCTTTCTACGTTAGCCTTATATATATATATATATAAGATAAGGCTTTTCTCCTCCTTCCGCGTATAGCCATATATATATATATATATATATAAGATAAGGCTTTTCTCCTCCTTCCGCGTATAGCCATATATATATATATTAATTACTTAATTAATTAATAAGATATATATATATATAAATGCTGAAGTGGTCCAGTCACACTGGGGTCGATCCTACCGGGTCCCGGTATGGGAAAAACACCGAAGACCTGTTTCAGTAATATCAATGTTGCGATCTCATCGGGACATATCTCGATCTCATCGGGATCCATTTAATCCTATTGCTCTCCATATATTAGAACTCTGTCCAAAACTATTTTACGAATTCTCCGAGTCACTCTTATGCTTGTGACCCATTAGGTTCCCGGTTATGTTGGCCACTTAGATTAACACTTAATCCAAGCAAGTCATGAGCAGTATCTAGCAACACATCATGACCCCAAATTGACCGGAAAGTAATTGGTTTGACGAATGAACATGTATTCATCACGAACCATATCACGAACCTTTCCATAGACAATTACGGTGCAATTCGTCCTTTCACCATGCTATACCCCACTTGGTTATGAGTATGGGCAAAGTGTCAACTCTTACTAGACTAACTACGTCAAATCTAGTCCAAGTGATATCAGTTCTTGTCCTGAGACTCATTACTTTATATGTCACTGAAGACACTCTTCATGACATATGTACCCCGGCCAGAGATTTCCAAGTAATGACCCTGACAAGAGGCCATGGGTATCATCTTCTGCTATCACAGAAGTGGTGAATCCTCTATTGGCTACTCAATTACCTTCGAATACCTCAAGCTGTACCTAAGCACCACCCTACGAGCGACCTCTGTAAGGCAACAAGGAATGGAGTCAAAGCACAGAATTAGTATCCAAGATATCCTTGAGTACCTTAAGTCTAAGGATACTTGCACCATTGCTATGATGAGATTATCACTGACATTAGAATAGGACATCCATGTGATGATCTCATAGTAGGTCATCCAATGTACTTACTACCTCTAGTAAGCATCCACATCTCAACCCTAAATATCTCATATTTACAGTTTCTGAGATCCACTGCTTGATCAAATCAAGGAGCTTGACATGTGCTAGTCTTCTCCGGATTACCGATGTTCAGTTTCAGTAATCCTACGACTAGGGATAATTTAGATACTGACATAATTGCACATGATAGGAATCTCAGTAGTATGATCACATCATAATTTCCTTCATGCTATGTCATATATCATGGACTTCATTAATTTGCTTATAGATCAATATCAATATGAACATCAAATTAATGAAATATGCCTTTCTTTATTTATTCATAAAGTATGTACACAACTTTGTACAAAACGCGCTAAAGGCGATTGCCTTTAGGGCACTATTCTAACAGAATTATCATTTGAAAGTGCATGGTGGGAGAATTATCATTTTTTCTCAAATTACAAATCAGACAAACAAAAAAGGAATCTTCATTAGCCAAGACAAATGCAGAAAGGAACTCATTAAGAAATATGATTTTGAGAATGTTAAACTGATGGGTACTCCCATGTACATTAGAATTAAACTTGATAAAGACGAAGAAGGCAAAGTTATGGATGCGACAAAGTATAGAGGAATGATTGGATGACTACTATATCTTACAAGCTCAAGATCAAACATTATGCTTAGTATATGTCCTTGCACACGCATTCAATCAAATCTAAAAGAAAGCCACCTTTAAACAGTCAAAAGAATCTTTCGATATCTCTACAGAACTATGGATTTTGGACTATGGCATCCAAAAATTGATTCATTTGATATAGTAGACTATTGTGATGCATATTATGCAAATGATAAAGTTGATCGAAAAAGCACAAGTGTTCACTGTCAATTTCTCGGAGGATGTCTAGTATCTTGGTCCTACAAGAAGCAAAATTGCATAATGCTTTCGATGACTGAAGTGGAATACATAGTAGCTACCAGCTATTGTGCTTAAATATTATGGATGAAACATCATGTACAGGATTTTTCTCTAAACTTTTCTCATATTCCTATATTATGTGATAATACTAGAGCTATAAATCTTTTTAAAAATCCTATGCATCATTATAGGACTAAGCATATAGAAATCAAACATTATTTTCTAGAGATCATGTTTTAGGAGGAACCATTGATCTTTTGCATGTTAATACTGAGAATCAAGTAGTTGACATTTTCACCAAGTCACTCTCTAAAGATATATTTTGCGTGTTAAGAAAAGAGCTTGGTATGTGCAAACCCTGTTATATTATTTCTGCATGAATATTCTCTGCTACTTGTCTTTGCATTTCATTTAAAAGGCTCCTTTTATTTTGTTTTATTTCACTTCCTCCCTACACTCTTTTATTATTTTTGATAATGACAAAGGAGGAGAGTTTATGTTGATATTTCTTTTTACATATTTCTGCATATATGATGATATCTCTCTCAATGCATATTTCTCAATATTACCTCGTTTATATATGTGATTAATTCTGTTATTGAACATGTAAAATCTGTGATATATAAATGATATGTTCCTTTCTTAAGAGACAAGCTCCTTGTAATTATGTTTGAACATATAAAGGTCACAGGTATCTTTCGAAATCATTTATCATCTCTTTGAATTTTGAAAAATATATCTATTATTGTTTGTCATTATAAAAAAGGGGGGATTGTTAACTCAAGGATTAGATTCAGCGATTTTATTGATAACTTTATAATATTTCAAAATTAAAATTGATTTATTTCCTTGCATAACAATTTAAAAAAAAAAGAAAATAAAATCATTGAAAAATTATGTCCTTTCTTACATGAACCTTATTAACATCTGGTAAGATCAGATCTTACCTTTTTGAACAAATAGCTCCAGATTTTTTTTTCCAGCAGAGATAATATTGAAAATCCAAAATGAACTCGAAATTAAGATGAAGCATCGATTAGTTGAAGAAATTGACTATTTACAGAAGAGTAACAACACTTTTGAAGTAAAAAACATACACAGACTTTCGAAACATTTGAGCAACATCTATCTTCTTGAGAGTCATATCATTCTTATTGTTCCTTAAAAAGTGAAATCACTCTATCAAGAAAGAAATTGTTATTTGAGAACTTACTTTTGAGTTTACATTTTATTCTTCTGTGAGTTTTTAGAAGCTTGTTATACACTTCGAATGTGGAAGTTTGGAAAATCTTGAAAAACATGTACTTGTGAGTTTGAAGAGGCTCGTCAAATTACTATTTGATTTTTATAGTGAAACATTCAAGTTGAATACTTGGAGACTGAACGTAGGCTTGGGTTATAAACCGACCCAGTATAAATTCATTGTGTCATTCTCTCTCTTCTCTTAACTTTTAAATTTTTTCATTATATTATGTGTGTGTTTATTTCAGCAAAAGGCTCCTTCACTTTATAATAGGCTCCTTCTCTTTTTAACTTACAAGAGGTTCTTTTCAGTTTTAACATACGCCTTCTATTTTAAATTGTTTTTAACAGAACTTTTCTTTTAGCAGGCTCCTGTTGTTTAACAGGTTTTTTATCGTGGCTCCTTCTATTTAAATAGTTCCTATCATACAACAGGCTCCTATTGTTTTAATTATAAACAAGCTCGTGTGATTTCCTTTTAAACTGGAAGTAACTTACAAATTTTTTTTAAGTCACACATAATTCAACCCCCCACCCCACCCTTTTTGCGTGTGGTTGCTTTATCAAAGTTGTGATAATCAAGTTATCCTACATATTACTTTTGATCATGTGTTTTTTAAATGAAGTAAGCGTATTGAGATTGATTGTCTTTTAGTTCACAATAAAAGTACAACAAAACTTGATCTCTGCAAAATACATAAAAACAAGGGAACAATTTAAAGATATTTTCTTAAAGCATTTAAATAAAATATGAATCAATAATGTTTCTAATAAACTGGACATGAATAATATTTATTCTTCAACTTGAGAGACTTACATATTGCTTTTATAGTTGTAATTATAAAGATCTCATTTAGTAATTACCTATTGATTAACTAGTATATATATGTAGCTATATTATTTATTAATTACCTAATATATAAATTAGAATTGATTAAACTAGGGATCTCATTTGGTAATCACCTAATTGGTTATTGACCAACAACTTGTTATGGAACAAAACTAAAAGGATTGGCATAGTTAACCTTGAAAATTTGCATACAACACTTTGGAATGAAAAACCAATAGCTCTACACCACTTAAACTGCTACTAAGAACCAGCTCTTTCACCATCCATATCTTAAAAAAAAATCATTCATGATGAGAAGCTAGAAGACCAGTTGGAAGTGTGATAAATTATGCAAAAAAATTTAACAACCTACGCTTGTTGAGATGCAAATTTGCAATCATTCTTATAGATACTATACCGACCTATAAAAAGAAATATGCCACTTGTACATATATCTACATCATACCCAACGCCCCATGCACAAAGATTCAACTCCCAGATAGAAAATCAACTTGGGCATGAAGTAAATGTAGAACAACTCAATGACTCACAGCAACCTCCTGGATTTTCTAGCAAAGTTGTTGGGGGTGCAGTTGCAAAGTAAAGTGTATACTGGAGCCGCTAATGGAAATGAGACGTTTTATTAGAATCTAACGTTACTAACATTCAATGTATTGTGTAATGCTAAGGTATAAACAAGCCGGATACCATTCAATGTATTGTGTGATGCTAAGGTATAAACAAGCTAGATTTTATGTTATGAGTACCCTACGTTCATTAAAAATGAAAATGTTAAAAGGGTTAATAAAAGTTAAGTGTCAACTAACCAAATGGCTAGATCTAGTTATTTTGGCAATAGTTGAATATATGCCAATTTTTTTAATGAGCTCTATGTTAGAATAGTGCCCTAAGGGTAATCGCCTTTAGCGCGTTTTGTACAAAGTTGTGTACATACTTTATGAATAAATAAAGAAAGGCATATTTCATTAATTTGATGTTCATTATTTATGAATTGATATTGATCTATAAGCAAATTAATGAAGTCCATGGTACATGACATAGCATGAAGGAAATTGTGATGTGATCATACCATCGAGATTCAGTATCATGTGCAATTATGTCGATATCTAAATTATCCCTAGTCGTAGGATTCTTGGCGGACATCGTTAATCCGAGAGACTAGCACATCTCAAGCTCCTTGATTTGATCAGCGGTGGATCTCGAAGCCGTAAATATGAGATGTTTAGGGTTGAGATGTGAATGCTTACTAGAGGTAGTAAGTACATTGGATGACTGCTATGAGATCATCGGATGGATGTCCTATTCTAGTGTCGTGATAATCTCATCATAGCAATGGTGCAAATATCCTTAGACTTGAGGTACTCGAGGATATCTTGAATCTTGATTCTTTGCTTTGACTCCATTCCTTGTTGCCTTACAAGTCGCTCATAGGGTGGTGATTGGGTGCAGCTTGAGGTATTGAAGGTAATTGAGTAGCCAATAAAGGATTCATCACTTACGTGATAGCGAAGATGATACCCATAGCCTCTTGTCGGGGTCATTACTTGGAAATCTCGGCGGAGTTCATATGTCATGAAGAGTGTCTTGATGACATATAAAGTAATGAGTCGGGGCTAGAAGCGATATCACTTGGACTAGATTTGGCGTAGTCGATCTAGTAAGAGTTGACACTTTGCCCATACTCATAACCAAGTGGGGTATAGCATGGTGAAAGGACGAATTGCACAGTAATTGTCTATGGAAAGGTTCGTGATATGGTTCGTGATGAACATAGGTTCATTCGTCAAACCAATTACTTTCCGTTCAATTGGGGGTCATGATGTGTTGCTAGATACCGCTCATGACTTGCTTAGATTAAGTGTTAATCTAAGTGGCCAACATAACAGGGAACCTAATAGGTCACACGCATAAGAGTGATTCGGAGAATTCGTAAAATAGTTTTAGATAGAGATTCAATATATGGAGAACAATAGAATTAAATGGATCCTGATGAGATTGGGATATGTCCCGATGAGATCGCGACATCGATATTGCTGAAACAGGTCTTCGGTGTTTTTTTCATACCGGAACCCGGTAGGATCGACCCCAGTGTGACTGGACCACTTCAGCATTTATATAATTAATTAATTAATTAATATGTGACTAACTTGGAAGGAGGATAGAAGCTTCTTTTAGCCTTGTCAAAAGTAGCATTTAATGTCTTTAAATAGTTAAAGACAAATGGCCATAAGAAGACAAAATGAGGATGATGGTCGTTGGTATAAAGAGAAGGCTTTAGAATTCAAAGGTTAAGTCTTTGAAAAGTTAAAAAGGTTTAAGTTTCAAAGAAGTTCATCAAAAGCTCTTCACTCTTCTTCTTCTCCAAGCTTCTCCTCCATCGTCTTCTCCTTAGCTCTCCAAGAATAAGGTAAGATCTAGCAGTCTTCACTTTATTCTAGATATTCCCGGGTCAAAGGGTTTGCCCCGGTTAGGTTCTTCGATCTCTGCGTGGATACCGTTAGAGACGATCTCTTTTGGTCGTTATGGTTTGACATCGTTATATAGACACATGGATCCTGGCTTTCGGGAAGGTCTCAGAACAAAAAATTTTGTTTTCCGCACCGTGTGCATGTGATGCACACACCGGGATTTTCCTACAGTGGTATCAGAGCCACTTGTGTCGTATATAACGAAGAAATCATAACAAGGTTGGAGCTGCCTATTGGTTATGACGATGATGCATGTTGACTATGTTAAATTCGAAATCAGTATAGAAATCTTGTTTTCAAAATTTTCTTGCCCAGATGTGCTCATAAGATGTTGTTGAATATGTCTGTGGAAGAACAGAATTTATCAATGTGATTTGATATAGTTTTGCTAATTTATTCCCTAATGTTCTGGTTGCTGTGTTTGTACACATGCCTTGAACAGGCATGCTTATAAATTCGAGAATAAATTGTAGAATTTTGTTTTCAGATTTTCTTTCACCTACATGTCTCTAAGATGTTTATAAATGTCTATGAGGATAGAAAAATGTTTTCGAGGTGATTTACTATTTATTTGAGAATTTATCGTGTGCTGCCGGGAATATCTGTGTTGAGGAACACAGATTCAACATTGGCTTTGTTGCTAAGGTTGGTTGAGTTTTTGTTGGAAATAAATCCTGAAAAAATTCATGGAGCATGTTGTGAATATGTTGTAACCTTTGTAATTTTCTCAAAATTTATTGAAATTTTTTCAATGAGTTTTTCAAGAAAAAGACAGAGCTTGGAAGTTTTGAGAAAGTTGCTGGAACTGTTTTGTTTGGAATGATTGATTGTGTATTTTTTGGTTCCAATGCCTTGGATCATTTTTAATGTGATTAAAAATATGTTACATTGATGTTGTATGCTTGCCAAACTGATTTTCTTGAAATTGGGTTTCCAAAAATTTTCGGATGTCAAATGTGTCTCATTAGCGTCTCGTTAGTATATTTCCTTGTCTTGATTGTTTTGACCGTCACCAATTATGTGACTAGTGCTGAAGTAGTCTTAATAAAGTGTAGACTACCTAGAGATACTTAGGGTGATAGTTTGATATTCTCAAATTATTTGGAAATCTAAGTGAATAATAGTGTATTCATCGATTTCAAGTTTTTCATGTATAGTTTGATTATATATGGTAAGCATGATACAATGAAAGTGTTTCATTGGTACATCAAAGTAAAGTATATTACACTTGGTATTGTGAATTTGAACTGCACGCATTGAGAAATTAGCCGATTAGAGAGCAATTCTAAATATAAGTCGACTTACACATGCATAAGTTGACTTACATTCTCGGGTAAGTCGACTTACACATGCACAAGTCGACTTGCTCGTGCACAGTAGTCTAAGTCGACTTACACATGCATAAGTCGACTTACACATGCATAAGTCGACTTACACATGCATAAGTCGACTTGCATTTTTAGGTAAGTCGACTTACAACATGCTGAGGTGGGATGATGGATGATTATAAGTATAGACTCAATGTGATTGATGAAATGCCCTAAATCATTCCATATAGTCATGGTGACTATAATCCTACAGCTTGGATGAGATCAGAGTTTGAAATCCCTCACATATAATATGAAAACTAACGCCTTCCATTAATATGGGGATAACCAGAGTTCTTATAGAGTTTGGGTTGTTGGGTAAACCCAAGCTCACTCTATACGGATATGTTCGAACCATGGAAATAAGATTTTTGGATTAATGGGTCGGTTTTCACTAGAAACGTTGATTTGTTGAGTAAACTCAAGATCAACGTAGACAGAGGCAAAATTGGGTAGCGTACATTAGATGTACGCGCATCAAGAGTTGATAACCCAATGTGTGTGCATAAATTACGAGTTGATAGCACTAGTCGATAATTGCACCTGTGATGTAACTGGTATGACCGATACCTGCCGATTGATCTAAGGTGGCTTGTTGGGTAAACCCAAGGTCATTTTTAGTAATGTCGGATATCTATGATGCAATTGGTATGACCGATACCTACCGATTGACCTAAGGTGGCTTATTGGGTAAACCCAAGGTCATTTTTAATAATGTCAGATATCGACCCACTAGGACATTTTGTCATAATATTTCTTGGATTCGTAATGAGGGTTATGGATTTTTGAAACTAGTGGGAGCCATATGCATGTCATGCAAGTCCTTATGATCATGCATGTAATTCTATTCTAACATTCTTTCTCTCTTTCTCTTTAGGTTGATTGAAGATGTCTTCCAGTGTGAATTTGCACTCACTTATGGACTCTAATAAATTAATTGGACCTAATTTTCTCGACACGAGAAATCGAGAATTGTTCTCGGATCCGAGGAACTGGCTATGTCTAGATGTTCCACTTCTGATCCAATTCTTGTTGATGCTTCGATGAGGATCGAAAGTTTATCGTAAGCATCTCAAAGACAGTGACATGGCTACCTGTATCATGCTCGCCTCTATGTCACCAGAGCTGCAGAAGCAGCATGAGTCTATGGATGCTCATACAATATTGTTTCATCTTAAAGAGCTTTTCGATGAGCAAGCTCGGTCTGAAAGGTTCGAGACCTCGAGGCTACTCTTCACTACTAAGATGACTCCAAGTTCATCTGCGATGCGATGCATGCGAAGATGAATGGGTATATTGAGAGGTTGGTCGTCTTGGGTTTTGTTATGGATTATGAATTAAGTGTTGACTTAATTTTGGTTGGATTGTCTGATAGTTATTCACAGTTTGTGTTAAACTATCGGATGAACCAAATATTCACGACAATCCCTGAGTTGATCAATCTGCTTAAGATAGCAGAGCAAGCTGTCAAGAAGGATAGCAAGCCAGTGCTCGTGGTGGACTTTACTTCTTCTGGTTCAAAGAAAAAGAAACTGAAGAAGAAAATGTCTAAGAAACCAAAAGGAAGTGCAGCCAAAAAGAAAACCAAAGAAACTGCACCAAAAGGAACTTGCTTCCATTGTGGCAAGACTGACCACTGCAAGCGAAACTGTAAAGTCTATCTGGAAGAATTGAAGCAGAAGAAGGCATCAGATGCCTCAACTTCTTCAGGTATGTTTGTCATCGAGGTTATCATTTTCGACCATAACATATGGGTATTAGATACGGTTGTGGCTCACACATATGCAATGATATGCGAGGCCTCGGGGACGATGAGCGACTCATGAAGGAGAACTAGAGCTGCGTGTAGGAAATGGAGCAAGAGTTGCTGCATTAGCCGTAGGCACTTATTTTTGTCACTCCCGGTGGGCTTGTAATTAAACTGGATGAATGTTATTTTGTACTGTTTTAACAAAGAACATATTATCATTTCTTGTTTAAATAAATTTGGTTTCCATTTGACTTTTAGTAGCAATGGTTGTTCTATTAGTTTGAATGGAATGCTTTATGATACTGGTACATTATGCAATGGAATTTACATATTAGATATGTCACATCCAATTATGAATGTCAATGACACGAAAAGACGTAAACTAGATAATTTAAAATCAACTTACTTATGACATTGTCGCCTTGGCCATATAAATGAGAGACGCATAGCTAAGCTCCATAAGAATGGTAGTTTAGGGTCATTTGATTATGAATCATATGACACATGTTAATCTTGTTTATTAGGCAAGATGACAAAGTTACCCTTTAAGGGAAAGGGTGAACGAGCGACTGGAGTATTAGACCTAATACATTCAGATGTATGTGGTCCGATGTCCATCCATGCTAGAAGTGGTTGTCTTTACTTCATTACCTTTATTGATTATTATTCTCGATATGGGTACCTATATCTGATGAGATACAAATCTGAAGCATTTGAAAAGTTCAAACAATTCAAAAATGAAGTAAAAAACCAACTTGGGAAAAGTATCAAAACATTACGATTCGATCGTGGTGGGGAATACTTAGACCAACAATTTTTAGATTATCTCAGAGATAATGGGATTTTATCTCAATGGACTCCACCTTACACACCACAGCATAATGGTGTGGCAAAAAGAAAAATCGAACCTTGTTAGACATGGTACGATCGATGATGGGCTTTGCAAATTTACCAAAATCTTTTTGGGGGTATGCACTCGAGACAGCTGTTTACTTGTTAAACAGAATTCCATCAAAGACAGTTAATGTTACTCCATATGAGATGTGGACTAACAAAAGACCCTATCTTACTCATTTGAAAGTTTGGGGTTGTCCTGCTTATGTGAAGCGGATACGATCGAGATAAACTTGATGCAAAGTCCGACAAGTGTTTGTTTGTAGGATATCCTAAAGAAACAATGGGATATCAATTCTACCTTGCTGAGGAACAAAAGGTGTTTATTTCAAAGCATGCTGTCTTTTTAGAGAAAGAGTTTCTTTTACAAGAAGACAGTGGGAGCAAAATTGAACTTGAAGAAGTTCAAGATGCTCGACTAGGCGTGATCAACTCGTCGAACTCAAGCTGTGACTCATACAGATGAAGTAACAGTTCAACCTTCTACAACACATGAAGTTCGTAAGTCACGTAGGATACGCTCTATTCCTGAGAGATATGGATTTCTCGTGAATGAACAGAATGACGTATTGCTCATAGAAGATAATGAGCCTACCACCTATGAAGAGGTTCTGAAGAGTTCGGATTCTGAGAAATGGCTTCATGCCATGAAGGCTGAAATGGATTCCATGTATGAAAACCAAGTATGGACTTTGGTTGAGGCACCCGAAGGAATAAAACCCATAGGGTGTAAATGGGTTTTCAAAAAGAAAACCGACATGTATGGTAATGTGATTACCTATAAAGCAAGGCTTGTGGCTAAAGGTTTTCTTCAAAGACAAGGAATTGACTACGACGAGACCTTCAGCCCAGTAGCAATGCTTAAATCTATTAGGATATTCCTAGCCATTGCCACTCATTATGATTATGAGATATGGCAAATGGATGTGAAGACAACTTTCCTAAATGGAAATCTAGCTGAGGATGTGTATATGACACAACCAGAGGGCTTCACGTTCTATGATGGCGAAAAGGTATGCAAACTTCAGAAATCCATCTATGGATTGAAACAAGCATCCAGGAGTTGGAATATCCGTTTTGATGAGGTAATCAAAGAGTTTGGTTTCTTACAAAATCCGGATGAACACTGTGTGTATAAGAAGGTTAGTGGGACTGCAATCGTATTCCTTGTGCTATATGTATATGACATATTATTACTAGGAAACGATGTCTCTATGCTGCAATCTGTGAAGATTTGGTTGTCCAAACAATTTGCCATGAAAGACCTTGGTGAAGCAACTTATATCCTTGGGATAAAGATTTATAGAGATAGATCAAAAAGATTGCTTGGTCTTTCACAATCAACGTACATAGACAAGATGCTAAAGAGGTTTAGCATGGAACAATCCAAAAGAGGGTACCTTCCTATGACTCATGGGATAACACTCTCGAAATCTATGTGTCCTAAGACACAAGATGAGAGGATGCGCATGAATATGATCCCGTATGCATCTGCAGTAGGATCTATCATGTATGCTATGCTATGTAACGAGACCCGATGTATCATATACTCTAAGTGTTACAGTAGATACCAATCGGATCTGGTGAGGGTCCTTTGGGTGGTATCGAGAATATCCTCAATACTTGCGAAGGACTAAGGATGTTTTCTTGGTATATGGAGATGGAAATCTCGGTGGCGAGCATCTGATCTAGTTTTCAATCGATAAGGATGATTCTAAATCCCAATCAGGTTATATATTCACACTGAACGGCGAGGCGGTCAGTTGGAAGAGTTCCAAACAAGAGACAACTGCCGATTCAACAACCGAGGCAGAGTACATTGCCGCTTCAGACGCAGCAAAGGAAGCAGTTTGGATCAAAAAGTTCATTACTGAACTTGGTGTGGTTCCTAGCTGTGATGGGCCCATACAGTTGTATTGTGACAACAATGGGGCTATTGCGCAGGCGAAGGAACCAAGGTCTCATCAACGATCCAAACACGTACTCCGCAGATATCATCTGATTAGGGAGATCATTGGTCGAGGTGATGTCCAGATAGAGAGAATTCCCACAGAGCAAAATATTGCTGACCCTTTGACGAAGCCATTATCACAGAAGAGCTTTGATTCTCATATACTCGCCTATGGTATTAGATATTAAGGCGATTGACTTTAGGTCAAGTGGGAGTTTTTGTTAGAATAGTGCCCTAAAGGCAATCGCCTTTAGTGCGTTTTGTACAAAGTTGTGTACATACTTTATGAATAAATAAAGAAAGACATATTTCATTAATTTGATATTCATTATTTATGAATTGATATTGATCTATAAGCAAATTAATGAAGTCCATGGTACATGACATAGCATGAAGGAAATTGTGATGTGATCATACTACTGAGATTCCTATCATGTGCAATTATGTCAGTATCTAAATTATCCCTAGTCGTAGGATTACTGAAACTGGACATCGTTAATCCGGAGAGATTAGCACATCTCAAGCTCCTTGATTTGATCAAGCAGTGGATCTCAGAAACTGTAAATATGAGATGTTTAGGGTTGAGATGTGTACATTGGATGACCTACTATGAGATCATCAGATGGATGTCCTATTCTAGTGTCAGTGATAATCTCATCATAGCAATGGTGCAAATATCCTTAGACTTGAGGTACTCAAGGATATCTTGGATACTGATTCTGTGCTTTGACTCCATTCCTTGTTGCCTTACACAGGTCGCTCATAGGGTGGTGATTGGGTACAGCTTGAGGTATTCGAAGGTAATTGAGTAGCCAATAAAGGATTCATCACTTTTGTGATAGTAGAAGATGATATCCATGGCCTCTTGTCAGGGTCATTACTTGAAAATCTCTGGCCGGAGTTCATATGTCATGAAGAGTGTCTTCAGTGACATATAAAGTAATGAGTCGTGGGCGAGAAGCGATATCATTTGGACTAGATTTGACGTAGTCAGTCTAGTAAGAGTTGACACTTTGCCCATACTCATAACCAAGTGGGGTATAGCATGGTGAAAGGACGAATTGCACAGTAATTGTCTATGGAAAGGTTCGTGATATGGTTCGTGATGAACATAGGTTCATTCGTCAAACCAATTACTTTCCGGTCAATTAGGGGTTATGATGTGTTGCTAGATACCGCTCATGACTTGCTTGGATTAAGTGTTAATCTAAGTGGCCAACATAACCGGGAACCTAATGGGTCACACGCATAAGAGTGATTCGGATAATTCGTAAAATAGTTTTGGATAGAGATCTAATATATGGAGAGCAATAGAACTAAATGAATCCCGATGAGATTGGGATATGTCCCGATGAGATCGCGACATTGATATTGCTGAAACAGGTCTTCGGTATTTTTTCCATACCGGGACTCGGTAGGACCGACCCTAGTGTGACTGGACCACTTCAGCATTTATAATATATATATATATATATATATATATATATATGTGTGTGTGTGTGTGTGTGTGTGTGTGTGTGTGTGTGTGTGTGTTTGTGTGTGACTAACGTGGAAGGAGTATAAGAAGCTTCTTTTAGCCTTGTCAAAAGTAGCATTTAATGTCTTTAAATAGTTAAAGACAAATGGCCATAAGAAGACAAAATGAGGATGATGGTCGTTGGTATAAAGAGAAGGCTTTAGAATTCAAAGGTTAAGTCTTTGAAAAGTTTAAAAGGTTTAAGTTTCAAAGAAGTTCATCAAAAGCTCTTCACTCTTCTTCTTCTCCAAGCTTCTCCTCCATCGTCTTCTCCTTAGCTCTCCAAGAATAAGGTAAGATCTAGCAGTCTTCACTTTATTCTAGCTATTCCCGGGTCAAAGGGTTTGCCCCGGTTAGGTTCTCCGATCTCTGCGTGGATACCGTTAGAGACAATCTCTTTTGGTCGTTATGGTTTGACATCGTTATATAGACACATGGATCCTGGCTTTCGGGAAGGTCCCGGAACAAAAATTTTTGTTTTCTGCACCGTGTGCATGTGATGCACACACCGGAATTTTCCTACACTCTACACTCTACTCATATTAAAAATTCTAATATGATATTAGAGCAAGTTTGGTCCAGATTTTTAATATCCCAATTGTCCCTTTAGATGTCCAGTTTCAATAGTCCAGTCCGGTTATTGCTGTGTTTATTTCAAGTAACAATTGAATATCTGATTCCAGTGACACTTGAGGGGGAGTGTTAGAATATCTCATATTCATTAAAAATGAAAATGTTAAAGGGTTAATAAATGGTAAAGGCCAACTAACCAAATAGCTAGTTTTATTCATTTTAACAATGGTTGGATTCAAGTCTAATTCTTATTATGGGCTTTACACTTTACTCATATTAAAATTTTTAATTTATTTGGGCTCAATATTACAAAAATTGAACATGGTATCAGAGCAGGTTACTCTTGGGTTAGTCGTCATTACCTCGACATGATAGCCTGTGTCATGTGTTGGGCCTTAAATTAGCCCATACTTAAGGAGGTTGTGTTGAATTATATGTAAGAGTTTGTCCCATATGGAAAGAATATATGGCCTCGAGCATGTATATAAGTCTAGTGAGATACTCTTTCTATCACTAATTGGTTTTATGATTGAATCTTATTTAAGCTTATGTGTTCAATTTATTTAGGCTTAATATTATAAAATATAACATTTTAGCAGAACACTTGATGGGTCACTCTGTCTTCTATGGCATGCATTTTAAATAATTTTTAGTTTTGAATAATAATGAAAACTCTTTATTAAAATGTATCCATTTAATAAAACACATAGTATTTTTAATAACACTAAACTATAATTTTTTTAAGAAAATACATATTCTCTAGTTTATTTCTTATTCTAAGTGACTTTTCTTTATAATAATCATGATTTTAAGAACTTAATTAAGTATATCATATACTAGACCACTTGATTAACATATAGAAAAATATTAATCTTTAGTTTTGAATTACAAAATAAAAGTATTGAAGCGTGTTGTATATAACTAGATAGAAATTTAAATAAAGAGAATTTGGATTGTATAAAGAATTATGTAATACACATCTTTCTTATTATTTGATTATTATAAAATATTTTGTGTAAAAGACATAAGAGGGTGGTTGGTTCCCATGGAAAATGGTAGTATGAATGAGAATGAATATAGTGAGGAATAAAATAAATATAATCATTATAATTACGATGATTTGTTAAAAGGAATAAATGATCATCATTACTATTAATAGTGGTTAGTTTGTTAAAATATTAACAAATAAAATTAATTAATTATATTTAATTGCTAAAAAGAGAAAAATAATTAATTATTTATATCGAAATTAATTAATTATATATTAATTAATTATATTGTAATTAATTAATTAATTATATTTTAATTAATCATATTGTAATTAAGTATATTTTAATTAATTACATTGAATCAATTAATTAATTATATTTAATTAAAAAAGAAAAAAAGACAAGAAAATGCCACGCTGACAATACTTGCTGAAGACCAGGAATGAAACTCATTCCTCTAATCACTGTTTTGAAACCCGGACCGGACCGGTCAGTTCGACCGGTGACCGGTCGGCTATCCGGTCCGGTTAACCACTAAAAACCAGTCTTCAATTGAACCAGTGCGAACCGGTAAGAACCGGTCAATTGACCGGTTCAACCGGAACTGGTCAGACCGGTTGGACCACTGGTTCAATGACACAACTTAAAAGTTAAAAAATACCCTCATTCGGTCATTCCTCTACGACTACGACTCTGTCTCTACCTAATCCTTTGATTAAGGGTTTCGACATTTCCAAAAATCAAGAATCTCCAAGAAGTAAGAACCAAATAGGCTTATCACTGAGGGCGACGATAGCCACAGATGTGCATTTCTTTAAGTTAAGATTTACTTGGAACCAAAGTGCTTTGCAACCGGATCGAAGGATATTTCTCAACTGCAGTGTGGTGGATTCTGATTGTGGTGATAACAAGGAGTACTTTGCAATATTCACAAGGAGTACTGGTGAAGATAACAAGGAGTACTGGTGACAAGGAGTACTGGTGAAGATAAACTTTCGATTCCTGGTAAGTTAAACAATCCTTTCTATATCTTTTTTTAATCTCATTTCCAGTCTTTTTTTCCCCTGGTTTTGTTTTAGTTGCTGATTGTGCGAACTGGATTTGGTTAAACAGTACGTGTGTGTAATTGTGAAGTTTCCAACACTTGATTAATTCGGTGATGAGAGGTACATAATAAACAATAAATATGGATTGTGTATTTGGTAAGGAATTACACACACATACGACTCTTCCCTAAGTAAACTTTACACTGCTGATTCAATTCAACACCCATGTCCCATTTTTCTTGACCTTGTTTTTCTCAAAATCAAACAAAAAGAAAGTACAATAAATGTTAGAACGTACGTATTCTAACTCCAAACTACGTTGATGCTATTGGTTAATGGAAACTTCTTATGTTTGATCTCCATAATTGTGAATTTGGTATGTCTGATTATGTTCAGATTGAAGATTTAAAAAACTAGGATGGGCTGAAATTTTTAGGCTCTATTTTGTTAACTTTTTTCTCATCCCTTTAATCTTGGTTCTCTACTTTTCTCAAAGGTAAGCACTAGTCATTTTCGGTGTTGGTTTTGATGTAGAAAGGTATGGTTTTGATTGCAGAACGAGAGAGTAACACTAAAAAAAATTAAACACGTATACGGTATATCATTTGGAGTCTTATGTATCAATAACAAGTCTTTTTTTTCTTTATCTTGTATAAAGTTCAAACTTTGTGAAGAAATTAGGAATTTAGTTATAAGTACTGTACAATAAATAAAACAAAGAACATGAAAACATCTATATGTTGACGCTTTGAAGGCAAAACCTTTTGTGATCTTTATGCTTAATTATCTTTAACTTCTGCTTTTAGAAGAAAATGACATCCTTTTTGATGCTGTTAGTATGATATTTTAGATCTAGACTTAGCTGGAGATAACATTCTTTCATGCTTATGCAAGAGAATGCGTGCAATGGAAATTTGAAATTGTTACAGAATTATATTTTATATATCATGAACAATCTTTAACTCAATTTTCCTCTAATTTCTTATTCAAAGATTACATATCCTGAACCATCTTTGTTTTATATTTTGTAGTGATGGATATCAATGCTTCTTCTGCACCATCGTACACGTCGTCATCCACTGATCAAAGTTGCAGCCAAAATCCTCGTCAAAGAAGTGATATAGCATGGAAGCATTGTTATGAGGTACAAACAAGTGGAAAGAAACGAACCTTAAAGTGTTTGTATTGCGATCATGCAATTTGTGGTGGCGGGATAAACCGAGTGAAGCAACACCTAGCCGGCATTACTGGTAATGTCAAACCCTGTCCTAAAGTTAAACCAGATGTTCATTTTTTGATTAAAGGACAGTTAATAGAATCATCTAATAGTAAAAAGGAGAAAAATGACTCTAGGATGAATTTGTATGATGTTGAGACTTGTGAGTTAGATGAAGATGATATAGTGGAGATCTCTAACTGAGTTGGTAAAGGAGATGTAGGTGGTAGTAGTAAGAGAAAGAAAACAAATGAAATTAGAAGTTACATGAAAGCCGGTGCTAGTATAGACTCGGCTCAACCTAGCATACAAGCAACACTACTAAGTAAAGAAAGATGGCATGATACTGATATGTCGATTGCATTGTGGTTTTATGATAGTTGTATTCCGATCAATGCTGTTAATTCACCATTTTTTCAGCCTATGATTAGTCGGATTGCAACTATGGGTCATGGATACACAGGTCCGACTTATCATGCATTAAGAGTCCCATTACTTAAAGAAGCTAAAACCCGATGTCGGTTGTCTATGATGCTTTCGCTCTAAATGGGTTGGCGGTTGTATGATTATGGGTGATGGTTGGATGATGGTACGCACAGATCTTTGATTAATTTCTTGGTTTACTGTCCAAATGAGATTTCTTTTATTAAATCTGTTGATGCTTCTAGTATTGATTCTGATGCACAAACTTTATGTAATCTTTTCTCTGAAATTGTTGAGATGGTTGGTGCTAAAAATGTTGTGCATATGGTCACGGATAATGCAAAGAATTACAAAAAGGCTAGAAAATTGTTGTCTCAGAAATATCCTTCGATCTATTAGTCTCCATGTTCTGCACATTGTATCAATTTGATTATGAAAGATATTGGGGAATTGACATCGGTGAAGAATTTGGTAATTCTTGCTTCGAGAATTACAATGTTTGTGTATAATCACAAGTGGCCTCATGGATGGTTGAGAAAACGACCTAGGTGGACTGAAATTATTCATCCCGGAGATACTCGCTTTGGCACACAATTTATTGCACTGAATAGTCTCTACGATCACAAGGAGCATTTGGAAGCTATGGTCGTGAATGCAGGATTTAAGAAATTCCTAAAAACTGAAAAAGGTAGAGAAGTTAAGCAAATTGTTCTAGATAACAACTTCTGGAATAATAGCTTAATTATTGTGAAGATCATGGGCCCGATTATGAGATTGTTGCGTATGTGTGACTCTGATGAGAAGCCTTCGTTAGGCTATATATACGAAGGAATGTGGAGGGCAATCAAGGGCATAAAGGAGCTATTTAGAAACAAAGAGCGCCTTTACAAGCCCTATATTGATATAATCGATGATAGGTGGGATAAAATGTTGCGCAAACGTCTTCATGCAGCTGCATTTTTCTTGAATCCAGCCTTTCAGTATGATCCGGATAGCCCAACTCAAAACCCTTAAGTTTTTTCGGGATTACTTGATGTTGTTGAGAAGTATTTTCCCAGACTTCAAAACATAGTTGAAGAAATCACTACATTTCGGGAGCGCCAAAAAGGTTTCGGGCGATCATTAGCTATAAACAATGCAAAAACAACTCAGCCTGGTATGTATTTTTATTGCTTTTTACTTGAATATTTATCTTCTTGTTTAGTTATAATAAACTCTTAATATTAATTGCATTTATTAAAGGGTGTAAAAATTTATTTAGATGAATGGTGGAGGTGTTTTGGTCGCGATACCGCACTGGCAGCGGTGATTTCGTTAAGATATTGAGTCAGACTTCATCTTCGTCGGGGTGTGAACGGAATTGGAGTGTATTGTAGGAAAATCCCGGGAGGAACATCACATGTTCCAGCAGCGGAAACAAAAATTTTTATTCCCGGACCTTCCCGAAACCGGGATCCGGTGTCAAGATGAAAACTCAAACTGAATAGCCAATAGAGACTATCTCTAAAGGTATCCACGCAGAGATCGAAAACCTAACCGAGTCAAACCCTTTTGACACTGAGAATAGCTAGAATGTAATAAGAGCTGCTAGACCCTACCTACGTCACGGAGAGCAAGTGAAATGAGCTTGGTGGAGCCTTGGAGAAGAGAGAACAATGAGAGCTTGAAGAAGATGGATGAGAGATCAAATCTCTAAGTTTTGCAAAACCTTTCCTTCTCTTCAAAACCTACGACCATCCCTTACATCCAATGCCTCTTCAATGTATTTTAACACTTTAAAACACATACATGAAGCTTGGTTGTGAGACATCCACGTAGAAGGCATAAAATGCCTTAAAAGATAAATAATGATGAGTTTTGACTTTTCAAAACTCATTTCTCCTCTCCTTTTCATGTCTCCACGAATTCAATATATATATATATATATTAATTAATTATTTACTTAATTAATTAACATATATATAATTACTAAGAGGTCGATCAAGCTGGGTCGATCTACCAAACTCTTCGGCCCCCGGTCTTTCAAAGCAAATTCTAAACCTTTCTTAGCAATATTGATGTCGCGATCTCATCGGGACATATCCCAATCCATTGGGATCCATTTAATCCTAATGCTCTCCATAATTAGAACTCGTCCAATTACTATTTTCTGATTCTCCGAATCACTCTTATCGTGTGACCCTTTAGGTTCCGGTTATGTTGGCCACTTAGATTAACAATTAATCTGAGCAAGTCATGGCGGTATCTAGAACACATCATGACCCCAATTGACCGGAAAGTAATCGGTTTGATGAATTCATCACGAACCAGATCACGAACCCTTCCATAGACAATTACTGTGCAATTCGTCCTTTCAACATCCTATACCCCACTTGGTTATGAGTATGGCTAATATGTCAACTCTTACTAGACTAAGTCCAGCCCAAGTGAATCAGTTCCTGTCTCAGGACTCATTACTTTATATGTCCATGAAGACACTCTTCATGACATAGTCATCTTCGCCGAGACTTAAAGTAATGATCCTGACAAGAGGCCAGGGTATCTCTTCTGTTTTTCACAGAAGTGATGAATCCTTTATTGGCTACTCAATTACCTTCGAATACCTCAAACTGTACCCAAGCACCACCCTATGAGTAACCTCTGGAAGGCCACAAGGAATGGAGTCAAAATGCAGGATCGATTCAAGATATCCTTGAGTACCTCAAGTCTAAGGATACTTGCACCATTCTATGATGAGATTATCGCGACATTAAATCCATGTGATGATCTCATGGCGAGTCATCAATGAACTTACTACTACTAGTAAGCATCCATATGTCAACTCTAAATATCTCATATTTACAGTTTACGAGATCCACCGCTTGATCCAATCAAGGAGTATGACATATCTTAGTCTATCCGGATTAATGATGTCGGTCTCATTAATCCTATGACTATGGAGAATTTAGAAACTGACATAATTACACATGATAGGAATCTCAGGAGTATGATCACATCATAATTTCCTTCATGCTATGTCATATATCATGGACTTCATTAATTTGATTAAAGATCAATATCAATTCATAATAAAATGAACATCAAATAAATGAAACATGCCTTTCTTTATCTATTCATAAAAATGCATGCATGACTATGAACAAAAAGCGCTAAAGGGGATTGCCTTTAGGGCACTACTCTAACAATCTCCCACTTGACCTAAAGCCAATCGCCTTGGTATCTAATACCATAAGCGAGTACATGAGAATCAAAATTCTTCTGTGACAATGGCTTCGTTAACGGATCAAGAATGTTACGCTTTCTGTGGGAATCCTCTCGATCGTGACATCACCTCTGCAATGATCTCCGGATCGATGATATCTACTTGAGTACGTGTTTAGATCGTTGGTGAGACCTCGGTTCTTCGCTGAGCAATAGCCCCATTGTTGTCACAATACAACCGTATGGGTCCATCACACTAGGAACCACACCAAGTTCGAAATGAACTTCTTGATCCAACGACTTCCTTTCCGCCTCTAATGCAAAGAATGTACTACGCCTCGATCGTCGAATCGCGAGCGTCTCTTGTTTGGAACTCTTCCAATCGACCGCTCCGCCATTTAGCGTGAAAACATAACTTTGGCGGGATCCGAGTCATCCTTGTCGATTAGGCTGGCATCCGTATGCTCGCTCACTGAGATTTCCATCTCCATATATCAAGAAAACATCCTTAGTCCTTCGCAAGTACTTGAGGATATTCTTGATGACTATCGATGACCCTCACGAGGATCCGATTGGTATCCGCTCGTGACACTCGTGAGCATACGATACATCGGACCTCGTACATAACATAGCATACATGATCGATCCTCTGCGGATGCATACGGGATGCGATCCATGCGAATCCTCTCATCTTGTGTCTTAGGACACATAGATTTCGAGTGTTATCCCATGAGTGATGGGAAGAAACCCTCTCTTGGATTGCTCCATGCTAAACCTCTTTAGCATCTTGTCTATGTATCGATGATTGTGAAAGACCAAGCAACCTCTTTGATCTATCTCTATAGATCTTTATCCCAAGGATATAAGTTGCTTCACCAAGGTCTTTCATCGCAAATTGTTTGGACAACCAAATTTTAGCGATTGCATCAATGAGACATCGTTCCGAGTAATGATGATGTCATCCACATATAGCACAAGGAAAAGCGATTGCATTCCCATTTACCTTTTGTACACACAATACTCATCCGAATTTTGTGAGAAACCAAACTCTTTGATTGACTCATCAAAGCGGATGTTCCAACTCTGGATGCTTGCTTCAATCCATAGATGGATTTACGAAGCTTGCATACCTTTTCGCCATCATGGAAGTGAAGCCCTCTGGTTGTGTCATGTACACATCCTCGCCGATTTCCATTAAGGAAAGCGTCTTCACATCCATTGCCATATCTCATAATCATAATGGCGCTATGGCTAGGAGTATCCGAATGGATTTAAGCATTGCACTGGGTGAAGGTCTCGTCATAGTCAACTCCTTGTCTTTGGCGAAATCCTTTGGCCACAAGCCTTGCTTTGTAGGTAATCACATTGCCATCCATGTCGGTTTTCTTCTTGAAAACCCATTTGCACCTATAGGTTTTATCCTTCGGGTGCATCAACCAAAGTCCATACTTGGTTTATGTACATGGAATCCATTTTGGCTTTCATGGCACAAAGCCATTTTTCGACTCGAACTCTTCGAACCTCTTCATAGGTAGCAGGCTCATCATCTTCTATGAGCAATCGTCATTCTGTTCACTTACGAAATCCATATCTCTCGGGACCGGTCGCATCCTACTTGACCTACGAACCGTGTGTCACGGAAGGTTGAATCTGTTACTTCATCCGAATGAGTGGCAGTCTCGAGTTCAGCGATTGATCGTGCTTGTTTGAGCATCTTGAACTTCTTCAAGTTCGACTTTGCTCCCTTGTCTTCTTGCGAAGAAACTCTTTCTCTAAAAGACAGCATGCTTCAAACAAACACCTTTTGTTCCTTATCAAGGTAGAATTGATATCCATGGTCTCTTTAGGATATCCTACAAACAAACACTTGTCGATTTCGCCTCAAGCTTATCGATGAATCCGCTTCACGAAGCGTGACAACCCCATACTTTCAAATGAGAAAGATAAGGTTTCTGTTAGTCCACATCTCATATGGAGTAACATCAATCTGCCTTAGAGGAACTCATTTAACAAGTAAGCAGTTGTCTCTAGCGCATACCCCAAAGCGATTTTGGTAACTGCGAAACCCATCATTGATCGTACCATGTCCAACAAGGTTCGATTTCTCCTTTCAACCACACCATTGTCTTGCGGCGTGTAAGGAGGAGTCCACCGAGATAATATCCCATTATCTACGAGATAATCTGGCTGTTGGTCTAAGTATTCTCCACCACGATCGATCGTAATGCCTTGATACTTTTACCAAGCTGGTTTTCTACTTCATGTCGAATTGTTTGAACTTTTCAAACGCTTGATTTGTATCTCATCGATACAAGTACCCATATCGTGAATAATCATCGATAAAGGTAATGAAATAACGACAACCACTTACATCATGGATGGACATCGGACCGCATACATCCGAATGTATTAGGTCTAATACTCCAATCGCTTCGTTCACCCTTTCCTGAAGGGTAACTTAGTCATCTTGCCTAATAAACAAGATTCGCATGTGTCATATGATTCATAATCAAATGACCCTAAAGCGCCACTCTTGTGGAGCTTAGCAATCGTGTCTCATTTATATGGCCAAGTCGACAATGCCATAAGTAAGTTAACTTTAGATTATCTCTTTTATGTCTTTTGGTGTCATTGACATTTAAAATTGGATTAGACATATCTAATATGTATATACCATTGCACAATGTACCAGTTCCATAAAGCATTCCATTAGAATTAATAAAACAACCATTGCTACTAAAATTCATATGGAATCCAAATTTATTCGCATAAGAAAAGCAGAATATATTCTTTGTCAAAACGGGTACAAAATAACAATTATCCAATTCGGTATAAGCCCGGTAGGGAGAGACAAAACATAGGTTCCTACGGCTAATGCAAAGAACTCTTGCTCCATTTCCAACACGTAGGTCTACTTCTCCCTTCATGAGTTGCCTCATCGTCCACGAGGCCCCGCATATCATTACATATGTGTGAGCCACAACCAATATCAAATACCCGGATGTTGTGATCGATATGATTAACTTCAATGACATACAAACACAAGTAGTCGAGGAATTTGATGCCTTCTTACGCTTCAAATGACTCAGATAGATTTTGCAATTCGCGCTCAATGGCCATCTTTACCATGATGGAAGCAAGTTCCTTTTGGGGCGACTTCTTTGGTCTTCTTCTTGATGGCGCTTCCCTTTGGTTTCTTGGCCTTCTTCTTCTTTGGGTTCTTTTCTTCTTGGAACTGAAGAAGAAGCACTACTACCAAAGACTTGCTTACTATCACTCTTGATAGTTCCTTTCATTTGTCTTGGAAGATTGATCACTCGGTATTGTAGTAGATATTTGGTTCATCCGATAGTTTAGCACTAGCATGCATAAGCGCCGGACAATCAACCGTAATTAAGTCTATACTTAACTCATGATCCATTGCAAAACCTAAGACGGCCAATCTCTCAATATAGCCATTCATCTTGATGCGTCTTGCATGGCAGATGTCCTCGAGCCATCTTAGTAGTGAAGAGAAGCCTTGAGGTCTCGAACCTTTCGGACCGGGCTTGCTCGTCAAACAGCTCCCTAAGATGAAAAACTATTGTGTGAGCATCCATGGACTCGTCGCTTCGCACTCGGGTGACATCGAGGCAAGCATGATGCAAATCGCCATGTCACCATCCTTAAATGCTTACTATATGCCTTCGATCATCATCGAAGCATCGACAGAAAGTGCATCTGAAGCGGAAAATCTAGGATATATCCCGGACTTTCGGATCGAGAACTATTCTCGATTCCTTAACGATCAAGAAAATTCGGTCCAGTTAACTTGTTGGAATCCATCAGTGAGCGAAGATTCACACTTGACGACATTTTCAAACAACCTACACGAATAGAGAGGAAGAATGTTAGAATAGGAATAGCTGCATAATCATAAGGACTTGAATGATATGCAAAAAGATCTCCCACTAGTTTCATAGAATCCATAACCCTCATTCTGAATCCAAAGAAACAAAGTGACATAATGTCTAGTGGGTTGATATCCGATATTGCTAAGAATGACCTTGGGTTTACCCAACAAACCACAACTTAGGTCAATCGGTAGGTATCGAACATACCAATTGCATCATCGATAACCGACATTGAGAATGACCTTGGGTTTACCCAACAAGCCACCTTATGTCTCGGGAGGTATCAGATATACCAATTACATCTTAGACACAACTATCGATCAGTGCTATCAACTTGTTGATGTGTGCACTTACATTGGGTATCAACTCTTTGATGCGCATACATCCGATGTATGCTACCCAATTTCACCTCTCGTCCACGTTGACCTTGAGTTTACTCAACAAACTAACGCCCAAAGTGAAAACCAACCCATTAATCGAAAATCATATTTTCATGGTTCGAACATATCCAGTATAGAGTGAGCTTGGGTTTACCTAACAACCCATCCTATAAGAACTCGGTTCTTACCATATTAATGGAAGGCGTTAGTTTTCATATACCGAGGAGGGATTTATAAACTCTAGACTCAAGTAGAAGGATTATAGTCACTAAGACTATATGGAATGATTTAGGTTTCATCAATCCAATTGAATCAATCCTTATAATCATCCATCATCCAACTGAGTATGCCATAAGTCGACTTTCATCAAATGCAAGTCGCCTTATTGCATGCATCTGCACACACAAGTCGACTTACAAGATGCTACAAGTGGACTTATAATGAGATCTTGAACAAGTCGACTTATTCTATTGACAAGTCGACTTATCCCAAAAACCTTGAACAAGTCGACTTATTTCATACACAAGTCGACTTATCCGTAAATTTGCTAAAATCTCTAATCGCTAATTTCTCAATCCATGTAAATCCAATTCACAATACCAACATACCTAAGGTAACTTAGATGTACCAATGAACATTTCATTGTACCATGAAAGCCATATATAGTCAAACTATACAAAAAGCTTGAAAATGAGTCATAACTCATTAATTTCCAAATAATTTAGGAACACCCAAATTATCACTTTGAGCATCTCTAACTAGCCTATACCTTATCAAATTACTTCGGCACAAGTCACAAAAATTGTGACGGCCAAAACAAGAAAGATAATGACATACACTAATGAGACACAAAAGTGACCTATTTGGCATCCAAAAAATCTTGGAAAAACAACTTCAAGCAATTCAATTTGGCAATCATACCACATCAAGATAACACATTTCTAATCACATTAAAAATGGTGCAAGGCATTGGAACTGAAAAACACACTCAATCAAGCCAAGTAAAACAGTCCCAACAATTTTCACCAAAACTGTCCAGTTCTGTACATTGCTTGAAATGATCAATGAAACAATTTCAAAAAATCATGAGAAAATTATATAGGTTACTAAATGTTCTGAACATGCTACCTGAATTTTTTCAGGATTTTAGGCCATCAAAAACTCAGTCAACCAAAATAGCAAAACCGATTCCAAAACTGTATTCATCAGCACAGCAATTCCCAACAGTATAGAATAAAATCGAAAATAAATATCCAATCACCTTGAAATCCAATTTCCATGCTCACAGACATTCACCAACATCTTAGAGACATGTGGGTGAAGGAAAATCCAGAAAACAATTTTTCTAGAATTTATTCTTGATTTTATACTACTGTCTGTTCACAGAATCGTTTCAAAAACAGCATCTGGAACCTAGGGAATTATATTAGCAAAACTATATCAAATCAAATCGATAAATTCTGAAAATTCATAGACATATTCTCTAACATGTTATGAACAATCCTGGGCAGAAAATTTTCGAAAACCCTATCTCTATAGCAATTCGAAATCTGGACAGAAAGCATGCTACAACATCACAAGCAATTAGGGTTTATGATCTAGCTTCAGTTAAAGCTTCATACACGACACCAGACTCTCTGATACCACTGTAGGAAAATCCCGGGAGGAACCTTCCCGAAACCCAGGATCCCGGTGTCAGTATGAAAACTCAAACCTGAATAGCCAATAGAGACTATCTCTAAAGGTATCCACGCAGAGATCAGAAAACCTAACCAAAGTCAAACCCTTTTGACCGGGAATAGCTAGAAACAGAATAAGAGCTGCTAGACCCTACCTCTCTCCGGAGAGCAAGTGAAATGAGCTTGGTGGAGCCTTGGAGAAGAGAGAACAATGAGAGCTTGAAGAAGATGGATGAGAGATCAAATCTCTAAGTTTTGCAAAACCTTTCCTTCTCTTCAAAACCTACGACCATCCCTTACATCCAATGCCTCTTCAATGTATTTTTAACACTTTAAAACACATACATGAAGCTTGGTTGTGAGACATCCACGTAGAAGGCATAAAATGCCTTAAAAAGATAAATAATGATGAGTTTTGACTTTTCAAAACTCATTTCTCCTCTCCATTTCATGTCTCCACCGAATTAAATATATATATATATATTAATTAATTATTTACTTAATTAATTAACATATATATAATTACTAAGAGGTCCATCAAGCTGAATTGGTCCCACGGCCTATCGGGCCCCGATCTTTGAAACGACTCAGGAAACCTTTCTTAGCAATATTGATGTCGCGATCTCATGGGACATATCCCAATCCCATTGGGATCCATTTAATCTAATGCTTTCCATAATTAGAACTCGTCCAATTACTATTTTCTGATTCTACGAATCACTCTTATCGTGTGACCCTTTAGGTTCCGGTTATGTTGGCCACTTAGATTAACAATTAATCTGAGCAAGTCATGGCGGTATCTAGCAACACATCATGACCCCGATTATTAGGAAAGTAATCGGTTTGATGAATTCATCACGAACGGATCACGAACCCTTCCATGAACAATTCTTGTGCAATTAGTCCTTTCAACATCCTATACCCCACTTGGTTATGAATATGGCTAATATGTCAACTCTTACTAGACTAAGTCCAGCCCAAGTGAATGGGTTCTGTCTCGGGACTCATTACTTTATATGTCCGTGAAGACACTCTTCATGACATAGTCATGCTCTGACGCCGAGACTTAAAGTAATGATCCCGACAAGAGGTCGTGGTATCTCTTACATTTTTCACAGTGATGAATCCTTTATTGGCTACTCAATTACCTTGAATACCTCAAACTGCACCCAAGCACCACCCTATGAGTAACCTCGGAAGGCCACGAGGAATGGAGTCAAAATGTGAGGATCGATATCAAGATATCCTTGAGTACCTCAAGTCTAAGGATACTTGCACTATTGCTATGATGAGATTATCGCGACATTAAATCCATGTGATGATCTCATGGCGAATCATCAATGAACTTACTACTACTAGTAAGCATCCATATGTCAACTCTAAATATCTCATATTTACAGTTTCTGAGATCCACTGCTTGATCCAATCAAGGAGTATGACATATGCTAGTCTATCCGGATTAATGATGTCCAGTCTCATTAATCCTATGACTAGGGAGAATTTAGAAACTGACATAATTACACATGATAGGAATCTCAGGAGTATGATCACATCATAATTTCCTTCATGCTATGTCATATATCATGGACTTCATTAATTTGATTAAAGATCAATATCAATTCATAATAAAATGAACATCAAATAAATGAAACATGCCTTTCTTTATCTATTCATAAAGTCTGTACATGACTATGAACAAAAAGCGCTAAAGGGGATTGTCTTTAGGGCACTACTCTAACATGTATTTGAGAGGATTTATACTGAGAGGAGGAATCGATTGGAACATCAAAGACTCAATGATCTTGTATTTGTTCATTACAATTTGAGATTGCAACATCGGTAAGGTTTCTTCACTTGTCAATAAATTAGTACTTTATATTATTATCATAAACTAAAATATTTCATTATTTATAGTGGCAAACAAATGAAGAGACCATATGATCCAATTGATTATGAAAGCATTGACAAAGTGCAATTTTGGGTGGTTGATGACCGGGACGCCCGTGGGTCGTTCCGACGCATATCCCACAACAAGGTGGTGCTACGATCGCTACGATCACTAAACACTCGCATGGCATCAATACTATTAAATCCATACATGCAATTCACTAAAAATTAAAACCATAATAATCACTTTCATTTCATAGGAATCAGTCCAAAATATAGACCGATCTATCGGTCCCTACAAATACAATGCAATTATCCCAAAAGGGAGGCGATAAAATGTCTATACTAGGTCATCACAAAATATAAATATCTCTGGTGACCGACCTATAATCCATCGCAACAACGATCACTTAACGCTCACCGCAGTAAAGCGTCTATCCGGAGTGGAGTCTAACGCCGTCTGAAAAATATATTGCAATGTTGGGTGAGTTTGCGAACTCGATGAGAAACCATCATCGATGGTTCACCCAACACATGCATATACACATAGTATATCTCATAGTACACTTTAACGCTTTATAAAATACTATGCACAATTTACACATTATATTGTATCACAACGCTTTTACTTTACTTCATCACATAATTCTCACATTACACTTCACAATTTACACAATTACACTATCACATATCAATTCACGTTTTTCACATATCACTCGCATTCTCAATCTCACTATACACTCAGATGCATATGTATGCAAATTCTCTTATTATAGCGTTGTTGTGTTGAGCGCTTGAGGTTCACATTTTGGCATGTAGGGCGCCCTCTGGGTATGCACTACTGCCCGCTCACTTTAGGAATAGGAGAGCCCTCTGGGTATGCACTATTTCCTTTTAGGCCTTAGGCCCATTCACTGATTATCGAGCTCATAGCTCTGAATCACTATGCTCCAGTCACAACTATTAAATTTACCGCTTATTATCATGCTAGGCATGCACTCACACTTACACAGTCACTAGCACATTTATCTCACTTCACTCACTTGTCACAATCAGAACACTTATTCACAATTATATACACTGATTCTCATTCACATGAATTCACATTTATGTAGATCACACTTGGTACAATCACTAACACTTATCGCATTTAGCTCATTCACTTCACATTTATATCACTCACTTTTACACTTAATTTACACATATTCACAGCACATATAATCACTTAAAAGCTGAGGAACCAACTAGGTTACTCACCTGAAACTTCCGAGCTACTCTTGCTGGAAGTACCAGAATATCCGTGGATTGTCGGTCCAACGGCGCCTCTATAACAACACAAATAATTTCTCATCACTATATACTCAATTAATTGAATTCACTAATGCACATGTCTCCATTCACAATTATATGATGCATTATCATGATTCCCAGCTCTCTAATCCAATCTCACTATCTCTCACTTCATAGCCACAATTCACTATTCACTAAGCTCATCTCATTCACTAAATCCTCAATTGAACTCTAATTGTCACATTATAAAACTTAGGCCACATTCGCTACTAAAATTAACTCTCTCTCGCTAATTTAAAATTTCACTGCTCAAAATTGAATTCTCAATCTCTTCCTCAATCGTAGACCTCATTCTCTAATTCATAACGAATCAAAGTTCACCTCAATCGGAGGTCTACACTAAAAGATATGCTGAAAATTCTCAACTAATTCACTTCAGAAATTCATCCTCGTCGCGACGCATGTCTCCACGTCGCGACGTACAGGTCGCTTCTTCGCAACATCACCTACCACACGTCGCGGCGTCTCAAGCTTCCCGCTCGTCGCGACGTCTCATGGAGCTCGTCGCGACGTCCCAACGATTACGCTCGTCGCGACGTCAAATTAACATTTTAATTTATACGTCGCGACGTGTGACTGGATCGTCTTCTCCGATTCTCATTTTCGCCATTAATACTCTCAAAACTTCATTATAACTCTCTCATCTACCATACTAACACATTAAATGCCATAAATAACCAGTAATAACCATAAATACAGCATTAAACACATAAAACTTACCAAATCACTGAAATCGACGGTAACCCTAGAAATCGCAACCTCCGAAACTCTCCAAGATTCAATCACTCTCTGAATCACTCTCAGATCTCAACCAAAGCATCACCCACACTCAATCACAAACAAAACCTCAGCCACACTGAAGAGAAATCAACGAAATCTCCAAGGAAGAACTCACGATCGTCGACGGCGAAGGAGAAGGGAAAAGGGAAAAAATGTGTTTTACCCTAACTCCCAAGCCACTTATATATATATATATACACTAGGCTGATTTCAACTGAGATTCAAAATCTATCAATCCTCAAACCACTTAGTTTCAATCTCTAATTTCACTGACTCATCACAAATATTCTTAGACGCTTAACTCTAATTTTTCATGCTATTTCTCACTCACTTTCGGAACCAAATTCTCAAATATCAGTCTCTAAGTCAATTTCACGGTCCGAACTCATATCTCTAAAAATTCCGGAAAAATCCCTATAATTCCTCAAAAATGTAAAACACTCACTTCTATATTCACTTTGAAGTTTTCACTTCTCTAATACTCAAATCTCACTCAAATTCAACTATACCACTCAATACTCTTTAAATTCTCGATCTAATCGCAATTTAACTAATTCAACCATTCAATTCACTTTATTCCTCAATTCTCAATAAATCACATTTCACTCAACTCTCAGTCTAACTAATTGACTGCTCAATTTCACTTATCGCTTAATTCTCAATCACTCATAATTCACATAATTTCCACAATTCACAACTCAACTTAGATATCACAATTAAATGCTGGAATAATCATGAATGCATGTCACTATGATGCATGTGCAATTAATCTCATTTATCACTGATGCAAAATCACTATACGTGCAAACTAAATATGAATGCACTCACTACTCAAGCCATCCAAATTACCGATATGCCCTCACATCGGTAACGGGATGTTACAATTCTCCCCTTCTAATTAAAATTTCGTCCCGAAATTTACTTACCGATTGGTCGAATGATGATGTACCGTCTTGCCTCATGTGCTCCTCAGTCTCCCAAGTTGCTTCCTCTGATGAATGGTTTTTCCAAAGGACTTTCACCAATGGAATCACCCTGCTCCTCAATTGCTTGACCCTCGCTCCGATAATCTGCACCGGTTCCTCAATATAACTCATATCACTCGCTATCTCAATCTCATGGGCCGGGATCACATGCGCTGGGTCTGAGCGATATCTCCGGAGCATACTCACATGAAAGACATCATGCAACTGGGACATCTCACTAGGCAATCTCAGTCTATAGGCCAATGGTCCAATCCTCTCAGTAATCTCATAGGGACCAATATATCTGGGACTCAACTTGCCTCTATGGCCAAATCTCAACACTCCTCTCCAAGGTGACACTCGGAGGAAGACTCTATCGCCTACACTGTACTCCATCTCACGCCGATGCTGATCCACATAACTCTTCTGTCTATCCTGAGCCGCCTTGATGCGACTCCGAATCACTCTCACTTTATCCACTGTATCCTGGATCAGCTCGGGACCCTCAAGCATCCTCACACCCTCTTCATCCCAGTAAAGAGGTGATCTGCACAGTCTGCCATGCAAGGCCTCATACGGTGTCATCCCAATACTGCTCTGATACTGATTATTGTACGCAAACTCTATCAGAGCCAAGTACTGATCCCAAGAACCCCTGAACTCTAATACACAAGCTCTCAGCATATCCTCAACAGTCTTGATAGTCCTCTCACTCTGCCCATCTGTTTGAGGATGAAACGTTGTACTAAAGTTCAACCTTGAACCCAACGCTGACTGCAGGCTCCTCCAGAACCTCGAAGTAAATCTGGGATCCCGATCAGACACTATAGACACTGGGACCCCATGCAGTTGCACTATCTCTGTCACATACTTCTGGGCCAACTGATCGAGAGTATTGTTCTCTCGCACTGGCAAGAAATGAGTCGACTTGGTCAATCGGTCCACTATGACCCAGATCGCATCACACTGTCTCGGCGTCCTCGGCAATCCCATAATAAAATTCATAGTGATCCGTTCCCACTTCCACTCCGGAATGGGTAACGAATGCAGTCTCCCAACTGGGGCCTGGTGCTCAGCCTTAACCTGTTGGCACGTCAAACACCGAGAAACGAACTCTGCCACTTGCCTCTTCATACCTGGCCACCAAAAATGCAACTTCAGAGTATTATACATCTTAGTGACACCAGGGTGCATCGCATAAGCGGCCACATGCGCCTCCTCTAAAATCTCTCGTCTCCGCTCATCCACATCAGGCACACACAATCTCTTGTTAAGTCAAACCAGACTTCACGTATTAAATAATTTTGATGACAAACAAAGAGAAATATACAAATGAAAAGTAGATGGACGCATGAGAAGTGAAAAAAAATGAAGGAGAAAATCACCAAGTAAAATCACCAAGCAAAAGCATTTTAAGCTTTACAAACGGAAGCGCATTTAAAGCTTTACAAGAGAAAAGCAGCCGATACAAAAATTAGACATAAGCTTTACCAGAGAAAAGCAGCCGATACAAAAAAAATCAAACGGAAGAAAGAAACATCAGTTTGAGTTAGTTACGGAGTCAAACTGAATAACCGTTTCTTTCAAGATTCAAGAAGCAGATATTCAAGAAACAGTTAAAGACCCGACTATAAATAAGAGTCGAGATTGAAGAGGAAACAACTTTATGCAACTTTATGAAACTTTATGAAACTCTGAGTATTCAACTTTTGATTTTCAGATTATCTGTGAGAAAAATTGTGAACTATATTTCGAGTGAACAGTGTTAAGAGCATTTTTATTGTTACAAGCTCTTTACTATTCTTTCAAATTAGAAAGTGTTACAGATAGCCTCAAGAGGCTAAGAGTAAAAGAATACTTGCGTAAAGAGACCGGAGAGGCTCAATCGAAAGAATACTTGTAAATGCTCGAGATAGTGAAATCTCGTAAGATATATCGAGGATCGGACGTAGCCACGGTTTGGGGTGAACCAGATAAAGCCGCCGTGTTTCTTTCTACTCTCATATTACTTATATCGTATTCTTCAAAATTAACAAAGTTTTTCAAACTAGTTACGAATTGATTTACGATAAGTTTTCGAAAGAACAAGTAATTTTTAAGGGATTAAGAAAAGTTTATCACAATTCAACCCCCTTCGTGTATCTTGATCATATTATTGTTCAATATATTAACGTGTGATTCACTTCAATTGGTATCGAGCTCGGTGTTCAAGAATCACTCTAAAAAGTGTGAATTAAAGAAAATGGTGGAATCACACACGATATTGTCGAAGGAGCTTGATCACTAGACCTCCAAAGATTCAATGGTGAAGACTACCACTATTGGAAGGACCGGATGAGATTGTTTATCGAATCTACTCACATTGACCTTTGGGACATCATCGAGAACGAACCATACACACGAAGATGATGATAAAATCCAATTCCACGAGAAAGATGGACAATGAAAGGTAAAGCAAGATTTCAACTAAACTCCAAGGCAAAATTTTTCTTGAGTTCAAGAATGAGTAGAAGCAAGTATGACAAAGTTCACGGATGCGACACTGCCAAAGAAATGTGGGATACATTATCAATTTCACATGAAGGAACAAATCAAGTCAAGGAGTCCAAGATAAGCATTCTGGTGCATCAGGACGAGTTGTTCAAAATGAAAGAAGAAGAGACCATTGATCAAATGTTCGAAGATTTCAAACAATTGTTAATGGGCTAAAAGCTCTTGGAAGAACGCATAATACAGTCAAGACCATGTTCGAAAGATCTTGAGGAGTCTGCCAAAAAGATGGAGACCCAAAGTAACTGCTATAAAAGAAGCCAAAGACTTAAGCGTACTGAAGCTTGATGAATTGCTTGGATCGTTGAAGATACACGAAGTAGAGCTTGATGCGTAAGATAAGCCCAAGAAAATAAGTCCATAGCGCCAAAGAAGTCAAAAGAATCACAAGATCCGAAGAAGAAGACAAAGAGGAATACATCAAAGGCATTAAAGATTGAAGAATCAAAGGATGATGATTCCAGAAGTCGAATCAATCAAGTGATGAAGGCGATGAGCTATCTTTCATTTCAAGAAAGATAAGAAGAATGTGGAAAAGAAGTCCAAAGGAAATTCAACATTCGGAAGGAACAAATGCAAAGACGATGGAAAAGTTGAAAGCATCTATTACATGTTATGAATGCAATAAGCGGGACATTACAAGTTCGAGTGTCCAATGTTGAAAAGACAACCCAAAAGAGTAGAGATAACAAGAAAAGCATGATGGCAACGTGGGAGGATCTGGATTCATCGTAATCGATACAAGCTCGTAAGCGTCGTAACATGCTAACATATGTCCGGTAGTCAAGAAGAAAGTGATGAAGAGGTAACTTCTAGCCATGATAATATACAAGATGCATACTCGTAATTGTTAGAGGATTCTCATGCTATTCGAAACGGTACAAGTTGTTGAAGAAGAAATATGTAGAAAACCTCAAACATACTCATGAGATAGAGAGTGAGAATATAAATCGAGAAAGCAAGTTAAGGAACCGAATAACAACAAGGTTATAGATAGATCAGAAGAGATTAAGCAGTTGAAGGCGAGAATCAAAATCTTTCGATTGATCTAGCTAAATTTACGATAGTACAAAAAGATGAATGAAATGCTAGGAAAATGCGGACATCCGAGTGATAAACTGGATTAGGGTTTGCTAAAAATAAGTCCCAAAGATTACGTGAAATCAATTGTTCAAAAGATAAGAAAAGATATCAATCAGTTTTCAAAAGGTCATCAACGCTTTCATTCTACGCCTTATTATCATTCATTACACCATACTAACCTAAAGGACCCAAGAGAATCTGGGTACCTAAAACAAGATAATATCTCCTGTAAATCCTTCTTTGGAAGAACCAAAGAAGCACCATTGATATTTGGACGGTGGATGCTCGCGTCACATGACGGAGAAAGGTCTATGTTCCTAGATCTTCAGGACAAGAAAGGAGGTTCGGTAACTTTTGGAGACAACAAGCAGGGCAAGATAATCGGGATTGGTAAGATTGGTAAGAATTCTCATGCATGCATTAACAACGTACTACTAGTTGATGGTCTAAAGCGTAATTTGATAAGTATTAGTCAATTATGTGATTCTGGTTTTGAAGTTACATTCAACCAAAACTTTTGTGAAGTCAGAAACAAAGATGGTTCTATCTTCTTTTCGGCCAAAAGACGAAACAATCTTTACAAAATTGATTTAGATGATTTTCAGTCTCAAAATATTTCATGTTTTTATCTATCAAGAAGAAAGAGCGATCCGCATAAAAAACTAGGTCATGTCAGTTTTAAACATATTTCAAAACTTTTGAAACATGATTTGGTAAAAGGTTTGCCACAAATTTGTTTTGACAAAGATTTCTTTTGTGAAAGTTGTCAGAAAGGGAAACAAGTTAAAACCTCTTTCTCTCAAAACATTTCAGTAACTTCATCTAGACCACTAGAGTTGTTACATATGGATTTATTTGGTCCAACAAGGACAATAAGTCTTAGTGGAAAGAAGTATGGACTTGTCATTGTTGATGATTTTACAAGGTTTTGTTGGATACTTTTCCGCACATAAAGATGAATCTTTCAAGTGCTTTAGAAACCTTTCCATGAGGTTACTGAGAATGAAAAGGAGTGTCTATAGCCAAAGATAAGGAGTGATCATGGTGGAGAATTCGAGAATGAGAAATTTAGAGTATTCTCGAAGAAAATAGAATTTTCCATAACTTCTACGCCCAAGGACTCCGCAGCAGAATGGAGTTGTTGAAAGGAAGAATAGGACGATTCAAGAGATGGCAAGAACAATGTTGTGCGAGATGAATCTTCCTAAATATTTCAAGCGGAAGTCATCAATACAAAGATGCTATATTCGAATAGAGTGTTCTGCGACCAATATCAAGAAAACTCCCATGAGTTGTGGAATGGAAGGAGACCAAACATTTCTTATTTCCATCCTTTCGGTTTGCAAGTGCACTATTCGAACACAAAGGAAGTTCGGACAAGTTTGATGTAAAGACACTTTCGTGAATATTTCTAGGTTATTCCTCACCTCAAAGGCATTTAGAATCTACAACCTCATCTCAAAGATTGAAGAAACTATTCATGTCAAGTTCGATGATAGCTCTCAACCCAATAAGGAAGAGGAATCGATAATGATGTTGTCACAATGCCTTTGACTTGAGTACAAAGAAGTATCTTCATCGAAACACTATATGACGAAAAGAAAGACATTTCAAGAATTTGGAGTTAAAGAAAGATCGAGATACAAAAGTTCTCATCCTAAAGAGTCAATCATTGGAGAAACCTCGAAGGTGTTCAACAAGGTCCAAGTTCGTAAGAGAAGCCAACGTGGCATTTATATCTCAAGTAGAACCTAAGAAGATTGATGAAGCTCTAAAAGATGAAGCATGGATACTAGCTATGCAAGAGGAGTTGAATCAATTCTATAGAATAAAGTCCGGTCCTTAGTTCCTAAACACGAAAAGAAATCCATTATTGGTACTAGATGGGTATTCAAGAATAAGCTAGACGAATCGGGAAAAGTAAGTCGCAATAAGGCAAGATTAGTAGCACAAGGCTATAATCGCAAGAAGGAATAGACTACAATGAGACATATGCTCCAAAGAGCAAGACTTGAAGCAATAAGGATACTACTTGCATATGCGGTTTGCCATGACATAAAGCTTTTTCAGATGGATGTAAAAAGTGCATTTCTGAATGGTTTTATAGATGAAGAAGTTTATGTTAAGCAACCTCTCGAATTTGAGGACATAAAGTATCCAGATCATATCTACAGACTTTATAAAGCCTTATATGGACTGAAACAGGCCCCTAGAGCATGGTATGATCGTCTAAGTTCATTTCTTATAGAAAATGGATTTACTAGAGGTAAAGTAGACAAAACTCTTTTTAGAAAGAACTTGAGTAATTATTTCATTATTGTGCAAATTTATGTTGATGATATTATTTTTGGTGCAACTTCAAAAAGGTTATGCATGAGTTTTGAAAATCTGATGAAAAATGAATTTGAGATGAGCATGATGGGTGAGTTAAAATTCTTTCTTGGATTGCAAGTAAAGCAAACTAAGGATAAGATTTTATTCATCAACAAAATATCTTAAAGAATTGTTGTCTAAGTTTGATATGTGCGATGTTAAACATATGTATACCCCGATGCATCCTTCAAACTTGTTGTCAAAAGACGAAAGTGGTAAGAAGGTGGATCAAACCCTATTTAGAGGATGATTGGTTCTTTGCTTTATCTTCTGACAAGTAGACGACATTCTATTCAAGGTGTATGCTTGTGTGCAAGGTTTCAGCCGATCCTAGAGAATCTCATTATATTGTAAAATGAATTTTGAGATATCTCGCAGTACTACCGATCTTTGCTTAATGTATGAGAAAGGTAAAAATTTCAGGTTGAATGGATATTGCGATGCGAACTATGCCGGTGATAGGATCGAAAGGAAGAGCACGAGTGGTGGCTGTCACTTTCTTGGACCAAACCTAGTGTCATGGTCAAGCAAGAGACAAAGCTCGATTGCATTATCAACTGCCGAAGCTGAATATATGTCTGCCGCAAGTTGTTGTTCACAAACATTGTGGATCAAGTATCAATTGGAGGACTACTCAATACAAGAGGAAGAGATTCCAATATACTGCGATAACACCAGCGCCATCAGCTTGTCAAAGAATCCAATTCAACACTCAAGGGTGAAGCACATAGAAGTCAGACATCATTTCTTGAGAGATTACGTTCAGAAGAAAGTCGTCAGTCTACAATTCGTGGAAACAAAATATCAGTGGGCGGATATCTTCACAAAACCACTAAGTGAAGATCGCTTTAAAGAAATCAGACGCAACCTCAATATGGCGATGGTTACGGACCATTCATCTGGTTTTTCATAAAGACAAGAAAGACAGACGGAGGAGTTAACTGACCATTCATCTGGTTTTTCATAAAAACAAGACAGATAGACGGTAGAGTTAACAGTTTGATCATCGATTTTCAAAAGAAAAAGCGGTGAAACAAAGGAGTTAACGGCGTTAGGCGGTTTGAGATATAAAACTTCCTTCACAAGAAAAAGTTTTAAAGGGAAAAAGCTGTCAGATCATCGAGAAGTACAATCGTTCTAGAATTCGCTATAATATCCCTAAAACTGACTTTTGGGATTTCTACCGAATTCAGAAATTGCTAGTTCTCTTAAATCTCTCTGAAATTTCTTCAAGCAAGTTCCTACTCAATCGTAATCGGCAAGATGAATGTCAAGCCTATTTTGCGAGTTGATCCAGATCAGTGGGAAGATTGGTAAACTTCAAGAACTAAGAAAAGAACAGATGGATATAGAGTAGGAGATAATGGCGGCAGGATGGAGAAACTTCTTTCAAATACGAGATGAAGTCTATCTCCAAGAAGTTTATGAGTTCGGAAGAATACTAAATCGAAGAGACGATACAATCGTGTCGTATGTAGACACACACTCTGTTATAGTAACGAAGGAGTTACTGGAGAAAGTCACTGAATGTCCGATGGATGGAGTTCAACTCACTAACATGGCGAAATGGATGACTAAGCTCAAGATGAACGAAGATGAAGTTAGTCGTCAACTTTATGGACAAAATAACCCAACTGAAAGGAGAGCCTCTTGACTGGTACCAAAGGCAAGAGTATTGTTCGTGGTTCTAAGTGACTGTGTTTTACCAAGAATAGGTTCATGACATCAGGTCACTACCCTGGATGAACATACCCGCAACGACATCCGGAGACTCCTGCGCCTCCTGCCGAGTCATAGCATAGACTCTGGCCTGGGACCGCTGACCACTACTCTGCCCCTCAGATCTCATCACTGATCCCTCTGCTCTGCCTCGGCCTCTAAACCCAAATCCGCCTCCGCTGCTCACAGATCAGAACCATCGCTCGACCTACCACCATAGCCGATCGGGCCTCCACGATAAAAGGGCACTTTGAGTCGGTGGTCCATCGAACCACACTTGGGGCATGCTCCAGTAGCCCTCCAGCACTCACCACTTTGCCTCCTCTCACAGAACTCACACAACGGATACTCGTCCCAACCTCTAAAACCTTCTTTGCGGCCACCACTACCGAGCAAACTCCCCTCTGTCCAATCTGGATCGCTGCCTCCGCCAGACGACCTGAAAGTCCTGGCCTGACGCTTGCTGGACACTCTACCCTCATCGCCTCGACCATCGCTGGTCTCTTGCCATTGGGGCCTCGACCAGGCTTCGGCTCTTTCGCCTCAATATTTGCTCTATCCCACCGCCACGCCTCAACTCAAAGAATGAACCCATATCTGCTCGGGCCAAACGGGTACGGACCTCAAAATTGAATCCGCCCTCAAATCTCCGACATCCGCGGACTCAGAGTAATCGGGGAAGATCATAGCCCACTAACTCATTGAACTGGACCTCATAGTCCGCCACTGACATCTGCCCCTGTCTCAGTTCAAGGAATTCCTGCATCTTCATCTCTAAATAGACCTTGGGCATATAATTATCTCTGAAAACCCGCAGGAAATCCTCCCATGTCAATAAACAGGGCCTGGTGGAACTGCCCGGAACAGTCTTCCACCATCGGTAAGCCGGACCCTGAAGCAACGACACTGAGTAGTCAAAGCGCTCCTCTGCATCACAGTCCATCTGGTCCAGGACTCTCTCAGTCCTCTCTAACCATCCCTCAGCCTCAGCAGGATCGGTGCTACCGAAGAAGTCAACCGCTCTCTGCTTGCGCAGTAAATCAAACCTCCGCTCCCGTCTCATGGGAACTCGGGGAGGCAACTCATCAGGATGAGGCATAGGGGACTCTCTACTAGCTCCCACGGATCTAGGGTCAGCTGGTTGATCCACTTGCTCTCCAAAAACAGATGACCTACAATAAAATCACAATTTCGATCAATTACCGCTTTTCATACTGAAATTCAGGCCTAAAATATTCTATGCCCAAAAGATGCCAAACCATGCTCTGATACCACCTAATGTAGCGCTCCCTCACCGTAGGGTACACACCGGGACGCCCGTGGGTCGTTCCGACGCATATCCCACAACAAGGTGGTGCTACGATCGCTACGATCACTAAACACTCGCATGGCATCAATACTATTAAATCCATACATGCAATTCACTAAAAATTAAAACCATAATAATCACTTTCATTTCATAGGAATCAGTCCAAAATATAGACCAGTCTATCAGTCCCCTACAGTCACAATGCAATTATCCCAAAAAGGGAGACTGATAAAATGTCTATACTAGGTCATCACAAAATATAAATATCTCCAGCTGACCGACCTATGATCCATCGCAACACTTGATCACGAACGCTCACTGCAGAAACGTCTATCCCGGAGCTAGAGTCCTAACGCTGTCCTGAAAAATATATTGCAATGTTGGGTGAGTTTGCGAACTCAATGAGAAACCATCATCGATGGTTCACCTAACACATGCATATACACATAGTATATCTCATAGTACACTTTAACGCTTTATAAAACACTATGCACAATTTACACATTATATTGTATCACAACGCACACTTTACACTGTCACATAATTCTCACATTACACTTCACAATTTACACAATTACACTATCACATATCAATTCACGTTTTTCACATATCACTCGCATTCTCAATCTCACTATACACTCAGATGCATATGTATGCAAATTCTCTTATTATGACGTTGTTGTGACTGAGCGTCAAGGTTCACATTTTGGCATGTAGGAGCGCCCTCTGGGTATGCACTACTGCCCACTCACTTTAGGAATAGGAGAGCCCTCTGGGTATGCACTATTTCCTTTTAAGCCTTAGGCCCATTCACTGATTATCGAGCTCATAGCTCTGAATCACTATGCTCCAGTCACAACTATTAAATTTACCGCTTATTATCATGCTAGGCATGCACTCACACTTACACAATCACTAGCACATTTATCTCACTTCACTCACTTGTCACAATCAGAACACTTATTCACAATTATATACACTGATTCTCATTCACATGAATTCACATTTATGTAGATCACACTTGGTACAATCACTAACACTTATCACATTTAGCTCATTCACTTCACATTTATATCACTCACTTTTACACTTAATTTACACATATTCACAGCACATATAATCACTTAAAAGCTGAGAAACCAACTAGGTTACTCACCTGAAACTTCCGAGCTACTGTCTGGAAGTACCAGCAATATCCGTGGATTGTCGGTCCAACGGCGCCTCTATAACAACACAAATAATTTCTCATCACTATATACTCAATTAATTGAATTCACTAATGCACATGTCTCCATTCACAATTATATGATGCATTATCATGATTCTCAGCTCTCTAATCCAATCTCACTATCTCTCACTTCATAGCCACAATTCACTATTCACTAAGCTCATCTCATTCACTAAATCCTCAATTGAACTCTAATTGTCACATTATAACACTTAGGCCACATTCGCTACTAAAATTGACTCTCTCTCGCTAATTTAAAATTTCACTGCTCAAAATTGAATTCTCAATCTCTTCCTCAATCGTAGACCTCATTCTCTAATTCATAACGAATCAAAGTTCACCTCAATCGGAGGTCTACACTAAAAGATATGCTCAAAATTCTCAACTAATTCACTTCAGAAATTCATCCTCGTCGCGACGCATGTCTCTACATCGCGACGTACAGTCCGCTTCTTCGCAACATCACCTACCACACGTCGCGGCGTCTCAAGCTTCCCGCTCGTCGCGACGTCCTAACGATTACGCTCGTCGCGACGCCAAATTAACATTTTAATTTATACGTCGCGACGTGCGACTGGATCGTCTTCTCCGATTCTCATTTTCGCCATTAATACTCTCAAAACTTCATTATAACTCTCTCATCTACCATACTAACACATTAAATGCCATAAATAACCAGTAATAACCATAAATACAGCATTAAACACATAAAACTTACCAAATCACTGAAATCGACGGTAACCCTAGAAATCACAACCTCCGAAACTCTCCAAGCTTCAATCACTCTCTGAATCACTCTCAGATCTCAACCAAAGCATCACCCACACTCAATCACAAACAAAACCTTAGCCACACTGAAGAGAAATCAACGAAATCTCCAAGGAAGAACTCACGATCGTCGACAATGAAGGAGAAGGAAAAGGGAAAAATGTGTTTTACCCTAACTCCCAAGCCACTTATATATATATATATATATATATATATATATATATATATATATATATATATACACTAGGCTGATTTCAACTGAGATTCAAAATCTATCAATCCTCAAACCACTTAATTTCAATCTCTAATTTCACTGACTCATCACAAATATTCTTAGACGCTTAACTCTAATTTTTCATGCTATTTCTCACTCACTTTCGGAACCAATTCTCAAATATCGCCTCTAAGTCAATTTCACTATCAGAACTCATATCTCTAAAAATTCGAAAAAATTCCTATAATTCCTCAAAAATGTAAAACACTCACTTCTATATTCACTTTGAAGTTTTCACTTCTCTAATACTCAAATCTCACTCAAATTCAACTATACCACTCAATACTCTTTAAATTCTCGATCTAATCGCAATTCAACTAATTCAACCATTCAATTCACTTTATTCCTCAATTCTTAATAAATCACATTTCACTCGACTCTCGGTCTAACTAATTGTTGCTCAATTTCACTTATAAGCAATTCTCAATCACTCATAATTCACATAATTTCCACAATTCACAACTCAACTCAGATATCACAATTAAATGCTGGAATAATCATGAATGCATGTCACTATGATGCATGTGCAATTAATCTCATTTATCACTGATGCAAAATCACTATACGTGCAAACTAAATATGAATGCACTCACTACTCAAGCCATCTAAATTACCGATATGCCCTCACATCGGTAACGGGATGTTACAATTCGAGTGGAGAGCTTGATGCTGATGAGATAGAAGATATGCTTGAAGAAGAATTATCTAATGAAAATTTGCAGCCATCTCGAGGTTATATAAGAAACTACTTAATTTTTAATTGTAATATTATCTACCTGTTTATTATTTCACATTATTTAATTGAACTCTTTTTGTTTAGGTGATGAAGAAGACATAAATAGGATCAATGATCACATTGATTTAACAACTTTTGCTGTCGGAACCTCGAGTTCCAATGATGGTGAAGTTGCTCGTATCTTAAGGCAACAAAGGAATCACCTCATTGATGAAGATGATGATTTGTAATGTGACTTTATTAAAATACTTGATGGTGGATTGTTTAATTTGATTGATGTTAATTTCATTTGGACTCGATCAAGTGGTTATTATTTGGGATAATTGTTGACTTTGTTGTCTTGTTTTAATAGATGTGTTAGACTCGGATTTGGTTATGATATTAAATATTTAGACACTTTTTGGTGGATTTTTTGATTTTGCGTTGGTTGATGTAATTATTTTGACATCTAGTCATAATATTTTAGTTATTATTTGAGAACAATTATATGATTGATGATTGAAAATTTTATTTATATTTATTTATATTATTTGGCATATTTTTCTTTTTTAAAATATTATTAATATTATATATAATTAAATATTATTATTACGTAATTATGACGTCACACCGGTTCGACCAACCGGTAACCAGTAAAGCTTCCGATTCGATGTCCGATCCGGGTTTCAAAACCTTGCCTCTAATATATCGAGGATATGAACGATTCCTTGAAAGTCAGATATTTTCTATAATCATAATATGAAAGCAACCACTTATATTCATTCTATACCTACTGATTGATTCCCAAACCCATGAATCAAGTACCAACTTCCTAATTTAAGAAATCTTTAAAATTAAAAAAATAGTTTTTAATTAAAAAAAACTTCTTCTCTTAATTTTTGCTTAAAAAGCAATGATGACATAAACATCAGACTTAGATTAATCATCATCATCATCATCATCACCCAGTCTGAAATCCCGCAATGAAGCAGGGTCTGGAGAGGTCCGATAGTACGCAGCCTTACCCCTACATAGTAGAGAGGCTGTTTCCGGTAGACCCGCATGCAAATGAGACAATATAAGAATGATGTGAAATACAGAAACAATAAAAATAAAAAGAAAAAAGAGAGGGAATACCTGAAGGAGGATAGATCTGCAAGAACCTAGTATTATATAAAGTCCATCCCTTTTTGTCACTCACCAAATAAGGGGATTGGGTAACTGGAACAGTTAATCCTTTACCCTTATTCGATTCCGCCAAATTTTTCTATTCTGAACAACTACCTCATTAAGGGATAACTCTGACATATCCGCCTTGATCACTTCCCGCCAATTCTTGTACGGCCTCCCTCGCCTCCTCTTATAATCACTAAGTGTTATGCCCTCACAGCTCCGTACCAGAGCGTCGACGGGCCTCCTCCGCACATGCCTATACCACCGAAGCCTAGTCTCTCTCAACTTGATTAATCAAATGTTAATAATATAATAACTCAAATTATCTTTTAAATTTGATTTAAACTAATTAAATTTGACTTAAATTAATAACTTAAGATACAACAATAACACCTAGCAAAAGTTTCGTTGGAATGCGGGATCTAGGGAAATTAATAAATTAATATAATTATAATAAATTATTAATTTGAAACAAATTTAATTAGTTCAGTTTGAATTTAAAAGTTAAGTTGAATATGTCATGTGGACAATATTTGATTAATACAAGAGTGCTATTCTTGTGGATCGTTTGAAAATAATCTCTTTATTAGTTAAGGATACAGTTGCGTACTACTGAATTTCTCTAACTCTCATGAACCTATTATATTTTTTCTAAATTATTATTGTTTTTTACAAGTGTGATATTCACGATACATGCAATTCATTAATGGAATTCTAAGAGGAGTTTTTAGAAAAGTGAAATTTAGATTGAGTTTTAAAAGAATTTTAAAAATTATAGAATTTTTTCATGATTTCTTAAACTATATGGTCTCGTTTAGTAACCGATAATGAAAAGTGAAAATGGAAATGCAACTTGCATTTTTTCTTTTAGTTGTTTGGTTACGATAATAGATAAATAGGAAATGACAAAATTGAAATTAATCTTAAATAATCTAGGACTTTTATTCTTACAAAGATGTAAGTATATGTTGAAATGAAAATTTTGGAATAATAGATAAAGATATTATTAAAATACTATCCAGTTTTATCAAAATATTATGGAGATATTATTAGGACATCATTAATATTATCTTTTATATTATTTTTAATAATTGTTTGATTTGTCTTATCGATACTTTTTATCATAAAATTATTCATATTTATTTTAAAATTAATAATTTTATAAATCATCAAATTTTTATTAATTATTTATAAAATATAAATATTATAATTAACTATGTAAAAATTATATAATAACTAAATATAAGTACAAAATCAAACACAAGTATAATTATTGACTTCTATAATTTCATTTGTAATGCTTACATAATAATCTCACTTTTTATTCTTATTCTCATTTTATTGTACTTCTGATTCTTCATTATTGGTTACAGACGAGACGCAAGGGAGTTTCTTTATCTTAATTTTATTGTTTTAATTTATTTTAAAATAGTTTCATAACGACGGCGTTTGATGTCTATTATTACTGTCGAACCCCTTGCTTCTTTTTCCTTTTCTTAAGAACAAGAGAACTGTAAAAACCACTCGCGGTGCGATTCAACTGAACGGAAAGCCCAGCTCTATCTAACAAACTTTTCCCATCTTTCCGTTACTAGGGTTTCTGTGATTATCATCTCCTTCAACAATGGCGATGGCTGCTCTCAGGCGCGAAGCCCGGCGATTCGCCGCTAGCCCTCTCTCTAATCCTCACCCAATCGCCGCCGCAATCCGATCCTCTGTCATCTCCGAGTACGATTCCATTTCCCTTTCATGAATATGAATGGATTGGATTTATTTGCACTTTGATCTTCTTCTTCTTTTATATATATACTCTTTGTGTTTGTTCCTGGGGAATGCGGTTGACCGAGAAGTGTGGGATTGGTTTTATATGGCGATTCATCTCCATGATTTTGTGCTTCCTCTTTGTTGGGAAGACTGGAAAAGAAAAGAAATTTTGAAGTTCAACGTCGATGGGTGTACTACGGTGAAAATGGATGTGAAGTGGATTTTGCAGGTTTCAAAATGATAAACTGATGGATTTCAGTATACTTTGCTAAAAGTTTAGACATTGATAACAAATTCTTCCAATTGATGTTATCTTTTGACATTCGGTTGGTGTTTTCTTATCACTGTTCGATATAGTTAGCGGCATTGCATTCCAGATAAATTTTTTTTGTCAAGGTTATTTTGGTTTTATGAGCATTGTATTCAAGTTACAAAAAGAGACAATATTTTTCTTAAGAATTAATTTTCTCAAATCCTTCTACGACTTGATTGCATCTTGCGATTTTTATGTCAAGCAGAAGCAGTTTCAAACCATATACAACGTGTTTTGTTTGTTTAAGGAACTCTTACTCATTTTAGTATGCATGGGCAACGAAGGTAAATAAAGTTCAGGTAAAACTCTGTATGCATTGAGATGGATTCTGGTTTGTGTATTGTGATAGAAACTTTGAAGTGGAACGTTGTGCAAAACTTTTTGATGACCTTTTCCTATGAATTCTTTTTTTCCTGAAACCCATATTGGCACGCTATTCAACAAACTGCATGTTTTGATCTTGAAATATAAGGACTCCTTGAAAGTCACAACTTGGCAACATCATAATTGTTTATGTTATGAATGGCATTTGCAAAGCCTTTTCTATCTGTCTTAAGTAAATTTTTGTGTATTCTTCTTCATTTTGAATTCTTAAAGTTCATTATGATCTATAGGGAGCAGGCCCCTGTTGGAGTGCGCTATATCTCCACTCAAGTTGGTATGAATGCCTGCCATTCTACTTCCAACTTTTGTTGTTTTTAAGAAAGAATTTGCATTCTTTTGCATCTTGTCTTGTTAGACATTGGATAACTATGACCGATTTATCTTACCTTATGCAGTCCGAAATCGTATGAAGAGTGTCAAAAACATTCAAAAAATTACTAAGGCAATGAAGATGGTTGCAGCCTCTAAATTACGAGCAATTCAAACCAAAGCTGAAAACTCTCGTGGCCTTTGGCAGCCATTTACTGCACTTCTTGGTGACACTCCAAGTATGTTTATAAAATGTAGCATGCTTAGTTCAATGGTTGAATTCTTTGAGATATTCCTTTTAATATTGGCCAACTTCCTTCTTTGGATTTATTCTCCCCATGTCATTCCTTCTGGTGCCTGCATACTATTTATATTTGCATGATATGTACGTTTTTCTGGGTGGGCATTCCCTTTCTACAAAATATTGTTTCCTGTAAAAGCGTATTATAGCTTATTGATCATTGATATCTGTTTACTCTTTTGATAATTTGAGATAAATACAATCTCTATGGTTTTCACATTACTTGTGCGAATTTTGGTTTCTTTGCTTCAGAAGAGTGAACACTCTCCGATTCTTTTCTTCTCTAATATCAACATATATCTTTAACAATTAATGGTTGCTCGTATCAGAGATATTGTGACAATGCTGGAAAAAACATCTTTTAAATTTCTAGAAGATGTTAGTGTCAAAAGTTTGCATTATTTTTTAGAAGATCTTGTGAAATTCTGGCAATTGTTACTGTGAATTGAATCAAAGTACAGTTACTTTTACCTGCTGTCGTAGATTGAAAGGAGATTATATTGGTTTTGTTGAAGTCCAAGGAGATTATAAAACTTATATTGTGATGCTTGAAGATAAATTTACCATGTTTAGAATGTTTGCTCGCTGTCTTGTTTGATGGGACTCCTGAGTTCTTTTCATGTCCATCCCTTGTGCTATATATGTATATGTATACTGTTGTGGATGCCTTTGTGGGCCAGCACTATCGCAGACGTACGCATAAGACCAGAAATATTTGACAGATTTGAGTTGCCGCATAATAGTATTAGATTCTTTTGTTTATTTCAGTTGTTATCCTTATCCACAAAATAAAAGGATTGGTTTCAGTAACCAATCTCCTTAAGTATTAGTATTTTCTTTGAATTAGGATTGCTTTATTTCCTATACAGTAGGCTCTTCGTGTAAGCCTATATAACAGGCTGAAAATTATGAAATAAAGAAAGGCAAATTTATCTCAATTGTTCTGTGAGGTTAAGACTCTCTCTAACGAGTCTTGAGGTCCAGGGCTCCCTTCGATGAGTCCTTTTTTCTCTTTTATCACCATAGGTTCCTCAAGAGGAAGGAATCGTAATAAGGGTAAGGTCACAGGTTCTGAAGGAGATATCGTAGTTCATCGCCCCATGACTCGATCCTTAACCCACGAATATAACAAATTGGTATCAGAGACCGACATGGGGGATTCCAATGAATTGCGAGCCTTTATACAGGAGACCTCTGAACAGAATGCAACACGAGTTGCTAAAGTGGAGGCGCAGATTCAAGATTTAACTCGGCAATTGAAAGAATTCATGTCTATCATGGGAAGAACCCATGAAAAAGGAACAGAGAGAGGAATCAGTAGCAGTTCTTCACACATGAATATTGCTTCAGGGACAGAAGAAAGAACAGAACAGCGACAAACTGGAGGAGTAGTGCCAAGGTATGCCAAACTGGATTTTCCAACGTATGACGGTTCAGATGACCCCCTAATCTGGCTCCATCGATGTGAGCAATTTTTTCTTAATCAAAGGACGTCAGAAACAGAGAAGGTCAGTCTCGCAGCGTTTCATATGATGGGGGAGGCACAATTGTGGTTTTACAAGTTAGAACAAGAGGAAACAAGTCTGGGTTGGAATTCTTTTAAAGAATACTGCAACCTAAGATTTGGGCCACTGCTAAGAGGTAATCCTCTTGGAGAACTGATTAACTTAAAACAGTCAGGAACAGTGGAAGAATATCAGAAGCGGTTTCAGAGTTTGCTAGCCCGTGCTGATTCAGTTCGTCCAGATCAACAGGTCAATTTCTTTACTGCAGGGTTATCTGAGGTGATCCGTTTGGATGTAGAGATGCAGAACCCACCCAATTTGGTTACTGCCATGAATTTGGCAAGAGCCTTTGAGAAGAAACAACAATTAACAAGAGCCAACAGCAACCGACGCAACTACTGGAACAATTCCAGACTTGCTACACCAACTCAATCTGAAACCAAACCAACTACAGGTTCAGGCGGAATAGCTGTACCAGCTTTTAGTGGTGGAAGTGTATCCACTCCTTTTGTCAAAAAACTATCTAGGGCGGAATTGGTTGATCGAAGGGCAAAGGGACTTTGTTATAATTGTGATGAACCATACACGTTTGGTCACCAATGTAAAAAATTGTTCTGGCTTGAATTAGAAGAAGGAGATGAAAATGAGATGGAGAGTACAGCAGTTGGGGAGCCAACCATCTCGCTACATGCCATCACCGGTCTCCAACATTCTCGAACTATGCAGTTAATTGCTGACATCAAGGGTTGTCCAATCACAGTGTTAATCGATTCAGGTAGCACCCATAACTTTATTAGTAAAATAGCAGCACAAAAACTGGAAGCAATCCTGGATTCGCAATGTGCGTTACAAGTTGCTGTTGCAAATGGAGAGAAGATCCCTAGCATGGGCACATGCAAAGAGACTATACATGCATCAGGTGAAAATTTTCTTGTTGATTTATATGTCATTCCACTAGATGGGTTTGATGTGGTTTTAGGAGTACGGTGGTTGATGACATTGGGTCCCATTTGGTGGGATTTTGCAACACTTACAATGTGTTTCAAATTGGACAAAAGACAAATCACCTTACGGGGGCTCCAACCTGACCATAGACCAAGTTTACAACTCTTGAATGAGGCACGCGCAGAGGGATTAGAGGAACTTGTTGCAAAATTTGCTGACTTGTTTCAGGAACCCAAGGGACTGCCTCCTATTCGTTCATGTGATCACCGTATATTCTTGCTTCCTGGTTCAACACCTATGGTAGTTAGACCATATCGTTATCCGCATTTCCAGAAAGACGAGATTGAGAAACAGTGTGAGGAAATGCTTCGTCAAGGAATCATTCGTCCGAGTCGTTCCCCCTTCTCCTCACCAGTTTTGCTTGTTAAAAAACGAGAGGGCACGTGGCGTTTCTGTGTCGACTATCGGGAACTTAATACTAGAACAATTAAAGATAAGTTTCCGATTCCAGTCGTGGATGAGTTATTGGATGAACTGTATGGTGCTCGATACTTCACAAAATTAGACTTGAGATCCGGATATTTTCAGGTTCGTATGGCGGCTGAAGATGTGGAGAAAACAGCTTTCCGGACCCATCATGGCCACTTTGAATTTCTGGTCATGCCGTTTGGCCTAACAAATGCCCCGTCCACTTTCCAAGCATTAATGAATGAGGTATTCCAGCCTTACTTACGTAAGATCGTTTTGGTTTTCTTTGACGACATCTTGATTTACAGCAAAACATGGGAGGAGCACTTACAACATGTTCGTACAGTGTTTCAGTTACTTCGCTCACACCAATTATTCCTTAAAAGATCTAAATGTTCCTTTGGGGAAGAGCAAGTGGCCTATCTCGGTCATGTCATTAGTGCTGCAGGTGTTACAGTTGACACTTCCAAGATTTCCGCCATCTTGGACTGGCCGCAACCTACTTCCATTAGGGCTTTACGCGGATTTCTGGGGTTAGCAGGGTACTACAGAAAATTTATTCGCGACTATGGACAGCTCACTAGCCCCTTGACAAGTATGCTAAAAAGAAATAATTTTCACTGGACTTCGGAGGCTACCACTTCATTTCAAACACTTAAGGCTGCCTTATCACAGGCTCCTGTTCTGCAACTTCCAAATTTTGATGCAGCGTTTATAATAGAATGCGATGCTTCGAGTGTTGGCATCGGGGCAGTACTTCAACAGGGCAGCCACCCCATTGCTTTTTTCAGCCACAAATTGGCAGCAAGACACCATAAACTGGCTGCATATGAGCGGGAATTAATTGGATTGGCCAAAGCGGTGGTTCATTGGCGCCCTTATTTATGGGGACGACAATTTCTTATCCGCACTGATCATTATAGCTTAAAGTATCCGCTGAGCAACGCCTTACTACCTCACCACAATGAGATTGGCTCAAAGAAATTACTTGGTTTTGATTTTGGGTTGAATATAAAGCTGGAAAACAAAATATAGTGGCTGATGCACTATCTCGCCGGGATGAAGATCAATCCACTTTCATGGCTATTTCACATCCAATCATGTCATTGTTGGACGCTATCCGAGCCGAAATTAACACTACTGCCTCTCTTAATCAGTTGCGACGCCAAGTGGAAGATGGTGAGCTAAGTTCTGACTGGTCAGTATCCAATGGTCTCATTCATTACAATCAGTGGGTTTACCTCCCACCAACTTCTCCATTAATTCCTACCATTATTGCGACAATTCATGATAGTACCCATGAAGGCGTGCAGAAAACACTACATCGCATTCGCAATGAATTTTATTGGCATGGGATGAAATCGGCAATTAGAGACTTTGTTGCATCATGCACAGTTTGTCAACAACAAAAGTCCTCCAATTTACACCCGGTTGGGTTGTTACAGCCCTTAGCTCTTCCATCTCAAATATGGTCCGATATATCGATGGATTTTGTGGAGAGCTTACCCAAGGTAAAAGGCAAGACTGTCTTATTCCTAGTGGTTGATCGCTTTTCTAAATTTGCTCATTTCATACCACTTTCGCATCCTTATACTTCGGTTACAGTGGCACATGCTTTTTTTTCCAATGTTTTTCGCTTACATGGATTACCCGAATCCATTGTTAGCGACCGTGATGCTGTATTTACTAGTAATTTCTGGCGGGAATTATTTCGGTTGAGCGGCACCAAGCTGAATTTCTCTTCTGCCTATCATCCTCAAACGGATGGACAAACTGAGGTTGTTAATCGCACTATTGCAATGTATCTCCGGTGTTTTGTGGGTGACAAACCAACAAGTTGGGTCGACTGGCTTCCGTGGGCTGAATACTGTTACAACACCTCCTTCCACTCTGCTTTACAGACTAGTCCTTTCCGAGTGGTGTATGGAAGAGAACCACCAAAATTGTTAACTTATGATTCAGGCTCCTCTCGAGTAGATGCGGTGGATAAGGCACTAGTGGATCGGGATTCTGTTCTTACAGATATTCGTCAACGTCTTCAACAGGCTCAGACTCGTATGAAAAAATATTATGATAAGGGTCATCGCGATGTTCAGTTTGTTGCTGGTGATTTTGTTTGGTTACGTCTTCTTCCCTACCGACGTCTTTCCCTTACCAACACCCCTTATCATAAGCTCTCACCTAAGTTTTATGGTCCCTACAAAGTTTTACGTCGCATCGGTGAAGTTGCGTATCAGCTGGAGCTTCCTCCTACAAGCCGAATTCATGATATCTTTCATGTCTCTCTTCTTAAACCATTTAAAGGTGACCCTCCAACTCAGGTTCCAATTCTTCCACCTGTTGTAGAAGGTCGTGTCGTACCCACTCCAGCTATTGTCCTTCGCTCCAGATTAAATAGAGGCACTTGGGAGATACTAGTTGAATGGGCACATTTACCACACTCTGAGACCACTTGGGAGGACCTTGATCAGTTCTGCCATGCTTACCCAGATTTTGAGCTTGAGGACAAGCTCTTTTCCTAGGGGGGGAGTGATGTTGTGGATGCCTTTGTGGGCCAGCACTATCGCAGACGTACGCATAAGACCAGAAATATTTGACAGATTTGAGTTGCCGCATAATAGTATTAGATTCTTTTGTTTATTTCAGTTGTTATCCTTATCCACAAAATAAAAGGATTGGTTTCAGTAACCAATCTCCTTAAGTATTCGTATTTTCTTTGAATTAGGATTGCTTTATTTCCTATACAGTAGGCTCTTCGTGTAAGCCTATATAACAGGCTGAAAATTATGAAATAAAGAAAGGCAAATTTATCTCAATTGTTCTGTGAGGTTAAGACTCTCTCTAACGAGTCTTGAGGTCCAGGGCTCCCTTCGACGAGTCCTTTTTGCTCTTTTATCACCATAGGTTCCTCAAGAGGAAGGAATCGTAATAAGGGTAAGGTCACAGGTTCTGAAGGAGATATCGTAGTTCATCGCCCCGTGACTCGATCCTTAACCCACGAATATAACATATACATACATACACATTGCATTGAATGGATTATGTCTTATTCTTATTTTTAGTTACCCTTGTTGTATTGGCCAGGTGCTGATGTTAAGAAGAATGTCATTGTCACTATTTCTTCAGACAAAGGTCTATGTGGTGGAATCAACTCTACTTCTGTAAAGATAAGCAGGGGTTTGAACAAGTTGGTCTCTGGTAGGCTTTGTTTTGAGTTTGACTCAGAGGATCTGTGTGTACTCAGATTTATTTCGTTTGATTAGTTTAAGATTTTTATGTTGCCACAGGTCCTGAGAAAGAAACAAAGTACGTCATATTGGGTGAGAAGGCAAAGGCTCAGTTGGTTCGTGACTCAAAGAAGTACATTGAGATAATAATCACTGAGTTGCAGAAGAATCCGCTGAATTATACTCAGGTAAGTCTGGTTGAGTTGATTGGATTTTATTTTTTTTTTAAAGGACCTTTTATTGAGTTGTGGTTTATATTTTGTGCAGTAAAAGTGCATTTCAAGTGGGGATGGGGGAATTGGCCCGGCCCAAAAGTCAACGAGCCAAGCCATAGTTGACTGAGCTTTAGATTGGGCTCGGGCTTGGGAGGCCTGGCCTGGCCCCCTGTCCCACCCCCAATGGCCTGACTCACTTGAGCCAGTTGGCCTTGGTTCAATTGACTCTGGACTGCCCGAGTCCATTATGCTGGACTTGGGCTGTGAAAAAAAAGGGCTGGGCCATGCCTATTGCCATCCCTAATTTCAAGTTAAGGCTTGTGAGGGACCATCAACACTCTTGGCCTGTGTGATTGTGGTTTTTCTTTCTCCAATTCTCACTTTTCTTTTTTAGTTCTTCTATTGTGCTTTTGAAAACATGCAAAAGAGGCATTTCCAATTGTTTTGCAAATTTTTAATGGAAAAGCAATGCATCAGTAACAATTTTCGTTTTTCTTGAAAAATATTTCTTATAAAATTCTCTTAGAAGATTTTCTGTTTCTATCTGTCAAGGTGTTTTTGTGCTGTAATGTTAACAAGGACTTTAATCTCTTAAGAGTTGCACAAATGACTGAGGCTTTAAACCATTGTGTTTTCAGGTTGCAGTCCTCGCAGATGATATCTTAAAGAATGTGGAGTATGATGCACTAAGAATTGTCTTTAACAAGTTTCAGTCAGTGGTTTCATTTATTCCGACTGTTGCAACCGTATTATCTCCTGAGGTAATTTAGAATGTAGCATCAAATAAGTTACAGTTATTGAAGTGATTAGTGGTGTTTGTGTTGGCTTTTGACTAATTTTCATGTAGGTTGTGGAGAAAGAGTCTGAATCTGGTGGAAAGCTCGGTGAACTAGACTCCTATGAGATTGAAGGTGGTGAAACAAAGGGAGAAATCCTTCAGAATCTTACTGAGTTCCAGTTCTCTTGTGTAAGCCTTAACTAGATCCTTTTTCTCTGAGGTTTAGTGAGGACTGAGCGTCGCTTTTTTTTTTATATATATAAATAATCTGTTGGTAATAAGCTTTCATATTCTATCCAGGTCTTGTTCAATGCAGTATTGGAGAATGCTTGTAGTGAGCAAGGGGCTAGGATGTCTGCCATGGATAGCTCAAGCAGAAATGCTGGAGATATGCTTGATCGCCTCACTCTGACTTACAACAAGTCTCTCTCTCACTATCTATCTATCTATATAGATTTGTACTTACCTCTCTCACTATCTGTCTATCTATATAGATTTGTACTTACTCTTATTGGAGTTCGACTCACTTGATTCTCGTTGTCTTTATGGTCGTGTCACAAAAATTTTCTAGTTTACATTTCAGACTGTTGATGAATGAGTGACATGCATATAGTGTTTTGCTTGTTATTGGTATTCATTATCTGGTTTTTGTGTAACAGAACTCGTCAAGCGTCAATCACCACTGAACTGATCGAGATTATATCAGGAGCTGCAGCACTCAAGAGTTAAATGGAGAAAACTTACTCTGCTTGGTGACATTGACGAAATAAGACATACAAAACTTTGTTTGGACATTTTTGGCGCTTACCTTTTGAGGATATATTTAATAAATCAGCCCCACCAATGTACTTCATCTTTGGGAAAGTCATGTGGAAAAGTTATAGATAAATCTGATTCTATTAATTTGCAACTTTTTTGCGGCTTAACCGCAGAACTATTATGTATGAAACTTGAGGATTCTTGTAGATCTTGCTGTATCTGCCAATTATCTGCTAATTTTGATTTCCCGGTCTAGCACATGGATGTATGGATATTTCCAGTGGGGTTTAGTTCGAGGCCGCTGACTGACAAACTTAGATCTTATAGTTGTTGGATGGAAGCCAATTAAGGTGTGGAGACAGAACGTCTCTAGCTCCTACTCCTGCTTCATTTACTTCTCGCTTCTGCTCTTCTTCAGTTTTTGGGGCGGGAAGTTGTATTGCAGGTCATGTTTACTGGAGATGATTATGGCCAAAGTGAACAGGGGAGATGGTTGATATGTATCGGTGAACAACACAAACTCTGTAACTACCTTCTCTCATATCTTTCTCCTTGTAGCTCCCCCTATTTTGGTCGAGTTCAATCTTAATACATTCGGTTAAAATTAGTCATTTTTATGATATCAAGATACGAGGATGATTAATCGATACCGGTGGATTTTTGCATCAATCAATTTGCCAATACAATTTAGAAACTAAACGCTAAATTATGGTATCAACAATTTGAAAGGGGGTATAAAATAATGGATTCCGCATGACAATCTAGCCAAAGACTGTAGGAAGCCTGTCACAATTTTCGCTCTTCCCACCTTGATTTCTCAATTATTGTAAGACACCAATTTGCTCAACCTTTTTACTTCTCATGCTCCTCTCAATAGCTATAGGTACTGAGTTTTTACTTTTGAATTACAATGACATCAACGGAAGATTCTTTATTATTTTAATTTGAAAATTTTTTGGAATGCTCAACAAAAAAAAAAGCATGTGCACTTTTCCAGTTACTCAACCATGTGATCGTCTGCGTTGTTCTTAAAAGCATCTACACTTTTCCATTTACTACATTTTTTAAATTTTTTTAAAGAAACCTTGTGGTTAATGTCCAGCTGGCAATGTGTTCTTAAACCTTTAATTTTAAATGTCATATAGACAGATAAAGGGGCCAATTTACATGTTATTGATGAAATTAGAAGCTAACTATTTTTATAATAAATTCGAAATTTAAACATTTAATTGATATTTTGTAAAATTAGAATTCAGAATATAATTTATAAAAACTTCATGATCCTTAAAGTTAAACCGACATACGCAAGTCTTGGGATTTGAAAGCTCTATATCTTCTCTTCTGCAATAAAACGAAATGATATTGCACCCATACATACATATACCAATTGGGCGTAGTTTGGACCTTGGAACTTAGGGCAAGAGCGCACAGGATACGTAACATGCCAAGCAAATACAGGTATCTTGTGACAATTCAGGATGTAAAATCGACACCTACAAACTCATCTACTATACCCATGTGCACAATCGAGTTCCACATTCGATTCAGGTACCAGCTCAAATTCCCATCTAACGAAGGCCAAGAGGTGGTCTTAGACGACGTCGTCACTCCCGAACAACGCGTCACTTCCAGGCTCCCCTTAGTCTTCCCTCTGACATTGTGGCGCGAGCTGTACCTCTCTGACTTGCTCAAGAACTCGAATCTCGGGAGCAGAGTGCGTGCTTGCTTGAACCCCAAGATCGCGGACACTGTCTCTTCTTTCGCTGCGCGAAATGGGAATAAAGGGTTCGATATGGTGCTTAATGTGGGGATTTTCAAAGTCGAAACGATGGGCAAAGATGAGGTTGATAGAATCGCTCGTGGGTTGGTCGGGGTGCCTTCCAACTCCCTTCGACTCTGCTGATGTTATTGAAGGATGGTAATGTGAAGATGGGTTTTGGAATTACTTGAATCGCCTGTACCTTGTTGCAGAGACAAACGAAGATGACGACGACGACGGAAGAGATAACGAAAGCTTCACTAGCCGTTAAAAAGATTAAATACTATACTCATGCGTTTTGAATAAGATCTATTGTTGTAAACATACGCCCGAACTACAGTTACTTTTAAGTTGCATTGTAACGGACATATGGGCATGTTATAACTGAACGAAGAATGATTCTCCTTTTATCTCTCTCGGGATTTTGTGTATCTTCCCTTTTTTCTTATGCTTCTCTCAAATCGTACCTACTTCTTAAACCGAATACGCTTCTTTTTCTGTGTTTGGTTTATTCTCTCAATAATTTGGTATCAAAGCATTCAAATATGGGACACAACTATGGCTGAAGGTACAAGAAGTTCACAATAATTTGGTATCAAAGCATTCAAATATGGGACACAACTATGGTTGAAGGTACAAGAAGTCCACAGTTACATTAAAATGGAGGATAATTTGAAGGGGCTAATGTGTTAGAGAATATGTAAAATCAATTGAGCTGGCCTCATACAACAACTTAAGCTATTGTAGTAAAATGGTTGCTTAATATGGTATCAGAGCCTTTATTACCAAATGGTCATAAGCTCGAATCCTACCACCAACCTATTCTAAGTAAATTAAGCACAAGGTAAAGTAGGCATGTGTAAGTTTCAAGCCCAAAGGGCTTTTACTTGAGGGGGTGTGTTAGAGAATATATAAAACTAATTAAGTTAGCCTCACATAACAACTTAAACTATTATAGTGAAACAGTCACTTAATATGATGGAGAGAATGTCTCATGGAGAGAATGTTTTCGTAGTCACAAGATAGGAGTAAGCAATTGTTTTCAGAAATGCAAAATAGAACTGAAAATGTGGAAAAAGAAATGACGGAGTTAAGAAATATGATCCTACAAACGCTGTAAAAAAATAGGAGGAGATGTCAGAGCAATATACTCGACATCCCAGAGCAGCTTCGAGAGATTGACGGAAGAAGAAAGGGTGATGCCCGCGAGAATGAATGAAATTGAATTTCCATCGTTTGATAGCGAAAATGTCAAACTATGGCTCTAAAGTTGTGAACAATGTTTTTCGCTGGATCAAAAGCTAGAAAGAACGAAGGTGAGGGTTGCTATTTTGCACATGGATGAGCGGGTACAAGAATGGTATCGACTATACGTCAAAAATCGTAATAAGATGGAGATAATCGACTGGAATGAATTCACCAAGGCACTCAAACAATGATTTGATGCATAAATCTTCGATGACCCAGTAGGAGATTTTAAGGAGTTAAAGCAGGATGGAACAGTATTGGAGTATTGCGCATTATTTGATCATCATTCCAACCGACTGTCGTTACTAGAAGAATACTTAGTCGGGTTCTTTATTAAAGGACTTTGACCAGAAATAGGTGTAACGGTGAAGCTACATGAACCCAACTCCCTGCACCTGACATATACGCTAGCTAGGAAGCAAGAAGCTATACTGATATCTATAAGCAATACTCTGTTGAATCAGAACAACACTACGAAGAACATGAATAATAGTGTTCATTCCAACTTCCACCCAAAGGGACAACCAACCACCAACATAACAAGGAACTCAAGTTCGAAAGGATTGTTGCCGACTCCAACAACACCGTCACGATCATCTTCTTCGGTGAGACCATTTAAATCACAAAGGCAAATTAGCAGTAGAGGCTTCGATGAGAAAAGAGCAAAAGGGCTATGTTTATGGTCTGATGAGAAATACACAATGGGTCAAAAATGTAAGAAGAGGTAACTACAATTTTATGTGATTTCTAGAGAGGATGGTGGTGCGAAAAATCCACCTGAACTAGAAGAAAAGGAGTTAGAGGGAAGCTTAGAAGAAATCGGTGGACTTTTGGTTTCCATACAAGCTATGTTAGGATATTCGGTAAACATGGAGTTCAAACATATGAGAGTGGTAGGCACATATCAGATACGATAAATCCATATTCTAATCGATAATGGCAGCACACATAATTTTGTGGACTCATCAGTTGTTAAAAAAAGGTGGATGCGACATACAAGAGATAGAACCAATCTCTATAACAGTAGGCGGTGGTTTACATTTGAAATGTCATCAACGTTGCAGGAACTTTGCATGAACAATGCAAGGGGCTTAGTTCGCATTAGTTCTATCATTGGGGGCTGCGATGTAGTTTTAGGAGTGTAATAGTTGATTGGGTTAAACGACGTGCTATTTAATTTTGGAGAGCAAACGACGACGTTTAAATTGGAAGGAAGAATGATAACTCTTTATGGAAATCCAAAAAGGAAGTCCCGGATTATCTCAAATAAGGAATTTCAAAAACTGTTGCACAGATCAGTAGAGGGGCAGCTGTTCATGTTACCACTAACAACATTGATCAAGTTTCAATTGCAACAGATGAGGTTGAAGGATGAACAATGTAGCGTATTCGATGAAATCAATGCAATCTCGTTGGAGTACGCAGAGATCTTCTAAGAACCTATGTAACTTTCGGCGAACCATAAACACAACCATCAGATTATTCTGAAGGAAGGAGTTGAAACAATTAAGGTGTGTCCCTACCGATACTTAAGAGTATAGAAGGATGTGATAGAATAGATAGTAAGGGATCTCATGAAACAAACATTCGTTTGACACAATTAAGGACCATATGTATCACCTGTCGTTTTGGTGAAGAAGAAGGATGATGCATGGCGCATAGTGTAGACTACCGAGAACTAAACAAACACATGGTAAAAGACAAAGTTTTGATATTGTTGATTGAGGAACTATTTGACAAGCTACATAGGGCGAGCTAGTTCACCACGCTGGACTTGCGTTTAGGGTATCATCAGATCCAGATGCAGCCAGAGGATATTTTCAATACAACATTCAGAACACACGAGGGCCACTACGAGTTTCTGGTCATATAGTTCAGCTTGACGAATGCTCCTTTAACATTCCAAAGACTGATGAATGAATTATTCAAGCCATTTCTGCGTCAGTTCATATTGGTTTTTTTTGTTGATATACTCATTTACAGTCCATTGCTGCAACTACATATTGAACATATTTCAGTGCACATATAAACGTTGAAAGACAATCAACTGTTCTTGAAGGGAAGTAAATGTATTTTTGGGGCGCGTCAAATTGAGCATTTAGGATATACGATCTCAGAAGGAGGAGTCACAACTGACAGTTGGAAGGTTAAGACGATAGAAGAGTGGCCGAAACCTAAGGGAATTATGGAGTTAAGAGGTTCCTAGGCACTATGGGATATTACCGATGTTTTATTAGAGGATATGGATTAATAGCTAAGCCACTAGCTGATTTATTAAAGAAGGAACGTATAGCTACCTGGATTTGGGAGCAAGAAGAGAAAATCATTTTTGAAACATTGAAAAAGGTAGTGACATTAGCGCCAGTGTTAGCCTTGTCGGATTTTTCTAAACCTTTTGTGGTGGAAACAAGAAAATAAATTTCGTACCGTACTAGCCAAAAAACGGTACTAGTATAGGTGTAGGTGGTACTGGTGAAATATTTCGATTGATACTGGTCATTTTCAGTGGGTACTGGTCATTTTCGGTTGGTACTGGCCAATATCGAGAATATCGGATAATTCCGAGTGATTCCGTTAAAAATAAATCTCCAAGGATCATTTTGCAAAAAAAAAGTTTTAAACCCTAAAAATCTCTAGGGACCATTTTGAAATTGGGTAGACTAGTTGGTAGTTTGGTATAGTAATATAGATATTAGATATAGTATAGTTGTTGTTGATTGTGAAAAACTGAAAATTGAAAATGAATGTATGTTGTTTTGTAAGTTGTGTTTGGTATTGGATTTAGATTTTGGATAATCGTTATCAATTGAAAATTTTATGTTATAATTATAAATAATTATCTTGTTAGAAGAACTTTAGAAGTTAAATGCAATTGGTATATGCAACATTAAAATATATAAAATCAATTGTTATAATTAATAAAACATAATGCATATTAACTAAAATTAACAATTTTAATAAAATTTAGAAATATATGTTTGAACTTTTATTATATAAAATATATAAAATCAAATCACAAAATTAAAGTATTAAATTTTGTTGATTTTTATTTTAGTAAATTAATCATTTACATGATTACGACCAATTCTATTTACAATTACATACATAGTTTACAACATACTTAAGGAAACTATTTAAACACCTTTTTCACTTTTAATTATTAATTATAATGATAGACTATGCATTTAGGATTTAGGTTGTCTTTTCATATTTGATATATTGTAAAAGAAAAATTATACACGCCCAAATATTGTGTTGGAATTGGAAATTGTTGATAATTGTTGAAATTGAAAATGAAAAGTGTTTGGAAATGTTAGAAATGGAAATGTAATTATGATTTATGAATTTTTGTCATTGTTCAAATTGGAATTTGTTGAAATGGAAATAGAATTATGAATATTTTGTCATTGTTGTAATTGGAAATTGTTAGAATTGATAATAGAATCATGATTATTTTGTGATTATTGGAAGTTCAAATTGGTAATGGAACCATGATTGTTTTGTGATTGTTGGAAATTGTTGGAATTGATAATGGAATTATAATTGTTTTGTAATTGTTGGGATTGGAAATTGTTAGTTGTTGTTGAAATGGAAATAAAGTTATGATTGTTTTGTGATTGTTGGAATTGAAAATTGGTAATGAAATTATAAATGTTTTGTGATTGTTGGAATTGGAAATTGTTAGAATTGATAATGGAACAATGATTGTTTTGTGATAGTTGAAAATTATTGGAATTGGTAATGGAATCATGAATCATGAACGTTTTGTGATTGTTAGAAATTGGTATGAATGGAAATACAATAATGAATGTTTTGTGATTGTTGGAATTGAAAATTGTTAGAAATTGGCAGGAATGGAAATATAATAATGAATGTTTTGTGATTGTTGAAATTGGGAATTGACATTATGATTATTTTGTGATTGTTGGAATTGGAAATTGTTAGAAATTGGTAGGAATGGAAATACAATAATGAATATTTTATGATTGTTGGAATTGGAAATTGAAATTATGACTATTTTGTCATTGTTGGAATTAGAAATTGTTAGAAATTGGTAGGAATGGAAATGGCATTGTTTTATAATTTTTGAAATTGCAAATTATTGGAGTATGTTTTGTGTTACTTATTATATATGTTGAATGTTTTGAATTATTAGTTTTTGATTTATACAGAATGAGTTATATTATATAAGATGGATATGCATAATGTCATTGTGTACTGAAATTATGTGTCATTTGTTTTTGTGTACAGATAAATAGATGGAAGCTCAAATACTCCCGATCAACCTACTTCAGGAAGATACAGTGATCCAGCTTGGGCTCACGCTGGTACAGTTCTCGGTCAAAAAAATCATACCATTTGCTTATTTTGTAATAAACATTTGAAAGATGGAAGAATTATTTGATTAAAAAGGCATTTAGTTGGGGTTAAAGGAGATGTGGAAGCATATAAAAAAGTAAGTCATGATGTGAAGTGGCAGATGAAAACATTACTTGATGAACATCAGTTTGAGAAAGATAGAAGGGAAAGACTGAATTTTGAAATTAGTAGTGGAAGTTCGTTTTCTGATTTCCGTGGTGACTATGGAAATGTTGAAGGTGGAAGTGGTATTAGTAGTAGTACTGGTAGTGTTCCATCTTAGCCTTAGGATCAGGAAGAATCTGATGTGAGGAAGAGAAGAAAGTAGGTGACTAGTTTCTTTGCACCACGAACAACTCCTGAAGCCTAACATTCAATTCGTAGTGCAATGCAATCAAAAGATGTGACTCACAATATCGATATGGCAGTAACTAGATGGTGGTATGATACAGGTTCTTCATTCAATACTTCTCAGTCTTATTATTATCAACCTATGATGGATGCAATAGCCTCTAATGGTCAATGATACAAAAGGCCATCGATTGATGACTTAAAAAGTAAACTTTTGAGTTGTGTTGTTTCTAAAATTAAAATTTATTTAGCTGAATGAAGAGTGAGTTGGGGTACTTATGGTTGTTCAATTATGTGTGATGGTTAGACAAATAAGAGACAAGAGCCTATTATAAAATTTTTGGTTTATTCTTCAAATGGCTCTATGTTTTTGAAATCTATTGATGCATTTGGCCTTATTAGAAATGCTGAGACTTTATTTGGGATATTTGATGAAGTTGAGAATGAAGTAGGGCTGGGAAACATTGTTCAATTTATTACTGACAATGATTCCGCTTATAAAGCGGCAAGGAAAAGGTTGCAGAATACTTATAATTTATTTTTTTTAGATTCCTTGTGTTGCACATTGCATTGACTTAATGTTAGAGAATATAGGGGATCCTAAATATTTTCCTGTTATTGATGAGACTATGCAGAAGGCTAAAAAGGTAACAAAATTTATTTATAATCGTGCATGGGTTTTGAATTTGATGAGAAGGGAATTTACCAATGGTAGGAATTTGTGTCGCCCTGATGTGACAAGATTTGCAACAAATTTCTTATCACTTCAGTATTTTGTTTCGATGAAAAAAGAGTTAAGACAAATGTTTACAAGTGATAAGTGGGTTGCATCTCAACATGCTAGGTCTAATGCTGGAATGGAGGTTTGTAGTATTATATTGGAAGACAGAGAATTTTGGTCGCATTGTCAATTTGTTATATGAGTTTGTGAGCCTTTGGTGAGGATGCTTCGGTTGGCTGATAGTGAAGAAAAGCCAACAATGGGTTATATTTTTAATGATATAGAGAGAGCGACGGAAGCAATCAAGGCCAATCTGAAAAATAGGCCTTCTTTATACACACTATATCTCTCAATCATTAATGAGAGAATAGAAAGACAATTTTCTTCTCTATTGTTTGTAGCTGGGGCATTTTTGAATCCTAGTGTGTATTTTAGATTAGATCTTGCAAAGCAAACTGAAGTTAGTAGAGGAATGCTTTTCACAATTACAACAACTGTTCCTCATGACGCAATGCAAGATCTTTTAAGCTCACAAATAGAGCTTTATAAGTTGTTTTATGAGGATTTTGGAATGCCAATTGCTATTCGACAAAAAGGAAAACTTTCTCCAAGTATTACTTATTTATTATTTCTTATTTGTTGAAAATTAATTATCACTTTATTTTATTCATAACGCTACTTTTGTTATCTTATAACTTGCAGTTTCTTGGTTGAATTAATTCGAAAATTGTGTTCCAGAATTGAAAAGGTTTGCGATTCGAATTTTAAGTCAATGTGTGAGTGCAACTGAGTGTGAATGAAACTGGAGCACATTTGAATTTATCTACTCAAAGAAAAGGAATAGATTGAAGCATAAGAGGTTAAATGACTTGGTTTATGTTCATTACAATTTAAAGCTTCGGAAAAAGTATGTTATTTTCATTATTATCATTATTAATTTCGATATAATTTCTTATAATTTTCTAATAATTAAAGCTAATTATTTACTAGAAGCCTTAACAATACAAGCAGTTCAAATGATCCAATTGTCATTGATAATATTGATGTTTTGGCAGATTGGGTTTCTAAAGAATCCAATTTGGTTGGTGGGAATGATTTAGATTTGGAAGATATTCTTAGATGGGAAAGCATTGACATGCCATTTGGTGCCTTAAATTTGAATGATAATGATGATAAAGCTCCTCTCAATGATGAGGATTTTGTACTAAATGATCACTGGGATCAGTGCAGTTCTAGTGGGTATCCTCCCATTGACGATTGAATTTCATGTTTTTATTTTTTCTCTTCTTTTAATTTTACTTGTATTTGATGTTTATGTTAAATTGTATATATGTAATGTAATTGTAATATTTTTGCTTCAGGTTTAACTTCTACTTAATTGCTTCTTTGTCATCAACTCTTTTTGTAATATTTATTGTTCTTATTGGATGTTTTGAATCTTTTGATGTAATATTATTTATTAAAATGATGAAATTGTATTATTGTAATATTTTAAATACTTTGCATTATTCTTAATTTTATAATTGTATGATGATGATTGTCTTTGTTTATATTAACCGTGGTTATTATTTGTATGTAAAATATTTTAAAATTATTGTTATTTCATATTACTTGTCATTATTATTTATTATTACAATTTTGAAAATATGGTTGATCACCTTAGTCTCAAATATTTATTAGAGCAACGATTATCAACTCCATTCCAACAATTATAGCTTCTAAAACTTCTTGGTTACGACTTCAAAGTGCAATATTGGAGTGGAATTGAATGTGAAATTGAATGTGAAACTTCTTGGTTGTGAAATTGAATGTGATATATGTGAATGTGAAATATGTGAAATGTGAGTTATATGTTATGTGACTGGGTGAGTTATCGATGATGGTCACTCATTAAGTTCGCAAAACTCATCCAAAATTTGCAAATATTTTTCAGGATTAGAAGAATACCCCGTTAGGTCAACGGGAGTATACATACAGCATTCAAGTGAAGGATAGATATCGGGATCAGTTCGCATCTGTATTGCATTTCTCTATTTTATATTGAATTGCATCTTCCGCAACTTATTGTGTAAAATTGTATTCTGAAATGATTCAAGTGTTTTGTAATTGTGAAAGGGCCAGAATGACTATTTGAAAATGGTGTTAACTGAAAATTTTTATGAATGAATGTGGACTCAAGTTGAGTAATGATTTTCGCAAAATGTGTCACGATTTTTTTAAAAAAAGTACCGACTTTTGAATGATTGAGTGCTTTAGCACACCACCTTCGTGGGACACGAATTCAGATATCACCATCGATGTCGGGTTCGGGTCATCGCGAGAGTGGGGTGTTACATTTATGTGGTATCAAAACCCAGAAGTACTATCTTACATGGGCATTCTGAAATATGTGTCAAGTCATATGCATATTAGTCATGTCATAGCAGACAGCAGCAACTGATTCCCCAGTATGAGTCACATATATGAGCATTTTCTTAAGAAACTGAGCGGTTAGAAGCATTGAGAAAATAAAGGTTTATGGACATCTTGGAAATGAAAAATAGTATTTGGTTTTGTATGATAGATAAAGGCTCACCCCGATGGGGATATAACCGATAAAGATTCAATGTATCTGTATCGGTGGATGTATTAGTGAATAGGAAATTGATATTGCGTTCTGGTAATATGTCCTCAAATGTGATATAAATGTGAATACACTGTCATGGATTGTTTGAGGAAAAATAGGGATATAAGTATAAATAATAAGGTGAAAGTGTATAAACTAAATTGATATGACCTCGAAAGGTTGCATTTGGACTTAGGATGGTTGTGTAATTATCGATATAAGAGTTTATGATTCAGTATGAGAATATATCTGTAGAGTGGAGATTTAAGCTTCATATGGGTTAAGCCCCTACCATTATAAATTGATTAAGAATAAAGATGTGTGAGATGAAATAAATGACAATTGGAAGATGAGATGATGATAGTGATATAGGAAAAAGTTGTTGAGTTTAGATTAAATTGTCATTGTGAGTGTACATCGGATAGTGGGATTGCCATAACAGGTTAAATTATTAAGCATATGTGAATAATATGCATGAAGATGATATAGGAAGTAATCGGTGACTTATTGAATAAGTGCCAATCATAGTTCAAAGTTCAAGATAGAGTAAGACGTGAGAGTACTTGTAGTGATCAATTGGGAAGGAATTGAGACTGTTAATGATGTTAACATAGGTGATGAGCTTGAGGGAAAAAAGAGGGACATGATTATAGCAAAATCCTCATGATCGAGAACTGGCACAAAAAGAGAAAGGTTATCTAGAATTAAATGGGATTAAAGTATCCTTAGTAGTATAAGCTACTAATTGGTGAAACGATGTGAATATATCTCCAGATAAGATGTGATGATTTTGGTGATGTATGCCAAGATATTAGAGTAAATGAAATTGTTTAAGTGCCCTACAGAGCCTCATTACAAGGGATGTTATGATCATGTAAGCTATGGCATAAATTGATCTTATTGAGATATTATGCATAGTTGAAATTGATCTTCTCGAAGTATTAAGAATGACTGATATGTAATGACGAAAAATAGTTGATTGATGAGGTTTTATGAACAGTATTGATGATTGTAGTAAGAAATCTTCTTTCAAAGAAGAATTTCCCTAAATTGAGTTAAGTTGATCTGACGATTCGATTTAAGAGTAATTAATGAAGAGACAAATCGAAAATGAATATATAATAAGTCAAAAGTGAATAATGGAGTCATATCCTAAGCAGAAACTCAGGCATAAAAAGTGAAATATGCCACTGAGAGTGTATACATCAACTACATGAGTGGATTATAAATTCGAGGTGACACTATTATAAATGTGAGGAAAATATAGGTCCCCATTATATTCGATGGAAATATGTTCGGGAGATACAAATTCAATCTGAGGAATGAAATACCAACACACAAAGTGAAGCATTCAAATAAATTGAAATGTGTGGAGGAACTAGTACGAATGAATACGCATTTGAATAAGTTGATGTCAATTAAAGGAAGTTGAATGAAAAGAGAAAATAATTAGAGACAAAAAGTCAAATGGGGGATTGAAAATGACATGAGACAATATTACTTTCATTGGGGAATTAATCACCTAAGGAATTGCAATAAATTAACACAAGGAAAAAAATGCGAGAGATATCTATTGGAGTTAATGATACTCCAATGGTATGATGATATTGAAGATTTAAGTGATCCAAGCAAAATTGTATTAATTAGTGATTGTGATCATAGATGGTATTTTGAGAGTGTTTGCAAGGTAAAAAGGGGACGATTTGAATATTTGAGGAATGTGACATGGATGATAATAATATCATTTGGATTTGGAGATTATGCATTATTTAATGAAGTTTCACATCAGAAATTATGATGCAATATGTTGTAACAGTATAAAGTGGTTTTATATGCATACCGACAATTAAAGTCTTATGGGTTGGTTTTGATACGTGGTAAAAGTGTTATGATGGAAATCGCTTTGAAGTCTTGGAGACATTAGATGTGCCCAGCCATTTCTAGAATGTACATTATGTAAGTTAGGGAAATTATTGAGTTGAAGAATGTACAACTGACACATTGAACAGACAATTCTATAATGTAATGGTGCAAATTTAGATATCGAGGTTACTAAATCTAGTGTAATGAAGAGTGCAAAAATGTGGAGTGGAATAAGGGGCAAAATGAAGTGTATTTTAGATCAAATCTACTGGAAAGAAGTAAGAAACCAAAAAGCTAAAGATTCAGAATTGTGAATCACCCGAAAAAAAGTGAAAACGAATCTGAACTTTCCAGTGAAATCGGAAAAATGATATTTGGTGATTGAAATAAGAAGTACGTATATCCGATTAAGATGATTGAGCAAAGAAAGTGTTAGAGAAGCCTAAGTAACAACCTAAGATAAACATCCTAGTAGGGATATGCTAAGATTGTATTTTAGCTGCTAAGAATGTAGAAACAAGTAGTTGAAGGTTTGAGTTACCAACAGTTTTAACTGTTAGGAATATGCTTGAAGCTCATATTTTTTAGTTCGTAGGAAGATGAGATTGAGGCATAATTCGAATTGACTACATATATAACAATTGTTATCATAGTGGCATCATTAGAAGTGATATGGGGCATAGTATGACAGAAGGGTGGTTATTCACCCTAACATTGGGATGAAGAGGGCCTAAAATGATATAAGACCATAATAAATGTGAGATACTGTTAGTAAGTGAGATGAATCTGAAATAAGAGTAAAGTGACTCATGAAAGATGAATGAGGTAGGTGGACCAACACCGTATTTAGAGACTATAGTGAAATGGGCATAAGAGTTGAATGTGTTAACACTGAAGAGTGAAGTGAATTTTCAAATGAGTGATGAAGTGATTTGGTGAGTATCACCTTGGTAAGATGCGCTCAGATTTGGAGAAAGGATAAGTTAGGTTAATATGAATTGGTCTGTATGAAAATTTTTATGAGTTAGTGTTACTGATGAAAGAGGTTTTAAACTAAAAAAAATATGTGATATGTGAATAGGTTAAGAAATAATGGTATGATCATCATAGATAGATTGACAATATAAGAAGTAAAAGTTAGTAAGTAGTCTCAAATATGCTCATAAAATAGTGAAGATAGTTTGATAACTGAATCAGTGATTGAAGGACTTATTGAATTATCAAATGTAGTCATTTGGAAGGGTATTTGATGAGGTATATGCGAAAAGGAGAAGCATACGAGGAATTATTACCTTTACCGTATTAATCAATCAAATGAGAATTTTGGAGATGAATTTTATTTAAGGATGGGAGAAATGTAACATCCCATTCTCATATTAAGGGTTAGGACCTGAAATTTCAACACATGTAAGCTCAAAGAGAGATTAAGGAAATGTATTTTCTTGCTCATGCATAATGTTAGTATATATGCACATGAATATTGAATCTTGGCATAAAAATAATTGTACATGCATTCATTGACAATTTCTGTGTAGGATTGTTTTTAAATGTGATGTTATTGAAAGTGAGGAGTAGAAAGAGTGATCTTGGTAGTGATCTGGAAAAATATTCACTGAATATGCTTCAGTCTTTTAGCCACAACGTTTTCTCTAGTAATCCAAACGAGATGATTCTTGATTTGGATTAAAATAGAGATATATGGATACATTTTGTATGAAGACATCAAATTTCAATTTTGTGTCTAAGAGTCTCAAAAATTGTCATGAAGTGAAGAATTGGGTGCAGTGTTGGTGTATGAATGAAAAATTTGTCTTCAGATTTTAGGGGCAAATTTGAGATTGATATATATAGATTTTGGTAACATTTCCTTCTGTAAAGTTGTATATCTTTCTTTTATCTTTCCAACGGTATAAAGTTTGTAAATTTTGGAGACGGAAGAAAAGCAGACGATAGAAATGAGACGAAAGAAAAGCAGACGATAGAAATGAGACGGGAGAAAAGCAGACGATAGAAATGAGACGGAAAAAAATGAGACGGAAAAAAATGAGACGATAGAAATGATACGATAGAACTGAGACGAAAGGAAAGTGAGACGATGCAAAATGTGAGATGATACAAACGTCCAACGATAGAATTGACCTTTGAGGTCTTCATTAAAGTTGTAGTTTTGGAAGTCCTTTTCCCAATAGTCTAAAAACGAAGTTAATCCGACATCTGTAGTGAGAGTTATAGCAATTGCGCCCAAGACATGTACAGTACGAGTAGAGATATGAACATGTTGGATTCTTTTGGCCATAACTTCTTCTCTAGACCTCTAAATAACTTGATTCTTAAACCATTGGGCTCGCAAGACATTTCCCTACATCTCCACCAAGAATCATAGTCATATGAAACTAATGGAGAAAGATTTAGTCAAAAGAGTGGCACGGGTACAGTGAGTATGTTCTTCAATAATATGAACTGGTGTTATCTCACTGAACATACTTCAATATTTTGATGTTTTCTGGATCAGTAGAAGTCCAAATGAGACGATTTTTGTTTTATGGTAAACTAGAAACATAGGGCTACAACTTATATGGAGGAAGCAAATTTTGAATCGGACTATAAGAGTTTCAAGTTTTGGATGGAAGTTGAGTATAGAATACTGTCTCGAAATAAAAGCAGTTCGGAGATATTGGAGTATAACTTTCACACTACTAAACCAAATTGAATGCTTTTGGTGTCATTGAAACGTAAGACAATAAAGAAGAGTCTTCTAGAAGAAAGTGTTATGTTAGAATATACAATGGTACTTTTTCTAAGACACTTAAATATAAAAGACATAAGGCACAAATAAAAGGGGTAAATGGGACAATTCTCACTCATTAAGGGCATACATGGAAGAAGAAGTGTTGTCTTGCTTATAAATAAAGGAGAAACGTGAATGAGAAGATTCTAAAGAAGCAAAATGAGTGGATTAGAAAAGAGATAAGAGAGAGAAAATATGAAAAAGAAATGAAAGAGAGAAGGAAGGGAAAACAAGCTAGGGTTTTAATTTCTTTGGCCTTCAAGAGAGATTTTGAAGTTGTTCAAGAAGAGAATAAGGTAGAGGAAGAAAAGAGCTTCCATTTGAGCTAAAGATCTCTTCATTTGGTGAAGAATCAAGGAAATCAAGAGAATCCTACCCAAGAACAAGGGGAAAGACAATTGTGACTTGGAGTTTTAGCAAGCAAACTAGGTGGGTAAAATATTTATGGTTATTGTATAAATAGGCAATGCGCCTAAATGTGTACATATGTTTAAATTGCTAAGTTATGAATGGGAATTGGATATTATGAGATCATGTGAGGTTAAAAAATAGATTATGAGAAACTGAGTTATGATATAGAGTAACCAAGTGTTCTTGAAGTGCAAGTCTAAGTTAATTTAGACATCTATGAATTTTGAAATGGAAATGAGCATAACATGTGTTTTAGAACATATGCCCGAGATTGTCATTAAGCATGTATTATACATGGTCCATTATTACGATTGTGCATAAATTAACGTTTTTACTTGTGTAATTATTGATGAGTGTACAATGGGTGTCTTATATAAATAGGTTGCGCAGGTCAAGTGTCCGCATTCAGGCGTTCCCAGAAATTGAAAGCAAATGATAATTTGGAGCGTACTGTGAGTAGACTGAGATGGTCTCACTTTAGTGTTTGCTTTGTTTCATTTTGTATTAATTGACTACTGAATGTGATTGACTGTATTGGTTTCTTGACAGGAGGTCTGATGATTGTGATATTGGTTTGGATATTAAAGTGCTACTTGAATATGAATTGGATGAACTATGTGTACTTAATGTGATTGAGAAATGTGTTATGAATGTGCATTTGCATATGAATGAAAGTGTGAATTCTCAACTCTAACATTTAATGCCGGACTAAGGTCCGATGATATAAGAAAGTGATTGAAAGGGATATGCAAATGTGAGTGATGCATTCCATTGCATGAATGCATGAAATATAATGGCAGTTGTGACCAGAGTAGCCAACGATTAAAGCTCAAAGCTCAATGAGTGAAAATGAGCATCAAGCTCAAAAGTGATTCAGAGCCTCAGGCTCAACGTTTAATGAGCCCTATATGGGACAGTTATTAATGAGCCCTTTAAGGAACAGTTTAGGCACTCGGTCACAACAAAGTAACAAGTAAAAAGTGAGTCTCATGTGCACTGCATATGCATAAAATAAATGATTAAATGTATTAAATGTGAGGTGTGAAGTGTGAAATTGAATGTGATATATGTGAATGTGAAATATGTGAAATGTGAGTTATATGTTATGTGACTGGGTGAGCTATCGATGATGGTCGCTCATTGAATTCGCAAAATTTACCCAAAATTTGCAAATATTTTTCAGGATCAGAAGAATACCCCGTTAGGCCAACGGGAGTATACATACAGCATTCAAATGAAGGATAGAGATCGGGATCAGTTCGCGTCTGCATTGCATTTCTCTATTTTATATTGAATTGCATCTTCCATAACTTATTGTGTAAAATTGTATTCTGAAATGATTCAAGTGCTTTATAATTGTGAAAGGGCCCGAATGGCTATTTGAAAATGGTGTTAACTGAAAATGTTTATGAATGAATGTAAGCCCAATTTGAGTAATGATTTTCGCAGAATGTGTCACGAATTAAAAAAAAGTACCGACTTTTGAATGATTGAATGCTTTAGCACGCCATCCTCGTGGGGTAAGAACTCGGATATCACCATCGATGTCGAGTTCGGGTCATCGCGGGAGTGGGGTGTTACAAGACGACCCTCTTCTCACAGCAACCACAGGTCCCAGCACCGTCCACCCACCTACTAGGACACATCCTATGACACTAAGACCCAATCCAAAGAAAAAGGTCCTCAATACAGCCATTGTTTCAGCACGGTCTCCCACACCTGTAGTGCTAATGAAGCTAACTTGTTTCACACAGGCCAACAAACATCTAGATTGGCAAGAGGCTATGAGTTCAGAGATTACTGCCTTACTAAAACATGGCACTTGGGACTTGGTGCCATGTCCCCCTCAAGCAAACGTTGTTGGGAGCAAATGGGTATACAGAGTCAAGAAGAATCCAAAATGTAATGTGGAATGCCTCAAAGCCCAAATTTTTGCTAAAGGGTATACGCAGTAAGAGGGCATTGACTACTAAGCTATGTTCTCTCCAGTGTTTAAGACAACTACTATCAGATTGCTCTTGTCTTTGGTAGTTTCACTTCAATGGGACCTAAAACAAGTGGATATTTCAAATGCCTTTCTTAATGGCAATCTTGATGAGGTTGTTTATATGCGTCACCCTCAAAGATTTGTTGATCCCAACCATTCTGATTATGTGTGCAGGTTAAGAAAATATCTATATGGTCTTAAGCAGGCTCTTAAGGCTTGGTACAAATGTCTCACCTCTTTTTTTTTTTTTGCTATAGTTGGTTTTCAAGTCTCCACTACTGATTTATCCTTGTTTTTTACACGTTAGGATTCCATCATGATTAAGCGATTCATTGAGCATCTATCTCATGAGTTTAACTTCGAGTCTTGGTGATTTGAAGTTTTTTCTTAGTATTGAAGTCAAGAAGCATGGCAGCAGGTTACTTCTTTCTCAACAGAAATATCTTCAGGATTATTAGAAATCGCTAAAATGGATGGTGCAAAACCAGTGCATACACCGATGCTAGCAAATGTTCATTATTCCAAGACCAAAGGGGAACCTCTGCAAGATCCATATATTTTCAGAAGAACAATTGGTGTCTTGCAATATGCCTGTCTCAACATACCAGACTTGTCCTTCTCAGTCAATAAATTAAGTCAATTCATGTCCTCTCCGACTGATGTTCACTAGCAAGCGTGTAAGAGAGTCTTGCGCTATATCAAGGAGACCATCACTCAAGGACTGTTATTTGTTCCAACAATTACCACGAAGCTCCAAATATTTACTACTGCAGATTGGGCTGGTGAGAGGGATGATAGAAGATCTAGAGGTGGTTTTGCCATTTATCTTGGTAAAAATCTTATTGCCTGGTCCTCTAAAAAACAACCCACTATGGCTAGGTCCTCTATTGAGGCTGAATACAAGTCAGTCGCGAATGCTACAGTAAAGTCGATGTGGCTTCATTCAATATTAAAAGAATTGGGACATTCGATTGCTACACCTACAGTTATATGGTGTGATAACTTTGGCGTAGCATATCTAGTTCTCAACCCAACATTTCTAGCTAGAACTAAACATATTGAGTGTGACTTTCACTTTGTTAGAGATCAGTGTGGCTCTAAAAAGGTGACAGTCCAGCATATTTCAACCAATGATCAAATTGTCGACATATTCACTAAATCATTGTCACGGTTCAGGTTTGACGAGCTCAAACGTAAGCTACAAGTCCTTTGACAATCCCTTTAGCTTGAGGAAGGGTGAGAGCGTAATCTTATCACTATCATGATCTCAACAAAGTCAACCAAATCATAACAAAAATTCAGGATCACAGTATTATCTTGTTAGCCGAAAATTAGTATTGCTATCACAGACATTATTTTAACTCCTTAATAGTAGTCAGAATAGCTAGGATAGAGGGATTCTCATTTAATGCCATTTGTATATATATTCATTACAGTGTATCAATCAAATGTGAGATTGATCCTCCAATTTATTCTTTTATCTTATAGCGTCCTAATCTAATTAATGATAACCTAATATGAAGTCCAATTTTGAAAACCAACCGGAGCTTTTGAACTCATCTAAGATTTCCTTAATCAAAGGAATTGAGAAATTTTCCTTGATCGAGTATTTGTTAAGTTCTCGGTAATCTACACACATACACCACGAATTGTCTTTCTTCTTAACTAAGAGCAATAGTTAGTAAACAAATCAATGTTTTCTCTTACCAAACATTTTATCAACTCTAGGGCAGATTGCTTTATAATATCCTTATGTACTATGAAGTAGCAATATGGTCGATGTTAATGGTTTTTATGTCTTCCCTTAAGTGAATCTAATGATTGTGGCTTCAATTTGAGGGTAATTGGGTTCGCTCTTTGAATACAATAGCATAGTCAGTTAAGACTTCAATAATCTCATTGGAAGCACTCCATTGATTTTCTTTAATATTGACTTGTAATTGACATTGTATGGGATAGATTAATTACATTATGCAGAACTGTCCTCGTTCGAATGCTTAAGAACCTTATGAAATTCTCTCCCTGAAACCACCTTAGATCCTTTGCTTGAATTGCCATTAAAGTAACTAGTTTCCCCTCCCATCTAAAGGTTATATTTCTCCTTCTAAAATTGCATAAAACATCATTCAATCCTTCAAACCAGTGTTTTGAAACCCGGACCGGTCATCGAATCGGAGGCCTTACTAATCACTGGTTTGACCAGTTCAACCGATTCAACCACTGGTCGAATCGGTGTGACGTCATAATTATGCAATAATTATATTTAATTATATATAATATTAATAATATTAAAAAATATAAAAAATATACCCAAAAAATAAAACAAAAAATAAATAAAAATAAAAATATTATTAAACCAGTAGTCGGACCAGTCAAATTGGACCGGTCCGACCTGTCAATTGACCGGTTTTGTCTGGTTCTCACTGGTTTAATGAAGAACCGATTTTTAAGGGTGAACCGGACCGGATACCCTACCGGTCACCGATCGAGCCGGTCGGACCAGCCGATCCGGTCTAGTTTTCAAAACAAAGCTTCAAACTATCGCAATCTCATACGACATCACGACCTCCAAGAGCTATTACCAAAGTGTTTAGTGGTAAATTGTAACCTTTACATAGACTATGTAAACTTCATGCAGTATTCATTGTAAGTTAGTTTTAATTCCCTTACAACACATTTTCTCTTCTAGATCACTGAAACATCCATAAAATTATGAGTGCTTCCATTATCTATCAAAATATGGATCAATTTCTTTTGTTACACCCCTGAGATTATCACTTGCTTGAAGTCCAGCTCTCCTTCCATCCTTTCCATGGGTTGCAAGGATACATTAAGGGAAGTCGGTTTTGTATATTCTTCAACTACCCATTTTTCCTTTATTCTATTGATTGTATATGAAGTGGACTCTTCCCCTTCTGAAGTTGCTTCTTACATTTGTAGTCTGGAAAGTAATTTTCGTCGCGACTAGAAACAAAACCCCTTATCTCTCCTTTCATCAAATTCCATATTGTAGATACATCTTGACGCCTTATTATTAAATCTAAATTGTGTGGGATGTGGATGGTTACCTGGGGAGGGAAGTAGCTCGTTTACTGAATGGGTCTTTTAAGTGAAACACGTTCTGATTAGCTAGAGGAGTTGGTTTGATGTTCCCTCCTCCGCTGAGCTCTTACCCTACGTTTGGTTAGTGTCCATAGTCCTGAGGACAGTGGACAAGGACGCTAAAGTCCTGTCCATGATCATGTTTGATTAATGTCTGTGCTTGATTTTTGTCCTCTCCAACCTAGACATGGACACAAAAATCTTGTCCGATCCAAACTTGTGGTGCAGAAAAAACTGTCTAACGGACAAAAATTGGAAATGACAGAATTGCCCCGATTTTTTACCGGCTGGTTCCTTCATCTTCGTCTTCCCTTCCTTCCAGTCTGCGTCTTCGTCTACGGTTTCCTCTCCACTGCCAAACGCAGCAGTAACAGTGTTTAGTTCTTGTCTCATAGGTGGGGACGATGAGCGGAAACAAAAATCTCATCTCCAAGGTGTTTGCTTTATATCTCTACAATTTTTGTCCCCGTCTCATAAATACGGAGATGGTAATTTTGTGTACCTCTACAGACTATGGTACAATATTTTCTGTCCGGGACGGAAACTAAACCCAAAATGCAATTACTACATTACCCCCGTTACAATATCGAAACCTATCCCCCGTATTCTCTACTGTCTACCGTTTCTTCCAAATCGCTTCACTACCGTCTCTTTCTCCCAACGCTCTTCGCACTGGTCTGTGGTTCGTGGCGGCTGAGGTAAGCTTTCTCTTCATTTGTTCTTCCGTTGTTGCCTTTTGGGTTCGGTCTCCTCTCTACTCATTCTGGATCTGGGTTCCGTCTCTCCTGTCGTGTCTTCTCATTCTGGATCTGGGTTGGTCTTCTTTCTTATTTTACTGTCTCTTGTGGTCTTCGTGATATATTTTTCTTCTTCTTCTTGTTTTTCGATCGGGAGATTCATCAGATCCGAAGTTTTTCTCTCTTTTTGTTTTTTTTTTGTCTTTGTTTGGTGGGTTTCGTTTAATTGAAGCTTTCTTCGCAACTGAAAACGAAGAGACCATACTTTTTTTATTTTGAAGGTGGAGATTCAGATCCTCTTTTTACTCGTCTTTTGTTTCCTTTGTTTCGTTCCTTTTTCTTGTAATTACCTTTAGATGATCAAACTGGATATGACTGCCCTTTTAAAACTTATGTGTTTCTCTCTTTTATCGACCCTTTTCTGATGATTTATCAACTCTATCGTCGACCTTCTTTGACGTGCTTGATCTTCTACGGAGGAATTTGCTTGTATTAATAAGAGGGTTTCCTCTGTTTCCTCGAGTTTGCTTTGTTTTCTAGTGGTAATTCAATTTTCTGGTGATTTCTATAAGATCTTAGATTGGCTTTTGTTGTATGTGATACTGTTTCGTAAATCGTGATTGCAGCTTTAATTTGGTAGCAGTGCGATCATATTTTGCAAAAATGCAAGTCAGGCTTTTCTAATGATAATCCTTAAGAATATAAAGTGTTTCATCACACAGTTTCTAAGGTTGAGCTAGATTGATAATTTAGAGGGATTTTTTTTCTCTTGCTGATACATACTTTACGTTTAAAACTAATAAACCAGAATGTCAAAGCTGAATCTACTGGTAGTTCTGTTGGATATGTGTAAGACATACACACAACAAACGTTTAATGCCAAGGCTTCAGTATAGATATTGTATCTATGGATTTCTAACTTGCAGGTGTCTTTGCTGCTAGTTGCTTTACAAAGTGTTCAATAACAAAGTCTTCAATAACAATATCTAGTGGCTTTTTATTTCTGTTCAGGTTGTTTATTTCTGACTGATGCTTGTTTATTTCTGTGCAGGTTGATCAAGAGATAACTCCAAAAGCATTTGGAAAGGATAACATATCAGGTAAGCCATGCAATGGAATGGTCAGATGATATGCTCTATTTATCGTTTGCCTGCATTTCTGTATATGCTCTGTTATCCATGTGCTGTGACTGTATATGCCAGTGGTAGGAATTTTCATTTGTTAAAGAGGTCATTCAAGTGTAAGAGAAAACATAGCCAATGGTAGGAATTTTCATGTACAAGTCAGGAACCTCATAAATAACAATATTCTTCAATAATCCAAGTTAGCCAATGCCTAGATGTTGTATTAACTTCTTATGTCGTACAATTTCGAATTTGTCAGACTTTGTAAAACCTATTATGTAATTTGTTTCATGAATGGTTACATGTTTTATTAATTTATTATGTTGTACAATATCTAACTTGCGGATTTTTAACCTCTTTTGTAATTAATTCAATGATTGCTTGCATGATATACTAAATTATTATGTATTAAAATTATACATTGTACGATTTTTAACTCTTATTACGTAATTACTTTCATAAACGCTAAACATTCAACTAAATTATTATGTACTAAATTATTGTGTTATTAATTGAATGAATGTTTAGATGTTTTATTACATTATTTTGTATTTCAATTTCAAAATCATTTGAATTTTTCTTAACCTATAATAAAATATTTTACTTTGTAGGCATTTTATATTAAATAACTCATTTCTTTTAATTTCTAATGTTTTACAATTTCAATAATTATTTTGGTTTCTCATTTTATTTCATTGTAATTATAAAATTACAAATAAACTTAAAATAAATATTGATACAATTATATAATAATCACTTAATTACTTATATCTACTCATATTACACTGCAAGGGCGATTTTGTCATTCATACTGTTTTTTGGTTCTGTCCACCACAACCAAACACATTTCTGTCCTTGGGACGGGGATACTTTTATCTGTTTCGTCCACCACAACCAAACACCTAACTGTCCCCAGTTTTTGTTCTGTTCCATCTCTGTCGTTCCGTCTCTTTTTGTCTCTGCCCCCTGAAGACAGCAACCAAACACTACGTAAGCTTTTTTGTTTTTGTCCAGATTGTTCTCTTCTCTTCCCCCTTATTTCCCTTGTATACGAATCTTTTCCCTTGTAATGCATATATACATGTTTCCATTTGCGTCTGTTTCGCCAGATCTGGAATCTGTCGAAGGAGATCCGGTCTTCGCCAACCATCGTCCGTCTCTGTGGCCATCGTCCGTCTCTGTTAGGTTAGACTTCATTTTGGAACATTTCGTTGTTGTTTCTCAATCACTTCTGTTCTTGCCTCTGCCTACTCTTGTTAATGTTTGCAACTTTAATCATGTGGGTGGCAATAATCATGTGCATCATTTTTGTCTTTTTTATGCATAGCATTATATTAATAAGTACTATAATTCTATCTATTTTCGCTTTTATGCCTTTGGGTCTGTTGGTAGCTTAGATTTGATTAAGTTTGGTGAGTGTTCTTTGTTCTGTTTTCTCTCACTTTTTCTGAGCATTCCAGACACTATGAAAGCTTGCTCCGACCTGAGGTAGAATATTCTCTCTTTTTCTGATCTGGGTTTTCATAATCTCTTCTTCTAGATCAGCAAGTCTCGTGCTTTATAAGTATTGCTTTTGGATCTCTTTTAGTGTTTTCTTCCAATTATGAACTTTTTTTTGAACAAATAGAAATTTTAAGAATCTGGGATTTGGAAAGTGGAGATGGATAATTTATTGGCATTTTTGTGGCTGAATTTGCTGGAAACTTTTGTTGTTGTGGTCTTATGGGACTGCTTGTAGTGTCGAGTTCAACGGAATGTGAAAATTATGCCTCTTTTTAGTTTTCTATGTAGTGAATGCTGCTAATCACTATAAACATACGAAATTTACTAAATTTCTGCACTTTTCGCAGCAGTTGGTCAACTTGATTATATCTATTTTGCATCATCTTTTCATTTTTTTGAAAAAAAAAAGGAAGAATGCGTCTGTAGGCAGTCTTGAGAATCGTATTGGATATGACTATTACCCGCTTTTGTAAAACTGGCGAGGTGCCTACAATATGGTTTTCTTTCTCTTAAACGGAAGGAACTCTCTTATGAGATAGCCATGAGGCATCTAATTACTGCCCTTATTACATGCTTGAACCAACTATTGCTTACTAGTTACTGGCCTTATTACATATGCTTGAACCAACTATTGGGGGCTTGATAAAACATAATTTAACTGGTCCAGTTAGTTTATTGTTTAAGCCCTTATGCTTACATTGTAATGATCTTAGAAATCAGAATATGATCTTACACTGGCATATATCAATTCAGTTTTTAAGTAGAATACAATTGATTTGTATAGAATGTGAAAAAAGATAGAGAAAAAAATCTACAGGTACTTATTTCACCCATTTATCATGCTTTTTGAAGCCAAGTTTATGGAGTCAATGATATTTTGTATAAGCATTCACTAAAGCTTGACCATAAATTTCTTCAAATTTAATGGCATCATTCGTTAAGAATTCTTTCTTTACTAGATTTTGAGTAGATACTAGTGGACCGCTTCAATATTGGATAGTGGTAAACTCTAGCCCGAAGCACCTATAAAATGGCAACATCAAGAGATATTTTGATATTCATGTAGTGGTTTTCAATGATTTTTACAATGTATCATCTGTACCATTTAGGTTTATGAGTTAAAAGAAGACTACAGCAGTAGAAGCCACATTTAAACAAAACAAGAAATGAAATAAGATAACAAAGATTCTATATAGTAGTGTACATTGATCATTTGGCGAAAGCCTCCGGATATCAAATAGACATCTTTTTTCTTTGCCTTCAGCTTCTTGACCAACTCCTCTATGCCAGGAGAAATCCTTCAAAATAGGGCACATAGACCTTTTAATCAATCATACAGAATATCAGTAAATGTGCTTTCATAAATAATCTAACTCAGTGAGAGCAAACTGAAGCTCGAGAAGCATATCAAAATGATAGAAAAGGGCAAGAAAAAAGAAAACTTTTGATACTTTTGTTGTCAGGCACGTTGCCCCAAAGGTCTCGATTTTTTTCCCCTTGTAACAATCGTCTACACAAATTACTAAGAGAACCACCTTTTAAATCCACCGATAAGTTGTATAGCATTGTAGTAAAAAAAGTTCTTAAAACATAGAAATTGACGGACCATTCTGCAACTACTTTTCCAACTCTACAAAAATCTGCAAGTTCGTCAATACCCTCATCCTGGCACACGGTACTATCCACATTAAAGCACACTGCTTCAGCAGTTCTCCAAACGTCAAGAACCTCTGTTCTTCAAATAAAAGAATAAACAATTGGTCTTTTAGAATTTTCAGTTAAAGGTGAATTCAGCACTTAATATCTTGCAAGTCAGAACCCAAAATGAAGTTTCCACACTATTTCCAACTCCCTAAAGGTGCTTTCACTTAGTGAAAAATACTCCAAAAGGCTTCAACTCAGTAAAGAATTCAACAACTTAATAGTGGTAACACGAAGCTAGATCTGTTATAGAATAAGGATATCAATTAAGTAAAAGATATTTGGCTAACATTGTTAACCTTTGGATGGCAGTGCATTATCAAAGTGGCCCATTGTAGAGGCCTCTAAAAATTGAACAGAAGCGACAACTGAATTGAACGATTTCCTCTGGTCCATAACCAAACAGCTACTTCTCGGGAATTTTTTGGCCAGCTGTATAGGAACTAGTGGAATGAATCGGGAGCGATATACTCCACAAGTGGCATGAACTGGGTTGATGGGTTTGATTCGGGACTGCATCAACCGCTCCATGGAGCTATCTGTTAGTTAACAAATAACCAAAGGACGAGAAAATAAATGAATTGCATAAACAAGTAACATTATTCGCTTCAGTGAACAACAATTAAGTTTATAAATACTAACATTTTCCTAAGAGCCAAATCAGTTCAAACATATCGACCCAGTTGTTAAAAAGACGCAACTAAATGACAGAAACAACTAAACCTTGCGGAACACAACAAACAAGGACAGAGGAAAAGAGAAATGCAAAGCATAGGAGACAAGCAAACAAATGAGAAATTAAACAAATCACGTAAGAATTGTGCATGTTATTTGGGAAAATGAAGGAAGGATTAAAAAAGAAAGCTTTCATCTTGCAGCAAGAAAACGAATTAGTTTCTCATGAAATAAACAAAGCAACGTCTGGATAAAGCAGATGAATTCATGGTAAAGCCAAAAAGGAATTAGTAACGTCGGGAGAAAACACTAAAATGGAAAATAATCCAAAAAGAATCACTCACTTCAGTAGGCGGGTAGCGTATTCTTCTTGGGGTTGGTCAGATCTGCATAAAGATCTCTCTATATTTATGCCTGCATTTATTTTAGCGCAAATTTTGGTTTTTGATGGAATAGGGGTCGGAGGTTGGTGTGACTGGTTTAAAGAACCGAACCGGTCCTTATGAAGATGGCTCGAACCGGACTAAGAGCCTAAATGAACTGAACCGTAAGAGAAGATGCTTGAACTGAAAATGAAATCAATATTTACCCTAATTATTCAATGGTTTATCGCGGAACAGGAAAACGATTCCCTCCAACAATCAAAAGCAAATAGGAGGAAGTAACGGTCTGTTTGGTTACCTTACGTTTGGTTAGTGTCCATAGCCCTGAGGACAGTGGACAAGGACGCTAAAGTCCTATCCATGATCATGTTTGGTTAATGTCTGTGCTTGATTTTTGTCCTGTCCAACCTAGACATGGACACAAAATCTTGTCCGATCCAAACACGTAGTGCAGAAAAAGCATCCAACAGACGTAAATTGGAAATGAATGAATCGCTTCGATTTTTACCGGCTGAAACCTAAAACGCTGGTTCCTTCGTCTTCGTCTTCCCTTCCTTCCAGTCTGCGTCTTCGTCTGCGGTTTCCTCTTCACTGCCAAACGCACGGTAAGCTTTTATGTTTCTGTCCAGATTGTTCTTTTCTCTTCCCCCTTATTTCCCTTGTATACGAATCTTTTCCCTTGTAACGCATATATACATGCTTCCATTTGCCTCTGTTTCGCCAGATCTGGAATCTGTCGAAGGAGATCCGGTCTTCGCTTTTTTGAACAAATAGAAATTTTAAGAATCTGGGATTTGGAATGTGGAGATGGATAATTTATTGGCATTTTTGTGGCTGAATTTGTTGAAAACTTTTGTTGTTGTGGTCTTATGGGACTGCTTGTAGTGTCGAGTTCAACGGAATGTGCAAATTATGCTTCTTTTTTAGTTTTCTATGTAGTGAATGCTGCTAATCACTGCAAACATACGAAATTTACTAAATTTCTGCACTTTTCGCAGCAGTTGGTCAACTTGATTATATCTATTTTGCGTCATCTTTTCATTTTTTGAAAAAAAAAAAGGAAGAATGCGTCTGTAGGCAGTCTTGAGAATCGTATTGGATATGACTATTACCCGCTGTTGTAAAACTGGCGAGGTGCCTATAATATGGTTTTCTTTCTCTTAAACGGAAGGAACTCTCTTATGAGATAGCCATGAGGCATCTAATTACTGCCCTTATTACATACTTGAACCAACTATTGCTTACTAGTTACTGTCCTTATTACATATGCTTGAACCAACTATTGGGGGCTTGATAAAACATAATTTAACTGGTCCAGTTAGTTTATTGTTTAAGCTCTTATACTTACATTGTAATGATCTTAGAAATCAGAATATGATCTTACACTAGCATATATCAATTCAGTTTTTAAGTAGAATACAATTGATTTGTATAGAATGTGAAAAAAGAGAGAGAAAAAATCTACAGGTACTTATTTCACCCATTTATCATGCTTTTTGAAGCCAAGTTTATGGAGTCAATGATATTTTGTATAAGCATTCACTAAAGCTTGACCTATTTCACCCATTTATCATGCTTTTTGAAGCCAAGTTTATGGAGTCAATGATATTTTGTATAAGCATTCACTAAAGCTTGACCATAAATTTCTTCAAATTTAATGGCATCATTCGTTAAGAATTCTTTCTTTACTAGATTTTGAGTAGATACTAGTGGACTGCTTCATTATTGGATAGTGGTAAACTCTAGCCCGCAGCACCTATAAAATGGCATCATCAAGAGATATTTTGATATTCATGTAGTGGTTTTCAATGATTTTTACAATGTATCATCTGTTCCATTTAGGTTTATGAGTTAAAAGAAGACTACAGCAGTAGAAGCCACATTCAAACAAAACAAGAAATGAAATAAGATAACAAAGATTCTATATAGTAGTGTACATTGATCATTTGGCGAAAGCCTCCGGATATCAAATAGACATCTTTTTTCTTTGCCTTCAGCTTCTTGACCAACTCCTCTATGCCAGGAGAAATCCTTCAAAATAGGGCACATAGACCTTTTAATCAATCATACAGAATATCAGTAAATGTGCTTTCATAAATAATCTAACTCAGTGAGAGCAAACTGAAGCTCGAGAAGCATATCAAAATGATAGAAAAGGGCAAGAAAAAAGAAAACTTTTGATACTTTTGTTGTCAGGCACATTGCCCCAAAGGTCTCGATTTTTTTCCTCTTGTAACAATCGTCTACACAAATTACTAAGAGAACCACCTTTTAAAACCACATTAACCAAACATGATCATGGACAGGACTTTAGCGTCCTTGTCCACTGTCCTCAGGGCTATGGACACTTACCAAACGTAGGGTAACCAAACAGACCGTTACTTCCTCCTATTTGCTTTTGATTGTTGGAGGGAATCGTTTTCCTGTTCCGCGATAAACCATTGAATAAATAGGGTAAATATTGATTTCATTTTCAGTTCAAGCATCTTCTCTTACGGTTCAGTTCATTGAGGCTCTTAGTCCGGTTCGAGCCATCTTCATAAGGACCGGTTCGGTTCTTTAAACCAGTAACACCAACCTTCGACCCCTATTCCATAAAAAATCAAAATTTGCGCTAAAACAAATGCAGGCATAAATATAGAGAGATCTTTATGCAGATCTGACCAATCCCAAGAAGAATACGCTACCCGCCTGTTGAAGTGAGTGATTCTTTTTGGATTATTTTTCATTTTAGTGTTTTCTCCCGACGTTACTGATTCCTTTTTGGCTTTACCATGAATTCATCTGCTTTATCCAGACGTTGCTTTGTTTATTTCATGAGAAACTGATTCGTTTTCTTGCTGCAAGATGAAAGCTTTCTTTTTTAATCCTTCCTTCATTTTCCCAGATAACATGCACAATTCTTACGTGATTTGTTTAATTTCTCATTTGTTTGCTTATCTCCTATGCTTTGCATTTCTCTTTTCCTCTGTCCTTGTTTGTTGTGTTCCGCAAGGTTTAATTGTTTCTGTCATTTAGTTGCGTCTTTTTAACAACTGTGTCGATATGTTTGAACTGATTTGGCTCTTAGGAAAATGTTAGTACTTATAAACTTAATTGTTGTTCACTGAAGCGAATAATGTTACTTGTTTCTGCAATTCATTTATTTTCTCATCCTTTGGTTATTTGTTAACTAACAGATAGCTCCATGGAGCGGTTGATGCAGTCCCGAATCAAACCTATCAACCCAGTTCATGCCACTTATGGAGTATATCGCTCCCGATTCATTCCACTAGTTCCTATACAGCTGGCCGAAAAATTCCCGAGAAGTAGCTGTTTGGTTATGGACCAGAGGAAATCGTTCAATTCAGTTGTCGCTTCTGTTCAACCTTTAAAGGCCTCTACAATGGGCCACTTTGATAATGCACTGCCATCCAAAGGTTAACAATGTTAGCCAAATATCTTTTACTTAATTGATATCCTTATTCTGTAACATATCTGGCTTCGTGTTACCACTATTAAGTTGATGAATTCTTTGCTGAGTTAAAGCCTTTTGGAGTATTTTTCACTAAGTGAAAGCACCTTTAGGGAGTTGGAAATAGTGTGGAAACTTCATTTTGGGTTTTGACTTGCAAGATATTAAGTGCTGAATTCACCTTTAACTGAAAATTCTAAAAGGCCAATTGTTTATTCTTTTATTTGAAGAACAGAGGTTCTTGACGTTTGGAGAACTGCTGAAGCAGTGTGCTTTGATGTGGATAGTACCGTGTGCCAGGATGAGGGTATTGATGAACTTGCAGATTTTTGTGGAGCTGGAAAAGCAGTTGCAGAATGGACTGCTAGGTTGTTTTTCATTTTGCTTTTGGTGCAAGTATTTTAATTTCTGAATTAGATCTAATTTTGGCATTGGATTACTAGAGCAATGGGTGGTTCTGTTTCTTTTGAGGAAGCCTTGGCTGCTAGACTGTCTCTGTTCAAGCCTTCTTTATCCCAAGTCCAGGATTTTCTTGAGAAGCAGCCTCCGAAGTATGTGAAAACCTCTATTGCCTGTCAATATGGACCGTCAATTTCTATGTTTTAAGAACTTTTTTTACTACAATGCTATACAACTTATCGGTGGATTTAAAAGGTGGTTCTCTTAGTAATTTGTGTAGACGATTGTTACAAGGGGAAAAAAATCGAGACCTTTGGGGCAATGTGCCTGACAACAAAAGTATCAAAAATTTTCTTTTTTATTGCCCTTTTCTATCATTTTGATATGCTTCTCGAGCTTCAGTTTGCTCTCACTGAGTTAGATTATTTATGAAAGCACATTTACTGATATTCTGTATGATTGATTAAAAGGTCTATGTGCCCTATTTTGAAGGATTTCTCCTGGCATAGATGAGTTGGTCAAGAAGTTGAAGGCAAAGAAAAAAGATGTCTATTTGATATCCGGAGGCTTTCGCCAAATGATCAATGTACACTACTATATAGAATCTTTCTTATCTTATTTCATTTCTTGTTTTGTTTGAATGTGGCTTCTACTGCTGTAGTCTTCTTTTAACTCATAAACCTAAATGGAACAGATGATACATTGTAAAAATCATTGAAAACCACTACATGAATATCAAAATATCTCTTGATGTTGCCATTTTATAGGTGCTGCAGGCTAGAGTTTACCACTATCCAATAATGAAGCGGTCCACTAGTATCTACTCAAAATCTAGTAAAGAAAGAATTCTTAACGAATGATGCCATTAAATTTGAAGAAATTTATGGTCAAGCTTTAGTGAATTCTTATACAAAATATCATTGACTCCATAAACTTGGCTTCAAAAAGCATGATAAATGGGTGAAATAGATTATTCCTCAGGTCTCACAGCATCATACATTATAATTTGTGATAACATTAAACACCATATATCTATGTAAATGATACTTGTGTATTGATAGAATAGTTTATGGCTGACTAGAATCATGGATTCAGTACTTGTGTCCATCTTGGCGTAATTGGTTGTGTTCTTACTTTCATATTTTTACATTTACTAGTAGCTTTTTCTCTGTGATAAGTTTTATCCTGTATTTTGTTTGGCTCCACTTGTCATGCGAGTGTTTTGCAGCCTGTTGCAGCAATCCTTGGAATTTCACCTAAAAATATATTTGCCAACCAATTATTATTTGGGAATTCGGGAGAGTTTGTGGGATTTGATGCTAATGAACCAACTTCAAAAAGTGGGGGAAAGGCAACTGCGGTGCAGCAAATAAGGAAGGTGAGTCTCATAGTGGCCTTTTTTCATACAATAGTTATTAAGAGTGAAGTAAAGTTTATTGGGATGGCTCACAGGTTCATGGGTACAAGGTTCTTGTTATGATTGGTGATGGTGCAACTGATCTGGAGGTAAGCAAATCCTTTAATGCAAGGCAAATGATCATAAGAAGCTTCTTAACGGCTGATTTGTAAGCGTCTCTGCATCTAAACTGCAAATGAATGATTCCACTCATGGTCTGTGGGATTACCTTATTGTGTACTGGGGGAAAGCTGTTATTAGAATGGGGAGTCTCTCCTGATGAATGTTTTCAAAATTTTAACTGACTGTTTAAGTGAAGTTGTGGTCTAAAAGGGAAGTGAAAATTTCCTCGTAAAGTCTGGCGCTGTTAGTCCAATCTGAGCTTCATTTACAGTTTTGTTATTCTACTAATGTGTAGGCCCGTAAACCTGGAGGTGCTGATTTGTTTATTTGCTATGCCGGGGTTCAACTTCGAGCTGCTGTTGCTGCAAAAGCTGATTGGCTTGTCTTTAACTTCACAGATATGATAAATTCATTGGAATAACAAATAGTCTTACCAGTTTGATTGTCAGGATTATTTGTAGATCTCATCTTCCTAAAGTTTCGTATTAGAAAGTGATTTTGTCCGCTTGCATAAGTGAGGAAAATTGAGTTGTTGTGATTGTGAATGCTTCAATTTATTTGAGAAGATGAATAAAACAGCTTTTTGGTGTCTCTTTTTCTTTTCAGAATTTCTGTCTGCGACTTCCCTTCGTCTGTAATTTGTATTCCGAACTATGTGGACATGAACAACAATAGTATAAATCAGTACACAGGCTTTTTTTTTTACATTAGGTATCATGGCTTAACCAGACTAATCTTAAGCCCCTACGATCCCACCCCAAGAGCTTAGAAGATGTAAATCTGGAACTTCAAGATCTCTCAGGTTCTTACGTGGCAGACATGTCACAAGCACTGTGAGTCTTCACATACTCTAGATTATTCGGTGATGATTGATCATTTGGCTTCTTCCTCGCGAAGATCAGTTCCCATCAACCCCTGTGTTTCTTAGAGCTCAATTCCTGCTGCCATTTGGGCGAGACGTCCGTAATCGATCCGATCAAAGAACTTTCTTTCGAAGAAGTAGAGGATCATCAATAGGAACATGCCTATTTCCTCTCCTTTGGTGTGACTCGAACTCAAGACCTCCTTTAAGGGAAGAGTCTTAAGTGAGAAATCTGGACCAATTGGTCCACCCCTCGTTGTCACTACATTACACAGGCTATTTTTAATATGATAAGATGGTGCTTTTTATTGGCAATGGTGGGGATACTGCAACTGTAACGGTAAGAAACTACAAAAGATGGTTCGTGCCCAAAGTATGGTGGGTTTAGACATTGAATTTGTCTTATCTGGATCTGTGTTTTGCAACTTCTTTTTAATTAATTGTTAAATGCAGATATTCTTTAAGAAGTTATTAAACAAGTGAAAAGAAAGTGGAACCAGCTGCACAAGTTGTAATTATATATACATCCAATTTCATAAACAAAGTCTTATACGTATATTTATTCAAACTGTTGTTCGGGTTGTCGAAGCTTTCAAAATAATACCGATTTTTCAAACTTTTGTAGTAGTCGTGGAATCAGGTTGAATCCCTAGAGAACTGAACACTAGTTTCTTAATTTTAAGCAATAAAATTAAATGGGAGGCTTTTTATTAAGAAACTGATTAATTAAAAATAATGCGAAAACAAATTAAATCAATTGAATTTAAATACCAGAACATCAAAATTACCAAATTCTGATTTAAAGGAAAAATCTCATCTAATTGTAACATTGATCATTAGTTTAAAAAATAATATTTTCACGATTCAAGCAGTTGGTCTAAAATATATTAGGATAGCCGTAATAAATCTCAAATTGTCCTAAATTAATTGTTTCAAATCCAACATTCAAACAAAAACTTACCATATATTGACTGGGTGTAATAGCATTCCATATCATATAAATAATAGCAATAAGCTCCATGAAAAAGACTAAATCTTAAATTAAACAATCGAGATAGCTACAATTATTCAATTTAATTTTCTTATTTATCATAAGTTAAATATGAAAATTCTTAAATAACCTATTTGCTACTTGTATCATTTCTTAACGACAATTATAGATCACTGAATTTTTAGATAGCGATAAAACAATCAATATTAAATTAAATTGTCAGATTAATCGAATATCAATCATTCATGAACTATGAGAACTCAAAACAAGAAATATTTGAATTAAAACGTGAATAAAAGTTGAGAACACAAAGTCTCACATGTGACAATCACATATAGACGCCACACAAATTAGTACAAACAAACCCAAGCATTCGATGTCTTCCATAAACCAATGCAAAGCAAATATACATTACAAATCATTCCAAACTTGTTCAAAACATACATACATTATATCACATGAACATAATATAAATTTGTTCGAAAAACCGAAACCAGCTTGAAACATAGTTATTATAAAAACTTACAACAATTCATAGTCATACACTCTATATAAAAGCCAAAATAAACTCAAAACACATTTTTATCAAAACAAGACTCAGACTCCATTGGCCATTGTGGTTGAGTAGTCCCAGTCTTTATAATCCTCGCTCTGAATCTACACGAGACAAATCTACCGTGCTAAGCAGATAGCTTAGTGAGTAATAACTAATCTATATATAAAGTGGTAACTCATCATACTGAATCATATAATAGCATAAGCATGCATTAACAAAATTGTTTTAACAATAAGTCAGACATAATACATTTCAGAACAGATTTTATAGTTAACAGAGTTGAATATTAAGAGAGGGTATAAACCCTTCATAATCAGAACACAAAATCAGATGACTGCTAAGCTATTTACAGAAATAGGTAACGAGACTTATACAGGAGAGACTGAAGTCTCGACATTAAAGTGTCATAGGAGAGATCGAAGTCTCAACACCAAAATGCCACAAGAAAGACCGAAGTCTCGACACCAAAGTGTCACAGGAGCAGTTGCAGACCCTTTTAGACATGCCTATTTACCCACAACCAAGACTCAACAGTTTTAAAACAAAACGAAGTCATTTCAGACATTTCATGTGCAAAGCAAGTAGTCAATCATATTCACATGCAAGTAGCACTTCCAATTATATAAACATACATCAAACGCCTCGGACAATCATTGTCTAGTATTCAGAACACAATCAACATAAATCAAGTTCAACAAGCAGAACAAAGTAAGGTGTGAGCGTCCTAGAGATTACTGATAGTTGCTCCCTTTCGTTTAATGCCTTGCAGTTCCGACAATATCTAGAGATGGTCGCTTTCCTTGCTCTTCTATATACAATCAAACACAATTTCATATCACCAATTGTTCATGTATCTGAATAAGCATTATTATAAATGCACCATGTAACATGCATAATCAATGGCATATCCCCGGGTAAATTTCCTTGCTAAACTGATTTAAACATCAATTGTATTCCACAAGTTCCAAAATTCATACATTCAATTACTATTTCAGCTTTTGCTAGAAGCACCTCATTCAGGTCAACTTTGCATAATTAATAAGATCAAGAAAATGATGTATTTCTACAACACTCTCCTATAGACAATTGTTCCTCTGTGTCTTAAATTTCTAAATATACCAAGATCATATAATTTGGTTTATTATTCAATGAGTTATATTCAAAATATCACAAATTATGTACATTTGAAATTGTGGCTAATGCATGATCATGTATTCAAGTTTTACAACTCATATCTCTCAATTCCAATATCAAAAAATTACAAACTTTATACCAATTTAATTTTAAGAGAATAAGCTACAACTTTGGTGAAGACATCTCAGTCTAATTTGTCCTACAACAATACAGTTTATTCAATAACCACATGGTATGATTTCTGTCTCTGATAGTGCTACAACCAAAGCCAAAACTCAATTTTATGCCAATTTTGAAAGTCTTAGAGACATAATTAAAACTCTACTTCTTCAATAAAGTTATAGGCATATGTCTCAAGTTTAATATAAATTAAGAATCACCTCATTTGGAAATCTACATACAAAAATATAATTATAATACCTAAGCATGTTCACTATAATATCTCCAGTTTATAAAATTCCTGTACATACCCTCACTTTGAATCAATTAATATTTTTCTAATCAGTTCAGATGGCTCTAAATTTTTATAGAGAGAAAGAACAATGTCTTAAGAGTCTATTGGTTCAAGTTTCAAGTCATTTGGAGATCGAATGATAAAGTTATAGTAAAAGAGTCAGAACTATTCAGTATCAGAAAGCTTGATTATACATTACCACCCTCTACAGTAGAATCACGATTTTTACACATTAATCTTCTAGATTTTATTTGCAGAAACGCTTATCCATCTTCTTCCTCTCTTCTACTAAATCTCTCATCACAAACTTATACCCTTACATTTTCTCCTTCATTTTTACACCCATGCAACTTATCTTATGCTAAAACAACTCAAAATGCAAGATTAGTTATAAATACCAAAACCAGAAAGTTTTCACTACTATTCATCATCTTCAACCTTTTTTTACAACATTTTCTACAATTTCTCTCTTTCCACTTACCCCGTCATCTCTAATGTATACTCTTTGCATTTCTACTCCCATTCTACTTCAACTTACTCTAAAACAACTCAAGATTAATCAGAAAACATCAAAAACAAAACTCATATACGGCAACACCATTTTTCTGCTCTCTCTTTCTCTACTGCACCCTTTTTTTCATTTTATTCCTTCATTACTTAACATCCTCGCAACTACTCACTCAACATAACTCAAATATACATCCATTTACATCCATTAAAACTTTAGCACAATCCATTATCAAAACCAAAAAATTAAAACTCACTTACTTGCTTTCCAATGAAAACTCCAACAGTGAGATTGAAGAAAAGTTTTCGGCGAATGGAGGGAAAAGCAAGGATAAATGATACAGACCAATCTTTAGTCTAATAAGTATGCATCAGGTATCAAATGTTTCGGTGATGGATGAGAGAAGAGAGCATTTTTGGTGTTGGAACATTTCGGTGAAGAACAAAACAAAAGCTTCAGAAACATGTGACAACATGGGATACTAATCTAACAACACATGTCACCTATGCATAAAGTCATTTGTCACTCTCCCATTTGTCTCTTATTCTATTTCTTTTTGTCCAAAATGTCCCAAATTTTTGGAAATTTTCTAAAATTCACCAAAAAATTCTGAAATAATAATAATAAGCTCCAACCCACAATTTTCATTTTAATGATATTTTAAAACAAATTATACCAGAAAAATATCAATGAATATATGTATAATTATTTGTATGTGTCAAAAATAAATATGCATTTACTATGCACCACAAATTTCGCAATATTCTATCCCCTAATGTGGAATGTTACATCACAAGGTTACAACTAGAGTATTGAATCCCCTTGAATTATAACGATGAGTTTAGCCACACATGGCTTTCGCTCTAATAACAAAAATAAAAGTAAAACTAAGAATTGCTAAAAGCATAAGAATCGAGAACCTTTATCTGTTGTGAGAAACGTCCCTTTTATAAGGTTTTCTAATATAATCCTAATTTAACTTTAACTTGTAAAGATGCCTATCTAAAACAAATTCAAATTCAAACTCCTTCATGATAAGGATAATGCGAAATCTTTCAATTAAATTCCAACTCTTCAAATGCTCAGCCTTATCTACTATATCAATCTCTTCATCTTATCCAAAAATTGTCATTATCATCAAAAGAGTCCCAATACAATGCAATCTCCACTTTTCATCTCCTAAAACAAAACAAACATTAATTTTCATATTTAAACACCAAAATAAATCTAAAATAAAGGAGATGATATCAAATAATATGTCAAGACAAGATGTTACCAAATTCCCCTACAATGGACTCATGCTTGTCCTCAAGTATATATCAATTCAATACATTTATCATTTTCACAACAACCTCTCATCTCCCTTCATGTCATCCAAAACACTTCCAAAAGCTAATTCACATTTAAGGGTTAAGATAAAATAACAATCGAGAGAATAAATACTCATAGGAAACATTGTTAAAACATAGCATCTCATTAATTCCATCAAAATCAAATGAACAAGACTCGACACCCTTACAAGGATTTCACTTTATACGCTCAAAGTGTTTAGGGTTCGTTAAGCTCTCAAATCAAAACATAACAAGTTATTTCTATAAGCTTGCTCAAGAATCATATCTCTACCATTAAACAATAATGAACCTAATTCATAAATCAAAGGGACTTAATAAGGGTTGTATTGTGGCTTAAGTAAGGTATGACAAAAGGAACTTTTTGGCTAAATAAATTGAAAGGAATCATACAAACTTATCTACATCACTTGGTTCAAATGGCATCTCTTTCAATCACTTTGTCTTTTCTTTTCTTTCTCTTTTTTCTTTTTCTTTTTTTTAAACAAAAAATATCAAAAAGGAGATTTTTTCCTTTTTCTTTTTTTGTACTTCTCCTTCATTCTATAAAAAATCAAAACAATGCAACTTGAATCATTTAATTTACCTTTCACATGATTAGTCACAATCCTATACAAATAAGCTCGATACAATTCCTTCAATTTAAAGGTTCAAAATTATTAAGGATATCAATAACAGAAAGGGTAAATTCAGTTTGTGGCAAGGTTATTATGCAAGAAAGAAAGGTTAAGGCTCAAATTGGTTTTCTAAAGCTAAAAAGTGAGGTCGATTTGTTTAGGTCCCCAAAATGGTTATCCTAAATGTCCTCATCATTTTTGTACATAAATTCATCAAAAAATGTGATCTCAACACGTATTCAAAAGCAAGTTCTAGCATAGACAAGCTATGTTTGACAACATAAAAAAAAAGATATATATGAACACGTGTGTGATGAATGCTTTTAGGCTCAAAGCTCACATATGTGTCAAAAATTAAATCAAATATTGCACATTTTCATTCAACAAAATCAATGAGATACTTGGAAAAAATCAATGAAAATGCTAACATGCTTCTCTCTCTTACTCATTATATCTTAAACCAAAAATGTTTCATAACTTAAGAATTATTCGTGAACAACGATAAAAAAATTATGAAGCTATCACGAAGAATAATTAATATATAAATCAACACATCATTAGTCTAAACAAAATCACAAAGTTCATCATAATATAAACATTTGCTCCCCCACACCTAAATCATACATTATCCCCAATATATGCACAAGATACTCACAGCTCAATGAAGATAATAAAAGAAAATAAAGAATAGAGGATTCCCTCGAGATGTGAGCATTGGAAAGAGTGTGTACTATGGTGTCGGAGGGCGTGGAGGTACAATCCCCATGAATTGAAGTAGAACATCCAAAATTTTCTCCATTTTCTCCATTTTGCGTTCCAATCTATCCAGCGGAGAATGATAATCCCATCGGATTGGCTAAGCCAGAAGATATAAAGTTGGGCGAATGGTATTATGCTCTCGTTGTCTTGATGATGAACCTCTCTCAGTGTGATCATGAAATGTTCTTCGTTGTCTTTCAATGACACCCATCCTGCAACAAATTCTATCCAAAGGTTCCATCTCACATGCTTTATGCATATCGGTGTTAGTCAAATCAAGCAAATTCAAATTAATAGCCAAATGAGTGATAAGAGAACGAAGACATAAATGTCTGTTTGAAGATAAAACAGTGTTAAATTGCATCGCCAACCAAGCATCTAAATTAACATGCACTTTATTCGCTATACACCAAATAAAGAACAATTCAACTTTAGTACATGTATATGCCTTTCAACCAGAATGACTAAAAGCTAATAAACGTTACATATAAATCCACTCCATTTTATTGAGATCACTACTCTTAGATTGACTGAGATTATCAAGAAAAGGATTAGAAGACATTGTTTTCCATGCTTGAAAAGAGTTGAACTCACCATAGTCCATGACAAATTCTTTATAAAGAGTCGAATTAGCATAACCTTCATCTATTAACCCTAAGGCTAAATTGAACTCAGTGGCACTCTGTTTGAATTCGACTCCCATTAATTTATATTTAATCACATTAGGACTACTTAAATTAAAATTTTCTAGTTTGTCAAATTTAAAAGTAGTATAGAACTCCCTAGTTAATTCAATAAATACATGACAACTAATTAATGTAAAGTACTTCCAACTCATATCGATAAGCAGATTGTCAAAATTTTCCTTAGTATCCAATCATTCTAGGGAAGGGTAGTATACATACTTACCTGCAACAATTTGTTGAGTTTTAATAACAATATATCGTTATTTTTGCTCTTTGGTGTTGAAATTGAGATATTCTCGAAAATCTGACTTAGCAGGTAGTAGAATCAAAACATTTTTCGTAATCTACAGACGCTTCCTTTTGTTACTAGCTTCTGAGCTTTCAGTCGCTTTGGCATTCATCGATGAATTGCCTTTTGCTGCAGTCTTATTTTTAGCCTCGGAACGCCCTATGACACTAAATAAGATAACTAAAAATTAAGTAAAAAAGAATAAAATAAATAACAAAAATATTAACAACAACTAAATAATAATTAAAATTAAACTAAAAGAAAGATAAATAGGTAGTAGTTAATAAGAATGAAAATAAAATAAAATAATATAATAATTAAAAATATTAAAATAAAACTCAATAAAAAATAAAAATATAATAAATGGGATGTGCGTGGGGCTGTGTAGTCTAAAGGCTTGTGTTGGGAGCGTGAATATATGAGGGCGTGGGCTGCGGTGCTGTTGATGATGGTGCGACGCTGGTAGAGTATCTGGAGGGCTAGTTTTGTTTAATGGTATTTTCCTGCAAAACACGAAACAAATAGATTAGGGCTTTTTATAATGAAAACAATAATTAAGTAAATAACACAATTAATTAAATGAGAAAACAAAATACTATTTTTAATTTTAATTAATTTTTATTTTATTATTATTTATTTATTTTAATGTTAGTGTATCCATTTGAGAACACTAAATCACATAAGGCGAGGTCTCGCCTTAAGAGATTTAGTTATTTGAAAATTTAAGATTCTCATTTCAGAACACTAAATCACATAAGATGAGATCTCGCCTTTTGAGATTTAGTAGTCTGAATTTTTTTAAATAATCTATGTTTTAAAAACAAACAAATGCATTCTAGAAAGAACTAAAATAAAATAAAATAACACTATCATATTTTGGGTTGCCTCCAAACAAGTGCAATTGTTTAACGTCGTTATACTTGACGGGGCCGGTTCTTCTCAAACTTCTTCATATGATGGAAGTTTCAAATCAATGTTCATCACACTGGAAACTGTCATCTCCTCATAAAATGATTTCAGTCTATGTCCATTAACCTTAAAAATCTTTCTAGTCTCTAAACTTTTTATTTCCACTGCACCATGAGAAAAGATATTAGCAATAACAAATGGACCAAGCCATTTAGAACGTAACTTACCTCGCATGAGCTTTAATCGAGAATTATACAATAACATTTTCTTTCCCACCTCAAATTGTTTCCTCAAGATCATATTATTGTGAAAAAACTCGATTTTTTTTTTATAAATTTTCGAATTTTCGTAAGCATGCAACCTTATTTCCTTTAGCTTTTATGGTTGCAACTTCCTTTCCTCTCCAAATTTCGCTAAATCTATGTTGCAACGTTTGCACCGCCCAATAAGCTCTATATTCAACATCCATCGATAGATGACAAGCTTTACCGAAACTAGTCGATAAGGAGACATTCCTATTGGTGTCTTGTAAGTTATACGGTATGGCCGCAGAGCATCATTTAGTCGTAAAATTCAATCCTTTCGACTAGGATTTGTAGTCTTTTCTAAGATAAATTTCACTTTTCTATTCGATACTTCTGCTTGTCCATTCGTTTGCGAATGGTAGACGGTAGTTACTTGATGATGCACTCTATACTTTCTAAACAGCGTTGCCACAGCTTTATTGCAAAAATGGCTCCCTTGATTACAAATGATGTTACTTGAGATTTTAAATGTATTAAAAATGTTAGTTTTTATAAATCCTACAACAGTTGCAGAATTGTCAGTTCTAATGGCTTTTGTTATCACTCATTTAGAAACATAGTCAACAACAAAAAATAAGTAAGAAAATCTACGAGATAGAAAAGAAGGGAGGTATTGATTTGTCTGAGTTTTAACAACAACGTATCGTTGTTTTTCTTTGGTGTTGAAATTGAGACACTGTCGTAAATCTAACTCAACAAGTAGTAAAATTGAAGTAATTTTCGAAAATTGTGCACGCTTCTTTTTGCAGTCTCCTGTTTAAAGGGACCAATAACATATTTTCTAGAAAAACTATAAATAATAAATTCTAGTTTCCTATTTAAAAGGGCCAATAACATATTTTCTTCATTCTAATGATTCATTCACTTCAACCTCAATAACTATTGAACGAGCCACATAAGTGAAGACATCTCACTCACGGCGTAATCTGTGAACTTGAAAGAAATCTTTGGATTTGCGTTTTCTTCTTTTGGTAAGATTTTTTTTATCAAAGTCGTGTAGAAAAAGAGGAGGGCCCTTTGAGACACTACTCGTATGTAATTGGTCAATGTGGTAATCAATTAAAAGCAATTAGATATATAAGTCATTAGTTTTTATTTAAAAAAATTTAAACTAAAAAATATAGTAAAAACCAGTGTAACGGATACCGCTCGTTAAACTGAAAATCGAGACAGAACAAAGCTCAAATACGGGTATTAATTCCAATTGATGCGCCAGCATCAATCAATACCAAAATTTTGGGGACCGTTTTGCAAAAAATAAAACCTTCAGGAAAGAAATTGTAAATAAAAAAATAAAACCTAAAAATCTACCTGCACCCCCCCTCCCCCGACCTTCTCTTCTTCTTCGGTTTCTCTCCTCCCTCTCGTCGCCGCTGGCCCGCTGCTCCTCCCTCTCGTCGTCGCTGCTCCTCTGTCGTCGGATCTGCTCGTCCCTCCTCCCTCCTCGGATTTGGTCCTCCCTCTTCCCTCCTCCCTCCTCGGATCTGCTCGTCACTCTTCGGATCTGCTCCTCCCTCCTCGCCGCTCCTTACCGCCTGCTCCTCCATTCTTCTAGTCGTCGACGCCCGAGGCACAACATGACCACCGAAGACCCGACGACCGATCCTCACCGGAGACCCGAACCTGATTGTTTTGGGTGTATGTTTTCGAATCTTCTAAAACACCTCTGAAAGTCCATATGATTGTGGCTGTTCCTTACCAGATGCTTGGAACTGATGATAAAGTAGAACTTCATTTTCCATCAACTCTTCAATATTTGTCGGCAAGGCATCAACTCTCCAGTTTAAGTTTAGTCTTGACTAGGTTTTATAAGAACAAAGAAATTAAAAAACAAAACACCCGAGAAATGCTAACTTTAAAAAATTATAAGAAAACTGAAAACATAAAGAAAGTATTATATAAAATATATAAAATGTATTGCAATTTATATTTTAATTTTGAATATCAAGTTTAACTTCATTTGCTATAAAAGTTATCAAAACATACAAAATTTATAACATCAAGAAGTGAGGGTAAAAGAACATATAAATAATCAAACTATAAGTTAAATTACAGTATAAAATTATGCACAAATTTTTAGTTCAAGACTAAGTTTTGAAAATGCAAAACATACCGACTATACAGATTTTGTACGTCATAAGATATATTAGATGTATTGAATTTCCACGTTAATTTAAAATGAAAATAAAAATATTTATATATAAGAATAATTTCATAACCTAATGTTTTAAAATTTTAAATAAGATATAAACTTTTTATGCGACGAATACAAAAATTTTAATAGGGTATCATAATCAACCTACTTCATGATAGGATTTACACAAATATCTAATTTTATAAATATTTACAAATGTCTAATCTTACAAATTTCATACGTCATATGTCTATTTCTAAATACAAGGAAGATATGTTAATTAAGCTAAATTCCTAATCAACTAAGATAGATAGTTTATATAGATACAAAATTGAATTAAAGCATAAGTCTTCTTATGTCTAATATAATCTTATTATCCAAATTTAACATAACAAATTATTTATTTTTATTATATAGCTCCAACTAGAATTAGGGAGATCTCCACCAAGCAGGACAAGAAATTTAAACATGCGCCAGTTAAGTAAACAATCTCTCTTTCTCATATTGTGTATTCGATTTTCAGTTCACCCCTTTCTTTCTCTCTTTTATTCAGATTTATCTGTGGAACAGAGTAACACTAAAAACAGAAACTTGAATTGAATTGGATTGAATTGGATTGGATTAGAATTGAATTGAATTGGAATTGAATTGAAATTGGATTGCATTGAATTGAATTGGAATTGAATTGAATGAATGGAATTGGAATTGGAATTGGATTGGAATTCAGGTTCAACTTCTACTTGATTGCTTATTCGTCATCAACTCTTTTTTTTAATATTTATTGTTCTTTTTATCGAATGTTTTGAATCTTTTGATGTAAATATGTAATATTATTTATTATAATGATGAAATTGTATGATTGTAATATTTTAAATGCTTTGTATTATTCTTAGTTTTATAATTGTATGATAATGATTGTCTTTGTTTATATTAATTGTGGTTATTATTTATATGTAAAATAATAACCAAATTATTGTTATTTCAAATTAATTGTCATTATTATTTATTATTAAGATTTTTGAAAGTATGGTTGATGTAAACAGTAAACTAGTAAAGTATATAGTACAACTGTATAATATATAAATATGAACTATTTTGCAATTTTTAAAAAATTTAGGGACTATTTTATGAATTTAAAAATATCCCGAAGCATTATTCTAGATCGATCGATAACTGATGCAGATTCCGCTCTAGAACTTAATCCGATCTGTTCTTGCACGATATTCATAATATTGGTAAAAACAGATATAAAACCATCAGATGCGTTAATTGGGCAGGTTTTAGTTTTAGTTTTAGTTTTAATTTTAATTTTAGTTTTATTGTTGTATGGAAATAGTTGTTTGGGTGTTGGCCTTAAAAGTTACTCCCTCCTATCTAAAATGAATGTCGTTTTAGTGAAATTTTAATTATTTAAAATAAGAGTCATTCGTGACTTTTTATGCATATTTATAATTTTACTTCCAAAATTATCCTTTAATTTCTCTTATATCTTGATTACACAGATTACATTTTTAAGACAATTCAACATGTAATTTCTCTCACTTAAATAGCACCATTAATAAAGATATATCAAATATTTCATTAACTTTCTTAATAAATATGTATCTCTCTAAAAAGATTTTTATTTTTAATAAGAGGAAGAATTAATTGGTTAGAACAGCAAACTAAGTAAATAGGATTGGTATGTTGTCATCCTCAAGGAACTGGGCGATTAACCCAATGCTCTTGTCACCATCAAAGTCTGTGTTATTTTCCAACAAAACTTAATCTAAATTAGTCTAATTTTTGTCCTGACATCATTTAAAAGTTTGTTTAAATTGAAACATGTCAAGTGGTACAGATCTGTTTCTTTTTCTTGGAGAAAGGGAATACCTAAACTTGGAAAAAATTTCAAGGCCGAAGAGCACGTTACCATGTTGACAATGGAAATTGGACCCACCTCAGTCCATAAAATGAAGGATAGACACACACACATTACACATACCCATTAGGTGTCAGAATTCCATTTCAACTGGAACTATATTAATTTCTTTTCCAATTATTAATTTTCTTTTTTTTTTCCTTTTCTTTAAATTCGTTTCACATATTTCCTAGGTTTCATCATATTTTGTTTATTAAATTTGAGATTCGTTAAAAATTTAATCGCATAAAATTTTATTAAATTAGAGTTAGAATCTCGCGAGATGATAGAAAATTTGCAGGTGTGTGTGCGGCTCGTGGATATGTGGTGTGGATAACATTTCAAACGAACAGGTCCTAGTCCTAGATAGACGTTGAGCTGAGCTCCTCCTACCAACCAAAGCAAGGCATCCACTTTCAGAGTTCAAACTCCCGTGGCCTTGCCTTCGCTCCAGAGAATCACAGACAGACTCCTAAAAGGAAGGTCTTTTTGCCTGTTCAGTATCAAGAACAGTAAGCCACCTCTCGTTGTCTTATTTTCTTGGCTTTCTCTGCGTTGTCTTGATGTATATGGTGAAATGAGGCCCCTTTTCTTTTATGGGTTTTGCTATTCTGAGGCTGTCTTCAAATGGGTAGCGCTTTCTGATACGCTATGCTGACGTTGGGTTTGGATTGGATATATTTCCGTTTTTCAAAGAGGAGGAAACTTTTACTAACCAGTCCTAGCTTCCCGAAGATCCGGCATGGAAAGGTTTCAGTTTGAGTACAGTTAGATTTCTGCTTATGTACTCGCAACTGGTCTCTCTTCTGATTTTTTTCGCATTATGTGAGGCTTTATTTGTTTAAAATCATTATACGAAATCGGGAAGGTGTCGTTATTCGTTAGCTTTATTATTTATAGCAACTCATCATTTCTGTGAAGATTTTAGGGGTTTTCCCTTCGCCAGTGAGGTTATGGCGTATTGACTTCAGAGAACTTGGTGTTGCCCAATGGGGACGAGTAAAAGTGCTCGTTTCAGTTATGACTCCTTAATTTTATGAATTTTGCTGGCATTTCAATCCCAGCATGCCTAGAGAATATATGATATTTGAGACTTGGATTCAGGAATGCTTGATTATACTGAATGGATTGAATCTGTTGCCTTGGAGATCTTTATACTGAAAAGCATAAAGAAGACAAAACTACTGTGGTCGAATTTGGATAGTAAAAATTTGTTTTGCCCCCCTTTTAGTGGGAAATAGAGCATAGATGGATCTGTGGGTTTTTGGAGCAGCAGCTGCTACTGCTGGATATGTAGCTAAATACTGCCGTAATATCTCTAGAGGTAAAGATGGTTCATCAAAGTTATCTTCTGGTGCCAACATTTATGGAAAACTGGAAACTCCAAGCTGTCCACTCCGGAGATTAGCAAGGGGAAACAAATTATCTGAAAATACTTCAACAAATGAAGGAAATATTTTGGATGGAAGATTTTCGGATGTGAATGAGTTACATAGTATTTCAGAAGCAGAAGTAGTCTCTACAAGCGGCTATGATGGAAATCTGGAAAATGTAGAAAACTATGAGGACTACCATGTTCTTTCTTTTATGAGCTTACAGTGTGGAATTGTTACACATGCAAAACTTAGAGAAAATGATCCCAGAAATGGGTTGAGTAGCGATGCAGATGCAGTTGAAGAGCTTGGTAATTCCTTTTCAGGTGAAGCACAATTTTCTCATATGTTGAGGAACAGAAGCTCTACTGGAGTGAAGTGTTCATATGACCAACTTGTTAAACCTCGGAATTCCGTTGAAAGTTGCCTTATGTCTCAGATATACAAAGAACATATGAAAATGGAAGAGTATATGGTTAGGTCACTACCACCATCATCTACAAATGTGTGTCCATTACTTATATCTGATGGATTCCGAGTAATTAGCAGAGCCAAAATTGATCCTTTTCATGCACAAACTGGATCTAATGATACCCAGGCAGATAAGGCAGAAAAAGTGTGTGGGATTTCCCCACTGCCGAAATTAAATACTCTGAAGAAACTAAAATTGAATACTCAGAACCAGTGCGATGAGAGGCTGAACAGTTCCCAAAAATTTGTCAGAGGGAGTCGTGTACATTCATTAACTGGTATGTGTCTCATCTACATGGTAAAGCCTCATCCAGTTAATAGGTGCTACTTCAGTGATAGTTTCAAGGCATTAATTTTGGCATGTTTAAGGATTTAGTCTCCTGAATAATTACTTCTCGTAACTAATTTATCATATTTCTTCAAAGTTGAAGCAGTATCTTTACAAGTTTATATGCTATTTACTGTCTTTCACTGCAAGGTAAGGATATTTCATAATCTGTCATCATTGCTTTAATAAATGTCTTATCACAAGCAAGTTACGAGCTGTATTCACTTCATGGTACATTTTGATCTCCACCTGTAAGCCCAACCAGTTTTTTTGTAGAAAATATTATGAGGGAACACTTTTTATGGATTGCTAGTGCTACAACCAATTGAATAATTCCCAATCTATCAGTTACTCTTTCCCGTACTTATGCAACACCTGTATCAGGGATTTCCTACTTCCATCAATAATCTTATCTTTGGATTAGTCATTCATAACAATATCGACCATGGCCATACTCATTACATTGAGATTACACACATTGCCCATTGATTGGCTTCTGTCCCTATGAAATCCCATCTCCTGAATCCTAATTTACAGAAATAGTCAATTTGATTAGCTATACAATGCTTCTGTATGATCATTTGAAGCTTCTTTCCTTTATTTCATTGTAGAATATGATGATTCCTTTCAATATTGACGTGTAAAGTCCAAGTAAATACAGCTAGCACTGTAAACTATATTCTGGATTATCATCACCACAGGAAGAAATCAAAATTTTATTCCTCATTTGATGCATCTTAAAGAATCTATTTATCATGAATTTTGATTTCATTGTCATGCTAATGTTTGATAGTCATCAGGGTCACTTGATGGGACAACTTTATTCTGTCTTGGGGTATCTATTGGCTTGATCTCTTCATTCATTGCTAACCGAAGGGAAGTGGGCAAATTGAAGGAATTGTTGAAGCAAACAGAGAACTTGGTTCAAGATCTACAAGAGGACCTTGAAATGAGAGATGCATTGACATTTAAAGAGCTTGTTAATGAGAATCACAATTCAAAAGACACCAGTGACAATTCTTTTTACATCAATTTACCGAGTCAGCATTTCTCTGTAGGGACCGTGGATAATTCAACTGTGATTCATGGTAAAGAATCATATGATGAAAAATTGGAAGAGAGTTCAGAATCAATGAGGAAAATTGAAGCTGAGCTTGAGGCTGAATTGGAGAGGTTGGGGCTAAATATGAATTCATCTTGTTTGGAGAGAAGACTTTCTGACCTTGTTGAGGTAAGCTCTTCTTTCCCTTTGACATGCTTCTGCTGTGCTGTCGAATAAATGATTGAAAGGCTTAGTTTGCTGTCTAATGTGTTTGCATATGCTGATTACTATTTTACTAATTTTGTGTTTGGTGAATGCTTATGAAGTTCACATATATTGCTTGGGGACTCTCTTTTAATTGATTTTTGTAGGAGTAGATTGAAGCTTTTGTAGTTTCACCTAACCTTTTGGGCTTTTTTGTTGTAATTTCTTTCTGATCTTATTTCAGTTTTCTCATGACCATTTTTGAGTGCAAATGGATGCATGAAATGTTTATTAATGGTGTTTATCAATTTAAATCATTGCCATAATTTCTTTTTCCAATAGATAATGTTGGCATTTGGAGATCACTTTCTCACTGCCTTGTTGTGTTATTAATCTTGACGTTACTGTCAACTTCTGGAACATCTTTTATGGCAGTTCTTTAAATATTTTCAACCATTGCCCTTTTATACTCAGTTTACTCTGGGGTTTTGACTGAAAAACTCACAGTATTATTATAAATTTGGCTGAGTAGCAGATTTTGGTGATTATACAATATAAATACGATTTAAAGAAAAGAAGTAGCTGAAAGTCATACATGACTGTGGCCTAAATGCCTTGGACCTTGTGGCTAAATTTACTAACCAAGAAACTGTACTTTTGATAAATTGTTGAAAAGAATGAAAATGGGGAAGTGAATATAATTTTTTTTAAAAAGAAAGATGATAGGCCTTTTTGCGAAGCTGTATGTAATCATCCACCGTGTCTGTGCTTTTCGATGATAATTCAGTCATTCTTCGTGGCTACTGCTCCTCCCGCTGATGATGGTCTCATCTATAATTAAGCTTTATTTTCTGAAAAGCCATTGTATATATTAGGATGTACATAGTTTGAAATGCCACGAGGAAACCGAGGTGCTTATGTTCTATGTGAAATGTCTGCTTTTAATGTGTGATGGCTGTTTCTTGAGGAAATTCCATTTCTCAAGTACTGATGGAGATCTACCCTACCATAGCTTGACCCAGATTTTGTGGCTGATTTTGCTCATGGTGAGCTGAGGGCTGACAAGGTCAAAGGCCATGATGTACCTCAAGATGAGATAGATCAAGATGGAACGGATACCTCAACAACACATTCTGCTAATTATGTAGTTTCACCTAGAGAACTGAGCTTGCGCCTACACGAAGTGATTCATTCCAGACTTGAAGAGCGTGTGAAGGAGCTCGAGTCAGCCCTGGAAAGAAGCCATCGGAAGGTGCAACTTATGGAATCAAAAGATAGGAACACATGGGGGAAGTTGTCAAGCAGTGAGATAGGATTTTCATCTGACCAGGAAAGCCCAGTTGCTGAAGGAGATTGGAACTCTAACATAAATCCTCTGGATACGAAAATATCGCGGGAAGCTGTAGATGCTTACAATGAGGCTTGTGATGAGTTCAGAGAGATGGATGAGACTGATGAAGAGTTATCACTACCAGGGGATTATGGAAACAGTTATCAGGTGACTGTTAACCCATTTCATCAGACCCTGCTAAAGGGCCAGATCAATGGAGCAAATTATTCTTTGTCCTCTCATATGCACTGTCAGGCACAATGTCCACAAGATGAGGAACATGAAAGTCATCAGAAGACATCCTTAGGGCATCCCTTAAAAATCCAACGGTTTGTTTATTGTGGTGTTAGTGAAGATGATAGCAATGATGAAATGGAGAAGCAGTTGATAAAGAAAATTGTGGAGAAGACAAGGGCGGGCTCTCCTGTGGTGCTAAATGCTCAAAGAGTGTTGTCGACAATGGATGAGAATGAAAAATAAAACGTCAAAAGAGTTTTCTAGTTTAAAGATGTAGAAGCAATTCATGACTAAAGTACGTTTCATGTAACCTCGTTCATCATTTACTTTTTAACATTTTTTGGAATATACATGAAATCATTGACCGAAAATTGTTCCTTCCTGATAAAATTTGTTGTATAATAAATCGTTGTGGTAAAAGTAAGACTACTACAATAAGTAAATTGGTTTTGATGATTGTTGTTTCTCTAATTCGAAGCCAGTCTTATGACTTATAAAATAGAACTTGACAACCCTCAAAAGTCTCATCTGTCAAAATCTAGGTCCAGAAGGTTTCATTGAACAGACTTATCACCAATTGAGCCTGTGCTGAACCTAAAATCCAAAATAAGATAGTTTTTGTTCGTTTCCATGCTTCTCTGGTTAAAAGAGTAAAATGGTAATTTGCACAAGTCAAAGCATAGTGATTTCCAATTACAAAAGGCTGACACTGGTCTCAACAAAACTATCACACTTGAATCACTTGATTTTTTTCACCATTCTTTTGTATTCTTCAATACCAAATATGGCATTAATAAATTAGTAGAACTATCTGTCCATCCAAGGCCTGGATGGCACTTAAGGCTTCCTCACTGGAAGTGTAAGTAACAAACCCAAATCCCCTAGATCTACCAGATTCACGATCCAAAATAACTCTTTCTACAACATATATCAGCTGTTACTCTATACTTCAAGCATAAAGAACTATTGAGTCTGAAACTTATTGGAAGTGTTAGCAACTCATGGTCAACAGGATTTATTATGTTTTAAGTACATGAAAATAATTAAAGAAAGGGGTTACAATTTCACATACCTTCAATAACTTACACCATACTTGCTAAAAGCTTCCCTTAGACTGGAATCATCTGCTCCATATGAAATGCCTGCAACGTAAAGTCAGTAAGCATCAAACTGATGCACAAATGCAGATAAATGTCACCCTTTCCTGCCCTTCCCCACCCTTTGTCCCTGAAGGGTTTCAAATTTTACAAAAGCATATCAGGGTATTATTGGTGCTGGAAGCTCACCTCCAACAAAAAGCTTTGAAGAAGACATGCATTGGATTGCTTGAAAGAGAGATGGCCTAGACGAAGAAAATCCAGCATTAATCTGCTTGCTAGATGCTACCCTGAGGATATTCCCAATTTTACTGAGAAATGTCAATGCAGTGACCTTCAAATGCCAAATAACAAAATAAAATATACATGAGTAAATACCATGCCATAAGCAATAACAACATAACAAGTTATCACATCATACAAGACAACAATGTGTTTTATTTTGAATCTTTCAAAGAAAATACTCATGGCAGCTATAACCAAATCACATTGTTAAGGGGAGATAGATTCAGAAAGTTCACAAAGCATCATCGACAACAAAGCCTTATCTAACTAGTTTTTTGAACTCAAAATATCTCTGCTCGGTGTTTATGTGGGAGAATGCAGAACTACAACTCCTGAAGTGTCAACAAAAATTTCTCTCCATTAACATTTTAGAAAACTAACGGAAACCAAAATGTGATCGAACATATCAATTTCATTTCAACAGTCCCCTTGGTAGCCTACTATAAGCGAAGCATAAACAAGAACAACACAAGTAAGCGTCCAAAACAAATATTCTCCATAAAGGTGCTTTGTTTCTTACGTTCTGAAACCTTAGTCAACAACCAACAACATACCATTCGAATTAAAACCACACCAACTCATAAGATGATATCAATGAATAAAGTTTCTACGACACCAAAACAGAGCACAACGTTTTAAGGACGAACCAAACAATAAAAGGCTAACCATATCAAAGCAGTGGGACATCAAAAAAGGATAAATGCAAATCGATTTAATCTACAGCTTGTTTGGAATGTGATAAAGATTGAATTCAATTTATTTATTTAGAACTTAAAAAAGAGCATGATTTGAATTCTTCTATGAAATGAAAGCCCACTTTCTTAAGGGGTTGAAATCACGTGAATTCAACCCAACAACTGATCTCTTCTCTTCTTCTCCAACCCTTATTATTATTATTATTAAAGAAAAAATAATCATACTAATAATATAAATAATAATAAGGGTCATAATAATAATAATAATAATAATAATAATAATAATGAAATATCTAAAAAATTTTATAAATAATAATAATAATAATAATAATAATAATAATAATGAAATATCCCAAAAGGAATTTGTAAATAAGAATACTAATAAGGATAATAATAATAATAATTAATTTTATCATACCAAAAGATAATAATAATAATAATAATTATTATTATTATTTACAAATTCTTTTGAATATTTGATTAATAATAATAATAATAATAATAATGACCAATGTATAATAATAATAATAATAATTACCCATATATAATTTCAAAATAATAATAATAAAACTATAATTATGTCAAAAAAATAAAACTATTATTTAAAAATAAAATGGCTGACGACGGCAAGGGCTGGCTCTCGCGAGCCTCACCTTTTTGCATTGGCTCGTGAGGGCTCACCCCTTGCCCTCGCTAGCCATTTCATTTTTAAATTTTTTTGACTTAATTATAGTTTTATTATTATTATTTTAAAATTATTTTGAATAATTAAAATCTATCTAAAATGACTTTTATTTTGGATAATATTACTTTTTAGTCAGGGACAAATGTGTCATATGAAATAATTGAATTTAATTATAATCTTATTGGATTTGTTCCAAACAATGTAATTGAATTCAATTATAATATTACTAGATTTGTTTCGAACAATATAATTAAATTCAGTTCTAATATTACTGGATTTGTTCCAAACAATATAAATTGAATTCAATTACAACTTCATTAATATAATTAGATTCAATTCGTTAATAAATTCAATTAAAAGATTTCCAAACAACCCGTTAGTAAATATAAAAGTGGGTAAAGTTAAGATCCACCACCGTATCAGCAACCTAATCCAATCGAAAGACGGTGAGATGAACAGGAGCAAGAAAAAAAAAAAAAAAGGAAGGGTAACAAAGGGAAGTCGGACGAATTAGGATTTTCGGAGAATACCTTCGATCTCCCCCTGCTTACACTCGCTGCAACGAGTACTAGCTAAAGCCCTATTTGGCTGCTGGGTTTTCTGCACAAGTAGATTTATCTGAACCGGTAAAGGAGATATTTGATCATACGGAACTTACAGAATTACATATTTGTAGTTTACAGCTCGACTTAAGTCCCATGATCCCATCACCAATCTCCATTCCCATAAGGATAAAATTTTCATTTCATAATTTTAATTTATTAAACATAGAAATGAGTATAAATGTTTTTAATGCACAGTCGCACCACAGAATGTCAACAAGTTCAACGGTTGGGATCACTCCTCCATAATCATCAAAGGTCAAAGAAACCAAAAGATCTGCTAACAAACTTCTTCAGAAATTATTCATCTAATCAGGAACACAACCATCTTCAAAATTGAAACTTGATCCTAGAACCGAGTAACCAATGGCTCCAAATCAAAGACCCAGAAGCATTCTCGATTCTTTGGGCGAAGAAATAGTAAGGATCGTAACACCGGTTTCAATTTGCATGTTCTCGGTGGTGATTCTGGTCTCGATTCTGAACGGGGGCTTCTCTTCAGCTTCAGGGTCAATAAGCAGCATAGCTACGGTAGCATATTCAGAGACAAACTCCGACTCTTCCTGGGACAAGTTCAAAGGCGCTCTCTTGAACGCTCTTGTGTTCGTGGGTGTTGTAACAGTTGCTACCTTTGTTTTGGTGCTTCTCTTTTACTTGAGATGTACTCAGTTCTTGAAATTCTACATGGGTTTCTCTTCTTTTATTGTTTTGGGTTTCCTAGGAGGTGAAATTGCGTTGTTTTTGATTAAAGACTTTAACTTCCCCATCGATTGCATCACATTCCTGGTGGTTTTGTTCAATTTTGCTATTGTGGGTGTATTGGCTGTTTTCATGTCCAAAATGGCTATATTTGTGACACAGGCGTATTTGGTAGTTATTGGGATGTTGGTTGCTTATTGGTTTACTCTTTTACCTGAATGGACGACCTGGGTATTATTGGTTGCCCTGGCTTTGTATGATCTTGCTGCTGTTTTATTACCTGTTGGGCCACTAAGGCTTTTAGTAGAGCTTGCAATTTCAAGGGATGAAGATATTCCTGCTTTGGTTTACGAGGCTCGACCTTTAACTAATTCGGAGACAATCTCAAGGGATGAACTAGTTCAAAGGAGGGTCTGGAGACACAGAAATACTGGAGATGATACTAATGGCACTTTGGATTCTAGTAATATTAGGAGTTCCGGTTCTGTCTTAAATTCAAACACGAGCAGTAATGCAACTGACCAAGGTGCTGCTACTGTTCATAATCACTCAAGACTGGCTGGAGCAGAAGAAGGACGAGATCTTGAATACAAATCTGAGCTTTCTGCACCTTTAATCGATCATGGGGTTTCGGTTCAGTTAAATGGACATGAAAATACAATGCCTAGTGAAAATTTGTTGCTAGAGGGAATTGGATTGGGTTCTAGTGGTGCTATCAAACTAGGGCTGGGTGACTTCATCTTCTACAGCGTGTTAGTTGGAAGAGCAGCAATGTACGATTTTATGACAGTTTATGCTTGTTACCTTGCTATTATAGCTGGTTTGGGTGTTACACTAATGCTACTAGCTTTTTATCAAAAAGCATTGCCAGCTCTTCCAATATCGATTGCTCTGGGTGTGTTTTTTTATTTCTTAACTAGGCTTTTACTTGAAGTTTTTGTTGTACAATGTTCTTTGAACCTTGTAATGTTTTAGCAAATTCCATTCTAGGCCATTGTCTATTGAGTTCAATACTTGGCCTCAGAAGATTGTTTGCTTATAATTCACTATTTATCCATGTAACTTATTTTTATCTGAGCTAATCCATATGATAATGACCTAAAATCTATCCTCCGTATGAGAGCTGCATGAAGTGCTACGGAAGCATGAAGATGCGGAAAACTCTTGTAGTTATTGCTTAAGCTTGTGTTATCATGGTTTAGGGAATTGGCAATTGTTTGTTCCTTTGGTTTCTCGAATGCTGCAGACTGTATTGGAGTGAGGAAGATACTCATGATGTTAGGAGTGTGATTGCTGGGATCCCTGTTCATGTTTTTCTGACTTCATTCATAGTGAAATTCAGGAGGATTTGTCTAATGATGTCAATTCAGAAGAAAAAGTGTGACAGCAGAATCTAATTTGCTTTTCATCTTAATAGGCAAGATTGTCTTAGTTATTAGTATTACTATGATAGCTTTGCTCAGGTTGACGAAGAAAGCAAGGTCACAAGCTTCCATTACTTGCCTACTTGATAGCTATAGATGTAACTTCTTTCAAGAATCTCCATTGAACCAGTTGGTCTATGATGTGAATTAGTATTTTGTTTCATGTGCAATGGCTTAAGTAAATTAAAGTAATTGTTTGTACAAATTATGATTTTCTGGTACCTTTTTTTTGCATTTCTTTTTTGTTTTGCTGCATCGTAAAGTAACTTTTGGATTGCTTGAATCATATAATAAAATACCTGCAATATGGTCATCCTATTGATGATCCTCTTGAGGGATCTTTTTTTAGCTTCGACAAAAGTGAAGACCTGGACAATCAATCTTATATGCTATTTAATTGCTTCGAATTAGGGATTCTTTGAATGAAAATTTCCTACATAATGGTTTGTAGCTAGCATGCACACTCAGAGAGCATTCACTACGAGATGTGTAACAAGGTACGTATTTCTGGACCTTCCCACTTTGGTATAGAAAGAAGGGAGGGGAAAAAATTGAAGTACTTTATTGGTTTATTTACAAGTAGCATAACAATAAATAGATAAAAGTCAAATCTCAGAAAATGTGCTACAAAACAATACCAGTGCTTAATATGTTTTCTTTTTTCCAATGGAGGATTTTGGATTTGATTTTTTTCGTTTCTAAAGATTTGCTACTTGATGTCTTATTACAGAGTGCATGTGTGGATGTTGTTCTCACTTTCCCTATAATGTAAACAATCTTTCCCTTGTAATTTTTACCAAAAGACTATTTCTGTGATTTAAACCTGTGATCTTATGATTACAAATGAATAACTTTCACCGATTGTTCAAAGGCTCTCTCTCTAAACAAATTAAATCAAAAAAACAAGTTTAAAAAAATCCCAAGTCTATACTTAGCTAACATTGATGCTTGTAAAATGTAGAAATATATGTTTTGAGGAATATTAAAAATTAAACAAAATTATCCAATATATTTTTGGACATTGGAATCTTATAGAAAGCAACTATTTTACTGTTAAAAAGAAATTCTTTATGTATTAGAGATTTACTAAATAACAAAATCTTCTTGATATTGATTGCAAGTTTGTAAAAGAAGCCTTATAAAATAAATTCAAAACATTGCATTAAAGCAATTTTTGGTCAAATGACAAGTTATTTTGAGTGTTATTTTTATATTAAATTTATAAATGGAGAAACAAGTTACATTCTTGATTTCTTGACCTGGTAATTTTTATAATCCGTATCATAGTTCCAAGAATAAAGAAGTCTTCAGTCTTCCTAAATGTTTCGCCCTACCAAATTCCAAACCTAAAACTTTATCAACTTACTAACTACTAAAGTCGTGGAAAGAGATTTTGGAAGAACAAAGAATAATTCCATTCAAGGCTTTATATTGTTGGACTACCGCTTGGGTCACGAGTTACAACCCCACTGAAGCTACCAAGATTAATTTGTCGCGTTAAAAGAATAAACAAAAAATAAAAAATTGAGAAAGAATAATAGATAACATCGAGTTAGAATTGAAATTTTTTTTTATTTTTTTTAATTAAAGTTTGAAATCTTTTGAATAATTGATCGTTTAATAATATACAATGTGTCAAACTTAACGTACATCGGTCCATTGGTCTCCGAAGTTAGCCATAACTTCAAGAGAATTTTAGAAATATATTTTATCAAAATAATTTATAAAATTTAATAACAAAATCAAAACTCATTTATTAAAGGATTTCATAAAACCAATAAACACTGAATTTTTCTTAAAGTTTAAATTTTATTTTAAGCAATCATTTCGAAATATTTTTACAATATAGAATAGTTTTACAATCCCAATGCTTTTGAATTAACACATGACAGTATGATCCCTTTGATTTGTCAAATCACAGGTAGACTACTCTGCATATTGTGGACATGTAAAACACCATTTTATCAAATTTGATTAAATCACCCCAACTTCTTCTACTTACAGAATTATGAAAATATATAATTACTGTGATTAAATTCCTTTATCCTACAAAACATATAAACTACTGTTCATGATCATTTTCTTTAATACTAAATAAAATTCAACTTTTATCAATTGATAAAAAGATATTAATTAATTTTCAAATAAAATATCAACTTTTATTTTGTATTTATTTATTTATATTCGCTACAAATATTATAATTTATAATATATTGACTTTGTCGTTCATTAAATTATAATATTTTATACTTTATATTTTTACGCATTAACAATTAACAATTTATTATTATAGCTATTACCAAATAAGAATAACAATACGTATTGTAATAAATTAGAATTAACGAGCTAGTCCATAGAATTACTAAGAAAACAATTGGACACTTTCGACATTATATATTGTCCAAATAAAATATTGTCTCTCCTATTAATTCATAAACATTTTCAAATTGGTCGGAAAACTGTGCAAAGAATATTTTAGTTGCAAGTCAGACTTTTGAAAAATTACAATTCTTGTTTTTTTTTAATGAAAAAAGACATTAAAAAACAAGATGAAAATATATGCAGAAAGCGTTACTCTAGATATGCAGTGAGAAACATGTCTAAGCTACAGGTCTGGTGTAAATTCTTTATCAAGATGAGCTCCCGAATTTCAGTGAGGATCACTGATGTCAAAGCTTCCTCGGAAGAAAAGTGTCTTATATGTTAAATTTTATATAATTGAGCCTAAATAAACTGAGTAATACAAACTCAAATGAGGTTCCATCCTAAAATCAATTAGTATTAGGAGAAGTAACTCATTAAGCTTATATGCATGTTCAAGACCATATATTTTTTCGATGTGGGACAAAATCTTACTTATATTTCAACACATGTTGATACAAATGGTTTTGTTGAATGGACATTTGAAGAGAAGATGGTTCCGTGATTCATCATGCAACGAGCACATCGGATAAGATTTATCAACTTGTAAGTAGGATATTTAACTTGTTTTGAATGACCAATCAGAAAATAAAATAAATTCTTGAAGTTAAAACCTTACTCTAAACCGTCATGAACCAGAATACTTTGCAGCCCCTTCTTTGTAACAGGTTGATAAGAAAATTTACAAGTCTGATATTTAGGGAAACAAACAATGGTAAAAAGAAATGGCTACTCACTTCAGACCTGGGCCAAACTTTAACTTGTAACCATAAACCAAGTTCCAAGTTGACCGGCTATGAATAAAAGTATAGAATACAGACTTTGTCATTGTTTTGATTCTTGAATATCAGGAAATCTTGGTAAAAAGGTGCTCTTCAAACTTCAATGCACCCATAACCTCTTTTAGCATTTATTACCCAAACCAAACTTCGCTTAGTCAGAATATGTGGTCTGTATTTATAGTCAATTCCACAACACGATATGGCAGAAGTTTGACTATTCTGCTAGACGTCAAACAGAAATGTCCCCTCACCTACCTAAAACCATTCGACGTACTTGCTTTGAATTATTATATCTTTAAATTGATCACATGGAAGACCTTGTAGAAGGGGCAGACGAAGACCTTTTAGAATCATTAACTGTACTTGTAGGTGCATCTTCCCGATACAACTTACTAGCCCGGCTGACTTTCAAAGCCAAAAAACCTTGACCGTTTGGGGTCGACCACCTGGCGATGAAGCTCAATTTTCACAATGAATTCTGATTTATATGTATGTAAGAATATGCGCCATGTATAGATTATGCTCAAAACCATGAGTACAAGACAAGAATTAAGGTATATGAAGAAACCTGAAAATTAAACAGACTAAGAAAACTTGACGAAGAAATGGCTAAAGGAATAGAGAATACAAAAGCAAAGACTGGAAACCTGAAACCTATAAGACTTCCATCTCCTGACTCAGTGATCTCGGGGTCCTACAAAAAAATCCAAAAGCATTTTTCCTAGATCGTCAGGATTGTACTTAATATACTTGTCACCAATATTTTTGCTGTTCGCAAGAAACCCGCGGTAGGCAGGGAGTAGATTCTGGGAAGTCGAAATTTGCAAGTCCTCGCGAAGCTGAGGATTTGGAATATACCACTGAGTCTGGATCTTGTACACTGCTTCAAAAGCATTACAGAATCTCTTGCATCTTTTTTTGGCACTTTCCCTTCCCTCATCTGTAATTATAGAGACGATAGAGCTCCAAGTGGCTCTCTTATACCTCGTGGCATGCATCATGAACTTACCATTGTGCTTCCTAATCCATTCATCTCCAAAAAGAAGCCTCAATTCAGAGTCCTTAACCTTTTGGACCATGTAGTGGATGTTGTTCATTAAGAAAATATGCCCCAAGGAATCATCTTTGCACATTTTCGATTTTTCATTAAGATTGGATTCAAGGGCAGATGCAAGTGACCGGAAGTGATGAGCCAATGGACAAAGTGAATAAGAAGAAACGTCCTGTGATTCCTGTCTACTATCCATCTCAGGACTGCCATCTACGGGTCGGTTGTTGAGAATCAAATCGAGGATACCCCTATAAACAGTCAGAGCGCTGATGTAATTCATAACATATCTTGTCAGGTCATGAATTCGACCTTCAGGGAGAGGCTGTGGAGATGCATCAGATATAATAAATTTCCCAAACTCCAAAAATGTCACCCTCGCAGAATCCCTCAAAGTCATTAGAAGGTTATGGAATTCAATCCTAATGAAAGAACCAGCCTCCTCTGAGTATAAACCATTTATATCAAGAAGAACATTAGAAACAACCTCATACATGTCGAGCAAGCGAAACAACTTTTCGGGCCTATGATGTCCCATTGCTACAGCTTCCCCAAAATTCAAGAGACGCAAGACTGAAGCTTTGGATATCTCAACAAAACAAAATGAATTCACAGAACCAAAATCACCTAATATTTGGTCACAAAATCGTTTCTCGCCCACAAGATACACACGAACAACAATCTTCACAGTCCACAACCATCTGTGAATCTGGCTGCTCAAGTTAGTCCAGTCCAATCTCAGTAATTCTTCAATGCTAACTTTCTCAAACTTGAGAAAGGACAAGTATTCATCCAAAGCTTGCTTCCTGAGGTGAACAAGGGTTTCACAAAATTCTGTCTCATAACTAGAAGCAAACATGGCACAAGCAATGGCCTTGATGTCAGGAGTTACCTGCGGATCAACCAAATCAACAATATATTCAACTGATTCTCGGGCAGTCACACCTCCAGAAGATGCTCTATCAACTATTTCAGCGTCCACTGAATCAAAAGATTCATCATAAACTACATCTGGCACGCATGAATGAAAGGACATCCTCTGCGGTTCAAAAGGTTTTTTGTGCTGAAGAATGATGTGGTATAGCTCCTGTTCAAGTCTTGACATCGCAGTCTGCAAGACACACTCTGCTCGATTAGCAAGTTCCCTCTGCTTCCCGATATTGTTGATTGGCAAGCCTTCTAAAGTTTCCTTTAGTAATTGAGTTTCATTCACGGCCTGCAGGTACTCAGAGGTTTTGATGGGACCAGAGTCCCGTATCAGAGATGGATTTGATTCCCATTGCATAACCTGTCTCTCAGCAGATTTCAGGCGTTCCTCAACCTCAGTGAGCCTTAGTCCCTCTGATTCAGTTGTTAAAGAGATTGCGGACAAATGACAATCAAGCTCTGAAACGAGTCTTTTGACATCATCACTCAGGTTCCCGTTCGCCTCCAATGCCTTCAATAAATGTTGAGCCGCAGCAAAAATATGTTGTCCTCCTTCGTAGTTAGGCATCGTCTACTGGCAGCAATGCGTCACCAAAATAGGACAATAATCCAAATAAAATGCCAAATCTCCAGCACTTCAACTAAACATCCAAAAAGCGCTTGCAGAAGTCAATCTCAAATTGAGAAATGCTTTATAACTCAGAACAGGAAGCTTCAAACGACACAGAGCTGAGCTATGCAAACTTTCCGTCAACACACATAGGTTCTGAGATAATGAAGTTTATCAAACTCTATGAAGTTGCCGCTCTCTGGAATACGTTCAAAGCTTTGCCATGATCAAACCACAGCAATTTGAAAACAATTGCAGCTAAGTTGAAAATTTAAAAAAGACTCATAAACAGAACTGGCTTTGTTGAAAAAACAACAGCAAAGAAAACTGGGTTAAATTCTGTATGTCTCAGAGGGTGCCTGAATAAAGTGTCGATGTTGAGTTTGAGAAACAAGTCACATAAGGAAAATCAGAAATTATCACCATACAAGCAGGTATTACCACAGCATCCACAAAGTCTAACAGAAAGACTGTTTTTTTTTTCTTTCTTTTTCTATTTCTGGACAGATCTTGGCTCAAGGGAAAGTGAGAGAAAAGTGAAAGAGAGAAGATTTTAGCCTTCTGGAGTAGGAAGAAAAGAGGGGAGTAAATAAAAATCTTATCAACTTGCAACTTCCATGAAAGCTAATTCTCTCTCTATCGTTACTTTTCCTTGCACACTAATGGCAAGCATGGCTTTTAAGGGACTTGTTGAATGATATTCAGCACGAATACGACAAAATGAAGCTGCATCTGCGTATTAGATACGTATCTGTATTAGATACCTACTAATATGTGGTGGATACAATTCGAACATGTCTAAAAATTGCTCGGATAGTCGGATATGATTTAATGAAATATATACTCTATATTTTTTAGAGAGGAGCTTATAAAATATTAAATATGTATGAATTATTAATATGTTGAAAGTCTTGAAACACATCAATCAATATATATCATATTATGACTTTTGAATTTTTTTCTTAATTTTAAATTTTATAATATATAAATATATGCCGTGTCTGTCTATCAAATTTTAGAAATTGATATGTCCCTATATTTGTATCCATATCGTATCGTGTGTCTGTGCTGGTCAATAATTGACTTCTCATCCTTCTACGCAATGTTCTGAAACTCGGATCGATCATCGAATCGGTGACCTTCTACATTCCGGTTTGGCCAAATTGGCCAAACCAAACCAACAGAACGTAATAATTATATATAATATTAAAATATTAAAAAATTCAAAATAAAAATAAAAATAAAAATTGTCGAACCCAGTAGAACTAGACCGGTCCGATCGATCAATTGACCGGTTTGATTTGGTTCACACCGAAATCAATTGAATCTGGGTTTTGAAGATAATCGGATCGGATCACCGACCGTCACCGATCGGATCGGCTTGATGACCGATCCGGTCCGATTTTAAAAAAGAACTTCTACGGACAACACAAGATACTATTTGAGAATACTAAAGTATTCGGATTTACTGTTAAAATTAGGGATTACAATATGTTAAAGTTTTTAATTATTTTTAAAATATAAAATATAAAATAATTTTTTAATTAAATCAAAATTTAAGTTGTTCAGATTTAAGTTTTGCTGATATTTAACTCTTTTAAATAATTAAATCTTAAATTTGTGTGAGTCTAAATTTAGTCTAAACAACTCAAATTAAATTTATAAGCCAAAATTGTCATCCTTTAATTAGGAAATGATAAAATATAACAACAAATAGAATGACGTATATTGTATGACGACAATTGCATAATTAAAAGCAACGTTTTCAAGCGTATTCAATTCGTAACAAATCGACGTCAAATTCCATTTTGAATATCTTTTCAAATTACAAAAATAGTCCTTCAATTTTATTATAACATTTATTTTTAGAAAATAAAACTTGTGTGAAGTTCTTTAAATATAAATGTTGTGATGCTAAGTTAACTGCTTAGGAGTTCTTTGTTTTATTTTATTTTGATTTTCTCTTTTGTTTTAAATTCAGAAAAAAAATCTTATTTATTTGAAGTTTTAGTTTTATTTTGATTTTGATTTCTTTTAGTTTTCAAAATTATGAAAATTATAAAAATAATTTTTGTTTCCTGTTTTTGTTTTTTTTCATAATATGATTTACTATAGTTTAAATATATATTATTTAATTATTTATTTTTAATAAAATTATGAATAATTTAATGTAACATTATGTTTATATATTTAATAAATTAAACTTAATTATCAATAAAATTATGAAAATTAATTTTATTTAATTTTACAATTAAATTATATATAATTAAATTTAATATATATAAATATTCAAATAAAATTTGATTTAATAATTAAAATATATTTCAAATAAATATTAATTTTAAAATAAAATTTATTTTTAAAATTATTTATTTATTAAAATAACATAAATTTATTAATAATTTGTTAATAAATAAATATTATATAAGAGATTAAATAAATTTATTTAATTAAAAAATTTATTTTTAGTTTTATCTAAAATATAATTATTATCATTGATAAGAATATAACTACACAAACATTAACAACCAAACAAGTTTTTATTTTTATTCAAAGAAAATAAAATAAAAATAAAAATAAAAATAAAAACTACAATAAAAAAGAAGTAGAACTAAACGTTAAGAAAGTAAGCATTAACGTTAAATTAAATAATTTTAATTCTAATTTTATTAATAGTTAATGTTAAATAGTTTTATTTTTAATTATAAAATTTAAATAGAAAATTGAATTTATTTTATATGTTATAGAAATATGAAAATTAAAAATAAATATTTAATTAAATATTTTTATTAAAATTTAAAGAGAAAATAAAAAATTAAAAAGTAAGGGCGGGCGCTTAATAACATGGATGATAATTTGGTCCTGATCTGAGGTGGTTTGATTTAGAACGATGTCGTTTTATTACTTTAACAAAATGTTGGCTTGTTGGTGAGAGGGACACGTGCTTCTCCTTCCTCCCTCGACCCTCTTTGTCTATCTCAAATCTCCAATCTTATTCTCTAAAATATCGTAAAGTCAAGAAACAATTCGCCATTCTAATTTACTGCTGACACTCGTCACGCTGCTCACGCTCATGCTCATTACTCACCATTTTCTTTTGTGGTTTTTTGTCGTTGATGTGTTGGAAGTCAAAGTTGGGGTTGTTGTCACCATTTTTCCTTGCATTTGAACCTTTAATGTGTATTCAATTCACGATTAATATTTCACATAGGTTAGATTGAAGTTATTGCGAGTCTTCTCAGTATGTGAGCGAATCTATCTGGCCATGTTAAGTATTGTGCAAAGTCCACAAACGTCATTGAGGTTAGATAACGTTGAGGCACCGAGCTTTGGGTACCTTATAGTTCTGGTTCAAACTCCAATATGGTTTTTTTATTTGGTTAGTCCACGAGGTATCTTAAGAGGGTTTCAACTGTGAGAAAGGCTCCTTTAAGTCATCCACTCCCAGATTAATCCTCGCTCGTACCAGGTCAGCCCAAACTCCAATATGTAACGAAAGAGAGTTATGGCACAAAAATGAGTCGTTATTTTAATGTCTTGGTTTTTAGTTCATGTAGCTTCAATTGTTGGAACTTTAAATTCATTTTGGACATTTATTAATTATAAATTTTGAAAGAATTAAGGTTAAGAAGATTAAATTTGTTTCAAATTAAATTTAAATAAGTAGTTCAATAAATAATTTAGTTAAATGAGCTAAAGTCTAATGAAAAAATAAGTCCTTATTAGTGTGAGTTAGTTATTTATTGAGTTTGTGATCCAAAAAGGTTACTATGATTAGTTGTTAAGGTCTCCTACTACCTATTAAAGTAAGCTTGTGGATATTTCATTTTTCTGACTCGTTAAGAGATCCATGCATTAAGAAAGATGCAAAAAGATGTTAACGACATAAAAGTATATAACTTTTGTTAAGGTTGATTGAAAAATTGTAGTAGCTTATTCATCCATCAAGAAGCTTATTCAAATTGTCCAATATTTTACTCAAGTTGTTCTTCGACAAATGGATAAAAAATAGGTAAATTTTAATATTACCTTCATTTATACAAGTTCATGGTTGACTAACATCCTACCAGTCGACTATAAGTCATCTGAGTCTTTTTTAAAAACTCATTTTTTCCTCAAATCTCCAAAAATACATTCTCTTCTACCTTTGAGATTTTTTCATGATGATGTTTCTCCACCATGATGATTTTTGTATCTAGCCAAGACCGACATTTCATATTGTTTGTGACTGTTACTTGAGACTATTTGTGTTTGATAGCTTGTTTCTCTATTTAATGTAATTGCGATAATTTTTCCTCTTCATATTTGTGTTTTATATTGATGATTATTTGTGTTTCATCTATTTCATCTTGTTGGTTTGTATTAGTTGTTTTGATTATGACAAAAAGAGGGAGTAAAATGAAAAATTGGATATTATTTAGTTACTTGATTAAGGGGGAGTATGTGATAATTGTCTTTGATTTGAGTCTATCTTGATTTCAAATTACTTTTATGAATTTGATCTTACAAGGTTATTAAATTCAATATTTTATATGATTGAGGGAGAGACTTCTAACCAAAATGACAAGGTATAAAAACCTTGATCAATGTTTCTTGTTTTCATTTCTCAACAATTTCTAAGTGTTTTGTCATTATCAAAAAGGGGGAGATTGTTGGACCAATGGTGGTTAACAAATTAAATCCCACTTATGTTTTGATAATAATAAAATGTATAGAATTGGTTAAGAAATTATTTCAGGTGATTTGGATTGAAATAAATCAAGACTGCATCAATCTTAAATGAGCAAGACATAAATCATGGTGAAATCAAGAAGGAAATAATCTTCATCATGCTAGAGACAATTAAACATGAAGATTATGGGAAGATCTGATTAAATATATCTGTTGGAGTCAGCACAAGTCGACCAACATATCACAAGTCGACTAATAAATTAAGATTCATCAGATGGGGCTTGAAACAAGTCAATTAATATGTTACAAGTTGACTATTAATCAAGTGAATAGGAGCACTAGTCAACTATCATCACACTAGTTGACTATCATGACACTAATTGACTATAACACCTCGACTAGTCGACTATCAGGTAGCTGACTATAAGGTAATAGTCGACTATAACAGCTTGACTAGTCGACTATAACAGCTCGACTAGTCGACTATCAAGTGAAGTTGACCAAACTTTATCTGAATCATTCAGAAATGGAAAGTAAATAATTTAGCAACGTCTATGAACAATCAGCAACAACTAGTAGACTTCTCAAACGGCTACAATCATCTTAGAGTCTGCAAATAAAAGGAGAAACATCAAGGGATTGATAGAGTGTATCCAAATCAAAGCATACTAATATAGTTTTATCAATTGGATCTCATTCTACTCTTAGCATGGTCTTAATTCCATTCATATGTACTGAGAGTTAGCATTTCGATTTTCTATCATTGTAATTATTGTGAGTTGAGTGATTAGAGGAGAATCACTTGTGAGGTAGGATTTTTGTCGGAAGACAAATCAATTGTAAAGGTAGCTTGAGCCGAAAATCAAGTGGTGTTGGTAGGATTTGTGCCGGAAAACAAATCAATTGTAAAGGTAGCTTGAGCCAGAAATCAAGTGGTGTTGGAAGGATTTGTGCCGGAAAACGAATTAGTTGTAAAGGTAGCTTGAGCCGAAAATCAAGTGGTGTTGTAAGAGTTCACACTAAACTAAAAAGTGTGCAGTAAAGTGGTTTGCCAAATCCTAAGTGGGAGCTTAGGTAGAGGACGTAAGTCTTAGCACCGAACCTCTATAAAAACAGTGTTTGCTCTTCTTCCCTATTCTTTGCATTTAAATTTGTTTAACTTGTTTTTGTGTGAATTAACTTCTGATTTTTTGTAGAACTTTACGAAAAGGTTTAAATGTTGGATCCCGTTTCCGAAATCCAACTACTCATCCATATAACCAAATTGGAATCCGAATCCGCGTTGAAAACCTTAGACTACTCCGAAAGTCCCGATATATAATTTTTTTTTCATTCATCTTAAAATCCATTATCATACTTATACATGGTTCGGGTCTTAACCGGAGAACGAAACGAAGAACAAAAACAAAAGTAAATCGAACGGAACGGAAGAAAAACATACGGAAACGAAGAAACATACTGAAAACAAATTACGAAGCACATGAAAATCAAAGACTAAAGAATTGAATTCGAAGCAAATTACAAAGCAAATCGAAGGCTCGAAATCGAAAGCAAAACAGACTGAAACGAATCGAATCGGATAACAAAGTGTTTTTATCAAAAAGGGGTATGAATTTGTTTTAGAAACTCAATTGCTTTGAAAACTGAGTGAATCTGAGGCCATACGAAGAAGTTACAGCCAAAAGAGTGCGAGGAGGAACTTCCGAGATTAGGCGTGGGCACGTCTAAGGATGAAGTCTGGATGTCAGAAAAATTTCAGAATTTAAAAGGGAAAAGGAAGCTCTACAACTTCCTAGAGGGATTTCAACACTAAGCTAGCCATTAAGAGGGTCCTAAAGTACTTCAAAGATTGCTGCCATAAAAACTTAAATTTTCCCTACACATTGTCATAAATTTGAGATTTCATATCTTTTAACACACAAGTCTAAAGATGACACATTTTACCTTGTTGGAAAGATAAAAAGATGCTTTCCAAGTTTCATGAAGGGTGCAAAAATTAATTCAATCATTAAAGAGGGTAAAAACCTACGTGAAGTTTCAGCCCAAAAACTAACCAATGGAACAGTGTTTTTGCAGCATGAACAGTAACTGTCAACACTCCCAACCCCATAACTTTTTATTTCTAAATCCAATAACTGCAAATCATACCTCATTTTAAAGCTAGAAAGATAATCTACATTTTTCATGAAGAAAGCAAAAACCAGATCAGCCTCTAAGAGGGTGAAAAACGCCTCCAAAGATTCTGTAAAAATGCAGAATGAACAGTATCCGAGTAGAAAAAATCTGAAAACTTTCAAACCCTATAACTTCTTCATTTGAAGTCAAAAAATGACCTATTTTATACCGTTTTACAGATCTTAACATTCTCTACGAACTTCCAGAAGACTTCCTATTCAAATTCACATCCTAACATGATCTAAATCTCCAAAATAAGTGGCTGCCCATTTCTAAAAAAAATGGACAGCACCTCCCCTAAAATTTGTTTCTAGCCAAACTTGATTTTTATCATTCAAACTTCAAACCTGCATAAAAGCACTTCAATATTCCACAACTCTCAAATCTCACAATCACCAAGCAATTCATTTCTTATTAAATATGGCAACATCACACTCTTAGGATTCTAATTGTTTCTTAAACCATAAAGTAACCTTACTTCTAAGCATTCACAAATTTCCAATCCATAAAGTAATACCATCTCATTCTTTTCTTTTTGTCATTCTCAAACTTACAACAATACATTTTTGGAATACACATACAAGATACATTCAAACTTCAAAACTCTTATAGTTACATGGGAATAAGTCAATACATAGCTTCAAAGGGCATTTAGCCCAATTATATGAAAGTGTTAAAGAACAAATTACACAAATACATTACTTGCCCAAATGGCTATCTAAAACCTTGCTTTCTCAAGTATAACATTCAAACAAAAGTATCGGAATAAAGCCTGAATCCCAATGCACAATTCGGTTTCTCTCTCAAAACCTGTGGAGGGGAAAATGGGGGTGAGCTCGACGGCTTCGTGGGTAACAATTTAATAGTCAAGTATAAGCATACAGAAATTGTCTTAAACAAGTACCTTCAAAACTAAAATCATTTTCCAATAATGCAAAGAGTTTTCAAAGTCAATGAATATAACACAACAACACATAATCACATAACAAATAGTTTTACAAAGTCAACAAAGACTTTAACAAAGAAAATACAAAAACACATAATCACATACCAAATGGTCTTACAAAGTCAACAAATAGCAAACATTAGCACAAAATCACATAATCGCAAATCAAGTGGTTTGAGTGATCATAACAGAACGTACTACACATGTCCGACAAGCGACCATGTGTAGTCGTGAACAGAAGGGAGTCTGATTTTCGGAACTCCTGGGCCACTAACGGGCAGGCGGGTGAAGCCTATATAGACAAGTGCACTTGCTAAATGGAGGGGATCACTACAAACCCAAGAAATCATGTACTTTCACATAATTCACACATAAGTGCCAACCATGACATTTTTCTTTTGCAAACATTTCCATATGTATTTCCATACAAAAAGACATCTCATCCAAGTTCAAATCATCTTACATGATAATTCATTTAAAAGTCACAAATCATCCGAAAGCATTGAATGACATTTATTCCAAAACAATTACTGAACTTATAACTCAAATATTAAAGAGTCACCCACCTTGAATCCTTAAACTTTGCAATAGGTTCACATGTCCTTCCTCAATCCCCAAACGCCTTAATTGCCCTTAATCAAAGCATAAAAGCCTTAATTAACACTAAACATCAAAGCTGAAAATTTCCAAAGAATGAAAAACATGACTAAAAACCTAACTCACTTTGCCTATGCCATTCCTAAACCATAACCATCAAAGCCTATCTCAATTTTATCAATTATTTTCAAGAATCTAATGCCTTAAAGAAATCCATAAACTCTGATTTTCTTAAACCTCCATTACCTTTCTCATTTCTCTTTTCCTTTAATGCCTTCATCAAGCATAAAATCCCAATTGCCAAAAACATCAATGCTGGAATTTTGCGGAATGGTACAAAACTTCACTTTTAACTAACCTAACCTTCCTTACATCTTTCCTAAGCTCACCCAACCATAACTTCACTCAAATTCATGCATTATTTTCGAAAATCTCACCTTAAAGACACCTACACTATGCTGATTTTTTTCAAGCTTCCATAACCTTTCTTCTTTCCACTTTACTCTTAGCAAAACCTCTTAAACTTTCCTTTCTAAGCAAGAGAGGCAAAAGTCTAACCAAAACCATGAATTAATAAAAGTGAACAATGCTGAAATTTATTGGAAAACTTGGATTTAAACTTACCTAACTTCACTTATACCTTAATTAAGCTATCCCCATCACAACTCATCTAAATAACTAACTAAAATGGGAAAATCTTCTTACCCATGAGAAGTCCACGAAATCAGATTTTTCAATCCACAAGAATCAGATTTTTCCTTCAATGAATTCCTTTCCTTATTCTTTTTCCAATCACTCTTCAAATCATCATATTAAAGCATGAAAAACAAAACTCTCACAATAAAACCATGAATTAAAACATGGGACATATGCTGAAATTTTTAAACAACATGAATTTAATTCACCATCACCTTACCCACACCTTCACTAAGCCATTGACATCAAAACTCATCCTTAAAAACAACAAAATTCGAAATTCATCTTACCTATATAAAACCCACGCAAATCAGAATTTCTTCTTCCACTTTCCTAACTCTTCTTCTTCCCTTTTTCTTGTTCTTTCATCATTAATTCTTCAACTACCATCTTTAAGCAAGAAAAGAGAATCCATAACACAAAACCATGAAAATCAAAGAACCCCACGACATCACCTTCTTGCTTCTAACAACAAAACTCTTTCTCTTCCTCTTTCTTTCATAATTAACTCTTAAATCTACCATGTTTAAGCAAGAAAGACAAGAAAGAAAACCAGAATTTTTGAAAATCCCTACCTCAAGATGAAACCCATGACTTTCTTCTTCTCTCCTTCTTCTTCTTCTTCTTCTTCTTCACCTAGCCGAACTCTCTCTCTTTTCTTGGAAGAATCGACACTCTCTTCTTTTCTCCTTTGGCTAGCCGAATCTCCTTCCTTTTCTTTCTTCATACGAAAACTTCTTCTCTTCTTATTTTCTCCTATTCTTCTAAAATCTTCCAGAATTCTCCACCCCATACGGCAGCCCATAAGTAAATATATATTATGTTATTTAAATGAGGGCTAAAAAGACCAATTGCCCTTACACTTTAGCTTAATTCCAAATTTGCCCTTATACTTTCTTTAAAAAAATCTGATGCTTTGCGTCCTGGTTTCAAGGATCTAAACGAAATAATTTGGACAAACGTTCTTCTTGAAAATTGTTCCTCTCGATCTTACGAATCCAACGCCACTGACGGCGCTCAATTCGGATCAGAAACGAAGAAGTTATGGCCGAATTACTAACGGACCTGTACAAAATCCGAAACTGCACTTAATTCCAGAAATTGACAATCTTAGGGATAAACTTAAATTTCGATCCCTTCACAAGAGTTGTAGCCCTATATCTTAATTTTATTCTCCAAAAAGAATCAACTCAATCAGAGTTGTACAGCTCCCGAATTTTGCAAAATACCGAACCATGTTCAGAAAATTATCCAACTTATAATCTATAACCAAATCTCTCACTTAGATTCAATCAATCTCTTTCCATTTAATCTCCTAAAAATCATAGTTCTTTAAGAAAATGAAATTAATTGTCTTAGGAATCCAACGCTTCAAAAACGGAATCAATCGGATGTCGGACGAAAGAATTATAAGCAAAAGATTACAAACGGGATCGGAACTTCAAAACTGAACTTTTCAAAAATCATATCTCTCGATCCCGACATCGAAAAATAGCAAACTTTATGTCTACGAAAAACTCTTGACATAAACTACAAGTTTTCAGAAGACCATTTTCTTAAATTTTGCCTAAAACAAAAGTCAACTCTCAAAGGCCAAAAAGTCAAACATGTAACAATTTTTCATATTCTCACACTTTTTTCTTTTTATTTCTTAATTTTCAACTTAATTTCAATCAACTCATCCACTTAATTTCGGAAACCATACCAATCTACTCAAAACTCGAAGGTATCAAAATCAAATCATTCTTTTCTTATGAATTTCCTCAAAGCATAATTACTTTTTATTTCACAATACATATGTGAAACCACTCATTTTATTTCACTTAATATTTCTCAATGTCACTCAAAGATCGGGGTCCAACATTTCTCCCCCTCTTAAAAGAATTTCGTCCTCGAAATTCATACTTAGAAATCTCCAAGTACTTGCTGCGTAATGTGTTAGAGTAGTGCCCTAAAGGCAATCCCCTTTAGCGCTTTTTATTCATAGTCATGTACAGACTTTATGAATAAAGAAAGAAAGACATGTTTCATTTATTTGATATTCATTTTGTTATGAATTGATATTGATCTTTAATCAAATTAATGAAGTCCATGATATATGACATAGCATGAAGGAAATTATGATGTGATCATAATCCTGAGATTCCTATCATGTGCAATTATGTCAAGATTCTAAATTCTCCTAGTCATAGGATTAATGAGATGGACATCATTAATCCGGACAGACTAACATATGTCATACTCCTTGATTGGATCAAGCAGTGGATCTCAGAAACTGTAAATATGGGATATTTAGAGTTGACATGTGGATGCTTACTAGCGGTAGTAAGTACATTGGATGACTGCCATGAGATTATCACATGGATGTCCTATTCTAATGTCAGTGATAATCTCATCATAGCAATGGTGCAAGTATCCTTAGACTTGAGGTACTCAAGGATATCTTGGATACTGATCCTGTACTTTGACTCCATTCCTCGTGGCCTTCCGAAGTTACTCATAGGGTGGTGCTTGGAGTACAGTTTGAGGTATTGAAGGTAATTGAGTAGCCAATAAAGGATTCATCACTTCGTGAGAACAGAAGAGATACTGCCTCTTGTCAGATCATTACTTTAAGTCTCGGCGAGAGCATGACTATGTCATGAAGAGTGTCTTCATGGACATATAAAGTAATGAGTCCTCGACAGAACTAATTTCACTGGGCTAGACTTAGTCTAGTAAGAGTTGACACATTGCCCATACTCATAACCAAGTGGGGTATAGGATGATGAAAGGACGAATTGCACAGTGATTGTCTATGGAAGGGTTCGTGATCTGGTTCGTGATGAATTCATCAAACCGATTACTTTCCGGTCAATTGGGGGTCATGATGTGTTGCTAGATACTGCTCATGACTTGCTCAGATTAATTGTTAATCTAAGTGGCCAACATAACCGGAAACCTAAAGGGTTACACGCATAAGAGTGTTTCAGAGGATCTGTAAAATAGTAATTGGACAGAGTTCCAATTATGGAGAGCATTAGGATTAAATGGATCCCGATGAGATTGAGATATGTCCCGATGAGATCGCGACATCAATATTGCTAAGAAAGGTTTTCGGGGCTGTTTCAACACCGGGACCCGGTAGGCCGGTAGGACCGACCCCAGTTGGACTGAACCTTAGCAAATATATTCTAATTAATTAATTAAGTAATTAATTAATTAATTATTATATATATATATGTACATGCACGTTGGAATGAGGGAGGAGAGGATGAGATCCTTTGACTTTTCAACATTACTTAAGTTATTCATTAAAGAATGAATGGCTATTAAGCCTCCACTTGTCCTTACCTTATGGAAGCCTTTTTAATTAGTTAAAAAGACATATAAAAGGGCAAGAAGAAGAGCATGGTTCGTGGGTTTTATGAAAGGAAGAAAAAGAAAGCTTAAGTGTTAAGCTTTGTAAAGAAAGTCTCATTTTTCTTCTTCATCAAGCCATCATCGATTTCTTCTCTTCTCCAAGCACAAGGTTCCAACGTTTTCTCAAGCTCTCCAGGACAGAGGTAGGGTCTAGCAGCTCTTATTCTGTTCTAGCTATTCCCGGGTCAAAAGGGTTTGACTCGGTTAGGTTTTCTGATCTCTGCGTGGATACCTTTAGAGATAGTCTCTATTGGCTATTCAGGTTTGAGTTTTCATACCGACACCGGGATCCTGGGTTTCGGGAAGGTCCCGGGAATAAAAAATTTTTGTTTCCGCTGCTGGAACATGTGATGTTCCTCCCGGGATTTTCCTACAGTGGTATCAGAGCGTCTGGTGTCGTGTATGAAGCTTTGACTGAAGCTAGATCATAAACCCTAATTGCTTGTGATGTTGTAGCATGTATTCTGTTCAGATTTCGAATTGCTATAGAGATAGGGTTTTCGAAAATTTTCTGCCCAGAAATGTTCATAACATGTTAGAGAATATGTCTATGAATTTTCAGAATTTATCGATTTGATTAGATAAAGTTTTGCTAATTATTTCCCTAAGCTTACAGATGCTGTTTTTGAAACGATTCTGTGAACAGGCAGTAGTATAAAATCAAGAATAAATTCTAGAAAAATCTTTTTCTGGATTTTCCTTCACCTACATGTCTCTAAGATGTTTGTGAATGTCTGTGAGCATGGAAATTGGATTTCAAGGTGATTGGATATTTATTTTCGATTTTATTCTATGCTGTTGGGAATTGCTGTGTTGATGAACACAGAATTTTAATCGGTTTTGTTATTTTGGTTGACTGAGTTTTTGATGGCCTAAAATCCTAAAACAAATTCAGGTAGCAATTTCTGAACATGTAGTAACCTATATAATTTTCTCACGATTTATTGAAATTGTTTCATTGATCATTTCAAGCAATGTACAGAACTGGACAGTTTTGGTGAAAATTGTTGGGACTGTTTTGCTTGGCTTGATTGAGTTTGCTTTTTCAATTCCAATGCCTTGCAGCATTTTTAATGTGATTAAAAATGTGTTATCTTGATGTAGTATGATTGCCTAAGTGAATTGGTTGAAGTTGCTTTTCCAAGAATTTTTGAATGCCATATAAGTCATATTAGCGTCTCGTTAGTATATATCAGTATCTTGTTTGTTTTGGCCGTCATAAATTTTGTGGCTTGTGCCGAAGTCATTTTGAGAAAATATACACTAGCTAGAGATGCTTAGGGTGATAATTTGGGTGTTCCTAAATTATTTGGAAATCTTAGAGTTATGACTCATTTCAAGCTTTTCATATAGTTTAACTATTTAAGGCATTCATGGATCAATGAAGTGTTCATTGATACATCAACTAACAGATATTACCTTAGGTATGATGGTATTGTGAATTGGAATTGCATTGATTGAGGAATTAGCCGATTAGAAATAATAGCAATCTTGCAGAATAAGTCGACTTGTTTGCCACATAAGTCGACTTGTTTTCATCATAAGTCGACTTGTTTGCAGGATAAGTCGACTTGTTTGCAGGATAACTCGACTTGTTTTCTGGATAAGTCGACTTGTTTTCTGGATAAGTCGACTTGTTCAAGATTTCAGTATAAGTCGACTTGTAGCTTCTTGTAAGTCGACTTATACATGGGCAGGTGAAATAAGTCGACTTGTGTCATACAAGTCGACTTGTGTGTGGGCAGAAGCATAAGGTGACTTGCATTTGATGAAAGTCGACTTGTGACATGCTCAGGTTGGATGATGGATGATTATAAGGATTGATTCAATTTGATTGATGAAACCTAAATCATTCCATATAGTCTTCGTGACTATAATCCTTCTGCTTGGAGTCTAGAATTTCTAAATCCCTCCTCGGTATATGAAAACTAACGCCTTCCATTAATATGGTAAGAACCAGAGTTCTTATAGGGATGGGTTGTTGGGTAAACCCAAGCTCACTCTATACGGATATGTTCGATCCATGAAAATATGATTTTCTGATTAATGGGTTGGTTTTCACCGAAGCGTTAGTTTGTTGAGTAAACTCAAGGTCAACGTGGACAGAGGTGAAATTGGGCAGCATACATCGGATGTATGCGCATCAAAGAGTTGATACCCAATGCAAGTCCATACATCAACAAGTTGATAGCACTGATCGATAGTTGTGTCTAAGATGTAATTGGTATATCTGATACCTCCCGAGACATAAGGTGGCTTGTTGGGTAAACCCAAGGTCATTCTCAATGTCGGTTATCGATGATGCAATTGGTATGTTCGATACCTACCGATTGACCTAAGTTATGGCTTGTTGGGTAAACCCAAGGTCATTCTTAGCAATATCGGATATCGACCCACTAGGACATTATGTCACTTTGTTTCTTTGGATTCAGTAATGAGGGTTATGGATTCTATGAAACTAGTGGGAGCTTTTGCATATCATTTAAGTCCTTATGATTATGCAGCTATTCCTATTCTAACATTCTTCCTCTCTATCCGTGTAGGTTGTTTGAAAATGTCGTCAAGTGTGAATCTTCGCCACTTATGGATTCCAACAAGTTAATCGGACCGAATTTTCGATCGTTAAGGAATCGAGAATAGTTCTCGGATCTGAAAGTCAGGATATGTCCTAGATTTTCGCTTCGGATGCACTCGCCGTCGATGCTTTTGATGATGATCGAAGGCATATAGTAAGCATCTAAAGGGCGGTGACATGGCGACTTGCATTATGCTTGCGTCGATGTCACCCGAATGCGAAGCGAAAGACGAGTCCATGGATGCTCACACTATAGTTTTTCATCTTAGGGAGCTGTTTGACGAGCAAGCCCGGTCCGAAAGGTTCGAGACCTCAAGGCTTCTCTTCACTACTAAGATGGCTCCGGGGACATCTGGCATGCGCAAGACGCTCGAAGATGAATGGCTATATTGAGAGATTGGCCGTCTTAGGTTTTGCAATGGATCATGAATTAAGTATAGACTTAATTCGGTTGGATTGTCCGGACGCTTATGCACGATTAGTGCTAAACTATCGGATGAACCAAATATCCACTACAATACCGAGTGATCAATCTGCCAAGACAAATGAAAGAGACTATCAAGAGTGATAGCAAGCAAGTGCTGGTGGTTGCTTCTTTATCTTTTGGGTCCAAGAAGAAAAAGAACCCAAAGAAGAAGAAGGCAAAGAAACCTAAGGGAAGCGCCATCAAGAAGAAGACCAAAGAAGGCGCCCGAAAGGAACTTGCTTCCATGCGGTAAAGATGGCCATTGGAGGCGCAATTGCAAAGTCTATCTGGAGTCGCTAAAGCGTAAGAAGGCATCGATGCCTCGACTACTTCAGTTTGTATGTCATTGAAGTTAATCTGTTACTAATCACAACATCCGGTATTTGATCTTGGTTGTGGCTCACACATATGTAATGATATGCGGGGCCTCGGGACGATGAGCAACTCATGAAGGAGAAGTAGACCTACGTGTTGGAAATGGAGCAAGAGTTCTTTGCATTAGCCGTAGGAACCTATGTTTTGTCTCTCCCCACCGGGCTTGTCTTTGGAATTGGATGATTGTTATTTTGTACCGCTTTGACAAAGAATATATTATCATTTCTTGTCCGAATAAATTTGGATTCCATATGAATTTTAGTAGCAATGGTTGTTCTATCAATTCTAATTGAATGCTTTATGGAACGGTACATTGTGCAATGGTATTTACATATTAGATATGTCTAATCCAATTTTAAATGTCAATGACACCAAACGGCATAAAAGAGATAATCTAAAGTCAACTTACTTATGGCATTGTCGACAGCCATATAAATGAGACGCAGATCGCTAAGCTCCACAAGAGTGGCGATTTAGGGTCATTTGATTATGAATCATATGACACATGCGAATCTTGTTTATTAGGCAAGATGACTAAGTTACCCTTCGAGGAAAGGGTGAACGGCGATTGGAGTATTAGACTTAATACATTCGGATGTATGCGGTCCGATGTCCATCCATGCCGAAGTGGTTGTCGTTACTTCATTACCTTTATCGATGATTATTCACGATATGGGTACTTGTATCGATGAGATACAAATCAAGCGCTTGAAAAGTTCAAACAATTCGAAATGAAGTAGAAAACCAGCTTGGTAAAAGTATCAAGGCATTACGATCCGATCGTGGTGGAGAATACTTAGACCAACAGCCAGATTATCTCGTAGATAATGGGATATTATCTCGATGGACTCCTCCTTACACCCCACAAGACAATGTGTGGTGAAAGGAGAAATCGAACCTTGTTGGACATGGTACGATCAATGATGGGTTTCATGAAGTTACCAAAATCGTTTTGGGGTATGCGCTAGAGACAAATTGCTTACTTGCTAAACAGAGTTCCTCTAAGACAGTTGATGTTACTCCATATGAGATGTGGACTAACGAAAACCTTATCTTTCTCATTTGAAAGTATGGGGTTGTCTGCTTATGTGAAGCGGATTGATCGAGATAAGCTTCAAGCAAAGTCGACAAGTGTTTGTTTGTAGGATATCCTAAAGAGACCATGGGATATCAATTCTACCTCACGAGGAACAAAAGGTGTTTGTTTCAAGCATCTTGTTTTTAGAGAAAGAGTTTCTTCCGCAAGAAGACGATGGGAGCACAAATCGAACTTGAAAAAGTTCAAGATGCTCAAACAAGCCGCAGATCAATCGCTGAACTCGAGGCATCACTCATTCGGATGAAGTAATAGATTCAACCTTACTGTACACGAAGTTCGTAGGTCAAGTAGGATGCGACTTGTTCCGAGAGATATGGATTTCTTGTGTTTAACAGAATGACGTATTGCTCATAGAAAATGATGAGCTGCTACCTATGAAGAGGTTACGAAAAGTTGAGTCGAAAATGGCTTTATGCCATGAAAGCGAAATGGATTCCATGTACATAAACCAAGTATGGACTTTGGTTGATGCACTGAAGGATAAAACCTATAGGGTGCAAATGGGTTTTCAAGAAGAAAACCGACATGGATGGTAATGTGATTACCTACAAAGCAAGGCTTGTGGCCAAAGGATTTCGTCAAAGACAAGGAGTTGACTATGACGAGACCTTTAGCCCTGTAGCAATGCTTAAATCCATTCGGATACTCCTAGCCATTGCCGCTCATTATGATTATGAGATATGGCAAATGGATGTGAAGACAGCTTTCCTTAACGGAAATCTGGCCGAGGATGTGTACATGACACAACCAGAGGGCTTCACTTCCAGTGATGGCGAAAAGGTATACAAGCTTCAGAAATCCATCTATGGATTGAAGCAAGCATCCAGGAGTTGGAACATCCGTTTTGATGAGTCAATCAAAGAGTTTGGTTTTTCTCAAAATCCGGATGAGTATTGTGTGTACAAAAAGGTTAATGGGAATGCAATCGTTTTCCTTGTGCTATATGTGGATGACATATTATTACTAGGAAACGATGTCTCAATGCTGCAATCAGTTAAAATTTGGTTGTCCAAGCAATTTGCGATGAAAGACCTGGGTGAAGCAACTTATATCCTTGGGATAAAGATCTATAGAGATAGATCAAAGAGGTTGCTTGGTCTTTCACAATCATCGTACATAGACAAGATGCTAAAGAGGTTTAGCATGGAGTAATCCAAGAGAGGGTTTCTTCCCATCACTCATGGGATAACACTCTCGAAATCTATGTGTCCTAAAACACAAGATGAGAGGATGCGCATGGATCGATCCGTATGCATCTGCAGTAGGATCGATCATGTATGCTATGTTATGTACGAGGTCCGATGTATCGTATGCTCTAAGTGTTACTGCGGATACCAATCGGATCTGGTGAGGGTCATTGGGTGGTGTCAAGAATATCCTCAAGTACTTGCGAAGGACTAAGGATGTTTTTTGATATATGGAGATGGAAATCTCAAGTGAGCGGGCATCTGAGATGCGATTTCCAATCGACAAGGATGACTCAGATCCGGTCGAGTTATGTTTTCACGCTAAGCGGCGGAGCGATCGGTTGGAAGAGTTCCAAACAAGAGACGCATCACGATTCGACGACCGAGGCGAGTACATTCTTTGCATCGAGGCGCAAAGGAAGCTGTTTGGATCAAGAAGTTCATTTCGAACTTGGTGTGTTTCTAGTTGTGATGGACCCATACGGTTGTATTGTGACAACAATGGGGCTATTGCTCGAGCAAAAGAACCGAGGTCTCACCAACGATCTAAACACGTACTCGCAGATATCATCCGATTCGAGATCATTGCTAGAGGTGATGTCGCGATCGAGAGGATTCCTACAGAGCAGAATATTGCTGATCCGTTGACGAAGCCATTGTCACGAGAAGAATTTTGATTCTCATGTACTCGCTTATGGTATTAGATACCAAGGCGATTGGCTTTAGGTCAGTGGGAGACTTGTTAGAGTAGTTCCTCAAAGGCAATCCCTTTAGCGCTTTTTATTCATAGTCGTATGCATGACTTTATGAATAAATAAAGAAAGGCATGTTTCATTTATTTGATATTCATTTTGTTATGAATTGATATTGATCTTTAATCAAATTAATGAAGTCCATGATATATGACATAGCATGAAGGAAATTATGATGTGATCATAATCCTGAGATTCCTATCATGTGCAATTATGTCAGTATCTAAATTCTCCCTAGTCATAGGATTAATGAGACTGGACATCATTGATCCGAACAGACTAGCATATGTCATACTCCTTGATTGGTTCAAGCAGTGGATCTCAGAAACTGTAAATATGAGATATTTAGAGTTGACATATGGATGCTTACTAGTGGTAGTAAGTTCATTGGATGACCTGCCATGAGATCATCACATGGATTTAATGTCAGTGATAATCTCATCATAGAAATGGTGCAAGTATCCTTGACTTGAGGTACTCGAGGATATCTTGAATACCGATCGCACTTTGACTCCATTCCTCGTGGCCTTCCAGAGGTTACTCATAGGGTGGTGCTTGGGTACAGTTTGAGGTATTCGAAGGTAATTGAGTAGCCAATAAAGAATTCATCACTTCTGTGAGAACAGAAGAGATACCCTGGCCTCTTGTCAGGATCATTACTTTAAGTCTCTGGCCAGAGCATGACTATGTCATGAAGAGTGTCTTCATGGACATATAAAGTAATGAGTCCTCAGACAGGAACTAATTTCACTTGGGCTAGACTTAGTCTAGTAAGAGTTGACACATTGCCCGTACTCATAACCAAGTGGGGTATAGGATGATGAAAGGACGAATTGCACAGTGATTGTCTATGGAAGGGTTCGTGATCTGGTTCGTGATGAATTCATCAAACCGATTACTTTCCGGTCAATTGGGGGTCATGATGTGTTGCTAGATACCGCTCATGACTTGCTCAGATTAATTGTTAATCTAAATGGCCAACATAACCGGAAACCTAAAGGGTCACACGCATAAGAGTGTTTCAGAGGATCTGTAAAATAGTAATTGGACAGAGTTCCAATTATGGAGAGCATTAGGATTAAATGGATCCCGATGAGATTGGGATATGTCCCGATGAGATCGCGACATCAATATTGCTAAGAAAGGTTTTCGGTCATTTTAAAGATCGGGGCCCGATAGAGGTAGGGACCGACCCAGTTGGATGGACCTTAGCAAATATATTCTAATTAATTAATTAAGTAATTAATTAATTAATTATTATATATATATATGTACATGCACGTTGGAATGAGGGAGGAGAGGATGAGATCCTTTGACTTTTCAACATTACTTAAGTTATTCATTAAAGAATGAATGGCTATTAAGCCTCCACTTGTCCTTACCTTATGGAAGCCTTTTTAATTAGTTAAAAAGACATATAAAAGGGCAAGAAGAAGAGCATGGTTCGTGGGTTTTATGAAAGGAAGAAAAAGAAAGCTTAAGTGTTAAGCTTTGTAAAGAAAGTCTCATTTTTCTTCTTCATCAAGCCATCATCGATTTCTTCTCTTCTCCAAGCACAAGGTTCCAACGTTTTCTCAAGCTCTCCGGGGACAGAGGTAGGGTCTAGCAGCTCTTATTCATTTAGCTATTCCGGTCAAAAGGGTTTGACTCGGTTAGGTTTTCGATCTCTGCGTGGATACCTTTAGAGATAGTCTCTATTGGCTATTCAGGTTTGAGTTTTCATACCGACACCGGAATCCTGGGTTTCGGGAAGGTCCCGGGAATAAAAATTTTTTGTTTCCGCTGCTGGAACATGTGATGTTCCTCCCGGGATTTTCCTACATAATGACCATAATCACTCACTTTCTTATCAAATTTCTTGTCACACATATTCTTATTCTTAACTTATAACCATATTTCACTTCTCATATTTTATACCTCCAATATCATATTAAAACACTATATCCTCAAAATTCAATATGGACCAATCCTTTGAATTGCTATACATATGTCTTTATCATGTATCTTATCTTTCAGATAATCCTTATTTCATCTCGCAAATGTATAGTCAAAATCAAATCAACAAAGTGATCAAAGAAATCTCTAACCTCAATATCATACACTTTCTTATGATCGATCATATGTCTCATCACCTTAATCAAACAAATCAATTTAGGTTCTCCAAATAATTCATAACAAAGACATTCACATCATTTCCCAATTCTCACTAATTCAATCCTATCAATTTATCCCTTTTCACAATCTCATGCATGTCACTTAATCTTACCAAACCTATAGCCCAAGTAAGATCATAATACTGGGCTCTGATACCATAAATGTTGGATCCCGTTTCCGAAATCCAACTACTCATCCATATAACCAAATTGGAATCCGAATCCGCGTTGAAAACCTTAGACTACTCCGAAAGTCCCGATATATATAATTTTTTTTTCATTGATCTTAAAATCCATTATCATACTTATACATGGTTCGGGTCTTAACCGGAGAACGAAACGAAGAACAAAAACAAAAGTAAATCGAGCGAACGGAAGAAAAACATACTGAAACGAAGAAACATACTGAAAACAAATTACGAAGCACATGAAAATCAAAGACTAAAGAATTGAATCGAAGCAAATTACAAAGCAAATCAAGGCTCAAATCGAAAGCAAAAGCAGATGAAACGAATCGAATCGGATAACAAAGTGTTTTTATCAAAAAGGGGTATGAATTTGTTTTAGAAACTCAATTGCTTTGAAAACTGAGTGAATCTGAGGCCATACGAAGAAGTTACAGCCAAAAGAGTGCGAGGAGGAACTTCCGAGATTAAGTGTGGGCACGTCTAAGGATGAAGTCTGGATGTCAGGAAAATTTCAGAATTTAAAAGGGAAAAGAAAGCTCTACAACTTCCTAAAGGGATTTCAACACTAACCTAGCCATTAAGAGGGTCCTAAAGTGTTGGACCCCGATCTTTGAGTGACATTGAGAAATATTAAGTGAAATAAAATGAGTGGTTTCACATATGTATTGTGAAATAAAAAGTAATTATGCTTTGAGGAAATTCATAAGAAAAGAATGATTTGATTTTGATACCTTCGAGTTTTGAGTAGATTGGTATGGTTTCCGAAATTAAGTGGATGAGTTGATTGAAATTAAGTTGAAAAATTAAGAAATAAAAAGAAAAAAGTGTGAGAATATGAAAAATTGTTACATGTTTGACTTTTTGGCCTTTGAGAGTTGACTTTTGTTTGAGGCAAAATTTGAGAAAATGGTCTTCTGGAAACTTGTAGTTTAAGTCAAGAGTTTTTCGTAGACATAAAGTTTGCTATTTTTCGATGTCGGGATCGAGAGATATAATTTTTGAAAAGTTCGGTTTTGAAGTTCCGATCCCGTTTGTAATCTTTTGCTTATAATTCTTTCGTCCGACATCCGATTGATTCCGTTTTTGAAGCGTTGGATTCCTAAGACAATTAATTTCATTTTCTTAAAGAACTATGATTTTTAGGAGATTAAATGGAAAGAGATTGATTGAATCTAAGTGAGAGATTTGGTTATAGATTATAAGTTGGATAATTTTCTGAACATAGTTCGGTATTTTGCAAAATTCGGGAGCTGTACAACTCTGATTGAGTTGATTCTTTTTGGAGAATAAAATTAAGATATAGGGCTACAACTCTTGTGAAGGGATCAAAATTTAAGTTCATCCCTAAGATTGTCAATTTCTGGAATTAAGTGCAGTTTCGGATTTTGTGCAGGTCTGTTAGTAATTCGGCCATAACTTCTTCGTTTCTGATCCGAATTGAGCGCCGTCAGTGGCGTTGGATTCGTAAGATCGAGAAGAACAATTTTCAAGAAGAAAGTTTGTCCAAATTATTTCGTTTAGATCCTTGAAACCAGGACGCAAAGCATCAGATTTTTTTAAAGAAAGTATAAGGGCAAATTTGGAATTAAGCTAAAGTGTAAGGGCAATTGGTCTTTTTAGCCCTCATTTAAATAACATAATATATATTTACTTATGAGCTGCCGTATGGGGTGGAGAATTCTGGAAGATTTTAGAAGAATAGGAGAAAATAAGAAGAGAAGAAGTTTTCGTATGAAGAAAGAAAAGGAAGGAGATTCGGCTAGCCAAAGGAGAAAAGAAGAGAGTGTCGATTCTTCCAAGAAAAGAGAGAGAGTTCGGCTAGGTGAAGAAGAAGAAGAAGAAGAAGAAGAGAAGAAGAAAGTCGTGGGTTTCATCTTGAGGTAGGGATTTTCAAAAATTCTGGTTTTCTTTCTTGTCTTTCTTACTTAAACATGGTAGATTTAAGAGTTAATTATGAAAGAAAGAGGAAGAGAAAGAGTTTTGTTGTTAGAAGCAAGAAGGTGATGTCATGGGGTTCTTTGATTTTCATGGTTTTGTGTTATGGATTCTCTTTTCTTGCTTAAAGATGGTAGTTGAAGAATTAATGATGAAAGAACAAGAAAAAGGGAAGAAGAAGAGTTAGGAAAGTGGAAGAAGAAATTCTGATTTGCGTGGGTTTTATATAGGTAAGATGAATTTCGAATTTTGTTGTTTTTAAGGATGAGTTTTGATGTCAATGGCTTAGTGAAGGTGTGGGTAAGGTGATGGTGAATTAAATTCATGTTGTTTAAAAATTTCAGCATATGTCCCATGTTTTAATTCATGGTTTTGTTGTGAGAGTTTTGTTTTCATGCTTTAATATGATGATTTGAAGAGTGATTGGAAAAGAATAAGGAAAGGAATTCATTGAAGGAAAAATCTGATTCTTGTGGATTGAAAAATCTGATTTCGTGGACTTCTCATGGGTAAGAAGATTTTCCCATTTTAGTTAGTTATTTAGATGAGTTGTGATGGGGATAGCTTAATTAAGGTATAAGTGAAGTTAGGTAAGTTTAAATCCAAGTTTTCCAATAAATTTCAGCATTGTTCACTTTTATTAATTCATGGTTTTGGTTAGACTTTTGCCTCTCTTGCTTAGAAAGGAAAGTTTAAGAGGTTTTGCTAAGAGTAAAGTGGAAAGAAGAAAGGTTATGGAAGCTTGAAAAAAATCAGCATAGTGTAGGTGTCTTTAAGGTGAGATTTTCGAAAATAATGCATGAATTTGAGTGAAGTTATGGTTGGGTGAGCTTAGGAAAGATGTAAAGAAGGTTAGGTTAGTTAAAAGTGAAGTTTTGTACCATTCCGCAAAATTCCAGCATTGATGTTTTTGGCAATTGGGATTTTATGCTTGATGAAGGCATTAAAGGAAAAGAGAAATGAGAAAGGTAATGGAGGTTTAAGAAAATCAGAGTTTATGGGTTTCTTTAAGGCATTAGATTCTTGAAAATAATTGATAAAATTGAGATAGGCTTTGATGGTTATGGTTTAGGAATGGCATAGGCAAAGTGAGTTAGGTTTTTAGTCATGTTTTTCATTCTTTGGAAATTTTCAGCTTTGATGTTTAGTGTTAATTAAGGCTTTTATGCTTTGATTAAGGGCAATTAAGGCGTTTGGGGATTGAGGAAGGACATGTGAACCTATTGCAAAGCTTAAGGATTCAAGGTGGGTGACTCTTTAATATTTGAGTTATAAGTTCAGTAATTGTTTTGGAATAAATGTCATTCAATGCTTTCGGATGATTTGTGACTTTTAAATGAATTATCATGTAAGATGATTTGAACTTGGATGAGATGTCTTTTTGTATGGAAATACATATGGAAATGTTTGCAAAAGAAAAATGCCATGGTTGGCACTTATGTGTGAATTATGTGAAAGTACATGATTTCTTGGGTTTGTAGTGATCCCCTCCGTTTAGAAAGTGCACTTGTCTATATAGGCTTCACCCGCCTGCCCGCTATTGTCTTTATCATGTATCTTATCTTTCAGATAATCCTTATTTCATCTCGCAAATGTATAGTCAAAATCAAATCAACAAAGTGATCAAAGAAATCTCTAACCTCAATATCATACACTTTCTTATGATCGATCATATGTCTCATCACCTTAATCAAACAAATCAATTTAGGTTCTCCAAATAATTCATAACAAAGACATTCACATCATTTCCCAATTCTCACTAATTCAATCCTATCAATTTATCCCTTTTCACAATCTCATGCATGTCACTTAATCTTACCAAACCTATAGCCCAAGTAAGATCATGATACTGGGCTCTGATACCATAAATGTTGGATCCCGTTTTCGAAATCCAACTACTCATCCATATAACCAAATTGGAATCCGAATCCGCGTTGAAAACCTTAGACAACTCCGAAAGTCCCGATATATAAATTTTTTTTTCATTCATCTTAAAATCTATTATCATACTTATACATGGTTCGGTCTTACTTAGGAGAACGAAACGAAGAACAAAACAAAAGTAAATCGAAGCGGACGGAAGAAAACATACGAAATGAAGAAACATACTGAAAACAAATTACGAAGCACATGAAAATCAAAGACTAAAGAATTGAATCCGAAGCAAATTACAAAGCAAATCGAAGGCTCGAAATCGAAAGCAAAACAGACTGAAACGAATCGAATCGGATAACAAAGTGTTTTTATCAAAAAGGGGTATGAATTTGTTTTAGAAACTCAATTGTTTTGAAAACTGAGTGAATCTGAGGCCATACGAAGAAGTTACAGCCAAAAGAGTGCGAGGAGGAACTTCCGAGATTAGGCGTGGGCACGTCTAAGGATAAAGTCTGGATGTCAGGAAAATTTCAGAATTTAAAAGGGAAAAGGAAGCTCTACAACTTCCTAGAGGGATTTCAACACTAACCTAGCCATTAAGAGGGTCCTAAAGTGCTTCAAAGATTGCTGCCATAAAAACTTAAATTTTCCCTACACATTGTCATAAATTTGAGATTTCATATCTTTTAGCACACAAGTCTAAAGATGACACATTTTACCTCGTTGGAAAGATAAAAAGATGCTTTCCAAGTTTCATGAAGGGTGCAAAAATCAATTCAATCATTAAAGAGGGTAAAAACCTACATGAAGTTTCAGCCCAAAAACTAACCAATGGAACAGTGTTTTTGCAGCATGAACAGTAACTGTCAACACTCCCAACCCTATAACTTTTTATTTCTAAATCCAATAACTGCAAATCATACCTCATTTTAAAGCTAGAAAGATAATCTACATTTTTCATGAAGAAAGCAAAAACCAGATCAACCTCTAAAAGGGTGAAAAATGCCTCCAAAGATTCTGCAAAAATGCAGAATGAACAGTATCCGAGTAGAAAAAATATGAAAACTTTCAAACCCTATAACTTCTTCATTTGAAGTCAAAAAATGACCTATTTTATAATGGCTCAATGGTGAGAGGCGTCCACATAAAGTGGAATAAAACCTTGAGGTCATGGGTTCGAGCCGTGGCTCACCCATGACCAAAGAGGACAATACTGGTTAAGGTTGGATGCCGCGGTATAACCCGCATACACTCGCCGCAAAGATAACCTGCAAACACCTACGGGTGGGGGTGGGGTCCAACATTAAAAGCGCTTTTAATGTTGGACCCCACCCGTCATGTTTGTTATCTTGCGAAGTTTGAAGATATCATACAGCATCCAACCTAATCAAGATTGGCTCAATGGTGAGAGGCGTCCACATAAAGTGGAATAAAACCTTGAGGTCATGGGTTCGAGCCGTGGCTCACCCATTACCAAAGAGGACAATACTGATTAAGGTTGGATGCCGCGGTATAACCCGCAAACACTCGCCGCAGTATAACCTGCAAACACCTACGGGTGGAGGGTGGGGTCCAACATTAAAGATCTATTCAACCCCCCTTCTAGATCATTTACAGTGCTGATTACAAAAGTTTGTGTTATATCTAACATGTGATATTAAAGTGGTTATAGGATTATATGAATTTGAATGGAGATTTTCAAGTTTCTTGATATGGTGTGCTAATTTTTACTCTATAGATCTTACAGGCAAGTAAACCTATTGAACTATAGTATAGTGTCTGTGAATATTGAGTATCGATCTTATAGGGACTACAAGTACTAGAAGTAATCTCTTTTCTATTTTCTAACTGACAAATAGGACGATGATGATTTAATTAAGAATAAACTAAACTAAAATTTAACGTAATAATAAACCAGATCATAGATAATACTACGATTAATCAATATTAAATAACTAGTACTTAGATGATGAATCCCCTAAGATTTCTTAAATACCAACTCTTTATCATGCAATTTAATTATTAACCATTAGACCTTGAAAATTTCTATCTTATGATAATGTTTTTCTCAGAATTATTAACAAATAATCATCAGTAATTAACCGAAACATCTTTCTAGTTAAAACATCCAAGATCACTTTATTCAACTTGTGAATTTCATTATGAGGTTTAACCTTAATATAGATGTTTTATTTCGACATATCTCTAGGTTGATATGCAACTCTTTTCAATTATGGTGTATCTATTGATACTAAATTTTAGTTATATGAAATCAAACATTAAACTAATATCTTAGACATATTAATTCAAGAATTAAAAATGCATAATTGAATCACAGTGAATCAATCAATCAAATTGTTGAAACTAGAAATATTGGGCTAAGATGTACTCTAGGTATATCGACATCCTCTTATTCCTACTCCGCAGGTAAAACAGATCCAAGTTCCCAACTACATCAAAGCTGTCACCCTGCCCACTTAGTGTATGACTCAAGATCCTATGAATGTACCTGAGTGTAGGATGGCGTAGGGTAAACGCAGTAGATTTGCTTGAGTCATAATATATGTCCTTGTTAATATTACACTAGAAGTGACGGGCATCCATCCCATACAAAAAAAAAAATCTATCCAGATGGTTGTATCTCTGCAACGTCTTGATTGTAAAGGCCCATCATTAGAGAAGTCTGTATAACTCGTCATCGTTATATCCCCAAACATCCAATTTGGCTGGTCCCAATCGTAGCATCCTTTTTTATGAAGAATGTATAGCATACCTTACATGTTTGCAATACATAGGCTTTATGATCTCAAAGAATTGGGATCATGATCCAACACAGATAAGCTCTCTAACCTGTTGGGCCAAGCCATTAAACTCTAATGCCTCCCAGTCCATTCATTTATCAGTCCCAAACCTCTTGTCCTTAAACCTCTAGAATTGCTCCTCATGGGCTCTAATATTAAAATGCAACATTTTGTGTGGCACTAGTAGATGTGTAGTAGTCTCTCACATTGGTGGTAGGTGAGCTCCACTCGAGTCTCTAGATGACCCTTTACCTCTCTATCTTTTTCCTAGTGCCTCCTTTACCCTTCATTGTTATATGGATTTTGTTCTTCTTATCATTATACCTAAAGAAAAATAAAGTGTGAGAAAATAATGGATATCAATAAAAAAACAAAATTTTACCTGTACTTAATTCATACATTCACCGTATTATTCAATTTTAGAAAACACATAACTAAAAATCAAATTAAACTAAAAACAATGAAATTAACAAAATAATTAAAAATTAAACTAATGAAAAAATACTAACACAATTAAATGAAATTAATAAACAAAATTAAATTAATTATGTTATTAATAAATGTTATTTCCAAATTTAAATTTAAATTAAGAAATAAAGCAATAAAACATATACTACACATATACTTAAAAATAAATTTGTAAAATACAAAATTGATATGAAATTAAACTAATAAACACTAACTAATTACTAGAAAAATAATAGATTATACCTAATCCAACAAAATCCATCTTAATTCACAACCTAGTGTGCAAAATTAACATTCTCAATCCAAATTCAATTAAATTAATACAATAATTCATAGGGAAAAGAATGAAATTCAATTTGGAATTGAAAAGTAAGAAGAAAATTAAGTACACATACCTTATATTGGAGCAATTGTGTAAACCTAGTAATTTGGGGAAGAATAAACCCTACAATTTGTAAAATACCCAAAAATCTGAGTGTACTCCACATAAAATGTAGAAAAATTCAATTTGGGTGTTGTCAAATCACTAAAAAAGGCTAGGCTAAGTTGAGGAGGGAGGGCGCATCAGGGAAGCGGTGGAAGAGGGAAAAATATGGAAGAAAGGAAGAAGGTTTGAGGTTTTTAAAAAGGGATTGTGGACTTGTACAGTCAGTTACTTGGCCCTGTAATTGACTATGTAAGTACTTGTAAATGTATGACTCAAGATAAGGGCATGTAAGTTGACACGTTCTAAAGGATTGAGCTATATGGGCATGTCCCATGCTTATGTGTGCAAAATTTTAAAATTTTAAAATTTTAAAAAATGTACACCACCATGCCAACGACCGTATGGGTCACTAGAATTGTGTAAGACATGCATAAATGAGATTTTCATAGACACATGTATGCATATGATCGTGTATTCTAAAAAATTAAAAAATTAAAAATTTTCACTCAAACTTAAAATAGTCAAATAACACATACCATAAATACGAAAATAGGAAAAATTAAATAAGGATGTTCTATAGCCGAACATAACACACTGAAAATTAATGAAATTTTAAACTAAAAAAAAGAAGAATATAATCAATCAAAATTATCCTAATTCTTGGGTTGCCCCCTATTAGAGCTTGTTTAATGTCTTAGTTCAACATACCTAACAATAATCTAAGGTGATTAAGTTAAATTAATCGCCTATGTATTACCATCAAGTTCACCTCTAAGAAATAATTTCAACCAATGGCCATTCACTATAAAGTAATCTTTATACGGATTACTTACCTCAATTATGTCATATGGAAATACTTTCTCCGCAATAAAGGATTAGACCATCTTGATTTTAGCTTACTTGGGAACAATCTTAGGTGAGAATTGTATAAAATGTAACGCCCCATATTAGGGGTTATAACATTAAGAAAATTCAGTACATTTTATGCTTTGTATATTTGAATATTTGTTTATTTGTGTATAAGCATTTTAGTTACATACAATTATTGTGCATACATTCATGAAATTTTTTCGGGTAAAATGGATTGATAAATCCGATTAAATTGTGGAAAATTCATTCGGAGATTATTGGCATTATTTTGGAGTTTTTGGTGAATTTTAGAAAAATATTGAAAGTTGGACCAATCCTAATGTGACATGTGGACTGATTAAAGATTGACATGTGGCATCATTCATTGTGTAACAAATGACTCACATACAGGGTGACATGTGGCAAGATCTCCTCAACCCACGTAGTCATCTTATTTTTTAAGGAAAATATTTTCTGCAGCTCATTCTCGGTGAAGAAAACCGCATGCATCAACACTAAACAAAAACTCCCTTTGCGTGTACATCACTGACCAATTCATATATATTGTTTAACACTAGTTATTTCTGTTTGCTCCATTCATCGAAAGTTTTATCTACTCTTACTGTTGGAGTTGTTGATGGAAACAAGTAAGTAACGAAAAACCATGAGAATGTTATGTTTTTAGGTGTTGTATTTGATCTTGCATTTGAGATGTTTTAAAGTTAAGGGAAAAGAATGAAATTATATTATGAAATGAGGTTGTTGTTGGATATTAAAAAACATGCAAAAACATTTATACAAAAAATTGATGAATAGCCGATCTCCGTGAGTGTGTTTTGAATGTTCATGTTTTAATCTTGAATCTTGTGTTATTATTAGAGTAAGTGGACTTGGAATGGGAGTAGAAATGTAGAGAATATAAGTTAGAAATGGGGTAGAAGAAGTGGAAAAATGCATACGATGAATGTAAGATAGAAAAATGAAAACGTGCAGATGGGTATGGCATTTGCGTGAACAGTATTATGCGTTTTTGGATGATTATATAGAATCTTGATTTGTTTGAGTTGTGATGGTCTGAAATGGAAGTGAAAGAATTGGTTTAGGTGGGATATGTCTTCATTAAATAAGATGGAAGTGAGAAAATCCAGGAAAAGAATGAAAGAAGATGATTAAAATGCAATAGAGTTCGTCATGACCAACTTGAAGGATTTGATTTTTGTAAAAATCTGCCGCGATCAACTCTTGAGTTTATCGCGAGCAACTTTAAGAAAATGTCGAAGAATTTTGCTTTTTGGAAAGTTCGCCGCAGCTAACTTTCCGGACAACTTAAACATACTTTGATATTTTAGGAATAACTTTCTCTGTAGTTATACGAATGGAGTGATTTTTAATTTAGAGTAAACTAAAGACATAAGGCTACAAATTTTATGAAGAGTTTAAATTATAATTCTGTCTATAAGAATTTCATAATCTGATTGGAAGTTGAGATAATAATTCTGCTGAAGAGTAAGAATAGTCCAAAATCTTTTGACTATAACTTTTAGTATACTAAACTAAATTGGACGAGCTTGGTATCATTGGGAACCTAAGACAAATAGGGAGAACTTTCTAGAAGGAAGTATTACCTATTTATCTCAACTACTTGATGAGAATAATTGAGCAAAGTGAACCCGAAGGTTGAGTGTAAAATCAATCTGGATTGAGGAATTGAGTTTGGTTTCAGATGAATGATAATGTGAGAGGATTAAGGATAAGAAACCTGGGATTTGTCATGAACATGCATCATACATATTCAGTATACATGAGTGTGCATAATTGAATTTATAATTGTGCACAATAGTGATATGTGTTTGTATTAAATGCTATAGAGGAACGCATCGAACGAAGGATTCCAGATATTACCAGGACATCGAGACAAAAGGCAATAAGGGAGCTTTTGTAAATAATTTTAGACGGTATTTTTGTAAGTAATTTAGATGGTCAAATTTGATAGTTTTTCTTTGATTGTTTTGTTTGCTACTGCTTTTGGTCCATTGAATGATTTGCAAAGCTTTCATATTGATGTGTTAAATTTTTGGCATGAAAGTAATGATTGGCTAATTGTGTTGAACATGAAATGAGTTTGTTTAGTTTTAAAACTGTCAAGTCCTAGTCGTGGGTAAATAGGCATGCGTAGAAGGGTTTGCAACTACTCCTGTTATTGACACCTCGGTGTCTTCTATATCGGCACTTCAGTATTTCCTGTATTTATACTTTGATGTCTCCTGATATCGAGATATATGTCTCTCCTGCTGATACCAATCATGGTATCTCCTATATAAGTCTAGTTACCCGCTTCTTTAAATGGATTTAACAGTCACATGATTTTGTATTCTGATTTCTGTTTGACTTTGATATAAACAATAAATTGTGTTTTGATTATAAAGGGTTTATACCCTCTTTTGAGACTCGGTTCTGTTTTCTATACAATCTGTTTGAGATCCAATATAATATATTTGAATTGTTTGTTCCGATAAACTATTAATGCATGCTTATGATATATGATGATTGTGTATAATTAGTTTTCAGTTTATGCATAGATTAGTTATTACTCACTAAGTTATATGTTTAGCACGGTGGATTTATCCCGTGTAGATTCAGAGAGAAGGACATAAGGATTGGGATGAGTCAACTGTAATGGCCAATAGAGTCTGAGTCTTGTTTTGTTAAAATTGTATTTTTGGAGTTTGTTTGTGGCTTGTCTTTGATGTATATGACTTTGGATTTATTTGAAGGTTTGTAATAACCTTAATTCAGGCTGGTTCCAGTTTCGAACAATTTGTATTTAAGCTCAGTGTATTATGATGTATGTTTTCTCCGAATTGCTTATGCTTTAAGCTATTGAGAATGCAGGATGCATGTTTCATATGTTTTGATTTTGTCTCGGTTCTGTATGCTTGTATGTTATGTTGTCTACGTGGTGCCCCCGTATCCTTCCAAGGGGTATTAGGGCGTCACATAAAAGAAATTGATCCCCCTCCTTTAATTTCTTAGAACGCTTGATACTTTGTTCATGATATTTCTTAGTCCTCTCCTTGTGCATTTTGGAGTTCTCGTAGGCTATCAATAGACATTTTTCCTATTTTATAACTTATAACTTGCTCTTCTCACCTGCAAATTGAAGATCAAAATTCATAAGCTTAATAGCTAAGATGCCTTATTCCACAAGTAAGTGACATGATTTCCCATGGATAAGCCTATAAGGTGTATTGACAATCGGTGTTTTGTACACCATTCTATAGGCCTATAGTGCATCATCTAACTTAATTGACCAATCTCTCCTCTAGTGCTCTACAATCTTTTCCAAAATTTGTTTTAATTACTTATTAGCTACCTCAACTTGGCTACTAGTTTGAGGGTGATATGGGGTAACAATTTTATAAGTGATTCCATACTTTTTAAGTGCCTTTTTGAATTGCGTATTGAAAAAATGTGTGCTCCTATCACTAATAATTGCTTTAGGTGTGCCAAAATGAGAAAACAACTTTGGTAAGAATCTTATAACAATCCTAGCATCCTTTATGGGTAAAGCTTAAGCTTCCACCTATTAGAAACATAGTCAACAACTACCAGGATGTATTTATCATCAAACGAAGTTGTAAACGGACTTGTGAAATTAATGCCCTAAATATCAAATACTTCAAAAATAAGAATGAAATCTTAAAGAATCTCATATTGGGGAGAGATATTAACTGATCGTTATAATCTATCACATAAAGCTACATACCTTTGGGTTTCCTAAAAAATTGATTGCTAATAAAAACCTAACTCAAGAATCTTCTGAGTATTGCTATTCACACTATAGTGCCTTCCAATTGGTCCAATATAGCAATATCTTAGGATCTTTAAACTTTTGGAGTAAGGTGCACATCTTCTCACCATTTGGTCTGCAAGGACATGAAACAAATACAGATATTCCTAAAAATAGTCCTTTAAATCAGTAAAGAATTTCTTCTTTTATCGATAGAAAAGACCTCTAATTAAGATCTTAGCAAATAAATAATTTGCAATATCTGCAAACTAAGGGGTGTACAAATCAATTACCTCCTCTAAATTATAGGGGCATTCTTTCCTCTAAATTTGGGTTTTCAAGATAAGACATACGGTCTGCTGCGAGGTTTTCAACTCCTTTCTTTTCTTAATCTCCAAATCAAATTCCTATAGTAACAAAATCTATCTAATTAACCTAGGTTCGACATCTAACATATTTAGAAAATAGCTTAATAAAAAGTGGTTAGTATAGACAATAACTTTAGATAAGACTATATAAGGTCTACATGTATCAAACGCAAAAACCACAGCTAAAAATTCTTTCTTTGTGATAATATAATTCTCTTAAGCATCCATCAAAGTCTTGCTAGTGTCGTAAATTGCCTGCAATTGTTTATTCTTTCACTATCTAAGGTATTGCACCTATTGTGTTGGACCCCGAACATTTTTTAGAAGTTAGGACTATTGAATAAAATTTTTTGGTGATTAGTCATGAGTAAAGAATAAATGATGAAAATTCTTGAATTAGAAATGATAGACAAGAGAAAAGTAGTTAAAGAAAAATGTGGATAAATCCATGTTTTGCTTTGGTGCTTCTGGTGGATAAGAGATTTTGAAATGGGAAGAATTAAAGTGAGAGTTAGGAGCACAATGAAAGCAAAAATGAAGTTAGATTTGTGTAGTAAGTTGATAAAGAATATGTACATATGTGTATGTTCTGCTATTGGTATTCATGATTAGTCATGATTGAAATTTTTCTTTAGATGATATTGATTGAAATGGAGTTGAGAATGAGGAGTAAATGAAGTAGAAAAGGTGATATTGGTATGAGTTGTGTTAAAGAAAGATTGTAAAACAAAATAGGTGGTTGATCAGGAAAATGTTAATGGAATATGCTTCAATCTTTTAGCCACAACTTTTTCTCTAGTTATCCAAATGAGATGATTCTTTATTTATATTAAATTAGAAACATATGGCTACATTTCTTATGAAGACATTGAATTTAAATTATGTCTTTAAGAATCTCAAAATTTGTCATGAATTTGAGAACTGGGTACAGTACATTGGTGGATGAATGTAAAATTTGTGTTTTAAATTTGAGGGCAATTCTGGATTGCTCTAGGATTTTTTAGACAAAGTTGTCTCTAGAAATTTGTAGGTCTTTCTTTTATCTTTTCAACAATATATAGTATGAGAATTTTAAACTTTGGAGTCAAAAGTTATGGTCCTTATAAGTGAAGCTGTTCAAGAGTAAAGTTGTATCGTTTGTGATGACATCATATCATCTATGATGACGTCATATCATCTGTGAAGATGTATCTTTTGCTTTTTCGCTTCTTCTACTTTTTGCTATCTTCTGTCTTTCTGTTTCTTCTATGTTTGACCATCTGCTTCTTCTATGTTTGACTTTTGCTTCTTCTGTGTCTGACCCTCTGCTTCTTCTATGTTTGACCATCTGCTTCTTCTATGTTTGACCATCTGTTTCTTCTATGCTTGACTTCTGCTTTTTCTATGTTTGACCATTTGCTTCTTCTATGTTTGACTTCTGCTTCTTCTATGTTTGACCATCTGCTTCTTCTATGTTTGACTTCTGCTTCTTCTGTATTTGACCATCTGCTTCTTCTATATTTGACTTCTGCTTCTTCTGTGTTTGACCTTCTGTTTCTTCTATGTTTGACCCTCTGCTTCTTCTATGTTTGACTTTTGTTTCTTCTATGTTTGACTTTTGTTTCTTCTATGTTTGACCTCTGCTTCTTCTATGTTTGACTATCAGTTTCTTCTATGTTTGACCTTCTGTTTCTTTTATGTTTGACCCTATGCTTCTTTTGTATTTGACCTTCTGTACACTATCGTCTGGTCCATTTTTGACCCCTCTAATGATAGAATCTATCTTCAAGGTCTTCATAAAAGTTGTAGACTTGAATTTCTCTTTCAAACCATCTAAAGAACATCCTAATTCGATATCTGTAGGGAGAGTTATAGGAATTTTCCCAATTTGTCTGCTTTTCCCATTCGTCTGCTTTTTCATTTGGTTTCGTCTGTACCTATCTTCTAAACCATTTTGGACCCTTCAGACAATAGAATCTATCTTTAAGGTCTTCATGAAAGTTTTATATCTTGAAGTTTTATTTTGAGCCATCTAAAGAACATCCTAATCCAATATTTTTAGGGAAAGTTATAGTAATTTTCCTGATTTGTCTGTTTTTTTCCCATTCATCTGCCTTTTCATTCGGTTTCGTCTATATCTATATTCTACTCCATTTTTGACCCTTCAAATGATAGACTATATCTTCAAGGTATTCATAAAAGTTGTAGATCTTGAAGTTCTCTTTCTAATCATATAATTTGATATCTTTAGGAAAAGTTATGGTAATTTTCCCCATTCATCTGCTTTTTCATTTAGTTTCGTTTGTACCAATCTTCTGCTCCATTTTTGACCCTTAAAACGATAAAATCTGTCTTCAAGATCTTCATGAGAGATGTAGATCTTGAATTACTCCTTCAAACTGTTGGGTCCGAAACCCAACTACTTAAACTAAACACTTTCACTCTATGCTCTGATACCACAACTGTTGGGTCTGATCTCGAGGACCGGCGCCCCAACCTGAAAACGAAAGACGGAACGAAAGATGAATAACAAAGAGGCAGAACGAATGGATCGAAGCAAATCAATTACGAATCGAAAGCGAATTGGATCAAAGCTTACAAACAAGGTCAAACCGAATTGGCTCGAAGACAAACCAAACGAACGATCCAATTGAAACACAAATTCCGACATCCGCACCAATATCTTAGAAAAGCGTCGAAGTGGTCGCGTTGGATACCTTAAACTTAATCTATCCGATTCCATGTAAATTTTTCTTTTTCTTATTTTTCATTCCCTCTCAAAAAAATTCATCTTTATTCACTTATATTCAAAACTCATACTAATCAAAACAATATTATTTCCCCTTTATGGAAATTTCATTCTCAACAAAACCCAATTTACTTGATTCTATTTATTCATCATAATCTTATATATTACCATAACAGTCTCACACTAATCCATATACTACCATACAAAAATTCGGCAGCATAACGGCTGCATTTCATTAAACCCAAAACCTGCAAAATCATTTAAATTCACTTCTATAAACCAGCTCAAACACACAATCCTCAAATTCATCCATTTCCAAATCACAATCAATCTCTACTCAATTTACAATTAAAACCATAACGTACAATCCATAGCCATACACAATTCCAATTTCCATAACTCAAGTTCTTATACAATTTCACCATCCAAATACATCATGAACTAAACGCTTTCATTACACTAATGGCATTCCAAGCCATATAGAATTACCAATGTTCATAACCTAAAGTACACAATGCACAATAATCCTCCATTTCTCAACAACATTCTAAACTTAACAATAGTTCAATCAGAACTCATACAACGAAATCTCTCATTTTCTTTCACCCGTTCTTCTTCTCATCACCTGTGGATGGGAATGAAGGGGGGTGAGCTTAAAAGCCCGTGGGTAACAGGTTTATAATCAATCATAAGCAAAACCGTTCAAAAGTTTACTCCCATAGAAATTTCTTGTTGAAAATCCATAAAATGCTCGTTTCTCAAATTTTCATCATGTATTCAATTCCATATTCACAAAACATAAATGTATCAACTTGTTCAAAAATCACAATTTCATAATGCAATACATCATCACATAATACATATCTGAATGCAATTCAATCCAACGCATAGCTTAGCACATTAAGATGCAAATGCACAATAAATTGACTCGAGGGTTTCGTGAACAAAACGGATAAACCGAAGTTTATAATGTGAACGAAACGAGTCTATTTTCAGATCTCGTGTGGCAAAAGCGGCCAGCCGGGAGAAGGCTTTTACGTCGACGTGCACGTGACTTACGAAACGGTTCCTCTCTCGCCCACACAATCACATAAGTAATGCTCAAATCATTTAATCAAAATGAAATGCTTTCATGTTCTTTTTCTTCTTTCCATTCAATCACAATGCCATGCTCAAATACATAGCATAATCACATCACAATTCAATTCTCATCTAAGTGTCATATATTTCTCAATGCATAACATAACATAACACATCAAAATGCATTTTTGCATGCTCATAGCCATTCAAATCCAATTCATAGAGTATATGAACACATATAAACCAATTCTTTAAATCATTTGAAAACAATATATGCATAATTTCAAAATACTTGAATTCACTTTATTCTCTCAATTTGGGAAAATCTTTAGTGGCTTATTATTCAACTATAAACATGAAACCCACCTCATATCCATGCTTGAAGCTTGATTAGAGCTTCAATTCTCCAAAGCCTTTCTTCTTTCTCCTAATCTCAAATTTTCCTAAATCAAATTAACCCAAATTCAACCTCATAAAAATCATAATTCTCAAAATTGATTACATAAATCACAAACCCATACTCATATCAAGACATCTAAATCAAGAACTTCCAAAATCCCCAAATCTCAAAATTTGGGCATAAACCCTAATAATTAATCATCCAAAATTAAACATAACCCAAGGAATAATCATCAAAATTAACCTCATATTCCACAAACCCATACCATTTTTCATGATTCTAAACCAAGGACTCATCAAAATCACAACTTAAAAATTTCGAACTCACCTTTTTCCTCCTCCATTTTCGTACTTCTTGGTCCCTTTGGCAAGCTTTCACCTCCTTCCATGTTTTTCCTCTTGAAACAACGAAAAATCACTCTTGAAAGCCCATAAAATCGAAACCCTAGCCATCCTTTCCCTCTTCTTCTTCTTCTCCACCGACCCTCTCTCTCATTTCTCTCTCTTCTTGTGTTTTTCTTCTAATTTTCGTGGGTTGCCTCTTCTAAAATGATAGACATGTGCTTATATATGCCATGTCACTAAAATGATGGTAAAAAGACCCATTTGCCCTTCCCCTTAAGCCTAAGTTCTTAACTCCTTAAGTGATGTTCCCAATATGCCCTTACACTTTAGTTTCATGTATGCTTACTTTAGGACAAGTTTATCACCATCCAATTGAAGGAATTAGTCAAAACTTCCTTCTATAGAATTGTTCCTCATTATCTTAATTTCATAATGCCTCAAGAATCATCCAATTTCGAGCACTACACCAAAAGTTATGCTCAAAACATTTCGGGTATGTCTTATGCTAACTCATTTCTCCAGCACATTATTTCCATCCGAAAATTAGCCTTCTTAAAGACCGAATTGAAACTCGAATTCTTCATAACAATTGTAGCTCTATTTCTCTAGTTTAATCCAAATCAAGAATCACCTTAATCGGATCACCACAGATCCTGAATTTCTCAAAATACCGAACCATGTTCAGAAAATGGTCCAACTCACTTTGATTAAATTAATCACCCTTAATTTAATCTCAAAAATTCACAAATATCTCATAAAATGAAATTCATTGTCTTAGGAATCCAACACTTCAAAAATCAACTCAATCGGATGTCGGACGAAGGAGTTATGGCCAAATAAATTCGATATGTTCATATTCTGAAAAAAACACGGATCGTGTGAAATTTACATGTCAGCACAAAGCCGTGTAACCATCCAAGGGTTCTTTGGATTTACACAGTCTGTGTGAAAATTTACACAGGCTGTGTAACCTACAGATTAATTGCTCCGAATTTACACAGTCTGTGTGAAAATTCACACAGGCTGTGTAACCTACAGATTAATTGCGCCTCCTGCGCCTAGATTTACACAGCCTGCGTGAAATTCACACAGGCAGTGTAACCTACGGGCATCAACAACAATTTCACCCTTAAGTCCTCTTTCAAAGGGTTCTAAACCCATCCTAACTTCCCTTTACCTCATATTCTTCTCCAATACCACAATTAAACCACTTCAATCCATGAAACAATTACAAACATCATTGAAACTCAACTCCAAAGGATTCATCCCACACATTCTTCCCAAAATCAACATATTCTACTAACACTAGTAACAATGAAATTTTCAACCAAAGTTAAACTCATCCATCAATCTAAAGTTTTAATAAAACATAATCATATAAAATAAACTTCTCAATACTCATATCTTACCTAAAATCAACCTTTTTGAGCCCTAGATCACGTCACAAACTCTAAAGGTTCGGGAATTCGTTTACCAAGACATCCTAGCTTGTAATAAGCATAAATCTCAACTCCGATCTCGAAAACTTACATACTTGGTATCGTTGGAAAGATAAGAGAACAAGCTACAACTTCACAACTTCAAAGGAGACAACTTTGTCTAATTCTATCTCAATTATTCTAGAATTTCCCTTGAATCAACATACTCATTTTTATTCTCATACAAAACTTACATTTTCCCAACTTCACTTTCTCTATTACAACATCATTCAAAGCAATTTAACTTCCAATTGGAATCCATTCAACACTCAACCTCAATTCATATACTCTCATATTCAATAACCTCTTATCATTCACCAAACATCCTATCTTACTTTTCCATAATGTCTTACATATATAACTATGGTTCATGCTTAAAATTTCTCAACTCATCATCCATACTTAATTCACATTCTAATTTCATAATCATCTATATACCAATTCATAATTCAAAGCCATACATAAACTCATATTCCATTTTGATATTTCCACTAAAAATTCGGGGTCCAACACAAACCATCTAAAAAAACAAAAATTAGATATCTGTAAGGAAAGTTATGGTAATTTTCCCCATTCGTTTGCTTTTTCCCATTCGTCTACTTTTTCACTTGATTTTGTCTGTACATATCTTCTACTCCATTTTTGACCCTTCAAAAGATAGAATCTGTATTTTTGTCTCCTTGAAAGTTGTAGATCATGAAGTTTTCTTTCGAACCATATAAAGAACACACAAATCCGATATCTTTAGGGAAAGTTATGACAATTTTCCCCATTCATCTACTTTTTTCCATTCGTCTGCTTTTTCCTTTGACTTCGTCTAATCCTAACATCTGGTCCATTTTGACTCTTTAGATGATAAAATTTGACGTCAAGGTTTCTTAAAAGTTGTATATCTCAAAGTTCTCTTTGAAATCATTCTAAGATAATCTTAATTCGTCATCTGTAGAGAGAGTTATGGCATTTATCTCGAGATAGGTTCAATATGATTGGGGGCAAAATTATGTTTGATTCTTTCAGTCATAACTTTGTTCTCCGACCTCCAAATGAAGTGATTCTTAAATCAATAGTTTCTTAACACATTTTCTATCCCTACATAGATTTTTTTTATAGCTTTTGGTATTGATTGGAAAAAGATAGATTGAATCAAAGTAAGGGTATCGATTAGAAGAGTAGGAATTAGATATTTTACTAAATATGCTTCAGTATTTTGATGATTTCTGGATCGGTAGAGCTTTGAATAAGATGATTCTAGTTTCAAGATAAACTAGAGACATGGAGCTAACAATGGTATGAAAAAGTTGAAATCTATTTCAGTCTTTAGGACTTTCAATTTCTGGATGGATGTTGGGTATAGTGTACTGTTTCAGTCTAACAACAGTCTGAAATGTTTGGGCCCTAACTTTTAGATTTCTGAACCAAATGGATTGATTTTGGTGTCATTGGAAATTTAAGACAAGGAAAAACACTTTTCTAGAAGAAAAAGTTATGTCAGAATATTCAAATATACCTTTGGCAAGACACTTAAGTATAAAAGACATAAGGCATAAATGGAAGGGCAAATGTGACATTTCTCAATCATTAAGGGCATAATTGGAAGAAAAAGTGTTGTCTTGCATTTTAAGAAGAGAGAAGGATGAAAATCAAAGAAGAAAAAGAGAGAGTGTCATAAAGAAGAGAGAGAAATATGAAGAGAAAATGAGAAGGAGAGAAAGAAGAGAAAACAAAGTACGGTTTCAATTGTGTTAGTCTTTAAGAGAGATTTTGAGGTTGTTCAAGAAGGGAAACAAGTAGAGGAAGAGAAGAGTTTCCCTTTGAGCTAAGGATCCCTTCATTTGGTGAAGAATGAAGGGATCCAAGAGGCAAGAAGAACAAGAGAAGAGGAATTTTTGAGCAAGGCTATAAGCAAGGAAATCAAGGTGGGTTACATGTTTATAATAGAGTAAATAAGCCACTAATGTTTTTTTTTGAATTAAAGAAGTCTAATGTTTCTAATTGCGTCATAAGTGTTGCATTTATTGCTATATTTTTTTTATATGAATTGTGTTGATAATTTATGAAAAGGTTTTGAAAATGATTCTTTTGAAAAGATACAAGTTTATGAAATCAGGTTTTCAGAAATGATTTTTGAAATATCTCATGTTTATGAATAATCAAGTCTCGAAAAAGTGCCATTTTGGGCAACATGTTTACAAGTTATGAAATATGTGTTATTTGAGTTTGTGGTGATCCCCTAAGTTAAGTCACATACACGTTGACCAAGTTAAAGGCTTCTCCTGCCTGTTCGCTAGTGGCATGGAGCTCCTTCATGGACTCTCATAAGTTCACGACTACGTAAGACCATTATGTGGAAATGCGTAGTACGTTCTGTTTTGGATCCACCTGAACCATTTTGATATGCTTATGTTTTCATGACAAGAGGGATGCATATATAGTTTGCATAACCCAAACCATTCTGATGTGGTTTTGTGCTCATGATATGTTAACAAATATGATACATTCATGTTTTGCAACTTGTGAATTTTGGCTGAAAGCCTAACAAACATGTGTTTTATGAATCATATGAAAATTTTCTATGACAAGTGAACGTTTTCAATAGTTTTTGCTTATTTTTTCATTATAAATTGTTACCCACGAGCTGTCAAGCTCACCCCCTTTCTGTCCCCTCTTCAGGTGATAGTTAAGAGATCAAGTGATCAAGAACCTAAGGGAACTTCCGCTAATTTGTTATTTGTATTTTGTAATAAGCTAATGGTGTGGCTTTTGATATGTAAATAAAGTTTTTTCAAACTTCGTTGCTTTAAAAATGAAATGATTGAGTGAAGTAGTTCAGTTATGTATGTATGTTATATTGATTTCCTCGTAATATGGTTGAGTTAAAGTAATAAGTTTGTTTTGATGTTTGATTGTCATAGGCATGCCACCCTTATGGGATGATGCCTAATAAGGGTTCATGGAAATAACCCTATAGGAAAATTTTGCTCAGTATCATGAGTTCATAAGGTTAGGGTTCCGGATTCAAGCGGGACCTAACTATTGACGGTATCAGAGTAAGAAGAGGAATCGATGATGATTAAGGAGACTTCATTAGATTACACTCACATTATATGATTCCGATTAAGAGTTAGGTTTTGAAATTGAGGCCCAGCATACTGTAAAATCACTTATATCACACATTAGCTCAAAAGGTAAATTCCAATCAAATGCAACCATAATAGGGGAATTCGTTAACTTTCCCTTAAGAATGTTAAAAGCATTTAAACATTGTTGAGTAAAGTTAAAAGACACATCTTTGTTCAACAGCTTGGTTACAGGCCTAGTGGATTTTAGAGAAATCCTTAATAAACCTTCTATAAAAGCTTGTATGCCCTAAAAAACTTCTATTAGCCTTAACCAAAGTAGGGGGTAGCTTCTCTATGGTTTCATTTTTTAGTTTAACTACCTCAATATCCTTATAAGAGATTTTATGGCCTAAAAATACGCCCTCTTATACCATAAAATGATACTCTTCCTAGTTTAGCACTATATTTGTTTTCGGACATCTCTTTAGCACTGTTTCAAAATTTTGGAGGAATAAATCAAAAAAATCACCAAAAATAGAAAAAATCATCCATAACCTCTATTATATCCTTGAATATATTATTAAATATGGCCATCTTGCACCTCTAAAACATACCTGGTGCATTGCACAACTCAAAGGGAAACCTCCTATAAGCAAATGTACTAGAAAGATATATGAACATTGCGTTCTCCTAATCTTCTGGGGCAATTATAATCTACAAGTAGCCAAAATTTTCATCTAAGAAATAATAGTACATGTGTCTAGTTAGTCACTATAACATTTAGTTTGCAAAGGGAAGTGATCTTTCTAAGTAGCATCATTCAGGTTCCTATAATCGATGTACACTCTCCACCCAATGATGGTTCTCATAAAAATCAGCTTATTCTTCTCATTAGGTACCACAATCATTCCTCCCATATTGGTATGACCTGCATAGAAATCACCTAAGAACTATCAAAAATATGGTAAATCACACTAGAGTCTAAAAGTTTGATTAATTATAACTTTACCACTTCCTTTATATTAGGATTCACCCTCCTTTAAGGTTATACCACCAGCTTGAAATACTCCACCATCAGAATCTTATGAGTGCAAAATGAAGTGTTTATTCCTCTAATGTAAGATATTCTCTAAGTAATGGACCTCATATAATGATGCAATAATCACCAAAAGATTTGAATGCTTCTTAAGGAATGCGTATTCTAAATGATTAGGTAGTTTTTTTAACTCCAACTCTGGCAGTTCTTCAATGAAGGGTTTTAACCTCTTTTATTTACTTCAGTTGATCTCTTCAAACTCTTTTTTCTTTGACATAGGTTCATTGGCTACTTGTATTTTCTTTATATGGTTATCCCCATCTTCCTCCTCACTTTGAATAATAAATAACTCCAACGCATTTTTAGAAACAAAATTCTACATAATGTTTGAAGCTGCAATATCACTTATATTAATAAAATAACAAGCATCATTACATTCAAGGGGGTGTCTCATGGCATCAGCTATTTTAAAGTTAACCTCTTATTCTCCTATCTTAAGGACTAGTTTGCCATTACTAAAATTAATAATAGCTCAAGTAGTGGCTAGGAAATGTCAAACTAGAATCAAAGGTACCTTTATATCTTCATCTATATAAAGGATCACAAAATTTATTGGAAAAATGAAACTATCAACTTTAATAAGTACTTCCTCTATAATACCCCTAAGATATTTAACAGATCTCTTGCCTAATTGAATGCTCATCCTAGTGGGTTCTGGTTTCACTAATCCTAGTTTCTTGAATAATTTATAGAGCATCAGATTTATGTTTGCTCCCAAATCAACTGAAGCCTTTTTATACTAATAGATTACTAATTAAACAAAGGATAGTAAAACACCATGGATAGTAGCCAACTCTTCTAACTTCTTCTTGTTAAATAGCAAGTCATTCAAGAATTTTGCATACTGTGGTATTTGTGAACAAGCCTTAACAAAAGGTAAGTTAATGTGAAGTTGTTAAAAAGATCAACAAATTTACCAAATTACTCATCTGTGCAATCTTTCTTTAAATTAGTAAGGTATGGGATAATAGGCTAGAATTCCTTAAATTTCAAAGGAAGCTTTATGTCTTTAGCTTTCTCTTCAATCTTTTTGTTATTCTCCTCCTCACTTTGGGTCTTATTATTAGCCTGCACCTCCTTTTCACTCTTAAGGGTAACTTCTATTATATGTTCTTTAGTGGCTTGAAATCTTACCTCTAAATTTTGAAGAAATATGGTCATGAGATCTTCTAAGCTTGACTTCTTTTCTTGAGGTGGTTGTTTTTGAAATCCTAGTAGAAGGTTGTTTATCCTTCATACCCCTAAGAGAAATTTAAGTGATTCCTCCATCCTAGATTGTATATATTACTTTAGGGATTATTTTGGGGTTTAAGGGCATTTCTTATAAATTCCATATGTTCGGACTTCATTGCTTGACATTTTTGACCTAGATGTCCTAGCCCGCACACCTCATACTACAACACTTAAAGTAATTGAGGATTCATAGCTAGTCCATCTATATTTTTTCTTAGAGTTTCAATTTTGTTTGCGAATGTCGTAATTGCATTTACATTATATACTCCTACTAGCTTGCTAAGTTTTTCTTGAGAAGAGTAGCACTAATAGTTATTTATTGTCATGTATTCAATGAGGTCTTGAGTTTTTTCTAGTGTTTTGTTATTCAGAGTACCCCTAGTTGCTGCATTTATCATCTGCCTCATCGTTTGATTAAGATTATTATAGAAGGTCTAAATTTTCATCTATAACAGTAGACTATAAAGTGGGCACTTCTTTATTTTCTCCTTGAATCTCTCCCATGTATCATAAAATATCACTGAGTCAATTTAGGCATAAGAGGACATGCCATTCCTTAGTTTGGTAGTCTTAGCTAGTGGGAAGTACTTTAGAAGGAAATTCTCTACCATTTGATCCCAAGTGGTAAGGGATGACCTAGGTAGAGAATTTAACCATTGATTTGCCTTGCCCCTCAATAAGAATGGAAAAAGTCTTAATCTTATCACATCGTCATTAGCATCATTGACCTTTAAATTATCACAAATTTCCAATAAATTTGCTATCTATGCAATGAGGTCCTTATCCCATAGCCCATCAAATTGGATAGGCTATTGCATCATTTGAATGATAATTGGTTTAATTTTAAAATTATTGTTAGTAATAATGAGTCTCACAATGTTGGATTCTTTTCTAGTCAAGTCCGGTCCAGCATAATTGAACATGGTCCTTGGTTGGTCGATCATAATTTATGATTGTTTGGTATCAATTTGACCTTCAAGGTCTTTTATTTGTCGGTCTAACTCAAATTAGGGTCCTTCGAAGATTTTTACAAGTTATCCTTTCAAAATTTTGGATCTTTATTAACTAAGTGTGATGGACTTTCTCAGGTCATAAACTAACCGCAAGACCTATAAAAGTGAGAAAACTAACAAGTTAAAAAATAATTTAACAAATTAAAAAAATAAAAAGAATTTAAATAAGAAATAATGGCTAGATTAACAAAAAATTAGATGTTCATAATATTCTAATATTTGATAACGGTGCTCAAAACTTGATTAATAATTTTATATTTTAAGTGACAAGTGCACGATATAGTTGTAGCTAGCACTGACAAGTACGGTTCGATCGTACGAAGACTACAAGTACTTGTAATAATTCTTTTTATTATTTAACTAAAATAGGATGATTGTTTAATTAAGACTAAACAAAACTAAAATTTAACACAATAATAAACCAAAACACAGATAACACTATGATCAATCAATAATAAATAACTAATATCTAGGTAATGAATCCATATAAGATTTCTTAAGTATTAACCCTTTATCATGCAATTTTATTATTGATCGCTGGACCATAAAAATTCATATCTTATATCAATATCTTTCTTAAAATATTAACAACTAATCCTGGTTAATTAATTGAAATTTCTTTCTAGTTAAAACCCTAAGATTGCATTAATCGATTGGTAAATTTAACTATTATGTTTAACCTTAATCTAGAGGATTTATGTTAACTTATCTTTAAGTTTTCATATAACTCCTTCCAATTATAATATATGTATTTATACAAAAGGATTTTACAATCTTAGTTATATTAAATCAAACATTGAATTAATATCCCGAACATATTGATTCAAAACTTAAAATGCACAATTAAAGTGTAATGAATTAGTCAATTAAATTTTATTAAATAAAAGATCAAATCATAATATCCATCGCAACTTAGGATTCATCATATCTAGGCACTAAACAAACTTAGCTCATAATCATAGAAAACAAAACAAACATCAAAATTTCAGAAGAATAATTAAAAAGGAAACAATTTGTAAGGTATATATTGCCTTTTCTTTAATGTAATCCCCCTGAAACTTTGATAAGAGGCTAGTCTCTATCAAATATCTAAAGAAATCATCATGTTTTCCTCTGTCTTAGGTTATAATTGTGTCTCTAACTCTAAATTTTGCTTTTAACTCTAACTTTTCTTCTTCTATCTTTGTTTTTTCTTCATAATTGCCTTTTATAGTATGAAATTAATGTTTATGGAAAATACATGATTGGTCACATGTTTGTGTGAGTGATCGTGTACCTTAAAAACACCTCAAAACTGTAAATTTAGACATTTCCAGTGAATTACATAGGAAGGATGTGATCATGTATGTGTCATACATGGACATGTATATTTACGCAGGTAAAAACAACATCTTTGAAGCTTTATACATTCCTAATCACTTACATGGTCCCTTACTCGACTATGTATCTTACCTAAAAGGGTGTGTACCTTATCACATGGGCATATATCTCCAACATAGCTTTAGTTCTTCCATTTTTTACCCTTATTTCTTCGAATTCTTTTCTTTTTGATTTATGAAGGTAGTTAAGACCTTAAAATATAATTAAAAGCAAAATAAACACCACAAAACATAAAACTCTCAAATAAAAAGAAAAACACAATAAATATAGGTATAAAAATATAGTCTATTAAGCATTTTTCATTTCTTCATAAGGAAGTTGGAGAAATTAATCTTTTTTGCATATATAAACTGTATATATGTTGCCTGGATCGGTTTTTTTTAATCCAAGTATTACTGAAAAAATGGGTGAAAATATGATTTATAGTAAATTTTGAGGTAAAGAATCGCTAAAATCTAATAAATCACTAGTAACATTCATCAGAAATTGCTTATTCATTGGAATGTGCTTGATGCATCACATGTGCACTAGACATCTGACATATATAGAAGACTAGTGGTGGATTTGTGTTAGGCATATACATAGAGCATCGGTGCTCAAGAATTGTGTCTCATATACTCTATAAAGAGATCCTACTTGTCTAGGCACATCTAAGGCATGGAGAAAACACACCATAAAAGACGACTTGCATTGATGCATGTCACATACATGGACTAAACTTGCTTCAAACATCAATAATTATGTGAGGATTAGTATATGTAGTGCACGAATGTACCTACCATGCAGTGCTAACGTTAATATACTACAAGACAAAAAACTCAAAATTTTTAGAATTTACAAAATGATCCCTTAAGTTATTTTGAGTTACTTTTTAGATCTTGTGAATTTACGATATGAATTTTGATTTTTTTTGGATTTATTACTTTGATAATAAATAAAGTTTAGCTTTAGAAAATTTGGAATAAAAGTTATCAAAGGCATAATTAAGTGCATATGTGTTAACCTTGTATGAGACTTTGGGATATGTATAAATGCATTTGGTAGGGAATAAGTATCGTTTAAGTGATCTATACGCCTATAGGTGGTAGAACCATAAGATTTGATGATGTCTACTTCAATCAATTTTATGTTGGGGTTTTATTTATGTATATTATGTATTCAACCTATATATGTTGATTGATATATGTGATACATTGGAGTAGGGATGGTGAGACAATACATGATTAGAATGGTCCATATTTAAAGTATATTGAATTCTTAATGTATTTATATTCTTAACACGTACATAGTTCACTAGGCCCTAAATAATCTTCCTTCAGAGTTTAGCATTCTGGTTACTATATACAATTCTCAAGATGATGCTTGGGATATAAATTTCCTAATTACCTATTGCATTGCAAAAGAGGAAAAGATGAAAATACTAGTAAGATAACTTTGATTGCAATTGAAGCAAAAGAAAAGGTCAAGCCTAAAAGCTTTTAAAGTAAGCCTTTTAAATTCCCTCCACCTAAAAACATTGGTTAGATTAATACTATAAGAGGTCCCATGGATGTCATAGGGAGAATATGTATAAGATGTTTCTTATGTAAAAAGAGGGGATATAAAATGTAGGAATGCATGAAGTACAAATCGTATAAGAAAAAGTAAGAACTATCAGGTAACTCATTGGCTTGTATAATTTATAGTCTAATATTGATGTAGCCACATCAGGATCCTAGTAGTTAGATAGTTAAACTTCTAACCATGTTTCCTCCGTAATGTAGGGCTTCATGTTAAAGAAAATTTGATTAAAAAGGAGTCAAAACTGATAGTGGGAAATAATAAATAAGTGGATGTTGTCTTAATAGGAGATGTTTGTTCGAGCCTACATACTAATTTTAAACTTGTATTTTTATGACACTTTCTTTGTACTGTCTTTTATGCAAAATTTGATTTCATTTTCAATTTTTGATAAATAAGGCTACAGTTTTGTAATTGAAAATTGTATTGTATAGTTTTCATACAATGAAAAACATGTAGGCGCATCCTTTTTATTTTATGGTTTGTATAAAATGTATCTAGCTTATGATGAGAATATGCATTTTTATATATTATTGAACATATTACCAATAAATGACCCATGATAAAGGATAAATCATATGTGTTGTGGTATAAGAGATTGGGTTATATTTCTAGAGATATAATTGAGAGATTGATAAAGGCATCATTATTCTAACTTTAGATTTTTACGATCTACAAATATCTATTGATTGTTGTAGAGGAAAGCTTTTCTTTTCTTTTCTTCTTATTTTATAAGAATAAATAAATAAGAAAGAAAATTTTAAATGATAAATGCTAAAAGTTGAAAAATAAAGAAAAGTCCAATTTATACATCATATGTATCGACATACGTGGCCTTTATACATCTAAAATTTATACGCTAAGATATTTTCGACATCTATTGATAATTATTCCTATTATGGTTATGTATTCTTACTTAAGAAAAGTCTAAAATTCTTAATAAATTAAAGATTTTTAAGGTTAAGGTTGAGAACCAATTAGGAAAATTAATCAAAATTGTTAGATCAAATCATTGAGGAGAGTATTATGATAGACAAGGAATTTTCATATAAGAAAAGGCTCCATTTGCTAAATACTTGTAATCATGTGAAATAATGGTTCAATTCACTATTCCGGTAGTCCTAAGTAGAATGGTGTGGCCAAGAGGAAGAATCACACCTTAAAGGACATAATGAGATGCATGCAAAGATAAATACTACTTTGTATATACTTAATAGAATCCCAAAAAACCAGTAAAAAGAAAAACCTTTTGAATTTTTTAAAAGGTGAAAATAAGCCTCACTCATCTGTGTGTAAGGGGCTGCATTGTTAATGAGTGTTTATATAATCCTTATGAGGATAAAATGCATTCTCATTCCACTTATTATTTAATATCTTAACCACTCTAAATGATACAAATTTTACTACATAGAAGAAAGATCTAAAATAGTGGAATCACAAATAACTAATTTTCTAGAACATAATGTCTATAAAAAAGGTGGTCCCCCTCATATTTCAAATGATAGAAGTGTGGTTACAACTTTCATATCTTATCTATTAGTCATTTAATTAGGGCCCATGAATATAGGTCTAACTACTATGCCAGTATATGTGTATAAACCAATATAGGTACAGATTAAGGTTCTTAAGATATATAATTGTGTTGAACAAATTTAGTTAAGAAGTTCCATTTGAGTAAGGAGACCTACAATATAATCTAATTATATAGTTTATTTAGGTAAACAAGATTATGATATTAGACACGTAGTGGAGTAAGAGACTTTTACAAATAATGTTTTGGACCTTATGCATATTTGTGTTGGGATACAATAAAAGACAAAATGCAATCCATAACGCATAATTAGGTGTAGAAGCTTTTGAATTTACCTCATAACTATAACAATGTTGGATGTAAATAGGTTTATAAGACAAAAAAGACTCCTAAAGTAAGGTTAAGTGGTTTAAGGCCCGATTGGTTATAAGAGGATGCACATAAAGAGAAGGTAGTGACTTTAATATCACATTTTCTCCCATGTCATGTGTCTTCCAAAGATGCATTAGAGAGATCTAGCTCATTTTAATATAAATTTAGAATAGATAGACATTAAAACCACTTTCTTGAATGGAGGCCTTTATGAAGAGGTCTATATGAAACAACCTATAAGGTTTTAGGATTAGGATAAGACATATGATTTCTAAACTGAAGAAATTTATATATGATTTAGAACAAGCTTATAGGTAGTGTTACTTGAAGTTTGATGAGAATATTTCCTCAATTAGCTTTGTGAAAAGTAAGGTTGAAAGATGCTGGTATTATAAGATGGAGAGGAGTAATGCTATATTTTTACTTGTATTTAAATGATATCTTACTTACATTGAATGCTTGACTGTGTTGTATAAGGTTAAGTAGCTTTTTGTTCAAGAATTTTAATATGATGGAACTTGGTGAGGCATCTTTCATCCTATGTATTTAGATTCATCAGAGCAAACTTAAAACTTATTAGGTGTCTCACAAAGTGCATGTATAAAGTATGTATTGCAAAGGTATAATATGGTTTATTGTAATCCCATTGACTTTGGGATAGATCAGGTAAGGTTTGGCAAAGCCGATCAATTTTTGCTAAGCCTATATCTAACTAACCAAAGTATAGACCATTAAAATATATTTAAATAAGTTTTGAGAAACCTTAAAGGGACTAAAGATTATATGATGACATCAGAAAAGTTGATAGTTTCGGCCTAGTTGGTTATACAAATTTAAACTTTGTTATATGTTTGAATGATCAGAAGTCCACATCAGGATAAATTTTAATGTTAGTAGATGGTGCTATCTTATGGAAGAGTGTCAAACAGACACTAGTGACTTCCTTGAATATGCATGTAAAGTTTATTTCATGTTACAGGGATGTTTCATAGGTAATTCGGTCAAACTTGATTTTTGAATTGTTTGTAGATAATTTAATTATTAGGCCCATTCAGTTTTATTGTTAGAATCTTTCTACTATATTATGTAGTAACAACAATAAGACATTCATGTCAGTAAGGTTGATATGTATAATTATTTTGGATTTTTGTCACATATGGCATATGTTTATAACTTTTTTGGTATAAAAAACCTTACGGGATTGAATCATGGATTTTTATTATCTTTAGATCAAATGTTTTATGTTAATCGACCATTAGATTAATTTTCTTACCCTCTTTTACTATTTTATAATTTCATTATAATAGTTGTAATTATTACTTGTTTTAAAAGGAGAATGCTGGAATTTTAAATTCCTTTTGAACATTTATTAATTATGAATTTTGCAAGAACTAAGGCTAAGTAAACCATATTTGATTCAGATTAAAGACAATACAGTAGCTAAATAAAGAATCTGATTAGACGGGTTGAAGTCTAATAAGGAACTTGAGTTCTTATCAATTTGGATTAGTTATTTATGGACCCTTTGATGGGAAGGCTTGATAAGGTTACCATAAATAGTTTATAACTTCTCCAACTACTTGCTAAAGTAAGTTTGTGGGCATTAGTTTTTCTGACTGTTACAAGGTCCGTGTAGGCATAAAAAGATGTTAGCGTCATAAAGATAGACAACTTTCATTAAGGTTGATCGAAAGTTGCAGTAAACTAGTCATCCATCGAGGAGCTTACTTAAATTATCCAATAACTTGCTCAAGTTATTCAATAGCTTGTTCATTGACAAATAGATAGCAAAACATGTAATTTTATGTATTTTTTTGTTACAAGTTTATGTTTGATCTTGTGATGATTAATCTCAAGTTATTGGATAGCTTATTCATCGAAAAAATATAACAAAACATATAATTTCCTATATTATTTTTGTTTATACAAGTTCATGTTTGATCTTGTACTAGTTGCTAAAGTTCATGATATATATAACATTTACAAGTTCAAAATCTAAGAAATTCGCGACTTTTCTAAATTTTTGTGTGAATAGTGTAAAATTACAAAGTTTGAAAAAAACATGACCAAAAATTTATGTGCAACTTTTGAACAAGTGAGGATGCAAATTATGCGCTTTGAAAGAGTGGGCAAAACAAATTGATGTACATCACATAACAAATTGTTTCTTTAAGAAAGTGTATTCTTTGTGATTAAATATGTATTTTCGGCTAGTATTGCAGAGTGATTCGCACAACAAATAACAATCTATAAATAAATCTTGAATTTTCATATGCTTAGATTATAAGCATTTTTTCCATGAGTTCTTGTTGATTGACCTTTATTTTGCATTCATACAAATGTATAAATAATCCATTTATAGTCTACTAAATTACTTGACGCAAAGGATTGACTACTAATTTAAGTTTTTAATGATTCTAACGATGAGAGAGTCAAGTGTGCAATTAAACAACAACATAGCTAAATAAAGCAAAAGGGTCTTAACATCGTATATTGGCATTGTACCAATCAAACTGGCTATAAAACTAAGAATCTCAAGTTTGCAATGTTTTTTTCCTTAACTTACCACTACCTTTCATGACCTTTGTAATTTTATTTTGTTATGGATACCTTATTGCCTTAATTATCTAAACAATATAACAAATTCAATTGAAACATTACAGAGTTTTAAGACTAATATCTTTAAGCTTTTCATGCTTGACCTCAAATTAAATAATTTAGGTATGGTTTGGAATCGTGCTAAGATCATACCAAAATGAAAACAAAAGGGTAGATTTGTTGGGACCCGGTCTGGAAAGCCGGATCCCAACCGGAGGAACGAAAAACGAATACGAATGAAACGAAGTACGGAAGCAAAGCGAAATCGAATACGAATACGAATCAAATGACGAATCGGATAAATCAAATCCGAAGGCGAAACGAATAACACAAAGCGGAAGCAAATCGAAACGAAGCAAACTTCGGATCAAATCGAATCGAAATCAATTTCCGACATCCGTGAACAAATATCAAAGAAAGCGTTTGCGTTGGAAACCTTTAGACTTATCCAATCCGAAACCGGTATAAATTTTCTTTTCTTTTCTTTTCTTTCTTTCTTATTCCTTTCCTTTTCATTTCTTTCATAACCAAACTCAATCCAAAATACATTATCACATTCATACTCATACACACATCCCAAACATAACTTAAATCAATACATAATTCCAGAAGTCCATACACCTTATACTCACTATATACACAATTTCATAAATCACATATGTCCTGGAATGACTACTCTTCATACACTCGTGGCAATTCAGGCCATATACAATATCAACACCAAAATCCAAAGTACGCAATACACAACAAATTTTGAATTTCTCAACATTATCTTACTTAACAGCAACACAATATAAACACATGCAAACATAAATCTTCATTTTTTTTTCACCCGATCTTCTTCTCATCACCTGTGGATGGGAATGAAGGGGGGTGAGCTTTACAGCCCGTGGGTAACAGTTTATAACAAATATATAAGCAAAATCCTTGAAATTTTTTTTCTTTTCTGTTCTTAGAAAACCTTTCTTTGAAATCCGTAAAGCACATTTTCTAGAAGTTCCATTCTTGCTGTAGTCAAATTCACAATTGCAAAACGTATGATTTTTAGGCTTTCAGCCATAATGTTGGGCCCCGAATTTTTTTTTTATTATTTGAATTAATTAATTATTTATTTATGGATTTATTCGTTAATTATTTTATTTTGTCTTAATTGATTTAATTATGTGTTTATGTAAATATTTTTATGTTGGGCTTGGAAATTAGAAGTTAGAAATTAAATGAAAGCTTGGGCTTAATATTGGAAAGTATGGGCTTAGGTAAATGGATTAAGTAGAAGGAGGATTAATAATAAGTGGGTTTGGTGGAAGTAGGCCTTGGGAGGTGGAGGCCCAAAAGCCTTTATGTAGGGAAAGCCAAAACTATGTAGTTTTGGTGTAGGATGAATTAAAGGAATTAAAGAAGAGTTAAAGGAAGAGGAGGAGAAGAGAGAGTGTCGAGAATCCAAAGGAGAGGAGAAGAGAAGGAAAACGTGAGCTAGCCAAGGAAGAAAGGAAGAGAGAAAATCGTGGGAGGCTTGTGGAGAAGAATAAAGAAGGAGAAAAGAAGAGAAATCAAGAGCTTAAGGTAAGTATCTATCTTCCTTTGAGTTAGATTCAAGAAATGGGATGAAATGAAGGTTAGGGTTTGTGTAGGAATGAAGAAAGAAAGAAGAGATGAGTGGTTTTGTGATTTGAAGCTAGGGTTGGTTGTTTTAGCTTAAATGGGCTATGGGTAGGTTAGGTTTAAGACTTCGTTATCGATTTATCGATTCTTGAATGTTTCGACTTTTCCAATGAGTTTCAAATGTGTTTTATTGAAGGAACCAAGGAAACCTCACTCAAGAGAGAGAGGAAGAGCAATCGTGAATCCGGATTTCTGACGATAGGTGGGTAACATCTTTATAGTTATTGTGTAATGGGCAAAGCCCTATGTGTGCTATCTTGTTATACTATGTGCATATTGAAAATGAAATTTTGTGTTTTGAGAGGAAAGAATGGAACTTTGATGCTTTGAAAGAGTGCGATAAGCGTAAAATGTGAATCTTGTGTTTTGATATGTGAGCATATTGATTGTGTTTGGGCGAGAGAGAACCCCTTTGTGAAGTCACGTGCACGTTGACCCCATTAGCCTTCTCCTACTGCCCGCTTTAGGCTTACGAGATCCCAAAAAAATGGACTCGTCGTGATTACGGTAAACTTCGGTTTCCGTCGTGTCTATGGAACTCTCGAGCCAATTGTGTGCATTTCATCATTTATAAGTGTTTATGATGCATAAGATGGGTGTTAGTTGCAAGATGATTCTATGTTATGCCTTGTGTGATGAGTTGAGTAAATTGTGAGTTAGGTGATAAAGTTGAGTTTTCAACCTATTATGTAAATTGCTAATGCTTTGGATTATTAATTGTGTGTGTGGCTCATTATGTGATGGCTATAAATTTGTTAGCCATCGAGCCGTGTTAGCTCACCCCATTCTCCTCCTCGTAAAAATTCAAGTTGAGAGTTGAACCTTGCAAGGCATCGACATCACCCAAGAACTTAGGAACTTTTGTATTAAGTTAATAACTAGCTTTTGAATAGCTTTGTAAGCATATTGATCATTGAGCATCTCATCTTTTGTGTTTTGTACTTGATTTTGATGAATATGCCAATATGTAACCAAAGCTATGCATGAATCTTTCTTATGATTGGAAAAGAGAATGAGAGCTCTAGACTCTCTTCATTATATGTTTTGTTGATTTGTGACCCATGTGTGAAGCATGTACCATTCTTTTAAGTTTGGAGATTTCTGTTGGGTGTCTGCTGGTTTTTGCCTTGAAAGAGCTTGCTGGAAAATTTCCAAGGTTAGGAGTTGTAAAAGTTTTGTAAATTCGGTATGTTGCATTTTCCGATATTTCGTGTTGTTAGAGGATTGTATGGGAGCTTTATGACTCCTCGAGAGTGATAGGCGAGCTGCAGTGGTTCTTCTAAAATGTTTATAAGCTATTTATGAGGATTAAAATGGTAGGTGTGAGTGGTTAGAATTAAATGTAGGTGCTGTCAAATGATGATTTTAGACAGAACCTTTGTGACCATTTTGACCCTTATAGAGTTGGAATTTGGGTCAGTGATCATCATGAAAATGTAGATCTTTCTTTTCTCTATGAAATAGACACCAATTTTGTTAAATTTGGAGTTCGAATGGAAAGTTATGACCTTTGCAAGTGGAGCTGCATCAGTAGCAAAACCAGACGATGATCGTGTAGCAAAAACCGTAAGATGATCAGAAGAAAAACCGACGACGACTATAGCAAAAACCAGACGATGCACTGTAGCAAAAACCAGACGATGCACTGTAGCAAAAACCAGACGATGTTACTGTAGCAAAAATCAGACGATGTTACTGTTCATCTCCGTCTGATTTTTGCTGAGGATGACATCATCTCCGTCTGATTTTTTGCTAAGGATGACGCCATCTTCGCCTCATTTTATCGCTGCTTTTTGTCTTACGACCCTCTTCCTTCTTTTGGCCATAACTTTTTGCACAGACCTCCGATCGACCTCATTCTCGAAGCATTGGATTTCTAAAAGATTTTTCTACCTTTCTACACTGGACTTATCAGATTTTCTTTCAAATTGAAAATGGTGGTTTGAAACGAAGCATGGCGATCAGTTGATAAGTAATGACTATGCTTCAGAAATTTTAAAATATCTTGAGCTATAGAGTCCGATCAAAGCGATTCTTGTTTTAAATTAAACTAGAGGCATAAACCTACAAGTTTTATGAAGAGACCGATCAGTGATTAAGCCTTTAAGATTTTCAAATGCTTACCCAAGTCGGTAGTGCTCGCTTTGATTGTTTTCTTGAGATAGTGTTTTAACCATAACATCTTCATTCCTAACTCAATTGAGCGATTCCAGTTGCGTTGGAATCGTGAGATCCGAGGGATCATTTTATCAAGAGCTAACCCGAATTTTTATAAAGTGAAATTTTTCCATATTTGTGATTAGCATATGTGTTCGGCCAGGGTCTTCTATTTGGATGGGTCCGAATGTTGGGCTTTGAGACGGGTCCAACATTGTTTGGTATCAAAGCTTAGGCTTACTCCTAGGCTTAAAATGTATAGTAGGAACATTGTATGTGATTAAATGTTTATTTTATGAATTGATTGTTTGCATTACGTGACATGCATATCATGCATACATATAGAACTAAGCTTAAAACTAATTGTAGCTAATCACTAGTATTTTCATTGAAGGAGTACGATGCCACCTCATCGAAGGACACGTGGAGTTTTGCAAGGTTCATTGCACTGACTCTCCGCCGAGAGAGGAGAGCACGGATGAGTCTGTAGCCTGTGGAGTGGCAGAGGCCCCTACAAGGCGGTGGTAGTGAGCCTCTTCGCTCACGCACTCAGATCACCTAGTCTGTCGAGCAAGTGCTCACGTTAGACCCCAGTCGTTCTGCATTTACCCAAGCTTTGTTCAGACTATGGGGCAAATGCCACAAAGCTTCTGTTCGCCCCACCAAGAGGGGAAGACAGCTTGATAAGCTAAGGAAGTACGGCGGTGGACTTCCACGGACCACGGATCTCGAGGAAGCCGAGACTGGTTGAGGAAGACTGAGAGAGTGCTGGATCAGATGGAGTGCGAGGATGATGAGAGGGTAGTCTATGCCGCCACCGCTGTGGTGATGCTTTGACTTTGGTGGGAGACGTGCTGGGAGTCAGTTGAGACCAGTGGGATTGACATGGGGAGACTTCCTGACTGTCTTCAGAAAGAAGTATCTGTCTGAAGTGTACATTCAGCAGAAGCAGAGGGAGTTCCTAAGCCTTACCCAGAGGGAGATGACAGTCAGTGAATACGAGCGTCGGTTCACACAGTTGGCTAGATATGCTGCAGAGATGAGGCTGAGTGAGGCTGCTAAGGTCGTCGATTTGAGTCGGGTTTGCACTGCTATCGAGAGAAGGTGATAAGTCAGAACTTCGTGACTTGCAGAGTTGGTTGAAGCAACTGAGGGTTGAGAACCTTGAGAACATCAAGAGTGCAATTAATGTGAAGAGGAAGGGAAGAGCAGATTCAGAGGGAGGTGGTACTTATCCCCGAGAGAAGTGCTAGAGCCTTTTCCTGTCTGCCCGAGGAGAGGAGTACGGTGGGAGCCGGCCAGACCGATGAGGACTTCTTCCGCTTCCCACCAAGTCTCAACGGTGGGCGGTAGAAGAGGAGATGGGAGAGACCACCCTTCCTAAGTGTGAGCACTGTGGATATCTCCATAGAGGAGAATGTCGCAGATTGACAGGAGCATGCTTCAATTGTGGCTGAAGGGCATATCGCTAGGTTTTTCCCAAGCCGGACAGAGAGAGGGATCTCGGATGCCCTCTAGAAGGACAGAGGCAATGGCTCGTAAAGCGGTGATGAAGTGGGTAGCCTGGAGGTCCTAAGAGAGCTTATCCTCCGATGCATCCAGAGGGCAAGTTCCGGCCAGAGTGTTTGCCATGACTCGAGAGGAGGCGAGACCGCGCTGTGAAGTTGTAGCGGGTATGGTTAAACTGCTTGATGATTATGTGCTTGCTATGATTGACTCGAGTTCTACCCATTCCTTTGTGTCTTCGGCAGACTATTTCTAGGAGGAGTTTGAGCCCATTGGATACTCCACGATGGTGAGTACTCCAATCGGCCAATATATTATTATCATCAAGTATATAGAGATTGTGAGATAGAGATTAGTGGAGGAAAATTGGTGGTGGATCCGATGCCTTTCAAGATGGGAGGATTGGATGTGATCCTAGGTATGGACACATTAGAGAGGTATCATGTTACTTTAGATTGTAAATGTAAGACGAGTGGAGTTTGAGCTAGAGGATAGCAGGAAAGTGATACTCATGGAGATAGAAAAGTCAGTCCACCTCGGGTTATTTCAGCTATGATGGCAGAGAGAATGATGAGCAAGGGGTGTGAGGCCTTTTTGGTTTATGTGCTAGATATGGAGGCAGATAGAGGGAGGTTGGAAGACATTCCAAGAGTCGTGAATTCCGGATGTCTTTCCCGAGGAATTGCCAGACTACCTCCTCCTAGGGAAATTGAGTTTCCCATCGAGCTTCATTCAGCATCAGTTGATCTCAATTCCGCCTTTATCGGATGGCTCGTGAATTGAAGGAGCTTAAGGAGCGATTGGAGGATCTTTTAGAGAAGGGTTATGTTAGACCGAGTTCTTCGCCTTGGGAGCTCCGGTTCTTTTGTGAAGAAGAAAGATGGATCGTTCATGGATGTGTGTGGATTATAGGAAGTTGAATCATGCCATTGTTAAGAATGTATATCCGCTCCTCCGCATAGATGATTTGTTTGATCATTGCAAAGGGCTAGAGTCTTTTCCAAGATAGACTTGAGGTCGGGTTATCATCGATTGAGGATTAAGGAGACCGATGTGTCAAAGACCGCTTTTAGGACGAGGTATGGCCACTTTGAGTTTTTGGTTATGCCTTTCGGGTTAACGAATGCCCTCGTAGTCTTTATGGATTTGATGAATAGAGTCTTCGTGTCTTTCTTAGATCAATTTATCATCGTCTTTATTGATGATATATTGGTCTATTCTAAGAGTGATGAGGAGCATGAGGATCATTTGATGGTTGCCTTGGAGACATTGAGGAAGAATGAGTTGTATGCCAAATTCGATAAATGCTAATTTTGGCTAAGGGAAGTGGTATTTTTGGGCATGTGATCTCCGAGCAAGGAGTGCATGTGGATCCGCAAAGATAGAAGTCGTGGTTAAATGGGAAGCGCCAAAGAATGTAGTCAAGTGAGAAGTTTTTGGGATTGGTGGATATTACGGAGGTTTGTGGAGGGCTTTTCCTTGATAATGCTCCACTTTCCAAGTTGACAAGGAAGAATCAAAATTTGAATGGACCGAGGAGTGCGTGGTAGTTTCGAGGAGTTGAAGAAGCGGCTTACCACCGCACCGATTCTGACATTGCCTTCGGTAATGATGGGTACATTGTGTACAGTGATGCCTCCAGGAAGGGTTTAGGGTGTGTATTGATGCAAGGAGAGAAAGTGATTGCTTATGCCTCTAGGCAGTTGAAGCCTTATGAGATGAACTATCCGATCCATGACTTGGAGTTGGCTGCTATAATCTTTGCATTGAAGATTTGGAGACATTATCTGTATGGAGTTACCACTAGGATATTTACAGATCATAAGAGCCTTAAATACTTGTTGACCCAAAAAGAGCTGAATTTGAGGCAGAGGCGATGGTTAGAGTTGCTAAAAGATTATGACTTGGTGATAGACTACCATCCGGGGAAAGCTAATGTTGTAGCTGATGCATTGAGTAGAAAGTCCACCATGGCACATGTGGAGACAGTGTACCTTCCTTTGCTGAAGGATTTAGCCAGACTTGATGTGATGTTGAGGCAAGATGGGCCTGAGTGTATTTTGGCAAGTTTCAGGGTGAGGCCAGTGCTGAAGGAGAAGATCAAGGAATTTCAGGATCAGGATGAGTACTTGAGTAAGCTTAGGGAAGAGATAAAGAATGGAAAGCCGTCTAATGTAGAGGTAAAGGAAGATGGATTGATGGTTGTGGGTAGTAGATTGTGTGTTCCGGGCAAGTTAGAGTTGAGGGATGAAATTCTTGATGAGGCGCATAATGCTCCTTATGCAATGCATCCAGGGAGTTCTAAGATGTATCGGAATTTGAAAGAGCATTTCTGGTGGAAAGGAATGAGGAAAGATGTAGCAGAGTATGCTAAAAGATGTTTGGTGTGCCGCCAAGTTAAAGTCGAACACAAGCACCTTCAGCAAGCTTAATCCCTTGCCTATTCCGGAGTGGAAATGGGAAAAGATAACTATGGATTTTCGATGGGATTGCCGAGATCAGCCAAGCATGACGCTATATGGGTGATTGTGGATAGGTTGACTAAGTCACTCACTTCGCCGATTCGCCGCATGCATTCTTTGAATATTTTGGCTAAGAAGTATGTGGATGAGGTGATCGACTTCATGGGATTCGAGTTCGATAGTGTCGATAGGGATCCTAGGTTTACCTCCAGATTTTGGGAGAGTTTGCAGGAGGCTTTGGGGACTCGATTGCATTTTAGTATGACTTTCCATCCACGCAGACCGATGGACGATCGGAGAGGACCATTCGGACTTTGGAGGCAATGCCGAGGCTTGTGCTTTGATTTCAAAGGTTTGTGGGATGATCACCTACCTTTGATTGAATTCGCCACAACAATTCCTATCACTGGAATTCAGATGGCGCTTATGAAGCCTTGTATGGTAGGAGATGTAAAACTCCTATATGTTGGGATGAGGAAGGTGAAAGAAAGTTCAGGGGCCTGAGTTAGTGCAGTCACAGTTGATAAGATAAAGCTAGTGAAACAGAGGCTTAAGGCATTTCAAGATCGGATGAAGAGCTATTCGGATGCCCATAGGAAAGAGATGGAATTTGAAGTGGGTGAGAAGGTGTTTCTTAGAGCTTCTCCATGGAAAGGCGTTTTGAGGTTTGGTAAGAAAGGTAAGCTTAGCCCGAGGTATATAGGCCCATACGAGATCATTGAGAGGATTGGGCCATTGGCTTATAAGTTAGATTTGCCATCGGAGTTGTCTAAGATTCATAATGTATTCCATGTGTCGATGCTGAGGAGATATAGGTCGGATCCTTTGCATATAGTTCAACCTTCAGAAGTTCAGTTGAGAGAGGATTTGAGTTATGAGGAGCAACCAGTGGAGATCTTAGATTCAAAGGAAAAAGTGCTAAGGAATAAGATTGTGAAGCTGGTTAAGGTCTTGTCGAGGAACCATTCGACGGAGGAGGCTACTTGGGAACCCTTGGAAGCCATGAGGGAGAAGTATCCCTACCTCTTCATGGACTCAGGTAAGAATTTCGAGGACTAAATTCTATTAGAGGGAGAATTGTTGGGCCCCAAATTTTTTATATTTGAATTAATTAATTATTTATTTATGGATTTATTCGTTAATTATTTTATTTTGTCTTAATTGATTTAATTATGTGTTTATGTAAATATTTTTATGTTGGGCTTGGAAATTAGAAGTTAGAAATTAAATGAAAGCTTGGGCTTAATATTGGAAAGTATGGGCTTAGGTAAATGGATTAAGTAGAAGGAGGATTAATAATAAGTGGGTTTGGTGGAAGTAGGCCTTGGGAGGTGGAGGCCCAAAAGCCTTTATGTAGGGAAAGCCAAAACTATGTAGTTTTGGTGTAGGATGAATTAAAGGAATTAAAGAAGAGTTAAAGGAAGAGGAGGAGAAGAGAGAGTGTCGAGAATCCAAAGGAGAGGAGAAGAGAAGGAAAACGTGAGCTAGCCAAGGAAGAAAGGAAGAGAGAAAATCGTGGGAGGCTTGTGGAGAAGAATAAAGAAGGAGAAAAGAAGAGAAATCAAGAGCTTAAGGTAAGTATCTATCTTCCTTTGAGTTAGATTCAAGAAATGAGATGAAATGAAGGTTAGGGTTTGTGTAGGAATGAAGAAAGAAAGAAGAGATGAGTGGTTTTGTGATTTCAAGCTAGGGTTGGTTGTTTTAGCTTAAATGGGCTATGGGTAGGTTAGGTTTAAGACTTCGTTATCGATTTATCGATTCTTGAATGTTTCGACTTTTCCAATGAGTTTCAAATGTGTTTTATTGAAGGAACCAAGGAAACCTCACTCAAGAGAGAGAGGAAGAGCAATCGTGAATCCGGATTTCGACGATAGGTGGGTAACATCTTTATAGTTATTGTGTAATGGGCAAAGCCCTATGTGTGCTATCTTGTTATACTATGTGCATATTGAAAATGAAATTTTGTGTTTTGAGAGGAAAGAATGGAACTTTGATGCTTTGAAAGAGTGCGATAAGCGTAAAATGTGAATCTTGTGTTTTGATATGTGAGCATATTGATTGTGTTTGGCAGAGAGAACCCTTTGTGAAGTCACGTGCACGTTGACCCCATTAGCCTTCTCCCCTGCCCGCTTTAGGCTTACGAGATTCCAAAAAAATGGACTCGTCGTGATTACGGTAAACTTCGATTTCGTCGTGTCTATGGAACTCTCGAGCCAATTGTGTGCATTTCATCATTTATAAGTGTTTATGATGCATAAGATGGGTGTTAGTTGCAAGATGATTCTATGTTATGCCTTGTGTGATGAGTTGAGTAAATTGTGAGTTAGGTGATAAAGTTGAGTTTTCAACCTATTATGTAAATTGCTAATGCTTTGGATTATTAATTGTGTGTGTGGCTCATTATGTGATGGCTATAAATTTGTTAGCCATCGAGCCGTGTTAGCTCACCCCATTCTCCCTCCTCGGTGAAAATTCAAGTTGAGAGTTGAACCTTGCAAGGCATCGACATCACCCAAGAACTTAGGAACTTTTGTATTAAGTTAATAACTAGCTTTTGGAATAGCTTTGTAAGCATATTGATCATTGAGCATCTCATCTTTTGTGTTTTGTACTTGATTTTGATGAATATGCCAATATGTAACCAAAGCTATGCATGAATCTTTCTTATGATTGGAAAAGAGAATGAGAGCTCTAGTACTCTCTTCATTATATGTTTTTGTTGATTTGTGACCTATGTGTGAAGCATGTGTACCATTCTTTTAAGTTTGGAGATTTCTTTTGGGTGACTGCTGGGTTTTTGCCTTGAAAGAGCTTGCTGGAAAATTTCCAAGGTTAGGAGTTGTAAAAGTTTTGTAAATTCTGGGTATGTTGCATTTTCTGATATTTCTGTGTTGTTAGAGGATTGTATGGGAGCTTTATGACTCCTTGAGAGTGATAGGCGAGCTGCAGGGTTCTTCTAAAATGTTTATAAGCTATTTATGAGGGATTAAAATGGTAGGTGTGAGTGGTTAGAATTAAATGTAGGTGCTGTCAAATGACAGATTTTTAGACAGAACCTTTGTGACCATTTTTGACCCTTATAGAGTTGGAATTTGGGTCAGTGATCATCATGAAAAATGTAGATCTTTCTTTTCTCTATGAAATAGACACCAATTTTGTTAAATTTGGAGTTCGGAATGGAAAGTTATGACCTTTGCAAGTGGAGTTGTACTGTAGCAAAAACCAGACGATGCACTGTAGCAAAAACCAGACGATGCACTGTAGCAAAAACCAGACGATGCACTGTAGCAAAAACCAGACGATGTTACTGTAGCAAAAATCAGACGATGTTACTGTTCATCTCCGTCTGATTTTTGCTGAGGATGACATCATCTCCGTCTGATTTTTGCTAAGGATGACGTCATCTTCGTCTCATTTTATCGTCTGTTTTTGTCTTACGACCCCTCTTCCTTCTTTTGGCCATAACTTTTTGCACAGACCTCCGATCGACCTCATTCTCGAAGCATTGGATTTCTAAAAGATTTTTCTACCTTTCTACACTGGACTTATCAGATTTTCTTTCAAATTGAAAATGGTGGTTTGAAACGAAGCATGGCGATCAGTTGATAAGGGCTGACTATGCTTCAGAAATTTTAAAATATCTTGAGCTATAGAGCTCCGATCAAAGCGATTCTTGTTTTAAATTAAACTAGAGGCATAAACCTACAAGTTTTATGAAGAGACCGATCAGTGATTAAGCCTTTAAGATTTTCAAATGCTTACCCGAAGTCGGTAGTGCTCAGTTTTGATTGTTTTCTTCGAGATAGTGTTTTAACCATAACATCTTCATTCCTAACCCGAATTGAGCGATTCCAGTTGCGTTGGAATCGTGAGATCCGAGGGATCATTTTTATCAAGAGCTAACCCCGAATTTTTATAAAGTGAAATTTTTCCATATTTGTGATTAGCATATGTGTTCGGTTGTGGGTCTTCTACGCTGGATGGGTCCGAATGTTGGGCTTCGGAGACGGGGTCCAACACATAAACCCATAAGTTTATAAAACATGAATGCATCAACTTGACGATTCATAGATGCAATGGCAATCACATAAGCAATGCACAACAACACATGGCTCGAGAGTTCCGTAAACACGACAGATAAACCGGAGTTTATACCGTAAACTATCCGAGTCCTATTTCTCAGGATCTCGTGGCCTCAAGCGGGCAGCCAGGAGAAGGCTATAATTTTCCATACGTCGACGTGCACGTGACTCCATCCGTAACTCTCTTACCCAAACAAAGCACATATCATGCTCAAAATCATTTATCGCATGATCTTTTCCGCATATACAAAATGCAATGTAATCTTTCGAGGCATAACATAAATGTATTTTGCAATTCATCAAAAGCTCATGTATGGAATCAATGATGATTTTTCAAATCATTCACACAATGATGCAACACTCATGATGCAATTGAAATCAGAAAATTCCTTTATTTAAAGAAAGCAGTAGTGGCTTATAAATTTTATTATAAACAGGTACCCACCTCGATTCGATGCTAGAAAGTTGTTTCTAGCTCCAATTTGTCCATTGGTTCCTTCTTTCTTCCAATTTAACTTTACCTAAAGCAATTCCACACAAATTAAATATCATAATTAACTTAATCCTCAAATTGAACTTAGAAAACATAAATCCCTCATATATTCAAGCTTTCTAAATTACAAATTTCCAAAAGCCCCAAATTCCAACTTTGGGCATAAACCCTAATTCTCAAAATCCCAAATTAAACCCATCATACTTAGCAATCATCAAAATTGACTTCATATTCCACAAACCCATACCATTTTTCATATTTCTAAACCATAAATCGAAGAAAAGCTCAAAGCTCAACTTTTCTCTTACCTCAAACTTTTCACCCTCCATTTAAGCCTATAAACTTAATCCTTTGAGTAACCTTCCAAAATTGCCCCTTCATTGGTCTTTATAAATGACATCTTGTCTGATTATTTCAACCAGGTAATTGAAGTACTTTAACAAGACTTTCTTTTAGTGAAAAGTCCCTCTATGTCTTACGAATCCAACGCTTCAAGAATCGGATCGATCGGAGCTCTATAGCTCAAGATATCTCCAAAATACTGAAGTCTGTTCTTCATACCCGAGGCTGAACACTACCCCTAACTTCCGACCCATATTTGGAAGTCTTAGAGGCTAAATTATAGCTCGGCTCCTTCATAACATTTGTATCCCCATGTATCTATTGTCATTACCAACAAGAACCAACTCAATCGGAGCTCTATCGATCGAGATATCTCCAAAATACTGAACACTGCTCAGCTATTACAACACCGGGACTAAACACTACACTGAACTTCCGACCTATATTTGGAAGTCTTAGAGGCTACATTATAGCTCTGCTCCTTCATAAAATTTGTAGCCCCATGTCTCTATTTTCATTAACATCAAGAACCAACTCAATCGGAGCTCTATCGATCGAGATATCTCCAAAATACTGAACACTGTTCAGCCATTACAACACTGGGACTGAAGACTACACTGAACTTCCGACCTATATTTGGAAGTCTTAGAGGCGACATTATCGATCGGCTCCTTCATATGAATTGTAGATATATGTCTCTAGTTTAATGTACAAAAAGAATAAACTCAATCCGAGCTCTAACGAGCTCTAGCGACCTATAAAACTGAACACTACTCATACCATTACAAAGCTGAGACTGAACTCTATACCTAACTTCCGACCCGTATTTGAAAGTCTTGGAGGGTACATTGTCGATCAGCTCCTTCACAACATTTGTAGCCTCATGTCTCCAGTTTAATTTCAAAAATGAATCAGATCGATCGGATGTCGTACGAAGAAGTTATGCTCAAAAGAGTGAAGGGAGGTCAGAGCTCGGCCAGAAAAATCAAAGCTCGGCCAGAACGAAGGTCGGTCGGTCAACAGAGGTCGGCTCGGCCAACAGAGGTCGGTCGGCCATCAGAGGTCGGTCGGCCAACAGAGGTCGGCTCGGCCATCAGAGGTCGGTCGGCCAACAGAGGTCGGCTCTACCAATAGAGGTCGGTCGGCCAACAGAGGTCGGCTCGGTCATCAGAGGTCGGTCGGCCAACAGAGGTCGGTCGGCACCCAATCCGACCTTCAAACTTCAAACCCTCATAACTTTTGACTCCGAGCTCCAAATTAGGCGCGGTTTGTTTCGTTGGAAAGCTAAGAGACAACTCTACCATTTTGAAGAAGGACTCAAAGGCAAGCTCTGTAGGAAAATCCCGGGGTAGGCATCACATGCCCACAGTGCGGAATTTAAATTTTTGAGTCCCGGGACATTCCCGAAAGCCAGGATCCATGTGTAAGTACAAACAATCAAACCATAACGACCAAAGGAGACCGTCTCTAACGGTATCCACGCAGAGGTCGGAAAAACTAACCGGGACACACTCTTTTGACCCAGGAATAGCTAGACTAAAGAGAAGAGTGCTAGCTCTTACCTTAGCCTTGGAGAGCAAGTGAGATGATCTTGGTGGAACCTTGGAGAAGAAGAAGCAATCTTGAATGGAAGATAGGAAGAAGATGAAAAACAAAATTTTCAAAGCTTAACTTTTAAGCTTTCGGTTCTTCCTTCTCAAACCCACGACCAAGCCTCCTTCATATGCCTTCTTGTATGTTTATTTAACACTTTAAAGAAGGCATGGTGGATGCTCATCCACGTATATGGCATAAAAAATGCCTTAAAATGCTAAATCATCATTAAGTTTGACTTTTCAAACTTAACTAATCCTCTCCATTTTAGGTTCCACCGAAAATCATATATATATATATATATAATTAATTAATTATTTACTTAATTAATTAATATATATAATTGTCAAGTGGTCGGTCAAACTGGGTCGGTCCTACTACCGCCTGCCCCGGCCGGCCAAAAAAATCACCGAAACGGTTTTCAGCAATGTCGATGTCGCGATCTCATCGGGACATATCCCAATCTCATCGGGATCTATTTAATCATATTGCTCTCCAGATATCGGATCTCTGTCCGAAACTATTTTAAAGATTCTCCGAGTCACTCTTATGCGTGTGACCCATTAGGTTCCCGGTTATGTTGGCCACTTAGATTAACACTTAATCTGAGCAAGTCATGAGCGGTATCTAGCAACACATCATGACCCCCAATTGACCGGAAAGTAATTGGTTTGACTAATGAAACCATATCACGAACCATTCCATAGACAATTACCGTGCAATTCGTCCTTTCACCATGCTATACCCCACTTGGTTTGAGTATGGGCAATGTGTCAACTCTTACTAGACTGATCAGATCAAATCTAGTCCAAGTGTAATCAGTTCTCGTCCTAGGACTCATTACTTTATATGTCCATGAAGACCATCTTCATGACATATGTATGCTCCGGCGCCAGAGACTTCAAAGTAATGATCCTGATAAGAGGCCATGAGTATCTCTTATGCTATAACAGAAGTGGTGAATCCTCTATTGGCTACTCAATTACCTTCGAATACCTCAAGCTGTACCCAATCACCACCCTATGAGCGACCTCTGAAAGGCAACAAGGAATGGAGTCAAAGTACGTAATCGAGATTAAGATATCCTTGAGTACCTCAAGTCTAAGGATACTTGCACCATTGCTATGATGAGATTATCACTGACATTTGTATAGGACATCCATGTGATGATCTCATAGCAGGTCATCCAATGTACTTACTACCACTAGTAAGCATCCACATGTCAAATCTAAATATCTCAATATTTACAGTTTTCTGAGATCCACTGCTTGATCCAATCAAGGAGTTTGACATGTGCTAGTCTATCCGGATTAACGATGTCCAGTCTCATTAATCCTATGACTAGGGATAATTTAGATACTGACATAATTGCACATGATAGGAATCTCAATAGTATGATCACATCATAATTGCCTTCATGCTATGTCGTGTATCAGGGACTTCATTAATTTGATTAAAGATCATTATCAATTCATAATAAAATGAATATCAAATAAATGAAATATGCCTTGCTTTATTTATTCATAAAGTCTGTACATGACTATGAACAAAATGCGCTAAAGGGGATTGCCTTTAGGGCACTACTCTAACAATCTCCCACACTAAAGGAATCCTTAAGTTTGCACAAAGATGACTGATCGATAATTTCTCAACAGTACCAAAACTTGCAAACATCATAACTTTTGATCCAGAACTCCAAATTTAACAAACTTGGTGTCTATGGAAAACTTGAAGAAAGATATACAACTTTCATTAAGGCCTTAAAAATCATATCGACCCCTAAATGGGTCAAAAACTCCACACAAACTGACTGGTCGATCAGCTCCACATTAAACAGTCTCAAAACTTCTAAAAATCATAACTTTCTACTCCCTTGTCCAATATTTTCGTGCCTTATATCAATGGAAAGATAAAAACATAATCTACCACTTTCATACGTCGACGTGCACGTGACTCCATCCATAACTCTCTTACCCAAACAAAGCACATATCATGCTCAAAATCATTTATCGCATGATCTTTTCCGCATATACAAAATGCCATGTAATCTTTCGAGGCATAACATAAATGTATTTTGCAATTCATCAAAAGCTCATGTATGGAATCAATGATGATTTTTCAAATCATTCACACAATGATGCAACACTCATGATGCAATTGAAATCAGAAAATCCCTTTATTTAAAGAAAGAAGTAGTGGCTTATAAATTCTATTATAAACAGATACCCACCTCGATTCGATGCTAGAAAGTTGTTTCTAGCTCCAATTTGTCCATTGGTTCCTTCTTTCTTCCAATTTAACTTTACCTAAAGCAATTCCACACAAATTCAATATCATAATTAACTTAATCCTCAAATTGAACTTAGAAAACATAAATCCCTCATATATTCAAGCTTTCTAAATTACAAATTTCCAAAAGCCCCAAATTCTAACTTTGGGCATAAACCCTAATTCTCAAAATCCCAAATTAAACCCATCATACTTAGCAATCATCAAAATTGACTTCATATTCCACAAACCCATACCATTTTTCATATTTCTAAATCATAAATCGAAGAAAAGCTCAAAGCTCAACTTTTCTCTTACCTCAAACTTTTCACCATTTTCGGATTTATTAGGCTTGAAAGGAAGCTCTCTTCTTCTTCCATCTTTTTCCCTCATGAATCAACGAAAAACTGAGCCTGAACCCCCAAAAATCCGAAACCCTAAGCTCTCCCTTCTTTCTTCTCCGAAGTTTGCTCTCCCTTCTCTCTTCTCTCTTCTTATTTTTTCTTTCCTTTTGTTCAAGTGTCGTGCCTCCCTTAATAAAACAACAACCCAATCCTTTTTATAGTGCCATGTCATTTAATGAATGGGGAATGACCCATAAGCCCCTCCATTTAAGCCTATAAACTTAATCCTTTGAGTAACCTTCCAAAATTGCCCCTTCATTGGTCTTTATAACTGACATCTTGTCTGACTATTTCAACCAGGTAATTGAAGTACTTTAACAAGACTTTCTTTTAGGGAAAAGTCCCTCTATGTCTTACGAATCCAACGCTTCAAGAATTGGATCGATCGGAGCTCTATAGCTCAAGATATCTCCAAAATACTGAAGTCTGTTCTTCATACCCGAGGCTGAACACTACCCCTAACTTCCGACCCATATTTAGAAGTCTTAGAGGCTAAATTATAGCTTGGATCCTTCATAATATTTGTAGCCCCATGTCTATATTTTCATTAACAACAAGAACCAACTCAATCGGAGCTCTATCGATCGAGATATCTCCAAAATACTGAACACTGCTCAGCCATTACAACACCGGGACTGAACACTACACTGAACTTCCGACCTATATTTGGAAGTCTTAGAGGCTACATTATAGCTCTTCTCCTTCATAACATTTGTAGCCCCATGTCTCTAGTTTCATTAACAACAAGAACCAACTCAATCGGAGCTCTATCGATCGAGATATCTCCAAAATACTGAACACTTTTCAGCCATTAGAACACTGGGACTAAACACTACACTGAACTTCCGATCTATATTTGGAAGTCTTAGAGGCGACATTATCGATCGGTTCCTTCATATGAATTGTAGATATATGTCTCTAGTTTAATTTACAAAAAGAATCAACTCAATCCGAGCTCTAGCGAGCTCTAGCGACCTATAACACTGAACACTGCTCATACCATTACAAAGCTGAGACTGAACTCTATACCTAACTTCCGACCCGTATTTGAGTCTTGGAGGCTACATTGTCGATCGGCTCCTTCATAAAATTTGTAGCCTCATGTCTCCAGTTTAATTTCCAAAAAGAATCAGATCGATCGGATATCGGACAAAGAAGTTATGCTCAAAAGAGTGAAGGGAGGTCAGAGCTCGACCAGAAAAATCAAAGCTCAGCTAGAACGAAGATCGGTCGGCCAACAGAGGTCGGTCGGTCAACAGAGGTCGGCTCGGCCAACAGAGGTCGGCTCGGCCATCAGAGGTCGGTCGGCCAACAGAGGTCGGCTCGGCCATCAGAGGTCGGTCGGCTAACAGAGGTCGGCCAACAGAGGTCGGTCGGCACCCAATCCGACCTTCAAACTTCAAACCCTCATCACTTTTGACTCCGAGCTCCAAATTAGGCGCGGTTTGTTTTGTTGGAAAGCTAAGAGACAACTCTACCATTTTCAAGAAGGACTCAAAGGCAAGCTCGGACACTAAAGGAATCAAAAGTTTGCACAAAGATGACTGATCGATAATTTCTCAACAGTACCAAAACTTGCAAACATCATAACTTTTGATCCAGAACTCCAAATTTAACAAACTTGGTGTCTATGGAAAGATTGAAGAAAGATCTACAACTTTCATTAAGGCCTTAAAAATCAAATCGACCCCTAAATGGATCAAAAACTCCACACAAACTGACTGGTCGATCAGCTTCACATTAAACAGTCTCAAAACTTCTAAAAATCATAACTTTCTACTCCCTTGTCCAATATTTTCGTGCCTTATATCAATGGAAAGATAAAAACATAATCTACCACTTTCATTAAGACCACTTTGGCTAAATCAATCTAAATCAATACAGATTTTCCATTGAAGTCTCTAAACACCATTCCAACACATCAACTTCACATCTCAACACATCAACTTCACATATTCACCCACTACCACAAACTCTTCAACTAATTCATCTTAAACACAATTCAAATCTCCAATAAACTATTCCAAAGCCATTTCCCCACATCAAACTTAACACCAAAGGATATACGCATACACATTTCTCTTTCACAAGTCATACGCAATCTTACTCTTAATAACATTTTCCAAACCAAGGCAAAATACACTTAACTTTCAAATATCATAACTTTCAATCCCGATATCAAAAAATAGCATACTTTATGGCTACGAAAAGCTCTCAACATAATCTACAAATTTTATGTAGATTATTTCCTCAAAATCTGCCTAAATCAAAAGTCAACTCTTTACTCCAAAAAGTCAAACTTTCTAATTTTCTTCAACATATAACACTTTCACTAATCATTTCTTGCTTTTCAACTCCATTTCAATCAACCCATTCACTTTAATTTTCATAACTCATACAAATCTACTCAAATTTTAAAGTCATCAAAACCAATCACTTCATTTGTCATCAATCTCCTTTAAATACAATAACATCTACAACACAATACCTATACAAACACACTCATTGAATTCCATTTTAATAATTCTAATTTCTATCAAAAGATCGGGGTCCAACAAGATTCAGGCACAAATAGCTACCCAACTTGAGTCGTTGCCAACTGTACTCAATAATTGTATTCTATTTTTATTATATTTGTTTGTTATACCTGAATTAAATCTATATGGTTATGTCATACATTTAAAATAGATAGATACTAACAAATAGATAGGAAAGCTTGAAAATAAAATAAACATAAATAAAATTGAAAATATAATATTAATGGTTGAAGGATGAATGTAGGCAATAAACATTAAATATATAGGTCATGATCTAAATGAAGTTATAAATATAACTTGTACTAATTTTGGTATTGATGCCATCAATACCTGATATGTTTCAAATTATTTTTCAAATTATAACATAATCTCTCAATTTTATATAAATAATTTTCAGTCTTAATGTTTTCAATCCTTTCGCCAACCACTATCCATAATATGTTCAATATCTATAGGAGTAAAATTCCTTTTAGCTTTAATAGTTTTCTAGTGGAAGACCTTGAAAAGATGTCTTAAGAGGTACTTCATAGGAGGTATATAGGAATAAAGCCTTTATATGTGTTAGAAAATTAATTATATCAAATAAGAGCTAAAAATGTTTAACGTCAAAAGAATGAAAAACACAAGAAATGTGGTTTCTGATACTAAGGCTAAAATGATTGCAGTCTATGAAACCCTTTACTAACAACTTGGGCAACCAAGATTGATTAAAGAAGAGAAATATTTGTGAATGCTTATACAAAAGCTGTGATGAGCCATAGTTCCCTTCTTAACGAAATAGCTCAAATGCATTGGATAAGTGAAGGGCAAATGAATAATAAATTTTTCCATAATTTAATGTTGGCTACAATAGATTAACTCCTTAATCATACAAAATGTAAAGGTAATTACTTATCAACAAGAGATCAAGGAATAAACAATCAGTTTCTTTAAATTTTCATTTAGTACAACTATAAGCAATAGGTCTTTAATTCAATTATTAAGTTTTTTATTAGAAATTAATTGAAGGATAAGGAAATGAAGATTTTTGGTAGTCCCTTTACTGTATAGGATGTTGAAAGGGTGTGCTTTATTTAGATGCCTTTTAGTGGATATTTCTTTCAAAAATCTTGGATAAGGTTAAAAGACATAGATACAAAAGCTACAATGGAGTTCTATGAAAAAGGTAAGTTCTTAAAAGAGTTCAATAAAACATTTATCTACTTAATTTCAAAAACATCTAATCCTAAATCTCTTAGTGAGTATAGGCCTCTATCACGTTGTAGTTTTTTTTTTATAAAATCATTTTTAAACTTTTGGCTACAAGATTGAGGAAAGCATTAAATCCTAAATCAATGATACTCTGTGGTTTTTTATAAGAAAAATAAATTAGGGCTAATGTGCTAATTGCTCAAGAGCTATTCAAAGGGTCCTCAAGAAAGAAATCCCTTAAGAATTATTCAATAAAGGTGGACTTTCACAAAGCTTACGATACAATAAGTTGATTTTATTCTCCAGTTACTTAAGGTATTAGGGTTCTTAGAAAAATTGGTTAACATTATAGTGTTTTAATTATTAGAGAGCCTTTAAACCTGTTTAAAGTTGGTAGGGTCGGAGGCAAGGAGACCCAATATCTTCTTACCTATTTATTCTTTATATGGAGGTAATGATTAGACTAGTTAAGCATAATATTGCTTTTGATTCTAACTTTAAGTGTCGTAGTAGATGTAAGCGACTTGGATTTTTTAGCCTATCTTTTGCAAATGATTTGCTCATATTCCTAAAAAACACATTATAAATCAATGAGTTTCTTAATGGCCTCCCTTTATACTTTTAGATATTTTTTAGGTCTTGGTGGATTATAGCAAAAGTTATTAGACTATCTCAAATAAAGTTCATCATTTGGCTAACTGTATCTCAAACATAATTAGATTACAAATTAAAAAAAAATCTTTTCACATCTCTCAGCCTTCCTCTATTAACCAAGAAACTTCAATTCAATTAATGCTTACCACTAATGGAGAAAGTTCAAAAATGATTGGGGAATTGTTGCAATAAGTACCTATCTTATATAGGAAGAATATAATTAATAAGATTAGTGATCAATTCACTTCATTTATATTGGGCCTTATATATTTTCCCATTTAGAATCCTTATTAAGTCACTTAAGAAGTTAATAAGAGACTTCTTATGAGGTAGTAGAGAAAATGGAAGAGTCTAAGCTAAAGTAAAGTAGAGTGAAGTAAGCATAGTGGTGGAAGTAAGAGGCTTGGGAATAACACATATCAACTTAAATACAAGATGTTAATGGAGAAAAGACTTTAGATAACAATGAAGATAAAAAAAAAATCCTTATATATGAGGTGAGTACATACTTATTTCTTAAGGGATAAAAACTTGTAGGAAATAGGAGCAAGACCTTTATTCTTATAGGGTCTATCTTATCTCCAAAAGATTAGAGAATTTTTTTTAGGAAGTATCAGGTATAGGATAGGAAATGGCAAAAGGGAATCTTTATACTTTGATAATGAAAGTAAAATAGGCCCTTTATCTAATATATAACTTTTAACTTATACGTAAAACAAGTTCCCTGCAAATGCTAAAGTTAAGGCTTAGATTAATTCCAATTAATGGAGCTACTTCCTTATAGAACTGGAATATGTTAGTGTGATTGTGTATTTATATTTTACAAGTGTTATATAGTTTAGAGCATGATATTAGACTTTAATCTTGTGCACTTGAGGTGTTTTGACGTGTTTGTTAATGTATGAACTCAGATGAAGAATATTGAAGGAAGTTGGAACAGGCTTGGACAAGAAGGTTAGGTCACGATCGTGACGTAAGGTCTCCCCTAGGGTTATGATCATGAGCATGTATGTCATGATCATTATAGAAGGCATTTTCATATGGTCACGCTTGTGATAGGCGCTCGCGAGACGTGTCTTTTTGGATATTTTGACTTAGGTAAAATCTAGTTTTTACCCTAAATGATTAAAGAACTATATAAGAATATTAAATGACCTTAATTAGAGGGAGCCTCCATTTGCCAAACTGAGAAAGAGCTTAAGGAAGATGAAGGAGGAGATAAGAGAAGAAGGAGATGTCGTCCAGCCACTCTAACCATTCATTCCAAGTTATTTCTATATTCCTCTTGTTGTTTACTTCATCTAATGTATGCTTTAGACATGAGGATGTTGAATATATTGTTAAGGATGTAATCATTTTGTGAACTATTTGCTTTTAATGTTAATGAAACTGTTTGGTTGTTGTGGTTTATGTTTTTTCTATACTTCGATAACAAATCAACAAATTGAATCAGTAGTAACATGATTAGGTGGGGTAATGAGAATTAACAACCTAATAGATCACATAATCATCAAATTGGTAATTATACAAAGAGAGATCTTATGTGAGGACCTGATTATCTACTAGATTGCCTAAGAACTAATTGGAGACGTAGGCTGTTTTTGTTAATTGAGAAATTACAAAATCGAAATTTTAGATTCAATTAGGGATTAATAACTAGGGTTAAATGACTAGATCTTGAGAAAAAAATCAACCCTTCTGAATTCTAGGACCAATACCAATGAAATCAAAAGTGATTAGGATAGCAAAATGACAATAGAATGAATCTCGTCTTCTCATAATTGTTTGATCTTGTCTTGTTGCGATATCTTAATTGATAAGTAATTGGTGCTCTATTTTGATCTACTTGTGTTAATTTCATAATTTCAATTTCAGTCAATCCATATTCAATTGTTTAATTTTCTATTTAGTTTTATTTTCATTTTTTATCAAGGTAAAGACTTGTTTCAAGCTTGTTTGGAATAAAAATTTAATACCTTAAGGATTCTTCGTATTGTGGCTAACTATCAAGCAAAGAATGAAAATAATGGATAAATTGAGTCACCTTAATTAGTTAGGAGCATGTTACTTATGGAAATAAACATAAAAAAACTCTTGTGAATATGTTTTTTTTATTGTAACTACTCAGCTAGAATGTGGAAGACTATTAAAGAACTTATGTCATCTTCATAAGGCATGCCTTATCTATACTGAATTCATAAATTGGTTATAGGAAGATAGATCCATTTCCAAAGGTAACTTTGCTATTTATATAATAAGCTCTGGATCGTCAGTTTACAAGATATAGAAGCAAAAAAAAAAAAAAACTAGGTGCTTCAAGGGATTAGAAAGCTCTAAGTAAAAGATTCAATAGGAGAGCATCCAATGGATCAAAGAGCAACTAATATACAATGAAGATGCAAGTAAATGTCAGCACAACATTGTAAACACTACAAAAAAATTAGACAATCTGCGACATTTGACTGAGGAAACGTCGCAGATTGTATAAGCTTATCGTGACGTTTTTGAAACGTCACGAAAAAGTTAAGGTTTTGGCGACGTTGTATTAAAACGACGCAGAAAGGACGGACTAATTGAGACGTTTTACAATTAAAACGTCGCCAAATAAGTATTATGACGTTTTTCTAAACAAAACGTTGGGAAAGAGTTAGTAAAGAAATTAAAACTTTGTCGTTTAACTAATTAACTTTGGGTTCAAAACTTTCTTCAATATCGCGCCTCCCACACACTCATCAGACAAACGCCTTCATGTAACTCTCTACGCTCCTTCATGTTCTTCAAAATCCTTCCTTCATGTAACTCTCTACGCTCCTTCATGTTCTTCAAAATCCTTCCTTCATGTAACTCTCTGCACTCTCTCAACATAAACAAACGCCTTCAAATCTCCTCTCAACGTCGCCGCCGTTGCTCCTCCACACGCGTTGATTCCTAAGGTACCCACTGCTCTTTTATCTTCGTTTTTGATTTGCTAAAGCTCAAACTTGGTATGGTGGGTGGTGGTTGTGGTGGGTGTTGGGTATAACGCTGTAAGTATATATACCGCATGTTTAAAATACCCACGAATCTCGTTTCTCTGTCTCTCTCTCTCTCTCTCTCTGTGTTCTTGATTTTGTTAAAATTTAAACGATTTTCTGTCGGGTGTTGTTTGAAGTGGCTTTTCAGTGGGTTTTTTCTAGGTTCGAACAATATTATCAATTCTTAGTATTGGGTTTCTGGTATTGTACCATCTCCAACATTCAATGTCTCCTTTTCTGTCATCCATATCCCTTCTTAATTTATCACTTCATCGGAAGCAATGTAATGTTTTATCTAATTAATTTATGTAGCTTAATTGTGTGTTAGAAAACATGATGATGTGTGCTTGCTTTGCTACCAAATTAAGCTAATATTAAGATCTAGCTTTAGAGACATAATCGCAATATATATTGATAATTCAAATATACAGTAAAAATATTAATCCAATGTTAGGCTGGTTATAGAGATTTCAATTATGGACACTAATGAAAGAGTAGTAGGATGTTTGAGTGAAAAACGTCGCAGAAAAGTATGACCTTTCCCGTCGCATAAATCTTGTCTTATTTCATTGATTAAACCAAATTTCAATAATGTCATGTGCAGGCTTGAATTGGTTGAACATTGAACATTGAGCATTGAAGATTGACAGAGGAGAATCATAGGGTAAGCACTTGGTATTTGTACTGTTATGTTTAAAATTATATGTTTTATATGGCAATCATCATCAACTATGCAATAGTTGTCCCATGGAAGATTACAATAATCAATCATCATCAACTATGCAATAGTTATCCCATGCAATAGGTGATGATGATATTAATATTGTTGATGATGATCTTGGTATGAGAAGAGGAAGAAGAAGCCTAAATATATGTACTTTTCTCATCTAGTTTAGATGATGTGAGACTTATTTTGAAGCAAGGAATGATATTTGATTATGTTTGTACATTTAGAAAGGCTTTGAAGAACATGATTGTTAAGATGAGATTTGATTATGTTTGTATAAAGAATGAAAGGCCAAAAGTTAATATAGTGTGTAAGAAGAAATATGGATGAAGAATATATGCAAGCCTTACATAAGATACAAATGTAATTTAAATTAATACATTTCACGATTCTCATTCTTTATCAAGATTATTTTATAGTACAAATTTGATTAGTAGTAGATTGTGATACTTGTTATGCAAATATGTGCAAACATGTTTGGTGCTATAATTACATAATGTGAATATAACCTAAATATAGATGTATGTAGGTGCCATATTCCTTAGATTGTAGATTTTTAGTAGAAATAGAATGGGGCATTGAAGAACATAACCAATAACACAGTATCATGTTCCTACCATATTCATTAATCTTCATTCACTTCTTATAAAGTTATAGTAGATGGACTCATTTATTCTCCATATTTGCTCCTTTTCCTTGAAAATGTAGAAACAAAACCTAGCATATAATATAACTCATTTGTATTATTAAATCCTCCAAAGATATCTAAAACATAAGCATAATGCTAAAAAAAAATATGATTACCATGCGTCACTTTTTCAAGATACATTCAAATAAAAATAGAATTATTGTCCATAGGTTTGAGTCTATTCTTGCTATTGCTACTGCAACTTAAACTAAACTAAAGGTCTAGCAATATTATCTTTTTCATAGCATGTGTTACTAACATTGATGCTAGTAATATTTTCATTCACTTTTATGTTAATCCCTTTATGACGAAGATCAAACCATTTTCACTTAAATAGAACAATCTTTTTATCCTTGATGTAATGTAACTCAATTATTGAAGATATAATGCCATAGGAGTCAATATAAGATATAACATTATAGAAGTCAATAAAATCATCCTTATATTATCCCTCAATAACAAAACCACAATTTTGGCTTCTAAGGCGACTGTCGCGCTTTTTTATATGAAATCTAACTCCATTAACAATGCAATATGTATATTTTTCGTATACATATGAGGCCCACATGCTAAAGCATATAATGCTATCATCGCTTCTAGAAATTTATGTAATCATATCATCATCTGTAGAAAAAAATTTACTAAAAGTTAATGTTGTAATCTCACTTACAATATTCATTTTTCATACTATTACATGGATAACTTACTCGTGCCTTAAACCATAATAGGAAGTTCATCTTATGCCTTTCTTCAACATTAAGCTAATCTCTACTTTTAATCTCACCTTGGGCTCTCAATTTAAAACGTAAATTGATGCAAGAAGATAAAGGTTGAATGCTAAATTTTAATATGAAATATTGTATAAGATTAATATAAATACTCCATATATAAATTCCCTTCCTCACAATTGTTCAAATTGTATCATAGCTAATTTTAAGTTTGTCTTCCTATTCGAAGTAGCCTAACTTTTTGGGAGAAAATTGACAAGCTACCATCTTGATCAAAATAAAATTTATGTTTCTCTCTATTAAACCGTGTGTCAATGTCACGTATATAAAACAAAATGTCAAGAATTCATTCGATACATAGGCCTTTATAATAAATCCTTCAAGTGAAGTTTTATTGCTCATATAATGCTTAAGAGAGCTTAAAACCTAAAAGAATATAAAATTAGCATTTGTTAGTAAATAGTATTGGAAGAATAAAATTTAGAAGAAAATATAAGAAGATAAAAAATTTAGAAGAGAATATAAATTATCTTTCAATCAAGAACATCCATCAAAATTAAATTGTTCTATAAAGTTTTGCCTCATATGGCAAGTGAAATAGGAAATATGATACTTGAATTATGATTAGTGTTTATGTTGTCTGTGAAAAAGATGGTGAAGTTTTGGTGGCAATGGCCTAAGTCCTAATGTTAAGCTTTAAACGTCAAACCAGCTTAGTTTTTATCCCTCCCCAATATTGACTTCTCTTCTCCCACTAAGTTTTGAAATTTCTATTCTACTTGTTCCTTGTTTTTCTATGTTATATATGTATATTGTTGTTATAAATTCTAGTATGCATAAGAGAACAAAACTAGCCAAGAACAAAAAAGAAAGAAAAAACCCAAAAATGGTAAGCTCAAAGTGCAAGCGTAGAGAGTTTAGAAGATAAGTACGAAGTCTTTAAGTAGAGTTAAAAATAGTTGTCAACCTTGAGAGTCAAGCATCTAAATAGATAACATGCATGTCGTACCATATTTATAATTCCATATCATATTTGTTATTGTTTCCTTATGTATTTGGCACTTCCTTATATCCTAATATTCATATTAAGAGAAAAAGAAAGTAGCTTATGCTACTAAAGGAAACCACCATCTCACTAACCTATAATGAAGATCTTAGTCGTCTGAATTGGCATCTATATAAGTACTAGATAAAGTAGTTATCACACCTGAAAGGAAAAGTTAGCGATAGAATGGATAAAACATAAATTGAACTTGGAAAATATATAGTCCACATCCTAAGTTCAAAGTTTAAAAAATCTTAATGGTCCAATGATTAGTTAATATGCAACAAAAATGCATTGGATCATTAATTGTGAATTAAAGCATAGCAAAGCATACAAATAAAAGTACAAAAAGAGATATGAATTTACAATATGAAACATCCAACACAAAGCCTCTCTTACACGTCGATTGCTTGCCACGTTTAAGTATAGAAAAAATGGATTGGACCTTATGCTAGAATGGTGGAGATTGTGAACCTATATTTAGATAATGACACTCTCATTTATACTGCCGCAGCATTGAAAAGTTTCAGGTTGTTAATATCCCTATTTTTCAAAATTGGACTCCATTAAGTTTCTTAAAAACCTTTAACTTTAAAACTTTAACCATGTATTGTAGCTCCAAATTATGTCATCCTTTACGATATCATCATCCTAGACATTAGGAAAAGGAAATATAGTATGTAATTCTAGTTAGGGACAAATGACATCTTGTTTATTGGGTCATTTTCAGCATGGGAAAAATTAACTAAGCATTCAAAGATCATCTTCATAATTATAACAAAGCATTTAAAAGGTTACACCTTTTCATATATTTCTCACTACTTTATAGTGGTGTAGGTCAATGATACAAAGTCTTGAGAAGGTGGATATAAGGAATATGAGAAGGGAAGGGAAACTTGCAATTTGGATTAACTTCCATAATGCCTTAGTCATGCATATAGTTATTGTAAATACTTAAATATCCTTGTAATTTGCTCTATGGATAACATGTGTTACTATAGGTGATATTGTAAATACTTCTTACAGTATTTGTGGTTAGAGTGATTACAACAGGTGATATTGTTTAACATTTTTCAACTTCATATATGGTATTAGCAGAACTAGATGGCGAAACATTATCTTTTGTTCATATTTATACTTGTTTAAATATTGTATGCAGTGGCAATATCATTGTTGCTATATTTTGTTATCTGTCTACCAATTGGTAGTTTCCTTCTTGAGATTACAATATTTTGTAATGTTTGTTTCATTGGTATAGCTTATTCCATTAATAATATTTGGCTGTTCAAAAAATGTAAAAAATTGTTATAAGATCCAAATAATATATAAGTTATTCTAATAAATGTTCAAAGCATTATATAAGCTAACATTGGTTAGCATATTCTAACAATAAGCTCCATAATCTTGATACTTAGTTATTTCCTCTCTTATTTAACGAAATCAGAAGCAATTGCACTAACAACTTCTTTTTTTTTTCATATTGTTCTATAGAGATGTGACATGAGATTCAAATTGTGTGTTGGCTTGCCAACCAACATATACATGTATAAATCAGCTAGTTATACACAATGTTATAAATGTAAAATGCTTTATGCTATACGTATTGACCTTCTGTGTTCTTATTCTATTGTGTTATGTAGTTCTTGTAGTTGTTGGTAAATCATTCTCGTGTAGATATGATTCAATATTGTTCTTGTTCTTTTGTGTTATGCAGTTGGTGTATTTATTGATAAATCATTCTTACGTGGATATGATTTCATATTGTGACCCTTTATGTAACACATCAAATTGGACATCTTTCCAATTTGTTTAGTAAATTCTCACTCCTCTTTTTTTTATTAATCCTTTTTGTGTTCTTACCTCTTTTGCATGTTTTACTATGGTTTACTAAATTAATTGAGTTCCTTCCCCCACTCTTAACAATATCTCACCTTTCTAATGTTTATATGGATATACACTTGATTAATAGTCTCTTCATGTCTTTGGTAGTCCATGGTTTGTTCATCTTCAACCTTAGGATATAATATAAAATATAAGGGTTATCAATCTTGGAATCCAATTTCAAAACATTGCAGGATTTCTCATCATGTTACCTTTTTGGAACATAAAATATTTTCGACCATATCATGTTTTCAAGTTTAAAGTATTCCTTCTTCATATTTAACATATCCATTTATTCTTTTCCTAGTGACTTGTTTCTAGGAAACGTTGATTAAGACAATACTAGCATCTCTTTGCCTTCTCTAAGTGACTCTTCAACATTTATAGATTCTAATAACACCTCTCCTTTGATTGTCATCTTACCCCTAATCACTAGAAACTCCTATGTTATTCCTTCCTCTCTTTATCGTAGTACTTACAAGAGATAACCTATGATTATTTCTTATATGAACCTCATGCTATAACTTAACATTATCCTTCATGATCATCATTGTTATTCTGTGATTATTTCTTACGAACCTCGCACTTGTCGTGAGACTAATACTAGCCCTTTGTGGTAGTAAGTTATAAAAAAAGGAACTTTAGGTTCTCACAACCATGATTTTGCAACATTTTATATTAGTTTATTTTCATGTTAATTAGGATAGTTATTATTTCATTATACAACAATCCTTAACTAGTTGGAGTCATTTTCGGTCAAACTTTATCTTCTGCAACATTTATCTTCAGCTACATTTTCTTGTTGCCTTTCAAGTGAACACTGGAAATGCATTTGGTTTTGAACTTTGAAATCTAATCTCAATTATGATGCAGGTAATTCACATGGCACCAGGTCAACCCAAGAAGAAGAATAAGGCTGCACCAAGTAGCATCGTACCAACAAAATTGCAGTCGCGTTACCGTCAGCTTCTTGGGGACGCAGCTAATGCGTCCTCTTCTTGTACACAACCACAAAACTGGACACCTGCACCTTGTCAGCCTACTCCAACACCGAACGAAGTCACACATGCTTGTTCTCAGCCTACTCCAACACCGAGAGAAGTCACACGTGCACCTTCTCAGCCTACTCCAACACCGAGAGAAGTCACACGTGCACCTTCTCAGCCTATTCCAACATCAAGAGAAGTCACACCTTCTCAACCTATTATTCATCCTAGAGATAAATATGAACAAATTATGAATCAGCATCGCAACATTAGTTCTCCATCCACGACTCAAGAGATGCCTCCAACTTTGGTTTATCAGACACCAGTAAATCAAACAATTACATCCACTGTGGGTTCTTCTTCTATAAGCACTGTAGGTTTCATCTTTCTCAAAACATTGGTGAAATTTATTAACTTTACTTATTTTGCTTATCTAACCAATTAAGAGTATGTTATATGTTTTTTTCTTTGCTAATTTAGGATCGACGACTGATGCAAGAAAAACAAGGGGTCTTACAAAAGGACAGGGATTGGCAAAGATTAACAAGGCCATAGGTAAGAGATTGGAGATCGAGATCTCCCTAACTGAAGGACGACCAACCAACTCCGTACAATCTGCCAAATTTTTGAGTGAGATTGGTCTGGTACCCCGAATTTCCTTACCTGTTAAAACAAAATTTTCAAAAATTACAACTGAGGAATTGGATATTGCATTTGACAAGTTAGACGTAAGTATTCTAAACCAATCTAATTTGTATGTGTTTTTCATATACTTAGAACATTGACCAATAATTTATAATTTTGTGCAGAAAAGTTGGAAATCAAGGAATGAGGATGACAATGAAGTATATGCTCTCGTGAAGAAGTTTCTTGCGCTAAGGTCCAAAGATCAAAGATATAGTTTAAAAACATTTTACCAAGTATGGAAAGGATGTTGTTGGATAGTGTCACAAAGGCGAGTGGATGGACTTATGCGAATATTGGGAGCAATCGCCATAAAGGTTAGTTCATTTGATCACTACTATTTTTACAACTTATTATATTTTAGTATTTATGAATTATGATTTATAGATTTTATAATACATTTTCTTAACGTGTGCGATTAGGAAAAAAGTCAAAAAGCAAAAGTTGATAGGAGTCAGGTCAAATGTCGACCAAACTCTGGCTCCAAGGCCTTTGTAGCCATACGACATGAGATTGTGAGTTATTATCTTTTTAATTATATTTTCTTTTATTCACATTTCAAATTTTATAATAAATATTACTATTTATATATTTCTATACAACAGAAAGTGAGAGACGGAGAAGAGTGTGACCGGATGAAGTTATGGTATCACACTCATTATGATGAAAGAAAAGATCAATGGACAACTCCTGAATGCAAAGAAAAATATGTGAGTACATAGTTTATTTATAAATATTTCTTAAATCACATTGCGTATGTAATTAATTCTTTACTTTTTCAGGAATTAATGTGTCACGAATTCACATTCAATGAACAAGATCATCCGATGATGATGGATGAAGTGTGCGACAAAGTCCCGGTACCGTAATCGATTACATTGTTGGCATGGGAATGGGGCCTCGACCACAAGGGAAGACTTCAGTCAGAAAGAGACTTCGAGACTAATTAGCGGAGTCCAAGAAGGTTAATGAGGGCTTACAGTCTAAAGTCGATGAATTGACCAAAAAATTTGAAGAAATGCAGGATAAATTAACTACTGAAGTCGAGCAACAAAAAAAGGTATTGGAACTCATATGTTCCACACATAATATTCGCGTTGATTAGATAAGTATTCATACTGATATTTTGGACACTTATGACATATTGTTCATTTTAATTACTATATTATGACATGTTTGGGATTTTAAATTATATAATTTATTGTCTACATCTATTAAATTCTTGTTATATATTATTGATCATTCACAAATCCATTATGTACTCAACAAATTGATAAATGACTAAATAAAAATTAAATATATAATATTAAATACTTATTAAATAAATCGATTTAATATTTTTCCCAATAATTAATTATTCAATTAGAATAATCATTCCATTAAAATTTTATTTTAAAATCATATAATTCTCACTATTCTTAATAATTTTATTTAATTATATGTCATTTAAATTTAATTATATAAAATTTATAATTTATTAAATTAAACTTATTTCAATATATTTAAAAATAAATTTAAATAAATTATGATCTGCGACGTTTGTGACCAAACGTCGCAGGTTGTAATGCTATCTACGACGTCTAGACGACGTCGCAGATTTCCAGACTTTCTACGACCTCTAGAAGACGTCGAAGAATGTCGGGCTATCTACGACGTCTAGAAGAAGTCGCAGATTGTCAGTAATTCGACGACGTTCAACAGACGTCGCAGATTGTCATGCTTTCTACGACGTCTAGTACACGTCGTAGAAAGGTATGTTGTTTCCACGACGTTTAAGTCAAACGTCGCTCATTCGCTTAAGCTTTTTCGACGTTTCCCTAAACGTCGAAAAATAACCCAGGCTTCCTCGACGTTTTCTATTAAACGTTGATAAAAACGTTTGCTTACTCCCCTTCAACGACGTTCGGTGCGATTTTTAAAAATGTCACAAAACATTTTCACCGATGTTTTTCAAACATTTGCGACGTTTATAAAACGTCGCAAATTGGGTATTTTCCTTGTAGTGAAAGTTGTGGAGATTAAAAATGGACTAAGCTAAAAGAAAAACTGAAGGAGTAGGTTTGGAGTATAGAAGGTGAACACAAGCAATTCCTTGAACAATAATTATGAACATGTTAGGGTAAAAGTAAAATGTGTATTTTTGGTAAGTGGTGGGTTATGAGTGTTGATGAGACTGTTGGAGGTGTATTATAGTGCATGAGAGTTTATCATCTGTGAGTTTGGACTCTAGAATATTGGTTATTTTTTTATTTTCCTTCCATTACTTTCATTTTGACTTTTTTTTGTAAATTAGTCCTTTAAATTTTAATTCAATAACTTCATTTATTAAAATTAACATAACTATTTTATTTTAGATATAATAACTATTTTAAAGTATTTTTATGTTTAAAATATTTAAATACAAACCTTTTCAATTTAACCCTTCAAATTTTCTTAATTTATAAATTTGATATAATATTTTCTTGTATTTTGGTATATTAATTGATACAACCCAAACTTCTTTAGTGTAACCTTGATACAATAATTCATATGATACAAAATAATTTTTTTTATTTTTTTAACTGGTATGACTTGTATCAACTAATACGATATGAAATTCATAACATTAACATCGAGGACAAAGTTTACAAAGTCACTATGTTTATAATATTGTTTACGTTACACCTCCAATCATATTACGAATGACAAAACTATCTAAATTTCCATACTAAATTGGTATGCTTAAATCAATTAATCCGATTCAAATAAGATAAGGTTAGAAGATCTATTTTAATTTGAACATAAGATAATGATCAATTTAATTTGAACATAAGATAATGATCAATTTAATTTGTGTTTCTTACTTCATCCTAAATGTACCTTAGAGTAGTTACTCTTTTTTTTTTATGAGACATTAAAATTTAGTGCTTTCATTTGTGTGTTTCTTAAATTTTATTATAATTTATTTTATTTATAAATTTATGATTGAATTTAGGGATAGCAAAAGGCCTGAGTCTTGTCCAAAGTTAATTGATTAAACCCAAGTTGATTGGGTTTTAGGTTGAGTTTAGAACTTTTTTAAGACCTCAAGTTGGGCTTAGGTTTGACCAATTCAAACATTAGGTAGGACTCAAACTTTATAGCTTGAACTCGACTCGAAACTAAAATAACAAAATGATGTCTTTTTTTTTATATTTTGATGAATAGCTATTTTCGGACTTATTAAAACTTGATTGAGTTCGAGTTTAAGCCAAATACTTTGGGAAATTATTGAGTTGCCATATCTTATTGAAGTGTTGTGTTTTAGGAGTTTTATTGGATTATTCGGTTGTATAATATTTAGGATAATATAAAATGTGATTATATTGAACCAAATAAGAAAGTGTGACAAAGTAGTATATTAGTCCGAAATGATATCAAAATTGAACACTGTTTGATATTTCTGAAAATAGTTCTTGATAAAATATTGAGTTATGGTGATCTAAGAAAATATAAAATAAAATATCTACATTTCATAAGGAGACATTAAGAGTAATATCATACCTAAATAAGAGAATTTAGTGAAAGAAGTTTGTGTAATCATCTTATTGTTACCACCGAATACTATATAATATTTTAATCATAACTTTTGATAAAAATATCATATTGAAGTCATTCAAAAGGTTATAAAAAGCTAAGAGAATTATATAAAACCTTGAAGAAAATACTTAGAATTGATATTAGTTTGCGGGATCTCTACTTTGTATTATTTTGTTAAGTTATGATAACAAGAGCATAGCTTTGAGTAGATTGTGGGTCTGTGACTGTGATTATGACTTTCACCGTCTAATGGCAATAACAGATCCATAAAATGGACTGGGGCTTGACATTCCTTAAATCCAAATTTTTTTTTTGATTACAAAGGAAATGTTACAATATATGATCATATATGACGGGGTACAAAGTCTCGCACATATCCTGGTGAAGAAGCTCCTGGACGGCTATCGGAGGCGCTCAAAGAATGTGCAAACTTGGAGCTAAGAAAATGACACAAGTCCCCCTACATATCGCACTACCACCTCTTAGTCCCGATGTAATAGCCTCCGAATACCTGCAACCAACAAAATTTAAATCCAATATTTTAAAACTTCGAAATGGGCAAACATATTGTGCTAATGAAAACCTTTTGGTATTAAAGCTACCTACTAACCAAATCATAAACGTAGATGATGATAGAAAAACTTCAAAATGGTCAACGCACTTCTCGCGTTTCATTAGCTTAGAGATTGTAGAAAGTTAGTTAGGGACAGTGGCAGGCATGGAATATATTTACACACAAAATGTTGGTTCGTTAATTGAAAAAGAAAACAGAAACAAATGCCTAAAGCCATGCACCACCATAAAAGCTATAATCCTTTCTCTCTCAAAATCTCCTTCCATTGTTTTCTCTCAATCTCTGACATTTCTACTTTTCCTTGAAGTTTTTTCTCCAGTGATCAAGGTAAGATCAGGCAAGATAGGAGAGGGTGCACATAATTCATCAGAACAAAAAGGATAGGGGGCGGAGAAATTTTTTGATATTTTTTCAGAGTCAGGGTGCTCTTGCATTCCATGTAAGTTCTCATTGCATCCTCTCTTGATTTCTGGATGCTAATTACAATATGGATTTGTTTGATATAATTTTTAGGTAAATGGCATTTGGAATTGCCCTGTTCTCATAATTATGAATGAACAATCGCAAGAAAGCTGTGTAATTTCCTGAATCTGTATTATATTTCCGGGTTGAGAAATTCTGATAAATGCACATAACTAATTCTCAGTCTTTTCCGTTTTTTGTTTTTCTTATCACGAATTCCTGCAAGTTTCATGACTTGGGAGGTAGTAATTTCTGAGATAAGTACAATAACTAATGCTATGCTAATGGTGAAAATTTAGAGAATCTGGACATACATGTTGAATTTTATGAATTTATTGAGGTTTTGTTGGCAGAACATGTTTTATCAAGAAAACAGGAGCCACAATTAGCTTTAGTTTTGGTTTAAAACCTGCCATAGTTGGTATGAAGACCAAGCACTTGATATGTATGTGAGAAAATTCCACAACGGAAACGGAAAACTTTAGATTCTAAGATTATAGAGTTTGTAGTGATGAATAGTCCACAATTTTACAGTGTGAAGGCCTGTGGAGTTGGGTGGCAAGTAGATATTTGAAACCTGAAGCAAAATTGGCATCTTCAGCCATGGAGTCTGGACATCGGGCTGAAGCTACTACAGAACGAAAAACACATCTTGCAACAACTGCTGATGAAGGTGATCATAACAGGAAGTTGAGCTCTTTATCACATTCTTCGTCGTCTTCCTCAGGAGATCCATTCGAGATAGTGGATGATGATGCTGATGACGACGACAATGGAACCAGGAAGCCAAATTCAGGTAATACTTCTCCCTTCAACCATGATAAAGGAAATGGACATCCCGATTCTAATAATAAGTTAAATGCAGGGATAGCAACAGAGTCTCCTCCAGCACCGGTGACGGAGAAAGCAGCTGCGGATGATGAAACTACCTCTCCTGGTTACAGGATACCATCTCATGTTTTCGCCAGAAGCAAATCCAATGCACCAATGGAGTGGAGCACTGCATCGAACGAGTCGCTGTTCAGCATTCACACGGGGAATATGAGCTTCACAAGAGAGCAATTATGTTGGTTTCAAGGTGATTATGCTGCTTCTAGCCCTATCCCTATGGTTGACTGTTCAAGTAACCAACCTCCCAGCAATCAGTCACCGAGTAATAAGCCAGCTGAAATTGTTCAACCAAATGTTCATGATTATGACCAATCTGGTGTAACCGAATCAAAGGCTGCTGAGACAATGAGAGAGGTTATCAGGGAAAACGAAGATCAGAACAACCAAGTTAATTCTCCTCCCAAGGTGTGTATTCAATCTGCAAGCCTGAATCGTGGTTCCGATGCAAGTGGAACCAGTCGCCAATCTTTTGCTTTTCCAATGTAAGTGGTACTCTATGAAATATGTTAACCTGATTGCCATAAAATAACCCGAGGAACGGTAACTGTGAAGAAGCAGGAAAATCTGACAAACTAACATAAACTTTGTATAGAATATTGAACACACTAGTTTGATACATTCTTGATATTCTGATCTACTGGACTAATTTAGATTAATTTTGTGTGCGAAGATTGACAGAAAATAAAAGTGAATCCCTGAATCTGCATGCCCAAAAACCATCACGAGTGCCATCTCAGCCGGCGACTCCTAAAGTGGTTCAACAGGAACAATCGCAGCCACAACCAGGGGCAGAAACCCCCAAGCAAGGGAATACCCCTAAAGCAAATTCGAACGGCATTGGTAGATGGTTCTCTTGTTTTCCCTGTTGCAGTTACTGTTGTTGAGTGACAATATTGTTGAAAGACAAGTTGATACAATCATCTTATTGCTTTCTGCGACAAACCGTCCTCTTGTAATTTTAGGAATCTATATGTCTATATATTAAAGGAGATCATTCTTTTTCAACTTCTGATCCAATTTCTTCAACACATTGAGATGGGTAGACGTAGATTATCGATCGATAACAAAAACCAAAATAACAAGGAAGTTTATCGCCACAGCTGTTACTAAAGGCCACTAGGCTGCACTTTCATCGGGATCAAATCACCTGCTTTCATTTTTACTATTTCAACGCTACTCTAACTTATCTTATCTACACATTTATATAAATTCTACATAAATATGTGAAACGGAAAGAACATCTAGTGTCCGACCACGATTGAAGATTTAGATTTTCTGTATATATCATGTAATAATGACAAATTAAGCAGATAACACCATTCGTTAGTAGATGAAATATTTTAAAGTGTTATTTATGACTCCTTTCAAATTCATCTCTAAAGAAAAAAGGTAATTATTTTAAATATCTTGAAATATAATCAAATTCTTATGTATCTCAACTTTTATTTGACAATATTATATATCACAAATTACATTACATAAAAAGTTAACAACAAAATTAAACCCTGCTGAATTGTTACAATACTTTTAAAATTTAATACTTATAAATTTTGATTTCTGAATTGTTACAATACTTTTTAAAATTTAATACTTAAAACTTTTGATTTCAAAATTTATATTGGTGTTAATAATAATCTTCTAGACACTTGATAAACTTTTAAAATATATGAAGAGAAATTACTTTTATGATTTTACAAAATTATAAAATTCAAGAAATCATAAAATAAAATATCAAACTCTAAATATTATCAAATTTTATAGGGCGTTTAATAAAATATTTTAAGTATGAGGTGATGTATATTTTACAGTTTTAAATTCTATTATTGACATTATTATAGTTATATGTATAACTTATAAAATAAATGTTAGGATATATTTAATTAATTGTTGTAAGATAAAGACACCTGAAATAATTTACTTTTAAAAGATACTTTACAAATATTAAAGTCAATCACATGCGAAAGTAATAATCATGATCTATGCTAGATATCCATTATTTTATCACTATTTTATAGCATCGTACTTGTGTTTTGGATGAAATTGAAAGATATGGTATTTAATTCAAAAGTTTTGTCATTTCAGGGCATATTTTTGCTCATAAAAAATAGGCAAAACTGGAGAAGACTTAGAGTGAGATAGAACAAATTTTACAAGAATGGAAGAAGGACCACACAATACAACACGGTTCATGGACTTATATCAAGAGCCATACATAAAAGTGGTTGCTTCTATTTCTCCAACACACCCTACACACCCCATTTTACCTCCTATATAAAGAACCTAATTTCAAACGTGATCTTGTGTATATGCAAACTATACTAATTTTCAGAGCAACATATGAAATACATAACTAGTTACTTAAACTCGTGTGTAGGTCGTGTGTAGGGTTATGTAGCTCATTAAAAATTAGGGTTTTGTACTTGTATATGAGATTAGATAGAAAATAAGAGTCGTTTGGCTAGTGAACAATTTAAGAGTAATCTTAGAGCTCCTTAGCATCAATCTTGATCAAGGATTCACCATTCTTTAAAGATATAGGTGAACTCCATTAATTATCTAGAGATTTCAAACTTAAAGAACATGATTTATTTGTCTTATTTTCTTTATTGTTTTTAAGTGGTTGTTCTTTGAGATATTATGAACTAATTAGAATATATATTTAGGTAGATAGAACCTAATATTTGATATAATTCTATTCATTCTTTGATTAATAACATTTTAGTTTTCTTGTGATTTATTCATGCTTTTAGATTGATTGAATTGAAGGAGTAAAAGTAGGAGATTCAATAAATGACTCATGCATCAAGATTCGAGAGATGAGATGTATGTTTAGGTCATAGTGTGAATAGAGAAGCAAGAGCCATACGATAAAAAGCTATAAAATCTTCCTAGGTTAGGGTTAAGCCTATTAGGATAGTTCATAAAATGATTTAAGGCATTCTTAGATTGTCTAAATTCAAAAGGAATTTATGTGGATTAATCTCTAAATAGGAATTATATGTCTCGAGAGAGAATATAATCTAAATTAGGAACTTTTATTGATTTAAGAAATAGGATAATTCATTAATCAAAGGTGAAAGTGAATATAGTAAAGTCCTAAAGGACCATAACCTAAATATAATTAATCTAAAGTTTGGTATATTCTTGATCATTGATTGCATTATTTTCATTATTCATCTATCGATAAAGGTTGATATAGTTTGTTAAGTTTGTGGGTAGTAGGTAGCTAATTGACAATCCTTATAAGATCAACTTGGACATACCATTGCTAGCTACAACTCATTATCTCAACTGGAGTACATAGTTCTATCGAGGAAGTTACCCGAATTTTTAATTTTAAAAACTTACAATCACCTTTTAAATACATAGGAACCCCTATTATGACCTCAAGATTATCTTACCAAGATTGTAAATCACTATTAGATTCCATAAATAGAAAAACTAATAGTTGGTGTAACAAATTTCTTTTATTTGTAAGTAGGTTACAACTTACCAAGTCAATTCTTTATAGTTTACAATTTTATTGGTGCAATCATCTCCTCCTCTCTAGAAAAACTACCAAGGAAATTGAAAGAATATTAAAGAACTACCTATGGAGTGGTAATGCTTATAATTCCTCTAAGTAGGTATAGAACATAGAAAGTTATCTGGGTCATGAATAAGGTGGTACGTGCAAAATGCATATGGAAGCTTTTTAAAGACAAGAAATCCTTATAGGTTAAGTGGGTGCATATTCACTTTCTAAAAGGTAAAAGTCTTTGGGAAGTTGTACTTACCTTAAAATCTCCTAGATACTTCATCAAGTGCTTAAACTAAAAGTGAAACTAGATGCCCATATCAAGTTTATTGTTGGCAATGGTGTTGATACTTAACTATAATATGATTTATGGCATCCACTTGCTCCTTTTTATCTCTTTGAATTTACTGCTAATATGACGTACAAATTCACTACTAACTCCAACTTCCAATTACTCATCAAAGATAGATCCTAGTCTTGGCCTCACCACTAGGCATCTAGCTACTCTAGTATGATATATTACATACCTAGCTCTTAGCTAGATTTAAGGAAGTAGGATAGAGTCATATGATCTAAGCATAGGTTAAGGAGATTCACCAATAGGTCCTACACTGGAATTTTTGTGAAGCTACGTCTATAGTTACTTGGCCTAAACTAGTTTGGAATAAAATCAAACCAAAGACTTGTTTATCATGGGGGTTATAATTAAAGGGCATATAAGCATAAAGGGTAGACTATTCTGTGGCTACTTTAATAAGCAAATAGCTTGAAAGTTTTGATCATCTATCTTTTAGCTACTCTTTTGTTGTAAGCACCTAGCAATCAAATCTTTAACTCTATAACATTTATTGTAGCTATGATAATTAGGGATAAATAATTGATTGGGCTACATAACTTAACCTAAGGAACAAACACAATACCAAGTTATTTAGAACCATTTTCAGTTGCTTCACTTATACGATATAGTAGTAAAAGGAATAAGAAACTTTTCTTCAATAACTTTATTGACTCCAATTGCTTCAAGAGGCACACTCTCTAGTGGATAATAGAGATATTATTAAAAGAATCACTACCTTACATATCACTCAAGCACTGATCTTTAATTGGAATCTTTAAACTATAGAACTCATGGATTTAATTTGTCTCTACTAGTTCCCATTCAATCTTAGGGCTCTTTCGTTAATAACAACAATACGAGTTCAAAAAGAGCAGATATAGAATACGAATCTAGTAATTTCTATGTTTGATGTATGCTTTTACTGAACTTCATACCTCAATTTCTTGCTAGATATGGTTTAGAGATACTCCTAGGTAAAGGTTTGGAATATTGTATTGTGCTTGAAATTTGACTTTATACCCATATTGGGATTTGATATAATACAATTTTTTGTTAAACAAAGGGTTGTACAAATAATGCAAACCTAAAAGTCTTTACAAGCCTAATTGGACCATTGATTTATATTATAAATACTAGGTCTTACATTTTTAACACATTTAATTGCAACATCACTTTATTTATGATTTGGTAAGTAAAAATAAAGTCTAGAAGGAATATGCTAGCACTTCAAACTATCCAGCTAATATTCTTACAAAAGTTGTAAGCAAAAACAAGCTTGATAACTTTTAGGACCATCCAAATATCACAAATTAAGAGGGAATATTGAAAGACTAAACTAATTTGTAATTTTTAGGAAGTATACTTTATGTTCCAAAATGACTTTTACATTTCTTATAAGACCGTTTTGTTTCCTAGAGAACCTCTTTAAATTTTCAATATTTATAATTCAATGTACCTTTTATATAAGTTTCACCTAATTATTATAAATAAGATTGAAGTATTAATAAGATTGTAATTGTTTCAAAAATAAAATAATTCATTTTAAGAGTGTGAGGCTAAGCCTAACAAAGAATAATTAAAAGGCACAAAGTGAAGCTTAAGGATCAAACATAACAATGGTGAGAACCATTTTTGTATAAGAGTTGTAAATTGTGTAAAAATAAGTGAGGAATAAGCAATCTTATATAAAGAAGAATGTTCTCCCTGATCTTTGTTAATATGTTCCTTCTAAAGCTCTGTGGATTTGTTCCTTTTGCTTAAAACCATATTCATTCATCTTTTACCATACCTCATAAACACTAATGCTTAAAGTTGTCTTGAGTTGGATGAGATCATCCCTAGGGTTTGAAGCATAGGGAATGTTAAGAATTATTGTACTCTAGTCAATAGATCCCCTGTGAAAGTTATAGGCATGTGAAATGCTTAATCATAGTCTCTTGGAGCATTCATAACTGAAAAAAAAAAAGATCTTTAGATTCTAAATCCTTCTTACAAAGTAAGCATAAAGGACTCACATTAGAGCTTAAATTGATGATATCTTTAGTACCGAACATGTTTTGTATAGCTGGTCACAAATTAAAAGTTGATTTGAGGGTGACATCTTTGAACCATACTATTTTCCAACTAATTGCAAGTTATAGTTGGGGGAATAGTTTATGTGTTAATTTATTTGAGAACTTGCTTAAAGAGTTCCTAGTCCATATGATTCTATCTTCCACCCTTGCTGCGAGTTGTAGAATGGAAGTCTTTCTTAAGTACATTCAGATCCTTTAATTTTTAAGTGCCATTTATTACCTCTAATTAACTCACTAACAATGTCATTTAGCTTGAGCATATGTCTTAAGCGGAATATCCTAAGGATCATGTATAGAGGTCTAAGTATACTCAAATTGACAAACCAAAGGTAAGATCCGTTGCCATCACTAATCAAAATTTTCACTTACTTGTTGAACATTTCCCTTAAGCTTAAAATGTTAAGTAGAGTCCAAAATCCTAATCCACCTGAGTTCTTAGTTTGTATGTATCACTCTAAGCAACCTAGGCTCCAAAGCACTTTGAAGTATTACATTATACTAGAAATTCCTTAGAGGTCTTTTAGTATCTTTTGCCATTTACCTGGGCAAAAACAAATGCAAGCACTGAATTTTTTGTAAATATTTTCTAAATTTATTTTAATTTTCATTTTAATTTTTGTTACCTTCTACTAATGCCAACAATTATTGCAATATGATTGGCTAGACTTGGTTAGACCTGAGTAAACTATGGGTTGTGTTTGACTTGATGGATTTCATAATGGAATTATTGCTTAGGAGGACAATATTTTTTTACTCAGGTTTTTCTTACATTCAAGTCTTAGTTTCCTTTGCTTACATGCCTAGGGCTGGAGCACTTAAAAAGAACTTGAGACATAATTCTTATGCAAATACTATTCGAGATCAAACAGTAGTAGTTGTTTTGGCGAGGAAAGAGATATTATCTCAAAGTGAAGAATACTGGCTCTACAAAAAAGACCTCCCATTCAAGACTAACACCATATAGGAGACAATTTCCTCTACAAGAAGATTATTGCACAATATTTATGTAGCATCCCATTACTTGTGGGAGGGTTAGAATAGTAAATGTGAGTGATTAATGAGAGTTAGAGATGCATTTCCATGCTCATGCATAAAAATGCCATGCACTTATACATGAATAGTGAATGAATTTGCACATGAAAATAATTGTACATGTATTCATGAATAATTCCGGGTATAATTGGATTGATCTATGAATTTTTAGATTTATGGATGTTTTTACATTGGAAATATTAGTGATTGGTGGAAATATCGTATTTGTATGTGTTGGTGAATTTAGGAGTTACCTTTGAAAATTTTGGAGTATTGAGAAATATAAATATAAATATATATATATATATATATATATATATATATATATATAGGGAACAAGAAATTAAAAGAAGCTTTGGAGATAGTTAGATACAGTCAAGGGAGTTAGTTTCAAAAGAAACTAAGTTAGAACTTGGGTATTGGGTAAGTGACAAGTGTCACTTAGTCTTTTGTACTCTTGCAAGAAGTAGGTTACCATTCTTTGAGAGTTGACAGGCTAAGTCTTGTCTAAGTCCCTTCTTTATTATCATCTTTTTTCGAACATCCTTTTGAAACCCAGAGTTTTTCCATCAAATACTTTCTAAGAAACTTCTGTGTTTTTCCTTTCCTTCACCCAAACCTAGTTTGTCATTTGTGTCATTACCCTAAGAAAAACTAGAATCTGGTCATTGTACTCAATGAAGTATGTGAAACATGTGGAGTTAGGGCTTGAAGATTTTGAAGTTTTCAGCAGATAAATGGTGAAGAAATCCCTTAGAGTTGGGGATTTGTGAAATAAAATTGATAACTTACTGTCATCTGCATGGAAAATAAAATTTACATGGTTGTTCATAAATACTGGGTGGTTGGGAAGAAATAAATTCAGTTATAGTGTTAAATTAGTTTTTGAAATTTTTTTTGATGTTCTGGTGATGTAAAATATTGAAAGTTAGAAAATCTGAAAAATGTGCACTGAATATACTTCGGTCTTTTAGCCATAACGTTTTCTCTAGTTCTCTAAACGAGATGATTCTTGATTTGAATTAAATTAGAGGCATATGGATACATTTTGTATGAAGAGATCAAATTTCATTTTTGTCTCTAAAAGTCTCAAAATTTCATGAAGTTATGGAATTGGTGTAGTACGTTGGTGTGGGTATGGAGAATTCGTCTTCGGAGTTTAGGGGCAAATTTGGGATTGATATAAAGAGATTTTAGCCAAGATGCCTTCTGAAAAGTTGTAGATAGTTCTTTTATCTTTTTAACGATATATAGTATGAAAATTTTGGACATCGAAGTCAAACGTTATGATCTTTATAAGTGGAGAGATTCTAGTAAGACGAAAAAGTAAGACGCAAAAGTGAGACGCAAAAATAAGACGCAAAAGTGAGACGCAAAAATAAGACGCAAAGTGAGATGCAAAAGTGAGACACAAAAGTAAGACACAAAAGTAAGACATAAAATTAAGGCAAAGTGAAAGTAAGACAAAGTAAAAGTAAGACAAAGCAAAAGTAAGACGGAAAAGTAAGACGAAGTGAAAGTAAGACGAAGTCAAAATAAGACGATGCAAAAAGTGAGACGATACAATAGATAGAATATAGAATTGGTCTTCGAAGTCTTCATGAAATTTTTATATCTCTAATTCCTCTTTCCAATAGTATAAAAGCGAAGTCAATCCGACATCTGTAGTGAGAGTTATAGCAATTGCGCCAAGACATATACAATATGAGTAAAGATATGAACATGTTGGATTCTTTTGGCCATAACTTATTCTCTAGAACTCCAAATGACTTGATTCTTGAACCATTGGATTCACCATTCATTGACCTACATCTTCAGAAAGAATCATAGATATCTGAAATGAATAGAGAAATATTGAGTGAAAAGAGTGAGACAGATGCAGTGAGTGTGGTCTTAAAGGAGTATGAACTGGTGTTATTCTACTGAACATACTTCAGTATTTTGATAATATTTTGATCTGTAGGATTAAAATTAAGGTGATTTTTTATTTGGAGTAAACTAGAGACATAGGGCTAAAATATCATGAAGAAGCTTAATCTTAATTCAGTTTCTAAGGTGTTCAATTCTAGATGGAAGTTGTATATAGTAAACTGTTTTTGATTAAGAACAGTCCGAAAATGTTTAAGGTATATCTTCCATAATACTGAACTACATTGAGTGATTTTGGTGTCAATGGAAAGATGATACATAGAAAAACACTTTTATGAAAGAGAGTATGACCCAATTACCTCAATTTCACCTTCAGATTGTATGTGAACAGTAGACCGAAAGGGTGTTTTGGAAAGTCTAAAAGTAAGCCAGTGAGTGATGAATTATGATTTCAATGGTTCTAGAGAGGCATAAACCTAAGTGTTAGTTATACTTAAATGGGTTTTGGTAAGGGGACAGTGTTGAGAAAAATTTAGGGAGTGATACCTGAGATTATCATGAACATGCATTTTACATAATTCATTTCATATATGTGCATTATTGAACACTCTTAATGGTGCAAATTGTGATATCATGTATGCTATTTGTTATAGAGGAACAACTGGAACGTCCACTTCCAGACATTGCCGAATCTTCTAGGCATTAGCTTTGGGAGAAATTAATGAGTAACCTAGATGGTCTCACTTAATTACTTGTTTACCTCATTCATGATTTGAATGATGAATGAATGTATTTGATTGTGGATTCCGGACAGAAGGTCCGATGATTGTGTAAGGTAGATTGAGATATTGAAGTGTTGATTGTATGTGAATGTGAAGACCTATGAGCTTATAAAATGGTTGATTGTGGTATATGCATTACATACATGAATGCATAATCAGATAATGGCAGTTGTGATCAGAGTAGCCACCGATTAGAGCTTAAAGCTCAACGAGTGAAACTGAGCCTTGAGCTCACAAGTGATTCAGAGCCTTAGGCTCAACGTTTAATGAGCCCTATATGAGGCAGTTCAGGCACTCGGTCACAAAAATGTAATAATTAGAAAAGTGTCTCATAAGCATCACATATGCATCTTGTTAAGCATGTTTAATTGATTGAAATATAGACTTGGTTATGCTGAAGTGAAGACGTGTTACACATGTGAAATGCCAATTTGTGAAATAGTTGTGATATGATTTGAAGTGTTGCATGAATTGAGTGAACCATCGATGATAATTACCTCATTGAGTTCGCAAAACTCACCAAAATTGCAACATTGTCTTTTCAGGACCGAGAGACGACTTTAGCTATTGAGGGGTTCTACTGGTGTGTGGATTGTGAGTTGGCAAGAGAATTCATGGCCCAAAAGTCTGTCAGCTGGGATTTTGGAATGGCTTAGACAGATTGGTTACATTTTCCTCTTTCATGTAGTACTTTTGTACTAGGTTTTGTTCATGTACATATAGTAAAGGTTGAAAGACTCGACGTAGACTTTCGATTTTGAGAAATGAAATGAGGAACAGTTGGACAAAAAATAATGGTGATTTTCTAATGATACTTTGCAAGTGAATTATGATACCATGCCATATGAAGTGAATGTAGTGGTCAAGCGTAGTGTGTCCTTATCGTAGGATATATGTCGGAATGACCTCTGGGCACCCCGGTGCGTATCCTGAGGTAAGGAAGCGCTACAATTTAGACACTAGACATTTTGCTAAAAATATTTGAGAAGAACAAAGGAGCTTATCGTTGAAGAATATACCTAAATACCCTGACAAGAAGTAAGGGCTAATATGTCTACCTTTATTAACATAGGAATATAAGTTATATACAACAAAGTGTTTGTAAATAAGAAGGAAATTATTACCTTAATAATCTCCTAGGTTATCTCAATCTAAATATATACAAACAAAAAGATAAGAGATACATATAGATATACATATATACATAGCCTAATACTCCCCCTCAAGTTGGAGCATGCAGATTACACATGCCAAACTTGGAAAGCACTGAAGTGAATTGTTGAGTCCCAAAGGCCCTGATGAAGATATCAGTAAGCTGGTGAGTGGAATGAATGTGCGAAGTAAAAATAATGTTGGCCTAAATATAATATTGTAGAAAATAACAGTCAATCTCGATATATTTGGTAGGATCATGAAAGATAGGATTAAAGGCAATATGAAGAGCATCTTTGTTGTCGCAAAATAACTGCATGGGCTAAGAATGATGAATATCAAGAGAGAGAAGCAAGCTTTAGATCTAGATAAGTTTGCAAGTAACAGTGGCCATAAAATGGTATTCATGTTTAACAGAAGAGCAGGACTGTTGGACCTCGATCTTTCAGTGAAAATTAAAAATATTAAAATGAATTCAATGAGTGTTTTCGGATATGAATTGTGTTATAGATGTTATTGTGCTTAAAGGAGATTGATGAGAAATGAAGTGATTGATTTTGACGACTTTGAAATTTGAGTAGAGTTGTATGAGTTATGAAAGTTAAAATGAATTAGTTGACTGAAATGGAAGTTGAAATCAAGAAATAGAAAGTGAAAGTATAAAATTTTGAAGAAATTAGAAAGTAAAGACAATTTGTTTGGTTATGCATGTGGTGTTTTAAGTTAGATTACTGTAAGAATAAGATTTCAGTCATATGTGGAGAATGGTGGAGTTTTGTATCTTTTGTACTTGGACTTGAATACTGACGTTGTAATATGGCTTGGAATGTCATTTAATTTTATAAACATTTATCTTATGATGTTAATGAGACATGGATTTATATATGGATATGAAAGATCAATTGTGTACGAATATCAATTGTGTATAGATTTGTGTGTATTGTGTTTGAGAGGAATTAGTTGAAGAGTTTATGGTGAAGTTGATGTGTTGGAATGGTGTTTAGAAACTTCAATGGCAAATCTGTACTGATCTAGATATATTTGGCCAAAGTGGTCTTAATGAAAGTTGTAGCTCATGTTTCCAGCTTTCTAACGCCATAAAGTATGCAATTTTTTGATATCGGGGCAAGAAGTTATGATAAATTGAAGTTTGGATATTGCTTAGGTAATTTCTGTCAGGGCAGCAACTTCGATTGAAAAAATTAACTTAACTAGAGGTTGAAGTTACTTTGGAGTTCTTTATGAACATTGTAGAGGTTGTTTTTTATCTTTCTATTGATATAAAGCATGAAAATATTGGACAAGAGAGTAGAAAGAGTGATCTTGATATGAGTTGTGATAAGGAAAGAGTTAGAGACAAGATTGGTAGAGATCTGAAAAATTTTCACTAAATATGCTTCAGTCTTTTAGCCACAACGTTTTCTCTAGTAATCCAAACGAGATGATTCTTAATTTGGATTAAACTAGAGATATATGGCTACATTTTGTAAGAAGACATCAAATTTCAATTATGTGCCTAAGAGTCTCAAATATGTCATGAAGTGAAGAATTGGGTGCAGTGTTGGTGTAGGAATGAAAGTCTTATCTTTTGACTTTAGGGGCAATTTTAGGATTTATAAAGATAGATTTTGGTAAAATTTCCTTATGAAAAGTTGTAGATATTTCTTTTATCTTTCCAACGGTATAAAGTTTGTAAATTTTAGACATCTGAGTGAGAAGTTATGCATCTTCGAAGTGGGGACGTTGTGGAGAAAAAGGTCAGACGAAGTTAATCTCAACTTCATTTATGATGACGTCATTTCGTCTGTGATGACGTCATCTTCGTCTGTGATGACATCATCTTTGTCTATGCTGATATCATCGTCTGCTTTTGTGTTTTTGACCCCTCTTCCTTCTTTTGGCCATAACTTTTTGCGTAGACCTCCGATTAAGCCGATTTTTAAAGCGTTAGATTCCTAAGATAATTTTCTATCTTTTCATACTATATAGATCGGTTTTGGAATTAAATGGAGAAAGATAGCTCTGATTATAGTGAGCTGATCAGTTGTAAAAGTTTGAACAGTGTTCTGTATTTTAGAGATATATCGATCGGTAGAGCTCCGATTGAATTGATTCTTGTTTCTGATTAAACTAGAGACATGGGGCTATAAATGTTATGAAGGAGCCAAGCTATAATTTACCTCTAAGACTTCCAAATTCAGGTCAGAATTTAGGTGTAGTGTTCAGCCACGGGTCTGAAGAACAAACTTTAGTATTTTGGAGATATCTTGAGCTATAGAGCTCGGATCGATCTGATTCTTGAAGCATTGGATTCGTAAGACATAGAGAAACATTTGTCTAGAAGAAAGTTTTATCAAATGGCTTCATTTACCTAATCGAAATAATCAGACAAGATGTCAATTTTAAAGACCAATGGAGGGGCAATTTTGGAAGTTTACTTTAAGGGTTAAGTTTATAGGCTTAAATGGAGGGGCTTATGGGTCATTCCTCATTTATTAAATATCATAGCACTATAAAAGCAAGTGAGCTGTTGTTTTTATCAAAGGAAGCACGACATTTGAACAAAGAAAAGAACAAAAGAAAGAAGAGAGAAGGGAGAGCAAGCTTTCGAATGAGTGAAGGAGAAAGAAAAGAAAGAGAGTTAGGGCTAGATTTTTCTACCACTTGAAGAGAGATTTGAATGTCATTCCAAGAGAGAAAAAGGTGGAGGATGAAGAGAGCTTCATCTTGAAACAAGAAAATTCGAAAATGGAGGAGAAATGAGGTAAGAGCAATTTTTAAGATTTGAGTTTTCTCTTGAAGTTTTGGTTTAGAATCATGAAAAATGGAATGGATTTGTGGAGTATGAAATTAATTTTGTTGATTGATAAGTATTATGAGTTTAATTTTGGATGGAAATTAATTAGAGTTTATGCCTAAATTTGGAATTTGGGGATTTTGGAAATTTGTGATTTAGAAAGCTTGAATATAGGAGGGATTAGTGTTTCTAAGTTCAATTTGAGGATTAAGTTAATTATGATATTGAATTTGGGTGGAATTGCTTTAGGTAAAGTTAAATTGGAAGAAAGAAGGAATCAATGGAAAAATTGGAGTGAGGAACAAGTTTCTAGCATCGATTCGAGGTGGGTAATATGTTTATAATTTGAATTTATAAGCCACTACTGCTTTCTTTAAATAAAGAGATTTTCTGAATTCAATTGCATCATAAATATTGCATCATTGTATGAATGATTTGAAAAATCATTTTTGATTCAATACATGGACTTTGGATGAATTGCAACATACATTGTGTTATGCCTCGAAAGATTTCATGGCATTGTGTATATTCGTAAAAGAGTATTCGATAAATTGATTTGAGCATGATATGTGCTTTTGTGTGGCCGAGAGAGAACCTATTTCATTAAGTCACGTGCACATTGACCCCCCCCTTAGCCTTCTCCTGGCTGCCTGCTTGAGGCTTACGAGATCTGAAAAAAGGACTCGTCGTGTTTACGATAAAACTTCAGTTTTCCGTCATGTTTATGGAACTCTCGAGCCATTTGTGTGCATTGCATATGTGATATGACATTGCATCTATAAATTGTCAAGTTGATGCATTCATGTTTTCCAATCTATGGATTTATGGCTGAAAGCCTAAGAATCATACGATTTACAAACTGCGAGTTTGACTACAGCAAGAAAAGAACTTTTAAAAACGTGCTTTACGGATTTCAAAGAAATTTTTTTCTAAGACCAGAGAAGGAAAAAGATTTCAAGGGTTTTGCTTATCTATTCGTTTTATAAACATATTATCCACGAGTTTTGTGCTCACCCCCCTTTCATTCCCATCTCCAGGTTTTCGAGCGGGAGATCGGATGAAAGAATGACAAGACGTGTTATTCGATTTTGTATCGTTTGTATTTTATGAAAAATGGGATTGTATTATGAATTCTGGACATGTGTATTGATTTAAGTTATAAATGGGATTTGGATATAGAGATGATTGATTATTGGGTTTGGATCGATTTGATTTATGAATTTTGCATAAAGATTTGGATTATGACCTTATGTATAATGATTATGATTTGTATATTGAATTGAGGAATTAATAGGAATTGGATTTGTATAATGTGTGTTGGATATGGACATGTAGATATAGGATTGCGTTTGTTGTGTTGGATTCCGGACGGGGAGTCCGATGATATTGGCTATATTGTGAGAAATATAGAAGTGTATTTTGAATACTTTGCAGGTTTTGGGTTTAATAGAAGGCAGCCGTTATGCTGCCAAAATTTTGGTGAAATGGGTATAAGAATGAGAATTGAGATTTATTTGAGTGCATAAGAAAATGATTATGAATTGAGAAATTGATGAAGGATGGTGGAAGAAATGAAAACTAAAGGAATGAGAAAAGAAAGAAAAGAAAAAGAAGAAAAGAAAAATATACCAGTTTCGGATTGGATCAATCTTAGGGTTTCCAACGCAACGCGACAGTGATTCCTAAAATGTTTGTTCACGGATGTCGGCTCCGTTTTGTTCCGTATTGGAAATTGGTTTCGATTCGATTTGTATTTGATTCGTTTTGATTCGATACCTTCGTATTTGTTTCGCGTTTGCTTCCGCATGTTGTGATTCGATTTATTCGATTTGAATCCGCTTTGTTTCCTTCGTTTTCCTTCGTTTTTCGGTTGGGATCTGGTTTTTCCAGATTGGGTCCCAACAAGGACACAGTCCGTTGCTTCGTCGTTTTCTAGGATATAGGAGACTGATCAAGTTGAACAAAATAACCAGTGAGAGAATTATCATAATCACAATAATCATATAACTGTAAATAAGAATTAACGCACAGGAGAATCGCTTGCCCTAAGTTCCCTTTTAAGTAGCAAACAACTCGAAGAGCAGTCTCCTAGTGATCTATTAGGACCCGATTTCGGAACTGGACCCCAACCGGAAAAACGGAAAATGAAAGAATGGATAGCGAAGCAAAAAGCATAAGCGAAAGGCTGACAAAACGAAAGAACGGATCACAAACAAAAATGGGCCCAAAAGCAAAACAAAAGAATGGACGAATGCAAAGGTGAAGGAATCCTAAGCGGAAACGTATGAACCGAAGTGAAAACATATGAGCAGACAAAATCGAAGGTGGGCCAAAACAAATGGCGAAACAAAATCCAAAGCGAAAGAATCGAAGACGAATCGAATCAAAGCACACAAACGGTTGAAACGAACTCAATCAAGTTTTCCGACATCCGTGAACAAATATTTTAAAAAAACTTTGCGTTGGAAACCTTAGACTAAACCAATCCGAAACCGGTCTAAATTTTTTTCTTTCTTTCTTTCTCTTCATTCTATTCAATACCATTTCAAATTTTCATTTGGAATTTATCAATTCCATAAACTCAAATATTTTATCTATCACATTCATACATATCTCGTAAATCTTCTTTTTAACCAATTCTTATTTTTCTTTTGCCAACAGACACATAACACTCCTATCTATGTATCCAAATCACAATTCATACACAATAAGCACTTCTATATCTCAGCTCAAAAATTACAATTCATCGGACCTCTTGTCCGGAATCCCATCATAAACAAACACATTCAATCATCACCATCTACATAACACTTCAAATAATTCTCAATCATCAACATCATCGGACCTCCCGTCCGGAATCCAAAACACAATCAATATTTAATTTATATACAAAACCATAATTTACTATTCTATTCCATATACAACTCTATAATTCAATCAATCACATTCAAATCTCAATTCAATACACAATTTCATAATTCATATGTAGATCATCAAATAAATGTTTATGAAAGCATAAATGGCATTCCAAGCCATATACAAAACTAATATCGAAATCCAAATTACACAAACTACAAATTATACAAAAATCAATCAAAAGCCTTGACTTTCTTTCATCCGATCTCCTGCTTGAAACCTAGAGATGGGGGTGAAAGGGGTGAGCTAGATAGCTCGTGGATATCATGTTTATAAATCGAAAAATAAGCAAAAATCATCTCTTTTAAAACTTTTGCTATTTTATGAAATCTCACGGTAGAAATTTGTAAAAAACAATACTTATTTCTCAACTTTCCAACTTTTCAAACATTCATGATCGGTTTTAAAACATGGATGTAACACACTTATAACACAACATAAACACATAACATAACACACCCGAAATGGTTTGGGTCGGTCGAAAACAGAACCTACTGCACATTTTCACATAGTGGTCCTGTGCAGCCGTGAACAGAACGTACTACACCTTCCTGCATAGCGGTCCGGTATAGCCGTGAACTTATGGGAGTCTGAAATCGGAGGTCCAATGCCACTAGCGGGCAGGCGGGCGAAGCCTACAAAAATAAGACAAGTGCATTTGACTCAACTTATGGGACCTAACCAAACCCACATAACACATTTCACACTTAAAAATCGAATTGCCCGAAGGTACATTTCGAAAAACCCGTTTTCATAGCATGTCATATTTCATACAAATGTCATTCACAAATTCTCATAAATTTATATAGCAATTTTCAATAATTTGCAACACAGAATGCAACACTTATAGCAATTATCAAATCATTAAACACAAAGAATGCAAAAATCGTATCAATTTTTGATCAAAATCATTCAAAACAATTTTAGCAATATATCCAATCATTCGAAAACAATGCATTATCAATTTCTTAAATCATTACAAAATCAAAGAATTTAATCATTCGAAAATAATAATTTTCAAAACATTTCTCTTCTTGATTTTTCGAAATCTCATAATTGGCTTATAAATCAAAATATAAACATGGTACTCATCTCAATTCTATGCTTAAAACTTGTCCCAAGCATCAATTTCTCCAAAAACCCTAATTAATAACCATTCAAAATTTAGCAATCTAAACCATGCAATCACCAAAATTGAGCTTAGAAAATACAAACCCATTCCAATCTTAAGTCATATGAACTAAAACCTTTCAAAAATTAACAAATTAAAATCTCAATCTTACCTTAATCTTTACCCAAATTTGGATTTTCCTGGCTCATAATGAAGCTCTCTTCTTCTTCCATCTTTTTCCTTATTGGTTCAACTTAAAAAGCTTGCCTGAAATCCAAGAAAATCGAAACCTAGCTTCCCTCTTTCTTCTTTCTTCTTCTCCCATCCGAAAGCTCTCTTCTCCTGTCTTTCTCTTCTTCTTTTGTTCTTTTCCTCTTAAGTGTCATGCTTCTCCTTCTTAAAAAAGACAGCCACTCTTTTCTTCCTTTAATAAATGTAAAATGACCCATATGCCCTTCCATGTAAGCCTTCTAACTTAACACTTTAAGTGATCTTCCAAATTTACCCCTAAAATTTATTTTAATTTATGCTTACATTAGGACATTTTTCTAACCATCAAATTGAAGAAATTTGCTAAAACTTCCTTCTAGATAAATGTTTCTCATTGTCTCAATTTCATAACGCCACCAAAATCATTTAATTTGGTGCACTACTCCAAAAGTTATTCTCCAAACATTTCAGACTATCACTATGCTAAAACATTTTCTAGTGATTTACTTCCATCCGAAAATTGACATTCTTAAAGACTAAATTGAAAATTAAGTCCTTCATAACATTTGTAACCCTATTTCTCTATTTTAATCCAAATTGAGAATCACCTCATTTGGATGACTAGAGAAAAAGTTATGGCCAAAATACTTTAAGCTCTTACTAATCCAAGACTGAACACTAAAACCGATTTCAATTCTGAAATTAAAAATCTTAGGGGCTGAATTGAAATTCGATGTCTTCAGATAACTTGCAGCCCCAAGTCTGTATTTTATTTTGCAACTAGAATCAGTTCAATCGGATCTCCACAGATCAAGAATTTCTCATAAGACTGAACCGTGCTTAGAACATTTCTCAACTCTCTTTGATTAAATCCATTGTCCTCAATTTAATCTCAAAAATCATAAATTTCCTATATTGATGTAGATAATTGTCTTAGAAATCCAACGCTTTAAAAACCAAGTCAATCGGATGTCGGACGGAAAAGACATAAACAAAAGATTGAACTAGGGTCGAATTAGGGAGGGAAAAATCACAAAATCAGAAGGAGCAAAACGACGTCGCATGGAGGGAGGGAAAACGACGTCGATTGGGGAAGCGAAGCGCCGCCCTCGAGAAGTAGTCCGACGTCACTGCTTCCGTTTCAATTTCTTTCTTTTTTTTTCAATATATATATATAATTTTTCAAAATTTATAACTCTTGATTACGAAATCCAAATTTGACAAATTTGAAATCAATAGAAAGTTCAAAGGAAGCTCTGCAACTTCCATGTAGAACTTAAAAACCAATTCAACCTCTAAAGTGCTCAAATTTTCAATCAAAGTTACTGCCCCATTTAATGTCTACCAAAACAGTAACTCAGTTTCTAAAATTTCTATATTTCAACTCCAAGGTCCAAACATGCCATACTTTATATCAATGAAAATATCAGAAAGCAACCTACAACTTTCATGCAGGACAGAAAAATCAATTTGGTCTCCAAGGAAGTCAAATTTCCAATCAAAGGTTCTGTCCACTAATAACCATGCTAAACAGTAATAGAAACTTTTAAAAATCATAACTTCCTATTCCATGGTCCAAAAATTCCATACTTTACATCAATGGAAAGATCAAAACATAATCTAAAACTTTCAGGAAGACTTTAAGAGCAAATTCAGCCTCTATATAGATCAAAAATTCAATCAAAGTTACTATTCAATTACTATCATCCTGAACAGGATCACACATTTCTAAAATTCATAACTGCTTATCCCATTGTCCAAAAATTCTATAATTTATATCAAAGTAAAGATCAAAACACAAGCTAAAACTTTCATGAAGCACTTAAAGGCAAATGCAACCTTTAACTAGGTCAATTTTTCAGTCAAATCTTCTGCCAGATAATTTGTCATCCTATACCACATCCAAACTTCACAATTTCATATCTTCCAATTTTCACAATAAAAAATAACATATTATAAATCAATGAAAAGATCAAAACCTAAGCTACAATCTTCAAGAGACTTTTTAGTCAAATTTTATCTCTAAGAGGGTCACAAACTCAATCAAAGTTTCTGCCCATAAGTAAAATTTTGACAACATTTCTCCTAAATTTTCACTAGCCAAATTCTTCAACCTGCACAAAACTTCACTTATCCACAATCTAAAATTCCCATATCCAAACACAATACACAATACCTAATCTTTTTATCAAACATATGCTACCACAAGGAAACCCAATTGTCTTTCATTTCATCAAATGCTCATAAATTCATTTATACTTTTCATTCATTACAAAGAATCATGCCATATTTCCTCATTTAATTTCATTTTATAATTTCTAATTTTTAAGAAAAGTTCAGGGTCCAACATGATTAGTCCGTAGTTTTTGCGTAAATTGAGCCTAAATATAAACAAACTAGCTAAGCTCGAGTTGTGTGATGATCAAATAAATCATGAGACCAATGAGACACCGATAAGGCTCTAGGTCAGATAAGAAGGACCTTTGATTAAAACAAGCTGATGATTTTGTTCTATAAAAAAAAGCTAGTTTGGCAGCAATTGGGTTAGCCTCGGAAAGAATATCAAACATATATTTTAGTTGACAAAGGAATATACCTTAAGGATTGCAAACCATTTCAAGATCAAGAAAATATTTCAATCGGCTAAGATCCTTCACAGGAAAACAACCTTTGAGATAGGACTTAGGATGTTGGATGGAGTTTGAATGTCTCCCTGTAATGATAAGATCATCAACATAGATAAGAACACAGAGAGAGTCAGACTTATACAAGGTGAAGAGGGAATAGTTAGCATGGAACTAAGTGAACCCATGGCGCTTGAGAGCAGCGGTGAACTTGGCTAACCAACATCGAGGAGCTTAATGTAAGACATAAAATGATTGATGAAATCTACAAAATTTTCTAGAATGCAAAGATGAAAAATTAGGAGACAAGTGTATATAAACTTCTTCAACCAGGTCACCATGAAGAAAGACATTCTTTACATCCATTTGATGTAATTCTCAACGACTAGTGATAGTATCTGATGTTGCCATGGGGAAGCCTTCAGAGGCAGTGGTGTCAGCTTTAGTGATGTCTGGAGCTACAGCATGTGAGTTTGGATCAGAAAGAGCATATGGGGTTGAGTGGAAGCACACTCCATGGACTCTATAGGACTAACTCCTTAATCAATATCCATATAACGATGCAGGAGGTCAGGTGAAAGGCCTGTATTAGGCTAAGAAGTGGAAGAGAAAGGAGATACCAGTTGCTTAAAGGGAAAACATGCCTCATCAAAGCGAACATCACACGAGACAAAATGTTGTTCACTTTTGAGATCAAACACCTTCCAACCTTTTTATGTATGCAAGTAAAGGAAAAAGTCACATTTGTGACTATGAGTACCAAATTTTTCTTGAGTTTAATCTCAGTAATGAACATAATAGAAGCACCCAAAAACTTAAATATAATTATAGGAAGGGGGTATTTAATGCAAAATTTCATAAGGACTATTTCCTTGGTTCAAAGTAGATGGAGTTTGATTAATTAGATAGCCAGTTGTAAGAATGCACTCACCCCAAAATTCAAGAGGAGGAAGTGCTTAAAAATATAAAGCTCGAGCTACATCTAGTCTGTCCCTTTGTTTCTTTTCAACCCGCCTATTTTGTTGTAGAGTATCAATAAAAGAGGTTTGAAATAAAATCCCATACTCAATAAAGAATGCTCCCAGTGGCTTAAATTTGGTCTCATTGTCACTTCTAATAATTTTCACTCTTTCATCAAACTGTGTTTAGGTCATTGCATAAAAATTTTAATAAGATAGGGAACCTTACTTTTTTCAGCCATCAAATAAATCCACACATCTCGAAAAAAATCATCCACAACAGTTAAAAATAATGATCACCATAAGAAAAGGGAATTTTATACACACCCCAAACATCACAACGCACCAATTCAAAAGGTTCAAAAGCACGACTACTACTCATAAGAAAAGCATCTCTTGTTTGTTTTGCCTACATACAAGTATCACAAAATTTATTGAGTTTATGACTACCAGCACAATCAACTAAATCTAAAAGCAGATGAATTATTTTAAAAGAAGGATGGCCCATATGCTTGTGCCACAACTCAAATGGATCCACTCCCGTAATTTGATGCACTTGTTGCACCATTAATATAATAGATCCACGATGTAGCTCACTGGCTTTAATTAGTGTCTTAGAAGTGTGGTCTTATATTAAGAAAAACTTGTTATTAATGACAAAATAATTCAACGGATCAATGAGTCTACCCACCGAAATCAAGTTACAAGTAAGGCTTAGCGTCTAAAACATATTGTCCAACCAAACATCATCACCCAAATTCACATTACCAATATGGGTAGCGTTTGTAGTTTTACCATTCAGTAAAGTGACAGGCCAAGCTGACAATTTAGTCAAGTTATACAAACAAGATTTAGAGCCAATAATAAGAGAAGAAGCTCTTCTATCAAGAAGCTAGTCTTCGAAAGTGTTCATACCTGCCAATTTTTTGGGGTCAGACGACTGTTTACTTTGGTTGATCATAGCAAGGAACGTTTTCCACTAGACTTGGGTGAGCACAGGTGTTGGCATTGGTAATGCAACAAACTCTATATGACTACTCCTAGCTCCTACCATTGGGTCTACAAACTGGATAATGTTAGTCACAGTGCCCTGTGGGCTCGAACCTCCTTATCCTCAGCCTTGCCCACTAGTTTTGCTTCTACGACCTCTACCACGCCCATTATTGAACCACCAGCTTGGGTATTTGCTTGTGAATTTAAAGCAACTCGACACATCATGACCATCCTTTTTACAGTAGGTACAACTCACCTTCTCCTTATTTCCCCCATCACAGAACCACTGCAGCCTTGTCCTCTATGCACAGTAAAGGCCACGGCCTTAGCCTTATCTTTTGGGACTAAACTTATATTCTTATGTCGTTCCTCCTTAATCACCATTTGATATGTCTTGTTAAGAGATGGGAGGGGGAGCTAGACCGACTACTCCAAGAGCGCTCATCCATAAACCAGTTACTGGTATAAATAATATAAAGAATTCCATGCTCAAGATATTTGTTAGAAGGCTCCGAATGTTGGAACCCGATCCATAGCCCGGACCCCAACCGCTTATAACTTAATACTCTTACTCTTGCTTAAAAATACCATATCTACTGGGCCCGTTTTCAGAGCCCAAAATCCGGAGTCCTGAAACCCTGTGCGTATTACCTTGCAGGATCATTAGCTGTAACTCTACATTCGTGGCGAGCGCACACTATGAAAACACCAAAATCATAGGTTGACTTATTCATATGAGTTGTAGCTTTATGTCTCAAGTTCGTTTTGCACCAAGAATCACCTCAAATGGAGTTGTATAACTCAAGATATGCTTAAAACGCCTAAAAGAGCTCATACTCCAAAAATGATCTCCAAACCGACCTCTCACTTACTTCAATGCAAACTTTTTCAATTTAACTCCAAATGATACCAATATTTGTGGATAGGAATATATATGTCTTAGGAATCTAATGGTTCAAGCCTCACCTCAATTGGAGGTCGGATGAAGGATTTATGCCCAAAAGAGTCAAGTATGTTCATTCCCTAAATCAGTTTGAAACTCTTTTGGCGCGATCACTATAAATTTTGATCCATAAATCGGATTTCTTTATTTTTTGGACCATTAGAAAGTAGACATCTAGATCTACAACGTTCATGAAGACCACAAAATGAGAATCGGCCTCTAAAAATTCGAATATGCATCATCTTTCCCGTAGTTGTCCGTTTAACGGACACATTCGGGTGAAAGTGTCCCAAAAGCTTCAAAAATGTCCGTTAAACGGACATGCAAGTCCGTCTAACGGACATGGGCAGGCCAAGGGGTGTTTTTGCACCCGAGGCTGTCCGTTTAAAGGACATGCCATTCTTCCCAACTTCAAAACCTCTTCCAAACATCTCACCTTCAATCTAACTTCATAACCACTTGTATTTTTCACAAACTTAATTTATTCTAATGTATAAACACTTCATAACACCTTAAACACCAAGTTAAACTCACCAAATTCACAAATTACAACTTACATGGTTAATCAAATCCATGAATTCAGTCCTTGGTCCTCAAATCTAACTTAACCTCACAAGCTATATGAACAACAAAGTGACTTTAACTGTTTACTTCCAATCTTCATAACTTCTTACTCCTAACTCCAATACTTGCATATAATACCTCATTTGAAAGATAACAAGATGCTCTACAAATTTTGTTAAGGATGCAAAACTCAATTCCATCATTAAAGGTGGTAAAAACTCACTCAAATGTATTGCTCTAAATTAACCAATGGAGCAGTAGAAAATATCGGCATGAATAGTAACCGAATGTGTTTCCAACACCATAACTTCTTCATCCTAAGTCGAAATGAGACAAATTATATATCCTTAGAAAGTTCTGAACTTCTACTCCAATCTTCAAGAAGACTCCTTGATCCAATTCAAACCTTAAGAGGACCTAAAACTAAAGAGAAGTTTCTGTCAAATTCTATGAAAATTTTTGACAGCCCTTCCCTAGAAACTTCAACAATCCAATCTTCAATTCATACACCTTCACCAGCATAAAACTCAATATCCAATCACATACCACATCATTCAATCCCAAATGTCCCCCAACACAATTCAAGGGCAACAACCACACTCTTAGAAATCTATTCCATTCCAAATATAAAGCAATGCAGTTTCATCCTTCTTTTTGCTAACTCAAGCATGCAATAATGTATCAGAATAAGACATATGAAATTTGCATAGATTACATTTAAACCCAACATTCTTGCATTTACATTATCAATCTAAGTTATTACAACGCTTTACAGGGCCTTTAGCCCGATTACAACCCAAATATCAAATGTCTATATACAAAGTGAAACAAATCTCCAAATGAAAACTAATGCTTCAAATCAAAACAAAATGACTTCTAACTTAAGAACATTGAAGTGATGCCTCAATCCCAATACTTTAACTCGTATTCCCGCTCGTTACCTGTGGAGGGGAAATGGGGGGTGTGAGCTCGACGGCTCAGTGGGTAACAGCTTAATAATTAAGAAAATAAGCAAAAACATCCTTTTATTTCTCATTCTCAAAGCAACTTTCAGATTTGTAAAAATCTTTCAAACTTATCAAAGCCAATTTACATTGGTCAAAACACTTTCGTTTCATCAATATTCCTTGTTTTCAAAGTCAACATCACATTAATGAAAACCCTTACAATTTTATTTTCAAACTTCTCATGAATTCATCACATTAAGCCATCACATAAGCATAGGTAAAATGGTTCATCAATTTATCAAAGGCAATTACCAACAAATATACATACAAAAACAACTTGATCAAACATATCACATAATTACATAATTGATGGTTTGGGTGGATCCAAACAGGACGTACTACACATTTCCGTAGAGCGGTCATGTGTAGCCGTGAACACATGAAGGAGTCCGTGAGGAACTCCATTGCCACTAGCGGACAGCCGGGAGAAGGCTATAATTTTGACAAGTGCACCTATCACACATGGGGGACCACCACAAACCCAAACAAACATGCATATCACATAATTCACACAATTCATAAACATTAGCCACAATTGGCTCTTGCAAGTATTCACTTTCACATAATTTCCCAAATTGTCGTTTTTTTCCAAAATCAAGTATCCAAACTTTTTTTTCACTTCACAAATCATTTCACAATTATTTCCCAAAATGTAAAACATCTCATACTAGTTCAACCCATCACAAAGAATCATTTATACAACTTTATAAACCATTTAAAAACATTAGGTAACATTTATTTCAAAACAAATGAGTAGCCTATTATCTCAATCATTAAAACATTACCCACCTCAATTCCTTTAGCTAGGAGCTTGAACAATAGTCATTCCCTTCACTTCAATTCCTTCTCTTAACCTTCATCAAACAATAAATCCCATAGGAAACATGTGATCTTAAAATTGGCCATTTTAAGGATATGAAAACATGAAAAATAACCCATCTAACTTTACCCATACCATACCTAAGCTATTTGCATCAAAACCTACTCATAAATCCAAAGAATCTCACATTTTTCTTACCTTGAAAGGAAACCCACGAAAATCTCCTTTGGCTTCTCCTAAAAGCTTGATCTTTCTTCTTTCCTCTTTCCTTCTCTTTTCTAAAACAAGTAAACCAAATTCCTAACCTTTCTTCTTCTCTCTTCTTCTTCTTCTTCTTCTTCTTCTTCTTCTTCTTCTTCTTTCCCACGATGACTCCCTCTCTCCTTTCTTCCTTCTAGAAATTTCGTGTGTCATGCTTCCAAAAGTCTTAATTCATTTGCTTTATACTTAAAACCTAGCCCAAAATGACGTAGTTTTGCTCATTCCCTTTAAACAAGCAATTTATCTCTTCTCCTCCCCACACACACGGCTATCACTCACTTGTTCTCTTCCTTTTCATTTTAATTTCCTTTCTTCTTGTTTTACTCAAGTTCAAAGGACCAAGCTAGCCCTCCTTAATAGCCTTTGGTCTTTAAAAACCTAAAAGATCTTCATAAAATACCCTCAAGCCACCTTATTCCTTTTTAATTTCTAATGACTTAATTCACTCTAATTTAAACTTATTCCATCCTTTAATCTCCATTTCTAAAGAGCTAAAACCCCAAAATAATTTAAACAATACCTCCAAATAAATTTAGACATGCTTAATTTAAATAAAAAAAAATTCAGGGGCCAACATTTCTCCCCCTCTTAAAAGAATTTCGTCCTCGAAATTCATACTTAAGCAAAAGCCAAGCAATACAACTTCTTTACTCATGTTTTCCAAATAATACTGGTCATTCACATATTCAAATTTCTCATCACACATATTCATAATGTCTTTCACCTCTTATCTTAAATACCATCCATACTATATCCAAACACCAATATTTCTTATCAAATTGATTTGGAGTGTAGGATGCTCCTCCGTTTCTCATTTAACTTCATCACTCGAAAGCTTTCTTTCAAAAGATAAAATTTAGGTAGACTCTTTCGATTTTTCAATTCGTTATTTGGTCATTTACTTTCTTAACTAGTTCCTCCTTATGCTTCAGATCACTCACAAATATATATATATATATTTTTCTCACTTCTTGTGTCAGTAACACCATAATCTTATCACATCAATATTTCCTTAATATGTTCACATATATTATACTTTGAATCCTTTTGTCAGTAGCCTTAACTCATAATATGTTTATACGAATCAATTCGTAGCAGCTTAGCGAATTCTTTTTCCTAACTTGAGCACACCTGAGTAAGGTGATACCTTCCGAGGCAATTCAGTTTTCACTTAATAATTTACATCACATTTTTCTCAGTTCGTGTAACTCTTATGTCAATTCCCCCGTATTCCATATCTTTATCATGAATCCACCTAATTCATTCATCCTTCTTAGTTACTTAATTTCTAATACCTCTTTAATCGATCTGACAGTCAATCATTTTTAGGTCTTACTCAGCATGACACAAAAACGATGACTCTTTATATCTTCTACCCCCTCATACAGTATTCTATTGAAAACACTATGACAACGACTTTGATGCTTAAAATCAAATAAAACTTTACATTGATCTCATGCTCCTACTAACTCTGAACTATAAACTTTAAGCATATCCCTGGCAGTTAAAACCGTCGACAATTCAAACTTTCATTCACTTGACATACTTCTTCTAGGATGTATAGCTTAAGTCACCATTACTGTTCTCACAGTCTCTTCGCTTAATCATCTTTGCCGGCACGCATACTTCTTATGTCAATCACCCAGTACCATGATTCCTACTCGAACTCAAAATTCATATTTATTTCCAATTTCTTAGTAAGATTCACAATTGCTGAATCTTTAATTTGGGCTTAGTTCATATGAACTGATCTAAAATTCCAGTGTCTAATCCATTTTTCCCAAAATTTAATTCCACATTCTGCACTCTTAACTGCACTAGATTTAATAATCTCTATATCCTCAAATTATGAAACACTGCTATTAATATCTCTATCCCATGCATATGATCATAATACTAGCTTTACCTGTTTAGCACTCACTTATACAATCATAATCCTTTGAATAATTCTGTCTATTTCCTCAGTCTCATATTCAATTCTTTCAACTCAAGCATCTTTATTGATTTCACATACTTCTTATTCATTCCCCCCATAATCTTCTTCTCATTTAACCTAGACACTCATATCTGTTTTCAATTTCACAATCTCTTAATCCTTAATTTGGGGTAAACCAAACCCTCTATTTTATGCTTTCTTTTGTATTAGTTCCGATAACCTCAAAATCACATTTCTACTTAAGGCATCTTACATACTACTTAGCTTCACTTGAAGTTTCTCGCTAAAACATTCATAGCCTTTCAGTATTTATATCAATCTCCTGCGTCTTATTACTACTTCTCCCAATTCATTGATTGTCTCAAACCTTTACGATCTGCACTTGCATATGTATATTGGAGATATTCCTGTACATACATTGTTTTCAAACTTTCAAAATACTCATTAATGTAGCAGTTCTAAATCATGTATCAAATAGTCAACTTATAGGACTTCAATTTTCTCCATACATATGAAATCACTTTGTTACGTTGCATTGGATTCCAACCTAATGTCTTATACAATATCAGTGCATACTATAAATTCTCCAAATCTATATGATATAATTTACCTCAGCATAGTTCCTTCAAAATTCTCTTTATACAAGTTACTTATACGCTTTACACATTTTTTTTCTCCATGTATTCAACCTAATTGTCCCAATTCTTCGAATGCCTTTTATACACCTTCAAATATTGAATCTCTTTAATCTCCAGTACCATAGTGCTATTAGGCATTTGCTAACTCAAGCAATTATTATCAAATTTCATATGTCTCTTGATTAGCCCTCATGATTCTTTAAATAACTGTTCCTTAATGAGGTACATTATCTCACTTTCTTTTCAATTGTCTACCTGACTTCCTTCCGCAAATGATCTTCTCTATTTCTTGAATTTTCTCATATCTCTCTTGGACTTATTCTCGTGTTTACTCACTCATATAAATTTCTCCACGCATTGTAATTTATTTGCAGACTTAACTTCTTGATTTTTAAGACATTCATGAAGATAGATTTGTATCTCCCGAACATACTTACACAGGATATAACACGAACCTATATACTTCTCATATTAGAAATCAATATCTCCTCAACACATTTTCACATAATGTAACTTACATGTACATACTCCTCATACTAGCAAATTTATGTCTCCATAGATTCAAGAATCCACTCATGTGACCCCTTTACACCAAACAAAAATACATATTCCTTCATGTTCAGTTTGTTCTTTGGTCATCCTTAATACAAGTTATCTAATCTGCTTATTCTCCCTTGACAAAATTTTTCTTCAAAAGAGGGTTTCCTTGCTACCATTATCTATACTCTTTATGAAATCTTTATCAATCACTTATTACCAACTAATCGTAATACTGCGGGAAGACCAATTTCTATCTTCGTCACAAGGCCATAATGTTCCAATCACCCAAAACTCAAAGGAGTAAGGAACATATTTATTATCACACATGCTTGGGTAGTGACATCAAATTCATCCTATTTTGACCACTTACCAATTCATTGGTCTCCATTAACTCCAGACAAAATTCTTCTCAGATCAATTTATTTTTCATTGTGACATCTTTAACAAAATGTCACTCTATATCCACATGATCATTTTGAGTACCTTCATGGGTAACTCTAGTTCCCCCTCAAACTTTAGACTATGGGAGCTAGGACTAACAATTATTCACTAAGTCATAAGTTTCTTCCTCTATCACATCCACATATGTATATATATCTATTTTACTTACGTGTTTGATATACTCACTAGTGTATTATGAAGGGTCATCATACAGATACTCACAATAACAATTATTTAACCGTCTTGGACTTGTATAAATATCACCTTCATTCATATACCTTTCCCATTATCCCTCACATTACATCTGACATATATCAATTCACCATTGATTCAAAAATCATCACACAATTTATAAACATAAAAAAAATCAACACACATCAAACATGTAGCACATTTTTTTTCAAATCATTCACAAGCAAGAGAAGCAACATTTTTCAAGTAATTGAAAGCATTTCATTCTCTTGATTCTAAAACAAACTTTTATTTCTTGATTCGGAAAAAGAAAACTTAAAAGCTCATTACTCAAATTATAAGCTTGTACCCACTAAGGTTCCGGTATTTGCTATGTTCATGAAGTCCCACTTGTTAATCTCATCTTCCACTTGTCCCCCTACTTTTCCTCAATCAAGTCAAAATCGTCGATACATAATCCTATCAAACTTTTTGCTCAATTTATTCCAAACATCGAAAGAAATGTCGATACGTACTCTGATCGAGATCGAAATCATCCGACCGTTAAGGACGTCAACTTAACAATCCGAGACTCCAATTCTCAACCAAAGACTTTCGACTCCTCCAATGTAATGGAATTGAATCTCTATTTACCATATTTACCCAAGCACTGTTTCTCCTTTCTACTAATTCTATCAACTAAAACTCTTAACAATTTCTTATATGTGTCACTTATACACATGTGCCCATGAAAGATCCTAATATTGGGGCTCTGATACCATAACTGTTGGAACCCGATCCATAGCCCGGACCCCAACCGCTTATAACTTAATACTCTTACTCTTGCTTAAAAATACCATATCTACTGGGCCCGTTTTCAGAGCCCAAAATCTGGAGTCCTGAAACCCTGTGCGTATTACCTTGCAGGATCATTAGCTGTAACTCTACATTCGTGGCGAGCGCACACTATGAAAACACCAAAATAATAGGTTGACTTATTCATATGAGTTGTAGCTTTATGTCTCAAGTTCGTTTGTCAACAAGAATCACCTCAAACGGAGTTGTATAACTCAATATATGCTTAAAATGGCTAAAAAAGCTCATACTCCAAAAATGATCTCCAAACCGACCTCTCATTTACTTCAATGAAAACTTTTTCAATTTGAATCAAAATGATACCAATATTTGTGGATAGGAAGATATATGTCTTAGGAATCTAATGGTTCAAGCCTCACCTCAATTGGAGGTCGGATGAAGGATTTATGCCCAAAAGAGTCAAGTATGTTCATGCCCTAAATCAGTTTGAAACTCTTTTGGCGCAATCACTATAACTTTTGTTCCATAAATCGGATATCTTTCGTTTTTGACCATTAGAAAGTAGACATATAGATCTACAACTTTCATGAAGACCACAAAATGAGAATCGGCCCCTAAAAATTCTAAAATGCATTATCTTTCCCGTAGCTGTCCGTTAAACGGACAGCCATGTCCGTTTAACGGACACATTCGGGTGAAAGTGTCCCAAAAGCTTCAAAAATGTCCGTTAAACGGACATGCAAGTCCGTCTAACGGACATGGGCAGGCCAAGGGGTGTTTTTGCACCCGAGGCTGTCCGTTTAACAGACATCCATGTCCGTTTAACGGACATGCCATTCTTCCCAACTTCAAAACCTCTTCCAAACATCTCACCTTCAATCTAACTTCATAACCACTTGTATTTTTCACAAACTTAATTTATTCTAAAGTATAAACACTTCATAACACCTTAAAAACCAAGTTAAACTCACCAAATTCACAAATTACAACTTACATGGTTAATCAAATCCATGAATTCAATCCTTAGTCCTCAAATCTAACTTAACCTCACAAGCTATATGAACAACAAAGTGACTTTAACTGTTTACTTCCAATCTTCATAACTTCTTACTCCTAACTCCAATACTTGCATATAATACCTCATTTTAAAGATAAAAAGATGCTCTACAAATTTTGTTAAGGATGCAAAACTCAATTCCATCATTAAAGGTGGTAAAAACTCACTCAAATGTATTGCTCCTAAATTAACCAATGGAACAGTAAAAATATCAGCATGAATAGTAACTGAATGTGTTTCCAACACCATAACTTCTTCATCCTAAGTCGAAATGAGACAAATTATATATCCTTAGAAAGTTCTGAACTTCTACTCCAATCTTCAAGAAGACTCCTTGATCCAATTCAAACCTTAAGAGGACCTAAAACTAAAGAGAAGTTTATGTCAAATTCTATGAAGATTTTTGACAGCCCTTCCCTAGAAACTTCAACAATCCAATCTTCAATTCATGCACCTTCACCTGCATAAAACTCAATATCCAATCACATACCACATCATTCAATCCCAAATGTCCCCCAACACAATTCAAGGGCAACAACCACACTCTTAGAAATCTATTCCATTCCAAATATAAAGCAATGCAGTTTCATCCTTCTTTTTGCTAACTCAAGCATGCAATAATGTATCAGAATAAGACATATGAAATTTGCATAGATTACATTTAAACCCAACATTCTTGCATTTACATTATCAATCTGAGTTATTACAACGCTTTATCGGGCCTTTAGCCCGATTACAACCCAAATATCAAATGTCTATATACAAAGTGAAACAAATCTCCAAATGAAAACTAATGCTTTAAATCAAAACAAAATGACTTTTAACTTAAGAACATTGAAGTGATGCCTCAATCCCAATACTTTAACTCGTATTCCCGCTCGTTACTTGTGGAGGGGAAATGGGGGGTGTGAGCTCGACGACTCAGTGGGTAACAGCTTAATAATTAAGAAAATAAGCAAAAACATCCTTTTATTTCTCATTCTCAAAGCAACTTTCAGATTTGTAAAAATCTTTCAAACTTATCAAAGCCAATTTACATTGGTCAAAACACTTTCGTTTCATCAATATTCCTTGTTTTCAAAGTCAACATCACATTAATGAAAACCCTTACAATTTTATTTTCAAACTTCTCATGAATTCATCACATTAAGCTATCACATAAGCATAGGTAAAATGGTTCATCAATTTATCAAAGGCAATTACCAACAAATATACATACAAAAACAATTTGATCAAACATATCACATAATCACATAATTGATGGTTTGGGTGGATCCAAACAGGACGTACTACACATTTCCGCAGAGCGGTCATGTGTAGCCGTGAACACATGAAGGAGTCCATGAGGAGCTCCATTGCCACTAGCGGGCAGCCGGGAGAAGGCTATAATTTTGACAGGTGCACCTATCACACATGAGGGACCACCATGCATATCACATAATTCACACAATTCATAAACATTAGCCACAATTGGCTCTTGCAAGTATTCACTTTCACATAATTTCCCAAATTGTCGTTTTTTTCCAAAATCAAGTATCCAAACTTTTTTTTCACTTCACAAATCATTTCACAATTATTTCCCAAAATGTAAAACATCTCATACTAGTTCAACCCATCACAAAGAATCATTTATACAACTTTATAAACCATTTAAAAACATTAGGTAACATTTATTTCAAAACAAATGAGTAGCCTATTATCTCAATCATTAAAACATTACCCACCTCAATTCCTTTAGCTAGGAGCTTGAACAATGGCCATTCCCTTCACTTCAATTCCTTCTCTTAACCTTCATCAAACAATAAATCCCATAGGAAACATGTGATCTTAAAATTGGCCATTTTAAGGAGATGAAAACATGAAAAATAACCCATCTAACTTTACCCATACCATACCTAAGCTATTTGCATCAAAACCTACTCATAAATCCAAAGAATCTCACATTTTTCTTACCTTGAAAGGAAACCCACGAAAATCTCCTTTGGCTTCTCCTAGAAGCTTGATCTTTCTTCTTTCCTCTTTCCTTCTCTTTTCTAAAACAAGTAAACCAAATTCCTAACCTTTCTTCTTCTCTCTTCTTCTTCTTCTTCTTCTTCTTCTTCTTCTTCTTCTTTCCCACGATGACTCCCTCTCTCCTTTCTTCCTTCTAGAAATTTTGTGTGTCATGCTTCCAAAAGTCTTAATTCATTTGCTTTATACTTAAAACCTAGCCCAAAATGACGTAGTTTTGCTCATTCCCTTTAAACAAGCAATTTATCTCTTTTCCTCCCCACACACACGGCTATCACTCACTTGTTCTCTTCCTTTTCATTTTAATTTCCTTTCTTCTTGTTTTACTCAAGTTCAAAGGACCAAGCTAGCCCTCCTTAATAGCCTTTGGTCTTTAAAAACCTAAAAGATCTTCATAAAATACCCTCAAGCCACCTTATTCCTTTTTAATTTCTAATGACTTACTTCACTCTAATTTAAACTTATTCCATCCTTTAATCTCCATTTCTAAAGAGCTAAAACCCCAAAATAATTTAAACAATACCTCCAAATAAATTTAGACATGCTTAATTTAAATATAAAAAATTCAGGGGCCAACACCTAAACATGACTCCATTTATTCCCAACAAAATTCATGAGTTTTTTTAATTTTAACCTTCATCAAATATTGTTTCTCCAAATTACAAGAACATCCCCCATAAGTACACTAAGGTATGTTATGAAAACCATCATACTCATCCCATAAAGCTTTCAAATGACCATAATAACTAGTTACAATTTGACCAGTTTGTTTGTAATTTCCTATGGCCTCTTTCAACTCATGCATACACATTGCATCTCTAACATCAAATCTAATTTTCAAATCATCCGACAATTTACACGCACTATCCATATATGTTATATTAGATTGTAGGCCACAATTAACAGAGGTAATTATTCATCTTATTATTGACTGCAAAATGCTAAGTTTTAATCTAGTTAAAACCCTCAACTATTACAAGTGCATGGGTCGTGAATTGTAGTAAAAGAGGGTTCAATCCCACGAGGAGGTGTGAATTAATCTAATCCTAAGTTCTCTAAGGCTTAGAAGAATTAACAAAATGAAAATAAAAATAAATCAAAAAAGTAAACACAAGAATATGATATTTAGAATTTAACTTGTAAAAATAAAGTGAAACGAATTTAAGTTGAGCAACATAAAAGTCATAATTGAGAATGCCAAGAGAATTAACCAATTTTGAAGAAAGGGATTTATCCTATCGGCAATGCTAATCTAGTCTGTTATGTGTTAAAATATATTCAGTTCTAGACTATCAAGTGGTGGATTACGCTCTCTTGCATGATAATCACCAAGCCCTAATTCAATCGACTAACTGAAAATGTAATCTCTCAATTAATGATCAGTTCACAACCTAATTAGTTCTTAAGTGTTCTAATAAAAAACTGGGTCTTTTATGGGATCTTTCTTTGTGCAAATTATTGATTTGATTAATCGCATGGTTTATTGAATCACCTAACTCTCATTAATCCAACTTAATCGTTTTTATTCAGTTCACCCTTTCCGTTTATTACTTAAACATGCAAATACCAAAATTAATCAAAACACCCAATCAATCAACACAAAAGATAACTAGATTAACATTGAATCAACTCAAAATCCCTAAAGAAAAGTTAGAACATCATTAACAATCTAAAACCCATAATCATCATTCTCATATTTATCTTAACATTCAAAGCAAAGAATACAAGATGAAAAGAAATGATCATTTGGAAGGGAATGGATGACTTAAAAAACGTATCAGCTTTAAAGACATGCTTCCTCTCTTGTCCTCTTCCTCTTCTCTCTTCTTCTTTTTCTCTCTTAGAGTCTCCCAAATGTGGTAGAATGCAAAACTCCTTTAGGGTTACATCATTATGCCTTTTATACTCTTTGTCGTTTAGGGTAACCTTAGGGTCTTTTTTAGGGAAAAGTCCCTCAAAAACTTCAAATTGGAAGGTTGTTTGCGTATGTCTGTGTGCAGGCCACGATCGTGACCCCTTATTTGGCTTTCTGTCATGATGATGGTAGACTGGCCATGATCATGGCCCTTCTTTCATGCTTCTGTCACAATCGTGGCACATTGGCCACAATAGTGGCCCTCTATTTTAGTCCAGGCCTCTTCTGAAACTCCTCCATTCTTCGATTATTGCTTTGAAATACTAGCAAACACATTAAGGCACCTTAAATACATAAAATTGAGCTCAAACTCGTGCTTTAACCTACAAAACACAAATATTAACTAAATAACAAAATCCTAACCTAAATATGCACTAAACATTAAATTTAACCACTAAAACATCCTAACTACCTACTAAAACATTATACAATTTATAGCTATCAACATCCTCATACTTAAACTTTTTCTTGTCCTCAAGCAAAATAGCATCACAAACAACAAAACCAAAACACTACATGCACACATATGTAATAACGAGGCAATGCCATTAAACTTAACGAAATAAATTTAACTACAAACAATATATTTTAAGTCTTTCTAACTTACTAATTTCTGAAACCTGTGCCTGAGTACTTCATGTATATTAATTAAATATACATTCTAATCAAGACCTTAATGTTAAGTTTATTCAACCCCATCACTTGCACATACACATTGATAATTATTCGGTCAATCAAAATTGTAACTATCCTTAAGTAGGTTTCCATGAAAATTGAAGCTATTCAAAAAGATTGGTAGGTTTATTAGATAAAACACTATTTTTATTGATTTTGATTAATAAGAACCTAGCTTTTTTACACGAAGGCAAACATTTGTGATGAATGTTAATCCGATTACTTAACTAGGTCATGTTTTTATTATGTGACTTGATTGGAATATCATTATAGTCTTTTGACGTGAAGACAACCATTTGTAATGAATGTCCCTCAACTACTAAGCTACATCACATTGTCAAATGGTTACTAGCTCTATTCATAACCCGAAGGCCAGTGGAATAGTTATTTGTTTACGATTTACAATTTTTTATTATTATTGCCTACCTCATTTCTTTAACTATTAATTCTCATAAAAAGATACTAACGATTGGCCTAAAATTATAAATGAATGTGACAAAATTCCTAGGGTGAATAAACTAAGATCATATCCTAGTTAAAATGTATATTTAACCAAAGTAACCTAGGTCACTAATTTCATACGCTAATAAATCTTCATAACCTAAAAGACTATGCTCAAAGTTAAATCGACTATGTTAAGTCTTAGCTATTAACATATTCACACAGATCACTGTTAAGTCAAAATGACTTTACTAATATATAATTTTGATGTATAACAAAGAGAAAAATAAAAGACGAAACAAAATCAGACGAAACAAAAGCAGACTAAGCAATACAGACGAAGCAACGCAGACACTAAGGAAAACAGACGCAGACACAAAAGAAGAAAAATAGACGCAGACACAAAAGAGGAAAACAGACGCAAATGCAGACACAAAATAAAAAACAGACGAAGACGTGAATTAAAAAACAGACGCAGAAGAAGAATTGAAAAGTAGACGCAAGAGTCAGTTCGGGTTAGTTACAGAACTCAGCTGATTAACCGTTTCTTTTAAAGATTCAAGAAACAAGATTCAAGAAGCAAGAATCCAGAAACAAGAATCAAGAAGCAGTTGGAGACGAAGGCTATAAATACAATTCGAAGTCGAAGATTGAAAAGTTAGTTGCTAAGTTGAAAAATTAGCTGAATTACATCTACGCGATCATAAAAAGCATACTGTGCAAATTAGTCGAGAGCTATTTCTTACTGTAACAATTTCAAACACTTTTCTGTGAGGAAGTAGTACAGATAGCCTGCAGAGGCTAAGTGTGAAAGAATACTGATTGTAGAGACCTGAAGAGGCTCGTAAAGAATACTTGTAAAAGTTGAAGAGATAGTGAAATCTCATAAAGAACTCTGAGGACTGGACGTAACCCACGGTTTGGGGTGAACCAGGATAAATCTCTGTGTCAACTACTCTTACTCTATCTCTCTTTTAGATTCAAGTTTTATCATTACTTAGTTCGTAAACAAAGTCTTCAAGGTTTTGATTAATTGGAATCTATCGGAAGTTATGTAAAAGAATTTTATTTCTAACAAACAATTTTAAAAGAATTTTTCAAAAAGGGGAATACACAATTTAACCCCCCTTCTCGTGCATTCTTATATCGTCTTATAAGGTTTGTATTAACGTGTGATTCACTTCAATTGGTATCAGAGCCTGGTATCCAAGGATCACTATTGCAAAGTGTGGATCAAAGATAATAGCAAAATCACATATATACATCGCAGAAGGAGCCTCAGTCACTAGACCTCCAGCATTCAACGTAGAAGATTATCATTACTGGAAAGATAGGATGCAGCTATTCATAGAATCTACTCATGTCAACATTTAGGACGTGATAGAGAATGGACCTTATACACCAGTAGATGAAGATGGGAATTCTATTCCACGAATCAGATGGACGGCTGATCAAAAGGCAAAGATACAACTAAACTCAAAAGCGAAGTTCTTCTTGACCTGTGCCCTAAGCAAGAGAGTGACAAAGTCCATGGATGTGACACCGCGAAGGAGATGTGGGACACATTGTCCATTGCTCACGAAGGCACCAGCCAGGTTAAAGAATCCAAGATAAGCATTCTTGTGCACCAGTACGAGCTTTTCAAGATGGAAGATGAAGAATCTATTGATCAAATGTTTGGAAGATTTCAAACAATTGTCAATGGATTGAAAGCTCTTGGAAGAATGTACAACAATCAAGATCATGTTCGAAAGATCTTAAGAAGTCTTCCGAAGAGGTGGAGACCTAAAGTTACTTCGGTGCAGGAAGCCAAAGATTTAAGTGTGCTAAAGCTTGACGAGTTGCTTGGATCCTTGAAGATTCATGAAGTTGAACTCGATGCTAAAGACAATCCCAAACGGGACAAGTCGATAGCGCTGAAGGCCAGAAAAAAGAATCACAAGACTCAAAGAAGGAGGAAGTCATCAAAAGCATTAAAGATTGAAGAATCAAAGAATGACGACTCCAGCCAATCAGAAGAAGAGTCAAGTCATGAAGATGACGAATTATCTTTCATCTCTAGAAAGATAAGACGCATGTGGAAGAAGAAGTCCAAAGTAAATCAGACTTTCAAGAAGAATGGCAAAGATGAGGCCAAACCAGAGAAGTCATCTGTCATTTGCTACGAATGCAATCAGCCTAGACACTACAAGTCCGAATGTCCTACTCTAAAGAAGAAACCAAAGAAGAGTAGAGAAGGTAAGAAAAGCATGATGGCAACGTGGGAGGACCTAGATTCATCAGAGTCAGATACAGGTTCCGAGTCGTCCGAACATGCAAACATCTGCTTGGTAGCCGAGGAATAAAGTGATGAGGAGGTACAATCTGATTACGATAACTTGCACGATGCCTACTCAGAATTGTTAGAAGATTCTCATGCTATTCTGAAACATTACAAACTGTTAAAGAAAAATTATGTAGAAAATATTAGATATACGGAAGTAATAGAGAGAGAAAATATCTGTCTAAAGAAGCAATTAGAGGAGAAAAAGAAAGTCGAGATGATCGAAGAGATCAATCAATTTGGCGAGAATTAAGAATCATCGGTGATTTAGCTACTTTCATCGAGAGCACAAAGAAAATGAATGAGATGCTTGAAAAATGTAGACATCCGAGTGATAAAACCAGATTAGGGTTTACAGGCAATATATCTTATCCTCATAAGAACCCTTTCTCTCAAAAGAGAAACTATAATAAATCTAGTATTAATCAACGTTCTAGTAATATGCATCAAAGAACTCATCATGTGTATACTACTAACCATAAAGGACCCAAGAAAATATGGGTACCAAAAAATAAAATAGTTTCTCCTGCAGATATCCTTCCTTGGAAGATGCGGCAAGCACCATTGGTATTTAGACAGTGGATGCTCGTGACATATGACGGGAAGAAGGTCTATGTTCCTAGACCTTCAGTATAAGAAGGGAGGATCGGTAACTTTCGGAGACAACCAGCAGGGCAAGATTATTGGAATCAGCAAGATAAGACCTTATCCAGAAAGTTACAGAATGAAAAAGGAATGTATATAGCTAGTATCAGGAGTGACCATGGTGGAGAGTTTGAGAATGAGAAGTTTAGATTATTTTATTAGGAGAATGGAATTTTCCACAATTTCTCTGCTCCCAGGACTCCACAACAGAATGGAGTTGTTGAAAGGAAGAACAGGACGATTCAAGAAATGGCTAGGACTATGCCTTGTGAGATGAATCTTCCTAAGTACTTATGGGAAGAAGCTGTGAATACAACATGCTATATTCAGAATAGAATTCTGTTGCGACCCATGATGAAGAAGACTCCTTATGAGCTATGGAATGGAAGAAGACCAAACATATCTTACTTTCATCCATTTGGGTGCAAATGCTCTATTCTGAATACAAAGGAGCTGTTGGATAAATTCAATTCAAAGACCTATCCAGGAATCTTCCTAGGTTACTCATCATCGTCTAAGGCATTCCAAGTGTACAACCTTATTTCAAAGACAGTTGAGGAGACCATCCATGTCAAGTTTGATGATAGTTTCCAACCCTATAAGGAAGATGACATGGAGAGTGAAGGTCCTTCAAAGAACCTAGATGACACAACAGAAACTCCAACACCAGGTACTCAAGTAGACAAAGTTGAAGATATTCCAGAAACTATTGGACTGAAAAGAGATTGGAAATATAAAAGTTCTCATCCAGAAGAGTTGATTATCGGAGAGACCTCAGAAGGAGTTAGGACAAGGTCCAGATTCAGAAGAGAAGCTAATATGGCTTTTATCTCTAAAATAGAGCCTAAGAAGGTTAAGGAAGCTCTTCGAGACGAAGCTTGGGTTTTAGCCATGCAAGAGGAGCTGAATCAATTTACTAGGAATAATGTTTGGTCCTTAGTTCTGAAACCCCCTAAGAAATCCATTATAGGTACCAGATGGGTATTTGAGAATAAGTTAGACGAATCAGGGAGAGTGAGTCGAAATAAGGCTAGATTAGTAGCACAAGGCTATAATCAGCAAGAAGGAATAGACTATAATGAGACATATGCTCCAGTAGCAAGACTTGAAGTCATAAGGATATTGCTGGCATATGCGGTCTGTCATAATATAAAGCTATTTCAGATGGATGTGAAGAGTGCCTTTCTGAATGGTTTTATAGACGAAGAGGTGTATGTTAAGCAACCACCTGGTTTTGAGGATGTTAAGAATCCAGACCATGTCTATAGAATTCATAAAGCCCTATACGGCCTGAAGCAAGCTCCTAGAGCTTGGTACGATCGTCTGAGTACTTTTCTCTTAGAGAATGGTTTTAGTAGAGGTCAAGTTTATAAGACTCTTTTTAGGAAGAATTATAAAAATGAATTTATTATAGTACAGATCTATGTTGATGATATTGTTTTTGGTGCTACTTCAAAGAAGTTATGCATGAAGTTTGAGAGTTTAATGAAAAATGAGTTTGAAATGAGCATGATGGGTGAGCTGAAGTTCTTTGTTGGGTTGCAAGTTAAGTAAACCAAAGAGAAAATCTTTATCCATCAACAAAAATATGTGAAAGAATTGTTGAATAAATTTGATATGCAAAATGTGAAGCCAATGAATACTCCGATGCATCCTTCAAACCTTTTGTCGAAAGATGAAAATGGTAAGAAGGTGGATCAAACCCTGTATAGAGGGATGATCGGTTCTTTACTCTATCTTACAGCAAGTAGACCTGATATTTTGTTCAGTGTATGCTTGTGTGCAAGGTTTCAGGTTGATCCTAGAGGGTCTCATTATATTGCTGTTAAGAGGATTATGAGATATCTAGCAGGTACTACTAATCTTTGCTTAATGTTTGAGAAAGGTAAAGATTTCAGGTTAATCGGATATTGTGACGCGGACTATGTTGGAGATAGAATCGAAAGGAAGAGCACAAATGGAGGATGTCACTTTCTTGGTTCAAACTTAGTTTCATGGTCAAGCAAGAGACAAAGCTCAATCGCTCTATCAATCGCAAAGCGAGTATATATACGTGTATGGTCGTTCTTCACAAACGTTATGGATCAAATATCAACTTGAAGACTATTCAGTTCAAGAAGAGGAGATTCCAATCTATTGCAACAACACCAGTGCAATCAATCTGTCAAAGAATCCGATCCAGCATTCGAGAGTGAAGCACATCGAAGTCAGACATCACTTCTTAAGAGACTATGTTCAGAGGAAGGTGGTTAAACTACAGTTCATCGAAACAGAGTATCAGTGGGCAGACATCTTCACTAAACCATTGAGTGAAGAACGGTTCCAGAAGATCAGACGCAACCTTAACATGGTAATGTTAAGCGAACAGTCAGGCTAAAGGGACGTCAAAATTAACGACGTTAGAAACAGTGAGTTACAACTGGTAACTTCGCCTACAAGGAAATTTTGGAGGGAAACATTTCACGATCTTTAGAATCCTGACGATTCTAGGGCACGCGTGATTAGACACTTCAAGCGGCCTGAAGTTGAGATCATTGCAGTTATTCTCATCTATAGACGGTTCATCTTGCTTTCCAAATTCTCTTAATCATCCCACCCTAGAAGAAAAGCTTACTAGAGTCATTTTTCTTTCTAAAACAATGGAGGCAGCTATGATATTCGGAAGGCATGTGAATTTCGAGTCACTAAGGAAGGATGGTATGGACGTAAAACTTGAGATTGAAAGAGCTGGTTGGAGGAATTTCTTCCAGGTACGAGAACCAGTGTACACCAATGAGGTATTTGACTTTTGGAAGAATGCTCAACTTGTAGACAACACTATTGTATCCTCAGTAGACGGTATATTTGTTGTCGTGACAAAGGAGCTAATAAGGATGGTGACCGATTGTCCATCGGTTGGTGAGACTCTGTCAACCAAGGCTAAGTGGATGACAATGGTGAACATGAAGGAAGAATATGTTAGCAAACAGTTGTATGGAGTGAATGACCCTTCAGAGAGGAAGACTTCGAGTCTGGTCCCGAAAGCTAGGGTTCTTCATGTTATTTTTTTTAATTGCATCTTACCCAGAGCAGGTTCAAGGCATTTGGTGACCACCCTAGATGAACAATATTTATTCTACTTGCTGAATTGCAATCCTATTGACTTACCCTTCTTAATCTTCCATTATATGATTAAGGGGATGAAGGATACAAACAGCTATCCTTACGGTATGCTTCTTACAAGGATCTTTAAGGAATCTGGAGTCCTTCTACACAAAGGAAATAGAAGGATTGTACCTGTGAAGAGTACTATTAATTCAATCACTATACGAAGAATGGGTCTGAGGACAGTGATTATAGAAGAAGCAGACTCTTCAAGGAGAACTAGAACTGAGGGGGAGCGATTATTGAAGAATTCTCCAACAACAAGTTCTAGATCCCATGGAAGAGTGAGTATGTCAATAGAAGAAAGGAGAAGATTATATGGAAGGCCTCTGATAAAATAGGCATGCCCTAGAGAACAGTATAATCTAGCTCGGAGGACAGACGATGGTACGTCAAAAAGGAAAGGAGAGAATCTTTTGGGTGAAATCACTAAGAAAGCAAGGAGATCACCAAGGATTAGAACTTTAAGGCAATAAGAAGAAAGAAGAACCAGAGAGCAAGAACAAGTAGAAGCCTCTGGATCCAGCACACGAAAGGTGACAAGATCTCTTGTCTCGATTTTGGAGGAAGAATCAGCCAAAAAGAGCAAGGAGACTGAGAAGAAGCGAAAATTGGAGTCTGAGATACAGAAGTCTCAAGTTAGGAAAACTCCGAGAATAAAGACTAAAGTAGTTAGTCGAAGGAGGAGTTTGTCTACTCTTGTGGAAGTTAATCAAGAGAAGAATACTCCTATTGTTGAACAACCGGAGGAACCAGTGGAGCCTAACCTGGTTCAGCTTACTCTTGCCGAAAATCAACAAGAGGTCACAGCAGATTCGAGCTCAGTGCAGGTACCATTGGAGAAATCTGATGAAACTAGTCTGGTCGTTCACAACTATTCCAAATTTTTAAGAAAGGATAAGTTTGAAGTCAGACTGGTTGAAGTGGTGACAAGGAGGAGTACTGCAATTGCCATCTGCAGTAAACCAAGAAGGCAAATAAAGGCTGTCTTACAACCTATTCTGATAAATAGTGAGACATGGCATATATTGAATGAAGACGAAATGAACTTCTATGATACCTTAAGGTATGCAGCTACAAAGTCATACCCTACGAAAATGTCTTCTCGCCCATACACTATTTACCCAATCACAGAATAGTCGATAATAGAGGTTGTACCAGACATTCAGCCAAGATATCCTTTGGATATGAATAAAGGAAGCAAGAAGCTATATCTAGAAGGAATCAGTGATGATCTGTCCACAGATCAAATTGAAGAAGAAGTGCGTCGAATTGATGCAGCATGCGCTTATAAGGAGAATAAAGGCAGAGCTAGTTGCAGTTTCACGAATAAGTATGAAGACTGTCCAGTAGGGGGAAGATTAATAACAGGGACGTTTATTGAATTCCTTGTTCAGATAGTTTTGTGTATTAGAACCTTATCTAATACACTGTCTATTGAAGCTGAAGCTATACCCCTGCAAGGAAGACAGTTGCTTATGCTACCTGCTCCCTATAACTTGGACATCCCAGAGTCAAATGTATTCATTCATCCACCCACATTTGCGATTCGAGAAGATTACATTCCTTCCTCGGACGCTTATATTACAACAACTGCGTTCACTACTCCCTCAGCAGATATTGATCAATCCTCCTCACCGTTGGACTCACAAGCTGAAATCAGCAAATTACGCGGAGAAGTCAACGAGATAAAGGAGACAATGAATGACTTGAAGAAGATGATGACAGAACTGTTGAAGAGTCATCGTCATTAATCATTTTTTATTATAACAAATAGGAGGAGAAGAGAATGAGCAAAGGAGAAGAGAATGAACATAAGAGAATCTGAAAAGGGTGTGATTGAAGAAGACGAAGAAATGAAAGGAAGAAGAAAAAGAAGATTTCTGAAGATAAGTTTTTTTTTCTTATACATTGTATTTTGTTAACTTTTTTGTATATAATTTGTTATCATCAAAAAGGGGGAGATTGTTAAGTCAAAATGAATTTACTTAGATATAATTTTGATGTATAACAAAGAGAAAAATAAAAGACGAAACAAAAGGCATTTAAAAATATGTAGGCGAAGCAACGCAGAACACTAAGGAAAAGCAGACGCATTTGAAAAGAAGAAAAAAGAGACGCAGACACAAAAGAGGAAAATGACTCGATGCAAGCACAAAATAAAAATGAGCGAAGACGTGAATTAAAAACAGATGCAAAGAAGAATTGAAAGCGTACGCAAGAGTCGATTCGGGTTAATTCTGAACTCAGTGATTAACTGCTTTTTCAAGATTCAAGAAACAAGATTCAAGAAGCAAGAATCCGAAACAAGAATCAAAAGCGGTTGGAGCGAAGGCTATAAATACAAGTCGAAGTCGAAGATTGAAAAGTTAGTTGCTAAGTTGAAAAATTAGCTGAATTACATCTACGCGATCGTAAAAAGCATACTGTGCAAATTAGCCGAGAGCTATTTCTTACTGTAACAAGTTTCAAACACTTTTCTGTGAGGAAGTAGTACAGATAGCCTGCAGAGGCTAAGTGTGAAAGAATACTGATTGTAAAGACCTAAAGAGGCTCATAAAGAATACTTGTAAAAGTTGAAGAGATAGTGAAATCTCAGAAAGAACTCTGAGGACTGGACGTAACCCACGGTTTGGGGTGAACCAGGATAAATCGATGTGTCAACTACTCTTACTCTATCTCTCTTTTAGATTCAAGTTTTATCATTACTTAGTTCGTAAACAAAGTTTTCAAAGTTTTGATTAATTGGAATCTATCGGAAGTTCTGTAAAAGAATTTTATTTCTAACAAACAATTTTAAAAGAAATTTTCAAAAAGGGGAATACACAATTCAACCCCCCCTTCTCGTGCATTCTTATATCGTTTTATAAGGTTTATATTAACGTGTGATTCACTTCAATCACATCATGCACCCTAAAACAAACTAACATCATCATCATCATCATCACCACCCAATCCAAAATCTCGCAATGAAGTGGAGTCTAGGGAAGTCTGATAGTATACAGCCTTAACCCTACATAGTAGAGAGGTTATTTTCGGTAGACCAACATGTAAATAAGACAATATAAGAATAATGCAAGTTACAGAAAAAAGTAAAAACTAGCACGAAAAATTTCCATGTAAATAAAAATACAATAAAAACATAAGTAAATGAAAATACAAGTAATAGGGAAATACCTGATGGAGTCCAGATATGCGAGTACTTGATAGGCTATAAAATCCAACCCTTCTCATCTCCAATTAAGTAACGAGACCTTCCTCTGAGACCCTAGCAGAATGATATCCTATTGCCTCCCCGCACCTGTCCTGTGAAGCCAAGTTTAATTCCCATAAACGTCGTCCAATACTTACCTTTATAAAGGGGGAGAGAGAGCGTTAAGTATGACTTCCTATGTGCTAATATGTGCATTGTGAAACATCATCACCTACTAACCACTATACTGTTTTGGCTAACTATAAAGGTTAATCCTTTACCCTTATCTGATCACGTCAAACTTTTTTATTACTAACTATTACCTTATTAAGGGCCAACTCTGGCATATCCTCCTTGATTACTTCCCGCCAATTCTTGTAAGGCCTCCCTCTTCTCCTCTTACAGTCACTAGGTGTTATTCCCTCACATTTTCGTATCGGAGCATCAGAGGGCCTCCTATGCATATGCCCATACCACCTAAGCCTTGTCTCTTTCAACTTGTCGACAAGGCTAGCTACCTGTAGTCTATCTCTCACCAATCGGTTCCGAACCTTATCTCTTTTAGTAATGTCACACATCCACCGAAGCATATACATTTCTGCTACCAATAATTGCCTTATATGCCTACGTTTGACAGGCCAACACTCTGCCCCATATAACATGGTTGGACAGATCACCATTTTATAAAACTTCCCCTTGAGTTCTAAAGGAATCTTTCTGTCAAATAAAACTCCTAACGCACTTCTCCATTTGGCCCATCCTGATTTGATACGATGTACTATATCAGCATTAATATTACTATCACTCTGAATGACAGACTCAAGATATTTAAAACTCGTCCTCTGTGGTATGACATCGGTATCAATTGCTACCGCCACCTTATGTATCATCTGGTTTCCTGAAAAGTTGCATTCTAAATACTCCATCTTAGACCTGCTCTGTTGGGACCCGATCTGGAGACCGGCGCCCCAACCGAAAAACGGTAGACGGAACGAATCACAAAGAGGCGGAATGAATAAACGATTGATCACAACATTAACGAATCGAAAGCCAACTTGGAAGCGAAGCATATAAACAAAGTCAAATCGAATTGGCTTGGAGACAACCAAACAAACGATCACGAATCACAAATCGAATCGATGCATTCGAACTGAAATACAAGTACCGACATCCGTGAACAAAATCTTAGAAATCACTGTCGCGTTGGAAACCTTAAGACATTCTAAATCCGGTATATATATTTTTTCTTTTTCTTTTCTTTCTTTCTTATTCCTTTCCTTTTCATTTCTTTCATAACCAAACTCAATCCAAAATACATTCACATACAATCGCACTATCCATGTGCAATACCATAACTCAATAGCCTTATCCAAATCTCAAACCACAATACCTTATCATACTCATAATCATATACGCATCCCATACATAACTTAAAGCAATGCATAATTCCGTAAATCCATACACCTTATACTCACTATATACACAATTTCATAAATCACGACTTTATACAAATCATAGTGGCATTTTCAAGCCTTATACATTACCCATAACCCTAAACCAAAGTACACAATACACAACAATTCTAGACTTCTCAAAGAACCGTTTAACTTACCAATAATACATTATAAACACATGCAAATAGAAATCTTCATTTTCTTTCACCCGATCTTCTTCTCATGACCTGTGGATGGGAATGAAGGGGGTGAGCTTATAGCTCGTGGGTAATAGTTTATAACAAATATATAAGCAAAATCCTTGAAATTCTTTTTCTTTTCTGGTCTTAGAAAATATTTCTTTGAAATCCGTAAAGCACATTTTTAAAAGGTTCTTTTCCTTCATTGTAGCTAAAATCTCCATTTGCAAAACATATGATTTTTAGGCTTTCAGCCATAAACCCATAAGTTTATAAAACATGAATGCATCAACTTGACAATTCATAGATGCAATGGCAATCACATAAGCAATGCACAACAACACATGGCTCGAGAGTTCCGTAAACATAACGGATAAACCGAAGTTTATACCGTAAACTATCCGAGTCTGATTTCTCAAGGATCTCGTTGCCTCAAGCGGGCAGCCGGGAGAAGGCTATAATTTTCCATACGTCGACGTGCACGTGACTATCCATCCGTAACTCTCTCGCCCACACAAAAGCATATAAGCAATGCTCAAGATCATTTATCAAAATGATATGCTTCCATTTTCTTTTCTTCTTTCCATTCAAATCATAATGCCATGGCACACTCCAATGGCATAACATTATCACATCAATAAACATATTCAGTCTCAATTCAACAATGTAATCAAGTATGGATCAACATCGAACAATGAATGCAAGTGATTTCTTTAAGACATAAATCAACGATGAGGTTCATAAAGCACATTATTCAATTTTATTTTATTTTATTTTATTATTATTTTATAAATCTTGTATTTTCTTAAAACATTCAAAACATTTTCATAACTTATTAAATTAATTTAAAATAACGAATTTAATAATTTCTAAATTTCTTAAATCCAAATCACTAAATAAATTTCAAAATCTTTCTTCCTTTCTCAATTCATTTTAAAACTCGTAACCCTTTTCCAAAATATTAAGAACAATAAAATTCAATACTTTCTCAATTTTTCAATCAATCTCCCAAATCAATTTAAGACAAGAAATTGGGCCTTTGTGTCATTTTCAAACTTGAAATTTTCTTAATTTATCAAACATTTAAAACTTGCATAAATTCTTAAAACAGTTCTAAAACCATTTCAAACACCTTTCAAAATCGTACTTTTCAACATTTAAATAAACCTTATTTTCTAAACAATTTCAAATGCATTTCGGAAATCACACTTTGTCAAACATTTTTATATACAAGTTTGGAAATCGTAAACTTTTCAAACACTTTTATAAACAATGTCGGAAATCATAATTTTTCAAATACTTTTTATAAACATTAGACATTTAGAAATCAAATCTTCCAACCACTTTTATAAACAACATTTTCTAACTAATTTCAAAGTATTCTAAATCATAAATTTTCAAACATATGCATAAACCATTTTCTAGACAATTTCAAAGCATTTTAGGAATCAAAACTTTCAAATATTTCCATAACAATATTTTCTATACACTTCAATTTATATGAAATCACAAGTTTTCAAACTTTTACATAAAACCATATTTTATAAAAGTTCTTAAAACTAATCGAAAATCATAATTTTCAAACCTTTATCATATTCAAGCTCAATATCATTTATTGAATGCTCTTTCTTTCAAATATACGAAATGCCATGGAATCTTTCGAGGCATAACACAAATGTATTTTGCAATTCATCAAAAGCTCATGTATGGAATCAATGATGTTTTTCAAATCATTCACACAATGATGCAACACTTATGATGCAATTGAAATCGAAAATCCTTTATTTAAAGAAAGCAAGTAGTGGCTTATAAATTCTATTATAAACAAGTACCCACCTCGATTCGATGCTAGAAAGTTGTTCCTAGCTCCAATTTGTCCATTGGTTCCTTCTTTCTTCCAATTTAACTTCACCTAAAACAATTTCACCCAAAATCAACATCATAAATAACTTAATCCTCAAATTGAACTTAGAAAACATAAATCCCTCATCTATTCAAGCTTTCTAAATTACAAATTTTCAAAAGCCCCAAATTCCAAATTTGGGCATAAACCCTAATTCTCAAAATCCCAAATTAAACCCATCATACTTAGCAATCATCAAAATTGACTTCATACTCAACAAACCCATACCATTTTCCATATTTCTAAACCATAAATCGAAGAACAGCTCAAAGCTCAACTCTTCTCTTACCTCAAACTTTTCACCATTTTCGGATTTCTTAGCTCATGTTGGAGCTCTCGTCATCCTCCACGTTTTTCCTTCATGAAGAAACATCAAAATCACACTTAAAACCCAGCAAAAATCGTGACCTAGCTTTTCTTCTTTTCCCATCCGAAACACTCTTCTTCTCTCTTCTCTCTTTTTTCTCTTCTGTTTTGCTCTTTTGTATTGTAGTTCACAAGGGAAGAACAACAACCCACTTGCTTTTATAGTGCCATGTCATTTATTGAACGAGGAATGACCCATATGCCCCTCCATTTAAGCCTATAAACTTAACCCTTTAAGTAAACTTCCAAAATTGCCCTTCCTTTTGCCTTAAAACTTTAGAGAAATGTCCCTCTATGTCTTACTTAATCCATCGCTTCAAAATCAGATCGATCGGAGCTCTATAGCTCAAGATATCTCAAAATATCAAGTCTCATTCTTCGGACTCGAGGCTGACCATTACACCTGACTTCCGACCCATATTTGAAAGGCTTAGAGGCTCCATTATCGATCGGCTCCTTCATAACATTTGTAGCCTCATCTCTCTAGTTTAATTCTCAAAAAGAATCAGCTCAATCCGAGCTCTAGTGATCGAGATATATCCAAAATATTGATCACTGTTCAGCCACAGCAACACTAGGACTGAACACTACACTGAACTTCCGACCTATATTTGGAAGTCTTAGAGGCTATATTATAGCTCGGCTCCTTCATAACATTTGTAGACCCATATCTTTATTTTAATTTCCAAAAAGAATCAGATCGATCGGAGCTCTACCGATCGAGATATATCCAAAATATTGAACACTGTTCAGCCATTATAACACCAAGACTGAACACTATACCAAAATTCCGACCTATATTTGAAAGTCTTAGAGGCCACATCATAGCTCGGCTCCTTCATAACATTTGTAGCCTCATGTCTCTATTTTAATTAGAAACAAGAATCAACTCAATCAGAGCTCTCCCGATCGAGATATGTCCAAAATACTGAACACTTTTCAAACTTTTACAACTGATCAGCTCACTTTGTTTCAATGCACCTTTTTCAATTTAATTCCAAAACTGATCAATCTAGTATGAAAAGATAGAAACATGTCTTAGGAATCCAACGCTTCAAAAATCAGGTCGATCGGATGTCGGACGAAGAAGTTATGGCCAAAACAAGCAAGAGAGGTTGGTCGGCTGAAAATCAATCGCAAAGGTCGCACAGCAGGTCGGTCGCCTGCACCAGGTCGGTCTCCCGCACCAGGTCGGTCTCCAGCACGGGCGCGCGCGGGTGGGCGATCAACCATGCGATCCAACCTCCAAATTTCAAACGTTCATATCTTTTGACTCCGAGCTCCAAATTAGGCACGGTTTGTTTAGTTGGAAAGCTAAGAGACAGCTCTACCATTTTCAAGAAGGACTCAAAGGCAAGTTTCGGACGAAGAAGGAATCAAAAGTTTACACAAAGATGACTGATCGATAATTTCTCAACAGTACCAAAACTTGCAAACATCATAACTTTTGATCCAGAACTCCAAATTTAGCAAATTTGGTGTCTATGGAAAGGTAAAAGAACCCTCTACAACCTTTATAAAGGTCTTAAGAATCAGATCGACCTCTAAATGGGTCAAAAACTCCACACAAAGCTGACTGGTCGATTAGCTTCACACTAAACAGCATCAGAACTTCTAAAAATCATAACTTTCTACTCCCTTGTCCAATATTTTCGTGCTTTATATCAATAGAAAGATAAAGACAAGCTCTAGAATGTTCATTAAGAACTCCAAAACAACTTCAACCTATATCTAAGTTGATTTTTCAATCGAAGTTTCTGCCCTGATATCCATCACCTACGCAATATCCAAATTTCACATTATCATACATCATTTTAAAGCTATTCAAATTCTCTATAACTTTCACGTAACTATTTACTCCAATTCAAACCACATCAGTACGGAAATCTCCTCAAAACACAACATATACAATCCTACACTTAGAGCATTTTCCAAAATCAAGGCAAAATACACTTAACTTTCAAAGATCATAACTTTCAATCCCGATATCGAAAAATAGCATACTTTATGGCTACGAAAAGCTCTCAACATAAGCTACAAATTTCATGTAGATCATTTTCTCAAAATCTGCCTAAATCAAAAGTCAACTCTTTACTCCAAAAAGTCAAACTTTCTAATTTCTTCAAAATTTTACACTTTCACTTTCTATTTCTTGATTTTCAACTTCCATTTCAATCAACTAATTCGTTTTGACTTTCATAACTCATACAACTGTACTAAATTTTCAAAGTCATCAAAATCAATCACTTCATTTCTCATCAATCTCCTTTAAATACAATAACATCTACAATACAATACCTATACAAACACACTCATTGAATCCCATTTTAATAATTCTAATTTCCATCAAAAGATCGGGGTCCAACATGCTCATTTTAAAAATTTTTGATTTTAATGTATCTCTCCAGCATTTTAACTTGGAATTGACCCCCTCCTTGGTCTCATCCACTGGGACAATATCATCTGCAAATAACATACACTAAGGTATCTCTCCATGAATATGTTTGGTAATTTCATCTAACACTAATGTGAACAACAAAGGGCTTAACATAGATCCTTGGTGGAGTCCAACACTAATAGAAAACGCTTTTGTGTCACCCCCTATCGTCCTTATGCTAATCAATGCTCCTTCGTACATATCCCTTTTTACTTTAATAAAGGTAATAGGAATGCCCTTTGCCTTCAAACACCTCCATAAGAGGTCTCTAGGAATCCGGTCATACACCTTCTCCAAATCAATAAAAACTATATGCAAATCCCGTTTTCATTCCTTGTAGCATTCCCTGAGTCTACGAAGTAGATGTATCGCTTCTATCGTGGACCTACCAGGCATAAATCCAAATTGATTGGCTGATACAGAAATAACTCTCCATATTCTCTTTTCAATTACCTTCTCCCACAGCTTCATGATATGACTTAAAAGTTTAATGCCTCTATAGTTGTGACATTATTGGATGTCCCCTTCGGCTTTGTATAAGGAGATCAACCTACTTAATCTCCATTCATCTAGCATTTTGGCTGACTCTAAGATCACATTAAAAAGTTGAACTAACCATTCAATACCGATAACTCCTAACCATTTCCATACTTCTATAGGGATCTCGTCCGGCCCTACGACCCTTCTACTCCCCATCCCTCTCAAAACCTTTGAAATTTCACCCCTCGTGATCCTTACCCAAACGCACCTATTAAGAACATGTCCTGTTGCGGCGAGTTCACCTAACTCTACGTTGCCCATTATCTCTTCGTTATATAGGCTATAAAAGTATCTCTACCATCTCCTCTTTATGGCTTGGGCCCCTGTGAGTACCTACCCTGCTTCATCACGTATACATCAAACTTGGGTGAAATCATTCTTTCCATATGCCCTATCTCATGCCAGCTTGAAAATCTTTTGTGCTCCCCTTACCGTATCCAAGTCCTTATACATAGTCTCATATGCTTCTCCTTTAACTACTGCGATAGTTTTCTTTGCCTTCTCTTTTGCTAATCTATATCTTACTCTGTTAATTTCCCTCTCCTCCTCTGTTGAACTAGCTAAAAGATCTTTAAAAGCTCTCTTTTTTTCCTTAACTACCCCCTGGACCTCAGTCGACCACCACCAAGCTTCCATCCACCCTCTTCCCTACCCTTTGGGTACCCATTTGGATACCCTTAGGTGTTTTGTGACAGTAGCACGCACTACAAAGGCTACACCCGCCCACATCAGATTTGCATCCCTACTCACAGACTATAGTGCATTAAACCGAACTTGCATCCTAAATTGTTCCACCTTGTCCCCTTTTAGCCTCCACCACTTAATTTTATGACACTGAGTGGTAAAAAACTGTGACCTCCATCCCTTAATTGCTAAATCCAAAACTAGCAATTTATGTTAAATCGATATGCATACAGTCAGCAGTACTTTGCAATCTTTGCAACATGATCTGGCACCTTTCCTGACAAGAAGATAATCTATTTGTGTCTAGGACATGCTACTCTGAAAAAGTTACCAAGTGTGTTTCGTTTTTCTTAAATATGGAATTAGCTATAACTAAATCATACGCTATGGCCATGTCAAATAAAGCAATCCCATTATCATTTCTAATGCCATATCCAAAGCTCCCATGAGCTCCTGTATATCCGTTAATACCAGCCCCTATATGCCCATTAAAATCACCTCCAAGGATGATCTGCTCTGTATCAGAGAATTGTAGCAACACCCCATCTAGTGCCTCCCAGAATAGATGTTTCTGTTGTACGTCTGAACCCGTTTGAATGCATACGCACAAATGACATTGAGAATTACATTGCTAAAAATAATTTTACCCACCATAATCCTATCATTTACCCTTGTAATCCCCACCACTCTGTTTATAAGTTCCATGATCACTAGGATATCGACCCCATTCTGCTTCTGCGTAGTTCCCAAGTACTATAGTTTGAAACCTCCTATCTGCTTTGCTTTAGCTCCTGACCACTTTGTCTCCTGAATGCAGGCTATTTGTGTTCTATATTTGTATAAAATGTCCACTAATTCTAAGGACTTACCCGTTAGGGCCCCAATGTTTGAAGAGTTGATTCTCATTTCGTCATCTTGCACTCACCGACCTGCTTGCACTAGTACCAACCGCTCGAATTAAAGACATCCCTCCTGCCTCGTTTCTACACTTGTTGCTTATGTCTCCTTAAAAAACTAGTGCTGATATTATCAACAACACTAAAAAGAATTAAAAATAAAAATAAAAAATATATAAATATATACTAAAATTTAAAAATTAATAATACTAAAAATTATAATAAAAACAATACCCACTAATAATACTAATAATACTTATAATAATAATAAAGACTAAAGCAATACCCAAAGACAATAAATATTTTAAAATAAATAAATAAATACATAAAATAAATAAATAAATAAACTAGTAATAATACTAAACTACTAATAATAATAAGACTAAAATAATACAAAAGGCAACGTTACTAATACTAAGAAAGCTCAATATATAAATAAATAAGCAAAAAAAGACAAAAAGCCAACCGATTGAAAGTAGAAGAGAAATTAACCCACGCTTGTGAGATTCTAAAGGAGAAAATGTCAGAATAATAATAATAATAATAATAATAATAATAATAATAATAATAATAATAATAATAATAATAATAATAATAATAATAATAATAATAATAATAATAATAAAGTAATATTAATAATATTAATATATAGAACTAAAAATATTCAAAAAATGAATAAATAATAAAATAGCAATAAAACTATGTTAAAAAATAATTAATTAGCCAACTAATAATGGGAGTTGCAGTAAAATTAGTGAGAAAACAAAAGACACTAAAAACGCTCGTTCTGATCAAGAGCTCTTGCTAAGGGGTTTTGCAAGTGGCAGGCAAAATGGTATCAGATTGGAGAGAAAAGATTCTAAAGAAGTAAACAAAATTTTATAGTAAAAACGCGTTATGACTAAAATTAGAAGCTTGTCTTATAAGGAGGACGCGTTGGCATGCGTAGGGCAGTAATGGTAGGTAGACAAGACTGATGAGAAATCCTATCCATTTTGAATACACAGGTAGAGGGAGTGGGTGGCACACGTATCCTAAGCGTAGATTTAGCAAAAATTCTAGTGTCAGAAAAGCGTTTCTGCAGAGGTTAAAAAAGCTTGCTTCCAAAAAAAAAGGAGATTGAAAACGGCTCCAGCCCAAGCTGTTTCAGTGATTATCCCAGAAGTTGAAGACACTTCTTTGCGCAGAGGGTGAAATCTAATAAGCTTTGGCGCATACTGGTAAATTATTACAAACTTCAACATGTCCTTTGCGACCAAGGAAACTAGTCCACTTAATCTAGGAAGTATTATAAGAATATCAATAAGGTATCGACGAATAACAAAGAAAAAAATAGATGGACGACTCCTATCTCCGAGTCTTGCTTATAAAAAGAAACTAGAAAAGGGGAAAAAAATGATGCCGACAACTTTCACAATTTTATTGATCTGAACTCTGAAGTACAACTCTGAAGTACCTTAAATTGCAGAGCATGATATCCAAAAGCCTAGACCACACAAACCTTGCTCGTGGATAGAGTCTTCTAGTATAAACTCTTGACTCTCTGAACAGATCTTCCATAGTTCCCACAAAAAGATTCAAGCTTCAAAGAGGAGGAACATAGAGAGTCAAAGGAACTGTAAAGAAAGCTACCGTAAAGAACAGCTGCAACATAATCCAAACAACCAAACCACAACCCATGAGGATAGATATCACCGTAAGTGACCTTCCAAGTGAAGAACCTATAGGGGTTGTCACTATTTGCGCAATGAGCAAGATACATTACAAAAAAGAACAAAGAACACGTATAGAAGTCACTCATCTCGTTAAACCTTCTCCCTTACCCAAGTAGATAAAAAAGTTTTGATGAATGTTAAAGCAAGGAGAAACTCTTTAGATCTACAATGCAAAACACTTTTTAAGGCTGCACTAGTAGATATAAAGATATGAAAAGGATACAACACACATCTTTCCTCATACTTGACAACAGATTGTCTCAATGTGAGAAGCGCAATCAATAATACAAAAGGTGAGAATAACATACAATAAAAAGAAACAGAAAGATATAATTTAAAAGATAAAGGGTTGGAACATAAAACTATCATGGTGATGGAGGTGGTAGTTGAACACCTTGAGACTCTAAGTATCTGTGAATGCGTCGGATGTCTCAGCTCTAGTGTTTTTATTCTCTGACCATCTCTTTCATCCTCCTTGCATTTTCTGCAAGTGGTTTGTTAGTGTCTAAGATTGTGGTGAGTACCTTCTCCTAACCAGCTTATTCTTCTTCCTCTTCAAATTCTTCACTTATGGACTCCTCCACTCATTATTGTCGTAGTGCCGAACTGAAACTAACTTTTTTGTCATATTTTTGACATGAGATTTATAGTTAACATTTCAGAGTCTAATACCATGGCCTCCACAATCTCAACTCTAGCTAAGTGATGTGTATTAAAGAACTTAGGGGGACAAACAGTTAGCCCTTAACAATCGACACTATAATAAGCAACAATAGCTGCAACCAAGTAACTCATGCCAAGCTTATTACTTCTCTTTTTTGAAGTGGCAATAAGAGTGTTAAAAATATAGACTGTGGTACATACCTGGATGTTGTGATCTATACACCACAGAATGAATTTTTTTTAATTGAACATTTGTTACTTTCGCTCTTGTTAAACACAAGTTGACATATGAATTTGTTTTATAGCCAATGTTCATGGCTCCTGATAATATTGTTGTAGGCATTATTGGTATTGAAGTCATTCACCCAGTTAGCTATGCCCAATATCTCTTGACACTAAATTCATCATGTTGATTCACAATAGTCAATTCTGGGAATCCACCAATCTCACACAACATTTCATAATTAAGTACATACAGTTGACCTCGCAACTGAAACCATAATTATAAACGATCTAGAAGGGGGGTTGAATAGATCTTTAAGCTTTTTGAAAAATTCTACAATAAAATCAAGGAATTAATACACACAAAACAATTTAATCAAATTAAATTGTAAAGAGTAGGGAAGAAGAGCAAACACTATTTTTATAGAGGTTCGGTGCTAAGACCTACGTCCTCTACCTAAACTCCCACTTAGAATTTGGCAAACCACTTTACTGCACTCTTTTTAGTTTAGTGTGAACTCTTACAACACCACTTGATTTCCGGCTCAAGCTACCTTTACAACTGATTTGTTTTCCGGCACAAATCCTACCAACACCACTTGATTTCTGGCTCAAGCTACCTTTACAAATGATTTGTCTTCCGGCACAAATCCTACCAATACCACTTGATTTCCGGCTCAAGCTACCTTTACAATTGATTTGTCTTCCGGCATAAATCCTACCTCACAAGTGATCTTTTCACTAGTCACTCAAATTGTAAGAGAAATGAGATATAAATGAAAGAACAAGTACTCAATACAATTGTGTAACAAGATAAGAACAATAATGAGCAATTTTGGAGCAATAGAAGAGTATTTTCACTTGTAGAACTTAAGCCCTTTCTCCTTTGATCATCCACTCTTATATTTAGAAGAAAATAGTTGTTGGAACATATTCTAGCCGTTGCATAATTGATATGATCGTTCATTGATATTCTCCTTTCCATTTGTGGCTAATTGACTTTGTCAGAATCAGTTTGTTGTACTCATAATTCGACTTGTCGTGGAGTGTAAGTCGACTTATATCAACGTTTTTCGTAAAATTTTATCTCCGCTCTTCTATAAGTCGACTTATGCTATGTAAGTCAACTTTTGTCCTTCGATAAGTCGACTTATGTACTATTAGTCGACTTGTGTTGACATATCTTCATATGTTAGTCGACTTATGATGTTCTAGTCGACTTATGCTGTTCGGATCTTGATGTATAAGTCGTCTTATGATGTGCAAGTCGACTTATGTTGGCTTCAACGATAATATCCAACCAAATCTTCTATAATCCTCATTATTAATGTCTCTTTCACTTATAAGGAAACTTCAATCTTGATTCTTCAATGATTTATGTCTTGCCCATTCAAGATTGATGAAGATTATTTCCTTCTTGATTTCACCATGATTTATGTCTTGCCCATTCAAGATTGATGAAGATTATTTCCTTCTTGATTTCACCATGATTTATGTCTTGCCCATTCAAGATTGATGTAAGCTTGATGTATTTGAATCTAAATCACCTGAAATAATTTCTTAACCAATTCTATATATTTTATTATTATCAAAACATAAGTGAGATTTAATTTGTCAACCACCATTGGTCCAACAATAATTTCTTAGGGTTACTAGGGTCAAAGTGGAGGGTGGTAAAAAGTTCAACAACGAGTTCTTCATAAATAACAAATGAGAAATGCAAGAATTAATCCAATTGAATTCTACTAGCTAGGTTTTCCAACTTCTCTCTCAAACCTAATCTTTCTAAAATATCCAAGTCAAAGTATCTCGGCACTATAATGTCTTTAGGACTAAGAGTATGAAAACAGTTACCTTCCGCTTCTAAGCAAATTGGAAAAGGTGCTTCGTAATCCTCTACCTGGTTCCATTATCCACGCCCCGACACTTGGATTTTTCCTTTCGGTTGTGCACGTTTAACCATCTGCTTAATTCGCAGCCCCATTGGTTCAAGAGTTGTGAAGAGATCGAAGAGAATTGAAAACTTAAGGATGGTTAGAGAGAAGTGAGAGGATAGTGAGGTTTTGAGTTTAGAGAGTCTGTGTGAAAATGAAATATGTAGGAAAAATAAGGTGGAATGTAAATATATAGGTTAGGAAGGGGCTAGGTAAATTAGAAAAATTTTAGTGAAAAATGCATATACCTCTTCCACCCTCATGGCCTGTAAAAAACAATTTCTTCAATTCTTCGATTTTTATGTCATTTCTTCCTTCCACTTTTGTGATCCTTCCTTAACTTCCTATTTGCATCATTACCTTATTGTGCTTACCTTCCATATTATCCCTTTTCTAAATGATTCTCTTTCTTTTTCAAGATATTTATTGGAATCAAAACACACAAACAACAGAATTCAAAACTACATAACACCAAAGACGAAATAACAAGCAATAAAAAACTATAGGTTGCCTGCCATGCAATGCTTCTTTTACCCTCAGTAGCTCAATATGAAATTTTACCTTATGGTGGTCTAAAAGAGTCCGTCAATGGTGGTGCAGTCATAGATCTCATAAAAGAGTCCGTCAATGCATACTACCACCTTTCTTTTTCCGATTTTTCCTTCGCCTTTTCCTTCAAGATCTTTCCTTTTTAGGTGAGCCCTTGCGATCATTAGTATTCTCTATTTCTCTACAATTTTCGGTTCGCTTAATGACATTCATAGGTTAGAGAGAACTTTTTGCATTCTTAGATATTGTGAAGGATATTTGCTCATCACCTACTCTCAAGGTTAGTTCATCCCCATCAACATTGATAATTGATCGAGTAGTGGCCAAAAATGGCCATCCAAGGATCGTTAGTGTCCTCCTCTATGTCTAAATACAAAGAAGTCTATGGGGAAGGTAAATTTACCAACCTTAACTTGAACATCTTTCATAACACCTCTTGGTTGATGAATTGAGTTATTCACTGTCTTTACACACATCTTAGTGGGTATTATCTCTCCTATCCCCAATCTTTGACATAAAGAATACGACATCATATTTATGCTAGCCCCCAAGTCAACAAATGCCTTATCTATTTTAACACCTCCAATAATGCAGGGGATGTAGAAATTTCCTAGATCTTCCTTCTTCCGTGGGGGTGTCAATGCCACCTCATTTTCCACCCACTTTCTGATAGATTCCATTATGGTGAGTCGTGTCTTCAACTACTCTATAATTTCTATAACCTCATTTAGTTTAGTTTCTTTGGATTTCCTCATTGCATTGATTGGATATGGAATCGGATGCTGGTATTTCTTTATTTCAGACAGGTTATACTTAGTTATTAGTGAGCTTTCTTTGTTTTTCTGCTCTTTTGTTTTCTTTTTGTCCTTGACTGGATTTGACTTTTGTTGCACTAGAATGGGGTATAGAATTGAAGGTTGAGGCAGGACATAATTGATTTGAACGGAACATTCGTTGGTCTTCTGCTTTTCTTCCTACCTATCATCTTTAACCTTATTGGCCTTTTCTTCAGTAATCTAGGTTATCACCATTATTCTTTCCTTAGGGTTCACCTCAGTGTTGCTAGGAAGGGTTCCCGCACTTTGGGTTGATAATGCATTAGCTAACTGACTTATTTGAACTTCCAGGTTGTGTATGAAAGTGGCATAATTATTTGTTAATTATTTGAATTTGCCTTCAAGCCTCTTATGATCATTTTTCATGCCTCCAATTTTGTCTGAAATCTTATCTAATTTAGCGAATTCAGTTTTTTCTACTGGAATACTTGAGGCCCCTGAGGTTTGAACTGGCCTCCTGCATTGTTCAACCATGAGAAATTTGGGTGATTTATCCACCCAAGTTTGTAATTGTTAGAGTGAGGATTGTTTCCTCCACTTTTACCGAACTGTGCTCCCATATAATTCACCTGTTTTGGTTCATGACCTTTCATCACGAAATAGTCAATGTTATCGTGGTCTAATTGCCCATACAACTCGCACTTTAGTTGAACAACTTTCATAAAAGCTGAGGAAAAGGCCTTCATATGGTTTATCTGTCGAGTTAGATTGTTAATTTTAGCTTGCATTTTTTGTCATTTTCTCGACAACTATAATTCCTTTATGATCTCGAAAAGTTGCGAGATGTCTACTTTGCTCATTTGTACACAAGTAGTTGTTGCTCACCATCTCCTTTAATAACTCCTCAACTTCATCCACAGTCTTGCGCATAAGGGAACCTTCCGATGCTGCGTCTATTGTGCCTCTTGTGGGTGGGTTTACCTCATTGTAAAATGTGTATAGGAGGAACTCCTTTGGTAGGTTATGATGTGGGGACCTCCTTTACAAATCATTGTATCGCTCCCACGTATCATAGATCGATTCCCTATCACCCTACTAGAAGTTAGTAATTTCTTTGATGATTTTGACTATCTTGATAAGGGGAAAGTATTTGTCTAAAAAAACACGCACCAATTGATCCTATGTTGTCACATTGGAAAGGATAAGTGAGTGATATCATGCTTTGGTTCTATCTCTTAATGTAAAGGGGAACAACCTCATCCTAACTACGTCTTCCGACATTTGATGATGTCGGAAGGTATCACATATCTCAAGGAAGTTTACGATATGCGCATTTAGGTCCTCGTTGATCAGTCCATATAATTGAACACTTTGTTGCAGCATGTTAAGTAGAGCAGGTTTAATTTCAAATGAAGCTACTTGAACCGTTTTCCTAATGACACCTTTATTTGTTGCATTAAATCATGACCTCATAAAATCTATGAGGGTCCTTGGTTGCCTCCTTGATAGAACTCTTATCGTTACCCTTTGGCCATGGTTGTTTCCATAGTTTCTTTTTCACGCCGAGCTCAACGAATGGCACGTTCTAAATAGACGATGTTAAGCTATAACGTTTCAACTATTTGATTTAAACTTTTAGTAACTCTTGTATTCATGCAAGTGCATGGACACAAAAGGGTAAACATGCCTTAACAATTAAATTAAACTAATCTAACGCCTCCCTGACAATGGCACGAAAAGCTTTGTTGATTGCAAAATGCTAAGTTTTAATCTAATTAAAACCATTAACTACTGCTAGTGCATGGGGCGTGAATTGTAGTAAAAGAAGGGTCGATTCGACGAGGAGATGTGAACTAATCTAATCATAAGTTCTCTAAAGCTTAGAAAATTAACAAAATGAAAATAAAAATAGAACAGAAAAGTAAACACAAGAATATGATAGTCGAAATTTAACTTGTAAAAATACACGAAACGAAATTAAGTTGAGCAACAAAAAATTCACAATTGAGAATCAACCAAGAGAATTAACTAATTATGAAGGAAGGGATTTATTTTATCATCAATGCTAATCTAGTCACTTATATGTTAAAATAATGTCAGTTATGGACTATCGAGAGGTGGATTACTCTCTCTCGAGTTATAATCACCAAGCCCTAATTGATAATCCCTAATTAAGTCAAGTAACTGGAAATGTAATCTCTTAATTAACGTTCAGTCCACAACCTAATTAGTTCTTAAGTGTTCCAATAAAAAACTAGGTCCTCACACGGGATCTCTTTTCATACAAATTAGCAATTTGATTAATCACATGGTCTATTGAGTCGCCTAACTCTCATTAATCTAACCTAATCATTTTTTATTTGGCTCACCCTCTCAGTTTATTGACAAAACATGCAAATACCATAATTAATCACAACACCCAATCAATCAACACAAAAGATAACTAAATTAACATTGAATCAATTCAAAATCCTTAAAGAAAAGTTAGACCATCATTAACAATCTAAAAGTCATAATCATCATTCTCATATTCATCTTAACATTCAAACTAAAAAATATAAGATGAAAATAAACGATCACTTGAAAGGGATCGAATGACTCAAGAAAGGCAACAATTGTAAAGACCTGTTTCCTCTCTCCTCCTCTTCCTCTTCTCTCTTCTTCCTTCTCTCTCTTGGAGTCTCCCAAATGTGGCAAAATGTAAAGCTCCTTTAGGATTACATCATTAAACCTTTTATAGTCTGTCATTTAGGGTAATCCTAGGGTCTTTTTTGGCGTCTAAAAAGACCAATAAATCCCTCGAAAACTTAAAATCAAAAGGTAATTTGCATCTGTCTGCACACAGGCCACGATTGTGGCCTCTTATTTGGCTTTCTGTCATGATCATGGCAGACTGGCCACCATGCGGCCCTTTCTTCATGCTTCTGTCATGATCATGACACATTAGCCATGATCGTGGCCCTCTATCTTGGTACAGGCCTCTTCCGAAACTCTTCCGTTATTTGAAATTTTTCCTAAAATACTAGTAAACACATCAAAACACCTCAAACATATAAAATTGAAGCTCAAACTCATGCTCTAACCTACAAAACATTCAAAACACAAATATTAACTAAATAACAAAATCATAAAGTAAATATGCACTAAACATTAAATTTAACTACTAAACACATCCTTACTACCAACTAAATCATTACAAAATTTACAACTATCACCTGCCAACATAAAATTCACACTAAACCAATCGTCTAAATCTTTTACATTATTAATAGGTTGTTTTATTGTCCCATCAAGAAAACCAAGTTTCTGTTTTGCTCGAAAGACATTTTTCATGGTTGTAGCCCATTCACGATAATTTGACTCACCTCTGAGTGGCCTCACACACATTCAAGTCAAATATGTCTAAATTATGCAAGAAATAAGGAGACAATTGGCAGTTAATTTCTATCGTTGCTCCTCTTTTATGTTGCCATCCCCACCGATCATTTGGTAAGTGTTCTCCCCTTCCTTTGATATCGTGTTTAGCTCATTATGTAATTTTGTTTTTCTTTTACATGACAAGAATTAAGGGATAATGTATCTTCCTTCATTAACGGAGGAATAGAAGTTATAATACAGCAAAGTGTTTGTGAATAAGAAGGAAACTATTACCTTAATAATATCCCAAAATATCTCTATCTAAATATATAAAACCAAAAGATATACATTAGAGATACATATAAATATAAGAGATACATATAAATATACACATATACGTTATGTAATATACCGTATCATTTTCGTTCTCTGTGACATTAAAAAAGTTTGATGACCATCATTTAATGATTATTAGTAATTAATTAATTAATATTATAAAAAATTATTATGAATTTATTAATAGCCAATAATAAAAAATATGTTATTTCATTGCTTTTTATAGGAAGAAATCAGGAATGCAACTTTATCCAATAACTTGGATGCATTTTTATCATCCTGGGCCTCCTCCGAGAGAGATTGGGTCCACTCCTGGAAGTTGTGGAGGCTGCCTGTGAAGTCTGTGAAGAGCCCATCCACTCCTATTTTGTTAATCCAGTAACTAAATTCCTGATATGGGTCTTGATGAAAGTCGAAGTGTAAGAATCTGTTCTCATTTCGGAAAGTGTAAGGGTGCACCTGCATTTGGAACACAAGTAGAAGTTAAGAAGTTCAACAACTATTGTTTTAGTGGAAATAAAGCAATATAAAAAAAGAAATCTCAGTTAAATTCATAAACTGCTAGGAATGGAGTTTGAGGCCATTTAGTACTCAAGTTTACACAAGTTTGATGGTAACCAGGAGAGACACGGAAGGTAACAGTATAGAGCAAACTGCATCAACTCAGAATCAGGTGAAATTTCAAGTAAACACCAAAATATACTCGTATCTCAAGTTCACACCAGTTTGATGGTAACCACGAGAGACACGGAAGGTAACAGTATAGAGCAAACTGCATCAACTCAGAATGAGGTGAAATTTCTAGTAAACACCAAAATATACTCGTATCTCAAGTTCACACCAGTTTGATGGTAACCACGAGAGACACGGAAGGTAACAGTCAGTGACGAAGCCAAGAATTTAAAAGAGGAAGGCCCAAATATGTAATTTTTTTTAATTTTGGGGAGCCCAGTGTACCATTAAACCCCAAATAACTTATATATATATATATATATATATAATTTTTTAAGATTTTGCGGGGCCCAGTGGTGCAATGGGCCCCAAGTGGCTCCGTCTCTGGTAACAGTATAAAGCAAACTACATCAACTCATAATCATGTGAAATTTCAAGTAAACACCAAAATATACTCGCATCATGCATCCTCCTGATTCCAACATAGGATTAGACATGTCAGAAAGAATTAAGAAAACCACTGTCGAGCATTTAGTAAGGATTTCTCGAAAATAACTTTCGTCATAGATACTTTCATAGCAGAATCTCCAAGCTGTACCTGAAGCTAATTTTACTTTCAGAATGACATAGGTGAATTTATCACTTTAATATAAGTTTGTTTAATAAAGGAAGTTTCAGTCTATATTTTGATCATAATAGAACATAACTTTTACTAATGTAATGATTAGGAGAAACAAAATCAAATAATTCAAGCATATAAATCAATTTATCCAAAAGATGTATCACAGAGTGAAGTATCAAGTAATCTTTGAGGTCAAAAAAAGAACAATCAAGAAAGTTCATCAAGCTGATTGGACCAAAATTATGGAAGATTCAAGACCTTCACTGTGTAAAGTACTATTTAACCTTTCGTCTACCCTTGTCTTAACATTTCATTTCAATCACAATGCACCTAACAACAACAACAACAATACTCAGTAAAAATCCCGCTAACACCTAATTCTTATGAATTAAGATTTTAATTTTTAAATAAAAACCTCTTAATGTCTAAAAACAAAATTTGAGAAACTTTGACAATGAATAAAGTCTAGTTATTATAAAAAAGGCGTGTTTTAAATACTTTTGAAAAACTTGAGTATTGAAGATTGACAAATATAAAAAAGTAGAACGTTGCATTGATAATAGAACATATTAAAAATCAACAATTTTTATAAATGCGTATTAATTCTATATGTTTTAAAATCAAATGTTGAAATAATGAAATGAAAGAAACAAAGTTATGGTTCTATGTTATGTGGCATAGTGATAATAGGCTGATATGGCATGCATACTGGCCACATTACATTAGAACTTATTTGTAAACTTTCTGTGAAAAATCAAGTAGTTTTGGATGTTGTATGCTCTTCCCAACTTATCCTAAGAGAATAAAAAGCATTGGACAGAGAAGAAAAATACCTGTAAGTCATGGGCATGTGCTTTGGAAACGAGATCTGTAGGTGTTTGCAGATAATTATCCACTACAGGAACAACTGTGTCCTTCCAGGGACCTATGCCAACCACGTAATCCTTGATGTAATCAAAATAAGCATCAGAAGTGATTTCCCAATATGACTGCAAAATCGCCAACAAAACATTCAACAACATTAAAAACTTGATCCAGACGTCACTTCTGCTACGAGAAAGCAATATATCTGATAACAAGAAGGAGTTGTATGCCACCTCAATGCAGGAAAAAAGAAAGTAATTAACAGGCTCATGAAATATTGATCAACATAAATTATGGTGTGCATAAGCATCCCTTTGATCTAGATACAGTATGTAACTCAATAAGTTCATCAGAATGTAAAAATCAAAAGCTTCAGGATCATAATGCTTTAAAGAACTAGGGATAAACAACCCTTTCTGAATAAAATCGATATTTGTAGCAGTTACAGATCATCCACTTGTTAACCTATATAGATGGTCTATATAGATGGTCTAAATTGGATAAACGTGAACCTGATTAGTGTCTTGAGTGGGGACAGTAACATCATCGATCAATAAGATTTTGGGCATGTCTGTCATATTTGATACATACACCAGTGAAGTTGGGGCGAAAGATTGGATGAACACAGGCTGTTTCAGCCAATCTTTGGACAAATATGAACCTTTATATCCATACTTTTTCAGTGTCTCCACAAACCTGTCCTCGAATTGCTTACCACCAGGCCATTTGACCTATTGTACACAATTCAAACATATAAATGCTAAAGTCAATTTATCCGCAATTCATCAAATTTTATCAGATAGAAAATGCTTCTAATTCTAGAGGTTGTCATGGAAAATGGATAGAGTTCAAAGAGATCAACTCCTATACTTGTACCAAAAAAATTAACCATTTGAGGTCTAAAACTGCTGTGATCAGGGAACAGTGATGCTATAGGGAAAGAAAATGTTGTAATTTCAATCAGAAACAGATATCTAACAACTATATGGCCCTTTCCAGGGAGAAGTTCCTTACATGTTGGTTGATAAATACTGGATTTTTAATCTCTGGATATATTCCAACAACTCGTGGTGCATCCAGTGCAATTGATATGAATTCTTCAAAAGTTATAATAGGAAATTTTCCTGATGGACACACAATACAATAAAATTCAGTTTCTATTGTGTCCATATGCTGCAAAAAATGTTGAATTTCTATATTATCACTTAAACCGTAGAGCAAGTATCTAGTAACAGTTATTACAATCACAAACATAAGAAAGTAGGCAAGAGTAAAAGACAAAAGGAAAAGAGGTTACAGGTGAAAACCACTAAGTAACTGCATACAGCTAAACGTTTCTCCAATAACTAATTAGACTATTAAGTGTTTCATCAAGGACATAATTTTCTTGGTTCAGAAAAGCTTAATATTTACTGTTATTCCATCAGAAAATCTTACCTTATGGTGGCATTCTGTCAGAAGCAAATATTGCCAACTTTTCACAAGCAATAATTTTCAACCAACAAAATGCTCAAGAACTACTTAGGCCTGTCTTCTTTGACCATTTCCTTTCACACATTATCATTACATTTTCCCCTACCTGGACTCAGATATTTATCAATTTGTAATACTTTGAACTCAAACCAATTACTGTACATTAAGTCTTTTTTAATATGATTATCAGAAGCAAGTCCATCCATCTCTCCAGATCCTCCCCCTGAAAACTTGTTTCCCATTCAAGACTTGTAATTCTCATATCTTTCAGCTTCCTAACAAAAGGAAGTGGGAACAGTGAAGGGAAAGGTATTTTCCATCAGGGAACTTGCCTTTGAAGTCTTGAAGGAGTTTATCTGACATTGAGGCCTTCGGAACCAGTGGCATATCAACCACAGGGTCTTCTTATAAGGATTTAGAATAATTATGGTAAGATCATGCAATCATTGCCATCACTAAAATCATGCTGTTGACACTACAATAGACATACAATTTTCCTGTCATTAGCATCAGCTATCTCTTAACTACATAACAGATACTGGAAAATATCTCCAAGCCACATTGTGTTATTAAAGTTAACTGTTACTTAACAAAATGCATATGTATTTAACTGAAAAAAGCAAGTAACCATTATATTGTTGATCCCGAAAACTGTATCGCTGCTTCACCCGCAATCGCTTCAATTCTTTCAGGGTGAAATCAACTGCATATAATTGGAATAAATTATTTTCTCCCCCTGGTCCAAATCTTAGTAATAGAAACTAGCTTGCTGAAGGTAAAAAAGAACCTAAAAAGCCACATTTGTGCAGACACATGCAGATACTTAATTTCTAACAGTTTTGGGTGGTTGTGTATGGATGGTAAAGTAGAAACATGAGTTTTATTGGCTGCAAGTAGTTTAGACTCTCTACCAGTGAAAAATCCAGTGGTGTTAACCCCTTGAACCTCATAGGTCCTTTTACGATTTTGAAACTCCTTGTGGTTTCCAATGTCGGTTGTATCATCAAGGGTAACATCATGAAAGCATATAAGAACGCCATCTTTAGAGGATAAGATGTCTGTTTCAATGAAATCTGTTCCCTCATCTATGGCCCTCTGCAAATAGCATACCAAGTGACACGATTACAAAGGAAAATGCTTAGCAAGTGTAAAAGCAAAAGTGGAAGAAAACTATATACGAATTGAATAACTTGAACACCATATATTGTTAGGAAAGAGAAAAAAAGTAAGCAATATGGTATGCTAGCTAGAGTAGACTGACTAGCAGGAAAGTAATGCTATGGATTTGAAATTTTAAGAAAATTTATTTCTTTTCTGCTTGTCATCCAGCAGAAATTTACCAACTTATTTAGTTGTACAAGTGAGCGATGAGTTTTCTTTGTTTTTTTGTTCCTTGTGACTGTAGGGACCATTCCAATTGTATACATCTGAGTGGCAATTGGGTGTGCTGAACGAAATTTACCGATTTCTTACAGCAAGCATATCAACATTATAGGGAAAAGTACTATCGGACTTGCATAATCTACAAGCCCATACGTACCATATATGCAGCAGCAGTTTCTTCAGGAATCTCTCCATTTGATCCTCGATGTGCAATATTGTATGGGCGGGATGTTTGTACAGGCTGTCTACAATCATTCCTTACTTTGCTAGGAAGTGGGTAGATTGGCCTTGCAACACACACTACTGCTAAAGACAGGCATATGATTGGAACTATGTCTGCCATTTGTCGTAGTACAGAAAAACGCATCAGATTTATATTCTCTTAATAGTTATGAAGAAAGACCAGAATATACAATTAGAAATGATGAGATTACATGATTCTCTTTCACATTAATCAGCACATAAACTACATACAGAGTCGAATATAAATCTTAGTGTGGTGAGTGCCAATTGAATAAAAAGAAGCTTGATCTCATTAAATGATAGTGGCAAGATACTAATATAGAAATTGGCGAGTTGGAAGAAGTTTGGGGATAGGGGCTTTGACGATTACAATCACTTGTACGTACACAAAGATTAGTAGTCCTGGCCAATGGGAATGCTATTAGCATACATAGTCATAAAGTGAAGAACCCAAAATCTGACAGTTTCTATTTTCACAACAGAAGGTTTATCCACGCACAGCAGATGCAAGTAGCTCACGTGACAATTTCATATCAGAATTCTCTTACATTATCACCTACAGGTTCCAGAAAGATCGCAAATTTTCCAACAAACCAATAGGGAAACAGAAAAGCATATGAACATGCAGGGGAAAACGAAGAAACTCAAAAACAACAAAAGGAAATGAAAGGAAAGGAAGGAACTTGATCAAGACCACCCAAAGTGTCAACCATCCCAGGAGCTGAAATAAACCTACAAACTAAAAGAACACAGTTTGATAACTCACATGTTGAAGCCATGATCTTCGCTTAGCTTCTCTTATCTTAGGACATACTCCGTCTCTCTCGCTTTCCCTCTATAGGATCTTATGTATGTGGAAGTGGAAGTGCCCAAATCCAAGCTGGCCCATTACTAACTTTTTCCTTTCAGTAGTCTATGCAGTTGTAATCTCAGTTGGAGTTGCAGCTTATGCTGTGTTCGGAGAACTATTTGCCTTGGATATTTGTTACGAATGTAAGAATATTCCCTGGAAATATTCTTGTTTATAGTAAATTGCCAATCATATGCCCAGTAAGTCAGATCAACCATTGACAAGAAACAGAGTAGTGACGTGTTCGGAAACGATTCAGGTGGTCGAGAATAAATGTATTTTTAGGAAAGACTGGTAGGCAAAACAAAGCTTGTAGTTGACGATTCTTTCGTTGACTTATGAATCAGACAAGTTTTACAGGCTTACGTGAGCTCGTGTAAGTTTACGAGTCGAAGCAAAAAAAATTAAAAAAACAAATGTTTCTCGCTATTTCCTTTTATATATATATATATAAAAAGAAAATCAGTGTTACAAATTACATGATAATTTTAGGGTGACAAGCCCTCGACTCATCTTCTAAGTAGATAGATAAGCAACCTCTTGCTTTCTCTATAAATATGACGAATTATAACAACCCAATTATGGGTAAATAATTCATCAATGCCTAACATTAAAGGATGAAGAGACGTAGCTTGCGTTGTCGGGGATGAAAGCATATTGGTCACTGTACTTAAATCCACTTCTAATTCTATATGTCGATACCCCAAGTTCCACGCCAGGTTGAGACCTATGAGCATACCACAAAGTTTAGTTGTTAAAGTGGAGCACCATCTAATGTTTTGCACAAATCCTCCCAACCAAGTGCTCGAACTATCCCGCAGCAAGCCACTTGCTCTGGTCGAAAAGCGCGAGCTTTTGTTGGCGCCATCCGTATTTACTTTTACCCAACCCTGAGAAGGTTTGCTCCAACCTATGAGTTGTTTCCGTCGAGTGCGATTGCCCATCTTAGTTCTTTGTTGTCAAACTGTTGCCATATGAATGTGGTGAACATATTCCAAGACCTGATGATTTGGAGAAATCGGCCAAGAAAAATGCTCGTCGAAAAGGGTCTTATTTCACCAGGACCAAAGAAACTGGCATGTTGTGTCAACGATAATCTCCCAATCGAAACCCCCAGCCAATCGATGTGTGTGCAGGTTCTTTATGAGCCACTCCTTGTTGGTCATGGTAAAAAACTTCGAGGAGATAACTTGAGGGGGGAACCCATTCCAAAAGTTGCGGCTTTGGAGCAGTCCTGCACTACATAAAGAGCGGATTCTTCGAAATGGCAATAGTAGCAAGCAGCATCCGAAGTGAATTTTCTATAGGCTCGTTGTTGATTAGTGAGTAATTTATCGTGAAAGAGGAGCCAAAGAAATGTTTGGATTCACTGCGGGCCCTGTCATTGTCATATAGACCTCCAGAATGCATCGGTCATAGCTTCTTCGTGGTTCATTATTATGGAGTAAGCTAATACAGTCGTGAATTGTCCGTTATCCGATCGGCCCAAATAAGCTTATCTGGCCTTAAGTAATGCTTAGACGGAAGGATACCTGCTATAGCCATGCAGATCGGAGGTGGGAGTAGGTGTTGGAAGGCCTTCCATTTCCAGTTATCCGTAGTATCTATAAAATATTGTACCCAGTGATCAATAATTTATGGAGAAATCAGCGTCATTGTATAAGATATGAGAGGCCCTCAGTCTTCAACCCATGAATCGAGCCACAATCGAATTCGGGAGTCGTCACAGATCATCCATTTCATGCCTTGCCTAACATGATGCCAAGTAGCTTTAATACTCCTCTAGATCATCGATCCATCTATTGCATTAAAGAAAAGGGGAAGATTATTAGTATAAAAAATATACTTAGCCGAGAGAATTTGAACCCATAAAGCATTTGGTTTAGAAACCATAGACCACCCTAGCTTTGCAAGTAAGGCATCATTGGTTTCCCTTATTTTACGAATTCTAAGTTTCCCCATCTCTTTTGGTAGACACACTGCTTCCCAATTGACCAAGCTAGTCTTCTTGTTGTCGGGTGTCGTAACCCACAGGAATTGTCACATTATTTTCTCCAAATTGTCACAAAGTTGGCACGGCAGGCGGACCATCTTTATTGTGTAGCTTGGGAGTGCTGCAATGACAGATTGAGTCAATGTGATTCTGCCAACGAGTGATAAAAGATTAGCCGTCCACCCTAAGAGTTGTTGTTGAACCTTATCCAGGATATGCTGGTAGGTTCTTTTACTAACTTACTCATGTAAAAGAGGCACTCTTAAGTATCGTCCTAAATTGTTTGTCTGTCTGAAGCCTAAAGCCCCACTTAGATAATAAGGTTACAGGGTCGGAATGTTCCTAGAGAAAAAACACCAAGATTTGTCTTGACTAACCCGTTGACCAAAAGTTGAGCAGAAGATACTTAACATATATCGTATTTCTTTCACTTGTTCTATAGAAGCTTCAGCAAACAGAATAAGATCATTTGCAAAGAATAAATGAGATATAGGGGGCCAGTCTCTGCTTAATTTAATCGGCTTCCACCTTCCTTTAGAGACTGAATCGCTAATTAAGTGGCTCAGTCTTTCCATACAAAGAATGAAAACATAAGGTGATAATGGGTTGCCCTGTCAAATGCCTATGGTAGGAGAGAAAGAGTCACTTAGATCCCCATTTCAGTTCACTTGCATAGAAACCGAGGATAGACACTTCATGATCAAATTTGTCAAAGTGTCCGGACCAATCTCGATAAGAGTATTTATGATAAAGTCCTAGGACGGTCTATCGTAGGCTTTCTCTAAATCCACCTTTATCGCAATAATTCCTTTTTTCTGGATTTTCGTTTCATAGAGTGGATAACTTCTTGGACAATGATGATATTGTTTGTAATCTGTCGACCTAGAGTAAAGCTGCATTGAGTCGGCGCGACGGGGACATCTAGATGGGGTTTGAGATGGGTAACAATGATCTTGGTAATGGCTTTGTAAAGCACGGAGTATAACGCTATAGGCCTAAATTGGGTTATCGACGTAGGCGCGGGGATCTTTGGTATAAACACCATTATGGTACGATTGGGAGCAAAATCCCATACTTCATGTCGAAATATTCTCTATATCAACAAAGTCAGGGTCGGATTGACAGTATGTCATTGAGATTGATAAAATAAGGTGGCAAATCCATCAAATCCTAGTGTCTTGTTCAGAGCCATATCAAAAAAAGCATTCTTAATTTCATCTGGGCTAGGAGGATGTTGGGGGTCCATTATAGCCCAGGGCAAGAGGGTAGGGAAAGAGCCAGGTTGTTGAAAATTTCTTGGAGTATGAATGTCTTGTTTGTAAAGATGCTTAAATTTTTTTTTCTATCCGTTTAATGCTCTCCGAGTCTGAGCTTATGTTCCCCTGTTCATCTTTGAGAGTAGTAATCCGTGATTTACGCTATCGGTTCATGGTGATGGTTTGATATTACTTCGTATTTCTATCTCCCTGACTTAGCCATTAACATCTTGAGCATTGGTGCCAAAAAAGTTCTTCTTGGTACAGTACTTGTTCCAGCTTGGATCTGAGATATTCCTCTAAATCCCATAAGGGATGCGAGTCTAGATCTTCCAGAGTTCTTTGGATCCCTTGCAGTCTAGCCATAAGCCATTTTTTCGGTGAAATATAATCCAAAAAGTGCAAGAGTTCCATTCCTGTAAAGAATTAGAAAGATTGGATAAAGCTCCACTTAAGTCATTAATATTTGGCTGCCACTTCTGTTCGACAATCTGATCAAAACCTTCATGCATCAACTAGGCTGCCTGAAATATGAAAGGTCTCATGGCAGGATGCAATTTAATATCTACCTGTAGGTTAACCAGTAACGGACGATGATTGGACTTTATAAAGGGGAGGTGATGAACCGAAGTATTTTTGAATGCGGACTGTCAGGAGTTCGAGTAGAGAACTCGATCTAGTCTAGCATTATCTGTCCTTTTCTCCAAGTGAATTTAAGTCCAGAATATCCTAGATCATAAAGTTGACAATGATGAACACAATCATGAAATTGCTTGTAGACTATAGGTTAAAGTCTGGAGCCTCCTCTTTTATCGTTATTGTCAAGTTTGACATTGAAGTTGCCCCCCACGATCCAACGATTTAAAAGTGATCCTAGCAATTTTTTGGAGATAATTCCATAGAAAGTGTTGTAGGGAATAATTAGGACTAGCGTAAATAGTCGTAAAGTAAAAATTATACTGATCTTATATAATATTAGTGTGCATGAATTGACGGTGAGCTAATAGGATTCAAACAATGATATCGGGTTTCCATAATAACTAGACACCTCTGGAGAATCCTGAAACTTCTACCCTGAAAGAATGTTCAAAACACAAGCTCCGAATAACCTTCCTCGCTCGATCTCCACTAAGTTTTGGCTCGACTAGCACTATAAGAATTGGATTGTGAATCCGAATATAATTCTCCATGATTGACTTGAAGGTTTTACCTCCAGCCCCTTGGCAGTTTTTCCATAAGAGTATTGATATGGAAGTTAACTAAATTCGAAGTAAACACTATGAGTCTTAAGTGTTTACTGTGAGGATATCCATTGCCCTAATAAGGTTAGTCAAGGGGTTCAGCTGACTCTTTGTTAATTGAGGGTCGTGAACTAGAGTGGTCTCACTTTTTGGACTCATGTCATTATCTAAATCTAGAGGATGGGCAAGAGGTAGAAATTGAGGAGTAGATGACGATGGCTTATTGGTGTCCCTGCATACGCCCTAAGTTATGTTTCCTAATTCCTCGCAACTTTTGTCTTTTTGCATGGCTTCAATTAATGAGTGATCATTAATAATTACACCTTCATGTGAGGGGATGGAGACTGTGGTGTGTAGGGTGGAGTTTGGTTGAGGGTGCTTTGACAATGATGTTGCGTGAGTTATGGGAAGTTCTTCAGATGGCTTAGACGACGACGTCGAATGCGTAGGATTTGCTTCTGCAGGCTTAGATGACGACGTCGAAAGGAGTATGGTGTAATGTTTGGGCTGCCTCGTGGGCCCGTTGGAGGCTTGGTACATGGATGACCTGCATAGGCTCTTTAGTCATATTCGTTGAGGCCGTGGGTCCACGATAAGCCAGCCTTGCTGAGCCAGTATGTCTTGCCTTCGTGTGGGTCTTTGTAGCCAGAAATTGGTGGGTGTGCAGCTGAGGAGTCACTGCTGCGTCGTGTGCGTTGTGCTCCCCTGGAGTCTCATTAATGTTATGTTGGACCCCGATCTTTGAGTGACATTGAGAAATATTAAGTGAAATAAAGCGAGTGGTTTCACATATGTATTGTGAAATAAAAAGTAATTATGCTTTGAGGAAATTCATAAGAAAAGAATGATTTGATTTTGATACCTTCGAGTTTTGAGTAGATTGGTATGATTTCTGAAATTAAGTTGAAAAATTTGTTACATGTTTGACTTTTTGGCCTTTGAGAGTTGACTTTTGTTTGAGCCAAAATTTGAGAAAATGATCAACATGAAACTTGTAGCCTCTGTCGAGAGCTTTTCGTGGACATAAAGTTTGCTATTTTTCGATGTCGGGATTGGGAGATATGATTTTCAGAAGATATGCTTTGTTTTGAAAATGTTATTAAGTATCGATTTGTGTAGTCTATGTTTTGAGGCTACTCGCCGAATGGATTTAGTCAGAATTGGAAAAAATGGTTTTACTGAAAGTTGTAGCCTGTATTTCGATCTTTCCAACGCCATAAAGTATGTAATTTTTCGAGATCGGGGCAAGGAGTTATGAGTGATTAAAAATTGGAAGTTGTTTAGGAAATGCCGATTAAGGCAGAATCTTTGAGTAGAAATCTGACTCCTTGGAAGCCAATTGGATTTTTTTGTTCTTCAGGGAAGTTGTGGAGCTTCCTTTGATCTTTTTATTGACACCAAATTTGTCAAATTCCGAGTTCGGGATCAAGAGTTGTGATTTTTGAAAAATTCGTTCGGTTTGCTTAGCTTTTGATCCGGCTTTTGTAATCTTTTGCTTATAAATCCTTCGTCCGATATCCGATTGATTTGATTCTTGAAGCGTTGGATTCCTAAGACAATTACGTTCATTTTTATGAAGAATTATGATTTTTAGGAGATTATATGGAAAGAGATTGATTGAACCAAAGTAAGAGATGGGTTATAGGTTATAAGTTGGATAATTTCCTGAACATGGTTCAGTATTTTGCGATTTTCGGGAGTTATACAACTCCGAATGAGTTGATTCTTGAGGGAAAATAAAGTTAAGATATAGGGCTACAAATCTTATGAAGGGATCGAAATTTAAGTTCATCCCTAAGATTGTCAAATTCTGGATTGAAGTTATGTTAATGTTCAGTTTCGGATTTTGTGCAGGTCAGTTAGTAATTCGCCATAACTTTTTCGTTTTAGATCCGAATTGAGCGCCGTTAGTGGCGTTAGATTTGTAAGATCGAGAGGAACAATTTTCAAGAAGAAAGTTTGCCCAAATTATTTCATTTAGCTGTTTAAATTCTGGACGCAAGGTATCAGATTTTTCAAATGAAGTTAGGGCAATTTTGGAATTAAGTTAAAGAGTAAGGGTAAAGGGTCATTTACCCTCATTTTAATGACTTGTCACCTAAAGAAGGATCTGGAATTTTAAAATAAGAGAGGAAAACGATTTTTAAAAGAAAGAAAGAAAATGAAGAGAAAAGAAGAGAGAAGAAACGATGAAGAGAAGAAGAAGAGGATGGAGTTTCGCTAGAGAAAGGAAGAAGAAGAAGAAGAAGAAGGAGAAGAAGAAGAAGAGGAGAAGAGGTAGGTTTCTAAGTTAGTTTTCCTTAAGTTTTACTTGTAGACATACGAAAATACAAGACAAAGAGAGGAGAGTGTGAGTTTTGCCATGAGAGAAGAGAGGAAGAAGAATCATCTTTCATGAGGTTTCAAGTGGGTTTTCAAGTATTTCCAAAGAAGAAGGTTAAAGGAAGAGGAAGCAACACTATAGGAGGCAAATCAGAATTTCGTGGGTCCTCTTAAGGTGAGAATAATTTCGAAAATTGATGGTTTTCTAGTTAGGATTTGTTGCTTTTAATGATGATTTCAAGAGAGATTCATGAAGGAATAAGGAAAGGAAATTGTTCCATCTTTCATTGAAGCCAAATTCTGATTTCATGGGTTTTATATGGGTGAGAAGATTGTCGACTTTTGTTGGTTTATGGATGAGTTTTGATGCTAAGGGCTTAGTGAAAGTATGGGTAAGATTAGGTGGGATTAATTTCATGTTTTCCTTTTGCTAAAAAAATTCCAGCACTTGATCTTTTGTTGAAGTGTGATTTTGTTATTTTAAGATGGAATTTTGCTTAGTTTGGAGAGAGGTTATGATGTTAACTGTTTAGAAAAGGTATAGGTAAAGTGAGATGGGTTTTAAACCAAGATTTTGCGTTCTTTAAAACAAAATTCCAGCATTGTTAATTCATGGCTTTTGTGAGAGTTTTACCTTTTGCTTAACAAGGATGGTTTGAAGAGTTTTCAAGAACGAATAAGAAAAGAAATGAAATGAGAGAAAATCAGATTGTTGTGAGTGTGTATAAGGTGGATTTTGTGACAAGTTTGACTAGGTTTGAAAGAGGCTATGGTTGGTATAGTTTAGGAAAGGTGTAGGGATGATTAGGTGAGTTTAAATGCAAGTTTTCCATTCTTTAAAATTTTCCAGCATTGAGTTCATTTGGTAATTGGGATTTTATGCTTAATGAAGGCATTAAAGGATAAGAGAAATGGGAAAGGTAATGGAGGTTTAAGAAAATCAGAGTTTATGGGTTTCTTTAAGGCATGAGATTCTTGAAAATAATTGATAAAATTGAGATAGGCTTTGATGGTTATGGTTTAGGAATGGCATAGGCAAAGTGAGTTAGGTTTTTAGTCATGTTTTTTATTCTTTAGAAATTTCCAGCTTTGATGTTAAGTGTTAATTAAGGCTTTTATGCTTTGATTAAGGGCAATTAAGGCGTTTGGGGATTAAGGAAGGACATGTGAACCTATTGCAAAGCTTAAGGATTCGAGGTGGGTGACTCTTTAATATTTGAGTTATAAGTTCAAGAATTGTTTTGAAATAAATGTCATTCAATGTTTTGGATGATTTGTGACTTTTAAATGAATTGTCATGTAAGATGATTTGAACTTGGATGAGATGTCTTTTGTATGGAAATACATATGGAAATGTTTGCAAAATTGTTTGACAAATGATTGTATGAGTTTGAAAAAAAAAATGCCATGTTGGGTAATTATGTGTGAATGATGTGAAAATACATGCTTATGTGGGTTTGTAGTGATCCCTCCGTTTAGCAAGTGCACTTGTCTATATAACCTTAGCCTGCCCGCTAGTGGTCTAGGAGTTCAAAATCGGACTCCCTCTGTTTCACTGACACACATGGGTCATTTTCGGACATGTGTAGTGCGTCTGTTAGATCACTCAAACCATTTGATATGTGAGTATGTGTTTTGGTATTCTCTTTGTTGAAGTCTTTGTTGACTTTGTAAAAATATTTGTAATGTGAATATGTGCTGTTGTGTTATATTCGTTGACTTTGTATACTTTTTTTGCTTATTGGAAAATGATTTCGACAAATATAGTTTTGAAAATACTTGTTTAAGACAATTTCAGATGCTTATACTTGACTATTAAATTGTTACCCACGGAGTCGTCGTGCTCACCCCATTTTTCCCTCCACAGGTTTTGAGAGAGAAACCGAGTCACCGTGATCGGGATTGAGGCAACTCCGATGCTATTTGCTTTGAAGTTGTGTTTGAAATTGTATTTAAGAAAACAAAGCTTTAGGTCGCATTTTGGATTGTAATTACTTTTTGATACTTCCGTTGTAAATGGGCTAAAATGCCCTCTAAAGCTTTGTGTACTTTCTACCCTCTTTGTAAATGTAAAAGAATTGGGTTTTAATGTATCTTTTGTGTAAAGTATTGTTGTATGTTTTAAGCATGTTTTGAAAGCAAGATTGTGTTTCTATATAGCTTGAAATGGATAGATGCTTAAGAGTGTGTTACTGCCATTGGAGTTTGGGCTATTTTGGTTTGAATTGTGTTATGGAAGTTGGAAGATGCTTTGTTTTATGCAGGTTATAGCATTGAATTGAAAATTTGGGTTAGGTGAAGTATAGGGGAGGTGCTGTCCAATTTTTGTTAAAATTGGGCAGCAACTTCACCTAGGGTTTAGAGTATTTTAGAGCTTGATTTAGCTTGGGTGGTCTTCTTGAAGAATGTAGAAGATGATTAGATCTTTCCAATGACATAAAGTTTGTCATATTTGGACTTAAAATGAAAAAGTTATAGAGTTTGAAAGTTTTCAGATTTCCTACTCGGATACTATTCATTCTGCATTTTTGCAGAATCTTTGGAGGCGTTTTTCACACTCTTAGAGGCTGATCTGGTTTTTGCTTTCTTCATAAAAAATGTAGATTATCTTTCTAGCTTTAAAATGAGGTATGATTCGTAGTTATTGGATTTAGGAATAAAAAGTTATGGGGTTGGGAGTGTTAGCTGTTACTGTTCATACTGCAGAATTACTGTTCCATTGGCTAGTTTTAGGCTGAAACTTCAAGTGGGTTTTTACCCTCTTTAATGATTGAATTGATTTTTGTTCTCTTCATGAAACTTATAGATCTTCCTTTTATCTTTCCAACGAGGTATAATGTTTCATGTTTCGACTAGTGTGCTAAAGGATGTGAATTTTCAAACTTTTAACATTGTGTAGGAAAACTTAGTTTTGGGCTGAAATTTTGAAGCAAATAATGACTCTTTTTATGACTAAGGAGTATGGGAGAAAAAGTTATGATTTTGTAAAGTCTGAAATTTTCCTACAGATTCAGACTTCATCCTTAGGCGTGGCCACGCCTAGTCTCTAAATTTCTTAAACATGCCCACGCCTAATCTTTGAATGTCCTCCTCTTACTCTTTTCTTGTAACTTTTTCGTTTGTTTCACACTTTGTTATCCGATTCGATTCGTTTCATCTGTTTTGCTTTCGATTTGAGCCTTGATTTGCTTTGTAATTTGCTTTGATTCAATTCTTTAGTCTTTGATTCTCATGTGCTTCGTAATTTGTTTTTCAGTATGTTTCTTCGTCTCCGTATGCTTTTCTTCCGTTCCGTTCGATTTACTTTTGTTTTTGATCTTCGTTTCGTTCTCCGGTTAAGATCCGAACCATGTATAAGTATGATAATGGGTTTTAAGAGGAATAAAAAAAAATTATATCGGGATTTGCGAATTGGAGATTGGATATTCGGTATCGGGTTATAAGAGTTCTTAAGGAATCATGCGTACGTATTGAGGGAATATGTATAAGTAGTTGGGTTCCGGAAACGGGATCCAACATGTTATCAGCGCCTGCTCTGTCAAAAGATTAAACCTTGAGCCCCTCAACGACTTGTGTGAAGTTCGGTTTATCCTGTCACTTTCGAGAGTCATTGCTCGGTTTGGCTGCCATCGTGGTCGGTGTTGTACTTGGACCTATGGTCCATATACCTCTGTCTGAGGGTCGGTGATGCGGAACCCCCGAATCTAGACACAGAATACCCAAATTAGACTTGAAAGATATAATGATAAAAATAAGTCTAAAGGGACTAAATTGAGAAGTAAAGGACAGTGTAAGCCTTTGGTAGAAAGTTTGCCCAAAACGAATTGAATTGTGTATAAGTGTAACTTCCAATGTACTTCGAATGAAAGATAGGATAAATGCCCTATGGGACCCTTGGTTAACTTGTAACAAAAAATGTCAATAATTGAGCAGACTCCCTACGAAACCCCTAAAAGACGAACTTCTAGAAACGCCGATAACTGGGAACAAAGTTTGAAGGCTTGCAACTCCGTGGAATTCGAAAGTAACAAACTCCAAAAACCAACAAGAGAATAATCACTCAACTCTCACAATTTGTATCTCACAAATTTTAAAAAGAAACAAAATACTCAATTTATTCAAAATCATCTAATGCTTAAACAATGAAGCCTATTTATAGGCAAGGTAAAAGAGTTGTTGTAAACTAAACAAACTCCTAATAATAATCTAGTAAAAATAAAGATAAAAATAATCTAACCAATAGAATTTACTTAAAACTCATATATGATGTGTATCAACCAATGAGAATTAAGTAATGACTCAAATAATAATTAACTAAGTGATAAATAAAATTAATTGCCAAAGATTGGCATTGCTGATCAATCCAATCTCCATGGTAAATAGGAGATAATTAGAAATTATCTTATTTGCAAGTGACGAATGGCAATAGGAATCACCCCTTGTTGCAAACTCTTATTCAAGTTCATTGAATGTAGACATCTCCAAATTGGTAGCAAATTTGGGTTTTATGGGCTGCCAAATGGAGATATATGTTGGGCTCTTCTTCAACAATATGGGCTGTTACTATCATTGGCCTTTTCCAAAATTCTGAGACGAGTCCAACGAGCTTCATTCTTGTACTTAAAATTCTCACGATCACCATAAGCTATCTGCAATTTTCTAGAGATGAACTTTTGAACAAAAGCATTCAATTTGATCTTCATTTGTCTCACCTTGCTCCTAGTTATTGGGCCATTAGGAAAAACGAAACCTTGAGTGTCACCACCTTGGTTTGTATCATTCTCCCCCTCTTCAAAAGGATTTGTCCTTGAATCTGAACCTGCATCAAATTCAAAAGGAGAAAGATTAGAAACATTAAAAGTAGCACTAACATTATACTCACCTGGCAGATCAATGCGATAAGCATTGTCATTTATTTTCTCAAGGATTTGGAATGGTCCATCTCCTCTCGCATCTAGTTTATTCTTTCTCTGAGAAGGAAATCGTTCCTTTCTCATATGCACCCAGCCCCAGTCGCCGGGCTCGAACAAGACTTGCTTGCGCCCTTTATTAGCTCGAAGTGCATTGGATTCATTCTTTTTTTCAATAGCTTTTCGAGCCTTCTCATGAATCACTTTTACCAATTTTGTTTTCCCTTCACCATCTAAATTAGTCAACTCATTTAAAGGTAAAGGAATTAAAACTAACACAGTAAGAGGGTTAAAACCATAAACAATTTCAAATGGACTAAAACCTGTGGAAGAATGAATGGAGCGGTTATAAGCAAATTCAACAAATGGTAACCAATCCTCCCAAGATATTATGTTCTTACCCACTTGTTAAGTCAAAATGACTTTACATTAATGATTTTGATGAAGTACAAATAATGAAGATTGAAAAACAGACGGAGAATAAAAAGCAGACGGAAGATTGAAAAAACAGACGGAGAATAAAAAGCAGACGAAAGTTGAAAAATAGACGGAAGATAGAAAAGCAGACGATGAATGAAAAGCAGACGGAAGATAGAATAATAGACGGATGGATGAAAAATAGAAAGAAGGCAAAAGAAGAAAGAAGGCAAAAGCAGGCAGAAGCCAAAAATAGACGAAAGAAAAAGCAGACGATGAAAAGCAGACGGAAGCAAATCAAGGGTCAGTTCGAGTTAGTTACAGAACTCAATTGAATAACCGTTTCTTTCAAAGAATCAAGAAGCAAGATTCAAGAAGCAAGAATCAAGAAGTAAGAATCAAGAAGCAAGAATCAAGAAGCAAGATTCAAGAAGCAGTTATAAAAGAAGGCTATAAATATGAGTCGAAGTCGAAGATTGCAAAGTTAGCTGATATACATATACGTAAACGTTAAAAAGCTTACTTGAGAGTTTATTGTGAAAATAGCTAGAGCTATCTTACTGTAACGAAGCTCGAAACATCTTTCTGTAAGAAAGTAGTACAGATAGTCTACAGAGGATAAGAGTAAAAGAATACTGAGTGTAAAGAGACTTGAAGAGGCTCAGAAAGAAAGAATACTTGTAAAGTTGTTGAGAGATAGTGAAATCTCAGAAAGACATCTGAGGACTGGACGTAGCCCACGGTTTGGGGTGAATCAGTATAAAAATTACTGTATCAACTTCTCTCTATCCTTATCTCTTTTATCGTTCAAAGTTTTGTTTTTACTTGTTTTTTAAAAAAGTTTTCGAGAATACGATTAACTTTGATTTACAGTAGTTCTTGTGAAAAGAACAAGTTTTTCTTTTGAAAAAATGATTTTAAAGATTTTCAAAAAGGAGAAATACACAATTCAACCCCCTTTCTTATGCATTTATACATCGTATAATAAGCATTGTAATAACGTGTGATTCACTTCAATTGGTATCAAAGCTCGGTGTCCAAGGATCACTGTAACAAATAGTGTATCAAAGATTATGGTGGAATCATATACGTACATTGCAGAAGGTGCCTCAGTCACTAGACCTCCAGCATTCAATGGAGAAGACTACCACTACTGGAAAGATAGGATGCGATTGTTTATAGAATCTATTCATGTTGAACTTTTGGGACGCGATAGAGAATGGACCATACACACTAGTAGATGAAGATGGAAATCTTATTCCACGGATCAGATGGACGGCTGATAAAAAGGCGAGATTCTAACTGAACTCTAAAACGAAGTTTTTCTTGGGTTGTGCCCTAAACAGAAGTGAGTATGACAAAGTCCACGGATGTGATACTACGAAGGAGATGTGGGACACGTTGTCCATCGCACACGAAGGTACAAACCAAGTCAAAGAATCCAAGATAAGCATTCTTGTGCACCAGTATGAGCTTTTCAAGATGAAAGATGAAGAATCTATTGATCAAATGTTTGGAAGATTTCAAACAATTATCAATGGATTGAAAGCTCTCGGAAGAACTTACGACAACCAAGATCACGTACGTAAGATCTTAAGAAGTCTTCCAAAGAGGTGGAGACCAAAAGTTACTGCTATGCAGGAAGCTAAGGATTTGAGCGTGCTAAAGCTTGACGAGTTGCTTGGATCACTAAAGATTCATGAAGTTGAGCTCGATGCTAAAGACAAGCCCAGACAGGACAAGTCAATAGCACTGAAGGTGTTGGACCCCGAACTTTCTTAGATTTGTGAATTTGTAAATTGACATTAAATGAGAAACTGAGGTGACTTAGTCATGTGTAAAGGAAGAGAAAAGTTATGAATTTGAATGATTATGTTTAAGGTTTGATGTGAACAATGTCGGTTTGAGCAGTTAAGATGATATTTTGAGGATAGTATTTGAAATGAGTGTTTTGAGTTTAATGAATTTGATATGAGGTTGAGTAAATTTGGTGTAGTATTATGCAATTTATTAGAGAAAGTGAAAGTGGATGAGTTGATTGAAATGAAGTTGAGGAATCTGAAATAAATAGTGAAAGAGTGAGAAATTGAAGAATTGTGAAAAGTTTGACTTTTGGCCTTTGATGGTTGACTTTTGATTTAGGCAAAATTTGATAAAATGATCTACATGAAACTTGTAGATTATGTTAAGAGTTTTCTGTAGCCATAGAGTATGACATTTTTGATATCGGGAGTGAAAGTTATGATCATCAAAGTTAAGGTTATTTGACTATGTAATTGTAAATGTGCTTAAGACCGATTAAGTATTGGTGAAATTGTTCATAAGTGTACATTTAGATGTGTAATGTGATTTTGAGGCAATTTATAGATAGATATGTTTTGAATTAAGTTCAATGATCTATATGAAAGATATAGAAGATGATCCTAGCTTGTCAATGATGTATAAGATGATATCTTTGGTTATGAAATTTGGGAGATATGAAATGTTATAAGTTTGATGAGGTATAGGATGAGACATCCCTAAGCGAAGCTTTGATCGACAATTGACCTAATTAGAGGTTTCTATTGCCTTTGAGTTCTTCGTGAACGTTTTGATTGTATTCGATCCTTTCATTGCTATAAAGTATGCCATTTTGGACCTTGGCATATAAAGATAGAAATTTCAGAAATTTCACGTTCGTTAGGCGACCGACCCTCTTTCATTCTTATGCTTCTAAATTTTCCGACCGACATCCGATTAATATGATTTTTGAGCGTTGGATTCCTAAGGCAACGACCTACATTATGACGGGAATTATGATTGTTAAGAGATTTTTGAGTCGTAGTGAGTTAGATATTTTCGAGTATGGTTCAAGATGGTTGATGATATCTTGATCAAGAGAGATCCAATTAAGTTGATTATTGTTTCTAAATAAGTTAGAGGCATGGACTGTAATTATTTGAAGGAATCAAAATTTACTTCAGCTCAAGATTTTGAATTTATGATATTGAGGTATTAAGGTTATAAGAATATATAAGGGTAATTTGGGCATGGTACTTAAGTTTAAGAGTTTTAAAGCTTATGATGGAGGGCAAAATGGACATTGCTTACCCTTTAAGAATATAAATTAGAAGAAGAAGAAATAAAAGAAAGGAAAGGAAATAGAAGAGAAGAGAAGAGGAGTCAGAATGACGGTGGAGAGGAAGAGAGGAGAAGAGAGTTTCGCAGATTTTGAGTTTTCCGACGATTGGAAGCGTTTTCTGGTAAGTTTAGCATCTTTCTATCTTGTTTTCGGTTGGATTAAGCCTTAAGATAGCTTGGATTGAGAGAAATCGATGGTTTAGGGTTTTTAGGGTAAAATGGTTAGAAATCCTTGAGTTTTTGTGTTTGTGATCGATTGGAAGGTTAGAATGGGTTAGAAATGCATTATAAGTCTTGATCTATTGTTGAGATGTGTTGGATTTGGTTAAGGGAAAGAATCGAAGTTGGGTTCTGCGGTTTCGGAGTCGAACTCCAGACCAGACGTCGCGACGTGCGTATGAATGGCGCCATGACGTGTGAGGAGGGAGCCACGTCGCGACGTGTAAATAATTTTACGATTATTCGTCGCGACGTGTGAACGCAGGAGTCGTCGCGACGTGTGATATTCATTCGCGCGACGTGTGGCGAGCTTGTTCGTCATGACGCGAAGGCCTTCGCCCATGACGAACGTCCGTTTATTGAAGTGAGAGTTGTAGTATTTTGGGCATATCTTTTGGTATAGATATCCGATTGAGGTGATTTCAGATTCGTTATGAACTAGAGATCAAAGATTGCAAGTGCTATGAAGTTGGGAAGTTTGGAATTAGCCTTGAAGGTTTCGGAATTTTAGGAGAAGGTCGAAGATAGATTTATAATGCTTTATTTTGGATTCCAAGCTTTGAATATTTACTATAAATATTGAATAAATGGAACTTGGTTGTTTTAGGAAACCAAGTGAGGAAAGAGGAGCAAGGGGAACAAGAGGAGAGGCATACCTAAACAAGTTTATAAGCAAGGAAATTTCAGGTGGGTTTTATGTTTATAATTTAGTAATGAGCCACTAAAGTGTTCTCCCAAATCAAGAATGATTTCAACTATTTCGTAAATATTGTTTTGTTACCTGTGAATGATTTGCAAAAAATAAAGATGAGAATGCATTGAAATATTTATGTCATATAATTGAGACATTTATGTCATGCCTTGTGAAATTCATGGCATTTTGCATATTCGAAAATGAAAGAAAAGAGCACGAAAGAGTATGATTATGTGCTTTTGTTTGGGCGAGAGTGGAACCATTTCGTTCGTCACGTGCACGTCGACAAGAGCCTTCTCCCGGCTGCCCGCTTGTGGCCTATGAGATCCGAATGGACTCATTTCGTTCAGGATGTAAACTTCGGTTTCTTCCTTTTGTTTCCATAGAACCCTCGAGCCATTTGTTTGTGCATTGCATCTATGACTTGTCAAGTATGTGCATAATTTGAACATTTGATATGGATGATTGATTGAACATGTTGTGTTGTTGTGATAATACTTTTCACTATGCAATGACATTTTTTTCAACTATGGGTTTGAACTCAGAATTTTAGATTTGACTGAGAATTTGGGAGCAAAACGTTTTATGAACTGATTGTGATTTTTGTAAAACAAATGAACCTTTTCAACGGTTTTGCTTATGCTTCGTTATAAACCTGTTACCCACGAGCTATAAGCTCACCCCCCATTTCATCCCCATCTCCAGGTAATTGAGCGGGAGATTGGATGAAAGATGGTCAAGACCGTTTGTTCGATTGTGTATGGCTTGTATGCTATGATGAAATTGATTTATGGATTTGTATATAGAATGGAAAGTGAATTACGGTTGTGTAATGAATTACGTACATGTATATTGAATTGAGAAATGGGAATGATTTGGGTATATATATGTATGATTGATTTGAGAATTTGATTGAATTATAAGTTTGGTATTGAATTGAGAATTTTGGAAGTATTAGATTTAGGTTTGTGTTTCTGCTGGTGTTTGGATGCCGGACGGGAGGTCCGATGTTGCTTGGTATTGTTGAGTTGTAATATTAGAAGTGTGTTTCTTGTGTTTTAAATTTTTGGACTGTCTAAATACAGTAGTTATCTTGCCCGATTTTGGTAAAACCGCTAAGATAAGAAGAGATTTAGTTGTATTAAGATGTTTTAGATGTATAAGAAATGATTAAAATGAATGAAGTGAAAACGAATAGAAATGTATTGATTGGTTATGTTTTGAATGAGTGATTATGAGTATGAGTTTGAATAAAGAAAAAGAAGAAAAAAAATTATTACGGTTTACGGTTGGTTTAGTCTTAAGGTATTCAACGTCGTCTATCTAATTTATAAGTTACGGATGTCGGGAAAATTGATTTGGTCCGTTCGGATCGTTTATGCTTCCGTCCCTTCGATTCGGATTGATGCCTTATGATTCGATTCTATTAATTATTTCGATTTGTTATTCGATTCCGATTTGCATTCGCTTTGCGTTTCACTATGTTTATTCGATTTGCTTTTGATTCAATCACTCCGATTTGCTTCTTCCAATTTCGTCTTCGCTTTTGTTTCGGTTGGGATCCGGTTCCCGGATCGGGTCCCAACAGAAGGCCGGACAGAAGAATCATAAGACTCAAAGGAGGAGAAAGTCATCAAAAGCATTAAAGATTGAAGAATCAAAGCATGATGACTCCAGCGAATCAGAACAAACGTCAAGTGATGAAGATGATGAGTTATCTTTCATTTCTAAGAAGATCAGACGGATGTGGAAGAAGAAGTCCAAAGGAAGTCAGTTCTTCAAGAAGAACGACAAAGATGATGGAAAAGTAGAAAAGGCATCCATCGTATGCTACGAGTGTAATCAACCTGGACATTACAAGTCTGAGTGTCCTACTCTAAAAAAGAAATCAAATAAGAGTAGAGAAGGCAAGAAAAGCATAATGGCAACTTGGGAGGATCTAGATTCGTCAGAATCAAATACAAGCTTCGAGACATCAGAGCATGCAAACATTTGCCTAGTAGCTGAGGAAGAAAGTGATGAGGAGGTAACTTCTGAATAAGATGACTTGCATAATGCATATTCAGAACTACCAGAAGATTCTCATGCTATTCTGAAACAGTACAAACTGTTAAAGAAAAAGTATGTAGAAAACCTTAAACATATAGAAGAAATAGAGAGAGAAAATATCTGCTTGAAAAAGAAAATAGAGGAGAATAAGAAAAAGAAAGTTGTAGATAGATCAGAAGAGATCAATCAGTTGAAGCTTAGGATTAAGAATCTTTCAGCTGATTTAGCTACCTTCATTGAGAGTACAAGGAAAACGAATGAGATGTTAGGAAAATGTAGACATCCGAGTGATAAAACCGGATTAGGGTTTACGAGAAATAAGCCTCAACATGAAAGAAAGTTTTTCTTTCAGAAAAAGAAGTATCACAAAAAACGTGTTCATCAACAAACTTATCAAATGAATCATTCTGTGCAAATTACTAACCCAACAGGACCCAAAAAAATATGGGTACCAAAAAATAAAATAGTTTCTCCTACAGATATCCTTCCTTGGAAGATGCGACAAGCACCGTTGGTATTTAGACAGTGGATGCTCACGACATATTGTAGCACCCCACTCCCGCGAGACCCGAACCCGACATCGACGGTGATATCCAAGCCTATGACCCGCGAGGGTGGTATGCTAGAACAGTCACAGCAATTTAAACTCGGAAAACGAATTAATTTCTTTTTGAAAACAATAGAGTGCGCAGATATCGGTAAACAATTTGGGCCACGATATAAAAGCATTTTCAGTCAAAATCTAATTTCAGTTATAAAACCATTCATACACACATATATTCACAGCCAATTTGGGCCCAATACAATAACAATATTTATCTGCGAAAATGCAATGTTTCACATATAACCAAAATGACTCAAATGCAGACATGAAACTGATCCCGACGCCAAACTCTGTCACTCTTGCAATACACATGCACCCGTTTGTCTAATGGGGTACTCGCCAATTCCTGAAAAATAATTGCAATGTTGGGTGAGTTTGCGAACTCAGTGAGAAACCATCATCGATGGTTCACCCAACTCATGCATATACAACAATCCATACAATATCCCATATTCACACATAAATGTTACACTCATGAATTTTTCCCATTATTATCCATTCTTTTCTCGAGTTGGATCGAGCGCTAATGATAATGTAATTTGACACACTTAGGGAGTAGAGAGCCTCTAGGTATGACCGACTCCCTCGAGCTCAAGGCTCGGTTCAGTAACCGTAATCGCATTTTAGGTAAGTAGGAGAGCCCTAAGGGTATGCACTACTGCCCGCTCACATTAGGGATAGGAGAGCCCTCTGGGTATGCACTAATCCCTCTCAGTGGTAGCTCCAATCACAACCATTATTTATTAACCAATTATGGAATTCGTTTATCACAATTATAAGGCGTTTCACCTTTTTCTCGGCCCACATTCAGTCATATATATATATATACAATGCACATGTATCAAATCACATTCACAATCATTTCATAGCAGCATTCACATACAGTATACACAATTTGCACTTCAATATCACATTCAAATATTTCGGACACCCCTGGTCCGAAATCAATCAAAACAAACACATGTATCCCTCCATTATCTCCACATGGCATTACTGCATATAATATTAAACACATAAGGCTGAGGAACCAACTAGGTTACTCACCTGAACTTCCGAGCTGTTGCCTGGAAGCTCCAACACTGTCCGTGGATTATCGATCCATCGGTTCTATAACAATCAAATAATTCCATTCATTACAAAATGCACAGTCAAAAATAATTAATGATGCACATGCCTTGAATAAAAGATGTACTATGCCTATTCATGATTTTCCCGGTACCATTTCCCACTTTCCATTTTCTTTTACTCAGTATCTAACTTTCACTCAATTGATCAATATCGGCTTATTTTGATTCAATAACATATTACAGAACTTCCAATTTCAATTCTAATTTCCAATTTATCAAGCCATTTTTGCTATGGTAGTACCTCAAAGTCAACATCACGATTTTCTAGATCGAATTCATTCTTTTATGCTCAGTTTCTAAAGTTCCCAGTAGCATTGACTTTATTTTTCAAAGTCTCACATTACACTCAAATTTTCAATAACAATCCTTAGGTAAAATACAATCACATTCTTACTCTCTTTCACTAATTGAAATCTCAAAAACCCGAATTCAAACTCTCATTCTTTTCCTCAATTGTAAACCTCTTTCTCTAGATCACAACGAATCAAACATCACCTCAATTGGAGGTCTATACCATTAGTTATGCCCCAAAAACCAAATTGAATCACTTCAGAAATTTCCCCCTCGCCGCGACCTCAAACTGCTCGCCGCGGCGTCTGAAGGCGCTCGCCGCGACGCACGAGAGAAGAACTCGCCGCGGTGCCTAGAACTCGAGCTCGCCGCGACGTCAAGAGGAGCTCGCCGCGACGTCCAACGCTTTTAAACTCTCCGCGACGTCCTCCCTCCTGCTCGCCGTGATGAATTATATGTTAATTTGCCGCGGTGAGGCTTTTCACACGCCGCGACGTGCGTGTCGCAGCTCGTCTTCTCCGATGAGTTTTCTCCCATTTCTCTCTCTAAAACCAGTCCTAACTTAACTCAAACACTCTAATCTTTAACAATTACCCTCATGAATGCATTAAACACAATAATAAACAACATAAAACTAATTACTTACCAACTCAAGCTCAAAACCTCCAATCTCAGCAATTTCTCTAACTCCCACGGTGAACCCTCTAAACTCATCAAATCTTCTTCTTCTCTCAAGGGTTAACATCGATCTTTAACCATAAGGAAAGAACAAACACAAATCTCCAAGGAAGAATCGAAACTCACCAAAGAGAAGAAATAATCGTGCCCTAGGAGGAGAAAACAATTTTCTTTTCCTTTCTTCAATTTTCAAAATGTAGAACATATATATATATACAGAACAAATAAGCCTCTTTTCATTTTCCTCCCAAAACATTTAAATCTCTTTCTCTAATCAGTTTTATTTCCAGTCCAATTCATCTCCAAATCTCAATGACTCCACATAATAATTTCTAAAATCATAATTCTAGATTTCCATTGCCAATGGACAATTATTTCGGTCCAATTTATTCAATCAATCCGCCACTCGGAAAATTTCCGATCCAGACATTTCCTCCCAAATTTTCAGAAAAATTTCCTAAAGTTCACTGCCAACTGACGATCACTCTAATACAGTTCCCACTCAATATTCAAACTCAATTAGTCCAAATTTCTCAATAACTCGCGTATTCACAATCAAAAGCCGGGAAATGTCATGAATGCATGTACCTATATGTGCATGTGCAAAAGACTTATGGCCTCCAAAATTAGAGGTCAACAAGATGCTCAGTCAATATTAGGCGGTAATATCCTATCTCGCCTTAATTTACCAATATGACCTTCCCATCGGTGACAGAATGTTACAATTCTCCCCTCCTAATAAAAATTTCGTCCTCGAAATTTCATATACGATTAAATCAAGAAGGCAGGGGAGTCTTTTTGATCATTGCCTCTCCGATTTTCACTTATTTCGATACACGAATAATTTCTGCCAATTAATTAAGATCATAACAATCAATGAACCACTCACTTTTTGCCTTACCAATTTCTCATAATTATTCTCAATTCATAACTTTCAATATCAATAACACTTATATCGGATCCTAACAATATTTCCTAATCCTGTCTATGTAACATTTTGGATCCGAATCATCTTTTATGTTTTAAATTGTCTTACCAATCTAATCACACCACAATCACATAGAGGTCATTTAATCACGAATTTAGTTTCCCTATTTACCTTTGTCTGCGTCAATACATTTTGGCCAAGGCAATACACATCGGAGAATTTCATTTATCGCTTATCAGATCACATTTCCTTATAATTAAAACATTAATCTCATAAGATTCTAGTAGCCTCGATCCACTCAAATCATTGCCCTTTTTTTAGGATTTCTTAATTCCCATTACAAATTTGTTTTACTCATCAATATAATACACTGTTCAAATGGTATCACCCATACAACAATTGTTTTGTCCTCAATCAGTCTGGGCTATACGTCAATTTCATGTCCCTAAGAACCTCACAATACCAGTTTGACTTCTGCTTCCAACAGTCAAGTCCGTTGGTTATTCACACATGTAATCATTCACACATACAATCTTTCGATTTTACTCTCTAAACTGTCAATTTCTCTTTCGATGTACTCTTACTATAGCATAAAACTTTGATTGGTTCTTAAATTTTTCTCTGACAGTTTCTGTAGTGGATACCACACATGTCTCTAAATCGAACTATACATATCACTTTCCTCAACAATGGAGTTATTTTCGATTCTTCGATAAGGTTCGTAAATTTCACACACCTTAATTTGGTCTTTGCCAGTTCCTTATATGCACAACTAATTTGGAAATTCTGATAACTAATGATACATTCTTTTTGCCCCTTTGTTAGCTCGACTATTAACACTCAGTAATCATTCAAATTCGCGAAATATCTCACTCGCTATCGATTTGCATATTCATGGACATCGTCAAAATATTTCTGTACGATTAATGTCTCCAAGATTTTAAAGCAACGCTCAGTGTGACAGATTTCAAGTCATCAATCATAATACCACCCATGAAGCTAGATTTGTCCGGTACATAAATTCACTTTATAAAATTTTAACAGATTGCATCATAACCGTTACTGGGACACTTTAGTATATATATAGCAAATTCTCCAAATGTCTCCTTTACAATCATCAGTCATAACATTCACACGTTTTCCTCGAACATTCTTGTCAATTTGCCCAAACCAGAAAAATCTTTGACAATTTCACAACTTATTCAACATTCAACTAGTTCTAATTAACTCCAAATTCCGCATACACATATCCCTTGAACTTTCGCATTTTATCAATACCGATATCTTCATTAAGTCTCCCAATAGACCATGTTCATATATCAATTCATCCACTAATCATTCAATAAGGTTAAGATTCACTCTTTTGAAACTTGCATAATAACCAATTTCCTCAACTGTGCCAATTTGTCTTCTTCACTTTTCACCTTTCAAATGCATTTAATCGATCATTGATGATCATAATCACTATCCAATTTAAATACAATTGAGACACTAAACTCCTCATGCACATAACTGATTCATATAACTCGTCAAATATCGATATTCTCTAATGAGGAGCAATTTTCTTATGATTTTCTTAGTTTCATCATATCATATTCTAACACATGTTCCTTACTTTAATTTCTCCACATAACCCAATTTAGTTGCGATGGATCACTCCCTGGCTTGAATAAGCAATCATCATATCAATCTCGTACTTTCAGAACATAATTACACAAAATATACACGAACCTTTATTCTTCTCATATCCGAAATTAATATTTCCTTGATGCTCAGTAATTCTCTTACATAATCAGAGTCATCTCATCAACGTAATACACACTTTTTTAGTAACATATTCTATCACTTACGCTTGAGTCTCTGCTAGAATTCGGACTCCACAATCTACTTATACTTCATTTCAGATTATCCTTTCAATGATTACTCTCCAAACAAATCGTCAGATCAATTAAACCTTATCAATCATTAATACTATTCATAAAAACTCTATCAATCAACTATTTTTCATCACAATAAATCAGTCACTCCTGATACTTCACGAAGATCAATCTCTGAAGGGCATTTAAAAAATTTCATTTCCTCTAGTATCTTGACATACACTACCATAATCATCACATCTTATCTGATAATATATTCACATCAATATACCCATTAATAGCACATACTACTGAGGAAACTTTAATCCTATTTAATTCTAGATAACCTTTCTCTTTTTGATACAAGCTCTCAATCATGGGGGACTTTGCTATATCCATGTCCCTCTTTAATTCCCTCAAACTCATTACTTATGCTATCGTCATTGATAATCTCACTTTTTCTCAATTGATCATTATAAGCACTTTCATTTCTTATTCTAACTCAATAGGACTTTAAACTACAAGAATTCTGGCTAGCGTTATCCATTAACTCATCAATTGTGGCTTAACATTTTCACTTGCCATGGGGCTCTCATAATCAGGTGTGCATAATCAGGTGTGCATTCACATAGGCAAAACAACTAAACCTTGACAACCTTTTTCATCTACCAATTTCATTGTCTTACATTTCAATCTTTTCATTATCCCAGCATATCCATGTACATTCACACTCCAATCAATATCATAACTACGTAATCATTCTAAAGTTTCCACTTAACATATTTTGACTCCAAAGCATATGTCATTACTCATAACTCTTGTCACGGTAATCAGACCCAATTGTAACTTATTTTCATCCACTTTATGCACTTGAAATCTTGCAAGTTCTAACAAATCTCTATTTCCTCTATTAATCCACAATTTTATCTTTATATATGTTCCAAATTTAAGGATATACCACATTATAACTCCAATATTGCGTCTCACAATAAATCCACTAATACCAATACACTAAATTTTCATTTGTCAGATCGAACCATACACTTTTTCCTATTTCACGATATCCATTACTTCCTTTTATCACATTCGAACACATTATCATTTCCTTCACTATTTCTAACCGCTTAAACGACCGAGACATACTCATGCACATGACTCATATGCTAGACTGGGGATCAGTTGTCTCTGTCTGCCGTGACATGACCTAAATGCATGTACTTGACACATTTTTCTCAGAATGCCCATGTAAGATTGTACTTCTGGGCTCTGACACCACAAATGTAGCACCCCACTCCTGCGAGACCCGAACCCGACATCGACGGTGATATTCGAGCCCGTGACCCGCGAGGGTGGTATGCTAGAACTGTAACAGCAATTTAAACTTGGAAAACCAATTAATTTCTTTTTGAAAACAATAGAGTGCGCAGATATCGGTAAACAATTTGGGACACGATACAAAAGCATTTTCAGTCAAAATCTAATTTCAGTCATAAAACCATTCATACACACATATATTCACAACCAATTTGGGCCCAATACAATAACAATATTTATCTACGAAAATACAATGTTTCACATATAACCAAAATGACTCAAATGCGGACATGAAACTGATCCCGATGCAAAACTCTGTCACTCTTGCAGTACACATGCACCCGTTTGTCTAATGGGGTACTCGCCAATTCCTGAAAAATAATTGTAATGTTGGGTGAGTTTGCGAACTCAGTGAGAAATCATCATCGATGGTTCACCCAACTCATGCATATACAACAATCCATACAATATCCCATATTCACACATAAAAGTTACACTCATGAACTTTTCCCATTATTATCCATTCTTTTCTGAGTTGTGACTGAGCGCTTAACAGTAACAGAATTCAGACACGCTTAGGGAGTAGGAGAGCCCTCTGGGTATGCACTGACTCCCCTCGAGCTCAAGGCTCGGTTCAGTAATCGTAATCGCATTTTAGGCAAGTAGGAGAGCCCTCAGGGTATGCACTACTGCCCGTTCACATTAGGGATAGGAGAGCCCTCTGGGTATGCACTAATCCCTCTCAGTGGCAGCTCCAGTCACAACCATTATTTATTAACCAATTATGGAATTCGTTTATCACAATTATAAGGTGTTTCACCTTTTTCTCGACCCACATTCAGTCATATATATATATATACAATGCACATGTATCAAATCACATTCACAATCATTTCATAGTAGCATTCACATACAGTATACACAATTTGCACTTCAATATCACATTCAAATATTTCGGACACCTGTGGTCCGAAATCAATCAAAACAAACACATGTATCCCTCCATTATCTCCACATGGCATTACTGCGTATAATATTAAACACATAAGGCTGAGGAACCAACTAGGTTACTCACCTAAACTTCCGAGCTGTTGCCTAGAAGCTCCAACACTGTCCGTGGATTATCAATCCATCAGCTCTATAACAATCAAATAATTCAATTCATTACAAAATGCACACTCAAAAATAATTAATGATGCACATGCCTTGAATAAAAGATGTACTATGCCTATTCATGATTTTCCCAGTACCATTTCTCACTTTCCAATTTCTTTTACTCAGTATCTAACTTTCACTCAATTGATCAATATTGGCTCATTTTGATTCAATAACATATTACAGAACTTCCAATTTCAATTCTAATTTCCAATTTATCAAGCCATTCTTGCTATGGTAGTACCTCAAAGTCAACATCACAATTTTCTAGATCGAATTCATTCTTTTATGCTCAGTTTCTAAAGTTCCCAGTAGCATTGACTTTATTTTTCAAAGTCTCACATTACACTCAAATTTTCAATAACAATCCTTAGGTAAAATACAATCACATTCTTACTCTCTTTCACTAATTGAAATCTCAAAAACCCGAATTCAAACTCTCATTCTTTTCCTCAATTGTAGACCTCTTTCTCTAGATCACAACAAATCAAACATCACCTCAGTTGGAGGTCTACACCATTAGTTATGCCCCAAAAACCAAATTGAATCACTTCAGAAATTTCCCCCTTGCCGCGACCTCAAACTGCTCGCCGCGGCATCTGAAGGTGCTCGCCGCGACATGTGAGGTTGCTTGCCGCGACGAACATTTCTCTTGAGACTCGCCGCGATGCACGAGAGAAGAACTCGCCGCGGTGCCTAGAACTCGAGCTCGCCGCGACGTCAAGAGGAGCTCGCCACGGCGTCCAACGCTTTTGAGCTCGCCGCGACGTCCTCCCTCCTGCTCGCCGTGACGAATTATATGTTAATTCACCGCGGCGAGGCTTTTCGCACGCCGCGACGTGCGAGTCGCAGCTCATCTTCTCCGACGATTTTTCTCCCATTTCTCTCTCTAAAACCAGTCCTAACTTAACTCAAACACTCTAATCTTTAACAATTACCCTCATGAATGCATTAAACACAATAATAAACAACATAAAACCAATTACTTACCAACTTAAGCTCAAAACCTCCAATCTCAGCAATTTCTCTAACTCCCACGGTGAACCCTCTAAACTCATCAAATCTTCTTCTTCTTTCAAGGGTTAACATCGATCTTTAACCATAAGGAAAGAACAAACACAAATCTCCAAGGAAGAATCGAAACTCACCAAAGAGAAGAAATAATCGTGCCCTAGGAGGAGAAAACAATTTTCTTTTCCTTTCTTCAATTTTCAAAACATAGAACATATATATATATACAGAACAAATAAGCCTCTTTTCATTTTCCTCCCAAAACATTTAAATCTCTTTCTCTAATCAATTTTATTCCAGTCCAATTCATCTCCAAATCTCAATGACTCCACATAATAATTTCTAAAATCATAATTCTAGATTTCCATCGCCAATGGACAATTATTTTGGTCCAATTTATTCAATCAGTCCGCCACTCGAAAAATTTCCAGTCCGGACATTTCCTCCCAAATTTTCAGAAAAATTTCCTAAAGTTCACTGCCAACTGGCGATCACTCTAATACAGTTCCCACTCAATATTCAAACTCAATTAGTCCAAATTTCTCAATAACTCACGTATTCACAATCAAAAGCCGGGAAATGTCATGAATGCATGTACCTATATGTGCATGTGCAAAAGACTCATGGCTTCCAAAATTAGAGGTCAACAAGATGCTCAGTCAATATTAGGCGGTAATATCCTATCCCGCCTCAATTTACCAATATGACCTTCCCATCGGTGACGGGATGTTACACATATGACGGGAAGAAGGTCTATGTTCTTAGATCTTCAGTATAAGAAGGGAGGATCGGTAACTTTCGGAGACAACCAGCAGGCAAGATAATTGAAATCGGTAAAATAGGTAAAGATTCCTTTGCATGCATTGATAATGTGCTGCTTGTTGATGGTCTGAAACACAATTTGATTAGTCTCAGTCAATTTTGTGATTCTGGTTTTTAAGTTATGTTCAATCAAAAACTTTGTGAAGTCAAAAACAAAGATGGGTCTATATTCTTTTATGCTAAGAGAAGAAATAATCTTTACAAAATTGATTTAGAAGATTTTCAAAATCCAAATGTTTCATGTTTTTTATCAACTAAAGAAGAAAGACTAATCTGGCACAAAAAGCTAGGTCATGTCAGTTTTAAGCATATTTCAAAGCTGTTAAAGCATGATTTGGTAAGAGGCTTACCAAAAATAAGTTTTGACAAATAATTCTTTTGTGAAAGTTGTCTTAAAAGGAAACAAGTCAAAAAATCAGTTTCTTCTAAAAATTTCATAACATCTTCTAGACCTCTAGAGTTGTTACATATGGATTTATTTAGTCCAACTAGGACAATAAGTCTTGGCGGAAAGAAATATGGACTTGTTATTGTTGATGACTTTACTAGATTTTGTTGGATATTATTTTTGTCACACAAAGATGAGTCTTTTAAGTGGTTTATGACCCTTTCCAGAAAGTTACAGAATGAAAAAGGAATGTTTATAACCAGTATCAGGAGTGATCATGGTGGAGAATTTGAGAATGAGAAGTTTAGAATATTCTGTGAGGAGAATGAAAATTTTCACAATTTCTCTGCTCCTAGAACTCCACAGCAGAATGGAGTTGTTGAAAGGAAGAACAGGATGATTCAAGAGATGGCAAAGACTATACTGTGTGAGATGAATCTTCCTAAGTACTTCTGGGCAGAAGCTGTGAATAAAAGGTGTTACATTCAAAATAGAATATTGCTGTGACCATTGCTGAAGAAAACTCCTTATGAGTTATGGAATGGAAGGAGACCGAATATATCTTACTTTCATCCATTTGGTTGCAAGTGCTCTATTCTGAATACAAAGGAATTGCTGGATAAGTTCGATTCAAAGACCTATTAAGGAATCTTTCTAGGCTACTTTTTATCATCCAAGACTTTTCGAGTTTATAATCTTACCTCAAAGACAGTTGAGGAGACCATTCATGTCAAGTTTGATGATAGTTTCCAACCCCGTAAGGAAGATGACATGGAGAGTGAAGTCCCTTCAAAGCCCTTAGATGATACAATAGAAGCTCCATCATCAAGAACTCAGGTAGACAATGTTAAGGATATTCCAGAAACTATTGAATTAAAAATAGATTGGAAATATAAGAGTTCTCATCCAGAAGAGTTAATTATCGGAGAGACCTCTGAAGGAGTCAGAACAAGGTCCAAATTCAGAAGAGAAGCTAATGTAGCTTTTATCTCTGAAATAGAGCCTAAGAAGATTGAGGAAGCTCTTCAGGACGAAGCTTGGATTTTAGCCATGCAAGAGGAGCTGAACCAATTTACTAGGAATAAAGTTTGGTCCTTGGTTCCTAAACCCTCGAAGAAATCCATCATAGAAACTAGATGAGTTTTTAAGAATAAGTTAGACGAATTAGGGAGAGTGAGTCGGAATAAAGTTAGAATAGTAGCACAAGGCTATAATCAGCAAGAAGGAATAGACTACAATGAGACATATGCTTCAGTAGCGAGACTTGAAGCGATTAGGATATTGCTGGCATATGCGGTTTGTCATGATATAAAGCTTTTTCAGATGGATGTGAAAAGCGCGTTTCTGAATGGTTTTATAGACGAAGAGGTGTATGTTAAGTAACCGCCTGGTTTCGAGGACGTTAGATATCCGAATCATGTCTATAGACTTCATAAAACTTTATACGGCTTGAAGCAAGCTCCTAGAGCTTGGTATGATCGTCTAAGTACCTTTCTTTTAGAGAGTGGTTTTAGTAGAGGTCAGGTAGATAAGATGCTCTTTAGGAAGAACTATGAGAATGAGTTTATTTTAGTGCAAATTTATGTTGATGATATCAATTTTGGTGTTACCTCAAAGAATTTATGTATGAGTTTTGAGAGTATGATGAAAAATGAGTTTGAAAAGAGTATGATGGGTGAGTTGAAGTTCTTTCTTGGGTTGCAAGTTAAGCAAACCAAAGAGAAGATCTTTATCCATCAACAAAAATATGTGAAAGAACTGTTGTCTAAATTTGATATGAATAATGTGAAGCCTATGGCAACTCCGATGCACCCTTTGAACCTTTTGTTGAAAGATGAAGTTGATAAGAAGGTGGATCAAACCTTGTATAGAGGGATGATCGGTTCTTTGCTTTATCTTACTGTTGGGCCCGTCGATTCTGGAACCTAACTCTTGCCTTGAAATCATATGACGTGAACGTACTCCAATGAAGTCTCCTTAACCATCATCGATTTTTTTCATCTTGCTCAGATACCACACATGTTGGATCCGGTTTCAGAACCCAACATCTGGAAACCATTCATAAAACGTGAGCATAATAATCTGTAGGATTATTCTATGGAATCTTTTTAGCCATTATCGTTTCATCATCATTCTCATAATATCTCAAGCCACAAGGGCAAGCCCACACAACAAAATGATAATAACCATAATTGATTTTCTTCAAAACAATTGTATCTCGATGTCTCTAGTTCATTTTGGAGTAAGAACCAACTCAATCGGAGTTCTATAGATGAAGATATGCTTGAAAATTCAAAGTGTGTTCATACCTCAATCATGGTCTCCCAATCGACCCCTTAATTCCTTTCCTCCAAACTTTGTCAAATCAACTCGAAAAGATCTAAATTTTTATATAGAGATAGATACATGTCTTAGGAATCAATCTCTTCAAGAATCACCTCAATCGGAGGTCGGACGAAGGAGTTATGACCAAACGAATCCAATATGTTCATATCCTGATTCCTACTGAACATACTTTGGAGAAAACGCCATAACTCTCACTATGGGTATCTGATTGACTTAGTTCTTAGACCATTAAAAAGTAGACATCTATGGATACAACTTTCATAAAGACCAAAATTTGAAATTTTTTCGTTATTAGGGTCAAAATACACAGACCGTGTAAAATCACAAGTTTAGACAGTGTAAAATCACACGGTCAGACCGTGTAACCTTCGGGTGAAACAGTGTCCATACGCCCAGAAACACACGACCTATGTAAATTCACACGGGCAGGCTGTGTAACTTTCGGGTGAAACAATTTTTCACCCTCCAATACCCCTCCAAAGGGTCCTAAATCCATCCTAACTTCTCCTATACTCATAATCTTGCCAAAATCCATTCTTTGGAGTCCGAGATTCACTTCATATACGCTAATGGTTCGGGAATTTCATCCACTACAACATCCTAACTTGGAATGATTATAACTGACAACTCGGATATTGAAAAATTACATACTTTATAGCGTTGGAAAGCTATGAAGACGAAATACAACTTCTATGAAGACAACTTGGTGCAATTCAATCTAAATCAATACAGTTTTTCCTTGAAAGGCAGCATATACATATTTTATCCTCATGAAAAACTTGCAATTTTGCCTTATACAAACTTGGATTTTTATGAACATAACCATTCAACTACCAATTGGAATTCTTCAACTCTCAACCTTAATCCATACGACCCTTCCTATTCAACAACGTCCCGTGATTTATGACTTTTCTATCTTTTCTTTCCATATTATCTCACACACATATATATATAACAATAGCTCATATTCAATGTTTGTCAACTCATCATCCATACACAATTTCACATTTCAAAATCCATACACATATCCATATTTCATTTGCATCATAAATTAAGAGTTTACCAACTTCAATAGCAAGTCATGCCACAATACATCGTCAATGTCAAAATCCAATATACAAAATATGCAAAACCCAAAATTTCTCAAAATCCACTTGCAGCCTTGTTTTACATCAATAATTCCAAAAACACAACAAAATATGCATATTCGGAATTATGCCTTGATTCACTTTCATTGGATCTCTTATTCTTCACCTGAAGATGGGGAAAAATAGGGGGTGAGCTCGAGAGCTCGTGGGTAACAGCTTACAAAGGAAAAATAAGCAAAACCATTCAAAAGTTTTTTGTCATAGAAAATCCTTGTTAAAAATCCATAAAACGTTTGTTTCTCAAATTTTCATCATGTATTCAAATTCATAAGTCACAAAAAATGAATGCATCAACTTGTTTACAAATTATGAACACATAAGCACAAAAATGGTTTAGGTAGATCCATAAACATGACGAACTACACAATTCCAGTTAATGGTCCTGTGTAGTCGTAAATTCTTGAGGGAGTCCTTGAAGGAGCTCCGTGCCACTAGAGGGCAGGCGGGAGAAGCCTATTCTTAGGTCAACGTGCACGTGACGGTTCTTGGATGGACTCCCAAACCCATATAACATGTAATCTATGAACTTGAAAACCAATTGCCCAAATGGCACATTTTGAAAACTTGTCTTCCATGAGCATGAAACATTCCATATGCAATTTCATCATCATTTCTCAATTCATCATCAAAATTCATACACCAAAATATGCGACACTATCACAAATCATTCAAAAGCAATAAATGCAATAATTGTAGCAATTTCTCAAATCAAAAGCAATGAATACAACAATTATGGAGTACTTTAAAATCATTTTATTTTCTTGCTTCAAAAAAACAAACCTTTATTTCTTAATTTGGAAAAAGAAACCTTAGTGGCTCATTACTCAGTCATAAACATGAAACCCATGTAACACATGTTTCATGGACTTGCAAACTTTTTTTCCAAAATGGCACATTTTCTTGGAAACTTTCTTTTCATATAAAAAAAATCATTCTTGAAAACATGATTGTATGAACGCGTGTTCTTTTCAAACGAAAAGCACTTTCATAAAAAATCACGCAATTCACATATCAACATGTAGAAATTTCTCAATTCATCCAAGGCACAATTTATGCAACAATTATGATGCAATTTAAATCATTAAATTTCCTTGATTTAAAGAAAACATAAGTGGCTTATTTACTCTATTATAAACATATACCCACCTTAATTCCTTGCTTGAAAATTGACTCAAATTGCCTCCCTTTGATCTTGATTCCTCTTGCCTCTCTTAATCTCCTTTAACATAAACCATAATTCCTAAATCAATAGGCATTCCAATTGACAAACCCATAAGACATATTCACTAAAATTGATCTTATAAAACTTAAACCAATACCATTCTTAAGCCATAAGAACCAAAATCTCTCTAAAAACCCAACAAATAAAAATCCATTCTTACCTTGAATCTTCTCCAAATGAAGAGTTTGATGGCTTGAATGAGAGCTCTCTTCCTCTTCTTCCTTTTTCCTCCATGAACAACTTGAAAACCACTCTTGAAGGCTTAGAAAAGTAGAACCCTAGCTTGCTCTTCTTTTTCTCCTTCTTTCCCCCTTTCTATGACTCTCTCTCTCCTCTCTCTCTAAATTTTCATTTCCCTCTCTTCAAATGAGGAGACCACTCCTTTCTCTTGCCTTTTATACCATTAATGATGCTAAAAAGTCCATATTGCCCTTACTTAAAAGCCTAAGAACTTAAATGCTTAAGTGGTCTTCCAATTTTGCCCTCATGCATAAGTTACCACCTTAATTCAATTTAAATGCATGTCATAAGGTCTTAATCACATTAACATGCTAATAAACTCCCATTAACATGTTAATTAATTCCACAAAATACTATATTAAGACCTCAAAATTCATTTAAATCATAGTTAACTCCTTAAAAATCAACACCCTTTCTAATCATACAATTGAAGGAATTTGCTTGCACTTCCTTCTAGAGAAATATTCCTCATTGTATTAATTTTCTCATGACATGAAAATCATTCAATTTGGTTCAGTAATCTGAAAGTTATACCCAAACATTTCCAAACTGTTCTTATGCTGAAACAATATGCTATAATCAAATTCTACCGAAAAATTGACTTTCTTAGAGACTGAATTAGAACTCAATTTCATCAGACAATTTGTAGCCTTATCTCTCTAGTTTAATCCAAATTAAGAATCATCTGATTCTAATAACTAGAGAAAAAGTTATGGCTGAAACACCGAAGCATACTCAATAATCATGTTTCAACTTATAACTTCCAATATTTCACTTATAACCCATCTTGCACATAACTATCTTTTCTACTTCATTTCAAATGCAAGAATTCTTCTTTTCTTTACATATGGATAATTGCCAAAATTTCTCATTTCATATTTCTAAATTCCAAGAAAATTTTGGGGTCCAACACTTACAGTAAGCAGACCTGACATATTGTTCAGTGTATGCTTGTGTGCAAGGTTTCAGGCCGATCCTAGAGAGTCTCATTACATAGCTGTTAAAAGAATTATGAGATATCTCGCAGGTACTACTGATCTTTGCTTAATGTTTGAGAAAGGTAAAGATTTCAGGTTTATTGGATATTGCGATGTGGACTATGCCGGAGATAGAGTTGAAAGAAAGAGTACGAGTGGAGGCTGACACTTTTTTGGCTCAAACCTAGTTTCCTAGTTAAGCAAGAGACAAAGTTCAATTGCGCTATCAACTGCTGAAGCCGAGTACATGTCTGTCGCAAGCTGTTGTTCGCAAACATTGTGGATTAAATACCAACTAAAAGATTATTTAGTTTGAGAATAGGAGATCCCAATTTTCTGTGACAACACCAGTGCCATCAACTTATCGAAGAATCCTATACAGCATTCGAGAATAAAACATATTGAAGTCAGACATCATTTCTTGAGAGACTACGTTCAGAGAAAAGTTATGAGTCTACAGTTTGTTGAGACATAGTTTCAATGGGCAGACATCTTCACTAAACCAATGAGTGAAGAACGGTTTAAGAAAATCAGATGGAACCTTAAAATGTTGATGTTAAATGACCAACCGCCTGACATTTCACAGCCAAGTTAAAAAAGGTCGTCAAAGTTAACGGCGTCAGAAATAGTGAGTTACAGTTGGTAACTTCTCTCACAAGGAAATTTTGGAGGGAAAGTCTTATAGCCTTGAGAACTTTATCGATTCTAGAACACGCCTGATAAGACCTTTCGAGTAGTCTCAAATCAGAAACCTTTCGAATACTCTCAAACCCACAAACTTTTCAGCTCTTTCAAACCTCTGAAATCAACCTTACCTTTAAAGAACATATTACTGAAGTCAGTTTCTATTCAGAATCAATGGAGCAAGCAATGATCTACGGAAGGCATTTGGATTTTAAATCTGTAACACCCCACTCCCGTATGACCCGAACCTGACATCGATGGTGATATCCGAGTCCGTGCCCTGCGAGGGTGGCGTGCTACATCACTCAGTCAAAACTCAGTATATTTAAAAAAAAAACATAAACATACACTCTGCAGGAAACAATTAACATACACACTCACCGGTAAGTACAATGACCGACCCCTTTATAAATACAAATTAATTTAGTGCGGTAACTTTACAAATTGACCGAATCATTTGTAAAAAAATTTAAAAAATACAAGTTTATATAGAATTTATCAGACACTAATGCAGACGCGAACTGATCCCCGACCTCTTCCCTCACTCTCATGCGGTTGCTATATGCCCGTTGTCTAACGAGGTATTCTTCTGGGTCCTGAAAAATAATTGCAAATTTTGGGTGAGTTTTGCGAACTCAGTGAGTGACCATCATCGATGGTTCACCCAGTCACACAATACAAGATTCACACATTTCGTTTTATTTCATAATTCACATTCACAGTATTACACATTCACGCGTATACAATATTGCACATCCAGATTATTCATATTCGATACACTCAATCATTCCTATTATGCCGATGCAATGCACATTAGACTCACTTTTCATTTATTATTTTGCTGTGACTGAGTGCCTAAACTGTCCCATATAGGGCTCGTTAATAACTATCCCTTATCCGTTTGGAGGATACAGGGCTCATTAAACGTTGAGCTTGAGGCTCTGAATCACTTATGAGCTCGAAGCTCATTTTCACTCGTTGAGCTTAAAGCTCTAATCGGTGGCGACTCTAGTCACAGCAGCCATTATCTGTCATACACTTATGCATTGATCATATGGTGCACATTTAGAACACATGTATTTCCCATAAGTACAAGGCAGTTTGCCTTTTACTAAAGCCAACATATTTAATCAAATGTAGATGAAATGTTCATGTGACACTTTTCCACTTATTACGGTGTTATGACCGAGCACCTGAACTGTCCCATATAGGTCTTATTAAGTGTTGAGCCAAATGCTCTGAAATCAATAATGAGCTCGAGGCTCAATTTCACTCGTTGAGCTTAAAGCTCTAATTGGTGGCTGCTCAGTTCACAACCGTCTTTGTCTGAATATGCATTCATGAATGAAGTGCATATGTCACAATCACTCACATTATTATGCACGTACGCATGCATATATCACAATTAATCGCATTTACAACACGTAGGTCCCAAATTCACATACAAGTAGCACTTCAATAACACAACTCCCTAGTATACAGTCATTGGACCTTCTGTCCGGAATCCACAATCAATTCACAATTCATCACCATTAATATGAAACATTTAGCAGGCAATCAATGCAAATTCAAATAGAAAACATAATGAAAGGAGACCATCTCGGTCTACTCACAGTACGCTCCAGATTAGCAATTGCTTCGACATTCTGGAAACGCCTGACTGAGGGCTTGTAACTTGCATAACCTATTTATGCAATACGTTGCACACACATTAATAATTTCACACAATTATAATCATTGACGCATATATATGTACGATGCATGTTCATGACTATCCCGGTATCAATATATAAATTTTATCTCAAAAGCCATTCCAAGATCACAACTCAAGTATGCCTAGGGATTAGCCGCACTAAAAGTCTTAAACTCGTAATTTATGCTTATTGAAATTTTCCTAAAATCATACTTCCGGGTCTATTACTCCCGATCGATAAACTAGTCCATAAAAGTAACCTAGGCAGCCTCTCATTGATAGAAAAATTCTTCTATGCATTAAGAACCCATAGACACTAAAATCACTCAATTTGGACCTCAATAGGTCCAATTATTGATAAAACATAGACCAGAAAAATGATTACCTGGTCCCCTCACTTTGACCTAACCAATCCATGTCAAATTTATCTCTAAAATTTCTCAATGTCACATAGAAATGAAATTAAATATTTCACGACTCCGATGCCTCGAGAATTAGGTCAATCGGATGTCGAACGGAAAAGTTATAAACAAAAGAGTGGAGAGAGGTCAATGTAGGAAAAATACATGTCCTAGTCGACTAGTCGGAGGTTGTAGTCGACTAGGTTGACTACAGTGACCGACTTGAAGCTTTATTCTTTCTTCTGCCGACATCCCAACTTTTACAAGTCATAACTCCTTACTCCGTACTCCAAATTGGACAAACTTGATAACAATTTCAAGATAAAAAAGAGCTCTACAAGTTTTATGAAGGACATAAAAATCAATTTTATCTCTAAGGGTGTCAAAAAATGCAACCAAAGTTACTTCCTGCACAATGTTTCCCAAAACAGTATACCATTTTGCAAAAATCATAACTTTCCATTCCTTTTGCCAAAAATTCCAAAATTTATGTTAAAAGAAAGATCAAAACATATTCTACAACTTTCATGAACAACTTGGAAGCAATTTCAACCTTTAAACAAATCAAATTCTCACTCACAGTTTCTGCCTATATGAGTCATCCTTAACAGTAACACACTCTTCCAAAATTCATAACTTCCTAACCCATTATCTAAAAATTACAAACTCTATATCACAGAAAAGATCAAAAAACATGCTACAGGTCTCATGAAAGACTTAAAACCAAATTCCATCTCTAACTAGAGTAAATACTCCCATTATTGTGACTGCCCTGTTAAGAAGTGTTAAAACAGCGCATGACCTAAACCATATCCAAACTTTCAAAATTCATAACTTACACTACCTACATCCAAAATTCACATATCATACCTCATTACAAAGATAAGACAATCTTCTACAACTTTCCATAAGACCACTTGAGCTAGTTAAAATCATAACAATCCAAAATTGGCGTCAGAACATAGTACCCACAAAATCCATACTTAGAAACATTTCACACACCAAAACACATTAATACTCTAAACTACTATCTGAACTTTAACAAGTCATAACTTTCAACCTAAAAATAAAAAAATATCATACTTAGTGGAAACAGAAATCTAACAAGAAAATATTCAACTTTCATGAAGACCAATTTCACAAAATCTGTCTACATTATCCTAGAAAAATTCCCAAAGTTTCTAGTCGTCAATGATAGATCTATAATCAGCATACTATTCACCCTGCACAGATATCTCATTTTCAAAGCAAAATTCAAAACCTTTCAAGCCACAATTGGATAAAACTTCCTTCATACGAATTCTATCCAAACTTCTCAAGTTTAATTCAAGCCAAACCTTAACTCAATAGCATAACCCTATCAAAAGTTATGACAAAAAACCTGAAACATACTCAAGGTAAAATTTTCCAAATTTCATATCTAACTTTACTCCTTTTATTCTAACACCATTCCTACATCAATAAGCATCCAATTTAATCAGTCATTCAGCCAAACTTTCATCAAGAACTTCACTTGAACATAAACCCACAAAATTACAGCACTCATACTTAATCATTTCCTTTTAAAAAATTAATCATCTAACTTCTTACTAACATCATAGAAACCAATCCAAGACACTACTTTAACAAAACCATACACAACATCATTCATCCTCAATCAATCATAAATCCACCAAGCAAATAACCTACCCATTTACATCAACCACAAGTTCAAGTAATTAATGTACAAGTCATCATAATGAATGCTTCTAACTACCATAAAACACAAGACTTACCTATTTAAGCTCCAATCTTCTAACCTTCACCAACTCACCAACTTTCCTACTTCACTTCTAATACCCACGGCAACCATCATCACAAGGCCTAGGTTTTGATTTATGGGTGAATAAAGGAGGAGCAAGCAATTAACAAAGAAGAGCCTTGGTTTAGGTGAAGAAGAGTAGCAATTTTACAAGAAAAAGGCAACTCATGAAGGAGAGGAAAAGAAGTAGCTATGGATGGTGAGAATAAAATCCCTTTGAAATCACCTTAAACCCTTTTAAAAAGATAAGTGTCGTGGATAGCTTTGCCTTAGGATATTTATATACTTTATATAACCATTAAAGAATAAGACTAAGTAGGCAAGTGACATGTGTCAATTGCCACTTGTCTTATTTTTAAAGGTGCATTAATTTCCTTTCCAAAACAATTAATTTCTAGTTCAATTTCTCTCCAAATTTTCAATGGATCAAAGTAATAAATCCTAAAATCATGTATCTAATTTTTCAGTGCCATTGGACAGTCATTTTCGGTACCGAAAATCTAATCAATCCGTCACTTGGTAATTTTTCCGGTCCGAACATTGTTCTCCAAAAATTTCAGAAAAATTTCTAAAATTCCACAAAAAAGTAAAACACACAAAAATCCACTTGATTTAATTTTCATGAACTAAATCATATTTTTCCACAATAAAAAATATGCCGAGAAATGTCATGAATGCATGTACAATCATGTGCATAAACAAAATTTGCAATTTATGCATATATGGAGGCCATATTTTGCATGATCATGCCGAGACTAGTTTACACACTCATAACCCGTCCCAAATTACTATTTTACCAATCCAATCGGTGATGACATGTTACAGAATCTCTGAGGAGAGATGATATGGATATCGAACCAGAGATTGTAGAAGCTGGTTGGAGAAAGTTCTTCTAAGTGCGAGAGTATGTGTATCAAAATGAAGTATATGAGTTTTGGAAGAATGTGCAGATGGTAGACAAAGCCATTGTTTCTGTTGGAGCCCGAAATTTTCTTGAAAAATAGAAATTATAAAATGAATGACATAGGTGCTTTTGAGTATGTATGTGTTGTGGGTGTTTTAGAGTTAAATGAAATTGATGTGTAAAGAAGTGGATTTTGGTTTTGTTGACTTGGAAGTTTGTGAATAAATTTGTGTGTGTTGGGTTGCCATGACAAGTATAGTGATTAATTTGATGTAAATGGTGTGAAAAATCAAGAAATAAAGAGACAAAGTGTGAAAAGTTGTTAGATTAGAAAAGTTTGACTTTTTGGAGTAAGAAAGTTGACTTTTTGATTTAGGCATAATTTGAGAAAATGATCTGCATGAAACTTGTAGTGTCTGTTAAAAACTTTCTATCGCCATAAAGTATGCAATTTTTCGATATCGGGAGTGGAAGATATGATTTTCCGAAGATAAGGTTTTTTTTTGCTTTGTTTTTTGAAAATGTTATTAAGTATAGATTTGTGTGTTAGGCCACTCATCGTGAGGATTTAAGCTGAATTGGAGTAAATGGCCTTAATAAAAGTTGTAGCTTGTCTTTCAATCTTTCTAACGCCATAAATTTTGCAATTTTTCGATATCGAGGTTAGGAGTTATGATCAACTGAAATTTGGGAGTTGTTTAGGAAAAGTTGATTAGGGCAGTAACTTTGACTAGGTTTTTGAACCCTTTAGAGATGTAATTGATTTTTGAGTTCTGCATGGAAGTTGTAGAGCTTCCTTTTATCTTTCCATCGATACCAAATTTGTCAAATTTAGAGTTCGGAATCAAGAGTTGTGATTTTTTGGAAAATTCAGTTACATTTATGTTTTTGAAGTACTGTAATTTTACTTTTCCTCCGACCCTTATTCGATCTTTTATTTATAAATTTTCCATCCGACATCCGATTGATTCGATTTTGAAGCATTTTATTCCTAAGACGTTAAGATACATTTTCATGGAAAATTGTGATTTTTAGGAGATTAAATGGAAAGAGATTGAGTGAACCAAAGTGAGATGATTGGTTAAAGGTTATGAGTTAGAAAAATTTACTGAACATGAGTCAGTATTTTGAAAAATTTGGGAGTTGAGAAGCTCCGATTGAGTTGATTCTTGAGGCAAAATAAAAATTGAGATATGGGGCTACAAATCATGTGAAGGGATCAAATTCCAATTTAGTCCCTAAGATTGTCAATTTCTGGATTGAAGCTACGTTAATGTTCAGTCTCGGATTAGAATGAGTTGAACGAGTATTTTGGCCATAACTCCTTCGTTTCCGAACCGATTTGAGCGTTCTTGGTGTCATTTTAAATATGATACATAGATGAACATTTTTCAAGCAAAAAGTTTTGCCAAATTATGTCATTTAGTTGCTCAAAATTTGGAAGCAAGATGACAATTTTTAAAGGCTAAGTGTAGTGCCCCCTCACCGTAGGGTACACATCGGGACGCCCAAAGGTCGCTCCGACACGTATCCCACGATAAAGGTTTACTACTAAAAATTCCGCTAATAATCCACATGACATCGTAATAATTAAAACCATAATATATCATAAATCAGTAAATTTTTAAAATCCAAAATAATCTTGATACAGTCATCTAATATCAGAATAGACAAGTCTATCAGTCCCCTAAACAAAACCAAAAAGGAAACTGATACAAGTATCTATCCTAAGTCATCTGCAAAAGTCCAACCCGGTGACCGATTCGAGTGCCATCGCTTCTCTTGCCAAAGACTTCAGACGGTAGGAAAAGACTATCTCCGAAGCTAGGGATCTACTCTATCAGTCCTGAAAAATAGGTTGCAATTTTGGGTGAGTTTGCGAACTCAGTGAGAAACCATCATCGATGGTTCACTCAAATCATGCATTATGCAGATTGCGTACAGCACGGCACAGTAAGATACAATTAGTATATAACGATTTGCAGTAGCCTATAACAGTTATGTATCATATCACAATTCACGATATTATACCACGAGAGATGGCGTGTAAGAATTTGCAATCTCTCATATCATCACATAATTCAAGAAGTGTCGCATTCAATCGGTCTATACGCATACAATGCATATGAGATTCTTTCGATTATTCATATTGTGCCCAAGTGCTCAACAAGATTCGATGGGGGACGCGTCGAGATTTCTCCCTCGGACTCGAGGCGGTCAAGATCTGATGTTCGAGCTCGAGGCTCTTTTCAGTGATAATAACAACTTGGGTCACATATCCATTATCTGATCATGCATTTATGCATGTAATGCAGTGTTCAGTAATTCAGTGTATAGCTATAAAAGCTCAATATTGCATTTCTCAGTGTCATGCAGTAGTCCAATCCAATACAGTAGAAACATGCCATTTTATCATGTACACTTCAGTAATCATGTAATTTCACATTGACAAGTAATTCACATTGAGCATTTAGAAAATCAAGAATTTGAGAAACCAACTAGGTTACTCACCTGTAACTTCCGAGATACTGCCTGGAAGTTCCAGCAATGTCTATGAAATGACGATCCAACGGCGCCTCTATAACATTTAAATACAGTCCCATTACTAGATGCTCAATTAACACTTCAGTGATGCATATGTCTTGATGAAATTATGTACAATGCATGTTCACGATTTCCGGCGCTAAAACCCAATTTGATATCCTATGGCCAATTCTAACTCGTCGTTCAATTTATCGACAATAATTGATCCATTCCTAAAATCCAGTTCAATCTCCCCGATTCATATACCCTATAGCAATTCCATAACCATTGGGTCGAAACCTCTATTGAAAATCCCAATTGAAACTCCAATTATCATAATTCAATACTTAGGTCACTATAGGAACCATAATTGACCTTAATCTCGATAAATCAATACCATGTAAATTAAATTCTAACTTCCATAATTATCCTCAATTGTAGACCTCTTTCCCTAGTTCATAATGAATCCAGAATCACCTCAATCGGAGGTCTATACCATAAGTTATGCCCATTAAACTAAAATACAACCCATCAGAAAAGCCCCTTCGCCGCGACGTGAAGAAGTTCGTTCGCCGCGACGTCAAAGATGTTCGCCGCGGCGAACAATTCCTATGCGGCTCATCACGACGTGAGCCAGAAGACTCGTCGCGACGTACATCCAAGCGCTCGCCGCGACGTCTCGTTGCTCTCGTCGCGGTGAGGCTGCGCCAGACGTCGCGACGTGCGAACGCGCCACCGTCTTCTCCGACCGATTTTCCGACTTTTCTCTCACTAAAACCAGTATTAAACACTCCCAACTACCCAATCTAACGCAATAAATGCCATAAATGCATTAGAAACCATAAATAACAACATTAAAGCCATAAATACTTACCAATCGAAAATTAACTTCCACAAATCCCTCAAATCTCCGTAAACCCTAAAATCCTTCAAAATTCACGATTAATCCACTCTCAATCCTTCTCAACCTTCATCAATCACAATAAACCAGTTAGCTTAGCACAATAAGAAGAAACCATAAGGAAAGATCGAAGAATCCTCACCGATGGGAGGAATCGAAGATCACCGTGGGAGGAGAAGAGGAGAAACGATTTTTGCCTTAGGGTGAAAATCCCTAAATTTCAATTCCTATCTATTTATAGACATAGGTCTCCAAATCAGTTCAAATTTCAGTCTCTAAATTTCAATGGCTCAACATTTTTATTTCCTAACAGTATAACTCTAATTTTTCCATTGCCATTGGATAATTCTTTCAGTATTATACAATCAATTGGTCTGTCACTCCAAAATTTTCGGTCCGGGCATTTTCTCCCGAATTTCCCAAAAATTTCCCATAAGCCACTATCGATAGCCAATCACTCTTAGCATAATCTAAATAAGTCATTCAAGCCCACTTACTCCTAATTTCTCAATCAATCATAATCCAGTCAGTTCACAATCCAATCAATTCATACTCACAATTAAAATGCCGGAAAAATATGAATGCATGTACCTAGGAATAAATGCATATGCAATAAACCTGTTCCTCTATAATTAGAGGCCAGTAACATGCTCAATCAGTGAATGTAATGAAACCTATCAGTCTGACCTAATATTACCATAATACCCTTGCTAACAGTAACGGGATGTTACAATTCACCCCTCCTAATAAAAATTTCGTCCTCGAAATTTAATACCTGTCTAATCGAATTAATGAGGATACTAACTCCTCATATGCTCCTCATTCTCCCATGTAGATTCCTCAGAAGAGTGGTTCTTCTAAAGGACTTTCACCAATGGAATCACCCTGTTCCTCAGCTGCTTGACTCGTGATCCTATAATCTGTACCGGCTCCTCGACATAACTCAAATCATTGGCTATCTTAATCTCCTGAGCTGGAATCACTTGCGTCGGGTCTGAACGATACCATCGGAGCATACTAACATGAAACATGTCATGCATCTGGGACATCTCACTCGGTAATGCCAATCTGTAAGCCAACAGTCCTATCCTCTCAAGGATCTCATACGGATCGATATACCGAGGGCTCAACTTGCCCTTATGGCCAAACCTCAAGATTCTTTCCAAGGAGACACTCGGAGAAACTCTGTCACCTACATCAGACTCCATCTCTCACCGATGCTTGATCCACATAGCTCTTTCATGCATCCCCGAGCCGCCTTGATGCGACTCCGAATTAACTGTACCTTATCCACTGTATCCTGAATCAGCTCGGGACCCTCAATCGATCTCATACCCTCTTCATCCCAATACAGTGGCGATCGACACGGCCTCCCATACAAGGCCTCATACGGTGCCATCCCAATACTACTCTGATACTGGTTATTATATGCAAACTCGATCAGTGCCAAATACTGATCCCATGATCCTCTAAACTCCAATACACAAACTCGAAGCATATCCTCAGCAGTCCTAATCGTCTTCTCACTCTGCCCATCTGTCTAAGGATGAAATGCAGTACTGAAGTTCAATCGAGTACCCATAGCAGTCTGTAGGCTCTTCCAGAACCTCGAAATGAACCTGGGATCCCTGTCTGAGACTATCGACAACGGAACCCCATGCAACCGTACAATCTCTGCTACATGCTCCCGGGCCAACTGATCGAGAGTATTGCTCTCCTTCACTGACAAAAAGTGAGCCGATTTAGTCAATCGATCCACTATGACCCAAATAGCATCATGCTGCCTCGGTGTCCTAGGCAACCCCATGACAAAATCTATGGTAATTCGCTCCCATTTCCACTCCGGAATGGGCAACGAATGCAATTTCCCCACTGGAGCCTGATGCTCTGTCTTAACCTCTCGATGATTAGACACCGAAACATACCGCCACTTGCCTCTTCATACCGCATCACCGTAAATGTTGTCTCAAATGAATTATACATCTTGGTCGCATCAGATGCATAGCATAAGCAGCTACATGTGCCTCCTCTAGGATCTCCGCCTTAAATCATCGTCATCCGCACACACGCCTCTGCCTCATCCATAAAGTCCCATCTCTCAACTCAAACTCAATCAAGATCGCCCGACTCTCTCAATCGCCTCACTAACACGGGTCTTGATCCTGAACTCTCCGGATCCTATCATGTAACATCGACCTCAGCCTCAGAGTAGCAATCAGAGCTCCATCCTGACCCAACTCCATCTGTACATTAAGAGCTCTCAACTGAATCAGACCAGGTAACCTCGAAACCTAAACCTGAGCTGCACTACCAAAAGATCTCCTACTCAGTGCATCGGCCACCACATTGGCCTTCCCTGGATGATACTCAATCGTGCAGTCGTAGTCCTTTAGTAACTCTATCCATCTCTTCTGTCTCAGATTGAGCTCTCTCTGACTCAACAGATACCTCAAACTCTTATGATCAGTGAAGATCTGGAACGTCTCCCCATATAGATAATGTCTCCAGATCTTCAGAGCGAAAACCACTGCTGCCAACTCCAAATCGTGCACTGGATAATTCACCTCGTGAGACCTCAACTGTCTCGAGGCATAAGCTATCACTCTCCCATACTGCATCAATACACATCCCAATCCTAGATGCGAGGCATCACTGTAAACCACAAAGCCTCCAGTCCCAGATGGAATGCCTAACACTGGTGCAGTCGTCAATCGATGTTTCAGCTCCTCAAAGCTCTTCTGGCACTCCTCAGACCATCTGAATGGCACATTCTTCCTCAATAGCTTCGTCAAAGGGGCGGAGATCAACGAAAACCCCTTGACGAACCTCCGGTAATATCCGGCCAATCCTAGGAAACTCCGCAACTCTGGCACACTCCTTGGAATCTCCCAACTCATAACCGCCTCTATCTTATGAGGGTCCACCTGAATACCCTCACCGGACACCACGCCCCGTAAATACAATCTCATCGCCGTAATTCACACTTAGTGAATTTGGCGAACAACTATCTCTCTCATGACCAAGGACAATCCTCAGATGCTCAGCGTGCTCCTGTCTACTCCTCGAATAAACCAGAATATCATCAATAAATACAATCACAAACCGATCCAGGTAGGGCTGAAAAACTCTATTCATCAAAGCCATGAAGGCTGCCGGGGCATTAGTAAACCCAAACAGCATCACTAGGAACTCGAAATGCCCATACCTGCTCCTGAAAGCACTCTTAGGCACATCGGCCTCTGAAATCCTCAACTAGTAATAACCTGATCTCAGATCCAATTTGGTGAACACCTGAGCTCCCTGCAACTGATCAAATAAATCGTCAATTCTAGGTAGTGGATACTTATTCTTCACTGTCACCCGATTCAACTGCCTATAATCAATACACAGTCTCAGCGTCCCGTCCTTCTTCTTCACAAATAGTACCGGAGTTCCCCATGGTGAAACACTCTGTCTAATGAACCCCTTATCCAGTAGCTCCTGCAACTGGGCCTTAAGCTTTCTCAGTTCCACCGGTGCCATCCTATACGGAGGTATTGATATAGGAGCGGTACCGGGAACGAGATCAATCACAAACTCTGTCTCCTGCTCTGGCGACAATCCCGGTAACTCCTCGAGAAACACATCTGGAAATTCCCTGACTACGGGAACATCCTGCAATCTCATCTCGACTCGGGAATCCACTACGTGAGCCAGATAAGCCTCACAACCTCCCTGCATCAACCTCAGGGCACTCAAGAAGGATATCATCCTTGCAGGCACTGCCTGACTAACTCCTCGGAAAACAACCCTGGGCTGACCAGGAGACTCCAACACAACCTCCTTGGTATAACAGTCCATGATAGCCCTATGCGCAGTCAACCAGTCCATCCCCAATATCACGTCAATCTCCCTCAGAGGCAAAATGATCAGATCATTTTCAGAATCGCTTTCGGTCGATCCGAACCGAACACCCTATATGACCTCTCCCAATACAACAGACTACCTAGAGGTGCACTCACCTCTAACCCATACTGTAACCTCTGCCTATCCCCATGTAGTCTACATGCTAAATGCGGTGCAATGAAAGAATGAGTGGATCCAGGATCCAACAATGCATATGCTTCAAAACCAGAAATCAGAAGCATACCCGCAACAACATCCGAGGAATCCTGGGCCTCCTGCCGAGTCATGGCATAGACCCTAGCCTGTGACTGCTGTCTGCTGCTCGATCCCTCTGACCTCACTACAGACCCCTCTGCTCGGCCTCGGCCTCGGCCTCGGCCTCTCCATCCTGATCCACCTCCATGGCTCGGCTGTACCGTGGTATTGCTGCCTGATCTTCCAGTCATAGTAGACTGGGCTCCCAAAGTCTCTGGGCAGTTCCTTACTAGGTGGTCCATCGAGCCACACCTTAAACAGGCTCCAGACAGCCATCGACACTCTCCACTATGCGTCTTGTCACAATGCTCGCATAAAGGAACAGATCGCTCAAACTCGCAGCGCCGCCACCACTACCGATCTGTACAAATCGTCCCTCTGCCCATGACCAGTCTGTCTAGCCCCTCCTATAGACCTGAAGGGCCTACTCTGACGCTTGTTGTACCCTCTGTCAGCACTGCCCTGGCTATCACTAGATCTCTTAATCCTGGTCCCCTGACTCAGGCCTCGACCATCTGTTGTCTCGAATGCTATATCCTCACAGTAGAAGCCCTCAGCTTAATGAAATTACCCATGTCAGACCTAGCCAATAGAGTACGGATCTCCAGATTGAGTCCGCCCTCAAAACGCCGACACCTGTCAGCCTCAGTAGCAACCAGTGTAGAAGCATAGACCATCAGCTTATTGAACCGCACCTCATAGTCGGCCACGGTCAACTGTCCCTGTCTCAGCTATAAGAACTCCTGCAGCTTCATTTCCAGATAGGCCTTGGGCATGTAATTGTCCTTGAAGGCCCTTAGAAAATCATCCCATGTCACAGGTGTGGCACCGTGGTACCGCCGGGACGATCTTCCACCATCGATATGCAGGACCTCAGAGTAACGAGATGGCATAATCAAATCTCTCCTCAGGGTCGCAGTCCATCTGATCGAGGACTCTCTCGGCCCTCCAACCATCCTCACCTCCGCAGGTCTCAGGCTGCCATAGAAATCATGACCCCGCCACGCTAGCCGATCATATCTTCGTTCCCGTCTCACAGGAACTCGAGGAGGCAACTCCTCTGAATGAGGCACGGGAGACTCCCTACTAGCTCCTACCAATTCTAGGTCAGCTGGTAACTCAACTCGATCTCCAAGGACGGATGACCTAAAATGCATAAGAAATTCGATCGATCGCCCGCTTATTCTTACAAAGTGATTCCAAATTTAAAATATACTATGCCCAAAAGATGCCAAACTATGCTCGATACCATTTAATGTAGCGCCCCTCACCGTAGGGTACACATCGGAAGCCCAAGGTCGCCAAACTACGTATCCCACGATAAAGGTGCACTACCAAAATTCCGCTAATAATCCACATGGCATCGCAATAATTAAAACCATAATATATCGTAAATCAAAATTTTAAAATCCAAAATAATCTTGATACAGTCATCCAATATCAGAATAGACAAGTCTATCAGTCCCCTAAACAAAACCAAAAAGGAAACTGATACAAGCATCTATCCTAAGTCATCTGCAAAAGTCCAACCTAGCTGATCGACCTGAGTGCCATCGCTTCTCTTGCCAGCACGTTCGCACGGCAGGAAAAGACTATCTCCGGAGCTAGGGATCTACTCTATTAGTCCTGAAAAATAGATTGCAATTTTGGGTGAGTTTGCGAACTCAGTGAGAAACCATCATCGATGGTTCACTCAAATCATGCATTACGCAGATTGCGTACAGCACGGCATAATAAGATACAATTAGTATATAACGATTTGCAGTAGCCTATAACAGTTTGCAGTATCATATCACAATTCACATGATATGCAGCGATCTCTGAGCATGTAAGAATTTGCAATCTCTCATATCATCACATAATTCAGTAAGTGTCGTAATTCAATCAGTCATATGTATACAATGCATATGAGATTCTTTTCCAGTTATTCAGTATTGTGCCCAAGTGCTCAGTCAGTATTCAGTGGGGGACGCGTCAGGGATTTCTCCCCTCGGACTCGAGGCCTGGTCAGTACAGTGTTCGAGCTCGAGGCTCTTTTCAGTGATAATAGCAACTTGGGTCACATATCCATTATCTGATCATGCATTTATGCATGTAATGCAGTGTTCAGTAATTCAGTGTATGGCTATAAAAGCTCAATATTGCATTTCTCAGTGTCATGCAGTAGTCCAATCCAATACAGTAGAAACATGCCATTCTATCATGTACACTTCAGTAATCATGTAATTTCACATTGACAAGTAATTCACATTGAGCATTTAGACAATCAAGAATTTGAGAAACCAACTAGGTTACTCACCTGTAACTTCCGAGATACTGCCTGGAAGTTCCAGCAATGTCCGTGGAATGACGATCCAACGGTGCCTCTATAACATTTAAATACAGTCCCATTATTAGATGCTCAATTAACACTTCAGTGATGCATATGTCTCGATGAAATTATGTACAATGCATGTTCATGATTTCCGGCGCTAAAACCCAATTTGATATCCTATGGCCAATTCTAACTCGTCGTTCAATTTATCGACAATAATTGATCCATTCCTAAAATCTAGTTCAATCTCCCCGATTCATATACCCTATAGCAATTCCATAACTATTGGGTCGAAACCTCTATTGAAAATCCCAATTGAAACTCCAATTATCATAATTCAATACTTAGGTCACTATAGGAACCATAATTGACCTTAATCTCGATAAATCAATACCATGTAAATTAAATTCTAACTTCCATAATTATCCTCAATTGTAGACCTCTTTCTCTATTTCATAATGAATCCAAAATCACCTCAATCGGAGGTCTATACCATAAGTTATGCCCATTAAACTAAAATACAACCCATCAGAAAAGCCCCTTCGCCGCGACCTACGGCCGCTTGTCGCGACGTGAAGAAGTTCGTTTGCCGTGGCGAACAATTCCTATCTTGACTCGTCATGACGACATCCAGCGCCATCACAAGGCGTCTCGCATTGCGCTTCGTCATGGGCGAAAGCACTTAATTTACTCGTCATGAGGTCGCCAGACGTCATGACGCTTGAACGCGTCATCGTCTTCTCCGATCGATTTTCCGACTTTTCTCTCACTAAAACCAGTATTAAACACTCCCAACTACCCAATCTAACGCAATAAATGCCATAAATGCATTAGAAACCATAAATAACAACATTAAAGCCATAAATACTTACCAATCGAAAATTAACTTCCACAAATCCTCAAATCTCAAGTAACGCTAAAATCCTTCAAAATTCACGATTAATCCTCTCAATCCTTCTCAACCTTCATCAATCACAATAAACCAGTTAGCTTAGCACAATAAGAAGAAACCATAAGGAAAGATCAAGAATCCTCACCGATGGGAGGAATCAAGATCACCGTGGAGGAGAAGAGGAGAAAGCGATTTTTGCCTTAGGGTGAAAATCCTAAATTTCAATTCCTATCTATTTATAGACATAGGTCTCCAAATCAGTTCAAATTTCAGTCTCTAAATTTCAATGGCTCAACATTTTATTTCCTAACAAGATAACTCTAATTTTTCCATTGCCATTGGACAATTCTTTCGGTATATATCTGATCAATCGTGATGCATCACTCCAAAATTTTCGATTAAGGGCATTTTCTCCCGAATTTCCCAAAAATTTCCCATAAGCCACTATCGATAGCCAATCACTCTTAGCATAATCTAAATAAGTCATTCAAGCCCACTTACTCCTAATTTCTCAATCAATCATAATCCAGTCAGTTCACAATCCAATCAATTCATACTCACAATTAAAATGCCGAAAAAATATGAATGCATGTACCTAGGAATAAATGCATATGCAATAAACCTGTTCCTCTATAATTAGAGGCCAGTAACATGCTCAATCAGTGAATGTAATGAAACCTATCAGTCTGACCCAATATTACCATAATACCCTTGCTAACAGTAACGGGATGTTACACTAAGTGCAGGGGCAGTTTTGGAAGTCCACTTAAAAGGGTTAAGTTGTAGGCTTATAAGGAGGGGCATGTTGGTAATTTACCATTCATTTAATGAAAGACAAGAAGGCTATCGTTTTAAGGGAAAGGAAGCATGACAATGAGCAGAAAATAGAAAGAAAGAAACGTTAGAGAGGAGGGAGAAGAGAAGAGTCGACAATGGAGAGGAAGAAGAAGATGAAGACAACAGCATAGGGGTCGAATTCCATGGGGTTTTAAAAGGGTTTTTGATGCTTTTCAAGAGGAAAGAAAGGGAAGAGCATGAAAGCTTGTCTATGAATCCAAGAAATCCGAAAAGGGAGGAGAAAAAGGTAAGAGAGACAATTTGTTGGTTTTGAATTTTTTGTGAGATGTTGGTTGATTTGGCTTAAGATTGACATAGATTTGGATTTTCTAAGGTTTATTGAAGTGGTTTTGCTAAGATGAGGCTTAATTTTGGATGATTGATTAATTAGGGATTTTGTTGTCTTGAATTAGAGATTTTTGATTTAAGTGAGGATTGAAGGAATTGAGGCTTAAATCAAGTTCCAAGCATGGATTAGAGGTGGGTACCATATTTATTTTTGAAATTATAAGCTTTGTGTATATTCCTGAAAAATTATGAAAGTGAAAGAGGTTGTTAAATTATTGTTTTCGAATAGTAAAGTTTTTGTTATGAACATTTTGATGAAATTGAATAATTGTTTGTTTAATTTTGAAAAAAAATCACAAGAGAAATGCTCTTATAAATTGATTTGAGAAATTGTTATTTTATTATGTTTGAATTATTTAAAGAAGTTATGTTTTTGAAAAAATTAAGAATGAGAAATGATTTGAGAAATTATTGTTCATGTTTGAATGTTTTTATAGTTTGAATTATAAGCTTTGTATGAGTTTTGAAAAATCAAGAATGAGAACTGTTTTGAAAAACAAAATTATTGTTTATGTTTGAAAAATTAAGAAGAAGATAAAATATTAGTAAATTGATGTTTTAGAAATGATTAGATAAATTATTACAATCGTTTTGGATAAATTGATAAAAAATTGATGAAATTTCTGAAATTCTTTATTATGAAAGAATTGACTAATTATGAAAATTGTTACATTTATTGATTTGGAAAGTTTAATTAAGGAAGTGTTATTTTATGATACTTGAAATAAATTAAGGAAATTATGTTTTGAAAAATCAAGAAGAGAAAAGATTTGAAAATTTATTTAAGAAATTGTTATTCATTATGTTTAAATTATTTAAAACAATTGTTTTGTTTGGTTGATTTAAATAAAATGATCCAATTGATTACATTCATTGATTATGAATGTTTTGATAAAATAATTGTTAAATTAAATGTTTTTGATTGATTTGATAAATTGATTACTTATGACAAGACTTATATTCGTTGATTTTAATATTTGAGAAATTCTTTGTGTTTTAAAATGATTAAAATGTCGATTTACTTAAAATGTAAAAAATTATGATTTCGAAGATTTTTGAGAGTGTTTATAAAAGATAGTTTATGTAAAGGTTTAAAAATTATGATTTAGAATATATTTGGAAGTGTTTAGAAAATATTGTTTATGTAAATGTTGGAAGATTTTGATTCTAAAATGCTTTTGAAATTGTTTATAAAATATGGTTTATGAAAATGTTTGAAAATTTATGATTTCCAAATACTTTCAAAATTAGTTATAAACTAGTGTTTATGAAAATCTTTGAAAAAATTTTGATTTAGAATACTTTGAATTAGTTATAAAATGTTGGTTAAGAAAATGTTTGAAAATTAGGATTTCCAAATATTTTGAAATTGTTATAATGGTTAAGTCCTTGTTTTGGAGTAACTTTAGAAACTTTGTCATATGTTCAATGAATTCTTTTTAATTAGAATGACTAAATGTAAGGGTTTGGAATGATTTAAGAAAGTGCTACAATTGTTTAAATTCATGGTTTTGAAAAATCAAGAAAAAAGGAATTATGAATTTTATTATCTATGATGTTGAAGAATTGTTTTGAATGATTAAATATGTTTATGCTTTGAATTATCGCTAATTTAAATGAGTTTGAAAAACAAAATCAAGAAGCAAATTGTTTATAAATTATTGTCTATGTTTATATTTGAAAATTTTGATTTCCGAATGAACAATGATTTTAAGAAATTATTATTCATCATGTTTTGAATTTTATAAGGATTGGCTACCATGAGTGAAACTATGTTTTGAATGATTTGACGAGAATTGATACGATTTTTAAGTTAAATGTGTTTTAATGATTTGATAAATTAGCAAAGGTATGGCATACTTTGTTATGAATTGTTGTGAATTGATAGTGCTTTTGATCGTTATGAGCTGGTGATGAATTGTGATTATATTTTGGTGTGCTGTATGACATATGTATGGGGAATTGTAATATGCATGTATGTGCATTGTGAATGTTAATGTGTCTAGTAAGACACGATGTAAAAAAAATAAGTTTTGAAATACGCCTTCGGGCGTTCCGATTGTTTTAAGCATGAATATGTGAATTATGTGAGTTTGGTTAGGTCCCCTCCGTATGAGTCAGTGCACTGGTCTCCCTTCGATAGCCTTCTCCCGGCTGCCCGCTAGTGGCATAGGAGTTTCGATTTCGGACTCCCCTCTCACTGGTTGCACAGACCGCTTATGGAATGTGCGACGTTCTATTCGAACCAAACCAAACCACTTTGATATGTTATATGTTTTTGATTTGTTACTTTGCGCTGCATTTTTATGTGCTGCATTTATGTTTCAAAATTTATAGTGATTTGTGAAGTTTGAGAAATGAGAAATTGAAGTTTCAACCGAGAAATTTTTGTGAAATTGTTTAGAAATGTTTGCAAAGATGAGAAGCTTGAAAAATAAGCCTTTGGGCAAAACTTTGTGAAAAATGATTTTTACTTATGTTTCAAGCTATAAATATGTTATCCACTGAGCTGTCAAGCTCACTCCACCTTTCATCCCCATCTCCAGGTTTTCGAGCAAGAGATAGGATGAAGACGGTCAAGACATCAGTTTTGCATGTTTATGTAATAGGGTTAGTTGAGATTTTTTGGCGTTTGGTTTTGTATCGTGGCTGAGAACGCCACTTTGGTTTGATGATGTATATAAATCATGAATTTATGTATGAACTTGAGTTCTAAGGTTATATATGATTATGGGATATACGTCGTGTTTGTATATGAAAATGATTGGATTAGTTTACGTTTTAGATTGACTTATGTGTATTCCAAATTGAAATTTGAATGTGGATGATGGGTTTTGCTTTTGGAATTAGACTTGTGAATGGTTTTAGTATGTAAATGGATATGCATGGGGTTTGTTTATATATGGAGATATGAATATGACTATGAATTGAGATATGAATAATGAGATTGTTGTGTTGGTTGATTTGAGAATGATTGAAGTGTCTTAGGTTTAGAATTGTGGTTGCTTATGTTGGATTCCGGACGGGAGGTCCGATGAGTAGTACGGTTGGATGTGATTATATAGAAGTGCATTTTAAACCTTTGTAGATTTTTGGGTTTTGCAAAATATAGCCGTTGTGCTGCCGAATTTTCGTTAGAATAAGTTTTATTAAAGATGAAATTGCAAAATTGCATGATTAAGAAGAATTATAGGAATTGAGGTTTGATTGAGAATAAAGTTCCAAGTGGGAAAGTGTTTTTGCTTGTATAAACGTGTATTAAGGAATGAATGAAAAAAAATTATACCGGATTTTTCGGATAGGCTTAGTCTAAGGATTTTCAATGCGACCGTTTTCTATATTCGCTTTGGATGTCGGATCCGCTTGTTTGCAATTCGTTTTTGTTTCCGTTTGCCTTTGATTGTTTCCGCGCGCGTTTGCTACCTTCGCTTTTGATTAAATACGTTCTCTTGCTGTCGTTCTTTGTGCTTTTGTTTTTCGTTTCCAGAAGTTTTCATTCGTTTTCGTTTTTGTTTCTGCTTTTCCGGTTGGGATCCGATTTCGAGATCGGGTTCCAATAGTTTCTACAATAGACGGACTGTCTATTATTGTAACAACGGAGTTGATTGAGAAGGTGACTGGATGTCTATCTGTTGGAGAGAAGCTAACAAGCAAAGCCAGATGGATGACAAAGGTCAGCTTAAAGGAAGACGAAGTGAGTAGACGGTTGTATGGAGAAAATGACCCTACGGAGAGGAAGACCTCGAGTTTGGTGCCGAAGGCCAGGGTCTTACATGCGATTTTGTTCAACTGCGTCTTACCGAGAGTGGGTTCAAGGCATTTGGTAACTACTCTGGATGAACAATGCCTATTCTACTTGCTGAATCGTCAACCTATAGATCTACCATTTCTGATTTTTCAGTATATGGTTAAGGGGATGAAGGATACAAATAGTTACCCGTACGGAATGTTGTTAATAAGGATTTTCAGGGAGTCTGGAGTCCGTCTTCACAGGGGAATCAGACGAATGGTGCCTGTTAAGAGTGTTATCGACTCGGGTACTATAAGAAAAATGGGCTTGAAGAATCTGGAAAGAGCAAAAGAAGATTCTGATAATAAAGCTAGAACTGAGGGGGAGCGGATACAGAAGATGTCTCCCACAAAGAGTTCTAAATCTCAAGACAGTGGAAGAATGCCCATTATTGAAAGAAGAAATTCATCTGAAGAAGTTTTGAAAGAAAAGATGATTTCTCAAAAAGAAAGTAGCCAAGCTCAGAGTATAGACGAAAATGTCTTGAAGAGAAAAGGGGAGAAGCTTCTGAGTGATATTCCTAAGAAGGCAAAGAGATCACCCAAGATTCAAACCTTGAGACAGCAAGAAGAAAAGCGATCCAGAGAACGAAGTCAGGCAGAAGTCTCTGGGACTCGCGCACCAAAGGCTACAAGATCTCTAGTCTCAATCTTAAGTGAAGAATCAGCCAATCAGGCCAAGGAGTCTGAGAGGAAAAGAACATTGGATTCTGAGAAGCAGAGACCCCAACCTCAGAAAACTCCAAGACTGACTGAGGCAGTGAAGAAGACTAAGGTAGTTAGTCAGAAGAAGAGTGTTACTACTGCTAGGGAAGTTAGTCAAAAAACGACAACTTCAATTGCTGAGATACCAATATAGGAGAAGGCAACTCCTACTGTTGTTCCAACAAAGAAATCAGCAAAAATTAGTCAGAAGCAGAATACTCCTATTGTTGTTCCACAAGAGACAACAGCAGAACTAAGTCTAGTGAATGTTATTCCTACTGAGGTTCACTAACGGGAAGCAACAAAACTTATTTTGGTATAGGTTCAACAAGAAGAATTTGAAGAACTCAGTCTGGTTCCATACAACTATTCTGAATTTCTGAGGAAAGACGAATTGGAAGTCAGATTGATTGAAGTAGTTGAGCTTGTGACTAAAAGGAGTACTTCAATAATCATCAGGGATACACCGAGGAGGTTAGTTAAGGCATACTTACAACCTATTCCGATAAACAGTGAGACATGACATCTGTTGAATGAAGATGAAAGGAATTTTTATGAAGCCTTGAGGTATATTGCCACAAAGCCATACCCTACAAAGATGACCAGTTAACCGTACACTATTTACCCGATTACAGAGCATACGGTGATAAGGGTTGTACCAGACCTTCAACCAAGATATCCCTTGGATGTTAATAAGAGAAAGATGAAGTTATACCCAGAAGGAGTAATTGATAATTTGTCCGCAGATCAGATTGAAGAAGAAGTGCAAAGAATAGATGAAGCATGCACTTTAGAGAAGTCGACGACGGTTACAAGAGCTAGTAGCAGTTCTACAGAGAAGGATGAACACTGTCCAGTGGGGAGAAAGCTGACTAAAGGGAAGTTTACTGAATCCCTTGTGCAGACAGTAGTGCGTATTAGGCCACTATCTAATACACTGTCAATTGAAGAAGAAGCTCTACCCTTGCGAGGAAGACAAGTGCTAATTCTACCTGCTCTTTATGACTTAGACCTTCCTGAGCCCAACCTATCAGTTCAACCACCTACTTTGGAGATTGTTGAAGATTATATTCCATCTTCAGACGCATATGTGACTACAATTGCTTTTGAAGAACTCCCGGAGGATGATGATTAACCAACCTTTCCTTTTGACTTGCAAGCAGAGGTAATGCACCTACGAAAAGAAGTCAAGGAGTTGAAGGAGATGGTGAAAGAGTTGTTGAAGCATCATCGGCACTAATCATTTTTTATTATAACAAATAGGGGGAGAAGAAAATGGAAAGCAAAAATCAAAGGAGGTGAACGAAGGAGATGAATTTTTTGAATTTTTGAAGAAAAAAGAAAAAGATAGGGGGAGGAAGAGCAAGCAGAACATGAAGAAGTCAGAAGAAGACAGTATGATGATTTGTTTTTCACCTTAATCATATGATTATTTGTTATCATCAAAAAGGGGGAGATTGTTAATTCAAAATGACTTTACATTAATGTTTTTGATGAAGTACAAATAATGAAGATTGAAAAATAGACGGAGAATAAAAAGCAGACGAAAGATAAAAAGCAGACGGAAGATTAAAAAAATAGACGGAGAATAAAAAGCAGACAAAAATTGAAAAACAGACGGAAGATAGAAAAGTAGATGATGAATGAAAAGCAGACGGAAGATGGAATAAGAGACGGATGAATGAAAAGCAAACGGAAGCAAAAGCAGACGGAAGCGAAAAGCAGATGGAAGCCAAATATAGACGAAAGAAAAAGCAGACGATGAAAAGTAGATGGAAGCAAATCAAGATTAAGTTCGAGTTAGTTACAGAACTCAACTAAATAACCATTTCTTTCAAAGAATCAAGAAGCAAGATTCAAGAAGCAGTTACAAACGAAGGCTATAAATATGAGTCGAAGTCGAAGATTACAAAGTTAGCTGATATACATATACGTGAACGTTAAAAAGCTTACTTGAGAGTTTATTGTGAAAATAGCTAGAGCTATCTTACTGTAAAGAAGCTTGAAACATCTTTCTGTAAGAAAGTAGTACAGATAGCCTGCAGAGGCTAAGAGTAAAAGAATAATAAGTGTAAAGAGACCTGAAGAGGCTCAGAAAGAAAGAATACTTGTAAATGAGAGATAGTAAAATCTCAGAAAGACATCTGAGGACTGGACGTAGCCCACGGTTTGGGGTGAACCAGTATAAAAATTACTGTGTCAACTTCTCCCTATCCTTATCTCTTTTATCGTTCAAAGTTTCGTTTTTACTTAGTTTTCAAACAAGTTTTCGAGAATACGATTAACTTTGATTTACAGTAGTTCTTGTGAAAAGAACAAGTTTTTCTTTTGACAAAACGATTTTGAAGATTTTTCAAAAAGGAGAAATACACAATTCAACCCCCCTTCTTGTGCATTTATACATCGTATAATAAGCATTGTAATAACGTGCGATTCACTTCACCACTATGGCTCAAAGTAAAGCTCCTAGAACTCTGTTGACCACCTCAGTTTGGCCATCAGTTTGTAGATGGCAAGTAGTGGAGTAGAGTAGTTTGGTGCCTAGCTTACCCCATAATACCTTCCAAAAATGGCTAACGAACTTAGCATCTTTGTCAGAAACGATTATCTTTGGAATACCATGAAGTCTCACTACATCATGAAAGAATAAATCTGCTACATGTGTAGCATCATCAACTTTATGGCATGGGATAAAGTGTGCCATCTTGGAAAACCTATCAACCACAACAAAAATACTATCTCGCCCTCTTTTTGTCCTTGGTAAACCTAAAATAAAGTCCATCGAAATGTCAGTCCAAGGTGAATTAGGAACAGGAAGAGGTGTATATAAACCATGTGGCATCACTTTTGACTTAGCTTGTTTACATGAAATATAAGTAGAACAAACTTTTTCCACCAATTTTCGCATATTAGGCTAGTAAAAATGTTCATGCAAAAGTTCATAAGTCTTTGTGACACCAAAATGACCCATGAGACCACCACTATAGGCCTTTCTAACCAGTAACTTTCGCATGGAACAATTCTATAAGCACATCTTATTATTTCGAAATAAATATCCCTCATGCTTATAAAACTTATAAAAAGCACCAAGTTCATATACTTCGAAAATGCCAGAAAAATCATAATCACTAGCAAACAAGTCCTCAATATACTCAAATCCTAATAATTTTGAATTCAAAGTATTGAGAAGAGTATACCTTCATGATAAGGCATCAGTGACAACATTTTCCTTACCTTGTTTATACCTTATCATGTATGGAAAGGACTTAATGAATTCGACCTACCTTGCATGACGTTTGTTCAACTTACCTTGTCCTTTTAGGTACTTGAGGGATTCATGGTCATTTTGAACCACAAACTCTTTTCGCAAAAGTTAATGTTGACAAACCTCCAAAGCTCTTACCAATGCAAGCAATTCCTTGTCATAGGTCGAATAGTTCAAATGGGTTCCATTGAGCTTTTTACTAAAATATGCACATGGCTTGTTGTCTTGCATTAGAACTGCCCCAATTCCTACACCAAAAGCATCAAACTCAATTTCAAACATTTTATCAAAGTTAGGTAAAACAAGAATAGGAGCATTGCACAATTTATCTTTAAGTCCATTAAATGCTAATTCTTGTTTATCAGTCCAATGAAAAGAAACATCTTTTTTATAAGATCAGTCAACGGAGCAGCAATTGTGGAAAAGTTATGAACAAATCTGCGGTAGAAACCTGTTAAACCAAGAAAAGACCTTACCTTAGAAGCAGTTTTAGGGATAGGCCATTCTCTAATGGCTTTGACCTTCTCCTCATCCATATGAATTCCTGAAGAGCTTATGACAAAACCCAAAAAGACAAGCTTATCCATACAAAAGGTGAATTTTTCAATATTAGCAAAAAATCATTCTTGTCTTAACACATTTAGTACTGATTTTACATGCTCAACATGATCATTCAAAGTTTTACTGTAAATCAGTATATCATCAAAATACACAATGACAAATTTCCCCCAAAAAAGGTCTAAGTATGTGGTTCATTAATCGCATGAATGTGCTAGGAGCATTAGTTAAACCAAATGGCATGACTAACCACTCATATAGGCCATACTTAGTCTTAAAAGCAGTTTTCCATTCATCACCTTCTTTCATTCTTATTTGATGGTAACCATTTTTAAAGTCAATTTTAGAGAAAATGCATGCACCATTAAGTTCATCCAACATATCGTCTAACCTGGGAATTGGATGTCTATACTTTACCGTAATCTTGTTGACTGCACGACAATCAACACACATTCTCCACGAACCATCTTTCTTTGACACAAGAAGTACTAGAACTGCACAATGGCTTAGACTCTCACAAATCAACCCTTTCGCTAAGAGATCTTCAACTTGTTTTTGCAATTCCTTAGTTTCTTCTGGATTGGTTCTATAAGCTAGTCTATTCGAAATGCTCGAACCAAACACAAAGTCAATTTGATGTTCGATGCCATGCAAAGGAGGTAAACCCCTAAGCATTTCGGTAGGAAAGACATCATCAAAATCTTGCAAAAGATCAACAAAACAACTAGGCAAACTTTTGTTAGTGTTAGTCAAAATGAAAATTTCCCTAAATCGAATAATGACACATGATTGTTTTGTACAAAGAGAAAACTTTACATCTCAAAATCTAGCAAATAAACTCACTTTCTCATTTCGTGATGTGTTTGTGCAATCACTCACCGAAGTTGGGCCTATAATTTGTCTTTTATTACTATGGGCCTCTTTAAACTCTGCCTTTTGTAAAGACTTTACCTTACTTCCCTTACCCATCTCACTAGCAATTTTGATCTAATCATTGTAGACTTCTCGAGGAGGGAGTGGTGCCAAAGTAAACTTCTTTCCATGGAACACCAATGTATAATGGTTAAAGAAACCATCATGATGCACTCGTCGATCGAACTGCCATGGGTGATCAAGTAAGATATGCCCAGCTTGTATGGGCACAACATCACACAAAGCTTTATCAAAGTATCGACCAATGGAAAATAAAACCAAGCATTGTTTAGATACTTTTACGTCCCCACTGTCATTAAGCCATTGCAAGCAGTATGGCCTTGGATGCTTCACACAAGGTAGGCCAAGTTTCTCAACAAGAGAAGAACTCACCACATTGGTACAACTGCCACTGTCAATGATCAACGAACTAGGTTGTCCACCAATCAAACACCTAGTATGGAAGATGTTATCTCTTTGTTCTATCCCTTCATCTTTGACTTGGGTATTTAAAGCTCGTCGAGCAACAAGAGCTCTCTTACCATACTCTAAGTATTCTTCATACTCATCAACATCAGTCTCAACATCATCATCTACCAAATGAGGCATGTCATCCTCTTTATCGGGCTCAAAGTCAATCTTGCCATCTTCTCAGATTATTAGAGACTTTTTATTAGGGCATTCTCTAGCATAGTGACCCCTTCCTTGGAATTTGTAACAAGAAATGTCTTTGGGTTGCTTAGGAGCACTGGGAGAGGAAGTAGAAGATGCAACGCTATTAGTAGAAGTAGAACCTTTAGATGAATGAGACGTACCTCTATCTTTGGTGTAGTCTTAAGGCTCATTTGGTTTGAACCTTGCATCTCTTCCATTCCATAATCTATCATCTCGTTTTTGCCAATTTCCTCTCCAAGGAGTATTTGAGACAGTGGTAGCACCCCTTGGTGCACCTCGCTGGCGCAACTGCTTCTTAATGGTGAGTGCGGTTTGAAGCATTTCTTGAACATCCAAGTAATGATGCAACTCCACTCGGTTTGCAATTTCGGGTTTTAGGCCTGCAACGAATCTAGTCATAGTCACCTCAGGTTCTTCAACAAAGTTGGCTCGAATCTAAATAGTCTTCGTCTCTTTATAATAGTCATCAACAAACCGGTTTCCTTGCATAAAAAATTGGAGTCGTTGGTGGAGTTCCCGATAATAGTAGGGTGGCACAAACTGTTTTCGCAAGATATGCTTCATTTCAGCTCAAGTGTCAATAGACCTCTCTCGATAAAGAATCCTGCTTTTGCACAACTAATTCCACTATGTTAGTGCATAATCAATGAACTCAACGATAGCATAGGTTACCTTTTTCTCATATGTGTAGTTGTAGCAAACAAAAACTGCTTCCATCTTTTCCTCCCAATCTAGGTAAACATCAGGATCATTTTTCCCTGAGAAAGAAGGAAATTTTGATTTGGGGGAATCATTGTTGCGCTCTTTCCGTACCCTAGGCATGTACTCGAACTCAATGTCATCATCTGAAACATGATCATCATGGACCTCCCTTCGTTTAGAAGTTCGATCCTTTGATCTCGATCGGCTTACAAAAGCCTCATTCAACTTCTGGTAACTGTCGGCAATGGATCTCTCTTTTTTAGTAAGGGCTTGAGTAAGAAATGCTCTTTGTTCGTTCAACATTGCACCGATCTTATCTTCGAGCTCCCTTTGTTTAGTGTGCAAGTGATGCACTTCGTTTTGTAAGTTCTCGAGCAACGAAGGATTGTTATCCTGTTTAGGATCAATCTCATCATTTTTACATACTTTTGTAGCAACGGATCTAGTCATCATAGAGGAGCTGTCAAAACTCAAAAGGAAAAGAAAACAAAAAATAACAATAACCTCACTCGTTAGCTCTCAAAAAAGAACACGCTGAATGATTCAAAACTTGTAAAAATTGTTGGAGAGGGTTACTAATCAAGATTAAGTATGTGAGTTGAAAACCTTCAAAGAAACAATGAGACACCTAATGGTTCTAAAAGGACAATGAACTTGACGATGCAATTTTTAATGGAGGCTACACGGATGAAGGAATTGTGCATGCCTTTAATATCTGCTAACACAAGAAGAGACAAAGTGTTAGAAAGCGGAAGAGAATCAAAGAACGCAGGGCTGCAATGATCCCTAACTCTAGAGTCAAGAAAAAGCTGTAAAATAAGAAAACTTAAGAAAACACTACCCAATCTAAAGATAAAAAGATATTCAGTTCCTTAAAAGTTTCAAAAAGAAAATTAATTTTTTGTTGTTTTTTTTGTCAAAACGAAACAAATCAAATATGAAAAGGATATATAGAAAGTGAAATCTAAAAAAATTAACATGCTTTTTTTTCTCTTTTCTTTTTTTTTGCATTTTTGTGTTTTTGCATTTTTTTCTTTAACTAAATAATAGTAGAATAAAAAATAGTAAAAAGAAAAAAATTAATAGAGAAGCCAAAACCGAATGATTATTGACGGGAAACTAGCACCGAAAGATTTGAAGCTGATATCAACTAATGCGGAACCCCCGGATCTAGACACAGAATACCCAAATTAGACTTGAAAGATATAATGATAAAAATAAGTCTAAAGGGACTAAATTGAGAAGTAAAGGAAAGTGTAAACCTTTGGTAGAAAGTTTGCCCAAAACGAATTGAATTGTGCACAAGTGTAACTTCCAGTGTACTTCGAATGAAAGATAGGATAAATGCCCTATGGGACCCTTGGTTAACTTGTAACCAAAAACGTCAATAATTGAGCAGACTCCCTATGAAACCCCTAGAAGACAGACTCCTAGAAACGTCTATAACTGGGAACAAAGTTTGAAGGCTTACAACTCCGGGGAATTCGAAAGTAACAAACTCCAAAAACCAACTAGAGAAGAATCACTCAACTCTCACAATTTGTATCTCACAAATTTTAAAAAGAAACAAAATACTCAATTTATTCAAAATCATCTAATGCTTAAACAACGAAGCCTATTTATAGGCAAGGTAAAAGAGTTGTTGTAAACTAAACAAACTCCTAATATTAATCTAGTAAAAATAAAGATAAAAATAATCTAACCAATAAAATTTACTTAAAACTCATATATGATGTGTATCAACCAATGAGAATTAAGTAATGACTCAAATAATAATTAACTAAGTGATAAATAAAATTAATTGCCAAAGATTGGCATTAACGATCAATCTAGTCTCCATGGTAAATAGGAGATAATTAGAAATTATCTTATTTGCAAGTGACAGATGGCAATAGGAATCACCCCTTGTTGCAAACTCTTATTCAAGTTCATTGAATGTAGACATCTCCAAATTGGTAGTAAATTTGGGTTTTATGGGCTGCCAAATGGAGACATATGTTGGGTTTTTTTTCAACAATATGGGCTGCTACTATCATTGGCCTTTTCCAAAATTCTGAGATGAGTCCAACGAGCTTCATTCTTGTACTTCGAATTCTCACGATCACCATAAGCTATCTGCAATTCGCTAGAGATGAACTCTTGAACAAAAGGATTCAATTTGATCTTCATTTGTTGTGCATTGCTCCTAGTTATTAGGCCATTAGGAAAAATGACACCTTGAGTGTCACCAACTTGGTTTGTATCAGCCGGCCACCTACTGGTAAGGGACTGTGGGAATCGTCACCGTCTCATAGGAGGGGTCCCTCAAATCTTTTTGTTCTGGACGTGTTGTGGGACAGCTGGTGGCTCCATGTCCAACCATACCGCAGGTGAAACATATTTGAGGTAATCCTTCGTATACCACTTTTATGCTTTCTCCGTTTAGTTCAACGATGGATTTAAGGGGCAAACTAAGGTCTATATCCACCACGACCCGAGCGAATTTCCCTCTTTGTGAGTTTTGTGTGTTTTCATCTATTTTAACTGTTCAGTTGATCAAGTTCCCTAACGCTTTGAGGATGCCAGGGTGATATCGAGCTACAAAGAGCTCTGGGAATCTGACCTAGGCGACCACATGAGTTACCTTACTTGTCAAGGGGTGGAAAGCCGGAGTCCACGGTTGCACGGAGAGAACATGGCTTATTATAATCCATGGTCCTTGGGTAAGCGCTTGGATGTAGTCCTCGACCTCGATGAAGTTAATTAGATAAATTTCACTTTCTAAGTCTACAATTTTCATGGGGTCTTTGGGTTTCCACATGGATTTGATTCGGGTGCGTAGTAAATGAAAATCTAGTTTTTTTCCAAGAAGTTTTACTACGAAAACCTTCTCCCATTTCTTGTCAAGGTTTCCTCTGAGGGTGTTGGATAGTTCTAATCCCATCCCATATTGATCTTGGACTAAATTAATGTCTCCTTCTTCAATTTATATTGTTTCTTCTTCTGGAAAATGTAACTCTTTGTTCTGTGTTGTATGCCCAATGACCACTGCACGATAGCTAGCTTGGAGTGTCGATGCATTAGGCGTCAGGGGAGGAGGATCTTCCTCTCGTTTGCGAATTTGCACTTTTTTAGCTGCATGACCAGCATAAGCGGAGGAGGTGAGTACATTTTTGGATTTATGGGGTGAATTTGTTTTGTTACTGAGAATTGCATTAATAGTTAGGTGATTTTTCTCGTTGTTTTTTTCATTTAGGTGAAGTTCAGGAAAAATGTAAGATATGCTCGCATAACGTTGAGGTGCACGTCAATTGTTCGACAAAAATGTTGAGAGAGTTTTAGAGAGTTGTTTTCGCTCTTTCTCTCTATTTCTTTCTTTCTTTTCAAGATGATTCAATTTTTCAAGTTCAGGTCATCTTTTTAATATTACTCTTACTTTGTTTAATCCCATTTAACGCCTAAAACAATGTCATTTTAAACATTTTAAAGACTATCTAATTTTGTCCAGTATTGAAAATAATATCATTTCAAGCATTGAACTGATTTGGACATCTTAAAATTGGAAAGATGATCTCAATGCAGCACCTCCTTGCATTTTATGAAAGCTTTCTCGTACACTTAACTCACTTTTAAGGTAACAACTGCTAGAAATCTTTTAATATAGTTCCTTGCAAGCTCGTTTTACTCGTCAATTTCCAATTTTCTCATTCTTTTAAGTTGGGAATGAAAACGAGAGTTAACTTTTGATTCTCTTATTTATTATCAAAGATTCTATATCAATTCGCAGAGAAAAGAAAAGAAAATAAAGGTACATATATTTAACACTAACCTAGAAGCTTTTTCTGATAACTAATGTAAGTGATAAAGAAGCTGAAATGAAGAATGATGTTAGAATTTGTAAATAAATAAGTTGTGAGGGAGAAACTTAACAACACCATCACTTATAATGTAATTATCAATATCTAAATGTTTAATATGTTCATGGAATATTGAATTATGCGTAATATGAGAAGTTTGATTATCCCAAAAATAGGATATTAATCACTATAAGAAAAATGAGGTTTAACCATCGAAATTACCGACATAATCTGAAGGTTTTCCGTCGGTAAGATACTTTAGTGACAGAATTTATCGATGGAATAAGTCATTGGAAAAACGATCGTAAATAATAATTGAAAATGGATTACATATTTTTTTGTAGCTAATTTATCAACAGATAATTTCTATTTTGTCCCTATATTTAGCGACATTAATTTCTGTGTTGTTGGTAAATTTAGCAATAGAGAATGCTTTTCCATCAGTAACATTACCTACGAATTCCCGTTTTCGTCGATAATTCACAAATAATTTTACTGACAAGGTTTAGTTGTCTGTCGGTAAATTCACTGCATTTTACCTACAGATTTTGATCATCTATCAATAAGTTCACAGCATTTTACCGACATATTTTTCTTTTCTGTCGGTAAATTTACTTATATTGTTTTTTAATAATTTTATGCATGTAATTTTATTTGATATTCTTATGATTGATTTATAATTTATACAATTATATGTTATCTATTGATAATATTTTGGTTTGTTTCTATATTTAATTTGTTAAAATAGAAAATTGATTGATGATATAAAGTTAAAATTATCTTAATTGATAGTAAAAAATTATTATATACAACAATAAGTATTTAATTCATACAAAATGACTACAACTATGCTATTCATTTGGGGAATGTGGATGCTCTGAATATTGCGATAAGGTGCTGTCTTTCTCTTTCAACTTATCCATCTCATTACGAAGCTAGGCTATGTACTCTATCGACTGTTGCAATTGAGTTGCCAGTGATTATAATATGCTCCGAAGCTCATGAACTTCATTGGATGTGGACCGTCTACTAAATGTTGCTGTACTAGATGTGGAGGATTGCAAATAATAAGTGTTCGCAAATGAACCTAAGCTGAAGATCCTTCTATAACAGTCCCTGCCACCCGCTGTATGAAGATAAGTTTGACTCTGATCAATATCTTTAAACTGCTGAGACTGTTGTTAAATATTTTTTTGTATTTGGTCTTATCAAAAGGCAATGTTTATGTTAATAAGTGATAATTATTAAGCGTTAATATTAAAAAATAAATTTCACATATATTTAGTTCTCTACATCTGGTGTTGACGAAGGTCATATCGTCATGTTTTTTAGTGTAAGTGTGCAAAAAGAGCTGACGAGGTATAGGCTTCCTTCCCATAGACTTTTTCTTCCTCAAGATCAATCTTCTTCTTGAACTTAGATGTCATGTTTCTTGAGTACAGTCTAGACGGAATCAACCTAATATAAAATAAATTTATATCATTTTTTAATTTAAACCTATAACTTAATTATAAACATATAGTGTTTTATGTATTTTCATTTACAAATTGTTGAAAATTGTTATGTAAGTTCTTCCATCAACTCTCTTAACTCCAGGTTGGAGGTCACCTCCTGCATTCACAACGTGTACCCCTGATATCTCTAGTATAGGGGTGGTGAATGGTGTAAAGCTATTGGATGGTGTAGTAGTAGGTATGAAAGGTGATTCCTCATCTACATGTGTAATAGCTGGAAGTACAACATCTGATTTTATTGTAGCTGTAGAATGTGATGCTTCACCTGGAGAGTAATTAGCTCCAAATCGTGGTATGAACTTTGATTGCATCATATCCTGCTTTCTTTTTGGTGGCATATTTTAACCTAAAATTCATATTTTAATGAATATTTGATAAATATAACAATTTCAATTCAATATATAACAAATATTGTGATTCAATAATTGATGTATTGAATATAATGCTCTATTACAAATACAAATTAATCGCTGTCAGCACTTAATTGCAAATCAAAATCATTATTATATTCTTTTTCTGAAGAATTAGAATCAAACTCATGCTTCTCTTCAGATCCCTTTCCCTCTTTATCCTCCCTAGATGAAATTTCAGCATATTCATTATTTGAATCGTTCAAAGGCTCATTCTCATCATATGTAACAGATGCATTTATTTCATAAACATTTTCATAAAACGCTTCACTTTCAATTCTCTGTTCTCCTTTTCCATATGATTCAAAAACACCTTTAGGTTTAACTTTGCAAACAACCAATCAATCTGACTTATCTCATCGTAAGCTAGGAAAAGAGACATAATATACTTGGATCATTTGTTAGGACCCGTTTTCGGAACCCAACTCATAACGAACGAATCGCAGCTTAACTAATATCGCTTCATTTTTTTTCCACTTACACATTGTTCAAAGTAGTTTCAATTTCCAATTTGTATTTCATCAATTCCTCAATCCTTAAAGTCCTTCATATTCGATCATATCGCGTTCGCATTCGAAAACATTTTATCATTCGCTACAATCATATCTCTCTTTATCCCAATTTCGCTTATTACCAAATATTTGAATTTCGTCAATCCATCTCATGCCATTCATACATAATTTCCATATCATGTCCATACACAAATCCATACACAAAAGCACTTCAATATTTCCAACCCATCACACAAATCTTCGGACCTCCTGTCCGGAATCCCATCATACACATTTACAATCCTATATCTAAACACTTCCATAATTCTCGGTCATATCTCAAGTCATGATCATAATTCACATTCATAAATACTAACCCTATTTCACTTACATAATCCCATCCCATAATCATATACAAATTTTAATGGCCTTCTGAGCCACAATACAATCACAATATATAAAAAATCCGAATGCAAATACAAAGATACAAAATCCCTCTTTTCGCTCACGGATCTTCTTCTCATTACTGTGGATGGTAATGAGGGGGTGAGCTTACGCTCAATGGGTAACAGTTTATAACAAAACAATAAGCAAAACTCTTGAAATCTTTTTCTTTTACGGTCTTAGAAAACATTTCTTTGAAATCAGTAAAGCACATTTTGAAGAAGTTCTTTTCTTCTTGTAATCAAAATCACATTTTACAAATCGATATCGTCTTAGGCTTTCAGCCACAAATCCATAGGTCACAAGACATGAATGCATCAACTTGGCAATTCACGTAAGCAATGCACACACAAATGGCTAGAGAGTTCCGTAAACACGCCAAATAAACCGAAGTTTATTGGAAACACAACGAGTCCATTTTTGGATCTCGTAGAGCCCTGGCGGGCAATGGGAGAAGGCTATCACATTATTTTGTCTCGTGCGAGACTATCACAACGCGTTACTCTCTCGCCCACACAAAAGCACATATAATGCTCAAATCAATTTATCAAATGCTCTTTCCGAATATACATGACCATGAAGTCTTTCAAGGCATAACACAATGTATTTTGCAATTCATCAAAATTTCATGTATCGAATCAAAAATGATTTTTCAAATCATTTATGCAATGATGCAACAATTATGATGCAATTTAAGTCAGAAAATCTCTTTGTTTAAAGAAAGCGGTAATGGCTTATAAATTCTATTATAAACGGATACCCACCTCGAATCCATGCTAGGAACTTGTCCAAAGCTCTAATTTCTCGAAGCTTCTTTCTTTAGCCACTTTGAAATTTCCTAGACCGAAATCATCCAAATTCATCATCATAAATACCATAACCCTCAAAATTTACTATAGGAAACCCAATTCCAACATATTTCCAAGCTATCTAATGCATCAATTTACAAAAGCCCCATTTCCAAAATTGGGCATAAACCCTAACTCACATTAATCCAAAATTAAACCACCATCTTAGCATAGACATCACAACTAATTTCATAATCCACAAAACCATAATATTTTCCATGATTCTACACCAAAATTTTAAGAAAAGCTTGAAGCTTGAAAATCGACTTTTACCTCACTCTTCACCATTTTCGGATTTTCTTAGCTCATCCTAGAGCTCTCTTCATCCTTCATCTTTTCCCTCTTGGAGCATGTTGAAATCCTCCTGGAAAGCTCACAAAATCGAACCCTAGCTGCTGTCCTTTCTTTACTCCTTCCACCAAACCCACTCTTCTCTTTCTCTCTTCTTTCTTTCTTTCTTTTGTTTCTCTTTATTCATTTCTCTAACTCTCACGACCATAGCCTGCTTCTCCTCTATTTATACTACATCCACATGCCATGTCATTTAATGAATGAGGAAAGACTCTCATGCCCCTCCTTATAAGCCTACTAACTTAACTCTTTAAGTGTTCTTCCAAATTGCCCTTAAAAGTTGATATCTTGGCTCCAAATTCTGATCAGGTAAATAAAGGAATTTTACAAAAAATTTCTTCTTCATAATGTTCTCCTCGATCATACGAATCCAACGCAACAAACCACGCTCAATTCGGATCTAAAACGAAGAAGTTATGGCCAAAATACTATCGACTGCATAAAAATCGAGACCGCACACGCGCACGAGTTTCATTCCAATATCCGACAGTCTTAGAGGCTCCATCTTGATCGGGTTCTTCATCAAAGTTGTAACCTTATAACTTTAGTTTAATCTCAATTTGAATCACCTCAATCCGAGCTCTGTAGCTTCATATATCCTCAAAATACTGATCTGTGTGCAGATTGTTTTCCTTCCATCCGCTTTCATCGTTCATCATCATTTTTCTATAAATGCGATTCTTGTTCATAAATCGATTTTCTATCGTCTGATTTACTGTTCATCGTCTGATTTTCTATCGTCTGATTTACTGTTCATCGTCTGATTTTCTATCGTCTGATTTACTGTTCATCGTCTGATTTCCTTCGTCTGACTTTTCCATCAGCTGATTTTGCATCAGCTGATTTTTGATCGGTGATTTCCATCACTGATTTTTGCATCGGTGATTTTTCCTCCAAACTTCAAACGCTTATAACTTTTAACTCCGAACTCCAAATTGGACAAAATTGATGTCTATTTCATAGAGAAAAGACTGATCTACAATGTTCATGAAGAACTTAAATCCAAATTCAGTCTCTAAAAGGGTCAAATGTCTCAATTAATCTTTCGTCGATTTTTGCATCTTCGGTTTTCCTATCAGCTGGTTTTTCTATCAGCTGGTTTTCTATCCAGCACATGTCCACTTATATAGATCATATCTTTTGACTCCGATATCCAAATTGGGCAAACTTGGTATCTATCTCATAGAGAAAAGAGAGATCTACAACTTTCAAGAAGGAAATTTTGTCTAAATCTATCGATATCAAGTCCATATCGTCTGCTTTTGCTTCAGCTGGTTTTTCTATCAGCTGGTTTTTCCATCATCTGATTTCTATCAGACATGTTTTGGCGCAAATGCCATAACTTTCTCTATAGGTGTCGAAATGACTTCATTCTTGGACGGTTAGAAAGTAGACATCTAGATCTATAACTCTCATGAAGACTACAAAGGCTGATTCTATCTCCTACATTCTGTAGCTTCCACTTTTCATATCAGCTGGTTTTTGCTACACGAAGACATCGTCTGGTTTTGCTACGATTGCATCGTCTAGTTTTTTTGCCATGCATCATCGTCGGTTTTGCTAAAGTGCATCGTCTGGTTTTCAATCACCTAAACAACATCAAAACTTCAATCTATCATAACTTCTAGCCCCGATATCGAAAATTCGCAAACTTTATGGCTACCGAAAGCCCTCAACAAGCACTACATGTTCACGAATATCATTTTATCAAATTTCACTTAAATCAAAAGTCAACTATTCATCCCCAAAAGTCAAACTTTCATAATTCTTCATATTTTCACACCTTCACTAATTCTTCCAATTCTCACTCTTTCAATCTTTATTTCCTACCTTTCAACTTCCATTTCAATCATCTTGATCATCTCATTCATTTTAACTTTCATTAACTCATAATATTCACTCGACATTTCATAACATATACATATCTCTTTAAAGCCTCAAAGTCATCAAGACCAATCCATTCTTTCCATCTTGATTTCACATTTTCCTCACTACCACAATACTCTTCGTCAATCTACTTCAAACACGATTCAATCTCCACAATTTAATCTATAACATAATACATATACAAAATACTCATTCTTTCCATACTTAAATCCTCCATATACAATTCATTCAACACATTCTTATGACAAACATTAAGCCATTTCTCAAATCATCCATAAGCCACAAAATACATACTTTAGAATAAATTTTGAAAACAACCACATATCACACAAAGTTCATTTACACAACTTATGACACATTTTCAATTCAATGCAAGTCATACTTGAACAATCATTTGCAAAACACGATAAAAGGTTCTTCTGAGCTTTTGCGGGCATTTCTAGCCCCAATAAATCGAAGTCTCATTTATTGAAATTTCAAAGAAGTTACATAAATAGTAACTATACAAATTCACTTTTTTTCAATTATAAAGATGTTACCCATAATACAACGTACACAAAAACCCATTTCACGCTTTAACCCCAAATATCATTTAAAATTTCTCCAATTCACATTACCCAAATAAACATTTAACATCACTAATTTCTCATTTAATAATTCGACATCCAATTAAAGTTGGGGCCCAACAATTCTCCCTCCTTAAAGAATTTCGTCCTCGAAATTCATATCACTTTCTTGACTGGTTCCTCATTCTAGTTCAGATCACTCACATCTTCCAACTTCTTGTGACAATAATACTAATATCATCTAATTCCGAAACACACTCACGAATCACATTTCAAATCCGGGATATCTTTTGCTAGTAACACTATCTCATAAGACTCCATACGAATTAATTCATATCGGCTTAACAAATTCTCCCTTTCTCAACCATCATTATTAATTTCACATTCTTCTTATTACAATCACCATGTAGCCCTCTTTCTATTCGAACTCAAACTTCAGATCTGTTTTCAACCTCTCAAAACGATTCACAATTTCTTGATCCTTAATTCGGGACGTACCAAGCCCCCTACATGTTATGCTTCCTTTTTTTTTGCTCTTGGTTCCAATAACCTCGATATCGAATTTTCTGTTTATGCATTTTTTTTTAAAAAAAAATACTTAGCCTTAATAGGAATTTCTCATTCATACAATCAAAATCTTTTTGTATTCCTATTCCATGCTCTCAATTCAATGATTGTCCCCGCTTTTACGATCTGTACTTGCATAAATACTTCCAAGATGTTCTTTTATTGATCTTGTCTCCAAGCTTTAAAGTAATCATTAGTGTAGCAGCTCTTAAACATGTATCAACTCCTTAACTCATAGAACCTTAGTTGCTCGCACATATGCAATCACTTCATTATGCTCCATTAGATTTTATCCAAATCTCTTATACAACATCGGTGCATCGACAAACTTTCCAAATTCATGCGGTTGATTTTCATTAAAATCATTCTTCAAAATTCTCCTTCCTTCCATTTATCATAAGTTTCATCGTTTTTCCTCACGTGTTCGACTAGTCTCTCAATTCGTGAATACTTTTAATACATCATCTACTCTTTGATCACTTGGTCTCCAATATTATTGTGTTATCGGTCCTTTGGTTAACACCTCAATTATTATCATATTCCATGTGCTTCTTGATTAGTCCTCGCGATTCCTTAAATAACCGATTCCTCATTAAGGTACATTATCACACTTTCTTTTCAATTTTCCAATTGACATTCTTTTTGAATGATTGTTTCCATTCCTTGAATTTCCTCATACCTCCTTGGCTTATTTTCATGTTTGCTCATTCATACAAACTTCGTCACATTGCAGCTCAATTTGCACTTAATAGCTTGTGATTGAAACACATTCAATAAGGCATACTTGAGTCTCTGAAACATACTTACACGGCATACTTCTCTTTACATCAAGCGAAATGCATACCTTCTCAGTAGTTTATTCCACCCTTTTACTTGAGTCTCCATTAGAGCGGGACTCCAATACTTCTGTCGAGTTATTACATATTCATTTCTTGACTTGTCCTTTCATTGATCATCCTTGAAATAAACCGTGCGATTTGCTTAATCCAATAGCCTTTACGATCAAACCCTATGATATAAGAGACACATTCGTTTACTCTTATATCTCGGCATATCACCAATTCATATCTTATGCTCTTGATATACCAATCATACTAATTAGAATAACCTCTGAATATCACCTCTATTCAAATTTTACGCTCCATCGCAGATTACCTTTCCAAACAAAATCATCTATACCATACTTTATCTCGGTTCTACGATTCATTTCATAACTTAACTCGAGGGATCAAAGATGACTCCATAAGCTATATCTGAAAATAGATCTCATATACTCAATCACGATGATCAAAGATGCACTCTCGATAGCTGGTTGCTACTCTTGAAAATTTATTTCGAGTCCACTATTCTGAGTCGATCCAAAAGGAGTATGAGATTCACATCACAACTCCTAGAAATCTATCATCTCATTTCAAACTTCCTCCTTGCGTTTATCGGTTCCTTTTCAAGCAACTGGTTGATCCATACCGGGGTCCTTGTCCTCGGACTATGGAAGAATTACCAAATTCCATTGTTGAATCGAGGTAAGAGTTTATAATCCAGCTCTTGGTCAAGGAAGACCGCATTCTCTAGTCATACACTAACTTATCCGCTTACGACCGGTTCCACTTTGCTTGCATACTACCTTTCATTCAATTCCTGCGAGTAATGATATATCCATATCGATTCAAACACTTACCGCAAAGATAATTCCATTACCAAGTCACCGACATATCCATAAATCTGAATTCATGTCAACATATCGGACCACGAAAATTCTTATTTCCAATTAGCCACACTTTCATTGCCTTATATTCTAACAAAATACCCTTCTTCCTATTGTCTCTCATAGTCAAACATTTAGCAGCAGTTCACACATATGACTTATTCTATACTCATCCGTGCCTCCTTTAGGGTGCGAAATCGTATAATCGATCCTTGCAAAACTCCTCGTATCTGTTACGAGGTGGCACACTACTCCTTTATTTCTCATCCAATTCAAATTATCGATACATATTCATCATGAAATTTTGACCTCAATTCCACTAATCTCTTCTTAATGCGAATGATTACCATCAAAAGGAATGTCGATAAGTACTACGATCGAGGTCTAAATCATCGACCGTTAAGGGCGTCAACTTAACGATCCGAGACTCAAATTCTCAACCAAAGACTTTCGACACTTCCAATATAATGGCATTGAATCCGATATCTACCATAATTGCCTCTACTTATCCACAACTTCCTTTTCTCATATCGAGTATCATCATTTTCCTATTAGATCTATCACCTCAAACTTTTCACAATTTCTTATCGTCTAACGCATACACATGCACCATGTAAGATCATATCTGGCGCTCGATACCATAAATGTTGGGACCCGTTTGGAACCCAACTCATAACGAAACGAATCGCGACTTAACTAATATCGCTTCATTTTTTTCCACTTACACATTGTTCAAAGTAGTTTCAATTTCAATTTGTATTTCATCAATTCCTCGATCCTTAAAGTCCTTCATATTCGATCATATCGCGTTAGCATTCGAAAACATTTTATCATTCGCCATAATCATATCTCTCTTTATCCCAATTTCGCTTATTACCAAATATTTGAATTTCGTCAACCCATCTCACGCCATTCATACATAATTTCCATATCATGTCCATACACAAATCCATACACAAAAGCACTTCAATATTTCCAACCCATCACACAAATCTTGGACCTCTGTCAGGAATCCCATCATACACATTTACAATCCTATATCTAAACACTTCCATAATTCTGGTCATATCTCAAGTCATGATCATAATTCACATTCATAAATACTAACCCTATTTCACTTACATAATCCCATCCCATAATCATATACAAATTTTAATGGCCTTACAAGCCACAATACAATCACAATATATAAAAAATCCGAATGCAAATACAAAGATACAAAAATCCTCTTTTCGCTCACGGATCTTCTTCTCATTACGTGGATGGTAATGAGGGGTGAGCTTACGCTCAATGGGTAACAGTTTATAACAAAACAATAAGCAAAACTCTTGAAATCTTTTTCTTTTACGGTCTTAGAAAACATTTCTTTGAAATCAAGTAAAGCACATTTTGAAGAAGTTCTTTTCTTTGTAATCAAAATCACATTTACAAATTGTATCGTCTTAGGCTTTCAGCCACAAATCCATAGGTCACAAGACATGAATGCATCAACTTGGCAATTCACGTAAGCAATGCACACACAAATGGCTAGAGAGTTCAGTAAACGCCAAATAAACCGAAGTTTATTGGAAACACAACGAGTCCATTTTGGATCTAAATGAGCCACAAATGGGCAGCGGAGAAGGCTATCATATTATTTTGTCTCGTGCGAGACTATCACAACGTTACTCTCTCGCCCACACAAAAGCACATATAATGCTCAAATCAATTTATCAAATGCTCTTTTCGAATATACACACCATGAAGTCTTTCAAGGCATAACACAATGTATTTTGCAATTCATCAAAATTTCATGTATCGAATCAAAATGATTTTTCAAATCATTTATGCAATGATGCAACAATTATGATGCAATTTAAGTCAGAAAATCTCTTTGTTTAAAGAAAGCGGTAATGGCTTATAAATTCTATTATAAGCGGATACCCACTTTCGAATCCATGCTAGGAACTTGTCCAAAGCTCTAATTTCTCGAAGCTTCTTTCTTTAGCCCACTTTGAAATTTCCTAGACCGAAATCATCCAAATTCATCATCATAAATACCATAACCCTCAAAATTTACTATAGAAACCCAATTCCAACATATTTCCAAGCTATCTAATGCATCAATTTACAAAAGCCCCAATTTTCAAAATTGGGCATAAACCCTAACTCACATTAATCCAAAATTAAACCACCATCTTAGCATAGACATCACAACTAATTTCATAATCCACAAAACCATAATATTTTCCATGATTCTACACCAAAAATTTTAAGAAAAGCTTGAAGCTTGAAAATCGGCTTTTACCTCACTCTTCACCATTTTCGGATTTTCTTAGCTCATCCTAGAGCTCTCTTCATCCTTCATCTTTTCCCTCTTGGAGCATGTTGAAATCCTCCTGGAAAGCTCACAAAATCGAACCCTAGCTACTGTCCTTTCTTTTCTCCTTCCACCAAACCCACTTCTCTTTTCTCTCTTCTTCTTTCTTTCTTTTGTTTCTCTTTATTACATTTCTCTAACTCTCACGACCACAACCTGCTTCTCCTATATTTATACTACATCCACATGCCATGTCATTTAATGAATGAGGAAAGACTCTCATGCCCCTCCTTATAAGCCTACTAACTTAACTCTTTAAGTGTTCTTCCAAAATTGCCCTTAAAAGTTGATATCTTGGCTCCAAATTCTGATCAGGTAAATAAAGGAATTTTACAAAAAATTTCTTCTTCATAATGTTCTCCTCGATCATACGAATCCAACGCAACAAACCACGCTCAATTCGGATCTAAAACGAAGAAGTTATGGCCAAAATACTATCGGACTGCATAAAATCGAGACCGCTGCATTGCACTGAGTTTCATTCCAATATCCGACAGTCTTAGAGGCTCCATCTTGATCGGGGTTCTTCATCAAAGTTGTAGCCTTATAACTTTAGTTTAATCTACAATTTGAATCACCTCAATCCGAGCTCTGTAGCTTCATATATCCTCAAAATACTGATCTGTGTGCAGACTGTTTTCCTTCCATCTCGCTTTCTCGCTCATCATCATTTTTCTATAAATGCGATTTCTTGTTCATCGCCCCGATTTTCTATCGTCTGATTTACTGTTCATCGTCTGATTTTCTATAGTCTGATTTACTGTTCATCGTCTAATTTTCTATCGTCTGATTTACTGTTCATCGTCTGATTTCCTTCGTCGACTTTTCCATGGTGATTTTGCATCGGTGATTTTTGATCATTGATTTCCATCAGCTGATTTTTGCATCGGTGATTTTCCTCCAAACTTCAAACGCTTATAACTTTTAACTCCGAACTCCAAATTGGACAAAATTGATGTCTATTTCATAGAAAAGACTGATCTACAATGTTCATGAAGAACTTAAATCCAAATTCAGTCTCTAAAAGGGTCAAATGTCTCAATTAATCTTTCGTCTGATTTTGCATCTTCGGTTTTCCTATCAGCTGGTTTTTCTATCAGCTGGTTTTTCTATCCAGCACATGTCCACTTATATAGATCATATCTTTTGACTCCGATATCCAAATTGGGCAAACTTGGTATCTATCTCATAGAAAAGAGATCTACAACTTTCAAGAAGGAAATTTTGTCTAAATCTATCGATATCAAGTCCATATCGTCTGCTTTTGCTTCAGCTGGTTTTTTATCAGCTGGTTTTCCATCATCTGATTTCTATCAGACATGTTTTAGCGCAAATGCCATAACTTTCTCTATAGGTGTCGAAATGACTTCATTCTTGGACGGTTAGAAAGTAGACATCTAGATCTATAACTCTCATGAAGACTACAAAGACTGATTCTATCTCCTACATTCTGTAGCGTCCACTTTTCCTATCAGCTGGTTTTTGCTACAGACATCGTCTCGGTTTTTGCTACGATGCATCGTCTAGTTTTTCTTCTGATTGCATCGTCTACGGTTTTGCTTCACGGCATCGTCTGGTTTTCAATCACCTAAACAACATCAAAACTTCAATCTATCATAACTTCTAGCCCGATATCGAAAAATTGCAAACTTTATGGCTACTGAAAGCCCTCAACAAGCACTACATGTTCACGAATATCATTTTATCAAATTTCACTTAAATCAAAGTCAACTATTCATCCCCAAAAGTCAAACTTTCATAATTCTTCATATTTTCACACCTTCACTAATTCTTCCAATTCTCACTCTTTCAATCTTTATTTCCTACCTTTCAACTTCCATTTCAATCATCTTGATCATCTCATTCATTTTAACTTTCATTAACTCATAATATTCACTCGACATTTCATAACATATACATATCTCTTTAAAGCCTCAAAGTCATCAAGACCAATCCATTCTTTCCATCTTGATTTCACATTTTCCTCACTACCACAATACTCTTCGTCCAATCTACTTCAAACACGATTCAATCTCCACAATTTAATCTATAACATAATACATATACAAAATACTCATTCTTTCCATACTTAAATCCTCCATATACAATTCATTCAACACATTCTTATGACAAACATTAAGCCATTTCTCAAATCATCCATAAGCCACAAAATACATACTTTAGAATAAATTTTGAAAACAACCACATATCACACAAAGTTCATTTACACAACTTATGACACATTTTCAATTCAATGCAAGTCATACTTGAACAATCATTTGCAAAACACGATAAAAGGTTCTTACAAGCTTTTGCGGGCATTTCTAGCCCCAATAAATCGAAGTCTCATTTATTGAAATTTCAAAGAAGTTACATAAATAGTAACTATACAAATTCACTTTTTTTTTCAATTATAAAGATGTTACCCATAATACAACGTACACAAAAACCCATTTCATGCTTTAACCCCCAAATATCATTTAAAATTTCTCCAATTCACATTACCCAAATAAACATTTAACATCACTAATTTCTCATTTAATAATTCTGACATCCAATTAAAGTTCGGGGCCCAACATCATTTGTATCGCCAATACGAAAGGTTCAAATTGTCTAAATCTTCTTCGCTGGTTGATTTCAACTAGATTATATCGGCTATGCACTTTTGTACCAACATTAGGAGTTGGATCAAACCAGTCATACTTAAATATCACACTCTACTTTATTAGCAATGCAGGGTACTCAATTTTAAGTATCCTAATAATTTTACCATAGTAATCCATCAATTCTCCTTATGTGCAAACCCTATTATTTACTGTTGCCATGCAATGGCCATAATATTCTATATGATATTTGTAGGTGTAAGTCGACTTGTATGGAGATGTAAGTCGACTTATACCAGTTCGGTACTAATAAGTCGACTTGTATACCCGTGTAAGTCGACTTTATGCATCTGAGCATCAGTAAGATTGTTAGAGTAGTGCCCAAAAGGCAATCCCTTTAGCGCTTTTTGTTCATAGTCATGTATGGACTTTATGAATAAATAAAGAAAGGCATGTTTCATTTATTTGATATTCTTTATGAATTGATATTGATCTTTAATCAAATTAATGAAGTCCATGATATATGACATAGCATGAAGGAAATTATGATGTGATCATAATCCTGAGATTCCTATCATGTGCAATTATGTCAGTATCTAAATTCTCCCTAGTCATAGGATTAATGAGACTGGACATCATTAATCCGGACAGACTAACATATGTCATACTCCTTGATTGGATCAGCGGTGGATCTCGAAGCGTAAATATGGGATATTTAGAGTTGACATGTGGATGCTTACTAAGGGTAGTAAGTATATTGGATGACCTGCCATGAGATCATCACATGGTTGTCCTATTCAAATGTCAGTGATAATCTCATCATAGCAATGGTGCAAGTATCCTTAGACTTGAGGTACTCAAGGATATCTTGGATATTGATTCTGTGTTTTGACTCCATTCCTTGTCGCCTTTCAGAGGTTACTCATAGGGTGGTGATTGGAGTGCGACTTGAGGTATTGAAGGTAATTGAGTAGCCAATAAAGTTCATCACTACGTGATAGCGAAGAGATACCCGCCTCTTGTCAGGATCATTACTTTATGTTGGGACCGAGACCCAACTACATAAGCGAAACGAGAAACCAAGCAAGCGGAAGCGAGGAAGCGGAAATTTCGGATCGAAATTTGAATCGAAAACAAAGCACATCGCAAAGCAGAGCGGAAAGCGGAAATGTCGAATCGAAAACAAAATGCGAGCGAACAAATCCGAAAGTAGCGGCGGAAGCAAATCAAGCGGAAGCAAATACTAATCGAATCAAGCGAGCAGTTGCAAAGTTTAAAGCGAAATCAAAGCGCAACATCCGACATCAGGAAAATAATCAAAGAAAACTTATCGAATGAACATAATCGCGTTGGGAATCTAAGGCGTTCCAAAATCCGTTATGAATTTTTTTCTTTTCTTATTCTCATTTCTTTTCTCGTTACTCAATCATATACCAATCATCTTAAATCCATACGATCGTACATAATCTGATATAAATCCATACCAATCTCAAATTTTCAAACTCTTATATACACTTATACACATCCAAAATCTCACTTTTATCCAAATTTTTTTACCAAAATTCGGCAAAGATAACTTTGCCTTTATCCTAACCCAAAATTTCTGCAAAGGCAAAATACACTTCTATAATCCCTAATCGAATATCGAACCATCGGACTCTCCCGTCCAGGAATCCTAACACCAGTGAAACACAAACCTAAAACTAATACTTCCTTATTTCTCAAATCAATATACCAATCTCATAATTCAAAATCAATATATATCTCAAATTTATACAAATTCCCAAATCAATCATACAATATGTTCTCAAATTCTCCATAATTTCCTATACAAATTTCACAATCATTCACAATACTTAACTTAATACACAAATACATTTTCTTTCAAACCTTTCTTAAACCACAAACAGATCCATACTCATAATCCAAAATACACAAAATCTAACTGACACATATGTCGAAACTGATGTCTTCACATTCTTTCATCCGATCTCCTGCTCGAAACCTGGAGATGGGGATTAAAAGGGGGGTGAGCTCGGAAGCTCGTGGATAACACATTTATAAACTGATAAATAAGCAGAAAACATTTCTTTATAAACTCTTTGCCAAAGGGCTAATATTTCAAACTTTTAACTTTGGAATATTTCTCTCAAACTCTTTCAATTTTCCCAAACTTCTCATAAAATCTCATTTTCTCATTTTCAAAATTCACTAATTCTTCATAAATATGAATGCAACATAATTTCAATTTTCATTTCTCACTTTATAAACATGAATGCGAACATAGAAACAAATCAAAACACATAACATATCGAATGGTCAGCTAGGTCCAAGACAGAGCGTCTTGCAGATCCGCGTAAGCGGTCTGCATGATCGATCGTGAAGAACGTACTACACTTTCCGCATTGCGGTCCAAGTGTAGCCGTGAAGGAGTCTGAAATCGACTCCGTGCACTAGCGGGCAGACTGGAGAAGGCTATACACATAGAGCAAATGACTCACCAAGGGACCTACCAAACCCACATAACACATAATCGAAAGCGAAGAGTCGGATTGCTCAAGGCACTTTTCAATTTCTTAATTTTCCACACATTCACATAAAGCATACAATTTGATCAATTCATCATTCAATTCTAATTTCAGAAATCAAATCATTCAATGCATACACAACAAATGCATTTTCGAATTTCTATCGGTTTATCAAAACATTTAAAGCAATGAATTTACGCTTGTAATAATTTTCCAAAATCATTGAGAAATAAACAAAACGAAAATCTTTTCTTTCATTTTCTCAAATTTTGAAAAGTAATATTTAACTTATAAATCAAAATATAAATATGCTACCCACTTTCGAAATGACGCTAAGCTTGTCGAATAGTCAATTCTCCAAATTCCTTCTTCTTTCTTCAATTTAAACATTCCCTAAGCCAATAACATCCAAATTCATCATCATAATTTGCATAATTCTCAAACTCAACCATAGGAAAAACATAACTATCATAATTCCAAGCTATTTCAATCTCCAATTTTGAAAATCCCCAATTTTCAAAATTGGCCTAAACCAATACACCCAAATTCAATCTCATAAAACATAATTTCTTCAAAATTAATCTCACAATTCATCAATTCACAGTAATTCCAAACTATTTAAATCCTCAATTTCAAAATCCCCAAATCTTAAAATTGGCTAAACCAATTTACACAAATTCAATATCATAAACCATAATTTTCTCAAAACTAATTTCATATTCCACAAACCCATATTATTATCTTTAATTCTACACCAAAAATTCACCAAATCCTTAACCATAAAATTTAGCCTAAACTTTAAACAAATTTCCATCCAAAATTAAACACAACCTAAAGCATATACTTCAAAATTAACTTCATATAACACATACCCAAGTCCTTTTTCACAATTCTAAACCAAAAATTCACCAAAAACTCAAAGTTCAAAATTTTATCTTACCTCTTTTCTTCTCCAAATTCGAATTTTTTTTGGCTTGGAAGGAAGCTCTTATGCTCCTCTACCTTTTTCCTCTTGAAATCTTCTCAAAAATCCCTAAGAAACAAGTAGAAAAATTGAAACAAAGCTTTCTCTCTCTTCTTTTCTCCATACGAAACCTCTTCATTCTTCTTCTTCTTATTTCTCTCTTCTTTTTCTAGAAAAATCAAGCTTCTTCCACTTAAAACGACACTCACATCTGTCTTTTTATTTATTCAAAATGCCTAGTCATTAATTGAGGGTCAAATGACCAAAATGCCCCTCCATTCAAAGCTTAAAGTCATGCTTACTTGCGGTTTGATTCGCACTATTTAGCTGAAGGAATTTGTCCAAACTTCCTTCTCAAGAAATGTTCCTCTCACTCATACGAATCCAACGCCACTGACCGCGCTCAAATCCGAGCACTACATCAAAAGTTATGTGCGGCTTGGTCGGGAAAATCCATATTCTAACACATTTCTTATGTACGATTATTTCAGTCCCAAAATTCAAATTCTTAATCCCAGAATTGAAACTCAATGTCTTCATAACAATTGTATCCTTATGTCTCTAGTTTAATTCAAAACAAGAATCGTCTCATTTCAATTCCCAGATCAAAGTTATACTCAAATTACTCACAGTGTTCCCAATCCAAAATTACACCCCAATCCGAAATTAAATTCAAAATTAAAAGTCCTAAGGGAAAAATTGACATTTCATGTCTTCATATGATTTGTATCCCCTTGTCTTATCTTTATTTCACCTCAAGAATCGCTTCAATCGGATCTCTCAGATCCCAAATTTCACAAAACAACGAATCATGCTTGGAAAATTTCCGACTCACTTTGATTAAATTAATCACCATTAATTTAATCTCAAAGTTCTAAATTTCTTATAAATGAAATTCATTGTCTTAGGAATCCAACGCAAAAAGAATCAACTCAATCGGATGTCGGACGGAAAAGATATAGGCAAAATAGTGAGCAAAGGTCGGATTGAAAGCAAAGAAATCAAGAAATTTAAGAAGCAAAACGGCGTCGGAAGGGCACCTGAACGCCCAACTCGCGAGGGCGAGCCTTGCCCTCGCGAGGGCGAAAGCGGGCTCGCTAGGGCGAGGCGTCGCCCTTGCGAGACGGCGAGAGCGGGGCCCTCCTCGCCAGGGTGAGCCGTCGCCCTAGCGAGGGCGCTCGCAGGCCAACATCCAATTTTTTTATTTTTTTATTTTTATTTTCCACTTATTATCAAAAACTTTCGAAATTCATAACTCTTAATCCCGAACTCCAATTTTGACAAACTTAGTCTCTATAGAAAGCTTGAGAGAAGCTCTAAATCTTCCAAGAAGAACATAAAACTCAATTCAACTCCTACGGGAGTCCATTTTCCGGTCAAAGATACTATCCTCTATACAAACTTGTAAAAATCATACTTAATATTCCGAGATCGAAAAATTTCATACTTTATATCGAAATAAAGATCAAAACAAATCCTTCAATTTTCATGAAAAACATCAAAGCTCAATTAACCTCTAACTAGGTTAATTTCTCAGTCAAAGTTCCAACCAATATAAAAGTCAAATCCGATCAAACATAAACTTTGGTGATCATAACTTTCACTCCCGATATCGAAAAATTACAAACTTTATGTCCACAAAAATCTCTTAACATAACCTACAAGTTTCCAGAAGACCATTTTATCAAATTTTGCCTAAATCATAAGTCAACTCTCAAAGTCAAACATTCTCTCTCCAAAAAGTCAAACTTTCTAAATCCTTCAAATTTTCACTCTTTTCTTTCTAATTCTTGCTATTTAGCTTCATTTCAGTCAACTCATCCACTTTCCTCTCATAATCCATATAAATTCATTCAAATATCAAAGTCCTCTAAACTAAACAATTCTTTTCTCATAAATTTTTTCTTAATTTCAGCAAATTTTCTTAAATTCATAAATTGTCTCACCAATTTCTTTATCATTAATATTCATTGTTATATTTCTAATTATCATCAAAAGTTCGGGGTCCAACACTTTAAGTCTCTGGCCAGAGCATAAATATGTCATGAAGAGTGTCTTCATGGACATATAAAGTAATGAGTCCTAAGACAGGAACTGATATCACTTGGGCTAGACTTAGTCTAGTAAGAGTTGACACTTTGACCATACTCATAACCAAGTGGGGTATAGGATGATGAAAGGACGAATTGCACAAGAATTATCTATGGAAGGTTTCGTGATCGGTTCGTGATGAATTCATCAAACCAATTACTTTCCGGTCGATTCGGGGTCGTGATGTGTTGCTAGACGCCGCTCATGACTTGCTCAGATTAATTGTTAATCTAAGTGGCCAACATAACCGGGAACCTAAAGGGTCACACGCATAAGAGTGTTTCAGAGAATCCGTAAAATAGTATTAGACAGAGTTCCAATTATGGAGAGCATTAGGATTAAATGGATCCCGATGAGATCGAGATATGTCCCGATGAGATCGCGACATCGATATTGCTAAGAAAGGTTTCCGGAGCTTTTTTAGTATCGGGACCCGGTAGGCCGGTAGGACCGACCCCAGTGTGACTGGACCACTTCAGCAATTATATTTATATATATATATAATTAATTAATTAAAGAATTAATTAATTAATATATATATATAACATTTACGTGGAAGAGAGGAGAAGAACTTAGAAGTTTCCTTATGCTTAGTCATTAAAAAGGCTTTTAATGGCTAAAAGACAAAGAAAGGCAAAAAAACAAGCCTATGGTGTCTTCTCTCTTGGAAACATACGGTGACCATCTTCTTCTTTTGTCTTTGAGAAAGACATATGAAGAAATGAAGATGAGAAGAATCGTTGGTCTTTGAAAGAGAGGAAGGAAAGGTTTTTAAAGAGTTTAAAACCTATGCTCTCACTCTCCATCATCGATCATCAAGGCTTCATCTCCAAGTTTCTCCTTCTTCTCCATTGTTCCAAGCTCTCCAAGGACAGAGGTAGGGTCTAGCAGCCTTTACTTTGTTCTAGCTATTCCCGGGTCAAAAGGGTTTGTCCCGGTTAGGTTTTCTGATCTCTGCGTGGATACCTTTAGAGATAGTCTCTATTGGCTATTCAGGTTTGAGTCTTCATACCGACACATAGATCCTGGCCTTCGGGAAGGTCCCGGTGACAAAAATTTTTGTTTTCCGCACCTGGTACATGTGATGTACCTCCCGGGATTTTCCTACAGTGGTATCAGAGCCACTTGTGTCGTGTATGAAGCTAAAACCCTAGCTAGGTCGGACTTCCTATTTGAATTTGATGTTGATGCATGTATTCTGTCCAAATTTCTAATTAATATAGGGATATGTTTTTCAAAATTTTCTGCCCATAATTGTTCATAACATGTTATAGAATATGTCTGTGAAAGATGAGAATTTATCAATTTGATTTGATATAGTTTTGCTAATTTATTCCCTAAGGTTCTAGATGTTGTTTTGTGACACATTCTGTGAACAGGCATGTGTATAAATTCGATAATAAATTCTAGAATTTTTTTTTTTCGGATTGTCCTTCACCAACATGTCCCTAAGATGTTTTTGAATGTCTATGTGGATGTAAAAGTGTTTTCAAGGCGATTTGCTATTTATTCACGAATTTATTCTATGCCGTTGGGAATAGCTGTGTTGATGAACACAGATTTTGAATCGGTTTTGTTGCTTAGGTTGACTGAGTTTTTGATGGCTATAAATCCTGAAAAAATTCATGAAGCATGTTCTGAACATTTAGTAACCTGTTTAATTTTCTCAGAATTTATTGAAATTGTTTCAATGATTATTTCGAGCAATGTACAGAACTTGGCAGTTTTGTGAACATTGCTGGGACTGTTTTGCTTGGCATAATTGAATGTGTATTTTTCAGTTCCAATGCCTTGGACCATTTTTAATGTGATTGAAAATGAGTTATCTTGATGTAGTATGCTTTCCAAACTGAATTGCTTGAATTTGGTTTTCCAAGAATTTTCGGATGCCGAATAGGTCACATTTGCGTCTCGTTAGTGTATTTCATTATCTTGCTTGTTTTAGCCGTCATAATTTTTGTGACTTGTGCCGAAGTAATTTGATAACGTATGGACTAGCTAGAGATGCTTAGGGTGATAATTTGGTGTTTCCTAAATTGTTTGGATATTTATGAGTAATGACTCGTTTTCAAGCTTTTCATGTATGGTTTGACTATATATGGCAATCATGTAACAATGAAGTGTTCATTGGTACATCAAATTAACAGATATTACCCTAGGTATGCTGGTATTGTGAATTGGGATTACATGGATTGAGAAATTAGCCGATTAAATAGCAATTTTTCTTGGATAAGTCGACTTACACAATGTACAAGTCGACTTGTGCATCTGCAGCATCAGACGATAAGTCGACTTGCACAATGGTACAAGTCGACTTGTTCGTGCACAGTTGCACAAGTCGACTTACACATGCATAAGTCGACTTACAAAGAGGCATAAGTCGACTTATACATACACAAGTCGACTTATAACATGCATAGGAGGGATGATGGATGATTATAAGGAAAGATTCAATGTGATTGATGAAACCTAAATCATTCCATATAGTCCTTACGACTATAATCCTTCAGCTTGGAGTCTAGAGTTCGAAATCCCTCCTCGGTATATGAAAACTAACGCCTTCCATTAATATGGTAAGAACCAAGTTCTTATAGGGTTGGGTTGTTGGGTAAACCCAAGCTCGCTCTATACGGATATGTTCGAACCATGAAAATGTGATTTTCGGATTAATGGGTTGGTATTCACTAGAAGCGTTAGTTTGTTGAGTAAACTCAAGGTCAACGTGGACAGAGGCAAAATTGGGTAGCATACATCAGATGTATGTGCATCAAAGAGTTGATAACCCAATGTAAGTGCACACATCAACAAGTTGATAGCACTGATTGATAGTTGTGTCTAAGATGTAATTGGTATATCTGATACCTCCCGAGACATAAGGTGGCTTGTTGGGTAAACCCAAGGTCATGCTTAATGTCGGTTATCGATGATGCAATTGGTATGTTCGATACCTACCGATTGACCTAAGTTGTGGCTTGTTGGGTAAACCCAAGGTCATTCTTAGCAATATCGGATATCAACCCACTAGGACATTATGTCATTTTGTTTGTTTGGATTCGTAATGAGGGTTATGGATTCTATGAAACTAGTGGGAGCTTTTTGCATATCATTCAAGTCCTTATGATTATGCATCTATTTCTATTCTAACATTCTTTCTCTCTTTCCGTTTAGGTTAGTTGAAGATGTCTTCCAGTGTGAACTTACGTTCGCTAATGGATTCCAACAAGTTAACTGGACCGAATTTTCTTGACTGGCTAAGGAATCTGAGAATTGTTCTCGGATCGAGGAATGGGATACATCCTAGATGTTCCACTTCCAGATGCACTGCTTGTATATGCTTCGATGAGGATCGAAGGCATATAATCAAGCATCTAAAGGGCGATGACATGGCTACTTGCATTATGCTTGCCTCGATGTCACCACCATTGCGAATAAAGACAAGTCCATGGATGCTCACACTATAGTATTTCATCTTAGGGAGCTGTTTGATGAGCAAGCTCGGTCTGAAAGGTTCGAGACCTCAAGGCTTCTCTTCACCACAAAGATGGCTCCAGGGACATCTGCTATGCAGTATGCCCTGAAGATGAATGGCTATATTGAGAGATTGGCCGTCTTAGGTTTTGTAATGGATTATGAGTTAAGTATAGACTTAATTATGGTTGGATTGTCGACAGATTATTCACGATCAGTGTTAAACTATCGGATGAACCAAATATCCACAACAATTCTGAGTTGATCAATCTGCTCAAGACAAGTGAGCAAGCTATCAAGAATGATAGCAAGCAAAGTGCTAATGGTCGCTGCTTCTTCTTCTGGTTCAAAGAAGAAAAACAACCTAAAGAAGAAAAAGGCCAAGAAACCAAAGGGAAGCGCCATCAAGAAGAAGACCAAAGAAGCTGCCGAAAGGAACTTGCTTCCATGTGGTAAAGATGGCCATTGGGGCGAATTGCAAAGTCTATCTCGAGTCATTGAAGCGAAGAAGGCATCGGATGCCTCAACTACTTCGGTATGTATGTCATTGAGGTTAATCTTGTTTCGATCACAACATTTGGGTATTTGATCTTGGTTGTGGCTCACATATGTAATGATATGCAGGCCTAAGGGACGATGAGCGGACTCATGAAGGAGAAGTGAACTGCGTGTTGGAAATGGAGCAAGAGTTGCTGCATTAGCAGTAGGAACCTATGTTTTGTCTCTCCCTCGGGCTTGTACTCGAATTGGATGATTGTTATTTTGTACCGTTTGACAAAGAACATATTATGCATTTCTTGTTTAAATAGAGTGGTTTCCATTTGAATTTTAATAGCAATGGTTGTTCTATTAATTCTAATGGAATGCTTTATAATCTTGGTACATTATGCAATGGAATTTACATATTAGATATGTCTCATCCAATTATGAATGTCAATGACACCAAACGGCATAAAAGAGATAATTTAAAGTCAACTTACTTATGGCATTGTCGAACGGCCATATAAATGAGACACGATCGCTAAACTCCATAAGAGTGGCGGTTTAGGGTCATTTGATTATGAATCATATGACACATGCGAATCTTATTTATTAGGCAAGATGACTAAGTTACCTTCGAGGAAAGGGTGAACGAAGCGGATGGAGTATTAGACCTAATACATTCGGATGTATGCGGTCCGATGTCCATCCATGCTAGAAGTGGTTGTCGTTACTTCATTACCTTTATCGATGATTATTCTCGATATGGGTACTTGTATCGATGAGATACAAATCAAGCGTTTGAAAAGTTCAAACAATTGAAATGAAGTAGAAAACCAGCTTGGTAAAAGTATCAAGGCATTACGATCGATCGTGGTGGAGAATACTTAGACCAATAGTTTCGGATTATCTCGTAGATAATGGCATTTTATCTCGTGGACTCCTCCTTACACACCACAAAGACAATGGTGTGGCTGAAAGAAGAAATCGAACCTTGTTGGACATGGTACGATCAATGATGGGTTCATGAAGTTACCAAAATCGTTTTGGGAGTATCTTGCTAGAGACAATTTGTTTACTTGTTAAGCAGAGTTCCCTCTAAGGCAGCTTGATGTTACTCCATATGAGATGTGGACTAACGAAAACTTTATCTTTCTTATTTGAAAGTTTGGGGTTGTCACGCCACGTGAAGCGGATTGATCGAGATAAGCTTGAAGCAAAGTCGACAAGTGTTTGTTTGTAGGAAATCCTAAAGAGACCATGGGATATCAATTCTACCTTCTTTGAGGAACAAAGGTGTTTGTTTCAAAGCATGCTGTCTTCTTAGAGAAAGAGTTTCTTCCGCAAGAAGGCGGTGGGAACAAAGTCGAACTTGAAGAAGTTCAAGATGCTCAAATGATACGGATCAAGCTGCTGAACTCGAGACTGTCACTCATTCAGATGAAGTAACAGTTCAACCTTCTACTACACACGAAGTTCGTAGGTCAAGTAGGATACGCACTGTTCCCGAGAGATATGGATTTCTCGTAAGTGAACAGAATGACGTATTGCTCATAGAAGATGATGAGCCTGCTACCTATGAAGAGGTTCTGAAAAGTTCAGAGTCTGAAAAATGGCTTTGTGCCATGAAAGCTGAAATGGATTCCATGTACCAAAACCAAGTATGGACTTTGGTTGATGCACCTGAAGGGATAAAACCCATAGGGTGCAAATGGGTTTTGAAGAAGAAAACCGACATAGATGGTAATGTGATTACTTATAAAGCAAGGCTTGTGGCCAAAGGATTTCGTCAAAGACAAGGAGTTGACTATGACGAGACCTTCAGCCCCGTAGCAATGCTTAAATCCATTAGGATACTCCTAGTCATTGCCGCTCATTATGATTATGAGATATGGTAAATGGATGTGAAGACAACTTTCCTTAATGAAAATCTGGCCGAGGATGTGTACATGACACAACCAGAGGGCTTCACTTCCATCGATGGCGAAAAGGTATGCAAGCTTCAGAAATCCATTTATGGATTGAAGCAAGCATCCAGGAGTTGGAACATCCGTTTTGATGAGTCAATCAAAGAGTTTGGTTTCTCACAAAATCCGGATGAACACTGTATGTACAAGAAGGTTCATGGGACTGCAATCGTATTCCTTGTGCTATATGTGGATGACATATTATTACTGGGAAACGATGTTTCTATGTTGCAATCAGTTAAAATTTGGTTGTCCAAACAATTTGCGATGAAAGACTTTGGTGAAGCAACTTTTATCCTTGGGATAAAGATTTATAGAGATAGATCAAAAAGGTTGCTTGGTCTTTCACAATCATCGTACATAGACAAGATGCTAAAGAGGTTTAGCATGGAGCAATCCAAGAGAGGGTTTCTTCCCATATCTCATGGGATAACACTCGAAATCTATGTCCTAAGACACAAGATGAGAGGATCGCATGGATCGGATCTATATCGTCGTGATAGGATCGATCATGTATGCTATGTTATGTACGAGGTCCGATGTATCGTATGCTCGAGTGTCACGGCGAGATACCAATCGGATCTGGTGAGGGTCATTGGGTGGTGTCAAGAATATCCTCAAGTACTTGCGAAGGACTAAGGATGTTTTCTTGATATATGGAGATGGAAATCTCAAGTGGCGGGCATACGGATGCGGTTTTCAATCTGATAAGGATGATTCAAAATCCCGGTCGGGTTATGTTTTCACCTTTGAGCGGCGGAGTAGTCGGTTGGAAGAGTTCCAAACAAGAGACGATGGCGATTCAACGATCGAGGCGTAGTACATTCTTTGCATCGAGGCAAAGAAGGAAGTGTTTGGATCAAGAAGTTCATTCTTGAACTTGGCGTGGCTCCTAGCTATGATGGGCCCATCTGGTTGTATTGTGACAACAATGGGGCTATTGCTCGAACAAAGGAACCAAGGTCTCACCAACGATCTAAACACGCATTTGCAGATATCATCGATTCGAGAGATAATTGCGGAGGTGATGTCGCGATCGAGAGAATTCCAGAGCGAACATTGCTGATCCGTTGATGAAGCCATTGTCACAGAAGAGTTTTGATTCTCATGTACTCGCTTATGGTATTAGATACCAAGGCGATTGGCTTTAGGTCAAGTGGGAGATTTGTAGGTGTAAGTCGACTTGTATGGAGATGTAAGTCGACTTATACCAGTTCGGTACTAATAAGTCGACTTGTATACCCGTGTAAGTCGACTTATGCATCTGATCATCGTGAGATTGTTAGAGTAGTGCCCTAAAGGCAATCCCCTTTAGCGCTTTTTGTTCATAGTCATGTACAGACTTTATGAATAAATAAAGAAAGGCATGTTTCATTTATTTGATATTCTTTATGAATTGATATTGATCTTTAATCAAATTAATGAAGTCCATGATATATGACATAGCATGAAGGAAATTATGATGTGATCATAATCCTGAGATTCCTATCATGTGCAATTATGTCAGTATCTAAATTCTCCCTAGTCATAGGATTAATGAGACTGGACATCATTAATCCGGACAGACTAGCATATGTCATACTCCTTGATTGGATCAAGCAGTGGATCTTAGAAACTGTAAATATGGGATATTTAGAGTTGACATGTGGATGCTTACTAAGGGTAGTAAGTACATTGGATGACCTGCCATGAGATCATCAAATGGATGTCCTATTCAAATGTAAGTGATAATCTCATCATAGCAATGGTGCAAGTATCCTTAGACTTGAGGTACTCAAGGATGTCTTGGATATTGATTCTGTGCTTTGACTCCATTCCTTGTTGCTTTTCAGAGGTTACTCATAGGGTGGTGCTTGGCTACAGCTTGAGGTATTCGAAGGTAATTGAGTAGCCAATAAAGGATTCATCACTTCTGTGATAGCAGAAGAGATACCACAACCTCTTGTCGGGATCATTACTTTAAGTCTCGGCGGAGCATAAATATGTCATGAAGAGTGTCTTCATGGACATATAAAGTAATGAGTCCTAAGGCAGAAGCGATATCACTGGGCTAGACTTAATCTAGTAAGAGTTGACACTTTGACCATACTCATAACCAAGTGGGGTATAGGATGATGAAAGGACGAATTGCGAAGAATTGTCTATGGAAGGGTTCGTGATCCGGTTCGTGATGAATTCATCATACCAATTACTTTCCGGTCAATTGGGGTCATGATGTGTTGCTAGGCGTCGCTCATGACTTGCTCAGATTAATTGTTAATCTAAGTGGCCAACATAACAGGGAACCTAAAGGGTCACACGATAAGAGTGTTTCAGAGAATCAGTAAAATAGTATTGGACGAGTTCCAATTATGGAGAGCATTAGGATTAAATGGATCCGATGAGATCGAGATATGTCCCGATGAGATCGCGACATCGATATTGCTAAGAAAGGTTTAGGAGCTTTTTGATACCGGGACCCGGTAGAGCGGTAGAGGGAGAACCCAGTGTGGTGGACCACTTCAGCAATTACATATATATATATATAATTAATTAATTAAAGAATTAATTAATTAATATATATATATATATAACATTTACGTGGAAGAGAGGAGAAGAACTTAGAAGTTTCCTTATGCTTAGTCATTAAAAAGGCTTTTAATGGCTAAAAAACAAAGAAAGGCAAAAAACAAGCCTATGGTGTCTTTTCTCTTGGAAACATACGGTGACCATCTTCTTCTTTTGTCTTTGAGAAAGACATATGAAGAAATGAAGATGAGAAGAATCGTTGGTCTTTGAAAGAGAGGAAGGAAAGGTTTTTAAAGAGTTTAAAACCTATGCTCTCACTCTCCATCATCGATCTTCAAGGATTCATCTCCAAGTTTCTCCTTCTTCTCCATTGTTCCAAGCTCTCCAAGGACAGAGGTAGGGTCTAGCAGCCTTTACTTTGTTCTAGCTATTCTCGGTTCAAAAGGGTTTGTCCCGGTTAGGTTTTCTGATCTCTGCGTGGATACCTTTAGAGATAGTCTCTATTGGCTATTCAGGTTTGAGTCTTCATACCGACACATAGATCCTGGCCTTCGGGAAGGTCCCGGCAATAAAAATTTTTGTTTTCCGCACCTGGTACATGTGATGTACCTCCCGGGATTTTCCTACAATATTTATATCCATTAACGAAATACACCAGATATGATTTAATAGTTCACAAAGTTTTTTTAGAAAGATCACACATGAACTTGTTCTCTACTGAATTTTCTAAGGCCTACATAAAAGAAATTATCATATTAAATAGTATAATGTCATTTGAACACTTTAATCTTATAATTCAATCATTTCAATAATTGTAAACGAAAACTTACATATTTCTTAAACCATCGAGGAAAGTGTCATCCAACTTTTTTATTGATGTCATCCTGTGTTTTCTCAAGCATTAGCTCGTGTAACCATTCCTCATATAATCTAAAAACATTATTATGTATTTTATTTGTGAATGAAACTAAATTTCAAAAACCAAATAATCAATTTCAAAATCGACTTCAATTTACTGCATGAAAGGTTGAACTTCTTAACAATTCAATAAAATGTAACCATAGGTAGCCTTTATTTCTTCCTCTGTTAACATTCTTCTTGTTGAACGTCCATATATTCATCCAGGATATGTGAAAATGGATAAGTTACCAACAACATCACCCGTTCATCCCTTATCATCATTACGAGGAACTTTTCTTTCTCTTGTGTGCATAAGTGACTCAAAATAATGTGAATAAAATGTATTTGCTTCCTCTACAAAATAAGCATTACATATCGAACTTTCAACCCTAGCCTTGTTTTTGACATTTTTCTTTAAGTGATGCAAATACATACATTAGCGAATATGATTATTACAATTCTATCATTAAAATATGTTATTACTTCAATTTAAATATTTATTATAATTACATCTCAAATAGGTACATCCATCAATATTGGAATGAACTAGCAAGTTTAACCTCATGTGTTAAATGTATAGTAGATGCTCTATACAGTCAAAGAAATCTGGAGGGGAAATCCCTTCTAATTTACACAAAATTACTATAATTTCCCTTTCTAGTTTTTCTATTTCAGCCAACTTTATTTCAAATGATGTTAATCTTTTGGAAACAAACTTAATTCTATTACAACTTCTCAAACCTTATTCGGTAGTAACTCCTAAAATGCAATTGGAATTAGCCTTTGCATACATACATAACAATTATAACTTTTCATCCCAAATAATTTGTACTCCCTTATGTCCACATACCTTACTAAGTTTGAAACATAACTATTGGGAAACTTTAGATTTTTCAACCATTCACACAAAATTTCCTTTTATTTTTTGTCCAAAGTATAACATGCTTTCGAATATTTACTGGTGCAAAGATATTTATCTAACTCATTACTTCTATAAAAAATTTCAAATTAGCTCGTGATTTTGCATTGTCCTTTGTCCTCCCTTCAATGTTCATTATGGTATTGAACAAATTGTCAAAAAAAAACATTTAATATGCATCACAATTAGATTATGACGTATCAAATTAGTTTTTCAATATGGCAAATCCCAAGAGATGTTTTGTTTTCTCCAACCAAAGCTTTTACTAATGTTTGTATTAACTTCATTAGCTTCAAATTTTGTAACTTTCAGCAACCCTAATTCATCAATCTCCTGCAATATCTCTTCACCAGTTTTGTGAGGGGGAGGAGGTGTTTGAACCATCATTCAATCTCCTGCAATATCTCTTCACCAATTTTATGAGGGGGAGGAGGTGTTTATACCATCATATTTTTGATGAACTTTTGTTTATTACATCTAAATGGATGATCTGAAGGAAAAAATTTCCTATGGTTGTCAAACCAACATGTTTTGCCCCCCGTTTGGAAGATAAAAAGCATCAAAATCATTGTCACAATAAGTACAAGCCATTTTCCCTCTTATGCTCCATCTAAACAACATAGCATATGCCGAAAAATCACTAATAGTTGATGTCAAAGATGCTCTCAACACAAAATCTTTTTTCAAAGACACATCATATGTCTCTATACCATATTCCCAAAGATGCTACAATTCAGATATCAATTTTACGCTCTAGATTTGTAGGTCGCGCATAATCAATGTCAAGAACATATATGCCTCATTCATACACATCCATGGAGGCAAATTATAAAGAGTAATTATGATTGACCAAGATGAATATTGTTGGCCAGATTGACTAAAGGTTGGAATCCATCCTTCGACAATCCCAACCTAACATTTCCATTTTCAACTGCAATCTTATAATGAGTGTTATTGAAATGTTTCCATACTAGTGCAACTGATGGATAACTCATTATTCCATCTTCCTGTTTGTATTCATTATGCCATCTCATATGAGATGTAGTAACATCAAAAACATATAGTCTTTGAAGTCTCGAAGTTAGCAGGAAATAATACATTCGCTTTCAGGATACTAATTTCTATTTCATATAAAGCTTTTTAGGCTTATGTTGGACCCTGAACTTTTCTTAGAAGATTAGAACTGGTAAATGAGAAATTTTGGTGATTAGTCATAAGTAATGAAAAAATGATGAAAATTCATGAATTAGAAATGATAGACGAGATTAAAGTAGTAAATGAGAAGTGAGGATAGATTCATGCTTTTGCTTTGGGTGCTTTTGGTAGATGAGAGGTTATGAAAAGGGAAAAATTAAGGTGAAAGTTAGAAGTAAAATGAAAGCAAAAATGAAGTGGAATATGTGTAGTAAGTTGATGAAAGATATGTATATATATGTATGCTTTGTTATTGGTGTTCATAATTAATCATGGAGTATAATTTCTTTGTGGATGATATTGATTTGAAATGAAGTTGAGAAAGAGGAGTAAGTGAAGTAGAAAAGGTGATCTTAGTATGATTTGTGTTAAGGAAATTTTTTGAAATAAAATTGGTAGTTAATTTGGGCTGAATTAAAGAAAGGTGTCTTCTAAAAGTTGTAGGTTTTTCTTTTAGCTTTTCAACAGTATAAAGTGTGTAAATTTTGGACATCGGAATCAAAAGTTAGGATCTTTATAAGGGGGAGATGTTCACTAGCATAGATGTATCGTCTGTAAAGATGTATCGTCTGTGATGATGTCACATCGTTTGTGATGACGTCAATTCATCTGTAAGGATGCATCGTCTGTAAAGATGTATCGTCTGTAAAGATGTATTGTTTGTGATGATGTCACATCGTCTGTGATGACATCATTTCATCTTAAGAGTTGCATCATCTTAAGTTAACTTTGCATCGTCTTAAGAGTTGCATCATCTTAAGTAGACTTTGCATCGTCTTAAGTTGACCCCAATTTGTCTGCTTTACTTCTTCTATTTTGTTTAGTCTGCTTTACTTCGTTTGTTTTATTTCGTCTGCTTTGCTTCATCTATTTTGTTTCATCTGCTTTTCTTCGTCTGCTTTGTTTCGTTTGCTTTGCTTTGTCTGCTTTTCAATTCATCTGCTTTGCTTTTTCTGCTTTGTTTCTTCTGCTTTGCTTCGTGTGCTTTGTTTCGTCTGCTTTGCTTCGTCTGCTTTGTTTCATCTGCTTTGTTTCGTCTATTTTGTTTCATTTGCTTTTTGATTTATTTGCTTTTTGCTTCGTCTGCTCTTTGCTTCATCTATCCTTTTATTTCACTTGCTTTTCGATTCGTCTGCTTTGCTTTGTCTTCTTTGTTGTGTCTGCTTGGCTTCGTGTGTTTTTTTTATTCATCTATTTTTTGACTGGTTTCACTCGATCCTATCGTCTGGTCCACTTTTGACCCTTCAGATGATAGAATTTGTTTTCAAGTCCTTCACAAAAGTTGTAGATATCATAGTCCTCTTTGAAACCATCTTAAGACAACCTTAATCCGACATCTGTAGAGATAGTTATACAAATTTGTCCCAAGATAGGTTCAATATGATTAATGATAAAACTTTGTTTGATTCTTTCGGTCATAACTTTGTTATCCGACCTCCAATGAAATGATTCCTAAACCCATAGTTTATTAACATATTTTTTGTCCCTCTATAGAATTTGATAGCTTTTGGTATTGATTCGAAAATGATGGATTGAATCAAAGTAAGGGTATCGGTTAGAAGAGTATGAATGAGAGAAATTTAAGTATAGTGTACTGTTTCAATATAAAATAAGTCTGAAAATGTTTATGGCAATACTATTAGATTTCTAAATCAAATGGATTGATTTTGGTGTCCTTAGAAACTTAAGACAATGGAGAACATTCTTCTAGAAGAAAGAGTTATGTCAGAATATTCAAGGATGTTGTTGGCAGGACACTTAAGCATAAAAAGACATAAGGCATAAATGGAAGGAAAAATGGGACATTTCTCACTTGTTAAGGGTATAATTGGAAGTGTTGTCTTGCATTTTAAGAAGAGAGGAGAACAAAAATTGAAGAGAAAAAAAGAGAGTGTCATGAAGAAGAGAAAGAGAGAAAGAAGAGAAACAAGCTAGGTTTTGATTTTTCTTAGTATTAAAGAGTGATTTTGAAGTGGTTCAAAAAGAGAAAAAGGTAGAGGAAGAGAAGAGCTTCTCTTTGATCTAAAGATCCCTTCATTTGGTGAAGAATGAAGGTAAGATCATTTTGGATCTTTCAGATTTCTAAAAGGAGTTTAATTCATAGAATTTTAAAAAATGCTTGGGTTTAAGGATTCTAGAATAAATTTTAGTGATTTTGCGTTGTGGGATTTTTTATGGGATTTCTATTGAATGAGACTTGATTTAGGGAACCAAGAGAATCCTACCCAAGAGCAAGGGGAAAGAGAACCTTGACTTGGATTTTTGCAAACAAATGAGGTGGGTAATGTATTTATTGTTATTGTGTGATGGGAAAATGCTCTACTTGTGTGTGTTTATGCTTAAATTGCCTGAATTTGAAATGTTGTGAAGATTTGAAAATATACTATGATGTGTTTTTTGTCATGCATTGAAAGATGTATGATATTTCGATATCATTAAATTGTGATTTTGATCATGTTATGCCTTGATATCTGTCATGGCATTTTGTATAAATGAAAAGAAAGGAAAGAGCATGAAGAGTATGAAAGCATTTCATAAAATGATTTGAGCATGATTATGTGCTTCTGTTTGGGCGAGAGTGGAACCATTCTGTTCATCACGTGCACGTTGACAAGAGCCTTCTCCCGGCTGCCCGCTTATGACATATGATCTTTGAAATTGGACTCATTCTGTTTATGGGGTAAATTTCGATTTCTCCATTCTGTTTCCATGGAACCTTAGAGCCAATTATTTGTGCATTGCATAATTGAACTATCAAGTATGATGCATGTTTGAGAGTTATGTTTTGATGGATGAGTTTTCATGATATGTTCTAAGTGATGACATTCAAATTATGAAATTTTTTAGCTTGAAGTGTGGATAATAAAATTTCTAGATTAAATGGGATATATATATGCATACTTTGGTATATTTATATATATGTGTGTGCCTGAATTGTATGGCTCATTACCAATAGTTATAAATATATTAGCCACTGAGCTGTGTAACTCACCCACTATTCCCTCCTCAGGTGTAGAAAGAGATGAATAGTTATCCTTGCAAGGCATTAGACTCTAAGATAGATAGAGACTTTTGTAATTAAGTTAGTTCTGGAACATTTGTATTTTAGAATCATTTTAAGCATAAGCATTCAATTGTATCATGTGTATTTTGTATTTTTTTTTGTATCTTATAATAAGTCAAAGGGTTAGTTTTTGAAATGTAAAGATTTTATGAAGATAAGCATTGTGTTTTGTAATTGACCCAAATGATTACTGAAACTTTAATGTGTTCATTTATGTTTGCATCTTTGTGGCTGAAATTATTTTTAAAAAATCAGGCCGATTTGATTATCAATTTTTCCGCATATAATTGGGTTTTATTGTGATGTTTGACGCCCACAACCACCCTTATGGGATGATCGTGTATTGGCTTTGTTTTGACTGGCTCCAACATATTCATGGAAATAGCCCTATAGGATAAGGTGTTAGCTCACATTAAATGTCTTCGAATGCTGAACTCTGGAAGTGGGGTCCAATAACTTGAACCTAGATTGATCATAAAATTTACACTCTTAAATTCCACATCATCTCCCTAATACAACATCCATCTCAATTTGCAACAATCAATTTTTTCAACAGGCAAATCAAGACCCCTAATAAGTTTCTTCATATTGTAAAAACTATCAAACAATGTATGATCAGGAGGCAATGATTCATTATACCATCAAAAAAATTTATCAAAACTATGATTAGAAATATGCCCTTTAGACTTTATGTTTAATATTCGAGCAATTGAAGACAGTTGAGTCATTGTCTCACAATTTGGTCATAATTCTTGGTCAACTGAGTGCATTAAGTCAAAAAATTGTTTTATATGTGAGTTTGGTTCTTCTTCAAGATTTCCTATATTTTCTTGAAAGGTATAATCGATTACATCATAAATCATTTGCATGTAAGGATTTTTAGTTGCACCCATATTATTTGTTCTAAATCCAACCCCCTTCAAACTCACCCACATTTGTTGATGAGTTTACTTCATTACCCCTTGAGATGCTACAAATCAACAGCTCCTCATGTCGTGTCCACTCAAAATAATTTAGGAAAAAACCCTTTTCTTAGCAAATGGTCATTCACTTAATCAATATAAAGAAACAAATATGTTTGCTCTTTTTACATGGACATAGGTTGGAAACATGCATAATGAACATTACTCACTTACGTAAAATTGTTAATTTAAAAAAGTGATTTCATAGTTAGTATCTTTTATGTCCCCTAAATTTACAGGACATCTAAACTTTACACAACATCCCCTAAGTATTAATCAATCGAATTAATTACCTACAATTGATGTCAATAATATGGTATATGGCATTGTTTACATATGTGAATCAAGGAAGCAAGTTCTTGCTGTGACTTCTACGCTTGTGGGATTTTTCACCGATAAGCCTCATGGGAGTTGCATCACAGGTTTTTAGCCTATATACCATCCTAGGGCTTTATTATGCAAAGAATTGTCATATCTATTGAACCTATAAATTTCTTGTGTTAATGCTAAGTTTGAATTAATCACGTTGATGTTAAAGTATTTATGTTTTAATTAATCACCTACAATTGATTTCAATACTATGTTACATGGCATTGTTTACACCTGTGAACCACGAGACCAAATTCTCACTATGACTCTTAGGCTTGTGGAATTTTTCACTAATAAGCCTCATGGGAGTTGCATCATGATTTTCTAGCCTATATACTTTCCTAGGGGTTTATTATGCCTCAAATTATCCATAAGATCTCAAACTCATTCCACATACAGTAAATACTTATGTAATCATACATCTACTTATCGATGATTCAAACATAACCCAAACATAAATACTTAGGCTATTAAAGAAGAACATAAAAACTCATCAATGATTATAAGAATATTCTAAACAATAACACAAAATCAAAACCTCCTTTGCATTACACAAATCTCAAACGCATCAGAATTGTATTATTAAAGTAACATATATGGTAGACATTAGTTGGACGACTTGCCTGGATGGAAAGACAACTACAAACTACAAAGAAAAAGGATGAGTGACGCTCTTCAACATAAAGTAGGGCCTGTGAAAAAGAATATTTCGTATTTAATATAATACACTTGTTCAATAGTTTTGTTATATTTTTAAAATATTAAAGCAAGTAAATCAAAAATAAGGCAATTTAATATAATACACTTATTCAATAGTTTTACCATATTTTTAATATATTAAAGCAAACAAATCATAAAATAAGGTAATTTTCTTAGCATCAAAATCCCTATGGAATGGAAAATCTCCTAAACTATTTTGATGGCAATCTGAGCTTAGCTATTCATCTTCCTATCTTATATGTTTTGATCAGTCTATGTCTTGTAATAACTAGTCCTAAGATTGTTTGACCTAGTCTTATCCTCGAGTTTGAATTATGCTGCCAATTTGAGACAAAACCAACAAGTCAATTATGAATTCAGTCTACACCATTTGAAAGAATTTTAAAAAACTAAGTTATTACCTCCTCAAGAAAGAACAATGAAAACAAACAAAGTAAACTTTCTCCTAATTTCATTTGAACAAATAACACCCCTAAAGCATGTCGCATCCCTAAATAGTTTAAGGACCAAGTAGTCGAAATTTTAACACTATGAGAACAAATGAACCAATTGTTTCAAAGGTAATAAACAAATAAAAGGAACTAGCCCCACATCTAATGACCATTATCAAAAGAAGAAACATTCATACCTTATAATCTTACACCCCAAGCCTAAACTTTTTAACTACCACCATGAGGAACCTTATTAACATTTTGTAATTCTATGCCTTATATACATGTAAATCTCAAGCCTCAACATTAACAAAGACAAAAGTCATATGCCAGTCTCAATAGGATCAAATTCACAAGTCTAATAACTCTCCACTATCTATAGTTTGAGGATAAAAAATCTCCCATTCATATATATAGGAATTTCTATCTCAACCAAAAGGCCAACATATGATGACTTTCAAACCTTGTTTGATATGTTTCATAGGATAACTGGTCATTAGTGTAATAAAAACTTAACTTAAGCAAGGGGAATATAATTCATCAAATCTATAATAAACAATCTACATATCTATTGGATATTGCATATAGTACTATCTAAGAACCTCACAAATGACATTTGAGAGAATGATGAGAAACTTTCTATAGACTAGGGATGCTTAAGAAAAACATTATGCCAAAGTCATTAGACTAATATTAGAGTGCTTAGAATAAGAAGGAGGACTAAGTGTATAACCAATGCAAATCACCAATAAAATGTTTGAGACTCCTAATAAATAAGCAAACTATTTAGGTGTGATGAGTTCACTCACACTACTTAGAGAATAAATGTTATAGGAAATCAAGTTAAGGTTTGACTCTTTTTGGACCATGATGTAAATATTCAAGCTAAGAGAAAAGCTCTATAGGAAAATTAGGCATAAAATTAGAAATGGATGAATTATATGACTTTATTTCAATAATTAAAGTGAAAAAGGTCCTTTGTACCTATTCCTTGAAGCATTTCACCTAAGGCACCTGTTAAACCTTAAAACTAAGCTTAAAGAACTTATATGAGGCAATGAATGACATATTAAATTCCAAGGCTTATCCATTATTCAAGAGAATTTATCTAAAAACAACCTAAACTAATATCTAAAGGACGACATTGGGTGGAAAAGACATGTATATGGATTATTCACTAGTAATTCTTGCTACTAAGTTTTTAGGAATCAAGCAACCATGTGAAATGGAGTAAGCTAATATGGTTTAAGAAAATTTCCCTAAGATATAAAACAAAGTAAATGGAGTAGGCTAATATGGTTCAAGCAAATTCCCTAAGATATAAAATAAAGTAAATGGAGTAAACTAATGTCGTTTAAGAAAATTCAACCAAAGGTAGTAAGCTAATTTACTTTTATAAAATTGGATTGGCACAACCTTATAATGTCTCCTTTGTTTCCTTTCAAAGCTTATCAATGAATTATGTTAAATTTTCAAAAAAAAAATCCCCTAAGATATCCTTTATCTTATAACTTTCCATCTAAAATAAGCTAAGCACTTTAAATAGATCAGAGGTTTTTAAAGCACAAATCCAATATACAAACTGTATAATATAAAGCATAATTAAATATATCATCTCTTCTTTAGGTGTAACTACATTAAAAGGTTATGGCTAAGAATTCAAAAATCATGTAATCACTAATACAGTTAAGAGGATCAGGAGAAAATAGCATTATGGGCTTCAAAAAGACATCGTTCAAAATAAGAAGATTATAATATTTTTAAGATTACCTTAGGATTTGATACCTATGATGGCACACACAAACATTTTAAGATTACCTTAGGGTTTGATACCTATAATGGCATACACAGACATTTTAAGTATGTGCATTGTTGTAAGGAACTTTTTGACTTATATTCTGCATCTAATTTTGTAAAATGAAAAAACATTTCGTGCATGCTATATTTTCCAATAATAGATGCAGACTCAAGACTCAAGACTTAACAGTACTTGAAGTAGATGCAATGATGATGATGAGGACATAGTGTGACACGAAAGATCGAGGAGTAGGCTTCGATAGTGACAGAGATGAACATCGAAGACTATGTAACGATGAGGACGCGTGGTGGCATAACAAGGACGCATGGTCAAACGATAAGGATGACGATGATAGAAGAGAGAATAAAATTAATTACGATTAAGGAGGTCGGAGGGGGGCCTGTGGTAGTTTTAGGTACAAAATGATGTCATTTTCATTTTATTAAAATTTTGAAACTGAAGCAAACAACAATGTTTACCTCTAAAAGTTACCAATGGAATTTACCTACAAAAACATGTTTTCATCGGTAAACTCAAAACTTATTTATTCTAGCAACCATTCCTACTTTCTTACTGGTGGTAATTTCCTACCGTCACTATATTTTATTGAAAAATTTTTAGTGATAATTTCCCTCTATATTTATTGACGAATATTGTTCCATTGTAAAATGAAAATTTCTTGATAATTTTATCGACAAAACATGATTTATCGTTGGTAATTTGCTACGATTTTGTTTTCATCAATAATTTTCCATCGCTAATTACTAATTTTTTTATAGTGAATATGAACCAACCCCTTCACAAGTAACAACTCCATGGTTTAGTATTTAGTTTCAAAAGAAAAACATCACAGAGTAATTAGCTTCTTTTCTTTTTATCTTATGAAATTGTTCATCCCCAGCTGAAAAAAGCAAAAACGTGTAACAAAGCGACAAGTATCTGGTTAATGTGTCATGTCTAAGATGTAAATGTAAGCAATTATGTGTTATAATAAAATACATAAAATAAATGCAAATGAAAAAGAAATACCTCCAATCATTGATTTTTTTTTTTGCTTAAAGTACCTGCATTTTTTGAATTCTTCTAAGCTCTCAGTTCTCAATTCAATGGTGTATGTTTAGAGGAAAAAAGATAGGGATCCCAAAAATCTAAGTGAAAAAACATATAACAATGTGCTTCCATCAAGCACATTTTTTGTTATCATAAAATAAGATTTTATGAAGTAAATCACACGTTAATATATTGAGTAATAATATAATCAAGATACCAAGAAGGGGGTTGAATTGTGATAAACTTTTCGTTAATCCCTTCAATAACAATTGCTTGTTCTTTCAGAAAACTTATCTTAAATCAATTCTTGACTAGTTTGAAAACCTTTGATAATAATGAGAACTACGATTTAAGTAAAGTAAGAGTTAGAGAGAAACATAGCAATTTATCTGGTTCACCCTAAACCGTGGGCTACGCCCGATCCTCGAGATATCTTACGAGATTTCACTATCTCTCGAACTGTTTACAAGTATTCTTTGGATTTGAGCCTCAGTCTCTTAACAACAAGTATTCTTTTACTCTTAGCCTCTTGAGCTACCGTAACACTTTTCAAAATGAAAACTAATAAAGAGCTTTTACAAAAGAGTTGCTCTTAACAAGGTACACTTGAAAAATAGTTCACAATTTTTCTCGAGATAGTCGATGTTTGAATACTCGAGTTTCATTCACTTTTCTCAAAAGTCATTTTACTTCAATCTCGACTCTTATTTATAATCGGTCTTCAAGCTGTTTCTTGAATATCGCTTCTTGAATCTTTAAAGAAAGCGGTTATTCAGCTTTAACTCAATGCATCTTAAAGCGATGTTTCTTTCTTACGTCGATTCTTGTATCATCGCTTTTCTCTTCGTAAAGCTTAAATCGATTTTGTATAAATCGCTTTTCTCTTCATAAAGCTTCCGTCGATTTTTGTATAAATCGTCTGCTTTTCTCTTCGTAAAGCTTCCGTCTTATTTTTGTTTCGTCTGATATTCTTCCGTCTGTTTTTCCTTCTGCTTTTTTTTCCTTCGCTTTTCTTCCGCTCGTTATTCTTCCGCTCGCTTTTCCTTCCTTCGCTTTTTCTTCCGTCCGCTTTTTTTCCTTCGCTTTTCTTCCTTCATTTTTCTTCCGTCATTATTCTTCCGTCGCTTTTTTCTTCCTTCATTTTTCTTCCGCTCGCTTTTTTCTTCCTTCTACTTTTCTTCCGTCTCGTTATTCTTCCGCTCGCTTTTCCTTCCTTTTGTTTTCTTCCGCTTTTCTTTTTATGCATCCATCTACTTTTCATTTGTATATTTCTCTTTGTTTATTATCAAAATTATTTAATACGTGAAGTCCGGTTTGACTTAACATTCTCCCCTTTGATGATAACAAATACTTGTGAATTAGAGAAATATGAAAAGTATCAATTATCTGAAGTATTGAGATAAAAAATAACTTCGCTTTATCCTTCCAAATTGATTTCTTCCTTCTCCTTCTCCCCTATTTGTTATTGATCAAAACAAATTATTTCCCAATCTGCTTCACCAACTTTTCAGCATCTTCTTAATCTTCTTCATATCCTTATCAAGTTTCGAACATGCTTCTTTAAAGTCGATGATTCATCTGCAATCGAGGATTCTGCCTCAACAACTTGCTTTTCAACGATAGCCTTTGTTGTTGTATAAGCTTCCTTGTTAAAGACATTTGTTTCAATGATTTGTAGGAGAGGTGGAGGAACAAATCTGACTTGTTCATGAATATCAAGATCATAGGAATCATGTATCGTTGATAAGTGCTTCCGAACCATGGCATAGCTTCGAATTGAGGTGATCTCCACAGAGGTCGATTTCGCAGAATGTTATGTAAAATAGTATAACAACATTCTGAGTTGCCAATTAGAACTGAACAATACTGACCCTTTCTGATAGTCCCTTCCTGTGGATCCTCTGCTGTAGCCTTAGTTAGGCTTGGTCTTGGATCTTGATATACGCAGATAGAATTTCCACTCCTTTTCTCTTCACATGCTTCATCAATCAATTTTATTGCCTCTTCAATTTGATCGAAGTCATGTCATCCTAACCAGCTCTGGTTGAACTTTTAGCTTGACTTCTCATACTTGAGTTCAACAAAATTTGGTGGTTGAAGATCGGTACCACCTTGATTCTTGATTATTCAAGATAGGATAAGAAGTGAGACGCTCCAAATGGCTCTGGTGGATATGGTTCTCTTCCAACTCTCTTGATTGATCATAGAAATTTTGTAACCCCTATCCAATGATGTAAAATGCCATTATCATATTCAACCGATTTGAAGAAGGCTTTCACATATCTCTTTGGTTTGTCTCGGATGATGGCAGACTTGGTCTTCTTCTCCTCTATTACAACCAATCTGTGTTCCCAACTTTCTCTTTGAGCAGCTTAAATACTTGGATGGAACATTAGTCATCACACTCACAACTTTTGAGTAGCCTTCTTACCCATAACATGAGTAGCAACTTGTTTGTGGACAAGTGTAGACTGAAAAGTAGTAGGAACTACTTCTTCAAAAATTGGATTATTCAGAACTTTGTGAGAATCCTTAATATTACCCGTAACAATTTCCACAATCGCTTCAGTAGCAGCTTCCATATTAACTTCAGCAGCATCAACAGCACTAACAGCACTTGCAGCAGACTTTTCTGTAGTGTCAACAACAGTCTCTTCTTGCCTTGCCTTCTTAGACTTTGTCTCTGTTGTTGGACTTTCTTCTTTTCTCGCACTCATTTTCTTTAACCTTGGTGACCTCTTGGATTGTGCTTTCTTCTTTGTAGGTTCTTCTTCTTTCCTTTTTCCTCCATTTCCTTGAGACTGAGTTTTTGAATCTTTCTCAAGGATTGATGATAGTGATTTTGTAGCTTTTGATCTCTGTCGTTCATAATGCTTTGATTGGCTTGAATCTCTGGATGGACTGGCTTCTTTCTGTCGTCACATGTTTTCGCTCGGGTGACCTTCTTGCTTGCTTAGGAATGTCACTCACCAGAGGTTCCCCTTTACGCTTCAAGCCTCCTGATTCAAAAAATTGAACACTTTTGACTTTGATTCACGAGAGTGTGATCTTCTCTCCTTCATAGAGGATTTCTTGGTATAGGCTCCCCTCGCTTGTTGCTTTCCTTGGTGCTTCGCTCCTTTTCTCGTCTGGAAATCTCGGACCCATTTTAGCAACAAATGTTGAATCTATATAGCTTTTGACACCTATCTTCCGTCTGATTCCCTTTCCAACTCGATGCGATTCTTTGAACACTCTTGTCAACAAAGATCCCATAAGGACGGTGTTTGTATCCTTTATAGATTTTACCATGTCTGAAAAATCAAATATGGTAAATCTATTGGGTGATGATTTAGAAGATGAAAGATGCATTGTTCATCCGGTAGTGACGATGTCTTGAACCTATTCTCGGAAGATCATCCACATAGAATCGTGAACAATACCCTTGAATGTTGAATTGGATTCTTTGACAAGCTGATGGCGCTGGTGTTGTCACAGTATATTGGAATCTCTTCCTCTTGTATTGAGTAGTCCTCCAATTGATACTTGATCCACAACAATTGTGAACAACAACTTGCGGCGGATATATATTCATTTTCTAGATTGATAATGCAATCGAGCTTTGTCTCTTGCTTGACCATGACACTGGTTTGGTCCAAGGAAGTGACAACCACCACTCGTGCTCTTCCTTTCGATCCTATCACCGCATAGTCCGCATCGCAATATCCTTTCAAACTGAAATCTTTACCTTTCTCATACATTAAGCAAAGATCGTAGTACTGCGAGATATCTCAAAATTCGTTTTATAGCAATGTAATGAGATTCTCTAGGATCGGCTCGAAACCTTGCACACAAGCATACACTTGAATAGAATGTCGTGTCTACTTGTCAGTAAGATAAAGCAAAGAACCAATCATCCTCTAAATAGGGTTTGATCCACCTTCTTACCACTTTCGTCTTTTGACAACAAGTTTGAAGGATGCATCGGTGTAGACATACTTTAACACTTTGCATATCAAACTTAGACAACAATTCTTTGACATATTTTTGTTGATGGATAAAATCTTATCCTTAGTTTGCTTTTCTTGCAATCCAAGAAAGAATTTTAACTCACCCATCATGCTCATCTCAAATTCATTTTCATCATATTTTCAAAGCTCATGCATAACCTTTTGAGGTTGCTCCAAAATAATATCATCAACATAGATTTGCACAATAATAAAATCATTATTCAAGTTCTTCCTAAAAGAGTTTTGTCTACTTTACCTCTAGTAAATCCATTTCCTATAAGAAATGAGCTCGACGATCATACCATGCTCTAGGGGCTGTTTGATCTATATAAGGCTTTATGAAGTCTCGTAGACATGATCTGGATACTTTATATCCTTAAATCCAGGAGGTTGCTTGACATAGACTTCTTCATCTATAAAACCGTTCAGAAATGCACTTTTTACATCCATCTGAAAAAGCTTTATGTCATGGCAAACAACATATGCAAGCAGTATCCTTATTGCTTCAAGTCTTGCTACTGGAGCATATGTCTCATTGTAGTCTATTCCTTCCTGCTGATTATAGCCTTGTGCTACTAATCTTGCTTTGTTGCGACTTACTTTTCCTGATTCGTCTAGCTTATTCTTGAATATCCATCTAGTACCAATAATGGATTTCTTTTCAGGTTTAGGAACTAAGGACCAGACTTTATTCCTACTGAATTGATTCAACTCCTCTTGCATAGCTAATATCCATGCTTCATCTTTTAGAGCTTCATCAATCTTCTTAGGTTCTACTTTAGATATAAATGCCATGTTGGCTTCTCTTCTGAACTTGGACCTTGTTCTTACACCTTCTGAGGTTTCTCCAATAATTGACTCTTTAGGATGAAAGCTTTTGTATCTCCAATCTTTCTTTAACTCAAAATTCTTAGAAATGTCATCTTTTCATCATGAGGTGTTTCGATGAAGATACTTCCTTACCATTGCGTCAAAGGCATTTGTGACATCATCTTGATTCGTCTTCCTTATTGGGTTGAGAGCTATCATCGAACTTAACATGAATAGTTTCTTCAACATCTTTGAGGTGAGGTTGAAGATTCTAAATGCCTTTGAAGTGAGAGAATAGCCTAGAAAAATTCTGAAAATGTCTTTGCATCAAATTTGTCCAGAGCTTCCTTTGTGTTCGGACTAGTGCACTTGCGGCGAAAGGATGGAAATAAGAAATGTTTGGTCTCCTTCCTTCCACAACTCATAGGAGTTTTCTTGACATTGGTCGCAGCAACACTCTATTCAGAATGTAGCATCTGTGTATTGATGACTACGCTTGAAGTATTTAGGAAGATTCATCTCACACAAGATTAGTCTTGCCATCTTTTGAATCGTCTATTCTTCCTCTCAACAACTCCATTCTGCTGCATGGAGTCCTTGGGGCGTAGAAGTTATGGAAAATTCCATTTTCTTCGCAGAATACTCTAAACTTCTCATTTGAATTCTCCACCATGATCACTCCTTATGCTGGCTATAGACATTCCTTTTCATTTTGTAACCTCATGGAAAGGTTTCTAAAGCACTTGAAAGACTCATCTTTATGTGATAGAAAAGTATCCAACAAAACCTTGTAAAATCATCAATAATCACAAGTCCATACTTCTTTCCACCAAGACTTATTGTTCTTGTTGGACCAAATAAGTCCATATGTAACAACTCAAGTGGTCTAGATGACGTTCTGAAATGTTTTCAAGAGAAAGAGGTTTTAACTTGTTTCCCTTTCGACAACTTTCACAAAAGAAATCTTTGTCAAAAGCAATTTGTGGCAAACCTTTACCAAATCATGTTTCAAAAGTTTTGAAATATGTTTAAAACCGACATGACCTAGTTTTTATGCGGATCGTCTTTCATCTTGATAGATAAAAAACATGAAATATTTTGAGACCGAAAATCGCCTAAATCAATTTTGTAAAGATTGTTTCGTCTTTTGGCTGAAAAGAAGATGGAACCATCTTTGTTTCTGACTTCACAAAATTTTTGATTGAAAGTAATTTCAAAACCAGAATCACATAATTGACTAATACTTATCAAGTTATGCTTTAAACCATCAACTAGTAGTACGTTATTCATGCATGCATGGGAATTCTTGCCAATCTTACCAAACCCGATTATCTTTCCCTGCTGGTTGTCTCCAAAAGTTACTGATCCTCCTTTCTTGTACTGAAGATCTAGGAACATAGACTTGTTTCTGTCATGTGACGCGAGCATCCACCGTCCAAATACTAATGGTGCTTCTTTGGTTCTTCCAAAGAAGGATTTCGTAGGAGATATTATCTTATTTTTAGGTACCAGATTCTCTTGGGTCCTTTAGGTTAGTATGATGTAATGAATGATAATAAGGTGTAGAATGAAAACGTTGATGACCTTTCGAAACCCGATTGATATCTTTTCTTATCTTTTGAGCAATTGATTTTACGTAATTCGGGGCTTATTTTTAGTAAACCCTAATCCAGCTTTTATCCCCGGATGTACAGTATTTTCCTATCATTTCATTCATCTTTTTGTACTATCGTAAATTTAACTAGATCAATTGAGAGATTATTAATTCTCAGTTTCAATTGATTAATCTCTTCGGATCTATCTACAACTTTGTTGTTATTCAATTCCTCAACTTGCTTTCTCAAACTTATATTCTCACTCTCTATCTCATGAGTATGTTTGAGGTTTTCTACATATTTCTTCTTCAACAGCTTGTACTGTTTCAGAATAGCATGAGAATCCTCTAACAATTCTAAGTATGCATCTTGTATATCATTATAGCTAGAAGTTACCTCCTCATCACTTTCTTCTTCAGCTACCAGACATATGCTAGCATGTTCTGACGCTTCTGAACTTGTATCTGATTCTGATGAGTCCAGATCTTCCCACGTTGCCATCATGCTTTTCTTGTTATCCCTACTCCTTTTGGGTTGTCTTTTCAACATTGGACACTCGGACTTGTAATGTCCCGGCTTCTTGCATTCATAACATGTAACGGATGCTTTATCGACTTTTTCATCGTCTTTGCCGTTGTTCCTTCTAAATGTTGAATTTCCTTTGGACTTCTTTTTCCACATTCTTCTTATCTTTCTTGAAATGAAAGATAGCTCATCGTCTTCATCACTTGATTCAGATTCTGACTTACTGGAATCATCATCCTTTGCTTCTTCAATCTTTAAAGCCTTTGATGTATTCCTCTTTGTTTTCTTCTTCTGGATTTTGTGATTCTTTTGACTTGCTTTGAGCACTATGGACTTCTCTTTCTTGGGCTTATCTTCCGCATCAAGCTCTACTTCGTGTATCTTCAACGATCCAAGCAATTCATCAAGCTTCAGTACGCTTAAGTCTTTGGCTTCTTGTACAGCAGTTACTTTGGGTCTCCATCTTTTGGACAGACTCCTCAAAATCTTTCGAACATGGTCTTGACTGTTGTACGTTCTTCCAAGAGCTTTTAGTCCATTAACAATTGTTTGGAATCTTCCAAATATTTGATCAATGGTCTCTTCTTCTTTCATCTTGAATAACTCGTACTGATGCACCAAAATACTTATCTTGGACTCCTTGACTTGATTTGTTCCTTCATGTGCAATTGATAATGTATCCCACATTTCTTTGGCAGTATCACATCCATGAACTTTGTCATACTCGCTCGCTCAATGCACAACTCAAGAAAAATTTCGCTTTGGAGTTTAGTTGAAATCTTGCTTTACTTTCACCGTCCATCTTTCTCGTGGAATTGGATTTTTATCATCATCTTCAGGTGTGTATGGTCCATTCTCGATGATATCCCAAAGGTCAATGTGAGTAGACTCGATAAACAATCTCATCCGATACTTCCAATAGTGGTAGTCTTCACCATTGAATCTTTGGAGGTCTGGTGACTGAGGCTCCTTCGCAATATACGTGTGTGATTCCACCATTTTCTTTAGTTCACACTTTATTAGAGTGATTCTTGAACACCTTGCTCGATACCAATTGAAGTAAATCACACGTTAATATATTGAGTAATAATATGATCAAGATATACAAGAAGGGGGTTGAATTGTGATAAACTTTTCGTTAATCCTTCAATAACAATTGCTTGTTCTTTCGTAAAACTTATCTTAAATCAATTCTTGACTAGTTTGAAAACCTTTGATAATAATGAGAACTATGATTTAAGTAAAGTAAGAGTTAGAGAGAGAAACACAGCAATTTATCCTAGTTCACCCCAAACCGTGGGCTACGCCCGATCCTCGATATCCTTACGAGATTTCACTATCTCCGAACTGCTTACAAGTATTCTTTGGTGAGCCTCTTCAGTCTCTTAACAACAAGTATTCTTTTACTCTTAGCCTCTTCAGCTACTGTAACACTTTTTAAAATGAAAAACTAATAAAGAGCTTTTTACAAAAGAGTTGCTCTTAATAAGGTACACTTGAAAAATAGTTCACAATTTTCTCGAGATAGTCGATGTTTGAATACTCGAGTTTCATTCACTTTTCTCAAAAGTCGCTTTTACTTCAATCTCGACTCTTATTTATAATCGGTCTTCAATTTGTTTCTTGAATATCTGCTTGAATCTTTAAAGAAACGGTTATTCAGCTTTAACTCAGAATCGCCTTAAAGCGATGTTTCTTTCTTACATCGATTCGTATTCATATCGCTTTTCTCTTCGTAAAGCTAAAATCGATTTTTGTATCGCTCGCTTTTCTCTTCGTAAAGCTTCCGTCGATTTTGTTCCGTCGATATTCTTCCGTCTGCTTTTCCTTACGCTTTTCTTCCTTCATTATTCTTCCGCCTCGCTTTTCCTTCCTTACATTTTCTTTCGTCTTCTTTTCTTCCTTCCTTTTCTTCCTTCGCTTTTCTTCCGTCATTATTCTTCCGCCTCGCTTTTCCTTCGCTTTTTCTTCGCTCGCTTTTTTCTTCCTTCGCTTTTCTTCAAATCGCTTTTTTCTTCCTTCCTTTTCTTATTCGTTATTCTTCCGTCTGCTTTTCCTTCCTTCTGTTTTTCTTCCGTCTGCTTTTTCTTTTTATGCATCCATCTACTTTTCATTTGTATATTTTTCTTTGTTTATTATCAAAATTATTTAATACGTGAAGTCTGGTTTGACTTAACATTTTATGGGGCCCTTTTATCATTCATTTGGATTTTCATATATATTTCTTGCAATAGATTATGTGTCTAGGTGGGTAGAGGCAGTGCCAACTAGAAAACATAATGCTTCTACTGTTGTCATGTTTTTACATGCTCATATCTTTTGTAAGTACGACATTCTAAGAGCAATCATCAGTGACCAAGGAACACATTTCTGTAATAGGACTATTAAGTCTTTACTTGCTAAATATGAAGTTAAACACAACCTGGCCACTCCTTACCACCCTCAGAAAAATGGGTTGGCTGAAGTCTTCAATTGGGAAGTGAAGCATATACTAGAAAAGATAGTGAAACTATCACGAAAAAACTGGAGTGAAAGGCTCATGAGGCATTGTGGGTTTACAGGACTACCTTCAAGACCCCTATAGGCATGTCTCCTTTCCAGTTGCTCTATGGAAAGTCTTGCCATCTATCTATAGAGATCGAGCATAAATCTTATTGGACGATCAAGGCATGTAATGCAGACCTTGAAACTTCACTTAAAAACCGAACAATGCAACCTTGGATTGCCATTTTATTGACTTTTCATTAGGCACTATTTGTTTGATTGAGCTAAATTAATTGGGTTTTTCTCTTGAGAATGATTTGTTGCTATGATTCCCACCTTCTGACTTGACTTTTGGAATCCTTGAATTTTGCTTTCAAATCCTTGTTGCTTAAGCATATGAACATTTACATGTCAAGTTTTGAATGCATTTTGATTTGAGTAATTTTTATTCTTAGTTGATTAACATAGTGAGATGCCTTCGGTGCAATATTACTAACCTTCTTATATGACTTGATTTTAGGGAGGAAATATCTTAGAGAAAGCCTTGTTGGAAGGATTTTTAGCCTTAGTTTTCTTTCTCATCTTATGTAATTTCTACGTAGCTTGATTAGCCTCGAAAACTTGTACAAATTCTTTTTTAAAGCTATGTTAATACATAGATTTGTGAGCATGATAGAGGCATTCATTTCTAAACCCCTTTATCCAAATACAAGCCTTTTCAATTGACCTTTGCTTCTCCCTTTGAGCCCTTCACTTTCATTCATTTTATTGTTTTTGAAAAAATGTTTTGCATAAGTTACATTTTGTTCTTCATGATTAAATGTGAATAATTGATGTTGTTATTTTTATCTTCTTGGGCCAAAAAAACAAAAACAAAAATAAAAAACAAAACAAAAAACAATAAAGAATAAAGAATAAAGTTTGAAATAAGGCATTCCTTAGTTGATTGAAGATTAAAGATTGGGTCTTTAAAGTTGATTTTGCACATTAGTGTTCATTTAATGGTTTCTCTTTAGATCATTTTGAGTTATTTATTAACGCTCATGCATTGCATTTGTCGTTATTTCCATTTCATCCTTTCATTAGCCATTCATCAACATTACAACCCTACAAAGTCCCCTTGATCATGAATATATGGTATGTTAGTGGTGGAGATAGTAAAATCTTTACAAGCTTATGGTAGGGGCCAATCTAGGTGGATTGAGTGAAAATTTTCCTATTTAAGAGATGAGTGAGACACTTATACCTTTGAGAGATCTATTATGTTTCTTTTCCTTCTATCTTGTTATGTCTCTTGTGTTAGTTTATTTGCACCGAAGCATTCCATGATTGTTAGTTGATTAGGGATAGAGTTTGTTTGAGTTGTTTTCATATTCTTGCCTTGTTGGTTTTATGTTTGCTCGCATTAAGTTTAACTATTGGAATTCTCTTTATTGATAATTTGCCCAGGAGTGCAAAAGACTAAGTATGGGGGAGTTGACAAACTCATTTATTTACATATATTTTGATATCAATTGGATAGGTTTTCGTTACTATAATTAGTCTTTAAGGAATTATTTGATTATTATTTGAATTATTATGCCTTACATTTAATTTGTGTTTAAATATTTTGGTTTACTGTGATAAATTGATTTTTGGACAATTTATGCTATTTTATTTGTAATTTTTATTGTAGGATGTTTGGAGAAATTAGAGTTCAAAAGATTAAGAATTAGTGATCAAGGCAATAAAATACCTAGAGAAAAGACCAAAAATGACAACGGGGAAGGAAAAAAATAAGAGAAGCAACGATGGCGTAAAGAAGAAAACATGAGGTCTGCGAGGATTGAGAGTAAACAGTGAAGGGTGGACCAAAAATTAGGAAATTAAATTGTCACATTAGTAGAGAGGTGATAGAAAGTGGGGCGTGAGTGGTCTGGCAAAATAACAAAACGACTACGTAGAAGAGAAAACATGAGGCATGCGTGTTGTTGAAAAAAGAGTAGAAACGACGACGTGGGCTGAGTAGTGTGCGAGTTTTGCAAGGGTTTTGGAAAGAACAGAAGGCTTGGACATGAATTAAGGGGGCGTTTGGTTTGAGCACAGGATTGGGTATGGATATGGGTATAATAGTAGAAGGGAATGAGAATGAGTATGAAAAATAAAAAATGATGTTTGGTTTGTAACTTGGGTTTCTGTATTAAGACCAATAATGTTGTTTAGTTTGTTGCATTAATAGGAATGAAAGATAATATAATATCATTTTCATATTATATTTATTATTATTATTAAAAATTTATAATAATAATAATAATAAGATAATTAATTTCATATAATATAATATAATAAATAAATAATAATAATAATAATAAGATAATTAATTTCATATAATAACATTAATAATAAAATAAATAATAATAATAATAATAATAAGATAATCAATTTAGTATAATAATAATAATGATGATGATGATGATGATGATGGCGATGATGATAATAATAATAAGGATAATAATAATAATAATAATAATAATAATAATAATAAGTTTAAAATTTATAATAATAAATAATAATATTAAGAAAATAATTAATAATAATATTATTATTATTATTAAGAAGTTTAAATTTTTATAATAATAATAATAATAATAATAATAATAAGTTTAAAATTTATAATAATAAATAATAATAAGAACAATAATTAATAATTAATAATATTATTATTATTATTAAGAAGTTTAAAATTTATAATAATAATAATAATAATAATAACAATAATTAATAATAATAATAATAATAATAATAATAATAATAATAATAATAATAATAATAATAATAATAATAATAATAATAATAATAATAATAATAATAATAATAATAATAATAATAATAATAATAATAATAATAATAATAATAATAATAATAATAATAATAATAATAATAATAATAATAATAATAATAATAATAATAATAATAGTAATAATGAAGATGATGATGATGAGTAATGAGTAATATGATTAAGAATAAAAATTACTTATGTGGGGAGGGGTATAAATAGTAACCACTAGATTGGAATGAAAACTTGATACCCACTCTATTTGGAGGGTTTAGTAGATTCCCAAACTTAATGGAATAAATCTATTCCCTTGGAATTGAAAACCCCAAAGAAAACACTATTTTCTACAATTATTCCATTCATTCATTCCCAAACCCTCAAACCAAACGCCCCTTAATAAATCACTTTTAGGTACAGCTGGAGGCACGGGAGAACTGGGTGCATGCGTGGTCTACGTACGTGAAGGTTTGGTCTACGTGTGTGAAGGTTTAGGTGCGTGTGTAGTCTATGGAGAAAGAAGAAAAAACATTGTTCTAGAAAGAAAGAAAGGGATCTAATTTCATTCCTAGTACTCATCACTTTCACAAAAATCCTAAACCATTATTCTCACATCCTATGGCTAACCGACAGAGCTCATCTTCTACAACGTCTCTCATAAATTTTTGTGGCTAGTTTATTCTAATCCTTTGATTTAATGGCAATGGTAAGAGCTTGGGTTTTTCATAGAGGAGTTTAAGCTGCATTTATTTTATAACCATTTAATTATTTAGTGATTCCTAGGTCTTAGGATAACTATTTAATTATTTGGAGTTATATATGGATTATATCTTTGAATTATAAGATTTATGTGGTTGGGTTATTGTTTGGCAATTGATATTGTGTTGATTTTGGTTCAATTTCATTATTTTATTTTAGGTCAAGACTCGATATTGAGATTTTGGTGAATGTTTGGTGGTTATACAAGGTGGCTTGAATGATTGGATTGTTATATCGGCTGCTAGTATTAATTCTATTTCCTTAATTATTGAGTAAAAATTGAGCATTGATTTTAGTCTCCTTAGTTCTATTTTAATATTCTAGTGGTAGTTGATAGATTGAGATTTTGGAAAATATTTTTGTAACAATAAGAGGTGGCTTGGTTGTTAGATTAAAAGCTCGATTATAACTCTTGGTTCATTTGTTTTGACTCCAATATCTATTTAAGTGAAACATACCTGCACTATTGAATTGAAGGGTTGCATTTATCATTGTTAATTACTTGTATTTTTTTCTTATTCCATTCACTCATTACATTTCATATCACTCATTTTAATCTTTAAAATACCAAAAATAGTCCTTAGTGTTTATTTTAATTCATTACAAATTTTAGCAGTAATTGATCAAATCAAATCCCATTCTATAGTTTTAGTTGCATTGCATTTAGTTACTTAAGAAGTTAATTTCATATTTTTGGTTCTTCAACAAACCCCTATCATTGGTTCCTCAAAACTCTTAGAAAGAAATTGTTTTGCATCATCTAACAAACCCTTATCATTGGTTGCAAGTAATATGTCATCCACATATAATACAAGAAAACAAATTTTACTTCCACTAAACTATTGGTATATACATTGATCCATAATATTTTCTTCAAAAACCAAATGATGAGATAATATCATTAAATTTCAAATATCATTGGCAGGATGCTTGTTTCAATCCATATATGGATCTTTTAAGCTCGCAAACCAAATGCTCATCATTATTATAATTCTTTAGTTGTTTCATCATGTAAACTTCTTCCTCTAGGTTACCATTTAAGAAAATCATTTTCACATCCATCTGATGCAACTCCATATCAAAATAAGCAACCAATGCCAAAAGTATATAAAGTGAATCTTTTCTAAAGACAGGAGAAATTGTATCTGTATGATCGATTTCTTCCTTTTAAGTGAATCCTATAGCAACGAGTCTTGCCTTGTATCTCTTAATGTTGCCTAATAAGTCTTTCTTTATATCAAATACCTATTTGTAGTCTATGGGTTTTGCTCATTTAGGAAATTCAACAAGATCATAAACATTGTTATTCTTCATGGAATTCATTTCTTCCTTCATAGCATTGTACAATAAATTAGATTATTTGCACCTTATGGCTTGTGAAAAGGTTTCAGGATCACTCTCGACTCCTATATTGTAGTCAGATTCTTGTAGACATATAATATACTCACTAATGATAACTGATTGTCTTGTTCTAGTAGATTTTCTTGCAATATCCTCCTATAGAGTTTGTTATTCAACTGCTGTTGAATGCTTTTAGGTAATTCCTAAATAACTGGATTTATTGAATTATTAGTAACTTATGGAATTTCTTGATTGCTATTTATGTTGACGGTAAGTTGTTGAATTTCAACAGTTAGTTATGTAATGTCTATTTGAACATGAGGAGCATTGTTAATGACAATCACCTTACTATTTGAGGTAGAAGGTTGAGTATCCATATGATCATTATCAGAAACTATATCTTGAAATTGATTCCTCCCATTGATCAAGTCATTCTCAAAAAATTTTGCATTTCTTGATTACATAATTCTAATGTGATGTGACGAGCAATAGAACTATATCCATTAAACCTTTTGACATATTCAGTGAAATACTCACTTATAGTCCTTAGGTCCAATTTCTTCTCTTATGGATTATAAATTCTTATTTTATATAGGCATCCCCAAATATGTATATGTCGTAAACTCAATTTCCAACCTTTAAATAACTTAAATGGCATCTTTGGAATAACCTTGGTTGGGAATCGATTTAATATATACAATGTCATTTTAAAAGCTTTAGTCCACAAGGATTTAGGAAGCTTAGAGCTACTTTGTACCATATTCAATAATATTCGATTTCTTCTTTCTGCCACATCATTCTAGTCCAAAAATCTAGGCATAATGTATTGGGTTATTATCCCATTTTATTGAAGATACCTAGCAGATGGACCTTCAGTATATCTACTATAATATTCCCAACCTTTATCAAATATCACAACCTTAATTTTTTAACCCATTGTTTTTCTACTTCATCTTTGAATATTTTGAAAGCATCTAGAGCTTCATTCTTGTTATGAAGCAAGGAGAGATTCATATATCCTGAGTAATCATCTATAAATGAGATGAAGTATTTATGACCATATGAGTCCATATCTGGACTATAAATATCTGTATATATGATCTTTAATATGTGTGAAATTCTCATGTCACCTTTCTTTGATTTGTTGGCTTGCTTTCCCTTTATATAGTCCATACAAGTTTCAAAATCAATAAAATTCAAAGTACTAAGTACTCTGTCATTCACTAATCTTTTAATCCTTTCTATAAAGATATGTCCTAATCTTTGGTGCCACAATATGTAGGAATTTTCATTCATGACATAACGTTTTGTTCCGGGTTGAACATGTGTTACATTATAACAAGTATTATCTTGTAAATTAAAATGGAAAAGACCATCAAATAATGTACCATTCCCAACAAATTCTGATTTATAATTTATTTAAAAGATTTATCTAATAAACGAAAGGAATATCCTAATTGTACCACTCTTGAAACTGAAATCAATTTCCTAGATAAATTAGGAATATAAAATGTCTTTTCTAATTTTAAAATAAAACTAGTATAAAAAAATTAAATTGCAATCTCAATAGTCCCCACACGTGAGCGTATCTTATTCGGGATAAGATATATAGCTCATTTCCCACCGACTTCCTTGAGTTTTGTAAATCCTGTAACTCTTTTGTAATGTGGATTGTACAACTAGAATCAATCCACCATGTGTCATAACTAACTTCAGCCGTATTAGATTTAAAACAAACTAGTGAGATTAGATTACCTTTCTTTTCAATCCATTCCTTATGTTTGACACAATCCTTCTTCATGTGCCCATTTTCTTACAAAAAATGCATTTATATACCTTTTTAATGTCAGCTTAGGCAAGCATTTAACCTTTTCCCCTTGAGTTGACTTGATTTTTCTTCTTTCCTTGAATAACCAGATGTGCACTCTGCAAATTCTCTCCATGTTCCATCAACAATCTCCCTTCCTTTTGAACACACATGGTTATTAATTTATTTATTGACCACTTATCCTTATATGTATTATGAGAGATTTTAAAGGGTCTATACGGTGGTAGAAGGGTGTTCACAATATAATGCACGAGGAAAAAAATTAGACATCTCAACCTCAAATTTCTTTAATTGAGCTACAATGTCCCTTATCTTTATAATGTGCTTACACACACCTCATATGCCATTGAACCTTGTAGATGAAAACTTCATAATCAAGGTACTTACAAGTTCTTTGTCTAAAGTTTTGAATTACTTATCAATAGCCTTCAATAGAGCACAGACATTATTATGCTATTCTATGGACCCATGAATGCCAATAGAAATTTTGGTTTTAATGAACATCACAATTAGGGGATTAGATTGCTCCTAACGTTCATAAAGAGCAATTTAGATGTGGTGTTGGTCTTCGTTACCTTAGGTGGTTTATCCTTTCAGATAACATAATCAATGTCCATCTACACCAAATAAAAAAGAGTTCTCTTTTTATTGATCTGATAGTTTTTACCCCTCAATTCGAGAATATTACAACTTGTATAAGAGAAACTAACAAGTCGAATAGCTACATAACTTAAACATACATGCTACTTATCAATAAATTAAGGCTAACAAAGTATATATGTGTGTTACTAATGTTAAAAAATCTTAAAAGACATAAATCAAATGACATAAAAATTGCTCGTGGAATTTTAATTCAAACATATTTATTTTAAACTTTATGATAAAACTATCAACTCGTATTCCAATTTTTAATAATTTTAGGAAAATTAGAAAAATAATTTGATATTTCATCCTAATTAATTATTCAAGTATAATAAAATTTCCGTCGATAAAATTTATTGTATTAAAGTAATTAACTATAACTAGACTCTAATAATTAATCACTAAAACATTTTAATCAAAATTCTATTCATAATGCAAAATATAGACATAATAGTCATTTGATAATCTGCTTCTTGTTGAATGCTTATATAAATATAATTTCAACGCATAATATATACAGATATAAGCCTCAGTTCAAATGGTAGAGGCTCACTATGTAACATCCCGTTACTGTTAGCAAGGGTATTATGGTAATTATGAGACTGACTGATAGGCCTTACTGTATTTACTGACTGAGCATGTTACTGGCCTCTAATTATAGAGGAATTGGTCTACTGCATATGCATATGTTCATTGGTACATGCGTTCATGATTTTTCGGTATTTAATTGTGAATTGGAACTGATCGAATTGACTGGACTGCTTAAATCGTGATTAATTGATAAAAATTAGAGTAATTGGGATCAATTGACTGATTTAGAATAGTTTATGAGTGACTGGTATTTTATAGTGGCTTATAGGAAATTTTTGGGAAATTTGGGTGAGAATGCCCGGACCGGAAAATATTTGGGTGTCAATCGATCGATTGAATATTACTGAAAGAACTGTTCAATGGCAATGGAAAAAAATTAGAGTTTTACTGTTAGATGAATTATAGTTGGAGCCATTGAAAATTTGAGACTGAAATTTGGACTGATTAGAAGACCTATAGCTATATATAGCAGAGACTTGAAATTGGGGAAAATTTTCTAAGGCAATTATGCAGTTTCTCTTCTCCTCCTCCCACGGTGACTTGCGATTCCTCTCATCGGTGAGGATTTCTTGATTTCTCCTTATGGTGTTCTCCTTATTGTGCAAGACTAATTGGTTCATTGTGTTTGATGAAGGATTGAGGAGTTGTAGAGTGGAAAATCGTTGATTTGAGAAAGATTAGGGTTTACGATGATTTCTTGAGATTTTCGGATCTGAGAGTGATTGGTAAGTTTTACTGGTTTTAATGTTGCTATTGATAGTTTCTATGGCATTTATTTTGGCTATTTGAGTTGTTGGGAGTGATTATGGGGGTTTTAATGTCATTAATGGCGGAATGCGATCGAGAAGACGAAGGAAATCCGTTTCGCGCTGCCCGCACGCTGAGCCCAACGACGAATATATATTCGTTCATGTGGCGAAATGGCGTGGACGCCACGCAACGACGGATGAATTATCGCATGTGGCGGCGCCTTCACGCAAGCAGCAATTCGAATGTGGCGAGGTGAAGGCCGCGTGGTCGCGGCGAATGGGATTTTAATGGGATTGATTTTGGATTGTTGGGTATAACTTTTTGTGTAGACCTCCAATTAAGGTAATTCCAGATTCATTGTGAACGGGGGAAAGAGGTCTACAAAATGAGAATAATTATGGGAATTAGATTGGATTTTATTGGTAATGAATAATAGAGATTAAGGTCAATTATGGTGCATAGAGTGACCTAAATGTCAAATTGAGACTATTGGAGGTTTAATTAGGAATTTCAATTTAGGGTTCGACCCGATAAATAGGAAATTGTTATAGGGAATTTAAATTGAGGAAAATTGATTGGATTATAAGGATGGATCAAATATTGTCGACCTATTGAACAAAGAGATAGGATTGAGCATTAAAGTACCGAAATTGGGTTTTGGCACCGAAAAATCGTGAACATGCATGGTACATCGTTTCACTAAGACATATGCATTACTGTATTGGTTAATTGAGCGATTAATAATATACTGTACTTTACTGTTATAGAGGTGCCGTTGGATCGTCGTTCTACGGACATTCTTTGGGACTTCGAGCAAGAGCTTCGGGAGTAACAGGTGAGTAACCTAGATAGTTTTTCAAATTCCTGACTGCCTAAATGCCTTCTGTGATCTACGTTGACTACTGAATTGTATGTGATAGAAGTACACTGTAAGACCACTGAAATGTATATGACTGAATTGCATGTTCTTACTGTATGGAACCGAACAATGTGAATTGCACTGTATGACTACCTGATGAGTGAAAAGTGTACGATTGAGCAGATGCGCCTTCTTGTATTGGACTAAATTATTGTATGACACTGAGAAATGAAATACTGGGCTTTTATAGCCGTACATTGAATCACTGAAAACACTGCATTGCATGCATAAATGCATGATCAGATAATAGAATGTGACCCAAGTTGCAATTACTACTGACTGGGCCTAGCCCGAGGGAGAAATCTCGACGCGCCCCATCGATCCTTTATTACTCGATCGCCTCGAGCCCAGGGGATTTATCCTAAACCTTCATCTTGACCGCCTAGCCCGAGGGGAAAATCACACGCGTCCAACCGATCATTGATGAGCACTTGGGCACAACATCGAATAATCGGAAAAGAGTCACACGGCATTACATCTCGTCATGAATGCCCGAAATGATCAGTATGTGACTCATGAATGATCAGAATCGCCAATGTAAATTATTGTGAATGAATGGTGAATTGTGACAATGACATGATTTAATATAATACTGATAAGTGTTAGTGCTACTGTAAATTGTTGCATAATACCGCAAACTGTGATGAGATACTGTAAACTATTATAGACTACTGTAAATTGTATATAATACTGTTGACTATATATTCTCGAGATATCTTTGACATAATACGCGTAAATGCATGATTTGAGTGAACCATCAATGATGGTTTCTCACTGAGTTCGCAAACTCACCCAAAATTGCATTATATTTTTCAGGACTGATAGAGTAGACTCCTAGCTCCGAAGATATTATTTCTGCCGCATGCATTTCTTGGCAAGAGGCGTGATGGCACACAGGTCGATCAGCTGGGTTAGCTTTTGGGGATGACTTAGGATAGATGCTTGTATCAATTTCCTTTTTGATTTTGTTAGGAGACTGATAGACTTGTCTATTCTGACATTGGATGACTGTATCAGATACAATTATTTTGGATAATAATTTACTGATTTTTGTTATATTGCGTTTTAAATGATTGCGATGCCATGTGGATATTGAACGAAATTTTCTGGTAATGAACCTCTATCGTACGATACGTGTCGGAGCGACCCTCGGGTTTCCCGATGTGCACCCTACGGTGAGGGGGCGCTACACACTATATGGGCATAAGATGCAGGTTGAAGCCTTAGCCACTGCAATAGAATTTGTTTTCTAAACAACAAGCAAAAACAACGTTGTTTTGTTATAGCAATCTTCTTCAATTGCCAGCTAGGTTAAAACTACCTAGTTTGTGATCTGTCGGATACCAAATAAATCAGACCAGAAAAATATCACAAAATGATTTTTAAATGTATAAATACTTCCAAAACAATTAATTGAAGATTTTGACCTTTAATCAGAAAAAAGGCCCAAAAACCTCGAAGATGAAAATATTTAGATATGAAATTTTTTTCCAAAATTCAAAATTTTTGAAAAACTAAAACAAGGTAGAGATTATAATGCTTTGATACCAAATGTAAAAATTCTAACATATATATTCAATAGTAATATATATTATAATAACATATAAATTAAATGCGAAAGAAAATAAAACACCTCTAATCATTGATTTTTTATTGCTTAAAGTGTCTACATTTTTAGTATTCTTCTAAGCTCTCAATTCTCAATTTGACAATGTATTTTCAGAAGAGAACAGAAGGTTAAGGACCTCTAAAATCTGAGCAAAAAACGTATAAGAATATGTTTCCATTAAACACATTTTTAGTTATTATAAAAACATGATATTCATACATATTAACTATATAATGTTTGACCATTTATGACTACCAAGAATACGAAAAGTTCCCACAGTAAAGACCAATTTGCTAAAATAATCCCTAACCTTGGCTACTTTTTAAATAATGTAACAATTTATTCACAGGATGTGTATGAGTTTTAGTTGGTTTGTCAAAAATTCTGAAATAAAACTCACCAGTAGTAAATATCATAAGAGTAAGTCTGACCTGAACCAAGAAAACTTGTTTCAACCAATTAATAATTCTGACGTATATTTTCTCCACAGAAATTCTTTTTATCGGATATTACAACTTTAAAAACCAAGGAAAGTACTATCCAAGTATGTTTTACTATATCAAATATCAAGATCATTACTATTCAAGTGAATGTTATCCACATACCGGAAGAGAAATAAAAACAATGGATATATGCATGACAAAAAGCAAGGAATCATAATGGCACTGAGTGGAAAAATTATAAATAAGAGAATCGAAATGTTTCTGATACCATTATCTATGACATTACTTCAAACTGTATTAAAGATTTAATTAACTTGCACACCTGACTTGGAGAAGCATCTTTTAAACTAGAGGAAGTTTCAACATGTTTGCCTGAGGAGAGAGAGAGGAGAGAAGAAAAAAGAAAAAAGAATTTATTTTTTATTGTTTAGTTTTCATTTTCCACTTAATATCCATATTTAGTAAGAGGACCATAAAAAATGACATATTTTTTTTATAATGGAACATTTACAATGAAGTTAAGTTGAGGTACAAATTGAACGTTTAAAAAACATTAAGGTTCTTTTTAAATGTGTTGATATGTTTGATTTTAAATTTAATTTTGGCGAAAATGTTATGGTTTAATTTGACCTTCTTGCCTTATTTTTCTGTTCGCTCATACTTTTGATATCAAATTTAAGAATGTTTAATATCAATTTTAGGATTTGAGTTTTGCTCCTCTTTTAACCTCTAATAGAGGAGATAAACATCTTTTAAGGTAATTTTATTGCACTTAAAAATATATATTAATAATCATATGTCATGATTGGTTTAAGATTAAAAATATCTCATAAATTTTCATTTATTAAGCCTAAATCATATAATTAAATATAGTATATTATATATAGAGAAATATAGTATTATATTCCCAATTTATAATGGAAAATTATGGATAAGTTCTATACATGTAAATAAGTAGTTATAAGAATTCAAGGGCTTGTGTCAAATAAAATTTTGATCCACTTGATATATAAAACTTTGAAGTTTGTATTAAAGGGAAGGAGATAAATATGAGGAGATTAAGTGTTAAAAGATCTTTAGAAGTCTTCAAACTAATACGTAAAGATATTTTTGGGCTATTTACTACGCCTTCTTGGAATGGTCAAAAATATTTTATTACGTTTATAGAAGATTAATCACCTTATGGATACCTTTATCTCACTCATAAGAAGTCACTAGCATTGGACAGAGCTAAGGTTAAGAATTAACTTAGTAAAAGGTTTAAAAGTGTTAGATATGACCATGGTGGTGAATATTATGGTGGATATGATAGTTCAGGTGAACAATGTTCAATACATCACACTAGGAAGGCCTAATATGAATGTTGTTGTTGAGAGACAGAACAAAAAAATAAATGACATGATAAGGAGTTGAGAGACAAAACAAAACATTGAATGGCTTGACAAGGAGTATAATTATTCACATTATCTTACTATTTTGCTTTGGGCAGAAGCATTAAAGAAACAACTTGCATTCTTAATAAAACCCTAGTATAAAGCATTTACATATTTAGGGTTATCAAGCTAAGGTAAGGCCATATAGCCTAAATGAAAGGAAACTTGACTCAAGAGCAATTAATAGTTATTTTAAGGATACTATGAACGGTCATAAGGGGATAAATTAAATGATCCTTTAAGTAAATCTATTTTTGAGATGAAAAAACCAAATTCCTTAAGGATATTGAGTTTTGAGTGGGAGATAAGGTTAGAGGCTTTCTCTTTAAAGCGGAATTAATTTCTAGACTTAGTAATTAAGCCTGGACTTGGCTCAACCTAACTTGAACTCAACAGGCCTAACCCGATTTAACTAAGCTTTAGGTTGATTTAAAGTTTTTAAAAATGTTTTTAGCTTTGAGCCAAACTCGAGCTTGGGCTACTCGACCTTAAGCCAAAATTTTTAATAAAAATAACATTATTTTGAGTGAAATGAAATTTCTTCTAAATTTTAGATTTTAAAAAATAATTAGGCCTAATTAGGCTTGAGCTTGGGTTATATGATTCAGGATCAATCGGGTTGGACTTTAGTTTAGGCTCAAGCCTTGACATTTCCAATCAATTCCATTTTTATTCATTTATCTTCCCACAATTTTTATAGAGCATGATCAGGTTATCATTTCTGATATTGTTCAAAAGTACCCCTAAAGCAATAAGACAATGTTGAAAATCTCCCTAATCAAGATCAATTGAATATTCCTAAAGGACGAACTTGACAACCTTGAAAATAAATGTGATTAAGATGATCCACTAAAGACAGGAGAAGTGTAATTCTAGATGATTATATTTTATTTCTCTAAAAACATGATACAAATATTATCATAGTGGAAAATGATATAATTAACTTCTACAAAGCTCTTGAGAGTCCGAATTCTTAAAAGTGGATTGATGTCATAAATGAGATAATTAAGTCCATAGGAGACAATGGTGTTGAAGATCTTATCCTATTGTCTAAAGGTGTAAAACCTATTAATTGTAAATGGATATAAGGCTAATGGCGTAAAACCTATTAATTGTAAATGGATATGAGGCTCGTCTTTTAGCAAAGAGTTTTACTTAAAAGGAAGGCATTGATCATAAAGAAACTTTCTCACCAATTTCTTCAAAAGATTCTTTTAAGATTATAATGGAACTTGTGGCATACATAGGTCTTGAGTTGCATCAGATGGATGTTAAGACAACATTCTTTAATGGTGACATTAATGAAACAATTTGTATAGAGCAACCTAAAAACTTTGCTTTCAAATATTTGAAGAAGATGGTTTACAAATTAAAGAAATATATCTATGGACTTAACAAGGTTCTCATCAATGGTACTATAAGTTTTATCAAGCTATCATCTCTTTTAGTTTTTAGATGAATTTGGTTGATGACTATTTATACCAATAGTTTTTGTAATAGTAAACATATTTTCTTAGTTTTATATATTCATGACATCTTGTTTGCCAGCAACAATGTCCAAAGAATGATTTAGAAACTAAATAAATGCAAAAGATTCCTTATGCTTCAATTATAGGACGTCTAATGCATGCTCAAGTATGTTCACATTTGGATATTAAGTATATTGTTGGAATATTAGGTAGATATTTGAGCAACCCATGAAATAGATTATTTGAAAGTAGCGTAAAGGATTATGTGGTGTCTTAAGAGAACAAAAGACTACATGTTTATATACAAGAGATCATCAGGTATTCTAACTTCAGTTTTACTAGATACTAAGATAATCATTAATCCACTTCAAGGTAAATCTACATACTTGTTAGAGGAGCTATTTCTTAGAAATGTGGTAAGCAGGCACTTACAGATTCTTCTAGTATGGTAGCTAAGTTTATAGCATGTTATGAGGCATTCAATCATAAAATATTGCTACAAACCTTTATCATTAGGCTACAAATTACATATGATATTGAAAGACCATTGAATTTATTTTATGAAAATAAGTTGACAATGCTATATTATAATAATAACAAAAGTTAATCAAAATTGAAGTATGTTGATATTAAGTTCTTAGTTATTAAAGGAAGAATTCAAATTGGTTAGATGTATATAAAACATTTTGAGACAAACTCCATAAATACAGATCTGTTAACTAAATGTTTATCACCCAAGGTGCTTCATGAGTACACTACTCATATAGGTACTATGCCATTTAAAGATATATCAACTTGGTAAGAGTTTGTATTTATGGATACATATAGTAATAGACATATATTATGAATTTTATGATTTAATACTGTATTATAAATGACTTTATGAATTTACACTTTGATTTCATCCGATTTGATCTCACTTAGGAATAAAGGAGGACCAATCTGAAACAAGTATGTTAATATCATATGACATGAAACTTCCATATTGCACATGTCGTTAATTATATTGATGTATATGAACACCGATGGGTTTAGTTATGATAATTGTGCGAAAGATTTCTTGGATCCTATATTAATATGATTAATTGACCGATTATTTAAAGATAATTTTCTTAATAATAGTTATTTTGAACTCACAAGATTTATTACAACATAGTTATACGCCATTATGTACATATAGTTTAAGTGAGAGATTTTATGAATTTTTATGGACTTGTGTGTGTATATATATATATATTATGTACATATAGTCTAAGTGAGAGATTTTATGAAATTTTTATGGACTTGTGCTATATATATATATATATATATATGTCATGGGCTATTATAACGTTTGGTCGAAGATTAAAAGTGATCTAATAAAGTTTCGGATTAATAAGCCTAAATCTTCTAAAGTATGGGCTATTATATGCATGGAAATGCTATTATTATATTCCTAACTTTTGATGGACAACTTAGGAATAAGCATTATACCTATAAATAAGTGATATGATCCATTTCTTTTATGATATCTCATCAGTATAAAAGATAGACAACCTATACGTATCTCTTGGAAGGCCAAAACCTTAAAGGAGCCACAACAACTCAATCAAGTGCATTATAATAGATTAGGTGTGCTTTCGCTACCAAGTTTATTCTTGATAATATGAAATGATTGGTTTGAGTTTTTATTGTAAATTTTATATTAAATCTAAAATTTTGTTCTCTAGTTAAATTAATATTGGTTCTTATTGTAATTTTTAAATTATTATTGCTTTTATTTCAATTATTTAACTAAATTAATCACTGCACAAAAATATTTTCTTGTCCTTTGTGAAAATCCTACATGGATTTAATTTTAACTAAGTTAAACATAAATAGAATGATTTGTATAGCTTAATATGTACAACTTAAAGTTATAAAGTCTAATATCTAAATTAGAAATTAAGGATTCTCTTAAAATATAAGATACTAGTTGTAAATCATCATTAAAATTAAATAAATTATTTTTTTAATATTTTAAACTATTTATTAAAATTTAGAATTACTCTCTCTAAATTTGACACACCTAAAATTTTATAAAATTAACTCTTGTTTATATATAAATATTACTATGCAATTCAAAACTATGGAAACCTTTTATTTGTCTATCATTATTTTCATATCATCTATATAATTTATTATCTAATTTTAAAACCAAAATTTATTTACCAATCAAGTTGGATGGATAAAAACTCAAAATAGAATTATTTTAAATATTTTTCATCATTATAATAATATCATCTACTTTTTTTATTATGCAATTCAATTCCAAAATTTGTATACAATTTTAGAAACATTCTCCCACTTATAAAGAAATTTTATTTGATTTAGTAGGACTCATCCATTATTCACACATATTTTACGTTTAAGTAGATGGCATAGGTCTAGAAAGCATATAATTCACACTATCTCTTATTTCATTGGACCTCTTTATTTATTAGAATTTATATTTATCTTAATTCTTAGCTTAAAAGATTCTAAACTCGAAATTTAAATCCAATTATTCTCTAATTACTTGTGTATTAGTCAAAGTACAAAATGTATATAAATAGGAAAACATAAAGTCATACTAATTCTCTTCTTGACTATTGTGCAGTTTTATTCAAAACAAGAACAACTTAATTGCATATATAATATAATCGTCCCACTTAAGTTTTTTTTATTATAACACATGTATTAAACCTACCATATGATTTTAATGGTAATAACTATTAAGTATAATTATATTTTTTCTAATACCTATTGAGAATATAATAGAATGGAATGGACATTATGTAATAAAGCAAGTTCCTTTTAAGTAATTTAACGGGATTACATAGTCCAACTTATATAATTCTTCTAAAATTTTTAATAGGTATTGCTTAGCAAACTTTTGTTGAATATTAATTTTTTATCTCGCTACTAATATTTATTTTTATTGTAAGTTTAAAACTTGAAGGCAGGAAAAAAGATATCAATCAAGTTTTTTAAAAAAATTGGTTAAGCTTGAGTCAAATCAATTTATTATAGAAAAGATCAAAATATACATAAGCAATAAGTAGACAATATTGGAAGCGATTAATAATTGTAATCCTTTTTTGGGTTGTGTTATCAAATAGATAATTAATATAAAACAAATAATCACAATAACAATAAATAAAATAAAATTAGCCTTAACATAAGAAGACATAAGGATTTACATAAAATTTCAATATAAAAAATTACGAAATCATTCACAAACAATATCAAAATTTCCACTAATTAACTGGAAATAAATGGGTATAATAAATTGTTCATTCCTACCTTAACTAGAGAAAAATATAATCATTAAGGATGAGCCTTACATAACAATTCCAAATAACCATCACCCAAGAGGTAATAAATGCAAAAGTCATATAAAAGAAAAGGTTGAATAGAGGTTGCCAACTTAGAGAGCTCAAGATAGGAATTTAATCATTGGATGTGAAAAGGTAAGTCAACATGTACACCGCAAAAGGAACCAGTGTGTTGATAATCTAGCCTCTGTTACAGTCCTAGCTAGCCCAGGCATGCATATACTCTAGGAGCCTCCGATCACAGTCATAGAACTCATCTATCGAGACAAGCAAGGAGTTTTGTACCACAGAACACTATGCTAGTTAGTTTGTTTTTTGAAGATTTGGTTTTTTTCCTTTGTAATTTTTTTTACATTGATTGAAGCTGGAGAAAATTTTGCCACACAATTTTCTCTCCATCTTTCTTCACTCTCTAGAATGCTCTCATTCCTCTTTATTACATTCTACAAGAAACTAGAAAATTTTCAACCCCTTTATACACACTATTTCATCCATATTTTGCTTTTAATAAGGAATATTAAGTGAGTACTTTGAAATCCACATCATGAACATCATATAAGGTTAATCTTATATGATAAAATACATAAAATTTTTCTAAAATAAGATATGGACACTTCCTCTAAGTAGGAGGGATATAGAACATAGCTCCCCCTCTCCCCTATTTGGAGGGCTTGACCAAGCTCATTTTCTTTTGGCAAGCAATAAACTTCACTTTTAGCAAGTAATTTGTCAATATATTTGACTTAATGAGCTTAATTTAAATATTCATAACTTTAAATAATTTCTTTTCTATTAGTTTTTTAATCTAGTAGTACTTCCTTTATACATGTTTATTTTAAGAGTCGTAAATAACATTCTTGGCAAGATGGATGACATTCTAACTATCAAAGCAGAGTAAGAACTTCTCTTGTTTCAAATCCAACTCCTTAAAAAATGTCTCATTTATACTAAATCCTTGCTAACTTTAATGATTGCTATGTACTCTAACTTATTTATTTATAAAATATTACACTTTTGCAACTTCGATTGTCATAATATCACCCGCTTATAAATGTCATCCAATATCCAAAAGCTAATTTGATCAAATCAGTATCCCATGACATATAAACATTAATGTAGCCATTTAACAGAGGTAGTTTAAGACCAAAACACAAACACATTCTATAAATACCTTTGAGATCCTTAAGAATCTATTTTATTGCTATCCAGAGCGTGTTTCTAGAATTACTTATGAACCTTCTAACAACCCTGATAGTTATGTCTATCCTATTTTATATTATAACTTACATCAAACTTCCCACAACGAAAGCATAAAACACCTTCTTCATCTATTTCTTTTCTTTATCACTTGTAGGACATCAACTAGAACTCAATTTCATGTGACCTATGTGGAGAACTTACATGTTTAGCCTTGTCTATATTAAGATTTTGCAACACCTTCTTAATGTATCTTTCCTGTGATAATAATAACTTATTGTTCTTCCTATCATGAAAATCCTACATGTTTAAAAGTTTCTTTGTAAGGCTAAGATCCTTCACTACAAAGGACTTATTCATTGGACTCTTCAACTTGATAATCTTCTTAGTATCATGACCCATAATCAACGTGTCATCAACATATAACAAGAGAATAAGGAATCACCTTTTACGTAGTTCTTCAATAATACATAATGATCTATGTATGTCTTGTGGAATTTATAGTCCAACATAAAAGACTTGAAGTTCTTATACTATTGTTGACGTGCTTCCTTTAAATCATACAAGTTTTTCTTTAAGTAACACACCAACTTCTCACTTCTCTTGACCTTGAAACCTTCAACTTGCTCTATATAAGTTGTATCCTCTAAATCACCATAGAGGAATGTTGTTTTCACACTATTTACTAGACCATTCAAGGTTTCTTTGGAGGTGTCTTCTTAAGCTTGATATTGTAGGCCTTATAGTATCCATCAAATGACCCTTTATATTCTCCATCATTATCATCTCTAACCCATTTAATTGTTTGATTTATTTCTCTCTAAACTTTAACCTAAAACTCCTTGGATATTAATAATACCTAGTCTTTAGTTTTTAACACAAAGTTTACAATTTTCTAGAAAAGTCATCAATAAAAGTAACAAACTATGATGCACTAGAATGTGATTTAGCATTAATAACACAAACATCAGTATGCATAAGATTTAATACATGCTTTCTTCTTAATAGAGGATGAAAAATATGATCCTTGTATTGTTTTCTAACCAAACAATCAATACAAGGCCTTAAAGATTTACCTTGTACATCAGGGAGATATTGTTTCTTAATAAAGATTTGCATCCCTTTTTCATTCATGTGATCAAATCTTTTGTGCTACAACTCACTAAAGGAATTATTAATCAAATTGACATCTCCTCATCATAACTTAGCACTACAAGAAATCCGATGATTACCGAAGGAAAGTACCATCGGTAAAGATCGAATTGCCGTCGCTGAAGTCATTCACCGACAGAATTTGGTGGCGTGACATTCCGTTGGTGCATGCCCCGAAGCTCAAACCTCCGACCGAAATATTCCGTCGCAATTTTACGACGGAAATAACGACGGAGAATTTGTTGTCGGTATATATTTATCGACGGAATGAGAAGTAATATTTCGTCGGTGAAATTCATCCGGATTAACCAACTTTTTGCAACGGGTAATTGGACCGTCGGTGAGTTATGTTATTTTCCGACGGAAACTTGTCCGTCGGTAATAAATGGTAAAAAAAATTTTCTTGTTATAATAATGTTATATTATATATATAATTTATGTATTTGTGTTACGTTATATTAATGAATAATGAGACAATTTCTAAATTATAAAACATATGAAGAATGTAATTTAGTTATTAAAAATGAATAAATAACAAATCTCTTATATTTTTGAATTGAAAACAAATGAAAATGTAATTCACAAATTCGTGATGATCATGGATGGTCTGAAGTGTGTCCCCCCCTCTTTAACATTTCCATCTCCTCCCTAAGCTTAGCCATCTCCTCCGCGTGCTGTTTCTACTTGGTCATCTGCTCCATCTCCGCTCTCAACTTAGTAAGCCGCTCAATCTCCTCTCTCCTCTTAGCTGCCTGCTCCATCTGCTCCAGCGACTCTCTGATCTTTGAAACCTGCTCCAGCTCCACTCTCAGCTTTTCTGTCATCTGCAGCTGCATCTCCTCCCTAACCTTTGCTATGTCCTCTGCATGCTGTTGATGTTGAGTAACCAGCTGCTCGCTTTGATTAGCTAGCTGTTCCCTCAATGTGTCCACTGTGGCCCGGAGCTCCGATACATTCTGAGATGAAGATGGCCGAGCAGATGCTGCTGTACTAGAAAAGGAGGAGCGCGAATAACAAGTGTTCGCATATGAGCCGAGGCCGAATATTCTTCCACGACGGTCCCAACCACCCACAACATCAAGATATGTCTGCGACTCGTCCACAGGTTGTTCCTCCTGAGATTGTCGCTGAATATTTTCCTGCATTTAGTCCTACAAGGAAGCAATCTTGACATTAGTAATTAAGGTATAATTGTAAAAAACATTATTAAAATATGGTTATTTCTCTTACATTAACTTCTCTACATCGAGTGTTGATGAAGTTGACACCATCATGTTTCTTTGTGTGGGTGTGCACAAAAACCTGCATAGGCGTAGGCTTCGTGCCCAATGACTTTTCCTACACGTATAACTTAATTTGTCAGATGTTAAGTAAAATTTAAAAAACTTTTGGTAGAGTTTCCTCTATATATATGATATATCCCCCCTGTTCAACAAAGAAAACAACTTCACACAGCCATATATGGCACCAGACATTTATATCATAATGACCATGTTAAATCAAGCGAAGCAAAATAATGGTAAATTTGGTGTGAGAAAGTAGATATTTACTAATCTTTCAGCATGCTCGTAGTGGGTAATTGATCCTCCCGTATGCACTGCAAGGCTCGCACCCCAGGGCCCTCCACGTCTATTGGCGAATTACGCTCTGATATGGACATTGCCGCAGGTGATGTCCAATATTCGGTCCAACGAGTCCAAATTTCCTCCGAAATATAACGCGGTCGTGCACCAGCTTTGCGTATTTGATTAATTAAGTCGCGATAACGTATGCGAGCTTTCTTTTCCCATTGTTTATACATGATGGCGTCGAGACTAGAATCCCAATAAAATTCTTTCTGAAATAATATGAGTAAGAAAAACAAACTGTTAAAATGCTGTATGAACATTATGAATATTAAGCAATGTGAAAAGAAAATAACTATGATTTGTACCTCAAACTCTTGAAAGTATAACTGCTTTGTGGTGTCAGCTAAATTTTTCCACACATAACCCTCTGCTTCAATTCGTTGCTTGAACGATGAAGTCATATTTCTTGATATTGGTCCAGACGGAACCAACCTAACATGTGAAGTGATGTTATCTTTTGTACATATTGGTATAAATAAAAATTGATCATAAGGAAATTGTGAAGTGCATTGAATTCACTTACTGATCATTCACAATAGAAGCATACTTTCTTCCATCAGGTTCCTCAGCGCCAGGCTGACGGACGTCTCCTGCATCCGGTACGCTGGTGTTGGACAATATATGCGTTGGGGAAGGGGATGGTGTAGGCTGAGAACCAGTCGGTGATGCCTCAACTGCAACTCCCGGCACGAGGGGTGGACAAGGTGAGTCACTAGGTGCGGCTGATTGTGACGAACCACCTTCACTGTAATTTCCCTCGAACATGGTTCGAAACCTCGGTCGCATGACCTCACGTTGTCTCTTCGGTCCCATTCTTTTCCTGAAATTGAATTTCCCACAATTCTGTACATGTACAACTAACAATTTCAAAGCAATATTTTACACAACACATACAGAAGCCACTATGGCAATATATGAACGTTAACAGATTGTTATCAACAAGAAATGAACCTTAACATTAATATAAATATGCACTGTTTAACGAAGACTTATAGTACAGAAACAACAATAAATCAACGTGAAAGCAAAGTGTAATAATGTCTGGGAGTAAAAAAGCATATTGTTCTTTTCATTTTTTTGGTATCCATGTAACATGGGACTCGGTAAAGGTGAAAGAGTCCCCAATGTCGGGGTTCCCGAGAAGGGTTCTCGCACGTTCAAACGCACCAATGGAAACAGTGAAACTTCGTCCACCTGCTGTGCGTTGTTGCTCACATTCTTGCAATGCGCAATAGCATTGCAACTATATCGATACTTGTTGATGAAACAGTGAATGAGTCACCTGTCTGAGAATGGTATTCTTCTTCTCCGCATGAACAACATACAGGAACAAATCCACCTAAATCATTTCCATCAGTGAAGAAATGTTGAAACCGTGATATTACCAAACCATATAAGTAAGAATAACGGTATCTTAATGCATACGTGATTGTGCCGGCGAGGTGTGCGAAATAGTTGGGGTGTTGACAATACCCGATCTTCCTTTTCCGTTATTAGTTGACGTCACATAACTGTCAACTTTATCGGCATACATGTCCTCTTCGAGTTTAAAGGAAGCTTAAACATGTAAATATGACAATGAAATTACAATATGTTTCATAACTTAAATAAATGTTATTAGAGGTTCATAACACGGAAAGAGTCGACGTGCAGATCATAGTAAAAACCTTCACGTAAAAGATCGGCCATAGAAGGCAAACGATTGGTCCTGTATGATGCTGCCAGATTTTCCATACTTGTGGAGACACGGGTTTGGACAATTTTGCCACATTCCTCCCAACGAAACGAATTGTTGCCGTCCGGAACCAATTGCCATGTCAACATTCCTTCCGAAATAAATTAAATGAACAACCAAACATAATATAATTGTATGAAAAAAAATGTTACTATTTAAGTTCAAATACGCAATTACAAACACAATTCAATCGCTATCAAAATGTAATGAGACATTACAATCATCTTCTTCTTCAGAAGAATAAGAATCAAATTCCGGCTCATCGTCAGATCTCAGACCCTCGTCATCCTCTCCAGATGAAATTTCGGCAAATTCATTTGATGGATCGTTCAAAGGTTCATTATCGTCATACGTAACAGATGCATTCATAAATGTCTCATCTTCCTGAAACGCCTCACTTTCAAGACTATGCTCTCCTCTTCTATGTGAGGAGTAAAGACCTCTTGGTTTAACTTTACAAACCGCTAACCAATCTACCTTATCTCGTCGTAAGCTCGGAAAAGGGATGTAGCAAACCTGTTTAGCTTGCACAGCTAAGACGAAAGGTTCAAATTGACGCAATCTTAAATCGGTTATTGATTTCAACTAAATTGTATTGTCTATGCACCTTTACTCCAACATTTGGTGTTGGGTCATACCATTCACATTTAAATATCACACATCGCTTGACCGGCAACCTGTGGTATTCAACTTCCAAGATTTCAACAATTTTTCCATAGTAATCCATCATTTCTCCTGTATTGCAACCCCATTGCTTATTGTTGACATGTTATATCCATGATATTTCGTATGATATTTGTATCCATTAATGAAATACACGGATACGATTTAACCGTTCGTAGAGGTCCCTTTGCAAGATCACAAATCATCTTGTTCTCGATTGGATTGTCTAAAGCCTGAACAAAACAATTTCGCATCGCAACGAATTTAGTTTAATGAAACAATTAAAAAATTACTTCAAATTATAATTAAGATGAAATGTTAGGCTATACTCACGTATCTCTCAAACCATCGAGGGAAGTGTTTTCCAACTTCTTTATTAAGATCACCTTCCATCATACCCGGCATTATCTCCCGTAACAATGTCTCGTACAATCTAAATTATCAATGACTATTTTTAGTGATGAAGGCATGAGACAAAAGTAAATACAGGAATATTCGTGTGCAACTTACTGCACGAAAGGGACGAGCTCTTCACAGTTCAAAACAATATAACCATGTGCAGCCTCGATCTCTTCCTCAGTTAGCATTCTTCTTATCGCACGCCCAGATGTTCGTCCAGAATATGAAAAGATGGACAAGTTTCCATCGGCATGACTCGTTCGTCCCCCATCATCATTACGAGGAACTTTTCTTGCTCTTGTGTTAACATGCGGCTCAAAATAATACCCACAAAACGTACTCGCTTCCTCCACTAAATAGGCATTACATATGGAACCTTCAACTCTAGCTTTGTTTTTAACATTTTTTTTCAAGTGGTGCAAATACCTACAGAACCAAAACACTTATTATAACACATTTGTGAAGGCTTCAGACGTAAATGGATGTTGCTGTTCTTTGGTTCTACTTACCTCTCAAATGGATACATCCATCGATATTGAACCGGACCGACAAGTTTTGCCTCGTGTGGTAAGTGCACAGGTAGGTGCTCCATACAGTCGAAGAAGCTTGGAGGAAAAATGCCTTCTAATTTACACAAAATTACGGGAATTTCATGTTCTAGTTTTTCCATTTCACCAATGTTTATTTCAACTGAGGTTAAGCTTTTAAAAAACAAACTTAACTCTGTTATAACTTCCCATACCTTAGCAGGTAACAACTCCCGGAATGCAATTGGGATAAGCCTTTGCATAAATACATGACAATCATGACTTTTCATCCCAAATAATTTGTACTTTCTTAGGTCCACACACCTAGCCAAGTTCGAAACATATCCATCAGGAAACTTGACACTTTTCAACCATTCACACATAAGCTCCTTTTGTCTCCTGTCCAAACTGTAACATGCTTTTGGGTATTTACCGGTGCGAAGATCTTTATGTAACTCATTTCTTTTGCAAAAAAGTTACAAATCAGCTCGTGATTTTGCATTGTCTTTTGTCCTCCCTTCAATGTTCATTATGGTATTGAACAAGTTGTCAAATATATTTTTCTCAATGTGCATCACATCTAGATTATGACGAATCAAATTCGTTTTCCAATATGGCAAATCCCAGAAAATGCTTCGTTTGCGCCAACCAAAGTTCTGACTAATGGTTGAATTAATGTCATCGGCATCTAATTCTGTCACTTTTAGCAGCCCTAATTCTTCAATTTCTTGCAAGACCTCTTCACCGGATGTTATCGGAGGAGGAGGGTTGTGAACCGTCCGATTCTTTCTAAACTTATATTTATTGCGCCTAAACGGATGCTCTGCAGGTAGAAATTTTCTGTGATTGTCAAACCAACATATTTTCCCTCCATTAGGCAGATAAAAAGCATCAGAATCATTGCGACAATAAGGACATGCCAACGTCCCAGCGGTGGACCATCCAGATAACATGGCAAAGGCTGGGAAGTCACTAATAGTCCACATCAAAGCTGCTCTAAGCACGAAATTCTGTTTCTTAGACACATCATAAGTTTGAACACCATAGTCCCAAAGCTGTTGCAATTCAGATATCAATGGTTGTAAGAACACATCTATTTTTTGCTTCGGATTTGTTGGCCCTGGGACAATCACCGTCAAGAACATATATGCCTCTTTCATACACATCCAAGGAGGCAAATTATAAGGAGTTATGATAATTGGCCAAGACGAATATTGCTGTCCAGATTGACCAAATGGTTGAAATCCATCCGTTGACAAACCCAACCGAACATTTCGACTGTCAACCGCAAATTCGACATGTGTGTCATTAAAATGTTTCCATGCCAATGCATCTGATGGATGAGTCATTACTCCATCTTCTTGTTCGTGTTCAGCATGTCATCTCATGTGAGACGCAGTCACATCAGAAGCATATAGTCGTTGCAACCTAGGAGTGAGAGGGAAATAATACATCCGCTTCCATGGAACTAATTTCTGTTTCGTCGAACATTTTCTGGGCTTAAACCTTGGTTGCCCACAAAATTTGCACTGTTCTAAATTCATATTATCTCCCCAATACAACATACATCCGATTCGACAGCAGTCAATTTTTTCCACAGGCAAACCAAGACCACGGATAAGTTTCTTCATGTTGTAAAAACTATCAACCATTGTATGATCAGCTGGCAATGATTCGTTGTACCACTCAAGAATTTGTTCGAAACTGCGATCCGAAATATGAGCTTCACTCTTTATGTTCAAAATGTGAGCAATTGATGACAACTGAGTCATTGTGTCACAATTTGGCCACAACTCTCGATCAGCTGACTGTAGTAAGTCGAATAATTGTTTTGCCTGTTGATTAGGTTCTTCGTCCACATTTTCCCCATTTGGCTCACATGTATGACCGAGTCCATCGTGCACCATTTGCTCGTAATGCTTTTTCCGCCCATCACCAAATTGTCTTCCATAGCCATCCTCAACGTGATTCTCATTTATGTTCATAGACGTAGGTTCTTCAATCGTCCCAGAGGTGCTAGCAAGCAAGGGTTCCCATGTCGGGTCCATGGAAATAGTTCGCACAAACCCTTTTCTCAACAAATGCAATCGAACTTCATCAATAAACAGGAAACATTTGTGCTTGCAATTTTACATGGACATCGATCTTTGGCCCATCCATATATGCGAGTTGCGAACATGCATAACTAATGAACGCCTACTCCTTCAACAAATTCGGGATTAATGAAACCATCGGCGGTTAAACGTCTATACATCCAAGATCTATCATGAAACTCATAACGGAGGATCGTTATTATACAACATCGATACCAAAATGACGATGCTATCTTAGGCACATATCGAAACAAAATAATTACGGACATATGATTAAACATCCAACTATTGCCAAACACGTATTCAATCAAGATTTAATATTATCAGGAAACCTATTATCATCAATTAGTTGTACATAAACAATTTCACATAAGCATATCAAATTATGTGAAATATTACAAGTGAAGAGAGATCCATTTTGCAAAACATCCAACAAATTATGGCTGAAATTAATTCAAGTCGAGTAACAAATATATTAGTCACCTTCTAAGATGTATAAATTATATTGGATACCCAATTTTAAACCGCAATAAAATTTTACTGCGTGCAAGACATAAATTAAATATTAAGCAACATGCTATGGGAATATCATTTGCAAGCACATGACTCAGGCGATAACAATATTTACAAAAGCATAAGCACTGACCTTAATTGAAATTCAGGGAAATGTTCCTGACGTACGACTTGGGCAATGAAGAACGTCACGTGCGATAAAGATGATCGAGCTGCAATGCAAACCAACAACAGATTCATTCATATCTTAATTGGAAATATTATACTCAACGCACTAAATTGTATACTCAACTTATGACAGTTATCATCCTCAAATAATTAAACCATCAGGTAATACCCTAAATCATTTCCATAATTGTAAGTCACATACAACATAAGATCAAAACTTAAAACTATTGAGCTCATGTTCTAATTTAACCATCATCTACTACGAGGATCCTATTGAAATTTCGGCAGCATTTCCCCTATAATTTGGACATCCCCCTTATGAAATAAGGGTCCCCCTGCAATAAAAACACACTTCTAACTCAACCAGTAATCACAACGCAAATTGGGTCTCCATACTACAAGAATGTTGTACTCGTTCACATCATGCAATACATAAATAAACGATTCAGCAACATACTATGGGAAGCTCATATATAAGCATATGAATCAAGATCAAAAAACAAAGAAACATAATCATATATGTAATTACCTCAATCGAAATGCGGACAAGTGCTGTTGTCCTACGTAACCAGAGATGAAGATGACAAAGCTGCAATGAAAACCAACCATAGTGTCATTCATAGCTCAATTGGAAACCATACGGTAATGGAAAACCTTAATGGGAACATAGCGGAATATTTCTCAAGAAAGTTGATTATGAAAAGTTAATGGAGAATGATAGGAATAAGGCTAAGGCCACGAACACTGGACCCTCTAATGAGAAAGTGCCTATACAAAGGCATTATAATCCAATTGTATCTATGATTCAAGTTCCAACCATTTTGTTATCAACTTAAGGTCTCTACATTCAATGTTGACAATACCCTGCGGGATATAAGGTTTAATAGTCCTAAAGTGTATGAAATTATACTTAGTGAAACTATAGACTTATAGTTTTTAAACTTTGTAATTTGCTTAGGTAACAATTATGCCAATGAAGAAGTAGTTCATTTCAATGCTTTACAAGTTTAAATCATATCAATGCTTTACATTGATCCTTCATACATCTTATGAATCTAAGCATAACTAATGCATGCTCATAAAGATAGAAAAATTTACATAACTAATAAGAAAAGGAAGTGGCTAATTATATATGTTCCCATGAAATCACCAAATGTGCTATCACCAAATGTTCGTGACGGGGTTCATCTAACCTTTCATACCTAATGAGATTCATCCATTTTTTTTAAAAATGCAAGAATAGGTTCAACACTTGTGTGGACTATTACACCTTATAGAAGGCAATAATCAAGAAAAATTATGTTCCAACATTAACCCAAAGGTTCAACACTTTGGTTTGCAGTGGGGTGAAGTTCTAAACTCTTCCAATTTAGAGTTTTCGGACTTCTTACTATATGGGTTGCAGTAATGTGTTAACATTTGTGAATATTCCGTCGTTTAAACGTTTTGGTTGCAACTTGCCATATAAGTTTCTTATTGAAAAAAATAGAGAGGAAAGCGAGAAATTCCAAAAGCACTTTTCTTTTACACGGTTACTATTTCTTTGCAAATTTTGCCTCAACAAATTTGTTAGGTATACGCAAAACATTACCACTTGTCCATCTAGCCAAGGGCCTTAGCCATATGGTTATAAGATATACAACTTATTAGACTTTTGTTTTATCACATTCTTTTGGTAATAGATTTGCTGATCTTTGTTATACATGAACAACCTAGAATAGTCTATATAAGTAATAACAATAATTTTCTTTACTTGAATTCACAATGAAATATTCAAATTTTAATATTTGAATTGAAATTCAATTCATCTAAAACAAATGTTATAACTAAAGTTAACTAAATTCTATAGTTTTTAATATAGAGATAAGTTGTCTCAATTTCACTCGTTAAATACATTTGAAAATCAATAACATTTGAATTTATCTTAATTAAACTTTTGTATTATTATATAAAAATGAGGAAGATTACCAAAAATATGGCATCTACATCCAACATTGATAATGGTACAAGAAGAAGAGGTAGATAATTAGTATATATGGAATCCAACATTGCGTCGATCTTAAAAGGGAGAAGAGCGTGGTGAGTGGATATTCACTTTTAATTTTAATTTTCTTAATTTTTTACATATCATAAATATTTTTACATATGCATGCTACTTAAGGATATGGAGTACTATTTGGAGAAGTTAGTGGGAACACTTATTTTAGGCTTGTTACCAAATTACATTTTTGGCTAATTATTTGTTATTTATTCATAATTATTAATAGTATAACACTCTTTTATGACGTTTTATAGATAGATGGAAGTCAATTTCAAGTGTTTAAACTAACTTAAGCTTCTCAAAATACAAATGTTCAAATAATAACCATAAATAGGAGGAGCTTCAAAATAAGGGCAAAAATCAACTCAAGGAATTCATATCTCTTCCTCTTCAACTAGGTATAAATTTGTAGTATCTCTTCATATAAGCAATATACAAAACAATAATATTTTACAACATTTAACAAATCATTTGTGATATGTTTCTTCATTAAAATTTGTTTATGTCAATTTGTTAGTAGAATATGGACATTATCATATCTTCACTTTTAATTCTTAGTGACTTAAAATTAAATTTTATCTTAGACTTGTATGATTCCTTCATATTAATAACTAAGTTTTATTTTCATAACCATTTCTATTGATTATAATTTAACTCTAGAATATTATATTACTTTTGATATTTTATGTAATTAATATTTATTGATATTTATTCTAACAAATTAGTTAATAGTCTATAACATGCCTTTAAAACTTAGATATGATAATACATCTCTAACAACAATAAATGAATTAAATAAGAAACTTTATATTACTTGTTAATAGAAAGAATTTTGTTTGGACGTGGTACACACAACTTTGTTTTATAAGAAAGTAATAGTTTCAATTTAATTGAAAAGGGCCTTTATGGTTAAACTCATTTTACTAATATTTTATATAAAAGAATCATATTTCATATATCTTTTACATACTAGAATCATCATAATTCATCTTTTCTAATACTCACTCCATACATAATCGTAAGTATTAGTTTTAAGAATTAAATCATCATCATCTTAAAGTATAGAAAGTTTTGGCAATGTAGTACACAAATTCTTAATTTTCTTATTCAAATCTTATATTTTCTTTAAAAGCATTTGAAGACCAATAATTTACATTTAATTACGAGATGCATATAAGAGCAAACATAATGAAATAGTTTATATGTATTTTACACATGCATAGAAGACCAATAATTTTCATATAATTACAGCTTCAATTTACATATAATTTACACGTGCATATTAAAGCAATAATTAACATAAAACTATAGCAACAATCAATGTATAATTTACTGATGCATATAACCACAATGATTAACATTTAATTACAACAAAAAATTTCTTTTAATTTCTAGATGTACACAACTGAAATCAACCATTCACATATAATTACAGGAATAATTTTCATTTAAAAACTTAAAAAGCTTAAGATCTGAGAAATTAAAAAGGGGAGGGAGCATTACCTACGTAGCTGTCGGAGAGGAGGAGGAGGGGCAACGTTGGTGTGCGGCGAAGGACGAATGGCTTCCGGCGATCGACGAGGACTAACCGGCGGCGACCAACGACGAAGAAGACGATCGAAGAATGGAGAGGAAGAGAGCGTCTGCACGCGGGGAGAGGAAGAGAGCGTCTGCGGGGGAGAGGAAGAAGACGCCTTCTGCAGCCCTAATATAAGATCAAAACGACGTCGTTTTGGTTTTAACCAAAACGACGTCGTTCAACTTAAGTCAAGGGCGCGTATTTCACCGACGCCCTCACCGACGGAAATTAAGCGTCGGAAAACAATTGGCCAAATTCTCCGACCGAAATATTTTGATCGGAAAACTTCATTGTCCACCAAATTCTGCGACGTTGACGTATTTTCGGTCGCTGATTCCAACGATTTTATTTCCGTCGGTATTATTCGGTCGCAAATCATCATTTCCCTTGTAGTGTAGCTTGCATCACATACAAGGATTTCTACGTAGTTGCTTAGTCCACTATTGAATTTTTTTTATTTAGTTTCCATATTCTCTCACTAAATTTGTTAGAGAATCCAGTTTCATTGACCACAACTACTAAAATCAAATACAATCTAATGTTGAAAACATGTTTGATATCTATCAACACTACTTGCTGACTAATGGATGAATCTAAGTACGTTGTACTCAAGTCCACATTCTTGAATAAGCCATCATATCTCCATCCTCGTATTAGCATAATCACCATTAGTGTAGGATGAGAAGTCCCCTCCAATGTGAAGTGAGATGATAAACAACAACAACAACAATAACAACACTCAATATAAATCTCATTAACACGCAGGATCTAGAGAGATCCAGTATTATGCAGTCTTGTCTCTAATTAGTAGAGAGGTTGTTTCCAAATGACAATGATATGAGATACTTAAATCAATCACCTAAGTACAACCATCACAAGTAAGGTTCAAACAACCTTGATCACCAATGAAAAATAGTTCTTTACATAATTCTTTACCATTGGTAAAAATTGTTGTCCAATCTTCTAATTGTTGCTTAGATTTTTCACCTTTTTCTTTCTTCTCTTTAACCAAAATATTTTTTCTCTTTCTATAATATTTTTAAATATGACCTAGCTTGCCATAATAGTGGTAGATGATCCTACTTTGTTAGATTTTGATGTCCCTTTGGACTTGTTTCTGTTGTGGGGATTTAAACTCTGACTTCTAACCTTGTTAGATTATTAGGAAATAGGAGGTAGTCATCTATTTTCTCCTAGTCTCTTCATTTAGTAGACTAGCTTTGACAATCTTCATTGTTAACTTGTCCTCTATAGTGGAATTGCTAGGTGACATAATAAGAGTGCCCTAACTTTTCAGTAATAAGCAAAGTAACAGCAAAGCTTGTAACTTGTCATCAAGAAACATTTTCATAGTGGACAATTGACTATTTAAGCTTTGAAAATAATTCAAATGTACTATTATTTTATATTCTAACTGTATTCAATAATGATTCTTTGATTAATACATTTTTTCTTTCAAATATGATCTTGAATTTTGCCCCTTTTGGTTTAAAATTTTTCACCACTTTCTAAACTTTTATATAAAATGGGGTCATATTAAATCTTTTATATAAATGATATCTTTTATTTTGGTTTTCATATAGAGTAATTTTAGAATTAAGATAGATCACTTTGTACACACCTCTCTTGTCTTCTATCTTAACCAACATGTCAAATTACGATAGTTGTAAAACCTGACTATACTACCAATAAATTGTAGAAAAAGATCAGAACATATACAAGCAACAAGTAAAAGTTAGTGGAAGCAACGAATAACTATAATCTTTTTCCATGTTATATTGTCAAATAGACAATTAATACCAACCAAAAATCACAATAGAAATAATTAAAATAAAATCAGTCCACAATTCAAAGGGATGGAAAGATTTATTTGAAAAACTCAATATGAGATAAAACACCTCAAGACTACTCACAAATGGTACAAAAACTTTTGCTAGTCAACAAAAAATAAGTAGATACAATAAATTGTTCTTCCTTACCTTAATTAGAGACAAATACAATTGTCTAAGATAAAACTTTACATAACGTTTTTGAACAACCATCACCTAAGGGATGACAAATTCAAAGTTCATATACAAACGAAGGTTAGACAGAGATGCCGAATTAGAGAGATCAAAATAAGAATTTGACCATTGAATGTATAGAGTTATGTCCTAGAGAACATCATACTAAAATTTCATGTTGATCGGAAGTCGTTTGATTATCATTCAAAGTTGGAGAAAATTCTACTACATAATTTTCTAACCTTCTTTCCTTCACTCTCTAGAATGCTCTCTTCCTTCCTTTTCTGTCATCCCCATTTATATATTTTCTAGGAGTAAAGTAGATGTTTCAAAACCTACACAATATAAATATCACATAGGATTAAACTCACAAGGTAAAATAAATGAAATTAGTCCAAAATAATAGTTGAACTCTTCCTGTGAAATTCCTCCAAACTAAGATGGATACACAACACAATTTACATTGGCAGCAAACGAATATATGAGCTACCTCATTTCTATCTAACATCTGTATGATAGGCTACTGTCAAGTTGAACTTTTAGTTCACTACCCTTTTGAGTCTTCTTTTCTATTTTTAAAACTCGTCACCTTAACTATCTAACAGTTTTGTATCGATATGTAGAAGCATGTTCCAGTGACTGAAGATGAAAGCTATCATATGTAGATATGATAAGGAAAAGGAAATGCTTGCATCACCATCCCAGCGTCTATGTATGTCCCAATAAATTAAGGAAAAGGGCTGAAACTTATCATCTAATCTAATGTGGACTTAATTTTCTCCTATCTAAACAAGGGCGATGAAGAATCCTCCATCATCACTTCTAGGAATTTTCTGTTAACATTCTAACAGAAACATAGTTAATGACAATAGATACTGTAATAAAAGCTTACACAATAACTTCCTTAGGTTAGAAAACCAAACAACATTATTTACAATTGAAGTCCCAAGACTTATTTAAAGAGTTCGAGCAATGACGAAGATGAAAGATCCACCACCAGTTGGAAGTTTCTTAGGAAAAGCAACAGAAACAGCAGCTAGCTTAGTAGGTAATTTTGGACTCTTAGTTCTATAGTAACTTGTACGAACGGCAACGAAGACACGAACTTCTCATATTAAAAGTCGGGCTGGGGGTGAACTTTTATGTAGGTTAAGGGATTCTCCACATCCCGCAGACCAGCATGGTTGACGAATTCCATGGGTGAATGATACATGCCATGGCAAAGGCAAATTATGCACACCTGATTTTGAGTGTATTTGTACAGAAACCCCGAAACCTTCCTTCCATTTGGAGCAGGTCCATGCACGACCACGGTTGGCATCAACTTCATCATCTCCATGCCACTGCCTTCAAAACCATTGTTCGAGAGCTTGAGTTTCTTGGCCGCTGGTTCTTCAGGTAACATTTCCGAGAGAGCAACTGGTTTTCCATTGTAACTAGTTTCAGCAGCAACAACCGATTTTCCATTTCCACTAGTTTCAGCAGCAACAACTGATTTTCCATTTCCACTAGTTTCAGCAGCAACAACTGATTTTCCATTTCCACTTGCCACTGCAGAAGCAACTGATTTTCCATTTGCACTTATCGCTGCAGTGACAACCAACTTCCTGTTTCCACTAGTGTTTTCAGTGACAACTGACTTTCCATTTCCACTGGGCAGTGGAGCAACAAGTTTACCATTTCCAATAATCTCTAGAGCAATCTTGTTTTCTTCCTTGATAGGCTTTGGCAATGGCTTTGAACTCCTAGCTCCCTTCTTTGCAACGTTAGAACCCTTCTCATCAGGGCATGAAATTCGCATACCTGCATAGAAATACAAAGCAATTTGAAAGACCAAATTAATCTTGAAAAAAAAAAAGGAATCTGACTAGAGGAGGGAAAAAAAGAAGAAGGGTAAGCACGGGGTTAGACAACATCTGGAATTTCAGAAACCAAATCTTCTAATACATGCTTTGTACTATATGAGTTGCGCTGATGCTCAGAAAAATTCTGCACATATAATTACGATCAAATAACATATCTAGCTTATTATTATAGGGCTACCATTATTTTTGAAGTAAATTATAGCTTATTATTAGAAGATCGTGTCCCATCATATCCTAACTTTATTTTCCCGACATGTTTATTCCACTACGAGTACTTCAACAATAACAAAAACATTTACGGATGAAAAACAGACGTACAAGCGGTTATACTGTAACTCTTGAGTTACCTTGAATCTTAATCACAATTGCATGATTACTTGAGATTTTTAAGCTTTAATCCAGTTAAGCCATGTGAATTTTTTATAAAACGTGAGCAAGAGGTCATGTATAAGGGGAATACTTCTAAACAAAGATCTTTATTTGTCATTAATATCTATGTAAGACAGATTAAAAGAAAATGCAGGAATGAAAGATAGTGGAGGTGAAAAGGTAGGCTAGGCAAAACAGAAACGTTAACTCAAAATGTTGGCTGCAAGAGAAAGCCTACAAAGTGCATATATAAAATGCTTTGAAAATGTAGATAAAAGAGGCATATATATTCATTACCTGCAATTTAATTCAAACGTGTACTCAATTTCAAAAAGAGTTTAAAATTGATAATCTACGAGATAAATTAAAAGAACATATACTAATTAAAGTATTAAAATTTTCTTTTAGATTTAGATTATTTTATTTTTATCATTATTAGTATCGACGAGTAGCCAATATTCTGTTTCCTTTTTGTGGGTATGCAATTAGATTAAGATCTATTGCTAGTTAAAATTTAGTTATTTTATTTGCCGATACACACGATTAAATTAAAATTCGTTATTAAATTTGTCCCTTCGCTAATAAATTCAAGATCCTATGAGATTAATTTATAGATTTTGGTGGGAGATAAAGTCTCCTATGCTTGTGGAACTCAATTAAATTCCCTTAGCATAGCCTGTTTTCTTCATGTAATTGTTTCTCATTCACGAACTAAATTATTTCAAGAAACCATAGAACTAGATTAATTTGTCTATCATCTCTTTAGTAAATTAATGATGACTATATTTTCTTACAAAATCCTTAATTAGTTTTTAACGGTACTTAAACTGCTAAATGTTCAAATCTAATATTAATATAATACCACTAGAAGTAAAATATTCTTTAAAGTAAAGAATATATAATAATTACCTACGAGAAAACAACAAATGCACCTATTTCTATAATAGAAAAGGAAGGTTGCTAACATATATGTCAAATGTTTCCAAACCTAAAGAGTTCGATTAATGATAGTATCCACAAAAGCACGACTTTAAGCATGCAAGTAAATAATCAAAGGCATCCAGATTTACTAGAATGAACATCACATACATAGAGAATAGAAAGGAAAAGTACCCTTAAACTTTCTATGTGCTGCGTAGAAGTTCCTTCTGGTGATCCTCAGAATAGCTCGATAGAAGGCCTGTGATTTGGAAACTGATGCTAGAGCCCACGGTGGACATTTGCCTGGCCTTGACTGCAGTGCGGCCAGCCTATTATTAGCTGATGACCATGGCCTTGGCGGCCTTCCAGCCCGAGCATTGACAGCAGTTGCTGACGAAGAGGTCCGCCTCCTTGGCAATGAAAATGGTGCATTGGCCGCAGCTGGCTCTGTGTTTCCTACTGGTGGTGTCTTCTTTTGCCCGGTGACTGGTGCCTCGGCCACTGGTGGTGACGAAGGAGGAGCCATTGATGAAGATAATGAGTTCAGTACAACTGGTGCCATATTTCCCAGAAGGTGGAGTTTGTCTTCTCCACGCGGTGAAGAAGAACACGAACGCAGTCTGTTCCTCCTCCGAGAGCCACTGGTGGCCTTCTTCATGAGAAACTTTTTTGTAGCCTCAATTCTTCTTCTGGTCATGGCCGATAACAAGGCCGTCCTTTCTTCAGGCTCTGTTGTAGGCAATGAAGAAAATCTTGGAAAAGAAAGGAAGGGATGTATCCAAACCATGATGATGGTCAAAGACAGTCTTACCTCTTGAGGTTTTCGACGTTACAGGTGTGCGACTCACGGAAGACGAACTCCTGGTAAGAGGAGTGGTTTGAGTGGAGTTGTTATATGCGGCGTAAATGCCACCCAGAGAGAGAGTAAGGTTGATGTCATCAGTTGGTTGGCCATGTTGGTCCTTCTTGTCAGAAGCGGAAGCAGCAACAGCAGCAGCAGCAGAAGAAGAAGAAGAAGAAGAAGAAGAAGAAGCTGATGATCCGAGTCCAAGATGCAACGTGACATTGGAGTTGTCGTTGTTCTCTTGCATGTCGGGGAATCCAACCGGATTAACCATCTGTTTCTTGCCACCTCCAGCCACGTCTTCTGATAAACAAAGAGATCAAGAAGACAAAGTATTATACGACCAGGAAATTAATGTCATTGAATCGATACAAAGAACGGTGCAATTGTTAGCAACATGCAACAAAACCATATACATAGATCCAAACAAAATACATGAAAAGGAAACCCTTCATCAAACAAGTTGAAAGAAGCGCAAAAAAAAAAAAAAAGGGGAGAGGGAAAGCTGGAACAACGTAGAAAAAAAAGAGCGAGGAGACCGACCCAGAAAGGATTTGAAGATAGCAATGAGAAGAAGAGAGTAATGGAAGTGAGTGAAAAGACTGAGGGAGTGGGGTGCGTTATCTAGATATAGGAGTGCAGCTGAAAAAGCCACGTGGAAAACAGTCTGGCTAGCAAGCAGATGCGAAGCCGATAGCTAGTCAATTTCAGTTTCACTTCCTTTCTGTGGCACTAACACGAACACATGATACACTCTCTACATGTCATCTTCTTTTTTATTTGTCTCTTTTTTACCTATTTAGGGAAAGCAAATCTTTTCTTTGATAGCCAAACAAGTATATTATTAAGTTATATATAAGAGATACGGTTTTATCATTACTTACTTACATGACAAAAGTTAAGGTGTTTAGCTATTTATCTTTTCTTACGGTGGGGTAAAATAGGAGCATTACGTTGACATACGGGTTTTGGCTATTTCCAGTCTTAACTGTTGTATGCCATTGAGCCGTTGGCTACTTTAGCAAAAGCATTGTCTTTAGGGTGGGGTCCTGAAGGACACCTGTAAGAAGCAGAAGGAAATGAGACTCGGATTCATTCTCTGATGAGGTTCGGAGGGGATGTTTTGGTATCTGGGGTTAGGGTGAGCGAGCGAGCGAGCGAGTCACATAAAAAGTACTCTTTCTTGGAAACAACAAAACCTGAATTGGATTATCTATAATTAAAAAATCAGTCCCTCTGCCTCTGTGTTAAAGGCTTAAAGCTAATTTTCATTTGTCATCCTTTATTAAATATCGGGATAAGATTTTTTTGTCTAATATTATTTTGTCTAATTTTATTTAATAAAATTTTAGTTATTTATTTTACAAAATTGATGTAGGATTCACATAAAATTATATAAATAAATAATTAAAATTTATTGGACATAATAAAATATAATAATATTAAATAGAAAATCTAAACTCTTAAATCCTAGGGAAGACGTCCCCTTTTCTTTAGCGAGTTTCTGCTTACACCGCGAAGTGTGAGATTCGTTTTTAGAAGGAGCATCTTCTTGAGTTGCTACTTTGTTGCGGCGACGAATTTGCAGCTGTTGGGCAAATAAGATAAGATTTTTGACGGTGATGGTCGGAGAAGTCAAAGTGTGGGGCCCACGCAAACACGGAACCCCACGAGCACAGCTTTCATATATGTAGCTGACACGGCGAGCAGACAGATGCGCCACGTCAAAGCCTTGGATTTTTGAGGGGTTCTTACGCGTCAAACTCTAACTACATCCCCTTTACAAGGCATGATCGCCCCTCCACCTGTCGGCATATCCTTAAGACCCCATGCCTCTCTAGTCGCTACTCTTCACCCCCAGGCCACTACAGCTCAATTTGTCACGTGGGAATTTAGGGTTCTTAATCGTAAGCAGCAAGCAAAGACACACACTTATTCAAGTGCTAGGGGAACGTCAACCCAATTGCTGCAATTCGTTACTTTTCCAATTTGTTTCTTATGAAATAAAATAGTAGATTTTGGTGGATAACAAATCTACTGACTGCACGGGAACTTATAAGGTAATAGTACATCAAATGGATACGGAAACTTTATTAAAACCAATAATTACCTACCTTTAATTCAAGGTAAACTTACAATCTATCTATATATATAACAGAGCGAAAATTTAATTAGTTACTTTTAATATATATTAATTTTAATATAACAAATATATATTCATAAAATAGAAGCTAATTCACAAACATTATATGTACTAATTATTCTACACATATATATATGCATTATAAAAGTTACATTTAATTTTAAAAGGTAAAAAATATTAAAATTTTATTATAATAATTAAAGCATAATATAAAAGAAAAAACTCACTTCTATTTATAAAAAGTGTAATTGACTTCAAATATTATTTTTACGTTATTATAACTATTTAATATAAAAGTGTACTGCACCTTTTTTTAAGTTAGGTCTTTTAAATTTTAATATAATATTTTTCAAATTTTTGTATATTACTCAAGATTATATATAACAATTAATAATTATACATATATTTTTTATAGTGATTCGTGAATTTCTGTTCTTACCTTTATAAATATCATTTGATTCTCTATTATTGAAAACTTTTATGGTTTTTAAATTATGTTATAATATTTTATCGTGTATTTATTAGTATATGATTGTTGATAGTTTTATAGTTTTAATGACATATTTGAAAATATAATTAATAATGATTCAAGTTCTTATAATTTTAATATGTATTTATAAAATTATCATATTTATTAAAATAATATGTACTAATTATTCTACATATATATGTGTTATAAGTAGGTAAACTTAATTTTCAAATTAAAAATATTAGAATTTTATTATAATAATTAAACCATAATATAAAGGTTCAAAAACTAACCTCTATTTATAAAGTGCGTAATTGACTTCAAATATTATTCTTACATTATTATAACTATTTTATATTATAAAAGTGTATTACAATTTGTTGAAGTTAGGTCTTTTAAAATTTTAATATAATAGTTTTCAATTTTATATTTCTGGAGATTATATATAACAATTAATAATATACATTTTTATAGTGATTCATGAATTTCTTTTCTTACCTTTATAAATATCATTTGATTCTCTATTATTGAAAACTTTTCTATGCTTTTATATAAGTTTAAAATATTTTATAATATTTTATAGTGTATTTATTAGTATATGATTATTGGTAGTTATACAGTCTTAATTACATATTTTAAAATATTAATCAATACTGATTAAAGTTTTATAATTTTAGGACGGTGCTAACTTAAAATATAGGTCAAAAGATAAGACCTTCTAATTTTACATCTATTAATTTATCTAAAATTAAAATTTATATTCAATTTAATACTAAATTAAGAATTATTATCAAAATAATTTGCATTCATAATAAAATAAATTTATTTTAAATTTGATTTCATTTAAAGTTTTAATTGTTTCAAAGTATAACTATTTAATATAAAATTAATACATTTCTTATTCATTATAAAACCATAAAGTATACTAAAATGTTTTAAAATATTATAAATTTAATATTTTAATAATTTAATATATCTCCTTTATAGTAATTGATGGTAGTTCTCATTTAGAACCTTTAATAAATTTAATAACTGATCAAATTGAGTCGAACCTAAGTCTGCTTGAATCTGATTCAAAATTTAATCAAACCTAACTCACATCATTCAAGTGTAATCCTAATCAAGTTTTGGGTAATTAAAAGTTTTCTTGAAGATTTAATCTCCAATTCCTAACTAATCGATATTGATCCAATAACCCATCTCCTTTATTGCCATTGTCCTTCTCCATTACGAAATCTAGAATCCAATTTCAAATATGGTTCTTATATTCATAAAATCAAAACTCAACAATTCCGATTGAAAAGATAGAGGGAAATAGGTAGCAATTATCTCTATCTCTCGATGGATTTAGTTCTGTTCATGAAATAAACACGAAGACATAGATAGAGATTCACACTTCCAATATTGAAGTTTGAAAGGAAGAAAGGAAGATTGATCCAATTAAACATAAAATAAAAATGAAGATAAAAAATAGTGATTTGTAACTTAAATATTGAAATTTGAGAGATAGAAAGGGGGATTAATCCAACTAGGGAAGAAACCGGTTGAAACTTGAGATGAGAAAATAAGAAAATAAGAGGAGAACTAGAATTAAACTTGTCTTTATATATATGCCAATTTTAGGGCATATCAAATCATAAAGTTAAATTCTAATCTAAAACTTAAATTTTAAAAAAAATGAACTAAATTTAAAATTTCATCAAATTGAATTAAAACCCTTTTTATCATTTCTAACTATTACTCTCTTTCTCAAATATCTCATTCAGATAATTTTCCATGTGTAACTAATACATTAGTTTTGATGGTCGATTTTATTTCAAAGTCTAGATATGTTTTGCTTCTCCTCTAGACTAGATTTTTTTTGGTGAGTTTGCTTTTATTCTTTGAAATATATTAATTTCTTATATTATACCTTGTCTAGTGATAATTTCTTATAATCACGATTTTTATTAAGATTGTGTCCATATTTAGGAGATGTATATATTCTCTTTCCTATGTTTTAGGGGTAAATATTTGCAATATATTTATGTTGGAGTAGTTACCTGTACGATTTGATTGCTTAAAGTTTGGTTGTAAAGGATGTATATAAGTGATTGTAGTTAATAAGAATATACAAGCTTTTTTCCACCAAAATTCTTCATGGTATCAGAGCCTATAACTTAACTCTGAGAATCCTTGGTTGCTGTTATGGTGGGCGACATGTCACAACCTGGTACCACATCGGGCACGTGACAACTGTCGCTTACCCAGGCTAAAGATACTCAAGGTACCTTTAACCTGACTATGCAAGGCTAATTGAATATCTTTTGAAAACATTTGGACAACATAACGATTGTATTTTAAAAATCCTAAAACTCAATTAAAATACATGTAAATTAGTTTTAAACACATTTCTATATTTATATTAAAACTCTACCGCAACTTCTGGACTTTTAAGTCCACTCAAGAGTAATCTCAACAATAGTACAAAAGGTTTATACATAAGGTCATTTACAAACCATAAGACAGTCAAAAGTTAATTTACAAAATAAGAAAGCATATCAACATAACCAACTTAATTAAAAAATAGTTCATGAGCCACCAATAACAAAAGTACAAACAGAGACTACCCAAGTGCAGTAATGCCCTGAAAATGTCAAAAGACCACACGATACACTCAGAGCCTCAAGTTTACCAAATTAACTTGCATGGTTGGAAAGAGGAGGGGGGTGAGTTCACTATGTACTCAATGAGCAGGAAAAACATATATCGCAAATAGAACTTGATACACACCAAGACGGTGTAAATAACCTATGAAGCAAACATACATGACATAGAAACACATAGGTCTAGCCTATGACTCAACATATACTGGTTAAGAATCACATAATCCTAATCTATTAATCACTCATCCGATGAACATAGGTTCTAGTTCCATTACATAAAAGCAAAAAAACATCACATATATAAATCAAATCTTGTCAGAAAACAAATCTCAAAATAAGCCAAAACAATCATATGTGTCGCCACTAGTTGGCCAAACTAGTGTGCACACCCACCGCTTTTCAGTGTTGACTCGACTTTGATCCATGGTGAGTCTGGACTATAGTCACAAAAGCGTCATGACCCTAGGTTTAGACCTTGTTGATGTTTAGACCCTAGGAGTAGAATCACTCACAAGTCTCATATAAAGGTGTCGATACAAGAACTCGACTTTTATGTACTAGCGTCAACGGTATGGGGTCGCTTAATCTGTTGTGCCTAGCACACGATTGGCCAATCGTTACCTCACCAATAATAAAAATCATATACAAATATTAAGTACTAAAATCAAGTAAGGCACCATGCCCTTATTTATCAGTCCAATCGATAAAATGAAACCTTACCATGACTCTAAGCCATAAGAGAACAAATACACGCAACATACATGACTCGATTATGCATATGTAGATTTCAAAGCATTATTTCATACAATAAAACTCATCTTTTGCACTCCAAATGCAAAGTTGTTCCAAAATGAAGTTTCAAAAAATAAAATATTTTCCTTTGCATTTCAAGTGCAGGTTTGTTGAAAACAATATGGTTTCTCAAAATATGTAATAAAAACGTCAGTTTCAAAATAACGTCATTTATTAAATACATATGTATACTAGCATCTATTTGAGATTCAATTCTAATATGCATTACCTAGATTCAAAATTCACATACAAATCATCATACATGTCTTAGGATGTTCTAATCTCATTTGAGAGATATAGTTTTCCTAACTCATCTCAAAAGAAGGTATACACTCCCTTGACTTCAATAATCCTTGGTACAAGCTCTTTGATCCACAGCTCCCGAGCCTTTATACATACAAATATACAACATATTTACTACTCAAACATATATCTCATATTCATACACCACCACAACCAAATTCATCCCTAATCAATAATCATAAATGTTATTCTAACATATGTCAATAGGTTAGCAGTTCACTTACTAATTCAGTTCAATGTCTCCTCAACCATTAAGCTAACCTAACTTTATGTGCAATGTTTACATCTTTTTCTTCTTGTGGTTCCTTTATGAATAAGTTTTCTTCTTTTAATCATAACTCTCTCTACAAAAATCCAAATGCTATGAGTCTTATTCCCCTCGAAACTAGACTTCCATTAGTATTAATATCCAAAAAATTACACAAACAGAATCTCCCTTTAAAATATAATCTCCATCCAAATTCAGTCATGTTTCTGGTAAGAAATCAATACTCAAACAACAATAAATCATTATCAATACATCTCCTAACAAAATCATTTCATAGAAACATTAATAAGACATCAATAATCCTTTTTCATTTTTTATACTTTCACTAATTCAGACTCTAAGGTCTCAAACATTAAGAAATAATACAAGGTTCCTACACAGGGGTCTATCATAGGCAGTATTAGGGAAACAAGAATAACTCGAATTTCAGTCACTATTTTGTCAAGCCACTTTCACAGAAGTTAAGTTAAGACCTATATATACAACTTTGATTCTTTGAGTTTCTTCAAATTTGTGCTCTAAGAATATGAAAGACAGAAAGAAATAGAAAGATGAAATTGAAACCAGAATTTCAACTTACTTTCATAACTTCTTTCTTTCTCCTCTTATCTTCCCCTTTTTCTCTCCTTCTCTTCTCATTTTCATTTTTCTCCCTCTTCTAACCTTATGGCAGACCTTCACTCTTACTTCTATTGCCTTTTCATCCATTTTCTCTAGAAAACTCAAGAAGGTCAAACTAATCTATGTGTTACCATTGCATTGGTCCATGTGTCACCATTCTATTGGTATATATTTTATGCTTCTGTTAGTCCATATGTTAATATTATATTAATCCATGTATCACTTACTTTAGGCTCCACATGTCACTCATTTTAAGCCTCCATATGCCACTACTTGTAAGGCTATATATGTCACCAATTGTAAGCCTACACATGTCACCAATTGTAAGGCTATATATGTCACCATTTGTAAAGCTACACATGTCACCATTCTATTGCTCCATATGTCACAAGTCTAAAGTGTCATTTTTCACAAACTTAAAGGGCTACTTGTTGTAATTATAATCAAGCCACTTTTCATTTATTTAACTGAGTCATTTGTCACTTATTTCTAATGTCACATGTCACCATTTTATAGGCCTAATCAACCTAAATTCCCATGAATCAATTTGTCTTGCGTTTTAACATTTTTCTTAGACTAGATGCACATATCACCTCATCAATTACTCAATTGTAAAAATAAATTCCCAATTTACCAATTATAATCCATCAATTCATGTTATTAGTAAATCAAAATACAAAACATTGGGAATGCACATTCATATCACATTCATTTTTGTTCCATACACCGAAATATGTCAATTAAGTGCATATACTATCTTGCAATATTTTCTAAATCATGATTCATATGTTTATACGAATATTATGCATATGAATGAAATGCACCTCGTAAATTCTTAAATGAAATAACTCATGTGACTCAATCTAACAGTTTAATCTCTTAACAATTTTAGGATGTAGGATATTATACGACAAGAAAGATGGTGGAACTAGAGGTGGTTCGCAGTTAAAGAATCAGATCTCTCCTTATGATTTGTATTCAAGTGACAACCCAGGAAATCTCATCACTTAAGTGTAACTAAGAGGTTTGAATTATGAATAATGGGCATGTGCGGTTCAAGGATCTCTAAGGGCAAGAAGAAAGTTTGAATTCGTTAATGGAACGATCAAACAACCCACCAAAGATGATTATGAAATGAATACTAGTGGACAACCAATTCCATGATTGTGTCATGGATTTTCAATGCAATTGAATCGAACATTCGATCAACCATAACTTACATGGATAATGCGAAAGAGTTGTGGGAAGATATCAACCAGAGGTTCTCTATCACAAATAGGCCTCGTATCTAACAACTAAAATCAAATTTGGCAAATTGCAAACACTTAGGAAGTTGTGGGATGAATTAAATGATTATGATCAAATACAAATATGCACTTACTTAGGAAGTTGTAAGTGCAAGATTTCAGGAGCGTTGGACAAGAAGAGGGAAGAGGATAATGTCCACCAATTCTTGATGGGCCCCGATGATCCATAATTTAGAACTATTTGATCTAATATTATGAGTTTTGATCCCTACCAAGCCTTAATAAGGCATATCAGATGGTGGTGCAAGAGGAAAGAGTTGGAAAAATTATTGGAGGCAAGGAGGACTGAGGTAATGTAATTAGTTTGTTGTAAAGGCTAGTTGAACGACAAAGAGGGAGAAGAAATTTCAAGCCACTTCGCAGGCTACCTGCTCGCATTGCAAATGACTTGGGCATGATTTTAACTCCTATTTCTAACTAGTCGGTTACCCAGATTGGTGGGGTGATAGACCACGAATTGAAGATCCAGGTTTCGGGATATAGTAGTTATCAATTAGCATGGGTAAGTTTGATGGGGTTGTAAGGAACACATATAGTGGCATGATGGCTAAAGGTGAATAAACATCTCTACCAGGTATGAGTCCAGAATAGTGGAGCACTCTGTTGAACATGATCAGTACACAAAAGACCAGAACTGGAGAGCGATTAAGTAGTAAGAACTTAGTTTTCCTATAGATCATCGATATAAGTACCTCACACAATATAGTAGGCACTCTTTTGCGCCTAGCAGAATTGAAAGACTTTGATCCCTTCCTTGTTGGTTTGCCTAATGGTATTGAGACTTATGTGACGAAAAAAGGAACATTCACCCTTGGGAACAAACTCACACTCAATCACGCTTTGTTTGTTCCCAAACTGAAATGCAACTTGATTTCAATTTCACAGTTATTACATGACAATGATTACATTGTCCAATTTACTAACAAATTGTGTGTAATACAGGAGCAAGTTTTGAGAAAGCTTATTGAAGCAGGTAAACAAATTGAGAGGTTTATCTTCTCTGTAGGGAGACACTAGTTCGTGCATGCAAAGTAAGTGGCATTGGCTCTTAGGTGTTATGGCATAGAAGATTGGGACATCCGTCCTCTAAAGTAGTTAGTATGCTTTATGATATGAGTAGTAAAGATGAAGTTAGTGGACTAGAGTCTTGTGATGATTGTTTTAAGGCTAAGCAAACAATAGAGATATTTATGTTGAGTGAAAATAATGCAAAGAATTGTTTTGATTTAATCGATTGTGACTTGTGGGGACCATATAGAGTACTTGCTTCTTCTGATGCTATTTATTTCCTGACTATAATAGATGATTATTCGCGTAAATTGTAATTATATTTTTTTGAATTCCTAAATTATAAATTATAGGATAACCATTTAGAATAAAGTGTAGGATGGAATTACCTATAAATTATACAAAATATTTATATAATATAAATGATATAAAATATTTTTAATATATATTTATTAAAACATATAGCTATGATAACGTCGTTATAATTATTCCTTAAAACAAGTGAATTTAATTTCAATTTTATAATTTTATTATAACAATTAATTGTAATGTAAATGTAAAAAGTTAATATCTAAGTACAATTTATTTCAGATATTTATTTTCATGTTTAAAATTTATTATAATTATTTTAATATGATTTTTAAAAATGCATATATTAAGTTTATAATATAATATTTTCAAACTTTTAATTTTTTATAAATTATGTACGGAACTCTTAATTGATGGTGTTATTGTAAATTATATACTTCAAATAATAATTATACATGTAACTTTTAGTTATTGTTGATTGTTTTACTTATAAATATTATTGCCTTTTCATGTTATATCTATTTTAAATAATAATTTTAAAATTTTATATTTGTATTACACATATTAAAAGAAATTAATATCATGTTTACTCTTAACACATTTAAACTTTTTATTTTTATTTCATATTTACACAATACATACATTATGCATACATATATTTATATAAATCTTAAAATAAATCAATCACTTTATTAATCCTAATGTATCAATTTCAAAAGAATATAAAAGTAATTGAGTTATTAAAACATATACGTATAGTATATTATATTGAAAATAGCTATTATTTATTAAAGCTAGAATACATTTTATAAATACTTTTGATATGTTTTATAAATTATTACTTTTATTAAAATTTACTATAATTATTTTTATATTATTAAGAAGTAAATTTGTAAGATCTTATTGAGTTGTACGAGCTGACTCTTCAACTCGTAAAAGTTCCAACTCAAGGCACTCATATGGTAGTTAGTGTTTTGTTAGTACTGTGCAAAAGTTATGAGGCTGTTGTTATCGACTTGTCTCTTATTCGAGCATATCTGTCTCTACTACACATACCCACTCTCATACAAGCATTTTAATAAATTAAATATATTTTAATAAAGAAAATTTATTAAAAAATTCTATCTGTCACATTCTATACTTTAGAAATTTACTAAGAAGTAAGGACTCCAACAAAAGTTAAATTAATGTATAATTAAAAATAAAATTATAAGCAGTAAAAAAGATTAAAATTAAGTTATTAATTTAATTAATTGAAGTTACATTGACACTAATATGTTAAAAATGCAAAGTTGAATTAATTAATTTGAATTTAATAATAACCTTGCATTGAAACATTTGATTATATAAATAATTAATTAATTAGAATTTAAATTCAATTGATTATGAATTTGCAGGAAAATTAAGTAAGAATTTCAATTCAATTAATTATGAATTTTAATTTTACTTAAATAATTTATTAATTACTACAAGAGAGAATTTATAAAACCAAATTCATTACCTATAACCATCTTTAATGTACATGAATGATTATCCAAATCATTTTAAAAGAAATGATAAAATTTACAAAGTTAAGATAATATCATGCCGCATGCAATGAAGCTTGGACACTGGATACAAGAGACTGGAGATTGGAGACTAAGAAGGCATCTAATTGTACTTGTTGCTAAGATCGTTAATAGTTTTGATTAAATCATCTATATATGCAAATATTATATTTAGTAATATAATATTAAAATTAAAAGAATATTTAGTAATGTAATATTAAAATTAAAAGAAAATTAAATATACCTTCATCTTCATATATTTGATCAAAATAACGTGTAATTGGTCGATTAATTTCACTAGTCATTTTTGCATTAATACCTGTGGCAGTAGGAAAATTAAAACACAATATTAGATAAGATAATACTCCCTCCGATTCATAATAAGAGACGTTTTAGAAAAATACACGCTTATTAAGAAAGCTAATGAAATTATAGATATACCATTATTAATACTCCCATAAAATTACCTCGTGACTCCGGTATTCAGCATCTTAAATTAATATGAAAGAGAAATTGCCTTGAAATTGTGATATGTATAATTAAGATGAAAGAGAAATGAAAGGTTAATTTTGGGAGAAAAATTATAAACATGCATACAAAGTCAAGAATGACACTTATTTTGAATAATTAAAATGTATCTAAAACGACACTTATTATGAATCGGAGGGAGTATAAAATAGATAAAATTAATATATTAAAAAAGAATTTACCATCAATATCTTTATTATTTAACAAACTGAGTACACATTAGGGCTTTTATAATGCGAGGATGAAGTCGAGTATGATGAGGAGTAAAACTCGACCACCGGTACTAAATGTAGACTCTGAAACAATGTTGGATGATGGAATAACTAACAAGTCTCGTGCGATGACTTGCAAGATCGGATAAGTATTTCCCCACTTCTTCCACCATTACAATATATTGAAGTGCTCACCTTCAATTTTAGGCACACAATCTTCAGAAAAATATTTATGTAACTTCATCATACTATAAGAAGTCTCTGCCCTTTTCTCCTTTAAAAAGTGTGAAAGAGAATCCATCAATAATGGGTTAGAAGATGAGGCTGAACTTGAAACTGAACTCAAAGTTGAACTTGAAATTGAACTCAGAGTTGAACTGCCTGCACTACTAAGATCTCGATTGTGAGTTTGTTGCATTCTGAGTTGATAATAATTAAACAATTGATACCATAATTGTTTCATGGTATGTACACACTCTTGAGCTTCACTACTGTATAATGCATCATAAATATACTCAACCATGTTCATCTCATATCTCGAGTCCAACACATATAACACTGCAACAATATCTCCAACGTTAGGCCAATTATAAGAATTCAACTTCTCCATCATCCGCTCCTCCATAGTCTGAATAACTTTATTGGATTCAAACATCTACATTGATAAAACATGCTTTATGTTGGACATAGTGCTAAAGACACTGTATAAAGTTTGATATTTTGTTTTTAAGAACAATTTAATCACATTATACAATAATTCCAACTTCATACAAAGTTCTCTTGCCAAGTCCCATTGATCTTCTGTTGGCACATAGGTATACTGAGAATCTCTTTTGGCAAGTCTAATAAACACCTCAGCATATGAGATTGTCGACTCCAACTTCTTAAAGGTTGATTTCCTTCTAGTTGGACAATCCAAACCAATCGGAATGTATAAAATTTGTGCAACATCTTCAAAGTTTCAACTCTTTTGGAGTTGCACTCCAATATATAACACTATTCCGAATACAATTTATTGATTCCTTTATCGTCTTCAACCTATCCTTCACAATCAAGTTAAGAATATGCTCAAAAAATGTATGTGAAATAACTTACCTCCAACCAATAAACTCCCAATGTAACATCCCGTTCCTATACTAAGGGTTAGAACCCTAAAATTTGGTACATGTGAGATCAAAGAGAGATTGAGAAAAATACAATTCATGCTCATGCATAATATAGCATACACACATGTGAATTTGATTATTGCATACACAAAAAAATTGTTCATGCACTCAATTGACATTTTTTGGGTATAAATGGTTATTTTAACGTGAATATGATGCGAATTATGGTTTTTTGTCTTAAAAATTGAGTGGGAATGGATAAGTAGTGAATTAGAATTTTTGGTGAAAATTTGGGAATTTTCTAGAATTTAAGGATATTTTGGATTAGGAAAAAATGCCAAGTTGTAGAACAATTGGTGAATAGTCATCAAAATAAATGTCAAATGATAGTGGAAATTTTAATATGTGACATTGAGATTTAATGACTTATGTCATGGAAAATTAGGAGACAATTGGATTAAAAATTGCAGACAAATTGGACTAGGATTTAAAGTGGACCAAATGGAGTCATGAGGAAGTGACATGTGTCACTTGCCACACCACTTCATGAAGACGTTGTTATAAAGTGAAAGACCATATTTTGGTCTTTCACTTGCCAAAAACGACACCCACCCTCATTTTTTCTCAACTTCTTCATTTTTTCATCTTCTCCATTCTCTCCATCTACGAAACTTGCTCTCACCTCACTATGTTTGATTTTATTCAACTCTTTCACCTTGCTTCTTCAAGATTTACTATCTTCTCCATCTTCTTGCTAATATACCCAACCCATTTCACCTTGAAAGTTGAATTTCGTGCATGGTGGAGGAGCTAGGGTTTCATGGTGGTTTGAAGGAGCTTTGGAGCTAAACATGTAAGTTAAACCTTGTTCTTGGGTTGTCTTAATAGAAGCATAATTGATGATAGTTAGAGGTTAATCTCATGAAATGGTGTTTTGAATATATGGGTGTCATGAATGGTGAGGAATGTGTAAATTTCTTGCTTATATATGCTTGATGAGTAATGATTTATAGGGATGTTTTAGAGGTTGAATGATCATGATAAGGAGTTTTGTATATGCTAGAATATTGGTGAAGAAATGAGCATATATCTATGTATATATTGAAGTTTTGTTTCATGTAAATGCTAAATAATGGGTTAGGAGTTGCTTATGGATGACTGGAGTCGTATATGATGAGTAAGAAACTATGAGTTATACTACACATGTTTTTAAGGTGAATTGGTTGTGAAAGGGATTTTCAATAGAATTGAAAGTTGTTGAATAGGTGCATGAACATGTCCTGTTTTTGGTTAATGATTAAATATAGATCATGATTTGTTTGTGATTGATATATTGAGTTGAATTGGGTAGAGAATGATGAGGAATGAAATGGAAGAGATAATCTAGGTATAAGATGAATTTGATGTAAAATGTTGGAAGTTTTGAAATCTGGAAAATGTTAGCAGAAACATTTCCACCGATATGCTTCTGTGTTATAGCCATAACTTATTATTTATATGTCCAAATGAGGTGATTTTTGATTTGGATTAAATTAGAGACATATGGATACATTTTGTATGAAGACATCAAATTCAAATTCCATCGTTAAGAGTTTCTAAGTTTGACTTGGAGTTGAGTATTGAGTGCAGAAAGTTGATGATGAATGTGTATATATATGCATGTTTTAATATCAGTGTTTATGATCAATCATGGGCTATAATTTAGTTATGTATTATATTGAGTTGAAATAGATTGTGAGTTTGTTGCATTCTGAGTTGATAATAATTAAACAATTGATACCATAATTGTTTCATGGTATGTACACACTCTTGAGCTTCACTACTGTATAATGCATCATAAATATACTCAACCATGTTCATCTTATATCTCGAGTCCAACACATATAACACTGCAACAATATCTCCAACGTTAGGCCAATTATAAGAATTCAACTTCTCCATCATCCGCTCCTCCATAGTCTGAATAACTTTATTGGATTCAAACATCTACATTGATAAAACATGCTTTATGTTGGACATAGTGCTAAAGACACTGTATAAAGTTTGATATTTTGTTCTTAAGAACAATTTAATCACATTATACAATAATTCCAACTTCATACAAAGTTCTCTTGCCAAGTCCCATTGATCTTCTGTTGGCACGTAGGTATACTGAGAATCTCTTTTGGCAAGTCTAATAAACACCTCAGCATATGAGATTGTCGACTCCAACTTCTTAAAGGTTGATTTCCTTCTAGTTGGACAATCCAAAACCAATCGGAATGTATAAAATTTGTGCAACATCTTCAAAAGTTTCAACTCTTTTAGGAGTTGCACTCCAATATATAACACTATTCCGAATACAATTTATTGATTCCTTTATCGTCTTCAACCTATCCTTCACAATCAAGTTAAGAATATGCTCAAAAAATGTATGTGAAATAACTTACCTCCAACCAATAAACTCCCAATGTAACATCCCGTTCCTATACTAAGGGTTAGAACCCTAAAATTTGGTACATGTGAGATCAAAGAGAGATTGAGAAAAATGCAATTCATGCTCATGCATAATATAGCATACACACATGTGAATTTGATTATTGCATACACAAAAAAAATTGTTCATGCACTCAATTGACATTTTTTGGGTATAAATGGTTATTTTAACGTGAATATGATGCGAATTATGGTTTTTTGTCTTAAAAATTGAGTGGGAATGGATAAGTAGTGAATTAGAATTTTTGGTGAAAATTTGAGAATTTTCTGGAATTTAAGGATATTTTGGATTAGGAAAAAATGCCAAGTTGTAGAAAAATTGGTGAATAGTCATCAAAATAAATGTCAAATGATAGTGGAAATTTTAATATGTGACATTGAGATTTAATGACTTATGTCATGGAAAATTAGGAGAAAATTGGATTAAAAATTGCAGACAAATTGGACTAGGATTTAAAGTGGACCAAATGGAGTCATGAGGAAGTGACATGTGTCACTTGCCACACCACTTCATGAAGACGTTGTTATAAAGTGAAAGACCATATTTTGGTCTTTCACTTGCCAAAAACGACACCCACCCTCATTTTTTCTCAACTTCTTCATTTTTTCATCTTCTCCATTCTCTCCATCTACGAAACTTGCTCTCACCTCACTATGTTTGATTTTTATTCAACTCTTTCACCTTGCTTCTTCAAGATTTACTATCTTCTCCATCTTCTTGCTAATATACCTAACCCATTTCACCTTGAAAGTTGAATTTCGTGCATGGTGGAGGAGCTAGGGTTTCATGGTGGTTTGAAGGAGCTTTGGAGCTAAACATGTAAGTTAAACCTTGTTCTTGGGTTGTCTTAATAGAAGCATAATTGATGATAGTTAGAGGTTAATCTCATGAAATGGTGTTTTGAATATATGGGTGTCATGAATGGTGAGGAATGTGTAAATTTCTTGCTTATATATGCTTGATGAGTAATGATTTATAGGGATGTTTTAGAGGTTGAATGATCATGATAAGGAGTTTTGTATATGCTAGAATATTGGTGAAGAAATGAGCATATATCTATGTATATATTAAAGTTTTGTTTCATGTAAATGCTAAATAATGGGTTAGGAGTTGCTTATGGATGACTGGAGTCGTATATGATGAGTAAGAAACTATGAGTTATACTACACATGTTTTTAAGGTGAATTGGTTGTGAAAGGGATTTTTCAATGGGAATTGAAAGTTGTTGAATAGGTGCATGAACATGTCCTGTTTTTGGTTAATGATCAAATATAGATCATGATTTGTTTGTGATTGATATATTGAGTTGAATTGGGTAGAGAATGATGAGGAATGAAATGGAAGAGATAATCTAGGTATAAGATGAATTTGATGTAAAATGTTGGAAGTTTTGAAATCTGGAAAATGTTAGCAGAAACATTTCCACCGATATGCTTCTGTGTTATAGCCATAACTTATTATTTATATGTCCAAATGAGGTGATTTTTGATTTGGATTAAATTAGAGACATATGGATACATTTTGTATGAAGACATCAAATTCAAATTCCATCGTTAAGAGTTTCTAAGTTTGACTTGGAGTTGAGTATTGAGTGCAGAAAGTTGATGATGAATGTGTATATATATGCATGTTTTAATATCAGTGTTTATGATCAATCATGGGCTATAATTTAGTTATGTATTATATGGAGTTGAAATAGAGTTAGAATAATGGAAAAATCTTGATCATTGAACTATAAATGATAGACTAAACATGAGAATTGAATGTTGTAAATAAAGAGTTAGAAATATGGAAATCATAGAAAGCGATTAAACATAATTTGGTACAAGAGGAATAATTTTTTTATGTAGACCTGGGATTGAGATGATTTAGGTATGGTTTTAAAGAGACATTCGAGAGCTACAACTTCTATGAAGACCACAAAAAAATATTTGGAAGTCTAAAGGGTCAAATTTTCAAAGTTTTGTAAGTGACCCTGAAAGGTCCGTTTAACGGACATTCACGGGTCAAGTGGCCCTAATTAAGGCTTAAATGGATCTTAAAGTGAACCTAGAATGATCCTTGGTTTATAGGACTAATGTATGATATGTTTGAAGTGAAAATGAAGGTTAAAACTTAGTAAACGAATGGATTAAATCAAAGTATCAAATGCATGAGTATAATGGGAATAAAGATGTTTATATGATTATAGTTATGTTCAAGGAGGTTGAGGAATATGTATTAATGATTAATTGTGGATGAGAATGGGAAATTATGAGATAATTTAAGGTTAGAAAAGAGACGACGAGAAATTGAGTTATGATATAGGGTGACCAAGTATGCTTGAGGTATAATCTTATGAATAAGCTAGACACCTAAAAAAGGGTAAAAAATTGGATGGAAAATTTAGAATGGTCATGTGCAAATGAAGTGTAAGTCTAAGTTCAAGTAGACAATATGAATCATGAATTAAGAATGAGCATAAGATGTGAATTTAGAAAATATACCCGAGAATTGTCATTGAGCATGCATATGCATTACACATATACATGTTAAAATTGAATGTTTATGTGATTGTGCAATTAATAATGTGTGTGCAAAATGTGTTTTACATATTGATGATACAGGATAGAACGTCCACAGCCAGACGTTTTTGGATCGTGGAAGCTAATTCTAATCTGGAGCGTATTGTGAGTAGACCTAGATGTCTTATTTCATTCTTTATTTTGTGTGAATTTTGATATTGATTAACTAATGAATGACTATATGAACGAGATTGATTGTGTTGGATTCCGGAAAGAAGGTCTGATGATTGATGAGATATTAAAGTGCTGCTTGCATGTGAATAAGAAGAACTAAATGTACTTAATTTGATTGTTAAATGTGTTTTGAATGTGCATTGGCATGTAAGTGGAAGTGTGATTCTCAACTTAATGTTGAGTGCCGGACTAAGGTCTGAGGATATGGGAATGGGAATGAATAGGAACATACAAATGTGATTGATGCATTCCATTACATGAATGCATGAAATATAATGACAGTTGTGACTAGAGTAGCCAATGATTAGAGCTTAAAGCTCAATGAGTTAAAATGAGCCTTGAGCTCAAAAGTGATTTAGAGCCTCAGGCTCAACGTTTAATAAGCCCTGTATTCCCCAAGCGGATAAGGGACAGTTATCAATGAGCCCTATATGGGACAGTTAAGGCACTCGGTCATAACATCAATTATAATTAGAAAGTGAGTCTCATGTGCACTGCATATGTATAATATGAATGATTAAAGTGTATTAAGTGTGTGTGATATGAAATGATATGAGTGTGAATTATGTGTTATATGACTGGGTGAGCCATCGATGATGGTCACTCATTGAGTTCGCAAAACTCACCCAACATTTGCAATTATTTTCAGGATCAGAAGAATACCTCGTTAAATAAACGGGAGTATCCCTACAGCATGCAAGTAAAGGATAGAGGTTGGAATCAGTTTGCATTTGCACTTGTGTTTTCTTATTTTTGTATCGATTTGGGTCTTCTGCAATTAATGTAACATGTATATTGAAGATTTCGATTTGGAATAACTTTCCAAAGTGGAATGGTTTGTAATTGATTATAAAGTGTACTAATATTATGATTACAAGTGTTTTGTCTCAGAAATGGGCCCGAGTGTAAAGTGAAATTTTGATGATTTATGTAATGGTTGAAATGTTGTTAATGCAAATATTTATGAAATAAAGTGTGGCCAATTTTACAATTGATTTCCGCATACATGTACAATGCTTTGTTTTGAAAAAAAAATTGTGCTGAATGTTTAGTGGTTGACTTTTCTAGCATGCCACCTTCACGAGGCACGGACTCGGATATCACCCATGATGTCGGGTTTGGGTCATGTGGGAGTGGGATGCTACATATGTGGTATCAGAGCCTAGAATTACTATCTTATATGGGTTTTTTCTGAAATATGTGTCAAAATACATGCATTTTTTTTTCATGTCATAGCAGACAGTAGCAACTGATCCCTAGTCTGAGTTGCATTTTCATGAGTCAAATGCATGAGCATTTATTAAGAGCCTGATCGGATAGAAATAGTGAGAAAAATGATGATATGTTAGAATGTTAAAAAATTGAAGTTGTGGATATCTTGAAATAAGAAAAAGAGTATGGTTCAATATGACAAATAAAGATTTAACGTATTTGTATTGGTGGATGTATTATGGAATATGACATCAATGTTATATTGGGGTAATATATCTTTGAATGTGGGATAGATATGAATAAGTTGTTGTGGATTGATAGAGGAAAAATAGAGATATGGTAGAAAAGGCAAGATTTAAAGTGTATAAACAAGGTTGGATGAAAACAAAATATTCTATGATCTAGAGAGGTTGAAATTGGGCTTGGAATGGTTGTTTGATCATCGTGACAAGAGTTTATAACTTAGTGTAAGAATATGTTAGTGGGATCGAAAACGAAATTTCAAGATGATTATGCATCTATGATTTCGAATTGATTGTGAACATACGTAGGGATGACGACATAATGGAAATTGGAAGGTGAGACGATGATAACGGTAGATGAAAAAGTTGTCAAGGTTAAGTCGATTTGCCTGTGTGAGTGTACATCTGATAATGGGATCACTATGACAAGTGAAAATATTGAACATATGTGTATTATATGTGTGGAGATGATATAGGAAGCAATCGGTCACTTATTAAATAATTGCTAATCATAGTTCTTATAGTTCAAAGTCCAAGATGAGTTAGAGTAAGACATGAAACTGCTTGTAGTGGTCAATTAGGAATGAATTGAGATTGTTAATGATGTTACCATATATATTGAATTTGAGGAAAAAGAAGCAGGGCACGATCGTGGCATAATCCCCATGATCGAGGACAGGTGCAAAAGTGAAAGTGTTTTTCTAGAATCAAATGATATCAAGGTATCTTTAGCATAAGCAGCTAATTGGTGAGTTGTCCTAAATACATCTCTTGATAAGATGTAATGATTTGGATGGTATATAGCAAGGTACTAGAGTAAATAATTTGTTTACTGTTTCAATGAGCCTTATTGGAAAGGATGTTTTGATCAATTGAGTTATGGCATAAATTGATCTTAATGAGATATTATGAATAGCTGAAATTGATCTTCTTCAGGTATTTAGAATGGCTGAAAAATAATGGTGAAGACAATTGATTGATAAGAATTTCATGAGCAATATCGATAAAAGTAGCAAGAAATCTTCTTTCAAAAAAAATCTTCCTAAATTAGGTTAAGTTGATAAGATGATTTAATTTAAGAATGATCAATCAAGGAACAAATAACAAAAGAATATGTAATGAATCAAGAGTGAATATTGGAGTCACACCCCTAACGGAGACTCAAGCATAAGAGGTAGAATATGCTGTTAAGAGTATATCCATTTTGTCTAATGTAAAGTATCCAACTATGTGATTGGATTATTGAATTGGAGATGAAATTATTACTAATGTGAGGAGCACTTAGGTCTCCATTATATTCTGTGCACATATGTACATGAGATAAAAATTAGATATAAGGAATATATTATCAACCCAGGAAGTAAAGATTTCAAATAAATTGAAATATATAGAGAAACTAGTACGACTGAATAGGCATTTGAATAAGTCAATGTGAAATCAGAGTAAATTGAATGAATGGAGAAAATTATTTGAGAAAAGAATTCAATTAGGAAACTAAAAATGACTTGAGATAATATTACTTTAATTGAGGAATTAGTCACTTAAGGAATTACGAGAATCAATTATAGATGAAAGGCAATTTGGGTGATATATGTTGGAGTTAACAATGCCCTGACAGTACTATAGTATTGAAGATTAAAATGATCTAAGCAAAATTGTATCAATTAGTGACTATGATCATAGATGACATATGGAATGTGTTCGATAAGTGGAGAAGAATATTTTTGAATACTTGCGAAAATCTTACATTTCATGAAGGTAGAAACAATTATTTGCTAAGATCAATAAGAGTGAATCTTAGCCCGATTGAATAAATTCTTGGGCTGTATAGTATCTGAACATAGCATATTGAGAGACTCAAAGAAAATAAAGGTAATGATGGAGAGAGAAACTCTAAGATATATATGAGAGATCTGAAATTTTCTAGAATTGGCTAGAAATTGGACACTACCAGAAGTTATTAACGATTTTTTTAATTAATCTTAGCTAAAAAAAAAGTGTAAATCATATAACTGATGAATGTAAAGAGAATTTTTAGGAAATATAACACCAATGATAATAATATTATTTGGAATTGGAGATTATATAGTACATAATGAAGTTTCACATCAGAGATTAGGATGACATCCAATACAGCATAATAAAGTGATTTTGTATGCATAGAGAAAATTAAAGTCCCATGAGTTGATTTTGATACGTGATTTAGAATTTGCTATAATGGTGATTGCTTTGAGAGCTTAGAGACATTATGTGTACAATGAAACGTTTTGGATCTATATAAATATACAGATCATTAAAGTTTGAGGTAATTATAGAGTTTGAAAGAACTAAATGTAAGGCTGAGACAATGAATAGGATTACTTGAAGATTTGGATTGTGTAAATGGGTATTTCCTGGTAAAGTTAGTGTTGTATCTGATATATTGAACAGAAAATTCAATAACGGTGTAGCACAAATTCAGATATTGAGGTTACAAAACCTAGTTCAATAAAGGAGCATAGAATGTGGAGTTGAATTTTTGGGCAAATAAAAATATTATTAGCTATTGGATTTAAGACCAGTTCACATGAAAAGGATTTGCATGGACCAAATTGAGGATTTATAAATTATGAATCTTACTGCGAAACTGAAAATGAATCCGGATTTGGAAAGTTGAATAAGAAAAGTGTTACTGTGCGATTGAAATAAGAAGGATGAGTACCTAAATAAAAATGATTGAGCAAAGAGACTACTAGAGAAAGTTAGTACAACCTAAGTTTTACATCCTAATAGGAACATGCTGAAATAACAGATAATGGCTAAGGATGTAAAAGCAAGCGACTGAATGATTGAATTACTAACAGTCTTACATGTGGGAGATATGCTTAGAGCTAATAATTTGGAGTTCAAAATTAAATATAATTCGGAGGGTACCATTGAACAACATAAAGTAAGGTTGGTAACTCATGGGAACAAACAAGTCAAAGGAATCAACTATAACGAGGCTTTTGTTCCCACAAAAAAGATGGTGATTGTTCGGACCTTCCTCAATGTTGCAACAACATTATATGACTTGAAATAGGCTCTCAAGTGCTAGTTTGCTAAATTGTCTGAAGCTCTAAGAGCACATAGTTTTCAACAATCATATTCAAACTATTCACTTCTCACATTTAGAGTCCATGGAGTAGAACTAAATGTCTTGGTTTATATTGATGATATTGTCATTTCTGGAAGCAATGGGAGTGTTATATAGGAATTCAAGGATTATCTCAGTTTCTTTCACATAAAGATCTTAGGAAAATGAAATATTTTTTGGGCATTGAGAGGGCTCGAAATCCCATTGGTATTTTTCTTAAATTGAAATATTTTTAGGCATTGAGGTAGGCTTTGGATCACATATTTAATTGTGGGTTACTTGGTGCGAAACCAATTGCTATTCCCATTGAACAAAATCATTAGTTGGCACTTGTTGATGGAGCATCATTGAAAGACCTAACTAGGTATCGACGACTTGTGGGGCATCTCATTTATTTGACTATTACTTATCCCGAATTTTCTTATTGTGTTCACATCTTGACACAATTCATGTAAAATCTGAAACTTGAGCATTAGGATGTGATTTTGCATGTCGTTCAGTACTTGAAAGATAATCTAGGTTAGGGGATTTTGTTATGTGCCGATTGCGATTTGCATTTTCATGGCTATTGTGATACAAATTGGGCTAGTTTTTCCCTCACTATATCATTTTTGACATCTTATTTTATGATGTTGGGAGATTCTTTTATCTCATAGAAGAATAAAAAGCAATCTACTGTCTCTCATTCTTCTGCTAAAGCCAAGTATTGCTCTATGGTCAATACTACTTGTGTAAAATGGTTAAAAGGGTTGTTGTCTTCTTTTGGAGTTGCTCATTCTTGTCCAATGAGGTTATATTGTGACAGTCAGTCGGCCCTTCACATTGCCAATAACCCAGTTTTCTATGAATGCACAAAACATATTGAGGCTAATTGTCACTTTGTGTGAGATAAGATCAACAAGGGCAATATCAAAACTATATATGTCCACACTTCCTTGCAACTTGCTGATATTCTTACGAAGGCACTAGGTAAACTATAATTTGATAGTCTACTTTCCAAGTTAGGCGTTCACCATCTTCACGCTCCAACTTAAGGGGGGCATTAGTATTGTGTCTATATTTAGGAGTTTTGTATATTCTCTTTCCTATCTTTTAGGGGTAAATGTTTGCTATTTTTTTTTTGGGTAGTTTCCTTTATTTTAGGATTTGATTGCATAAATTCTGGTTGTAAAGGATGTATTTAAGTGATTAGAGTTAATAAGAATACAGAAGCTTTTATGTACCAAAATTCTTCAATTTTACTTCTCGATTATCTTTTTCATTGGCTCCTAGTTTTTATCAATCTTATTCAGGGATACCTTCATCTTATCAATAATGAAGTTATTTTATTCGTATTATATTATCCACAAATAGGTAGCCATCTCAATCATAAGGATAAATACTTCATTATTCGTCCTAGGTAGTGATCTCAATCACAGGGGCAAATACTTCATTCTCTAGACAATTAATATAAAGGAATTATATTTTAAATTAAAATATTATATACTTATATTAATAAAATAATAATAATACATTATATAATTAGTTATATCTATTTTAATAATATATAAAATATTTGTACGAAATTCATTTAAAAGAACTGATGTTCTGAGTTACAGTTTTATTACTAAATTATACATAACTTCCATCGAGTAATAGACAATTTGAAGAAACATTGTTAAAGCAAATATTACCGCATTGTGCAAAGGCCATGTTTAGGAAGAGGAAGAGAGAAAATGGTTTTGCAAAGTACTCTATTATGCCACAAAATAGTGAAATCATTGCTTGCGGCTAATGGAACCATGTATATTAATGAGTACAAGCTAGTTCCGGTAAAATATTCCGTGGCACATAGTACTCCATGGAACTCTAAGTATTTGAAACCACATCCTTGACACAATGTCAGTGGGCAAATAGGATCAAGTTTTGCCCGAATTACGCTCACTTCAACTTTGGTTTCAAGACCTCCATCAAAACCAGTAGAGGAAAGATTGACTTGACATCGAAGAGTTATAATCAAGGATTTAAAACCGGACCGGACCGGACCGTCCGGTCCGACCGAAAAAGGTTAAACCGGCTGGTTTTTATACAGAGAGGTTAGTAGGTGAAACCGAACTGGACCAATGACCGGTTCAGACCTTGTCCGGTCGGACTGGACGGTCTGAACCAGTTTTTAAAACATTGGCTATAATTACCACGAGGCCTTATTGACGACATCAACATTAATCATTTAGTTACTAACATGGTGCTAATAATTCAGTATATACGAACAAGTTTGCACTTGTAACACTCCTCAAAGTCTAGCAACAATTAAATTGACGTAGTTATGCGCAATTCCAAAAGAAGTTTGGTCTCTATTTAACACTAACACATGCGCCTCAGTCTTTCCTTAAAGTAGTTGCATGATTGTATGAATTTAAAAGGACATTTTCGAATTGTTTCATAAGAAAGTCAATTTTGTTTGAATTGATTTTAAACAAGCGTTGAGAAATCACCAGAACAATCATTGAAAATTGCCCTTTTTGGCGACTGAAAGGAGCAATATGAAGAGGCACCCAGGTGCCATTGGGACCAAAGAAATAAAAATCATACCGTACCGGTCGATATCGGCCGGTACATACCGTACCGGCCGGGAACCGGTACTGGTACTGGTAAAGAAATACCAGTCATAAATTTCAGTGGGTACCGGCCGTTTTTGGTCGATACTGGCCGATATCAAGGATTCTAGTATTTTCCAGATCATTTGCAAAAATTTGAATTCTCCAGGGACCAATTTGCAAAAAATAAAAATTAAACCTAAAAAATCTACCCCCTCGACCTTCTGGACTCTTCTTCCGTTTCTCCTTCTTCTCCACGCATGCACGCCGCTGCTCCTCCCTTTTCCGATCTCATCTCGCCGTCTCCTCACCGTCCCCTCCTCGCCGTCGACATCTTCTCCGGTCCTCCTCCTTCGAGTCTTCGACCAGTGGTTTGCTCTCCCTTCGAGTCTTCGATGATTCGACTTCCCTCACCTCAGCCCGCTCCTCCTCGTCGCCGGCTTCAGCCTTCACCTTCGTCCTCCTCGATTCTTCGACGCACCACACGACGACACAACCACCTTAGCTCAACCAAAGCACATGACCCGACGTCAACCTGGATTGACACCGAAGACTCGATTGTTTTTGGGATGTATGTTTTTTATTTTTGTTTCATTTTTCATGCATTTTGAAAATGATTGCTTCTATTATTGTGTTGGTTGTTGGATTATGGTGGATTTGGGGTTAAAAATTGGTGTTATTGTGTTAGATTTGGTGAAAATTTTGGAAGTGGATTTTGATTGACAATTAGAAATCTGAATAGATTTGGGGAAAATTTTGGAAGTGGATTTCGGTACGATTTTCATTTCTTTGGATTTGGATGTTGTTGATTTCGGTTCATTGTTTTTTGTGATTTGTGAGTTATGAAATTCAACCAAAATTGGAAGTTTGGAATTGGATTTTGGAATTTTGCATTTTGGAATTGGAACTTGGAAGTGGATTGGAAATTAAAATTGGAATTGGAATTGGATTTTGGAATTGGATTGGAAATTAAATTTGGAATTGAAATTGGAATTGGAATTGGAATTGGATTTTTGAATTGGATTGGAAATTAAATTTGGAATTGGAATTGGAATTAGATTGAAAATTAATTTTGGAATTGGAATTGGATTGGAAATTAATTTTGGAATTGGATTTGGATTTGGATTTGCATTTTGGAATTGGAACTTGGAAATGAATTGGAAATTAAATTTGAAATGTTGATTTATTGATTATTGAATGGTGGAAATTGGCTTGTAATTTATTATGGTATTAATATTGAATTGTTGAATTATTGATGAATGAGATTGAATTTGTGTTTGAGCAATTGAATTTGAGATTGAGTTTGATAATTTGAAATGTTTAATTGTACATGTATTTTTTAATGATAATTTGGTGCTTATGGTTAACCTTATGTTTTAAATTTAAACTTTAAAGTTAAATTGTTGATGTTGATTAATTGGTTGTTAAAACTTAAAATTGAAAGTTGATAATCAAAATCAAATCAACATTTAAATCTAATTGTAAAATTGATAATCAAATGTGAAATTAATAATTAAATGTAAAATTGTAAAATTGATAATCAAAATTAGTAAAATTGAAAAGCTTAACATTAATTGACACATTCTTAATATTTGTTAAATGGTAATTTATTTTTAATATTTGGGTATTGAATTTTGGTAAATAATTAGTTAAGTATAAAATTATGGAATTAGAAATTAATAATAATTTGATTGTGGTTAATGATAGTATTTGTTTATTTGAGTATTAGTTTTAGGTAGGTAAATAATTAATTGACTATAAAAGTTAAAAGATGTTGAACTTTAACGGAATGGCAATATATATGTGTAGGGAGTTAATTAATATTTAAAATTGGTAATGTTATCAAATTGTAATTTGTGAATATGTTGTTAGAATTGGAAATTGTTATAAGCGGAATGGAATGAAAATGGAATTATGATTGTTTTGTAATTGTTAGGATTGGAAATTGTTGTAAATGAAATAGAATGGAAATGAAATTATGATTGTTTTGTAATTGTTAAGATTGGAAATTGTTGAAAATGGATTGGAAATGAAATGGAATATTTTGTAATTGTTAGAATTGGAAATTGTTGTAAATGAAATGAATGGATATGGAATTATGATTGTTTTGTAATTGTTAGGATTGGAAATTGTTGGAAATGGAATGGAATTATGTATGTTTTTGTAATTGTTAGGATTGAAAATTGTTGTAAATGGAATGAATGGAAATGGAATTATGATTATTTTGTAATTGTTAGGATTAGAAATTGTTGTAAATGGAATGAAATGGAAATGAAATTATGATTGTTTTGTAATTGTTAGGATTGGAAATGGAATGGAATTATGAATGTTTTGTAATTGTTAGAATTGGAAATTGTTGGAAATGGAATGGAATAATGAATGTTTTGTAATTGTTAGGATTGGAAATTGTTGTAAATGGAATAAATGGAAATGGAATTATGATTGTTTTGTAATTGTTAGGATTGGAAATTGTTGTAAATGGAAATGAAATTAGGATTGTTTTGTAATTGTTAGGATTGGAAATGGAATAGAATTATGAATGTTTTGTAATTGTTAGGATTTGAAATTGTTGGAAATGGAATGAATGGAAATGGAATTATGATTGTTTTTAATTGTTAGGATTGGAAATTGTTGTAAATGGAATGAAATGGAAATGAAATTATGATTATTTTGTAATTGTTAGGATTGGAAATTGTTGAAAATGGAATGGAATAATGAAAGTTTTGTAATTGTTAGGATTAGAAATTGTTGTAAATGGAATGAATGGAAATGGAATTATGATTTTTTTTTGTAATTGTTAGGATTGGAAATTGTTGGAAATGAAATGAATGGAAATGGAATTATGATTTTTTGTAATTGTTAGGATTGGAAATTGTTGTAAATGGAATGAATGAAAATGGAATTATGATTGTTTTGTAATTGTTAGGATTGGAAATTGTTGTAAATGGAATGAATGGAAATGGAATTATGATTGTTTTGTAATTGTTAGGATTGAAAATTGTTGGAAATGGAATGATTGGAAATGGAATTATGATTGTTTTGTAATTGTTAGGATTGGAAATTGTTGTAAATGGAATGAATGGAAATGGAATTATGATTGTTTTGTAATTGTTAGGATTGAAAATTGTTGGAAATAGAATGAATGGAAATGAAATTATGATTGTTTTGTAATTGTTAGGATTGGAAATTGTTGTAAATGGAATGAATAAAAATGGAATTATGATTGTTTTGTAATTGCTAAGATTGGAAATTGTTGTAAATGGAATGAATGGAAATGGAATTATGATTATTTTGTAATTGTTAGGATTGGAAATTGTTATAAATGGAATGGAATGGAAATGAAATTATGATTGTTTTGTAATTGTTAGGATTGGAAATTGTTGTAAATGGAATGAATGGAAATGGAATTATGATTGTTTTGTAATTGTTAGGATTGAAAATTGTTGGAGTATGTTTTGTGATTATTACAGAATGAGTTATATTATATAAGATGGATATGCATGTTGTCATTATGTACTGAAATTATGTGTTATTTGTTTTTGTGTATAGATAAATGGAAGGAAGCTCAAATACTCCTGATCAACTTAGTTCAAGAAGATATAGTGATCCAGCTTGAGCTCACTCTGGTGCGGTTCCCAGTCAAAATAATCATACCATATGCTTGTTTTGTAACAAGCATTTGAAAGGTGGAGGAATCACCTGATTGAAAAGGCATTTAGATGGGGTTAAAGGAGATGTAGAAGCGTGTAAAAAAGTAAGTTATGATGTGAAGTGGCAGGTGAAAACATTGCTTGATGAACATCAATTTGAGAAAGATAGAAGGGAAAGACTGAATTTTGAAATTGGTAATGGAAGTTCATTTTCTGGTTTCCATAACAATTATGGAAATTTTGAAGGTGGAAGTGGTAATGGTAGTGGTACTGGTAGTGCTCCATCTTAGCCTCAGGATTTTGAAGAATCTGATGTGAGGAAGAGAAGAAGGCAGGTGTCTGGTTTCTTTGCACCACGAACAACTCCTGGAGCCTAACCTTCAATTCGTAGTGCAATGCAGACAAGAGATGCGGCTCACAATGTGGATATGGCAGTAGCTAGATGGTGGTATGATACAGGTTCGTCATTTAATGCTTCTCAATCATATTATTATTAACCTATGATAGATGCCATAGCCTTTTATGGTTCAGGATACAAAGGGCCATCGATTGATGACTTAAGAGGTAAACTTTTGAGTTGTGCTGTTTCTGAAATGAGAACTTATTTGGTTGAAAGAAGAGTGAGTTGGGGTATTAATGAATGCTCAATTATGCGTTATGGTTGGACGAATAGGAGACAAGAGCCTATTATAAATTTTTTGGTTTATTCTTCAAATGACTCTATATTTTTAAAATCTATTGATGCATCTGGCCTGATTAGAAATGTTGATACTTTGTTTGGGATATTTGATGAAGTTGTGAATGAAGTAGGGGTGGAAAACATTGTTCAGTTTATTACTGACAATAATTTCGCTTATAAAGCAGTAGGGAAAAGGTTGCATAGTACCTATAATTCATTTTTTTGGACTCCTTGTGTTGCACATTAATGCTAGAGAATATAGGAGATCCTATGTATTTTCCTATTGTTGATGAGACCATGCAGAAGGCAAAAAGGTGACAAAATTTATTTATAATCATGCATGGGTTTTGAATTTGATGAGAAGGAAATTTACCAATGGTAGGAATTTGTGTCGCCCTGTTGTAACAAGATTTGCAACAATTTTTTTATCACTTCAATCTTTTGTTTTGTTGAAGAAGGAGTTGAGGTAAATGTTTACAAATGATAAGTGTGTTACATCTCAGCATGCTAGGTCTAATGCTGGAATGGAGGTTTGTAGTATCATACTGGAAGATAGGGAATTTTGGTCGCAATGTCAATTCGTTATCAGAGTTTGTGAGCCTTTGGTAAAGGTGCTTCGGTTGGCTGATAGTGAAGAAAAGCCAACAATAGGTTATATTTTTGATGCTATGGAGAGAGCGACGAAAGCAATTAAGGTCAATCTGAAAAATAAGCCTTCTTTATACCTACCATATCTCTCAATCATTAATGAGAGAAGGGGAAGACAACTTTCTTCTCCATTGTTTGCAGCTGGGGCATTTTTAAATCCTAGTGTGTATTTTAGACTTGATATTGAAAAGCAAACTGTAGTTAGTAGAGGAATGCTTTTCACAATTACAACAATGGTTCCTCATGACTCAATGCAAAATGTTTTAACCTCACAAATGGAGATTTATAAGTTGTCTTATGGGGATTTTGGAATACCGATCGTTATTCGACAAAGAGGAAATCTTTATCCAGGTATTACTTATTTCCTATTTGTTATTTGTTAAAAATTATTCATTACTTTATTTTGTTTGTAACACTACTTTTGTTTTCTTATAACTTGCAGTTTCATGGTGGCATCTATTCGGATGTAGTGTTCCAGAATTGAGAAGGTTTGCGATTTGGATTTTAAGTCAATGTGTGAGTGTAACTGGGTGTGAACGAAACTGGAGCACATTTGAATTTATCCATTCTAAGAAAAGGAATAGATTGGAGCATAAGAGGTTGAATGACTTGGTTTATGTTCGTTACAATTTAAAGCTTCGGGAAAGGTATGTTTTCATTATTATCATTATTAATTTTGATATAATTTCTTATAATTTTCTAATAATTAAATTTAATTGTTTAGTAGGAGTCTTAGTAGCACAAGTTGTTCAAATGATCCAATTGTGATTGATAATATTGATGTTTTGGTGGATTGGGTTTCTGAAGAACCCAATTTGGTTGATGTGAGTGATTTGAATTTGGAAGATAATCTTGGATGGGAAAGCATTGACATGTCATTTGGTGCATTAAATTTGAATGATAATGATGATGAAGCTCCTCTCAATGATGAGGATTACCACATGATCACTGGGGTCAGTGCAGTTCTAGCGGATTTCTTTCCATTGACGATTGAATTCTAGGTTTTTTTCCCTCTTCTTTGAATTTTAATTATATTTGATGTTTGTGATAATTTCTATATATGTAATGTAACTGTAATGTTTTTGTTTCAGGTTTAACTGCTACTTGATTGTTCCTTCATCATCAACTCTTTTTGTAATATTTATTGTTCTTTTTATCGATTATTTTGAATCTTTTGATGTAATATTATTTATTAAAATGATGGAATTGTATTATTGTAATATTTTAAATACTTTGTATTATTCTTAATTTTATAATGGCATGATGATGATTGTCTTTGTTTATATTAATTGTTGGGACCCGATCTTGAGTGCAGAAACAGAACATACTGCACATACCCGCATGACGGTCCTGTGCAGCCGTGAACAGAACGTACTACACCTTCCCGCATAGCGGTCCGGTGTAGCCGTGAACTTATGAGAGTCCTTAACAGAGCTCCAATGCCACTAGCAGGCAGGCGGGTGAAGCCTAGACAAGTGCACTTGACCCTCTTATGGGACCTAACCAAACCCACATAACACGTTTCACACTTGAGAAAACGGATTGCCCGAAGGCACATTTCGAAAATCCAGTTTTCATATCATGTCATATTTCATACAAATTTCATTCACAATTTCAATATCAATTCATATAACAATAATTCAATCACACAAAGATTGCAACATTTTGGCACATAATCAAATTCTTTAATCATTCAAAACCCAAGGATTCTCAAACCTCAAAATCAAAGAATGTAACACTTTAGTAATTTCCAAATCATTCAAATACAATGAATTTAACAATTGTAGCAATTTCTTAAATCATTTCAAAATCAATGAAATTAATCATTCAAAAACAATAATTTACTAACATTTCTCTTCTTGATTTTTCAAAAACTTATACTTGGCTCATAATTCAAAATATAAACATGGTACCCACCTCAATTCCATGCTTGTAACTTGTCCAAAGCATCAATTCCTCCATTGCCTTACTTAAATTCCCTAATTCATGACAAAATTCCTAATTAATAAACATCCAAAATTGAGCAATTTAAACCTTGCAATCTCCAAAATTGACTTTAGAAATCACAAACCCATACAATCCTCAAGCTATCTAAACCAAAATCTTTTCACAATTTAACAAAGTAAAAAATCCTCTTACCTTAATCTTCATCAATTTCGGATTTTCTTGGCTCAAAATGAAGCTCTCATCTTCCTCCACCTTTTTCTCTCTTGAATCATCTTGAAATTCTTCTTGAAACCCAAGAAATTCGAAACCCTAATCTTTTTCTTTCTTCTTTCTTCTTCTCCACCGAAGTCTCCTTCCTCTCCCTTTTTTCTTCTTTCTTTTCTTTTCTTTCTTTCTTCCCATTTCGTGCCTTACTCCTTCTTAAACGATAGCCCCCTTCTTTTTACATTTAATGAATGCAAAATGACCATAATGCCCTTACATATATGCCTTATAACTCTTTTTACATTTAATGAATGCAAAATGACCATAATGCCCTTACATATATGCCTTATAACTTAAAACCTTAAGTACTCTTCCAATTTTGCCCTTATGCATTTCTAACACTTTAAATTTCTAACACCTTAATTTCATTTAATCCAATCAATTTATCCCATATGCTCTTACTCAAATTGACATGCTAATTATTCACATTAATAAGCTAATTAAGTCCTCAAAATCATAAATTAAATCAAAGTCTCGAAATTCATTAAACCATAATTTGATTAGGACATTTTTCAAATCATCAAATTGAAGGAATTTACTAAAACTTCCTTCTAGAGAAATGTTCCTTATAGTCTCAATTTCATAACGCCACCAAAATCATTTAATTTGGTGCACTATTCCAAAAGTTACACCTCAAACATTTTGGATTATGCTTATGCTAAAACATTTTCCAGCACTTTACTTCCATCCAAAAATTGACATTCTTAAAGAATAAATTGAAACTTGAATCCTTCATAACATTAGTATCCCTATTTCTCTAGTTTAATCCAAATCAAGAATCACCTCATTTGGTTGACTAGAGCAAAAGTTATGGCCAAAATACTTTCAGCTCTTACTAATCCAAGACTGAACACTAAACCTGACTTTAATTCAGAAATTGAAAATCTTAAAGGCTAAATTGAAATTAAATTCCTTCTTATGACTTGTAGCCTCGTGTCTCTATTTTATTTTGCAACAATAATCAAGTTAATTGGATCTCTACAAATCAAGAATTCACCAAAATACTGAACCATGTTCAGAAAATTTTCCAACTTATTTTGATTAAATCAATCATCCTCAATTTAATCTAAAAAATCCAATAATTTCCCATTCTGATATAGATAATTGTCTTAGGAATTCAACGCTTTAAAAATCAAATCAATCGGATGTCGGAAGAAAAAGTTATAGACAAAAGATTGAACAAGGGTCGGATTGGGAAGGAAATAATACAAATAGAGGAAATCCAAAACGACGTCGCATGGAGGGAGGCAAAACGGCGTCGCATTGGGCGAAGCGCGAGAGCGCCGCCGTTAAATCCTCGTGATGGGCGCATCGATTTCAAATTTAATTTTTTCATAAATATACATATATATATATATATATATATATATATATATATATATATATATACACACACACACACACACACACACACACATATATATATATATATATATATATATATATATATATATATATATATATATATATATATATATATATATATATATATATATATATATATATATATATACATATATATATATACATACATATATATATATATATATATATATATATATATATAACCGAAATTTCCAAAATTCATAACTCTTGCTCCTGAACTCCAATAACTCAACTTTGAAAATTTCTATCTTTCAACTCTAAGGTCCAAAAATGTCATACTTTATATCAATGCAAAGATCAAAAGCAACCTACAACTTTTATAGAGGACAGAAAAATCAATTTGGCCTCTGAGGGAGTCAAAAATCACTTCAAAGTTTCTGTCCACCAAAACTCTTCCCAAACAGTAACAACAACTTGAAAAAAAATCATAACTTCCTATTTCATGATCCAAAAATTCTATACTTTACATCAATGAAAAGATCAGAACGTAATCTAAAACTTTCATGAAGAACTTCAAATCAATTTCAACCTCTAGCTAAGTCAATTTTTCATCAAAGTTTCTGTTTAGAAATTTGTCATCCTAAAACAACATCCAACTTCCAAATTTCATATCTTCCAATTTCCACAATAAAAAATAACATATGATACATCATTGAAAAGCTAGGAAAATCTTCTGACTTTCATGTAGACCACTTAACTCAATTCAAAACATATCAATCCAGAATTCACCTCAAAACACAGTATACATAATCCTACACTTAAGAGCATTTTCAAAAACAAAGTAAAATACACTTAAATTCGAATGGTCACTACTTTCAATCCCGACATCGAAAACTGTCATACTTTATGGCGATAGAAAGCTCTCAACAGAAACTACAAGTTTCATGAAAATCATTTGATAAAAAACTGCCTAGATCAAGCCAGAAAAATTTATAAAGTTTCAGATCGAATTTGGCATTTTTTGCTACTATTTATCCTCAAAATTTCAGATTTTCACATCTCCAAAATCTAACACTTTCACTAATAAATTTCATAATACAATACAAAATTTACTCAAAACATCACATCAATTTCCTTAAACTCAAAACACCCATTTCATGTATTATTCTCAAAATATCATTTCTGTTGGGCCCTAAATTGTTGTTATTGGTTTTATTAAGCATGAATTATGTAGATGGTTTGATTTGTTGCATTTTTTGGATTTAATTGGAAGTGTTAGTGGAAAAATTAAGAATTATTTGAGTTTAGTATGAAATAAGTTTTTATGAAAGGGTAAAATGAGTGAGGGCATTTTTGGGAAGATCACTTAAGTTGGTTAGATTTAGGCTTTGCAAGGAGGGGCATGGTAGTCATTTTGCTTTCATTTTAGTTTAAGTGTTAGAGAAAGAAAGAAAGAAAGGAGAAGAGGGAGTCGTGGGAAGAGAAGAAGAAGAAGAGAAAAAGAGGAAGCTAGGGTTAGAGGAATTTCGAAAAGATTGAAGAAATCTCTGGTAAGTATAAGCTTGATTCTTCTTGTTTAGGATGAATAAAACCTAGATTAGAGTTGCATGAGTTAGAACCGATGGTTTTAGGGTTTTCGGGAAATTGGTAGGAATTCTTTGGATTGTTGATTTTGTGACTGATTCTGAGGTTTGAATGAGTTAGAAATGTAGTTTTGGACTTGAATCAAGGTTTAGATGTGTTGTATGTGCTTAAGGGAAGGATTTAAGTGTGAAAATGTTGGAAAGTTAAGGTTCGGAGTCATTCTCCAGACCCGCACGTCGCGACGTGCATAAGGCTGTTCGTCGCAACGTGCACAAGGCTGTTCGTCGCGTCGTGCACAAGGCTGTTCGTCGCGACGTGCACAAGGTCGTTCGTCGCGATGTGCGAGGCAGATGTGTTCGTCGTGACGAGCGTGGCCTTCGCCGCGGCGAGCCCTCAGTTTCCAGCAAAGATGAATTTTGATGTTTTGGGCATATCTTTTGTTATAGAAGTCCAATTGAAGTGATTTTTGATGCGTTGTAAACTAGAGACATAGATCTACAAGTTTTGTGAAGAAGTGAAGTTCTGAATCAGTCTATAAGGATATGAAATTTGGAATGGAAGTTAAGAATAGAATTATTGTTTCAGCATGAGTTATTGAATGAGATTTTGGTTCTTGTTTTAGGAAGTCAAGTGAGGCAAGAGGAGCAAGAGGATCAAGAGGAAACTCATTCCTGAACAAGTATAAGCAAGGAATTCAAGGTGGGTTCATATTTATAATAGAGTAAATAAGTCACTCATTGTTTTGTTCAAATCAAGAAAGATTTAATGCTTTAAATTGCATCATCAATGTTGCCTTATGTGCTAATGTGAATTGATTATATGTTTGCCATATGATTTGCATTCATGATTAATAAAAAAGGTTTCAAAAAGGGTTTTTCTCATTTCAAGAACACATGCACATGAAATCATGATTTACAAAAGATGTGAAAAGTGATTTTCTAAACAAGTGCCAGTTTGGCAAATCAAGTTTACAAGACTTTGAATCATGCATGATATGTGAGTTTGTGGTATGTTCCAAGAACCGTCACGTGCACGTTGACCATGAAAAGGCTTCGCCCGCCTGCCTGCAAGTGACACGGAGCTCCCCACAAGGACTCCCTTAAGAAACTACGACTACACATAACCATTTCGATGGGAATGCGTAGTACGTCATGAACCCGGACTACCCCAAACCATTATGCTATGGTTATGTGTTTATGATTTGTTATCATGTTTCACGCATTCAAATTTGAAATTTTACTCATGAATTGTTATCAATCAGGCATTTTTGAGTTGACGATTCGCATATGCTCAATCACTATGATTTCAAAGTGTATCACGACAATGAGTTATCTTTTTAATAGTTTTGCTTATTTCTATATTATAAATGTGTTCCCACGAGCTTTATAGCTCACCTCCTTTACTCTCCCCATTCAGGTCACGAGCAAGAGACTAAGTAAGTCAAGAGTTATGACATCACTCCGAATTATTGCGTTTGTGTATTTTCAAGATGTACTTTTGGAAGAGAAGGCTTTAGTTTCATTTCGAGTTTGATTAGTTCAAGTGTATTTTTGTACTTTTGACACTTGAACTCAAAGTTTGTAATTTGGTTTGAAATGTTATTAAAGCTTTGTAAAACTCATCTTTTGGATATTAATGAGGCATGCATGTTTATGTTTCAAATCTTACGTATTGAATCATTTAGAAATTTGCTCGAGTGCATGTTGATAAGGTTGGGAGGCCCAGTCCACGCATCAAGCACCACGCTTTTATGTTCGATGTTGGGCTTCGGAAATGGGGTCCAACATGTTGTGGTATCAGAGCACCTAGGTTTAGGTCCAAGGTTGCATGGCATTGCTTTCAAGGAATAACTTGCATTGTTTTACATGATTTGAACTGTTTTTACATGCTTTGAACATTGTTTTGTTTGAATTAAAGTTTTCAATGATTTTATATTGAAGGAGTGAAAATGCCACCTCAAAAGAGAACTCGAGGAGCTATGACTCGGTCTCGTTCTCGTCAAGGGAGCACGGATGAATCCCATGTCCCGCAGGATGCTGGGACACATTTTGCTCCGATTTCTGAGGCACCTAGTTTGCAACAAGAAGTGCCTCCTCCGCCTCCTCCTATGCCTCAAGCAAATCCCATGGATCTGAGTTTCTTTCAAGCCTTTGCTCAGGCTTTCACATATGCCATGGGTCAAAGATCTCAGATTCCGATGCTAGCTCCAATAGATAGGAGTGGGCAGTATGACAAGCTCCGTAAGTTTGGAGTTGTGGATTTCAGTGGGACGACGAATCCAGAAGAGGCTGAAGCCTAGTTGAAGAGGACCGAGAGGGTTCTAGTTCAGATGAAATGCACAGATGAGGAGAAGTTATAGTATGCAGTCAGTTTGCTACAGGGGGACGCACTGCATTGGTGGGAATCAGTGCCTCACAGTCAGGTTGTTCCTTCGGTGCTGACATGGAGAGACTTTGGGGAAGTGTTTAGGAAGAAGTATCTCTCCAAAGTGTATGTACAGGAGAAGGCCAGGGAGTTTCTGAATCTCACACAGAGGGACATGAGTGTGAGTGAGTATGAGCTGAAGTTCATACAGCTTTCCCGTTATGCAACCAACATTGTGGCGTCAGAGGAAGACAAATGCCGTAAGTTTGAGGGAGGTCTTCACTTGGGGATCAGGGAGAAAGTCCTGATCCACAATTTCTGTGACTACCAACAATTGGTGGATGTTGCTCTCCAGGCTGAAAAATTGGAGAATATCATAAATGAAGTAAGCAGGAGGAGGAGGAACAGGGAGCAGTCTTTTAAGAAAGGAAATAGTGCTCCAATGCCTGAGAGGAGCACAAGGAGCTTTCACACCCAGAGTGAAGTACGTAGCAGTGGCTCTACCAGGAACAAGCAGGTAAAGGCAGTGTCAGGGCAAGCCTCTAATGTGGGAGGCACTGGAAGAGCAGGAAAGAGCTGGTTCACCAATCCCCTATGTGATCATTGTGGGAAACATCACCAAGGAGTGTGCCTCAAGTCACTTGGAGTCTGTTTTAGATGTGGAGAGAAGGGGCATATGGTCAAGGATTTTTCACAAGTACCGAGACAAGAGGGGTCGCAGTTTCAAGCCTAGAGGCGTGCAAAAATAGTGGAAACCAGGCTAGTAACAAGGTAGGCAGCTCTGGGACTGTAAGGAAGGCTATTCTTCCAGGAAGGCCCAGGGGTCAGGCTCAGACAAGGGTATTCGCCATGACTAGGGAGGAAGTTGCACCTGCACTTGAGGTTGTCACGGGTATGGCTCAATTGCTTGACTCAGCAGTATTTGTTTTAATTGATTCTGGTTCTACGCATTCTTTTGTTTCTGTAAGCATAGCATTGCATGGTGTGAATTCTGTGCCTTTGGATAAGCCTTTGCTTGTTAGTACTCCTCTAGGGAGGAATGTGGTGATCAGTCAGGTATATGAGCAGTGTGAGCTTTTCATTGATGGTGCTAGGTTGGTAGTGGACTTACTACCTCTAGACCTAAGAGCGTTAGATGTTATTCTAGGAATGGATGTTATGGAGAAATATCTGGCAAAGTTGGATTGTGGTCGGAAAGAGGTGGAATTTGATCTGGGCAATGGTGAGAAGGTGATTTTCAAGGGGGACAGGAAAACACCATCGCCAAGACTGATTTTAGCTATGCTAGTTGAAAGAATGATGGGCCAGGGGTGTGAAACCTTCTTGGCACATGTTGTAGATGTCGATGTGAATGAAGGGAAGTTAGAGTGTTGGGACCCGATCCGAAAACCAGATCCCAACCGGAAAATGAAGGAAACAAAGAGAATTCAAATGGGATAAATTGAATCCAAAGGCGAATCAATAACAAAATGCGGAAGCAACGAATCGAACACAAATAGAATCGAAACCGATTTTCGACATCCGTGAACAAATATCTTAGAGAACATGATCGCGTTGGAAACCTAGACTATCCGATCTGAAAAGTCCGGTATAAATTTTTGTTTTTTCTTTCCTTTCTTCTTCCTTAATCAATTTCTCAATAATCATACACAAACTTATATCTCAATTCCATACTCAAATCACAATTCATTTTAGCATTCCATATACAAATCCATAGTGTATATACGTCATGAATACGTGCTTACCAAATATTCCATAATGCAACATCGATAATAAAATCCGAATACACAATACACAATATACGAAAACCTTCACTTTCTTTTACCCGATCTTCTTCTCATCACCTGTGGATGGGAATGAAGAAGCGTGAGCTTATAGCTCGCGGGTAACAGTTTATAACAAATAAATAAGCAAAACCCTTGAAATCTTTTTCCTTCTCTGGTCTTAGAAAAACATTTCTTTGAAATCCGTAAAGCACGTTTTTAAAAGTTCTTTTCTTGCTGTAGTCAAACTCGTAGTTTGTAAAAAGTATGATTCTTAGGCTTTCAGCTATAAATCCATAAGTTACAAAACATGAATGCATCAATTTGACAATTTATAGATGCAATGCACACAAATGGCTCGAGAGTTCCATAAACACGACAGATAAACCGAAGTTTATACTGTAAACTATCTGAGTCTGATTTCTCAGGATCTCGTGGCGTTAAGCGGGCAGCCGGGAGAAGGCTATAATTTTCCATACGTCGATGTGCAGGTGACTAACGATCGGTTACTCTCTCACCTAACAAAGCACATAACAATTCGTGCTCAATCAATTTATCGAATGTTTCCATACTTTCAAGCTTTTCTATCTTTTCATTCATGCAAAATGCCATAACATATTTTAATGGCATAACATGAGCATAACTCACCAATTGCAATGCAATTTCAATGATCATAATAATTCAACAATTTAATCACGTATATACCAAAGTCAGAACAATGAATGCAAGTTATTTCTTTAAAACATAAACCAAACGTATGCAGATTCATAAAGCACATTTATTCAAAAACATAATTTGCATAAATCTTGTATTTTCTAAAAAAAACATTTTGAAAGCATTTTCATAACTTATCGAATTTATCGAAAATAACGAATTTAACAATTTACGCGATTTCTTAAATCCCAACCACTGAAATGAATTTCAAAATCTTTCTTTATTTCTCAATTCATTTTAAAACTCGTAACCCTTTTCTAAAAATATTAGGAACAATAAAATTCAATACTTTCTCAATTTTCAATCAATCTCCCAAATCATTTGAAGACCAGAAATTGAACCTTTGTGTCATTTTTCAAAACTTCAGAAATTTTCTTAATTTATCAAACATTTAAAACTTGTATAATCTCTTAAAACAATTTCTAAAACCATTTTAAAATTAAGGAATCTAATCATACGAAGATCAAAGACTTCAAACATTTACATAACCAACATTTTTAAACAATTTCAAACGCATTTCGGAAATCGTACTTTTCAACATTTAAATAAACCTTATTTTCTAAACAATTTCAAACCCATTTCGGAAATCGTACTTTTCAACATTTAAATAAACCTTATTTTCTAAAAAATTTCAAACGCATTTCAGAAATCACACTTTGTCAAACATTTTTATAAACAAGTTCAGAAATCGTAAACTTTTCAAACACTTTTATAAACAATGTCGAAAATCATAAATTTTCAAATACTTTTATAAACAATGTCGGAAATCATAATTTTTCAACTACTTTTATAAACAATGTCGGAAATCATAATTTTTCAAATAATTTTATAAACAATGTTTTCTAGCTAATTCCAAAAGTATTGGGAATCATAAATTTTCAAACATTTGCATAAACCATTTTCTAGACAATTTCAAAGTATTTTTGGGAATCAAAAATTTTCAAATATTTCCATAAACAATATTTTCTAAACACTTCCGAATTTATGCGGAAATCACAAGTTTTCAAACCTTTACATAAAACCATATTTTATAAACGCTCTTAAAACTAATCAAAAATCATAACTTTTCAAACCTTTATCATATTCAAGCTCAATATCATTTATCGAATGCTCTTTTTTGAATATACGAAATGCCATGGAATCTTTCAAGGCATAACACAAATGTATTTTTGCAATTCGTCAAAAGTTCATGTATTGGATCAATAATGATTTTTCAAATCATTCATACAATGATGCAACATTTACGATGCAGTTGAAATTAGAAAATCTCTTTGTTTAAAGAGGGCAGTAGTGGCTTATAAATTCTATTATAAACAAGTACCCACCTCGAATCGATGCTAGAGACTTATTCCTCGCTCCAATTTGTCCATTGATTCCTTCTTTCCTCCAATTTAACTTCACCTAAAGCAATTTCACCCAAATTCAACATCATAAAATCATAATCCTCACAATTTACTATAGGAAACTCATAATCATCATGTTTCCAAGCTTTTTAAAGCAAGAATTTCTAAAATCTCCAATTCACAAAATTGACCCAAAACCTAACTCACATAAATCCAAAATTAAATCCATAATACTTAGAAATCAACAAAATTAACTTCATAATCCATAAACCCATTCCATTTTCCATGATTCTAAACCAAAACTTCAAGAGAAACTCAAATCTTAAAAATTACTCTTACCTCATTTCTCCTCCATTTTCGGATTTTCTTGGTTTCAGGTGAAGCTCTCTTCATCCTCCACCTTTTTCTCTCTTGGAATGACATCAAAATGCCTCTTCAAGTGGTAGAAAAATCGAACCCTAGCTTTCTCCCCTTTTCTTTCTTCTTCTCTCCCGAAGCTTCTCTCATTCTCCTCTCTTTCTTTTCCTTCTTTTCTTCTCTTACTTCCTTATGCCTTATACGACAACCACTGTCTTTTATATTGCCATGTCATTTAATAAATGGGGAATGACCCAAATGCCCCTCCATTTAAGCCTATAAACTTAACCTTTTAAGTAAACTTCCAAAATCGCCCCTTCATTGGTCTTTATAACTGACATCTTGTCTGATCATTTCGACCAGGTAAATGAAGTACTTTAACAAGACTTTCTTTTCACAGAAATGTCCCTCTATGCCTTACGAATCCATCGCTTCAAGAATCGGATCGATTGGAGCTCTATAGCTCAAGATATCTCCAAAATACTGAAGTTTGTTCTTTAGACTCGAGGCTGAACACTACACCTAACTTCCGATCCACATTTGGAAGTCTTAGAGGCTCAATTGTCGAGTGGCTCCTTCATAACATTTGTAGCCCCATCTCTCTAGTTTAATTATAAATAAGAATCAACTCAATCCGAGCTCTAGTGATTGAGATATAGCCAAAATACTTAACACTATTCAGCCATTACCACACCGAGACTGTACACTACCTCAAACTTTCGACCCGTATTTGAAAGTCTTAGAGGCTCAATTGTCAATCGTCTCCTTCATAACATTTGTATACCCGTCTCTCTAGTTTAATTAGAAACAAGAATCAACTCAATCCGAGCTCTAGTGATCTAGATATAGCCAAAATACTAAACACTATTCAGCCACTACCACACCGAGATTGTACACTACCTCAAAATTCTGACCCGTATTTGAAAGTCTTAGAGGCTCAATTGTCGATCAGATCCTTAATAACATTTATAGATATATGTCTCTAATTTAATTTCCAAAAAGAATCAGATCGATCAGAGCTCTAACGACCGATATAACTCGAAAATAATGAACACTACTCATACCATTACAAAGATGAGATTGAACTCTATACCTAACTTCCGACCCGTATTTGAAAGTCTTAGAGGCTACATTGTCAATCGGCTCCTTCATAACATTTGTAGCCCCATCTCTCTAGTTTAATTTTCAACAAGAATAAGATCGATCAGAGCTCTAGCAAGCGAGATATCTCCAAAATACTGAACATTGTTAGGACCTTTTCCATAGGTCAGCTCACTTAGATCAGGTCGATCTTTTTCCATTTAATGCTAAAACCAATAAATCTAGTATGGAAAGACAGAAAAATGTCTTAGAAATCCAATGCTTCGAAAATCGGATCAATCGGATGTCGGACGAAGAAGTTATGGCCAAAACAAGGAAGAGAGGTTAGTCGGCTGGAAATCCACCCCGCGGCCGATCGGCCATCGGCCGAGCGGTCGCTCGCTCTTGCCGAGCGAGCGCTCGCTGCCGAGCAATCAATCGCGCGATCCGACCTATAAGACTTCAAACCTTCATAACTTTTGACTCCGAGCTCCAAATTAGTCACAGTTTGTTTCGTTAGAAAGCTAAGAGACAGCTCTACCATTTTCAAGAAGGACTCAAAGGCAAGCTCGGACATTAAAGGAATCAAAAGTTTGCTATAAGGTGACCGATCGATAAACTCCTCAACAGTTCCAAAACTTGTAAATATGATAACTTTTGATCCAGAACTCCAAATTTGACAAACTCGGTGTCTATAGAAAGGTAAAAGAACCATCTATAACTTTTATGAAGGCCTTAAAAATCAGATCGACCCTTAAATGGGTCAAAAACTCCACTCAAACTGACGGATCAACCAGCTTCGCACTAAACAACATCAGAACTTCTAAGAATCATAACTTTTTACTCCCTTGTCCAATATTTTCGTGCTTTATATCAATGGAAAGATAAAAACAAGCTCTACAATGTTCACGAAGGACTCCAAAGCAAATTCAACCTCTAGCTAAGTTAATTTTCATTCGAAGTTTCTGCCCTGATAGCCATCACCTAAGCAATATCCAAATTTCACATTATCATATCTTTCAACCTCCACAACCAAAACTCGCATATCATACATCATTTTAAAGCTATTCAAATTCTCTATAACTTTCATGTAACTATTTACTCCAATTTGAGGCACATTAGTACAGAAATTGCCTCAAAACACAACATATATAATCCTACACTTAGAGCATTTTCCAAAACCAAGGCAAAATACACTTAACTTTCAAATATCATAACTTTCAATCCCGATATCAAAAAATAGCATACTTTATGGCTACGAAAAGCTCTCAACATAATCTACAAATTTCATGTAGATCATTTCCTCTAAATCTGCCTAAATCAAAAGTTAACTCTTTACTCCAAAAAGTCAAACTTTCTAATTTCTTCAAAATTTTACACTTTCACTTTCTATTTCTTGATTTCAACTTCCACTTCAATCACCTCATCCACTTAAACTTTCATAACCAAAACTAATCTTCAGAGTCATCAAAACCAATCACTCTATTTCTCATCAATTTCGTTTAAGTACAATAACATCTATAACACAATTCATATCCAAAAACACTCATTTAATTCAATTTAATATCTCTAATTTCTATCGAAATTTCGGGGTCCAACAATTCTCCCCCTCTTAAAAGAATTTCACCCACGAAATTTCTATCTGAATAATCACCAAGTAACTTATTCTCTCAAATAATTTCTTCGAAATAGTCATATTCAATCACTTTCTTAACTAATTCCTCATCATACATATTTCTCAACTTACTCACAATTTATCACTTCTTGTATCAAATACCACCAATATCATATCATATCAATATTTCTTAGCAGATTTACACAAGTCAATGGTCCAATTCTTAATAACCTTAATATGGACCAATATCATTCAATTTAATCCTTTTGAACTTCCATATATATATATCTATATCTCTATCATTCAACTCATCTTTCACGTATCCTACATTACATCTCACATATATATATCCGAAAGGAATTTATCCAAATTCATCATGAAATTCGAACCTTAATCTCCATTATCACATTCTTTTATCATCAATCATGCTTTCGACACCTTATCAAAACATTCTTATACTCCAAATACATATGAGGTCGTTCACATCAATATCACATTCTCACTAATTCAATCATATCCATTCACTAACTCTTAGCCAATTCTCATGCTTATCACTTATACATATACGCCCATGTAAGATCGTATTATTGGGCTCTGATACCACAAATGTTGGGACCCGATCCGGAAACCGGATCCCAACCGGAAAAAGAAGGAAACAAAGCGAATTCAAAAGGGATAAATTGAATCCGAAGGCGAATCAATAACAAAATGCGGAAACAACGAATCGAACACAAATAGAATCGAAACCAATTTTCGACATCCGTGAACAAATATCTTAGAGAACATGATCGCGTTGGAAACCTAGACTATCCGATCTGAAAAGCCTGGTATAAATTTTTCTTTTTTCTTTCCTTTCTTCTTCCTTAATCAATTTCTCAATAATCATACACAAACTTATATCTCAATTCCATACTCAAATCACAATTCATTTTAGCATTCCATATACAAATCTATAGTGTATATACGTCATGAATACGTGCTTACCAAATATTCCATAATGCAACATCGATAATAAAATCCGAATACACAATACACAATAAACGAAAACCTTCACTTTCTTTCACCCGATCTTCTTCTCATCACCTGTGGATGGGAATGAAGGGGGTGAGCTTATAGCTCGTGGGTAACAGTTTATAACAAATAAATAAGCAAAACCCTTGAAATCTTTTTCCTTCTCTGGTCTTAGAAAAACATTTCTTTGAAATCCGTAAAACACGTTTTTAAAAGTTCTTTTCTTGCTGTAGTCAAACTCGCAGTTTGTAAAACATATGATTCTTACGCTTTCAGCCATAAATCCATAAGTTACAAAACATGAATGCATCAATTTGACAATTTATAGATGCAATGCACACAAATGGCTCGAGAGTTCCGTAAACACGACGGATAAACCGAAGTTTATACCGTAAACTATCCGAGTCCGATTTCTCAGGATCTCGTGGCCTCAAGCGGGCAGCCGGGAGAAGGCTATAATTTTCCATACGTTGACGTGCACGTGACTAACGATCGGTTACTCTCTCACCCAACAAAGCACATAACAATTCGTGCTCAATCAATTTATCGAATGTTTCCATACTTTCAAGCTTTTCTATCTTTTCATTCATGCAAAATGCCATAACATATTTTAATGGCATAACATGAGCATAACTCACCAATTGCAATGCAATTTCAATGATCATAATAATTCAACAATTTAATCACGTATAGACCAAAGTCAGAACAATGAATGCAAGTTATTTCTTTAAAATATAAACCAAACGTATGCAGATTCATAAAGCACATTTATTCAAAAACATAATTTGCATAAATCTTGTATTTTCTAAAAAAAAAATTCCGAAAGCATTTTCATAACTTATCGAATTTATCGAAAATAACGAATTTAACAATTTACGCGATTTCTTAAATCCCAACCACTGAAATGAATTTCAAAATCTTTCTTTATTTCTCAATTCATTTTAAAACTCGTAACCCTTTTCTAAAAATATTCGGGAACAATAAAATTCAATACTTTCTCAATTTTCAATCAATCTCCCAAATCATTTGAAGACCAGAAATTGAACCTTTGTGTCATTTTTCAAAACTTCAGAAATTTTCTTAATTTATCAAACATTTAAAACTTGTATAATCTCTTAAAACAATTTTTAAAACCATTTTAAAAGTAAGGAATCTAATCATACGAAGATCAAAGACTTCAAACATTTACATAACCAACATTTTTAAACAATTTCAAATGCATTTTGGAAATTGTACTTTTCAACATTTAAATAAACCTTATTTTCTAAACAATTTCAAACCCATTTCGAAAATCGTACTTTTCAACATTTAAATAAACCTTATTTTCTAAACAATTTCAAACGCATTTCGGAAATCACACTTTGTCAAACATTTTTATAAACAAGTTCAGAAATCGTAAACTTTTCAAACACTTTTATAAACAATGTCGGAAATCATAATTTTTCAAATACTTTTATAAACAATGTCGGAAATCATAAATTTTCAACTACTTTTATAAACAATGTCGGAAATCCTAATTTTTCAAATACTTTTATAAACAATGTTTTCTAGCTAATTCCGAAAGTATTGGGAATCATAAATTTTTAAACATTTGCATAAACCATTTTCTAGACAATTTCAAAGCATTTTTGGGAATCAAAATTTTTCAAATATTTCCATAAACAATATTTTCTAAACACTTCCGAATTTATGCGGAAATCACAAGTTTTCAAACCTTTACATAAAACCATATTTTATAAACGCTCTTAAAACTAATCGGAAATCATAACTTTTCAAACCTTTATCATATTCAAGCTCAATATCATTTATCGAATGCTCTTTTTCGAATATATGAAATGCCATGGAATCTTTCAAGGCATAACACAAATGTATTTTTGCAATTCGTCAAAAGTTCATGTATTGGATCAATAATGATTTTTCAAATCATTCATACAATGATGCAACATTTACGATGCAGTTGAAATTAGAAAATCTCTTTGTTTAAAGAAGGCAGTAGTGGCTTATAAATTCTATTATAAACAGGTACCCGCCTCGAATCGATGCTAGAGACTTATTCCTCGCTCCAATTTGTCCATTGATTCCTTCTTTCCTCCAATTTAACTTCACCTAAAGCAATTTCACCCAAATTCAACATCATAAAAATCATAATCCTCACAATTTACTATAGGAAACTCATAATCATCATGTTTCCAAGCTTTTTAAAGCAAGAATTTCTAAAATCTCCAATTCACAAAATTGACCTAAACCCTAACTCACATAAATCCAAAATTAAACCCATAATACTTAGAAATCAACAAAATTAACTTCATAATCCACAAACCCATTCCATTTTCCATGATTTTAAACCAAAACTTCAAGAGAAACTCAAATCTTAAAAATTGCTCTTACCTCATTTCTCCTCCATTTTCGGATTTTCTTGGTTCCAGGTGAATCTCTCTTCATCCTCCACCTTTTTCTCTCTTGGAATGACATCAAAATGCCTCTTCAAGTGGTAGAAAAATCGAACCCTAGCTTTCTCCCCTTTTCTTTCTTCTTCTCTCCCGAAGCTTCTCTCATTCTCCTCTCTTTCTTTTCCTTCTTTTCTTCTCTTACTTCCTTATGCCTTATACGACAGCCACTGTCTTTTATATTGCCATGTCATTTAATGAATGTGGAATGACCCATATGCCCCTCCATTTAAGCCTATAAACTTAACCTTTTAAGTAAACTTCCAAAATCGCCCCTTCATTGGTCTTTATAATTGACATCTTGTCTGATCATTTCGACCAGGTAAATGAAGTACTTTAACAAGAATTTCTTTTCAGGGAAATGTCCCTCTATGCCTTACGAATCCATCGCTTCAAGAATCGGATCGATCGGAGCTCTATAGCTCAAGATATCTCCAAAATACTGAAGTTTGTTCTTCAGACCCGAGGCTGAACACTACACCTAACTTCCGACCCGCATTTGGAAGTCTTAGAGGCTCAATTATCGATCGGCTCCTTCATAACATTTGTATCCCCATCTCTCTAGTTTAATTAGAAATAAGAATCAACTCAATCCGAGCTCTAGTGATCGGGATATAGCCAAAATACTTAACACTGTTCAGCCATTACCATACCGAGACTGTACACTACCTCAAACCTCCGACCCATATTTGAAAGTCTTAGAGGCTCAATTGTCAATCGTCTCCTTCATAACATTTGTATAACCGTCTCTCTAGTTTAATTAGAAATAAGAATCAACTCAATCCGAGCTCTAGTGATCGAGATATAGCCAAAATACTGAACACTGTTCAGCCACTACCACACCGAGACTGTACACTACCTCAAACTTCCGACCCATATTTGAAAGTCTTAGAGACTCAATTGTCGATCGGCTCCTTAATAACATTTATAGATCTATGTCTCTAGTTTAATTTACAAAAAGAATCAGATCGATCGGAGCTCTACCGACCGAGATAACTGCAAAATACTGAACACTGCTCATACCATTACAAAGCTGAGACTGAACTCTATACCTAACTTCCAACCCGTATTTGAAAGTCTTAGAGGCTACATTGTCAATCGGCTCCTTCATAACATTTGTAGCCCCATCTCTCTATTTTAATTTCCAACAATAATCAGATCGATCGGAGCTCTACCGATCGAGATATCTCCAAAATACTGAACACTATTAGGACCTTTTCCATAGGTCAGCTCACTTAGATCAGGTCGATCGTTTTCCATTTAATGCGAAAACCAATAAATTTAGTATGGAAAGATAGAAAAATGTCTTAGGAATCCAACGCTTAGAAAATCGGATCAATCGGATGTCGGACGAAGAAGTTATGGCCAAAATAAGGAAGAGAGGTCGGTCGGCTGGAAATCCACCTATGACGATAATCGGCCATCGCCAATGACGACAGCTTCACGCCGAAAGCAATCGATCATGCGATCCGACCTATTAGACTTCAAACCTTCATAACTTTTGACTCCGAGCTCCAAATTAGTCACAGTTTGTTTCTTTAGAAAGCTAAGAGACAGCTCTACCATTTTCAAGAAGAACTCAAAGGCAAGCTCGGACATTAAAGGAATCAAAAGTTTGCTACAAGGTGACCGATCGATAAACTCCTCAACAGTTCCAAAACTTGTAAATATGATAACTTTTGATCCAGAACTCCCAATTTGACAAACTTGGTGTTTATAGAAAGTTAAAAGAACCCTCTACAACTTTTATGAAGGCCTTAAAAATCAGATCGACCCCTAAATGGGTCAAAAACTCCACTCAAACTGACGGATCAATCAGCTTCACACTAAACAACATCAGAACTTCTAACATTCATAACTTTCTACTCCCTTGTCCAATATTTTCGTGCTTTATATCAATGGAAAGATAAAAACAAGCTCTACAATGTTCATGAAGGACTCCAAAGCAAATTCAACCTCTAGCTAAGTTAATTTTCATTCGAAGTTTCTTCCCTGATAGCCATCACCTAAGCAATATCCAAATTTCACATTATCATATCTTTCAACCTCCACAACCAAAACTCGCATATCATACATCATTTTAAAGCTATTCAAATTCTCTATAACTTTCATGTAACTATTTACTCCAATTTGAACCACATGAGTACGGAAATCGCCTCAAAACACAACATATATAATCCTACACTTAGAGCATTTTCCAAAACCAAGGCAAAATACACTTAACTTTCAAATATCATAACTTTCAATCCCGATATCGAAAAATAGCATACTTTATGGCTACGAAAAGCTCTCAATATAATCTACAAATTTCATGTAGATCATTTCCTCTAAATCTGTCTAAATCAAAAGTCAACTCTTTACTTCAAAAAGTCAAACTTTCTAATTTCTTCAAAATTTTACACTTTCACATTCTATTTCTTGATTTCAACTTCCACTTCAATCACCTCATCCACTTAAACTTTCATAACCAAAACTAATCTTCAGAGTCATCAAAACCAATCACTCCATTTCTCATCAATTTCGTTTAAGTACAATAACATCTATAACACAATTCATATCCAAAAACACTCATTTAATTCCATTTAATATCTCTAATTTCTATCGAAAGTTCGGGGTCCAACAATTTAATGGCTCAATGGTAGTGGAGGCGTGCACAGGGTGCAGCAAAACCTTGAGGTCTTGGGTTCGAGTCATGGCTCACCCTTGACCAAAGAGGACAATAATGGATAATGGGGTACGCTAAGCCAATGCCTAGGTGCCTGGGTCGCATGGGTGGGGCTTGCCCGTAATCTGAACCCGTGGACCCAACATAGAGCATTTTTTGATAGTGAGGGAGTTTCCAGGTGTGTTTCCAGAGGAATTGCCAGGTTTGCCGCCGGTAAGGAAAATCGAGTTTGCAATCGACTTGATTCCCGGAACCGCACCTATCTCTATACCGCCATATAGGATGGATCCAGCTGAGTTGAGGGAGCTTAAGAAACAGTTGGAGGAACTGTTAGAGAAGGGGTATGTCAAGCTAAGTTTGTCACCATGGGGAGCGCCGGTTCTGTTTGTCAAGAAGAAGGATGGATCATGGCAGATGTGTATTGACTATCGAAGACTCAATAAGGTGACAATTAAGAACAAGTATCCTCTGCCTCGGATAGATGATCTGTTTGACCAGCTGTAGGGAGCAAGGGTCTTTTCCAAGATTGATCTCAGGTCAGGCTATCATCAGCTCAGAATCAAGGAGGCTGATGTAAGCAAGACAGCATTCAGGACTCGGTATGGACATTATGAGTTTTTAGTCATGCCATTTGGTTTGACTAATGCTCCAGCTACTTTTATGGATCTTATGAATAGGGTCTTCAAGGAGTTTCTGGATCAGTTTGTCATAGTGTTTATAGATGACATTCTGGTGTATTCTAAGGGTGAAGAAGAACATGAGGAGCATCTCAGGAATGTATTGCAGACTTTGAGGGAGAGAGAGCTCTATGCTAAGTTCAGCAAGTGTGATTTTTGGTTTCATGAGGTGACATTCCTTGGACATGTGATTTCGCAGGAGGGTGTACATGTTGATCCGAGGAAAGTTAAAGCAGTGGTAAATTGGCATGCGCCCAAGACAGTGACAGAGGTAAGAAGTTTTTTGGGTCTGGCAGGTTATTATAGGAGGTTTGTGGAAGGATTCTCCATGATAGCTATTCCAATGACTAAGCTGTTGAGGAAGAATCAGAAGTTTATCTGGAGTGATGAATGTCAGCAGAGCTTTGAGGAGCTCACGCACAGATTGACAAGTGCTCCAGTTCTAATTCTGCCTTCGGGTGATGAGGGCTATACCTTGTATAGTGACGCTTCGAGGAAGGGTTTAGGTTGGGTATTGATGTAGGGAGACAGGGTGATAGCTTATGCTTCAAGGCAACTGAAGCCGTATGAGTTGAATTATCCGACTCATGATTTGGAGTTGGCAACAGTGATCTTTTCCTTGAAAATTTGGAGGCATTATCTTTATAGGGTTCAGACGAGGATCTTTACTGATCACAAGAGTCTTAAGTATTTACTGAGCCAGAAGGAGCTGAATTTGAGACATAGAAGGTGGATTGAGTTGCTTAAGGATTATGACTTGCTGATTGAGTATCATCTAGGCAAGGCAAATGTAGTGGCGAATGCTTTGAGCAGGAAGTCTTCTATTGCCCATGTTCAGACAGTTTACCTTCCTTTATTGGAAGAGATGGCCAAGCTTAAGATAAGCTTGAAACAGGAGGAACCAGATTATCTTCTAGCTAACTTCCGAGTAAGGCCAATACTCAGGGAGAAGGTTAGGGAGTTGCAGGCACAGGATGCAGATTTGAGCAAGCTTCGGGAGGAAATTCAGAATGGTAAGACTTCTGAAGTAGTAGTAAGGGATGATGGACTCATGACAGTGGGGAACAGGCTTTGCATTCCAGATGTTAAGGAGGTTAAGGATGAGATTTTGGATGAGACACACAATGCGCCTTATGCCATGCACCCAGGTAGCACCAGGATGTATAGGGATTTGAGAGAGCATTTCTGGTGGAAGGGCATGAAGAGGGATGTAGCAGAGTATATCAGTAAGTGTCTAGTGTATCAGCAAGTCAAGGCTGAACTCCAGGCATCTTTAGGCAAGTTGAGGCCATTGTCCATTCCTGAGTGGAAGTGGCAAAGAGTGACCATGGATTTTCTGATGGGTTTGCCCAAGACTAGTAGGAAGCATGATGCCATTTGGGTTATTGTGGATAGGTTGACGAAGTCAACCCATTTTCTGGCGATCAAGCAGACTGATTCTTTCAATGTGCTAGCAAAGAAGTACATTGATGAGATAGTGAGATTGCATGGGATTCCAGATTTCATAGTTTCTGACAGGGATCCTCGGTTTACTTCGAGATTTTGGATAAGTTTGCAGGAAGCTTTAGGGACAAAGCTGAATTTTAGCACGGCATTTCACCCTCAGACGAATGGTCAATCTGAGAGGACCATTCGGACATTAGAGGGAATACTCAGGGCATGTGCTATGGATTTCAAGGGAGCTTGGGATGAGCACTTGCCATTGGTCGAATTCGCTTATAATTGTTGGATCCCGTTACCGGAACCCAACTCTCTTGCTCAACTTAAGAAGCCTTGCTTATTCTGGATCATGCAACGAGAGTGTGAACATAATCTTGGAGGGTTAAATTTTTTTTCATTCTTAATCCATTTAGGCATCATCTATTTATCTTCATGCTTATAACATTCCAAAATTTTACTTACAATTCATTCCATGGTGTTCCACACAACATAGTCACCCTACTAGAACTCACTTTTCACTGCTTGCGAACCGAAATTTGAACACTTTAAATCATAATTTCAATTTGACTTCTTCATATACATCATAGCTCTATATCTCTTGTTTATTTTGAAACAAGAATCACTTCAAACCGAGTTCTACAACTTAAGATATCATCAAAATACCATAATGTGTTCATATCCTAAACAAGCCCTCCTATCCGACCTCTCCCTTGTTTTTATTCAAACTTTCTCAAATAAACTCCAAAAGATACAAATTTTCATGGAGAGATACCTACATGTCTTAGGAATCCATTGTTTTAAGAATCGCTTCAATTGGAGGTCGGATGAGGGAGTTATGATCAAACGAATTCAACATGTTCATTCCCTAAATTCAATTTGAACATACTTTGGCGCGATTACCATAACTTTTCCTACAAAAATCCAAATGCCTTCGTTCTAGAGCCAATGGCTCAATGGTGAGAGGCGTCCACGTAAAGTGGAGCAAAACCCTGAGGCCTTGGGTTCGAGGCACTAACTCACCAAAGGCCAGAGGGGATAATACTGATTAAGGTTGTGGTCGCATGGGTCGGGCTTGCCCGATATGTGCATCCCGTGGACCCAACAATAATAATTTGTACCATTCGAGCATTCAGATGGCTCCATATGAGGCTCTGTATGGAAGGAGGTGTAGAACTCCGATTTGTTGGGATGAAGAAGGAGAGAGGAAATTGGTAGGACCATAGTTGATTCAGATGATAGTGAAGAAAGTCAATATGGTTAAGCAGCGGCTTAAGACAGCTCAGGATAGGATGAAGAGCTACACTGATGCTCACTGAAAAGAGATGGAGTATGAAGTCGGTGAGAAAGTGTCCCTTAAGACGTCTCCTTGAAAAGGAGTCATGAGGTTTGGCAAGAAAGCCAAGTTGAGTCCAAGATATGTGGGTCCTTATGACATTCTTGAGAGGATCGGACCACTAGCCTATAGGTTGGCGTTGCCCCCAGAATTATCTTAGATTCACGATGTTTTTCATGTTTCCATGCTGAGGATGTTGGGCCCCGAATTTTTTATATATATATTTATTTATCAATTTACTCGACTTATTCTTTATTTTCTTTAATTGTTTCAATTATGTGTGTATAGATATATATAGACTATGTTGAGCCTTGGGATTAGTTAGTATGATTGGAGTAATTGGATGTGAGCTTGAAGTGTAGAGTCATATGAGACAAATAAAGGTTTGTTAGAAAGAATGAGCTTTAATGTATAGTGGGCTTGGGAGGAAGGGGAGCCCAAAAGGAAATGCAAGAGAGCTTAAAGGAGTATCAAAACTACATAGTTTTGAGTTAGGGCTTTAAGTTGTGATATAAAAGGAATTAAAGGAAGAGTAGGAAGCAAGTTTTCGTAAAGCCAAGGAGAAGAAGAGAAGAAATCGTGAGCAAGGCAAGCAAGAAGAGCTTTCGGCCAAGAAGGAGAGGGAAAGTCGTAGGAGGCTTGAAGGAAAGAAGAAAGAAGGAGAAAAAGGAAGAGGAGGCTACTTGTGAGAGGTAAGTTCTAGTCTTGCTATGTTAGGTTCAAGTATGAGATGAAATGGAAGTTAGGGTTTGTGTAGAGATTGAAGAAAAGTGGAAGAGAAGGTGAGATCTATGGATTTTAGGGACTTTCTCACTAAGGTTATGGTTATTCTAGCATATATGGCTTATGGGTAGGTTAGGTTTAAAGTTTATTTTATCATTGCTTGATTTCTTGAATGTTATGAATTTCCTTTGGATTGTATTTAGTGAATGGAGTGTGTTTTGATTGAAGGAAATCAAGAGAACCCCACTCAAGACAAGGAGGAAGGGCAATCTTGAATTCGGATTTCTACGATAGGTGGGTAACATTTTTATAGTTGTTGTGTAATGGGTAAATGCCCTATGTGTTCTATCTTTGTTAATTGTGAGTATATTGAAAGTGTATTTCCCTTTATTTGAATGAAAAGAACGAAACTATGATGATTTGATACAATGAAAGAAGCATAAAATGCTATTTTTGTGTTATGATTGAGCAAGAGAGAACCTATATCGTTAGTCACGTGCACGTTGACCCCTAGCCTTCTCCCAGCAGCCCGCTTGTGGCCCACAAGATCCGAAAATGGACTCGTTGTGTTTACGATAAACTTCGGTTTATTCGTTGTGTTTAAGGAACTCTCGAGCCAATTGTGTGCATTCCATCTTTTAATTGTGATTATGATGCATAATATGTGGTTGATTGATATAAATTCGTATGTTTTACTTTATGTGATGATTTTGGATTATTTTGTTTCATATGATAAATTTCTATTGCTTCAGATCTTTTTTTTTTGTATTGTGTGGTCCATTACTCGATGGCTATAAGCGTGTTAGCCACTGAGCTGTGTTTCGCTCACCCCATTCTCCCTCCTCAGGTGCAAATTCTAGTTGATTGTGGAACCTTGCAAGGCATCGGGCATAACTCCAAGAATCCTATAAACTTTTGTATTAAGTTAGTAACTAGCTTTTGGAATAGCTTTGTAAGCATATTGATCATTGAGCATCTCATCTTTTGTATTTTGTACTTGATCTTGATGAATATGCCAATATGTAACCAAAGCTATGCATGAATCTTTGTTATGATTTGAAATGAGAATGAGAGCTCTAATACTCTCTTCATGTGAACTTGTTGATTTGCGTACTGTGTATGGTTTTAAAATGGTGTGTATGAGTATTATTAATTGTTGAAGTTCTGCAAATTTCTGGGCTGATGTGCTCTTTGAGTTAGATTTGAGTGTTTTGCGCTTTCAGCCGAATTTCTGGGTTGTTTTAGGTTGAATAGGATCATTTAGACTTGTTGAAGGTATTAGAAGAGCTGTAGAGCTTGTTCATGAGGTGTAATGAGTTATTTTTGAGGTATTGATTGCAAAGTGTGAGTTGTTAGAGTCAGATGCAGGTGCTGTCTAAATGGCAGATTTCAGGCTGAAGCTTTGAGTCAGCTTTTGACCCTTATAGGGTTGAAGTTTAAGTCCGTGATTTTCATCAAAGTTGTAGATTTTTCTCTTAGCTTTCTAACGAATCAAACCGTGTCTAATTTGGAGTTCTGAGTAGAAAGTTATGCATCTTTTAAGTAGAGACGTTCTGGGGAGAAGTGAGACGCAGTTACTGTTTTTGCGTCTCAGTTGACTTTTTGCGTCTCAGTTGACTTTTGCGTCTCAGTTGACTTTTTACATCTCAGTTGACTTTTTGTGTCTCAGTTGACTTTTGAGTCTCAGTTGACTTTTGCGTCTCAGTTGACTTTTTGCGTCTCAGTTGACTTTTGCGTCTCAGTTTTATCGTCTGCTTCTGTTTATCGACCCCCCTTCCTTCTTTGGGTCATAACTTTTTGCACAGACCTCCGATTGACCTCATTTTCGAAGCGATGGATTTCTAAGACATTTTTCTATATTTCTACACCTGATTTATCAGTTTTGCTTTTAAATTGAAAAAGGTGTTTTAAAACAAAGTGTGATAGTCGGTCAATAAAGTCTGAATATATTTCACTTATTTTGAAATATCTTGAGCTATAGAGCTCCGATTCGGGCGATTCTTATTTTAAATTAAAATAGAGACCTAAACCTACAAGTTTTATGAAGAAACCGATCAGCAAGCTAGCCTCTAAGGTTTTAAAATTTTGATGCGAAGTCAGTAAAGTGTTCAGTTTTGACTATTTTGGTTATAACTTTTTCATTTCTGATCCGAATTGAGTGTTTTTAGTGGCGCTAGAACTGTGAGAGCGTAAGGAACATATTTTCTTAAAAAGCTTTTCCAACTTTTCTATTGTAAGTTTCCCCTATTGTGGTGAGTTATGGGTCTTCTATGCTTGTGTGTACTTGTGTGGTCCGAATGTTGGGCCTCGGAGACGGGGTCTAACATTGTTTGGTATCAGAGCTTAGGTTTCAGTCCTAGGCTTTTGTTGTGATATATGATTAAATGTTTGCATTATGAATTGATGGTCTGCATTAAGTGACATGCATTTCATGCATACATATAGGAACTAAGATTAAAAAGAAATGTAGCTAATCAGTAAATGTTTTCATTGAAGGAGTAAGATGCCACCTCGTAGAAGGACACGAGGAGTTATGCAAGGTTCTATTGCACCTGACTCTCCACTGAGAGAGGAGAGCACGGATGAGTCCGTAGCTTCGAGAGTGCCTGAGGCTTCTCGAGGGCAGAGTAGCGAGCCCCTTCGATCTCAGACTCAGTCGTTGCCTAGTCAGTCTGAGCAAGTGCCTGCTTTAGACCCGAGACTCTTTCAGACATTTACCCAAGTCTTTGTTTAGGCTATGGGTCAAATGCCCCAGGCTTCTGGTTCGGCCCCAGTTAAGAAGGGGAGATAGTTTGACAAGCTAAGGAAGTACGGAGCAGTGGAATTCTACGGGACCACGGATCCTGAGGAAGCCGAGACCTGGTTGAGGAGGACCGAGAGGGGTTTTGGATCAGATGGAGTGCGAGGATGACGAGAGGGTGGTCTATGCTGCCAGTTTGCTCCAGGGTGATGCCTTGCATTGGTGGGAGGCGGTCTGGGAGTCGACGAGACCGAGAGGGTTGACATGGGAGACTTCTGACCCTCTGAGGAAGAAGTATCTGTCTGAAGTGTACATTCAACAGAAGCAGAGGGAGTTTCTGAGTCTCACCCAGAGGGAGATGACTGTTGCTGAGTATGAGCGCCGGTTTACTCAGTTGTCGAGGTATGCTTCAGAGTTGATGTTCAGTGAGGCTGCTAAGTGTCGCCGATTTGAGTCAGGTTTGCATCTCGCCATTAGAGAGAAGGTAGTGGTGCATAATTTTTCTGATTTTCAGCAGCTGGTTGAAGCGGCTCTGAGGGTTGAGAACATTGAAAACATCAAGAGCGCAGTCAACAGGAAAAGGAAGGGAAGAGAGCAGTTCAAGAGGGGGGTGGTATTTCTATACCTGAGAGAAGTGCCAGAACCTTTCCTGTGCAGTCTGAGGAGAGAAGCACTGGTGGGAGCCGGCCTAGACCAATGAAGACTTCTACTGTTTCTCACCAAGCCTCAACGATGGGCGGCAGTAGAAGAAGAGATGGGGAGAGGCCGCCTCCTCCAAAGTGTGAGCACTGTGGGAGGCATCATAGAGGAGAGTGTTACAGAGTAACAAGAGCATGCTTCAATTGTGGTCAGAAGGGACACTTGGCCAAGGAGTGTCCTAAGCCGGACAGAAGAGAGGGATCACAGATGCAAGCTTCTGGGAGGACAGAGGCAGTGGGACAGAATGTTGTGACTGAAGTGGGTAGCTCTGGAGTGCCTAAGAGAGCTCATCTTCCAGACAGATCCAGGGGGCAAGCACCAGCTAGAGTGTTTGCAATGACTCGAGAGGAGGCAGAGACAGCTCCAGAAGTGGTGACGGGTATGATTAAATTGTTTGATGATTGTGTGCTTGCTTTGATTGATCCGGGTTCTACCCACTCCTTTGTGTCTTCGGGGAGGACTGTGCATAGGAGGAGTCTGAGCCCATTGGATACTCCTTTGATGGTGAGTACTCCGATAGGCCAGTATATTATTATCAGTCAAGTGTATAGAGATTGTGAGATAGGGATCAGTGGAGGAAAATTTGTGGTGGATTTGATGCCTTTGAAGATGGGAGGATTGGATGTGATCCTAGGTATGGATACATTAGAGAAGTATCATGCCAATTTAGACTGCAAGCAGAAGACAGTGGAATTCGAGCTAGAGGATGGCAGAAAAGTAGTATTCATGGGAGATAGAAAGGTCAGTCCGCCTCGAATTGTATCGGCGATGACGACGACTGAGAGAATGATGAGTAAGGGGTGTGAAGCATATCTGACCTATGTGTTAGACACGAAGACAGATAGAGGGAGGTTGGAAGACATTCCTGTAGTCAAGGAATTTCCGGACGTTTTTCCTAAGGAATTGCCAGGACTACCTCCGCCTAGGGAAATTGAGTTTCCCGTTGAGCTTCTTCCAGATACTGCGCCGATTTCAATTCTGCCTTACCGAATGGCTCCGGCGGAATTGAAGGAGCTTAAGGAGCAATTGGAGGATCTATTAGAGAAGGGTTACATTAGGCCAAGCTCTTCGCCTTGGGGAGCTCCGGTGCTATTTGTGAAGAAGAAGGATGGGTCGTCGCGGATGTGTGTGGATTATAGGAAGCTGAATCAGGCCACCATTAAGAACAGATATCCGCTCCCACGGATAGATGATTTGTTTGATCAATTGCAAGGGGCGAGAGTCTTTTCTAAGATAGATTTGAGATCGGGTTATCATCAGTTGAGGATTAAAGAGACCGATGTGTCAAAGACTGCTTTTAGGACGCGGTATGGCCACTTTGAGTTTTTGGTTATGCCTTTCGGGTTAACAAATGCTCCTGCAGTCTTTATGGACTTGATGAATAGAGTTTTCAAGTCTTTCTTAGATCAATTTATCATTGTCTTTATTGATGATATATTGGTCTATTCTAAGAGTGATGAGGAGCATAAGGATCATCTGAGGGTTGCCTTGGAGACATTGAGAAGGAATGAATTGTATGCCAAATTTGACAAGTACAAATTTTGGTTAAGAGAAGTAGTATTTCTTGGGCATGTGATTTCAGAGCGTGGAGTGCATGTGGATCCACAAAAGATAGAAGCTGTGGTTAAATGGGAAGCGCCTAAGAATGTAGCTGAAGTGAGGAGTTTCTTGGGATTAGCTGGATACTACAGGCGATTTGTGGAGGGCTTTTTTATGATAGCTACTCCACTTTCCAAATTGACGAGGAAGAATCAGAAGTTTGAATGGACTGAGGAGTGCCAGAGTAGTTTTGAGGAATTGAAGCATAGGCTTACTACTGCACCGATTTTGACGCTACCCTATGGTGATGATGGATACATTGTGTACAGTGACGCCTCTAGGAAGGGTTTAGGGTGTGTATTGATGCAAGGAGAGCTTCTAGGCAATTAAAGCCTTATGAGATGAATTACCCTATTCATGACTTCGAATTGGCTGCGATAATTTTCGCATTGAAGATTTGAAGACATTACTTGTATGGAGTTACCACTAAGGTATTTACAGACCATAAGAGTCTTAAGTACTTGTTGACTCAGAAAGAGCTGAATTTGAGACAGAGACGATGGTTGGAGTTATTAAAAGATTATGATTTGGTGATAGACTACAATCCGGGGAAAGCTAACGTGGTAGCCGATACGCTGAGTAGGAAGTCCACTATGGCACATGTGAAAACAGTGTATCTTCCTTTGCTGAAGGAATTAGCCAGATTTGGTGTGACGTTGAGACAAGTTGAACCTGGTTGTATCTTAACAAATTTCAGAGTGAGGCCAGTATTAAAGGAGAAGATTAAAGAATTGCAGGAACAGGATGAGTACTTGAGCAAGCTTAAAGAAGAGATAAAGAATGGCAAACCTTCTGGTGTAGAGGTAAAGGAAGATGGATTGATGGTTATGGAAAATAGATTGTGTGTTCCAGACAGGTTAGAGCTGAAGGATGAGATCCTAGATGAGGCACATAATGCTCTTTATGCAGTGCACCCAGGGAGTTCTAAGATGTATCGGGATTTGAAAGAGCATTTTTGGTGGAAAGGAATGAGGAAAGATGTGGCAGAGTATGCTAAAAGATGTTTAGTGTGTCAGCAAGTTAAAGCTGAACACCAAGCACCTTCAGGCAAGCTTAATCCATTACCGATTCCGGAATGGAAATGGGAGAAGATTTCCATGGATTTTCTTATGGGATTACCGAGGACTAGTAAAAAGCATGACGCTATTTGGGTGATCGTTGATAGGTTGACCAAGTCAGCACACTTCTTGCTAATTAAACAGACGAATTCTTTAAATGTTTTGGCTAAGAAGTATATAGATGAGGTAATCAGACTTCATGGGATTCCGAGTTTGATAGTGTCTGATAAGGATCCTAGGTTTACCTCCAGATTTTGGGAAAGCTTGCAAGAGGCTATGGGGACTAGCTTGCATTTTAGTACAGCTTTCCATCCGCAGACCGATGGACAATCGGAGAGGACGATACGGACTTTGGAGGCGATGTTGAGAGCTTGTGCATTGGATTTCAAAGGTTCGTGGGATGATCACCTACCTTTGATTGAGTTTGCTTACAATAATTCCTATCACTCGGGAATTCAAATATCACCTTATGAAGCTTTGTATGGTAGGAGATGCAAAACTCCTATTTGTTGGGATGAGGAAGGTGAAAGAAAGCTTGTAGGACCTGAATTGGTACAAAGCTAACCGATAAAATCAAAGTGGTAAAGCAGAGGCTTAAAGCAGCTCAAGATAGGATGAAGAGCTACACGGATGCCCATAGGAAAGAGATGGAATTTGAAGTGGGAGAAAAGGTGTTTCTTAGAGCTTCTCCATGAAAAGGTGTTTTGAGGTTTGGCAAGAGGGGCAAGCTTAACCCGAGGTACATAGGCCCATATGAGATCATTGAGAGGATTGGGCCTTTGGCTTGTAAGTTAGATTTGCCATTGGAGTTAGCTAAGATTCATAATGTGTTCCATGTATCGATGCTGAGGAAGTATAGATCAGATCCTTCGCATATAGTTCAACCTTCAGAGGTTCAGTTGAGAGAGGATTTGACTTATGAGGAACAACCAGTGGAGATCTTGGATTCCAAGGAAAAAATGTTAAGGAACAAGAGTGTAAAGCTGGTTAAGGTCTTATGGAAGAACCATTCGACCGAGGGGGTTACTTGGGAGCCTTTGGAAGCCATGAGGGAGAAGTACCCCTACCTCTTCATGGATTCAGGTAAGGATTTCGAGGACGAAATTCTTTTAGGAGGGGAGAATTGTTGGGCTCCGAATTCTTTTTATATTTATTTATCAATTTACTCGACTTATTCTTTATTTTCTTTAATTGTTTCAATTATGTGTGTATAGATATATATAGACTACGTTGAGCCTTGGGATTAGTTAATATGATTGGAGTAATTGGATGTGAGCTTGAAGTGTAGAGTCATATGAGACAAATAAAGGTTTGTTAGAAAGAATGAGCTTTAATGTATAGTGGGCTTGGGAGGAAGGGGAGCCCAAAAGGAAATGCAAGAGAGCTTAAAGGAGTATCAAAACTACATAGTTTTGAGGTAGGGCTTTAAGTTGTGATATAAAAGGAATTAAAGGAAGAGTAGGAAGCAAGTTTTCGTAAAGCCAAGGAGAAGAAGAGAAGAAATCGTGAGCAAGGCAAGCAAGAAGAGTTTTCGGTCAAGAAGGAGAGGGAAAGCCGTAGGAGGCTTGAAGGAAAGAAGAAAGAAGGAGAAAAAGGAAGAGGAAGCTACTTGTGAGAGGTAAGTTCTAGTCTTGCTATGTTAGGTTCAAGTATGAGATGAAATGGAAGTTAGGGTTTGTGTAGAGATTGAAGAAAAGTGGAACAGAAGGTGAGATATATGGATTTTAGGGACTTTCTCACTAAGGTTATGGTTATTCTAGCATATATGGCTTATGGGTAGGTTAGGTTTAAAGTTTATTTTATCATTGCTTGATTTCTTGAGTGCTATGACTTTCCTTTGGATTGTATTTAGTGAATGGAGTGTGTTTTGATTGAAGGAAATCAAGAGAACCCCACTCAAGACAAGGAGGAAGGGCAATCTTGAATTCGGATTTCTACGATAGGTGGGTAATATTTTTATAGTTGTTGTGTAATGGGCAAATGCCCTATGTGTGCTATCTTTGTTAATTGTGAGTATATTGAAAGTGTATTTCCCTTGATTTGAATGAAAAGAACGAAACTATGATGATTTGATACAATGAAAGAAGCATAAAATGCTATTTTTATGTTATGATTGGGCAAGAGAGAACCTATATCGTTAGTCACGTGCACGTTGACCCCTAGCCTTCTCCCGGCAGCCCGCTTGTGGTTCACGAGATCCGAAAATGGATTCGTTGTGTTTACGATAAACTTCGGTTTATTCGTTGTGTTTAAGGAACTCTCGAGCCAATTGTGTGCATTCCATCTTTTAATTGTGATTATGATGCATAATATGTGGTTGATTGATATAAATTCGTATGTTTTACTTTATGTGATGATTTTGGATTATTTTGTTTCATATGATAAATTTCTATTGCTTCAGATCTTTTTTTTTGTGTTGTGTGGTCCATTACTCGATGGCTATAAGCGTGTTAGCCATCGTAGTGTTTCGCTCACCCCATTCTCCTCCTCGGTGCAAATTCTAGTTGATTGAGAACCTTACAAGGCATCGGGCATAACTCCAAGAATCCTAGAAACTTTTGTATTAAGTTAGTAACTAGCTTTTGGAATAGCTTTGTAAGCATATTGATCATTGAGCATCTCATCTTTTGTATTTTGTACTTGATCTTGATGAATATGCCAATATGTAACCAAAGCTATGCATGAATCTTTGTTATGATTTGAAATGAGAATGAGAGCTCTAATACTCTCTTCATGTGAACTTGTTGATTTACGTCGTGTATGGTTTTAAAATGGTGTGTATGAGTATTATTAATTGTTGAAGTTCTGCAAATTTCTGGGCTGATGTGCTCTTTGAGTTAGATTTGAGTGTTTTGCGCTTTCAACCGAATTTTTGGGTTGTTTTAGGTTGAATAGGATCATTTAGACTTGTTGAAGGTGTTAGACGAGCTGTAGAGCTTGTTCATGAGGTGTAATGAGCTATTTTTGAGGTATTGATTGCAAAGTGTGAGTTGTTAGAGTCGGATCTGGTCTTTGTCTAAATGATGATTTCAGGCTGAAGCTTTGAGTCAACTTTTGACCCCTATAGGGTTGAAGTTTAAGTCCGTGATTTTCATCAAAGTTGTAGATTTTTCTCTTAGCTTTCCAACGAATCAAACCGTGTCTAATTTGGAGTTCTGAGTAGAAAGTTATGCATCTTTTAAGTAGAGGCGTTACGGGAGAAGTGAGACACGATTCATGTTTTGTGTCTCGATTGACTTTTAAGGTCTCGATTGACTTTTTACGTCTCAGTTGACTTTTGGGTCTCAATTGACTTTTTGCGTCTCAGTTGACTTTTTGCGTCTCAGTTGACTTTTTGCGTCTCAGTTGACTTTTGCGTGTCAGTTGACTTTTTGTGTCTCAGTTGACTTTTGCGTCTCAGTTTTATTGTCTGCTTCTGTTTATCGACCCCCCTTCCTTCTTTGGGCCATAACTTTTTACACAGACCTCCGATTGACCCCATTTTAGAAGTGATGGATTTCTAAGACATTTTTCTATATTTCTAAACCTGATTTATCAGTTTTGCTTTTAAATTGAAAAAGGTGTTTTAAAACAAAGTGTGATAGTCGGTCAATAAAGTCTGAATATATTTCACTTATTTTGAAATATCTTGAGCTATAGAGCTCCGATTGGGGCGATTCTTATTTTAAATTAAACTAGAGACCTAAACCTACAAGTTTTATGAAGAAACCGATCAGCAAGCTAGCCTCTAAGGTTTTCAAATTTTGATGCGAAGTTAGTAAAGTGTTCAGTTTTGACTATTTTGGTTATAACTTTTTCATTTCTAATCCGAATTGAGTGTTTTCAGTGGCGCTAGAACCGTGAGAGCGTAAGGAAAATATTTTCTTAAAAAGACTTTCAAACTTTTCTATTGTAAGTTTCCCCTATTGTGGTGAGTTATGGGTCTTCTATGCTTGCGTGTACTTGTGTGGTTCGAATGTTGGGCCTCGGAGACGGGGTCCAACAGAGGAGGTATAGATCAGATGCTTCTCATATCATTCAGGCCATGGAGGTTCAGTTGAGAGATGATTTGAGTTATGAGGAGATTCTAGTGGAGATTTTGTACACCAAGGAAAAGGTTCTCAAGAACAAGACGGTTCAGCCACGTGGGAGCCTATGGACGCCATGAAGGAGAAGTATCCTCAACTTTTCAATGATTCAGGTAAATTTTGAGGACGAAATTCTTTTAAGAGGGGGAAAAATGTTGGGCCCTAAATTGTTGTTATTGGTGTTATTAAGCATGAATTATGTAGATGGTTTGATTTGTTGCATTTTTTGGATTTAATTGGAAGTGTTAGTGGAAAAATGAAGAATTATTTGAGTTTAGTATGAAATAAGTGTTTATGAAAGGGTAAAATGAGTGAGGGAATTTTTGGGAAGATCACTTAAGTTGGTTAGATTTAGGCTTTGCAAGGAGGGGCATGGTAGTCATTTTGCTTTCATTTTAGCTTAAGTGTTAGAGAAAGAAAGAAAGAAAGGAGAAGAGGGAGTCGTGGGAAGAGAAGAAGAAGAAGAGAAAAAGAGGAAGCTAGGGTTAGAGGAATTTCGAAAGGATTGAAGAAATCTTTGGTAAGTATAAGCTTGATTCTTCTTGTTTAGGATGAATAAAACCCTAGATTAGAGTTGCATGAGTTAGAACCGATGGTTTTAGGGTTTTCGGGAAATTGGTAGGAATTCTCTGGGTTGTTGATTTTGTGACTGATTCTGAGGTTTGAATGAGTTATAAATGTAGTATTGGACTTGAATCAAGGTTTAGATGTGTTGTATGTGCTTAAGGGAAGGATTGAAGTGTGAAAATGTTGGAAAGTTCAGGTTTGGAGTCGTTCTCCAGACCCGCACATCGTGACGTGCACAAGGTTGTTCGTCGCGACGTGCACAAGGCTGTTCATCGTGACGTGCACAAGACTGTTCGTCGCGACGTGCACAAGGTCGTTTGTCGCGACGTGCGAGGCAGATGTGTTCGTCGCAACGAGCGTGGCCTTCGCTGCGGCGAGCCCTCAGTTTCCAACAAAGATGAATTTTGATTTTTTGGGCATATCTATTGTTCTAGAAGTCCAATTGAAGTGATTTTTGATGCGTTGTAAACTAGAGACATAGATCTACAAGGTTTGTGAAGAAGTGAAGTTCTGAATCAGTATCTAAGGATATGAAATTTTGGATGGAAGTTAATAATAGAATTATTGTTTCAGCATGAGTTATTGAATGGGATTTTGGTTCTTGTTTTAGGAAGTCAAGTGAGGCAAGAGGATCAAGAGGAAACTCATTCCTGAGCAAGTATAAGCAAGGAATTCAAGGTGGGTTCATATTTATAATAGAGTAAATAAGTCACTCATTGTTTTGTTCAAATCGAGAAAGATTTAATGCTTTAAATTGCATCATCAATGTTGCCTTATGTGCTAATGTGAATTGATTATATGTTTGACATATGATTTGAATTCATGATTAATAAAAAGGTTTCAAAAAGGGTTTTTTTCATTTCAAGAACACATGCACATGAAATCATGATTTACAAAAGATGTGAAAAGTGATTTTCTAAACAAGTGTCAATTTGGCAAATCAAGTTTACAAGACTTTGAATCATGCATGATATGTGGGTTTGTGGTATGTCCCAAGAACCGTCACGTGCACGTTGACCATGAAAAGGCTTCGCCCGCCTGCCCGCAAGTGGCACGGAGCTCCCCACAAGGACTCCCTCAAGAAACTACGACTACACATAACCATTTCGATGGGAATGCATAGTACGTCATGAACCCGGACTAACCCAAACCATTATTCTATGCTTATGTGTTTATGATTTGTTATCATGTTTCACGCATCAAATTTGGAATTTTACTCATGAATTGTTATCAATCAGGCATTTTTGAGTTGATGATTCGCATATGCTCAATCACTATGATTTCAAAGTGTATCACGGCAATGAGTTATCTTTCTAATAGTTTTGCTTATTTCTATATTATAAATGTGTTCCCATGAGCTTTATAGCTCACCCCCTTTACTCTCCCCATTCAAGTCACGAGCAAGAGACTGAGTAAGTCAAGAGTTATGGCATCACTACAAATTATTACGTTTGTGTATTTTCAAGATGTACTTTTGGAAGACAAGGCTTTAGTTTCATTTCGAGTTTGATTAGTTCAAGTGTATTTTTGTACTTTTGACACTTGAACTCAAAGTTTGTAATTTGGTTTGAAATGTTATTAAAGCTTTGTAAAACTCATCTTTTGGATATTAATGAGGCATGCATGTTTATGTTTCAAATCTTACGTATTGAATCATTTAGAAATTTGCTCGAGTGCATGTTGATAAGTTTGGGAGGCCCAGCCCACGCATCAAGCACCACGCTTTTATGTCCGATGTTGGGCTTCGGAAACAGGGTCCAACAATTTCAATTTGTTCAAACTAGAATTTGCTCACATAGTGTTACACGTAATCATTCAAAATCATGAATTTTCTTTTCCTTTACACATGACTAATTCACCACCAATTTCTCATTTCATGTCAAAGTTTAACTCGCAAATTCTAAGAAAAGTTCGGGGTCCAACATTAATTGTGGTTATTGTTTATATGTAAAATATTTAAAAATTATTGTTATTTCATATTAATTGTTATTATTATTTATTATTAAGATATTTGAAAACATGGTTAATGTAAATAGTAAACTAGTAAAGTGTACAATACCACTGTATAATATACTAATATGGACTATTTTGCAATATTTAAAAATTTTAGGGACTATTTCATAATTTAAAAAAATTTGAAGCGGTGCCCTGCATCTGATTCCATTTCGAGCTCAATCCGCATCAAGCCGATATGGTATTCATAACTTTGATTGGGACATGCGCTGCATCTACCGCACACGCCAGACATAAAGGGGTACCTTTATTTCTACCTATAACTCATAAGTTGTGGTACGCGTCTGTACAATGTGGTGCGTAACTTGTAGGTGCCTCATGCATTCAGTGTTTGCGTAAGGCTGGCCTGTGCTATTCATGCACCCTCCAGCCACTCGCACTGTTAACATCAGGACATTATGAGATAGAAAAAACTTATTCGTAATTTTGTTTAATCTCTATTTTTGTTGTGATTTTAGTTTTAATTTTGTTCCTTTAAATAGAAACAAAATTATGTTTATTTTTAATGTAAATTTAGTTATATTTTATTACTAATAATAATTATATATTAGATAAATTTTAAAAATAAACTATTTTTATAAATAAATAAATAAATAAAATTTATTTTAATATCTTATATAATATTATTATAATATATGTATTTAATTACTAAAGATAATTATATATATTTTGGATATTATTTTAAATTTAAATTATATTATTACTAGTTTAATTATTAAATTAAATCATTTACTATTCTAATAGTTAAATACATAATCTATATAATTCTTATTAATAATTAATATATTAAATAATATATATTTAGTAAATACTAAATCAAATTATGAAAAGAAATATTAAAAACAAAAATATTTTTATATTATAAATCATGAAAACTAGAAGAAACCAAAAAATAAATACTCAAACAAATAAGTCTTTTTACTAAATTAAAAAAAACAAAAACATAATTAGAAACAAACAAGCCTTTAATTTTTATAATTCACAAAATGACTCCTCTAGTTATTTTAAGTCAATTTTAGGTCCTTTGAATTCATAAAGTGAGTTTTGTTATTTTTCTGAATATATTATACTAAATAAGGTTTAATTATAGAAAATATAAATAAGATTAACAAAGCTATAATTAAGTGATTTTTCAATATATATATATATATATATATATATATATATATATATATAAACATTAACAAATCTATAATTAAGTGATTTTTTTCATGCAATTGACCTTAAATAAAGGATATATATATATTTTGTACCTCATGCTATATTTATTATTTTGTGTTGCATGTGTTGTCACTTTCTTTGAGAATTGCTTTGTGATAAAATCTCAAATAAAGTTTATTAATAATGTTTTCAACACTAGTATGAGAGAATGAGAATGTGCATGAGGATTTTTTATTAATTATTGTTAAATTGTCATATATTCATACCTATATAAATTAATACAAGGATAACATACATATGTACCTCTTATACTTTTGGATCAATTTGGGTACAAATGAGAATTTAGTCACCATAGTGGCATTTCAAGTTAGTATTTAGATTGTTTTGTTTACATGTTAGGGAATGTGTTTGGCCTCGTATTTAGTTATTTTGATGTTATATGAGATTTTTAGATGTGGATAAAGACATTTAATGGAAGATAATCATTGCTTGTGAGATCCATTCACCTATAGGTGGTGGAATCACAAGAGTTAATGGTGTGTTCTCTAATTACGTTTATATATAGATATTTTCTATATGTATTATATATTTAGCCTATAGGTGTTTCATAATATATATGATAAGATTTTGATTACATATACTATTATGTGGCTTCAGTATTACTATTATCTGACATTTGTGTTGATCATTTATATTATCAATTTTGCAGTCACGTTTTCTATAAACAATAACAGTTTCACATTTGAAACCCTCACTGGTTTCAATTTTAAGAAATGGAAACAAAATGTAGAGTTTATGTTGGAGATGGTAGATATCAACATGGTCATGATCAATGATAGATCACCAACACCTACATCTATCAATTTAGAGGCTGACTAAGCTACATATGTAGCCCGTGAATGGTCAAATAGGATGTGTTATTTGACCATAAAGAGATCCATACAACCATTTGCTAAATGGGCTTCCATAGGAAAACATAGCAAGAGATTTTTTAACAACATATTACAAAGATATAAGGTATCTTTTAATGTTAAATAGGCACCTACTAAAGGAATTATACTTTATAAGGTATATAAGAGCCAGGGGAGAAAGGGAGTACATAATTAAGATAGTTCACCTTTAGAGCAAGCTAAAGGCATTAAATATTTATATTCTTGGTGCTTGTATTATTCACCAAGCTATCAGGTAAGTCCTTGACTTGTAATATATATAAGTCTAATGTTGCTATAGGTCATATTAATTTTTTAGTGGCTAGATAGTGGAGCCTCTAATTATGTTGCTTCCATAATGCAGGGATTCATACAAAAGAGAAAGATGAATAAAAAGGAGGAAAACTGATGGTGGAAAATACGAAGAAGTTAATGTAATTGTTATAAGGTATGCTTGTTTGAACCTTAATACTAGGTTCAATCTTGTATTAAATGACACCTTTTATATATCATATTTTATATGGAATTTGATTTATGATATGTTTTAGATAAAAAAATTTATAGTTTTGTAATTAAAAATTCAGTTGTAAAGTTGTCTTTCAATGCAAAACCAACTAGTATCGCCATCTTATTATATGATTTATATAGAATGTGTCTTACCTTTAATGAAATATATGCTCCTTTATATATTGTTGAACATGTTACTAAAAAGAGACCCCTAATAAAGGAAAAGTCATACACATTGCGACATAAGAGATTAGGCCACATTTCTAGAGATAGATATAAGAGATTAATAAAAGATAATATTCTTCCAACTCTAGATTATGATGATCTAGAAACAAATGTTAATTGTTATAGGATAAAGTTCACCAAAATAAAGAAATAGGTATCTACTCGTGCTTTTAGGCTATTAGAACTCATACATACTAGCATTTTGGCCCTTACATATCCACAATATATAACTTAAGATTCTTCCTGACATTTTATTGACGATGATTTTTGTTATGGTTATGTATTCTTACTTAAAAGAAAATTTTAAAGTTCTTGATAAATTTAAGATTTTTAAAACAGAGGTTAAGAAACAATTGGGATTAATTAAGATTGTCAGATTTGATTGTGGAGGAAAGTATTATGGTAAATATAGGATTTCTAGACAAGAAGAAGGTTTATTTGCCAAATACTTGGAATCATATGGAATAATTGCTCAGTACACTATGCCATATAATCTTAAGCAAATGGTGTGGTCGAAAGGGAAAATCACACCTTAAAGGATATATTGAGATCAATGCAGAGCTAGATTAGCCTATCTAATTACCTTTTAGGTGAAGCCATAGAGACTGCCTTGTACATGCTTAATAGGGTCACAAATAAATAAGTGCAAAAAATGCCTTTTGAAATATGGAAAGGGTGGAAACCTAGCCTCATTCATCTTCATATATAGGGTTGTCTTATTGAGGTGCGCTTATGTAATTCTTATAAAGGTAATCTACATTCTCGTTTCACTTAATGTTACTTTATAAGATATCCCGACCACTATAAGGAATACAGATTTCACTATAGAGATGGAGGATCCAAAATAGTGGAGTCATAAATAACTAGTTTCTAAAACACAATGTTTATGATAAGGGTAGTACATCTTATCTTGATGATGGTAAACCGTCTTATGGTCCTTCCTATCTTTTAGATGATAGAAGGGTGAATATTACAATTATATCCTATCTATCACTCATTCAATCAGAACTAGTAGATCCATATCTTAGTATCGTACCAATACAGAGTTAACAACCTATATATGTATATACTAAGGTTCTTGAGGTATATGAACATACTGAACTAATTCAATTCAAAAGATCTACTTGAGTGAGGAGATTAGTAATATCATCTAACTATATAGTCTATTTAGGTGAGAAAAACTATGATATTGGACATATAGTAAATCCATTTACTTTTACAGAAGTTGTTTCTATACCACATGCAAATTTATAACGAAATGCTATAAGGGATGTGATTTAGTATATAAAGTAAAATCAGGTATGGGAGCTTATAGATTTACCTCATAACTACAAGCTTGTCATCTATAAATGGATTTATAAGGCCAAGGAATCTAAGGTAAAGTTCAGCAGTTTAAAGCCTAGTTAGTTACCAAAGTGTTAACTTAGAGAGAAGGGATTGGCTTTAATGTTACTTTTCTCATATATCCTCTAAAGATGCATTTAAAGTGATTATGGCAATCTTAGCTCATTATGATATGGAGATATTTCAAATAGATGTTAAGACCACCTTCTTGAATCGAGACCTTTATGAGGAGGTCTATATGTAAAAACCTAAAGGATTTCAAGACTAAAAAAAAGGGTTGGTATGGTTTGTAAGTTGAAGGAATCTATATATGGTTTAAAATAAGCTTCCAAACAATGTTACTTATGTTTTGATGAGGTTCTAACTTATTTGGCTTTATGGAAAGTAAAGTTGAAAGATAATTTTATTACATTGTAAGGGGGACCAAGGTTATTTTTTTACTTTTATATATTGATGATATCTTGCTTGCATAAAATGATTTGACCATACTGCATAAAGCAACTTTTGACTAAGAATTTTGACAAAAAAAGACCTTAGTGGAGCATATTTTGTCCTTGGTATCTAGATTTACCGAGACAAATCTCAAAACTTATTAGGTTTCTCACAAAGTGCATACATTAAACAAGTGTTGTAGAAGTTTGATATGGCTAATTATAAACCTGTCACAACACCTATCTCTCGTTGTGAAAGATTATCTTTGGCATAACATCTAAAGAATGATACAGAGAGAGAGGATATGGAGAATGTTCCTTATTCTAGTGTAATTGGTAGCCTGATATATGCCCAGGCATGCATATTGTATTTGTTGTTAGATTGCTAAGTAGGCATCTAGCTAACCTACGAATAGACTGCTAGAAAGTGATTAAAATATTTTTGAGATATTTTAAAGGAACTAAGGATTATATGTTGATATTAAAAAAATTTAATAATTTGGACCTTATTGGTTACGCATATTCAGATTTTGCTATGTATCTGAATGTCATGAAGTCCATATCAAGTTTTTTTTTGTTAGCAAATGATGTTGTTTCATGGAAGAGTGTCAAGAAGACACTAGTAACTGTTAGAGTAGTGCCCTAAAGGCAATCGCCTTTAGCGCGTTTTGTACAAAGTTGTGTACAAACTTTATGAATAAATAAAGAAAGGCATATTTCATTAATTTGTTGTTCATTATTTATGAATAGATATTGATTTATAAGCAAATTAATGAAGTCCATGATATATGACATAACATGAAGGAAATTATGATTTGATCATACTACTGAGTTTCCTATCATGTGCAATTATGTCAGTATCTAAATTATCCCGATCGTAGGATTCTTGGCTGGACATCGGTGTCTGAGAGAGATTGGCACATCTTAAGCTCCTTGATTTGATCAAGCAGTGGATCTCAGAAACTGTAAATATGGGATATTTAGGGTTGAGATGTGAATGCTTACTAGAGGTAGTAAGTACATTGGATGACCTGCTATGAGATCATCACATGGATGTCCTATTCTAATGTCAGTGATAATCTCATCATAGCAATGGTGCAAGTATCCTTAGACTTGAGGTGCTCAAGGATATCTTGGATACTGATTTTGTGCTTTGACTCCATTACTTGTTGCCTTACAGAGGTCACTCATAGGGTGGTGACTGGGTACAGCTTGAGGTATTCGAAGGTAATTGGGTAGCCAATAGAGGATTCACCACTTCTGTGATAGCAGAAGATGATACCCATGGCCTCTTGTCAAGGTCATTACTTGGAAATCTCTGGCCGGAGTATCGTATGTCATGAAGAGTGTCTTCAGTGACATATTAAGTAATGAGTCCCAGGACAAGAACTGATATCACTTGGACTAGATTTGACGTAGTCAGTCTAGTAAAAGTTGACACTTTGCCCATACTCATAACCAAGTGGGGTATAGCATGGTGAAAGGACGAATTGCACGGTAATTGTCTATGGAAAGGTTCGTGATATGGTCCATGATGAATATAGGTTCATTCGTCAAACCAATTACTTTCCGGTCAATTGGGGGTCATGATGTGTTGCTAGATACCGCTCATGACTTGCTCAGATTAAGTGTTAATCTAAGTGGCCAATATAACCGGGAACCTAATGGGTCACACACATAAGAGTGACTCGGAGAACTCGTAAAATAGTTTTGGACAGAGATCCAATATATGGAGAGCAGAAGGATTAAATGGATCCCGATGAGATCGAGATATGTCCCGATGAGATCGCGACATCGATATTGCTAAAAAAAGTTTCCGATGGTTTTTCCATACCGGGACTCGGTAGGTCGGTAGGACCGACCCCAGTGTGACTGGACCACTTCAGCATTTATATATATATATATATCTTATTAATTAATTAAGTAATTAATATATATATATATATATATATATATATATATATATATATATATATATATATATATATATAGCCTTACGTGGAAGAAGAGAAGAAGCATTAGAAACTTGTTCTTTTATGCTTTGTCATCAAGTCCATTTAATGACTAAAAGACAAAAATTGGAAGATGAAAAGATGAGATGATCGTTGGCTTTGAAAACATAAGAGAAGAAAGAAGGGTTTTGTGAAAACATAAGAGAAATTGGTTCTCTCATCATCGATCTTCTCTCATCAAGCTCATCTCCTCTCCAAGTTTCATTCTTCACCATCGTGATTCCAAGCTCTCCAAGGAAAAAGGTAAGAGCTAGCACTCTTTAATTTATTCTAGCTATTCCCGGGTCAAAGGGTTTGTCCCGGTTAGGTTCTTCGATCTCTGCGTGGATACCGTTAGAGACGGTCTCCTTTGGCCGTTATGGTTTGAGTTTGTTATATAGACACATGGATCCTGGCTTTCGGGAAGGTCTCGGAATTAAAAATTTTGTTTTTCCGCACCGTGTACATGTGATGTACACACCGGGATTTTCCTACAATGGTATTAAAGCAAGGTTGTGTCGTATATAACAAAGAAATCATAACAAGGTCGGAGCTGCCTATTGCTTGTAACGATGATGCATGTTGACTGTGTTAATTTTGAATTCAGTGTAGAAATATTTTTTTCGAAATTTTCTTTCCCAAATGTGTTCATAAGATGTTGTTGAATATGTCTGTGGAAGACCATAATTTATCAATGTGATTTGATATGGTTTTGCTAATTTATTCCCTAATGTTCTGGTTGTTGTGTTTGTGCATATTCCTTGAACAGGCATGCTTATAAATTCGAGAATAAATTGTAGAAAATTTTTTTTTCGGATTTTCTTTCACCTACATGTCTCTAAGATGTTTATAAATGTCTATGAGGATGGAAAAATGTTTTCGAGGTGATTTACTATTTATTTGAGAATTTATTGTGTGCTGCTGGGAATAACTGTGTTGAGGAACAGATTCTACATTGGCTTTGTTGCTGAGGTTGGATGCGTTTTTGATGGAAATAAATCCTAAAAACATTCATGGAGAATTTTGTGAACATTTAGTAACCTCTGTAATTTTCTCAGAATTTATTGAAATTTTTTCAATGAGTTTTTCAAGAAAAAGATAGAGCTTGGCAGTTTTGAGAAAGTTGCTGGAGCTGTTTTGTTTGGAATGAATGATTGTGTATTTCTCAATTCCAATGCCTTGGATCATTTTTAATGTGATTAAAAATGTGTTACATTGATGTTGTATGCTTGCCAAAATGATTTTCTTGAAATTGGGTTTCCAAAAATTTTTGGATGTCAAATGTGTCACATTAGCGTCTCGTTAGTGTATTTCGTTGTCTTGATTGTTTTGGCCGTCACAAATTTTGTGACTAGTGCCAAATTAGTCTTGATAAAGTGTAGACTACCTAGAGATACTTAGGGTGATAGTTTGATATTCTCAAATTATTTGGAAATCTCAATGAATAGTAGTGTATTCATCAATTTCAAGTTTTTCATGTATAGTATGTTTATACATGGTAAGCATGATACAATGAAAGTGTTTCATTGATACATCATAGTAAAGGATATTGCACTTGGTATTGTGAATTGGAACTGCACGGATTGAGAAATTAGCCGATTAGAAAGCAATTCCACATATATAAGTCGACTTACACATACATAAGTCGATTTGTATTCTCAGGTAAGTCGACTTACACATGCATAAGTCGACTTGTTCGTGCACATAAGTCGACTTGCACAATGATATAAGTCGACTTGTACGTGCACAGTATCATAAGTCGACTTGCACAATGGTATAAGTCGACTTGTACGTACACAGTAGCATAAGTCAACTTACACAAGTCGACTTACAACATGTAAAGGTGGGATGATGGATGATTTTAGGTATAGATTCAATGTGATTGATGAAATGCCCTAAATCATTCCATATAGTGATGGTGACTATAATCCTACAGCTTGGAGAAGAAGAAGATGAGACCAGAGTTTGAAAACCCTCACAAATAATATGAAAACTAACGCCTTCCATTAATATGGGGAGAACCAGAGTTCTTATAGAGTTCGGGTTGTTGGGTAAACCCAAGCTCACTCTATACGGATATGTTCGAACCATGGAAATAAGATTTTCGGATTAATGGGTCGGTTTTCACTAGAAGCGTTGATTTGTTGAGTAAACTTAAGGTCAACGTAGACAGAGGCGAAATTGGGTAGTGTACATCAGATGTACGTATATCAAGAGTTGATAACCCAATGTGTGTACATACATCACGAGTTGATAGCACTAGTCGATAGTTACATCTATGATGCAAATGGTATGACCGATACCTGCCGATTGATCTAAGGTGGCTTGTTGGGTAAACCCAAGGTCATTTTAGTAATGTCGGATATCTATGATGCAATTGGTATGACCGATACCTACCGATTGACCTAAGGTGGCTTGTTGGGTAAACCCAAGGTCACTCTTAGCAATGTCGGATATCGACCCACTAGGACATTTTGTTATAATATTTTTTGGATTCGTAATGAGGGTTATGAATTCTTTGAAACTAGTGGGAGCCATATGCATGTCATGCAAGTCCTTATGATCATGCATGTAATTCTATTCTAACATTCTTTCTCTCTTTCCCTATAGGTTATTGAAGATGACTTCCAGTGTGAATTTGCGCTCACTCATGGACTCCAACAAATTAACTAGACCCAACTTTCTAGATTAGCTGAGAAATCTGAGAATTGTTCTCAGATCTGAGGAACTTGGCTATGTCCTAGATGTTCCACTTCCTAATCCACTTGCTGTTGATGCTTCTGACAAGGATCAGAAAGCATATCGTAAGCATCTCAAGGATAGTGACATGGCTACCTGCATTATGCTCGCATCTATATCACCAGAGCTGCAGAAGCAGCATGAGTTTATGGATGCTAATACCATAGTGTTTCATCTTAGGGAGTTTTTTGATGAGCAAGCTCGGTCTGAAAGGTTCGAGACCTCGAGGCTACTCTTCACTACTAAGATGACTCCAGGTTCATCTGCAGTGCAGTATGCACTGAAAATGAATGGGTATATTGAGAGGTTGGTCATCTTAGGTTTTGTAATGGATTATGAATTAAGTGTTGACTTAATTCTAGTTGGATTGTCTGATAGTTATTCACAGTTTGTGTTAAACTATCGGATGAACCAAATATCCACGACAATCCCTGAATTGATCAATCTGCTCAAGACAACAGAGCAATCTATCAAGAAGGATAGCAAGCAAGTGCTTATGGTGGCATCTTCTTCTCCTGGTTCAAAGAAAAAGAATCTGAAGAAGAAAAGGTCTAAGAAACCAAAAGGAAGTACGGCCAAACAGAAAACCAAAGAAACTGCGCCAAAAGGAACTTGCTTCCATTATGGCAAGGCCGCCACTAAATTAAACCGTAAAGTCTATCTGGAAGAATTGAAGCGAAGAAGGCATCGGATGCCTCGACTTCTTGAGTATGTTTGTCATTGAGGTTAATACTATTTCGACCATAACATATGGGTATTAGATACGGTTGTGGCTCACACATATGCAATGATATGCGAGGGCCTCGGGGACGATGAACAACTCATGAAGGAGAGATAGACTGCGTGTAGGAAATGGAGCAAGAGTTCTTTGCATTAGTTGTGAGGCACTTATTTTTGTCACTCCCGGTGGGCTTGTAATTAAACTGGATGAATGTTATTTTGTACTGTTTTAACAAAGAACATATTGTTTGTTTCTTGTTTAAATAAATTTGGTTTCCATTTGACTTTAGTAACAATGGTTGTTCTATTAGTTTGAATGGAATGCTTTATGGTCTTGGTACATTATGCAATGGAATTTACATATTAGATATGTCACATCCAATTATGAATGTCAATGACACGAAAAGACATAAACGAGATAATTTAAAATCAACTTACTTATGGCATTGTCGCCTTGGCCATATAAATGAGAGACGCATAGCTAAGCTCCATAAGAATGGCAGTTTAGGGTCATTTGATTATGAATCATATGAAACATGTGAATCTTGTTTATTAGGCAAGATGACTAAGTTACCCTTCAAGGGAAAGGGTGAACGAGAGACTTGAGTATTAGACCTAATACATTCAGATGTATGTGGTCCAATGTCCATCCATGCTAGAAGTGGTTGTCTTTACTTCATTACCTTTATCGATGATTATTCTCGATATGGGTACCAGTATCTGATGAGATACAAATCTGAAGCATTTGAAAAGTTCAAACAATTCAAAAATGAAGTAGAAAACCAACTTGGGAAAAGTATCAAAACATTACGATCCGATCGTGGTGGGGAATACTTAGACCAACAATTTTTAGATTATCTCAGAGATAATGGGATTTTATCTCAATGGACTCCACCTTATATACCACAGCATAATGGTGTGGCTGAGAGGAGAAATCGAACCTTGTTAGACATGGTACGATTGATGATGGGCTTTGCAAAGTTACCAAAATCCTTTTGGGGGTATGCACTCGAGGCAATTTGTTTATTTGCTAAACAGAGTTCCATCAAAGCAGTTGATGTTACTCCATATGAGATGTGGACTAACAAAGACCTATCTTACTCATTTGAAAGTTTGGGGTTGTCTTGCTTATGTGAAGCGGATACGATCGAGATAAACTTGATGCAAAGTCGACAAGTGTTTGTTAGTAGGATATCCTAAAGAAACAATAGGATATCAATTCTACCTTCTTTGAGGAACAAAAGGTGTTTGTTTCAAAGTATGCTGTCTTTTAGAGAAAGAGTTTCTTTTATAAGAAGATAGTGGGAGCAAAATTGAACTTGAAGAAGTTCAAGATGCTCGAACGACGCTTGAATCAGCTGCTGAACACAAGCTGTGACTCATACGAGATGAAGTAACAGTTCAACCTTCTACAACACACGAAGTTAAGTAGGTCACGTAGGATACGCTCTGTTCCCGAGAGATATGGATTTCTCGTGAATGAACATAATGACGTATTGCTCATAGAAGATGATGAGTCTATCACCTATAAAGAGGTTCTGAAAAGTTCAGAGTCTGAGAAATGGCTTCAAGCCATGAAGGCTGAAATGGATTCCATGTATGAAAACCAAGTATGGACTTTGGTTGAGGCACCCAAAGGAATAAAACCCATAGGGTGTAAATGGGTTTTCAAAAAGAAAACCGACATGGATGGTAATGTAATTACCTATAAAGCAAGGTTTGTGGCTAAAGGTTTTCGTCAAAGACAAGGAGTTGACTATGACGAGACCTTCAGCCCAGTAGCAATGCTTAAATCCATTAGAATACTCCTAGCCATTGCCACTCATTATGATTATGAGATATATGCAAGCTTCAGAAATCCATCTATGGATTGAAACAAGCATCCAGGAGTTGGAATATCCGTTTTGATGAGGTAATCAAAGAGTTTAGTTTCTCACAAAATCTGGATGAATACTGTGTGTATAAGAAGGTTAGTGGGACAGCAATCGTATTCCTTGTGCTATATGTAGATGACATATTATTACTAGGAAACGATGTCTCTATGCTGCAATCTGTGAAGATTTGGTTGTCCAAACAATTTTCCATGAAAGACCTTGGTGAAGCAACTTATATCCTTGGGATAAAGATTTATAGAGATAGATCAAAAAGGTTGCTTGGTCTTTCACAATCAACGTACATAGACAAGATGCTAAAGAGGTTTAACATGGAGCAATCTAAGAGAGGGTACCTTCCCGTGACTCATGGGATAACGCTCTCGAAGTCTATGTGTCCTAAGACACAAGATGAGAGGATGCGCATGAATATGATCCCGTATGCATCTGCGGTAGGATCTATCATGTTCGCAATGCTATGTACGAGACCCGATGTATCATATGCTCTAAGTGTTACTGACGAGATACCAATCGGATCTGGTGAGGGTCCTTTGGGTGGTATCAAGAATATCCTCAAGTACTTGCGAAGGACTAAGGATGTTTTCTTGATATATGGAGATGGAGATCTCAAAGTGAGTGGGTATACAGATGCCAGTTTTCAATCTGATAAGGATGATTTCAAATCCCAATCAGGTTATATATTCACACCGAGCAATGAGGCGATTAGTTGGAAGAGTTCCAAACAAGAGACGACTGTCGATTCAACAACCGAGGCAGAGTACATTGCTGCTTCAGATCCTAGCAGTGATGGGCCCATACAATTGTATTGTGACAACAGTGGGGCTATTACGTAGGCGAAGGAACCAAGGTCTCATCAACGATCCAAACACGTACTCCGCAGATATCATCTGATTAGGGAGATCATTGGACGAGGTGATGTCCAGATAGAGAATTCCCACCGAAGCGAATATTGCGATCCGTTGTGAAGCCATTATCACGGAAGAACTTTGATTCTCATGTACTCGCCTTTATGGTATTAGATATCAAGGCGATTGACTTTAGGTCAAGTGGGAGATTGTTAGAGTAGTGCCTAAAGGCAATAAGCCTTTTAGCGCGTTTTGTACAAAGTTGTGTACGGACTTTATGAATAAATAAAGAAAGGCATATTTCATTAATTTGTTGTTCATTATTTATGAATAGATATTGATCTATAAGCAAATTAATGAAGTCCATGATATATGACATAGCATGAAGGAAATTATGATGTGATCATATTATCGAGATTCTATCATGTGCAATTATGTCGGTATCTAAATTATCCCGATCGTAGGATTCTGGCTGGACATCGATAATCTGGAGAGGCGGCACATCTCAAGCTCCTTGATTTGATCAGCGGTGGATCTCGAAGCTGTAAATATGGGATATTTAGGGTTGAGATGTGAATGCTTACTAGAGGTAGTAAGTACATTGGATGACCTACTATGAGATCATCACATGGATGTCCTATTCTAATGTTAGTGATAATCTCATCATAGCAATGGTGCGGTATCCTTAGACTTGAGGTGCTCGAGGATATCTTGGATACTAATTACGTGCTTTGACTCCATTCCTTGTTTCCTTCTGAGGTCGCTCATAGGGTGGTGATTGGGTGCGACTTGAGGTATTGAAGGTAATTGGGTAGCCAATAGAGGATTCACCACTTCTGTGATAGCAGAAGATGATACACATGGCCTCTTGTCAAGGTCATTACTTGGAAATCTCTGGCCGGAGTACGTATTTCATGAAGAGTGTCTTCAATGACATATTAAGTAATGAGTCCCAGGACAAGAACTGATATCACTTGGACTAGATTTGACGTAGTCAGTCTAGTAAGAGTTGCCACTTTGCCCATACTCATAACCAAGTGGGGTATAGCATGGTGAAAGGACGAATTGCACAGTAATTGTCTATGGAAAGGTTCGTGACATGGTCCATGATGAATATAGGTTCATTCGTCAAACCAATTACTTTCCGGTCAATTGGGGGTCATGATGTGTTGCTAGATACCGCTCATGACTTGCTCAGATTAAGTGTTAATCTAAGTGGCCAACATAACCGGGAACCTAATGGGTCACACGCATAAGAGTGACTCGGAGAACTCGTAAAATAGTTTTGGACAGAGATCCAATATATGGAGAGCAGAAGGATTAAATGGATCTCGATGAGATCGAGATATGTCCCGATGAGATCGCGACATCGATATTGCTGAAAAAGGTTTAGGTGGTTTTCCATCTGGGACCCGGTGGCCGTAGGACCAGACCCAGTGTGTTGGACCACTTCAGCATTTATATATATATATATATCTTATTAATTAATTAAGTAATTAATATATATATATATATATATATATATATATATATAGCCTTACGTGGAAGAAGAGAAGAAGCATTAGAAACTTGTTCTTTTATGCTTTGTCATCAAGTCCATTTAATGACTAGAAGACAAAAATTGGAAGATGAAAAGATGAGATGATTGTTGGCTTTGAAAACATAAGAGAAGAAAGAAGGGTTTTGTGAAAACATAAGAGAAATTGGTTCTCTCATCATCGATCTTCTCTCATCAAGCTCATCTCCTCTCCAAGTTTCATTCTTCACCATCGTGATTCCAAGCTCTCCAAGGACAAAGGTAAGAGCTAGCACTCTTTAATTTATTCTAGCTATTCCCGGGTCAAAGGGTTTGTCCCGGTTAGGTTCTCCGATCTCTGCGTGGATACCGTTAGAGACGGTCTCCTTTGGCCGTTATGGTTTGAGTTTGTTATATAGACACATGGATCCTGGCTTTCGGGAAGGTCCTGGAACAAAAATTTTTGTTTTTCCGCACCGTTTACATGTGATGTACACACCGGGATTTTCCTACAATAACTTCCTCAGCTATGTATGTAGAATTTGTAGCATCCTATAAGCCCGCTTCATAGGCAATTTGGCCTAGGAACTTGATTTTTGTGTTATTTGTGGTTTATTCAGTTACTAGACCCATTTGATTATATAATGATAATCTTTCTATTGTATTGTTTAGTAACAACAATAAGAATATCACAGGGTCTAAGCATTTAGAGTTCATGTATCAAACCATAAAGGAATTAGTGCAGAAGGTTCACATTAAGGTAGGTTATATCGACATTGAGGACATGCTAGCTGATCCGCTAACTGAAGGACTTTGCCCAATTATTTTTTAGAGACAAACATATAGTATGGGTTTTCTGATATCTTTAAACAATGTTAGTTAGGAATCATTGTATTTTCTCTTAACATAGTTGTACAGATTTTGTGTATTATGGCAGTACATTTTTATTTATATTGATGATCGTCATTTTATTCTCAGTTATACAATTTGTTGTAGATTATCATAATATAGGTGAAATTTTTAAATTTTGTTTCAATTTTTAGCATTTTAATGATCATTAAAATGTTAAATAATATTATAGGGTCCAAGTGTTTAGAGATCAAGTATTTAACCATAAAGGATATAGTACAGAAGGGTGACATTGAGGTGGAGAATATTGACATTAAGGATATACTAGCTGATCTGCTAAATGAGGGACCTCACTCAATATATATATAGTATAGACTTTTTTAAATCCTTAGAAACTATTAAGGATCATTGTATTTGCTCTCAACAAAGTTGTATAGATTTGTATTATAGCAATACATATATATATATATATTGATGATCATCATTTTGTTCATAGTCATACAATTTGTTGTACATTATCATAATATAGGTGAAGGTTTTAAGAATTGTGTCGATCTTTAGCATTTTAATGGGCACTAGGGATATAAGCATGAATTGCCCTAATTATATGACTTATTGTTTACTTGGATTAAATTGGAAGTATTAGTGGATAATTTACATTAAGTGAGTCTTGTGTGGCTTAAATGGGAATGAAAGAGTAGAAATGTTTGAGGGCATTTTGGGAGGATCACTTAAGTTGGATAGGCTAAAGCATTGCATAGAGGGGCAATTTGGTCTTTTTCCATTCCATTTAGACTTAAGTGGAAGAAATTAGAAGGAAAAGAAGGAGAAAGTGAGAAAAGAGAGGGAGAGTGCCGTGGAGCTTGGGAAGAAGAAGAGAAATAGGGCTTTAGAATTTTAGAGGATTTCGACGGGTGTGAAGCAAATTCTTGGTAAGTCTAAGTGCATGTCATCTTTATTTGGTTAGATTGAACCCTAGTATAGCTTGGTATGAGTTATTGGTGTGAGTTAGAATCGGTTGTTAAGAAGTTTTCGGAAAAATGGTTGAATCTCTTTGGGTTGATGATCTTGCTGTAGTTGTGATGGTTTTTAAGGTTATAATGAGTTAGAAATGAAGTATAAGACATGATTTAAGGTTTAGATGTGTTGCATTTGCAAGATGGTAGGATTGTGGTTGAAATTTGTAAGAAATTCAGGTTTCGGGAGGGGTTCCTGGACCCGTACGTGGCGACGTGCTCATGAGCACGCTGCGATGTCTTGAAGGTGTACTGCCATGAGGTGCACGTAAATATATGCCTTGTGGCGTCTTGAGAGAGGGTGTACGCCATGACGCCGCGCAGTGTGCCGCAGTGGTGCACACAATTGTAGATGTAGATGTCCAAACGAGGTGATTTCTGATTCGTTATGAACTAGAGCCATAGGGCTACAAGTTTTATGAAGAATGGAAGTTGGGAGTTAGTCTCTAAGGATCTGAAATTTAGATGGAAGTCGAGTAAAGATTTTTAGTGTTAGTACTTTTGATTTTCGAAGCTTATTGAATATTTCCTTTGGATGTTGTTTGAATGGGAGCTTCGTTTGTTATAGGAAACCAAACCGACCTGATCCAATCGCAAGAGGAAGGACAACAGTGAGTTTGGATTCTCAAGCGATATTAGGTGGGTAATATATTTATAGTTATTGTGTGTATAGGCAAATTTTTTTGCTTGCTTGCATGTGTGTGACACAGCTTGTTTTGACTTATAGAAATTATTGCAAATGCATTGTAATTATGATTATGTATTGCCTTGAAAGACATTACGGCATTTTGTAAGAATGAAAAGTATGAAGCTTTTGATAAAATGAATTGAGCATGAAACGAATGAATATGTGCTTTGTTTGGGCGAGAGAGGAACGTTTCGTTAGTCACGTACACGTCGACATATATCCTTCTCCCGGCTGCCCGCTTGAGGTCATGAGATCCTGAGAAATCGGACTCGTTTTGTTCACAGTATAAAATTCGGTTTATCCGTTTTGTTCCACGAAACTCTCGAGCCATTTGTTATGCATTTCATTATTGATTTGTTAGGTATGATGCATAATAAAATACTATATTGTGAACTCAAAAATAGCATGACATATTCTTGTGATGATTCTAAATTGATAAGTGTTGACTTGCTTTATGCTTGTGTATGTTGACTTGCTTTATGCTTGTGTATATACATATATATATATATGCTTGAATGTGTGGGTCGATGCCAATGGCTATAAATGTATAAGCCACTGAGCTTCGCAGCTCACCCTATTATCTCCCACTCCTCAGGTGTAGAACGAGAAGATTGTGATCCTTGCAAGGCATCGGAAACTCCAAGATAGTTAGAAGCTTTTGTATTAAGTTAGTACTTTTGGTTAGCTTCCAAGCATATCATTATGGAGCATCCTTATGTATTTTGGATTTAAACCTTGATATGTATTGTGCCATGTTAAGAATACTTGTTAAATTTCTTCGAATAGTAATGGCATGAAGTTATGTTGTTTACGGGGGTGATTAACTCATAGTTAGAATGTGTATGTGATAGAATGTACGAGAATGTATGTGTGATTTGAAATTGCTAGATGTTGGGATCAGGTTCAAATTTGGGGAGCTCGCTGCGGCGTGGCCCATGGGTGATCGCCGCTACTTGAAGTTGGTCGCTCGTCGCAGCGTGCACCCGCGAGTTCGCCACGGCGAGGCAAGATTTGGCCGCAGCAAATCCTTGCAGCGAGGCGCTCGTCGCGGCGAGCATCCTGTTGCCACAGCGAGGCCTCCTCTTCCCGCTACTGTTTCTTTGATTTTTTTGAATGTTTTAGATTCCTCCTTCGCGCGCCCCTTACTCACTAACCCCGAGCGGTCACCTCAGGATGGAATTCAAGACCCGGGCCCAACATGTTTGGTATCAGAGCTTTAGGTTATGTGTCCTCGGCTTAGAATGCATAATAGGATGAGTTGTTTGATATATGATTAATTGCTGCATTGTTAATTGATTGATTGAATTAGGTGACATGCATATCATGCATACATGTAGGAATTAAGATGGACATGTAGCTAATCCTTAGTGTTTATATTTGAAGGAGTACGATGCCACCTCGTAGAAGGACACGAGGAGTTCTCTGAGGATCTGTTGCACTGACTCTCCACTAGAGAAGAGAGGATGATGAGTGGTAGCCCGAAATCTTGAGGCTTCGTAGGGCTAGGTAATGAGCCCATTCGTTCTGAGACTCGAGTCATGGGTTTTGCGAGAGCAAGTGCCTCTACTAGATCCGAGGCTGTTTGGGCATTTGTTCGGGCTATGGGTGGATGCCACGACCTTGACCCATTGACTAAGAAGGGAGATGGTTTGACAAGTTGAGGAAGTATGGAGCAGTGGACTTCTACGAGACCACTGATCCTGAGGAAGCCGAGACCTGGTTGAGAAAGACTGAGAGAGTATTGGATCAAATGGAGTATGAGGATGATGAGAGGGTTGTTTATGCTGCAAGTCCGCTTTAGGGGGATACTCTACATTGGTGGGAGACTGTGTCAAGGACTCAAATGAGACCAGTAGGGTTGGCATGGCAGGACGTCCTTATTGCTTACAGGAAGAAAATATCTGTCTGAGGTGTACATCCAGTAGAAGCAGAGAGAATTCCTAAGTCTCACCCAGAGGGAGATGACGGTTAGTGAATATGAGCGTCGGTTCACTCAGTTGGCGAGATATGCTTCAGAGATGATGTTGAGTGAGGTTGCTAAGTGTCGCCGGTTTGAGTCGGGTCTACACTTGGCCATCAGAGAGAAAGTGGTAGTGCAGAACTTTGGTGACTTTCAGCAGTTGGTTGAAGCAGCATTGAGGGTTGAGAACATCGAGAACATCAAGAGTGCAGTTAGCAAGAAAAGAAAGGGGAGAGAGCAGTTCAAGAGGGGAGGCGGTACTTCTATGCCTGAGAGGAGTACCAGAACCTTCCCTGTGCAATCTGAGGAGAAGAGTAGCGGTGTGAGCCGACCTAGAACTATGAAGACTTCTACTGTTTCTCACCAAGCCTCAACGGTGGGCGACAGTAGAAGGGGAGATGGGGATAGGCCATCTATTCCTAGGTGTGATCACTGCGGGAGACTCCATAGAGGAGAATGCTATAGATTGACAGGAGCTTACTTCAACTGTGGGGAAAAGGGGCACATGGATAAAGAGTGTCCTCAGCCTCTAAGACAAGAGAGAAGCCATATGCAAGCTTCCAAGAAATCTGAAACTGTGGGACACAAGACTTCTACAGAAGTGGGCAGTTCTGATGCAGCAAAGAGGGTGAGCATTCCAGGGAGATCAAGGGGGTAAGCACCAGCTAGGGTGTTTGCAATGACACGGGAGGACGCAGAGACCGCCCCAGATGTTGTTACTGGTACGGTTAAATTATTTGTTAATGATGTGATTGCTTTGATTGATCCGGGTTCTACTCACTCGTTTGTTTCATCGAGTAGAACTGTGTGTGGTAGCAATTTGAGCCCATTGGATACTCCGCTGATGGTGAGTACTCCAATCGACCAATATATTATTATCAGTCAAGTGTATAGGGAGTGTGAGATATGTATTGATGGGGAACTTCTAGTGGTGGATTTAATGCCATTGAAGATGGGAGGATTGGATGTGATTTTGGGTATGGACACGTTAGAGAAGTACAATGCCCGTCTGGATTGTAAGTAGAAGACAGTGGAATTTGAATTGGATGACGGCAGAAGAGTGGTGTTTACTGGGGATAGAAAAGTAAGCCCGCCCAGAATTGTTTCAGCTCTGGCAGCAGAGAAGATGATGAGGAAGGGATGTGAGGCATTTTTGGCCTATGTGGTAGACACAAGGGTAGATAGAGGGAAGCTAGAGGATATTCCAGTAGTCAGGGAATTCTCGAATGTCTTTCCTGAGGAATTACTAGGACTACCGCCACCTAGGAAAATTGAGTTTCTCATTGAGCTTCTTTCAGGTACTGCGCCGATTTCAATTCTGCCTTACCGAATGGCTCCGGTGGAATTGAAGGATCTTAAGGAGCAATTGAAGGAGTTGATGGAGAAAGGTTACATAAGGTCGAGCTCTTCACCTTAGGGAGCTCCAGTCCTTTTTGTAAAGAAGAAAGATGGATCGTTGAGGATGTGTGTAGATTACAGGAAGCTTAATCAGGTCACTGTGAAGAACAGCTATTCTCTTCCACGTATAGATGATCTGTTTGATCAATTGCAAGGGGCAAAAGTCTTCTCCAAGATAGACTTGAGATCGGGTTACCATCATTTGAGGATAAAGGAGTCGGATGTGCCAAAGACTACTTTCAGGACACGGTATGGGCATTTTGAGTTTTTGGTTATGCCCTTTGGATTGACAAATGCCCCTGCAGCATTTATAGATTTGATGAATCGAGTCTTTAAGCCTTTCTTGGACCAATTTATCATTGTCTTTATTGATGATATATTGGTCTATTCCAAGAGTGATAAGAATCACGAAGAGCATTTGAGGATTGCTTTGGAGACATTGAGGAAAAACGAGTTGTATGCCAAATTCGATAAATGCGAATTTTGGTTGAGGGAAGTTGCATTTCTTGGACATGTAATCTTAGAACAAGGAGTGCATGTGGATCCAAAGAAAATAGAAGCCATGGTGAATTGGGAAGCACCGAAGAACATAGATGAGGTGAGGAGTTTTCTGGGTCTGGCAGGTTACTACAGGAGGTTTGTGGAGGGATTTTCCATGATAGCTGCTCCTATGACTAAGTTATTGAGGAAGAATCAGAATTTTATCTAGAGCGATGAATACCAGAAGAACTTTGAGGAGCTCAAGCACAGATTGACAAGTGCTCCGATTCTGATTCTGCCTTATGGAGATGAGGGCTATACCGTGTATAGCGATGCTTCAAGGAAGGGTCTTGGTTATGTATTGATGCAGGGAGATAGGGTGATAGCTTATGCTTCAAGGCAACTGAAGCCATATGAGTTGAATTATCCGACACATGATTTGGAGTTGGCAGTCGTGATCTTTGCCTTGAAAATTTGGAGGCATTATCTATATGGAGTTCAGACGAGGATCTTTACCGATCATAAGAGTCTCAAGTACTTGCTGAGCCAGAAAGAACTGAATTTGAGACAGAGAAGGTGGATCGAGTTGCTTAAAGATTATGACTTACTGATTGAGTATCATCCAGGCAAGGCCAATGTAGTGGCGGATGCTTTGAGTAGAAAGTCTACAATTGCTCATGTTCGGACAGTTTACTTGCCTTTATTGGAAGAGATGGCCAAGCTTAAGATAAGCTTGAAGCAGGAGGAGCCAGATTGCCTTCTAGCTAACTTTCGAGTGAGACCGATACTCAGGGAGAAGGTTAGGGAGTTGCAGGCACAAGATGTAGATTTGAGCAAACTCCGAGAGGAAATTTGGAATGGTAAGATTTCTGAAGTAGTAGTGGGGAATGATGGACTTATGACAGTGGAGAATAGGCTTTGTATCCCAGATGTCAAGGAGGTAAAGGATGAGATTTTGGATAAGGCACACAATGCGCCTTATTCCATGCACCCAGGTAGCACCAAGATGTACAGGGATTTGAGAGAGCATTTTTGGTGGAAGGTCATGAAGAGGGATGTTGTAGAGTATGTTAGTAGATGCTTAGTGTGTCAAAAAGTCAAGGTTGAGCACCAAGCACCTTCAGGAAAGCTTAAGCCTTTTTCTATTCCGAAATGGAAGTGGGAAAAGATCACGATGGATTTTCTGATGGGTTTGCCCAAGACCAGTAGGAAGCATGATGCCATATTGGTTATTGTGGATCGATTGACGAAGTCCGCTCACTTTCTGGCAATTAAACATACCGATTCCTTGCATGTGCTAACAAAGAAGTACATTGATGAGATAGTGAGATTGCATGGGATTCTAGATTCCATAGTTTCTGACAGGGACCCTCGGTTTACTTCGAGGTTTTGGGGTAGCTTATAGGAAGCTTTAGGGACTAAGCTAAATTTTAGCACGACTTTTCATCCTCAGACGGATGGTCAATCTGAGAGGACCATTCGGACACTTGAGGGAATGCTCAGGGCATGTGTGATGGATTTCAAAGGAGCTTGGGATGAGCATTTGCCATTGGTCAAATTTGCTTATAATAATTCGTACCATTCGAGCATACAGATGGCTCCATATTAGGCCTTGTATGGAAGGAGATATAGAACTCCGATTTGTTGGGATGAAGAAGGAGAGAGGAAACTGGTAGGACCAGAATTGATTCAGACGGCAGTTGATAAAGTAAATCTGGTTAAGCAGCGACTTAAGGAAACACAGGATAGGATGAAGAGCTACATCGATGCACACCGAAAGGAGATGGAGTATGAAGTCGGTGAGAAAGTGTTTCTTAAGACGTCTCCTTGGAAAGGAGTAATGAGGTTTGGTAAGAAGGGCAAGTTGAGTCCGAAGTATGTGGGTCCTTATGAAATTCTTGAGAGGATTGGACCACTCGCCTACAGGTTCGCATTACCTCCGGAACTGTCTCAGATCCATGATGTCTTTCATGTTTCCATATTGAGGAAGTATAGATCGGATCCTTCTCATATTATTCAGACTACTGAGGTTCAGTTGAGAGATGATCTGAGTTATGAGGAGATTCCAGTGGAGATTTTGGACACCAAGGAAAAGGTCCTCAAGAACAAGACGATTCAGCTAGTCAAAGTCCTGTGGAGGAGGCTACGTGGGAGCCATTGGAAGCCATAAAGGAGAGGTATCCGCATCTCTTCGATGACTCAGGTAATAATTTCAAGGATGAAATTTTGTTTTTTTAGAGGGGAGAAATGTTGAGCCCTAAATTTTTCTATTTGATGTTATTAAGCATGAATTGTTCTAATTATATGACTTATTGTTTACTTAGATTAAATTGGAAGTATTAGTGGATAATTTAGATTAAGTGAGTCTAGTGTGGCTTAAATGGGAATGAAAGAGTAGAAATGTTTGAGGGCATTTTGGGAGGATCACTTAAGTTGGATAGGCTAAAGCATTGCATAGAGGGGCAATTTGGTCTTTGTCCATTCCATTTAGACTTAAGTGGAAGAAATTAGAAGGAAAAGAAGGAGAAAGTGAGAAAAGAGAGGGAGAGTGCCGTGGACCTTGGGAAGAAGAAGAGAAATAGGGCTTTGCAATTTTAGACGATTTCAACGGGTGTGAAGCAAATTCCTGGTAAGTCTAAGTGCATGTCATCTTGTTTTGGTTAGATTGAACCCTAGTATAGCTTCGTATGAGTTAGAATCGGTTGTTAAGAAGTTTTGGGGAAAATGGTTGAATCTCTTTGGGTTGATGATCTTGCTGTAGTTGTTATGGTTTTTAAGGTTATAATGAGTTAGAAATGAAGTATAAGACATAATTTAAGGTTTAGATGTGTTGCATTTGCAAGATGGTAGGATTGTAGTTGAAATTTGTAAGAAAATCAGGTTTCAGGAGGAGTTCCTAGACCCGTACGTCGCAATGTGCTCATGAGCACGCCGCAGCGTGCGAAGGTGTGCTACGTCGCGATGTGCACAAGTGTGCACGCCGCGATGCGCACAGGCCGTTCGCCACGACGAGCTCCAGTTTCCAGCACAGAGGTATTTTGGGCATAAATTTTGGTGTAGATGTCCAAATGAGGTGATTTCTGATTCGTTGTGAACTAGAGCCATAAGGCTACAAGTTTTATGAAGAATGGAAGTTGGGAGTTAGTCTCTAAGGATCTAAAATTTAGATGGAAATCGAGTAAAGATTTTTAGTGTTAGTACTTTTGATTTTCGAAGCTTATTGAATATTTCCTTTGGATGTTGTTTGAATGGGATCTTCGTTTGTTATAGGAAACCAAGCCAACCTAATCCAATCGCAAGAGGAAGGACAACAGTGAGTTTGGATTCTCAAGCGATATTAGGTGGGTAATATATTTATAGTTGTTGTGTGTGTGGGCAAATTATTTTGCTTGCTTGCATGTGTGTGACACTGCTTGATTTGACTTATATAAATTATTGCAAATGCATTGTAATTATGATTATGTATTGCCTTGAAAGACATTACAGCATTTTGTAAGAATGAAAAGTATGAAGCTTTTGATAAAATGAATTGAGCATGAAACGAATGAATATGTGCTTTGTTTGGGCAAGAGAGGAACGTTTTGTTAGTCACGTGCACGTCGACGTATAGCCTTCTCACGGCTGCCCACTTGAGGCCACATGATCCTGAGAAATCAGACTCATTTTATTCACGGTATAAACTTCAGTTTATCCGTTTTGTTCCACGAAACTCTCGAGCCATTTATTGTGCATTTCATTATTGATTTGTTAGGTATGATGCATAATAAATTGTTATGTTGTGAACTCAAAAATAGCATGACATATTCTTGTGATGATTCTAAATTGATAAGTGTTGACTTGCTTTATGCTTGTGTATATATATATATATGCTTGAATGTGTGGCTCGATGCCAATGGCTATAAATGTATAAGCCACTGAGCTTCGCAACTTACCCTATTATCTCCCACTACTCAGGTGTAGAACGAGAAGATTGTGATCCTTGTAAGGCATCGAAAACTCCAAGATAGTTAGAAGCTTTTGTATTAAGTTAGTACTTTTGGTTAGCTTCCAAGCATATCATCATGGAGCATCCTTATGTATTTTGGATTTAAACCTTGATATGTATTGTGCCATGTTAAGAATACTTGTTAAATTTCTTCGAATAGTAATGGCATAAAGTTATGTTGTTTATGGGGGTAATTAACTCATAGTTAGAATGTGTATCTGATAGAATGTACAAGAATGAATGTGTGATTTGAAATTGCTAGATGTTGGGATCGGGTTCAAATTTGGGGAGCTCGCCGCGGCGTGGCCCATGGGTGATCGCCGCGACTTGAAGCTGGTCGCTCGTCGCGGCGTGCACTCGCGAGTTCATCGCAGCGAGGCCAGATTTGGCTGCGGCGAATCCTTGGCGAGGCCTCCTCTTCCTGCTGCTGTTTCCTTGATTTTTTTGAATGTTTTCGATTCCTCCTTCGCGCGCCCCTTACTCTCCAACCCCGAGCGGTCACCTCGGGATGAAATTCAGGACTCGGGCCCAGCACCACAAGGGTTTTCTCTAATGTGGTTTACCATTTAGTAAGAGAAAACAAATTTATTTTATGCGGATTAGCTTAATGTTTTGAGAAATTGAGACCGAAAAACAAAACATTGATACATTTCAAATCATATAGGTATCATTATAGTCTGTCATACTCTACTTTCTCATTTATGTTACTTATGTATTATATATGTGTAATTGTATTAGATTTGTATCGTATATCACACATGTATTTAACAATTTTTAATATCAAAAGCCTTACAAGACTGAATGATAGACTTTTACTATCTTTGGATCAATTGTTTTAAGTTGGTCAACCATTACCTTGATTTTCTTAACCAATGTTACTATTTTTCTATTTTTATTACAGTAGTTGTAATTAATATTTGTCTAAGGAAAAGAAGGTTAGAATTTTTAAAATTCTTTTTGGATAATTATTAATTTTGATTTTATAAAATTAAGGTTAATAAAATCAAATTTGATCATAATTAAAGATATTAAGGAAACCCAATAAAGGATCTAATTAAATGGGATGAAGTCTAATAAGAAAATGGGCCCTTATCAATATGGGTCAGTTATTTATTGAGCCTATAATGAGGAGGCTCAATAAGGCTATTATAAATAACTGCTAAGATCTTTTATTTTCTACTTAAGTAACTTCTTGGATGTACATTTCCCCGAACTATTAAGAGACTCACATATTAATAAAGACACATAAAATTTTTAATGGCATAAAGTTATATAACTTTCATTAAAATTTGATCAAAACTTTCAATAGTTTGTTAATACATCAGGGAACTTGTTTAAGTACTTCAACAACTTATTCATCGTGGAATGGATAGCAAAATAAGTACTTTTCCATATCTTTTCTGTTTATACAAATTTATAGTTAATCCTAGGCCTATAATTAAAGTTTATGATAGCTTTAACAATTTATGTGTGCTCCTCTCTGTTTGTCTATTCTAATGTATGCAATATAGTAAGTATACAAATCGTATCAGTACACAAGATATTGTTCCCACCATGATTGGATTAGTCACCTAACAATTTGAATGCATTTTGTCTAAGGCAATAAAAGATTGAATTAACTAAAACTAAGATAAACTAACTAAAATTAAAATAAACTAATAAAATTGAACAACTTAATCAATAAAGATAACAATAAGAGCGAAGTTAATCAATAATGAAAACTTAGGGATTCTTTTTATCCTTGTTTTGTTTTCCTTTTGCCTTGTTAATTCAAATTTTCTTGATCCTTGATATCCTAAGGTTTTGATTACCCTCCCTCGAGATCTAACCAAGTAATCCCAATTGAAATAGATAACAATTGAGATGAAATCTTTTAATTCTCAAAACTACTCCTAACAACTCAATTGGATTTGAAGCAATCCTAAGGATAATTAACTCATAATTAAAATTTCTCTTTTAATTGTTTGTTAACATAATATTTATGAGTCTATCAAGGTATCAACTCTTATTGTGCAACTTAACATAGATAACTTTGATTCAATCTCTCAATTTCTTATGAAGTATAAGTTGAATAGATACCACCAAGAAACACTATATTGAATTCAACAAGAAAAAGTTAAATAAAATAATTCAAGAATAAACCTTAATGTAGATTTAAAATTATATAATCATGTTCTAAACACAAATATTTAGAATTGAAATCCAAGGCAATGAAACAGAATAAGAAAATAATGAATAAGCTTGAAAGCCTTAATCAAGAAATTTGGGATAGTTGGAATTGGCTTAATGTCTGTAACTTTTGATATTATTTTTTAAGATGTGTAGAATATTTTTATGTTTTTGATCTTACTTTTCAAGTGTCTTTGATGACTATAATTTCCTCTCTTCGAATTCAAATCCTTGTAATCTACCTCCCTTGATTTAGCCTTCTTAATATCCTTATATATCAAAAACTAAGATTTTGAGGATATTCACGGGCACTTATATGGTTGAGAGTGGGGGCCAGCTTCAGCTAGGCCCTAGGTTCGATTCCATGTTGGCGCATTTCGTGTAAGAGCCTGAGGCAGTCGGGAGTTTTACTTGCTGGTGGCGGGCCCCATTGGGAGTTCCGATCGTCCGACTTTGCCAAGATTTCCAGGGGTCAGGTTCCACCAGCGAGGTTTCCCTCGAATCCAAAAAAAAACTTATATGGTCATATATAGGGCCGTATATTTGTAAAAATATCTTAATTCATGACTTTATATGGTTTTATAGAGACTTACTCGGGCAATATATACAATCGTGTAACTCCACATAGGTAAGAATTATGTCTTTAAAGCTCCACACATTTACAATGACTTACATGATCACTATACATGATCATGCATGTCCAAAATTGCTTTAATTCTTCTATTCCATGCCACAATTTCAGCAGAATACATCTCCTTTTAGTCTATAAAGGTAATTGTCACCTAAAAACACACTTGAAGTAAATTAAGTACAAAAAACCCTATGAAACTCTTAAATAACAAGCAAAATATACTTTATATGGGTATATAAAAATAGACAAATAATTTTCTATCAAACATCCCTACATTAAACTTTTACTTGTCCTCAAGACAATCATAGTCTAATTCATCAAACTTATAAACATTCATCCCTTATTAACCTCAACTTGTCCATCCACACTCTTAATCATCATATCACATCAATCAAATTAACATACAATTAGATTCAATTCATTATATAACCAACCTTCATAAGTCAATATCATGATCAATCAAATAGATAATCTTTTTGAAATTGAAAGCACAAATTTTTACACCCTCACTAAGGATTCACTCAATTCACTCAAAGTGTTTGGGGTGAAAAATGTAAGAACTTTCTAATTAATGCATAGAAGGATTCTTAACCATGAGCTTGCTATAAAATGATATCTCTAGCACTTATAGGTAAACTAAAAACAAAAATCAACATGTCTTATTACTGGGTTTTAATGAGAATTAGGTTAAGGTATGATAAGGATAATAAAAAATGTGATAATATTGAAGGGCATTTACATAAACAAAATTATATGCAGCTTAGTTCTTCAAAATAGAGTTCCTTCACACCATAATTCCATTGGTATCTTAAGTTTAACACTACTTTTATTTTAAGTGTTTTTATTATTTTTCTATGGTTGCAATGTGTTTTTTTTTATGAGCATTCATCATGTACCAACAATTAAAGAAATATTGGACCTTTTCAAACTTTAAGTTTCAGGTAATCAAGTAAATGTAAATAGCCTTATGAAAAGGCTTCAAGAAAAATAAGGTAAAGGCTAATAATGTGGTTATAATCAATGAAAAGTCTGTGTTGCAAAATTGGTTACTCCTAAGGGATAAAATATTGTAGGATAATAAATAAGAAAATAAGCTAAACAAAGGTTCAATCTAAATACCTTTATCATTTTAATACTTCCAATTTAACAAACATGATCTCAATATGAATAATAAAAGTAAGTTCTAGAATTATCCAACTATGCATAATAATGTACATGAAAGAATAAAAGAGCTTAAAATAATGATGTATTTGCTCTTATGCTCAAAAACTCACAAAATGATCTTGTGTGTAAATAATATACAATTTTCATTCAAATTGATTATTTTAATGGTTACTAAAATATAACTTATAAAAGCAAGTTTATTCTAACTTTCATCTTTTACATATTAACTTAATTCAATGAACAATAATGATCTAAAGTATTATGGACAAATTTTAACTAAGGATATTAGTTAATAAGATTTAATAAAAGAAAGATTATGATAAACTTAAGATAATTGAATTCCTTCCTCATACTTAAATTTGTACATTGTCCCCAATGCAAATAATTGAAGTACATAAAAATAAAATAAAATAAAAATTGAAAAAGGTTTGATTGCTACTGCCTTGAATAAGAATATGTATAAAGTCCTTAATTGAAGAAGATCCATCCTATATTAATACATCCAGCCTTGCAAAATACAAACAAAAGAAGATAAAAGATAAAAGAAAATAATAATAATAAAGAAAATAAATAAAGAACATTGAAATGAAAATAACATAACATAAATAACATTTCACTAATGTTTAGAAAAAATAAAGCATCATAACAAAAAAAAAACACAAATAATAAGAGAAAGAAAAGAAAAAACTAAAATCAACATCCATTAGTCCCTATGTGAATCTGGCATATCCGTCGAAGGAGGATCCTCAAGTCGTGCAACCTCAAACTGCTGTGGAGCTTAAGAGAATGTAAACACTCCAAATGGTGAATGTGGGATGGATATTCCAAAATGTCCTGCCATTAGAAACAATTCTCCTCCATTCATCTATCATAGCCTTCTCACCTCTTGAGCCACTCCAACAGTGCCCTATCATTGGCCTCTCTCCTTTCTAACTGCTCCAGCATTGCCCTATAATGGGCCTCTCTCCTCTTTAGCTGCTCTACTATATATCTATGTTGAGCTTCGAGCTGCTCTATCCACTCATTTAGCGCCACCTATTATGCTCGGATAATACACTGAATACCCAAGATCTACCATATATGTTTCTCCAGCCGAGCTATCTTCAACTGATCCTAGTGTGGTCTTAGTGCTTTAGGTACTCCCATATTAACCTACTCTTATGTTTGGGATGGCAATGAGCTTCGCTATATATGGTCAATCCTTATCAGCTCCCAATGTGACTGTCCCGTTTGGAACCCCAATCACGCGATATATTTCGCCTGTAGGTCCCCACCATCAATATACTATATGCATGTGTTTCATCAGGTCCAGATTCAGGGCCGCCATAGTACTAACCGTTTGTATCGATGGTAGTCTCTTGAAAACCCCCATCTTCCCTATTAACCTCGTCATATAAGGCCCGACACATATCGTCTTGACCTTTTTCTCTTTTCATTAATGCTGAAAGAATTGGCCCCAAACATGACCCAGATAAATTGGCGTTCAATCTCTCATGCTTCATAAATAGAACACATCTAGATTCCCAACAACTTCATAGCTATCACCACACCCGCTCAGCATATAACTCAAAATCCCGTGTATGTATCTGAGTGCGAGATGTCGCAGGGATGACGCTTTGGATCTACTAGGGTTGTACTTGTTCTCCTAGCTAATAATACTTCAAAAATGTTTAGGAGACATCCTATATGGAAAGTCTATCCGCAGGGCTTTGTAGTCTGGCAGCCCTGCGAACTCCTGGTTGTACAAACATATCATCACTGAGAACTCCAAGTAGCTCATCCAAACAATCTTCCTCATCATTTGAAGCTGGATCGTTCTAGATCAGTCCTAAGCATAATGGTCCTTCTCAATAAAGACCATAGAGTGTACAATAATTTTATGTCCCTAATGCAAGGGCTTTATGATCTCGAATAAGCGTCAACAAGACCATATGCCAACGCTTATAAGATCCCAAACTAGTTGGCCAATTCGACTTACACCAGCACCTCCTAGTCAATGCTTCTGTCTGTCTCAAACTTCTTATCCTTGAGCCTTTGTACTGCTTCTAATGGGATCCAATATTGAATAGAAACATATTTAAGTTGCTCTGGTGACTGGACTAAGTTGGCTTGCTCATGTTGTGGGTGAGTTCCCCTTAAGCCTCTAAAGAACCCTTCTCCTCGTTGTTTCTTCCTTAATGCCTCTTTGGCTTATCACTATCTCATCATTATGCCTAAAACTTTAAATAAATATGGGAAAATAGTAAATAAATATGCGAACAACAATCATTCCCCACACTTATTTTGTATGCTTACTACATTTAAGAAAAGTGAAAACGTATGACTAAAAGAAAAATTAGACATATGACAAAATAAAAACAAATAATATAATGTAACTAAATAATAAAATAAAATAAAATAATTAACCAATAGCCTAATTAATCACAAAATTGAAAATAAAAGCATTGCAATTAATAAATAAAACTAATCTAACCATTCAATTACAAAATTAAACTTAAAACTAAAATTAACATACCTAATATAACAATTACACAAAATTAACAAAATTGAACATCTAATTCATGTAAAAATCAAAATCAAAATCAAAATTGAAATTAAATTAAATTAGTTAACTATAAAACAAACTAATTAATCCTAATTACACAAAAATAATCACAATTCAACATTTAACGAGCAAAGTCACATACCTAATTGAAATTTCATCCAAATCTCATGCAATTCATCAAATTAAACCAATAAATCATATGGAAAACGATAAATTCAACTATTAAACTGCAATCAAACAAAAAAAATCAATTTTACACTAAATCGTAAAGCCCTAACCTTGACATTTTTTGGGTTGAAAATCCCTAAAAATTGCAAAATACCCTAAGACTCATGCATAAACAAGTGAAATTTATGAAAATACCTAGTTAGGTGTTGCAATTTGGTAAGAAAAACACTATAATTGGGTGAGAGAGGGAGAGTGGCGAGGGAGAGTGCGGATAAAGAGAGGAAAAAATGGGAGAGATGAAGGAATTAAGACTTTTTAAGAGCAATCGTGGACATACACAGTCAACTACATGGCTATGTAGTTGACCGTGTAAGTCACTAGCTCTTTAAAATCCAAGGGACATTGGTCTGTAAGTTTTCACGGACTTAAGCGATCATGTACATGATCGTCTAACTAACCCTGTAAGTCTACACCAACATATTTAGTGAGTGTGTAACTCTCTATGAATGTGTATAAATTTTTTCCAAAAGATCCATAATGTGCATGGTCATGTGTAGAGACTATGCAAGTCTTAGTGGCCTTGTATAACATTAAAATTGTTGGAAAAAAATAAAAATTGATCACTCAAAGTTACAAAACTTTAACACGCACACCCTAAGACAATAAATATGAACAATCACATCAGGATGCTTTTTATCATAACACTAAAACTCAATACAAATTAACAAAATCATATGCTATCATCAAAATAGAAACAAAATGAAATTAAATTAAAAATAAAACCTATTATAATTCTTAGGTTACCTCAAAGTAATGCTTGCTTAGCATCGTTAGCTCAACGTACACTTCACATTTACCCTTAATTAGGATATAGAATTTGTGACTTCCTTCCATTCATTTCTCCATATTATGATTTAATGGCCTATGAATAAGCCACACGTGGTAAGATAGTAACAAAGATATAATGTATGAAATTAATTAAACTAGTTGACTCCATTGATGCCTTTTTTGATTAAAAAAACTCTTACTAAAAAAGGAATAATAAAATTTCGTGAATCTTCAATTAAATGAAATAGTTTGCATAGAAACTATCCGTACTTAAGCATATACCAATAATTCATTAATAGTTTCTGTAATTGGCTCCTCCTCTTGCTTTTTTAAACATTCATCAACTACCTTAATTTTCATGCAAGAGGTGCCCTTCTTCATATTCTTCATTAAGAAACCATTAAAAAATATTCTTTGAAGATGAAGAGTAAATTCAATTCTTCTTTGATCAATCAATTGCAAAAAGAAACAACCTCATATGTTCTTTACAACTTGAATAAGCATTGCTTACTAGCTTCAATACTCAAAGACTCATAATTACTTCACAATCAATGAATGAGTGCTTGTAAATATGTAAAAAGTCTTTCTGATGTGTTATTATAACCTCCAAATGATATAAAATGTTTAATAACTAAATACCCAAATATTTATAGTTATACTAGATTTAAAATATCATTAGACATAAAAATTAATCACTGTAGTGATTAGGAACAGTGGTATTGTGTGTAATATTGATTAATCTACCTATTGGCTAGTATCTTAACAATATACATTGGCTAATTGCTCAAAGACGTTATTCAATCAATATACCTACAAACCCCTAGTACATATTTTGTTTAACTTTCAACATAAATTGGTCAATCACACTGATATATTGATCATCCAATATATGCAAAACAATACATAAGTAGACCAATAGCAAAATTTGGTCAATGAATGTACTTGAATATATATATATATAAGATTCTTCAAGTTATTTTAAAGATGAAAACACACTTCTCTATGAAAATACTTGATCCAAAATCATTCTAAAAGTCTTTTGAAGATATTAAAGGTTGAATGTGTGATTTACACCTTAATATTTTGTAAAGAGTCTAGATAAATCCCTATCGTTATCTCTAGTACCACTTTGTACCCTAAAGTTACTAAAATAGTACTCATTACAACCTAAATAGGGTGTGAAAATAGTTAATGAGAAAATAGTAGGGACTTATTTACACCTTTTATGAAACTAAGGTGGAAATCACATCTTTGGTCAATGTTTAAAGAAATCATTTTTAAGATCATATTAGTGTTTTGTGGGTCCAAATACCTAGTTGTGACATTACATAGGCTTGACGATTCATATACTAGGAACTACTAAAAACTTAATTATATTAGAATATATGGTGCTAAAAACTTAAACATCAAATGAGTTTTCTTTTAAATGAAAACTTTAATTAATCTTAGTAAGTGAAAATATTTATGTATTAACATTAAAATACAATATGCATATGTATAAAGAGCCCTGATAATGTTAAAGTAAGCCAATATGAGATACAATAAAAATTACAAATAAATTTGTTAGAGTTTTATCGTTAATCTTCCTTGGTCATTGTCTTATCTGTAACTTAAATGGATTTGAAGTTTACAAATTTCTCTCGATTGTTTTCAAAGTTTCTCTTAACTTCATTTAATATTTTTCTTTTAACACATCATAAAATAAAATTTCAGTAGTAACTATATTTTAACATCATTAAAATATGAATTAGAACCTCCTTGGTTCAACAATATACTTCTTTTGAATGATGACAAAATATGTTATGATATTTGAAAACCAATAATTAAATTATCCATTTAAGTACAATCAATCTCTTTATATCAAATCAATATTAACATTTGAACTTAGCTTATCCATCATGAAAAGATGAAAAGTAATCCACCTGTCATTTAATGATAAGCATAATCAAACAAAATAAGAAGGGGAGTCAAGTAGCATAATTATAGCTTATAAGGAGATAAACACATCAAAAAAATTACTCTTCCATCAATATTAAGAATAAGTTAATGTCAAGTATATCTAAAAAATCATCACTCCTTCTGAATGCAATAGCCACTCCTTCTGAATACAATAGCCACTCCTAATGAACACATATAATATCATTAACTCTCTTCTTTTTTTAGAAACATAAAAAGTTATCAATTATATGGAAGAGGAAAGCAAGAATAAATTAATATGTATGCATTGTTAGAACTTAGAAGGATATAAGTTCACCTCAAAGTGAAGTAAACTAAGACTCAAGAGCATAGAAGTAAGAATCCATTATAGCAATGACATAGATGTGAGGAGGTGACCCTGTCATCTATAAGCAACTCAACAATATGACTTAGGAAAGGTGTTGGAACCTGACCCGGAGACCGGACCCCAACTGCTTAAAACCTCACACTAACACTCTTGCTTTAATTCCACGTTTATTGGACCCGTCTCCAGAGCCCAATTTCCCGAGTCCTGAAGCCCTGTGCTTATTACCTTGCAGGGTCCTTAGCTATAACTCCACATTCGTAGCAAGCGCACACTATGTAAACACCAAAATCAAAGGTTGACTTATTCATATGAATTGTAGCCCTACACCTCAAGTTCGTTTTGCAACAAGAATCACCTCAAAAGGAGTTGTATAACTCAAGTTATACTTTAAAAACCTAAAAGAGCTCATACTCCAAATATGATCTCCAAACCGACCTCTCAATTGTTTCAATGTAAACTTTTTCAATTTGACTCAAAATGACACAACATTTGGTGGAGAGAAAGATATATTCCTTAGGAATCTAATGGTTCAAGCCTCACCTCAATTGGAGGTCGGATGAGGGAAATATGCCCAAAAGAATCAAGTATGTTCACATCCTAAATTGGTTTGCAACTCTTTTGGCGCGATCACCATAACTTTTCATGTATAACTTTTATGTCTTTCGTTTTTACACCATTAGAAAGTAGACATCTAGATCTACAACTTTCATGAAGACCAAAAAACGAGAATCAGCCTATAAAATTTCGAAAATGCACCATCTTTCCCGTAGCTGTCCGTTAAACGGACAGCCATGTCCGTTTAACGGACAGGTACGGGAGAAATGGTACCAAATGGCTCGCAAATGTCCGTTAAACGGACATGCAAGTCCGTTTAACGGACACGGGCAAGGGAAGGGGTGTTTCTACACCCGAGACTGTCCGTTTAACGGACATTCATATCCGTTTAACGGACACGCAAATTCCTAAAACTTCAAATCTTCATCCAAAGCATCTCAAACTTCAACCTAACTTCATAACCATTTATACCCTTCCAAATTTACTCATTCCAAAACCTAAACACTTCATAACATCTTAAACTTCAAGTTTAATTCATCAACTTCAAAATCTCTAGCTCCATTGATTCATCAAATCATGGATTTCAATCATTTTTCATCAAAGTCATCATAAACTAATAAGCTACATGAACAACCAAAATGGACCTTAGTTGTTATCTTTCAATTGTCATAACTTCTTGCTCCAAATTCTAAAAAGTACATATTATACCCCAATGGAAAGATAACAAGATGTTCTACAACATTCAAGAAGGATGAAAATGTTAATTTCATCATTAAGTAGGGTAAAAGCCACTCAAAACACTGCTCATTAAAGACCAATATAACATAACATGGCTAAATGAATAGTGACTTAATGTGTTCTAATCCTCATAACTTTTTAACCCCAAGTCCAAATGAGACAAATGATATACCCTTAGAAAGATTTGAACTTCTACTACAATCTTCATGAAGACTCTTTGTTTCAATTCAAACCTTAAGAGGACCTAAAACTAAAGAGAAGTTCTGGTCAAATTTTACAACAATTTTGACAGCACCTCCCCTAAAACTTTAACTATCCAATCTTCATTCCTAGTACCTCCACCTGCACAAAACTTAGCATCCAACCTCATATATCATAACTCAATCACAAGAGTATCTCCATACTCAATTCAAGGCAACAATCCACACTCCTATCATTCTAATCAAATCCAAACTATAAAGTAGTTCATTTTCCCTTTCTTGTCAAATTCAATCCATACAATGATACATTGTGATAAAGCATATATGAATTGCAAAAAATACATTAAAACTCAACACTCTTGTACTTATATAACAAATCTGAGTCATTACAACGCTTTATAGGGCATTTAGCCCGATTACAATCCAAAAGTCAAATGTCGAAGTACATATTGAAACAAATCTCTAAATGAAACCTAATGCTTCATATCAAAACAAAATGACTTCTAACTTAACAACATTGAAGTGATGCCTCAATCCCAATACTTTAACTCGTATTCCCGCTCGTTACCTGTGGAGGGGAAAAGGGGGGTGTGAGCTCGACGGCTCAGTAGGTAACAGCTTAATAATTAAGAAAATAAGCCAAAAACGTTCTTTATTTTCCATTCTCAAAACAACTTTCAGATTTATAAAAATCTTTCAAACTTATCAAAACCTATTTACTTTGGTCAAAAACACTTTCATTTCATCAAAATTCCTTGTTTTCAAAACCAATATCACATTGATCGAAACTTTATAAATTTATCAAAACCTTTTTGAAAAAAACTCATTTCATCAAGCAATTACACATCAAGATCATATAAGCATGGAGAAAACAATAAGTCAATTAATCAAAAACATTTATCAAACAACATAACTCACAGTAACCACATAGACAAACATACCACATAATCGCATATAAGATGGTTTGGGTGGATCCAAACAGGACGTACTACACATTTTCGCAAAGCGGTCATGTGTAGCCGTGAACATATGAAGGAGTCCGTGAGGAGCTCCATTGCCACTAGCGGGCAGCCGGGAGAAGGCTATAATTTTGACAGGTGCACCTAGCACACATAAGGGACCACCACAAACCCAAACAAGCATGCATATCATATAATTCATACAATTCATAATCATTAGCCACAATTGGCTCTTGCAAATTTTTACTTTCACATAATTTCCCAAATTGTCGTTTTTCCAAAATCAAGTATCCAACTTTTTCACTTCACAAATCATTTCACAATTATTTCCCAAAATGTAGAACATCTCATACTAATTCAACCCATCACAAAGAATCATTTATACAACTTTATAAACCATTTAAAAACATTTGATAACATTTATTTTAAAACAAACAGTAGCCTATAATCTCAATCATTAAAACATTACCCACCTTAATCCTTTAGCCTTGCAATGAGTCAATTGACTTTGCTTCTAGCTCTAATAACCTCTCATCACCTTCATTAAACAATAATAACCCAATTAACATGATGATAACCCAAATTAAACAATTCTAGGATAGGAAAACATGGGATTAAACCTATCTAACTTAACCCAAACCTTACCCAAGCTTTAAGCATTAAAAACCACTCATATAACCAAAGAATTCATCATTTTTCTTACCTTGAGAGGAGACCCACGAAATTTCTCCCTCTCCTAGCTTTGATAAAAACTCTTAAACTTTTCTTTCTTTCTCCTCCTTAAACACTCCACCACTCTTCAATAAACAAGAAAAATCCCAAAGACCTACCTCTTTCTTCTTCTCTCTTCTTCTTCTTCTTCTTTCCCACGATGACTCACTCTCTCCTTTCTTTCTTCTAGAATTTTCGTGGTCCCTTTTCCAATTTCCTAACACATGGCTTTTTAAAACTAAAACCTAAGCTAAACTCTCCAAAACTACGTAGTTTTGGCCATCCCTTTATAAAACTTAACAATTTTCTATTTCTTCCTGTTCATCCACGCAACCCATCACTTTCTTCAATTATCTTTCATTCTTTTATGACTACTTAAAGACTATAGGGCCCTTCCTTATTAGCCTTCAACCTTAACAACATATGCAAACTTCCTAAATTGCCCTCAAGCCATCTTATTCCTTTAATTTCTAACAACTAATTCAACTCTATTTTAGGCTTAATCCATTATTTAATCTCCATTTCTTAAGAGCTAAAACCTCAAAATAATTTAAACACTACCTCCAAATAATTTAGACATGCTTAATTACTAAAAAAAAAATTTCAGGGGCCAACATTTCTCCCCCTCTTAAAAGAATTTCGTCCTCGAAATTCATACTTATGCAAACGTCAAGCAATACTTTGTCTTTACTCATGTCTTCCAAATAATCCTAGTCATTTGCATATTCAAATTTCTTACCACATATATTCTTAATGTTTTTCACCTCTTATCTTAAATACCATCCATATCATAACCAAACACCAATATTTCTTATCGAATTGATTAGAAGTGTAGGATGCTCCTCCGTTTCTCATTTAATTTCATCACTCGAAAACTTTCTTTCAAATGATAGTATTCAGTATATTCCTTCGGTCTTTCAATTCTTTATTCGATCATTTACTTCTTAACTAGTTCCCCTTTATGTTTCAGATCACTCACAAGTTTGTTTTCCACTTCCTATATCGATAACACCATAATCTTATCACATCAATATTTTCTCAACATGCTCCTTATATCATACTTGGATTTTTTTATTTTTTATTTTTTGTCAGTAGCATCAACTCATAATACGTTCATATGAACTAATTCACAGTGGCTTAGAGAATTTCTTTTTTTTTTAGCACACCTGAGCAAGGTGATACCTTCAGAGACAATTTAATTTTCACTTAATAATTTACAGCGCTTAGGTCTCAGTTCATATAACTCTTATGTCAATCTCCCGTATTCCATATCCTTGCTATGAATCAACTTAATTCATTTATCTTTCTTGATCACCTAATTTCTAATACCTCTTCAATCGATCTGACAGTCAAACATTTTTAGGCCTTTCTCATCGCAATACAAAAGCGATGTCTCTTTCTATTGTCTAATTCCTCATACTGTATTCTATTGAAAAACACAATGACAATGATTGTGATGCTTAAAGTCAAAGAGTACCATACATTGATCTTATGTTCCTACAAACTCTGAACTATAAACTTTAAGCATATTTCCGATAGTTAAACTGTCGACAATTTAAACCTTTAGTCACTTGACATATTTCTTCTAGGATGTATAACTTAAATCACCATTACTTTTTCTCACAGTCCCTTTGCTTCATTATCTTTTCCGGTACGCATACTTCTTATCTCAATCACCCGGTATCATTTTTTTTCTACTCAAACTCAAAATTCATACTCATTTCCAATTACTTGGTAAGATTCACAATTTCTGAATCTTCAATTTGCGCTTGGTCCACATGAACTGATCTAAACTTTTAGTGTCTAATCATTTTTCCTAAAATTCAATTCCACATTCTACACTCTTTATTGCACTAGATTTAATAACCTCTATCTCCAAAATTTATGAAACTCTGCTATTAATATCTCTATCTCATGCATTTGATCATAACACTAGCTTTACCAATATAGCACTCACTTATACAATCATAATCCTTCGGATAACTCTCTCTATTTCCTCAGTCTCATATTCAATTTTTTTTCAACTCAAACATCTTTATTGATTTCACATACTTCTTATTCACTCACTATATATCCTTCTTCTCATTTAAACTTGACACTCTTTTCTGTATTCAATTTCACAATCTTTTAATCCTTAATTTGAGGTAAACCAAACCCTCTATTCTATGCTTTCTTTTGTATTAGTTTTGATAACCTCTATATCGCATTTGTACTTAAGGCATCTTGCATACCACTTAGCTTCACTTGTACTTTCTCGCTAGAACAATCGTAGCCTTTTGGTATTTATATCAATCTCCTGCGTCTTATAACTATTTCTCCCAATTCATTGAGTATTTCAAACGTTTATGATCTACACTTGCATATTTATATAAGAGATATTCCTCTCCATATACTATCTTCAAACTTTCAAAAATATTCATTAATGTAACAGTTCTAAATCATGTATCAAATAGTCAACTAAAAGAACTTCAATTGTCTTCAGACATATGAAATCACTTTGTCACGCTACATTGTATTTCAGCCAAATATCTTATACCACATCAGTGTATACTATAAAATCTCCAAATCTATCCAATATAATTTACCTTAACATGGTTCCTTCAAAAAAAATTTTACTCATGTTACTCATACGCTTTACACATTTTTATCCATGTATTTAAACTATTTTTCTCAGTTCTTCAAATGTCTTTAATACATCTTCAATATCATAGTGCTATTAGGCATTTGCTAACTCAAGCAATTTTTATCGAATTTCATATGCCTCTTGATTAGCTCTCGGGATTCCTTAAATAACTAATCCTTAATGAGGTACATTGTCCCACTTTCTTTTCAATTGCCTACTGTCTTCCTTCCGCGAATAATTTTCTCCATTCCTTGAATTTCCTCATATCTCTCTTGGACTTATTCTCATGCTTGTTCATTCATACAAATTTCTCCACACATTGAAATTTTATTTACGTACTTAACTTCTTGATTTTAAGACATTCATCAAGTTGTGTTTGTATCTCCTCAATATACTTTCACATAATGTAACTTGAATGTACATACTCCTCATACTAGCAAATTCGTGTCTCCATAGATTCAATAGTCCACTCATGTGACCCCTTTTCACCAAACAAAAATACATATTCCTTTATGTTCAGTTCGTTCATTGGTCATCCTTCATATAAATTATCTGATCTGCTCATTCTAACTTAACAAAAATTTGCCTTCTAAAGAGGTTTTCTTGTTACCATTATCTATACTCTGCAAGAAATCTTGATCAATCACTTATTACCAACTAATCGTAATACCCTGGAAAGGCCAATTTCTATCTTCCTCACAAAGTCATAATGTTCAAAACACCCAAAACCCAAAGAAGTAAAGAATATACTAATTGTCATACATGCTTGGGTAGCGTCATCAAATTCATCCTATTTTGATCACTTACCAATTCCCTGGTCTCCATTAATCCCAGATAATATTCTTCTCAGATCACTTTGTTTCTCATTGTGACATCTTTAACAAAATCTCAATCTATTCCCACATGATCATTATGAGCTCCTTCATATTTTACTCTAAATTACCCCTCAAACTCTAGACTATGTAAGCTATGACTAATGATTATCTAAGAAGTCATAAGTTTTTTCCTCTATCATCTCCACATATATTCATATATATCTGTGTATTACCTACGTGCTTAACATTCTCACTTGTGTATGAGGAAGAGTCATTATACATATACTCACAATAACAACTATTTAACTTCCTAGGCCTTGTACTAATATCACCTTCATTCATATACCCTTCCCATTATCCTTCACACTGCAGCTTACATATATCAATTTACCATTGATTCAAAAATCATCACACAATTTATAAATATAAGAAAAATCATCATACAACTTGCATATCAAACATATAGCACATTTTTCAAATCAATCACAAGTAAGAAAAGTAACTTTTTTTTTGAAGTAATTGAAAACATTTCATTCTCTTGATTCAAAACAAAACAACCTTTTATTTCTCGATTCGGAACAAGAAAACTTAAAGACTCATTACTCAAATTATAAGCTTGTACCCACTGAGGTTCTGATATTTGCTATGTTCATGAAGTCCCACTTGTTAACCTCATCTTCCACTTGTCCCCCTACTTTTCCTCAAATCACTTCGAAATTGTCGATACATAATCCTATCAAACTCTTTGCTAAATTTATTCCAAACATCGAAAGAAATATCGATACGTACTCTGATCGAGATCGAAATCATCCGACCATTAAGGACGTCAACTTAACAATCCGAGACTCCAATTCTCAACCAAAGACTTTCGACTCCTCCAATGTAATGGCATTGAATCTCTATTTACCATATTTACCCATGCACTGTTTCTCCTTTCTACTAATTCTATCAACTGAAACTCTTAACAAATTCTTATATGTGTCACTTATACACATGTGCCCATGAAAGATCCTAATACTGGATCTCTGATACCATAAATGTTAGAACCCGACCCGGAGACCGGACCCCAACTGCTTAAAACCTCACACTAACACTCTTGCTTTAATTCCACGTTTATTGGACCCGTCTCCAGAGCCCAATTTCCCGAGTCCTGAAGCCCTGTGCTTATTACCTTGCAGGGTCCTTAGCTGTAACTCCACATTCGTAGCGAGCACACACTATGTAAACACCAAAATCAAAGGTTGACTTATTCATATGAATTGTAGCCCTACACCTCAAGTTCGTTTTGCAACAAGAATCACCTCAAAAGGAGTTGTATAACTCAAGTTATACTTTAACAACCTAAAAGAGCTCATACTCCAAATATGATCTCCAAACCGACCTCTCAATTGTTTCAATGTAAACTTTTTCAATTTGACTCAAAATGATACAAAATTTGGTGGAGAGAAAGATATATTCCTTAGGAATCTAATGGTTCAAGCCTCACCTCAATTGGAGGTCGGATGAGGGAAATATGCCCAAAAGAATCAAGTATGTTCACATCCTAAATTGGTTTGCAACTCTTTTGGCGCGATCACCATAACTTTTCATGTATAACTTTTATGTCTTTCATTTTTACACCATTAGAAAGTAGACATCTAGATATACAACTTTCATGAAGACCAAAAAACGAGAATCAGTCTCTAAAATTTCGAAAATGCACCATCTTTCCCGTAGCTGTCCGTTAAACGGACAGCCATGTCCGTTTAACGGACAGGTACGGGAGAAATGGTACCAAATGGCTCGCAAATGTCCGTTAAACGGACATGCAAGTCCGTTTAACGGACACGGGCAAGGGAAGGGGTGTTTCTACACCCGAGACTGTCCGTTTAACGAACATTCATATCCGTTTAATGGACACGCAAATTCCTAAAACTTCAAATCTTCATCCAAAGCATCTCAAACTTCAACCTAACTTCATAACCATTTATACCCTTCCAAATTTACTCATTCCAAAACCTAAACACTTCATAACATCTTAAACTTCAAGTTTAATTCATCAACTTCAAAATCTCTAGCTCCATTGATTCATCAAATCATGGATTTCAATCATTTTTCATCAAAGTCATCATAAACTAATAAGCTACATGAACAACCAAAATGGACCTTAGTTGTTATCTTTCAATTGTCATAACTTCTTGCTCCAAATTCTAAAAAGTACATATTATACCCCAATGGAAAGATAACAAGATGTTCTACAACATTCAAGAAGGATGAAAATGTTAATTTCATCATTAATTAGGGTAAAAGCCACTCAAAACACTGCTCATTAAAGACCAATATAACAATAACATGGCTAAATGAATAGTGACTGAATGTGTTCTAATCCTCATAACTTTTAACCCCAAGTCCAAATGAGACAAATGATATACCCTTAGAAAATTTGAACTTCTACTACAATCTTCATGAAGACTCTTTGTTCCAATTCAAACCTTAAGAGGACCTAAAACTAAAGAGAAGTTCTGGTCAAATTTTACAACAATTTTGACAGCACCTCCCCTAAAACTTTAACTAACCAATCTTCATTCCTAGTACCTCCACCTGCACAAAACTTAACATCCAACCTCATATATCATAACTCAATCACAAGAGTATCTCCATACTCAATTCAAGGCAACAATCCACACTCCTATCATTCTAATCAAATCCAAACTATAAAGTAGTTCATTTTCCCTTTCTTGTCAAATTCAATCCATACAATGATACATTGTGATAAAACATATATGAATTGCACAAAATACATTAAAACTCAACACTCTTGTACTTATATAACAAATCTGAGTCATTACAACGCTTTATAGGGCATTTAGCCCGATTACAATCCAAAAGTCAAATGTCGAAGTACATATTGAAACAAATCTCCAAATGAAACCTAATGCTTCATATCAAAACAAAATGACTTCTAACTTAAGAACATTGAAGTGATGCCTCAATCCCAATACTTTAACTTGTATTCCCGCTCGTTACCTGTGGAGGGGAAAAGGGGGGTGTGAGCTCGACGACTCAGTGGGTAACAGCTTAATAATTAAGAAAATAAGCCAAAAACGTTCTTTATTTTCCATTCTCAAAACAACTTTCAGATTTATAAAAATCTTTCAAACTTATCAAAACCTATTTACTTTGGTCAAAAACACTTTCATTTCATCAAAATTCCTTGTTTTCAAAACCAATATCACATTGATCGAAACTTTATAAATTTATCAAAACCTTTTTGAAAAAAACTCATTTCATCAAGCAATTACACATCAAGATCATATAAGCATGGAGAAAACAATAAGTCAATTAATCAAAAACATTTATCAAACAACATAACTCACAGTAACCACATAGACAAGCATACCACATAATCGCATATAAGATGGTTTGGGTGGATCCAAACAGGACGTACTACACATTTCCGCAAAGCGGTCATGTGTAGCCGTGAACACATGAAGGAGTCCGTGAGGAGCTCCATTGCCACTAGCGGGCAGCCAGGAGAAGGCTATAATTTTGACAGGTGCACCTATCACACATGAGGGACCACCACAAACCCAAACAAGCATGCATATCATATAATTCATACAATTCATAATCATTAGCCACAATTGGCTCTTGCAAATTTTTACTTTCACATAATTTCCCAAATTGTCGTTTTTCTAAAATCAAGTATCCAACTTTTTCACTTCACAAATCATTTCACAATTATTTCCCAAAATGTAAAACATCTCATACTAATTCAACCAATCACAAAGAATCATTTATACAACTTTATAAACCATTTAAAAACATTTGATAACATTTATTTTAAAACAAACAGTAGCCTATAATCTCAATCATTAAAACATTACCCACCTTAATCCTTTAGCCTTGCAATGAGTCAATTGACTTTGCTTCTAGCTCTAATAACCTCTCATCACCTTCATTAAACAATAATAACCCAATTAACATGATGATAACCCAAATTAAACAATTCTAGGATAGAAAAACATGGGATTAAACCTATCTAACTTAACCCAAACCTTACCCAAGCTTTAAGCATTAAAAACCACTCATATAACCAAAGAATTCATCATTTTCTTACCTTGAGAGGAGACCCACGAAATTTCTCCCTCTCCTAGCTTTGATGAAAACTCTTAAACTTTTTTTTCTTTCTCCTCCTTAAACACTCCACCACTCTTCAATAAACAAGAAAAATCCCAAAGACCTACCTCTTTCTTCTTCTCTCTTCTTTTTCTTCTTCTTCTTCTTCTTCTTCTTCTTCTCTTCTTCTTCTTCTTTCCCACGATGACTCACTCTCTCCTTTCTTTCTTCTAGAATTTTCGTGGTCCCTCTTCCAATTTCCTAACACATGGCTTTTTAAAACTAAAACCTAAGCTAAACTCTCCAAAACTACGTAGTTTTGGCCATCCCTTTATAAAACTTAACAATTTTCTATTTCTTCCTCTTCATCCACGCAACCCATCACTTTCTTCAATTATCTTTCATTCTTTTATGACTACTTAAAGACTATAGGGCCCTTCCTTATTAGCCTTCAACCTTAACAACATATGCAAACTTCCTAAATTGCCCTCAAGCCATCTTATTCCTTTAATTTCTAACAACTAATTCAACTCTATTTTAGGCTTAATCCATTATTTAATCTCCATTTCTTAAGAGCTAAAACCTCAAAATAATTTAAACACTACCTCCAAATAATTTATACATGCTTAATTACTAAAAAAAAATTCAGGGGCCAACAAAAGGCTCATGAATCTCAACATCATGTGTGGGGAGCCTCAGTATTGGATTGCTACTATTGTATATATTGTCACTAATAGGATATAGTTTTTTGTCCATCAACCAAATAGTAACCTATTCGGTTGACTATAATAGAGTCAAAGAAAATTTTGAGATGAACCTTATGTTCATTAGATAATAGATTTAACTACTAGAAGATGAGACTAAAGCTGAAGCCATATCGGATGTTTTGGTTCTTTTTCTCGATATTATTGAAGTTGATCATATTATGAAAAATGAAGTGAAAAAGATGAACATTCTCTCCCATCATGAGAGTAAAAAAGAACTAAAGATCATCATGTCTGAGAAAATTAAATTGTCAACTAGAAAAGATAGTTATACTTAATGAAAATATGGTGGAAATGAAGAATAACTTTGAGGTCACAAACATATTTGAACTTTCTAGTGACGTATGCCCTACTATCTAACTTAAAGATAGTTTTGCCTCTATTAGGCTTAGACTCAAATACAAGGTCTAATAACAAAGAGTGAGGTTCAAGCAGATATTTAGTATTATAGTAGGAAAAATCCTCAAATATAAGAATATCAAGAATCCCAATAAGGTCATAGGTTAGATGAATCACCACCTTGGACAATAAAAAAATATATGGGTTTTGTTAAATATTATATGAGGTCTAAGGTTACAATTAAAAATCCTACATTTATAAGACTCATATGGTAAGTCTTGTTAAACAAAGGTTCCCAACTTTGACTGTGTTATTTCCCATACCTGCTTATTCCAATTTAGGGATTATTGTTTTGTTTAAATTTTTATTAATCAAAGGGTGGGATCCTTTGCTTATTAAAGCTAGTTGAGTGAGTCTCACAAATGTAAGACTTTTTATTATAACCTCAAACCACGGATAATCTGTGATGATACTAATATCTTTCCTAAAGCCTAAGGTATAGAGATTCATCTTACTCGTAACCTTATTAATGAGATTCTTAGTTTGTATAACCAAGGATTATGCTATTATAATTGCCTTACCAGATATTGATTTTGAACTCACTTTTTATATAGTAGAATCAAAACTATTTTTAATTTAGGACTACAAAAATCACAAGAAAACTCAAAGATATTCATTCTGTCAAAGTTATTTCTCATTTCTGCCATTTTTGTCAAAACTATTTTTAATTTAGGACTACAAAAATCACAAGAAAATTCAAAGATATTCATTCCGTCAAATTTATTTCTCATTTTTGCCATTTTTCAATAAATATAACTTTGTCTTTGCTGATGGGCATTTTACTTTTATCGATGAAGATTATCTCTAATTCTTGTTCACTCTCATAATAGGTGAAAATGTTCATTACGATTACTTCATTTTATAAGATATGATCAACTTCAATAATACCAAGAAAAAGAACCAAAATATCCCATATACCTTATTCTTCATTCTCATTTTCCAACACTTCAATATCTCATTTGATGATAATGATCTCAATTTTTTAACATTTCCACTCTTAGTAGCATAATTTATAAATGAATTTATGGATAAATAATTAGACCTTATCAACAATAATAGATATAGTAGCAATAGCTTGATAATGAGGCTCCCACACATAACCCTAATACTTATAAACCTCTCTTGAGCTATACTATTTAGTTATTTGTAGATGATGAGGGCACAACCTATGTTCCTGCTTTAATGTTCTCGAGTCTAAGCTTACTTTATTTTGAGACAAACTTGACTCCTTTTAAGATCTCATAATGCATCATCTAGAGGAATTGTTCATATTAATTTCATTTTTCTTTCCTATATTAAATAAGTAATCTCTTTATTTTGTTTCCAAAAAGGGCAAGAGTTAATGATATTAAATGTGTTCAAGGGAGTGAATTTTGTATATAATGGATTCTTATGTACTTAATATTGTACTTTTCTTCATATTAATAAAAGATTAATTTTCATTTATGTGTACCTAGTTGTGATTATGTCAGTTGACTTTTTTATTTTGTTTTATTATACTTGTAGTTAAATGATAAACATATTATCTTTTTTTTTAGGATTATGAGATGCATAACTTGAGGAAAGTAGAAAATATTGCTTTGATATAAAGAGACTAGTGATGCTTAAGCAGTTAATTTCATTATTAGCTTTCTAATATTACAACATATTTTATATTAAAAGGAGGATTATTAAACCAAGGAAGCTTCCAATGCATGTTTTAATGATATAAAGCATATTTACTACTAATGATTTATTTTTATGATGTCTTCAAAGAAAGCAATATGAACTTCTCTTCATCGGTTAACCAATGTTTGAGTTTGGTCGACCAATGCACGTTGAAAGCTAAAAATATATATTATGAATTCAACAATACGTTATTGGAGCAATATGTCTAAAGCGATACATTAGTCAACCAATAACATAACTTGGTCGATAAATGTACCTAAAAATAATTTTTAAGATTTTTCAAATTCTTTCAAAGATTAAAATATATTCATATTGACAGAAACTAAATTCAAAATCATTTCAAAAGTTTGTCAAAGAATATTTTAAAGAACAAAAGGGTTTTTGTAACACCCCACTCCCGCATGACCCGAACCCGACATCGACGGTGATATCCGAGTCCGTGCCCTGGGAGAGCGGCGGGCTACATCACTCAGTCAAACTCAGCCCTTCCCATCGGTGATGGGATGTTACAGTTTTCTTTAAAATAAAAACCTTAATTCATCTTGCAAATGAAAAGATTTATGAATTAAGTTTTAAACATGACATGCATATATATAAATAGCCCCTAAATCATTAAATTAACTAAGTATGAGAGCCACTAAAAATTACAAATAAATTTATAGACTTGTTTTGCCTTGATTTTCTTTGTCTTGGTCTTTTTCTTGATTTGAATGGATTTGAAGTTTATGGATTTCTTGCTATTATCTCTATAGGTTCCTTTTGACTTCATTTCATATTGTTTTCTTTTAAGACATAAAAATACATTACGATAGTAATTATACTTATTATCACTAAAACATGAATGGTAACTTTCTTTGGTTTAAAATCTCCCATCTTTTATTGATCACAAAACATATTGTGATATTATAAAACTAATAATAAAATTAATCATTTAAGCATAATCAATCTCCTATATTGAAGTAATATTCACATTTGACTCCTATTCAATTATGCATCTCGAAAATCTCAAAGATTAAAAGATAACTCATTTATCATTCACCAAAATATATCAAACAAATAAGAACAAAAGTCAATTAATGTAATCACAATTTATGAAGAGATAAACATATCCAAAATTTATTTTTCATTAATATTAAAAATTTCAATGTTAAGTATAAACTAAAGAAATCACCACTCCCTTTGAATATAGCAACCACCATCTTCGAACATATCTAATATCACTAATTCTCTCCCTCTTTTTGGAAATTTAAAAAAGGAAAGGTGGTGGAAATGAAGAATGACCTTGAGGCTAAGAAGATGTTTAAACTTGCTATTGATGTCCTCTCTACTATCTAACTTAAAGATAGTTTGGCCTTTACTAGACACAGAGTGATGTTGAAACTAATATTAAGTATTATAATAGGCATAACACTCAGATATACGAATACCAAGAATCTTATTAATAAGGTTATGGGTTAGATAAATTGCCAAACCTTGGACCATGAAAAACGTATGGATTTTATCACAAATTATATAAGGTATGAGGTTGTAATAAATAGCCTTACATTTATAGGACTCACTCAACAAGTCTTGGTAAGCAACGGTACCAAACTTTGACCATTTATTTCCCTTGCTTGTTTAGATCAATTTAAGATTAATTTTTTGGTTAATTTTTCATGTTTGTTAAAGAGTGGGATCCTTGCTTACTAAGGCTTGTCGAGTGAGTATCACAAATTTGAAACTTTTTTATTATAACCTTAAAACTTGTAAAATCCTTATCGGTATTTGTATCTTTTCTAAGGTCTAATGTACATACATTCATCTCAATTGTAACCTTATTAATAAGATTCTTAGTTTCCATAATTAGGATTATGCCTATTACAATTGCCTTACTAGATATTAATTTCGAATTTATTCTTGTCCAATAGAGCCAAAACAACTTTTCAGTTAGATAATAGGATAAAAATCACTATAAATCTCAAAGATGTTTGTGACCTCATTGTTATCACCCGTTTCCACCATCTTTTATTAAGGGTTAATTTCTTAGGACCCTCTGGGGTTTGACAAACTATCATATTACCCCCTCATTTTTTAAAACTATCAAATACCACTGTTGTGTTTCAGTTAATATATTTTCTTTCCCTCTTACTATCAAGTTATCATTAAGAACCTTATTTACATACATAAAAATGATGTCGTTCATAAAAATTAGGGGTTATTGGTAGTTTCTAAAAGGTAAGGGATACATTGGTAATTAACAAACCACAAGGTGGTCCAGTGAATTTAACCCTTAATCAGGTAAAATTCCTTTTAGCCCCAAAATTTAAGAGAACATCATTTTTTTGCATGTATAATAGGGTTTTTTATGACAACTTAATGGTTGGGGGATAAATGATATATTAATTAGAAAACAAGGGTGGTAGGTATTTGATAGTTTTTATAAATGAAGAACTAAAGTGATAGTTTGTCAAACTGCAAGAGGATCCTACAAATTTAACCCTTCTATTAATTATAACTTTGGCTATTCTTAGTGGACACTTAACTTTTCGTAATTATGATGATGTTTCCTTTTTTTCCTACTTTAATGATAAGAGAAAATGTTCATCATGGTTACTTAATTCTATATAATATGATCAACTTTAATCATACGGAAAAAAAAAATTCTATATACCCTCTTCCTTATTCTCATCTTTCAATACTTAAATATCTCATCTAAAAAAAATAAAGTTGATCTCAATTTTTTTAACATTACCACTCTTAACCACATAATTTACAAATTTGTTGATGGATAAATAACTGAGCCTATTAGTAATAATAGATATAATAGAAGTAGCTTGAACAATAAGGCTCTCACACATGGTGTTGATACTCATAACATCTCTTAAACTATACTATTAAGTTGCTTGAAGATGACGAGGCCCCACCTTATGACCATGTCCTAACTCCGCAATGCTTTTGTTTCGATGCTCTTAAGTCTTAATTTTACTTTGCTCTTAGACAAACTTGATTCCTTTCAAGATCTTACTATGCATCATCTAAAGTAATAGTTCATATTAGTAATAATAGATATAATAGAAGTAGCTTGAACAATAAGGCTCTCACACATGGTGTTGATACTCATAACATCTCTTAAACTATACTATTAAGTTGCTTGAAGATGACGAGGGCCCCACCTTATGACCATGTCATAGCTCTGCAATGCTTTTGTTTCGGTGCTCTTAAGTCTTAATTTTACTTTGCTCTTAGACAAACTTGATTCCTTTCAAGATCTTACTATGCATCATCTAAAGTAATAATTCATATTAATTTATTTTCACTTTCCTCTATTAGATAGTTAATTTCTTTTTTATGTTTCTAAAAAGAGGGTGAAAGCGTATGATATTAAATATATTTAGGGCAGTGAATGTTGTATTCAAGGGGCTTAGATATACTTAGACATTGTACTTATTCTTAATCAATATAAAAGATTATTTTAAAATATATTTATCTCTATATAAGTTATCATTATGATACTTGACTCTTATTTTATTTTGTTTTACTATACTTGTGGTTTAATGACAAACAAATTATCTTTTATTTTTGAGGTTTTTGCGATGCATAAGTTAAGGAGAGTAAAAAGTGTTGCTTTAATATAGACACATTGATGGTGCTTAAATGGTTAATTTCATTATTAGCTTTATAATATTACATGTTTTGTCATATAAAAAAGGGAGAGATTATCGAACCAAAGAAGGTTCCAATTGATGTTTTGATGATAATAAGTCATAGTTACCACTAATGATTTAGTTTTATGATATCTTAAAAGAAAGAAATATCAACTTATATTTATTGGTTAGTGGTTAACAAATGTATTAATTTAGGCATATAGGTCAATCAATGTTTGAGTTTGATCGGCCAATCTACATTGAAAGCCAAAAATGCAACTGTGAGTTTGTCGAGATATTAGTGGATCAATATGTTCAAAACAATACATTGGATGACCATAAACCTAAGTTGATCAACAAATATACCTAAAAACATATCTTTTAAGAATTTTCAAATTATTTCAAATATCAAAACATATTCATTTGACATAAACTTGATTTAAAATCATTTCAAAAGTTTTCCAAAGATTATTTTAAATTTAAAATCTTTAAAATAGATTAAAATAGAAACATTAATTCCTATTGAAAATTGAAAATATTTATGCATTAAATTCAAAATATAACATGCTTATGCATGAAGTGCCCTAGAAATATCAAATTAACTACGTAAGAGTTACAACAAAATTACAAATGTTGACTTGAATGGATTTAAAGTTTATGAACTTCTTTTATTATCTCTATAAAGAGTCTCTTGAATTTATTTCATATTAATTTCTTTCAAAACATTATAAAAGTAAATCATTACTAGTAATCGTGCTTTGTTATCATTAAAACATGAATTGTATATTCTTTTAGTTTAATAATCTCCCTTTTAATAATGACAAAACATATTGTTATGTTATAAAACTAACATTGAAATTAATCATTTAAGTACAATCAATGTCTTTATAATAAAAAATATTCACATTTGACTCCCATTATCTTATGCATTACAAAAATCTCAAAATTAAAAGATAAACCATTTTCATTCAACCACCAACTAGCATATTGACGTAATATTCACATTTAACTCTCCATTATCTTATATGTCATGAAAATCTCATTAAAAGATAACTCATTTGTCATTCAACCATAAATATAATCAAGAAAAATAAGAAAATTAACATATTGAACTAATATTCACATTTGACTCCTATTGGCTTATGCATCACAAAATCTCAAAGATTAAAAGATAACTCATTTTCATTCAACCATAAATATGATGAAGTAAAATAAGAACAAAATTAAATTAACATAATTACAACTTATAAGGAGATAAAGATATTAAAAATTGCTTTCATTAGTATTAAAATATGCTCAATTTTAAGTATATCTAAGAAATATCCACTCCTCTAAATATAATAGCCATTACCTTAAACATATTTAATACCACTAATTCTCTCTCCTTTTTTAGAAACATAAGAAAGAAATCAATTAACTAAAGGACAAAAGCAATAATGAATTAATGTTAACATTTTCTCTGGGAAATGCATAATGAGATCTTAAAAGGAATCAAGTTCTTCTCAAAGTAAAATAGGTTAATACACAAAAGCATCGAAGCAAGAATCCATTAAAAAGCTATAATGTAATCGTGAGATAGTGGCCTCATCATGCAAACAATTAAACAATATGGCTCAGTAGAGGCTCATAAATGTTAACATCATGTGTAGGAGCCTTACTGTCAAGCTACTACTACTCCTAAAAATTTGTTATCAATAATAACTATATTTTGTTATCAGCAAAACATGGATTAAAATGTTTCTTAGTTTAATAATAACTTTAGAAGAGTTGATATTAGTTACTAAAAAGTATCTTGACATGTAATTATGATTACATTACCCATTAAGTGAGTACATAGACCCCACGTTACTCTTAATCATAAACTTTAGTTCCCAAAAAAAGGCAGAGATGCAAAATATATATATGGCAATGTTTAGCTTAGTTATATGGATACTAAGATGGTATTCATCTCCCACTTCTAAATACAATCGACATGAATCCTTGCATATTTCATATATAAGAAGCATCTACCAGATACTTATCAATTGTATTTTCATCTCTTTAACTCCAATTACTAAAGGAATTTGTTACAAAGGTTTTCTTGGACACCAAACTTATACCAAAATTGCATCTACTCCTTTGTATGACCATCTCACATAGATTCATTTAAGTAAGACTCAACCTTCTCACGTGATCGTTGACAAAAAAAACCTTGTTATCAAAAACCTTACGACCCTCTAAGTGCATAACTCTCACATTTAAGTAAGAATAATACAAAAGTATTAAATAATCATAGGGAACAATAAACATACAAGCTACGGTAAAAATCAACCTTTATTACTTTCCCACAATTTTATAAAGAAATGTTTTCTCTCAATATGTTCCCTTCCCCTCTATCTCTCCTTTGAGGAGCAAATTTCAAATAATCTATTTATGAGCATCTATGAATTTACAATTCAGAATCCCAATTAAATTGAACTAACTAGATCACCTTTATCCTTATCAGGTTATATCACCCTAATCAATTAAATGACACCCTCATCTAAATATATCTCTATCTAATAAGATTTAGCTACATCACAACTAACAAGATAAGAAAATACATTTAACTATGAATGATACATCCACATATGTTAAGAACACTACTATCTTTAGATGATCCTCCTACATGATCTTTCTCTTTTAAAGCTAATGTATATCTACTTTGATTTTAACAGCCACATCATCCAATATCTTCTCCACTAATGATGAGTCATCAAAGCACAAAGCCTTTCATAGCACACTAGTCCGATCTAATGCTTACCCATATTAAGTGCATTAACCATAGTCTATCTATTGGAGCACACATTAAGTCCTTAGAACTCTCAAATGCCTCCCTCATACATGTGATCTAGCTAAATTTCAACCAAATATCGATCTCCATCTATCATTTGGTCTCATATCTAAATCTTGCATCTCATCGAATATTTCCTCAAATGTGTACCAATGCATGCCAACTCATCAGCAATGTCTGTTTTCCTTGGCTACTTACAAATCTTTGACTTTTTTCATCACCACTTGAGCAATTGGCCCTATGATTGCCTCCACTCTATTGACATGCTATGTCAAATTACTACCTTTTGATATATATTTTAACTCTAATACCAGTAGTTATAAAGGTTTTCCTAGACATCAACTTATATTGAAGTTGCAGATACTCCTTCATATGAAAATCTCACTTAGGTCCACTTAAGTAAAACTTAGGCTTTCCACCTGATTGACCAACAAAACCTTATTCTCAAATGTCTCAGACCCTTGAAGTGTTTAACTCTCACACTCAAGTAAGAATACTATAAAAGTATTAAATAATCATAGACAATAGTAAACATATAATAGCTACAATGAAAACTTACCTTTGTTACTTTCCCAAAAGTTTGCAAAGAAATGGTCTCTCTTAATGTGTTCGCTTTGGCGCAAATAAGCTATTTATAAGCATTTATGGCTTTATAATTTAGAATCCTAATTGAACTAAACTAATTAGATCACATGTATCCTTATCAGAATATATCACCCTAATAAGTTGAATAACACCCTCATCCAAATAGGTCTTTATCTAATAGGATTTAGCTACATCACAACTAACAAGATAAGATACTACATTTAACTACGATTGATACATCCGTATCTATAAAAAAATCTACTATCTTCAAATGATCATCTGACATGGTCTTTACTATGATCTTATGTAATACATCATTGAAGATCTCCCCTTAATCTCTATCCATTGATGATGAATTATCTAAACCAAAATCTTTTCACAGTACATTGGTCTTGTCCAATGCTTACCCATATCAAGTCCATTAGTCATAGTATACCTATTTGAGCACACATTAAGTCCTTAGAGCACTCACATGTTTTCTTTATACATTTGATCCACTAACCTTCAACTCAAGGTCCATCTCAAGCTATATTTTGGTCCATATTTAAATCTTGCATCTCGTCAAAGATTTTCGCCAATATGAACCAATGCATGTCAATTCATTAACAATTTATGGTTTCCTTACCTACTTGTAAATCTTTGCCTTGTTTTCTCAAATCTTTGCCTTGTTTTGTCACCCAAGTGTCAAACAATTAGCTAAGGCTGTCCAATGCTCACATGATTCTACAATTAGGAATTAAGATTCTAATAACATTCTTTTAAATTTCTCCATCTTTTGTTGATACTCCTTAAGTAAACACAAGTTTACACGAACTCCACCATTGCAACAAATAATTGAGAAAATGTCTATGATTAAACTAGACTATTCATTTCAAAATTTGATCAAATTCTTTATAATAATCGTGGGAATTAGTAAAATCCATCATAAATTTATATTGATCCGTGTTTGGACTAGAAAAGCACATGATAATTCCCCAAAGTCATACCTACCATGTTTTCTACCTAGATACGAATAATTGTTTTGCACCTGCCAATATCAGCCAAAAAATAGTATTTAAACTGTTGGTTCTATATCAGCTGGTACCCTAAATATAGGTATTTACTAGGGTGAATTATGTAATTTAAAATTATATGGAAACATGTAATTTAAAATTTTATGAAACAAATTGAAAAAAAATTAACCAACTTACCTAACCCTAAGTGCATTATCCTCCTCTAGTCTTTGCTCATTTCTCCACCTTGCCTCACTCAGTTACTCTCTCCCTCATCTTATTTTCTCTAACTACTCTTCAATGTCAACAATTATATCTATGACAACTCCTCCAAGTCCTTGGAAGCTAGAACTTACTATCCTCACCTCATCGGACTTGTACACACTGCTACACCAACTTGGCCCTTAGCACCTGCACCATTGCACCAAGTCTACTGCAACATCATTGGCCACCAGCTCTTCACCGTTAGAAACTAGCTCTTTCTTGCATTCCAAGCTCTCCCTATAACCCACTAAATCTACTAAAAAGCTTTATTCCAAAGTCTCCTGTATCTGATAAACCTGTGATTCCTAAACCTTGGGTTGCTATTTGTTTGATTTTTGTGTGTTTTTAAGTTGTTTTTATTGCAACTTATGAGTGAGTTGTGAATTTATGAATGGTTTATGAAATATAAATGGGGCTTGGATATACGCGATTAAAGATTCCTTGTTACGTTTGTTTTGTAATGGTAATTTACTTAGAAAATTAAGCCAAAATTATGAAATAGAATGTGTAATTGAATTTATATATATTGAGAAAATTAAGCAAAATTATCAGAAAATTATGAAATAAAATGTGTTGTTGAATTTTATATATTTGTACTTTATAGACTTTGTGAATTCGTGAAGACAAAAAGTTCTATTTATGTAATTTTCATATTAGTTATAATAATCATAAAAGGAGGCAATTACTTTATTAAATTTTTAATTAATGTATGTGAAACATACAATTTACTAATTATTATTTGTATATAAAATGTATTTAATATAAGATTAATCATTTCAAAATAAGATTTAATATATAATTAAATCATTTAATATATGTAATTAAGTTAAAATAAAATGTTTGAATTTTATATTGTTCATTGTTATCATTAGAAAATAACATTACAAATACTAAGAATTGAACTTTGAAAAGGAATATTTTCAACATGATAACAAAGCTACAAATCCACATTCATTATTCTATTTCATGCGTAGTTAAGTACCTAGTAGAAAATAATCCATGTGAATTTATCTTTTCATTTCGTATGCCTTTAAAATGGCCTTTAAGGTATACCTTGATTTATGAAAATATACTAATTACTCATCATAATGCAAAATTATAAGATTTTCTTTTCATTTTATATAATAGTCATTTTATAATATAGATAATCACAAAGAAAGATGTAAGAGTCTATTTAAACATGCTTATAGTTAACTATTGAATTTTTATAGTTATATAATGATGTTATATACAAAACTTTATTTTTGAATTTAATGTTATTAATATGTTTTTGACATATATCTTTATTGATAATTCACCTCTTGAGACGATTTGATGATCTAGCTTGGACTCGTGTTAGATTGGTTCCTAAAATGAAGAATCATACCATTTATTTATATTGTAATGTGCATTAGAAAAATTAGGGAAAATCACCATATTATAGAAGTATTTAACAAGGATCAAAGGTGATATACAACTTTATAAAAATGTGGTTGTGATATGAAATGACAAATGAAAACTTTGTTTAAAGATTATCAGCATAAAAAAGACAGAAAACAAAGATTAAAATACAAAATTAGTAGCGAAAGTTCTTTTTTCCTGTGGTTAGGATTACATTAGGAATGTTGAAGGTGACATTTCTACCCTAAAAAAAAGGAGATGTTACACCTAAAGTGAGGAAGAGAAGAAGACAAATTTCTAGTTTTTTTTTCACCATGAACAACCCCTAGAGCTCAACCTTCAATTTATATTGTCTTATAATTTTAAAAAATAGCTCATAGTGTAGACGTGGCAATGAATAGATGGTTAGGTTTGGCAATAGGGCCTAGTTCTGACGCTGCCTGATCAAAAGTCAACAAGCAAGGCTCGGGTTGACTGGACCTTGAGTTGGGCCCTAGACCTATTTTTTAGGCCCAACAGGCCTCTAACTGAGTCCTGCAACTAGAGACTAGACAGGCAGTGACAAAATGATGTCATTTTGTCAAAAACAATGCCATTTTGAATTTTTAGATAATAATAATAATCGAATTGAGTTAGGCCTAGTCGAGCTGGTAGCCCCAAGTCCGGTTGGACCTCAAACCCTATAATGCAAGGCCTGGGCATGGCCTGACCTATAGTCATCCCTATATATGGTGGTATCATGCAGGTGTATTATTTAATATTGCTCAATCTTATTGTTACTAGCCTATAATAGATGTTATTGACATTTATGGTCTAAGATATAAAGCTCTTTCAATTGATAACTACAGAGATAGTCTTTTGAGCAACTTTATTTATGAAATAAAAATTTATTTGGATGAAAAAATGAGTTGGGCAACTTATAAGTATTCAATCATGTGTGATTGTTGAACAAATAGAAGACATGGTCTGTTATCAATTTTTTGGTTTATTTTGTTAAGGGGACAATGTTTTTTATGTCCATTGATACGACTGGCTTTGTTAGAATGCATATACTATATTTCAAATATTTAATGAAGTTGTTAATATCTAAGCTCATCTATAATTGTGCATAGGTCCTAAATTTGATGATAAAGGGTTTCACTAATTACGTCATCTTACTATTACAAGAATTGCAACTAATTTTTTTATCACTCTAGTGCTTTGTTCTGATGAAGAATGAGTTTAGAAAAATATTAACAAGTAATAAGTAAGTTGCATCTCAATATGACGTGTCTAATGCTGGAATGAAGGTTTCTAGAATTTTACTTAAAGATTATAAATTTGGTTCCAATATCAATTTATCATTCAAATTTGTGCACCTTTATTGAGAGTACTTTGTTTGACTGATAATAATAAGAAGACAATAATAATTAATTTTTATAGTTTCATGGAGAGGGTGAAGGAAGCAATCAAAACTAATATAAAAAAGAGCTTATTTGTATATAACTTATCTTTAGTCATCAATGAAAGATCAAAAACGCAACTTTACTCTCTCTTGTTTACAGTTAGGGCATTTTTTAATCCTAATATCAATTTCTGACTAAGTTTTACAAAGAAAGTTGAAGTTAATAAGAGAATGTTATTAGTTATTACAATAATTTTCGCATATAAGATGATGCAAGATCTTCTAAGCTTACAAATGGAGGTTTACATGAATGTCTTTACTGATTTTGGGATGTCCATTGCAATTTTTTAAAGAGAGGATTAAGGTAAATATTTCTTTACTTTGTTACTTATTGGGAATTAATCATTATTTTATTTTGTTTATAAGGTTAATTTTTATTATCTTATAATTGATTGGTGAGACCAATTTAAAATTGGTATTTTAGAATTGCAAAAGTTTGCAATTCGAATTCTGAGACAATACATGAGTGCAATAGGGTATGAAAGGAATTTAAACACATTTAAATTCTTTCACTCAAAGAAAAGAAATAGATTAGAACATAAAAGGTTGAACGATTTGGTATTTATTTGATACAACTTAAAGTTTCAAGAAAGACATGTTATTATCATTATTAATTTAAATATAAAATTTGAAATTTCTTAATATTTTAATTTTTATGTACTAAGACTCTTAATAAAAGAAGTTATTATATAGATTTAATTTACCTTGATTCTTTTGATCTTTTAGCATATTAGGTTTTTAGGAACTATGTTTGATAAATGAGTGACTTGGATGATAATCTTAGAAGGAAAATCTTGAAATGTCATTTAGTAATTAATTTGAATAATGATAATGATGAAACTCTTCTCAATGATAAGAATTGTATCAAATGAAAATTGCAGTTAATATGATTTAAGAGAATATTTGAATGAATGAAATTTCATGTTTTCATTTATTTTTGTTCTTTTAATTTAACTTGTATTTTATGCATATTTTAATTATATATATGTAATATAAATATATAAATTTTAACTATAGGTACTTTTGTTTTGTGTTTCGCTTTTATTTAGTTATGTTTCTTGACACAAACTCTTGTTGTAATACTTAAGAAGCATTGAACCTTTATTATTCTTATTATATAATGTTTTAATATAATTGCTCTTTATTATATGATTTAAATTATAATATTTTAAATAATTTGCATTATTACTAGTTTTATATTTGTAAGTTAATTAAACAATCTTTTTATTATTATAAATAAAAGATATTTTTATTTTATATTTTTATTATTATATTTTATAGACAAGGTTAATAAAATAAAAATATACAATTTTAAATATTTAAGTACTATTTTATAATTTTAAAAAATTGACTCGACATTAATTGATACTGATAATGTACTCTCTCGTAACCAAATTCGATGTATTGTTAGGTACACGTGTACATATAATAAATTAGCATAAGGAGTTGGAAAGAGAAAGAAGTACCGCATTGAGGGCCCACTTCTCCTCGTCGTTAACCTGGGAGTTCCATAAAGCTTTGAGCTTCTGAAGAGACAACGTAGTGTTTGCCATTTACAAACCCAAAGATAGAGACAACTTGTAGTGGTTCTATCAGATTCTGGTGGGGCTAAGCACTGCTATTTGGATCCATGGGATTGATCGATTCTGGATCAGATATACCTGCAAAACAACAAAAGGCATGTCGAGGGTTGATTTCCGGTAGGCCTCTCTGACGCTCAAGTCAGTTTTTGTGAGGGCTTTTGGTAGCTAGTGAATAGTGAAAGTAGGGTTATGGGAATCGTACCTTTTTCATGATAAGGTAATAAATTTATATGATTTACCCGTAGGAATTAGGTTAGTCCCCAAAAGATGGGCTGATCGGTCCATGCTTCGTTCTAAGTCTGGGCTTGGACCTAGCACGACCGACCCAACCATAAGGCCCCTACTCCTCGAGTTTGACCAAGGGGAGGGGTCGAAGGAGTATATAAGGATCGTGCAGCTTGTCTGTATGACAGCTCGTGATAGGCCCGATCGGTCGGACATCAACACTTAGTGCGTGGCGACTCGAGGTAAGATCGACTGATCGAGGGTGGAGATAGGACCGACCGATAGAAAGTAGGCATAAGATTGACCGATCGAGCGTAACGTAAGATCAATCGATCGAGCGTAACGTAAGATCAACCGATCGAGCGTGAGCACCTAAGCGAAGTAATGAATTTAATCATTACTAACGGCGCGTGTCTTCTGACAGGTTTTTGAAATTTGAAACGAAACATTTTTGTAACCGTTGTACAGCTGTCACATACGTCCTTTCAATTGTTACGCCGCTATGGGTAACTGATAACCCTAATTTGCACGGCCCAGATTTTTCCCCGCGTCCAAGCTCCATCAATACGGCTGCTTGGTATCTTGTTATAAACGCTCGGGATTGATAGACCTCTTCACTTTCTGCGTGCTCGATTCTTCAATCTTCGTTTCCTCTCTTCTTTATCTCCCTATTCGTAGTCATAGAAATTTCCTTCCTCACCGTCAACCAAATCCCCAATTCCAGTCTCTAAACTAGATACGTCCTTCTATTTCTCGCCTGTAAGTGTGATTTTCAGTAAACATGTCAACTAGCTCTAGGAACGAATCTAGCTCCCCCTCTCCTTCTCCGTTGCCTCCTCGCCAGCCTTCGCCACCGGCGTCCCCGAGTCCTAGTGGGGAAGTAAGTACGGTTCTGATGGAGCTGTTGAGTCAAAATGACTTTACATATATATATGATTTTGATGAATAACAAAGGAGTAAAAATAGACGTAAAATAGAAAACAGATAGACGGAGAATAGAAATGAAAAGCGACGCAATGGGTTAAAAAGGATTTAAGAAATATGATGCATTGAAAATGAGGAGAAGTAGAGACGCATACGCAAAGAGAAAAACAGAAGCAGATGCAAAGTAAAACCCAGACGCAGACGCAAACGTAAAGTGAAAAGCAGATGCAGACGCAGACGCAAAGTGAAAAAACAGACGCAAACGCAAAAATATAAATGGAGAAAAGCAGACGCAGAATTCAAAAGAAGACGCAAGAGTCAGTTCGAGTTAGTTACAGAACTCAACTGATTAACCGTTTCTTTCAAGATTCAAGAAACAATATTCAAGATTCAAGAATCAAGAAGCAGTTACAGACGAAGACTATAAATATAAGAAGAAGTCGAAGATTGCAAAGTTAGCAAGAGCGAAAAAGAGATTATTATTGAACATTACGCGAACGAAAAGTCTTTGTGAGATTACTGTGCAAATTAGCTGAGAGCTAGTTTTACTGTAACAGGTTTCAAATACTTTTGTAAGAAAGTAGTACAGATAGCCTGCAGAGGCTAAGAGTGAAAGAATACTGAGTGTAGAGACCTGAAGAGGCTCGGAAAGAATACTTGTATACATTGAAGAGATAGTGAAATCTCAGAAAGAACTCTGAGGACTGGTTATAACCCACGGTTTGGGGTGAACCAGGATAAAATCGCTATGTCAAATTCTCTCTACCCTATATCTTTTAAAGTTCAAAGTTTTTTTATTACTAAATTTTTTAAACAAGTTTTCAAAGTTTTGATTAACAGAAACGTACTGAAGTTTCTGTAAAAGAATTTGTTTTAACGAAACAGTTTTGGAAGAGTTTTTAAAAAAAGGGGAATACACAATTCAACCCCCCTTCTCGTGTATTCGTTATCATATTATAAACATTGTACTAACATGTGATTTACTTCAATTGGTATCAGAGCTTGGTATCCAAGAATCACTGTAGCAAAGCGTGGATTAAAGATAATGGCAGAATCACATATATACATTGCAGAAGGTGCCTCAGTCACGAGACCACTAGCATTCAATGGAGAAGACTATCATTACTGGAAAGATAGAATGCGGTTGTTCATAAAATCTACTCATGTCAACCTTTGGGATGTGATAGAGAATGGACCATATACACCAGTAGACGAGGATGGAAATCTTATTCCACGGACCAGATGGACGACTGACCAAAAGGCGATAATTCAGCTCAACTCTAAAATGAAGTTCTTCTTGACGTGTGCCCTAAGCAGGAGTGAATATGACAAAGTTCACGGATGCAACACTGCGAAGGAGATGTGGGACACATTGTCCATCGCTCATGAAGGCACAAATCAAGTCAAAGAATCCAAGATAAGCATTCTTGTGCACCAGTACGAGCTTTTCAAGATGAAGGAAGAATAATCGATTGATCAAATGTTTGGAAGATTTCAAAAAATTGTCAATGGATTGAAAGCTCTTGGAAGAACGTACAATAACCAAGATCACGTAAGAAAGATCTTAAGAAGTCTTCCGAAGAAGTGGAGACCAAAAGTTACAGTGGTGCAAGAAGCGAAAGATTTGAGCTTACTTACTAAAGCTTGACGAGTTGCGTAGATCACTGAAGATTCATGAAGTAGAGCTCGATGCTGAAGACAAACCCAAACGAAAAAAGTCAATAGCACTGAAAGCCGGATAGAAGAACCACAAGACTCAAATAAGGAGAAAGTCATCAAAAGCATTAAAGATAGAAGAATCGAAGAATGATGACTCTAGCGAATCAGAACAAGAGTCAAGTGATGAAGATGACGAATTATCGTTCATTTCCCATAAGATAAGACGGATGTGGAAAAAGAAGTCCAAAGGAAATCAATTCTTCAAGAAGAATAGCAAAGATGATGGCAAAGCATAAAGGACATCAATCATATGTTACGAGTGTAATCAATCTGGACATTACAAGTCCGAATGTCATACTTTAAAGAAGAAACCAAAGAAGAGTAGAGAAGCCAAGAAAAGCATGATGGCAACTTGAGAAGATCTAGATTCATCAGAGTCAGATACAAATTCCGAGACGTCAGAACATGCAAACATTTGCCTAGTAGCCGAGGAAGAAGGTGATGAGGAGGTAACTTCTGAATATGATAACTTGCATGAAGCCTACTCAGAATTATTAGAAGATTCTCATGCTATTCTAAAACAGTACAAACTTTTAAAGAAGAAGTATGTAGAAAATCTTAAACATACAGAAGAAATAGAGAGAGAAAATGTTTTCTTAAAGAAACAACTAGAGGAGAAAAAGAAAATTGTAGATAAATCCGATGAGATAAATCAGTTGAAGCTTAGAATAAAAAGTCTCTTATCTGATTTAGCTACATTCACTGAAAGTACTAAGAGAATGAATGAGATGCTAGGAAAATGTAGACATCCGAGCGATCAAACCGGATTAGGGTTTTCGGATAATAAGTCTCATTATAATAAGAAGCCTCTTTCTCAAAATAAAGGGTATTACCAAACACGTTTTCATCAATAGTTTAAGAAAAGGCATCAAAGAACTCATTATATGTATACTACTAACCAAAAAGGACCCAAGAAAATATGGGTACCAAAGAGTAAAATAGTTTCTCCTACAGATATCCTTCCTTGGAAAATGCGACAAGCACCGTTGGTATTTAGACAGTGGCTGCTCGCGACATATGACGAGAAGAAGGTCTATGTTCCTAGATCTTCAGTATAAGAAGGGAGGATCGGTGACTTTCGGAGACAACCAGCAGGGCAAGATAATTGGAATCGGTAAGATAGGTAAAGATTCCTTTGCATGCATAGATAATGTACTGCTTGTTGATGGTCTAAAGCACAATTTGATTAGTGTTAGTCAATTGTGTGATTCTGGTTTCATAGTTACATTCAATCAAAATCTTTGTGAAGTCAGAAACAAAGATGGATCTATATTCTTTTCTGCCAAGAGAAGAAATAATCTTTATAGAATTGATTTAGAAGATTTTCAAGATCAAAATGTTTCATGTTTTCTATCTTCTGAAGAAGAAAGACTAATCTGGCATAAAAAGCTAGGTCGTGTCTCTTTTAAACACATTTCAAAGTTGGCAAAATTTGATTTGGTAAGAGGCTTACTAAAAATGAGTTTTGACAAAGAATTTTTCTGTGAAAGTTGTTTGAAAGGAAAACAAGTTAAAACATCTTTTTCTTCTAAAAATTTTGTAACATCTTCTAGACCTTTGGAGTTGTTACATATGGATTTATTTGGTCCAACTAGGACAATAAGTCTTGGCGGAAAGAAATATGGACTTGTTATTGTTGATGACTTTACTAGATTTTGTTGGATATTGTTTCTGTTACACAAAGATGAATCTTTTAAGTGTTTTAGGACCCTTTCCAGAAAGTTACAGATTGAAAAAGAAGTATCCATAGCTAGTATCAGGAGTGATCATGGTGGAGAATTCGAAAATAAGAAGTTTAGGTTATTCTGTGAGGAGAATAGAATTTCCCACAATTTCTCAGCCCTTAGAACCCCACAACAGAATGGAGTTGTTGAAAGGAAGAACAGAACGATTCAAGAGATGGCAAGGACTATGCTATGTGAGAAGAATCTTCCTAAGTAGTTCGGGCGAAGTCGTGAATACAAAGATGTTATATTCGTAACGTAATCTTTGCTATGCGACCCTTGTTGAAGAAGACTCCTTATGAGTTATGGAATGGAAGGAGACCTAATATATCTTACTTTCATCCATTTGGGTGCAAGTGCTCTATTCTGAATACAAAGGAGTTGTTGGATAAGTTCGACTCAAAGACCTATTCAGGAATTTTTCTAGGCTACTCATCATCATCTAAGGCCTTTCGAGTATATAACTCTATCTCAAAGACAGTTGAGGAAACTATCCATGTCAAGTTTGATGATCGTTCCCAACCCCATAAGGAAGATGACATGGAGAGTGAAGATCCTTCAAAGAACTTAGATGATACTACAAAAACTCCATTATCAGGAACTCAAGTAGATAAGATCGAGGATATTCCAGAAACTATAGGATTAAAAAGAGATTGGAAATATAGGAGTTCTCATCCAGAAGAGCTAATTATCAGAGAGACCTCAGAAGGAGTAAGGACAAGGTCCAAATTCAGAAGAGAAGCTAATGTGGCTTTCATCTCTGAAATAGAGCCTAAGAAGATTAAGGAAGCTCTTCAGGACGAAGCTTGGATTTTAGCCATGCAAGAGGAGCTGAATCAGTTCACTAGGAATAATGTTTGGTCCTTAGTTCCAAAACCTGCGAAGAAATCCATTATAAGAACCAGATGGGTTTTTAAGAATAAGTTAGACGAAACAGGGAGAGTAAGTCGGAATAAAGCTAGATTAGTAGCTTAAGGCTATAATCAGCAAGAAGGGATAGACTAGAATGGGACGTATGATCCAGTAGCAAGACTTGAAGCTATTCGGATTTTGCTGGCATATGCTGTTTGTCATGATATAAAGCTTTTTCAGATGGACGTGAAGAGCGCCTTTTTGAATGGTTTTATAGACAAAGAGGTGTATGTGAAGCAACCTCCTGGCTTTGAAGATGTTAAGAATCCAGAACATGTCTATAGACTTCATAAAGCTTTATACGGCTTGAAGCAAGCTCCTAAAGCTTGGTATGATCGTCTAAGTAATTTTCTCTTGGAGAGTGGGTTTAGTAGAGGTCAAGTTGATAAGACATTTTTCATAAAGAATTATGAGAATGACTTGATCTTAGTGCAAATCTATGTCGATGATATTATATTTGGTGCTACTTCAAAGAAGTTGTGTATGAGTTTTGAGAGTCTGATGAAAAATGAGTTTGAAATGAGTATGATGGGTGAGTTAAAGTTCTTTCTTGGGTTGCAAGTTAAGCAAACCGAAGAGAAAATCTTTATCCATCAACAAAAGTATGTGAAAGAATTGTTGTGTAAATTTGATATGAATAATGTGAAGCCTATGGCAACTCCGATGCATCCTTCAAACCTTTTGTCGAAAGATGAACTTGGTAAGAAGGTGGATCAAACCCTGTATAGAGGGATGATCGGTTCTTTACTGTATCTTATAGCAAGTAGACCTGATATTCTGTTCAGTGTATGCTCATGTGCAAGGTTTTAGGCCGATCCTAGAGAATCTCAGTTTATTGTTGTTAAAAGGATTATGAGATATCTCGCAGGTACTACTGATCTTTGCTTAATGTTTGAGAAAGGTAAAGATTTCAGGTTAATCGGATATTGCGATGCGGACTATGCCGGAGATAGAATTGAGAGGAAGAGCACTAGTGGAGGATGTCACTTTCTTGGCGTAAACCTAGTTTCCTGGTCAAGCAAGAGACAAAGCTCAATTGCTCTATCAACTGCCGAAGCCGAGTACATGTCTGCTGCAAGCTGTTGTTCGCAAACACTATAGATCAAATATCAACTGGAAGATTACTCAATTCAAGAAGAGGAGATCCCAATCTATTGCAACAACACCATTGCTATCAATCTGTCAAAGAATCCAATACAGCATTCGAGAGTAAAGCATATTGAAGTCAGACATCATTTCTTGAGAGACTACGTCCAGAGGAAGGTGGTGCGACTACAGTTCATTGAAACAGAGTATCAAAGGGTAGATATCTTCACTAAACCATTGATTGAAAAACGGTTTAAGGAAATCAGACGGAACCTTAACATGGTTATGTTAAATGACCAGTCAAGCTAAAAGATCGTCAAAATTAATGACGTCAGAAACAGTTGTTTACAGCTGGTAACTTCTCTCACAAGGAAGTTGTGGAGGGAAAATCTGATGATCTTGAGGATCCTAATGATTCTAGAGCACACCTGATAAGACCCCTACGAGTAGTCTAAAATTAAAATCGTTACAATTACTCTCAAATACAAACGGTTCATCTCTCTCGAAAACTCTTGAAATCAACTTTACTTCTGAAGAACACTACCAGAGCCAGTTTCTAATCAGAATCAATGGAGCCAGCTATGATGTTCGGAAGGCATGTGGACTTCGAATCTCTGAAGAGAGATGTTATGGATGTTGAACCGGAAATTGCAGAAGTTGGGTGGAGAAATTTTTTCCAGGTGCGGGAACCAGTATATACAGATGAGGTATATGACTTTTGGAAGCATGCACAACTAGTTGATAACACCATCGTCTCCATAGTAGATGGAATAACTGTTATTATGACAAAGGAGTTAGTGGAGAAGGTGACTGAATGCTCTTCGGTTGGAGAAACCCTATTAACCAAAGCCGGATGGATGTCCAAGGTTAGTATGAAGGAAGAAGATGTCAGAAAACAGTTATATGGAGCTAATGACCCATGGGAGAGGAAGATTTCAAGTCTGGTCCCGAAGGATATGGTTCTTTATGCGATTTTGTTTAATTGCATCTTACCAAGAGCCGGGTCAAGACATCTAGTGACTATCTTGGATGAGCAATGTCTGTTCTATCTGCTAAATCGTCGACCAATAGACCTACCATTTTTTATTTTTCATTATATGGTCAAAGGGATGAAGGATACCAACAGTTATCCTTACGGTATGCTACTCACCAGGATTTTTAAGGAATCCGGAGTCCTTCTTCACAGAGGAATCAGAAGGATGGTATATGTCAAGAGTACCATTAACTCAGATACTATAAGAAGAATGGGCTTGAAGACTGTGGTGAAAGTAGAAGCAGAGTCTACAAAGAAAGCTAGAACTGAGGGTGAGCGGTTATTGAAGAAGTCTCCCGTCACAAGCTCTAAATCTCAAGTAAGTATGAGATTACCGATAGATGAAAGAAGAAAACTATCTGGTAGACCGTTGATAAAACATGCAAGTCCTCAAAGAGAAGTGAGCCCAGTTCGGAGGACAGAAGAAGGTGCGCAGAAAAGAAAAGGAGAGAATCTTTTAGGTGAGATTTCTAAAAAGGCGAAGAGATCACCTAGGATTTGCACTCTGCGACAACAGGAAGACAAGAAAGCCAGAGAGCAAAGTCAAGCAGAAGTATCTGGATCTCGAGTACCAAAGGGAACAAGATCTCTAGTCTCAATTTTAGAAGAAGACTTAGCCAAACAGGCTAAAGAGACTGAAAAGAAGAGAAATTCAGAGTATGAGAAGGGAAAATCTCAAGTGCAGAAAACTTCGAGACTGACTGAAGCAGAAGAAAAGACTAAGAAGATTAGTCGAAAGAAGAATGTGTCCACTGCTGGGGAAGTTAGTCAAAAGAAAGTTACTTTCAATGTTGCTCAAAAGGAAAAGGAAATTGAGCATAGTAGAGTTCAGGAAATTCCCACTGCTCAACAGGAGGAACCAGAGGAGCTAAGCCTGACTCAGGAGAATCCTATTGAAGCTCAACCAGAGGCAACGACAGAACCAAACTTAATTCAGGTACCACAGGAGAAAAATGATAAACCTGGTCTGATTGTATTAAACTATTCTAAAATTTTGAGAAGACACAAGTTGAAGATCAGAATGGTTGAAGTTGTTACCAAGAGGAGAACTGCAATCGCCATCTGTAATCAACCAAGGAGAAAGGTAATGGTTGTCGTATAACCTATTTTGATAAATAGTGACACATGACATTTACTGAATGAAGATGAAAAGACTTTTTATGATGTCTTGAGGGATGCTGCTACAAAGCCATACCCTACAAAAATGTCCAGCAAACCGTGTACTATTATCCAATCACAGAGAAGACGAAAATAAAGGTTGTACCGGATATTCAACTAAGATATCCTTTGGATTTGAATAAGGGGAAGATGAAGCTATTTCTTGAAGAAATAAGTGATGATCTGTCCACAGATCAAATTGAAGAAGAAGTGCGTCAAATTGATGAAGCATGCGCTTCGAAGGAGAATATTGATGGAGCTAGTTGTAGCTATACAGATAAGTATGAATACTGTTCACTAGGGGGAAGACTAATTACAGGGTCATTTATTGAATACATTGTCCAGACAGTTTTGCGTATTAGGCCTTTATCTAATACACTGTCTATTGAAGCTGAAGCCATACCCCTACAAGGAAGACAGTTGCTAATGCTACCTACTCCTTTTGATTTAGACCTTCCAGAGTCAAATCTATTCATTCATCCACCCACATTTGCGATTCGAGAAGATTACATTCCATCCTCTGATGCATATGCTACAACAATTGCTTTCACTGCACCCTCAGCAGATAATGATCAATCCTCCTCACCGTGTGACTCCCAAACTGAAATCAGCAAATTACGCGGAGAAGTCAACGAGATAAAGGAGACGATGAATGATTTGAAGAAGATGATGACAGAACTGATGAAGAGTCATCTTCATTAATCATTTTTTATTATAACAAATAGGGGAGAAAAGAATGAGCAGAGGAGAAGAGAATGAGCAGAAAAGAATCTCAAAGGGTGTGATTGAAGGAGACGAAGAACAAAAAGGAAGAAGAGGAAGAAGATTTTTTAAGATAAGATTTCTTTTTAAACATTGTATTTTGTTTTCTTTATGTGTATAATTTGTTATCATCAAAAAGGGGGAGATTGTTGAGCCAAAATGACTTTACATATATTTATGATTTTGATGAATAACAAAGAAGGAGAAAAAACAGACGTAAAATAGAAAACAGATAGACGGAGAAAAGAAATAAAAAGCAGACGCAGTCGAAGTTAAAAAACAGACGAAGAAATACAGACGCAGACTGAAAAATAGACGGAGAAGTAGAGACGCAGATGCAAAGAGAAAAACAGACGCAGACGCAAAGTAAAACACAGACGCAGACGCAAAGTGAAAAGTAGACGCAGGCGCAAAGAAAAACACAAACGCAGACGCAGACGCAGACGCAGAAATATTGACGAAGAAAAGCAGACGTAGAATTCAAAAGAAGACGCAAGAGTTAGTTCGAGTTAGTTACAGAACTCAACTGATTAATCGTTTCTTTCAAGATTCAAGAAACAAGATTCAAGATTCAAGATTCAAGAAGCAGTTACAGACGAAGACTATAAATATAAGAAGAAGCCGAAGATTGCAAAGTTAGCAAGAGCAAAAAAGAGATTATTATTTAACATTACGCGAACGAAAAGTCTTTGTGAGATTACTGTGCAAATTAGCTGAGAGCTAGTTTTACTGTAACAAGTTTCAAATACTTTTGTAAGAAAGTAGTACAGATAGCCTGCAGAGGCTAAGAGTGAAAGATTACTGAGTGTAGAGACCTGAAGAGGCTCGGAAAGAATACTTGTATACGTTGAAGAGATAGTGAAATCTCATAAAGAACTTTGAGGACTGGACGTAACCCACAGTTTGGGGTGAACCAGGATAAAATCGCTGTGTCAACTTCTCTCTACCCTATATCTTTTAAAGTTCAAAGTTTTGTTATTACTAAATTTTCGAAACAAGTTTTCAAAGTTTTGATTAACTGAAACGTACTGAAGTTTCTGTAAAAGAATTTGTTTTAACGAAACAGTTTTGGAAGAGTTTTTTAAAAAAGGGGAATACACAATTCAAGCTGCCTTCTCGTGTATTCGTTATCATATTATAAGCATTGTACTAATGTGTGATTTGCTTCAGGAGCTCCATCAAGAATTGGTCGCCGAAGAAACTTTACAGGTTGTTGGGTTGTTGGAGACAGCGGCGGAAGCGGTGGAGGTGCCGGAAGCCGGCGAAAATGAGGCGTCAAAGTTAAGGGGGAATGAGGAAGTCAGAGCGAGTGCTCGAAATGATGGGCAAATCATTGAGAAATCACCAAGCAACCCTTCGAAGATGACCAAAAGAATCGGTCGGTTATTAAGCATAGTATCCCCTCGTCTTGGAGGCCTAGGCTGGCTGGCTGGCCAGAACGAAAGGATTTATAGCAGTGGGTGTGACTACTTTGCTGTGACAGAGAGCTTTTTCTCGGTCGGTGGTATGAGGCTTCCGTACGCCCTAATCATCGATGAAGTATGGCGCGCCTACCACTTAGGGCCGAGCCAGATTCCCCTAAATGGCTGGAGGTTCATCAATGGTCAGGCTTTGCTGTGTCATAATTCGGGTGTCCTCCATCGGTCAGTGTTCTGCGGAATTTTTTAAGGATGAACCAAAGCTCGAGCGGCAGGGCCAGGATTCCTCACCTCTAGTATAGGGGTGCGAGGTATCGTCCTAATGGAACAACAGGATCAATCAAAGCGTGGAAAACGAATTACTTCTTCGTGAGGCCCCCAGGATCCACTTTTGAATCCTGGCCGTGGAGGTATCTCCTGACCGAGCGATGAAATGACATTGCTGACCTACACCTTTCTCAGGAAGAATGGGAGGTGATCGGTAGGATCAAGGCGCTCGGTCGATATTCTTTTGACAATCTCATTCTGGGGTATCGTGGAGGGGCGTCAGCCAATGCCTTTTTTAATCGATCCCCCTCTCCGAATTAGAGGGCTGGAAGAGGAGACTGCCCCTCCTAGTTAATTCCTCGTATTTTATTTATCTGCCGTATTTACAAGTATTGATTTCGATTTCTAACTTGCTTCTATGATTGTGCAGCCATGGTAAGGGTCCAAGATTTCGCCGGGTCTTCCCGTCCCCTAAAATCCAAAAGGCAAGCTAAGGGGAAGAAGCAGAGGAAGGAGGCAGAGGCCAGTGAAGACGTCGCTCAGCCGGCGATGCTGGACAAACCTGCAGTAGTTTTGGCCCTTCCGTCCACTGAGGACCGACCTAGCTTGTCAGCGTCATTACCGGTCCAACCGATGAGTGCTGGCCGAGCGGAGTCAGAGGAGGAAGAGATAGAGCCACCACTCAAAAGAAAGAGGACCGCTCGGAGTGCTGGTCGATCGTCTGATCAGCTGGAGAGAGAAATGGGGTAAGAGCAAGCACCCCGATTGGATAAGGGCAAGGGGAAAGAGCTAGCACCCAGTGGTGGAAAATGGGAGCCCGCGATCAATCTTGATAAGACTGTATCGCTTAGGGACGTCAACATCGCTTTGCTCATTGCCCAAAAGACCGTTCCTCCGACGGAAGAGAGGTTCTTGGATACGCTGAACAATAAAGAACTGATGGCTAGTCTCGTCCGCGGCTGTGTCAGGGATATGGCGTTCGCTTCTGTGATGTATCAACGTCTTGATCAGCTCGATGAAGTGAGGCAAACAATAGACTGGGAGGTTCATGACCTTCTTGAGTAAGTTAATACTCTAAGAGCTGAACTTGTAGAGGCAAAGGAGGGACAGGACGTCTTACGAGCTCAACTCTCTTCGTTGGAGGAGGAGGAGAGCATTTTAAAGGCTTAACTCACTTTGGGGGAGGAGAAGAGGGGCAGAATGGTTGCTTCCAGGGCCGAGTTGGAGAGTGAATACCGAGTGTCGCAGCTCCGCATTGAGTGCCTAACGAAAAAGGTGGTCGATGCCACTTCAAGGGTGCGACTAGAGGAGGAGCTTCGTTCGAAAGCCTTCCGAGAGTGTCACGAGGTGGTGACAGAGAAAATAAAGGTCGAGAAGAAAATGTTGGAGCTGCAGGCCTCTGTCAAGAAGCAAAGGATTGAAGCAATCAAGCGATGGAAAGAGCGATATTTACAAGAAGAGTGTTTGGAATTTGCTTGCGACTTCGCTCTTTCCATCTTGAGGAACTGCCATAGTGTTTGCCATCCTGACGAGTCGGGTATTCCTTCCTTCGAGGACTATGCCGAGCTGATGCTTCCTTCTGAGCTCGGTCTTTCACTTGAGGAGGTAAGAGGGATAGTTGAGAAGGAAAGAGAGGTCCTGCCAGATGAGGTGCTGGACCTGAGTTCCGATGAAGAAGATGATGTCTCTCCATTGTCTTCTCCTGCCGATCCGACTGTTGGCCCTTCTCCTGCCGATCCTGCTACTGGCCCTTCCTCTCCCCCCTAAAGATCAAAATGATTTTCCCCCTTTTCAATGCTCATCTTGTAACATCCCATCACCGATGGGAAGGGTAAAATGGTAATTTGGAATGGGTTATGAGTGTGTAAGAGTATCTCGGCGTGGTCATGCCTAATATGGCCTCCATATATGCATAAATTGTAGTTTTTGTATATGCACATGTTTGTACATGCATTCATGACATTTCCCGGCATATGTGTTTATTGTGAAAAATGTGAAACTTGTGCTTGAAAAATTAATTGGAGTGGATTTTTGTGTGTTTTACATTTTTGGAGATTTTTAGAAATTTTTCTAGAATTTTTGGGGGTCAATGTTTGGACCGAAAAAATTGTTAAGTGAAGGAATGACTGGATTTTCGGTACTGGAAAAGACTGTCCAATGGCACTAGAAATTAGACTTATGATTTTAGGATTTATTATTTTGAGCCATTGGACTTTTGGGACAAAATTTGGAGAGAAATTGGACTAGAAATTGAAAGAGAAGTAAGTGATTACATGAGGGGTTGACATGTGGCAAGTGACATGTGTCACTTACCTACCATGCCACCCTAGTTACTTAGGTAAAAAGGGAAGCCAAGTCTTCCACGATGCTCTCTTTGTTTAAGGTGATAAGTATTTTTTTTTAATGAAAGTTTCTCCTCTCACTCGTAGCTCCCATTCTCTCTTCTTCTCCTTTGATTTTTTCTCCTTCTTATTAATTGTTACTCATCTCCACCTACACCAAACCCCTCATAACCTACGTATTCTCTCTTCCTTGTTTACAAAACTTACAAACCTAAGCTTTTCCCTTAACATGAAGATCGTATAGGGTGGAGAGAATTAAAAAGGATCGAGGGATTTTGAAATTAGGAAGATTGGAAGATTGAAGATTTAATAGGTAAGCTTTGTGTTTTATGGTAGCTAGAAGCTTTCCTTATGATGAATTGTACATTAATTACTTGAACTTGTGGTTAGTGTAAATGGGTAGATTATTTTCTTGGTGAATTTATGGTTGATTGAGGATGATGTTTAACATGTGTAATGTGTGAATTGTGTGTTTTGAAATGGTTTTAATGATGTTAGATGATTGATTCTTAAAAGGCAATGATGGAGCATGTGTTCTGGAAATTTTGTGGGTTTTTATTCAAGTGAGTGTCTTGATGAAATTGTGGCTAAATTAGTGACTAAATGGAATGCTTATTGATGTAGGAATGATGTTGGAATGAAAGGAGTAGAGTTAGATATGAGAATCTGGAAAATTTACTTTGTATAGGTTTCAGATTTTTTATCATAACTTTTGTTATGGTTGTGATATTGAGTTGAGGTTTGGCTTAAATTAAACTTAAGAAGTATGGCTAGATTTCATACGAAGGAAGTTTTGTCCAATTCTTACTTTAAGGGTTTTAAATTTTGCTTGGAAAGTGAGTTGTTAGGTGCTATATGAACAGTAATCCGAACCTTGTGACCTGAAACTTTGATAATTGTTTTTAGGTTGATTTGGATTGAATTTGTAAATTTGGTCTTCATGAAAGTTGAAGATTTACTTGTTAGCTTTCCAACACCACTAAGTATGAATTTTTTTGATGTGTAGATTGAAAGTTATGGTCTGATAATGTTTAGGTGGTATTTCAGCCCAAATTGTGTTTTGGTGTGCAAATGCTCTAAGGGCATAGGTTTTGTGCTTTTTCTGTTCTGATAATTATTTGGGGCTGTTAAGAGTGAAATTGGCTCACGTTACCTTCTGGAAAGTTTTAGAGTATTGTTGTAGCTTTCTAATGAGGAATTTTATGCGAATTTTGGATGTATGGATTGTTAGATATAAATTTATAAAGTTTTGTTATAGTTTAGGTTAAAGGCTGTTTTCATAAACCCTAACAGACAACCACCTTAATGTGAGGATTTGACATAGTTTGAATGGGAATTTGCTTTGAAGTTCTTCTTGAGAATTGTAGAATATTGTCTGATCTTTTTATTTCTATATGGTATGAAATTTTTGGCCAAGGGGATGTGGAGTTATGAATTTTGATAGATTGGCTTTCTGTTGAGAGTAATTTGGGTAGGCAGAAACTTTATTTGAGAATTTGATTTAGTTAGAGGTGGAATTGGCTTCTAAGTTTTTCATGAAAGATGTAGAATTTGTTTTTCTCTTTTGATTGATATAAAATTTGGAATTTTTGGCAAAGGGGATGAAAAGTTATGATTTTTACAATAGTGCTGAACTGTTGTGGCAATTTTGTGATTTGGCAGTAGTTTTGAGTGTATTTTCGACACCCTTAGGGGTGAAATTGGTTTGTGAGTCCTTCATGGAACTTGTAGGATTTTCTAAGATCTTTCCAACGAGACCTTAATTGTGATTTTTGGATACTTGGGTGAAAAGATAGGATTTTGGAAATGAGAAAGGGTGTTTTAGTGGAAAAAGAAAAAAATGGAAAATTGGTTTTATAAAAAAAAATTAAAATTCAGAACCTCGCATCTCGTGAGGGCGACGGATCGCCCTCGCGAGACCGAGGGCGAGCCAGCGGTTTGGCCCTCGCGATTTTCATTTTTTTATTGTTTTATTTGTTTTATTTTTTATTTGATTACTAATTGGTTTGAATTACTAAATGCTATTTCTTTCGTCAATAACTTTTGCACCCGACATCCGATTGACCTAGTTCTCAAGGTATCAAATTCGTATAATATTTAATTCCATTTATATGTGAAAGTGGAAATTTTTAGAGATGAAATTGACGGGGATTGACTAGGTCGAAGTGAGAGGACCGGATAATTATTTTTCTGGTCCATATTTTATTAATAATTGGACTTATAGAGGTCCGAATTGAGTGATTTTGGTATCAATGAGTTTCTAAACTTATAGGAAAATTTTGTAACAGAAAATTTTATTATAATGCCGGGAATGTCACGAACATGCATACTTGTGCATTATTAACTATTTCTGAGTATACATTTGGTAATGTTTGAATATTTTGACTGGTTTAGTGGCGCATTTGGAACGTCAACCCACAGACGTTGCCGAGACTTCCAAGAATTAGCTTCAGAAGCAAAGGTGAGTAACCTAGATGGTTTCTCAATTATTATTTGTTTATTATTTTGCAATTATAACACTGTGGAGAATAATGGAGGGCTTGTGCGTTTGTTTATGACTGGATTCTGGACTAAAGGTGTCCGATGCATTGGGACATTATGACATAGAAGTGTTATTTGTCTGAGAATGTGATAAATTGTGACTGTGATTTTAATGTGAATAATTGTGAACTAATTATTTGAATGCGATAATTTGGGTTTGATTGTAATGTGATATTGCTCAATTGCGACATATGCATGAATGCATGATCAGTTAATGATAGTTGTGACCGGAGTAGCCACCGAGAGTTACAAGCTCAACGTTTATATTTGGACCTCGAGCCTACAGTGATTCAGAGCCTATGGCTCAACGATTAATGTGCCTTTATTGGGACAGTTTCAGAGCCTCAGGCTCAACGATTAATGCGCCCATTTTGGGACAGTTCAGGCTCTCGGTCACAACATCGAAATAAAATAAAAATGTGGCACATGCTCATGTCATTTGCATCTAATTGTAATCTCTTTAATTAAGTGAAAGGCTAATTGCCTTATGCTTCTGTGGTACCAATCATGTGGTACTTCTGAATGTGATTTATGAAACAATTGGCTTATGCATAGGTGTTTTATGAATTCAATTGGTTATGGATGACAAACAGAATGAAATGTATCAAGTTGTTTATGTTCACGGGAAATTGTGCAATGTGATTAAATATGCAACAATGTGAATATATGTTATGTGAAACGATGTGTTGCATGAATTGAGTGAACCATCGATGATGGTTTCTCGCTGAGTTCTCAAAATTCACCCAAAATTTGCAATCATTTTTCAGGACCCAGAAGAATACCCCGTGAGGAAACGGGTGTATGGCAACCTCATGTGAGTAAGAAGAGAGGTCGGGATTAGTTCACATTTGCATTAGTGTCTGATAGAGAAGTATTTTTCTAAATTTTTGTATTATTGATTAGGTCGTGCTGTAAAGTTAACAAACTGAATGAAATTGTATTTACAAAAGGGCCCCCGTGGTCATTGAACTCACCGATGATTATCTATGTAAATTGTTTTCCGCATAATATATATAAAGTATGTGTATGTTTCAAAAAAAAATTTATACTGAGTTTTGACTGACTGATGTAGCACGCCACCCTCACAGGGCACGGACTCGGATATCACCGTCGATGTCGGGTTCAAGTCATGCGGGAGTAGGGTGTTACACATCTAGTCAGGCTTGTGGCCAGAACGTTAATTCAAGGAAATAGAGTTCTTTTATTTTTCATTACCACCTTTATTTGTCGTGTTGAGATTGAGAGATCTTTCCAAATAGCATGGTCAATCGAGACAAGAGAACTTGGCCGAGCGATCCAAGATTTTGTCTTGGCATCGCCTGGTTCCAAGATCCCGTCTTGGCCACCTGGCTTATCGATGTAGGAGCCGAGTGATGTCAAGGTCGAGCGATCCAAGATCCTGTCTTGGCATCGCCTGGTTCCAAGATCCCGTTTTGGCAACCTGGCCGAGCGATGTCGAGGCCTAGTGATCCAAGATCCTGTCTTGGCATCACCTGGTTCCAAGATCATGTCTTGGCAACTTAGTTGAGCGATGTCGAGGCCGAGCGATCCAAGATCCTGTCTTGGCATCGCCTGGTTTCAAGATCCCGTCTTGACAACCTGGTCGAGCGATGTGGACGACGATTAGTTGGTGGAATTTTCTCCTCTTGCCAAATTTAATGAGATTTTTCTTGCCAAGAAATCTGAAACCCCTTTATTGACAATGACAAAGGCGTTAGCCGTTAAAAAGCCTGACTGGCAGGACCAGGAAAAAGGTACTCACAAGTTACGTATATAATAAATAATAATAAACAAAGAAATGAGAACTAAAATAAAGCTTATCTATTGGTTGAACGTCTTCAGGTTTTGAGAATTCCAAGACCTCGGTAAAATCTTCCCGTTCGTATCGCGCAGGATGTAAGAGTTGTGTCTGGCTTGTTTGACCACTTGATATGGTCCTTCCCATATCTGACCGAGCTTCCTATGATGCTTTCCAGCCGCCTCGACCTTTTGCAGAACGTACCCTCCGACCTTTATGCCGCTCGGCCTTACCCTTTTATTGTAAAACTTCGTTGCTTTTCGTCTAACGGCTTCTGAACGAGCAGCTGCTCTATCTCTCTCTTCATTGAGGAGCATCAGTTCTGCCTTGCGGCCTTCATCATTCCTTTCATCTGCTCTTACATCAAGAGAGCTTGCCAACATTACTGCTCCCTCGAGGGTTCTTGTTTATGCCAAGTAGCATTCCCGAGCAATTCTTTGTTGACCCCTGACAATGCCGATGCCATGGGGTGTTGGGAATTTCATCGCCTGATAATAGGTTGAGAAGACAGCTCTAAGAGCGTTTTTTGTGGCTCTTCCAATTATTGCATTATAGGCTCCTGCAAACTTTACCACTAAGAATTCAACATTCCTCACTACTTGGAGCGACTTTTGTCTGAACTTTACGTTCAACAAGACTCGGGCGAATGAATAGGCGGATGCTCCTGTTACCCCTTTGATTGGCCCTTCTATTGGTAGCAGTTGTTCTTCCGGAATCTCCATCTGCTTAAAAGCATCGTAGTATAGCAGGTCGACCGAGCTGCCTGTGTCAATCATCACGCGCTTCATCTCACTACCGTCCATATTCAAAGTAACCATAAGTGCGTCATCATGAGGACAACTGACGCCGGCCAGGTCAGACTCGTCAAAGGAGATCGCCTCATCAACTTGCAGCTTTTTCGCTGCTGATTGACCCTCAGCGATCTGCCTGGCATACCGCTTCCTTCCCTTGACGGTGGACCCCCTGCTGCGATACCGCCAAAAATTATATTGATGACCCTGACTGGTCGGTCATCCTGTTGTCTGGTATTTCTGTCATCTTTAGCCCTGGGCTGCCGTCTCGTATCGCGTCGGTCGTCCACATTCCTGGTCTGCCTTCCACCATCATTCATGTTTTGTTGTCTCCACGGTTTTCGTCAATTGTCAGACCGACCGTTCCTGCCCTCATTACCTCGATCGACATTTCTATCTTACTTCAAAAATCTACCCAGTCTTTCCCTCTGGATAAGGAGTTTGATTTCTTTCTTTAGGTCCCAACAATCCTCCGTGTCATGATCGATATCTCTGTGGAAACGAAAATATAAAGAAGAATCCCTTTTTTTGAGAGGAGTGTTCAATTTATTGGGTTCTCGGAGGGATTCCCCTTCTGCTCTCATGACCTCCAGTACTTCCGCATATTGCCTGTTGAGCGGAGTGAAGGACTCTCGTCTTTGGTCCTTTTGATCGATCGACTTCCTTCAGCTAGACTGATCCTTCTACCGTTTATGTGAATCTTCGGTCCTACTATTCGACCAGTGGTCATCCGCTCTGCGGTTTGTGTTTTTCAACACTTCCTCCAGTTGGATGTACTTGTCTGCTCGATTTCTTATCTCTTGGATGGACCTGGGCTGATCAAGAGCTAGCGACTTCTTGAACTCTTCATCCCTCGTGTTGCTCATCAAAACAGCCAACATGGACGAGCAAGTAAGGTCAGGAACTTCGACAGCTTCATTGTTAAATCGGGTGACGAACTCCCGCAAACTCTCGTTCCTTCCTTGGGTCTGCTGCATTACTTCCAAGGCAGTCTTCTGTGGCCGTTTACTTGTAGCGAATTGGTTGAGAAATAACAGCTTAAAATCCTCAAAACTGGTTATGCAGCGTAGGGCAAGCTGTTGAACCATTTTCGGACCTCCTCTTGAAAGGCTGTGCAGAAAGCCTTGCATTGAATGGCGTCTGGAATGCAATGCAGGTTCATCATCGATTGAAAATGCTACAGATAGTCGAGAGGATCGGTCTTTCCAGTATACTTTTCTAGCGTCGATATCTTAGTACCGACCGCTGGGAGACTGTCCAAGATCTCTGGGATGAAAGGAGAGCTGTACTGCGTTGATGACTAGCCAGGACGGGAATTCATGGCTATGTTGATCCGGTGGTCTACAATTTTTTCCAGGGCTTCCGCAGAGTGCCGATCGGCCATCACACCGACCTGCCGAGCTAGTGTTTGTTGCTGTTCGGGCTGAGACTGTAAGATTTGACAGATCAATAGATCTGTCGCTTCTTCGATTTGTCTCTGCGTGAGGAAGGATGGTTGTGGTGCAGGAGGGTTCGTGTTGAGGGGGTATTGGATGTGAGGATGTGAGCTGGTTCGAGCATCATCCTCCAGGGCCAAGCTTTGTGCTTCTTAGTCTTAGTTTTGGAATTGTTGTGGTTGGTCATGTTGGTGTGAGCGTTGAGGGGTTGGCTCGTTTATACTAGGGTTTTGATGCAGGGATGGAGGGTGTGTCTGGTGATCAGAGTGCGGCGATGGAAGTGTGGCAGGTAGCCGCAAGCCCATTCGCTGCAATGCAAGTGCCGCAACAACGGCGACATTGGGATTCGTCGCCGTCGCCTGACTGATCTGTGTGTTTCTAGACGTGGTACCTTGATGCCCTGCCCCACGGTGGACGCCAATTGGTTCTGTCAGATTCTGGTGGGGCTAGGCACTGCTGTTTGAATCCATGGGATTGATCGATTCTGGATCAGATATACCTGCAAAACAACAAAAGGCACGCTGGGGGTTGATTTCCGGTAGGCCCCTCCGACGCTCAAGTTAGTTTTTATGAGAGCTTTTGGTAGCTAGTGAATAGTGAAAGTAGGGTTATGGAATCGTACCTTTTTCAGGATGAGGTAATAAATTTATATGATTTACCCGTAAGAATTAGGTCAGTCTCCAAAGGATGGACTGATCGGTCCATGCGTCATTCTGAGTCTGAGCTTGGGCCTAACACGATCGACCCAACCATGTAGAATTGATCGTTGGAGGGATTTTACTTTTATAGGGTTTCTGCCATAGGAAAATTGGAAATTGTTAGAACTTACAGGGACGGTTTTAAAATACAATTGTGATGGGCTTCTTGGAATTGGGCCTTCATGCGATGCGATCAAGATGATTTAATTTTCTTTATCTTTTGTACGATTATATTGAGCAGATCTAGTGAGTTTTCTTGAGTGGCCAACCATGTGGTGCCACGTGGAATCCAACCCACCAACACCCAATCCTTGTCCTTCAATGTGTGCCGGATGAGATTGAAACAAAGAGAGGCATGGAACCAACACCAGAAGTGGACCAATCACATATTCTGGTTCCGAGTCCAAGAGAATGAAGGCGGTAGCAGACAGTTCATTTTCACTTCTGATGGTCAAGTCCATGGCTACCCAGAAGCCATTACCATCAACTCCCAAAACTATTAGCTCTAGAAAGGTTTGGTGTACGATACTTGGTATTTAGTATCCAATCCATGTCTCTACAGTATGTTCTCTTTTCTTGTTCTTTTCTTATGTGCGCAGTTGAGGATTTCTTCCTTTGTATGCTGGTGAGTAAATGTTTCTGAAGCATAAATGAAAGGATTTCTTCCTTTATATGCTTTTCATGAAGACTTTGAATTGCATGAAACGGATCCTGGTTTATATATATATATATATATAAAAGCAAGATTGGCGTGAGAAACAAGTTCTGAAATGCTTATAAACTTTGAATGTCATTTATAAACAAGTATTGTTTTTCGGATATTGCAGAACTCCACTGTCTTTCCTCCTGGAGAGCAGCCAAGGAGCAGTCCCTTAGTGACCTCACCTCCAATTAAGCTACTAACAAGGGTGGAGCAGCTGAAGCTGCTAACCAAAGCTGAGAAAGCTGGGCTCCTTTCTGCAGCAGAGAATTTTGGTCTGTCTCTCTCAAGCATAGAGAAACTAGGCCTCCTGTCAAAGGCTGAGGAATTGGGTGTCTTATCCGCCGCGACGGACCCTGGAACTCCGGGGGCGCTGTTGAGCCTGAGCTTGGGACTCCTACTGCTGGGTCCTTCTTGTGTGTATCTTGTCCCTGAGGATTACCCCTGGCAGGTTGCCCTGCAGCTTCTTGTTACTCCGCTTTGCTTGGTGGCTGGATCTGCAGCTTTTGCCGCCTCAAACTTCGTATCCAACTTGCAGAAAAAGTGATTCAATGTAATAGGACAATTCCAATGCAACTAAAAGCCATATCAAATTCATCCCGTTACACTTGACCATCATATATACTTATTCCCCTTCCATATTGCCGGTCTTTTCGATCAAGTACCAACCAATATTCTATTCGCCTTGGATATTCATGTGTTCTGAGTCACTCTTACCAACTTAAAGCTAATCATGAGCATTTGCAAAATTATGCAAGTATCTCGCCCTTACAATTGTTCGGGTTTTGTTGCAAGCAATTGGGTCCAGTTCAGTTATACATGGGTTCAACTTCCATACAAGCCACCAGATGTATGTATGTATATGTGTACGAAAGCGAGAGAGAGCTTCAAAAATTACAAGACCTTCATGAATAGTTACACAGATTGTGCCAAGAAAACATCTCACGTATTATAAGCTTTTATGAAAGTCCAGGACATAAGCCAAAACAATGTCTCGCGAGAGAGACCTTCAAAAATCACAAGACCTTCATGAATAGTTTACACAGATTGTGCCAAGAGAACATCTCATGTATTATAAGCTTTTATGAAAGTCCAGGACATAAGCCAAAAAAATGACTCGCAACAAGAATTTTATAACCAGATAGAAGCTAAAATATGAGCGTATGAATCTCTAAAGCCTTGATGCCCTCTTTTCTACTGTCAAAAATCATCTATCTAATTTCAGTTGCCCGTAGTCAAGGAGGAACAGAACTACCTTTTGCCCCACCATTACGCCCTCCCCTTTTGTTTCCATCCTGACCAGCTCGCTGATAATCTTCTCCACCTCGACCAGCTGAACCCCTGGTTCGCCCTGATAACTCAGCCTGATTTCTGAATTCGTTCCTGCCATATCCTCTACCAATGCCTGAGCTTCGACGACTTTTGAAACTGTCACTCCAGAACCCACTTCTCCCTGAAGCGTACCTTCCCCTGCCACTGCCGCTAACTGCAGAAGCCACTAGCATCTTGACTTACTAATGCGTGGGATGCATAAACTTGGAATAGCTAGTGCCTTCAAACACGTAACTCAAATAGAGAACAATTTAAATTGTCAAGTTTTACAGGACAAACTTGACTTACCTCGTGTATTGGTTCTCTTTACCTCAACAACAACTGGATGATCTCCAAAACTGATTGGTGAAGCCTGGAATTCAGTTTAAAATAACCAAATTAGTTATGTACATAACCAAGTACCTGCTAGAAAAGTTCACACAATGCATACCTAAGACCTAAGTAGTACTAAACTGCAAATAAACAGAATGAGTATCTAGGAATAGAAGAGCAAAGCTTAATGATATAGAGACCACAACTGTGCATAACGATATTGAGACCACAAGTGCTGTTGTGTGCTGCAAGTGCCTATTAGAACATATGTATGGCTGAGAGATATCAAGTATAAAGATGAATAAAATACAAGATTTCCAGTTATGTAGGAAATGGAGGGGGAGAGAGCAATTCATGCATCCATATGCTAGCATATTGGCAGTGCTATTACATAGTCAACTTCTCTATACTTGTCCGCTTGTGAAGACAAATTTCCTGATACCAAAACCACTAATTTGTTCCATCAATTTGAATGCAGATTAGTAGCCATGTATTATTAGAAATACATTGTAAGCGGGAGATCAGGTTCAAGAATAAATATGAATAGGAGAAGAGATTAAGTCACATCTTATCAACTAGATAAGAACGGATCATGTTGAAGTCAAGGACAACCTAAATAGGTAGGAAGGTTTTTGGATCACAATGCTTTGGCATGAGATGATTCACTGGTAAAGAAAGGTATTCCAAGCATCTATGGACATGTTCATAATCAAAGTCTGATCACAAATAAGCTAAAGTATTACCAAGGAAACCACGAAAAACAAACAATGCTCTAAATCAAACAAGTGAAATATCTGAAATTTGAAGAAAATAAATCAAAGCCACTACAATTAGAGAAGTCCCTGGACAAATAACAGCATAGTGATCTAACTTCTCCACTAGCCCAAATGTGGCTTCACTTTGCTTGAATGTAAAATGCTAAACTTGATGCACAAAGATGCATATGGACCCTAACTGGAATCAGAAAAGATTGGATAGACATCATAGTAAGATACTAAAGAATACATGAATAACGAATGGTTAAAACAGACAATAAGGTAAACCAAATTAAAAGTCCATGGATAATGAGGTTTAAACATACAATTATTCAGACCAACTATTGGCTTATCATACTTGGGACATGTGAGCTAACTAGGCCTTGTTAGTCAGCACCTTATGCTCCCAATCGATTGGCTTTTGTTAGGAATCAGAAACACTTCATAGTTAGTTTTGAGAATACTAGAGATTTTGCAGATCAAACTATATGCTGGAACTCTCAATTCTCATGCAATAAAAATTGAGGAAAAAGGCTACATTAATTAATTTCCTTTCTTTGTGACAACAGATGGAAATGCCTATCTGTTCTCTTTCTCTATCATGAAGCCAAGCCCGGGATTGCTCATTTATAGGAAATGTATGAAATTTCGAAAGGCAAGAAGAGACCCACAGACACAGGAACTTCAGTGCTCAAGGGAACTGGCTAAGGAAGCTCAACAGCTGTTATCTAAAAGGTAGCAAATCTTTTTGTTTGACGTAAAATTGTGCCCTTGGTCCACAAACATAAAGTGTATTGGAAAACCCTCAATTAGTATCATCTTCAATTTCAATATCATCCATAGTCAAGTTCTTATTAAGTGTAAACAAAGGATTAAAAATTGTAAATAGAGAATATATTTTCAATTTCCCAAAGGCAAGAAAATAATAACACTAATTGCTGTTCTCTTCTTTTGAGATTCTTTTCCTTTGTCTCTAAATCAGCCTTTCATCACTGATTTATTTCATTCAAACAGTCAGCCTTCATCGCTGATTAATTTCGTTAAGTAGTTGACTGCACATAGAAGTGAAGGAAAATGACAGAAAACAAGGAGAGTGGATCAATTATTGTGGCTTCATCAGATGAAGTAATCAAGACTCAATCTTCAGTGGATTTGTCGATCATTCAAACTGCTTACAAATTGGATGTAAAAAATTATCTCAAGTGGTCGCAACTTGTTCGAACTATTTTGAAAGGTAAGGAAAAGATTAGTCATTTGTTAGAAACTAGATCAAGGCCAGAAGACCCAAGTTTTGAAGCATGGGATGAGGACTCATTGATCATGGCATGGCTTTGGAATTCAATGATGCCTGAACTAAGCGATACAGTAATGTTCATGGCTACAGCCAAAGACATTTGGGATGCGATTTAGCAGACATACTCAAAAGCTAAGGATGCAGCCCAAGTGTATGAAGTGAAAGTCAAGACTGTTGTTTCTAAACAAGAGAACAAATCCATGACATAATATGCCAACCAGTTGAAGTCGTTATGGCAAGAACTTGATCATTATCGAGTAAATTCAGGCCAAGTGTCCTGATGATGCTGCTATACTAAAAGAGTTCATTGAACAAGATAGGGTCTATGACTTCCTTGTGGGATTGAATTCCGATTTGATCAAATAAGGATCCAAATACTCAGAAAGCATGGAACTGAGGTAGTGGCTAACATTCGCAGTGAAGAAAGTAGGAGAAATTTAATGCTTAATTATTAACCTTCTGATGGTTCGGCTATGGTAACTAGGAGTGAAAAGCAGGTTGGAAAAAGATTTGACGCAGAGACTGGAAAGGGGGTTCAATCCAAGCCTCAAAACCATGATGACCTAAGTCGCGTCATACGAAGGAGCAGTACTGAAAGTTGCATGGAAAGCCTCCTAGCCATGAGTGGGGACAGAAAGGATATCAATCGAGGGGTAATGGACAAGCACAGGTTGCTACAAGTACATCTCAACAGGAAGACAAGCAAGACTTAAAAGGCTTCGATCAAGATGAAGTGGAAAAGATGAGAGCATTCGTTAGCAACACAGAGAAACTTGCAAGTACACGTACCTTTGCACATTCAAGTATGTGCTCCTTTTCATTTGAATTAAATGTCTAAGATAAGGTTTTTCAGCAATCTTGGATTATAGATTCAGGGGCCACATACCACATGACTCATTCATCCAAACACTTTACCACCTATTCCCCGTACCCAAGTAATAAGAAAATAGCCACAGCAAATGGATCCTTAGCAACTGTAGCTGGCATAGGAGATGTCAAAATAAATCCATGCATAACATTGAAAAATGTTCTCCATGTCCCTAAGCTGTCCACAAATTTAATATCTATAAAGAAACTCACACTAGATTTACTTTGTAATGTTACATTTCATTCAAGCCATCGTTTATTTCAGGAGAAGGATTCGGGGAAGATGATTGCTAAAGAACGGGATGGTCTCTACTACCTTGAGGAAGCAAACGTGTCAAACATATTCAAGAGCAAATCACCCTATTCATTCATGTCTGAGCCAATGTTGTCAAATAAAGAAAAAATCTTCTTATATCATAGTAAGTTAGGTCATCCATCATTTAGAATTATTAAATCTTTGTTTCCAACTTTGTTTACAAAGCTAGATTTTGAGAGTCTTCATTTTGAGGAGTGTGAACTTGCTAAACTCAAGCGTATACCTTTTCCTATCAGCAATAAAAGAAGCATTTGTCCCTTTCATCTTATTCAAACTAATATTTGGGGTCTCTCAACTGTTTTAAAGTGTCAGGGGCAAGGTGGTTTGTGACTTTTTTTGATGACTGCACTAGAGTTACCTGGGTTTTCTTGCTCAAACACAAGTCTGAAGTTAGTTATGTACTTCCTCATTTTGTCTCTATGGTAAAATAAAAAAAAAAACACTAGTTTGGTGTAAACATCAAGAAACTTAGATCAGACAATGCCACAGACTACTTTAACCAAACTCGTACTATCTATTATCAAAAAGAAGAGATACTTCATGAGTCTTCCTGTGTCAAAACACCCCAAGAAAATGGTGTGGCCGAAAGAAAAAATGGACACCTTTTAGACCAAACATAAGCATTGTTATTTCAGAAAAATGTATCAAAATATTTTTTGGGGGAAGTAGTTCTAACAGCCACTCATCTCATTAACAGACTACCCTGCAGAATCCGAGGATTCAAAAATCCTATGGGGATACTCTCTTCATTCTACCCAAATATATCCACTATAAACAATCTTGTACCTCGCATTTCTAGGTGTGTCCTTTGCTCAAATTCACAACGAAGACCGTGGGAACTTGGATCCTAGAGCACTGAAGTGCATCTTTGTAGGGTATTCATCAACTCAAAAAGGATATAAGTGCTATCATCCTCCTCCTAAGAAATTTCATGTGTCCCAAGATGTAACCTTCAATGAACAAGAAGCCCATTTCGTCCAACCTTATATTCAGGGGGAGAATCTCAAGGAAGAAAAGGAGTTCATTCTTGGATTGTCTGAATATGATCCCTTACTTCTATCTAAACCCAGTCAAATGCCTTCAGCGCAACCAAAACCAAAATCTCCTAAACCCGAACCCGAACCCGAACCCGAACCCATTTTTGAACCTAAATTTGCTTCTGGAGATGTGCGATTTGGCAAAAACCTGGTGTACTCAAGGCGAAAAGAGGTCAATCCGCATATACAAGAATCTGATCCAGATTCCTCAAATGAGGTAACAATTTCTGATTTCCCTACTTTGCAAACTGAAACTGAAGTACAGATTAGTGAGGAAGATCAAGACCAACCTATTGCGATTAGGAAAAGAACCAGAACATGCACCAAAAGACTGTTATACCCACTCTCACACTACATGTCCTTTCAAAACTTCTCACCAACATTTAAAGCCTTTCTTGTAAACCTCAATACCACAACCATTCCTACAACCTTATCTGAGGCATTGTCGAATGAAAAATGGAAACAAGACATAGATATGGAGATGGAGGCACTAAGAAAGAATAAAACCTGGAGTTTGGTGAAATTGCCGACTGACAAAAGGCCGGTGAGCTACAAATGGGTGTATACGAGGAAATATAGGGCTGATGAGTCGATTGAAAGGTACAAGACAAGATTGGTAGCCAAAGGATACACTCAAACTTATGGGATTGATTATCTAGAGACGTTTGCTCTTGCGGCTAAGATGAATACAGTTAGAGTAATTTTATCTCTAGCTGCAAATCATAGTTGGGAACTACAACAATTTGACGTAAAGAATACATTTCTGTATAGGGATCTAGCGGAGGAGATTTACATAGAAGTCCCACCAAGCTATGAAACAAAGGTGACCACCAATACTGTATGTAAGCTAAATAAAGCCTTGTATGGATTGAAACAACCCCCTCGGGCCTGGTTTGGCAGATTTGCAAGTTCATGTATCTATGGGATATAAGCAAAGTCAAGGAGATCACATATTGTTCATTAAACATTCAGCCATAAGGAAAGTAACAGTATTACTAGTCTATGTGGATAACATCATACTAACAGGAGATGATGAGATAGAGCAACGAATCTTGAGTAATTGTTTAGCTAAGAAGTTTGAGAATAAGACTTTGGGAAGGTTAAAGTATTTTTTGGGAATTGAGGTAGCACACTCCAAAAAAGGAATTTTTATATCCCAACAAAATTATGTTACTGATTTACTCAAGGAGACAGGTAAAGTTGCATGCAAACCCGCAAATACACCCATGGAGCCGAACCTTAAGATGGGAAAAGCAGATGAAGATGTTCCAGGCAATAGGGAAATGTATCAACGACTTGTAGGACAACTCATCTATTTGGCTCATATCAGACCTAATATAGCCTATGTCGTAAGCATGGTAAGTCAGTTTATGCATGGTCCTAAAGAAGTCCACTTACAAGTAACACAGAATTTTGCAATACCTTAAGGGAATGCCAGGAAGAGGGATTTAGTTTAAAAGAAATGGAGGTATGACACTTGAAACATATACTAATGCTGACTATGCAGGATCGGTAGTTGATAGGAGATCTAAATCAAGGTATTGCGTCTTTCTTGGAGGGAATCTGGTCACATGAAGAAGTAAGAAACAAGGGGTAGTCGCACGCTCTAGTGCAGAGATAGAATTCCGTGCTATGGCACAAGGTATATGTGGATTGCTTTGGTTGAAAATCATTCTAGAAGACTTAAAGATTAAGTGGGATGGTCCTATGAGACTTTACTGTGATAATAAATCAGCAATAAGCATGGCCCACAATCCAGTTCAGCATGACAGGACGAAGCACATTGAGGTGGATAGACATTTCATCAAGGAAAAGTTAGATAGTGCTTTGATATGCACTCCGTATGTTTCAACACAGGGGCAACTTGCTGATATTCTCACTAAAAGATTGAGTAGCTCAATATTTGAGGATATTGTATCCAAGCTAGGAATGGAAAATTCCTATTCACCAGCTTGAGGGGGAGAGCGAGAATTTGTAATAATAGATATAGATACTGTTTTAGATAAATATCGTGTATAGGATATGCATTGTTAGGATACCAAAGATAAGGGATTTTAAGATAAAGTCAGCTTCCTGGTTTAGTGGGATTAGGAGATTAATTTCCTAATTTATTTTGTACTCTTTGTATATATATATATATCCTATTAAGTGTCAATAAAGGATAACTTAAACCCTAAATTCTGATAGTTATCAATCACAAATTAAACCAAGTAATATAGACATTGAATGTCCAAGTGTGTACAATTCAAAATATCTAACTAGTGGTAGAGTTTTACATACATATTCTCATATAAATTCAACGTCATTGTCCAGGAGTTTTCTTTTTTAGGGTCCACATGATGTGATCAAATAAAGCAAGCTTTCCTTCAGTTTGAGATAACTAATAGACCAAACAAATGGAACTTTTATGTTGATCTTAAATGGGAATAACCTAGCAACAACATGATTGGAGTTTCTTTCTTTTTTTTCCTTTTTACCCATTCCAAGAATTAGATTCCAAATTCATATTCAATGATTCTCTACAAATAATAAAGCTACAGCTCAATTAATTTACTTTGAAAGGTTCAGTTTCCCAGGTATACAGGAGCAAGATTGCATTTCCAACAATAATATAGAACTCCATTAAGGCAATTGGTTGATGAATCCAAGTACCAATCAACAAGAAGAGGCAGTTCTCTTAGCTATAGAACAATGAGAATGTTAAAACTAGACATGAACAAAACAATCATCAACAAGTGTATTGTAAGAGCATGGGGTAGTACCTCAAGTGCACTATGCATGGAACTCAATGATGCGAATTCAACAAACCCAAAACAGTATCCTTGCTGCAGATAACAAGAAATTTAAATAAGTTCAAATAAGTAAACAATTAGGTGAAGTGAAAAACACAATGATATGCATATTGGACCTTACTACTTCTGACTTGGATACCGTCATGCTTAATTGGCCCAAATTTCTTAAATGTCTCATCAAGTTGTGCTGTCGTTGCATTGTAGGGCAAATTGCGCACATATATGGAGTATCCTTCAGCTGTAACAAGCATAATTTGCCCAAAATGGGAATAAAAACATCATACATTCTGCTTATATTCTTTTCCATCCCTTGTCATAAAAACACCCAAAACATGATTCTGTATAAGAGAATATTTCAGCACCACCTAGTACCAAACCCTTGGTAGGGATGGTAGAACTAAGACATAACCTCAAGGAAAACAAGGAAAAACATATTTGCATCACAAAATCAACATCATCCAAGACTGGAAGCAAGGTACAATATGTGACAGACATTGAAAATCCAGTCGAATTTTATCAGTGTTCAATAATCTATCACTTGTCAAGAAAATGCACCTTCTTCAGGAATGTCACCACTTTCAGTTGCATTACCACTGGCTGGAGCCAAAGCCTCTGTTTCAGAAGTAGCTTTTGTGGAGTTCAATAATTGCTGCTCAGGGTTTGCAGGTAATGGCCTGACATTATTGGTAGGTACATACACTGGATTAGATGGTCTGTTACCTTTCATAACTTTCACCTGTTCAAAAATCTGGTTAGCAATACCCATAAACAAGTAAAGTGTAGGAGAAGGATATTAGCAATTGAAGGGCATTAACTTACAATTGAAGCATATGATTTTTTTGAAGCATCCTCTGAGGCTGCCGGAACTGCATCAACACTGCTACCAACTATATTCTGAGTTGAATCAATTGGGTTCTCAATAACCACTTCTTCAGTGACTGATCCTTCTTCCTTATCAGAAGGATCACAAACTTCAGCACCATTATTAGGATCTTCCTCCTCAAAGGAAGGAGGTTGATCTACTATAGCATGATCTGAACTCTGACTAGGCTCTGCAGAGCAACGTAAAAAACAATTAGAACATTTTTATGTCCCAGTGAAATATGAAACAGGAAAAGGAGAGGTTGGGGACAAGAAAGAAGTTAATGATCTAGTTTGTAAAGAGTGATATCAACCTTGTTCCAGAGTCCAGGAACTGGAAGGAGCTGGGTTGTGGATTCCATTAACAACTGCAGAATTGTTCTGCAATGGTTCAGTCTCCTCAATAAACCTAAATACGTCATTCAACACAAAGTAGCCTCTGTCTTGTGGAGCAAGAAAGAAGCTCTGTGAGAATTTCTTTCTTACATTGTCCTTTCCAATCAAGCATCCAGTTACAAGAACAATCACCCCTTTCCCGTAAGAATCTTGAGCATCTGCAGTTTTTATCTCAGCAGTGTAGTCTTCATAATTCAACGAAATAATCTTATCATTGATTGCCTGCTCAGAGATGAACAACAGTTAAAAAAAAACAATCTGTCATCCTACATTCATGTCCCATTGTAAATGAGGACTCTCAATTCAAAGTTGTAATGACTAATGAAATGCCCAGACTTCAAAAACAAGCCCACAGCAGCATACTGTGAAGCCTAGGATTGCATGTTAACACGTATCAATCCCCAACACCCATTAAATTATGGTCACAGAACACTATACATAACGTATTAGTTTCCTACAAACATAAACTAGCAGAATCCTTCCATGCAAGCATTACAAATTCCGCATCATTGACCATGGCTCAAAGCAAGTTAGCTACATAAATCATCGATTTCATACTAACAACCATCAAAAAGCTGTTAACAGCCAGTACTGCAAAGATTCAACATGATGGGTTGCTCTCCAATGTTGTGCAGATGTATGAAAAATTATGCTCATTAAGAAATGTAATGTGCAGAACAGTTTCAAAATTCTGAGCACATTACTAGTTTCAGAGGTTAAGCAACACAAAGAAGTGTTACAAAAAAGAAATATAAAAAGTTAAAATAATTGGATAGTATGTATGGAACCCCACTAGGTCCTGCAAAATTTAACCCTTCCCATCTTCTGAAAATAGTTCAGAAGCACATATTATTGACTATGCCCTTTATTTATAAGATAAACTCCTCAATAAAATCTAGGCTACCCCATCGCCATAGTCAAAAATGCCTCTCACACCTGAAAAGGAAGTGTATCATATGAAGTATTATGCTCATCACGAAATTAGTTTCACAATTTTGAGACATTACCAAGTGAAACAAGAGGGTATAGAAAATATCAGAAGAAAACCCGCTTTATTTCTTTGATTATATGTAATTTATACATGAGTATAATCTATTCTAATACTGCTAAACTACTGAATTTTTCGTATATATTAACTTATCCTATCTATAGTATATCTTATCTTATCTACTAGAAGATAAACTTATCTCCTAGAAGATAATCTCCTAAACTTATCTACGATAATTATCCAACACTCCCTCTCAAGTTGAGGAATAGATATTTATCATTCCCAACTTGCTTAGAATTGTCTCAAATCTAGGTGGAGGCATGATCTTTGTGAAGATATCGGCTCCCTGTGCTTCGATAGAGACATAGCATAGATCAATGCCCCCTTCTACTATTTCACATCTGATAAAGCTCCTATCAATTCTAACATGTTTTGTTCGATCACGTTGAACTGGATTTTTCACTATACTGATGGCTGATTTACTATCACTGAAAACTTTGGTGGGAGAGAAAGTAGTGATTTGTAGGTCCTGCATCAACCTCTCTACCAAATAACTTCACAAATTCCTTGTGCAATTGCCCTAAACTCTGCTTATGCACTGCTTCTTGCTAATATGGACTGCTTCTTGCTTTTCCATGTGACAAGATTCCCCCATAGTTTAGTACAATAACCAGATGTTGACCTATTGTCTTCAATACAACCAACCCAATCTGCATCCGTGAACCCTTCTATGCTTCTTTTCTCATTTTTCGGAAACATTAATCCTCTATTTGTAATACCTTTGAGATATCTCAGAATATGATTGACTGCCTCTAAATGTCTTTGAGTTGGAGAGTGCATAAATTAGCTACCAATACTCATATAATAAGCAATATCTAGTCAGGTTTGTGACAAATAGATAAGTTTTCCTACTAACCTTTGGTATCTTCCTTTGTCAACAGGAGGATCTTCATTTTTCTTGAATTTCCAGTTTCTCTCTAGTGGAGTTCCCATAGGTTTGCAACCCATCGTTCCTGTTCCTCCATTAAATCAAGTATGTATTTTCGTTGAGATATGAAAATACGTTCCTTACTTCTAGCAATCTCCAATCCAAGGAAGTGTCTTAATGCTTCGAGGTCTTTTACCCTAAATTCCAACCTCAATTTTTGTTTAAGATCATTGACCTCACTAGTGTCATCGCCTGTGATTATAATATCGTCCACGTACACAATCAAGATGGATTTCTACACAATTAAGATGGATTTTTTTCCATTTTTTCCACATTTCACAAATATTGTGTGATCAGTTTGTCCCTGTTTATATCCAAACCAGCAAAGTGTCACTAAACCTCTTAAACCATGCTCGTGGAGACTATTTGAGGCCGTATAAAGATTTTTTCAGTTTTCAAACTCTTCTCCTTCCTTCTTCAGTTTCAAAACCTGGTGCTATCCTCATATATATTTCCCCATCTAATGTACCATTTAGGAAGGCATTTTTTATGTCGAGCTGATGGAGTTCCCAATCTAAATTTGCAGCCAATGATAGAAGGACTCTAATTGTGTTCAACTTCACAACTGGAGCAAATATCTCCTCATAATCTATTCCATAGGTTTGCGTAAAGCCTTGAGCCACTAATCTAGCCTTATACCTTTGAATCTCTCCATTTGCCTTGTACTTCAAGGTAAACACCCACGTGTTACCAACCACCTTTTTCCCTTCGGGTAGATCCACAATCTCCCATGTTTTATTATCAAGTAAAGCTTTCATTTCTTCAAGCACAGCTTCCTTCCACTTAGGTTCTTGGAATGCATCATGTATATTTCTTGGAATTCTTACACTGTCAACCTTAATAGTGAAAGCTTTAAACTTTGAAGATAACTTTGAGTAAGTCAAATAATCTGAAATAGGATAACTTTGAAGTGTGTTGTTTTTTGAAAAAAATGACATCATATGAAACAAAGAATTTGTTTGTAGAAGGTGAGAAACACTTATAACCCTTTTGAGTGGAAGAGTACCCAACAAACACAAATTTAATAGCTCGTGGGTCAAGTTTGTTTCTATTTGGTTTATTGTTGCGTACGAAAAACATTACACCCAAAGACTTTAGGGGGAAGAGAATTAAGGAGCTTAGTGTGAGGAAATTGTTCGAGAAGAATACCTAATGGGGTTCGGAATTTAAGAGTTTTTGAAGGAAGACCATTTATCAAGTATGAGGCAATTAGAATGGCTTCTCCCCAATAGGAATTTGGAACAAAGTTGGTAAACATCATAGATCGGGCTACCTCTAAAAGATGACGATTCTTTCTCTCCACTATCCGATCTTGTTGTGGGGTACAAGCACAGGAGTTCTGGTGAATGATCCCATTTCCACTGGGATATTGAATAAAATCACTTGAAAAATATTCTCTCCCATTGTCTGTACGCACTACTTGAATAGAGTTTTGGAATACATTTTGGATGAGTTTGTGGAACTATTTAAAGATATGATAGGCTTCAAATTTGTCTTTCATTAGATATACCCAACATGCCCTTGTATGATCATCAATGAAACTGATAAACCAACGAGTACCGGTTAGACTTATAACTCTAGCAGGACACCAGATATCACTATGAATTAATTGGAAAGGTTTCGAGGGTATGTACGAGTGCATGGGATAAGTATTTTTGCTTTGTTTTGCAAGGACACATTGCTCACAATATAAAGAAATATGATCTTTATTGATGAAAAGGTTTGGATATAAGATTTTCAAATATGGGAAATTGGGATGACCAAGGCGTTGATGCCATAACATAACATCAAAATTTGACATAACTGAAAGGGAAATCTTATGTGGTGATTTGGATTCAGTATGAGTACTCTTTCCTGAGAAGTAGTAAAGTCCATCTTTCTCCTCAGCACTGCCAATCATCTTCTTCGAACACCGGTCCTGAAATTCACAATGAGATGGAAAAGAATGTCACAATAAATTCCATGTCCTTGGTTAATTGAATGACAAATAGTAGATTATAAGTTAACTTAAGCACATAGAGAACAATATTTAATGTTAGTTTTGGCAAACAAACTCTCCCTTGACCAATAGCTAGTGACCCTTTTCCATCCGCGACCCAAACATTAATTTTTTGGTTACATGACTCATATTTTTCAAAGACATTCAAAAACCTAGTCATGTGGTCTGATGCACTTGTGTCCACAATCCAGAAATTTTGACTTAGGGACTTTGATAATAATGATTGACACAAGTTACCTTTATGCACTAGTGTTGCAGTAGAGGTTTGTTGGTCATATGAGTCTTTCTTAGTTGTGATTTTTGTCTGATTCAAGAGTTGATGAAGTAGTTCAACCTGCTGGGGGGCCAGGTTTAGCTCCGTGGATTTGCTGATATCGGATTCTGCTGCATGTGCTGTTCCACGTTTTTTTTAAACTTTGGCTTTTAGGTTTCCAATTTGATAGTTTCCCATGTAATTTCTAGTAGGTCTCACGGCTGTGGTAAGGCTTATCACATTGGTCACACCACTGCTTGTTCTTGGTTTCTTGCTCTCGGGTTTGGTATGTAGACTCCTTTCGAGAGTTTGCCACTAAAGCTGAGCCTTGAGAGATTTGTTCAGAAGTGTGTGAGGTAAACATGACCTTTTTCCTACTCTCTTCCCTACAAACCTCAGCAAAAGTTTCTCGGATTGAAGGCAATGGTTTTAAACTGAGTAACCTTCCTCATACTTCATCAAGTCCAACATTAAGTCCCTGCAAGAAATCAAAAACTCTCTCCTTTTCCAATAATTTTTCATAATTCGTGGCATCAACACAACATTCCCAATTTACTACATAAAATAGATCCATTTTCTGCCATAATTCAGTAAGTTATAATACTCGGTAACCGACATATTACCTTATTGAGTATTTCTGATTTTTTATTTCAAAGCATTGAGAAGTGTTTTCCAAATCAAAATACATTTCTTGCACAACCTCCCAGATTTCTCTTGCAGTTTTGCAGAATAGGTAGGTTCTTCCTATTTTTGGCTCCACTAAATTTATAAGCCAAGCCATGACAATAGAATTCAGCTTCCCAAGCATTGCAAGTGACTGTTGTTTTGTGTGGTTGAGGAACTGCCCCTGTTAGATATCTAGCCTTGCCTCTTCCTTTGATTACGAGCATGAATGATTGGGACCATTCTTGAAAATTTGTTCCATTTAATCTATGTTGCGTTATTTGCAACGAAAGAGTATCAATAGAAGAAAATGGAATTTTGGGCAGAAGGTATTACGTAACTAGGTGTTTGGGATGAGGTTTGGGACTCATCAAAGGAACCAAAGGTTGGTTGAACTCCAACCATGATGTGGCTGAAAAATTAGGCTACCAGAGTCGATAGCTCTGATACCATGAAACAAGAGGGTATAGAAAATATTAGAAGAAAACCCACTTCATTTCTTTGATTATATGTAATTTATACACGAGTATAATCTATTCTAATACTACTAAACTACTAGATATTTTGTATATACTAACTTATCCTATCTATAGTATATCTTATCTTATCTACTAGAAGATAAACTTATCTCCTAGAAGATAATCTCCTAAACTTGTCAAAGATAATTATCCAACACCAAGTAACAACAAAAAAAGTGTTACGAATAAACAACATAAAAGTTTTAACTAAATGGATAGCATGTACAGGAGCCCCACCAAACACTAAAATTTATTCTTCTCAACTTCTGAAAGTAGCTCAAAAGCATAAGTTATTGAATAATGTCTTCATTTCTAAAGTAAACTTCCTCAATAAATTCTAAGCTAGCCCATTGTTGTAACCAAAATCCCTCTCACACTCAAAAGGGTATTCCACACCATATCACAAAAAGATTTAACAACCCACAAAGCAATGCATCTTATACGAGATAATAGAGATGTAAAATCCAACAAAAATTATAAAGATGTCGACTCAGAAAATAATATCCTTCCACAAAAGGGATGATGGCAACAAGATAACAAATGCACGTCTAGATTTGCTACAAAACTAACTAAACAACCTCTCATGCCATTTCCTCATTGTCATCACAAAGCATTTGCATCCACATTACTGCAGGTGTTGGTAACCCACCACACCCTAAAATATTCCATTTACAACCATTGCATGATTCACAGCAAACACAGTAAAATATTTAATGAACAAGAAAAGTTGTTATATCTCATGATATTAACATTAATTTATGTGTCTAAAATTCATACTATTCTGATACTTACTTGGGTGGTAGTCACAGTTTCCATAACACCACCTGCTTCTGGTCGGCTGAGTAGACTTGAATCCTGATAAAACCTATGCACCAATCGTGGAGATTTGTGAAGAATATGGTAATACTGCTCCACAAAGGCATTTCCAACGACTTCAGCACTGGGAGCAGGAGGGGCTGGAGCTGGAGCTGGAGCTGGAACAGTTTCTTGCGTTGCCATCTACAATTGGAACCCAATACTAAAATTAGCGAAGCAAGAATATCAACAGAAATGATTTCATATGCAAAGAAATTATGACAAGAATTTAACAAATTCAATAAGCAACATAATGTACTTAACATATATAAATATGTAAAAATCGATTCCACATGCATAACAAAATCACAAAAATAGAGAGATTGAGGGCTGATTAACAAAAGGAGAAAAAATTTGTTAAACTAAGAGGTCTAATCCCTAATAAGGGGGAAATGAAATAGAGTTCCCAAAATCAACCTGACAACAATGTGAAGATACATCCAGACAAGAAACTAAACCAGTGAAATAATCATTGCATTTACTTGCCAAATATTGCTGCATGTATATCAACTGCTATGGCTGCAACATCATATAGGTCTATGAGACCAAATATAGTAGAAACATGTCCTCTATTCATATTTAAACTCCAAGCCTAAAGAAAAGGATTTTTAGGAAATTGACAACCCATTTAATAGTTGTATTTATTTCTAGTTCCTATTTCAGTCATCTTACTCGAATTTGATTTCAGTAGTTGATCTAGTCAGGAAAAAAACAATTTTGGCAACTTCTTTTCTAAATTCAGTTAGTCCTCCTCCTTATCCTATTTTTCTATTTCATTCCTATCATTTTTTTATTAAAGTCCATCAACTGTTAAAAGTATTATGGAAATTTTAGGTGATTAAAAAGCATTCACTGTTAGCAATGATTACACAAAAACTTTTGTGACTTTTTAGTTTCCTAAAAACTCCTTATAATTTGACTTTAGCTTTAGAAGTCCTTGTAGTTGGGTAATTAATAAAATAATTTTTATTTTATTTTTTATAGTAAAGAAAGTTTCACTTTTACGAATTTTTGTTGAAAAGAACTAGTTAGTAATATGAAAAACTTTGAATTACATCAACTTATAAAACTACACAGTAAAAGATAGTGGCAAAAGGCCCGTATCGCTAATACCATAACACAAACCTCCAAAGCAAAATTAAAACAACAAGAAACAAAAGATACTTGAGCGTTTTAGCGTGATGAACCCACAAAATTATCTGACTGACTTAATGGCAAACCCTTCCTGGAGATATTTCAAATAGTAAGAGCAATGCAATAAAACTAAGTTTCATAAAAAAAAAATAATTGGAGCAAAAATGTCTGTTCTGTTAAAGCCCCATTGAAACTCCACTCCTTGAGAAGAGTTTCAGGGGGGAGAAAAATACAGAGTACAGCAGAACTGGCTGTATTAATGTATTTGAATAACACAAGGCAAGATTAGATTTAAACTTCATTCTAAAATGAAATCACACTAGCAAAAAAATGAAACACAAAAGTACAAATTCACTAACATCCAAGCACGTGCATAAAAGAGTTAATTACAAAAAGGAATTGAACCAGAATCAAATGCTATACGAATAGTAATACGAAGAATAAGAAACAGGAAGGAGGGAAAAGAAGACATCTTGCTGAGATTCATGCACGGGAAAACCACGAATCTACAGGACATAACGGGAAAAAAAAAAACCCTCGAGAGAAATGAACAGTAGCAGCAAAATCACAGAAGGAATTGAACTTAGACATCGCAGACCTGCAAGGATCAATTGGATAGGACAGCGCAAAGAGAAGCATAGATTAAAAGAAACAAGCAAAAGGCAACTAAGTGGGAAGGACACAGTAAAAGCATCACCATAATAATAGGTAAAAGCTACCTGATTTGCGTGTGAATTAAGCTGCAGAATTGAACAGAGAGATCTGCAAGAGAAGCGCGCGAGATAAAAGATGAACAAAGACAGAGCAAAGATCCTCAGAGGCAGCACCAGACAGGAATATAAATGTTGTGATGCTCAAGTTAAATGCTGTTGTGCTGTGAGATTAAAATATAAAAATTACTAAAAAAATAATAATAAAGTATGACTTATTGACTTCGACCTTTTTTGATCTTTTCGAACGAAAAATAAAAGAAAGGATCGGAAAACTAGTGATGCACATCAAACGTTCAATTCTAACGACTTTTAAAACGTAAAAGATCCTTTGGAGGAAGCCACAGTGAATAATATAAGTAAAATTTTGTTGGGAAAATAATTAAAGAAATAAAACAATATTGTAAGTAAATTTTAATAAATTGAGTTTGCCTACAACTCTAGGAATTAAAGAAATGACTATATTTATTATTATACAAAATTAGATTTATAGCAATATATCTATGTGTAATTCTGACTAGTTTTACTTAATAGTTCAACTTAATTTAACAATAATTTTAGTATTTCTAATTTTTTTTAAGTTTTCTTTAGAAATTAAAGAATTATACTAATGAAGGTCAAAACTACAATTTTAAATCAGACTTAAAAATGCTTGCCTACTTGACCCCAAACCATAGGTTATTAAAAGCGAATACATAAGAACAAAATATCCTACAACTAATCCGGTGTAAACAGGACCGGTTTTGAGTAGGAGTCAGCAGGGCACCTGCCCAGGGCCCTCTATAAGAGAGAGCCCCTCAGCCCCCTCTTGAAATAACTTAATGGTTATAATGTTAAAGCCATGAAGTCATAACTTTAACGTTGTAGATGACTATAACGTTATAGACTATAACGTTATAGTCTATAACGTTATAGTCACTAAAATGACTATAACGTTATAATCTAACATTATAACCAAAAAAAATAAGTAAAGATAATTTTGTGGTCCTAATATTTATAAATAGTCTTGAAATTTTGAATTATACTTGTACCTTCTAATTTCTTTATTTTTATCAATATATATATTAAAAGTACTCCAATTCAAAAATTAGCTGCAAAAAATTTTGCGATTCTGTCTTCTGAGTTCTGAGTATAATTTAAAAGTAATTTTTTTATTTTTAATATATTTTTATTCTTTGTTTTTTATTTTGAATATTAGATATTAAATTTTGCCATTTATTTTTTCTTGAATTACAGATATAATACTATTTATATATTTTGTGATATATTGTGAAGCTGTTAGAGTTTGGTTGTGCCTGCATACTTCTTCCAGTTCCATACATGTGCTTTTGTTCTTTTTCTAATCCAACTGTGTTATAATCAGTTTATATTATATTGCATAAAAAACATTTGTCTGGAAGTAAAAAAAAGAAGAAAAAAAGAAGAAGAAGAAGAAAGCAAGTAGTACAGTTAATAGAATCCCAAAAAAGAGCAATAAATAAAATTATTAAAAGAGTAGGCTTCTTTAGTGAGAATCCTGAGAAATTAGGGGAAGGTGGTTTTAAACAACATAAAGAAAACTTAAGTGATGAAATTCATATTCACGAGGATATTAGAAATTTGAGTGAGGATGATCATGTACCAAATGCATCAATTTCAGAAAATTTACAATATATTGAGCAAATAAGCCCTATATTGACTATACTTATGACTGTAACATCAGTTGAGAGAAGTTTTTTAAAGTTAAAATTATTAAAAACTTACTTGAAGTTATCAATGTCACAGGAAATATTAAATGGTTTAGTTATGTTATGTATTGAGAATGATATGTTGGACAATATTGATCTTGATAATATTATTAATGATTTTGCATCTAGAAATGCACAGAGAAATTGTTTTTCATAAATTATGATCCTCTATGTATTTGTTAGTGTTATGATCATTTAATATTTAGTTAGTTAAGTAAACTTATAAATTGAGTCATTTATGCTTCATATAAATATGTAAACCAAGATATCATCAATTTATTCGGTATTTTTTTAATTTTACCCAGGGCCTATAAAACTATAGGAACAGCCTGGGTGTAAAACACCTTCGTTGCTTTAGAGGTTCCATCTTCTTGTCACGTGTGGGGATAGTTCTCGTGTTTATCTGTTGCATTACTGGCTCTCTTATTCTCTTAGGTTGCAATGCAATGTTGCAGAAGTATCTCGAAGATTCTAGAGTTTCTCTCCCACTGTATAGTATATTTAGTACAATCAAAGGCTATTTTGGATAAGTTAAAAACACCCTAAGCTGACGAGGATTGCAACCCACTCAACCATTTTAACAGATTGTTTAAAGTATTCAAAGCATTGATAAGGCAACTTGTTCAGCTAATAATGTTCCCACCATAAAACAAGAGAAGATCATTTGCAAAAGATTGTTCAAATTCCGTCTCAAACTTCATGTGGTATTTAAAGTTACTCTTCAAGTTTTTGTTATGATGAATAAGTCTAGAGAGCGCCTCAACGTAGACGGTGAACAAATATCGAGAAAGACGATTTCCTTGTCTAACCCCTCTAGCTTCCTTGATTATTTTTGTGGGCTCACCATTGATAGGGATGTCGTAAGATGGAATGGTAATGCATTAATTATTCCATGTAATAAAAGCATATGGAAATCCAAAAGCCTTAAAGGGAGTTAAGTATAAGGCACCAGCCTATAGAGTCAAAAGCCATGCGTATATCTATCTTCATTACATAGTGTTTCCTCTATCCCTTCTTGTGATCATTTTTTAAGAATTCTTGAGCAAAAAGTATGTTAATCACCAATATTTTTAATATAAAAAAAAAAAAGCGTACGAGGGATTGGTAAAGGAAGACGATAAAAGCTTCAATCTTGAAGTCAAATGCTTTGAGATAATCTTATAAATTATATTAGTAGTAAGCCTGAGTTCTCTTAATGATGCAGGGTTATTAACCTTAAGAACTAAACACATATGAGTTTTATTACAAACTTTCAACATGTTTACAATAGTGAAGAATTCCATTACTAACTTACAGACATATGGTTTAAATGATTTCCATGCTTTTTGATATAAGTATGCATTAAATCCATGTGGCCCATGAGCCTTATAAGGATTTAGAGTAAATTATTACCCTCTTACTATCCTCTATAGTGAAAGGCCTAATTAGCAACTCAAATTGTTGACTAGTAATGAGTCTTGGGATAAATAAGCTCAACATTAAAACTGAGGAGAGCCTTCGTCCTTGGGATTCTAATGAATTCTAAAATTATTCTAAAGTAAGAACCAATAGTTCAGCTGGAATGGTAAGCCAAAGATTCTTGATTTTTATTTTAGAAAAGGGCAATAATCTTCTAAAACTTTTGAATAATATTTTAAGTTCCTTTCCTTATTGCTTAAACACTAAATATTTGCTGGTGAATTATAGAGATAATTTTGCTTTTGCTTAAGTATCTCATTGTCAATATTAAGTTTTGAATATTTGTTGGTGTAAAGCCTTGAGCTAAGTTTTTAAAGTTCCATTTTCCATTTTAATACCTATAAGCTTCTTGTAAAACTTATATGATTCAAACCCTAGTATATCTTGATATAAACCCCTCAAGACTACATCCTAGAATCCCTCCATATTTCGTAACTAATTAAAGAACATAAAAGGATAAACCTCTTTTGATTCAATGTTAAATCATAAATCTCAATTGGTGAATGGTCTTAACAAAGACTATAATCCTATTGCTTGAAAATTTCTAGAGCCACTTATCATATACCAAAACCCTATCCAACTTTTTTCTAGAAAATCAATCCCCCTCCTACCTTTTGTTCCACGTAAAGAAACATCCTACATGTTTGAGGTCAGTAACTTTAATATGGGAGAGAAATAAATTGAGATCATTGTAAGAAATGTTTTTGCAAGTCACTATCAACTTTTAAAGCAAGGATGACGCCATTAAAATCAACCAAATCCTTATTGAAATGTAGAAAGCAATAACATCATTCTATAATGAAGATCTTTGGAATTCAAATTTTGAGGCACAGATGAAAAAAATCTATAGTTTACTAGCTCCTTGCTTCTCAGAATGTAAATAGATACATTTATTTGCTTGCAAGTTCTTAGAAAATTATTATTACTTAGATTAAAAGTAACCACAATTATTCCATAATAGTGAATCTTGTGATTTGTTAGGATCATCCGGCTCTTCTGGAAAAGCCAGAGATATTCACACTTTTCTTTATTCAACTTAGTCTCTAAAAAGCCATATATAATAGGCTTTATTGGCTTTAAATAATCATAAATTATATGTTATTTTTTAGGGCAAGCCAGGCCCCTAGTATTCTAAGCCAAAATTGATATAGATCATTATGAAAGAGTAGTAGCTCTCACCTTAGCCTTGTGGCTATATCTTTTTCTTCTATCATGAATCCCTTTACTGCAATATTACATTTACCAGGTTGAATACCACTTGAACTTGCCTCCATTGATGTATTGATCTCTATTGAGGGGCTAGGTATTGGCTAGTGATGACTAGCTTCTTCGGTTTCTCTTACTCTTTGATGATTGGAATAGGGTTACTAAGAATGGTCTGAGACACTTGCTTATCAGGGCTTGATTCCATAGGGTAAGGATGTGGAGGATATTCAACATTAAGGGGCTTATTTAATTATAGAGCAATGCTTTGCTAAGAAGTCTCTGGATTATTCAATCTCATTTTCTCAATACAATCTACTTTTATAAAAGTTCGACCTATTGGTTCCTTTTTTTTTTCAAACTGATTAATGTTATAACTCCATTAATATGAAATTCTAATGGAATCTTTTACTAAGGATCCATCTTCTCCTAACCTAAGTATAGATATCTCTTTAGGAAGTTCTTTTGCCAAATTAACACTTGCACATAACCTCACATAAGCTATCCTCCTTCTAGATATTGTAGCTTCATCCATGCAAATTAGCTTAATAATATAGCTAGCTAAGAGATTTAAGCCTTTAGTTGACTAGTATTCAAGGGGAATTTGGTAAAATTTAATCCAAATTAGAACACTTTCGTTTGTTTGTGTAACATTTTGTAACATCCCGTCACCGATGGGAATGTTATATTTGTGATCGCGGCTCTGTCGATTCGACCTTATGATCGATCCTTGGAAACCGGTCAAAAATAATTTATATCAAGGATTGCAGTATAGGATGCAACCTCTGGTAATCTGTCTTGATCGGAACCTAATGAAATGGACCTAAGCTAGCCTATATGTCATAAAATGCAAACGAAATTAGTAAGAAAATGGGGGTTTAGATTTTGAAAACATTAACTACACTAAAAAGTGTGTAAAAAGTATTTTTGGATTTTTGAAAATAGAAAAAGAAAATACTAAAACAAGTGATAAAATCCTCTTGAAAACGAGCTTTGACTATCACAATTCAAAACTAAGTGTGAATGGTAAACCTTAAAGAATTCTCTTTAAGTCCAGGGTCTTGATTAATGGACTGTTGTCACCATGGTTTTGAAACCCGGATCGGACCGGCCGGTCCGATCAGTCCGACCGGTGACCGGTCGATGGTCCGGTCCGGTTTATGCCCCAAAACCGGTATTCAATTGATCTGGTGTGAACCGGTCAAAACCGGTCAATTGACCGGTCAGACCGGTCCGGTTGGACCGGTTCGACAATTTTTTTTTTGAAATTTTTGAAATATTTTTAATATTATATATAATTAAATATAATTATTGCATAATTATTACGTATCGGTCGAACCGGTCAAACCAGTAACCAGTAAGGCCACCGGTTCGATGACCGGTCCGGGTTTCAGAACATTGGCTGTCACTCTCGACTCCATTTCTCAAGACCCCATTAGGTGCTCTTGAGCCCTAGAACCTTAAAGGAATCTTTAAGTCCAAGGTTTTAATCAATGAACTCTATTGTTTAAAACCTTGTTAAAAGCATCTTAGTGTGTGCAGATGGGATTAGAAATCACTAAGTTCGAATGGAAAACCTTAAAGAACTATCTTTAAGTCCAGGGTCTTAATTAATGGACTCCTGTCACTCTCGACTCCATTTCTCAAGACCTCATTGAGTGTTCTTGAGCCTCAAAACCTTAAAGGACTCTTTAAGTCCAGGATCTTGATCAATGAACTCCATTGCTCAAGATCCCGTTAAGCTCATCTTAGTGTGTGTGCGGTGGGATTAGAAATCACTAAGTTTAAATGGTAAACCTTAAAGAATTATCTTTAAGTGTCGGACCTCGTTCCCAGAGCCCAACTTCCGTAATCCTGAAACCTTGCGCTTACTACATTGCAGTGTTATATGTTGTTGTTCCATAAAAATGATGAGCACACACTGCCTAAACATCAAAATCACATACTAACTTGTTCATATCAATTATAGCTCAAAGCCTCATGTTCGTATAGAGGCAAGAATCACCTTAATCGGAGTTATATAACTCAAGATACACTCCAAAAACCTAAAAGAGTTCATACCTGAAACATGTTCTCTTAACCGACCCCTAACTTACTTTAATGTAAACTTCCTTATTTCAACTCCAAATGATACCAAACTTTATGGAGTGGAAGGTATATGTCTTAGGAATCTATTGGTTCAAGTCTCACCTCAATTGGAGGTCGGATAAGGGAATTATGCCCAAAAGGGTGGACTATGTTCACACCCAAAATCGAATTGAAACTGTCTTGGCGCGATTGCCATAACTTTTTATATAGATGTCAGATTAAGTTCGTTCCCATTAGAAAGCAGACATCTAGATCTACAACTCTCATGAATACCACAAAACGAGATTCGGCCTCTAAATAAGTCAGAAATCACCATTTTCCCGTGGCTGTCCGTTAAACGGACACGTTCGGGTGAAAGTGTACCAAATGCTTCGAACGGACATGGGCAGGCGAAAGAGTGTTTTTGTACCTGAGGTTGTCCGTTTAATGGACATTCATGTCCGTTTAACGGACATCGAATTTTCCAAAACTCCACATCTTCAACCCAACTTCAAAATCACTTGTAACTATCACCTTTCAAAACTCATAACTTCTTATTCCTAGCTCCAATATGTGCATACTATACCTCCATGGAAAGATAACAAGATGAACTACAAATCTCATGAAGGATGCAAAAGTTAACTCCATCATTTATCGAGGTTAAAACTTATTCGAATGCACTGCTCTGACAATGACCAATGAAACAGTGGGAAGGCTACATGAACAGTAACTGATATAGGTTTTACCCCCATAAGTTTTTACACTTAACTCCAAATGAGACAAATAATACACCATTTGAAAGGTCTAATCTTAAGCAACAATCTTCAAGAGATCTCTCAACTCAATTCAAACTCTAAGGGAGTCTAAATCACCAACAAAGGTTTGTCAAATTTTACCAAAAATTTGACAGCACCTCCTTTAAAAGTTCACTATCCAAACTTCAATTCAATTTGATCCAACTCAAGTACCTGCATCAAAACCTCTATCTTCAATCTCTCACAACACACACCTAGCATTCTAATCATATCCAACTATAACACAATTACATTTCCCCCTTTCTTGTCAAATTCAAACCATACAATGATGCAATTGTTTTAAAACATGCATGAATTGTACAAAATACATTAGAACTGAACATTCTTGCATTCATATGAAAATATGAGTTATTACAAGGCTTTAGAGGGCATTTTAAGCCACTACATCAAATCCCAAAATACAAGCTTGCAAAAGCATCACTTGCCCAAAATGCATCTAAAGCATTGATTTACAAAAATTAACTTGAAATACAAAAATTATCCATTTTTGGAGCAATGCCTTTAAGCTTGATGGTCGATCTCGTGCTCCTCACCTGGAGATGGGACGGAGTTGGAGGGGGTGAGTTTACGCTCGTGGGTAACATGTTTATATTTATGCAAATAAGCTGAATTTATTTCATTATCCATATTGCTAGCAAAATCTCTCATCAAACAATCATACAACTTTGCATTTCATAAATTCATCAAGCTAAAAGCATAACTTTCATGATTCATGCATCTATCATTCTTGCAAATACATGCTAACACATAAACACATAGCTAATGGTTCGATAAGATAAGTCCACAATAACTGACGAACTACACAAGTGTAGTCGTATGCTGAGGAGTCCAAAAAGGAACATCTTTGCCTGATCGGGCGGTGGTGGTTTACTATCGTCAACGTGCACGTGACTCTTTGGGTGGACTTAATTACCCACATAACATGAATTCATGCATCAAAATCTGGACTTTTCTTGTCCATCGGCTGATTTCGAAAATGGATTTTCATGCATCCAAATAGCTGATTTTTGAAAAATGTATTTCATGCTTAACTCACATTTCATGATTTCACTAATATTCATGTTCATTCAATTCATGAACTTGTCAAGCAATATCAAGCAATGTCATATACTGTTCAAACTTTCACGTAATGACAATCATAAATCAATTTATACACAATCAAAGCTCAATCAATGCTCATCCCAAGGTAGTTGAAAAACATTAATTTCCTTAGTTGAGATAGTATTTAAAACTTACTAACATAAAGATAAAAATGAAACCCACCTTATATCTTGCTTAATCCTTGCTTAGGAGTGCTCTTCTCCTTGCTCTTCTCCTCTCTCTTGCTCCACTTCAAGAGAAATAAAAACCCATTTCAACATAACTTCAATTGAAAATCTACATGACCTCTTACATGAAATTAACTTCAAAATCACTAAACCCACTTCATTTCTAAGCTTTCTACACCATAACCTAACTAAAAGCTAACACTTGAAATCATGACTTACCTTGGTTCTTGACTCAACCAAAGAGTTTCTTGGTTCAAGGTGTAGCTTAGCTCTTCCTCTACACTTTTCCTTCTTGAACTTTCTTCAAACACTCACTTAATCTCTTGGAAACTCAAGACCTAGCCAAGCTTTTTCCTTTTTCTTCTTCTCCCTTCACCATCCACGAACTCTCCCTCTCTCCCTCTAATTTTCGTGACTTCCTCTCTTCTTCTACTAACCCACTTAATTCCTTCTCTTTTATACTACTTACTAACTCACTTAAGCCTATAGGCCTAAAGCCCAACTCACTTCTTCTTCCTTCCTTCTTATATTCTCTTTAAACTACTTAAGCCTTTTTATCGTTTAAGCCCATCTTATTCTCTTTTCCTTTCCTACCTCATTAAGGCCCAACTAACACATTTAATCTCATTAACTCACCACCTAACTCTTTAATGCTATCACATACTAATTAATGTCAACTCAATTAATGCTAACATAACTTACTCAATTTATCTAATCATGCTTAATTTAAAAAAAAATTTGGGCCTAACATTAAGTCTAGGATCTTGATTAATGGACTTCTGTCACTCTCGACTCCATTTTTTAAGACCCTAATGAGTGCTCTTGAGCCTCAGAACCTTAAAGGATTCTTTAAGTCCAAGGCTTTAATCAATGAACTCCATTGCTTAAAACCTTGTTAAAAGCATCTTAGTGTGTGCGGTGGATTTGTCAATGCAATGGGTCAAATGAAATCTAGCATCAACTCAATATCAAACACAAATAGGCAGATAGAAGAGAATCAACAAGATCACAAGTTGACATATATGAGACTTCATATATTTAAGCACAGAATTCTACATAAACAAATCCATAACACATTAGATTGTTCAATGCTGAATTAAACTCTAATTAAGCTAATCTAACTACAAAGCAATAAACCCCAACTCGGCTGTTCATAACAATGTAGTTAAATGTGACAATGTAAACTACCAATCTAAACAACACATTAAATGTCAAACATTTAGCTATAATCAAGTAGCTTCACTACAAATTACAAACCCCTAGACCTAGGCATTTATAAATCATAGCTAAACTACAGATTAAGCTACTCCCCTTCGGTGAACTCCAGCCATCACTGCATCTTCAACAGGAAAGAAATGCCAAGCCACGCATAGCAACCGGAACCTTCACAACTCGTGACGAATCCAATCTACCATGATGGAGTCGGCAGTAAAAATGGGCAACAAAACCTATGTGAAATTATCCCCAGGGAACCCCGAAGGGGACCCTGGGTGGTGGACGATGTTGCTTCCTCTTCTTCTCTCTTCGCTCGTCTCCCTTCTCTCTGCCGTATGTCGATCCCCAAAAGATGATGATTGCCCAGCCAGATGATGCCCGTTCTAACCTAATTCAGCAATATTTAAAGGATGGTTCACAAGCCGGGTCAGTACAGTGAGTGATTTTTCCATTTAAAGTCCAAATGCCCGTCTGCACGTCGCGACGTATAAATTAATATTCGTCGCGACGTGTGCTCTGACTTGCTCGCCGCGACGTGTTGAATTGTCGACGTCGTGATGTACAATCTGGCTTGCTCGCCGCGACGTGTTGAATTGTTGACGTCGCGACGTATGATCTGTGTTGATGCGCTGCGATGTGGGAATTACATTTCGCCGTGGCGAGGTGATTAGTTCACGCCGCGACGTGCCTTAAGGACTTCATGTCGTGTTGACTCTTCTGAACGTTTTTGACTCCTTTTCTCCTACAATATAAAATAACAATTTATAGTATCAATTGTTCTTAGAAAAATTATAATGCAATTAATGTCAATTTGTACAATTTTAGTAGCAAATTGCATAAAACACAAGCTCATCGTAAGGGACTAATTTAAACACAAAAATCATGAATTAAGAGTCAAAAAGTGCATTAACAACCATGAAAGGGTAGCCAATTATATATTAAACTTGGGTTCAATCAATTGGTAAATTGAGACGTGTTAGGATTTTACCGCATGTTATTGACTGAGCATTCATTTGGCCTCTAATTTTAGAGGAATGAGTCAATTGACACATGCACATATAGGTACATGCATTCATGACATTTTCCCAGCATTAAATTGTGATACTGATGGGAATTGTGACTTTTGATAAAATTAGATTTGATTATGATTTATTGGGGATTGTGGGATATTGAGTTTGAATGATTGAATTGGGACTGTATTAGAGTGATTGTCCATCGATAGCGACTCTTCGGAATTTTCTAGAAATGTAGGAGAAAAAGTCCGAACATAAAATTTTCCGAGTGACGGACTGATTGACTGCATAGTGCTAGAATAATTGGTAAGTGGCAATGGAAAATTTATATATATGATTTTAGAGATGAATATGTTGAGCTATTGAAATTTAGAGACGAGTTGGACTAGAAATGAATTGAAAAGAGAAAGAGATTTAAATGTTTTGCGAGGAAAAATGATAAGAGGCTTGATTGTTAAACCTTTAAGTGCCTTGGTTTTGAAAGCTTGGAGAAGCTTCTTCCTCCTTCCTAGGGCTTTCGATTCTCCACCACCGATTGAGCTTTGTTCTTCCTCCCTGTGAGATTTTCGTTGCTAGCCTGCTTGCTCCTTCTCTCCTTACAAAGCTAAGTTTTAACCCTAAGGAAGATGAAGATTTTGAGGTTTTGAGAGGGAGCCCGTAAGTGTTAGAAGAATTGGAGGATTTTCGAAAGAGTCGAAGATTTGAGCTTGATTGGTAAGTAAAATGGTTATAATGTGTTTTTTGTGGTTGTTAAATGCATCCATGGGTTTAATTGTGAAAGATTGAGGTAGTTTTAGTTAAGTTATTACTGGTTTTAGGGAGAGAAATGGTGAAAATGCGTCGGAGAAGACGATCGGGGCTTCGCACGTCGCGACGTGCACTGAGGGCCTCGTCGCGACGAGTAAATAGTTACTCACCGCGGCGAGCTCGGCTGGACGTCGCGGCGAGCATACAGTTTTACACCGCGGCGAGTCATTTGCCTATGCGTCGTGGCGAGCTTAAATGAAGGTGTTCGCCGCGGCGAGGAATCCTTGGTCGCGGCGAAGGACATTTTTCTGAAATAATGTGTTTAGTTAATGGGGCATAACTAATCGTGTAGACCTCCAATTGAGGTGATTATTGATTGTTATGAACTAGAGGAAGAGGTCTACAATTGAGGTAAAGAAAGAAAGTTTGAAATCAAATGAGTGAGACCTTAAATATTGAATGAGAGTTGGGTTAAGATTGCTATTACAATCTAAGGATTGTTCTTGATAATTGGGGTATAATTGTGAGATCTCTGAATTTAAGAAAATGTTGTTGAGAGTTTAGAAACTGAGCATAAAAGGTGAATTTGATATAGAGAATAGTGATATTGATTTTGAGGTAATATCCTAGTAGATATGACGTGATAAATTGACTGGATTTTAGAATTGAAATTTGGGAGTTCCGTAATATGTTATTGAATTGAAATGAGTCTTTATTGATCAATTGAGTGGAAAGTTAGATTTGAAAAAAGAAAGTGAAAATTGGGATATAGCACCGGGAAAGTCATGAATAGGCATAGTACATCTTTTGTTCAAGGAATATGCATCATTAAATTATTTTGGCTGTGCATTTTGTAATGGAAATTATTTGACTGTTATAGAGGCTCCGATGGATCGATATTTCATGGATATTGCTGGGACTTCCAGGCTGTAGCTCGGAAGTACAGGTGAGTAACCTAGTTGGTTCCTCAATCTATGTGTGTTTAATATTATATGCATTGATGCCATGTGGAGATAATGGATGGATATGTGTGTTTGATTTTGATTGATTTTCGGACCATGGGTGTCCGAAATATTTGGAATTTGATATTGAAGTGCTATTGTGTGTGGATGATTATGAATGCATCAATGAAATAAATTGTAAATGCATATGACTGAAATACCGGACTGAAGGTCCGAAGGAATGAGAAATGGCATTGAAATGTAAATGACTGTAAATGGAAATTGGAGCATATGCATTCATGCATAAAGGTATGATCAGATAATGACAATTGTGACCGGAGCAGCCAACGTATTACAGAGCTTAAAGCTCAACGCATCAGGGTTTCAAGCCCAACGTATTCAGAGCCACAGGCTCACCGTATCAGGGCATTCAGGCCTAATGTATTCAGAGCCACAGGCTCAACGCAATGTGCCCGTCACTGGGACAGTTTCAGGCGCACGGTCACAACAACGTAATAAAAATGAAAAGTGTCACATGTGCATTGCATATATGATATGAGTGAATGCAGATTGTGTGAGAGGCGAAATGCCTTATATTTGTGAATTGTGATCGTATGTGGTATTATGTGAATTATTTGAATATGCATGAATTGAGTGAACCATCGATGATGGTTTCTCGTTGAGTTCACAATCTCACCCAACATTGCAATTATTTTTCAGGAATTGGCGAGTACCCCGTTAGTGAAACGGGAGTATGTTACCGCATGGGAGTCAGCGTTTGAAGTCGGGATTAGTTTCACATCTGCATTAATGTCATGTTGAATTATGTGTAAATTTATAACTCTGCAAATTCCGCATAATAGTACCGATATTGTTTTGGGCCCAATTTGACTATGGATATTGTGTGTATGAATTGATTTATGACTGGAATTGTTTTATGATCGAAAATGATTTTGTATTAAGGCGGGCCCAAACTGTTTACTGATATCTGCGCACTCGATTGGTTTTCAAAAATGAAAATGCATTACCGAGTTTTTGAACTGTTTTGACTGATCTAGCATACCACTCTCGTGAGGCACGGGCTCGGATATCACCATCGATATCGGGTTCGGGTCTTGCGGGAGTGGGATGCTACACATTTTCTAGACTAACACTTGGCTTCCACAACTGAAGGAAGATTGACATACTATTAAAATGAAAAGGGCCAAATTGGAACACTTTTTCATTTTTTTTGCATAACATTTTATAGACTAACACCTGGCTTCCACAATTGAAGGAAGATTAACATAATATTAAAATGGAAAGGGCTTACTTCTAAGACTTCTTGAGCTGCAAAAATTATGGAGAAATTGAAGAAAAATAATAATTCTCATTAAGGAGAACTTCCAATCCTTTATTTTTCTAGTGTTTAAAGGTCTATAATTTAATGACTGGGAAGGTAAGCCTCTTCTAAAAAAACCACATAATAGTAAAATACTAGATTTTGACACCTTTCTTCAGTATTTCCAATGATGCATAATGATGATGCATCTTTCTCAACTGGAGGGTGGAAATGAAGGAAATTTTGGAAGATTCCCCTAGATCTTATTTCCAATTAGGAGTTGTGTTAAGGCTTAAAGAGATAAGGCAAAAGAGAGGTTGTTTGACTTAGGAGTTGGCAAAGCTAGCACTTTTTTGGGAGGAGGAAGCATGAAAGCTATGAGGTGGAAAAGGTGGAAACAGAGTAGACTCATTAGATGGGAGAGATGAATCTTTTCCATAAAGAAGGTCAGTTAGGCTCTAAAGTTATAAAGATAGACATGAAAAAAGGGGAATGTGATTTCTTGAAGGAAGAGGAGGAAAATGTCTAAAGGATTGGGAGCCTAACTAGGTTCAGTAGTGAATAAGGCCATATAGCTAAAAAGGGAAAATTTTCAGGCATTAAAGAGAAGGGATTTTAAATTACTGTTCCAAAAATGATAATAAGAAATAGGGTAAGAACAAAAAATGGCGTAGAAAAATCCTAATACCTTTGAGCCAAACTAAAGGAAAGAAGCACCAAAGAATTTGAAAGGAGTCAGGTGAAGACCCAAAAAATAAAAGGAGTAGAAAAGGAGTAGTAAAGGAGGAAATGCAGAGGAGCTAGAGAGCCAAACATTAAGACGAGAAATTGAGGAGAATCTAAAGGAATAGAAAGTAGTATAGAGAAAAGAAAGAAGAAGATAATAATAATTGAGAACCAACACTAAGATAAAACAAAAGGAATAATAGATGGAAAGGTTGAGACTAAAAAAACAAAATAAAAGGCAAAAAGAAGGAAAATCAAGGAACAAAACCAAAAGGAAGAAGGAACAAAGTAGTAACAAGGAAAGGTCATCAAAGAGAGATGGAAGTTTTCCATTCTAGTTTTAACTTCTTGATTTATTTTTATTTTAATACTTTTAAAGTTTTAAATTATACCAAAATGTTTTTTAGATAAAGGTGATTATCATGAACACAACTTAAGGCACGATCGTACCCTAGGATGTGGATCTTATATATTTTTCTAGAACATGATATAGGCTTTGGTACATCTATGTCTAAGACTATGAATCCTCCTACTTCTTTGTATATTTAGACATGATTGTGTCTTAAGTTATGGATCTTACTACCTTTTCTATGCACAAGATGCAATTTATGACCTAATCGTGCCCTAGAACATTTCTTCCTTTAAGAACACCTCCACCAAATCAACATGTTCATGTCTTTAGTTCATGTCTTCATCTTTAATGTATAGAATGAAGATGCCCTGGGGCATTTGTGTCCCAGTCCTTATTCACTTAAAGGCTTCAAAGAAATGCATATTTCCTTCCTGAAACTCCAAGATTGCATGTTCATATATACAAGTCATATACAACAATCTCCACCTTAACGAATATACTCTTCATAGGTTGGACTAGATCTATGTCTAACACTTAGACATTAAACAAGTTTAAGCAATGCTTAAACTTCTCCAAGGTAATTGATTTTGTCAACATGTTATTATATTCTCCAAAGTTTGAACCTTTTCTATTTTTTTTTCAGTTGTAATCAACTCCGTAATCCTTGAGACCTTACATTTATATACTTAATCCTTGTAAGATACACTTAACCTTTTCCAAATAAATAACACTTTGACTATCATAATGTATTTGATTTCCATCTTAGATCAATGACTATCCTTCACTAGTCTTGTAAGTTATAATGCTTCCTTAGTAACCTCAACCATTATCATGCACTCTTTTTTAGTTGTAGATAATACAACCATAGATTGTAACATTAATTTATAATAAATAGGCTCCTTTCAAGAGTAAATACATATTTAAAATTATTTTTTTGGTGTACTAAAAGACAATTCTTTTGTTGAAAGAAGTGAAGTATGTAATTTCTTTTAAAAACAATTTATATGTTTCTATGTTGATATCAGGTCCCATAATCTAAAGATCACCTTGCTAACTATTAAACACAACCCTATGGTTTGACGTACCCTTTAAGTACTTGATATTTATTTGGTCACTCTATAATATTGACTTCTAGGTTTTAGTATGTACTTACTAACCTCACCAATAATATAAGCATAATTTGGCCTTATATAAATTATTACATATATATTAAACATCCAATAGTGCTAGCATATAGGACCTTATAAATATCATAGATCTTTCTATCTATTTTGCACTTCAAGAAAAATGGGATTTAGCAATGGAATTTACCAATAGAATGTGAAGGTTTTCTGTCAATAAGCTAAGTTAACAACGAAATTTACTAACAGAATAAGTCGTCGAAGAAATGGTCGTAGGTAATAATTGGCAACAGAGGACAGATTTTTCGTCACTAATTTACCGATTGATATGTTGTGTTCTGTTGCTATATTTAGTGAATGTTGGATCCCATTTCTGGAACCCAACTCTTGCGAAAACATGAAATGTGAGCGTATTCCCATGAAATATCCTTAGTCATCATCGATTCATCAACCTGGCTCTGACACCAAACAATGTTGGACCCTACTTCTGGAGCTCAATATTCGGAGCCAGTAAACGATCGAATCTCATTGCAAATTTTCTTAAACAATTAACGAATATATGGAAAATCGATAATCAAATCAGCTCGATTTATTTAAAACAATTTCAGTCACAAAGATGCAAATGTAAGTGATCTAGAAGGGGGGGTTGAATAGATCTTAAAATTTTTTGAAAATTTCTACAAGAAAATCAGAAGTTAAACACACAAAAATAATTTAAATAAACTTAAATGAAATAGTATAGGGAAGAAGATCAAACACTCGTTTTTATAGAGGTTCGGTGCTAAGACCTACGTCCTCTACCTAAGCTCCCACTTAGGATTTTGCCAATCACTTTATTTGCACACTTTGTAGTTGAGTGTGAACTTTTTACAACTTCACTTGAATTCTGGCTCAAGCAACCTTTACACATGATTTGTATTACGGCATAAATCCTACCTCACGTGACCTTTCCTCTAGCCACTCAATTTTAACAACACAATGTAAAAATTGAAGAACAAATGCTCAAGGTAATTTGTAACAATATAAGAGCAATAATGAGCAATGTGAAGCAATAAGAGAGTATTTGAGCTTATAGAACTTATATATCATCTCCTTGCTTCATCCTCTATTTATAGTCAAAGAAATATAGCTGTTGGAGCTCTTCTAGCCGTTGCTTGATTTGATATAGTCGTTGCTTGATCTTCTCCATTCCATTTTTAGCAAATTGGACCGTTGGAGCTGAATCTGTGCTTCAATAAGTCGACTTGTCGAATACATAAGTCGACTTGTTTCAACCATTTACGTAAAACATGTACCTCCGCTCTCTAATAAGTCGACTTGTTATGTATAAGTCGACTTGTTTCCCTCGATAAGTCGACTTGTTTCTCCCGATAAGTCGACTTGTTTGCTATAAGTCGACTTATCTGAGTTCATCTTCATATGTAAGCCATCTTGTAATGTGTAAGTCGACTTGTTTAGCCTTCAATAGTAACATTCGTTCAAATCCTCTAGAATCTTCATATTTTATGCCACTTATACTTAGAATGAACACCTTTCTTGATTTTCAATAATTAAACATTTGCTCATCTTGTTTTGCATGATTCTTTCCTCGAGTAACACACGAAAATAATTTCTTAACTAATTCTAGATATTTTATTATTATCAAAACATAAAGGGATTTAATTTGTCAATCACCATTGGTCCAACAATCTCCCCCTTTTTGATAATGACAAAATATTTAGAAATTGACAAGAAATTTGAAAGATATAAAATATGATCAAGGTTTCCCTTGTCTTGATGGTTAGTTTGTCTCCCCCTTAATTAAAGAATTAATGAATAAATATTAAAGCATGTTCACTCCCCCTAAATCAAATATCAATTTCAATCTTACTCCCCCCTTTTGTCATGATAAAAAAAAACAAAAGATTAAAATAGCAAAAATCCAAAATTCAAAAGATAAATGCAATGAAACACATAATAGAAATGTCATACCAAAGAAAAACAAGTAAATGAAATGAAACACATAAAGCAAGTAAACACAAGTTGAAATGTTGGTCAAGGCACAATGCAATACACATCAAGATGAAGAATCATCGTGCCTACACCCTAGCTTATCAAAATCTTCTTGATGCTCTTGTCCAATCGGGTAAGAATCTGCGATTTTCATCAATTTTCCTTTCGGTCTAATCAAAGTATCTTGTTGATCATCATGACGCTCATTAATCTCATCCAACTGATCACGGAGTTCTTGAATGTCGGTTTGTGATACCTTACTCCTTTCTACATTACGAGGCCGTGAACTACCGGACGATCTGTTGTCCTAGATCTTTTTCTCGAAGAAGCTTGCTCACCTACCAAAGTCAACCCAAGCTTTTCTACATGATAGGAATAGACCAACCTTTCTCAATTGTCCGAACTAGCTTCATGCTTCTTAGGTTATAAGGTGTGAACCTCCACTCATGGATAGGAAAACTAGCATAGAGTCCAAGTCACATCTTCTAACTCGAGAGATATGGGTGATCGATCTTTGCATAAGGCATTCCTGTATGCCGGACTAATTTCCCTTTCAGCTGTCCACGTAATAAGCTTGCTTTTCTCCTCATCATTTGAATAATCAAACTCGAAAAGTTTATTTTCCAAATAAGTCGAGTTATTTTCCGATTTTCTGTTTTCCCAAGACACTAATTTCCTCATACCTCGACTTGATGATGGTCCAGTCAAACAGTATGTCCAAAATTCTCGAATAATTCATTTAAATTTTCCTAAGTAAACAACACGATGAATGTATCTTCGGATGTGATTGCATAAATGCCTTAAATTTTGACCATTTGATGTAAATGTAACCAAACATAAACTCAACCAAATGAATGTAAATCACACATTCCTAGTCTCAATTTAATATTCACAAACACATCTTCCTTAAGCGGTTTAGTAAAAATATCAGCCAATTGATCATTAGTAGAAACATGCTTCAAAACAATGTCACCTTTCAAGCAATGATCACGAATAAAATGATGTCTAATTTCAATGTGCTTTGTCCTACTATGCAATATAGGATTTTACTTAAACAAATTGCACTTGTATTATCATAATAAATAGGAATATTTTAACCATAATACCATAATCTAGCAATTGATGTTTAATCCAAAGAACTTGGGCACAAGCACTTCCAATTGCTACATATCAGATTCAGCGGTGGAAATGGCTACACCGACTTGCTTTTACTAGCCCAAGAAATTAAAGATGAACCTAAGAAATGACACAATCCACTAGTACTTTTCTATCAATTCTACAGCCACCATGATCGGCATCACTATATGCATACAAATCAAATGAATCACAACTAGGATACCACAAACCATGATTGGCAGTTCTACTCAAATATCTAAAATTCTTTTGCATGCACTCAAATGTGAAACCTTAGGACATGATTGAAATCAGCACATAGACATGTGGCAAACATGATATCGTGTCTAGAAGCGATTAAATATAAAAGAGAGCCGATCATACCTCTATAGAGTTTTTGATCAACGTCTTCTTCATTTTCATGTTTTCCAAGACCAGATTTGTCGCCATTGGTGTTCTTGCCACTTTGCATCCATCCATTTTAAATTTCTTAAGAAGTTCCTTGGTGTACTTTGATTGATGGATGAAAATGCCATTTTTGTTGCTTGATTTGCAATCCTAGAAAGAACTTGAGTTCTCCCATCATGCTCATTTCAAACTCACCTTGCATTAAATCACTAAATTCCTTACACAAAATTCATTAGTAGCACCAAACACAATATCATCAACATAAATTTGACAAATAAGCATATCATGATCAACATGTTTAATAAACAAAGTATTATCTATCTTACCACGAACATATCCATGTTGAGTTAGAAATGTACTTAACCTCTCATACCAAGCTCTAGGTGCTTGCTTTAGTCCATAAAGTGCCTTCTTGAGTTTGTATACGTAATCTGGATGCTCATGGTCTTCAAATCCGTGGTTGCTTGACATAGACTTCTTCTTGAATATACCCATTTAGAAATGCGCTCTTGGCGTCCATTTGATTTAATTTGATCTTTTATGTGACGCGAAAGCACATAGCAATCTAATTGCTTCCAAACGAGCCACGAGGGCATATGTTTCATTGTAATCAAGACCTTCTTCTTGATAAAATCCTTGAGCCACTAACCTTGATTTATTTTTGATTGCTTCACCATTCTCATCGTATTTAATCCGATTTACCCACTTGACTCCAATGATGGTCTTATCCTTTGGTGGAGTTACCAAATCCCAAACATCATTTTGCTTAAACCGATTAAGCTCCTCTTGCATAGCTAAAAGCCAATTTTCATCTTTAAGCGCTTCTTCTATATTTTGGGTTCCACCAATGAAATGAAAGTGAATTACTCATATTCTCATAAATGTTTCTCCTAGTCCTTACTCCAACATTCAAATCACCGATCACTTGCTCCATAGGATGATTCTTTGCTTTTGCCCAAGATTTAGTGTCGGTACATGGTTTTCTTCATCCGACTTCAATTCCTCAATCTTGGATTCAATTTCTTCAAATTTATTACCGAACTACTGCATCATCATCAAAACAAACCTTTCTCGGGGTGAAATTATTTCATCAAATTTAACATGTATACTTTCTTCAACACATTTAGTCCTATTATTATAAACTCTAAAAGCCTTACTAGTTTGAGAATAACCAATAAATACACCAATATCGGATTTAGAATCGAATTTTCCTAAATTACTCTTTCCATTATTATGTATAAAACTTTACAACCAAATGGATGAAAATAGGAAATGTTGGGTCTCTTACCTTTCCGAGTTAAGTAGGGTGTCATATTTTGTCTCTTCGCAAATGTACCCTATTGATGATGTAGCATGCGGTATTGATCGCTATCGCTTAAAATGATTTAGGAAGATTGTACTCATTTAGCATAGTCCCGCTCATTTCTTCAAGTGAGCGATTCTTCCTTTCCACCACACCATTTTGTTGCGGTGTTCTTGGTGTAGAGAAGTTGTGCTCCATACCGTATTTGTCGCAAAGATTTTGAAAGGTTCACATTCAATTCTCCTCCATGATCGATTCTAATTGCAACTATAGATGATTTTCTCATTTTGAACCAATCTACACCACTTGGTAAATTCATTAATGGCATCATTTTTATTAGCAAGAAATCTTACCCAAGTAAATCTAGAGAAATCATCTACAATCACTAGGACATACAATTTTCCACTAAGACTAGCATGCCTAGATGGTCCAATTAAATCCATATGCACAAGTTCAAGAATTCTAGATGTGCAAATTTCTTTCTTTGGTTTAAAAGATGCTCTAACATGTTTTCCTTTCAAACATGACTCACACAAATGATCTTTAACAAATTTAATCCTAGGCAAACCTCTTACAATGTCATTCTTTGAAAGCTTAGAAATTAAAGGCAGCAGTGCATGTCCTAATTTCCTATGCCATAAAATGCATTTTCTTCTAGTGTCACTAGGCATTTTTCATTGAAAGAACTATCATCATGCAGATCTACAATGTACGTATTACCATGTCTTAAACCAATAAAAGCTATATGATCATCCTTCTTAACCATGCAATGTGATGATTCAAAACATACATTAAAATTCATGTCACAAAGTTGAGAAACACTTGGCAGATTATGTTTCAACCCATCAACAAGCAAAACATTGTCAATGGTTGGCAAAGGTTCCTTACCCACTTTACCAATTCCTATGACCTTACCTTTGTTGTTTTCTCCGAAAGTGACAAATCCTTGATTCTTTGGTTGAATTTCCACAAAAAGGTTTTTGTCTCCACTCATGTGTCTTGAACACCCGCTATCGATGTACCAAGTGCTTGACGACCTTTCATTCTTAGCTTGTACCTACAATATCAACGTTCTTTCTTCTTATAGGTACCCAAGCCATTTTGGGTCCATTTTGGTTAGCCATATAAACCACGTTGGGTGGTGTTGTGCCTTTTATAACCCAAATTTTCTTTATCTTAACACATCTTCTAGTACTTTTGCAAACAAGTTCTATGTGGTCATCTTTCAAACATCTAGCACATTGTGCAACTTTTCCATCTTTAGTAAATTTTGAAATTAAAGAACATTCTACGTTATATGGATCATATCCTAAACCATGTTTGGAGATAGTATATCTTTGTAAAGACAATAGTTCTTCAAACTTAGCATTTCCACCAAACAAACTTTCCAACCACATAAGAAAATTCTTTTGAAGTCTATCAAGTTCGCAAATAAGATTTTCTTTTTCAATAAGACATGCGGAATGATCTTCTTTTGGGCTATCTAAATCATCAATTGTTTCATGTAGAACACTATTTTCAGCAATCAATTCACGTATTTTCTTTCTTAATTTTTTGTTAATCTCAATAGCTTCTTCAAAATCACTTGAGAATCAAAAGAATCTTGTAGATCTTGGTCATTGAGAGTTACCTCATTTTCATCATCGCTTGATGAACTTTTTGCCATAAGCGCCAAATTGTTTTCTTCGTCACTTTGGTAGGCTTCCTCATCGTCACTCCAAGTGGCTACCAAGCTAGTCTTCTTTTTACCTTTGTCGTATTTGTCATTTTTCTGAAAGTTCGATGTTGATGACGAGCTTTTGCACTCTCTTGCAAGATGTCCCCTTTTTCCACATCTCCAACATTCTTCGTTACCTTTCTTTTCATCATAGCCTTTTGTTTTTCTTTCAGTGCCGAATCTCTTTCTTTCTACCTGTTTTCCGCCATTTAATTCTTTCCTTCGGTTTTTGAGAAGTCCTTTGAACTTCCTTAAATTTCTGGCGTACATAGCGATTTCCTCATCTTCTTCGTCTTCATCTAGTTCCTCATCACTTTCATCAAAAGAGGTGTTAGCTTTAAAAGCAATAGATTTTTGAGGCTTACCTCTACCTCCTCTGGATTTGAGAATTATCTCATAGTTGATGAGAGATCCTACTAAAGCATTGAATTCTAGATGGTTTAGATCCTTCGACTCCATGATTGCGGTGACTTGAGAGTCCCATTCCTTAGGTAATGAGCGAAGAATCTTCTTTACCTTCTCACTATCCGTCATGTGCTTTCCCGGTGTTGCCTAAGCCATTTATAATTTCTGCAAAGCGGTCAAGCATTATAGAAATTGACTCACCTTCCTTCATTACGAACATCTCATAGTCGTGGAGAAGCATGTTGATTTTTGTCTCCCGAACTTGATTTGTCCCTTCATGAGTGACTCGAAGTCTCTCCCACATTTCCTTGGCGGTGGTGCAAGAATTTACCGGTTTCTTTCCTCAACCGTTAATGCACGATATATCGACTTCATAGCTTTGGCGTTGATGTAAGCTTGCTTCCAATCGTTATCATCATACTCCATTTCGTTTTCAACTCACCATTTTCTTTTAGAGGAGCTTGAAGTTCGAAGATAATGATCTTCCAGTATTCAACTCCCTCACTTATAATGTGGTATTTCATAGGATTTTTCCACGAAGAATAGTTAGAGCCATTAAACAAAGGAGGTCGGTTATTAGTATTACCTTCTTCCGCTAGGTTGTTGTGTGCCATCGAGATACTTCGCTCGATACCAATTGTAAGTGATCTAGAAGGGGGTTGAATAGATCTTAAAATTCTTTGAAAATTTCTACAAGAAAATCGAAGTTAAACACACAAAATAATTTAAATAAACTTAAATGAAATAGTATAGGAAGAAGATCAAACACTCCTTTTATAGAAGTTGGTGCTAAGACCTCGTCCTCTACCTAAGCTCCCACTTAGGATTTTGCCAATCACTTTATTTGCACACTTTGTAGTTGAGTGTGAACTTTTACAACTTCACTTGAATTCGACTCAAGCAACCTTTACACACGATTTGTATTACGGCACAAATCCTACCTCACGTGACCTTTCCTCTAGCCACTCAATTTTAACAACACAATGTAAAATTGAAGAACAAATGCTCAAGGTAATTTGTAACAATATAAGAGCAATAATGAGCAATGTGAAGCAATAAGAGAGTATTTGAGCTTATAGAACTTATATATCATCTCCTTGCTTCATCCTCTATTTATAGTCAAAGAAATATAGCTGTTGGAGCTCTTCTAGTCGTTGCTTGATTTGATATAGTCGTTGCTTGATCTTCTCCATTCCATTTTAGCAAATTGGACCGTTGGAGCTGAATCGTGCTTCAATAAGTCGACTTGTCGAATACATAAGTCGACTTGTTTCAACCATTTACGTAAAACATGTACCTTCGCTCTCTAATAAGTCGACTTGTTATGTATAAGTCGACTTGTTTCTCGATAAGTCGACTTGTTTCTCCCGATAAGTCGACTTGTTTGCTATAAGTCGACTTATCGAGTTCATCTTCATATGTAAGCCATCTTGTAATGTGTAAGTCGACTTGTTTAGCCTTCAATAGTAACATTCGTTCAAATCCTCTAGAATCTTCATATTTTATGCCACTTATACTTAGAATGAACACGCTTTCTTGATTTTCAATAATTAAACATTTGCTCATCTTGTTTTGCATGATTCTTTCCTTGAGTAACACCTGAAAATAATTTCTTAACTAATTCTAGATATTTTATTATTATCAAAACATAAAGGGATTTAATTTGTCAATCACCATTGGTCCAACAATCTCCCCCTTTTTGATAATGACAAAATATTTAGAAATTTACAAGAAATTTGAAAGATATAAAATATGATCAAGGTTTCCTTGTCTTGATGGTTAGTTGTCTCCCCCTTAATTAAAGAATTAATGAATAAATATTAAAGCATGTTCACTCCCCCTAAATCAAATATCAATTTCAATCTTACTCCCCCCTTTTGTCATGATAAAAAAAAACAAAAGATTAAAATAGCAAAAATCCAAAATTCAAAAGATAAATGCAATGAAACACATAATAGAAATGTCATACCAGCAAAAACAAGTAAATGAAATGAAACACATAAAGCAAGTAAACACAAGTTGAAATGTTGGTCAAGGCACAATGCAATACACATCAAGATGAAGAATCATCGTGCCTACACCCTAGCTTATCAAAAATCTTCTTGATGCTCTTGTCCAATCGGGTAAGAATGCTGCGATTTTCATCAATTTTCCTTTCCAGTCTAATCAAAGTATCTTGTTGATCATCATGACGCTCATTAATCTCATCCAACTGATCACGGAGTTCTTGAATGTCAGTTTGTGATACCTCACTCCTTTCTACATTACGAGGCCGTGAACTACCGGACGATCTGTTGTCTAGATCTTTTCTCGAAGAAGCTTGCTCACCTACCAAAGTCAACCCAAGCTTTTCTACATGATAGAATAGACCCAACCTTTCTCAATTGTCAGAACCGACTTCATGCTTCTTAGGTTATAAGGTGTGAACCTCCATCTCTGCGGATAGGAAAACTAGCATAGAAGTCCAAGTCACATCTTCTAACTGAGAGATATGGGTGATCGTCTTTGCATAAGGCATTCTGTATGCGGACTAATTTCCTTTCATTTGTCCACGTAATAAGCTTGCTTTTCTCCTCATCATTTGAATAATCAAACTCGAAAAGTTTATTTTCCAAATAAGTCGAGTTATTTTCCGATTTTCTGTTTTCCCAAGACACTAATTTCCTCATACCTCGACTTGATGATGGTCCAGTCAAACAGTATGTCCAAAATTCCCGAATAATTCATTTAAATTTTCCTAAGTAAACAACACGATGAATGTATCTTGGATGTGATTGCATAAATGCCTTAAATTTTGACCATTTGATGTAAATGTAACCAAACATAAACTCAACCAAATGAATGTAAATCACACATTCCTAGTCTCAATTTAATATTCACAAACACATCTTCCTTAAGCGGTTTAGTAAAATATCACCAATTGATCATTAGTAGAAACATGCTTCAAAACAATGTCACCTTTCAAGCAATGATCACGAATAAAATGATGTCTAATTTCAATGTGCTTTGTCCTACTATGCAATATAGGATTTTACTTAAACAAATTGCACTTGTATTATCACAATAAATAGGAATATTTTTAACCATAATACCATAATCTAGCAATTGATGTTTAATCCAAAGAACTTGGGCACAAGCACTTCCAAATGCTACATATTGATTCAGCGGTGGAAATGGCTACTGTGACTTGCTTTTTACTAGCCCAAGAAATTAAAGATGAACCTAAGAAATGACACAATCCACTAGTACTTTTTCTATCAATTCTACAGCCACCATGATCAGCATCACTATATGCATACAAATCAAATGAATCACAACTAGGATACCACAAACCATGATTGACAGTTCTACTCAAATATCTAAAAATTCTTTTGCATGCACTCAAATGTGAAACCTTAGGACATGATTGAAATCTGGCACATAGACATGTGGCAAACATGATATCAGGTCTAGAAGCAGTTAAATATAAAAGAGAGCCGATCATACCTCTATAGAGTTTTTGATCAACGTCTTCTTCATTTTCATGTTTTTCCAAGACCAGATTTGTCGCCATTGGTGTTGCTGCCACTTTGCATCCATCCATTTTAAATTTCTTAAGAAGTTCCTTGGTGTACTTTGATTGATGGATGAAAATGCCATTTTTTTGTTGCTTGATTTGCAATCCTAGAAAGAACTTGAGTTCTCCCATCATGCTCATTTCAAACTCACCTTGCATTAAATCACTAAATTCCTTACACAAAAATTCATTAGTAGCACCAAACACAATATCATTAACATAAATTTGACAAATAAGCATATCATGATCAACATGTTTAATAAACAAAGTATTATCTATCTTACCACGAACATATCTATGTTGAGTTAGAAATGTACTTAACCTCTCATACCAAGCTCTAGGTGCTTGTTTTAGTCCATAAAGTGCCTTCTTGAGTTTGTATACGTAATCTGGATGCTCATGGTCTTCAAATCCCTTGCGGTTGCTTGACATAGACTTCTTCTTGAATATACCCATTTAGAAATGCGCTCTTGGCGTCCATTTGATTTAATTTGATCTTTTATGTGACGCGAAAGCACATAGCAATCTAATTGCTTCCAAGCGAGCCACAGAGCATATGTTTCATTGTAATCAAGACCTTCTTCTTGATAAAATCCTTGAGCCACTAACCTTGATTTATTTTTGATTGCTTCACCATTCTCATCGTATTTAATCCGATTTACCCACTTGACTCCAATGATGGTCTTATCCTTTGGTGGAGTTACCAAATCCCAAACATCATTTTGCTTAAACTGATTAAGCTCCTCTTGCATAGCTAAAAGCCAATTCTCATCTTTAAGCGCTTCTTCTATATTTTTGGGTTCCACCAATGAAATGAAAGCCGAATTACTCATATTCTCATAAATGTTTCTCCTAGTCCTTACTCCAACATTCAAATCACCGATCACTTGCTCCATAGGATGATTCTTTGCTTTTGCCCAAGATTTAGTGTCGGTGCATGGTTTTCTTCATCCGACTTCAATTCCTCAATCTTGGATTCAATTTCTTCAAATTTATTACCTGAACTACCTGCATCATCATCAAAACAAACCTTTCTCGGGGGTGAAATTATTTCATCAAATTTAACATGTATACTTTCTTCAACACATTTAGTCCTATTATTATAAACTCTAAAAGCCTTACTAGTTTGAGAATAACCAATAAATACACCAATATCGGATTTAGAATCGAATTTTCCTAAATTACTCTTTCCATTATTATGTATAAAACTTTACAACCAAATGGATGAAAATAGGAAATGTTGGGTCTCTTACCTTTCGAGTTCGTAGGGTGTCATATTTTGTCTCTTCGCAAATGTACCCTATTGATGATGTAGCATGCGGTATTGATATACACCAAAATGATTTAGGAAGATTGTACTCATTTAGCATAGTCCGCTCATTTCTTCAAGTGAGCGATTCTTCCTTTCCACCACACCATTTTGTTGCGGTGTTCTTGGTGTAGAAGTTGTGCTCCATACCGTATTTGTCGCAAAGATTTTGAAAGGTTCACATTCAATTCTCCTCCATGATCGATTCTAATTGCAACTATAGACAGATTTTCTCATTTTGAACCAATCTACACCACTTGGTAAATTCATTAATGGCATCATTTTTATTAGCAAGAAATTTTACCCAAGTAAATCTAGAGAAATCATCTACAATCACTAGGACATACAATTTTCCACTAAGACTAGCATGCCTAGATGGTCCAATTAAATCCATATGCACAAGTTCAAGAATTCTAGATGTGCAAATTTCTTTCTTTGGTTTAAAAGATGCTCTAACATGTTTTCCTTTCAAACATGACTCACACAAATGATCTTTAACAAATTTAATCCTAGGCAAACCTCTTACAATGTCATTCTTTGAAAGCTTAGAAATTAAAGGCAACGGTGCATGTCCTAATTTCCTATGCCATAAAAATGCATTTTCTTCTAGTGTCACTAGGCATTTTCATTGAAAGAACTATCATCATGCAGATCTACAATGTACGTATACCATGTCTTAAACCAATAAAAGCTATATGATCATCCTTCTTAACCATGCAATGTGATGATTCAAAACATACATTAAAATTCATGTCACAAAGTTGAGAAACACTTGGCGATTATGTTTCAACCCATCAACAAGCAAAACATTGTCAATGGTTGGCAAGGTTCCTTACCCACTTTACCAATTCCTATGACCTTACCTTTGTTGTTTTCTCCAAAGTGACAAATCCTTGATTCTTTGGTTGAATTTCCACAAAAGGTTTTGTCTCCACTCATGTGTCTTGAACACCGCTATCGATGTACCAAGTGCTTGACGACCTTTCATTCTTAGCTTGTACCTACAATATCAACGTTCTTTCTTCTTATAGGTACCCAAGCCATTTTGGGTCCATTTTGGTTAGCCATATAAACCACGTTGGGTGGTGTTGTGCCTTTTATAACCCAAATTTTCTTTATCTTAACACATCTTCTAGTACTTTTGCAAACAAGTTCTATGTGGCCATCTTTCAAACATCTAGCACATTGTGCAACTTTTCCATCTTTAGTAAATTTTGAAATTAAAGAACATTCTCGTTATATGGATCATATCCTAAACCATGTTTGGAGATAGTATATCTTTGTAAAGACAATAGTTCTTCAAACTTAGCATTTCCACCAAACAAACTTTCCAACCACATAAGAAAATTCTTTTGAAGTCTATCAAGTTCGCAAATAAGATTTTCTTTTCAATAAGACATCTTGGAATGATCTTCTTTTGGGCTATCTAAATCATCAATTGTTTCATGTAGAACACTATTTTCAGCAATCAATTCACGTATTTTCTTTCTTAATTTTTGTTAATCTCAATAGCTTCTTCAAAATCACTTGTAGAGAATCAAAAGAATCTTGTAGATCTTGGTCATTGAGAGTTACCTCATTTTCATCATCGCTGATGAACTTTTTGCCATAAGCGCCAAATTGTTTTCTTCGTCACTTTGGTAGGCTTCCTCATCGTCACTCCAAGTGGCTACCAAGCTAGTCTTCTTTTTACCTTTGTCGATTTGTCATTTTTCCGAAAGTTCGATGTTGATGACGAGCTTTTGCACTCTCTTGCAAGATGTCCCTTTTCCACATCTCCAACATTCTTCGTTACCTTTCTTTTCATCATAGCCTTTTGTTTTTCTTTCAGTGCCGAATCTCTTTCTTTCTACCTGTTTTCCGCCATTTAATTCTTTCCTTCGGTTTTTGAGAAGTCCTTTGAACTTCCTTAAATTTCTGGCGTACATAGCGATTTCCTCATCTTCTTCGTCTTCATCTAGTTCCTCATCACTTTCATCAAAAGAGGTGTTAGCTTTAAAAGCAATAGATTTTTGAGGCTTACCTCTACCTCCTCTGGATTTGAGAATTATCTCATAGTTGATGAGAGATCCTACTAAAGCATTGAATTCTAGATGGTTTAGATCCTTCGACTCCATGATTGCGGTGACTTGAGAGTCCCATTCCTTAGGTAATGAACGAAGAATCTTCTTTACCTTCTCACTATCCGTCATGTGCTTTCCCAGGTTGCCTAAGCCATTTATAATTTCTGCAAAACGGTCAAGCATTATAGAAATTGACTCACCTTCCTTCATTACGAACATCTCATAGTCGTGGAGAAGCATGTTGATTTTTGTCTCCCGAACTTGATTTGTCCCTTCATGAGTGACTCGAAGTCTCTCCCACATTTCCTTGACAGTGGTGCAAGAATTTACCCGGTTTCTTTCCTCAACCGTTAATGCACAGTATATCAGCTTCATAGCTTTGGCGTTGATGTAAGCTTGCTTCCAATCGTTATCATCATACTCCAGCTCAGTTTTCAACTCACCATTTTCTTTTAGAGGAGCTTGAAGTCCGAAGATAATGATCTTCCAGTATTCAACTCCCTCACTTATAATGTGGTATTTCATAGGATTTTTCCACGAAGAATAGTTAGAGCCATTAAACAAAGGAGGTCGGTTATTAGTATTACCTTCTTCCGCTAGGTTGTTGTGTGCCATCCCAGATACTTCTGCTAAATTTCTACAAGAAAATCAGAAGTTAAACACACAAAAATAATTTAAATAAACTTAAATGAAATAGTATAGGGAAGAAGATCAAACACTCCTTTTTATAGAGGTTCGGTGCTAAGACCTACGTCCTCTACCTAAGCTCCTACTTAGGATTTTGCCAATCACTTTATTTGCACACTTTGTAGTTGAGTGTGAACTTTTTACATCTTCACTTGAATTCTGGCTCAAGCAACCTTTACACACGATTTGTATTACGGCACAAATCCTACCTCACGTGACCTTTCCTCTAGCCACTCAATTTTAACAACACAATGTAAAAATTGAAGAACAAATGCTCAAGGTAATTTGTAACAATATAAGAGCAATAATGAGCAATGTGAAGCAATAAGAGAGTATTTGAGCTTATAGAACTTATATATCATCTCCTTGCTTCATCCTCTATTTATAGTCAAAGAAATATAGCTGTTGGAGCTCTTCTAGCCGTTGCTTGATTTGATATAGTCGTTGCTTGATCTTCTCCATTCCATTTTTAGCAAATTGGACCGTTGGAGCTGAATCTGTGCTTCAATAAGTCGACTTGTCGAATACATAAGTCGACTTGTTTCAACCATTTACGTAAAACATGTACCTCCGCTCTCAATAAGTCGACTTGTTATGTATAAGTCGACTTGTTTCCCTCGATAAGTCGACTTGTTTCTCCGATAAGTCGACTTGTTTGCTATAAGTCGACTTTGTTCGAGTTCATCTTCATATGTAAGCCATCTTGTAATGTGTAAGTCGACTTGTTTAGCCTTCAATAGTAACATTCGTTCAAATCCTCTAGAATCTTCATATTTTATGCCACTTATACTTAGAATGAACCTGCTTTCTTGATTTTTCAATAATTAAACATTTGCTCATCTTGTTTTACATGATTCTTTCCTTGAGTAACACCTGAAAATAATTTCTTAACTAATTCTAGATATTTTATTATTATCAAAACATAAAGGGATTTAATTTGTCAACCACCATTGGTCCAACAGCAAACATTATTGAACACATTAGAGTTTCAGTAATCACTTGGGCCCATTACAGAACACAATGCTTGTTTTCATAATATCTTTACATTTCAAAAACTACCCCTTTTGGCTTATTACAAAAGGGGTGAGCTTGAAAGCTCGTGGGTAATAATTTATAACAGAAAATAAGCAAAAACCATTGAAAATGTTCACTTGTCATAGAAAATTCTCATTGAGTTCATAAAGCACTTGTTTCTAAAAACTCTCATCATCTAGTCAAAATCTCAAACTACAAAACATGAATGCATCAAACTTGTTCACATAACATAAACACATAAGCACATCAGAATGGTTCGGGTGGATCTAAAATAGAACGTAATATGCATTTCTAGATAATGGTCTTGCATAGCGTGAACTTATGGGAGTCCATAATGGAGCTCTATGTCACTAGCGGGCAGGCGGGAGAAACCTTTTGTCAAAGTGCACTTAACTTAACTTAGGGGACCACCACAAACCCATATAACATGTATTTCATGACTTGTAAAACATATTGCCCAAAATGGTACTTTTTTTAAACTTGATTTTTCATAAACATGAGATATGTTAAAACCATGATTTCATAAACATATTATCTTTTTAAAAATCACTTTTAAAGTTTTTTCATAAATCATCACACAACTCATATAACATATTGCAATTTTTCAAATCATTCAAAACAATAAATGCAACACTTATAATGCAATTAGAAACATTAAACTTTCTTAATTCAAAGTAAACATTAGTGGCTTATTTACTCTATTATAAACATATACCCACCTTGATTTCCTTGCTTATAGACTTGATCAAAAATTCCTCTTGCCTCTTTTGATCCCTTTATACAATAACAAAAATCCCACTCAATAAGGTTTTCAATTGAAAATCTCTCAAGCACAATCACTAAAATTGGTTCTAGAATACTTAAATCCAAGCATTTTCTAAACTCCATGAAATAAAATCCTTCCAAAAATTTAAAAGTTTTAAAATGATCTTACCTTCAGTCTTCACTAAATGAAGGGATCTTTAGCTTAAAAGGAAGCTCTTCTCTTCCTCTACTTGTTTCCCTTCTTAAACAACCTCAAAATCTCTCTTGAAGGCTAACACAATTGAAACCTTAGCTTGTTTTCTCTTCTTTCTCTCCTTATCTTCTTCTCTTCGTATTTCTCTCTCTTCTTCATGACACTCTCTCTTTTTCTCTTCAATTTTCGTTCTTCTCTCTTTTTAAAATGCAAGACAAAACTTCTTCTTTCAATTATGCCCTTAATGATAAAAAAATGTCTCATTTGCCCTTCCATTTATACCTTATGTCTTTTATGCTTAAGTGTCTTGCCAAAAGTACCCTTGAATATTCTGACATAACACTTTCTTTTAGAAAAATGTTCCCTATTGTCTTAAGTTTCTAATGATACCAAAATCAATCCATTTAGTTCAGAAATCTAAAAGTATTGCCCCAAACATTTTCGGACTATTCTTTTATTGAAATAATACACTATACTTAAATTCCTTCCAAAACTTGAAAGTCTTAGAGACTGAATTAGATTTCAATTTCTTCATATCATTTGTATCTCCATGTCTCTAGTTTATCTTGAAACAAGAATTATCTTATTCGGAGCTATACTGATGAAGACATCATTAAAATACCAAAGTATGTTCAGTAAACATCCCATTCATACTCTTCCAACTGATACTCTTACTTTGATTCAATATATATTTTTCGAATTCCCACCAAATGCTATAAAATTATATTGAGGGACAAAAAAATGTGTGAAGAAACTATTGGTTCAAGAATCACTTCATTTGGAGATCAGATAATAAAGTTATAGCCGAAAGAATCAAACATGATTTTGCCCTCAATCATATTGAACCTGTCTCGAGACAAATGGCACAACTCTCTATATAGATGTTGGATTAAGATAATCTTAGAACAGTTTCAAAGAGGAATTTGAGATATACAACTTTTAAGAAGACCTTGAGGACATATTCTATCATCTAAATGGTCAAAAATGGACCAGACGATAGGGTCAGATGAAACTAAACAAAAAAATAGACGAATTGAAAAGTCGGATGAATTGGGAAAATTGCCATAACTTTCCCTAAAGAAATTGGATGAAGGTGTTATTTGGATGGTTCAAAAGAGAACTTCAATATCTACATCTTTCAAGAAGACCTTGAGGATAGATTCTATCATCTGAAGGGTAAAAAATGGACTCGACGATAGGGTTAGACGAAACCAAACTAAAAAGCAGACGAATTGAAAAGTTAGATAAATTGGGAAAATTGCCATAAATTTCCTTACAGATATTAGATTAAGGTGTTATATGATTTGAAATAAGCCTTCAAGATCTACAAATTTTATGAAGACCTTGAAGAAAAATTCTATCATCTGAAGGGTCAAAAATGGACCAGATGATAGGATCAAACGAAACCAAACGAAAAAGTAGACGAATTTAAAAGTTAGATGAATTGGGAAAATTGCCATAACTTTCCCTAAATATATTGGATTAAGATTTATTTAGACGGTTTGAAAGGAGACTTCAAGATCTACAAATTTCATGAAGACCTTGAAGACAAATTCTATCGTATAAAGAGTAAAAAAATGGACCAGATTGATCGCGGCTTTGTCGATTCGACCTTACGATCGATCCTTAGAAACCGGTCAAAAATAATAATTTCAAAGATTACAATACAGGATGCAACCTCGGGTCGTCTCACTTAATTGGAACCAATTAAAAAAATTCTAAGCTAGCCTAATTACTAAAAATTGCAATCAAAGTTGATAAAATGGGGGTTTTGGTCATTGAAAGAACTAAAGAAATTTAACTAAATTGAAGGCAAAAGTGTAAAAAATATATTTTTGGATTTTATGGAATTAAATGAAATTATAAATTTGAGTAACAAGCAAATGATAATAAATTCTCTTGAAAATGAGCTTAAGCTATCATGGTTCAAAACTGTTGAGATCCGATCTGGAGACTGGCGCCCCAACCCGAAAACGGAAGCCAAAAAGAAACAAATCACAAAGAGGCGGAACAAATAAAACGATTGATCACAAAGCGAAACGAACGGATCATATATCGAAGTGAATCGAAACCAATCAATAACGAATCAAAATCCAACTTGGAAGCAAAACATACAAGCAAAGTCAAATAGAATTGGCTCGAAGACAAACTGAACAAACGATCCAATCGAATTGAAACACAAATTCCGACATCCGCACAAATATCTTAGAAAAGTGTCGAAATGGTCGCGTTGGATATCTTAAGACTAAAGCTATACGAATCGATGTAAAAAATTTTCTTTCCTTCTTTCTTTTCCTTTCCTTATTTATCATTCCTTTCATCGAATACAAGGCAAAGGCTTCTTCAATTTGGAAATTATAATTTCCACATCCTCAATTTTATCAACCATCATTTATGAATCATAAGTATCATTTTAACCAAAACCTTATTCTTTGCTTTTGTCATAAAAACTCACACATGCAAACATAATCATACATACATTCTTTACTTAACATAATTTTGGCAGCATAACAATTGCATTTTAACTAACCCAACCTGCAAATGGTTCTAAAACGCACTTCTACAATACCAGCTCAAACAATCCAGTTCATCCATATTCAAATCACAATCAATCTCTACTCAATTTACATATAAAACCATAATGTACAATCCATAGCCATACACAATTCCAATTTCCATAACTCAAGTTCTTATACAAATTCACCATCCAAATACATCATGAACTAAACGCTTATATTACATTAATGGCCTTCCAAGCCATGTACAATTTTCCAATGATCAAAATCCAAAGTACACAATGCACAATAATTCTCAATTTCTCAACAACATCTAAACTTAACAATAGTTCAATAAGAACTCATACAAACAAAATCTCTCATTTTCTTTCACCTGATCTTCTTCTCATCACCTGTGGATGAGAATGAAGGGGGGTGAGCTTAAAAAGCCCGTGGGTAACAGGTTTATAATCAATCATAAACAAAATCGTTCAAAAGTTTACTGCCATAGAAATTTCTTGTTGAAATTCCATAAAATGCTCGTTTTTCAAATTTTCGTCATGTATTGAAATCCATAATCCACAAAACATAAATGTATCCACTTGTTCAAAAATCACAATTTCATAATGCAATACATCATCTCATTAAACACAAATGATTTCATTTCATCATAACATAACACGTCAAAATGCTAATGCACACACAATTTAGCTCGAGGGTTCTGTGAACAAAACAGAGAAACCGAAGTTTACTCCGTGAACGAAACGAGTCCATTTTTGGATCTCGTGGGCCATAAGCGGACAGCCGGGATAAGGCTTTGACGTCGACGTGCACGTGACTTACGAAACGGTTCCTCTCTCGCCCAAACAAAGCACATAAACAATGATCAAACTCATTTCAATGAAATGAAATGCTTTCATGCTTTTCATATTCTTTTTCTTCTTTCCAATAAATCACAATGCCATGCTCAAATACATAGCATAATCACATCACAATTCGATTCTCATCAAAGTGTCATATATTTCTCAATGCATAACATAACATAACATAACACATCACAATGCATTTTTGCATGCTCATAACCATTCAAATCCAATTCATGGAGTATATGAACACATATAAACCAATTCTTTAAATCATTTTAAAACAATATATGCACAATCATAAAATCTTTGAAATCATTTTATCCTCTCAATTTAGGAAAATCTTTAATGGCTTATTATTCAACTATAAACATGAAACCCACCTCATATCCATGCTTGGAGCTTGATTAGAGCTTCAATTCTCCAAAGCCTTTCTTCTTTCTCCCAATTTCAAATTCCCTGAATCAAATTAACCCAAATTCTACTTCATAAAAATCATGATTTTCAAAATTGATTACATAAATCACAAACCCATACTTATATCAAGACATCTAAATCAAGAACTTCCAAAATTCCCAAATCATACAATTGGACATAAACCCTAATTATTAATCATCCCAAAATTAAACATAACCCAAGACATAATCATCAAAATTAACTTCATAATCCACAAACCCATATCCATCTTAAGCCAAATCAACCAAAAACTCACTAAAAACTCAAAGATCTAGACTTAGCTCTTACCTTAACCTTCTCCATTTTCGAAATTCTTCTTGCTCGGAAGGAAACTCTTGACTTCTTCCATCATTTCCTTCATAAATCAATGAAAAACCAAGCTTAGAACCTCCAAAATCTGAAACCCTAGCTCCATCTTCCTCTTTCTCCTTCTTCTCCACGAAATCTCCTTTTCTCTCTTCTCTCTTTGTTTTCTTTCTTTCATTTTCTTATCTTGCTTCCTTATAAATGACAACTCCCCCTTTTATATATGTCATGTCATTAAAATGGGTGTCAAAGACCCAATTGCCCCTCCTCATATGCCTATAAACTTTAATCTTTAAGTTAACTTCCAAAACTGCCCTTGAATCTTATCCTACTTTAGGACATTATTTTCACCATCAAAATGAAGGAATTAATCAAAACTTCCTTCTAGAGAATTGTTCCTCAATATCTTAATTTCATAACGCCTCAAGAATCATCCAATGTCGAGCACTACACCAAAAGTTACGCTCAAAACATTTCGGGTATATCTTATGTTAACTCATTTTTCCAGCACATTATTTCCATCAAAAAATTTACATTCTTAATCCCAAACTTGACATTCGATGTCTTCATAACAATTGTAGCTCTATTTCCCTAGTTTAATCCAAATCAGGAATCACTTTAATTGGATGTCTATAGGAAAAGTTATAATCAAAATACTTTCAGATGTTCTCTAATCCGAGACTGCACACTAATCTGAGATTCAATTCAGAAATTGAAGATCTTAGGGGCTAAATTGAAATTCACTTTCTTCATATGACTTGTAGTACCATGTCTTAATTTTATTTCTCCTCAAGAATCAATTCAATCGGATCTCTACAGATCCTGAATTTCTCAAAATACTGAACTATGTTCAGAAAATAGTCCAACTCACTTTGATTAAATTAATCACCCTTAATTAAATCTACAAAATTCACAAATTTATCATAAAATGAAATTCATTGCCTTAGGAATCCAACTCTTCAAGAACCAAATCAATCGGATGTCAGACGGAAAAGTTGTAAGTAAAGAATTGAACAAAAGTCGGATGAGGAAGGAAGATAGCAAAATCGGAAGGAAACAAATCGTTTCGATTGTCATAAGATTCGATCAAACTTTTTCAATTCAACTCAAAATGATACAAATTTTCATTGAGAGATATATACATGTCTTAGGAATCAAATGCCTCAAGAATCACCTCAATCGGAGGTTGGAAAAAGGACTTATGACCCGACAAACTCAACATGTTCATGTTCTGATTCCTACCGAACATACTTTGGCGCAAATGCCATAACTTTCACTATAGATGTCGGATTGACTTCGTTCTTAGACCATTAGAAAGTAGACATCTAGGGATAAAACTTTCATTAGGACCAAAATTTGAAATTCAGACGTTATGGGGGTACACGGATTATGTAAAATTTACACGGTCAGGCGCACAGACCGTGTAACCTTCTGGTGAAAACTATCTCCTGCGCCTGGATTTACACAGCTCGTGTGAATTTACACGGGCAGACCGTGTAACCTACGGGTATAGCAAAATTTTCACCCTCCAAGACCCCTCCAAAGGGTCCTAAACCCATCCTAACTTCTCCTATACTCATATCCTACCTAAAATCAACCTTTTCGAGCCCGAGATCACGTCACAAACTCTAAAGGTTCGGGAATTTCGATACCACGACATCCTAGCTTGTAACTAACATAACTCTCAACTCCGGTCTCGAAAACTTGTATAATTAGTATCGTTGGAAAGATAAGAGAACAAGCTACAACTTCAAAGAAGACAACTTTTTGTAATTCTAATTCCATTATTCTAGACTTGCCCTTGAATCAACATACACATTTTTATCCTCATACAAAACTTAACGTTTTCCCAACTTCATTTTCTCTATTATAACAACATTCAAAGCAATTTAACTTCCAATTGGAATCCATTCAACACTCAACCTCAATTCATATACTCTCATATTCAATAACCTCTTGTCATTCACCAAACATCCTATCTTACATACATAACCATGGTTTATGCTTAAGGTTTCTCAACTTATCATCCATACTTAGTTCACATTCTAATTTCACAACCATCTATATACCAATTCATAATTCAAAGCCATACATAAAACCCATATTCCATTTTGATATTTCCACTACAAAATTTGGGGTCCAATAAAAACAATTTTCGGGAAGTGAAATTCACTAAGTTTTCAAATATCAACCTTAAAGACTTCTCCTCAAGTCCAGGATCTTGATCAATGAACTCCATTTCTCAAGATCCCATTAAGTGCTCTAAAGCCTTAGAAACTTAAAGGAACCTTTAATTCCAAGGTTTTAATCAACGAACTCCGTTAACTAAAACTTTGTTAAATGCATCTTAGTGTGTGAAATGGACAAGCTAATGCAATTGGTCAATTGGTTCAAACACAATCTCATTATCAAACACAACTAGGCAGATAAAGAGGGTTAGCACAATCACCAAAAGACATATATGAGACTTCATATATTGAGCATCGAAGTTCTACATTTAGCATTCCATAACACAATATATCGTTCAACACTTGATTAAACTATAACCAAGCTAATCTAACTACAAGCAGTAAACCCTAACTCAGGAATTTACAACAATGTAATTAAACTTGATGATGCAAGATTAACTCCCTTTTTAGAACCGGTGAACTCAAGCCGATGCTACATCTTCAAGAGGAAATGGTGTTTAGCTGCGTATGACTCCTGACTCTCTAACAACTGGTGAAGATTGGACGTCTCCCATGGTAGCAGAAGATACTGACGGTGGTCTAGGAAATGATGGAGATGATTGACGATGATGAAAATGGAGAATGGTGATGGAGTGAATAGTTATCTTTTTGCTGCCTCCAGAACGTCTCCCAAAGATATTCGTTCCTTTGACCTAAAAATAGCAAAGTTTTTAAATGATGGATGCGGGTCGCGTCGGAACAGTGAGAGATCTTTCCAAATGAAGTCTGGGTATTAGTCTCCTCGCTGCGGCGAGATGTTTTGGAGGCACCGCGGCGTGCTCCTTCTGGATCGCTCGCCGCGGCGAGATAATTATTCGACGTCGCGACGTGCTCCTCTTGGTCTCGCCGCGACGACATAATTTCTAGGCGCCGCGGCATGCACTTCTTGGTTCCTCGTCGCGGCATGGTGCTGTGTTAGTTGCGGCGTAAGACTTCTTTTCAACCTTTTTGACTCCCTTAGTCCCCTACAACATCAAACAACAATTTGGCAGTATCAATTGTCTTTAGAAAAGTTATGATGAAATTAATGTTAATTTGTGACAATTTTACTATCAAATTGCATAATTGTAAACTCACTGTAAGGGACAAATTAAAACACAAAGTCACAAATTAAGAGTCAAAAAGTACATTAAAAACAGTAAAAGTGTAGCCAATTAATAAGATAAACTTGGGCTCAATCACAGACGATAGGATTAGAAGAAACCAAACGAAAAAGCAGACGAATTGAAAAGTTAAATGAATTGGGAAAATTGCCATAACTTTCCATACAGATATTGGATTAAGGTGTTATTTGTATGGTTTGAAATAGTACTTCAAGATATAAAATTTTCATGAAGACCTTGAAGACAAACTCTATCATTTGAAGGGTCAAAAATGGATCAGCCGATAGGATTAGATGAAACCAAACCAAAAAGCAGATGTATTGAAATGTTAGACGAATTGGAAAAATTGTTATAACTTTCCTTACAGATATTGAATTAAGATGTTCTTTAGATGGTTTAAAAGAGGACTTCAAGATCTACAAATTTCATGAAAATCTTAAAGAAAAATTCTATCTTCTGAAAGGTAAAAAATAGACCAGACAATAGGATCAGACGAATGGTACACAGAAGAAAAAGTTTTGGTCAACAACAGAAAAAGCAAAAAGTCAACTATAGAAGATATGATGTCATGACAGACGATATGACATCATAATAGACAATACGTCTTTACAGATGATATGACATCATCACAGACGATACATCTTCACAAATGATATGACGTCATCACAGACGATATGACGTCATCACAGACGATACGATTTATACTCCTGAGCATTTCCCCTTATAAGGACCATAACTTTCAACTCAGATGTCAAAAAATTAGATACTATATACCTTTGTAAAGATAAAAGAAACACATACAACTTTCTAGAAGACACCTTTCTCTAATTCAGCGTAGATCAATCCAAATTTCCCTTGAATTCAGAACATGAATTTTACATTCATCCACCAATGTACTGCACCCATTTCTCAACTTAATGACAAATTTTGAGATTCTTAAAGGCAGAATTTAAATTTTATGTCTTCATAAGAAATGCATCCATATGTCTCTGGTTTAATGCAAATCAATAATAATCTCATTTGGATAACTAGAGAAAAAGTTGTGGCTAAAAGACTGAATCATACTCAGTGAACATTTTCTAGATTAACTACCAATTTTGTTTCCATATCTTCCCTTAACACAACTCATAGCAAGATCACCTTTTCTACTTCATTTACTCTACATTCTTAACTCAATATCATCCATAAAGAAATTTATAATCCATGATTAATCATGAACACCAATAACAGAACATACACATATATACATATTCTTCATCAACTTACTACACAAATTCAACTTCATTTTTGCTTTCATTTTACTTCTAACTTTCACCTTAATTCTTCCCATTTCATAATCTCTCATCTACTAAAACACCAAAGAAAAAACATGAATCTATCCTCACTTCTCATTTACTACTTTAATCTCGTCTATCATTTCTAATTCAAGAATTTTCATCATTTGTTCTTTACTCATGACTAATCGCCAAAAATTTCTCATTTAATAGTTCTAACTTCAAAAAAAAATTCGAGGTCCAACAGTGAAAGTAATTTTTATGTTGTTAGTAAATTTAATGACGAAAAGTTTGTTTCGGTCAGTAAATTTAGTGACGAACAAGACTCCTCCATCGGTAAATTTACCGATGGATTTAAATTCATGACTAATTATACCGATGGAATTTAGTTATCCATTGATAAATTCACTGTATTCTATCGACAAATTTTGTTCATTCATTGCATTTTACCAACGGATTTTATTTTGCCATTAGTACATTTACTAATACCATTTTTAAAAATTTTCCCGCATTTAATTTTATTTGATAATCTTATGATTGATGGATAATTTATATAGTTATCAGTTATTTGTTGATAATATTTTGATTTGTTTCTACATTTAATTTGTTAAAATAGAAAGTTGATTGATGATATAAAGTAAAAATTATCTTAATTAATAATAAAAATTATTATCTACAACAATAAGTATTTAATTCATACAAAATGACTACAACTATGCTATTCATTTGGTGAATGCGGATACTCTAATTGTTGTGATGAGGTGTTGCCCTTCCCTTTCAACTCATCCATCTCATTACGGAGCTAGGCTATGTACTCCATTCACTATTGCAACTGAGTTGGCAGTTTTTATGCTATGCTCCGAAGTTTATGGTCTTTATTAGATGAGAACCGCCTACTAGATGTTGCTGTACTGGATGAGGAAGATTGCGAATAACATGTGTTCATAAATGAACTTAAGTTAAAAATCCTTACACGATAGTCCCTACCACCTATTACATAAAGATATGTTTGACTCTCATCAACATCTTCAGGCTGCTGAGAATTTCGTTAAATACTTTATTATATTTGATCCTATCAGAAGGCAATGTTTATGTTAATAAGTGATAATTATTGAGCATTAATATTAAAGCAAAAATTTCACACACATTTAGTTCTCTACATCGAGTGTTGACGAAGGTCAAATCGTCATATTTCTTAGTCTGAGTGTGCAAAAAGAGCCAACGTGTAACATCCCATCTCCGATGGGAAGGATATTTTGGTAAATTGGGACGGATTAGGAGTATTGAATTAGAACTCGGCATGCGCATACAGCATATAGCCTCTATGACTGATGATTGTTTTGTATATGCACATGGTAACATGCATTCATGACATTTTCCGGCTTAGGTTTCAAATTGGGACCTTTTGTGAAATTTATGGGATAATAGTATTTGGAAAATTATTTGGAGTGCGTCATAAATTGTTTCCCATTTTTAGGAATTTATGGAAATTTTTCTGGAATTTTTCAGGGTTCTTTCCCGGACCGGAAAATTCCAACTGACCGACTGAGTAAACCTTTTTGTACTGAAAAAGATTGCCTAATTGCATGAGATTAGTGGATAAAGAATGTTAAGAATTATTCTAGTGCCATGATTAATGTTTAAGTGAGACTAATGAAAGTTTATGATTAAATTATGTTAATTAAGTTGTTTATGTCTTTGACTCTTTTAAATGCCAAGTGTCCTCTTCATTTTTGTCTCTTTATATGCATCATCCACGACTTTCAAAGTTGGAGCCTCCCTTGTCACACACGTTTATCATTCTTTAGTGTATAAATTATCTCCTTGAAAGTTGAACAAGAGTGTTTTTAAAAATTGAAAAGTTCATCCTCCGAAACCATCCTCCTCCTCCTTCGAAATTTTCTTCTACTTATCTCCTACAAGACACTTCTTAGTTCCTTGCTTGCTTTTCTTCATACACAAGCTAAGTTGAAACTTTGAATTGATGATGCTCTTGGGGATGCTTGTCATAACCGTGGATGAGGTTTGAAACAAAAGAAGTTGGTGTGAACTTAGAGCTTGGAGGAAAGTAGAGCTTGTAACTCATTTAAGGTAAGTAGTTTGGTTATATTCTTTCTTTTAGTAGGTAGAAGCATGCATGGAGACTATTTATATGTGTACTTGAGCATAAGAAGGGTAGGTTAGAATGGGTTTCATTATGTGCTTATATATGGATGAATGAATGATTATAGTTTTAAGTGAGTTTTGGCTTGGTTTTGGATTGAGTTTGTTAGCTCAAATGAAAGGAGACAAGTATGATAATTGGGTTTTTCAAATCATTCAACTGCATGAAATAACTCAATCGGTATCGATTTCCATATTCATAGACATCTCCAAACTATTTCTGTACGATTAATGTCTCCAAGCTTTTAGGTCACACTCAGTAGAACAAAGTTCAAATCATCAATCATAATACCACCCATGGAATTATATTTGTCCCAAGGTGCATAAAATCACTTTATACAATTTCAATAGATCACATCAGAATCTTTACTGGAACACTTCAGTGTAGATAGTAAATTCTTCAATTGTCTCCTTTATGATCATCAGCCATAACATTCACATGTTTTCCTCAATTATTCTTGTCAATTTGTTAAAACCAGAAAATCTTTGACAATTTTTGAACGCATCCAGCATTCCGTTAGGTCTAATAAATTCCCAATTCCACATACCCATATCTTTTGAATTTTCACATTTTATCAGTACCTATATCTTGATTAATTCTCCCAATATCTCATGTTCGCATACTAATTCATCCTTTATTCCTTCAATCAAAGTTAAGATTCACTCTTATGAGACTTGTATAACGCACCAATTTCCTCAACTATACCCATTCATCTATTTCTCTTTCATTATCCATTTCTTATATTTATGTCCATTATCCACTCCAAACATAATTGAAACATGTTCCTTTTAGTAATACAATAAACTTAGTTGACTCATATAACTCAATTTATTCGTGATAGACCACTCACCGACTTAAATAAACAATCGTTATATCGGTCTAGTACTTTCGTAACATAAACTTTAATCCCTCAAATTCATAATTAATATTCAGTAATTCTTTTCTTCAATAATCGAATCATCTCATTTATAACATAATGTACACTCTTTCAAGAATATAGTTTAACTCTTACACTAGAGTCTCGCCAGATGTAATACAAATCGTTACTCTTGATACTTCACGAAGATAAATCAAGAGCACTTAAACAATTTCTTTTCCTCTACTATCTTACCATACATCACCAAAATCATCACATCCTATCTCGACAATATATCTCAATAGTCTTATCAATTTGCCGTTAATAGATCATACCGCTAAGAATACCTTAATTGCATTTAATTATCGATAACCATTCTCTTTGGTACCAATTCTCAATCATGGGACTTTACTATATTCATGTCCCTCATTTTATTTCCTCAAGCTCATTACCAATGCTAGCATCTTTAACTGTCTCACTTCTTTCTCAATTAATCAGTACAATTAATCAGTACAAGTATTCTCATGCCTTACTCTCACTCATTTTAAACTTGAGCTACCGGCATTATAACCAAAGCTTATGTAGTAGGCCACCAATTACTTCTGATATCATATTCACATAAATTATTCATTTCACCCATGATGGTAATCCCACTATCACATATACACTTACAGTGATAATATATTCTGAACTCAACAACCTTCCTGTTTACACCCGTCCTCGCTCATGAGGATCATATACAATCTGAATTCATTTACAACTGATCGTTATAAGCACTTTCATTTTTTTTTTTGACAAGAATTCTAGCTAGCAAGTATCCATTAACTCATCAATGACTGTTTAACATTTTCACTTACTAAAAGGGCTCCCATAATCAGGTGTGCATTTACTTAGGCAGATCAATTAAACCCGAACAACTTTTTCATCTACCAATTTCATTGTCGTACTTTTCAATCTTTTCCTTATTGCATTATACCCATATATTTCCACACTCAAAGCAATATCACAGAATGAAATCATTTTCGATTTTACACTTAATATATTTTCACTCCAAATCACCAATCCTTATTTATAATCAATCCCAAATGTAACTTTTCTATATCATAGAACACTTTATTTTCATTTACCTTACCATTGTCACATCTCTATTTTCCTCTATGAATTTACAACTATAATCTTTATAGCTATTCCCAATATAACGCCCATATTACACTTCACAATATACCCGTCAATCTCAATACACTAGATATTCGTCTGTCTGATCAAACCATACTCTCTTTCCTATTTTGTGATATCCATTTCTTCCTTTCATCACATTCTAACACACTATCCTTTTTCTCACTTTTTCTAACCACTTAAACGATCGAGACATACTTATGCATACAACCCATAGACTACATCGGGATCATTGTCACTGTCACGTGACATGACTTAAATACATGCACCTATGTTTCAGATCGTGCCCAGATACATTACGTACTACTGGGCTCTGATACCACCTAAATGTAACACCTCACTCCCGCAAGACCCGAACCCGACATCGACGGTGCTATCCAGATCCGTGCCCCGCGAAGGTGGCGTGCTACATCACTCAGTAGAAAACTCAATATAACATTTTTTTTTGTTTACACAATCGCACACATATCATCATTAACGCGGAAAGCAATTTGTATAATCAATACAACGGCCTTGGGCCCACTTTTTACATTTACAATTTATTTCGGTCAATTGACTTTACAACTTATCCAAATTAGTAATACAAAAGTCCAAGAATAGAAACACTAAGACAGACGCGAATCGATCCCGACCACTTCTCGCTTCTTCAACAAGCAGATGTCATACGCCTGTTGCTAACGGGTATTCTTCTAAGTCTGAAAAAATAGATGCAAATTTTGGGTGAGTTTTGCGAACTCGGTGAGAAACCATCATCGATGGTTCACTCAACTCATGCATTCACCAATCATATTAGCACACAGTAGCATTAACGATAATATCACATATTATCACATTTCAGCCCAATTTCATATACACATACAATTTCATCATTTACATCTTCCGGTCATTTACAATATATATATATATGCAATGCGCATGTGACACTGCTCCATTTTCATTTCGTTGTTGTGGACCGTGCTACTCAAATCGCCCCAAGAACGGCACATTGCGTTGAGCGGTGGCTCGAAAACATGGGCTTGAAGCCTCGATACATTGAGCCATGGCTCTGAATACGCTGGACTCGAGGTCACGTGCGTTGAGCTGAAAGCTCACATACGTTAGGCGTGATATGCCCCGATCTGATGGTCTGCCCGGTCTGGCGCTTTTTATCGATCACACATTTATGTTTATGCATGCAATGTATATATTCCAATTTCCATTTACATATCATTACTATTTGCCAATTCTTGGACTTTCGGTCCAGTATTTCAATTATCTACATTTCCAATTTATTGCATCCTACTATATCACATTTACAATCCCATCCAATGCATCAAACAAATGCATAATTAACACTTCAATATCAATTTCCCATTTCTCGGACCTCGGTCCGAGATCTCCAATATAACATTTACAAACAAGCTACTCACAAGTAGCACTTCGTTATCTCATTTCAAATATTTGAGACACCTTTGGTCCGAAATCAATCAAATTCAAACACATATAAACCCTCCATTATCTCCACATGGCATAATTGCAAAAACTTAAACACATAAAGGTTGAGGAACCAACTAGGTTACTCACCTGCACTTCGAAGCTAACATCTGGAAGTTTCAAGAACGCCGGTAGATCGACGCCCAAATGTGCCTCTATAACAAATGAGAGGAATCCGATCACTAAGTATCCAATCCAATTAGTATAATGCACATGTAAATGTATAATGCATGTTCATGAGATTTCCGCCCTAAATCCTAATTTTTCCCGTAATAAAATTCCATCTAAAATTAGAAAACTATAGCCATCGACAAGATGCTCAATTAGGACCTCGATCGGTCCAAAATAAATAAAACAAGTGACCATAGAACAATTACCGGGGCTACATCAATTTCCGCCTAAAATTCCCAATTTCTCACAAAATGAAATTCAATATTTCACAAACCGATGCCTCGAGAATCGGGTCAATCGGACATCGGACGGAAAAGAAATTGACAAAAGAAGCAAGAAATTCCAAATTATCAATTAACAAATAAAAATAATAAAAAATAAAGAAAAAAAAGACCTCATTGGGCGTAGACGTCGCCTTGCGAGGCCGACCCATTTGGCCTCGTCGCGAGGCGAGGCGTCGCCTCGCGACTGGGCTGACTTACCTCGCCTCGAGGCGAGGCGTCGCCTCGCGATCCGACGAGGTTCCTCTACTTCCTTGCCCTTTTCCTGTTTTCAATCCAAATTTCCAACAATCATAAATCTTAGCACACAAATCAGAAAATACAAATGATACCTTATTGGAAAGATAAAGAAACCTCTACAATTCTCAAGAAGACCATAAAATCAATCTCACCCCTAAGGGTGTCAAAATCCTTCAAAGCTACTGCTCACTCAAATCCAGTTAAAATGCAGAGCAAGATTTTGCAAATTCCATAACTCTTTGATTCTTCAGCCAAAATTACCACATAAATATGCTCCATAAGATCACAATATCATCTACAACTTTCATAACCAACCCAAAATCAAATTCCATAACTAACTAGATCAAACAATTCAACAAAGAATCTGTATACAGAAATTAACCAATCTGGTCAACGGCTGATTACTCCAAACTAAGTTAATGGTGCAATTCAAGGGATTGAGCAAATAAATAAATAAATTCAAGTGCAGAAGATCAAAATTTGGGTAATAAGGTTATCAAATCTAGTGTATTATTGAGTGTTAAGAGTCGAACTGACAAAAAGGGGTAAAAAGAAAGCATGATTAGTTATGGGAATTTCAAAGTTGGTGTGCATCAAAGCGGATTGGCAAAACCCGAAGTGAGGATGTAGAAATTGTAAACCGTATTGAGGAACGAGAATTAACTCCAATTGTTGAGAAAAATGGTAGGTATAGTTCAAATTAAGAAATATGGGTGATACTCATTATGGGAACTGTTAGTGAAAATGTAAGGAATGATCGAAGCTTTAAGTTTTATCAAGAGTGTATTGATAGAGTAATTGAAAAGTTAAAATGGGAAATCAAATGATTATAAGTGAATGGTTCAAGAAAGCACAAGAAACAATCGAAGCGTTACGGTCTAGTAAAAGTATTGTGGAAAAGCAATTGATGGTATAGTCTGTCAAAGTGAACGATGACATGTGTGATTAACCAACAGGTATTTTTAGATTTCGTTGGGATATAAGATTGATGTATAGTAAAAAGGGATTATGGCATGACAATCATTATATTAGTGTCACCATTCGAAAAGTGTATAAGGGGTCTTACTGTTCAAAAGGAGTCGTTATCCCTATATTATGAGTGATAGGATAAGTAATTTAAGATGGTGACAATAAGTCGAATTGATTCACTGAGGTTCTAAATCTCATGAGATTTGTGGTTTGATAATAACGAAATCTGATATGTAATAAATGAAATATTTTGAAGGGTATGACCTCGGCCAAAATGTACTTAGATGGAAATAAAGGTGTAGTTAAGGGAAATTGAATTCGTGATGAGGGGCCTCTATGCGATTGTGGTGTAAATAGCATTATAGATTGGTAAGCTAGACTAAAATCTAAAAGATGATTCGGATTCACAAAATGTTTCATAGACAGAATTGGGAAATATTGTTAGGATCCGATATATATGTTATTGATAGTGATGATATTGAAAGTGACAAATTGCGCGTAATCATGAGAAAGCAGTAAATTATGTAAAGTTCGAGAAAGGAAAAGAGTAATTAATTGTTTTGATCCCGCTCATTGACCGAATTTGGTCGTGTAGTGGAAACGATGGGAAGCAGAGGGTATTAATCAAAAGACTCCCCTACCTTCCTGATAAATCGTATATGAAATTTCGAGGACGAAATTTTTATTAGGAGGGGAGAATTGTAACATCCCATCTCCGATGGGAAGGATATTTTGGTAAATTGGGACGGATTAGGAGTATTGAATTAGAACTCGGCATCGTGATACAAAGATATAGCCTCTATGACCGATGATTGTTTTGTATATGCACATGGTAACATGCATTCATGACATTTTCCGGCTTAGGTTTCAAATTGGGACCTTTTGTGAAATTTATGGGATAATAGTATTTGGAAAATTATTTGGAGTGCGTCATAAATTGTTTCCCATTTTTAGGAATTTATGGAAATTTTTCTGAAATTTTTCAGGGTTCTTTCCCGGACCGGAAAATTCCAACTGACCGACTGAGTAAACCTTTTTGTACTGAAAAAGATTGCCTAATTGCATGAGATTAGTGGATAAAGAATGTTAAGAATTATTCTAGTGCCATGATTAATGTTTAAGTGAGACTAATGAAAGTTTATGATTAAATTATGTTAATTAAGTTGTTTATGTCTTTGACTCTTTTAAATGCCAAGTGTCCTCTTCATTTTTGTCTCTTTATATGCATCATCCACGACTTTCAAAGTTGGAGCCTCCCTTGTCACACACGTTTATCATTCTTTAGTGTATAAATTATCTCCTTGAAAGTTGAACAAGAGTGTTTTTAAAAATTGAAAAGTTCATCCTCCGAAACCATCCTCCTCCTCCTTCGAATTTTTCTTCTACTTATCTCCTACAAGACACTTCTTAGTTCCTTGCTTGCTTTTCTTCATACACAAGCTAAGTTGAAACTTTGAATTGATGATGCTCTTGGGGATGCTTGTCATAACCGTGGATGAGGTTTGAAACAAAAGAAGTTGGTGTGAACTTAGAGCTTGGAGGAAAGTAGAGCTTGTAACTCATTTAAGGTAAGTAGTTTGGTTATATTCTTTCTTTTAGTAGGTAGAAGCATGCATGGAGACTATTTATATGTGTACTTGAGCATAAGAAGGGTAGGTTAGAATGGGTTTCATTATGTGCTTATATATGGATGAATGAATGATTATAGTTTTAAGTGAGTTTTGGCTTGGTTTTGGATTGAGTTTGTTAGCTCAAATGAAAGGAGACAAGTATGATAATTGGGTAGATATGTGCTGCCAAAGTTTAGTAAATTATATAAGTGAATGTTGTGATTAGTTTGTAGCTGAATTAGAGGTATAATTTGATGCTTAGTGATGTGTTATGGATGTTGGAAGTGATAGAAGATAGGTTAATGTTGAAAGCTGGAAATTGAGTTTTGAACCTATGGTACTGTTTTGTTCATAATTAATTGTATAGGTGAGCAAATGAGGTGAGGTTTGTTCCCAAGTAAACTTTGGGATGTTGGCTTCAAATTTGTGTGAAATAGGTGTTGTTAAATTGTAATGTTAGGAAGGTGAAGTTTTGCATGGAAAGTTTCTGTTTGTAGGGTCTATGAACAGTACCCGCATATATGACTTGATTTCTTTGTGGATTTTTCTAAATTTATTGAGATGGAATTAGGGAAAGTGGTCTTTATGGAAGTTGTAGAATATTGAGTTAGCTTTCCATTTCCACAAATCTTGCTAATTTTCGAGTTGTATATTGGGAGATATGAACTGATTTCTATTGATTGGTTTTATGCTTTTTGGAGAAACCTAGCCAAAGTGTTGATTTTGTGAGCTTGTGGATTGGAAGCAATTTTATCAAATTATGTGAACTGAATTGGTGTGAGTGATCTTCTGCAAAGTTGCAGAGGAAGGAATTATCTTGAAAATGATAAATGGTGTGTAATTTTAGAGGTCAGATTTGGGAGTTATGATTTTGCAAACATTGAACCTGTATTAGGTTATGAATTGCTGATCATGGCAGTAACTTCCATAACGGTTTTGACATTGTTAGAAATTGAATTGGATTTTGAGTTCTTCATGAAAATTGAAGTTTGAGAACTCATCTTTTCAGGGATATAAGGTAGTGAATTTTGTGACATTTGTACTAAGAGTTATGTTGATTGAAAATTACTGACCAGATTGGTTAATTTCTGTATACAGATTCTTTGTTGAATTGTTTGATCTAGTTAGTTATGGAATTTGATTTTGGGTTGGTTATGAAAGTTGTAGATGATATTGTGATCTTATGGAGCATATTTATGTGGTAATTTTTGGCTGAAGAATCAAAGAGTTATGGAATTTGCAAAGTACTGTTCTGTTTTAACGGGATTTGAGTAGACAGTAGCTTTGAAGGGATTTTTGACACCCTTAGGGGTGAGATTGATTTTTATGGTCTTCTTGAGAATTGTAGAGGGTTTCTTTATCTTTCCAATAAGGTATCATTTGTATTTTTCTGATTTGTGTGCTAAGATTTATGATTGTTGGAAATTTGGATTGAAAACAGGAAAAAGGGCAAGGAAGTAGAGGAACCTCGTCAGATCGCGAGGGCGACGCCTCGCCCTCGCGAGGCGAGGTAAGTCAGCCCAGTCGCGAGGGCGACGCCTCGCCCTCGCGACGAGGCCAAATGGGTCGGCCTCGCAAGGGCGACGTCTCGCCCCAGCGAGGCTGCTTTCTTTTTCTTTATTTTTTTATTATTTTTATTTGTTAATTGATAATTTGGAATTTCTTGCTTCTTTTGTCAATTTCTTTTCCGTCCGATGTCCGATTGACCCGATTCTCGAGGCATCGGATTTGTGAAATATTGAATTTCATTTTGTGAGAAATTGGAAATTTTTAGACGGGAAATTGATGTAGCCCCGGGTAATTGTTCTATGGTCACTGTTTTATTTATTTTTGGACCGATCGAGGTCCGAATTGAGCACTGTCAGTGGCTATAGTTTTCTAATTTTAGATGGAATTTTTATTACGGGAAAAATTAGGATTTAGGGCCGGAAATCTCATGAACATGCATTATACATTTACATGTGCATTATACTAATTCGGATTGGATAATTAGTGATCGGATTCCTCTCTGTTTGTTATAGAGGCACATTTGGAGCGTCGATCTACCGACGTTACTGAAACTTCCAGATGTTAGCTCGGAAGTACAGGTGAGTAACCTAGTTGGTTCCTCAACCTTTATGTGTTTAAGTTTTTGCAATTATGCCATGTGGAGATAATGGAGGGTTTATATGTGTTTGAATTTGATTGATTTCGGACCAAAGGTGTCTGAAATATTTGAAATGAGATAACGAAGTGCTACTTGTGAGTAACTGTTTGTAAATGTTATATTGGAGATCTCGGACCAGAGGTCCGAGGAAATGGGAAATTGATATTGAAGTGTTAATTGTCTGTTTCGTTTCGATGCATTGGATGGGATTGTAAATGTGATATAGTAGGATGCAATAAATTGGAAATGTAGATAATTGAAATACCGGACCGAAAGTCCGAAGAATTGGCAAATAGTAATGATATGTAAATGGAAATTGGAATATATACATTGCATGCATAAACATAAATGTGTGATCGATAAAAGGCGGTTGTGACCGAGCAACCATCGATCGGGGCATATCACGCCTAACGATGTGAGAGCTTTTACCAACGCACAGGACCTCAGGTCCAACGTATTCAGAGCCGCTGGCTCAATGTATCAGGGCTTCAAGCCCAATGTTTTCAGAGCCACTGGCTCAACGCAATGTGCCCGTTACTGGGACAGTTTCAGGCGCACGGTCACAACAACGAAATGAAAATGGAACAGTGTCACATGCGCATTGCATATATATATATGACTGTAAATGACTGGAAGATGTAAATGATGAAATTGTATGTGTATATGAAATTGGAACTGAAATGTGATAATATGTGATATTACTGTTAATGCTACCGTGCTAATATGATTGGTGAATGCATGAGTTGAGTGAACCATCGATGATGGTTTCTCACCGAGTTCGCAAAACTCACCCAAAATTTGCATCTATTTTTTCAGACTTAGAAGAATACCCTGTTAGCAACAGGCGTATGACATCTGCCGTCAAGAAGCGAGAGAAGTGGTCGGGATCGGTCAGCGTCTGTTTTAGTGTTTCTATTCTTGGACTTTTGTATTACTAATTTGGATAAGTTGTAAAGTCAATTGACCAAATAAATTGTAAATGTAAAAAGTGGGCCCAAGGTCGTTGTATTGATTATACAAATTGCTTTCCGTTAATGATGATATGTGTGCGATTGTGTAAACAAAAAAAAATGTTATATTGAGTTTTCTACTGAGTGATGTAGCACGCCACCCTCGCGGGGCACGGATCTGGATAGCACCGTCGATGTCGGGTTCGGGTCTTGCGGGAGTGAGGTGTTACACAACGGGTGTAAGCTTCCTAACTATAGAATTTTCTTGCATCATAATAAAATGTTATAAGTGAACTATAATTTACAAGAATTTTCACAGAATTTTCTCTATTTTTATGATATTTACCCCCTGTTGAACAAAGAAAGTAATTTAACAACAAAGTCATATATGACACTAGACATTTATATCATTATCATTCTTCATAATACATATATTTTTATTCCAAAATTCACGCATCAAATTAAATTTAAATACATCAAAGTAAAAAAATCAGAATATAAGTGTAAAGTGCAAATACTTACAAGTCTCTTTTCATGCTGCTGGTGGGTAATAGATCCTCCATTGAATACAGAAAGACTCTTTCCCCTTGGTCCACTACATTTGTTAGCAGAATTATGCTCTGAAATGGATATTGCCTCGGGTGATGTCCAATATTGCTGCCAACGACTCCATATTTCTTCAGAAATATAAAGAGGTCGTACACCAGTCTTGTCTATTGCATCAACAAAGTCTTTATAATGTGTATGAGCTCATCTCTCTCATACTTTAAAATAACCATGTCAAGTTCAAAATCTCAAAAATATTCTTTCTGAAAAAAGTAAAAACATATGATAAATACTTATAACCTACAATATTTATCTAATTAATGTAGAAAAATAATTAAAAATATAAAAAAAATATTTTTTAACCTCAAACTCCTAATAATAAAAATTCTTTATCGCCTAAGAGATATTCTTCCTTATAACTCTTAAGATCATTCTTCTCTTTGAATTTGGATGTCATGTTTCTTAAGCACGGTCTACATCGAATCAACCTAATATAAAAATAAATTTATATCATTTTTAAATTTAAACTTATAAATTAATTATAAACATATGGTGTTTCATGTATTTTCACTTACAAATTGTTGACCATTATGATGTAAGTACTTCCATCAACCTCCTCAGCTCTATGCTGAAGGTCAACTCCTTCATTTGCATTGTTTATCCTTGATATCTCTGTCGGTATAGGAGTGGTGGATGGTGTAGCAGCAGGTATGAAAGGTGATGTCTCATCTGCAAGTATAATAGTTGGAGGTACAATGTCTAATTATGTTGCAGTTGTAGAATGTGATGCTTCACCTAGAAAGTATGGCTCCAAATCGTGATCTAAACCTTGGTTGCATCATATCATGTTTTCTCTTTTGGTGTTATATTTTAACCTAAAATTCATATTTTGTTGAGTATTCCAGAAATATAAAAATTTCAATTCAATGTATAACAATATATTGTTAATTCAATAATTTATTTATTGAATATAATATTCTATAACAAACATAAATTAATCACTATCAGCACTTAATTGTAAATCAAAATCATCATCTTCTTTTTCTGAAGAATTAAAATCAAACTTAGGTTCCTCTTCAGATTTATCACCCTCCTTATCCTCTCTAGATGAAATTTCAACATATTCATTATTTGGATCGTTCAAAGTTTCATTATTTGTTTCATAAACATCTTCCTAAAACATTTCACTTTCAATTTTTTATTCTTCTTTTCCATGTGATTCAAAAACTGCTGGACGTCGCTTTTGAAGCTCAGCATTCGGAATCATAAAATGTGGCCAAACACATTTCTTCTAATTTAGGACAGATTTTTGGAAACCTCAAACTAGAATTACAATTTAACTTCTTCAGAACATTTGTTCCCCATTGCCTTAAGTTTCTAATGACACCAAAATCATTCAATTTGGTTTAGAATTCTAAGAGTTAGGGCCCAAACTTTTCAAACTGTTATTAAACTGGGACGGTACACTATACCCAACTTCCATCCAGATATTGTAAGTCTTAGGGACTAAATTAAAATTATATTCCTTTAAATCATTGGTAGCTCTATGTCTCTAGTTTATTTAAAAACAAGAATCATCTCATTTGGAAGTTGGATGATGCAGTTATGGCTGAAAGAATCAAACAAGGTTTTATCTTCATCATATTGAACCTGTTTCGGAAAAATTGGCATAAATTTCTCCATAGATGTTGAATTAAGGTCATCTTAGGATGGTTTCAAAGTGAACTTCGAGATATACAACTTTTGTAATCATATTGAAATGAGAGTTTGTTATCTAAAGGGTCAGAACTGGACCAAACGATAGGCTAGATGATTTGGTCTACAGTGGATAAGAAGGAAGGTTTCAGTCTAAGACCTATTTTGGAACAATTAGTATAAATTTTTCTAGAGATATCAGATCAAAGACATTATTAGATGGTTTGAAAGAGGAGTTCAAGATCTACAACTTTAATGCAAACCTTGAAGATAGATTCTATCATCTAGAGGGTTAAAATTAGACCAAACAATGTAAGATGAATAGTACATAAGAAGGAAAATTTCAGTCTACAGTTCACTAGAAGATGTTTTAGTCTACAGTGCACCAGAAGATGGGCACGAGAAGATAGGCACCAAAAGATATGCACTAGAAGATGGGCACCAGAAGATGGAAACTAGAAGATATGCCCTAGAAGATGGGCACCATAAGATAGGCACCAGAAGAAGGGCACTAGAAGATGGGCACCAGAAGATGGGCACCAGAAGATAGGCACTAGAAGATATGCACTAGAAGATGTTTCAATCTACAGTGCACTAGAAGATGTTTCTATAGGGTCTTCCTCACATCACCAAAGTTCGGAATCCCTATCTCCACTCTCCATAGCATCTCCACTTATAAAGATCATAACTTTCGACTCAGATGTCCAAAATTTTCATACTATATATTTTAGAAAAGCTAGAAAGATAAGCTACAAATTTCTAGAAGATAACTTTGTCTAATTTAACCTAGATTAATCCAATTTTTCTCCTGAATTTAGAACACAAAATTTAACTATATGGAAGACTTGAATTTTGCACTGTACAAATTTGGAATGTCCTAAGCATAACCATTCAACTACCAAATTGACTTCATTAAATTCTCAAATCTCAACTCATTTAACCCATCACATTCAACTACATCTGATCAGACATAATTCCCATCTTTCTTTTCCATAACTTCTCACTTATGTGTGTGTGTGTGTGTATAATATATATATTAATGTTCAAAAACCATCTGCTTAAGTTGGTAATCATCTCAAGTTGAAAAATTCTTCAATTATATATGATTGCAACTTAATATCATCCATACAAAATTCATATTTCATTAACATCAAAAGAACAAAGTTTTACAAATCTTTATTGGCATTTCAAGCCATAATACATCATCGTCTCAAAATCTCAAATTTCGAAAGATACAAAACCCCAATAGTTCTCAAAATGCATCTAAAGTCTTGCTTATACAAAATCTAACTTAATTTACAAAGCACTACAAAAGTAGAATGCTTCCTCAACTCTTAGTCACTTGATCTCATTTTCTTCACCTGAAGATGGGATAAAAAGGGAGTGAGCTTGAAAGCTCGTGGGTAACAAGTTTATAATGGAGAATAAGCAAAATCATTGAAATGTTCATTTGTTTTATAAAAGTCATAATGAATTTATAAAACGATTTGTTCTCAAATCCTCAGTCAAATTCACAATTTTAGCTCAAAACTCATAGTTAGAATATCATCACATCAACATAGCATATACATTTAACCATCGCTGTAGAACACTCAAATTATGCAACAAATTTGACAATTCAAAGATGCAATGCACAAATAAATGGCTTAAGAGTTTCGTGGAGCAAAATGGAGAAATTGAAGTTTACACTGTGAACAAAACGAGTCCGATTTCTCAAGATCTCGTGGCCTCAAACGGACAGCCGGGAGAAGGCTATATATTAACGTGCATGTGACTAACAAAACGAGTTCCTCTCTTGTCCAAACAAAAGCACATATTCATTCTCAAATCATTTCATGTTCTTTTCATTTATACAAAATGCCATGACATTTTTCAAGGCATAACATAAATATTTCAAAACCATTTCCATTTCATCATCGAAATTCATACACCAACTTGTAGCAATTTCTCAAATCACTCAAAAGCATTAAAAGCAACATTTATGAAGTAATTGAAATCATTTTATTTTCTTGATTTGGAAAAGCATTTATGGCTCATTACTCAATTATAAACATGTAACCCACCTTGATTTCCTTGCTCAAAGACTTGCTCAAAATGCCTCTTCCCTTGCTCCTTTTGCCTTTCTTGATCCCCTAATACACTAACAAAAATCCCACTCAATAGAGTTTTTAATTGAAAATCCCACAAAGCATAATCACTAAAATTGGTTATAGAATACTCAAATCCATACATTTTCTAAACTCCATGAACTAAAATCCTTCCAAAAATCTAAAAGTTTCAAAATGATCTTACCTTGATTCTTCACCAAATGAAGAGATCTTTGACTCAAATGGAAGCTCTTCTCTTCCTCTACCTTCTTCCCTTCTTGAATAACCTCAAACTCTCTTTTGAAGGCTAAGAAAATTGAAACCCTAGCTTGTTTTCTCTTCTTTCTCTCCTTTTCTTCTTCTCTTCGTATTTCTCTCTCTTCTTCATGACACTCTCTCCTTTTCCCTTCAATTTTCGTTCTTCTCTCTTCTTAAAATGCAAGACCACAATTTCTTCTTCTAATTCTACCCTTAATGAGTCCAAATAGTCCATTTTACCCTTTCTTATAGGCTTATGTTCTTTTATCCTTAAGTGTCTTGCCAAAAATTCCTTTGAACATTCTTATAACCTTAACACTTTAATTCCATTAATCCATGCAATAACATCCTACTAACCTTGACATAATAATTAAGTCCAAAAGTTTAATTTATCAAAACCTCAAAATTCTTTTAAATCATGCTTAACTAGAGAAAAAATTTTGCGAGCCAACAAAAACACCACTAGGTTTTACTTTGCAAATGGCTAACCTGACTTGTCTCATCGTAAGTTAGGAAAAGGGACATAATACACCTGGAACGCTTACATCGCTAACACGAAAGGTTCAAATTGCCTAAATCTTCTTCACTAGTTGATTTCAACTAGATTGTATCGACTATACACTTTTGTACCACTAGGAGATGGATCAAACCAATCACAATTAAATATGACACTCTGCTTTATCAGCAATGCAAGGTACTCAAATTCAAATATCTTAATAATTTTACCATAGTAATCTATCAATTCTCCATGTATGCAAACTCCACTATTTTTTGTTGTTATGTTATGACCATGATATTTGTATCAATTAATGAAATATATTGGATACGATTTAACATTTCACAAAGGTCCTTTCGTAAGATCACTTATGAACTTGTTCCCTATTAGATTTTCTAAGGCCTACATAAAAGAAATTATCATATTAAATAGTATAGTGTCATTTGAACACTTTAATCTTATAATTCAATCACTTCAATAATTGTAAGTGAAAACTTACATATTTCTCGAACCATCGAGGAAAATGTCTTCCAACTTCTTTATTGATATCAGCCTGTGTTTTCTCAAGCATTATTTCATGTAACCATTCCTCGTATAATCTAAAAGCATTATTATGTATTTCAGTTGTGAATAACACTAAATTTAAAAACATAAATAATCAATTTCAAATTCAATTTCATCTTACTAAACGAAAAGTTGAACCTCTTGATAGTTTAATAAAATGTAACCATGGGTAGCCTTTATTTCTTCCTCTGTTAACATTCTTCTTGTTAAACATCCATATGTTTGTCCAGGATATATGAAAATGGATAAGTTACCATTAACATCACTTGTTCCTCCCTCATCGTCATTATGAGGAACTTTTTTTTCTTTTGTATTACATACGGCTCAAAATAATGTGAATAAAATGTATTTGTTTCCTCCACTAAATAAGCATTACATATCAAACCTTCAACTCTAGCCTTGTTTTTGACATTTTTCTTTAAGTGATGCAAATGCCTACATTAGCAAATAGGGTTATTACAATTCTGTTATTAAAACATGTTATTACTTTAATTTAAATATTTATTATAATTACTTCTCAAATAGATACATCCATCGATATTGAAATGAACAAGCAAGTTTAGCCTCGTGTTCTAAATGGATAAGTAAATGCTCCATACAGTCAAAAAAGCTTGGAGGAAAAAGCCCTTCTAATTTGCAAAAAATTATTGGAATTTCCCTTTCTAGTTTTTCCATTTTAGCTAACTTTATTTCAGATGATGTTAAGCTTTTGAAAAACAAACTTAATTATGTTATAACTTCCCAAACCTTATTCGGTAGTAACTCCCGAAATGCAATTGAAATTAACTTTTTCATAAACACATGACAATTATGACTTTTCATCCCAAATAATTTGTACTTCCTCATGTCCACGCACCTTTCCAAGTTTGAAACATAACTATCAGGAAACTTTACACTTTTCAACCATTCATACAAAATTTTCTTTTATTTTTAGTCCAAAGTGTAATATGCTTTCAGATATTTACCGGTGCAAAGATCTTTATCTAACTCTTCATTTGAAAAAAAAGTTTTAAATCAACTCATGATTTCGCATTATCTTTTTTCCTCACTTTATTATCATTATGATATTAAACAAATTGTCAAAAATATTTTTTCAATATGTATCACATCCAAATTATGATGTATCAAATTAGTTTTTTAATATAACAAATCCCAAAAGATGCTTCGTTTTCTCTAACCAAAGTTTTTACTAATTCTTTTATTAACTTCATCAACTACAAATTCTGTAACCCTCATTTATCAATCTATTGCAATATCTCTTCGCCAGCTTTGAAAGAGGGAGGAGGTGTTCGTACCATCATATTCTTACCAAACTTTTGTTTATTACATCTAAATGGATGATCTGGAAGAAGAAATTTCCTATGAATGTCAAACCAACATGTTTTGCCCCCGTTTGGAAGATAAAACGCATCAGAATCATTGTTGCAATAAGGACAAGCCAATTTCCCTGTTGTGCTCCATCCAAACAATATAGCATATGTCAAAAAATCTCTAATATTCCATATCAAAGCTACTCTCAATATAAAATTTGTTTCAGAGAAACATCATATCTCTCCACACCATATTCACAAAAATGTTGCAATTCGGATATCAATAGTTGTAATAATACATCAATTTTATGCTTTGGATTTGTAGGCCCTGGCACAATCACCATCAAGAACATATATACCTCATTCATACACATTTATGGAGTCAAATTATAAGAAGTAATTATGATTGGCCATGATGAATATTATTGGTCGGATTAACTTAGGTTGGAATCCATCTGTCGACAATCCCAACCTAACATTTTGACTTTCAATTGCAAACTCATAATGGTGTTATTGAAATGTTTCCATACTAATGCATCCAATGGATGACTTATTATTCCATCTTCCTGCTCATGTTCATTATTCCATCTCATATAAGATGCAGTAACCTCAGAAGCATGTAGTCATTGAAGTATCAAAGTTAGCAGGAAATAATACATCTACTTCTAGGGTACTAATTTCTATTTCATATAACGCTTTTTAAGCTTGAACTTAAATTGACCACAAAATTTGCACTCTTGTAATTCTACATCATCTCCTTAATACAACATACATCCCAATTTGTAACAATCAAATTTTTCAACAAGCAAACCAAGACCCCTAATAAGTTTCTTCATATTGTAAAAACTTTCAACCATTATAGATCAAGAGGCAATCATTCATTATACCATCCAAGAATTTTATCAAAACTATGATAAAAAATATGCCCTTCAAACTTCATGTTCAATATCTGAGCAATTGAAGAAAATTGAGTCATTGTCTCAAAATTTGGCCATAATTCTTCATCAGCTGAGTGTAGTAAGTCATATATTGTTTTGCATATGAGTTTGGTTTTTCTTCAAGATTTTCTATATTTTCTTGAAAGGTATAACCGACTGCATCATAAACCATTTGCATGTAAGGATTTTCAGTAACACCTACATTATTTATTTTAAATCCAATCTCCCTTCAAACTCTTCCATATTTATTAAAGAGTTTACTTCATTACCCCTTGAGGTGCTACAAATCAATGGCTCCCCATGTTATGTACGCTTAAAATAATTTGGAACAAACCCTTTTTCTTAAAAAATGACCATTCACTTCATCAATATGAAGGAAACGAATATGTTTACACTTTTTACATGGATATTTGATCTTTGGGCCATCCATATATGCACATTGAGAACATGCATAATGAATAAAAGCTTCAACCCCCTTAATAAACTCAAGATCAATGAAACCATCAAGTGTTAATTGTCCATACATCCAAGATCTATCAACATTACTCATTTATGCAAAAAAATTAATTTAAAAAAGTGATTTCATAGTTAATATCCTTCATGTCCCTTGAGTTTACAAAAAATTTAAACTTTACACAATATCTCCTAAGTATTAATCAATTGAATTAACCACCTACAATTGATTTCAGTACTATGGTATGTGGCATTGTTTACACTTGTGAATCAAGAAACCAAGTTCTTGCTATGACTCTTAGGCTCATGGAATTTTTCACTGATAAGCCTCATGGGAGCTGGATCATGTGTTTCTAGCCTATATACTATCCTAGGAGTTTATTATGCAAAGAACTATGATATCTATTAAACCCATGAATTTTTTATGTTAATATTAAGTTTGAATTAATCATATTGAAGTTAAAGTATTTATGTTTGAATTAATCACCTACAATCGATTTCAATACTATAGTATGTGGCATTGTTTACACTTGTGAATCAAGAAAGTAATTTCTTGTTGTGACTTTTAAGCTCACAAAATTTTTCACTAATAAACCTTACGGGAGCTACATCACGGGTTTCTAGCCTATATATCGTCCTAGGGGTTTATTATGCCTCAAATCATCCAAAAGATCTCAAACTCATTCCATATATAGTAAATACTTAGACTATTAAAGAAAAACATAAAACTAATCAATGATTATAAGAATATTCTAATTAACAGCACAAAATTAAGGCCTCCTTTGCATTCACACAAAACCTAAATGCTTCAGAATCGTATTACTAAAGCAACTTATATGGCAGATATTAGTTGGGCGATTTAACTAGATGGACAGACAACTACAAACTACAAAAAAAAGGATGAGTGATGCGCTTCAACACAATATATAACTTGCACAAAAGAATATTTTTGATTTAATATAATACACTTATTCAATAGTTTTGTTATATTTTAATATATTTAGCAAGCAAATAAAAAAGGCAATTTGAGTTTTGATATATAATGCAATACAGAGAAAATATATTTTTAAACTATTTATTTGAATTTTATTTTCTTTTCGATTTTCAAATTTTAAGAAAATTAGAAAGTTATTTTTGTTTTATTTTTCATAATTTGTTGAGTAACACTAAAAAGTAGAATTATAGTTAAAGAAGCATGGTAGTCTATACCACTCATTCATTAAATAACATTACCCTTCACTAATCCTCCAATTGCCTTCCTCAATTAAAATTATCTTATTTATTTAACCAGATAATCAAGTCAAATGAGCATACAATTGGATCACACCCCTAAAGAGAGACTCTTAGACTCTTAGACTATCATATGTTGCCTTGTAAAACATCACCTTTAATTTCTTGTTTATTGGTAACAAATCAGTAAATAGCCTTAATAAGGCAAAGCTTTTAACTTTAGTCCATGGAAGTGGGGAACTAATTTATCTCTTAGTAGCCATGGAATTGGAAGCAACACATGAAGATAAATAACTAACTATGCCAAAAGGAAATCATTCACCCAAAGTTCCAATGCATACACAAGAGTTAATTTCAATTGGCAAACCATATTGCTAATTGCTAATTGTCAAGCAGGTGTAAGAGTACAAACTTGACAAATTTGTGTTATAATGTCCATATATACTCAATTTCATATATAATAAACATGTGTTATGGTCTACGAGAGAGGGAGAACCCAAATTGATATACAAAATAAAATTCCAAGTGTAAATTCTAAAACATTAGAGAATAAAGCATATATGCAACTATTTCTTGGTGTCAATTTAAGCTTGCTTAGGTAAATAGAGGAAAATCGATGGGCAATTAAGTAAAGATGGAGGTGAGCAATGTACAAAAGAATATCATTTTAATATTATTTTAAAATTAACCGATTTACATTATATTCAATAATCATTATCAACTTAATTCAGCATTTTGGAGTAAGAAAATTTTCTATCAAAGTTTGAAACCTGATAAAGGTCCCATCTTGCAAAGGATAATTAGGCATGTATAAATTCTTATTGGCTCAAAACTATACTAGTTTTTGTGATTCCGTGAAACAAATGCATTAAGAACTCTTTCATATCTTGAATAAAACAAAACCAAAAAAGATTGTTTATGTACATTGCATATGATTCATACGATATTTAGACAATTAAAACAGAAAGAAAACCATTAAAGAGACCACTCTGAACTTTCGTCAAGCACTTCAAAGGCATGACAAATTTATCCTAAATAACTTAAGCAAATCATCTCATTTTCCTTCCTCAACATTTTCTAGAATAATGCAAAGCCAAATACACCACAAACAATCAAAACAAATGCAAAAATATCCCCAAGACTCCTAGGTTCATGTAATGTTTTCTCTTAAAATACCAACATTATGTATATAAAAAATCATAGAGAACAAATGTTGAATGACTTACCTTTACCAAAGGACACAAGGACAATGGCTGGAGAAGATAGAGGCACACAAATGCCGATGAGGTGAAGAGAAATAAACAATAGACAAATGAGAGAGAGGAAAACAACCAAAAACAAAAACACATAGGAGAGGGAAGGGGTCTTTAGGTAGGTTAATGACGTCATTTTCATTTTATTAAAAATATTGAAGTCAAAGAAAATGATGAAGTTTACCTCTAAAATTTACCGATGAAATCCTATTCCGTCGGTAAACCCAAAACTTATTTATTATGCTAAGCATTTTGCCTTCTTTGTTGACGTGAATTTTCTACCGTCGCTATATTTCATTAGAAAATTTGCTAGGATAATTTCCCTCTATATTTACTGATGGAAAATGAATTTCAGTCAATAATTTGCTATGATTTAGTTTCCGTCGGTAATTTTCCATCATTAATTACTAATTTTCGTGTAATGTTGGGCACTATTCTAAGGAAGCTCTAAGTAATTTACCAATGGAATGCTTATCGATTTAACTTTACTCATTCTACTCATTCTAAAGTTGTCCAATGCCTTCTTAATATAGTTGGATTAAAATAACATCAATTTTACAGAGCTTTTATTCCTCTAAATCTTCATTCCTAGTATTTTTGTGATAACCCCTAAATCTTTCATCTCAAATTCATTTTCCAACAAGGTTTTTGGTTCATTCACATCATACATACACTTTTTGGAAATTAACATATAATCCATATATAGTAGTAGAAAAGTAAATTATCCATCATCACGGTAATTAAGATATATATAATAATAGTTGTCATATCTCATATAGTAAATTTCGATCATGTAGGATTTAAGCCTTTTATATCATTATCGTGGAGACTACTTTAATCCAAAGAGTGACTTCCTTAATTTACACGCCAAATGCTCTTTTTTTTGGTTAATTAAATCCATTAAGTTACTCCATATAAATTTATTCCTCTAAGTCACAATAAAGAAATGTTGTCTTCATATCCATCTGCTTTAAATGCATATCCAAACTAGCTACCATTATCATCAAAATCTTGTTAGAAGTATGATGAACAACTAAAGAGAAATTTTATCATATAATTAATGCTCTTCCATTATGTGTACCCTTTTACTACTAGTCATGCCTTGAACTTTTTCCTTCTTTTTTTGTTATTATTGGCTTCCTTTAATGTACCTACTTGCACATTTAGGCCTCTTCCTTTTAGGAAGCTACACTAACTCCTACATCTAGCTCATATTTAAGGAATCTATCTCCTCTATCATAACTCCCATCCATCTATCATTCTTCTGACTATTTATGGTCTTTTGAAAGTTAGCTTGATTTATATTGCTTGTGATAAATGTAAAGGGTACTGAGTCTTCCCAAAATATCTATTTGGCAGCCTAATGATACATTTCATTTAACATCCCATCCCCATATTAAGGGTTAGAATTTAGATTTCAATAATGGAGAAAATAGCAATGTGAGAGTTAGAAAAAAATTTGCATTTCATGTTCAGCAAATGTCAGGATACAAGCATGTGAATTTGAATTTTTGCACATATGAAAATAATTGTACATGCACTTATTGACACTCTGGGTATATTGATAGTAATAGGATATGTTGAGAATTGTGGTTATAGTGAATGAGTTAAATGAAATGGAGTAGAAGGACTAGAAATAAAAATTTGAAGTGTTGGATTTTAGAAAATGGAAGTTTGGAAATTTTCTAGGAATGAATTGTTGAGAGTTTAATCTTTGATCTAAACTTCCATGAATTTAATGTATTGATTTATGTAGATTTTGACAAAGTTGTCTTCTAGAAAGTTGTATTTTATCTTTCTAGCTTTCCAATAGTATATAGTATGAAATTTTTGGATATCAGAGTCAAAAGTTATGGTCCTTATAAGTGGAGATGCTCGGGAGTATAAGACGTATCATTTGGTGAGGGCATATCGTCTGATGAAGATGCATCGTTTAGTGATGACGTATCATCTAGTTATGATGTGTCATCTGGTGAGGACACTTCGTCTAGTAAGGACATATCGTCTAGTGAGGACACCTCATCTGGTGAGGACACTTCGTCTGGTGAGCACGTATCGTCTGGTAAGGACGTATCGTCTGGTGATGACGTCATACCGTCTGGTGCATTGTTCATATGATCATATCTTTTGGTCCCATTTTTGACCCTCTAGACAATAGAATTTGCCTTCAAGTCTTCATGAAAATTGTAGATCTAGAAGTCCTCTTCAAATTATTCAAAGAAAACCTTAATCCGAAATCTCTAGTGAAAGTTATGCCAATTGTTCCAAGTAGGTACAACATGATTGAGGACATAAGTCCATAACTTCATAACCCGACCTCAAAATGAAGTGATTCTTAGACCAATAGATTCCTAACACATTTTTCTATCTCTCCAAAAACATTGGTAGCTTTTTAAATTGAATTGAAAAAGGTTGATCAAATGAAAGTGTGGAATTTGTTGGAACAGTGAAATAGGATTATCTTACTGAGCACACTTCAATTTTTTGATTATATTTGGATTTGTAGGATTCCAAATGAGATTATTTTTGAATTGGAGTAAACTAGAGACATAGGATTATAAATCATCTGTAGAAGTCGAATTTTTAACCAATCTCTAAGATGTTTAAATTTTGGATGGAAGTTGTGTATAGTGAACTTTTTGGACAAGAGCAATATGAAAATGTTTAATTTATATATTTCAAATAATTGAACCAAATTGGATGATTTTGGTATCAATGAAAAACATAAGACATAGGGGAACATGTTTCTAGAAGAAAGTATTAAAAAATGACTTCAGTATTAGGGTCAAAATTAACATGTAAAGTTGACCCGAAATGATGTTTTAATGGGGAATATCTGAAAGTGAGTAAGGGGTTATGACTTGTGATTACAGTGGTTTTATTAAGTCATAAACTTAAGTATAAATCATACTTAAGTGAGTTTTAATGAAGGGAAGTGGATAAGTGGATAAGAAATGGACAGGTGTCCTAGTTAATGTTAGCCCCAAAATTTTTATGTAATTAAGCATGATTAGAGTAATTAAGTAAATTATGTTAACATTAATTAACTTGACATTGAGTAATATGAGTTGGCATTAAAGATGTTAGGTAATGAGTTAATGGAATTAAATGAATTAGTTGGGTTTTAATGAGGTAGGAAAGAAAAGAAAGATAAAATGGGCTTAAAGATAATTGGGCCTAAGTAAGTTGTAGGATAAAGAGGAAGTAAGGAGGATGTAGGAAAAATGAAAGAAGAAGGAATTAAATGAAGGCTTGGGCCTTTTGGGCTTAAGTGGATTAGAGAAGAAGTATAAAAGGAGGAGTTTAAGTGAGTTAGTGTAGGAAGAAGTGAGATTTACTGAAATTTAAAGGAGAAGAGGGAGAAGTTTACGTAGAAGAGGAAAGAAAGGAGAAGAAGAAAGGAGCTTGCTAGGGTTTTGGCATTTCCATGAAAGTGAGTGAGTTTTTGAAGAAAGAGCAAGAAGAAAAAGTGAAGAGGAGAGTCTAAGCTTTATTTTGATACAAGAAACCCTTAGGTTGAGTAAAGATTCAAGGTAAGTTATGAAATGTAGTTTGAGTTTGGCTTGATTTTATGGTTTAGAAAGCTTAGAAAGAAGATGGGTTTAGTGATTCTAGGGTTGATTTCATGATTAAGGTTCATTAGGTTTTCAATTTTAGAAACCCTAAATGATGTGAGGTTCTTTCCTTGCCATGAATGAAGGAGGACAAGAAAGAAGAGGAGAACAAGAAGAGGAACTTCCTTAGCAAGCTTAAGCAAGGATATAAGGTGGGTTTCACTTTTATCTTTATGTTAGTAATGCTTAAATATTATCTTAACTAAGGAAAATTAATGTTTTTCCAACTATCTTAGAATGAGCATTGATTGACTTTTGATTGTGTATAAATTGATGGATGATTTCCATTAGGTGAGAAATTGATTAGTGCATGACATTGCTTGAAATTGCCATAAATTGGATGAGCATGAATGAGATCATGAAATGTGAGCTAAGCATGAAATGTGCTTTAAGCACGATCAGCTTTATGGATGCTTGAATATCCATTTTCAGAAAATTAGTCAGCGGACAAGACAAGTCCAGCTTTTATGCATGAAATTAAGTGTTATGTGGGTTAGTTAAGTCCACCAGCAGAGTCACGTGCACGTCGACCAGTATAGCCTTCGCCCGGCTGCCCGATTGTGGCATAGGATGTTCCTTTAGGACTCTCGCATATGACTACACTTGTGTAGCTCATCAAGAACCGTGGACTTTTGAACCATCAGCTATGTGTTTACATGTTAGCGTATATTTTGCAAGAATGAGAATGATATGAAGCATGAACATTATGTTTTGAGATTGATAAATTTCATGAATTGCATGATTGCATGATTTTTATGCAAGTTGCTAAAAGTATGATTAATGAAGCAATGTAGCTTATTAGCCTAAATATAAATGTTTCACCCACGAGATAAAGCTCACCCCACCTTCCCGTCCCATCTCCGGTAAAGATCGGGATCATGAAGAATGAGCTCAAGGCATACTCCAAGAATTATGTTTTGATGTATTTCAAGCAAATTGTTGTAAACAATGCTTTAGATGCATTTAAGAAAAGTGTAGTATTTTGGAAGTGTATTTGAACTATGTTGTAAAAGGGCTTGAAATGCCCACTAAAGCATTATAAGCTACTCACTTTGAACGTAAATGAAATGCAAGAATGCTAAGTTCAAATGTATTTTGAGAAATCCATGCATGTTTAAGCCAATTGCATCATTATTATAGTTTGGATATGATAGATGATTAAGAGTGTGGCTGTTGCTTCGAATGGTGTTTAAAGATACCTTAGGGTTTAATCATGTTATATGAGGTGGTATGATGAGTCTTACGCAGGTGGAAGTATTAGGATTGAAAAATTGGATAGATGTACTTTCAAGGGAAGAGCTGTCAAATTTTCCCAAAATTTGACAGAACTTCGCCTCAGATTTTGACCTTCGTAGGACTTGAATTAGATAAATGAGCCTTCATGAATATTGTAGTAGAAGGTTAGAGCTTTCCAAGGGTATATCGTTTGCTAAATTTGGAGTTCGAAGTTAAAAGATATGAGCCTTACAAGGAAGGAAATCAGAAGATAGAAATCAGAAGGAAGGAAATCAGAAGATAGAAAAGCAGAAGGAAGAAAAGCAGAAGATAGAAATCAGAAGATAGAAAAGTAGAAGATAGAAATCAGAAGATAGAAATCAGAAGGAAGGAAATCAGAAGATAGAAATCAGAAGGAAGGAAATCAGAATATAGAAATCAGAAGGAAGGAAATCAGAAGATAGAAAAGCAGAAGGAAGGAAAGCAGAAGATAGAAATCAGAAGATAGAAAAGTAGAAGATAGAAATCAGAAGATAGAAATCAGAAGGAAGGAAATCAGAAGATAGAAAAGCAGAAGGAAGGAAAGCAGAAGATAGAAATCAGAAGATAGAAATCAGAAGGAAGGAAATCAGAAGGAAGGAAATCAGAAGATAGAAATCAGAAGGAAGGAAATCAGAAGATAGAAAAGCAGAAGGAAGGAAAGCAGAAGATAGAAATCAGAAGATAGAAAAGCAGAAGATAGAAATCAGAAGGTAGAAAAGCAGAAGATAGAAAAGCAGAAGATAGAAATCAGAAGATAGAAAAGCAGAAGATAGAAAAGCAGAAGATAGAAATCAGAAGGTAGAAAAGTAGAAGATAGAAATCAGAAGGAAGGAAATCAGAAGATAGAAATCAGAAGGAAGGAAATCAGAAGATAGAAATCAGAAGGAAGGAAATCGGAAGATAGAAAAGTAGAAGGAAGGAAAGCAGAAGATAGAAATCAGAAGATAGAAAAGCAGAAGATAGAAATCAGAAGGTAGAAAAGCAGAAGATAGAAAAGCAGAAGATAGAAATCAGAAGATAGAAAAGCAGAAGATAGAAAAGCAGAAGATAGAAATCAGAAGGTAGAAAAGCAGAAGATAGAAATCAGAAGATAGAAAAGCAGAAGATAGAAATTAGAAGATAGAAAAGAAGAAGATAGAAATCAGAAGATAGAAAAGCAGAAGATAGAAAAGCAGAAGATAGAAATCAGACGATAGAAAACCAGATGATAGAAATCAGATGATGGAAAAATAGGACGCTACAGAATGTAGGAGATAGAATCAGCCTTTATTGTCTTCATAAGAGTTGTAGATCTAGATGTCTACTTTCGTATGGTGAAAGAACAAAAGCATTTGGATCTATAGATTAAAAGTTATAGCAAATCGCGTCAAAAGAGTTTCAATCCGATTTCAGAAGTGAGCATGGTCCAATGTTTCGGGCATAATTCTCTCATACGACCTCCAAATGAGGTGAGGCTTGAACCATTGGATTTATAAGACACATATATTTCACTCCATAAAATTCGGTATCAATTGGAGTTAAATTGAGAAAGTTTGTTCTAAAACAAGTGAAAGGTCAGTTAAGAGGGCATGTTTCGGGTATGAACTCTCTTAGATTTTTGGAGTGTATCTTGAGTTATATGACTCCGATTAAGGTGATTCTTTCCTCTATGTGAACGTGAGGCCTTAAGCTACATTGATATGAACAAGTCTAAATGTGATTTTGATGATTAGGTAGTGTACGCTCATCACCCTTATGGAACCACAACATCAAACGCTGCAAAGTAGGGAGCGCAAGCTTTAGGGCTCCGAAATTTTGGGCTCTGGAAACGGGTCCAATAGGTGTGGAATGTAAGCAAGAGCATGAGCGTTAATGTTAAGGTATAAATAGTTGGAGTTGGGATCCGGTCTCGGGATCGGGTTCTAACAGTTAAAGTTAAGATTTTTATTACCCTTGAAAGACAAGCTACTGTACTTGCCTTTACCTTTCTCGAAACTTCTTTCTCTAGAGTTCCTCCAACACAGAGTTTTTCATCAAATTTTCACCAAAGTTAAATCTTGCTTTTCTCTGTTTGTCATCACTTCCACTTTGATATTTCTTTCTTCTATCCCAAGAAAAACTGAACCTCCCTGTCAACTTTCAAGTTGATGTACGTGGGTACATGCGGAATTAGGGTTATGTAATTTTGCAGATATTGGAGCTTCAAACAAGTAAGCTTGTTATGATTATGTATTTATGTATGAAATGAAGCATGCTTCATTAGTTCACTGCTAAATGGTTAAGAACAGTGATATTCTTATTTTCTGGAAAATGAGTGAGGAGATTTAGTGTGTTGTACATGGTGATTTTATGTGGATTTGATGACCGAAATATTATGAGATAGTGTTAAACTAGTTTTGAAGTTGAAAGATCAAATAAAATGTGTATGTGATGAGAATAGAAAATTTTGGAGAAATGATTATATAAATACTCTATTTTTCTTCCTCACTAGTCACATACGAGTTTATATTGGAAAGATTTAGTGATGAGTTATGGATATCAAAGTACCAAAGGATTGAGGTTGTGATTCAAAGAATTGATGAGCAATTAAGTTATGAAATGAAAATAAGCTTAAGATATGAAATTGGTAAAGTACCCGGGATTGTCATTGAGCATGCATTATACATAGCCCATATACAATTGTGCATGAATAAATGCTTATAATTGTGTCATTATTAATGAGTGTGCAATGTGTGTCTTGCATAAATGAGTTATGTAGGTTAAGTGCCTGCATTCAGGCGTTTCGATAATTTGGAAGTCAATGCTAATCTAGAGTGTACTGTGTGTTGGACCCCAATTTTTGAATGAAAATAAGAAATATTCAAAAGTGGATGAGTAAATTGAAATTAAGTTGAAAATCAAGAAATAAAGAGAGAAAGTGTGAAAATATGAAGAATTGTGAAAAGTTTGACTTTTTGGCCTTTGATAGTTGACTTTTGATTTAGGCATAATTTGAGAAAATGATCTACATGAAACTTGTAGTTTATGTCAAGAGATTTCTGTAGCCATAAAGTTTGATATTTTTCGATATCGGAAGTGAAAGTTATGATTAGTCAAAGTTCGCTTAGAGTTTGACTTTTTGGAAGAAAAGTTGACTTTTTGATTTAGGCAAAATTCGAGAAAATGATCAACATAAAAATTGCAGCCTCTGTCGAGAGCTTTTTTTGGACATAAAGTCTGCTATTTTTAGATGTCGGGATTGAGAGATATGATTTTCCGAAGATATGCTTTGTTTTGAAAATGCTATTAAGTATAGATTTGTGTGTTCTATGCTTCGAGGCCACTCGTCGTATGGATTTAGTCTGAATTGGAGTAAATAGTCTTCATGAAAGTTTTAGATGATGTTTTTATCTTTCCATTGATATAAAGTTTGCAATTTTTCGATATCGGGGCTAGGAGTTATGAGTGATTAAAAATTGAAAGTCGTTTAGGAAAGTTGTTTTGGACAGAATCTTTGATTGAGGTTTTGACCTCTTTCGAGACCTAATTTGATTTTGAGTACTTCAGGGAAGTTGTAAAGCTTCCTTTGATCTTTTTATTGACACCAAATTTGTCAAATTCTGAGTTCGGGATCGAGAGATATGATTTCTGGAAAGGAATAGTGTCGATTTTGATCTTTGAGTTTTTAGTAAAATTTTTGGTTTAGATTACTTGAAATTGGTATGGGTTTGTTATCTGTAAGCTCATTTTTGATATTTATGCCTTAGGTTGGGTTTAATTTTGGATGGAAAATTAAATAGTTTATGCCTAATTTTAGAAGTTAGGGTTTTTGAAGATTTATGGCTTAGAATCATGGAAAGTATGATGAATTGGTGAACTATGATACCAATTTTGAAGAATTTGTGTTTTATGATGTTGAACTTGTGTAAATTGGTTTAGGCCAATGTTGAAAATTGGGGGTTTTGAAAATTGATGATTTAGATAGCTTGATTTTATATGGAATTGGTATCTTCTAAGTCCAATTTGAAGAATTAAGTGAAGTATGATATTTATTTTGGATAATTATGGCTTAGGGAATTTTAAGATTGAGGAAAGAAGAAGGAATTTGGAGATTCGATGCTTTGGACAAAGTATTAGCGTCAATTCGAGGTGGGTGATGTATTTATATTTTGAATTATGAGTAAATTATGTGATTTTGAAAAATCAAGAAAAGAATAATATTTCGAAATTATGTTTTAAAGGATTTGAAAATAATTATTCAAAGGGAGGTTACGTTAAAATGTTTGAAAATGATTGAAAAATTGTAGAAAATTTGAGAATCGAGATTTATGAAAATTGTGTTTTCGCATTTTGAAAAATGTGAACCATCTGTTTTATGCATTAATATATGTTGATTGTGGGTTGAAAGAAATACTTGCATTCCTTTTTATGCATTTGATTGATATCGATTAATTAAGTAATTGAATATGATTGTTATATAAATGAATGTGAATATGTGTGCATGTGTCAAGCATTTTGACACGATTTGATATGATGATATGAAGATTTAGAAAATCAAGATTTTTGAAAATGCCTTGGGCAATTTGAATTCTCTTTCCACTTATGTGTTATGTGGGTTTGGTCAGGTCCTTTTGTGAGTCAGTGCATTGTCTCTACTTGTTTATAGCCTTCTCCCGGCTGCCCGCAAGTGGCTTAGGAGTTCCGATTTCGAACTCTCCTCCGTTCACATTGCGTAGAATCATTATCTTGGGAATGTGCAGTACGTTCTGATAGGACCAACCCAAACCGTTTGATGTGTTTTATGTATTGAGTTAAGAGTTTATGTGTTTTGTGATCTGATGTGATTGCATTCATGTTTATGAGAAATTTTGACAAATGAGAAAAAGGGTTTTCAACCATGAAATTATAGAAATTTGATATGAAAAGTTTGAAAAATTGAAAGGTTTGAAGAAAATGCTTGAAAAGTTGAAAAGTTTGAAAAAGATAAGCCCTTTGGCTAAAAGTTATGAAAAATGATTTATGCTTATTATTCATTTTATAAATATGTTACCCACGAGCTTCAAGCTCACCCCCTTTCATCCCGTCTCGGGTTTCTAAGCAGGAGATCGGATGAAAGAGCGTCAAGTTCGATTTTGCCGCATTTGTATTTTTGTATAAATTGCGAATTGATATTGCTTTTGGCTTGATTTGCCTTTTGTGTATATAAAGCAGTTATTACGGGATGTATATGAATTCGAGACTTGGATATTGATTTTATGATCATAACTGAGTATGATTATGCTTTATGTATGTAATTGGATATTGAATGTGGATTTTGCATATGGATTTGAGATATTGAATGTGGTTGGGATTGATTGAGATTTTATATGATCGATTGAGGATTTTTGAAGTGTTAGGTTTAGATGTGCGTTTCTGCTGGTGTTTCGGATTCCTGACGGGAGGTTCGATGTTGATTTGTGTTGTTGGGTTGAGATATTAGAAGTATATTTTTGCCTTTGCCGGAATGTTTTGGGCTGTCAAAATACAGTCGTTATGCTGCCCAATTTTCGGTAAAAATCGGGTTAAGATAAGAATAAGAATTAAGAAGTTAGTTTGGTAAAGATGAGATTTGCGTGATTAAGAGAAATTATATGAATTGAGTTTTATATGAGGATAAATTTCCAAAAAGAAAATTGTATGGATTGCTTATGATTTGAATGTGATTGAGTAAAGAGAAAAGGAATGAAATATGGGGAAAAAATTATACCGGGTTTGGATAGTCTAGGTTTCCAACGCGAATGTGTTTATGTGTTCTTGATTGTTCTCGGATGTCGACTCCGTTTGTTAAGTATCGATTCCGCTTCGCTTCATTTTGCTTCGGTACTTTTGTATTTCCGATTTCGCATCATATCTGTTTCGCCTTTGATTGTAACCGTTCCGATTCGCTTATTTCGATTCTGTATTCGATTTGATTCCGCTTTCGTTTTGTTTGTCGTTATCGAATTCAATTTATCCAAGTTGAATTCGCCTCGTTCTTCGTATCCGTTTTCTATATTCTAGTTGGGATCCGGTTCCCGGATCGGGTCCCAACATTTATGGTATCAGGATGAAAGAAGGTGAAAGCTCCATGGCATCCAATAAATCCGAAAATGAAGAGAGAGAAGGTAAGAGAGAGGTTTTTGTGATTTTGAATTTTTGATGAGTTTGTTGGTTGATTTGGCTTGGAAGGGATATGAATTGAGTTTTCCTATGATTAATTGAAGTGTTTATGTTAAAATGATGATTAAGTTTGGATTAATGTAAGTTAGGGATTATGCCTAAGTTTTGAGTTTGGGGTTTTTAGGAATAGATGCTTTAGAAACCTTAGAAATGATATGGATTTGTTAATTTCATGATCAATTTTGAAGACTTCATGTTGAAATTGATTTAATTTTGGGAAAATTGTGATTTAGGGGTTAGGCCAAATTTGTGAATTGGGGTTTTGAAAAATCCGAAATTGAAAGAGAAAGAGGTAAGTGTCGATTTTGATCTTTGAGTTTTTAGTAAAATTTTTGGTTTAGATTACTTGAAATTGGTATGGGTTTGTTATCTATAAGCTCAATTTTGATATTTATGCCTTAGGTTGTGTTTAATTTTGGATGGAAAATTAAATAGGTTTATGCCCAATTTTAGAAGTTGGGGTTTTTGAAGATTTATGGCTTAGAATCATGGAAAGTATGATGAATTGGTGAAATATGATACCAATTTTGAAGAATTTGTGTTTTATGATGTTGAATTTGTGTAAATTGGTTTAGGCCAATGTTGAAAATTGGGGGTTTTGAAAATTGATGATTTAGATAGCTTGATTTTATGTGGAATTGGTATTTTATAAGTTTAATTTGAGTAAGTAAGTTATTTATGATATTGAATTTGAGTGAATTGGTTTAGGTAAAATTTGGAATTTGGAGATTTTAAAAATTCTTGTTTTAGAAAGCTTGGAAAAGTGATGAATTTGGGTTCCCTATAGTTAATTTTGAGAATTATGCAAATTATGATGTGGAATTTGGATGATTATGGCTTAGGTTATTTTAAATTGGAAGGAAGAAAGAAGAAATGGACAATTTGGAGCTTGGAACAAGTTTCTGGCAATAATTCGATGTGGGTAGCATATTTATATTTTGATTTGTAAGCTATACATGAAAGTTTGAAAAATTAAAGAAAGCAAGTTTTGAAAATTTAAAGAAGGCGAAAATGGATTTTTGATAAATTATTGTTTATAATTATGTAAATGATTGAAAGAAGGATTAAATGCCTTATTTTAGAAATGATTTTCAGAAATTACAAGATTGAAGAAATTCATGATTTTTGAATTGTTAGATAATTTTTGAAGAATGTGCATTATGAATATGTATCTGTTTGAGTTGTGTTTTAAAGAAATACATTGCATTCATATTTATGATTTGAATTGATCGTGATTAAATTAGTGAATGTGAATTGTTGTATGTCTTGATGTGATTTGTGAATGTGAGTGTGTCAAGTTTGACATTAAGTGAAAATATGAAAATTTGAAGAAAAGCAAGTTTTGAAAAGTGCCTTGAGCATTCCGACCTTCGTTTTCGCTTATGTGTTAAGTGGGTTTAAGTCAGTCCTTGTGAGTCGATTAATTGTCTCTATTTGTTATAGCCTTCTCCATTTTTTCGCTAGTGACACGGAGCTTCAATTGAACTCCTTCACGGCTACAATCGGACCGCAATGCGGAAAGTGTAATACGTTCATTCACGATCGCACAAGACCGCTAGCGAGGAATGTGTAATGCGTTACTTTGGACCGAACCGCACCATTATGATATATTACGTGTTTTGATTTGTTTTCGTGTCTGCATTCATGTTTAAAAAATTGAGAAAGGAAAAAAGTGACTTTTGTTATGAAAAGCTTGAAAAAATTGAAAGGTTTGAGGAAACCGCTTTGAAAAGTTACAAAGTTTGAAAAATTAGCCCTTTGGCAAAAAGTTTATGAAAGAAATGATTTACGCTTATTTGTCAATTTATAAATGTGTTATCCACGAGCTGAGCTCACCCCTTTCATCCCCATCTCCGGTATTGACGGAGATCGGATGAAAGATGGTCAAGACGTCAATTTCGATATTTGTATAAGTTTAGATTTTAGTATGGATATGTATATGGCTTAAGATAAGTTTCGGAAAAATGTACTTGCGTATAAAGTTGAGTATTGTGAATGGTTTTGGCATTTGTATATGAAATTGTGTATGATTATGGAATATATATTTATGTTTGATTCTGGGAATGAGTTTGAACCATGAGACAAGTAGATGAATAACAATTTGAAGCAGTTTAGAAATAGGTTTGTGTTTATCTGCTGAGATCCCGGACGGAAGGGGTGGATTATGATATTTGTGTGATTGATTGGAAATTATAGAAGTGTTGTTTTGAACACTTTGCAGGTTTGGGTTAGGATAAATGCAGCCGTTATGCTGCCGAATTTTTGATAGAATTAGTATTAAAGTGAGATTTGGGATTTGTATGAGTATCCAAGCATATGATGATTTTGTATGTAATGGAATAAAGTGATTAAGAATGAAAAGACAAGGAATAAGAAAGAAAGAAAGAAAAAATTTATACCGGATTTCGGATAGTTAGTCTAGGTTTCCAACGCGAATGTGTTTATGTGTTCTTGATTGTTCTCGGATGTCGGCTCCGTTTGTTAAGTATCGATTCCACTTCGCTTCGTTTTGCTTCGGTACTTTTGTATTTCTGATTTCGCATCATATCTGTTTCGCCTTTGATTGTAACCGTTCCGATTTGCTTCTTTCGATTCTGTATTCGATTTGTTTCCGCTTTCGTTTTGTTTGTCGTTATCAAATTCAATTTATCCAAGTTGAATTCGCCTCGTTCTTCGTATCCGTTTCCTATATTCTGGTTGGGGTCCGGTTCCCGGATCGGGTCCCAACACTGTGAGTAGACCTAGATGGTCTCATTTCATTGTTTGTTTTGTTTGAATTTTTTTATTGATTGATTGTGTTAGTTTCCAAACAAAAGGTTCGATGATGCGATGAATTGATTGAAATATTGAAGTGTTACTTGTATGTGAATGAGATGAACTAAGTCTATATAGTTTGATGATAAATGTGTTTTGAATGAGCATTTGCATGTAAGTGAAAATATGATTCTCAACTTAATGTTGAATGCTGGACTAAGGTCCAATGATATGAGAATGTGATTGAATGGGATCATGCAAATGTGATTTGCATTCCATTTCATGAATGCATAAATGTAATGGCAATTGTGACCAGAGTAGCCACCGATCAGAGCTTAAAGCTCAACGAGTGAAAATGAGCCTTGAGCTCAGTAGTGATTAAGAGCCTAAGGCTCACTATGTAAAATGAGTCTTGTATCCCCCAAGCAGAGAAGGGACAGTTAGTAATGAGCCCGGTATCTAATGGATACGAGACAGTTTAGGCATTCGGTCACAATAAAGTAATTAATAGAAAGTGGGTCTTATGTGCACTGCATATGCATAATAGGAATGATTAAATTGTATTGAATATGAAATGTGAAATGATGTGAATTTGAATTATGTGTTTTGTGACTGAGTGAGCCATCGATGATGGTCACTCATTGAGTTTGCAAAACTCACCTAAAATTTACAATTATTTTTCAGGATCAAAAGAATATCCCGTTGGACAAACGGGAGTATACCTTTAGCATGCAAGTAAAGGATAGAGGTCGGGATCAGTTCGTGTCTATATTGTATTTCTTTATTTTTTTATTGAATTGTATATTCCAAGATTTTTTTAAAATATATACTCTGAAAAGTTTTGTACAATATGTATTTGAATTATGTTGTAATGGAAAGACATTGTGTCCAAAGTGTTTTGTATTTGTGAAAGGACCCAAATGGCTATTGAAAGTTTTGTTGATTGTATTGTTATGATTGAAAAAGTTTACGAATAAAGTGGGCCCGAATTGATTATCGATTTTTGCATATTTTGATTATATTAAAAAAGTATACTGAGTTTTAAACAATTGAGTGCTCTAGCATGCCACCCTTATGGAGCACAGACTCGGATATCCCTCAGGATGTTGGGTATGTGTCTTGCGGGAGTGGGGTGCTACATATGTGGTATCAGAACCCAGAATTACTATCTTATATGGACATTTTCTGAAATAGGTGTCAAAGTACATGCATTCTTGTTATGTCATAGTAGATAGCGGCAACTGATCCCCCAGTTTGAGTCACATTTATATGAGTCACATACATGAGCATTCCTTAAGAATTTGAGTTGTTAGAAGCATTGGAAAGAATGATGATCTATCAAAATGTGAGCCAATGAAGGTTTATGGGCAGTTAGAAATGAGAAATAGTATCTGGTTTTGTATGATAGATAAAGGTCCACTACATTTTTCTATATGGTTGCATCATTGAATATGATAACCATATTGTACTGTGGTAATATATCCTCGAATGTGATATAAATGTGAATACATTGTCATGGACTGATTAAGCAAAGAAGTGATATCAATATGAATGATGAGACCTAAAGTGTATAAGCCGAGTTGAAAGAAAAAAAAAATTTCTATGGCCTGGAGAGGTCAAACTTGGACTTGAAATGAATGTCGGTTAAAAGTGATATGAGTTATGATTTAGCATAAGAATATGTCTGTGAAATCGAGATCATAATTTTAGGATGACTAGGTATCTATGATTCTGAATTGATTGCGAACACATGTATGTATAATGATATGTGGATAATTGGGAAGGAGAAATAGTATATGGTTCAATATGATAGATAAAGATTCACTACATTTGTATTGGTGTATGTATTATGGAACATGATATCAATATTGTACTGTAATGGTATACCTTCGAATATGATGGAGAAGTGAATATATTGTCATGATTGTGTGAGGAAAATAGGGAGATAAGTAGAAATGACGAGATTAAGGTGTGCAAGTAGAATGTAATGAAAACAGAAATTTTTATGGTCTTAAAGAGATGGATTTGGAATCGAAGTAGTTGTTTGATTAATGTGACAAGAGTTACGATCCACCGTAAGAATATATTAGTGGAAATTGATATCATAATTTATTGATGATTATACATCTATAATTCTGAATTGACTGAGGAGGTATATGTGGAAGATAAAAAAAATGACAACAGGAAGATAAGATAGGAATGGGGAAGGAATAAAAAGGGAAGGAAGTGGACATAATTGACTTTGCAAGAGATGAATGGTGTGTAGTAAGGAGAAAATTAGAAATGCATATAAGAGAGAATTTTATGTACGCATGAGATTAAGAAAAAGATGAGAAACCAAATGGGAAGAGTGAATGCACTCCATATGGTAGTTGAATTATCGTGAAATGATGTAACACTAGAAGAGGTAAATTCTGAAAAATTAAGGTAAAGTTGATGTTAACATATGTCAATGCAAGGAAACCCCGAATGTGGTAAGGATAAAGAAATATTGTCTGGGATCATTTGAGATCAAAGTATTACTATTATAAGATAAGTGGTGATCTGTCAAAAATTAATCTCTAAATAGAATGGGATGACCTTGATGATACACACCTAAGCATATGCAATCGTGTCCACTACATCATTAAATTTTGATGCATAAATCATATGATCGTGTAAAAAATGATAGAAATGATCTTCTTGAGGTACTAAGAATAATCGATAAGCAATGATTAAGACAATTGATTAATAAGAGTTATATGAATAGTATCGATGATAATAGCAAGAAAATTTTCCTTCAAAAAAGAATTTCCCTAAATTAGGTTAAGTTGATCAGACGATTCAGTTTAAGAGTGATCAATGAAGAAACAAATCAGTAATGAATGTGTAATAAATCAAAAGTGAATATTGGATTCATATTCCTAGCGGAGACTCAGGCATAAGAGGTAGAATATGCTATTGAGAATATATGCATTTTGTTTGATGTGAAGTATTCAACTATATGATTGGATTGCTGACTTTAAGGAAACATTATTGCTAATGTGAGAAGGACTTAGATCCACATTATATTCTTGTAAATATGTTTGGGAGATACAAATTATATCTAATGAATGTGTTACTAACATAGGACGCTATGATTGCAAATAAATTGAAATGTGTGGAGAAACTAGTATGAATGAACAGACATTAGAAGAAGTCAATGTGAAATTAAAGGAAATTGAATGAAAGGAGAATTTTTTTTTAGAAAAGAAGTCAATTGGGAGATTGAACATAACATGTGATAATATTACCTCATTTAAGAAATTAGCCACATAAGAAAATACGAGAATTGATCATGGGCACAAAGGAAATTTGGGTTATATCTATTGGAGTTAACTATGCCTCCGATAGTATTATGGTAATGAAGATTAAAGTGATCCACGAAAAAAAAATTGTATCAATTAGTGACTATGATCATAGAGGATATTTGGAGTGTATTCGAACAGTGAAGAGAATATTTTTGAACATTTAAGGAAATTTTACATATTATGAAGGTAGAAACAATTATATGCCAAGCTTAATGAGAGTGAATCTTAGCCTGATCAAATAAAATGTGGATTGTATTAAAAAAATTATACTGAGTTTTGAACGATTAAGTGCTCTAGCATGCCACCCTCGTGAGGCACAGACTCAGATATCCCTCAGGATGTTAGGTACGTGTCTTGCGGGAGTGAGGTGCTACATTTCATTCTAACCATCACTATATTATGATGAAGCTCTTCTCCATACATTGAACTATTTTAAATTGGAATTTTTAGCATCTTCTAAATCTGCTTCAGGCTAGTTTAGTTCCATTTATACTTCCTTTATAATGCCCTTTATTGATATTGACATATTCTTTCGATATGTGTACTTTAACATATATTGCTCATTAAACACATATCCCTAATAATTAGTATCTTCTTTTGATGTAGGGTGCCAAAACTTATATCCATTAACACCTTTAAGGTAGCCAACGAATACATACATATTTAATTTTAGATCAAGCTTAAATGTTCAACTAAAGGTTTTTAACTTAAAGAATTCTACCTTAATTCATGTCCATACTTTCTATACCTCTCCCAGTTATTAATGTCAATAGTGATCTATTGATGAAGTAAAATGCCATATTCACTGATTTTATCTCAAAATTGACCTTTTCATTGATAAATATGTTCATCCTCTCCAAAACACTATTATATTGTGGTGTTTTTAGACTATATAGTGTCTTTTAATCTAGTGGTCCTCATAAAATTTGTAGAATTAAGAGTTTGGGTGCTCAATACTATTATATGATATCAAATACTTAATTTTTCTTCTTGTTTTAATTTTCCTATTTATTTGATTCATTAACCCTACAAAGACCTCAAATTTTCACTTTATGAAGTATATATAGACTTTCCTTAAAATTTATTAATAAATGTCACAAAATACTAGGATCTAACCAATGAAAACTCCTTAATAGGACCTTATACGTCAATATGCACATAAGCTAGAATTCCTTTATTTTTTTCTCCTCCTTCTTAAATGACAACTTAGAATATTTACTTAGCTCAAAAAATTTGCAAAAGATCTAACCTATATTGTTTGATTCCCTTTAGTATTCTACTCTTATGAAGTTTCATCACCTTCACTCATTGATATAACTTAATCACATATGTCATAATGTAATACTATTATCATTTGACTTTATTACAATGACCTCTCCATCTACAATTGTGCTCCCTAGCAGTTTGTAGATATTTCTTGTCAATCTTAGTTATTTTATTATAGTCAACACACTCTTTACCACTTTAAATTTGCCTTTATAAGTTAAAATTAGGTTTTCCTTAAATGTGGCACATGTGGAACATCACAATTCATTAGCAATACCATTAAATATCTTAATCATGATATATCTTATTTTGATAATTTTATAAGCTTTATCATTCACCAATCGAATAATTCCAAAGTTATTTTATGTGTATAACACAAATTGATCCTTATTGATGTCATGTGATATAAACATCCTACATCTAGCATCCATAAGTATTAAATTAGACTAGTTGAAATATAAAGTATATTTTTATTACTATAGTTTTTGTATTTGCTCTGCACCTTATTAATAGACATTGATGTAACATCAAGCTTACTTTTGTTACCTGTGTTATTCTTATTTAGATAGCCCTCTTGATGTGTCATATTTGCTCATATTTATAACATTGGACTATCTTTCTACCTTTAGATTTAAATTTAGAACTCTTTTTGGAGGAGCTATCCTTATTTTAGTTCCTCCCATGGTCCTAATTTTTCCCTAAAAATAATCATTCATCTTAAGAACTTTCATTAGTATTGAGTCTCTATTAGTTAAGAACCGAACAGAGATGTCCTTTAAACTAGTTATCTCTTAACTCAATATGAGCATAGTCACAATATGTTCATATAAAAGAGGTTAGGAAAAAGGTAGAATAATTACTTTGTCCTCATGTGTAATAGCCATCTCAAGCCTTAGTGAATCATTATCTATTTGATTAAACGCATTGATCTATTGTTCCAAATAGTCTATCTATGCATCTTCAACCTATATAGTTATTGCGTCAAATATAACTTATTTATAGGAGATTTTGATTATCATATCTCCACAAGAGATGAAATCACAATGACCTGGTACATAAATTTATCAACCAAACAAAGTCGTATGCTTTTAATTGCTAACATATATAGCTCTTCCCAATTAAGCTCATCTATATCATATAGCTTATTTTCCCACGACGCCTTCAATGTACCGTGTTGCTTTAACAAGTTCTTCACATTTTATTACTATAGTCTAAATTCCCAACTTGATTGAACTTTTCCACTCTAAACTTAGCAACCAAAGTCATTGTTGTCTCAATAATGCTATGGGTGAAATTCTTAACCATTCATATTCAAGTAATTGTGTAACACCCCCACTACCATAGGTACATACCGAAATGCCTTAAGGACATTCCAGTACATAACCTATAATAATGGTTCGTTACGTTCAATCACAACATTCACTTAATATGGCATCATCATTCTTTATTTTCTTATAAGACGTCATAATGAAAAACATCATATTTTTAAAACCCAAATTTCTCCTTTCATTTCATAAAACCAAATATTTATATTGACAGTTTTCAATATCGTCCAAATATGAACATCATCATATCCTAATACAAAATACATTACATGAAAGAGGAAATGCACAAAAAGATCTATCTAATCTTTCAATCTCAGCTGACCGACCTTTGAGTGATTTCTTCTTTTTCCCAAAAAGTACAAGACTATACTTCTCGTAGCATCTCTTAGTAGCTAAAGTCGTCTCTCGATCTTGAAAAATCAACATTATAATTTTGGTGAGTTTTGCGAACTCAAGGAGGTAATCATCATCGATGGTTCACTCAATTTATTTAACACATCACACATATAACATATAATTCACATCTTTGCATTTTGCATAAATCATCACTTATCACATTCTCACTTATGGGCAATAAAATTTTACATTTCAGAAAATCAAACATACTTATTAAAAATGTATATGAAATGCTCATGTGATGCTTTTTTAATTGTTAAGTTGTTGTGACTGAGTGCCTAAACTATCCTGTATCTATTGTGGATATCGGACTCATTTATACTGTCCCTTATTCGGTGGGTATACAGGGTTCATTTTACATAGTGAGCCTTTGTTGGGCCCGGGCCCCGTATGTCCAAATCCCCGAGGGCGGCCCCTCGGGTCGCGCCCGCATCGAGCGCCCCAAACCGCGGACCCGATCCCAACATTTCGGCACAATCGATCAATTAATACATACATACATTGCCAGAACATACACGACCATACATTAAAGATCCTATAACCATAGGGATTTCATACTATTGCAAATTAAGAAAGTCAACAAGTATCCTCAATTATAACAAAATACAAAATGAAATCTAAATCCAAAAATACATGAGTATGCTCAATGTTAACATACTCGGAGGGCCAACAAAATACTAACTTAATACAAAGCTCCTAATTTGTCTGAAGTTTCCGATGCCGCACAAAGTCAACGATCGTCCTGATCTGCACCTGAGGAGGGGAAAGTAATGGGTTGAGCTACACGGCTCGATGGCTAATATAGTTATAGCCATCGCAATTAGCACAAATCCCATATGAATGTATATATATATATTATATCTATCTGGACAATAATTCCACATTCACATGCTACTCAACAATTTATACATTCAATACAAGTAAGTCATCATATGTCATAAAGTATGCTTCACAATGATCAATTCACATATGCAATGTACATCACAATGGCTCGAGGGTTCCATGGAAACAAAAGGAGAAACCAAGTTTAACCACGAAGCTAAATGAGTCCATTCGAGACTCATATGCCACAAGCGGCAGCCGGAGAAGGCTCTTGTCTACGTGCACGTGATTGAGCGAAATGGTTCCACTCTCGCCCAAACAAAAGCATATAATCATGCTCACAATCATTCTATCATATGATATTCTATCATGTCTTTCGTTTAATCAAAATGCCATGACGAAGTCGAGGCATAACATGCTCAAAATCTATGTAATGCTATCAATTTCCATACTTCTTTCAACATACATGAAATCAAAGTCATTCAATTCATTACATTTAAACATGCATCATCTACAAAGTATATATTCACACATAGGCAAGAACACGCCTAATCACACAATAACTATAAGTATATTACCCACCTAAGATCGCTGAGAATCCAATTCACGAATGTCCTTCCTCTTTGCGATGAAATCGGGTCACCTTGGTTTCCTAAAACAACCAAGTTTCCATCCAATCAATATCCACATAAAATAATCAAAGCTTGAAGAGTCAAAATAAAGCATTAAAATCTCCATTCGACCCCCTCCTAAAATTCAACCCTTGAAACAATTTCTGAAGTTCCTTCTTGAACAACTTGTAGCCCTCGATCTCTAGTTCACAACGACTCAAAATCACCTCAATTGGACATCTACACCAAAAGATATGCCCAAAATACCAAAAATCTCATTTTGAAAAGCAGGGCTCGCCATGGTAATGGCCCGCTTCGTCATGGCGACCACAAGTGATATTGCAAGGCGTACCCTACTCAGACGTCATGGCGAACACAGTTCGCACGTCGCGACGAAGCCGATCCTCTCGTCATGGCGAATAAATATTTTACTCGTCGCGACGTAGCTTCCTTTCCTCGCACGTCATGGCGTGTTTATACGCGTCATGACGTCTGCGTCAAGAATCGACCCCGAACTCCAATTTTGCATATCTCATCTTAAATCCTCTTCTAAACTCAAATGCAACACAACCAAACTTTAGATCCAGTCCTCTACAACATTTCTAACCCATTCTAAGCTTCAAATCTAACACAAACACATCAACATAAGGAAATCTCTACATTTTCACCCAAAACCCTAAAACCTTGATTCTCACGGATTCAACATTCCTTAAGTTTAAATCTAATCAAACCAAGTTAGGAAGGCACTAAACTTACCGAAAAATGCTTCGAATCGTCGAAAAACCTCAGAAATCAAAATCCTCTCTTCTTCCTCTCTTCCTCTCCCCGTGCAAGTGCTTCTCCTCTTCTTCTTCTATTTTCCTTTCTCTTTTCCTTTCTTCTCTTTTCTATTCTCATTCTCTTCTTTAAACCCTAAGGAATGGACCCTCCTAATAAGCCCAAGCCCAAAACAACTTAAGTTAACCTCTCAAAAGCCTTTACACAATTTAAATCCTCAAATGCTCATTTAAACCATATTTAGACCTTAATTATCCATAATTCTCTCAATTTAATCAAACTAAGGCAAAATCACAATTCATCTTGAATAAGATCATAAAAAAATTAGGGTCTAACATTTCTCCCCTCTTAAAAGAAATTTAGTCCTCGAAATTTACTCGAATTATCGAAGAGATCTTGATACTTCTCCGATAGCCTCCAATGGCTCCCAGTAGCTTCCTCTCTTGAATGATTCCTCCATGGGACCTTGACCAACCGAACTGTCTTGTTCTCGAGGACCTTGTCCTTATTATCTAAGATTTGCACCGAAGCTCCTCATAGCTCAAATCATCCCTCAATTGAACCTCACTAGTCGAATAACATGCGATGGATCCGATCTATATCTTCTTAACATGGACACATGGAAAACATCGTGAATCTGCGATAACTCCGGAGGTAATGCCAATCTGTAGGCGAGTGGTCCAATCCTCTCAAGGATCTCATAAGGACCCACATACCTCGGACTCAACTTCCCTTTCTTGCCGAATCTCAATACTCCCTTCCAAGGAGATGTCTGAAGGAACACCTTCTCACCGACCTCATACTCCATCTCCTTTCGGTGAGCATCAACATAACTCTTCATCCTATCCTGTGTTGTCTTAAGCCTCTGCTTAACCAAATTGACTTTATCGATCGTCATCTGAATCAATTCTGGTCCTTCCAATTGTCTCTCTCCTTCTTCATCCCAACAAATCGGAGTCCTACACCTCCGCCCATACAATGCCTCATACGGAGCCATCTGAATGCTCGAATGGTACGAATTGTTATAAGCAAATTCGACCAACGGCAAATGCTCATCCCATGCTCCTCGAAAATCCATCACACAAGCTCAAGCATCCTCAAGAGTCCGAATGGTCCTCTCGGTTTGACCATTAAATGCGAGGGTGAAACGTCAGACTAAAATGCAATTTGGTACCCAAAGCATCCTGCAAACTGCCCCAAAATCTCGAAGTAAACCGAGGATCCCTGTCAGACACGATCGAATCCGGAATCCCATGCAGTCTCACTATCTCATCAATATACTTCTTTGCTAACACATGCAAAGAATCAGTCTATCGAATCGCCAAAAAGTGGGCTGACTTGGTCAACCTATCCACAATCACCCAAATGGCATCATGCCTCCTGCTGGTCCTGGGCAAACCCATCAAAAAGTCCATCGTCACTCGCTGCCACTTTCACTCCGGAATAGGCAACGGTCTCAATTTGCCCGAAGGTGCCTGGTGTTCAGCCTTGACTTGCTGACACACTAGACACTTCTTGATTTAACTCGCTATATCCCTCTTCATACCTTTCCACCAAAAGTGCTCTCTCAAATCCTGATACATCCTGGTGCTACCTGGATGCATGGCATAAGGCGCATTGTGTGCCTCATCCATAATCTCATCCTTGATCTCCCGCACATCCGGAATACACAACCTACTCTCAACTGTCATCAGTCCATCGTCCCTCACCTCTATATCAGAAATCTTACCATTCTGAATCTCATCCCGAAGCTTGCTCAAGTTCACATCCTGAGCCTGCAAATCCCTAACCTTTTCCTTCAGCATCGGTCTAACTCGAAAATTAGCCAGAAGACAATCCGGCTCTTCCTGCGTCAAGCTTATCCTAAGCTTAGCCATCTCTTCCAATAAAGGAAGATAAACCGATCGAACATGAGCAATCGACGACTTCCTGCTCAAGGCATCCGCCACAACATTGGCCTTGCCCGGATGATACTCAATCAGCAAATCATAATCCTTTAGTAGCTCCAACCACCTCCGCTGCCTCAAATTCAATTCCTTCTGACTCAGCAAATACTTTAGACTCTTATGATCAGTAAAGATCCGAGTCTGAACTCCATACAAATAATGCCTCCAAATCTTCAAGGCAAATATCACCGCTAACTCCAAATCATCGTCGGATAATTCAGCTCATAAGGCTTCAAGCGCCTCAAGCATATGCAATTACCCGATCTCCTCGCATCAAAACACACCCAAGACCCTTCCTCAAGCATCATGTGCATAAGAATAGCCCTCATCTCCGAAGGCAAAACCAGAATCGAGCACTTTCGTCAATCTGCGCTTAAGCTCCTCAAGCTCCTATGACACTCCTCACTCCAGACAAACTTGATTCTTTCTCAACAACTTCGTCATCGGAGCGGATATCATCGAAAATCCCTCCACAAACCGTCTGTAGTAGCCTGCCAAACCCAGAAAACTCCTCACCTCTGCTACATTCTTCGGCGCCTCCCAATTCACTATAGCCTCTATCTTCTTCGGATCCACATGCACTCCCTGCTCGGAGATCACATACCCAAGAAAGGAAACTTCTCTCAGCCAAAATTCGCATTTCTCAAATTTGGCATACAACTCATTACTCCTCAAAGTCTCCAAAGAAATCCTCAAATGCTCCTCATGCTCCCGATCACTCTTGGAATACACCAATATATCATCAATGAAGACAATGATAAATTGGTCCAAGAATGGCTTGAACACCCGATTCATCAAATCCATAAAAGCTGCCGGAGTCTTTGTCAATCCGAAAGGCATCACCAAAAACTCAAAGTGCCCATAACGAGTCCCAAAGCGGACTTGGCACATCAGGCTCCTTAATCCTCAATCGATGATAACCCGATCTCAAGTCTATCTTAGAAGACTCTCGCTCCTTGCAATTGATCAAACAAGTCATCAATGCGAGGAAGCGGATACCGATTTTTCACCGTAATCGATTCAACTTCACGTAGTCCACACATCCTCAAAGATCCATCCTTCTTCTTCACAAAAACCGAGCTCCCAGGCGAGGAACCGGCTAATATATCCTTCTCTAACAACTCCTCTAACTACTCCTTCAACACTTTCAATTCCGCCAGAGCCATCCTATAAGGCGGAATCGAAATCGGGGCTGAACCTGACAAAAGCTCGATCAGAAACTCGATCTCCCGAGTGGCGGTAGTCCGAGCAATTCTCGGGAAAGACATCAGAAATCCTCGACCACTGGAATATCCTCTAACTTCCCTCTGTCTGCTCTGGAATCCATCACATAAGCCAAAAACGCCTCACATCCTGACCTCAACATCTTCTCTGCAGTCAAAGCCGAAACAAATCTGAGCGGACTTGCCTTTATATCCTCAGAAAACATTACTCTGCTGCCATCATCTAATTCAAACTCTACTGTCTTTTGCCTACAATCCAATCGGGCATTGTACTTTTCCAAGGTATCCATACCCAAAATCACATCCAAGCCTCCCATCTTCAGTGGCATCAAATCTACCACTAGAAGTGCTCCACCAATACAAATCTCACAATCTCTGAACACCTAACTAACCACAATATACTGACCGATCGGAGTACTCACCAACAGCGGAGTATCCAACGGACTCACAGTCCTATCACACATAGGTCTACTCGCTGAAACAAACGAGTGAGTAGACCCTGGGTCATCAACACAAGCACATCATTAGAAAATAATCGAGCCATACCAGTAACAACATCTGGCGCAGCCTCTGCATCCTCCCGCATCATAGCAAACACCCTGGCTGGTGCCTGCCCTCTCGGTCTTCCCGGAAGACTCACCCTCTTGGCAGCATCAGAACTGCCCACCTCTGTCGAAGTCCTCTGACCCACAGTCTCTGTCCTCCTAGGAGCCTGCATCTGAGATCCCTCTCTCCTGGACGGCTGAGGACACTCTCTAGCCCTGTGTCCTTTCTGTCCACAGTTGAAGCATGCACCCGTCAATCGGTAACACTCTCCACCATGAAACTGACCACAGTGCTCACACTTAGGAACTGATGACCTGTCCCCATCTCCTCCCTCGCCGCCCACCGTAGAAACTTCTTTGAGAAGCAGTAGAAGCCCTCATCGACCTCGACCGACCGGGCACCATCGCTCCTCTCCTCGATCGAAGGGAAGCTCCTAGCACTCCTGTCTGGCATAGGAGTACTAGTGCTACCTCCTCTCCGGAACTTCGCTCTGCCCTTCCTCTTCTTATTCACAGCACTCTTGATATTCTCTATGTTCTCCACCCGAAGGCTGCCTCAACTAATCGCTGAAAGTCATCAAATTCTGACAATCACCTTCTCTCGATGGCCAAATGTAGTCCCGACTCAAATCGGCGACATCCGGCAGCCTCGCTCAATATCAAATCAAGCACATCTTGGGACATTGCGTGAGCCAAGGCTCATACTCAAGAATCGTCATATCCTCTCGAGTGAGACTCAAAACTCCCTCTGCTTTTCTTGGACATAAACCTCGGCAGATATTTCTTCGAACGCAGACCCACAAAATCTCGCCATGCCAACCCCATCGGCCTCATCCGATCGCTTCAAGACAGTCTCCCACCGGTCTGAGCATCTCCCGCAACAAGTGGCGGCATATACAACTCTCTCGTCCTCCTCACAATCCATCCGATCCATCACCCGTTCATCCTCCGCAACCATGTCTCGGCTTCCTCGGGATCACCGTCCCAAAGAAGTCCACCGCCCATACTTTCTCGACTTGTCAATTGTTTTCCCCTCTTAGCTGGAGCCGAGCAAGGTCGTGGCATCCGCCCATAGCCTAAACAAACGCTCGAGTAAAGGCTCAAACATCCTCGGATCAAATCAAGCACTTGCCTGGCGGAATCGGTGATTCTGAGTCGGTAACGACGGGCTCACTCTCTAGCCCCACGTGAAGCCTCAACATGCATTGGGGCTACAGACTCATCGGTCCTCTCCTCCCTAGTCGGAGAGTCAGGTGCAGCAGACCCTTGCATAGCTCCTCGTGTCCTCCTACGAGGTGGCATCATACTCCTTTAAATGGAAACACTAAGAATTAGCTATATGACAATCTACATGTATGCATGATATGCATGTCACGTAACAATGCAACAAGTAATTATATATCACACAATCCTATTATGCATTCTAAGCCAAGGACACCTAAACCTAGGCGCTCTGATACCAAACATGTTGGGCCCGGGCCCCGTATGTCCAAATCCCCGAGGGCGGCCCCTCGAGTGGCGCCCGGGTCGAGCGCCCCAAACCGCGGACCCGATCCCAACATTTCGACACAATCGATCAATTAATACATACATACATTGCCAGAACATACACGACCATACATTAAAGACCCTATAACCATAGGGATTTCATACTATTGCAAATTAAGAAAGTCAACAAGTATCCTCAATTATAACAAAATACAAAATGAAATCTAAATCCAAAAATACATGAGTATGCTCAATGTTAACATGCTCGGAGGGCCAACAAAATACTAACTTAATACAAAGCTCCTAATTTGTCCAAGTTTCGATGTCTGCATGAAAGTCAACGATCGTCCCGACCGCACTTTTGAGGAGGGAAAGTAATGGGTTGAGCTACACACTCGATGGCTAATATAGTTATAGCCATCGGCAATTAGCACAAATCCAAAGATATGAATGTATATATATATATTATATCTATACTGATAATAATTCCAACATTCACATGCTACTCAACAATTTATACATTCAATAAAAGTAAGTCATCATATGTCACAAAGTATGCTTCACAATGATCAATTCACATATGCAATGTACATCACAATGGCTCGAGGGTTCCATGGAAACAAAAGGAGAAACCGAAGTTTAACCACGAAGCGAAATGAGTCCATTCGAGCTCATATGCCACAAGCGGCAGCCGGAGAAGGCTCTTGTCTACGTGCACGTGTTAACTAAATGGTTCCACTCTCCCAAACAAAAGCATATAATCATGCTCACAATCATTCTATCATATGATATACTATCATGTCTTTCGTTTAATCAAAATGCCATGACCGAAGTCGAGGCATAACATGCTCAAAATCTATGTAATGCTATCAATTTCCATACTTCTTTCAACATACATGAAATCAAAGTCATTCAATTCATTACATTTAAACATGCATCATCTACAGTATATATTCACACATAGGCAAGAACCTGCCTAATCACACAATAACTATAAGTATATTACCCACCTAAGATCGCTTGAGAATCCAATTCACGAATGTCCTTCCTCTTGCGATGAAATCGGGTCACCTTGGTTTCCTAAAACAACCAAGTTTTCATCCAATCAATATCCACATAAAATAATCAAAGCTTGAAGAGTCAAAATAAAGCATTAAAAATCTCCATTCCTCGCACGTCGCGGCGAACACAGGTTCGCACGTCGCGACGAAGGCCGATCCTCTCGTCGCGGCGAATAAATATTTTACTCGTCGCGATGTAGCTTCCCTTCCTCGCACGTCGCGGCGTGTTCATACGCACGTCGCGACGTCTGCGTCGAAAAACCAACCCCCGAACTCCAATTTCTGCATATCTCATCTTAAATCCTCTTCTAAACTCAAATGCAACACAACCAAACTATAGATCCAGTCCTCTACAACATTTCTAACCCATTCTAAGCTTCAAATCTAACACAAACACATCAACATAAGGAAATCTCTACATTTTTACCCAAAAACCCTAAAACCTTCGATTCTCACGGATTCAACATTCCTTAAGTTTAAATCTAATCAAACCAAGTTAGGAAGGCACTAAACTTACGGAAAATGCTTGAATCGTCGGAAAACCTCGAAATCAAAATCCTCTCTTCTTCCTCTCTTCCTCTCCCTCGCCGTGCTTCTCCTCTTCTTCTTCTATTTTCCTTTCTCTTTCCTTTCTTCTCTTTCTATTCTCATTCTCTTCTTTAAACCCTAAGGGAATGGACCCTTCCTAATAAACCCAAGCCCAAAATAACTTAAGTTAACCTCTCAAAAAGCCTTTACACAATTTAAATCCTTAAATGCTCATTTAAACCATATTTAGACCTTAACTATCCATAATTCTCTCAATTTAATCAAACTAAGGCAAAAATCACAATTCATACTGAATAAGATCATAAAAAAAATTCGGGGTCTAACAGCCTTTAGATCTTAATCACATTTGGAGCTTTAAACTCGTTTTCGGTAGCTACTCAGGTCATAACTCTTATTATTTGATCATGCATTCATGTATGGATTGCATCTCTCATAATCAACCAATCATGTCAAGAAGCATTTAGTTCGTCACATTCACATACAAGTAGTACTTCAATATCACATTCATGCATCAAGTCTCGGACCTTCACTGTTCGGCATCAATATTATCAAATCACATTCATATCATCGTTTAAAAATTAATAGTGTGAAATCATCTAGATTACTCACAAATTTCTCCCAAAGCTATTGCCTCGAAGTTCTGGCAATGTCTGGATGATGACGTTCAAATTGCTCCTCTATATCAAGCAATATACACATATCACACTTTTGCACAATTATAAGTGTTTGTTAATGCAAATGTTTATATATGAAATATGCACAATGCATATTTATGACAATCCCGGGTATCGCTCTATTATTCTCGTCATGTAAACATTTATATTTCCAAAATCACATAAGTATCATTTATACTTATGGTTTATACTTCAATGAAACTATTAAAATCAAAATTCATAACTCATTTCGTCAATTCAGATTTTTTTTTCCTAAAACATACCTTCAGGTCTACTGTACATGATCAATTTGACAATGAAAATGAAGTAATTTGGCAACACTTTCTTCTAGAAAAATGTTTCCTATTTTCTTAAGTTTCTAATGATCAAGATCATTCAATTTGGTTCATTACTCCAAAAGTTATACTCCATATAATTTGGACTGTTCTTAAACTGAAATAGTATTATGTGCTCAACTTCATGTCAGATTATGGAATCTATGTCTTTGGTTTAATCTAAATCAAGAATCATTCCATTTGGATAACTATAGATCAATAGATCGCCAAAATACCAAAGCATGTTTAATGAAAATACTCCATTCATCAATTTTCCAGAATTGTTTATCATTTTCGTCCCAAATTTATCACTCAATCTCTTCGAAATGATTTCAGAAGATCATAGTTTTATCGTGTGTTGAACATTATGTTGAGATTTGGACATAGTCATTTGTAGAACTTCGATACTTAATATATGAAGTCTCATATATGTCATTTGGATATTGCATTGACTCTCATAATCTGCTTAGTTGTGTTTGATTTAAATGGTTGTGTTTTTATCCGATTGACCAGTTGCATTTATTTGTCCAATTTTCACACTAAGGTCTTTAACAAGGATTTAAATGATGGAGTTCATTAATTAAATCTTTGGACCTAAAGAGTCCTTTAGGGCTGATCTTTTGAAACTTAGTGGACTCTATTCCCGAAAAATCATTTTGAACCGTGATAGCCTACGCTCATTTTCAAGAGGATTTTATCAATTGGATTATTATCTTAGTTTTTGTCAATTGCATAATTTCCAAAATTCCAAAAATATTCTTTTATACTTTTTCTCCAAATTTTAATTACTTTTACCAGTTCCGATCAACATACCAAACCCCCATTTTATCAACTTTGATTGCAATTTTTGGTAATTAGGCTAGTTTAGACCTTTTTCACTTGGTTCCAATTAAGTGAGACGACCCGAGGTTGCAACCTATACCACAATCTTGGAATTTATTATTTTTGACTGTTTTCCAAGGATCGATCTTAAGGTCGAATCGACAGAGCCGCGATCAAAATGGCGCCGTTGTCGGGTAACCAAAAAATTGGTTTACTGTAGGATAGCCATTGCCATCTCATTTCAATTGTCGTTGATAATCGGAATCTTTGTTTTTGCAGTGCATTTAGGATAGTTGAATTTTCATACTTGTTCATAGTATAGGTTTCGATTTTCCTTTGCACAAGCATACCTCATACTTTGATTCTGTCTCTTACTTTGCACTTTTTTTTTACACATACACATTCATACATACACTCATACACTCGCATTCTCCACATTCCACTTTTACTTGACTTTGTATGATTGTGAGAAAATTTTGTTACTACATCATTTGTTTATGGATTGATCTTGTGCATGCCCAGGAGAGGTAGACTTGTTCAATTCCAACCTGAAGTTGAGAGACATTTGCGGAGACTTAGGAAAGAGAGGAAAGAACAAGAGAGGAGTAGATTAGTTGAGCGAGAAAGGGAAAATATGGCTGAGAATCCCAACATTTTCCCAAATCCTGACTTTCCTGCAAACCAACCTGGAAATGGAACTAATGGAAGAAATGGTGAGCATGAGAGAGTAGGAGAAAACAATGAGAATCTGAGACGTAGGACTATTAGGGAAGCTACAACCTCTGATGTGCATTATGATCCATTTACTGCTGCTTTCCCTAATTTTGATGTTAATTTTGAGATTAAAGGTTTGTTGATTAATTCCCTTTCTAAATTTCATGGTTTGGCAGGGGAAGATCCGTACATGCACCTACAAGCTTTGACTATGATTTGCCAGAGTATGAAGCCAGTAGGAGCTACTTTGGACCAAGTGCTATGGAAGGTATTTCATTTGTCCTTGGAAGGAAAGGCACGAGAGTGGTACATGAGTCTTTCGAGGCATGTGGCCAATGCTTATCATAGCTGGGCCAACCTGAGAAAGGCCTTTTTGGAGAAGTACTTTCCAGCTTCCAGGACCTCATCAATGAGGAAGAAAATTTATTCAGCCCGCTAGGAGTATGATGAATCACTGTATGACTATTGGAACCGCTTCCAAGATCTTCTGTCCAGATGCCCCCATCACCAAATTCTCGATGAGCAGTTGGTGCAATATTTCTATGATGGGTTGAAGAGTCAAGAGAAAGGTATGTTGGATGCTGCATCTGGAGGATCTCTGATTGACCTTAAAGCATTGGAAGCATGGGACTTGATCAAGAAGATTGCCTTGAACCATCAACAGTACAGTGTGAGAGATTCCAGAGGAGTGCATGAATTGAGAGCCTTAACAGCTCAAGCCAAAAGAATGGAGAGTCTGGAAACAAAGGTAGATTCACTGGAGAACAGGATAACTTCACAATTATCTTGTATCACAACGGAGTTGAAGAACTTGAATGCGCATCACCCATCATCTACAATGGACCTTACTGCACCCAGTTGTGACACTTGTGGGTCGGTGATGCACATATCAAGTGTATGCCCTGGAAGATATGAAGAGGTGTCAGCAGTGTATCCAGGGAGAACAAATCAGAAGTGGGATCCATACTCCAACATATACAATGAGGGATGGAAGTCCAATCCAAGATTCGGTTGGAGGAATGAAGAAAGCAGGGCTCAAAACAGATTTCCACAAGGGGGAGGAGCTGGTATTTCCACTAACCAGTTCCCCAATCAACAACAAGCCCTAATGGTCCCACCAAAGGAAGACACCAACCAGTTGCTTCACAGTATGATGACTCTGATGAAGGAAGAGAGGGACTTTAACGCTAACCAGTTTAATTCCATTGCTTCTCTTATTCAACAGGATTCCTCCAAAACTGCTGCTAGGTTCAATGCTTTGGAGAAAAGAATGGAACAATGGGAGACCAAGGCAGAGAACATTAATTCATATGCCAGTCAGTTGTCTCACAACATGAGTGAGAATCAAACAAAAAACAATGGAACCATTCCTTCAAATACTGTGATGAATCCGAAGAGTCTTAATGCAATTGCCCTCCGAAGTGGGAAGCAAGTGAGGTTTAATCCTCAAGAAGTTGAAGAGACATGTGATGATGAGATTGAGAGTGAGGCAGTACCTCCACCCAAGGAAAAGATTAAGAAATCGAAAAGTGTGAGGGAAGAAGAGCTATTGAAAGAGAAGAAGCATGCCTCAAGAAATAAAGGAGCTACTTCAGAGAGTTCCAAAGATCAAGTTGAACATGGAGAATCAAGCAAGCAAGCTGGCAAAGGTAAGGAGGTAAGTATTCAAGACCTTCCTTTTCCAAATTCATATTTGATGAGCAAGCGTATGAATGAAATTAAGCATGAAAAAGAAATCATTGATTTGTTTGGAAAAGTAGAAGTTAATGTTCCTTTGCTTGACTTAGTAAAGAGAGTTCCGGCCTACGCTAAATACTTGAAGGACTTGTGCACGAATAAGAGGAAGTTTAGGCCGAACGAGAGAGTCCAGGTAAGCTCCAATGTGTCTGCATTGTTCAAGCCGTTCAAGCCCCAAATTCCAGTCAAGTGTCAAGATCCCGGATCGTTCACTATCCCTTGTGTTATAGGAAAGGTGACAATCGGACGAGCATTAATAGATTTAGGGGTGGCTATCAATGTGATGCCTAAATCAGTCTACGAGGCCCTCGGAGTGAAAAGTATAAAGGCTACATCTGTAGTTTTACAATTGGCCGATAGATCCTTTAGGCATCTCGTGGGGATAATTGAGGACATTTTGGTCCAAGTTAAAGGTTTAGTGTTTCCTGCCGACTTTTATGTTCTTGACATGTCTACTAAAGTTATGCAGGACACTTCACTGATTCTCAGACAACCCTTCCTCCGGACAGCAAACACGATGATAAGCATGAAGGAAGGAAAGATAACCATGGAGGTAGGTGATCAACGGGTAAGCTTCAACATGTATGAAGCAATGAAACACCCCCATGAGGATTATTCTCTGCTTGGAGTAAATATGCTTGATACGGTTATTGATGATGCATGTGGTGATTTTGCACAATCCTTAACATCTTCCACTGACAATCTTTTTGGAGAGAATTTTCTTGCTGATGATTTTGCAGGAGAGCCTTTGAGTAGGGGATTGGACATGGAGTTACCCAGGAACCAAGCTGCTGAGACGAAGCTTGGATATCAACCAGATGGGTATCCCGAGCTACAGGACCCACCGTGAGCCCAGGTTGTTTCTCTACCTGCATTCTCAATATATTTATGCACCTTACTTGGACTTGATATGAAATTTTGTGTTGCATGAATACGTTGATTAAGTTGTAGGAAAATCCCGGTGGTACATCACATGTACCCAGTGCGGAAAACAAAAATTTTTTTGTCCCGGGACTTTCCCAAAACCCAGGATCGTTGTGTCTATATAACTAGGTCAAACCATAACGACCACGTGGCAATCTCTAACGGTATCCACGCAGAGGTCGGATAACCTAACCGAGACAAACCCTTTGCCTCGGGAATAGCTAGACTAAGGAAAGACTGCTAGATCTTACCTTAGCCTTGGAGAGCTTGTAGAGATGAGTTGGTAGAACCTTGGAGAAGAAGAAACAACCTTGAAGGAGGATGAAAGGAGGAAGATGAAAACAATTTTCTAAGCTTAACAATAAGCTTTGGCCTTCTCCTCTAAAACCCACGCACAAGCTTCTTTCCATTACCTATCTTATATGTTTTAACTCTTAAAACACAATAGAATGGAATGGTGTAAGCTTGTCCACGTATAAGGCATGAAATTGCCTTAATTTGCTAAATAATTATTACATTTGACTTTTCAAAGTTCTTTTCTCTTCTCCATTCCTTTGGTCCACCGAATCAACATTAATATATATATAATTAATTAATTCTTAATTAATTAATATATATATATATATATTCTTTGAAGAGGTCCGGTCAACGGGGAATCGGTCCTACCGCCCTATCAAGCCCCGTGCCGCTTAAAAATCACCGAAACCCTTTTCAAGAATGTCAATGTCGCGATCTCATCGGGACATATCCCAATCTCATCGGGATCCGTTTAATCATGCGCTCTCCGATATTGGATCACTATCCAAAACTATTTTACGAAGTTCTCCGAGACACTCTTGTCGTGTGACCCATTAGGTTCCGGTTATGTTGGCCACTTAGATTAACACTTAATCTAAGCAAGTCATGAGCGGTATCTAGCAACACATCATGACCCTAATCGACCGGAAAGTAATTGGTTCGACGGTTATATAAACTACGAACCATATTACAAACCTTGCCATAGTCAATTCATCGCGCAATTCGTCCTTTCACCATTCTATACCCCACTTGGTTTGAGTATGGGCAAGTGTCAACTCTTACTAGACCGATCAGATCAAATCTAGTCCAAGTGTACAGGACTCATTACTTTAATGTCCATGAAGACTGTCTTCATGACATATGTGCTCCGGCGCCAGAGACTTGCAAGTAATGATCCTCACAAGAGGCCATGGGTATCTCTTCTGCTAATATCACAGAAGTGGTGAATCCTTTGTTGGCTACTCAATTACCTTCAAATACCTCAAACTGTACCCAATCACCACCCTATGAGCGACCTCTGAAAGGCAACAAGGAATGGAGTCAAAGCACAGAATCAGTATCCAAGATATCCTTGAGTACCTCAAGTCTAAGGATATTTGCACCATTGCTATGATGAGATTGTCACTGACATAATATCCATGTGATGATCTCATGGTAGGTCATCCAATGTACTTACTACTACTAGCAAGCATCCATATGTCAAATCTAAATATCTCAATATTTACAGGTTCTGAGATCCACTGCTTGTTCCAATCAAGGAGTTTGACATATGCTAGTCTATCCGGATTAACGATGTCCAGTCTCATTAATCCTATGACTAGGGATCATTTAAATACTGACATAATTGCACATGATAGGAATCTCAATAGTATGATCACATCATAATTTCCTTCATGCTATGTCATATATCATGGACTTCATTAATTCGATTTAAGATTAAAATCAATTCATAAATATGAACATCAAATTAATGAAATATGCCTTTTCTTTATTCATACAAACATTTGTTTTTTGTACAAAAGCGCTAAAGAAGATTGTCTTTAGGGCACTACTCTAACACTTTACAATGCATAAGTCGACTTATCACATATACAAGTCGACTTGTACTTACAAATCTCCCACTTGACCTAAAGCCAATCGCCTTGGTATCTAATACCATAAGCGAGTACATGAGAATCAAAATTCCTCTGTGACAATGGCTTTGTCAACGGATCAGCAATGTTCTGCTCTGTGGGAATCCTCTCTATCAGGACATCACCTCGCCCGATGATCTCCCGAATCAAATGATATCGGTGAGTACGTGTTTAGATCGTTGATGAGACCTTGGCTCCTTTACTGCAAGAATAGCCCCATTATTGTCACAATACAACTGTATGGGCCCATCACTGCTAGGAACCACACCAAGTTCAGAGATGAACTTCTTGATCCAAACTGCTTCCTTTGCTGCGTCTGATGCGGCAATATACTCTGCCTCGGTCGTTGAATCGTGATCGTCTCTGTTTGGAACTCTTCCAACCGATCGCTCCGCCATTCATGTGAAAATATAACTGATTGAGACTTTGAATCGTCCTTATCGATTGAAAATCGGCATCTCAGATGCCCGCCACATGAAGATCTCCATCTCCATATATCAAGAAAACATCCTTAGTCCTTCTCAAGTACTTGAGGATATTCTCGACAAGAACCCAATGACCCTCACCAGATCCGATTGGTATCGCTTTCGTAACACTTAGAGCATACGATACATCGGGTCTCGTACATAGCATAGCATACATGATAGATCCCATCATGGATGCATACGGGATCATATTCATGCGTATCCTCTCATCTTGTGTCTTAGGACACATAGATTTCGAGTGTTATCCCATGAGTGATGGAAGGAACCCCTCTTGGATTGCTCCATGCTAAACCTCTTTAGCATCTTATCTATGTATCGTGATCGTGAAAGACCAAGCAACCTTTTAGATCTATCTCTATAGATCCTTATCCCAAGGATATAAGTTGCTTCACCAAGGTCTTTCATAGCAAATTGTTTGGACAGCCAAATCTTTACTGATTGCATCATTGAGACATCGTTTCCTAGTAATAATATGTCATCCACATATAGCACAAGGAATACGATTGCTGTTCCATTGACTTTCTTATACACACAATGTTCATCCGGATTTTGTGAGAAACCAAACTCTTTGATTGTCTCATCAAAACGGATATTCCAACTCCGGGATGCTTGCTTTAATCCATAAATGGATTTCTGAAGCTTACATACCTTTTCGCCATCATTGGATATGAAGCCCTCAGGTTGTGTCATGTACACATCCTCAGCCAGATTTCCATTCAGGAAAGCTGTCTTCACATCCATTTGCCATATCTCATAATCATAATGAGCGGCAATGGCTAGGAGTATCCTAATGGATTTAAGCATTGCTATCGGATGAAGGTTTTGGCCGTAGTCAACTCCTTGTCTTTCGACGAAAGCCTTTGGCCACTAGCCTTGCTTTATAGGTAATCACATTACCATCCATGTCGGTTTTCTTCTTGAAAACCCATTTGCACCCTATGGGTTTGATTCCTTCGGGTGCATCAACCAAAGACCATACTTGGTTTTCATACATGGAATCCATTTCAGATTTCATGGCACGAAGCCATTTATCGATTCGAACTCTTGTAACCTCTTCATAGGTGGTAGGCTCATCATCTTCTATGAGCAATACATCATTCTGCTCACTCACGAGAAATCCATATCTCTCGGGAGCAGTAACGTATCCTACTTGACCCACGAACTTCGTGTGTAGTAGAAGGTTGAACTGTTACCTCATCCGTATGAGTTACAGTTTGAGTTCGAGCGATTGATCTGCAAGGCTGTTCGAGCATCTTGAACTTCCTCAAGTTCAACTTTGCTCCCCATCGTCCTCTTTAGAAGAAACTCTTTTCTAAAGACAGATGCCTCGAAACCAACACTTTTGTTCCTCGTGAAGGTAGAATTGATATCCTCTTGTTTCTTTAGGATATCCTACGAACAAACATTTGTCGACTTTGCATCCAGGTTTCCGACCGTGTCCGCTTCACATAAGCGTGACAACCCCATACTTTCAAATGAGAAAGATAAGGTTTCTTGTTATTCCATATCTCATATGGAGTAACGCAATCTTTGATGGAACTCGTTTAATGATAAACAAATGTCTCGAAAGTGCATACCCCCAAAGGATTTGGGTAATAGCGTGCAAAGCCCATCATTGATCGTACCATGTCCAACAAGGTTCGATTTCTCCTTCTCGCCACACCATTATGTGGTGTGAAAGGAGGAGTCCATCGAGATAAAATCCCATTATCTCGAGATAATCCAAAAACTCTTGGTCTAAGTACTCGCCACCACGATCAGATCGCAATGTCTTGATACTTTTCCCAAGTTGGTTTTCTACTTCATTTCTGAATTGTTTGAACTTTTCAAACGCTTCAGATTTGTATCTCATCAGATACAAATACCCATATCGAGAATAATCATCGATGAAGGTAATGAAGTATCGACAACCACTTCTGGCATGGATGGACATTGACCACATACATCCGAATGTATTAGATCTAATAATCCAGTCGCTCGTTCACCCTTTCCCTTAAAAGGTAACTTAGTCATCTTGCCTAGTAAACAAGATTCACATGTGTCATAAGATTCATAATCGAATGACCCTAAACTGCCACTTTTATGGAGCTTAGCTATGCGTCTCTCATTTATATGGCCAAGGCGACAATGCCATAAATAAGTCGATTTTAAATTATCTCTTTTATGTCTTTTAGTGTCATTGACATTCATAATTGGATGTGACATATCTAATATGTAAATACCATTGCATAATGTACCAGTACCATAAAGCATTCCATTCGTACTAATAGAACAACCATTGTTACCAAAAGTCAAATGGAAACCAGCTCTATTTAAACAAGAAACAGACAATATGTTCTTTGTTATAACAGGTACAAAATAACATTCATCCAATCTAAGTACAAGCCCACTTGGGAGTGACAAAAAATAAGTCCCTACACTAATGCAAAGAACCCTGCTCCATTCCCAACGCGTAGGTCTACTTCTCCCTTTGTAAGTCGCCTCATCGTCCTCGAGGCCTCGTGATATCATTACATATGTGAGCCACAACCGGTATCTAATACCCATATGTTATGATCGAAGCGTGTTAACTTCAATGACAAACATACACGAAGAAGTTGAGGCATCTGATGCCTTCTTCTGCTTTAGTTCTTCCAGATAGACTTTGCGATTATGCCCAAGGTGACCGGCCTTACCATGATGGAAGCGGGTTCCCTTTAGTGCGATCTCTTTGGTCTTCTTCTTGACTATACTTCCTTTTGACTTTCCTTGGGTTTCTTACCTTCTTCTTCTTCTTTTTTTGGAACCCAAGAAGTAGATTCCACCACGAGCACTGGCTTGCTATCCTTCTTGATAGCTTGCTCTGCTGTCTTGAGCAAATTGATCAACTCAGGAATTGTTGAGGAAACTTGGTTCATTCGATAGTTCATCACAAACTGTGATTACACTTGGACTAGATTTGATCTGATCGGTCTAGTAAGAGTTGACACTTGCCCATACTCAAACCAAGTGGGGTATAGAATGGTGAAAGGACGAATGGCACAGTAATTGACTATGGAAAGGTTTGTAATATGGTTCGTAGTTTATATAACTTCGTCAAACCAATTACTTTCCGGTCAATTGGGGGTCATGATGTGTTGCTAGATACCGCTCATGACTTGCTTAGATTAAGTGTTAATCTAAGTGGCCAACATAACCGGGAACCTAATGGGTCACACGCATAAGAGTGTCTCGGAGAACTCGTAAAATAGTTTTGGATAGTGATCCAATATAAGTGTGGGGGAGAGACGCAACCAGTAGGATTAGATGTAGTTAGGTAGGATTTCTGTTTCTTGTTCTAATAAATTACTTCCCCTTTGTGAGCCTTAAATCTTTCTGAATTAACGAAGCATGACATTGGTAGAAGAGGTTGGTTTTTGTGAGATTGATTGTTACTGGATTATGCATATTGCTTCGGATTTTTAGGTTTGTGTTTTCTGTTCGGGTAGAGGCGTCGTGACGTATTTTAATTTGTACGTCGCGACGTGTCTCGTTCTTTTTTTACGCTTACGTCATGACGTGCTCACATTTTTACGTCGCGACGTGCCATCAATTGAAATACCATTTTCCCCTTTTGTCCGTTGGTCTTCTCGTTTTGTCCGGTGCCCCTTTTTATCTTTTCCCCTCGTGACCTTCTGCCTCCATTCGCCGTTTATCCTTCTTCTTTTCCCCTTCATCTTTTCTCCTCTAACACTCTGTTTCTGCCATCATCGCTCTCGATTTCTCTCGATTCTCTCCGTCGTACAGCTATGCCCAAAGTCTCCGTCGTCTCCCTCCTTGCGTTTTTGACCTCTATAAGTGTCCCATTCCCTCTCGTTTTCTCATTTTTTGTCCTCCTTGTTAATCGTTTTAAGTTAGGTCTTCGCGACGAGCGTTGCTCGTCGCGATGCGTCTGGAGAATCGCCATACGTCGCGACGAATGCCTTGCCTCATTGTGACGTATGAAATAATTGATCTCGTTGTGACGTACGAAGTAACTGATCTCATCGCCACGTGCTCACATTTTTACGTTGTGGCGTCTGGTCTAGGGCTTTGCCTCGTCGCGACGTGTGGGTGATTTTTGCTTAACTCCTTATTGATTTTTTTGTTCTATTTCTTTTTGTGTGTAGGACAATGCCTCGAACAAAGAATGCTAGCTGGGCCGATCGTCCCCATTCTCCTTCTCATGTCCTCCCCTCTTCCTCCGACTCACTCAACGAGTTTTTCTCTGACCATTTTGTTTCCCCTCACCCCGCTGCTTCTCCGTCCTCTTTGGAAGTTTTCTCCGCTCACTCCCATTCTCCTCCACCTTCACATTCTTCACACCATCAACCTTCTCCTACCCACTCTTCTTCCTTTCCGGTTGATCCGGAGTATGCTCAACTGGCCGCAAAAACTGAGGCTAGGGCCATACTCAAGGAAAAGCCTTTTCCTCTAACCCCCCATAACAACCCCTTCGTTCGTCAACTTTTTCAACTCAACCTCTCCAACTTAGCCCAGCCCCGAACCTCTGGGAACCTCACTTTTGTCCGCCAATGCTATACCTATTCCCGTTACTCCGGCACCTACGGAATAAATTTCTGCGGTGTTACCATTCCCTGCGTTTTCACTACTGTCTCCATTAGGGAGCATTACCACCTTCCTCCCACCCCCCGTTGTCACTACACTGACCTCATCAATGAGTACCCTTGGGCCGATGTCCTTTGCACCCTCTGTCCCGAGGGTACCGACTGGTATCAACCTAGAGGGCTCAGCGATACATCCGCCGCTCCGACTTTCGCTCCGAAGCCCGTCCGTGGCTTCATTTCATTTGAAACAATATCCTCCCCACCTCCCACCTTGCCATGGTTCCTAAGGAGCAGGCTCTCTATATCTACCTATTGATGGTCGGCCGACCCGTCAACCTAGCTCACGCCATCACCTCCGCCCTCCGCCAATGCATCCTATCCTCTAACGTCAACCATTCCCTCATCTTTTCCCACCTAATCACCTACATGTTTCGAGCCTATCGGGTTCCGGAACATCCGACCGATCTCACTTTTGAGCCTGCCCCTGCCTTCAAATATATCTGTCTTCGCAACCCTCGTAGCCTACACCCCCCACCTGACCCTCCCCACCTTCTTCTTCCTCCCCTCCCCCTGTGGTTTCCTCCACTCCTGCTCCTTCAGTTGTTGCACCTCCTTCTGAGGCTCCGCCTCGCACCCACACCCCTCCACCACCTTCACCTCTCGCCCTCCCTGATCAGGTCGCCCTTCTTCACGAGGACCTCCAGCGCATTGAGGCCCAGATGGCAGCTGACCGCCAGTTCTATCACTCCATGTTCACATTGATTGCGGATCATCTCCAGTTGCCCATCCCTCCTGCGACCCGGGATTCTTCAGCTAGCCCTCGCACTTCTCAGGCTGCCCCTTCAGACCCGCCGGCTGATGATCCTTCGGCGTAATTTTGTCATTTTACTCTTTTCTTTTCTTGTATTTATTTTCTTTTCTTGTCTTCTTTCTTTATTTAGTTCCTTCGTTCTTTTTTCCATTTTTTACTTGACTTTTTCCAATTAATGATCAATCTTCACTTCCCTCTTCTCTCTCTTTGTGACTTGTTCTTATTATGTTCTTCTGGCTACTTTTTCATTGAGGACAATGTGTGCTTTATGTGTGGGGGAGTTGTTTTCCCATTTATCTTTCTTTTTGCATGCCTGTTGACATAGTGTTTCTAAATTGCTGGCCTGTAATGCATTCTGTTGATAAACTTGGTAATTTTCTGTCATTCTGCATCTCTTCGCCGTGATGAGCGATCATACATCGCGACGAAGCTGTTCATTCGAATTCGTACGTCGCGACGACATCCGTGTTATACATCGTGACGTTCGCACGTTGCGACGTACACTGCTATACGTCCCAATGTCACCTTTATGCATGAATGACTTTTGCCTAATTCTTCCACTCAATTCAAACATTTTCTGCACTGGACTTTTGTGTCTGTTGTTTTCAAAGCTTTTACTAGTTTCAAAATGATGTTTGAGTTTCTAAAAGCGCCTTCCATCCTTTTAATGATAGTTGGTATTGGCAAAAATCTTGCTTTCAATGTTTTCAAAACAAAGTGAATGGAAGCATGCTAACAAAGTAGCATTTTAAGTTTTTGAGACTTGAGATTGTTCATAGAGACAATACCCTTATTGGAAGGATATTTGAGCCAAAATTTTCTTTTATCTTTGTGTGCATCCGCTTATTTCATACTTCTCTAGAACTTGTTTCAATTCTTACTCGAAGCTTGATGGACTAGATTTTTGTTGATGTGATAGAGGCGTTCCTTCTTCAACCCCTTTTCCCAAACACAACCCCTTAAATACTTATCCCTTGCTAGCCCCTTGAGCCCTTTTGTATGAGCATTTGCATTCATATTTTTATGGTGTCATTAATTAGTTTGCTTTCGATTTTAGTTTTTTTTTAAGGGGTACATCCCAAATAGGGATAGTGAATTATATGTGTCCCAAAAAGGGACAATACCTCAAAAATAAAAAAATAAAAAGAAAAGAAAAGAAAAGAGAGAAAGGACAATATCTCAAAACTGAAAAAAATTGTATGCATTCTGTTTATGCAAGTGTTTAGTTTCAGTTCAACTGTTGGCATCAGTTCCTCGTTTAGTGCATGTGCTCATACTTTCTTTCTTTCACTTCATCCATTCATTTAGCCTTCCATACATTACAACCCTAAAAGTCCTCTTGATCTTCGAAATGATAGTTTTTGTAGTGGAGAAATAGACTTGACACAAGCCTATGGTAGGAGATGGATTAAGCAGATTGAGAGTAAAAATATCCCTAAACACAAGTGAGATGAGCGCAAATACTATATCCTGAGTGATTCTCTTTTGTTCAATCTCTTGTACTTGAATTCTTTCAGTGTTTGTTTTATTAGCATTCTTTCAATTTGCTGTGGTTGAATTCTGAGGAAGTGAATTTCGTCAATTTCCTTTTATTGTTTTGAGCATGGGCGGATATTTTCTTTCCCTCTTGTATTCTTTTTTACTCTTGTAAACTTTGTCCAGGAGTACAAAGGTCTAAGTGTGGGGGAATTTGATTGAGCCAAGTTTACATTATAAATTGGCTGCATTTTCATAACTGTTTATACACTCCTTGACTCCTAATTGATGACTTTTGTGCTTAAATTGGTTCCTCATAACGAGCTCTTGTAATTCACAATTCGTCAGTAAACTGTCATGATTTGATATTGATTTCTCTATAATTTTCATAAGGACAATTGATACTACAAAATGTTATTTTATTGCAGGAGCAAAGGAGTCAACCCATCAGAAAGTCTACAGGTCGTGAGGTCCTATCCACACGTCGCAACGAGCAAATCACTTCCACACGTCGCGACGCATGTTAATTCGCACGTCGCGACGAGCAAGCAAAGTCTACACGTCGCGACGAATATTTGTTCACACGTCGCGACGTACGAGCGGACACTCGATTTTAAATGGAAAGTTTGCCTCACTGTTCTGACCCGACCCGCATCCATCATATAAAAACTTTGCTATTTTTAGGTCAGAAGGACAGAAGATACTTCGGAGACACTTAGGAGGCAGCAGAGACGACATTCCCTTCCATCACCATTTTCCAATTTTTATCATCCTCAACCATCACTACCGTTTCATCGCTACCGTCACTTATGCTACCATGAGTATCGTTTAATCTTCAGCAGTCGAGAGACAGTCCGGAGCTATGCGTAGCTAAGCCACATTTCCTCTTGAAGATGTAACAATGGTTTGAGTTGACCGATAGCTTCAAAGGGGAGTAGTCATATAGTGTTTGAAGTTTAGTTATGTTTTTGTAAGCTCTGAGTTAGAGGTTGCATATGTATAACTAGATTAGCATGGTTAATAGTTTTACCGTGTGCTGAACATTATGTTGAGATTTGGACATAGTCATTTGTAGAACTTCGATGCTTAATATATGAAGTATCATATATGTCATTTGGATATTGCATTGACTCTCATAATCTGCCTAGTTGTGTTTGATTTAGATGGTTGTGTTTTTATTCGATTGACCAGTTGCATTTACTTGTCCAATTTTCACACTAAGGTTTTTAACAAGGATTTAAATGATGGAGTTCATTAATTAAATCTTTGGACCTAAAGAGTCTTGTAGGGTTGATCTTTTGAAACTTAGTGGATTCTATCCCCAAAAAATCATTTTGAACCGTGATAGCCTGCGCCCATTTTCAAGAGGATTTTATCAATTTGATTATTATCTTAATTTTTGTCAATTGCATAATTTCCAAAATTTCAAAAATATTCTTTTATACTTTTTCTCCAAATTTTAATTACTTTTACCAGTTCCGATCAATATACCAAACCCCCATTTTATCAACTTTGATTGTAATTTTTGGTAATTAGGCTAGTTTAGACCTTTTTCACTTGGTTCCAATTAAGTGAGACGACCCGAGGTTGCAACCTATACCGCAATCTTAGAATTTATTATTTTTGACCGGTTTCTAAGAATCGATCTTAAGGTCGAATCGACAGAGCCGCAATCAACGGGACCACTAATCCTGAAGAGACTGAAGCATGGTTGAAGAGGACCGAGAGAGTCCTGATCTAGATGAAGTGCTTCGACAAAGAGAAGCTGGATTATACAGTTAGTTTGTTACAAGGGGATGCACTTCATTGGTGGGAATCAATGTCCCACAGTCAAGCTATGCCTCCGGTGTTAACATGGAGGGACTTCTTGGAAGCGTTCAGGAGAAAGTACTTCTCAAGGGTTTATATCCATGAGAAGTTCAAGGAATTTTTAAATCTCACACAGAGGGACATGAGTGTGAGTGAATATGAACTGAAGTTCACTTAGCTATCACGTTATGTGGTCAACATTGTTGCTAATGAGGAAGATAAGTGCCGCAAATTTGAGGGAGGACTTCATCTGGGGATTAAGGAGAAGGTGATGATCCATAACTTCTGTGACTACCAACAATTAGTAGATACTGCACTTTAGGCTGAGAAGCTAGAGAACATCAGGAATGAAGTGAGCAGGAAGAGGAAGAATAGAGAGTAGTCTACTAAGAAAGGAATGAGTGCCCCAAAGCCTGAGAAGAGTACAAGGAGTTACTGTAGCGCCCCTTATCGCAGGGTACACACCAGGACGCCCAAAGGTCAATCCGGCACATATCCTATGATAAGGGTGAGCTACGTTCGATCACTACATTTCGTTTACGTAGCATCCTATCAATCTTCACATAAAAGCATTATAAAAAAATCACAATATTTTTTAAATCAACTTTTTCTCATTTCCTCTTTTTTTCAAAAATCGAAAGTCTACATTGTGTCTTTCAACTTTTACTGCAAGTACATCAACAAACCTAGTACAAAAGTTCTACATGAAAGAGAAGAATATATCAAATCTATCTAAGTCATCTAAAAATTCCAGCTGATTGACCTTTGAGCCATGACTTTTCTGGTCAAGTCACAATCTACATGGAAATAGAGCCTTTCAATAGTTAGAGTCGTCCCTCGATCTTGAAAAGATAACGTTGCAATTTCGGTAAGTTTTGAGAACTCAATGAGGTAACCATCATCGATGGTTCACTCAATTCATGCATCACATCAATTCATATCACAATTATTTCACACTTTTGCATTTCACATGAGTAAGACACTTTCACTTAAGCATTAGCAATTTTGCATTTCACTCTATCAAACATACTTAACAAGATGCATATGAAATGCTCATGAGACACTTTCAATTGTTACGTTGTTATGAATGGGCGCCTGAACAGTTCTGTATCCATTTTGGATACTGGGCTCATTTATACTATCCCTTCTCTGATGAGAAAACAGGGCTCATTACGCATTTAGCATGAGGCTTTGAAACACTTTTGAGCTCGAGGCTCATTTCCATACATTGAGCTTTAAGCTCTGATCATTAGCTGCCCTAGTCCTAACTTTTAGAGTAGTGCCTTAAAGGCAATCGTCTTTAGCGTGTTTTGTACAAAGTTATGTACAGACTTTATGAATAAATAAAGAAAGGCATATTTCATTAATTTGGTGTTCATTATTTATGAATTGATATTAATCTATAAGCAAATTAATGAATTCCATGATATATGACATAGCATGAAGGAAATTATGATGTGATCATACTACTGAGATTCCTATCATGTGAAATTATGTCAGTATCTAAATTATCCCTAGTCATAGGATTCTTTGGCTGGACATCGTTAATCCGAGAGACTAGCACATGTCAAGCTCCTTGATTTGATCAGCAAAGGAACCGTAAACCGTAAATATGAGATGTTTAGGGTTGAGATGTGAATGCTTACTAGAGGTAGTAAGTACATTGGATGACCTACTATGAGATCATCATATGGATGTCCTATTCTAATGTCAGTGATAATCTCATCATAGCAATGGTACAAGTATCCTTAGACTTGAGGTACTCAAGGATATCTTAGATACTGATTCTGTGCTTTGACTCCATTCCTTGTTTCCTTACAGAGGTCGCTCATAGGGTGGTGATTAGGTACAACTTGAGGTATTTGAAGGTAATTGAGTAGCCAATAGAGGATTCACTACTTCTGTGATAGCAGAAGATGATGCCCTTGACCTCTTGTCAAGGTCATTACTTGGAAATCTCTGGCCGGAGTACATATGCCATGAAGAATGTCTTCATTGAAGTATAAAGAAATGAGTCCCAGGACTAGAACTGATATCACTTGGACTAGATTTGATGTAGTCAGTCTAGTAAGAGTTGACACTTTGCCCATACTCATAACCAAGTGGGGTATAGCATGGTGAAAGGATGAATTGCACAGTAATTGTCTATGGGAGGGTTCGTGATATGGTTCGTGGTGAGCATGGGTTCAGTCGTCAAACCAATTACTTTCCGGTCAATTGGGGGGTCATGATGTGTTGCTAGACAGCGCTCATGACTTGCTTGGATTAAGTGTTAATCTAAGTGGCCAATATAACCGGGAACCTAATGGGTCACACGAATAAGAGAGAATTCGTAAAATAGTTTTGGATAGAGATCCATTATATGGAGAGCAATAGAACCAAATGGATCCCGATGAGATCGAGATATGTCCCGATGAGATCACGACATCGATATTGCTGAAATAGGTCTTCGGTATTTTTTCACACCCAGGACCCGATAAGACCGACCCCAGTGTGACTGGATCACTTCACAATATATATATATATATATATATATATATATATATATATATATAATATGGATGGCTTCTTTCATAAGTTTCATTTAATGTCTTTAATGGATAAAAGACAAAAATGAAAGCTTAGAGAGGAAGATAATCGTGAGATAAGAGGATTTTAACATGTTTTAGAAATATTTTTTTTAAGGCCAACCGAAGCTCTCTTCCTCTTCCAAGGGTTCATCCTCCTTCACGTTGCTCTTCAAGAATCAAGGTAAGAGCTAGCACTCTCTCCTTTATTCTAGTTATTTCCGGATCAAAGAGTTTGATTCGGTTAGGTTTTTCGACCTCTGCGTGGATACCGTTAGAGACGGTCTCCTTTGGTCGTTGTGGTTTGAGAATTATGGTACCTCTTCGTATAGACACATAGATCCTGGACTTCGGGAATGTTTCGGAATAATTTTTTTTTGTTTTCCACATCGTGTGTATGTGATGCACGCACCGGGATTTTCCTACACCAACTTCCATTATCTGATTATGCATTCATGAATGGAATACATATAACACAATCAATCACTTGATAAAACACATAGGTCTCACATTCACATTCATTCATTATTCAAAACATAATTATAAGCAAACAATAATTGAGAGAAATCGTCTAAGTTACTCACTGGTTGCTCCCGAAACTATTGCCTGGAAGTTCCGACAATGTCTGTGGGTTGACGTTCCAATTGCTTCTCTATAACAAATAACATACACATATCACAATTTGCATAATCATAGGTGTTTAATAATGCACATGAATACAATGAAATATGTACAAGGCATGTTCATGACAATCCCGGGTATCACTTCATAAATTCTTCACAAAACTATCCCCATACCAAACTCATCTAAGTATAACTTATACTTAGGTTTATGCCTCACCAAACCCATTGAACTCGCAATTCATTTCTTATTGAATCACTTCAGATATTTCCAAGACACCCCTTTCGAGTCTACTGTTCATGTACAATCAGAAGGTAAAAATGAAGTAATTTGGTCAAACTCTCTTCTAGAAAAATATTCATATATGTCTTATCTTTCCATTGACACCAAAATCACTCAATTTGGTTTAGCAATGTGAACGTTATACTCCAAATATATTCGGACTGCTTTTATTCTAAAACAGTACCCCCACACTCAACTTCCATCCAAACATTGAAACTCTTAAAGTCTGATTTAGAATTTTATTCCTTCACATAAGTTGTATACCTATGTATCTAGTTTACTTGAAATAAAAAATCACTCAATTTGGATAACTATAAAAAAAGATATGCCCAAAATACTGGGGTATGTTTAGTGAAAAAACACCAGTTCATAAAATTTAATAGTACACACAATGTACCCGTCCCATGTTTTTCACTTAATATTTCTCACTTCATTTTGGATGGTTGTGATTTTTGGTGGAAATGTAGAGTAATGTCTTACGAATCCAATGGTTTAAGAATTAGGTCATTTGGATGTTTAGAGGAGAAGTTATGACTAAAGAATCCAATCTACTTTTGTTTCCGTCTTAGTTTTTCCATCGTCTTAGTTTCCTATGGTCTTAGTTCCTATCGTCTTAGTTTCCATCGTCTTAGTTTCTATTGTCTTAGTTTCTATCATCTTAGTTTCTACCATCTTAGTTTCCTATTGTCTTAGTTTCTATCGTCTTAGTTTCCATCGTCTTAGTTTCCATCGTTTTAGTTTACTTCGTCTTACTTTTGCATCGTCTTACTTTACTTCATCTTATTTTTACATCGTCTTACTTTTACATCGTCTTACTTTTGCATCGTCTTACTTTACTTCATCTTACTTTTGCATCTCCACATAAAAAGATCATAACTTTCGATTCAGATGTCTAAAAATTCTATACTATTTACCGTTGGAAAGACAAAAGAAAGATCTACAACTCTTAAGTAGGAAACTTTGCCAAAATCTATCTAGATTAATCTAGATTTTCTCCCAAAGTCAAAATATGAATTTTACATTCAGCTCCCAATGTACTGTACCCAGTTCTCAACTTTATAAAAATTTGAGACTCTTAGAGACAGAATTTGTTGGGACCCGATCCGGGAACCGAATCTCAACCGAAAAGTAGGAACGGATACGAAAAACGAGGCAATTTCAAATAGGATAAATTGAATTCGATAACGACAAACAAAGCAAAAGCGGAAGCAAATCGAATACAGAATCGAAAGAAGCAAATCGGGACGGTTACAATCAGAGGCGCAACAGAGATGGATCGAATTCAAACTTACAATCAAAGTATACAAATGAAGCCAAATCGAATAGCATAACAAATGTCTGACATCCATGAATACAATACAAAGACAACAACGATCGCGTTGGAAACCTAAACTAAGACATATCCGAAATCCGGTATAATTTTTTTTCTTTTTCTTATATTCACCTTTATTCGAACTAAGGCAAATCAAATACAATGAATTCCCACTTTTGGAAATTCATTCTCATGCAAATCTCAAAACTTGAATCATATTCTTATAAATTAATCACCATTAATTTAATCTCATAAAATTACAAATTTCCCATGAAGATGTAGGGAATTGTCTTAGGAATCTAACGCTTCGAAAATCAACTCAATCGGATGTCGAACGGAAAAGATATAAGCAAAAGATTGAACGAAGGTCAGATTGAAGGAGGAAAATCACAAAGAAATCAAAACGACGCCGTATAGCATGCGAAGGAAATGGCGTCGCACAAGGAGAAACGGGCGCGTAAAGAGGAGAAGAAAAAAATGAAACGACATCGTGCTGAAGAGAAGAAAACGACGCTATTCATGAAGCGCCAAGGCAGTGTCTTGAGGCGAGGTTCACTCGCCTCGCGCGGCGATCGCGTCCTACTAGCGACGGCGATACATCATTTTCATTTTTTTCATTTTTTTTTCACTTAATAAAACTCAATATTTCCAAAATTCTTATCTCTTGATCCCGAACTCTAAATTTAACAAACTTTGTCTTTATGGAAAGCTTAAAGGAAGCTCTACAACTTCTATAAGAACTCCATAACCAATTCCATCTCTAAAATAATAAATTTTCTAGTCAAAGATTTTGTCCAAATTAATATTTCCTAAACCATAACTCAACTTTGAAAATTCATATCTTTCAACTCCAAAACCCAATCATGTCACATTTTATATCGATGCGAAGATCAGAAAGTCACCTACAACTTTTATGAAGAACACAAAAATCAATTTGACCTCTAAGGAAGTCAAGTTTTCAGTCAAACATTCTGTCCTCTAATAATCATGCTAAAATCATATCATAAACTTGGAAAAAAATCATAACTTAGTATTTCTTGATCGAAAAATTACATACTTTATAGCAAAATAAAGATCAGATCAAATCCTTCAACTTTCATGAAGAACTTAAAGGCTAATTTTACCTCTAACTAGGTTAATTTTTCAGTCAAAGCTTTAGTCATAACATAAGTCAACCGATAACACACCTAAACTTTGATTGATCATAACTTTCACTCCCGCTATCGAAACATTGCAAACTTAATGGCGACAGAAAGCTCTTAACATAAACTACAAGTTTCCAGAAGACTATTTTCTCAAATTTTGCCTAAATCAAAAGTCAACTGTCAAAGGCCAAAAGTCAAACTTTTCATATTTTCATATTTTCACAATTTTTCTCTTTATTTCTTGATTTTCAACTTAATTTTCAATTTCTCATCCACTTAAACTTGTATAATCCATAAAAATCTATTCAAATTTCAAAATCATCAAACTCCATCAATTCTTTTTCTCATCAATTTTTCTTAAAACATAATACATAATCACATCTATTACAAACTTCATATACAAACTTACTTATTTCATATTTTTATATTTCTAAAATTCACTTAAAGATTGGGGTCCAATAGAATTGAAATTCAATGTCTTTATACAAAATGTAGCCATATATCTCTAGGTTAATCCAAATCAAGAATCATCTCGTTTGGACAACTAGAGAAAACGTTATGGCTAAAAGACTGAAGCATATTCAGTAAGCATTTTCCAGATTTTAAAACTTTCAATATTTTACATCACCAAAACACTAAAAATATTTCAAAAATTAATTTTACACTATAACCAAATTTATTTCCTCCCATCTACCCATTATTTATGAATATACACTTAAATGTCACTTTCCATGCAAACTACAGTAACTCCTTAATTTTCTTTCATAAATCACCAACTCTAAAGGATTTATTCACTACTTACTTATTGGAAACTCCAAAATCTTCAAGCCCTAAACTCCATGCAATTTACATATTTCACTGTGTACAATGACCAGCTTATGGTTTTTCTTAGGGTAGAAGACACAAATAACAAAGTGGGTTTGGTGTAGGAAGGAAAACAGAGAAATCTCTTAAAAGGGGTTAGATGGAAAGCTCTGTGTGCGTGAAAGAAACTTAAAGAAGATTACCATCAAGAATGAACCTAGACATATAACTTAACTTTTCAACTCTCAGAAATAATAACCTACGTCTAGCAAAGTACCAAGCCTAAGTGACACTTGTCACTTTCCTCATATCTAAGCTCTAACTTAGTTTCTTTTGAAACTAACTCCCCTAACTCTCATCTTTACAATTCAACTATCTCCAAAACTCAATTTGATGTCTTTTTCTTATTTTCCAAAATTTTCCAAAAATTTATGCCCAAATTCACCAAAATTCACAATTCATAAAACACCCAAAAATCATAACTCAATCTAATTATACCCAGAATTATTCATGAATGCATGTACAATTGTTTTCATGTGCCATAACTTCACTATTTATATATATGTGTATGACATAATATGGATAAACATGGAAATGCATTTCTAACTCTCATTAATCACTCACAATTACCATTCTAACCTTTCCATGGGTAATGGGATGTTACAGTTACCCTACTCAAAGTGAAGTGAGAATTAGTGGTCCTATCAAGAACAAGCAGACAAGAGCAGTCTCGGGGCAAGCCTCAAGGGTAGGGGCCCCTGAAAGGACTGGAAAGAGTAGATACACGAACCCTCAATGTGAGTATTGTGGGAAGCTCCATAAAGGAGAATGCTTTAGGTTACTTAGAGCATGTTTCCGATGCGGAGAGAAGGGACACATGATCAGAGACTGTCCCTAAGTAATAAGACAAGAGGGGTCCCAGTTGCAAGCCCCAAGGAGAGCAGAAACAGTGAGAATCAGACTAGTCACAGAGGTGGGCAATTATGGAGCTACAAAGAAGACTATTCCTCCAGGAAGGCCAAGGGGTCAGACACAAGCTAGAGTATTTGTTATGACTAGAGAGTAAGCTGCAACCGCACCTGAAGTTCTCACGTGTATGGCTTGGTTATTTAATTCTGAAGTATATGTTTTGATTAATTTTAGCTCCACGCATTCATTTGTTTCTGCAAGCATGACATTACATGATGTTGATCTGAGGCCTTTGGATAGTCCTTTAATTGTTAGTACTCCTCTAGGGAGGAATGTGATTATAATTCAAGTTTATAGGGATTGTGGGCTTTTCATCGAGGGTACTCAGTTGGTAGTGGACTTACTACCTCTAAATCTAAAGGAGCTAGATGTTATACTGGGAATGGATGCCATAGAGAAGTATCATGTAAAGTTAGATTGTATCCTTAAGGAGGTGAAATTTAACTTGGGCAATGGTGAGAAGGTGATTTTTAGAGGGAATAGGAAAACACCATCACTAAGGATTATTTCGGCCTTGTTGGATAACATAATGATGGGAAAGAGGTGTGAAGCCTTTTTAGCATATGTTGTGGACACTGAAGCGAATGAAGGGAAGTTAGAGGATTTTCCAGTTATGAGGGAATTTTAGGACGTATTTTTAGAAGATTTACCTGGTTTGCCACCGGTAAGGAAAATTGAGTTTACCATCGACTTGATTCCGGAAACCGCACCCATTTCTACACCACCTTATAGGATGGCTCCTGCTAAGTTGAAGGAGCTTAAGGAACAATTGGAGGAACTGCTAAGAAAGGGGTTCATAAGATCGAGTTCGTCACCTTGGGGAGTGCCAGTTTTGTTTGTTAAGAAGAAGGATAGAACATGGAGGATGTGTATAGATTACCGGAGACTCAACAAGGTGACCATCAAAAACAAGTACCCTATGCCCTGAATTGATGATCTGTTTGACCAGCTTCAGGAAGCAAGGTCTTTTCTAAGATTAATCTCAGGTCAGGCTATTATCAACTCAGAATCAAGGAGCCTGATGTAAACAAGACAACCTTTAGGACCCGATATGGGCATTACGAGTTCCTAGTCATGTCATTCAGACTGAACAATGCTCCAGCTGCTTTTATGGATCTTATGAATAGGGTCTTCAGGGAGTATCTGGATCAGTTTGTCAAAGTGTTTATTGATGATATTCTGGTGTATTCCAAGAATGGAGGGGAACATGAGAAGCATCTTAGGATTGTGTTGCAGACATTGAGGGAGAGGGAGCTCTATGCCAAACTCAGCAAATGTGAGTTTTGTCTTCATGAAGTGATATTCCTCGGGCAGGTGATTTCGAAAGATGGGATATAGGTTGATCCAAGAAGGTTGAAGCAGTGGTAAATTGGCATGCATCCAAGACAGTGACAGAGATAAAGAGCTTTCTGGGTCTGGCAGGATAATATAGGAGATTCGTTGAGGGTTTCTTTATGATAGTTGCTCCGATAACGAAGTTATTGAGGAAGAATTAGAAGTTTATCTAGAGTGAGGAATGTCAGAAAAGTTTTAAGGAGCTCAAGTGTAGATTAACAAGTGCTCCAGTTTTGATTTTGCCTATGGGAGATAAGGGTTATACAGTATACAGTGATGTTTCGAGAAAGGGTTTGGGTTGTGTGTTGATGCAAGAAGATAAGGTAATAGCTTATGCCTCGTGATAGCTAAAACCTTATGAACTGAATTACCCGACCCATGATCTGGAATTAGCAGCAATAGTTTTTGCCCTGAAGATTTGGAGACATTATCTATATAGGGTTTAAACGAGGATTTTCACCGATCATAAAAGTCTTAAATACTTGTTGAGCCAAAAGGAATTGAATTTGAGACAAAAAAAGGTAGTTAGAGTTGCTCAAGGATTATGACTTATTGATTGAGTACCATTCAGGAAAGGCGAATGTGGTAGCGGATTCCTTGAGCAGGAAATCCTCTATAGCTTATGTTCAAACAGTTTACCTACCGCTATTGAAGGAAATGGCTAAGCTTAGGATAAGTTTGAAACAAGAGGAACCTGAATGTCTTATTGCTACTTTCAGAGTGAGACCAATACTCAGGGAGAAAGTTAAGGAGTTACAAGCATAGGATGCAAAATTGAGTAAGCTTCGAGAAGAAATTCAGAATGGCAAGAAATCTGAAGTGGTAGTGAGGGATGATGGACTTATGGTTGTAGGAAATAGACTTTGTATCCGGAATGGCAAGGAGTTGAAGGATGAAATATTAAATGAGGCACACAATGTGCCTTATGCCATGCACCTAGGTAGTACCAGGATGTATAGAGATCTGAAAGACCATTTTTGGTGGAAAGGCATGAAGAGAGATGTAGCGGAATATGTACGTAAGTGTCTAATGTGTCAGCAAGTCAAGGCTGAACACTAGGCATCTTTAGGAAAGTTAAGGCCATTGTCCATTCCTGAATGAAAGTGGCAAAGGATAACCATGGATTTTTTATGGGTTTGCCCAAGACCAGTAGGAAGTATGATGCCATCTGGGTTATTGTTGATCGGTTGACGAAGTCAGCCCATTTTTTAGCAATTAAACAGACAGATTCTCTGCAAGTTCTGGCAAAGAAATATATTGATGAGATATTGAGATTGCATGGGGTTCTAGATTCTATTGTTTCTGATAGGGATCCTCGATTTACTTCGAGATTTTTGGAGAAGTTTACAAGAGGTTTTGGGAACTAAGTTAAATTTTAGCATGAATTTTTATTCCCAAACGGATGGTTAATCTAAAAGGACCATTCGTACCCTCGAGGGAATGCTTAGGGCATGTGTGATAGATTTCAAAGGAGCTTGGGACGAATATTTGCCATTGGTCGAGTTTGTTTATAATAATTAGTACCATTCGAGCATTCAGATGGCTCCATATGAAGCACTATATGGAAGGAAATGTAGGACTCCGATATGTTGGGATGAAGAAGGAGAGATGAAACTAATAGGGCCGAAGTTACTTCAGATGATAGTAGACAAGGTCAAGTTAGTTAAGCAAAGGCTTAAAGCGGCTTAGGATAGAATAAAAAGTTATACTGATGCACACCGGAAAGAGATGGAGTATGAAGTCGGTGAGAAAGTATTTCCTAAGACGTCATCTTGGAAAGGAGTCATGAGGTTTGACAAGAAGGGCCAGTTGAGTCCGAGATATGTAGGTCTCTATGAAATTCTTGAGAGGGTTGGACCGCTTACCTACAGGTTGGCGCTGCCACCAGAATTGTCACAGATACATGATGTCTTTCATGTATCCATGCTGAGGAGGTATAGGTCGTATCCCTCCCACATCATTCAGACTACTGAAGTTCAGTTGAGTGATGATCTGAGTTATGTGGAGATTCTAGTAGAGATTTTGGACACCAAGGAGAAGGTCCTCAGGAACAAGATAGGTCAACTGGTCAAAGTCTTATGAAGAAACCATTCTGTGGAAGAGACCACATAAGAGCCTTTGGAAATCATGAAGGAGAAGTATCCACAACTCTTCAATGACTCAGGTATAAACTTAGAGGACGAAATTCTTTTAAAAGGGAGAGAATTGTTGTTAGACCCCGAATATTTTTTTCTTTTGATGATTAAGCATGCATTGTTGATGATTATGAGTTTATGGTTTAGTTTGATTTAATTGGGCTTGATATTGATTAATTGGAGTATAATCAAGGTTTAATTAATAAATTAGAGGATTAAATTGTGTAAGGGTATTTCGGGAAGTTCACTTAAGTTGAATTGGAGTTAGGCTTAAAAGGAGGGGTAGGTTGGTCTTTGACCATCCCTAGGTTTTAAAGGACCTAGATATAAAAAGGAAAAGAAAAGAAGAAAGAAAATAGAAATAGAAAGGAAAGAAGAAGAGAGGTTCATTGTCGGTGAGAGAAGAGAGGAAGAGAAGGATTAGCGACTTCGCCGATTTCAAGGATTTAGTGCTTGATCGGTAAGTCTATGACCTTTCTATCTTATTTCGAATGGATTAAGCATTGAGATTGTTGGGATTAAGAGAAAACGATGATTAGAGTTTTAGGATGAGAAATTGGGGAAAATCCTTAGATTGATGATTTTAGGACTAATGGAAGCAGAGAATGGGTTGAAACTGTGGTAGAAGGTTGGATCTATGGCTTGGGAGTATTACATCCGAGTTTGGAACGATTGGGAGTTAAAATCTGAGATTTTGTGGTTGGGAACGAATTCGATTCAGACGTCGCGACGTGCTCAAGAGCACGCCAGCGGCATGCGAATTTTGGACTCGCGTCAAGACGCGCGCGTCGCGCGTCTTGCGACGTCTTGGTCTTCGCCATGCATGGCTTGCCTTCGTCGGGGCGACGCCAGGCTGAAGAAAGGATGCGCCGCCATGGCGAACTCCCCTTTCCGAAATTTGCTTATTTGATTTCGAAGTTTTTGATTAATTTTCTTTGATTATTATTTGATTTAAGACTTGGTTTAATATAGGCAACCAAGCAGATCAGTTTCCATCGCAAGAGGACGGTCATCAGTAGTCGGATTCTCATGCGATTCTAGGTGGGTGATATACTTATAGTTATTGCGTGATTAGGCAATTTCTTGACTATGCATGAGTATATGTTGTCTAATATGCATGTATAATAAATGATATGGATTTCTTATGCCATGAAATAAGCATGAATTATGAATCTGAGCATGTTATGTCGGGACCTCGGTCACGGCATTTTGATGAAATGATTATGAATATGAATATGTGCTTTGTTTGGGCAAGAGTGGAACCATTTCGTTAGTCACGCACGCCGACAAAAGCCTTCTCCGGCTGCCGCTTGGGGCTATGAGCTCTGAATGGACTCATTTCGCTCGGGATGTAAACTTCGGTTTCTTCCTTTTGTTTCAGGATGCAAACTTCAGTTTCTTCCTTTTGATTCCGTCGACCCTCGAGCCATTGTTTTGTGTAATTGCATATTTGAATTGCGCTTGATGAAGCATATATCGTGACATGTGGTGAATTTTCGTATTTCTTGATGTGCATGTGAACACTAGAACTGTTATAAGTATATTAGTATAATATATATTTATACATATGCTTGATTTTTGTTCTAATTGTCGATGGCTATAATTATATTAGCCATCGAGGCATGTAGCTCAACCCATTATCTTTCCTCCTCGGGTGCAACTCAAGACCTCGGGTGATCCTTGCGGACTTCAAGAACTCCATAGTAGTTAAAGACTATTTCATTAAGTTAGTATTTTAGTTGGTCCATCGAGTATGTTATCATGGAGCATATTTCGTATTTTGGATTTCCTTTAGATTTAGTATGGTGTTATGACAATAATTGTTGAATTTCATTTTGGATTGATATGGTTTTAGCCCGGATTATGGGATGTTTATTTAAATGATTATGCGAATGATTTTGTTATAAATTGCATGTCTTGAATCGATTGTTGTGCAAATGTTGGGATCGGGTCCGACGGTTCGGTCGCCTGCTGAGGCGCAATGAGGGTCGCCTCGGGATTCGGTTACGGGCTCGGGCCCAACATGTTTGGTATCGAGCCTTAGGTTAGTGTGTCCTCAAAGATAGAATGCATCGTATGATGAATTGTGTGTTATGTGTTGCATTTGATTTATTCATTAAGTGACATGCATAACATGCATACATATAGGATTTCGATCGTATAGATAATCCGTAGTGTTTCCTTTGAAGGATTACGATGCGCCTCGTAGAAGAACCCAAGGAGTTCTACAAGGATCGATTGCACTGACTCTCCGATTAGAGAGGAGAGAGCGATGAGTCAAGAGCTCTGTGGAATGTTGAGGCTTCGTAGGTTAGGCGGTGAGCCTATCTTTGTCGCAATCGCAGAATCGCCGATTCGCATGAGCAAGTGCCTCAATTCGATCGAGGATGTTTGAGGCTTTCACCCAGCGTTTGTTCAAAGCTATGGGCGGATGCCTCACCCTTCCTCGGCCCCGATTAAGAGGGGGAAGCAGTTTGATAAGTTGAGAAATTTGAGTCATTGATTTCTTCGGACAAGCAGATCCTGAGGAAGCCGAGGCGTGGTTACGGAGGATGAGCGAGTCTTTGGATCGATGGAGTGTGAGGAGGAGGATCGGGTTGTGTATCTTTGCCGCTTACTTGAGGAGATGGCTTTGATTGGTGGGAGCTGTGCAGCAAATGAGAACACCGATAGTATTGGCATGGCGAGGACTTCTTGGCGCATTAGGAAGAAGTACATGTCGAGGTTTATGTCCAGAAGCGAGAGGGAGTTTCGAGCCTTACGAGAGGATATGGTGTGCATAGTATGGCGCCGGTTTACGTGATTATCTTGTTATGCTTCCGATCGATGTTGGCGAGGCGGGAGATGTCGCCGATTTGAGTCAGTCTACATCCGTGATCGAGGAAAAGTTATTTGTCTTTGAATATCTGTGACTTCCAGAAGCTAGGAAGCAGTGGCGAGGGTGGAGAGCATAGAAAACATTAAGAGTCTTGTGAATAAGAAGAGAAAGAACAGGAGCGGTTGGAAGAGGAGGTAGTGTTAGTGCTCCTATGCTGGCGGAGTACTAGGGGTTTCTTCCGCGATCGGAGGTGAGGAGCGATGATGTGAGCAAGTCTCACCGATGAGGACTCTTCTTGTTTCTTATCAAAGCGCTCATGACAGGAGGCAACAGGAGGGAGACGGGACAAGTCGTCATCCCTAAGTGAGAGCACTGTGGCAATTTCCATAGCGGGAGTGTCACCGATTGTGGTGCATGCTTCATTTGTGGATGAGAAGGGCACAGGGGCGGAGAGTGTCCTCACCGTCCGGAGAGAGGATTTGAGATCTGAGGCTCGAGTAGGGCAGAGGCTGTAAGTCGGGGACTTCGACACGGGTGGGCGATTCGATCTCGCTAGAGGGCGAGTCTTAGGGGAGACCGAGAGGCGTGCACCGGCTAGGGTTTTCGCTATGACGCGTGAGGATGCAGAGGTCGCGTCAGATGTTGTTACTGGTATGGCTCACTTATTTGCTGATGATGTGCTTGTGTTGATTGACCCAGGTTCTACTCACTCGTTTGTTTCGTCGAGTAGACCTATTTGTGATAGAGTTGTGAGTCCGTTGGATACTCCGCTGATGGTGAGTACTCCGATCGGGTAGCACATTGTGATTAATCAGATGTTTAGGGGTTGTGAGCTTAGTATTGGTGGAGGATGTCTAGTAGTAGATCTGATGCCACTGAAGATGCGAGGGCTAGATGTAATTCTGGGTATGGATACGTTGGTGAGGTATAATGCTCGTCTGGATTGTAGACAGAAGACAGTAGAGTTCGGATTCGACGATGGCAGAAGAGTTGTGTTTGCAGGGGACAAGAAGGCTGGTCCGCTCAGATTTGTTTCGGCTTTGGCAGCGGAGAAGCTGATGAGAGGAGGTTGTGAGGCATTTTTGGCCTATGTGGTGGATTCAGAAGCGGACAGAGAGAAGTTGGAGGACATTCCAGTAGTCAGGGATTTCTCGGATGTCTTTCTCGAGCAATTGCCTGGACTACCGCCAGTTCGGGAGATTGAGTTTTCGATTGAGCTTTTGTCAGGTACGTCACCGATCTCGATTCCGCCTTATCGGATGGCTCCGGCGGAGTTGAAGGAGCTTAAGGAGCAATTAAAGGAGCTGTTAGAGAAGGGGTACATCAGGCCAAGTTCTTCGCCTTGGGGAGCTTCGGTTCTGTTTGTGAAGAAGAAAGATGGCTCTTTAAGGATGTGTGTGGACTATAGGAAGCTGAATCAGGTCACGGTGAAAAACAGGTATCCGCTTCCTCGCATTGATGATCTGTTTGATCACTTGCAAGGGGCGAAAGTCTTTTCCAAGATTGACTTGAGATGGGATACCATCAATTGCGGGTTAAAGAGTCGGATATGGCAAAGGCGATCGCGGGACCCGTATGGACACTTTGAATTTTTGGTGATGCCGTTCGGATTGACGAATGCCCCGGCGTTTATGGATTTGATGAATCGGGTCTTCGCCGTTTTAGACCAATTCATCATCGTTTTCATTGATGACATATTGGTGTATTCCGGGGTGATCGGGAGCATGAGGAACATTTAAGGATTTCTTTGGAGACATTGAGGAGCCATGAGTTGTATGCTAAGTTAGAAATGTGAATTTTGGTTGAAAAAGTTATATTTCTTGGTCACGTGATATCGATCAAGGAGTTCATGTGGATCCAAAGAAGATAGAAGTCGTGGTTAGTCGGGAAGCCCCAAAGAATGTGGCGGTGAGGAGTTTTCTAGGATTGGCTGGTTACTACAGGAGGTTTGTGGAGGATTCTCGATGATATCCGCTCCGATGGCGACGATTCTTGAGGAAAAATCGAAGTTTGTTTGGAGTGATGAGTGTCGAGGAGTTTCGAGGAGCTTAAGCACCGCTGACGAGTGCTCGGTTCGGTTTTGCCTTCGAGGATGAGGGCAATTCGTGTATGTGATGCTTCGAGGAAGGACTTGGATGTGTTTTGATGCAAAGAGATCGGGTGATTGCTTATGCTTCAAGGCAGTTGAAGCCTTACGAGTTGAACTACCCGACGCACGATTTGGAGTTAGCAGCGGTGATCTTTGCCTTGAAGATTTGGAGGCATTATTTGTATGGAGTTCAGACTCGGATCTTTACCGATCACAAGAGTCTTAAGTATTTGTTGAGTCAAAAGGAGCTGAATTTGAGGCAGAGACAGTGGCTTGAATTACTCAAGGACTATGACCTGTTGATTGAGTACCATCAGGGCAAGGCCAATGTGGTGGCGGATGCTTTGAGCAGAAAGTCTTCGATTGCTCATGTTCGGGCAGTGTATCTTCCTTTATTGGAAGAAATGGCCAAGCTGAAGATAAGTTTGACGCAGGAAGAGCTGGATTGTCTTCTGGCTAATTTTCGAGTGAGGCCTTTGCTGAAGGAAAAGGTTAGGATTTTGTAGGCTCAGGATGCGAATTTGAGCAAGCTCAGAGATGAGATTCGAAATGGTAAGGTTTCGGATATAGAGGTGAGGGATGATGGACTGATGATATTGGGTACCCGGTTGTGTGTTTCGGATGTGCAGGAGATCAAGGATGAGATTTTGGATGAGGCACACAATGCGCCTTATGCCATGCATCCAGGTAGTACCAGGATGTATCGGGATTTGAGAGAGCATTTATGGTGGAAAGGCATAAAGAGGGATGTAGCAGAGTTTGTTAGTAGATGTCTTGTGTGTCAGCAAGTCAAGGCTGAACACCAGGCACCTTCCGGTATGTTGAGGCCATTGTCCATTCCGGAGTGGAAGTGGCAGCGAGTGACTATGGACTTTCTGATGGGTTTGCCTAAGACCAGTAGGAGGCACGATGCCATTTGGGTTATTGTGGATCGGTTGACGAAGTCAGCACACTTTTTGGTGATTAAGCAGACTGATTCTTTGCACGTGCTGGCAAAGAAGTATATTGATGAGATCGTGAGATTGCATGGGATTCGGACTCGATTGTGTCAGATAGAGATCCTCGGTTTACTTGAGATTTTGAGGCGGTTGCGGGATGCTTTGGGTACTAAGCTACATTTTAGTCTGGCGTTTCATCCATGAGACGGATGGTCATCGAGAGGACCATTCGGACTCTTGAGGGGATGCTTCGGGCGTGTGTGATGGATTTTAAGGGAGCTTGGGATGAGCAATTGCCGTTGGTCGAATTTGCTTACAACAATTCGTACCATTCGAGTATTCAGATGGCTCCGTATGAGGCACTAATGTAGGGTCAGTTTTTGAAAAATCATAACTCCCAATTCTGAATTCTAAAAATTACACACCATATATCATTTTCAAGGTAATCTCTTCCTCTACAACTTTTCAGAAGCTCACTCACACCAATTCAGTCCACATAAAATGTTAAAATTGCCTCCAATCAGTAAACTCACAAAATCACTCTTAAGCTAGGTTTCATCCAAAATGTTCAAAACCAGTCATTAGTAATCAATTCATATCTCCCAATATACAATTCTAAAAATATCAAGATCAGTAGCAATGGAAATATAATTCAATATGCTACAACTTCCACGAAGACCATTTCCCCTAATTCCATCTCAATTAATTCATAAAAATCAACAAAACTCAGATGTCATGGTTGCGGTTACTGTTCACAGGCAATGGAACAGTAACTTTCCATGCAAAAATTCACCCTTCTATCATTGAAATTTAACAACACCTATTTCACACTAAATTGAAGCCAACATCACAAAGTTTCAGTGGCCACTAACCTTACCACATTTGCATTTCTACACAATAAGTTATGAATAAAACAGTAACATCAATTTCAACTCTAACTTTCCAGATTTAATGTTAACCTTAGTTCTAACATTTCCAATGCCTTTTTCACATCACTAGACATCCAAATAAATACAAATTAAATATTACTACAGTCATACATATACTAGGGCTAATACTGAAAAATTGGCAGCACTAAATTCCTCAATTCAAATACTCAAATAATTATCCATATTCAATTCAAAATCAAACCATATCATTAATTTCAATACATCTTCACCTAGCCTCATACCCATTTCTTCAAATCATAATAATCATCACTTTAAACCTTTTATTAATCACTCCTCACTATCATGGCATTTAATTCCATGTAAAAACACCATTTAAAACTCAAACCTTAATTGAAAACTTACCTAATTCAAAACCTCCTTCAAAACTTCAACTTCTAACTTTTAACTTCTACACCAAAGTACCAACCTCCTTCCTTCCCAAGCATGTACCAAACTCATCTTCTAGCTTTGATGGAAGTAAGAGATAGTAACGAAGTTATGGAGAAAGTTGAGAGAAGAGAAAAATTCGATGGTTTTGTAAAGGAGAGTGTGTTTGTGTTTTAGGATGAATATAGAAAAGCCTAAACAATTTATCTCTTCATTCTTTAAAACATACACATCCGAAAGCTTTGAGAGGAGCATTTAATGATGCTCTAAATGGCAAGTTTCCATTGGTTTAAAAATCAAAGAAAAGTCAAAGTAGTATTTGTTTAATCGGTCCAAAATTTTACTCCAATTAACTCAATGACCCTAATTTCAGTCCCAAAATAATATACCCAATATTACAGTGCCATTGGGTAGAAATTTTCGCTACAAAAATCGTAGGTTCGCCACTTGGCGATTTTTTGATTCAGAATTTTTCCTAATTTACCCAAATCTTTTTTGAAATTAATGAAATTCCTAAAATTGTAAAGCACATGTGATTGCACTCCAAATAATTTTCAAACACAAAATCACCTTTTCTAACACAAAACACGTTTAGGCGCCATTCATGATTTTTGCGGTCAGGAAAGTTTCTTCGAAAATTTCAGAAAAATTCCTATAAATTCCAAAAATGTAAAACGCTCAATGACGCACTCAGAATAATTTTTCAAATCCTATAACCACGTTAATCACAATAAAATGTCGTTAGGCCCAATTACCGGGAATGTCATGAATGCATGACCAAACAGTTCGCGTGCACAAATTCATCGAGCACCGCATCGGTATACTGGACACTACTCATACATCCCTATTAATCTCATCCTATGCCAATTTTACTATTTTACCCTTCCAGGAGGGGGTGGAACGTTACAATTCTCCCCTCCTTATAAGAATTTCGTCCTCGAAATTCTCCATCAACGGTTCACTATGACAGTAATCACATGATTCTACATATCCCATACACTTTTCCACTTAATGATTCACTTGTCGAGTGATCACAATAACCACTCTCGGTCAGTGGTTCGATTACTAATTTGGCTAACTCATTATCACTTAGGACGATGAGAGCGGATTCGACAAGACTATTAGTGGCGATCTCATTTTCTTAGCTATCTCACTTTCCATTTCTAGAATAGCCATTACGTGGTTCCGATATGTAGCTCGATTCAAGATTTTGAATCTATTCACCGATCACATTTTATCCTTCTAATACCTTTTTCCCCAATGCCATATAGTCCAATTCGCATTCCATCGAGTACATCTCCATTTCTTTGATACCTCCCTTAATCACGTCGGGACGATTTATATTCCTTTGGTACCAAACAAGGACATTTAACTCCACTTCACTATAATCGGTAATAATGTACCTAATGTAGTCATTTGTTGTATGCCATTCACTTATATTTAAATTCGATTCTCGTAAGACAATTCACTATTCTATAGTGTTCACACACTTTATCCGGATATCTGCTTTACTCTGTCTCATTTGTCTCGATCCGGTTCCACTTTAGCTAACCATGCGTCTTTCTCACCACTTTCCTTTTCTCACACATTTTAGTCTCAAATTCATTATGGTCTTTAACTCCCAAGAGGCATTGTGCCATGTAACAAGATATTCCTCCAGTGAATCAAAACTCTATAACACAACCATAATCAAACCCTTTTCCTTTTGAACTTCATTCTATACCCACAATTCTTCAATTTCACTTTTCGCATATAATTCCTAGAATGTCTAACTTCGATTGTTCACTTTCTTGTTCTACCTCTTTTATCTGCACACATACTTCTTCCTCGACTTTTTTTTCACTATTGTTTTTCCAATTCCATTCGTATATTCAAACTCATCATAAGACTTATCACTTTACTTCTCGCACTCTTAACCATTCTTATCACTAGATTTACAACTTCAATTTTTCGAAATACTTTACAATTACCCATGTGCTTGACACTCATTGTCGTTGAAAATCTCAATATCTGTAATTGATTTGTTCATTGCGGCATTATCTGCTCACTAGTTGAGTTTAGTAGGCGTAATTGTCCGTTCATTTCAAAGATTGTCGTATTATACTGTCTCTTTCCTCAAATTAGCACAGTGTATCCTTATAGGAATCTACAGTCTCTAAGGCTTTCAATCGCGAGCATGACACCAATACCATTTATCAAAGTCAGTTCAATTTATTTCATACCCGTTCAACATACTATCTCAGTTCAACACGCACTGCCCACTCTTCCAGTGTATGTTTATCATCAGTATCAGATTCCTCAATTAGTCCTATCGTTCTTTTTACTTTTCACTGTTCAACACTTCCAAACACATTCATTATCACTACCATTTACTTACCTCATATAATTCCCTATTAGGGTCCCACTGATTTTACCATACATCTTTTACCCTTTTCATTGAGTCCACAATTAGTATATTTACAATTTCTTTATGAAGGTGTCACTACATCACATCATTGTCGGTTTCCTTTTGTACCTCTTGTCTCCATTCATTTACTCTTTTCATTTCTCTTCTCAATTGTTTTCATATCATTCATATCAACATAAGTTAATACCTTGTCATCCATATTTAAACCTCCAAAATTTCCATTTTATTTTAGTATCTCACTTTTCGGTTTGGGACTCTTTTATTCTTCGTTTCAAATCTGGATTCCTCAACAGATTTTGCATCATAAATGGAGATCGATTCACTTCACATTGCAATAGGATTACCTCCAATTAAAATTTCACTCATGTTGGATACTTTACATTTCTATACACACAAGCGTGATAACCTCCACAGTATGAGCTATGACCCAATTTCACTTTTAATTTTGTCCATACTTCAATCCGTTTAACTGATTAGTCTTACTACCATCTTTATCCCGTCCACGAAAGTCTCATCAATCAATTATTATACCTAATTGCTTTTCAATCATTCTTCACTATATCATTATCTCAATCGTAACACTTTTATGCCATAATTTAAATATCGTAACATTCCTTACACTAAGGTTCCTTGTGTCACCACATAAACATTTTCTTTCACACCTATTCGTAATCTATACCACGAGATTTTATCCGAAACCAATTTGTAACCCATACAATTCAGACTTCCTTAAGATTCCTTTAGGTTTATACTCATCCTCAATTGAATGGCGATACCGTAATCACTTTTCGCCCACTCATACATGCACACTTAATCTACTTTTGTCTTACTTTAACCCATTAAGAACTTCACACTTATAATCACTCTAAACATTCACCGCTCATTTCCTCTATGATTTCCATATATCATCACATACATTTCATTAGTCACGATCAACATTCTTGTCCAATAGATATCCCCAACAAGAATCGACTTAAATGCGATAACTCTTTTCATATACCACTATTGTGGTTTCATTCATTTCAAGGTCTTTATTTCATTCTCCCGTATCATTAAACTCAGATGTCTCATTTCCATATCCGTTCGTGCAACTTGACCTTGTAAGGTCATATCAACTTGCCTTATCGACTTATGATCATTATTATTAGTATTTTTTTCTCGCTACTTATCTCCTATTTTCCTCAAACAATATATGATCGGTGTTCACGGTCCCAATACCCGACAAAATCGTTGATATAACTCCATTTTATCTCTATCTATTTACTTATCCATTTACCATTTTGTGTCCATATATATCCTTTCAATCAAATTTAAAATTTCCCGATACACCATCAAGAGCGTAAACTCGTAGACAATAGTCACATAACCATTTCGGTCTCAAACTTATGCGGTCGGATCATAACCATTTCACAAATTCTTCATTTATCTCAGACACTTTTACCTCACTCTAATAGTAACGGCATCTTACTTTTTCAGTTCTTTTAGTTCTCAATACCGTTCTGATAAAGACTCTATTGAGCTTCTTTCCATCTCGCTATCATCATCTGCTTATAATATTTACTGATCTCCAACTCGAATACCGTGAATCAAGATATGCCCGATTGGACCATCTACATTTTACTCAATTCCAATATTTCCCCTTTCAGGACATATACAGTCAGAACTGTAATTACCTAACCATCCCGAGCTTTTAATTTCACTTAGATCTACTATAACCAATATGCTTCCCATATCTCTAATGGACCTCTCCAAGTTCTCAACATCTTTATTTTTCTGTCACCATAATATTGTCAATTTAATTCGGAAATTCTTAATTAGTCTAGGCCAACACAGTCATTCTGCTATCACATATGAGGGTTTCCAACCCAGTACAATATCAACCTTCTTATCCATTTTTCCTTTATCCTTTCCTAATTGATTATCCCCTTTTAGGGATTTACACTCTAATCCAGTCTCACTCTTCTCTCACTTAGTCACTTGACACTTATGCATCCGTAGGATTTATCCTCGTGCGACTCTGACTAGGGATCGATTATCACACGATGCGCAACGGTTTACTCAAATGCATGCAACCTATGTTCCAAATCGTGCCCGGATACATTTCGTACTACTGGGCTCTGATACCACCTAAATGTAACACCCCACTCCCGTAAGACCCGAACCCGATATCATTGGTGACATCCGAGTCCGTGTCCCACGAGAGTGGCGTACTACATCAGTCGATTTAAAATTCAGTATACATTTTTTTTTCTTTTTGGAGCCATTAATTCAACGTTAGTGCGGCAAACACAAGATAAGTAAATATAACCCGTGTTCAATATAAACCAGTTTGATTATTACGGTCATCCAAGAATAATTTACAATCAATCAATGCGAAGAAACATTAAAACCACAATGGGCTCAAGAAAATACAAAGCCTTGTTATACAAAGTGATTGCGGAACACAATTTACTAAGACACTAATGCAGACGCGAACTGATCCCGATCTCTAACCTTTACTCGTCTACCGTAGACATACTCCCGTGTCAACCGGGGTATTCTTCAGGACCTGAAAAATAGATGCAAATTTTGGGTGAGTTTTGCAAACTCAGTGAGAAACCATCATCGATGGTTCTCCCAATTCATGCATCATATAAGCATGATACAAGACTCATTCCATAATTATACAAAACACACGATCGAAACAATCACAAGACAATGATTATGCAGATCTCGTAGCAAAGATATAAAGAACCGGTCAAAACATTGCCAAATATTCAGTCCAAGATGCAATGCACATGTGACTCTTTTCCGATTCATTTGAGATTGTGACCGCGCATAATAATGATCGATCAAGATAGACGCGTGTCTGGGGAGAATTATCTCCGTCGAGCTCGAGGCTCGGTTCAAGATATCGAGCTCTAGGCTCGGTTGATCTGATGGCGTCTCGGTTCACAATTTTCCTTTTAACGATGTGATGCATTTGTGCATGAATGCACATGTCCCATAGCGATTAACATGATGATACGGTCCAAATACACAAGATAATCATACAATCCAATTAACGATTGCCTAATGCTTATTTCACGATCAATGGAGTCACATATAACCATATAATCCCGTAGGCGGTCAATTCACGGTCATAAGCTACGTAATCCTCGTAGGGCAATCAAATCACAGTTAACACATAGATTGGAATAACCAACTAGGTTACTCACCTATTACTCCGAGCTAACGCCGGAAGACTCTGCCACGTCGGTGGAACGACGCTCCAATTGGACCTCTATAAGAAGCAGAGAATAAAACGATCACTAATGATCCAATCCGAATCAGTGAATGATGCACATGTAGGTGTATAATGCATGTTCATGAATTCCTACCTAATCCAAAATTTTCCCATCGGGACTCTTACCCGGATCCACGTCAAATTTTCCGTCCAAAAAAAATCCCCAATTTCTCAAAAAAATGAAATTCAAATTTCACTGAATCCGATGCCTCAAGAATCAGGTCAATCGGACGTCGGACGGAAAAGTTATTCACGAAAGAAATCAAAATTCAACAAGTAATATATATAAATATTGCCCTTATTTTCCCCTTTATTTTCTGATTTCCAACCAAACTTCCAACACCCATAACTCTTTCTACAAATTTCTGAAAAATGCAAACTATACCTTGTTGGAGAGCTTATGAAAAGCTCTACAATTCTCAAGAAGATCATAAAAATCAATTCCAACCCTAAGGGTGTCAAATATCCCATCAAACCTTCTGCCTACTCAATTCCCATTAACACAGGGCAGTACATTGACACTTTCATAACTCACAGATTCTTCAGAAATAAATTACCACAAAAATATGGTCAATAAGCTCACAATGTCCTCAACAACTTTCATGAACAATCCAAAATCAAATTCTATTTCTAAACTAGTCAATTAATTCACCTAATGTTACTGTCTCTGAAATCCTTCAATGTGGGCAGTAACCTTACAACAAGCATTAACTCCCTATATACAAGTCAGTAAAATCAGAACTTTATATCCCTGAAAAGATAACATTTCAAACTTCAATTTTCATGAAGCACTCAACATCCACTTCAATCTCTAACAATTTCAAAACTGTTATGGAAGTTACTGTTATGATCAGCCATTCATAACCTAATGTAGGGTCAGTTTTTGAAAAATCATAACTCCCAATTCTGACTTCTAAAAATTACACACCATATATCATTTTCAAGGTAATCTCTTCCTCTACAACTTTTCAGAAGCTCACTCACACCAATTCAGTCCACATAAAATGTTAAAATTGCCTCCAATCAGTAAACTCACAAAATCACTCTTAAGCTAGGTTTCATCCAAAATGTTCAAAACCAGTCATTAGTAATCAATTCATATCTCCCAATATACAATTCTAAAAATAGCAAGATCAGTAGCAATGGAAAGATAATTCAATATTCTACAACTTCCATGAAGACCATTTCCCCTAATTCCATCTCAATTAATTCATAAAAATCAACAAAACTCAGATGTCATGGTTGCGGTTACTGTTCACAGGCAATGGAACAGTAACTTTCCATGCAAACATTCACCCTTCTATCATTGAAATTTAACAACACCTATTTCACACTAAATTGAAGCCAACATCCCAAAGTTTCAGTGGCCACTAACCTTACCTCATTTTCATTTCTACACAATAAGTTATGAATAAAACAGTAATATCAATTTCAACTCTAACTTTCCAGATTTAATGTTAACCTTAGTTCTAACATTTCCAATGCCTTTTTCACATCACTAGACATCCAAATAAATACAAATTAAATATTACTACAGTCATACATATACTAGGGCTAATACTGAAAAATTGGCAGCACTAAATTCCTCAATTCAAATACTCAAATAATTATCCATATTCAATTCAAAATCAAACCATATCATTAATTTCAATACATCTTCACCTAGCCTCATACCCATTTCTTCAAATCATAATAATCATCACTTTAATGCCTACATGAACCTAATACATGCTTTAAACCTTTTATTAATCACTCCTCACTATCATGGCATTTAATTCCATATAAAAACACCATTTAAAACTCAAACCTTAATTGAAAACTTACCTAATTCAAATCCTCCTTCAAAACTTCAACTTCTAACTTTTAACTTCTACACCAAAGTACCAACCTCCTTCCCTTCCCAAGCATGTACCAAACTCATCTTCTAGCTTTGATGGAAGTAAGAGATAGTAGCTTGAAGTTATGGAGAAAGTTGAGAGAAGAGAAAAATTCGATGGTTTTGTAAAGGAGAGTGTGTTTGTGTTTTCGGATGAATATAGAAAAGCCTAAACAATTTATCTCTTCATTCTTTAAAACATACACATCCGAAAGCTTTGAGAGGGAGCATTTAATGATGCTCTAAATGGCAAGTTTCCATTGGTTTAAAAATCAAAGAAAAGTCAAAGTAGTATTTGTTTAATCCAGTCCAAAATTTTTACTCCAATTAACTCCCCCTAATTTCAGTCCCAAAATAATATACCCAATATTACAGTGCCATTGGGTAGAAATTTTCGCTACCAAAATCCAATTGCTCGCCACTTCATGCATTTTTTGATCCAGAATTTTCTCCTAATTTACCCGAATCTTTTTTTTGAAATTAATGAAATTCCCTAAAATTGTAAAGCACATAATAGTGCACTCCAAATAATTTTTCAAACACAAAAATCACCTTTTCTAACACGAAAACACGTTTAGGCCAGTTACTGGCGATTTTGCCGGTCCGGAAAGTTTCTTCAGAAAATTCCAGAAAAATTCCTATAAATCCCAAAAAATGTAAAACGCTCAATGGCTCACTCAGAATAATTTTTCAAATCCCATAACCACGTTAATCACAATAAAATGCCGTTAGGCCCAATTACCGGGAATGTCATGAATGCATGACCAAACATTCACAGGCATAAATTCATCGAGCACCGCATCAAAGATACTGGACACTACTCATACATCCCTATTAATCTCATCCTATGCCAATTTTACTATTTTACCCTTCCAGGAGGGGGTAGGACGTTACAATTCTCCCCTCCTTATAAGAATTTCGTCCTCGAAATTCTCCGTCAACGGTTCACTATGACAGTAATCACATGATTCTACATATCCCATACACTTTTCCACTTAATGATTCACTTGTCGAGTGATCACAATAACCACTCTCGGTCAGTGGTTCGATTACTAATTTGGCTAACTCATTATCACTTAGGACGAGATTTGATTCGACAAGACTATTAGTGGCGATCTCATTTTCTTAGCTATCTCACTTTCCATTTCTAGAATAGCCATTACGTGGTTCGATATGTAGCTCGATTCAAGATTTTGAATCTATTCACTGATCACATTTTATCCTTCTAATACATTTTTCCCCAATGCCATATAGTCCAATTCGCATTCCATTGAGTACATCTCCATTTCTTTGATACCTCCCTTAATCACGTCAGGGACGATTTATATTCCTTTGGTACCAACACAGTGACATTTAACTCCACTTCACTATAATCAGTAATAATGTACCTAATGTAGTCATTTGTTGTATGCCATTCACTTATATTTAAATTCGATTCTCGTAAGACAATTCACTATTCTATAGTGTTCACACACTTTATCCGGATATACAGTTTACTCTGTCTCATTTGTCCAATCCGGTTCTACTTTAGCTAACCATGCAGTCTTTCTCAGTCACTTTCCTTTTTCTCACACATTTTAGTCTCAAATTCATTATGGTCTTTAACTCCCAGTAGGCATTGTGTCGTGTAACAGTATATTCCTCCAGTGAATCAAAACTCTATAACACAACCATAATCAAACCCTTTTTCCTTTTGAACTTCATTCTATACCCACAATTCTTCAATTTCACTTTTCGCATATAATTCCTAGAATGTCTAACTTCGACTGTTCACTTTCTTGTTCTACCTCTTTTATCGGTACACATACTTCTTCCTCGACTTTTTTTTCACTATTGTTTTCCAATTCCATTCAGATATTCAAACTCATCATAAGACTTATCACTTTACTTTCTCGCACTCTTAACCATTCTTATCACTAGATTTACAACTTCAATTTTCCGTAAACACTTTACAATTACCCATAATCTGCTTGACACTCATTGTCGTTGAAAATCCCAATATCGTAATTGATTTGTTCATTGCAAGATTATCTGCTCACTAGTTGAGTTTAGTAGGCGTAATTGTCTGCTCATTTCAAAGATTGTCGATTATAATTGCCTCTTTCCTCAAATTAACACAAAGTGTATCCTTATAGGAATCTCGGTCTCCAAGGCTTTCAATCGTGAGCATGACACCAATACCATTTATCAAAGTCAGATTCAATTTATTTCATACCCGCTCAACATATTGTCTCGATTCAACACGACCGCCCACTCTTCCAAAGGTATGTTTATCATCGATGTCGATTCCTCAATTAGTCCTATCGTTCTTTTTACTTTTCACTGCTCAACACTTCCAAACACATTCATTATCACTACCATTTGCTTACCTCATATAATTCCCTATTAGGGTCCCACCGATTTTACCATACATCTTTTACCCTTTTCATTGAGTCCACAATTAGTATATTTACAATTTCTTTATGAAGGTGTCACTACATCACATCATTGTCGGTTTCCTTTTGTACCTCTTGTCTCCATTCATTTACTCTTTTCATTTCTCTTCTCAATTGTTTTCATATCATTCATATCAACATAAGTTAATACCTTGTCATCCATATTTAAACCTCCAAAATTTCCATTTTATTTTAGTATCTCACTTTTCGGTTTGGGACTCTTTTATTTTTCGTTTCAAATCTGGATTCCTCAACAGATTTTGCATCATAAATGGAGATCGATTCACTTCACATTGCAATAGGATTACCTCCAATTAAAATTTCACTCATGTTGGATACTTTACATTTCTATACACACAAGGCAGATAACCTCCACAAGATGAGCTATGACCCAATTTCACTTTTAATTTTGTCCATACTTCAATCCGTTTAACCGTTAGTCTTACTACCATCTTTATCCCGTCCACGAAAGTCTCATCAATCAATTATTATACCTAATTGCTTTTCAATCATTCTTCACTATACGCATTATCTCAATCGTAACACTTTTATGCCATAATTTAAATATCGTAACATTCCTTACACTAAGGTTCCTTGTGTCACCACATAAACATTTTCTTTCACACCTATTACGTAATCTATACCACAAGATTTTATCCGAAACCAATTTGTAACCCATACAATTCAGACTTCCTTAAGATTCCTTTCGGTTTATACTCATCCTCAATTGAATGATCGATACGTAATCACTTTTCGCCCACTCATACATGCACACTTAATCTACTTTTGTCTTACTTTAACCCATTAAGAACTTCACACTTATAATCACTCTAAACATTCACCGCTCATTTCCTCTATGATTTCCATATATCATCACATACATTTCATTAGTCACAATCAACATTATTGTCAATAGATATCCCCAACAAGAATCGACTTAAATGCGATAACTCTTTTCATATACCACTATTGTGGTTTCATTCATTTCAAGGTCTTTATTTCATTCTCCTGTATCATTAAACTGTATGTCTCATTTCCATATCCACATTCGTAACTTGACCTTGTAAGGTCATATCAACTCGCTTATCAGCTTATGATCATTATTATTAGTATTTTTTTTCTCGCTACTTATCTCCTATTTTCCTCAAACAATATATGATCGGGTGTTCATAGTCCCCAATACCCGACAAAATCGTTGATATAACTCCATTTTATCTCTATCTATTTACTTATCCATTTACCATTTTTGTGTCCATATATATCCTTTCAATCAAATTTAAAATTTCCCGATACACCATCAGTAGCAGAAACTCGTAGCACAATAGTCACATAACCATTTCAGTCTCAAACTTATGCAGTCCAGATCATAACCATTTCACAAATTCTTCAGTTTATCTGTACACTTTTACCTCACTCTAATAGGCAATCGCATCTTACTTTTTCAGCTTCTTTTAGTTCTCAATAAACCGTTCTGAAGACTCTATCGAGCTTCTTTCCATCTCGCTATCATCATCTCGCTTATAATATTTATCGATCTCCAACTCAATACCGTGAATCAAGATATGCCCGATTGGACCATCTACATTTTACTCAATTCCAATATTTCCCTTTCATGACATATACAATGTAATCGTAATTACCTAACCATCTCGGGCTTTTAATTTCACTTAGATCTACTATAACCAATATGCTTCCCATATCTCTAATGGACCTCTCCAAGTTCTCAACATATTTATTTTTCTCGTCATCATAATATTGTCAATTTAATTCGAAATTTTAATTAGTCTAGGCCAACGGTCATTCTGCTATCACATATGAGGGTTTCCAACCCAAAGACAATATCAACCTTCTTATCCATTTTCCTTTATCCTTTCCTAATTGATTATCCCTTTAGGATTTACACTCTAATCCAGCCTCACTCTTCTCTCACTTAGTCACTTGACACTTATGCACCGTAGGATTTATCCTCGTCATGACTCGACTAGGATCGATTATCACGGTCTGCAACGACGCGACTCAAATGCATGCAACCTATGTTCCAAATCGTGCTCAGATACATTTCAGATCATCTGGGCTCGATACCACCTAAATGTAACACCTTACTCTGTAAGACCGAACCCGATATCGTTGGTGACATCCGAGTCCGTGTCCCGCGAGAGTGGCGTACTACATCAGTCGATTTAAAACTCAGGATACATTTTTTTTCTTTTGGAGCCATTAATTCAACGTTAGTGCGGCAAACACATGTAAGTAAATATAACCCGTGTTCAATATAAACCAGCCAGATTATTACGGTCATCCAAGAATAATTTACAATCACCAATGCGATAAAACATTAAAACCACAATGGGCTCAAGAAAATACAAAGCCTTGTTATACGATGATTGCGGAACACAATTTACTAAGACACTAATGCAGACGGAACCGATCCCGATCTCTAACCTTTACTCGTCTACAAGAGACATACTCCGTGTCAACCGGGGTATTCTTCAGGACCTGAAAAATAGATGCAAATTTTGGGTGAGTTTTGTAAACTCAGTGAGAAACCATCATCGATGGTTCTCCCAATTCATGCATCATATAAGCATGATACAGTACTCATTCTATAATTATACAAAACACACGATTGAAACAATCACAAGACAATGACAAGCGTATGCAGATCTCGAGCAAGATATAAAGAACCACCAAAACATTGCCAAATATTCATCCAAGATGCAATGCACATGTGACTCTTTTCCAGTTCATTTCAAGATTGTGACCGAGCGATAACAATGATCAAGATAGACGGCGTCTGGGAGAATTATCTCCGTCGAGCTCGAGGCTTTGTTCAAAGATATCGAGCTCTAGGCTCGGTTCAAGATCTGATGACGTCTCGGTTCACAATTTTCCTTTTAACGACAGGATGCATTTGTGCATGAATGCACATGTCCCATAGCGATTAACATGATGATACACGGTCAAATACACAAGATAATCATACAATCCAATTAACGATTGCCTAATGCTTATTTCATACCAATGGAGTCACATATAACCATATAATCCCCGTAGGCGGTCAATTCACGGTCATAAGCCACGTAATCCTCGTAGGGCAATCAAATGACAGTTAACACATAGATTGGAATAACCAACTAGGTTACTCACCTATTACTTCCGAGCTAATGCCGGGAAGACTCTGCCACGTCGGTGGAACGACGCTCCAATTGGACCTCTATAAGAAGCAGAGAATAAAACGATCACTAATGATCCAATACGAATCAGTGAATGATGCACATGTAGGTGTATAATGCATGTTCATGAATTCCCGGCCCTAATCCAAAATTTTCCCATCAGGACTCTTACCCGGATCCACGTCAAATTTTCCGTCCAAAAAAAATCCCCAATTTCTCAAAAAATGAAATTCAAATTTCACTGAATCCGATGCCTCAAGAATCAGGTCAATCGGACGTCGGACGGAAAAGTTATTCACGAAAGAAATCAAAATTCAACAAGTAATATATATAAATATTGCCCTTATTTTCCCCTTTATTTTCTGATTTCCAACCAAACTTCAACACCCATAACTCTTTCTACACTTTTCTGAAAAATGCAAACTATACCTTGTTGGAGAGCTTATGAAAAGCTCTACAATTCTCAAGAAGACCATAAAAATCAATTCCAACCCTAAGGGTGTCAAATATCCCATCAAACCTTCTGCCTACTCAATTCTCATTAACACAGGGCAGTACATTTACACTTTCATAACTCACTGATTCTTCAGAAATAAATTACCACAAAAATATGGTCAATAAGTTCACAATGTCCTCAACAACTTTCATGAACAATCCAAAATCAAATTCTATTTCTAAACTAGTCAATTAATTCACCTAATGTTACTGTCTCTGAAATCCTTCAATGTGGGCAGTAACCTTACAACAAGCATTAACTCCCTATATACAAGTCAGTAAAATCAGAACTTTATATCCCTGAAAAGATAACATTTCAAACTTCAATTTTCATGAAGCACTCAACATCCACTTCGATCTCTAACAATTTCAAAACTGTTATGGAAGCTACTGTTATGATCAGCCATTCATAACCTAATGTAGGGTCAGTTTTTGAAAAATCATAACTCCCAATTCTGAATTCTAAAAATTACACGCCATATATCATTTTCAAGGTAATCTCTTCCTCTACAACTTTTCAGAAGCTTACTCACACCAATTCAGTCCACATAAAATGTTAAAATTGCCTCCAATCAGTAAACTCACAAAATCACTCTTAAGCTAGGTTTCATCCAAAATGTTCAAAACCAGTCATTAGTAATCAATTCATATCTCCCAATATACAATTCTAAAAATAGCAAGATCAGTAGCAATGGAAAGATAATTCAATATGCTACAACTTCCATGAAGACCATTTCCCCTAATTCCATCTCAATTAATTCATAAAAATCAACAAAACTCAGATGTCATGGTTGTGGTTACTGTTCACAGGCAATGGAACAGTAACTTTCCATGCAAACATTCACCCTTCTATCATTGAAATTTAACAACACCTATTTCACACTAAATTGAAGCCAACATTCCAAAGTTTCAGTGGCCACTAACCTTACCTCATTTGCATTTCTACACAATAAGTTATGAATAAAACAGTAACATCAATTTCAACTCTAACTTTCCAGATTTAATGTTAACCTTAGTTCTAACATTTCCAATGCCTTTTTCACATCACTAGACATCCAAATAAATACAAATTAAATATTACTACAGTCATACATATACTAGGGCTAATACTGAAAAATTGGCAGCACTAAATTCCTCAATTCAAATACTCAAATAATTATCCATATTCAATTCAAAATCAAACCATATCATTAATTTCAATACATCTTCACCTAGCCTCATACTCATTTCTTCAAATCATAATAATCATCACTTTAATGCCTACATGAACCTAATACATGCTTTAAACCTTTATTAATCACTCCTCACTATCATGGCATTTAATTCCATGTAAAACACCATTTAAAACTCAAACCTTAATTGAAAACTTACCTAATTCAAATCCTCCTTCAAAACTTCAACTTCTAACTTTTAACTTCTACACCAAAGTACCAACCTCCTTCCCTTCCCAAGCATGTACCAAACTCATCTTCTAGCTTTGATGGAAGTAAGAGATAGTAGCTTGAAGTTATGGAGAAAGTTGAGAGAAGAGAAAAATTCGATGGTTTTGTAAAGGAGAGTGTGTTTGTGTTTTCGGATGAATATAGAAAAGCCTAAACAATTTATCTCTTCATTCTTTAAAACATACACATCCGAAAGCTTTGAGAGGGAGCATTTAATGATGCTCTAAATGGCAAGTTTCCATTGGTTTAAAAATCAAAGAAAAGTCAAAGTAGTATTTGTTTAATCCAGTCCAAAATTTTTACTCCAATTAACTCCAATGACCCTAATTTCAGTCCCAAAATAATATACCCAATATTACAGTGCCATTGGGTAGAAATTTTCGCTACCAAAAATCGACCGGTTCGCCACTTGGCGATTTTTCCGGTCCAGGAATTTTCTCCGGAATTTACCCGAATCTTTTTTTTGAAATTAATGAAATTCCCTAAAATTGTAAAGCACATAATAGTGCACTCCAAATAATTTTTCAAACACAAAAATCACCTTTTCTAACACAAAAACACGTTTAGGCGATTCTGGCGATTTTGCGGTCCGGAAAGTTTCTTGAAAATTCCAGAAAAATTCCTATAAATCCCAAAAAATGTAAAACGCTCAATGGCTCACTCAGAATAATTTTTCAAATCCCATAACCACGTTAATCACAATAAAATGTCGTTAGACCCAATTACCGGGAATGTCATGAATGCATGACCAAACAGTTCGCGTGCACAAATTCATCGAGCACCGCATCCGGTATACTGGACACTACTCATACATCCCTATTAATCTCATCCTATGCCAATTTTACTATTTTACCCTTCCAGGAGGGGGTGGGACGTTACAACTTCGGCCGATTTAGAAGGATTTAGTGCTTCAGTCGGTAAGTCTATGACCTTTCTATCTTATTTCTGAATGGATTAAGCATTGAGATTGTTGGGATTAAGAGAAAACGATGATTAGGGTTTTAGGATGAGAAATTGGGGAAAATCCTTAGATTGATGATTTTAGGACGAATTGGAAGCAGAGAATGGGTTAGAACTGTGGTAGAAGGTTGGATCTATGGCTTGGGAGTATTACATCTGAGTTTGGAACGATTGGGAGTTGAAAATCTGGAGATTTTGTGGTTCGGGAACGAAATCCCGATCCGCACGTCGCGACGTGCTTTCAAGAGTACGCCATGGCGGCAGCGATTTCAGGCACGCCATGCTCGTCGCCGCTGGCGCTGGTGGGACTTCAGCGTCATGCAAGACGACGCGTGCGTGCTTGCTGGCTTGTGGCGCCACCGCTGAAGGTTGGCCTTCGTCGGCGGCGCACATGGCGTCAAGGTTTCGCCATGGCGAACTCCCCTTTTCCAGAAATTTGCTTATTTGATTTCCGAAGCTTTTTGATTAATTTTCTTTGATTATTATTTGATTTAAGACTTGGTTTAATATAGGCAACCAAGCAGATCAGTTTCCATCGCAAGAGGACGGTCATCAGTAGTCGGATTCTCGTGCGATTCTAAGTGGGTGATATACTTATAGTTATTGCGTGATTAGGCAATTTCTTGACTATGCATGAGTATATGTTGTCTAATATGCATGTATAATAAATGATATGGATTTCTTATGCCATGAAATAAGCATGAATTATGATTCTGAGCATGTTATGTCGGGACCTCGGTCACGACATTTTGATGAAATGATTATGAATATGAATATGTGCTTTGTTTGGGCAAGAGTGGAACCATTTCGTTAGTCACGTGCACGTCGACAAAAGCCTTCTCCCGGCTGCCCGCTTGTGGCCTATGAGTTTCGAATGGACTCATTTCGTTCAGGATGTAAACTTTGGTTTCTTCCTTTTGTTTCAGGATGCAAACTTCGGTTTCTTCCTTTTGATTCCATGGACCCTCGAGCCATTGTTTTATGCACTGCATATTTGAATTGCGCTTGATGAAGCATATATCGTGACATGTGGTGAATTTTCGTGTATTTCTTGATGTGCATGTGGACACTAGAACCGTTACAAGTATATTAGTATAATATATATTTATACATATGCTTGATTTTTGTTCTAATTGTCGATGGCTATAATTATATTAGCCACTGAGCTGTGTAGCTTAACCCATTATCTTTCCCTCCTCAGGTGCAACTCAAGACCTCGGGTGATCCTTGTCAGACTTCGAAGAACTCCATAGTAGTTAAAGACTATTTCATTAAGTTAGTATTTTAGTTGGCCCACTGAGTATATTATCATGGAGCATATTTCTCGTATTTTGGATTTCCTTTAGATTTAGTATGGTGTTATGACAATAATTGTTGAATTTCATTTTTGGATTGATATGGCTTTTAGCCCCGGATTATGGGATGTTTATTTAAATGATTATGCGAATGATTTTGTTATAAATTGCATGTGCGAATCGATTGTTGTGCAAATGTTGGGATCGGGTCCGACGGTTCGGGTCGCCCGTTGAGGCGCAGCTCGAGGGGTAGCCTCGGGATTCGGGTTACGGGGCTCGGGCCCAACAATTGTTGGCTCCCAATTTTTTGTGTGATAAATAAGCATGATTAGATTAATTTTAGGATCTTTCTATATTAGTGTATGTTGGAATTAATTAGCATGTTAATGTTAATGAGATTATGTTACATAGGTGAATTGAATTAAGGTTAAAGTGATAAGTTGCATAAGGGATATTTTGGCGAGATCACTTAAGTGGGAAGGCTTTAAGGCTTTGAAGGAGGGGCAAAATGGAAAGAGGAATTTATTGTCTTGCATTTTAGAAGCCAAAAACGTTGGTGGGGAAGAACATAATAGAGAAAGCCCAAAAATAAGAAAGAAGGTAGAGAGAGTGTCGTGGGTTTAGAGAGAAAAGAGAGGTTTGAACTAGGTTTTGATTTTTCTCAACCTTAAATAGGGGTTTTGAGAGTGACCAAGAAGAGAAAAATATAAAGGAAGATAAGAGCTTTCTTTTGAACCAAGCATTTCTTCATTTGGAAAAGATTTGAGGTAAGATTATTTTAAGGCTTTGGATTTTGGAAGGGGTTTTGGTTTCAAGAGCTTAGAAAGTGCATGGGTTTAAGAGTTCTAGGATCAATATATACATTAGTTTCTTTAGGTTCTCATCTGGAAATTTCTATTGATTTGGGATTTGTATTTATGTAAAAAGGGAATCTAGCAGGACAAGAGGAGCAAGAGGAGAGACATATTTGAACAAGCTATAATCAAGGACTTCAAGGTGGGTTTCACTTTTATAGTTAAGTAATAAGCCGATATAAGTTTTTTGTCAAGAAATGAAAGTAAATAAATTTTGCACCTACCTCATTCATATGCATTTAAAGTTTTTAAATGTTGCAAGATTGTGCTGCATGCTTATACATTAGTTGTGTGATGATTTATGAAAAGTTGTTTTTAAAAAATGATTCTTTAAAAATGATGGGTGATTCTGAAACCATACTTTTGAAAATGGTTTTTTAAAGGTATAACAAGTATGTGAAAAGCAAATTTTCAAGAAAATGTGTCATTTTGGGCATCAAGCTTACAAGATTTTGAAACCTATGTGTTATGTGGGTTTGTGGTAGTCCCTCAAGAACTGTCACGTGTACATTGGCCTAAGTATAGGCTTCTCTCGTCTACCCGCTAATGGCATGGAGCTCGCTCAAGGACTCCCTCAAGAATTTACGACTACACAGGACCATTACATTAGAAATGTGTAGCTCGTCATGTTTTGGACTTACCAAAACCATTCGATATGTTATGTGTTCATGACAAGTTGATTTACATGATGCATTCAGGATTTGCATACTCATGAATTTATGCATTGAAAATGGCTTATAAATATTTTAATTGTTACCCACGAGCTTTAAGTTCACCCATCCAATCTCCTCCCACACATTCAGGTGATGAGCAGGATATCGAGTAGGACAAGAGGCAAGGCAGCACTCCTAGTTTTGATTATTTTGTATTTGAAGCAAGTTTGTAAAGCAAGGCTTTAATTGCATGTTGAGCAAATCATATATCTTTTGTATTTTGAGATTTTGATATATTAATGTATTTGCAGCTTGAAATGCCCATTAAAGCTTTGTAAAACTTTTATTTTTTGATGCAAATAGAATATGTTTGCATATTTACTCATGACTATTGAAAGTTGGTACTTTGAAAATTTTCAAGTTTCACAAAGAAAAAATTCATTTTTTGACTTCAAGGTTAATCTAAGCTGATTTAGGCAAATGTGTCTTCTAGTAAGTAGTAAGTCTTTCTTTTATCTTTCCAACGGTATTTAGTAGGAAAATTTTAGACGTCTGATCTGAAAGCCATGGTCCTTATAAGGGAAGATGTGCAAGAGGAGTTGCATCTTCTACCTTTTTGCTTCTTCTGTGATGACGTCATCTTCTTCTATGTTTTCTTTGTGATGACATCATTTTCTTCTGTGTTTTGTATCTTCTGTCTTTTTGCTTCTTCTATGATGACGTCATCCCCTTTTGTGTTTTCTTTGTGATGACGTCATCTTCTTCTGTGTTTTGTATCGTCTGTGTTTTGCTTCCTCTGTTTTTTTTGCTTCTTCTGTGATGACATCATCTCCTTCTGTGTTTTCTTTGTGATGCCGTCATCTTCTTCTGTGTTTTGTATCGTTTATGTTTTGTTTCTTCTGTGATGACGTCATCTCCTTCTCTGTTTTTTTTGTAATGACATCATCTTCTTCTGTGTTTTGTATCGTCTGTCTTTTTGCTTCTTCTGTCTTTCGCTTGTTCTGTGTTTTGCTTTGTCCGTCATTTTGCTTTGTCCGTCTTTTTTCTTTTTCTGTCTTTTTGCTTCTTTTGTCTTTTACTTCTTTTGTGTTTTGGTTCTTCTGTCTTTTACTTCTTCTGTCTTTTTACTTGTTATGCCTTTTCGCTTCTTTTGTGTTTTGCTTCTTCTGCTTTTTTCTCCTACTGTCTTTTGCTTCTTCTGTCTTTTCGTTTTTTTCTGTGTTTTGCTTCTTCTGTCTTTTGTTTCTTTTGTGTTTTGCTTCTTTTGCCTTTTCGTTTCTTCTGTCTTTTGCTTCTTCTGTATTTTCGCTTCTTCTATGTTTTGCTTCTTTTGTGTTTTGCTTCTTCTGTCTTTCCGCCTCTTCTGTGTTTTATTTCTTCTGTGTTTTGCTTCTTCTGTCTTTTGTTTCTTCTATGTTTGGTTTCTTCTGTCTTTTCACTTCTTTTATCTTTTGCTTCTTCTGTCTTTTGTTTCTTCTGTGTTTTGTTTCTTTTGTCTTTTACTTCTTCTGTGTTTTACTTCTTTTGTCTTTTGCTTCTTCTGTCTTTTCGCTTCTTCTGTCTTTCGCTTCTTTAGTCTTTTGTTTCTTCTGTATTTTGCTTCTTCTGCCTTTTCGTTTCTTCTATCTTTTGATTCTTCTGTCTTTTGCTTCTTCTATCATTCGCCTTCCCCTATCTTCTGTTCCATTTCCAACCCCCTTTAGAAGGTAGAATCCAACCTCAAGGTTTTCCTCAAAGTTGTAGGTCTCTAAGCCTTCTTTGAAATCGTCCTAAGAGAATCTTCACCCGATATCCCTAATGACAGTTTTGTCAAATGTTCCAAGGCTGGTGCAAAATGTTTAAAGTCGACTTCTGTTCGGATATAGTAAAAGTAGATTGTCCTGGTGGGGGCACGCTACTCATGCGAGATATGTGTTCAAATGTCACTTAGAACGTCGGGTTTGTGACTCACAAGGGTGGGGCGTCCAATAATATGTAAGCATCTCATATGTGAGCTTAGCATAAGTAAATATAACAAATGCGAGTTTAGCCTATGCATGCTTAATAGTGTAGGCTTAAGATATGCAAACTAAGGACATGTAAGCACAACACATGCAAATTGAGGACATGTAGGCTTAACAAATGCAAGCTCAACATATGCATGCTTAGAAGTGCATGCTTAGTATATACAAATTTAGTATATGTAGGCTTAACATATGTAAGCTCAACATATGCATGCTTAGAAATGCATGTTTAGTATATACAAATTTAGTATATGTAGGCTTAACATATATAAGCTCAACATATGCAAGCTCAATATATACATACTTGGCATATGCAAGCTCAACACATGACGTATCAGCATATGCACCTCAATATGTGCATGCTTAGCACACGCAATTTCAGTATGTGTAGGTTCATAATGCATATGCTTAACATATGTAAATTCCATATATACATGGAAAACATATATTAAAGGAGACGAAGAAGAACCTAATATAAATGAGACTAATAGGGATACACCTAACAAAAATGAACCTTATAGAAAGAATGTTAAAAGATTCCAAATCTAGTAAAAATACTACAGTTCTTTATGGATACAAATGCGATCTCTTTAACTTAATCTAATTGACTAGGTGAATTACATTAAGATTCAAATGTTAGAGCTTAAAGTTGCATTAAAACTAGTCCATTTTAGAAATTCATTAGAAAAGGAGTTAGTTATTAACGTAACATTCGTCCACTTTTTTTTTTGTTACCATTCTTTACTTTGAGTTAAATAACCCTTTATATTTACTAAATATCATTGTTGGAATTATTTTGACACCTTTATCTTTCTTCTTTCTTTTAGTAGACTTGTTAGGCCCCAAAAAAAATTCAACCTAACAAAATTTTTACTTACATTAACTGGTACACTCATTTAGCATAGATCACCTATTTATCTTGATAACTTGAAATATATATGTATACCATCAGAATAAGTAGTAAGTTTTTTTTTTGCCTTTTGAGTTTTAACTTTTTAATGAATATTGTAATTTTGTAGTTAGAAACTTTTTGATTAATATTGTAATTATGTAATTAGAGGTCACTATGCGTCAAATTTTGGTGTAAGATAGATATATTTTAAATAGATAATTACGCGAAGCTGAAACTTTCCAAAACTTACTTGACAAGAAATGTTAAGCTTGTTAAAGAGGTGCTTTAGTTGAATAATAATGGAGAATTTGTTAGTGTTGTCCTTTGGAGTTCCATATATCATCATTGTTTCTCCGGGAAGTGGTGACAGACACCGCCTTCATTGGAAGTTGTTTTTTTGGTTTTAAAACAATTCCTCAATTTTTAAATTTTACAGTAGGAGTTGGTATTTCAAGTACCAACAAATACATATTAGCTAGTATCATACGAAATCATTGATATTAATCAGTATCCTAGGTCGGTATTGAACTTCACAGTTTTGTACCATTTTTTACTAATATGATACTTTCTGATTAGTACTTACTAAAAACTTAGTTAATTGATTGTGATTGAATTAATAATGCTCTATTGCTTATTTAATTGTTTATAAACACTCGTTAATGAAGATTTAGCTAATTTAGAAGTGAATCTTATCGTCAATAGTAAATTCGAATTATGAGAATGTGACATCATGTTTGTTATATCCGACACCGCCAAAGCCGAAAACACTGTCCCTTTCTCCGCGGCCAACCGAAGCAGGCAGGAGTTTACTTTTCATTTTAGCCACATGGTTCTCGGGAATGGACTCAGCTACTTTCTTCTCATCATCAACCAATCTCAGAAGAACTTTTATTGATGGAAAAATGGGCCCAAGTCCGAAATTGAATCACTCGGCCCACCTCTGATTCTCTTCTCATCGCATTCTTCTCCATTCATCTCCTACGCAAAGAAATCCCAACTCATTCAGACGACAGCCCGAGTTGCTTCCCTTTACCTCTGCCTCCGCTTGTACATAACCAAGAGCTTTATAGCTGTACCGAGCGTGGTCATGTTCGTAAAGCACGCTCTTCTATTGTCAGCTATCCGTCATCGGCGTTCTCTCCACTCTATATCCACCCTCTCTTATGTCCATCTCTCCGCTCTCGACAAAACCAATAACGGCCCTAAACCCTCCTTCCCTTCACTCCCTCCGATACTCTCATCCTACTTTCCCAACACCACAACTTACTCCATCTCCAAACCCTTCCCTTTCTCGCTTTCTCGATCCTTGTCGACAAGTTCAAACCACGATGACTCCGATGAGATGCTGTATGACCCGTCTGCTTTGTCATCCAATGAGCTAGAGGCTTCCCATGTTGGACCTGATACAGTTGATGATAGTTTGGGAGTTTTTACTGGCATTGGTGTTGGTGGCAGTGAAGATTTGATCCTCCCAATTCACGCTGTCATGTCGTTGCTTGATCGTTATCATGAATTTTCTGGCTTTCCTTGGTGAGTAGGAAGTGGTACTTGATTTTTTGTGTTAACGATTCCATTTTTATGGAGAATTGGTTGGTTCTTTCTTCTCATATTATCACGGTTTGTGCTCTCTTCTGTTTTTTTTTTTTTACGATTCGGAATTGTAAAATGGGTTGATGTTCAGGTGGATAGTTATTGCTTCCTCGACACTGGCGATGAGAGTGTCGTTGTTGCCTTTACTTGTTTTGCAACTCAGGAAGTTGAAGAGGGTCTCTGAATTATTTCCAAAATGTGAGTTTTTCTTTTAATTTCAATGGCTATCCGTGCTTTTTCTTTGTCTAAAAGATATTTAAGCAAAAGTAATTTTCTACTTCACGATATGCATTTCTTATAGTGCCTACTCCATTCCGACCACCGCTATCAGGAAGGAGCTTGATTGATCAACTTTTACTTTTTCGGAAGGAAAGACGGGCAATTGGCTGTCCCTCGTTTTTATGGCTTTTTGCGTATGTCTCTGTTCAGGTGATGCAATCTTTTCTTCTTTTATTTTGAACACTACTTTCATGATCTATTGTGAAAAATTATGCTTTATTGTTTTAGTTGTACAGTCGTTCTCACCATATCAGTGATTTAACGTCATATGAGAAGTCAATATGATTATCTTGATTGATGATATTAGGTTGTTTAAAGTTTCTAATTAGTCATTTTCTCTTTAAATATACCTGCGCAGATACCCTGTTTTCTCTTATGGATGGCCAGCATACGAAGAATGTCCCTGGACCAACATCCAGGGTTTGATTCTGTAAGAAACCTTAACTGTCTGAAAATTGAATATTCAATTAAAATTACATGCATTATTTTGTAAACTCGTTTTTCATAGAAAAGTTATCAAATCTGTACTTGGCATCCATTTGTGCAAGGAGCAAATAGCCCATCAGTTGAATTATAACATCAAATGTTGGTCACTAAGTTTATAGATAAAGAAAATTTTCATATAAGTTTATTTTTCATTTATAAGGTGTTTAAATAGATGGAGTGAGAGAGAAGTGGGAGCTCATGATTACATCTGTATAGGAGTCCAAAAACACAGTTATAATTTATGAGTTCAGGTAATTAGCATTTAGGTTAAAGATGTACATTTTCTGAGTGGCCTCTGCTGGGATATTGTTTCATTTTAGGCATTAGAAGGAAAACAGAACTCTTTTATCCTTGTCTTGTCAAAAATGCCCCTGTTAGACATTTTTTGACATCCACACACCATTAGTCTCAGTCAGGCTTTTGTGGTCCCCAATATCTTGTATTATGCACAAGCATTCTCATTCTGCATTACTTGTCAACAAATAATAAGGAATTACTTTACATATTTTCTGTTATGGTCATTATTATCATCATATGTCACTAGTGTTTGCATATGCCAAGAATTAATTGATAAACCAAATAATTTGTCATCAAATTGGCTCTAGTTCTTTGACAAGGAAACTAATATTGTTAGTTGTATACGCGTGCATGAATCTCGTTCTATCTGTATTGTTTGTTTGCCTTTTGTTTTTCATCGAGTAATATCCTATAAAACTTGCATTACTTATGATTCTCTATTTAGATTATGCAGTTTCATTGAGGCATTCGTCTCTCTAAGGAGCTGAAGCTTATGTTGTAATTGAATGACAGGGTGGCACTCTGTGGTTTCAGAATTTGACTGAATGCCCACATGGTGTTTTAAGTCCAATATTTCCATTATTGATTGCTGGTTTGCACTACTTAAACATTCAGGTGGGTTTATACTTCTGTCTTGATTTAATAGTTAAGCTTGTATTCTGTCTCTCTATTACCCCAAGCAGGAAGAGGCCGACCTATACCACATTAAAATCATTTTGTATTTTTTCCCCCAGTGAAGGAAATACATAAATAAGAACTGAAACAAATCTTGACAATTGAAAGTGCCATTATATACACTGTGAAACTTGATTTATTTGCATGATTTGGTGAGATTTTCATGAAATTAAATGACAATGCTATTCATCCAATTCACTTATTGACATTTTTGTTACGGATTCTTTTGTCAGCTTTCTTTTAGAAAAACTTCTTTTACAAAATCAGATAGCATTTTCGGCTTATTAGCAAAGGTGAGTATATCAGAATCTTAACCATGGATGTTGTGTTTTGGAATTGTAATTCTTATTGCATTATGTTTCGCTCATGATGAATGTCTGTTGTTGTAGTACTACAAGCATTACTTGGATTTTCTTACGCTGCCAATATTTGTCATAGGGTTTTACCTTCCACAGGTGACAACATTCAATCTCAATTTCCTTTTCCTTAACGATTTAAGAATATCGTCTTGACTAGTTTGCTTTTATTGGTCTTACCAGTATTTGCTAATATCAGCTTACAATGTTTATCTAATACTTTATTCAACTTATTCTTAGTTGTGTTCACATCAATTTCTTTGAAACATAGTTTACCTTCTTTCCATTATCATCTATGTATCAATTATCATAGAGTTACATTCTCAATCAAGCTCACCTTACCTAACTTGATGAAGCTTGCAAATCAAACAATTTTATGCAGAAATTTCCTGGCAGCCCAAAACTATATCACATCTTTACACCTATTTAGGAAAAAAATCTTGTTAGTCTTTTTCCTCAAAACCTATGAAAGTCCTCCCTCATGCATATCAATCAGATGTTCCTAAGGAAATAGCTTTCTATGTACCTGGTGTTTATTGCAACTGATGAACGTTGTCGAACTGACTTGTTTGGAAGAGTGACTGGAAATTGATGGGGCTGGATAAAATTACCACAACTTCCATCCTCTCAAACAGTGTTTTACTGATAGAAGAATTATGGTTGATGAAAGTGGGTAAATTCTCCCATCCACTTGTAATGCTATCCTTTTTGGAAATAGATATGTTAAACATTTTTGAAGAACTTCATATAATTTTTCATCACCTTATCCTTGTAATAAAAGTTCTTTTTAAAAGGATATTTTTAATAGATAGGTAACAATCTTTTCTTTTCTGGAACTTGCCTCGATTTGATAGGCAATAGATTGACCTTTAGTTTAAGTTCTTGAATGCCGCTCTCATAAGTTATGGTAAAAATAACATGCTTATTTTTTGTGATTTTGTGCTTCTTGATTTCTTTGGTAATTGCTTCTTGAATTTATAATTTGATCAACTCTTTTGTACATGGTGTAAATAATTTCCCTCCTCTCTCTTGGTATGTACTTTATTGAATTAAATTTAAAGAAGTATATAGAATAAGAAAAGAGGAATAAAGTCAAGTAAGGACATATAAAGTAATGGAGACTTTTAATGAGGATATCCTTGTCCAGACTATATAAAAGATCTCGAATGGCTTCCATAAAGTCCAAATGAGAGTTCATACAACTTCAGTTGATGGTCTAGCTTAGCTACTCGTATAGCTTCCCAAAGTTTAAAAATTTGTAACTAAGTGCTCCTATCATGAGTTTAGGACCCATTGTAATTGAAATGGTTGCCGAAGCAGTATCCGCTGTTGTCAATCTTGCTGTATATGGAGCTATCCTTGATGTATATTTTCTATTGATGTCATGATATCCTAAGCATGTTAGATATACACTTCCTACAGACCTGTCCAAAACACAGTGGAGAACTTATGGTATGAAAAGGATTATGTTGAGAATACAATGCCATTTGTTTTATTCTATTGAATGAGGGCTATCCGTTGAAGGTCCCTTAGTCCTAATTTCTTGTTGGAAAGCTAATTCTTATTCTTCTTTTCCTTATTGTCTCGTATTTCTTTTCTTTTCCCTTCAACAATCTACTCCTCTTGTTGTTACGGTAAGTATGTGTTAGGCCTCCAATTATGCACGTATACTCCAGAAGAACAAAGCAAGGGGTAGCTGAGTAAAAGGCTATCCATTCGGTTAGGCAGGTGCATGAGATAGGAGGAGAGGGGTGAGTTAGTTAGAATAATGACGTAAGCAACAGGGGGAATAAAGAATGACAGGAGGGGAAAGGAAAAAGTTATCTTTTGTCTGTAGTGAGTTCAGTGAGCCTAAGGCTAGGAGAGATCAGACCTCTCGAATTGTCTGTTACTATTGTATTTGCTAAATTTTCATCAATAATAATTCAGTGTAGAATCTCTCAGATTTGAGAGTTCTATCACTGGTATCAGAGCATCGGTCCTCGCGATGGCTAATAAGAAAGGAGAAAACAGAATGGATGGATTCGAGAAGGATATGGAGAACTTACGGGAGCATATTGAACTTTTGAAGGAGGAAAGGAGATTAGAGAAGGAAGCCATGCAACAAAGCTGGGAACAGTCCCAGCTCGAGGTGAAGGAGTTGCGGGAAATGATGAAGCAGTTTATGAGCTTCCACGAGGCGACGAAGAGTGGGGTGGATGCAGGTAACCGGAGCAATGAAGGGGATCCAGGTGGGAACAAGGGAAAAGGCCCAATGGAGCCGGGTGGTAGTTCTGGCCCAACTGAAGGGGACGGGCCAACTAAGAGCCTCCGGCGTCCACAAACCGAGGCCATGGGGTGGAATACATTTGCTAGGGATTTTGATGGACGTAAGGCGGATGATCAGGATCAGTTTCGTGGATGGCCACCGCGAGAACGAAATCGAATGGGACCACCGGAAGGAGAAGAGCGGGAACAGAGGCTGATGGGAGAAAGATGGAGGACCTCATCAAGAGCGACCACTGTGGTTTGGACGACGGGGATCCTCGGCGTGACTGTCGAACAAGGAGGGTGGAGATGCCAGTGTTCGACGGAGAGGACCCCGATGGGTGGATTTTTCGGGTCGAACGGTTTTTCTCGGTGGGACGTTTCAACGAGGCCGAGAAAATGGAGTTAGTATCGTTGAGCATGGAGAAGAAGGCATTGGCGTGGTTCCGGTGGGTGGAAGGACGCCGACCGATTAGAACATGGGAGGAGTGTAAACGCCTGCTGATAGAGAAGTTTCGATCCGTACAGGAAGGCACCCCTTGTCAACGCCTCCTGGCCATCAAGCAGACAGGTACGGTCGATGACTATATTTGCAGGTTCGAAGAACTGGCAGCTCCTCTGTCCGAGTTACCGGATGAAGTTTTGGAGAGCTCCTTCTTGAATGGCCTGTCGAAGGAGATCCGATTGGAGCTATTGATTGCGAATCCTCGAAGCTTGGGACGGATGATGACTTTGGCTCAACAGATTGAGGAGAAGAATAAGGTAGTGGGACGAGATAAAGGCTATCGACCACTGCATGGCACGAGAACAGGTGGGTCCAGTGGGCACCGAATGGGAGAGTTAGGGGGCGACAGAATAAACAAAGAGGGAAAAATAGGAAAAGTAGTGGCCACCGACAGAACCACTGAGGGCTTTAAACGATTGACATTCGGTGAGATACAGGAAAAGAGGAGACGAGGCCTATGCTTCAAATGTGATGAGAAGTATTCACCGGGACATCGATGTAAAATGATGGATCTGAAAGTTCTAACAGTTCTAGATGAGGAGCTAGAAGAGGGTACTGAGGAAGGTGTTGAAGACGACGAAGAGCCAGAAGGAGAGTTACAGAATGTAGAGCTCTCAGTCGGATCAGCGGTGGGGTTAACTTTACCTAAGACAATGAAGGTTAAAGGGGTGCTTGAAGGGGAGCCTGTGGTGGTGCTCATCGACAGTGGAGCCACCCAAAATTTTGTGTCTCAGGAGCTGGCACTGAAGTGGAGTTCGAAAAGGGATGAGACGGATAAGTATGAGATTGCAATGGGAAATGGTGAAAAGGTGTTGGGGGTTGGAATTTATAGAAGTTTGAAATTACAGATGCAGGAATTAGAGATATATGAGGGTTTTTTGCCGATGAAGTTAGGCAGTATCGATGTGATACTGGGCATCAAATGGTTAAGGACTCTTGGGGATGTCTGGAGTAACTGGGGCACACTGACGATGAGGATAAGATTGAAAGGGAAAGAAGTGGTTCTCAAAGGAGATCCGATACTCTCTAAGTCGTTGGTCAGTGCCAAGTCAATCAGCAAGGGCCTTAGGGTGGGTGATTTTGTAGTTTGGTTACAAATGGCAGAACAGGGAACAGAACCGAAGGCTAGTACACAGGTGCAAGTGGACGAGATCAGTGGAGTGTTGGAAGAGTATGGAGATGTGTTTCAGCTACCCCAGTCTCTACCACCCGAAAGAGGAAGGGAGCACCATATTCATTTGATTCCAGGCGAGGGTCCAGTTAGGGTACGTCCCTACAAGTATCCCCATTTCCAAAAACAAGAGATCGAGAAATTGGTTAAGGAGATGCTAGATTCTGGTTTAATCCAAAATAGCACCTCCCCTTATGCTAGCCCCGTTCTACTAGTCAAGAAGAAGGATGGAGGATGGCGGTTTTGTGTGGATTACCGAGCGTTAAATAAGGTAACCATATGCGACAAATTCCCAATTCCCATAATTGAAGAGCTGTTGGATGAACTGAATGGGGCAACTATTTTCTCTAAGATAGATTTAAAATCCGGCTACCATCAAATAAGAATGAAAGAGGATGACATTGAGAAGACGGCTTTTCGAACCCACGAAGGACACTATGAGTTTGTTGTCATGCCTTTCGGATTAACAAACGCACCGGCTACATTCCAATCGTTGATGAATCAGATTTTTAAACCCTACCTTAGGAAGTTTGTCTTAGTCTTCTTCGATGATATATTAATTTACAGCAAGAGCAAGGAGGAACATCTTATGCATCCCAAGGTAACTTTGAGCATCCTAAGAGATCAACAACTATATGCTAACTATAAGAAGTGTGTTTTTGGGCAACCTAAGTTGGAGTATTTGGGGCACATTGTATCCCAGCAAGGAGTGGCAGCAGATCAGTCCAAGGTAGAAGCCATGCTAAAGTGGCCGAAACCACTCATATTGAAGGAGCTCCGAGGGTTTTTGGGGCTGACGGGTTATTATAGGAAGTTTGTTAAGGGATACAGCCATATAGCAGAACCATTGACAAAGTTGCTCAAGAAGAACAATTTTTAGTGGACAATAGCAGCAGAGCAGGCCTTCAGTGACTTGAAGCAGGCTATGACCACTCTTCCTGTCCTAGCTTTGCCTGATTTCAACCTGCCTTTTGTATTAGAAACGGATGCCTCTGCTGTTGGGGTGGGGGCTGTGTTGATGCAAAATCATAGACCTATCGCCTATTATAGCCAGGCATTATCAGCAGAAAAGAAGGAAAAATCTGCATATGAAAGGGAACTTGTGGCTATCGTGTTGGCTGTAAAAAAATGGAGGTCTTACCTTCTGGGTCACAGATTTGTTATACGCACTAATAAAAAACCATTGAAATTCTTGTTAGAACAGAGAGAGATTCAACCAGATCATCAGAAATGGATCATCAAGTTGTTAGGGTTTGATTTCACTATTGAATACAAACCAGGGAGAGCAAATAAGGCAGCAGATGCTCTCTCAAGAGTGCAGATTCAAGAAGAGTTGCAGACTATAATAACCTATAAGATTATCGACATGGAGGAAATTTTGAAGGAAATAGAAGGGGATAGCAAACTAAAGGAGTTAAGGGAGGCAGTCAACAATGATCTTGGATTCAGGCCTCCTTACACGGTTAATCAAGGAAGACTCTATTTCAAAGACAGGTTAGTCATTTCCAGCTCTTCTATTTTTATAGCTAAAATTTTGAAGGAGGGTCATGAAAGTCACTTGGGAGGGCATGGAGGACCATTAAAGACTTATAAACGAATCTCTAAGGAGTTGTATTGGGAAGGTATGAAGAAGGAAATTTACAGATTTGTGGCTGCTTGCTTAGTATGTCAACAGAATAAATACTTACCTTTATCACCAGCAGGATTACTGCAGCCCTTGGAGATACCGAATCAGGTTTGGGATGAATTAACCATGGATTTTATAGAAGGCCTACCAAAATCCTTGGGATATACATCTATCTTGGTGGTAGTGGATAGGCTTAGTAAATATGCTCATTTCCTACCACTCAAGCATCCATATACAGCACAAACCATAGCTGAAGTGTTCATCAGAGAAATTGTGAAACTACATGGATTTCCTAGGACTGTGATTTCTGATAGAGATAAGGTGTTCATGAGTAAATTTTGGGGAGAATTATTTAAGATGCATGGATCAACCCTGAAATTTAGTTCCTCTTATCATCCTCAAACGGATGGTGCTACTGAAGTGGTAAATCAATCGGTGGAAGCTTACTTGAGGTGCATGGTAGGAGAAATTCCAAAGCAGTGGGCTAAATGGATAGGATGAGCAGAGTATTGTTATAATACCTCCTATCATGTGGCTCTTCGAACTACCCCCTTTAAGGTTCTCTATGGTAGAGATCCTCCTCCTATTTTTCAGTTGGGTGCGCGAGTATCCAAAATGATGTCAGTAGATGTGTTATTACAGCAAAGGGATCACTACCTTGGAAAAATTAAACAACATTTGGCAAGGGCTCAAAGTGATATGAGAAGGAGAGCTGATAAACATAGAAGGGAAGTGCATTTTAATGTGGGAGACAAGGTTTGGCTGAAACTAGCTCCTTACCGACAACTCACTGTGATGAGAAGAGTGAAGGAAAAGCTGGCTCCTAGATACTTTGGTCCATTCCGAGTGCTAAGAAGGATTGGGGAGGTGGCATACGAACTACAACTTCCGGAAGCAGCTAGGATCCATCCGATTTTTCATGTGTCACAGTTAAGGGCAGTAGTGGGCGAGGACACAGATCAGCTAGTGTTACCTGACAAATGGGAAGACAATAGGGAGTCAACGGTACAGCCAGAAGAGGTCTTAGCAATCAGACCAAAGGGAGGAACCAAGGGTCTCGAAGTGTTGATCAAGTGGAGGAGTTTACCAGCATCTGAAGCTACCTGGGAGCTATATGATAATATGGTAGAATTATTCCCAGATTTTCACCTTGAGGACAAGGTGCTTCTTATGGGGGGGAGTAATGTTAGGCCTCCAATTATGCACGTATACTCCAGAAGAACAAAGCAAGGGGTAGCTGAGTAAAAGGCTATCCATTCAGTTAGGCAGGTGCATGAGATAGGAGGAGAGGGGTGAGTTAGTTAGAATAATGACGTAAGCAACAGGGGGAATAAAGAATGACAGGAGGGGAAAGGAAAAAGTTATCTTTTGTCTGTAGTGAGTTCAGTGAGCCTAAGGCTAGGAGAGATCAGACCTCTCGAATTGTCTGTTACTATTGTATTTGCTAAATTTTTATCAATAATAATTCAGTGTAGAATCTCTCAGATTTGAGAGTTCTATCAGTATGATTACCACCTTGGAGTTTATCACCCATTACTTTGTTTGTCTTGCATTTGTCTTACTTCGCTTCGTTGGTCCTACCTGTTCTTTTCCACATGCTTAATTATATATTATTGCAACTCTAATGCCTTGTTCTCATATGATAAGGCATTAATTCATCAAATTCATCAGTAAACAGATGCAGCTGAGATGCAATTTAGTAAAATTGTTATTATTAAAGATATCTACTTATTATTTTTGTTCGTCTGCTTGTACCTTCGATGCTTTATAATTCAATTTCTTCTTAGTCTTTTGTATTTTCAGAATAACAATTTTCACTCTGCTTTATTGTGTAGGGAAGTCTGCTCTACTGGGTGACCAATAGTTCACTAAGTGTTCTACAGGTTAGTTATGCAGTTTGTGTTCGCAACAAAAATTTGGTTTATGCCTTCTAGATGTTATTTAATTGTATGAAAAGTACTTTTAAATGTGTTTTGATGGTCAAAGGACAGGAACTCCTTTGAGTTCAAAAGTAAATTTGCTAGGAAATCTATCCTTTGGATGATGGGGACATTCTTGTTATCTTATTTACTTGGGACATAGTATTGATGCCAAAGTGCTTTTTAAATAGACTTCAGCTGCTCTAATGTATCACATTTTGGTGTCTTGATTGTACAGAGAGTTATCATCTTCATTTAACCCGTTAGCATGTAGATCATATTTAATTGATGACATTTAATTACAATATAGTGAACGTACATGAGAACTCAGGATGATGTCTAATATGGTTACTCTCTGAAATCTTTCTATTGCAAGCCTGTGTCCTCTAAGGATCTGCTTGAACCATGCTAACCTTAACCATGACACCTTAGCTTTTGCTGACATGTTTTTGAATGACTAGGTTATGTACCATTTGTCTTCCATCTTACAATGAGGAATGTGTTGGTTGGTGACTTTAGATTACTTCATGATAAATATCCTGCTGGCATATTTCTACTTTCTTACTTGACAAAGTCAACTGTGCAGCTATTATTGTTCAATCATCCTGGTTTTCGTGGAACATTAGGGTTACCTGACCAAGGTTCTCCTAGCGCAGCAGCAGAAGCAGCTGCTGCAAATCCTGAAGAAATTGATGCACCAAGGACAACATTCTTGGATTCATCTACTAAAATGCGAAGAGTTTCTGTTGAAAATTTATCCCCTAAAGAGCTACTTATTGTGAGTGACCGCCAATACATATAGAACATAGTGAATTCGGTAGAGAATAGAACATTTTCTCATTTTCTTTTTTTGCTGGTACTGCTGACAGCTTTCAGTCCAACTTTTGTCTAAGGGTCAACAGTCTAGGGCAATTCCTTTGCTACAGTAACTGCTTTTGCCTTTTTTCTTCTCTTCTGTTTGATGACTAATTTTATATGGATATCACATTGCATATGATCTTTGGTACAGATTAGCTCTGGAGAAGGACCCAAACTATGTGAGAGCTCTGACTGTTTTGGGCCAGACTTTACTGCAACAAGGAAAAGTTGCAGAGGCTGCTGAATATTTGGAGTCTGCTATATCCAGGGTTTGGATGATCTCTTTCTTAAACCTTATTCAATATCTCTTTTATGTATTTTTTTCTCCCAAAACTAGTGAAATGCTATTGGACCTGAATTGCACATGAAGGGAGTTGCTTACCCTCTTCTCATAAGTTTCATCCCACTATTGAATAGCCTTTCTCCTCAAGTTCTCCCACCTCCACAAACCTCCTTCCTCTGGCATTTCCTCGTTTGTATTGTGGTTCAACTTTCTATGCACAATCATTATGGACACTGAGTGGTAACTCTTTCATGCCTGGCAAGCCAGCGCCTACTAGCATTTACTACTAAATCGTTGGTTCTTGTAAAATGACTTTCTTACAGTACTGCATACTTTGATCTTCGAGTTTAAAGTTGAGCTGTAACTTCTTTCTGGTACTTTTATGATAATGCAACTATTGAACTTACCATTAATCAGAAGCTTTCTGATGCATCAGCTCTTTCTTACTGGAAATCAGTCAGATGCTGAGTATATTGATCTTCTAATGCTGGCATCTCAATGGGCTGGTGTTGCCTGCATAAGGCAGGTAATGTTAAATTGAACTTGGATTACCCTGTGAAATTATAATAAGATATAGGGTGTCAATATTTTGACACGACAGTCAACAAAAGGATTTTTGACTATCTGCTCTCCTTGTACAATCTAGCGTGAGGATTTCTAATGGCTTTCGAATGATTAATCCACGTAAATGGCATTTCTTTTTGTATGGCAGGGGAAGAATGCAGAAGGAATTGTACATCTGGAAAGAGTTGCAAGTTTGAAAGAACCAGAGGACCCAAAGAGTAAGGTCCATTATTTTGATGGATTGGTATTGCTTGCAAGGTATGTAATGAATGCATGCTAGAAAATTGATAATTCTGAGCAATTTAAAACTTCATCATTTCAGATGATTTTGAATGAATAATGCAACTCTGCAGTGCTTTATATAACGAGGGTCGCAAAGCCGAAGCCGCAAAATATCTGCGCTTAGCAGCTGCCTATAATTCTGCTTATAATGAATTGTTGGAACAGTGTGAAAATGAAGAGGACAATTTTGTGAACGACCTTACCAGCAGCAGAAGACGAGATTACTAACATAAGTTTCTCTTTATTTGTTTGAATATTGATTCTTTTCATCATTAGCTTACTCAAAGAATAATTTCAATGTCCAGTAAATGTTGTATTAGTATCATGCAAAATTTTGTTAGGAAGCAATCTGGCATTGGGAGCGACCCGAGTTGTTCAATTTTGTCGTAGACTGGAGATGAGTAAGGTGATTATTTAATGGCCACAAAGCCCAATTTTTTTTTAAAAATTAATTATATTGCGGTATTAGCCCTATTTAGTCAAGATGCACTAGTAGAATATGTCAACTCTTGAAAATTATTAAACTGAAATGACGAACTCTAAAGATAATAATACCACGTCTCAATACAAATAGTATCATGCATTAGTTGATAATGGCATAAGCACTTGATGTCAATGTAACTCTTACGACTGTTTAACATAACAATGTCACATTACTGGCATATTGAAGTTAATATTACAATGTTACCAATGAGCATAAAAAATACAATGCCCCAAAAATAAAAATATCTATAAATTCAATACCACACCTTAGTTTCTGCATTATATGTGATGTTCCTATTTCAAAATTTATCAAGCACAAAAGGTAGTATTTTTACAACAAAATATCATTATTCCTATATGCTTGCATGACCCTAAATGGTTAATCATTTAGCACTTCCTTCTTTGTGGGCCTTCATTGGTCATCCCCATCTGGTGATGCAGTATTCCTGTTGTCACTATCGATGATAACTTAAACATTTTGTCTCTTAATGGACACACTATCATCAGTCAGGGCAGGTCTTTTATTCTTTTTAGATGACCTGATTGACAAATTATGTCAAAACCAAAGACCTACAATCATATAGTGACGCAAGAACATTTTAGCATGAATTGCACATCCTTCAGGAGAAGGAAAAAAATTATTATTATTTTTTGATTACAAGGGAAAAACACAAAATAAAACTCAAAACAAAACAAGCACGTGTCTAGTGCGTGACTCGCCGGTACAAAGTGCCTAGTTTGTCTTGGTGAAGACTATGAAGAACAGGTAAAGGAGGTTCCTGTAGTAGATGGACGCCAGGATCTGCCAATCCTGCGAGATGAGCTAGAGTATCAGCGCAGTGGTTCCCTTCGCGATGTACATGCTGAATTTGCACCTCCCAAGCTCGTTGAAGTAACTCTCGGGTACCTATTAACAACAAATTATTTCTGTCAGTCCCTGTATAAGAAGAAGATAGAAGATTAATGACCTCCAAGAAGTCTACTTCAAAAATGATATGGCGGAATCCCATCGACCACGCCATAGAGAGTGGACTCCCCATAGCTTTGCTATAAGGGGCGAGTCTTTTCCAATGTGATGTAAAAATTCTCCACACCACTTTCCATTCCAATCATGAAGTAATCCGCCCGTTGACGCTTCAAACGCAACTGGCTTAACGGCTCCGTCTGTGTTGAGTTAGAGTCAGTCCTCTGGTGGTTTGGACCATCCCACCGGACTACCCTCAGAAGCCCCTGCGTGGAAAAGACGCAACTTTCTACTGTCCTCGCCTTAACTATCCAGCTTACAAACTCCCTCACTGCTCGGTGACCATGCTCCCGCTACTCAAAATCAGCTTAAAAAATGATTTTATTGCGCCATGACCAAAGCATCCAACAAGCAACGCCGAAGATAGTAGCCCAATCCTCTGGCAGTGCCAGAGAGTGGGTCCTGAGATTGGAGTGTGTTGGATCCCGTTACCAGAACCCAACTCTCTTGCGAAAAATCATGAAACTTAACTTGAGCGTGCACATCATCTTGAAGAGTTATTGCATTAAACCCTAATAGCCATCAATTTTTTTTTCCATTGGACCCTTAGAAGACATTATCAATTCATCTTTATTCTCATAACATTCCAAAATTTTACTTACAAATCGTTCCATGATGTTCCACACAACATAGTCACCCTACTAGAACTCACTTTTCACTGCTTGCGGACCAAAAAATGGAACACTTTAAATCATAATTTTAATTTGACTTCTGCATATAAATCATAGCTCTATATCTCTTGTTTATTTTGAAGCAAGAATCACCTCAAACAGAATTCTACAACTCAAGATATCATCAAAATACCATAATGTGTTCATATCCTAAACAAGCCCTCCCATCCGACCTCTCCCTTGTTTTTATTCAAACTTTCTCAAATAAACTCTAAATGATACAAATTTTCATGGAGAGATACCTACATGTCTTAGGAATCCATTGTTTCAAGAATCGCTTCAATTGGAGGTCGGATGAGGGAGTTATGATCAAAAGAATTCAACATGTTCATTCCCCAAAATCAATTTGAACATACTTTGGCGCGATTGCCATAACTTTTTCTACAAATATCCCAATGCCTTCGTTCTTGTTCCATTGGAAAGATAACATCTATATCTACAACTCGTATTAGAGGCCTCAAAACGAGATTCGGCCTCAAAACTGGTCAAAAATGCAAATTACTATACATACGACCCAAACTGCACCAAACCATCCGAGAATATCCGTTAAACGGATATCCATGTCCGTCTAACGGACATGAGCAAGGGGAGGGGTCCTTTTGACCCGAGGTTGTCCGTTAAACGAACTTCCATGTCCGTTTAACGGACATACGATTTCCAAAAACCTTTTCAACCTTTTTGCAATGTTCCTTACATCCAAACTACCATCATAACCACTTATAATCTTCACATAAATACTTATTCAAATGTCTAAACTCTTCATAACAACTCAAACATCAAACTTAATTCATCAATCTCTCAATTCTTGTCTTAAATAATTTATCAATACCACAAATTCTCATCATACATCAAAACTATCATGTTCATAACATCATATCCCTATAAAGACTTGAGCTTTGTTCCATTTCACTTCCTCTGCTAATACACCACCAATTTTTATTCATTCAAATACCAATTTGGAGTTCATCAAATACTAATTCTTCTTTTCCTTAGCATTTCAATTTCACGTAATGGCAACTCATATTCAAAAATCATCAATTCATCAACTTCAATTTGAGCAAAAACATCTCATGATTATCGTCTTAGCATTCCTATATTTCTTGTCCATATTGCCTCACTTATATATACATATATCAATTCATATACATAGCTCATTAACTCACATGGATCATTTCTTCAATTGTATTCCAGTCCAATTTAAACTCATCCTTACTCTACCTTAATCCATACCCAATTTCACATTCAACTTTGACAATCATCCATGTACAATTTCACATTTCATTATCCAAAACCATCACAATTCTTGTTGTTCTTTTCCATAACAGCTCATTGATGGATACACATATATGTACATTTGCATATGTATCTACCCATCATTCATGCTCAGCATTCATCATAATAACCCATATAAAATTTTACATTTCAAAACATACACAATCCCATAACATGACATTTTACAATCTTCAATGGCAACCCATGCCACAATGCATTACCCATAACAATATTGAATATCCAATACATGCAGAACTCAATAATTCTCAAAATACATGTAAAACCTTAATTTACATCAATAATCCAAAACATAACAAAACATGCAATTCCGGAGAAAAGTCTTGACTTTCACTGCTTTTCCGCTTATCACCGTGAATGGGGAAAGAGAGTGGGGGTGAGCTCGAAAGCTCCGTGGGGAAACATGCTTATAATAAATAAGGAGAAAAAACCGTTCAAAAACGTTCTTTACCATGGAAAATGCTTGTTGAGTTATAAAACGCATAATTCTTAAATTTGAGTCGTGAAACCCATATTTCTCAAAATCCTTGTCAAATAACCAAAAATCACAAACAACACAATTCCTACATTTTCAACTTTCTCATAAATCATGAATGCATCAACACTTATCACAATTCATAAACATATAAACACATCATAATGGTTTGGCAAGTCCACAATTCATGACGAACTACACAATTCCATAGAATGGCCTTGTGTAGTCGTAAATTCTTGAGGAGTCCTAAAAGGAACTCCTTGCCACTTGCGGGTAGGCGGGAGAAGCCTATTCATGGTCAGCGTGCAAGCGACAGTTCTTGGGTGGACTATACCTAATCCACATAACATGTAATCATGCTCTTGAGAAAATGATTGCCCCAAATGGCAAAACTCTTGGAATTCTTGTTTTTCATAAATCATGCAAATTTTCATGAATCCTTTCATGAGTATGTAACATTCCATATGCAAGGTCATCATCAATTCTCAATTCATCATCACAATGCATACACCAAAACATGCGGCACTATCACAAAACATTCAAAGGCAATAAATGCAACATGTATAACAATTTCTCAAATCACTTAAAACCAAGCTTTGCATTACTTGTAATAATTTCTCAAATCATTTAAACAAAGAATTTGAAATCATTTTATCATTTTGATATTTGAAAGCACATTTATAAACATGAAAACCCACCTTAAATCCTTGCTTATTCTTGGAAATTCAAAATCAATGGCTTCCTCCTTCTTGCCCTTGGAAAGGTCCTTAATAACCTTAACACAAACAAAATTCCATAAATTTTCATTAAATTTGAAAAACCCCCAAATTTCCCTAATAATCACATAACTTCTATAAACCCTACTCAAGCTCTAATCTAACCCATCCATGGTTCACGTGGGTTAAAGAACTTCAAATCTATCTTAGAAACCCAAAAATCCAAAGGGTTTCACCATCTTCTTCTTCCTTTAACTTTCTCTCTCTAGAACTTCACCATGAACAAAACCTAACCATTTCTCAACAAAGAAGATGAAAAGTGGAAGAACTTACCTTAGAAAGCTTGATTCCTCTCCTTGATCCACGAAATTCCTTCACTTTTCTCTTGGTTTTCCTTCTCTTCTTCTCTTCTTTCTCTCCCTCTTCTTTTTCCTCTTCTCTTCCACGACATCTCTCCCTCTCTTCTCTATTTTCTCTTATTTTTCCTCTCATTTTCGTGGATCCCATGCCTTATATACCAAGCCCACATGTCTTTTGCCCATAATACCCTTAATGAATGGCCTTGCAATACAAATGACTTAAGTTGTCTTCCTATTTTGTCCTCCATGCTATTTACCACCTTAATACACTTAATTCATGCCCTACAATCTTAGTCAAATTAACATGTTAATTAAATCCCATTAACATGCTAATTAATTTCATTAACACGCTAATTAATTCCTCAAAGTCATCAAATATGACCAAGTCTCAAATATCATAAAATCATGTTTAACTTAGAACATTTTTCTAATCATCAATTTGAAGGAATTTGCTAGAACTTCCTTCTAGAGAAATGTTCCCCTATGTCTTAATTTCATAATGCCACAAAAATCATCCAATTTGAAGCACTACATCGAAAGTTATGCTCAAAACATGTCGGACATATCATTTTACTAATACATTTTCCAGTACTTTAATTCCATCCAAAATTAACCTTCTTAAGGGCCAAATTGAAACTTGATTCCTTCATAACAAATGTAGTCCTATTCCTCTAATTTAATCCAAATCAAAAATCATCTCATTTGAATAACTAGGAATCAAGTTATGGCTAAAACACCGAAGCATACTCTATGAACATATTTCACTTGAAATTTCCTGTTCTTTAACTTCAACATGTCACATAAAATCCATCTTATATCTATACCATATTTTTCATTTGAATTCCATTTCATGAATTCCTTATTTCTTTACACCTGAATGATTTCCAATAATTCACTTAACAGTTCTAATTTCCATAAAAGGTTCGGGGCCCAACAGAGTGAACCCACCTCTCCAATGCCTGTTGGAAGAAATCCGTAGTGATCACTCCCTGGGGAAAATGTTTCCAAAAGGCGGCCACTCGCGAACAATCGCGTATGACGTGGAGGGTGGACTCCTCCTAATAAAAAAATTGACACCTTCTATCCACAGTGACATGACGCGCCACACGTTGTTGGTTCGTCATGAGCTTGTTTTTGGTTAGGAGCCAGAGGAAAGAACGAATTTGTTAGGGCCCCGTCCACTTCCAAATGTACTCCCAGAGATTCGTCTGGCGATCTGGAAACTGTCCTTCGATGATTTCATATGCCAAAGTAACTGTAAAACGCCCATGTTCGGTATAAGCTCATCTAATGGTGTCCGCTAGAGGGGCCTCTTTGGCTGTGGATAAGGTTGCAATATTCATACAAACCACCTCAGGGAGGTAATGCTGGAACGTATGCCATTTCTAGTGACCATCCTCGGACCAGTAATCTGCCACTTTGATGTAGAGGATTTCATTCAGGATTAGGGAGGTGGCCATCGCTAGGAGAGGGCCCCACTCGTTCACCCAATTGTCCAGCCAGAAAGAGATACGTCTACCATTGCCCAGGTGCTAGTGGATACCCTGGTAGACAGTTTGTCAATTCGCCGTGATACCCCATCAAAGAGTTGAGGCCCCGTGGTGATCTATCGTCTAGGGGAAGTGGTACGGAGCAAGTCGGTACTTAGCCTGTAGAATACGGATCCATAGTGCATCTGGTTTTGTAATCAAGGCCCATCCTAACTTCGTAAGCAAGGCATCGTTAGTAGAACGAATCTTTTTGATGCCTAGACCCCCTGCACGTTTAGACTTACACACCGAGTCCCAATTCACTAAGGACATTTCCTATGGTCAGTAGTGGAACCCTATGTAAAGCTACGCATGATGCATTTCAAATCATCATAGAGACCCCTCGGGAGCCTAACTGTTTGAGTTGTAAAAATAGGCAGTGCCGAGATCACTGACTGGGTTAAGGTGACTTGCCCAGTTAAGGATAAGTTTTTGGCCCGACAGCTTGCTAGTTTCTGTTGAGCATTGTCTAGAATATGTTGATACGTATGATGCATGGACCGCTCATGCAGTAACGACACGCCGAGGTATTTGCCCAGATTGTTTGTGTTGGAAATGGATAAATTGTGACTGAGGCATCTCGCCGTTTCCGTGGGAACGTATTGGAGAAAAAAATCTTCGTTTTGGCCCCGTTAATCTTTTGCCCTGAAGCCGTTCAGAACACCTCAAGAGTTCGGGCTACAATGCATGTCTGTGAGTCAGTTGCTTCTGTGAACAAGAGCAGGTCATCCACAATGAACATGTGTGATAAGGGTGGACCTGTAGTACTTAATTTAAGCGGATGCCAATGACCTTGGTCTACCTCCCTAGAAATGAGATGACCGAGTCGTTTCATGCATAGAACAAACAGATACGGCTATAGAGGGTCGTCTTGTCTGATCCTGCAAGTTGGGGTGAAAGTGTTGGACCCCGAACTTTCTTAGATTTGTGAATTTGTAAATTGACATTAAATGAGAAACTGAGGTGACTTAGTCATGTGTAAAGGAAGAGAAAAGTTATGAATTTGAATGATTATGTTTAAGATTTGATGTGAACAATGTCAGTTTGAACAGATTAAGATGATATTTTGAGGATAGTATTTGAAATGAGTGTTTTGAGTTTAATGAATTTGATATGAGGTGGAGTAAATTTGGTGTAGTATTATGCAATTTATTAGAGAAAGTGAAAGTGGATGAGTTGATTGAAATGGAGTTGAGGAACACGAAATAAATAGTGAAAGAGTGAGAAATTGAAGAATTGTGAAAAGTTTGACTTTTTGGCCTTTGATGGTTGACTTTTGATTTAGGCAAAATTTGATAAAATGATCTACATGAAACTTGTAGATTATGTTAAGAGTTTTCTGTAGCCATAGAGTATGACATTTTTCGATATCGGAGTGAAAGTTATGATCGGTCAAAGTTAAGGTTATTTGACTCTGTAATTGTAAATGTGCTTAAGACCGATTAAGTATTGGTGAAATTGTTCATAAGTGTACATTTAGATGTGTAATGTGATTTTGAGGCAAATTATAGATAGATATGTTTTGAATTAAGTTCAATGATCTATATGAAAGATATAGAAGATGATCCTAGTCATCGATGATGTAGAATATGTTATTTACGGTTATGAAATTTGGGAGATATGAAATGTTATGAGTTTGGATGAAGTATAGGATGAGACATTTCTAGGCGAAGTTTCGATCGATTTAACCGACCTAATTAGAGGTGCTATTGCTTTTGAATTCCTCGTGAACATTTTTTATTATATTCGATATTTTCATTGTTATAAGTATGCCAATTTGGACCTTGGCATGTCTGATAGCAATTTCAGAAATTTCATTCTTGTCGGGGTGATTAGCCCTCTTTCTTTTGTTGCTTTACATTTTCCGACCGACATCGATTAATCGAGTTTTGAGCGTTGGATTCCTAAGACAATTACCTACCTCATGATGGAAATTATGATTGTTTAGAGATTGTTTGAGTCGAAGTGAGTTAGATATCTTACGAGCACGGTTCGAGATTGTGATGATATCTTGATCGGTTGAGATCTAATCAAGTTGATTATTGTTTCTAAATAAATTAGAGGCATGGGACTGTAATTATTTGAAGGAATCAAAATTTACTTGATTAGAAGATTTTGAATTTATGATATTGAGGTATTAAGGTTATAAGAATATATAAGGGTAATTTGGGCATGGTACTTAAGTCTAAGAGTATTAAAGCTTATGATGGAGGGCAAAATGGACATCTGCTTATCCTTTAAGAATATAAATAGAAGAAAATAAAAGAAAGAAAGGAAAGAAAATAGAAGAGATGAGAAGAGGAGTCGTAGCTGACGGTGGAGAGGAAGAGAGGAGAAGAGAGTTTCAGGATTTTGAGTTTTCCGAGCGATTGGGCGTTTTCGTAAGTTTAGCATCTTTCTATCTTGTTTTCGGTTGGATTAAGCCTTAAGATAGCTTGGATTGAGAGAAATCGATGGTTTAGGGTTTTTAGGGTAAAATGTTTAGAAATCCTTGGGTTGATGTGTTTGTGATGGATCTGAAGCTTAGAATGAGTTAGAATGGTAGTATAAGCCTTGATCTATGCTTTGCATGTGGTAGATTTGAGTTTGAAACAAAATCGAGCTTGGGTTATCAGAAATTTGGGGTTGAGTCGAGTTCGAACAGACGTCATGACAGAAGTATGAATGTCGCCATGGCGTGTGGGGAAGAAGCCACGTCGCGACGTGTGAATTAATTACGTTTATTAGCGCGATGTGTGCTTTCTGCTGTGGACGTCGCGACGAATGATCGAGACGTCGCGACGTGTGACGTTTGGTTCATGGCGAACCTTCGCTTCGTCATGACGGCGTCTCTTCGTCATGACGGCGTCTCTTCGTCATGGCGATCCCCATGTGTTTCGAAATAAGATTTTCATATTTTGGGAATATCTTTTGGTATAGATGTCGATTGAGGTGAATTTGGATTCATTGTGACCTAGAAATAAAGGGCTCCGAGTTGTATGAAGTCGGGAAGTTCGGAATTTGCCTCGCAGGGTTCGGAATTTTAGGAGAAGATCGGATATAGATTTTTAATGCTTTCTTTGGATTCCAAGCTTCGCACATTTACTATAAATATTGAATAAATGGAACTTGGTTGTTTTAGGAAACCAAGTGAGGAAAGAGGAGCAAGGGGAACAAGAGGAGAGGCATACCTAAACAAGTTTATAAGCAAGGAAATTTCAGGTGGGTTTCATGTTTATAATTTAGTAATGAGCCACTAAAGTGTTCTCCCAAATCAAGAATGATTTCAACTATTTCGTAAATATTGTTTTGTTACCTGTGAATGATTTGCAAAAAAATAAAGATGAGAATGCATTGAAATATTTATGTCATATAATTGAGACATTTATGTCATGCCTTGTGAAATTCATGGCATTTTGCATATTCGAAAATGAAAGAAAAGAGCACGAAAGAGTATGATTATGTGCTTTTGTTTGGGCGAGAGTGGAACCATTTCGTTCGTCACGTGCACGTAGACAAGAGCCTTCTCCCGGCTGCCCGCTTGTGGCCTATGAGATCCGAATGGACTCATTTCGTTCAGGATGTAAACTTCGGTTTCTTCCTTTTGTTTCCATGGAACCCTCGAGCCATTTGTTTGTGCATTGCATCTATGACTTGTCAAGTATGTGCATAATTTGAGCATTTGATATTGATGAATGATTGAACATGTTGTGTTGATGTGATAATACTTTTCACTATGCAATGACATTTTTCAACTATGGGTTTGAACTCGAATTTCAGATTTGGTGAGAATTTGGGAGCAAAAGCGTTTATGAACTGATTGTGATTTTGTAAAACAAATGAACCTTTTCAACGGTTTTGCTTATGCTTCGTTATAAACTGTTACCCACGAGCTATAAGCTCACCCCCATTCATCCCCATCTCCGGGTAATTGGCGGGAGATTGGATGAAAGATGGTCAAGACCGTTTGTTCGATTGTGTATGGCTTGTATGCTATGATGAAATTGATTTATGGATTTGTATATAGAATGGAAAGTGAATTACGGTTGTGTAATGAATTACGTACATGTATATTGAATTGAGAAATGGGAATGATTTGGAAATATATATGTATGATTGATTTGAGAATTTGATTGAATTATGAGTTTGGTATTGAATTGAGAATTTTGGAAGTATTAGATTTAGGTTTGTGTTTACGCTGGTGTTTGGATGCGGACGGGAGGTCGATGTTGCTTGGTATTGTTGAGTTGTAATATTAGAAGTGTGTTTCTTGTGTTTTAAATTTTGGACTGTCCAAATACTGGTAGTTATCTTGCCGATTTTGGTAAAAACGGGCTAAGATAGAAGAGATTTAGTTGTATTAAGATGTTTTAGAGGTATAAGAAATGATTAAAATGAATGAAGTGAAAACGAATAGAAATGTATGGATTGGTTATGTTTTGAATGAGTGATTATGAGTATGAGTTTGAATAAAGAAAAAGAAGAAGAAGAAAAAAAATTTATTACCGGTTTCTGATTGGTTTAGTCTTAAGGTATCCAACGTGCGTCTATCTAATTTATAAGTTACGAATGTCGGGAAAATTGATTTGGTCCGTTCGGATCGTTTATGCTTCCGTCCCTTCGATTCGGATTGATGCCTTATGATTCGATTCTATTAATTATTCCGATTTGTTATTCGATTCCTATTTGCATTAAACTGCGTTTGCTTCGCTATGTTTATTCGATTTGCTTTTGATTCAATCACTCCGATTTGCTTCTTCCTATTTCGTATTCGTTTCGTCTTCGCTTTTGTTTCGGTTGGGATCCGGTTCCCGGATCGGGTCCCAACAGAAAGGTTCCAATAAGGTACCTTGCCAAGCCACCTGCATGGAAATAGTCGACACACAATTCATAATGACCCCGATCAGAGGATTCGGAATTCTGATATCGGCTAAAGTACTCTGAATAAATTCCCATCGAATCTGGTCATAGGCTTTCTCCAGGTCAACTTTGATCGTAAAATACCCAGTCCGTCTGGTCTTCTTTCTTATCAAGTGGATGGCTTCCTGGGTAATGATAATATTATCCATGATGTGACGATCCGGGATAAAACTGCATTGATTTTCCTTAACTAATTAGTCAAGGTGTTTCTTTAAATGATTCACTATGACTTTGGAGAGAATTTTGTAGGACATGTTACAAAGGCTTATCGGTCTGAACTGGGTGATATTAGACAGGGAGGGAGTTTTAGGGATAAGGACCAGTATGGTTTGATTGAGCTCCTATTCCCATTTTTCCCTTCTAAAGATCGCTTGGATACATGTGGTCACTCGGGGGCCTACCCACCCCCATTGCTTTTGGTAAAAAAGGACATTGTACCCATCAATCCCAGGGGCTTTATTTGGGTTCATTCCAAAAATGACATTTTTAACTTCATTGGGATGAATCGGACGGGTCAGATCACGAGTACTATCCGGAGAAAGAGCAGGGAAGGTATCAAAAAGTGAGAATTCGTCTCTAGAATATGGTGCTTGAGTGTAGAGATGTGCAAAGTACACTCTGGCTAACTGGTTTAATTGACCTGGGTCTATGACTACATTCCCTTGAGTGTTTATGTTTGGACTTGGTCAGGGTGTGGTAATATTTAGTATTTCGATCACCCTGCGATATCCACTCACAACGTGCCTTCTGATGTCAATAAAATTTCCATTCGCTTAACACCTGTAGAAGTTCCCCCCTCAACTTGTCCTCCAACACTAACAAGTCCTCCCTAGAATCACGAATCATGGCACGTTGAATGCCTTGTAATCTAGCTAATAGTCGTTGCTTCCGATAGAAGATATTTCCAAAGTCCGAATAATTTCATCATTGAAGATGAAGGGCCAGATTAGCAAGATTCTTACAGATTGACTGTAACACCCCACTCCCGCCAGACCCGAACCCGACATCTATAGTGACATCCGAGCCCGTGACCCGCGAGGGTGGTATGCTAGAGCAGTCAAATACCCGGTAAAACATTTTTCTTTTGAAAACATTGGAGTGCGCAGAAAACAATAAACCATTTGGGCCATGACGAAACATTTCAATCAAAACACTATTTCAATAATCAATTCATGATACTCTATTAGTCAGTTGGGCCCTCTATAATATAATAATAATATTATGCGGAAACACAAATTTACACATCAATCAGAAAGACTCATTTACACACAACTCAGAAAGACACTAATGCAGACGCAAACTGATCCCGACCCTAGCCTCCGACTCCAGTGCAGTAGACATACTCCCGTTCGTCTAACGGGGTACTCTTCAATCCCTGAAAAATAGTTGCAATGTTGGGTGAGTTTGCGAACTCAGTGAGAAACCATCATCGATGGTTCACTCAAATCATGCATTACGCAAATTGCGTACAGCACGACACAGTAATATCAATTAACAGTATTATATACGATTATGCGATATTCTATAACGATTTACAACGGCGAGCGATATCGATGGCAATAATACGATGGCGTAGAGCGATTTACTGATATCGCATCACAATATCTGATAAATCATGGCATCACACGCGATTCGATAATCATCGCATAATTTAGCGATTCAATCGGTCATGTATATAATGCATATGAGACTCTTTCCGGTTATTGATATTGTGCCCAAGTGCTCGATCGATTGTTCGATGGGGGCGCGTGTCGAGATTTCTCCCTCGGGCTAGGCCCGGTCGATGCGATGTTGAGCTCGAGGCTCTTTTCGATGATAATAGCAACTTGGGACACGTCCATTATCGATCATGCATTTATGCATGCGGTGCAATATTCGATAATTGGTATTGATGATTGATCAATTTATAGTATATGGCTATAAAGCCCAATATATCGATTCCCGGTATCATCGCATTGATCCGATTCGATTCTGATAAAGCATGCAATTCAATCCAATAAATTTGATAATCATGAAATAGTCGATTCAATTCGATAGTAGCATGCAATTCGATCCTAATTACGTCGGTAATCATACGATTCACCTTTGCAAGTAATTCATACAGAGCATATAACAATCGAATTTGAGAAACCAACTAGGTTACTCACAGTAACTTCAGAACTCTTGCTGGAAGTCGGCAATATCCATGGAGCGACGGTCCAGCGGTGCCTCTATAACGATAAAATATAAACCATTACTAATTGCCCAATTAAGCATTCGATAATGCATATGTCTCAATGAAATGATATGCGATGCATGTTCACGATTTTCGGTGCTAAATCCCAATTTGGTACTTTAAGCTCAATCCTATCTCTTTGTTCAATGGGTCGACAATTATTTGATCCATTCATAAAATCCAGTCAATTTTCCTCAATTGAATCCCCTATAGCCATTTCCTATATATCGGGTCAAATCCTCGATTACAAATTCAATCAAAACTCCAATAGTCTCAATTTGACATTTAGGTCACACTATGCCATAATCGACCCAATTCCTTATAATTCAATTTCATTTAGATCAATTCAAATTCCTACACTTATCCTCAATTGTAGACCTCTTTCCTAGTTCATAACAAATCGGAATCGCCTCAATCGGAGGTCTACACCAAAATTATGTGATAAACCAATTTAAATCAATCGAAATGTCCCTTACGCAGCCCAAGAGGCTTTAAGCCATGGCGTGAAATAGCTGCTTCATTGCGGTGAACAATCAAATCGGTAGCGCCCTTGGCAAAGAGGCTCTCATGGCGAGACTCGAAATGCGTAGGTCATGGCGTCTGACGAATCCTTCGTCTTCTCCGATCGTTTTCCGTCTAGTCTCTCTAAAACTCCCATTAACACTCTCAACTACCATAATAAATGCCAAAAATGCAGTAGAAACTATCAATAACTATATAAATGACATTAAAACTTACCAATCAAGCCTCAAATCCACCAATCGCTAAAAAGTGCCACAAACCCTAAAATGTTTCAAATCCAACGATGACCCACTCTAAGCTCCTCAATCCTTTATCAATCACAATAAACTTGTTAGCCTTACACAATAAGAGAAAAACCACAAGAAAGAATCAAAGAATCCTCACCCATGAGAGGAAACGAAGAACGCCGTAGGAGGAGGAGAAGAAGCTCGCGATAGCCTTAGGAAAAATTTTCCCCAATTTCCTTCAAACCTAGCTATTTATAGGCATAGGTCTCCAAATCAGTCCAAATTTCAATCTCTAAATTTCAGTAGCTCAACATATTTATTTCCTAACGGTCCCTCTAACTTTTCATTTCCATTGGACAATTCTTTCGATACTATCTGATCGATCGATTCGATCTCTCAAATATTTCGGTCAGGGCATTTCCTCTCGAATTTCTAAAATTTCCTATAAGCCACCATCAATTACCAATCACTCTTAAATTATTCTAAATCAGTCATTTGAACCCAGTAACTCCTAATTTCTCAATCAGTCACGATCCAGTCAATTCAGTCAGTTCAGTAAATTCTAATTCACAATTCGCTACCGGAAAACCATGAATGCATGTACCTATGAATAAATGCATATGCAATAAATCTGTTCCTCTATAATTAGAGGCCAGTAACATGTTCAGTCAGTGAATGCAATGAAACCTATCAGTCTGTCCCAATTTACCAGAATGCCCTTGCTAACAGTAGCGGGATGTTACAATTCTCCCCTCCTAATAAAAATTTCGTCCTCGAAATTTCATATACAATTGGTCAGGAAGATAGGGGAATTGATCCGCTCCATTCTATTCTGATTCACACTCATTTCCTTATATGACCAGGTTCTATCAATTTACGGAAATCAATACAATCAATTGCTCTTTTTCCTTTCTCAGTTTCTATACTGCCTTAACAGTTTCCTCACAATAACTCTTAATTCTTCACATTCGGTACTGTTAACACATTCATCAGGTCTTAACAATGTTTCATAATCCAGTCCATAAAACACTTTGAAATTCAGAATCATCTCTTAGGTTTTTAAACCACCTTATCAATCTATTTACACTACGGTCACATAGAGGCCATGTAAACGAATCTAGTTTCCCCATTAACCTTTATCTTTATTTATGCAGTTTGGCTGAGGCGATACACTTTGAAATATTTCATTTATTGCTTATCAATTACATCTCTTTAGTGTTAAAACACTAATCTCATAAGATTCTCATTACCTCAGTAATAATCAATTTGACTCATTATCATTAACTTGGATCACTCAACCCCTATTACAGATTCATTTCACTTATCGTTATAACTCAATCAATCATGGCCTTGACTATGCTCGGGCCTGTTCACTCTAATGTAGGGTTAACGACTTCTTTTGCTATCGACTCCTTAAGCACTATTGAATGGTAACACTAAATAACGATCATTAATCCCACAATCTATCTTAACTGTACCTCAATCTCATAACTCAACGGACTCCAAGGATATCAGTTTCACATTTGCCTCAGTAGTCACGTCTGTTAGTTATCCACAAGAATAACTATTCGATTTTACACTCTATACCTTCTATTACTCTTCCCGTGCACTCTTGCTGAAACACAACATTTCAATGATTCCTATAGATTTCTCTAACAGTTTCTTTGGCGGGCAAAACACATATTTCATAATACAGTCATAAATATCATTTTCTCAAAAGTTGGATCCCATTTTAATTTCCTAATTTGGTCTTGCCAGTCCTTTTTATACACACCTGATCTAGAATTCCAATAACTAATAATGATACGTTCCTTTTTACCTCTTTGACAGAACAACAGTCGCAATCGGTATTATGCCAGGTTTAATAGCCTTAACGTGACTATGATCTTACGCCATTACACTTTATATCCAATACATTATATTGCTCACTAGCTCAATTTTGAAATCCTCAAACACATAATCCTTTTCAATTCTTTCAAATTCACCAATATTTCAATCGCTATCAATTCGCATATTCATCGCTATATCTGAAATATTTATGTAGAATAATATCTCAAGTTTTCGAACAATATCCGACACGATAAATTCCGGTCATCAATCATAATACATTCCATGAGATTATACTTGTCCCTATGCACATAAAATTACTTTACACTATTTCAGCAGTTGCATTATAACCTTTATTGGGACACTTGATAAGTATTGCAAAGTCTCAGATTTAAAGCGATATAATCAATACTCGAATTTGAAAATTTCTCTTTCTAACTCAGATTCAGTGAAGTAAGTACCATCAAAATCGTTACATCCTATTGAGAGACAATTGTAGGTCAACTCACCAATAAATCACTTATACTAAGGATACCTCGATCTCATTTGATCTTTGAAATCACTTTCCTTTTTGTACTTGCCCTTGATCGTGAGAACCTTTCCATAATCGTATCCTATTTACAATCTCAATTCATTCCCAATTAATCACCATAAGCACTTTCACTTCTTATTTTAACTCATAAAGAACTTTCAATTATCTAGACTATGATTAACAATCATCCATTGACTCACCGATTGTTGTCAATATCATTTCTACACATGTGATACATATAAACCTAGGAATTTCACTGGCCTTGGTGTTCCGATTATCAGGTGTGCGTTCACGTAAGTGAATTAGTTGAACCTTAACAACTTTTTCCCGTCTACCATTACCATTGCCTTACATTTCAATCTTTTCATTATTGCATCATACCTATGTATTTCCATTCTCAATTTACTATTATAGATGTACAATCATTCTGGATTCCTCATTAACACAATCTGACTCAAGTCATAAACCTTTATTTACCATCTTTCCTTTCAGTAATCAAATCCAATTGTAACTTTTCTAGATCACAGATCATTTTATTATATCCGCTCCATTTACACATTTTCAATCTTGCCATTCCTATCAATCCATAACTATGACTTCATATCCTACATACAAGGATATGCCCCGATATCACACGGGTGTCGCAGTCCGTAATATATCCACCAATACCGATACACTTAATCTTCTTTTATCAGATCAAATTATACACTTTCTGTTATTCCATGCTGTCCACAGTTCCATCTATTACGTTCTAACATATCATTCTTTCCTTGCCATTTCTAACCACTTAACCAATTGGGACATACTCATGTGACTCAACTAGGGATCGATTACTACCAATCCTTTCTGACGACTTTGATGCATGTGACTCGGTACAAATTTCGAATGCCCGTGTACAATCGTATACGGGCTCGATACCACAAATGTAACACCTCTCTCGCGGACCAACCCGACATCTGATGACATCCGAGCCCGTGACCGCGAGGGTGGTATCTTAAGCGATCAAATACCGGTAAAACATTTTTCTTTTGAAAACATTGGAGTCTGAGAAAACAATAAACCATTTGGGCCATGACGCGAAACATTTCAATCAAAACACTATTTCAATAATCAATTCATGATACTCTATTAGTCAGTTGGGGCCCTCTATAATAATAATAATAATATTCTGCGGAAACACAAATTTACACATCAATCAAAAAGACTCATTTACACACAACTCAGAAAGACACTAATGCAGACGCAAACTGATCCCTACCCTAGCCTCCGACTCCAGTGCAGTAGACATACTCCCGTTCGTCTAACGAGGTACTCTTCAATCCCTAAAAAATAGTTGCAATATTGGGTGAGTTTGCGAACTCAGTGAGAAACCATCATCGATGGTTCACTCAAATCATGCATTACATAAATTAAATACAACGACGACACTGATAATATCAATTAACGATATTATATACGATGTATAGTATTCTATAACGATTTATAACGATAGAAAGTATCGATGGCAATAATACGATAGTGTAGAAACGATTTCTGATATCGCATCACAATATCTGATAAATCATGGCATCACACGATTCGATAATCATTGCACAATTTAGCGATTCAATCGGTCATGTATATAATGCATATGAGACTCTTTCCGGTTATTGATATTGTGTCCAAGTGCTCGATCGGTGTTCGATGGGAGGCGCGTCGAGATTTCTCCCCTCGGGCTAGGCAGTCGGTATAGTGTTGAGCTCGAGGCTCTTTTTCGATGATAATAGCAACTTGGGACACGTCCATTATCGATCATGCATTTATGCATGCGTGCAATATTCGATAATTGAGATTGATGATTGGTCAATTTACGATATGGCTATAAAGCCCGATATATCGATTCGATATCATCGCAAATGATCGATTCGATTCTGATAAAGCATGCAATTCAATCTAATAAATTTGATAATCATGAAATAGTCGATTCAATTCAGTAGTAGCATGCAATTCGATCCTAATCACGTCGGTAATCATACGATTCACCTTTGCAAGTAATTCATACGAGCATATAACAATCGAGAATTTGAGAAACCAACTAGGTTACTCACCAGTAACTTCCGAACTCTTGCTGAAGTCCCAACAATATCCGTGGAGCGACGGTCCAGCGGTGCCTCTATAACGATAAAATATAAACCATTACTAATTGCCCAATTAAGCAGTTCGATAATGCATATGTCTCAATGAAATGATGTACGATGCATGTTCACGATTTTCCGGTGCTAAATCCCAATTTCGGTACTTTAAGCTCAATCCTATCTCTTTGTTCAATGGGTCGACAATTATTTGATCCATTCATAAAATCCAGTCAATTTTCCTCAATTCGAATCCCCTATAGCCATTTCCTATATATCGGGTCAAATCCTCAATTACAAATCCCAATCAAAACTCCAATAGTCTCAATTTGACATTTAGGTCACACTATGCACCATAATCGACCCAATTCCTTATAATTCAATTTCATTTAGATCAATTCAAATTCCTACACTTATCCTCAATTGTAGACCTCTTTCCCTAGTTCATAACAAATCTGGAATCGCTTCAATCGGAGGTCTACACCAAAATTATGCTTGATAAACCAATTTAAATCCAATCGAAATGTCCTTCGCCATGCCAGAGGCTTTCGCATGGCGTGAAATGGCTTTCATGCAATAACAATCAAATCGAGTGGGCCATGAGGCGAAGAGGCTCGCCATGGCGTCGACAATTTGCTTCGCCGCGATGCCCCTCTCGCTTCATGTGGCGAGACTCGTCTTGAAGTCGCGACATGCGACGAATCCTTCGTCTTTTCCGATCGTTTTCCGTCTAGTCTCTCTCTAAAACTCCCATTAACACTCTCAACTACCATAATAAATGCCAAAAATGCAGTAGAAACTATCAATAACTATATAAATGAAATTAAAACTTACCAATCAAGCCTCAAATCCACCGATCGCTCAAAAACGCCACAAACCCTAAAATGTTTCAAATCCAACGATGACCCACTCTAAGCTCCTCAATCCTTTATCAATCACAATAAACTTGTTAGCCTTACACAATAAGAGGAAAACCACAAGAAAGAATCAAAGAATTCTCACCCATGAGAGGAAACGAAGAACGCCGTAGGAGGAGGAGAAGAAGCTCGCGATAGCCTTAGGAAAAATTTTCCCCAATTTCCTTCAAACCTAGCTATTTATAGGCATAGGTCTCCAAATCAGTCCAAATTTTAATCTCTAAATTTCAGTAGCTCAACATATTTATTTCCTAACAGTCCCACTCTAACTTTTCCACTTCCATTGGACAATTCTTTCGATCTATATGATCGATCGATCGGTCTCTCAAATATTTCCGGTCTGGGCATTTCCTCCCGAATTTCGAAAATTTCCTATAAGCCACCATCAATTACCAATCACTCTTAAATTATTCTAAATCAGTCATTTGAACCCAGTAACTCCTAATTTCTCAATCAGTCACGATCCAGTCAATTCAGTCAGTTCAGTAAATTCTAATTCACAATTCGCTACCGGAAAACCATGAATGCATGTACCTATGAATAAATGCATATGCAATAAATCTGTTCCTCTATAATTAGAGGCCAGTAACATGTTCAGTCAGTGAATGCAATGAAACCTATCAGTCTGTCCCAATTTATCAGAATGCCTTTGCTAACAGTAGCGGGATGTTACATTGACTCCTCATCCGGATTCCAATGTGTAGCTATGACCTTGTCAAAATCGGGGTGAGTGAGCCAAGCCTTGTGAAAACAAAATGTAAGGGAGTGCATAGGGGTAGAGTACCTCTGAGGATTTTGAATGTGTTGGACCCCAACCTATTCTTGTAAGTTAGAAAATTGTATGTGAAATGTTAGAAGTCATAAGCTGGAAAATGTAGTTGGAACATGTTCATTGCACATGCTTCGGTGTTTTAGCTATAACTTTTTTTCTAGTTATCCAAATGAGATGATTCTTAATTTGGATTAAACTAGAGAAATAGTGCTACAAATTATCTGATAAAATTGAGTTTTAATTCATACTCTAATAGTTTTATTTTTGGATGGAAGATGAGCACAAAATATTGTTTCAGTATAAGGATAGTTCAGAAATGTTTGGGATATAACTTTTCGATTTTTCAACCAAATTGAATGATTTTGGTGTCAATAGAAACTTAAGACAACGAGGAACATTTTTCTAGAAGGAAGTGTTAGTAAATTCCTTCAATTGTCCCATGATCATTAGTTAAGAAGTTAGAAGTATAAGATGTTAGTTTTAAAGACCAAAGGAGGGCAAAATGGGAAGGACAAGCTTAATGAGGGACAAAATGGGAAAGAGAACTAAAATGTTGTCTTGAAATAAGAAGGAAGCACGAAATTGAGAGGAGATAAGAGAGAGAGTCGTAGAGAAAGAAGAGAAGAAGGAGAAAATCGTGGAAGAAGAGAGAAAAAGAAAGAAAGAAGAAGAAAGAAGAGGAAATCAAGTTTTATTAAGGTAAGTTCATCTTTTCTTCTTCCTTTATTAGAGAAATGAGTTGTATTTAGGATGAAAGGATTAGAGAGCGAATGGGTGTTGTGTTAAAGGAAGATGATTTGAGAGACCCATTTTGATTTAGGGTTTTTAAGCTAGGTTTTGAGTTTTCTAACCTAGATGGACAATGGGTAGGTTAAATTTGAGTTTGATTTGTGTTAATTTCATTGGTTGTGATTTTGAAGTTTTAGGGATTTTGTGGAAATTGGGGGATTTCCATTTGAATTGGAATTGAATGAGAATTTTGGTTTGTTTTAGAAAGACAAGAGAAGCCTATCCAAGAGCAAGAGGAAGGGAACATTGAGGTTGAATGTCTAAGTAAAATGAGGTGGGTTTCATGTTTATAGTTGAATAATGAGCCAATAAAGTTTTTCCAAATCAAGAAATAAAATGGTTTCAAGTATTTCGTAATTGTGCATATAATGTTTTTAAATGATTTAAAGAAATTGTTTTTATGTGTGTACATGCTTCACGGATTGAATTTGAATTGTAGTGAATATGCAAAAGAATTGCATTGTGATACATGATAATGTTATGCCATTGAATTGTGCCATGGCATTTTGATTTGAATGGAAAGAAGAAAAGAACATGAAAGCATTTCATTTTGATAAAATGATTTTGAGCATTGCTTATGTGCTTTATTTGGGCGAGAGAGGAACCGTTTCTTAGTCACGTGCACGTCGACAAAAGCCTTCTCCCGGCTGCCCGCTTGTGGCCCACGATATCTGAGAATGGACTCGTTTCGTTCACGGTGTAAATTTTGGTTTCGCCATTTTGTTTCACGGAACCCTCAAGCCATTTGGTTGTGCATTTGCATTTGATGTGCATTGCATTTATGAATTGCGAAATTGATGCATACATTGTTGGCATTATTATACATTGGTTGAGAATTTGAAGAAATAAGAGTTTTATGATTTTTAACGTGGATTGACTATGTTTATGAAAATGTTCAATGAAAATAAACTTTCGAAAGTTTTGCTTGTTATTTTGTTATAAACATGTTACCCACGGGCTTTTAAAACTCACCCCCACTCTCTTTCCCCAATTCAGGTGTTGAGCAAGAAACAGAGTGAAAGTCAAGACATTTCTTCGGATTGGCATGTTTTGTTCTGTTTTGGGTTAATTTATGTAAAACAAGGCTCTACATGTATTTTGAGAATTATTGAGTTTTGCATGTTTTGTATATTCGATATTGATATTGGTAATGTATTGTGGCATGAGTTATCATTGAAGATTGTAAACTCTCAAGTTATGATGTGAATGAAGTATGGGATTGTGTATGATTTGAAATGTAAATTTGTATATGGATGACTATGATAAATGTTGAGCATGAATGGTTGGTATATATATTTGTAAATATATATATACACATCAATGAGATGTTATGAAAAGGACAATAGGAATTATGAATGGTATTGGATAATGAGATGTAGCTTAATGTGGCAAGTCAAATGAGCTAAGATTTAAGAATGGATGAAGAAAAATTAGAATTCAAATGGTCATACAATTGGGTTAGAGTTGGAATATGAACCAATTAAGGATGAGTTTAACTTGGAATTAACATGAGTTATTGTTATATATGGAAAAGAAAGATAGGAATGTTATGATGATAATCATGAGATGTTTTTGAATATATTGAAGTTGATGAATTGATGAACTCCAATTGGTAATTGAATGGATAAGAATAATGGTGTATTAGCTAAGGAAGTGAAATTGGGACAAAGTTCAGGTTTTTCATAAGGGTAAGTTTTGTGTTCAGGATTCAAGGGAATTTCTGGAAAAATCTAGACAGAATTAGTAAAAATGGTCTTCTTGGAAGTTGTAGAAGATCTTGTGATATTTCCAACGATATGAAGTTTGTAATTTTTGGATGTCGGAATGGAGAGATGTGAGTGTTGCAAGTTAGAGTGCTATGTATGGTTTGTATTTGTGATAGCTTTGATGAATGTTTGAAATTTGTAGTTTTGATGAACCAATTAAGTTGAGATTGAGAGTTTGATGAAATGAATTTGATGTTTGAGTTGTTATGAAGTGTTTTAGCATGAGAATAAGTGATTTTGGGAGGATTATAAGTGTTTATGATGTTAGGATGGTTGTAGGAAGCATGAAAGAGGGTTTGGAGGACTTTGAACGGACCTTATCAGGAGTAAAAACATCCTTTGGCCAGTCTATGTTCGTTAAACAGACATTCTCGGGTCATTTTGGCCTCCTAAGCTCAATGCATGTTCGTTTAACGGACATTTATGGGAAAGATTGTTATTTTGACCATTTTAGAGGCCGAATCAGACGTTGTGGTCTTCATGAAAGTTTTAGATCTCGAAGTCTTCTTTCTAATGGTTGAAGAATGAAACTAATCCGACATTTTTGGTGAAAGTTATAACAATCGTGCCAAGACATGTTCAGTTGGAATAAGGACTTAAACATATTGGAGTCTCTTGACCATAAATCCTTCTTCTGACCTCCAAATTGAGTGATTCTTGAAGTGATAGATTCCTAAGACATGTATTTATCTCTCCATGAAAATTTGGAGCTTTTGGATTTGATTTTAAAAAATTTGATTGTAAGAAAATGAGAGGTCAGTTTAGAGAGCATGATTGAGGTATAAACATGCTTTGGAATTTTGAGCATATCTTGAGCTATAGAGCTCCGATTGAGGTGATTCTTACTTCAAAACAAAATAGAGGCTTAGAGCTTTGATTTCTTTAAAGAACAAAAATTGAAATTCTAATTTGAATATTTCCAAATTCTGTGCACAAATACGAGAAATGAGTTTGATTATGGTGATTGATACGTATAGGCACCCCATTGAACAAATTGTGAGGAAAAATTTTGGGATGTTATGAAAATGAAGACCAACTGATGATGGTCAAGGTTTAAGACATTCGAAGTTGGGCTCCGCAAGTGAGGTCCAACAAAATGCACATTCGACGATGGTCTGAACCTAGGAAAGGTAAATGAAGATTGATCGTGTGTGGGAAGGTGTGAAGCCACTCGACCCAAAAACTTGGTCTAGCCTTACTTAGATCGATCCCCATTTCCACGTAAATTTGGATCCAACGTATCCTAAGTTATGAAAGTGTTGATTCACAATCCTTGTAGAGCTGGATCCGCCCCGTTTATCATTTAGCTCCAGTTTGGCATTGAAGTCTCCTCCGATAAGCCAGGGAATTTGGATGGATCTCCCAAGCCATTTTAACGCTGGCCAGAGGTGCCTTTGGGTAGCAACCTGAGAACTGACATACACCACAGTAAAAGCAAAGGAAGTGTGGCCAGTATCGATAGTGGTATGTATAAATTGACGGTGGGCGAAATTTATATATATATATGGTACTCAGCCTACCATAATATCCATATCCCCCTGGAAAAACCTAAGGCTTCTACTCTGATTGAGTAGTCGAAACCCAACGTCCGAATGACTGCCTATGCTCGGGTTCTACTAATACGAGTTTCCAGCATAACGAGGATCCTTGGTTTATAACTACGTAAGTAATTACGCAGAATTATAAGGAAGCGGGTTATCCCCACTCCTTGACAATTCCAAATAATAATCGACATAAAATGAAAGTTCTAAAAATTTAGGTACCTCCCATAGGAGTGTCCAGAATCCCATCTTTTGACGATGACTGGGCTTGCATCTCATTTGTATCATTCTGTATCCGGGTGTTTATGATTGGGGGTCTGTCGAGTACATCAGGGGGTTTCGTATGTGGTGTGAGGCTCCCTGGCTTGTCTGTAGCCCCCCGACCCCTCCACTCCATCCATTATTTGCATGTTTGCCTCATCAGTAACTTAGTGTGCCACCATAATTGGTCTTTCGCATACCATTTCCATATGCGTGGGAATCTCAATAGCCACATGTTTTTTGGCTTGTATAGGTTGAAATTGGATCTGGGGGCAAGGGGCTAAAATTTGTCCCTGTTGTGGGCTGGCCCGAGAGCTCTCGCCCCGGGTATACGGGATTGGGCTGGCATTGGAACTCCTAGGCCCCTTCTTCGTATTGTGTGAGGGGCCTTGCGCTTTGAAGAGAAGACCAGTGCTGTGGATCTGCGTGGGTCCAAGAACCTGGTCTAGTTGTAGCGTGTGGCCTTGGCCCATTCTCGCAAACTGTTGGAGACACACGCCCGTTGGAGCTGGCCCTGTCTCCATCACGCTCGATCCTTCTAGCACCAGAAATCGCGAACCTGCCAGGTGAGAGGACGTCGATTTGCAACTCGATGGAACGATCTTCTGCTGAAAATGTTGCTGTTGGGGAGGTAGCCGTTGAGCCGTTAGGCACGAGCGCCGTTGGACCTGCACCCATGGACCGTAATCGGTGGGCGTGATGATGGGAGCTTGAGCTGGCATGATGGTGCGTGCGTCGGTAGCCAAGTGCTGCTCTTCCTCCGCCCGTGGTTGCTGTTCGGGGGTTGAGGACTCAGGCACGACAGGCCGGAGACGTTGCGGACAGGCGAGGAGGTCGTGCCCCATGACGCCACAGTGGTAACAAAGTTAGGGGAGACCTTCATAAACAACCTGTAAAACTTCCTTGTCAAGGTCGACCGTCGTCTTCAATGGCTACTGCAAGTCAACTTTTACCGTAAGACAGGCGTAGCGTCCCCGATGAGCTAGCAGTGTAGATTCATCGATTTTCATTGTCCTTCCGACTACGTTTCCAAGAGCTTTGAGTATGTCTGGGTGATACCGTGCTATGGGGAGCTCTGGGATATGTATCCACGTAACTGCATGGGTAATCTGGCCATGTTTTGGGCGGAATTTGGACTCCCATCGTTGTACCGACAAAGCCTGACCGAAATTCATCCATGGGCCATCTGCTAAGGCATGAAGAAAGTCGACCTCCTCCTTAAAACGAACCAGATAAAAATCATGTTCTAGGTCCACAACTTTGAGGAATCCAGTCAGTTTCCAGAGGGTGTGCAGTCGCGAGCTCAGCGTTTGGAAGCCAATCCGTCTTCCCAAAAGCTTTACAACCACGGTGAGACTCCATTGTTGATCCAGCTTGTCCTTGAAGGAAGTGGATAGTGTCAGGCCACCACCGAGTTCACTGGAGATCGGAGTAATGTCACCCTCCTCGAGTTCAATGGGTTGATCTGCTAGCCATGGTGTGGTGGTGTTAGTGGTATCGTCGGTTGGTCCCCCAACAACTGTTGCACTATAGGACATCGGTAAGTTGATTAGCGCTTTATCCTCCTGCTTTCTCGTCCGTCCTCATTTAGCCAAGGAGCCGTCCGAATCAAGGGACGCCATGGACGTGCCCAAACTGGAGAAGGGGAAACTAAACGACAGCTAAAAACTAATGAAAATATGTTGAAACAAAAATGAAGATTAGATCGAGCTGTAATCAATGGTGGTTACCACCTTTTCTCGCACTAAAAACCTCAAATTACATTTTCAAACCTTAACTCTCTAGTAGCTCTTTTTTCTTTCTTTGAAAGACAAAAAATTATTGTGTTACTTACTTGGTCAACACCAAATTACTTGTGAATTCAGTAGTTCAATTTTCATATGAAGTCTCTTGTTAATGTATTTTTGGAGTGCCAATTAGAACTATATTTTTGTACAATAAAAAAATATGTTTGCATCAGTTAGTTGGTAAAAATAGAGACAAGAATACCACATTGTATTATTGTACCCAAAAAATGTAATATAATACACACGACATAATTTATCATCTTACAAATAAAGACACAATTTTCTTACATGTTATATCCATCGAAGAAGAAAATTTTAACACCTCTCCTTCTTCCACATCTCCTTCTTCCAAACTCAATCTCCTCAATTTGTCTGTAAAATTTAGATAATCCTTATGTAAACATGTCATATTCTTATAACCATCACTAATTGCAACAATAGTCCACATATTTCTGTATGACCTAATTTTGTAATTGTCATTAATTATCAATCTACATTTGATATGGTTTCCAACAACTCAGTTTTGTCTGATAAAGCTCATGTTACATTAAATAAGTTCATTGTTATTTACATCTTCAAACTTGCTTGGAAATACTTTCATCCAACCAACAACATACCTAAGCATTGAATCCAATTCTTCCGTTACTTCTAAGTTTCATTATATACAAAACTTGAGTTTTATACAATCAACTTATATGACATATTATGTTCTATTATTAAAGTCTCTATTCTCATCTTTCTTTCTTACCTGCATAACAATTGTAGATGTTGGACCCCGATCTTTTAGTGGAATTTAGAAATATCAAATGTATGAAATGAGTGTTTTTGTATATGTATTGTGTTATAGATGCTTTTATGCTTTAAGGAAATTGATGAGAAAAGAATTGATTAGTTTGATGACTTTGATATTTGAGTAGATTTGTATAGATTATAAAAGTTATAGATGATCCTCTTAGCTTTCCGATGCCATATAGTATGCAAATTTAGGATATCGGAATGAAAAAATATGATTGTTACAAGTTAGGATGTTGTTTATGATTTGAGGTTGTGACAGCTAGGGGGATTGATAGGAAATTGGGGTTTTGATGAACCACATGAGTTGGGGTTTGAGAAGTTTGTAAAATGAATTTGTTGTTTGGATTGTTATAAAGTGTTTAGGTATTTGAATAAGTGAATTTGTGAAGATTACAAGTGTATATGATGTTAGATTGGATGTAGGAAGTATTGGAGAGGGTTTGGAGGGGTTTTGGGAACCCCTATGATTTACAGGTCAAAAAAGAACCCCAGGCATCGCCTATGTCCATTTAATGGACTTGATGTCCGTTTAACGGACTTTCTCGGATGAGAAAGTGCATTTTGGCCCGACAGTGTTCGTTAAACGGACATGTGTGTCCGTTAAACGGATACTCATTGATCAGCTTGTGGAAATCGCGATTTTTGACCATTTTAGAGGCATAATCTGACTTGTAGTCTTCATGAAAGTTTTAGATCTCAAAGTCTTCTTTCCAATGGTTTAAGAACGAAACTAATCCTACATTTGTGATGAAAGTTATGACAATCGCGCCAAGACATATTACTGCATGATTGAGGTTATGAACATGTCAGATTCTTTCGGTCATAACTCCCTCATCTGACCTCTGAATGAAGTGATTATTGAGGCAATAGATTTCTAAGACATGAATTTATCTCTCCATGAAATTTAATAGTTTTTGGTTTTAATATGAAAAAGTTTTATTGTAAGAAAGTGAGAGGTCAGTTTAAAGAGCATGATTAAGGTATAAACACACTTTAGAATTTTAAGCATATCTTGAGCTATAGAGCTCTGATTGAGGTGATTCTTGCTTCAAAACAAAATAGAGGTTAGAGCTATGATTTCTGTGAAAAATTCAAGATGTGATTTTGATGTTTGATTAGTGTGCCCTCGCCCAACGCGCGATTTGATGCTGCCGTTTTGCTCCGTTTCTGCTTTGTCTCACGCGCAAAACGACGCCGTTTTGAACTTCCTTCTGACTTTGTCCAATCTTTTGATCATATCTTTTCTTTCCGAAATCCGATTGACTTGGTTTTTAAAGCGTTGGATTCCTAAGACAATTATATACATCTTAATGGGAAATTTGTGATTTTTGAGGTTAAATTGAGGAAGATTAATTTAATCAAAGTGAGTTAGATAATTTTCTGAACATGGTTCAGTCTTATGAGAAATTCTTGATCTGTGGAGATTTGATTGATCTGATTCTTGATGCAAAATAAAATAGAAACATGGGGCTACAAGTCATATGAAGGAATTGAATTTCAATTTAGCCCCTAAGACTTTCAATTTCTGAATGGAAGTCAGGATTTAGTGTTCAGTCTTGGATTAATAATATCTGAAAGTATTTTTGCCATAACTTTTGCTGTAGTCATCCAAATAAGGTGATTTTTGATTTAGATTAAACTAGAGAAATAGGGCTACAAATGTTAGGAAGGATTCGAGTTTCAATTTAGTCTTTAAGAATGTCAAATGTTAGGAAGGATTTGAGTTTCAATTTAGTCTTTAAGAATGTCAATTTTAGGATAGAAGCAAATTGCTGGAAATTGTTTTAGCATAAGCATAGTCCAAAATGTTTGGAGTATAACTTTTGGTGTAGTGATCCAAATTAAATGATTTTGGTGGTGTTATAAAATTGAGAAAATAAGGAACATTTCTCTAGAAGGAAGTTTTAGCAAATTCATTCATTTTGATGGTTATAAATTTGTCCTAAAGTAAGCATGAATGAAAATGAATTTTAGGGGTGATTTTGGAAGATCACTTAAGCAGTTAAGTTAGTAGGCTAATAAGTAAGGGCTTTATGGTCATTTGGTTTTCATTAAATGAAAGAATGAAGTGGCTATGGTTTAAGAGGAGCAAAACATGACTTTGAGGGAAAGAAAGAAGAAAGGAAAGAAGAGGGAAAAGAAAGAGTGAAGCATTCGGTGGAGAAAGAAGAAAAAAAGAAAGGAGGTTAGGGTTCGATTTTTCTACCATTTTTAAGAGGGTTTTTGATGTTTGTCCAAGGAAAAAGGTGGAGGAGCACAAGAGCTTCCTTTCAAACCAAGAAAATTCGGAAATGGTGAAGAATAAGGTAAGACATGAAAATTTGATTTGTAAATTTTGGAAGTTTTTTGGTTTAGATACCTTGGAATTGATATGAGTATGAAAAACGAGTTTTGAAATGTGCCTTCCAACAATTCAATTTTTCAAGTATGAATTGTGTGTTATGTGGGTTTGGTTAGGTCCCATAAGTTTAGTCAAGTGCGCACTTGTCTTCTTTTTAAAGGCTTCGCCCGCCTGCCCACTAGTGACATTGGGGCTTCGATTTCAGACTCCCATAAGTTTACGGCTACACTGGACCGCTATGTGGGAAAGTGTAGTACGTTCTGTTCACGACTGCGCAAGACCGCTATGTAGGAATGTGCAATACGTTTCGTTTTGGACCGACCCAAACCATGCTGATGTGTTATGTGTTTTTGATTTTGTTTATAATGTGATGCATTTATAATGTGATGCATTCATGTTTAAAATTTGTTCATGAATTGTGAAAAATTTGAGAAATTTGAGAAATGAGAAAGTGAGTTTTCAACCATGAAATTTTGGAAATTGTTTATGATTGACTTAAAAAGTTGAAAAGTTTGAAAAATAAACTTTTGATAAATTTTTCTGCTATGAAATGTTTATAAATGGAAAATGAGTTTTGAAAATGCTTTTGCTTATTGTTCGACTTATAAATATGTTATCCATGAGTTGTCCAGCTCACCCCCTTTCATCCCCATCTCCAGATAGCAAGCAGGAGATTGGATGAAAGGAAGTCAAGGCTTTTGTTCGATTTCATTTGTTTTGAGTTTTATATATTTGGGATTTTGATATTGTGTATGGCTTGGAATGCCATTAATGTTTTGTAAGCATTTAATTCATGATAGTAATGAGATATGGAACTGTACATAGATATGATTTACAGATTTGTGTATGGAATTGAGATATGGATGTGAATTTAGAATAGAAAAGTGAATTAGGGTTTTGTATAAATTGCTTATGTTTATGAATGGGATTGCTTGTGATATGGATTCTAGACGGGAGGTCCGATGATACTGGTTATTGATTGAGAAATATTGAAGTATTTTAGGAATAGAATTGTGTTTGTTTATGCTGGGATTCCGTACTGGAGGTCCGATGATTGTATGATTGAACTGGATATATAGAAGTGCTTATTGTGTAAGGCATATTTGTGTTTAAACCATGTGAGAGTTTGTACGACTGATTGGACCAAATTTATACTATAAATTAGGCCCGTTTTCTCTAGTAATTATGCATCTGTTGACTCCTGATCTATGATTTTTATGCTTATTTTGGTCCCGCACATTGAGTTTTGATAAGTTGTACATTGTCAGTATTTTGTTGTCATTTGTCATTAATTCTGCATAATTTTTATTGGGACAATTGATACTGCAAATGGGTTGTATTTTGTAGGACCAAAGGAGTCAACATTCAAGAAGTCAACACGCCGCAAGATTATTTGAGGCGAACCAAAACCTCCATTCGCCGCATGACAAATTAATGGTATTTAATTTATTCATTGCGACGGTGACTAAACTCATTCGCCAAGGACCATTACAGCCATTCGCCGCGGCGAATGTCGGGTAACCGGACTATAAATGGAAATTAATCCCTTTATTTCGACCCGCCCGCACAACCTCCTATAAAATCTTGCCATTTAGGGCAAAAACAAGGCAGCCGCACTCAGGTGAACTTCTTCTTTTCTCATCTTCTCCTTCGTTTCTAATAGTTTTTGTCTGCTTTTTATTTGCGTGTTATTTGCCGCACTGCATCACGTCCATTGCTTCCAGTTTCTTCATCCGTTCCACTGTCCATCATTTGTTGCTGTATCCTTCCCTGTTCGTCGTTGGAATCATGAACCACAGTGATATTCCAACAAATAAGAGTTCATCGAGTTATGGTCGGCTAAGCGTTCCATTCTCTTGAACATGTAGCAAGGATTGGAGTTCACCGAAAGCTTAATAGGGTAATCACTAATGTCGAAGTCTAGGTATATTTATGTATAGATCCGAGTTGGAGTATGCATTGATATAGCTAGGTTAGTGTGGTTAATAGTTTTAGCCGTGTGTTGACATTATGTTGAGATTTGGATATTAGTTTTGTAGATTTTACGTGTCAAAATACATGAAGTCTCATGTATGTTATTCGGATTTTACATCGATTAATTTGATCGCCTAGTTGTGCTTGGTTGGGTTAATGTGTTATTATCTCGATTAACTTATTGCAATTGTTTATCCAATTTTTCACACTAATGGTTTTAACAAGATTTGACTAATCGAGTTGATTAATCAAATTCTTGGACTTAACGAGTTGTTAAGGTTTACATTTGAAACTTAGTGGATTTCAAACCACGAAAATTATTTGAGCGATGATAATCCAAGTTGCATTTTCAAGAGAGTTTTAGTAATTTGATTTCACACTTGTTTAATTTCAATCATTTAGCTTTCTAAAATACCAAAATATTTACCTTTGCTTTAGTTTAGTTAAATTTTAGATTAATCAATCAAAACCCCTTTTATTGCTTTCATTGCATGCATAATTCAAACATTAGGCTAGTCTAGGATCAATTAGTGCATTGGTTCCTCGAGAGTCGACCGAGGTTGCATCTGTATTGCAATCCTTGGTATAAATTTTATTTGACCGGTTTCAAGGATCAATTCTTAAATTGAGCGATAAGCCGATCAAATTTGGCGCCGTTCGGGAGTCAAATTAATTGATTCTCTAGGTTAGCCGATGTTTGTTTTGATTTTAATTTTGTTGTTTGCATTTTGTTTGCATTGCATAATTTTATTTTATTACGCTACCTTAAGTGTTTTTAGTGTTAATCCTGTTTGTGATTTCATTACGCTTTGTTTAAGAGTTTTTCGATTGTTTTTGTTTATTGTGCTTAATTTTAAGTTAATTTCGTTTGCTTTGCTAGTCGTGCTTCTTGGGCGTGACGAGTTCATCATTAAATCACAATGAGTTCATTAATCGACCAATGACGAGTTCATATATTCGCCGCAGCGAAAGTTACAATTTATTCAGTTCGCTGCAGCGAATTACTACACGTCGCAGCGAACCTGAGTGAATTTAAGCCTTGCTATCCACTGTCGTTTTAGTGAGCTATCTTAGGTGAACTTCTCTTGTGCATGCCCCGTAGACTTAGGCTAGTTCATTTTCAACCTGAAATTGAGCGACACCTTAGACAACTTAGGAAAAACAAGAGAGAGCAAGAAAGACTTAGCACACTAGATCGACTAGAATCTGAGATGGCTGAACACCAAGAATATCCCGTCAACCACCCGAAATGGAGATCATGGTCTTAACGATGACCAGAGCGTAGATGACAACAATGCGAACATCAAGCGTAGAACCATCCAGAAGCTACAACCTCGGATGTAAACTACGATCCTTTCATTTGTCGCCCTAACTTCGACGTAAATTTGAAGTTAAAGGTTTATTGATTAACTCCTTCCCAAATTTCACGGTTTGGCGGAGAGGACCCTATATGCATCTTGAGGCCCTCACAATGATCATCAAAGTATGAAGCTGTAGGAGCACATCCGACCAGTCTTTGTGGAAGGTATTCCACTTGTCGTTAGAAGGAAAGGCCCGGAGTGGTATATGAGCCTCCCAAGGCATGTCGCGAATGCCTATCACAGTTGGGTCAACTTATGGAAGCTTTTTGGAAAAGTATTTTCCAGCTTCTAGGGACGTCGTCGATGAGAAAGGAGATATATTCGCCAAACAAGATTATGACGAGTCCTGTATGATTTTTGGAGCAGATTCCAAGATCATTATCTTGGTGCCCCATCATCAAATCCTCGATGAACAATTGGTTCAATATTTTTATGATGGGGTAAAGAATCAAGAAAAGGAATGTTGGATTTGCGTCGGGAGGTTCGTTGATTGACTGACCGCCGTAAGCTTGGGCCACGATAAAGAGGATGGCCCTGAATCATCAACAATATAGTGTCCGCGATTCCAGGAATGTGAATGAAGTAGGAGCCATGACGGCTCAAACTAAGAGAATGGAGAGCACGGAATCGAAAGTAGATTCTTGGAACATCGGATAACTTCGATTATCCTCAATCACGGCGAGCTTAAGAATTTGAATGTGCATCGCCGTCACCTTCCATCGAGCTGGTCGCACCTAGTTGCGAATCTTGTGGATCGGTGATGCACATTTCAGCGTCTGTCCGGAAGGTATGAAGAAGTGTCCGCTGTTTACCAGGCGGACAAAATTCTAAGTGGGACCGTGCTCAACACATATAACGAAGGATGGAGATCTCATCCTAACCGGTTGGAGGAATAATGAAGGAAGAGCACCCAACCGTTTTCAACAAGGGAGTGGGTGGACCATCTACAAACCAGCTTCCGATCGTGGCGTTGGCGGTGCAACCACACCACCAAAAGAGGACACTAATCAACTTCGCATGGTATGATGGCGTTGATGAAAGAGGAACGAACTTCCACGAAGAATCAATTCAACGCCATCGCGAACCTCATCCAACAGACTCGCTAAGAATGCTGCCCGCTTTAGTGCCTTGGAGAAACGCATGGAGCAATGGGAGACCAAGGCCGAGAACATGAACGCCTATGTCACCCAATTGTCTAATAATTTGAGTGACAACCAAGCTCGGAGCAGTGGATCCATTCCCTCCAATACGGTAATAAACCCGAAGAGTTTAAATGCAATTGAGTTGAGGAGTAGAAAGAAAGTGCATTTCGACATTCCTGATAAAGAAGAATGCACCGAAGAAATCGAGGTTGAAGAAGCGCCTCAAGTGAGAGAGAAGCAAGCTGTGCGATCAGAGAGTGATCGTGAAGAAGAATTGTTGAGGAACAAGAAGCAATCAACAATTGAGGAAAAAGAGCAATCATCGAGCATTTTAGGAAGAAAAATTGATAAGGATAAATCGAGCAGAAATGAACCAGTCAATTTAAAGGACCTCCCTTTTCCGAACTCGTATCTGATGAGCAAGAGAGTCAATGAGCTCAAACACTAAAAAGAAATCATTGACCTGTTTGGGAAGGTTGAAGTCAACGTGCCACTGCTGGATTTGATTAAGAAAGTGTCGGCCACGCCAAGTACCGAAGGACTTGTGCACAAACAAGAGGAAATTTCGCCGAACGAGCGTGTCCAAGTAAGCTCAAATGTGTCGGCTTTATTTAAGCCCCAAATCCGGTGAAGTGTCAGGACCCAGGATCGTTCACCATTCCTTGTGTTATAGGAAAGGTGACCATTGGAAGAGCTCTATTGGATTTGGGAGCGGCGATTAACGTAATGCCGAAATCTGTTTATGAAGCCCTGGGCGTTAAGAGCATAAAGCCTACTTCTGTAATCTTACAGTTGGCTGATAGATCCTTCCGTCATCCAGTGGGAATCATCGAGGACATCTTGGTCCAGGTGAAAGGATTAGTGTTTCCTGCAGATTTCTACGTTCTAGATATGTCTTCTGAAGTTGTGCAGGACACTTCCTTGATCCTTGGACGACCCTTCCTTCGGACTGCGAGCACAATGATTAGCATGAAGGAAGGGGAGATCACCATGGAAGTTGGTGATCAACAAGTTAGCTTCAACATGTATGAAGCTATGAAGCATCCTCATGAAGATTATTCCTTACTGGGTGTTCACATGCTTGATGTTTCTATTGATGAAGCCTGTTCTGAATTTGTAGAAACTTTATATCCTTCCATCGCGATATTTTGGAGAAAGTTTCTCTTTTGACGATTTTACAGAGCACTGTTGGGTGCAGTATGGACGTGGAGCTGACTAGCAACCAAGCTGCTGAGATGGAGCTTGGATATCAAACAGTAGTCCATACCGAGCTACAAGACCCACCTTGAGTGCCAGGTTTTCTCTTTCCTTCATTTACTATATAATTGTGCTATGTTTTATACCAACGTGCGTATTGTTGAGCATGATTATATTGTTTAAGTGTGGGGGAGGGATTTAACCAGTAGAATTAGAGTAGTAGGTAGGATTTCCCTTTCCGTTTGAATAATTTGATTCCCCTTTGTTAGCTCTGTGTTCTTCCTAATAAAGCATGATTAGATTGAAGAGAATTGATGATATGTGGATGATAAATTGAATGTTTGTGCAATTTGTGTAGGATCCATAGAATTTGTGTTTTGTTTTGGGTGATTCGCCGCAGCGAACTTCATTTGTTCTTGCTGCTCATGTAGTTTTTTTTTGTTTTGTTCGCGCCCGACTAACGCTTGCCTCGTCATGCGAATAATTCCATTTTTGCCCATCTGGACCGTTGGATTTCTCTTTTGTCCGAGACCCTTTTTGGTTTTTTCCTCTCTCGCGTCCCTTCGTCTCCCGCGTCTTCCTTTTTCTTCTTCTTCTTTCTCCTTCCTCCTCATTTCGCCGCCTTCTTATTCATTTCGTCGCTCCTCTCTGTGCCCTCTCTTTGTTTGAAGCTCCAAATCTCCTCCAATCTTCTTCCAACTGCATTTTCACCCTTCGTAAGTGTTCCTATTCCTTCCTCTTGTCCATTTTAAATCGTTATTCGTTAGATTTAAGCAAGCAATGACGCTGTTCACTGCGATTGTTCGCAGAATCGCCATTCGCATGGCGAAAATCATAGCTTCGCCTTGCGTAACTTAGGGTTTCAGTTTGATGCGGCGATCGCTCGTGTTAGCCGCAATAACAAAGATGCCAGATTCATTGCGCGAACATCCTGTTAGCTGCGGCGAATGGCGGAGGACTCCTCGCCATGGCGAACACTCCTGTTCGTTGCGGCGAATGACTGAGGACTTGATTTCGTGTAGTTTTCTTATTCAATTGCCTGTTTTTAACTTTTGCGTGTGCAGGATCATGACTAGAATGAAGAATGTGTCCAGACCAGAGCCGCAACATTCCACCTCTGATTCCTCAGACCGTACCTATTATTCTTCGCAACCTTCCCGTTTTCCCTCTCGTCCGGTAGATCCTGAGTACGATCAGCTGGCAACTCGTGTTGCCAGTCAAGATATACTTAAGGAAAAACCATTTCCTCTCACCCCTGCAACAAACCCTTTTGTCCGTCAGCTTTTCGAATTAGACTTAGCTGGCCTTGCTCAACCTAATTCTATTGGCAACCTCACATTTGTCCGCTAATACTATTCATATGCTCGCTACTCCACACCTACGGAATTAATTTCCGGTGTTTCCATTCGATGTTTTCACTTCCGTAATTATCCGTGAGCATTACCATCTTCCGTCGTCCCTCATTGCCAATATTCGACCTTCTCCGTAATTACCCATGGGAGGAAGTCATTGGTACTCTCGCCTTCCGCAGGTCTCGATGGCTTCAACCCGTGGTTCTCAACGATACATCCGTCGGACCACCCTCCTTCTTGAAGCTCGTCCTTGGTTACATTTTATATGTAACAATATTATGCCAACCCTCCATCTTTCTAACATCCCCAAAGAGCAGGCCCTATATATATACTTGCGATGGTGGCCGTCCTGTCAGACCTAGCCCCGCCATTTCCCCGCCCTTCGCCCGGTGTGTTCTCTCTACCAACCCCAAACACAAACTCCTTTTCCCCATCTCATTTCGACTGTTCCGGCCTATCGAGTCCGGAACATCCGCCGATCTCACCTTTTCTTTGCCTCTCCATTTGTCTATGTCCGTTTAGGTCACCCACGTGCCATCCCACCCTCCTCCCGCCCAACCTCGCTTCACATCTTCTTCCTCTCCTCACCTTCCCCTAGCCATCCCTCACCTAGAGCCCCTTCTCCCACCCCTCTCGTCCTTCCTGTTTCCCCCGAGGCTTTACCTCGTCAACCCTCCCCACCCTCTGTTCCCCCCGCTCCTTCTGAGGTGGCTCTGCTGCGTGAGGAAGTCCTTCAGCTTCAGGCCCGGTTCACTTCTTTCGAGACTCAGGTGGCCGCCACGCATTCCCTACTCACTATGATTGCGACCCACCTCGGGCTGCCTATTCCGCCTCAGGCACCGGCTTCTTCAAATGCTCCTAGCTTTTCATCGCTTGCTTGCCAAATTTGGCGATCCCGCCACATAGTCTAGGCTTTTTCGTATTTTCTTTTCTTCGTTGTACTTTTTAGTTCGTTCTTGGATCCTCTTTTGTACATTACATTTTAAGCTTAATGATATATCCACATTTCTTTTGTCTATTTTGTTTCGTTTCCTCTGCCTTCTGCTACTTTTTGTCATTGTGGACAATGCCATGTTTAAGTGTGGGGAGCCGTTCCTTTATATTTTGCATTGTACACCTATTAAAACTTGTGCATAATTTTGTGGGCCGTTGCTTTTCTTGATAAATTTGGACTCAATCAAACATTTTCGCTTTTCGTTCTTTTGTGCCTTGCATGCAAAGCCCTTATAAGTTTCAAAGCGATACTTGAGTTTTGTGAAAATGCTCTCAATCTTGAGCGATAAATGGTTTTGGCAAAATTTTAACTTTTGAAGTTTTCAAAACAAAGTAAATGGGAGCATGCTAACAAGGTAGCATTTTAAGTTTTAAGTTTTGAGATTGATCATTGAGACAAAACCCTTGTTGGAAGGATATTCGAGCCAAATTCTTCTTTATATCTTTGTGTGTGCATCTGCTTAGTTCATGCTTCTCTAGAACTTGTGTCGGTTTTACTCAAAGCTTGATGGACTAGATTTTGTGGATATGATAGGCGTTCCTTCTTTCAGCCCTTTCCCCAAACACCAACCCTTAAATACTTTTCCTTTCTAGCCCTTGAGCCTTTATTCTATGAGCATTTGCATACATATTCAGATGATGTCGGTAGTCTGTGTTTTGTTATCATGAAAAAAAAAAATTGGAAAATGGAAAAGTGTTAGTCTTGTGTATATCCCAAAAAGGGATAATAATGTGTTGTATCTCAAAAAGGGATTAACATCTCAAAATGAGATAGCCAAAAAAAAAAAGTGTATATTTAATTTATTTCAGTGTTTAGTTTTAGTTTGGCTATTGACATCAGTTCCTCATTTAGCGCATGCTCATATTTTGCTTTTTCTCACATCATCCATTCATTTAGCCTTCCGCTCATTACAACCCTTAAAGACCTCTTGATCTTCAAATTGATAGTCCTTGTAGTGGAGAAATAAAATTGATACAAGCCTATGGTAGGAGATGTATTAAGTAGATTGAGAGAAAAATATCCCTACTATACAAGTGAGTTGAGCGTAAACATCATATCCTGAGTGATTCTCTGCTGTTCAATCTCATGTGCTTAAATTCTTTCAATGTTTGTTTTATTAGCACTCTTTCAATTTTTTGCGTTCAATTACGATAAAGTGGATTGAGTCAATTTTGGTTGTTGTTTGAGCATGGGCAGAATTTTCTTTTACTCTTGTACCTTTTGACTCTTATAAGCTTTGTTCAGAGTACAAAGGTTTAAGTGTGGGGAATTTGATTGGACCAAATTTATACTATAAATTAGGCCCGTTTTCTCTAGTAATTATGCATCATTGACTCACGATCTATGATTTTATGCTTATTTTGGTCCCGCACATTGAGTTTTGATAAGTTGTACATTGTCAGTATTTTGTTGTCATTTGTCATTAATTCTGCATAATTTTTATTGGGACAATTGATACTGCAAATGGGTTGTATTTTGTAGGACCAAAGGAGTCAACATTCAAGAAGTCAACACGCCGCAAGATTATTGGGCGAACCAAAACCTCCATTCGCCGCAGCAAATTAATGGTATTTAATTTATTCGCTGCGACGAGTGACCAAACTCATTCGCCGCGGCGAATTACAGCCATTCGCCGCGGCGAATGTCGGGTAACCGGACTATAAATGGAAATTAATCCCTCTATTCGACCCGCCCGCATAACCTCCTATAAAATCTTGCCATTTAGGGCAAAAACAAGGCAGCCGCACTCCAGAGGTGAACTTCTTCTTTTCTGTCTTCTCCTTCGTTTCTAATAGTTTTTGTTCTGTTTTTATTTGCGGGTTCGCCGCACTGCAGACACGTCCGTTGTTTCCGATTTCTTCATTCGTTCCATCGTCCATCATTTGTTCTTGTATCCTTCCTGTTCGTCGTTGGAATCATGAACCACGTTGATATTCCAACAATGAAGAGTTCATCGAGTTATGGTCGGCTAAGCGTTCCATTCTCTTGAACATGTAGCAAGGATTGGAGTTCACCGAAAGCTTAATAGGGTAATCACTAATGTCCAAGTCTAGGTATATTTATGTATAGATCCGAGTTGGAGTATGCATTGATATAGCTAGGTTAGTGTGGTTAATAGTTTTAGCCGTGTGTTGACATTATGTTGAGATTTGGATATTACTTTTGTAGATTTTTACGTGTCAAAATACATGAAGTCTCATGTATGTTATTCAGATTTTACACCGATTAATTTGATGCGCCTAGTTGTGCTTGGTTGGGTTAGGCGTGTTATTATCGATTAACTTATTGCAATTGTTTATCCAATTTTTCACACTAATGGTTTTAACAAGATTTGACTAATCGAGTTGATTAATCAAATTCTTGGACTTAACGAGTTGTTAAGGTTTACATTTCGAAACTTAGTGGATTTCAAACCACGAAAATTATTTGAGCGATGATAATCCAAGTTGCATTTTCAAGAGAGTTTTAGTAATTTGATTTCAAACTTGTTTAATTTCAATCATTTAGCTTTCTAAAATACCAAAAATATTTACCTTTGCTTTAGTTTAGTTAAATTTTAGATTAATCAATCAAAACCCCCTTTTATTGCTTTCATTGCATGCATAATTCAAACATTAGGCTAGTCTAGGATCAATTAGTGCATTGGTTCCTTGAGAGTCGACCCGAGGTTGCATCCTGTATTGCAATCCTTGGTATAAATTTTATTTGACCGGTTTCCAAGGATCAATTCTTAAATTGAACGATAAGCCGCCGATCAACGACAAAAATAAGAATCAGATATATGTTTGGTTTAAAAGCTGAGGAATAAATGTACAAGATAGAATGAAATGAATTGAGATTGGGGAATTGTTATATTCCTTTTAGAATTCGGTATTGCTTTGTATGAGATTGAATAAAGAATGAAAAAGAAAGAAAGAAAAAAAATTATACCGGTTTTGAGTGGCATTAGGTGAAATGTCTTAGTCTAAGGTTTTGCAACGCTAAAATGGGTTTTCCTAAGCTTTTGCGATTCTAGGATGTCGAAAATTTGATTCAATTCGATTATACCGTTGGTTTGTTTGCTTTGTTTCGATTCGCTTTTGATTCTGATCCGATTTGTTTTCGTTGACTTTCGTTTCGATTTCCACTTAAGCGATGTGCTTTTGTTTTGAGCTCCGTTCCTTCGTTCTGCCGCTTTGTTTCGTTTCCTTTTTCTGTTTTCTCCGGTTGGTTTCCGGTTCCAAGATCGGGTCCCAACAATAGATGCAAGACATTTGACACACTTTCGGTATAAATTAGAAATTATTTTTAAACTTTCAAACTTCATTCTCACTTTAAGTACCACCTTTATCTCAATGTCCTTTGTCCCATTATGTAAGGTCATCACATCTAAATAACTTGTCTTGTTATCCATTTCTTTAATCATTTATACCATATCACTGTATTATACAATGAATATCACACCATTATTCCAAAAAATCACAATAATAGTTAAAAACTACCATTGAATTATGCAAAATATACTATTGTATGATACAATAGATATTGACATATGTTAGATGTTCATAAGTATTTACACCAATATATAACACACATTAAATAGAAGTGTTCCAAAATTATTGAGGCTTAAACATAGATAATCTTCTTTCTTATTCTTCTTTTCAATTAAACCACCCTCTAAACCTTTTATTCTCATTTCTCACTACAACATCACCATTTTAAACTCTCAAGCATTTAATTTTAGTTCTAAAAAAATTTGACAATGCATGTTACTTTAATCATAATATTCTAGGATAGAAATGAATTTTTAATACCACAAATGGAAAGGAAAAGGTTTATGCAACTATGTAAATTAGTTGCATTATACCATAAAAGTATGAAAATTATTACTTGATACCACAATTTTGTGCTTAGTAAACATCATCAAAATAATAGTTAATTACAAAGGACACTGGAAAGAACTTTACAAAGTCTTGCAAACTTATGCTGTAAATTGAAATTGGATGTTTAATTTCAAGCTTTAACACAATGAAGAGTGTGTCAACATCAAGGAACAAACAAATGTTTTCTTTTCCATACCAATAAAATAGTTTTTTTAGGTTAATTGACATATCTTCTTATTTTAATTAGATTTTTTCCCATCACCTACTTCTAAACAACAGAACTGTAGCACTCCGCTTTCGCAAGACACGTACCCAACATTCTGAGTGATATCCGAGTCCGTGCCCTGCGAGGGTGGTGTGCTAACATACTTATTTAGATACTCAGACACTCAAAACTCAATGTGATTTTTTTATATCACACGCGTACATGAAAATCAGTAATAAAAAATTTGGGCTCACTTTTATTCAGAAACATTTTCGATTGCAGCAATACAATCATCATAGTTTCAATAGCCATTTGGGCCTATAATTTTATTTCATAAAACTCGAAATCACAATTATTTATTACACTTTGATCAATCTCTTTTGCAAAACATTTCCAATTGGAAAGTTATACATAACAAATATATTCAAATACATAAGATACAATAGTTATGGAAGACTTAATTTGGTATAAAAATAAAGAAATACAATGCAAATGCAAACTGTTCCTGACCTCTACCTCTTACTTGAATGCAGTAGGTATACTCCGTTTGCCTAATGGGATACTCTTCTGAGCCTGAAAAATAATTGCAAATTTTAGGTGAGTTTTGTGAACTCAGTGAGTGACCATCCTCGGTGGCTCACTCAATTACAAAATACATACAGATCATGCAATCACTTAATTCATATCATTTCAATCATAATCAAATAGTAGCACATATCATTTCGATTACTTATTTCACAATTCACATTCAGAGCAGTCACACAATTCATTTTGTTCATTTGAAGCATACATGTCAATTTTATATGTAATGCACATGAGACTCACTTTCATTTATTACTTTGTTGTGACCGAGTGTCTATAACTGTCCCGTATATAATGTGGATACCGGACTCATTAATAACTTTCCCGTATCTATTGCAAATACCAAGATCATTAATAACTGTCTCGTATCTGTTGGGGATACCGAGCTCATTTTACATAGTGAGCCCTTGGTTCTTAATCACTTTTTGAGCTCGAGGCTCTTTTTCACATTTTGAGCTTTAAGCTCTTTTTTGGTGGCTACTCTGGTCACAACTGCCTTTATCTTTCATGCATTCATATAATGGAATGCATCAATTACATATGATCAATTTTTCTCTTTCACATATCATCGGACATTAGTCCAACATTCCACATTTAAGTTGAGAATCATTCTTTTTCATTCACATGCATATTCACTTTTTTCTTTAAAACTAGGTTCGACATTTAACAATCAAGTCATACATCATGTATTTCATCAAATTCACATACAAGGAGCATTTCAATATCTCATTAATACATCATAATCATCGAACCTTTTGTCTTTAAATCAACACAATCAATCACATTCATATGATCATTCAATAGTTAATCAATACAAAAATTAAAAAATAGAACAAACAATGAAATGAGATCATCTAGGTCGACTCACAGTATACTCCATATTAGCATTTTCTTCCAAGGTCTGGAAATGTCTAGATAGTGGCACTCCATATGTTCCTCTATATCATGCAAAACATACACATCACAATTTTGCACAATTATATAAGTGTCTATTGATGCAAACATATGTATATTAAATATGTACAATGCATATTCAATGACATTCCCCAGTATATATGCTTAATACATGTCTCATAACCAATTATCAAGATCTTTGAATCATTTCCTAACACCTAGGGCACTCCCCTTACGTTAATAACTCAATCCTACTTCAATTGGGCTCTTTTAATATCTATAACAAGCCTAAACATCTCATTGTACAACATTGATAAATCAATCATTCATAAACAAACATCTCTTGGGAAAAATGCCATAACTTTTGCTATAGATCTCGGATTAGTGCCATCTTTAGACGGTTTCAAAGAGGACTTCTAGATCTACAACCTTTGTGAAGACTCCGAAATGACATTTTGCCAAAACACATGACCGTGTGAATTCACAAGGGTAGCCCGTGTTTCTTTTAGGTCTGGTGGTGTTTTTGCATAAAAAACACACGATCATGTCAATTTACCCGACCTGACCATCTATCCTTCGGGTTTACTCAATTATCCTTCTACAAAACCGCTTAAATGGATCCTACACCCATTCTAGGATCACTTCCACCCATAATCTTGCCAAATTTACCATTTCTAATGCAATATCACTCCATAACTATTCAAACATCAATTAGATTTCATTCACTCTCAATTCTTAACTCATTTGATTTATCATCTTAAGTGGATAACTTCTTCAAATATACCCAATTTCAATTCAACATCATCCATGCACATTTCATATTCCCCACTTGATCATAAACACCCAAAATATAACACATTTTCATACACACAAAACATAACACAACATAAACATAAACATTCATCCACAAATTTTGCTACACCCAGTTCCTAATTTCATGTCAAAATTTGGGATTCTTAAAGACAGAATTTAAATTCGATGTCTTCATAAGAAATGTATCCATATGTCTCTAGTTTAATTGAAACTATTAATCATCTCAATTGATAGCTATAGAAGAAGTTATGGCTAAAAGACTAGAGCATACTCAGAGATCACGTTGTTGCAACATTTTCTAGCTCAACTACCATTTTTTTTCTTACAAATCTTACCCTAACATAACTCATACCAAGATCACCTTTTCTTCCTCATCACTCCTCATTCTTAACTCCATTTCAAATCTAAAACATTCACAAATCAATTCATAATCTATATTTGACCATCTGCAGTCATCCTAACACCATTATATGGATCATCCAACTTCCAAAACATCTCTGTAACAAATCATGGGTCATTAATGATCATTGACAATTACAAAAGCATGACATTTACATAGATTTTTCACCATCCACATCACACACATACAACTCACATAATCAAGTCATCAATCCCACATTTCTCATCATTGTAGTTTCATTTTAACAATACCCATAACATTTAAAACATAACTTACTTGGTTTAGCTTCAATTCCTAAAAAACCACACTTAGTCGTAGCTCCCAAGCATCACACGATCATCATATTGAAGGAGGTAAGGATAGGTTTTTCTTGTGTCAAATTGAAGAAACAATAAGATGGAAGTAGTAATTGAAAGATGGAAGCAAGATGTAACTTGATGGAGGTTTGGGTGAGTTAAGAATCATAAAAGAGAAGAAGAGAAGAAGAAGCCAAGAAAATATGAGGAAAGCAAGAGTTAAAATGAAAGACAAAACATTTATTTGGTCTTTCAAGTGAAGAGTGTCGTGAGAGAGAGAGAGGAGTTGTGAGTGGCAAGTGTGGTGACATGTGTCACTTGCCACTTGTCATCTTTTTATGGTTCCAATTGGTCTCCTTTAATATCTAGTCCATTTAACTTTAATTTCTATTTCAATTATCTCCCAATTTTCTATGACATTTTCCATTAAATCTTAATGTATCATATAAAAATTTGCATTACTATTTGATATTTGTTTCTATCACTATTCATCAATTGTTCTGCCACTTAACATTTTTCCTAGTCCAAAAATTTTCCAAATTTTCACCAAAAATTCTAAATCAAAATATACACTCCCCAAATTAATTTTCAACATTTAAAAACCACATTTCTCAATATACTCACATTTATAAACAATTATTCCCAAAAATTGTCAATGAATGCATGTATAATTATTTTGATGTGTGCAAAAATTCAAATTCATGTGCATATATGCTAACATTATGCATGAGCATGAAATACATTTTCTTAATCTCTCTTTGAGCTCACATATATCGGATTTTAGGGTTCTAACTCTTAGTATGATAACGAGATGTTACATTTTTCCCCTCCTTAATAAATTTCATCCTCAAAATTAATTTCTGATTGATAATAAGACAGGGGTATATATGTATATATATAGATTTCTCATATGCTCCTCTATTTCTCATATAACTTCACCACTCGTATACTTTCTTCCAAATGACTATAGTTGATATACTCAATAGGTCTCTCAATCACTTGTTTAGATATCATACTATCTTAACTATTTCATCAATATATTTTAGATTACTCACAAATTTTCACTTTGTAAGCTATCAATACATCTATGTCAAATCATATCATTATTTCTTAACATACTCACATATCACACATTATAATTTTGAGACAACTTTATTGATAATACAACTCATAATTTATTGGTCCTATGCTCTCAATAACTTCATGTGGACCAATACAATTCGAGTTTAGTTTATTCTTTTTTCCAAATCTGAGCACATCTTGATCTTTATCTAAGCATACCTTGGCAAGGTGATACTCTTAGAAGTAATTCATCTTTCACTTGATATTTCATAGTTCTTTTGTTGGGACCCAATCTGGGAATCGGATCCCAACCGAAAAACGGAACGGAAAGACGAAAAATCGAAAAGCGAGAAATCGCTAATCGGAATACAAATCGCATCATCGGAGCGAAACGAATACTCGGAAAATTGTGCATCAGAAATACGAATAACAAAGCGGAGAAACTTGAAAGGTAGAATTCTGAATCGAATGCGAATCGAAATAATCAAACTGAAACAAACACCGACATCCGTTTCAAACATGAAGCATAGCAAACTCATCGCGTTGGAAACCTTACGACATTTCAAATCCGGTATAATTTTTTTTCCTCTTATTCATTCCTTTTCTCTTTAATCAATCTCATTCAAATCATAACCATTCCATACAATTCCCTTTTTGGAAACTCATCCTCACCAATTTCAATTCACTTAATTCATCTTAATCATTTTTTTATACAATCATATAAATCCTCAAACTCATTTCTTTAAACCCATTTTACCAAAATTTAACCGAAATTTTGGCAGCATAACGACTGTATTTTGACAGCCCAAAAATTTAAAAACCAAAGAAACACACTTCTAATACATAATCCAATAGCATAAGGCAACATCGGACCTCCCGTCCGGCATCCAAACACCAGCAGATACACAATCTTAGTTCTAAACACTTCATCATTCCAATTCATAATACATCTCAACTCAATTATTCACATTTCAATCACAAGCCATTCATATACATTCCAATTTCCATTTATATCCATCTCAATTCAAATTTACGTACAAAATCTATTCCACAATCATACATAACTCATAACTGAAATACATCATAAATTTACATAATGACTTTTCAAGCCATAAACAAAAGCAATACATAATCCATAAACCTTTTTCACAACTTCAAAACTAAACTCCAACATTACACATATAACAAAGCATACAAAAACTATCGGGTTGACATCATACTCGTCTTCCATCCGATCTCCTGCGTGAAAACCTAGAGATGGGGATGAAAGGGGGTGAGCTCAGAAGCTCGTGGATAACATATTTATAAATTGAACAATAAACGAAAAGTGTCCTTTAAAACTTTTCAAACATTTCCCATTTGAAAATTTATCCAAACATTCATTTTAAAACCTTTCAAAACATTCATCAACACTTTCTAAGATTTTTCTCAAAATTTTCATTTGTTTCAAAACATTTATATCCAGTTTCAGGAATTTCATGCTTGAAAATTTACTTTCTCGCTTCTCAAAATCTCAAACCTTTTCAAAACATGCATACCTTAAACATGAATGCATCACATCATAGTGTATCACATCATAATCAAATTAAAACACATAACACATCGTAATTGGTTTGGTTCGGTCAAAACATGACGATCGCACATTCCGCATAGCGATTCATGCGATCGTGAATGAGGGAGTTGGCTCAATGGTGAGAGGCGTCCACATAAAGTGGAATAAAACCTTGAGGTCATGGGTTCGAGCCGTGGCTCACCCATGACCAAAGAGGACAATCTTCGATAATGGGCATCTGAAGTTGGTGGGTCCCCCTTGGGGTTAAAATCCACCGGAGACTGGATTCGAAGTTGGTGGGTCTGTGGGGTTAAAATCCCCGGTCCAACATTAAAAGCGCCTTTTAATGTTGGACCCGGTGATTTTAACCCCACGGGGGACCCACCAACTTCAGATTCATTCGGTGGATCGATGATCCTCATTCACGAGATTCATTGTCACACCAACCCATGACTCAGTTTATTCCACTTTACGTGACGCCTCACCATCGAGCCAATGGTGAAAGGCGTTCACATAAAGTGGAATAAAACCTTGAGGTCATGGGTTCGAGCTGTGGCTCACCCATGACCAAAGAGGACAATACTGGATAATGGGGTACTGAAGTTGGTGGGTCCCCTTCGTGGGGTTAAAATCCACCCGGGTCCAACATCTTTAGTGTTAATACATTTAACTCTTATGTCTGTCTCACTGTATTCCATATGTTCGGTGTTGATCCATCTAACTCATTTATCTTTCTTGAATCACTTAACTCCTATTATAGATTTATTTTGCTCATCAATAGTATCTCGAATCAATTCTGACATTCTACCATTTTTAGGACCTCTTCATTTCAATGTAAAGGTGAACGACCCCCTTTTTTCATACAATGCCTCATATAGTATTTTAATGATGTCACTATGATGATAGTTGTTGTGTTGTATTCAATTAAAACTATAAATCAATCTCATATTCCTATGAATTCCAAAATATAAGCTTTAAGCATATCCTCAATAGTTAGGACTGCTGGTAATTTAAACATTCAGTCACTTGTTTCTACATTCTTAGCAGCTAAGTACTATTTCGACGTATTCCTACTAGGATGTATAGCTTAGGTTGTTACTCATGCTCTCTCTAACCACATCTTTGCTCAATCATCTTTATTGCATACACAGCCTTTTCATTTCAATCACAAAGTAACATTTTTCCTATTCGGACTCAAAATTCATATTCAATTTCAATTCCTCAATAAGATTTACAATTCTGGATTCTCAATTTATGCTTTGCTAATCTTTTCATATAAACAATTTTTTTAATTTCAGTACAGCTAATAATACTTCATTTTGCCCCAAAATTCAACTAGACATTTTATTATTTTTATTGCATTAGGTTTGGTAACCTCGAAATCTGAATTTATGACACACTGCTATTGAATTTTCTGTTCAATGCATCAGATTATAACACTAGCTTTACTGGGAAATACTCATTTGTACATCAAAATCTTCCAGTAACTCTATTCATTGTTTCAGTTTTGTATTTAATTCTTTCAAACTCAATAATTGGCTCAAATTTAAATGATTTGTACATTTCTGAAATGTCTCATTATATCTAATGTCTTCAGGTTCTCAAAGCAATCACTATTTTAACAATTTTAAACCATGTATCAAAATCAGCTCGTGAGACTTTGATTACCTCTATGCATACAAAATCACTTTATACTGTTGCAACATATTATATCTTAATCTCCAATGTGAAACTTCATTATATACTGTATAATCTCCAAATCCAAATGGCATAATTAATATTGGGGTTATAGTTCCTCAAATTCTTTTTACATTCATCATTCATACGGTTTACACATTTTTCTTCAAACATTTTAGTTAAAGGATGAGGTTAGTAAAACCCCCTTAACAATCCCTAGTAGTATCCAACATACAACTAGTTCTAAAGAACTACGAATCTCTCATATATTCCTTGTAGTTTCTCACTTTTTCATCACCTCTACTTTCTTTAGGTCTCCTAATCTGCCATGTTCAGATATTATACAACCCACATTTTATTTGATCAAGCTAAAATTCACTCTCATTAAACTTGGCATATAATTGTTTCTACCTTTATGATATGTAAGATTTTCTCAAATGTTCATAAAATATTATCTTCACTTTTCGAACACACTCCAAATATCCTCTATGATTATAGTCACTAATTGATACAATTTTTCTTGGATCACTTTAATCCTCATTACCATAATACTGTCGGGGGACATGGTTAACTTTAACAGATATAACCCAAATTCCCTTATGCCCATGATTAGTTCTCGTAATTTCTTAAGTAAATAATCCCTCAAATGAGGTAATATTGTCACATGTTATTTTTAGTCTCCCAATTGACTTATTTTCTCGAAGGATTTTCTCCTTTCATTCAATTTCCTTTAATTTCACATTGACTTATTCTAATGTCTATTCATTCATACTAGTTTCTCCACACATTTCAATCTATTTCCAATCATAGCTTCCTGTGTTGGTAACACATTCATAAAATTATGTGTATCTCTCGAACATATTTACATAAAATATAATGTGGACCTAAATCCTTCTCACATTAGAAATAATGTCTCCTCAAAGTCAGTAATCGAATCATATAGATGAATACTTCAAATCAAACAAAATGCGTATACTCTCAATAATATATTCTACCTCTCATGCCTAAGTCTCCACTAAGGATATGACTCCAATATTCACTTTTGATTCATTAAATATTCATTTTCTATTTGTTTCTTCATTGATCACTCTTAAATTGAATCGTATGATCAACTTAACCTAATTTAGGAAAATTCTTCTTTGAAATTTTTTTTTGACTATTATCATCGATACTGTTCATATAATCCTTATCAATCAATCGTCTTAATCATCACTTATCGATTATTCTTAGTACATAAAGAAGATCAATTTCTATTATTTTTTACACAATCATAATGATTTATGCATCAAAACTCAATGATGTAGTAGGCACGATCGAATATGCTTAGATGTGTATCATTAAAGTCATCCCATTCTATTTAGAGATTTATTTCTGACAAATCAACAATCATCTTACAATAGTAATACTTTTGTTGAGCCCCGTTTCCGAAGCTCAACTATCGAACCGGAGTAAAAAACGTAAGCGGGTTTCCAAATTCTTTAGCCCTCAATGAACAGTCCTCATTCTCATAACATCTCAAGCCATAAAGGCGAGCCCACAAAACGAAATCAAAACAATTATAAATGACTTCTTCAAAAATGGTAGCTCTTAGTCTCTATTTTATTTAGAAACAAGAACCACCTCATTCGGAGCTCTATAACTCAAGATATGCTTAAAAATCCAAAATATGTTCATAGCCCAATCATGCTCTCCAAACCGACCCCTCACTTCCTTTCCATAAACTTTTTGAATTTAAAACCAAAAGCTATAAATTTTTATGGAGAGGTATAAAAACGTGTTAGGAATCTATCGCCTCAAGAATTACCTCATTTAGAGGTCGGACCAAGAAGTTATGGCCAAATGAATCCAACATGTTCATATCTTTCCTCCTATTGAACATGCTTTGGAGCAAACGACATAACTCTCACTATAGGTGTTCGATTGACTTCGTTTTTAGACGGTTGGAAAGAAGACATATAGGGCTACAAATTTTGTGAAGAAAAAAATTTGAACTTCGCTCGATAAAATCACATGGTCAGCCCGTGTATCCTTCGGGTGAAATGGTGTCCCTGCGCCCAAAAACACACGATCCTTGTAACCTACGGGTGTCACCAATTTTTCACCCTCCAAGACCCCTCCAAAGGTTCCTAAACCCACCCTAACATCCCCTTACCTCATATCCTTCTCCAATACCACAAAAACCACTTCAAATCCATTAAATAATTACAAACATCATTGAAACTCAACTCCAAAGGATTCATCACCACATCCTTCACAAAATCAACATATTCTAACACTATCCACAATTGGAATTCTTAACCAAGGATAAGCTCATCCATCATTCTCAAGCTTTAATGAAACATAATCATACATAATGAACTTCTCAATTCTCATTCTCATTTGAAAACAAAATCAATGTTTAAACAAGCTTTACTTACATATCAACACATACATCAACTTAATACAAAATACAAATGATGCTCATGTTTGATATGCCTATAAAGCTAGCCAAAGGTTACTAAATACAAAAGAATCCTAGCTATCTTGGAGTGTCCCAAATGCCTTGCAAGGGTCGTTTCTCTTCTCGGTCCGCACCTGAGGAGGAAAATTATGGGTTGAGCTTCACGGCTCAGTGGCTAACTTATTCATAGCCATTGACAATGAGCCACACAATCATACATATATATATATCCAAAAAGACCAACAAGAAATCTTAGCATTCACAATTTCCATACACATCTCATATAGGAATACACTTCATAATGACAATTCAACTTTCACAATTCAATTCCCATTTCATAATTCATAACATCATCACATATTGGATGAAACTCAATTCAAAGCATAGCTCAGCACATCAAATGCAAATGCACAACCAAATGGCTCGAGGGTTCCGTGAAACAAAACTGCAAAACCAAATTTTACACCGTGAATGAAACGAGTCCATTTTTTAAATCTCGTGGGCCACAAGCGGGCAGCCGGAAAAAGGCTTTTGTCCACGTGCACATGACTACGAAACAGTTCCTCTCTCGCCCAAACTGTTGGACCCCGAACCTTGAGTGACAATTTGACTATGATCAAGTGGATGAGTTGATTGAAATGAAGCTAAATAGCAAGAATGAGAAAGAAAAAGTGTGAAAATTTGAAGGATTTAGAAAGTTTGACTTTTTGGAGAGAGAATATTTGACTTTGAGAGTTGACTTATGATTTAGGCAAAATTTGATAAAATGGTCTTCTGAAACTTGTAGGTTATGTTAAGAGATTTTGTGGACATAAAGTTTGTAATTTTTCGATATCGGAGTGAAAGTTATGATCGGTCAAAGTTTATGTTTGATCGGGTTTGACTTTTATATTGGTTAGAACTTTGACTGAGAAATTAACCTAGTTAGAGGTTAATTGAGCTTTGATGTTCTTCATGAAAATTGAAGGATTTGTTTTGATCTTTATTTCGATATAAAGTATGCAATTTTTCGATCTCGGAAAATTAAGTTATGATTTTACAAGTTTGTATAGAGGATAGTATCTTTGACGGAAAATGGACTCCGTAGGAGTTGAATTGAGTTTATGTTCTTCTCGGAAGATTTAGAGCTTCTCTCAAGCTTTCTATAGAGACTAAGTTTGTCAAAATCGAGTTCGAATTAAAAGTTATGAATTTTGGAAGTTTAGAGAAAAAAAAAAAAGGAGAAAGTTTTAGCGCCCTCGCTAGGCGACGACTCGCCTAGCGATGGGCGCTCAGTATGCGCCTCGCTAGGCGACCTCGCCTGGCGAGGAGGCGGCTTCGCTTCCTCGCGAGGGCAGGCTCGCCCTCATGAGTCTGTGCGCCTCGCTAGGCGACGACGCCTAGCGAAGGAGGCCTCGCCTCATGAGCGGGCGCCTCGCCCTCATGAGTTAGGGCGTCGACGATCCGACGCTTTTGCTCTTCGATTTTCTTGACTTTCCTCCTTTAATCCGACCTTTGTTCACTATTTTGCTTATATCTTTCCGTCCGACATCCGATTGAGTTGATTCTTTTATGTTGGATTCCTAAGACATTGAATTTCATTTTATAAGAAATTTAGAACTTTTGAGATTAAATTAATGGTGATTAATTTAATCAAAGTGAGTCGGGAAATTTTCCGAGCATGATTCAGTGTTTTGTGAAATTCGGGATCTGTAGAGATCCGATTGAAGCGATTCTTGAGGGGAAATAAAGATAAGACAAGGGGCTACAAATCATATGAAGACATGAAATGTCAATTTTGCCCTTAGGACTTTTAATTTTTGAATTTAAGTTCGGATTAGGGTTTAATTTTTGGATTGAGAACACCTGTGAGTAATTTGAGCATAACTTTTGATCTGGGAATCGAAATGAGACGATTCTTGTTTTGAATTAAACTAGAGACATAAGGCTACAATTGTTATGAAGACATCGAGTTTCAATTCTGGGATTAAGAATGTGAAATTTTGGACGGAAATAATCGTACATAGAAAATGTGTTAGAATATGGATATTTTCGCCTTTGTTTTCAAGATAACTTTTGATGTGGTGCTTGGAATTGAGCGCGGTCAGTGGCGTTGGATTCGTATGAGTGAGAGGAACATTTCGAGAAGGAAGTTTTGACAAATTCCTTCAGCTTGATAGTGCGAATCAAACCGCAAGTAAGCGTAACTTTAAGTTTTGAATGGAGGCAATTTGGTCATTTGACCATCAATTAATGAAACACAGATGGTGTTGTCGTTTTTGGCTATTAAAAGCCACGAAAGTGGCTGGAAATTTCCAGAGAAAAGGAGAAGAGAAATAAGAAGAAAGAAGAAGAATGGAGAAGAGTTCGTATGGAGAAAGAAGAGGGAGAAGTTTAGTTTTAATTTTTCTATTCAATTCTTCAAGCTTTTGGGATTTTTCCAAGAAGGAAAAGAGTGGAGAATGAAGAGAGCTTCTTCATGAGCCAAGAAAATACGAATTTGGAAGAGAAAGAGGTAAGAGAAATTTTTCTACTTTGAGATTTTGATTAATTTTCGGTTTAGAATTATGACATATGAGATGGGTTTATGGATTGTGGAATTAATTTTGATGTATATGCTTTAGGTTGGGTTTAATTTTGGATGGAAAATTGATTAAGGTTTAGGCTAAATTTTATGATTGAGAATTTTGAGATATTTTGGTGTAGAATTATAGGAAATATGATGAATTGATAATATATGAAATCAATTTCGAAGAATTTGTATTTTATGATATTGAATTGGGATAAATTGGTTTAGGCCAATTTTAAGATTTAGGGATTTTTGAAATTGAGGATTTAAATAGTTTGGAATTAATGTGAATTGAGGAATTGTGAGATTAATTTTGAAAATTAAGTTATTTATGAGATTGAATTTGGGTGTATTGGTTTAGGCCAATTTTGAAAATTGGGGATTTTCAAAATTGGAGATTGAAATAGCTTGAATGTAAATGGAATTGGTGAATTCCTAAGTTGATTGTGAAAATTAAGTATTTTCTGATGTGAAATTTGGATGATTATGGTTTAGATGTTGGTATTTTGGAAGAGAGAGAAAAGCAAGGATCAATTGGAGCTTGAAATCAAGTTTTCGGCAATAATTCGAGGTGGGTAGCATATTTATATTTTGATTTGTAAGCTATATGTGAATTTTTGAAAAATTAAAGAAAGCAATTTTGAAAAATAAAGAAAGCAAAAAATGTAAAAATTTTGACAAATTATTGTTTTGTAAAGGTTTGAAATTCTGATTTCCGAATGTTTTCTGAAAGATTATTATAAGTTTGAATTCATTGCTTTAAATGATTCGATAAACCGATAGAAATTTCTGAAAATGCATTTGTTGTGTAGGCATTATTCAATTGTTGAAATTATTGTTTGATTGAATATTTTGATTGTTGAATTTAGTGAATGATAGACTGAATAAATTGAGTGGTATGCATTTTTGGGGAAAATTTTGAAGAAAAGTACGAAATTGAAAAGTGCCTTGAGCAATCCGACTTTTCGTTTTCGATTATGTGTTATGTGGGTTTGGTAGGTCCTTGGTGAGTCGGTATTTGTCTCTATGTGTATAGCCTTCTCCAGTGCCCGCTAAGGGCACGGAGTCTCGTTCGGACTCCTTCACGGCTACTTGGACCGCAATGCGGAAAGTGTAATACGTTTCGTTTCACGATCGCACAGACCGCATTATATGGGTATGCGATCTCTGCTTGGACTAGCTGCACCATTCGAAATGTTATGTGTTTTGATTTGGTTCTATGTTCTGCATTCATATTTATGAAGAATTCGAGAATTTTGAAAAATGAGAAAAATGAGATTTTGATGAGAAGTTTGGGAAAATTGGAAAGAGTTTGAGAGAAATATTTGAAAGTTGAAAAGTTTGAAAATATGAAAAAGTGTTTGAGGAAATTGTTTGAAAATTTGAAAAGTTTGAAACATTAGCCCTTTTGGCAAAAAGTTTATAAAGAAATGTTTTCTGCTTATTTATCAGTTTATAAATGTGTTATCCACGAGCTTTCGAGCTCACCCCCCCCTTTCATCCCCATCTCCAGGTTTCGAGCAGGAGATCGGATGAAAGAATGTGAAGACGTATGTCAAGACATCAGTTTCGACATTTGAATACGTTAGTTTTTGAGAAATTTGGATCTTGTGTATGAATATGTTTATGACTTTAGATAAATTTGGAAAAGTGTATTTGTGTATAAAGTTGAGTATTGTGAATGAATGAGAAATTTGTATATGAAATTATGAATAGTTTGGGAATCTATATGTATGAATTTGGAAATGAGTTGAATTATGAGTTTGGTATTTATTGATTTGAGAATTATGGAAGTATTAGTTTTAGGTTTGTGTTTCTTTGGTGTTGGGATTCGGACGGAGTGTCCGATGATTCTGAGGTCTGTTGAGATTATAGAAGTGTATTCTGCCTTTGCAGGAATTTTTGGGTTAGGATAAAGGCAGCCGTTATGCTGCCGAATTTTCGATAAGATTTGGGATAAAAGTGTAATTGTGGAAATTGGATGCATTGGTTATGTTTTAAATGAGTTTGAGTAAGAGAAGAAATGAATAAGGAATGAGAATAAGAAAAGAAAAAAAAAATTCATAACGGATTTTGGAACGTCTTAGAATTCCCAACGCGATTCGGTTTCCTGTTCTTTGCTTAGTCATGGATGTCGGAAAGTGTTTCAGTTTACTTTGATTTGTTTGCTTACTTTGTTTTCTATCCGTATTCGATTTGCATTCGATTCGATCCCGCTTTCACTTATTCGTTCCGCTTTGTGATTCGTATTCGATTATTTCGCTTCGCTATATTCGATTGAATCTGTTCGTTTGTTTCGATTAGTTCTTGCTTCCGCTTGCATTCGCTTCCGCTTCGCTACTTTCGGATTTGTTCGCTTCCGCATTTTTGTTTTCGATCCGAAATTTTCGTTTCCTTCGTTTCCGTTTGCTTCGGTTTCCGTTATGTATACGTAGTTGGGTTCCGAATACGGGATCCAACATTTATGGTATCAGAGCCCAGTATTATGAACTTGGGCGATATGTTTGTTTCATGGGCAATCTTCGGCTAAGTATCAGAGCCCAGTAATATGATCTTACTTGGGCGTATGAGTATGAATAAGGAATTGATACGAGTTTGTAAAGATAAAAGTGAATTTGTGAGAATGTGCTAAGTGATCATTTGATTTTGATGAAAGAAGTATGATGGCCTTTAGGAATTTGAAAATTGATATGTATGACTATTTGATGAATTCAAGTGATTGGTTTGATTTGGGTGTTAAGAATATGATTGATTAGAAACATGTGTTTGTGGAACTGGAAATGTAAATTGCAAAATGAATTGGGAGAAATTGATATAGCCTATACTTCTGTGAGATGAAAGTATGACTATTTGAAAGATGACAAGGTGATAAAGATTAAATGATGATTGAACCATATTAGGATTCTTTAGGAAATGGACCATTAATTTGTGCCCATATATGAAGAAATAATGAGTTATAGATATAGTGTTTTGATATGATATGAGTGGTATATGGTTTAAGGAAGTGAAAATTTTGAAGAGATTGAGAATATGTATGATGAGTATATTTGATGAAAAAGAAATTGATTATGAGTTTTGGAAAGAAATTAGTAAGAAAGTGCTTGATGATCATTGTTTAGAAAGAAATTTATGCAAGAATGAGTTACTTGGAGTTAAGTAAATATGAATTTCGAGGACGAAATTCTTTTAAGAGGGGGAGAAATGTTGGACCCCGAACCTTGAGTGACAATTTGACTATGATCAAGTGGATGAGTTGATTGAAATGAAGCTAAATAGCAAGAATGAGAAAGAAAAAGTGTGAAAATTTGAAGGATTTAGAAAGTTTGACTTTTTGGAGAGAGAATATTTGACTTTGAGAGTTGACTTATGATTTAGGCAAAATTTGATAAAATGGTCTTCTGGAAACTTGTAGGTTATGTTAAGAGATTTTTGTGGACATAAAGTTTGTAATTTTTCGATATCGGGAGTGAAAGTTATGATCAGTCAAAGTTTATGTTTGATCGGGTTTGACTTTTATATTGGTTAGAACTTTGACTGAGAAATTAACCTAGTTAGAGGTTAATTGAGCTTTGATGTTCTTCATGAAAATTGAAGGATTTGTTTTGATCTTTATTTCGATATAAAGTATGCAATTTTTCGATCTCGGAAAATTAAGTTATGATTTTTACAAGTTTGTATAGAGGATAGTATCTTTGACCGGAAAATGGACTCCCGTAGGAGTTGAATTGAGTTTTATGTTCTTCTCAGAAGATTTAGAGCTTCTTTCAAGCTTTCTATAGAGACTAAGTTTGTCAAAATCGGAGTTCGGGATTAAAAGTTATGAATTTTGGAAGTTTAGAGGAAAAAAAAAAAAAGAGAAAAGTTTTAGCGCCGCTAGGATGACGGCTGCTTCTAATGGCGGGCGCCCAGATACTCGCTAGGCGACGCCCGCCTCTGGCGAGGCGGGAGTTCTTCGCCTCGCGAGGCAAGGCTCGCCTCAAGCTGTGGCGCTCGCTAGGCGCGCCGCCCCTAGCGAAGGGCGCGCGCCTCATGACGAGCGCCTCGCCTCATGAGTTGAGGCGTCCCAGACGATCCGACGCCGTTTTGCTCTTCTGATTTTCTTGACTTTCCTCCTTTAATCCGACCTTTGTTCACTATTTTGCTTATATCTTTTCCGTCCGACATCCGATTGAGTTGATTCTTTTTGCGTTGGATTCCTAAGACATTGAATTTCATTTTATAAGAAATTTGTGAACTTTTGAGATTAAATTAATGGTGATTAATTTAATCAAAGTGAGTCGGGAAATTTTCCGAGCATGATTCAGTGTTTTGTGAAATTCGGGATCTGTAGAGATCCGATTGAAGCGATTCTTAAGGGGAAATAAAGATAAGACAAGGGGCTACAAATCATATGAAGACATGAAATGTCAATTTTGCCCTTAGGACTTTTAATTTTTGAATTTAAGTTCGGATTAGGGTTTAATTTTTGGATTGAGAACACCTGTAAGTAATTTGAGCATAACTTTTGATCTGGGAATCGAAATGAGACGATTCTTGTTTTGAATTAAACTAGAGACATAAGGCTACAATTGTTATGAATACATCGAGTTTCAATTCTGGGATTAAGAATGTGAAATTTTGGACGGAAATAATCGTACATAGAAAATGTGTTAGAATATGGATATTTTCGCCTTTGTTTCGCGTCACAGATAACTTTTGATGTGGTGCTTGGAATTGAGCGCGGTCAGTGGCGTTGGATTTGTATGAGTGAGAGGAACATTTCTCGAGAAGGAAGTTTTGACAAATTCCTTCAGCTTGATAGTGCGAATCAAACCGCAAGTAAGCGTAACTTTAAGTTTTGAATGGAGGGCAATTTGGTCATTTGACCATCAATTAATGAAACACAGATGGTGTTGTCGTTTTGGCTATTAAAAGCCACGAAAGTGGCTGGAAATTTCAGAGAAAGGAGAAGAGAAATAAGAAGAAAGAAGAAGAATGGAGAAGAGTTCGTATGGAGAAAGAAGAGGAGAAGTTTAGTTTTAATTTTTCTACTCAATTCTTCAAGCTTTTGGGATTTTTCCAAGAAGGAAAAGAGTGGAGAATGAAGAGCTTCTTCATGAGCCAAGAAAATACAATTTGGAAGAGAAAGAGGTAAGAGAAATTTTTCTACTTTGAGATTTTGATTAATTTTGGTTTAGAATTATGACATATGAGATGGGTTTATGGATTGTGGAATTAATTTTGATGTATATGCTTTAGGTTGGGTTTAATTTTGGATGGAAAATTGATTAAGGTTTAGGCTAAATTTTATGATTGAGAATTTTGAGATATTTTGGTGTAGAATTATAGGAAATATGATGAATTGATAATATATGAAATCAATTTCAAGAATTTGTATTTTATGATATTGAATTGGGATAAATTGGTTTAGGCCAATTTTAAGATTTAGGATTTTGAAATTGAGGATTTAAATAGTTTGGAATTAATGTGAATTGAAGAATTGTGAGATTAATTTTGAAAATTAAGTTATTTATGAGATTGAATTTGGGTGTATTGGTTTAGGCCAATTTTGAAAATTGGGGATTTTCAAAATTGGAGATTGAAATAACTTGAATGTAAATGGAATTGGTGAATTCTAAGTTGATTGTGAAAATTAAGTATTTTCGATGTGAAATTTGGATGATTATGGTTTAGATATTGGTATTTTGGAAGAGAGAGAAAAGCAAGGATCAATTGGAGCTTGAAATCAAGTTTCAGGCAATAATTCGAGGTGGGTAGCATATTTATATTTTGATTTGTAAGCTATATGTGAATTTTGAAAATTAAAGAAAGCAATTTTGAAAAATAAAGAAAGCAAAATGTGAAAATTTTGACAAATTATTGTTTTGTAAAGGTTTGAAATTCGATTTAGAATGTTTTCTCGAAAGATTATTATAAGTTTGAATTCATTGCTTTAAATGATTCGATAAACCGATAGAAATTTCGAAAATGCATTTGTTGTGTATGCATTATTCAATTGTTGAAATTATTGTTTGATTGAATATTTTGATTGTTGAATTTAGTGAATGATAGTGAATAAATTGAGTGGTATGCATTTTGGGAAAATTTTGAAGAAAAGTACGAAATTGAAAAGTGCCTTGAGCAATCCGACTTTTCGTTTTCGATTATGTGTTATATGGGTTTGGTAGGTCCTTGGTGAGAGTCATTGTCTCTATGTGTATAGCCTTCTCCAGTGCCCGCTAGTGGCACGGAGCTTCGATTCGGACTCCTTCACGGCTACCTTTGGACCATGATGCGGAAAGTGTAGACGTTTCGTTTCACGATTACCTGCAGGACATTATGCGGGGATGCAATCTGCTCTGCTTGGACTAGCTGCACCATTACGAAATGTTATGTGTTTTGATTTGGTTCTATGTTCGCATTCATATTTATGAAGAATTGAGAATTTTGAAAATGAGAAAAATGAGATTTTGATGAGAAGTTTGGGAAAATTGGAAAGAGTTTGAGAGAAATATTTGAAAGTTGAAAAGTTTGAAAATATGAAAAAGTGTTTGAGGAAATTGTTTGAAAATTTGAAAAGTTTGAAACATTAGCCCTTTTGGCAAAAAGTTTATAAAGAAATGTTTTCTGCTTATTTATCAGTTTATAAATGTGTTATCCACGAGCTTTCGAGCTCACCCCCCCCTTTCATCCCCATCTCCAGGTTTCGAGCAGGAGATCGGATGAAAGAATGTGAAGACGTATGTCAAGACGTCAGTTTCGACATTTGAATACGTTAGTTTTTGAGAAATTTGGATCTTGTGTATGAATATGTTTATGACTTTAGATAAATTTGGAAAAGTGTATTTGTGTATAAAGTTGAGTATTGTGAATGAATGAGAAATTTGTATATGAAATTATGAATAGTTTGGGAATCTATATGTATGAATTTGGAAATGAGTTGAATTATGAGTTTGGTATTTATTGATTTGAGAATTATGGAAGTATTAGTTTTAGGTTTGTGTTTACTTTGGTGTTGGGATTCGGACGGAGTGTCCGATGATTCTCGAGGTCTGTTGAGATTATAGAAGTGTATTCGCTTTGCAGGAATTTTTGGAGTTAGGATAAAGGCAGCAAGTTATTATCTTTAGAATTTTCGATAAGATTTGGGATAAAAGTGTAATTGTGGAAATTGGATGCATTGGTTATGTTTTAAATGAGTTTGAGTAAGAGAAGAAATGAATAAGGAATGAGAATAAGAAAAGAAAAGAAAAATTCATAACGGATTTTGGAACGTCTTAGAATTCCCAACGCGATTCGGTTTCCTGTTCTTTGTTTAGTCACGGATGTCGGAAAGTGTTTCAGTTTACTTTGATTTGTTTGCTTACTTTGTTTTCTATCCGTATTCGATTTGCATTCGATTCGATCCCGCTTTCGCTTATTCGTTCCGCTTTGTGATTCGTATTCGATTATTTCGCTTCGCTATATTCGATTGAATCTGTTCGTTTGTTTCGATTAGTTCTTGCTTCCGCTTGCATTCGCTTCCGCTTCGCTACTTTCGGATTTGTTCGCTTCCGCATTTTTGTTTTCGATCCGAAATTTTCGTTTCCTTCGTTTCCGTTTGCTTCGGTTTCCGTTATGTATACGTAGTTGGGTTCCGAATACGGGATCCAACACAAACACAATCACATGCTCAAACCAATCATATCTAAATCTCATTTTCTCATAGTTTTTTTATACCAAAATGCCATAATTCAATTCAATGGCATAACAATCATATCAAAATGTCAAGCATTTGTCGATGCATAACATGACATAATCACAATTAAATTCTCATCAAAATGTCATACATCTTTCAATGCATAACATAGCACAAACACATCACAATGCATTTTCCACATCATAACAATTCACAATTTATCAATTCAAGCATATACATACACATATATACACACACAAGGCATTTTGCCCATTACACAATAACTACAAATAAATTACCCACCTTATACTCTTGAAAATCCAACTTCAATGGTGCCCTTCCTCTTGCTCTTGGGTAAGCTCTTGATTTCCTAACATAACCCAAAAATTCCCATTAAATTTCCAATCCAAATGGAAATCCCCAAATTTTCATAATCATAATCAAATGAAATTAACCCTAATCAAACTCAGATTCAACCTACCCATAGTCCATATAGGTTAGGAAACCCAAAACCCAACTTAGAAGCACATCTTCTTCCTCCATTCCAACACCCAACACAAAACTCCTTTCTCTCTCTAAATTTCTCCATTCACAACACAACAACATACTTCTTCACTAAAACAAGAAGAAAAGATGAAGAACTTACCCTTAGAAGCTTGGTTCTTCCCTTCTTTCCACAATTTTTCCTCCTTCTTCCTAGCTTTTTCGAATTTTCTTCTTCTTCTCTCCTCCCCTCATGTTTTTCTCTCTTTCCCTCTTCTCCCTTGTGGCTTCCACGACATTCACTATTCTTTCCTCTAATTTTTTCCTTTTTGTTACTCTTTTTCTTCCCATATTACCCCTCACTAACATGGCCTTTCCGACTTTGCCCTTGTTTTGTCTTATATGGCACTACTCTTCCAACCATTAACTCCCCATTAATTCTAACTAACTACCCATCTTTCCAACTTAATTCTAACTAATTTAAATCTTTATTCAAGCCTAATACATTAATGACCCAATTCTAAAATAATAAATAATTAAACAAACAACCAAGCATGAATAAATCATTAAGCAAATAATAATTAAAATTTAAAGCAAATCGGGATCCAACAACTCTCCTCTCCTAAAGGAATTTCTTCCTCAAAATTCTTACCTGAGTCATTGAAGAGGTGCGGGTACTTCTCCTTCATTGATTCCAAAGGCTCCCATGTTGCCTCCTCTATTGAATGGTTCCTCCATAAGACTTTAACTAGTTTCACAACCTTATTTCTTAAAACCTTTTCCTTCGAATCCAAAATCTCCACTAGTTGCTCTTCATACGTCAAATCTTCCCTTAATTAGACTTCTGAAGGTTGAACTACATGTGAAGGGTATGATCGATACTTCCTTAACATCGATACATGGAAGACATTGTGAATCTTAGACAATTCCGATGGAAAAGTTAACTTGTAGGTTAAAGGCTCAATTTTCTCAATGATCTCATAGGGGCCTATATAACTTGAACTAAGCTTGCCCTTCTTATCAAATCTCAAAACTCCTTTCCATGGAGAGGCTCTAAGAAACACTTTGTCTCCAATTTCAAATTCCATTTCTTTTCTATGCGCATCTGTGTAGCTCTTCATTCGGTCTTGAATTGCTTTAAGCCTCTGCTTCACCAATTTAATCTTGTCAACAGTAACCTGTACCAACTCAGGTCCTACAAGTCTCTTATCACCTTCCTCATCCCAACAAATAGGAGTTTTGCACCTCCTACCATAAAGAGCCTCGTATGGTGCCATCTGAATTCCCAAGTGATAGGAATTATTATAAGCAAATTCGATTAAAGGCAAATGATCATCCCATGAGCCTTTAAAATTTATAACACAAGCTCTCAACATTGCTTCCAAAGTCCGTATAGTTCTCTCTGATTGTCCATCAATCTATGGATGGAAAGCTGTACTAAAGTGTAACTTAGTTCCGAAAGCTTCTTGTAAACTTTTCCAAAACCTGGAGGTGAACCTGGGATCTCTATCCAAAACTATCGAGCTTGGAATCCTATGAAGTCTGATTATCTTATATACGTATTTCTTAGCCAAAGCATTCAAAGAATCCGTCTATCTAATTGGAAAGAAATGTGCTGACTTAGTCAGCTTGTCAACAATCACCCATATGGCATCATGTTTCTTACTAATCTTTGGCAACCCCATCAAGAAATCCATCGTAATATTTTCCCATTTCCATTCCGGAATCGACAAAGGTTTAAGCTTTCCTGAAGGTGCCTGATGCTCAGCCATGACTTGCTGACACACTAAACATCTTTTAGCATACTCTGCAACATCCTTCTTCATTCCTTTCCACCAAAAATGCTCTTTCAAATCTCGATACATCCTCGAACTCCCTGGGTGCATTGCATAAGGAGCATTGTGCACCTCATCAAGAATCTCATCCTTCATCTCTAACATGTCTAGAACATATAATCTGTTGCCTACCACCATCACTCCATCTTCCCTTACCTCTATTTTCGAAAGTTTACCATTTTTTATCTATTCTCTAAGCCTGCTTAAATACTCATCTTTCCCCTGTAACTGCTTGATCTTCTCATTCAGTAATGGCCTCACTCAGAAGTTTGCCAATATACAATTAGCTTCAGGTTGTCTTATTGTCACTCTGAGCTTGGCTAATTCCTTCAACAAAGGAAGATACACTATCTGTACATATGTCATAGTCGATTTCCTACTCAATGCATCTGCTACTACATTCGCTTTCCCTGGGTGATAATCAATCATCAAATCATAGTCTTTAAGTAGCTCTAACCATCTTCTCTGTCTCAAGTTCAACTCCTTTTGGCTCATCAAATACTTAGGGCTCTTGTGATCTGTATACACCTTGGTAGTGACTTCATATAAATAATGTCTCCAAATTTTCAACGCAAAAATTATGGCAGCTAACTCCAAGTCGTGGGTTAGATAATTCCCCTCATAAGGCTTTAATTGTCTAGAAGCGTAAGCAATCACCTTATCTCCTTGCATCAGCACACACCCTAATCCCTTCCGCGAGGCATCACTATATACTATGTATCCAACATCACCTGAAGGCAAAGTCAAAATCGGTGCACTCGTTAATCGATATTTAAGCTCCTCAAAGCTTTTCTGACATTCATCTGTCCATACAAATTTCTGATTCTTCCTTGTCAATTTGGTAAGTGGAGTTGCTATCATGGAAAAGCCCTCCACAAACCTCCTGTAATACCCAGCTAAACCTAAGAAACTCCTCACTTCTACTAGGTTCTTAGGTGCTTCCCATTTCACCATAGCTTCTATTTTTTTCGGATCTACATGAACCCCGTGCTCTGAAATCACTTGCCTAAGAAACACAACTTCCCTTAGCCAGAATTCACATTTGTCAAATTTGGCATACAACTCGTTCTTCTTTAAAGTCTCCAAAGCAATCCCTAAATGTTCCTCATGCTCCTTGTCACTTTTAGAATAAACCAATATATCATCAATGAAAACAATGATAAATCGATCTAAGAAGGACTTAAAGACTCGATTCATCAAGTCCATAAAAGCTGCAGGTGCATTTGTTAACCCAAAAGGCATAATTAGAAACTCAAAATGCCCGTACCGTATCCTGAAAGCAGTCTTCAACACATCAGACTCCTTTATCCTCAATTGGTGGTAACCCGATCTCAAATCTATTTTAGGAAAGTCCTTCTCCCCTTTTAACTGATCAAACAAATAATCTATACGGGGGAGTGGATATTTGTTCTTGATAGTAACATGGTTGAGTTTCCTGTAGTCCACACACATTCTCAACGATCCATCTTTCTTCTTTAAAAAAAGGAACGTAGCTCCCCAGGGTGAAGAGCTCGGCCTTATGAACCCTTTCTCTAGTAATTCTCCCAATTGCTCCTTAAGTTCCTTCAACTCCATCGAAGCCATTCTATAACGCAAAATCGAGATTGGCATTGTGCCCAGAAGAAGATCAATGGGAAATTTAACTTCCCTAGGTGGTGGTAGTCTTGGTAATTCCTCGGAAAAGACATCCGGGAATTCCATAACCACAGGTATTTCTTCTAACTTCTCTCCATTTGCCTTTGTTTCTACCACATAGGCCAAAAATGCTTCATATCCTGTCCTCATTAATTTTTTTGCTGTCAGAGCCGAAACTATTATAGTCGGACTTGCTTTTCTGTCCCCCATAAATAGCACCCTCCTATCATTGCCAATTTCGAACTCCACGATCATCTGTTTACAATCCAAGTTGGCATTATATTTCTCCAATGTGTCCATCCCCAAAATCACATCTAAACCTCCCATTCTCAATGGCATTAGATCCACCACTAATTGTTCCTCTCCAATAAATATCTCACAGTCTCTATATACTTGACTAATAATAATACATTGGCCGATTGGAGTACTCACCATCAAAGGAGTATCCAATAGGCTCAATTCTCTACCATTCACAGTTTTACTCAATGACACAAACGAGTGAGTAGAACCCGGATCAATCTAAACAACAACATTTTTATCAAAAAGCTTAATCATACCAGTTACAACTTCTGGAGCTATCTCTGCATCCTCTCTTGTCTAGCAAATACTCTGGCTGGTGCTTGTCCCCTCGGTCTCCCTGGAGGGTTCACTTTTTTGGCCGCATCGTAACTTCTATCGCCCACTTTCACATCGATCGGCCCCACTGTCTCTAACCTCTTTGGAGCTTGCATCTGACTTCCCTCCTGTCTTGAATTCTGAGGACACTCCCTTGCCATGTGTCCCTTCTCCCCATAATTGAAGCATGCTCCAATCAGTCGATAACATTCCCCTATATGAAATCTGCCACAGTAATCACATTTAGGAACGAGTAACTTATCCCCATCTCCCCTCCTGCTGCCTCCAGCCGTTGAGGCTTGATGTGAGACAATTTTCATCTATCTTGGTCTGCTCGCTCCACTGTTCTTCTCCTCAGACTGTGCAGGGAAAGTCCTGGCACTCCTCTCTGACCTAGGAGCACCGCCTCCCCTCTTGGACTGTTCTCTCCCTTTCCTCTTTCTACTCACAACACTCTTGATGTTCTCTACATTTTTCACTCTTAAAGCTGCTTCAACCAGCTATTGGAAGTTGCAGAAATTTTGTGCCACCACTTTCTCTCTGATAGCCAAGTGCAGTCCTACTTCAAACCTTCGGCACCTAGCTGCTTCACTCATCACTACATCAGTTGCATAATGGGACAATTGCGTGAATCGGTGCTCATATTCACTCACCGTCATCTCCCTCTAGGTGAGGCTCAGAAACTCTCTTTGCTTCTACTGGATGTACACTTCAGACAAATAGTTCATCTTATAGACCATCAGGAAGTCCTTCCATGCCAACGCGGATGACTTTAGCTAACTTCCCGGAACACTCTCCCACTAATGTAGAGCATCCCCTTGTAGCAAACTCGCAGCATGATCAACTTTCTCGTCATCTTCACAGTCCATCTGATCTAGTATCCGTTCCGTCTTCCTCAGCCATATCTCAGCTTCCTTAGGATCAGCAGTCTAAAAAAGGTCCACTTCTCCATACTTTCTCAGCTTGTTGAATTGCTTTCCCTTCTTGACTGGGGTCGGAGCAGAAGATTGTGGCATCTGACCCATGGCCTGAGCAAATGCCTGAAACATCCTCGGATCCAGTGGAGCAGGCACTTACTCTTGCAGAAGAGGAGACTCCCGTGACTGTGACCGAGCGGGCTCACTACTTTGCCCGACAGAAACCTCAGCATTCACTGGGGCTACAGACTCATCAGTACTCTCCTCCCTTGATGGAGGGTCAGGTGCGACCGATCCTTGCATAACTCCTCGTATCCTTCTACGAGGTGGCATTTCACTCCTTCAATAGAAACACTAAAGATTAGCTGACATTATTCTAAATCTTATTTCCTACATGTATGCACAATATGCATGTCATTTAATACAATCAATCAATTTAACAATGCAAACAATTAAGCACATAGCATAACAATTCATTCTAACATGCACTCTAAGCCTAGGAATAAACCTAAGCTCTGATACAACAAGATATTGAGCCCCGTTTCTGAAGTCCAACTATCGAACCGAAGTCAAAAACATAAGCGGGTTTCCAAATTCTTTAACCATCAATGAACAGTCCTCATTCTCATAACATCTCAAGCCATAAAGGCGAGCCCACACAATGAAATCACAACAATTATAAATTACTTCTTCAAAAATGGTAGTTCTTAGTCTCTAGTTTATTTAGAAACAAGAACCACCTCATTCGGAGCTCTATAGCTCAAGATATGCTTAAAAATCCAAAATATGTTCATCGCCCAATCATGCTCTCCAAACCGACCCCTCACTTCCTTTCCATAAACTTTTCGAATTTAAAACCAAAGGCTATAAATTTTTATAGAGAGGTATAAAAACGTGTTAGGAATCTATCGCCTCAAGAATTACCTCATTCGGAGGTCGGACCAAGAAGTTATGGCCAAATGAATCCAACATGTTCATATCTTTCCTCCTATTGAACATGCTTTGGAGCAAACGACATAACTCTCACTATAGATGTTCGATTGACTTTGTTTTTAAACGGTTGGAAAGAAGACATATAGGTCTACAACTTTCATGAAGCATAAAATTTGAAATTCGGTTGGTATGAGGGTCAAAATATACGGACCGTGTAAAATCACACGGTCAGCCCGTGTAACCTTCTGGTGAAATGGTGTCCCTGCGCCCAAAAACACACGGCCCGTGTAAAATCACACGGGCAAGCCATGTAACCTACGGGTGTCACCAATTTTTCACCCTCCAAGACGCCTCCAAAGGTTCCTAAACCCATCCTAACATCCCTTACCTCATATCCTTCTCCAATACCACAAAAACCACTTCAAATCCATTAAACAACTACAAACATCATTGAAACTCAACTCCAAAGGATTCATCACACACATCCTTCACAAAATCAACATATTCTAACACTAGCCAAAATTGGAATTCTCAACCAAGGATAAGCTCATCCATCATTCTCAAGCTTTAATGAAACATAATCATACAAAATGAACTTCTCAATTCTCATTCTCATTTGAAAACAAAATCAATGTTTAAACAAGCTTTACTTACATATCAACACATACATCAACTTAATACAAAATACAAATGATGCTCATGTTTGATATGCCTATGGATTGAGTTTGGATTCCGGACAGGAAGTCTGAGGAGTTGTGTGGTTTGATTGAGCTGGGTATACATTGAAGTGAGTTTTAAAACTAATTGCAGGTTTTGGGTTTATGAAAATGTAGTTGTTATGCTGCCCAATTTTTGATTCAAATAAAGATAGAATAATATAAGATTTGGTTTAAAAGATGATTGTTGGGATTTGTATGAATGATTAAGAAGATGATTAAGAATTGAGATTTGGCTTTGAGGATAATTTTCCAAAAAGGGAAATACGATTGCCTTGTATGAGTTTGATAATTGAATGAAAAACAAATTTAGACTAGTTTCAGATAGGTTTAGTCTAGGTTTCCAACGTGATAGTTATTTCTAAGATTTTTGTTCCCGGATGTCGGACATTTTTTTTAGTTCGAATGAATCATTTGTACCGCTTTTGATTCGATTCGCTTTCGATTCTTACATCATTTGTATTCGATTTCGCTTCCTGATTTGTTATTCGATTCGTATTCGCTTCGCTTTTGATTCGTTCGTCTTATGTTTCCGTTTCAATTCGTTTCCGATATATTTCTTCTTTTTTCCGATTCATGTTTGCTTCGCTATATGATTCGATTCGTGTTGTCGTCCATTCTGTTTGATTTGCTTTTCGATTCGTTTTTGATCTGTTTTTCGGTTGGGGTCCAGTTCCGAGATCGGATTCCAACAATTACTGTGGATTTTATGATTGGATTACACCGTACCAATACTAGATATAATGTTATATAGGTGATTAAGGATAGATTAATAAAGTCTACACACTTCTTACCTATCAAGAAGACTTATTCTACTGATAAGTTGTCTAGGTTTTATGTCAATAATATTGTGTGTTTGTATGGGGTTCCACAATCCATAATCTCTTATATGGATTCCAAATTTAAATCAGTTTTTTGGCGAGAGTTACAAAAAGCCTTAGGTACAATATTGGACTTCATCACTACTTTTCATCCTTAAATAGATGGCCAAGATGAGAGAACTATTCAAACTTTAGAGGATATGCTTAGGATGTGCATTACTGATTTTGGTGGTCATTAGGATTTGCATTTGCCATTGATTGAATTTCCTTATAACAATAGTTACCATGCTAGTATGGAAATGGCTCCTTATGAAAAATTGTAAGGAGAAAATGCAAATCACCCCTATGTTGGGAAATTGATGAAAGACAAATGATAGGACTTGAGTTAGTATAAATCACTTTTAAAAGGATCCCTATTATTCAGCAAAAATTGAAAACAACTTTTAGGGCTAAAAACCCATATTGGAGCCTAACATTTTTTAGTTTGATCAATTTAGGACTAAAACTTGTAACTTGCTTATTGAAGGTCTAAACTTTTATGAGTATGCTTAATTCAGGCTTTTTTGGATAGAAATTAGGATGTGTCATACACGTGCCGTTACATACAGACCAGTTAGTCTTTAGATGCCACTTTAAAAATAGATGTATATATAAGTTAGGCCAGGTGAATTTTTAGAAAAAAAATTAATTCCATTTAAATTTTTACTCTTAAACCTTAAATCAACATTTAATCCCCTAATTTTTCACCATGTTTCTCTCAATTGTGCGATCATTCCAATCCCTGCATGCATAATCACAGTTCCACTTCTAATAGTGTGAGCTTTTAAGTAGTGTGAGCTTTCTCTTTAGAAGTTGGAGGTGAATGGGTGGTTAGGTTTTTGGAGATTCGAAACATACATGTGCCCTTTTCCATAGGTAGTGTAAGTGTTGGGACCCGATCCGGAAATCGGATCCCAACCGGAAAACGAAGGAACAAAGCGGATTCAAATCGAATAAATCGAATCACAACATACGGAAGCAAACACGAAACAAATACGAAGGTATCGAATCAAGACGAATCGAATACAAATCAAATCGAAACCAATTTCTGATACGTAACATAACGGAGTCAACATCCGTGAACAAATATTTTAGGAATCACTGTCGCTTTGCGTTGGAAACCCTAAGACTGATTCAATCCGAAATCGGTATAATTTTCTTTTTCTTTTTCTTTTTCTTTTTCTTTTCTCTCTTTTCTCATTCCTTAATCCAAATACATTTACATACAATCGCACTATCCATGTGCAATACCATAACTCAATAGCCTTATCCAAATCTCAAACCACCATACCTTATCATACTCATAATCATATACACATCCCATACATAACTTAAATCAATACATAATTCCAGAATTCAGAATACATTCTCAAAATGAATACACAACAATTCTAAATTTCTTAGCGATCGCTTAGCTAAACAAATTATACCATATGAACACATACAAATGGAAACCTTCATTTTTCTTTACCCGATCTTCTTCTCATCACCTGTGGATGGGAATGAAGGAGGGGGGGGGGGGGGTGAGCACAAAGCTCGTGGGTAACAGTTTATAAAAAATAAATAAGCAAAACCCTTGAAATTCTTTTTCTTTTTTGGTCTTGGAAAACATTTCTTTGAAATCCGTAAAGCACATTTTCAAAAGGTTCTTTTCCTTGCTGTAGCCAAAATCTCCATTTACAAAACATATGATTTTTAGGCTTTCAGCCATAAACCCATAAGTTTATAAAACATGAGTGCATCAATTTGACAATTTATAGATGCAATGTCATATCACATATGCAATGCACACAAATGGCTCGAGAGTTCCATAAACACGACGGAAACCGAAGTTTACCGTAAACACGATGAGTCCATTTTTTGAATCTCGTAAGCCTCAAGCAGGCGGCCGGGAGAAGGCTAAAGGGGTCAACGTGCACGTGACTATCGAAATAGGTTCTCTCTTGCCCACACAAAAGCACCTATCATGCTCAGATCAACTTATCGAATACTTTCAAGCTTTTCTATCTTTTCCATTCACACAAAATGTCATTGAATCTTTCGAGGCACAACACAAATATATTTTGCGATTCATCAAAGTTCATGTATCGAATCAAAAATGATTTTTTTTTCAAATCATTCATACAATGATACAATATTTAGGATGCAATTGAAATTGGAATGGGGAATGACCCATAAGTGTCATGTCATTTAATGTCATGTCATTTAATGAATGGGGAATGACCCATAAGCCCCTCCATTTAAGCCTATAAACTTAACCCTTTAAGTAAACTTCCAAAATTGGCCCTCCATTGGTCTTTAAAACTGACATCTTGTATGATTATTTCGATCAGGTAAATGAAGCCATTTGACAAAACTTTCTTCTAGAGAAATGTTCCTCTATGTCTTATAAATCCAACCCTTCAAGAATCGGATCAATCGGAGCTCTATAGCTCAAGATATCTCCAAAATACTGAAGTCTGTTCTTCAGACTCTAGGCTGAACACTACACCTAACTTCCGACCCGAATTTGGAAGTTTTAGAGGCTACATTGTTGATCGACTCCTTCATAACATTTGTAGCCCCATGTCTCTATTGTCATTTTCAAAAAGAATCAAATCGATCGGAGCTCTACCGATCAAGATATCTCTAAAATACTGAACACTGTTCAAACTTTTATAACCGATCAGTTCACAAAAATCCGAGCTATCTTTCTCCATTTAATTCCAAAACTGATCTATATAGTATGAAAAGATAGAAAAATGTCTTAGGAATCCAACGCTTCACAAATCGACTGAATCGGAGGTCTACACAAAAAGTTATGGCCAAAAGAAGGAAGAGGGGTCAAAAACACAAAAGCAGACGATGATGTCAGCACAGACGCAAATTCGTCTGTGATGACGTCAGCACAGACGCAAAAATTCGTCTGTGGTGACGTTAGCACAGACGCAAAAATTCGTCTGTGATGATGTCAGCACAGACGCAAAAATTCGTCTGTGGTGACGTCAGCACAGATGCAAAAATTCGTCTGTGATGACATCAGCACAGACGCAAAAATTCGTCTGACTCCTTTCTCCAGAACATCCCCACTTAGAAAGATCATAACTTTCTACTCAGAACTCCAAATTAGACACGGTTTAATTGGTTGGAAAGCTAAGAGAAAAATATACAACTTTCCAGAAGGAAATGTTGCCAAAATATATCTTTATCAATCCCAAAATTGCCCCTAAATTCAGAAGATAAGACTTTCATTCCTGCACCAACACTGCACCCAATTCTTAACTTCATGACACTATTTGAGACTCTTAGGAACATAATTGAAATTCGATGTCTTCTTACAAAATGTAGCCATATATCTCTAGTTTAATTCAAATTAAGAATCATCTCATTTGGATTACTAGAGAAAACGTTATGGTTAAAAGACTAAAGCATATTCAGTAAACATTTTTCAGATCACTACCAATCTTGTCTCCAAATCTTTCCTTATCACAACTCATACCAAGATCACTCTTTCTACTCTCTTGTCCAATATTTTCATGCTTTATATCAATGGAAAGATAAAACAACCTCTACAATGTTTATAAAGAATTCCAAAGTAACTTCAACCTCTAGTTAAGTCAATTTTTCAATCAAAGTTTCTGCCCTTTTACCAATCACCTAAGCAATATCCAAACTTCAATTTATCATAACTTCTTGCCCCGATATCGAAAAATTGCATACTTTATGGCGTTAGAAAGCTGGCAACATGAACTACAACTTTCATTAAGACCACTTTGGCCAAATATATCTAGATCAGTACAGATTTGCCATTGAAGTTTCTAAACCCCATTCCAACACATCAACTTCACATATCAACATATCACCACAAGCTCTTCAACTAATTCCTCTCAAACACAAAACACACAAATCTATGCACAATTGATATTCTTACACAATTGATCTTTCATATCCATATATAAATCCATGTCTCATTAACATCATAAGATAAATGTTTATAAAATTAAATGGCATTCTAAGCCATGCTACAACATCAGTATTCAAGTCCAAGTACAAAAGATACAAAACTCCATCATTCTCCACATATGACTGAAATCTTATTCTTACAATAATCTAACTTAAAACACCACATGCATAACCAAACAAATTGTCTTTGTTTTCTAATTTCTTCAAAATTTTACACTTTTACTTTCTATTTCTTGATTTCAACTTCCATTTCAATCCACTCATCCATTTGAACTTTCAGAACCCATACGAATCTATTTGAAACCCAAAGTTATCAAATCAAACAAATCTTTTCTCATCAATTTCCTTAAGGCAAAATATCTATAACTCCATTCATATACAAAAACTCTTATCAAATTTTCATTTTCATATTTCTAATTTCCACTGAAAGATCGGGGTCTAACAATTCTCCCCCTCTTAAAAGAATTTTGCCCTCGAAATTCCTATCAAAAGAGTCACCAAGTAACTTATTCTCTCAAATAATCTCTTCAATTAATCATATTCAATCACTTTCTGAACTAATTTCTCATCATACATATTTCTCAACTTACTCACAATTTATCACTTCTTGTATCGAATACCACCAATATCATATCATATCAATATGTCTTAATGATTTTACAAGTCAATGGTCCAATTCTTAATAACCTTAATATGGACCAATACCATTCAATTTAATCCTTTTGGACTTCCATATATATATATATCTTTATCATTCAAAATCAACCTATTGATCTTCCATACATATATTTCTATCATTAATCTCATCTTTCTAACATTTCTCATTTCATCTCGCAAATATTCAAAATCAAATCATCCTTCACATTAATCCTTTGACTTTCTATACATATATCTCCATCACCATCTCATTATTCAAGTCATCAATGCCAAAATCAATTCACAAAAATTGCCCAAGCCTAATCATCATGAAATTTCACTCTCATTCATTCACATATTCCTAAAATCAATCAAATAATCACCTTTGTTCTTTAAAACCAACTTATCCACATCAATATCACACTCTCACTAATTCAATCATACTTCTTGTCATCAAAAGCAAACGATCACTTAGCATACTCATACACATACGCCCAAGTAAGATCATATTCGGGCTCGACATACACACATGTTGGGACCCGATCCAGAAATCGGATCCCAATCGAAAAACGAAGGAACAAAGCGGATTCAAATCGAATAAATCGAATCACAACATGCGGAAGCAAACACGAAACAAATACGAAGGTATCGAATCAAGACGAATCGAATACAAATCAAATCGAAACCAATTTCTGATACGTAACATAACGGAGCCAACATCCGTGAACAAATATTTTAGGAATCACTGTCGCTTTGCGTTGGAAACCCTAAGACTGATCCAATCCGAAATCGGTATAATTTCTTTTTCTTTTTCTTTTTCTTTTTCTTTTCTCTCTTTTCTCATTCCTTAATCCAAATACATTCACATACAATCGCACTATCCATGTGCAATACCATAACTCAATAGCCTTATCCAAATCTCAAACCACCATACCTTATCATACTCATAATCATATACACATCCCATACATAACTTAAATCAATACATAATTCCAGAATTCAGAATACATTCTCAAAATGAATGCACAACAATTCTAAATTTCTTAGCGATCGCTTAGCTAAAGAAATTATACCATATGAACACATACAAATGGAAACCTTCACTTTTCTTTACCCGATCTTCTTCTCATCACCTGTGGATGGGAATGAAGGGGGGGTGAGTACAAAGCTCGTGGGTAACAGTTTATAACAAATAAATAAGCAAAACCCTTGAAATTCTTTTTCTTTTCTGGTCTTGGAAAACATTTCTTTGAAATCCGTAAAGCACATTTTCAAAGGTTCTTTTCCTTCTTTGTAGCTAAAATCTCCATTTACAAAACATATGATTTTAGGCTTTCACCATAAACCCATAAGTTTATAAAACATGAGTGCATCAATTTGACAATTTATAGATGCAATGTCATATCACATATGCAATGCACACAAATGGCTCGAGAGTTCCATAAACACGACGGAAACCGAAGTTTACCGTAAACACGACGAGTCCATTTTTCGAATCTCGTAAGCCTCAAGCAGGCGGCTGGGAGAAGGCTAAGGGGGTCAACGTGCACGTGACTATCGAAATAGGTTCTCTCTTTCCCACATAAAAGCACATATCATGCTCAGATCAATTTATCGAATACTTTCAAGCTTTTCTATCTTTTCCATTCACACAAAATGTCATTGAATCTTTCGAGGCTCAACACAAATATATTTTGCGATTCATCAAAGTTCATGTATCGAATCAAAAATGATTTTTTTTTTCAAATCATTCATACAATGATGCAACATTTAGGATGCAATTGAAATTGGAAAATCTCTTTGTTTAAAGAAAGCATTAGTGGCTTATAAATTTTATTATAAACAGGTACCCATCTCGAATCGATGCTAGAAACTTGTTCCTTGCTCCAATTTGTCCATTAATTCCTTCTTTCTTCCAATTTAACTTTACCTAAAGCAATTCCACACAAATTCAATATCATAATTAACTTAATCCTCAAATTGAACTTAAAAACACTAATCCCTCATATATTCAAGCTTTCTAAATCACAAATTTCCAAAATCCCCAAATTCTAAATTTGGGCATAAACCCTAATTAATTTCCATCCAAAATTAAACCCATAATACTTAGCAATCAACAAAATTAACTTCATACTCCACAAACCCATTCCATTTTCCATGATTCTAAACCAAAACTTCAAGAGAAACTCAAATCTTAAAAACTGTTCTTACCTCATTTCTCCTCCATTTTTGGATTTTCTTGGTTCAAGATGAAGCTCTCTTCATCCTCCACCTTTCTCTCTCTTAGAATGACATCAAAATCACTCTTCAAGTGGTAGAAAAATCGAACCCTAGCTTTCTCCCCTTTTTCTCCACCGAAGCTTGCTCTCCCTTCTCTCTTCTCTCTTATTTTCTTTCCTTTTGTTCAAGTGTCGTGCCTCACTTAAAGAAACAACAGCTCAATCCTTTTTATAGTGTCATGTCATTTAATGAATGGGAAATGACCAATAAGCCCCTCCATTTAAGCCTATAAACTTAACCCTTTAAGTAAACTTCCAAAATTGCCCCTCCATTGGTCTTTAAAACTGACATCTTGTATGATTATTTTGATTAGGTAAATGAAGCCATTTGACAAAACTTTCTTCTAGAGAAATGTTCCTCTATGTCTTATGAATCCAACCCTTCAAGAATCGGATCAATCGGAGCTCTATAGCTCAAGATATCTCCAAAATACTGAAGTCTGTTCTTCAGACTCTAGGCTGAATACTACACCTAACTTCCGACCCGAATTTGGAAGTTTTAGAGGCTACATTGTTGATCGGCTCCTTCATAACATTTGTAGCCCCATGTCTCTATTTTCATTTACAAAAAGAATCAAATCGATCGGAGCTCTACCGATCAAGATATCTCTAAAATACTGAACACTATTCAAACTTTTATAACCAATCAGTTCACGAAAATCCGAGCTATCTTTCTCCATTTAATTCCAAAACTGATCTATATAGTATGAAAAGATATAAAAATGTCTTAAGAATCCAACGCTTCAAAAATCGACTGAATCGGAGGTCTACACAAAAAGTTATGGCCAAAAGAAGGAAGAGGAGTCAAAAACACAAAAGCAGACGATGATGTCAGCACAGACGCAAATTAAATGCATGATGACGTCAAGACTGACGCATAAAAATTAAATCGTGGTGACGTCAGCACAGACATAAAAATTGTCTGTGATGACATCAGCACAGACATAAAAAATTCGTCTGTGGTGACGCCAACTGAGATGCAAAAATTAAATGCTGATGATGACATCAACTGAGCAAAAATTCGTCGACCCTTTCTCCGAACATCCCCACTTAGAAAGATCATAACTTTCTACTCGAACTCCAAATTAGACACGGTTTAATTGGTTGGAAAGCTAAGAGAAAAATATACAACTTTTCAGAAGGAAATGTTGCCAAAATATATCTTTATCAATCCCAAAATTGCCCCTAAATTCAGAAGATAAGACTTTCATTCCTGCACCAACACTGCACCCAATTCTTAACTTCATGACACTATTTGAGACTCTTAGGAACATAATTGAAATTCGATGTCTTCTTACAAAATGTAGCCATATATCTCTAGTTTAATTCAAATTAAGAATCATCTCGTTTGGATTACTAGAGAAAACGTTATGGTTAAAAGACTAAAGCATATTTAGTAAACATTTTTCAGATCACTACCAATCTTGTCTCCAAATCTTTCCTTATCACAACTCATACCAAGATCACTCTTTCTACTCTCTTGTCCAACATTTTCATGCTTTATATCAATGGAAAGATAAAACAACCTCTACAATGTTTATAAAGAATTCCAAAGTAACTTCAACCTCTAATTAAGTCAATTTTTCAATCAAAGTTTATGCCCTTTTAGCAATCACCTAAGCAATATCCAAACTTCAATTTATCATAACTTCTTGCCCCGATATCGAAAAATTGCATACTTTATGGCGTTAGAAAGCTGGCAACATGAACTACAACTTTCATTAAGACCACTTTGGCCAAATATATCTAGATCAGTACAGATTTGCCATTGAAGTTTCTAAACCCCATTCCAACACATCAACTTCACATATCAACATATCACCACAAGCTCTTCAACTAATTCCTCTCAAACACAAAACACACAAATCTATACACAATTGATATTCTTGCACAATTGATCTTTCATATCCATATATAAATCCATGTCTCATTAAAATCATAAGATAAATGTTTATAAAATTAAATGGCATTCTAAGCCATGCTACAACATCAGTATTCAAGTCCAAGTACAAAAGATACAAAACTCCATCATTCTCCACATATGACTGAAATCTTATTCTTACAATAATCTAACTTAAAACACCACATGCATAACCAAACAAATTGTCTTTGTTTTCTAATTTCTTCAAAATTTTACACTTTTACTTTCTATTTCTTGATTTCAACTTCCATTTCAATCCACTCATCCACTTGAACTTTCAGAACCCATACGAATCTATTTGAAACCCAAAGTTATCAAATCAAACAAATCTTTTCTCATCAATTTCCTTAAGGCAAAATATCTATAACTCCATTCATATACAAAAACTCTTATCAAATTTTCATTTTCATATTTCTAATTTCCACTGAAAGATCGGGGTCCAACAATTCTCCCCCTCTTAAAAGAATTTTGCCCTCTAAATTCCTATCAAAAGAGTCACCAAGTAACTTATTCTCTCAAATAATCTCTTCAATTAATCATATTCAATCACTTTCTGAACTAATTTCTCATCATACATATTTCTCAACTTATTCACAATTTATCACTTCTTATATCGAATACCACCAATATCATATCATATCAATATGTCTTAACTGATTTACACAAGTCAATGGTCCAATTCTTAATAACCTTAATATGGACCAATACCATTCAATTTAATCCTTTTGAACTTCCATATATATATATATATCTTTATCATTCAAAATCAACCTATTGATCTTCCATACATATATTTCTATCATTAATCTCATCTTTCTAGCATTTCTCATTTCATCTCGCAAATATTCAAAATCAAATCATCCTTCACATTAATCCTTTGACTTTCTATACATATATCTCCATCACCATCTCATTATTCAAGTCATCAATGCCCAAAATCAATTCACAAAAATTGCCCAAGCCTAATCATCATGAAATTTCACTCTCATTCATTCACATATTCCTAAAATCAATCAAATAATCACCTTTGTTCTTTAAAACTAACTTATCCACATCAATATCACACTCTCACTAATTCAATCATACTTCTTGTCATCAAAAGCAAACGATCACTTAGCATACTCATACACATACGCCCAAGTAAGATCATATTACTGGGCTCTGATACCACACATGTTGGGACCCGATCCAGAAATCGGATCCCAACCGAAAAACGAAGGAACAAAGCGGATTCAAATCTAATAAATCGAATCACAACATGCGGAAGCAAACACGAAACAAATACGAAGGTATCGAATCAAGACGAATCGAATACAAATCAAATCGAAACCAATTTCTGATACGTAACATAACGGAGCCAACATCCGTGAACAAATATTTTAGGAATCACTGTCGCTTTGCGTTGGAAACCCTAAGACTGATCCAATCCGAAATCGGTATAATTTTTTTTTCTTTTTCTTTTTCTTTTTCTTTTTCTTTTCTCTCTTTTCTCATTCCTTAATCCAAATACATTCACATACAATCGCACTATCCATGTGCAATACCATAACTCAATAGCCTTATCCAAATCTCAAACCACCATACCTTATCATACTCATAATCATATACACATCCCATACATAGCTTAAATCAATACATAATTCCAGAATTCAGAATACATTCTCAAAATGAATACACAACAATTCTAAATTTCTTAGCGATCGCTTAGCTAAACAAATTATACCATATGAACACATACAAATGGAAACCTTCACTTTTCTTTACCCGATCTTCTTCTCATCACCTGTGGATGGGAATGAAGGGGGGGTGAGTACAAAGCTCGTGGGTAACAGTTTATAACAAATAAATAAGCAAAACCCTTGAAATTCCTTTTCTTTTCTGGTCTTGGAAAACATTTCTTTGAAATCCGTAAAGCACATTTTCAAAAGGTTCTTTTCCTTGCTGTAGCCAAAATCTCCATTTACAAAACATATGATTTTTAGGCTTTCAGCCATAAACCCATAAGTTTATAAAACATGAGTGCATCAATTTGACAATTTATAGATGCAATGTCATATCACATATGCAATGCACACAAATGGCTCGAGAGTTCCATAAACACGACGGAAACCGAAGTTTACCGTAAACACGACGAGTCCATTTTTCGAATCTCGTAAGCCTCAAGCAGGCGGCCGGGAGAAGGCTAAGGGGGTCAACGTGCACGTGACTATCGAAATAGGTTCTCTCTTTCCCACATAAAAGCACATATCATGCTCAGATCAATTTATCGAATACTTTCAAGCTTTTCTATCTTTTCCATTCACACAAAATGTCATTGAATCTTTCGAGGCACAACACAAATATATTTTGCGATTCATCAAAGTTCATGTATCGAATCAAAAATGATTTTTTTTTTCAAATCATTCATACAATGATGCAACATTTAGGATGCAATTGAAATTGGAAAATCTCTTTGTTTAAAGAAAGCATTAGTGGCTTATAAATTTTATTATAAACAGGTACCCACCTCGAATCGATGCTAGAAACTTGTTCCTTGCTCCAATTTGTCCATTGATTCCTTCTTTCTTCCAATTTAACTTTACCTAAAGCAATTCCACAAAAATTCAATATCATAATTAACTTAATCCTCAAATTGAACTTAGAAACACTAATCCCTCATATATTCAAGCTTTCTAAATTACAAATTTCCAAAATCCCCAAATTCTAAATTTGGGCATAAACCCTAATTAATTTCCATCCAAAATTAAACCCATAATACTTAGCAATCAACAAAATTAACTTCATACTCCACAAACCCATTCCATTTTCCATGATTCTAAACCAAAACTTCAAGAGAAACTCAAATCTTAAAACCGCTCTTACCTCATTTCTCCTCCATTTTGGATTTTCTTGGTTCAAGATGAAGCTCTTCATCCTCCACCTTTCTCTCTCTTAGAATGACATCAAAATCACTCTTCAAGTGGTAGAAAAATCGAACCCTAGCTTTCTCCCCTTTTTCTCCACCGAAGCTTGCTCTCCCTTCTCTCTTCTCTCTTATTTTCTTTCCTTTTGTTCAAGTGTCGTGCCTCACTTAAAGAAACAACAGCTCAATCCTTTTTATAGTGTCATGTCATTTAATGAATGGGAAATGACCAATAATCCCCTTCATTTAAGCCTATAAACTTAACCCTTTAAGTAAACTTCCTAAATTGCCCCTCCATTGGTCTTTAAAACTGACATCTTGTATGATTATTTCGATTAGGTAAATGAAGCCATTTGACAAAACTTTCTTCTAGATAAATGTTCCTCTATGTCTTATGAATCCAACCCTTCAAGAATCGGATCAATCGGAGTTCTATAGCTCAAGATATCTCCAAAATACTGAAGTCTGTTCTTCAGACTCTAGGCTGAACACTACACCTAACTTCCGACCTGAATTTGGAAGTTTTAGAGGCTACATTGTTGATCGGCTCCTTCATAACATTTGTAGCCCCATGTCTCTATTTTCATTTACAAAAAGAATCAAATCGATCGGAGCTCTACCGATCAAGATATCTCTAAAATACTGAACACTATTCAAACTTTTATAACCAATCAGTTCACGAAAATCCGAGCTATCTTTCTCCATTTAATTCCAAAACTGATCTATATAGTATGAAAAGATATAAAAATGTCTTAGGAATCCAACGCTTCAAAAATCGACTGAATCGGAGGTCTACACAAAAAGTTATGGCCAAAAGAAGGAAGAGGGGTCAAAACACAAAAGCGAGCGATGATGTCAACCTCAAGACAGATAAATTAAATGCGTGATGACGCCAAGACAGACGCATAAAAATTCATCTGTGGTGACGTCAGCACAGACACAAAAATTCTTCTGTGGTGACGTCAGCACAGACATAAAAATTGTCGTGGTGACGTCAGCGCGAGACAAAAAAAAAATGCTGTGATGACGTCCAAGACGACATAAAAATTCGTCTGACTCCTTTCTCCAGAACATCCCCACTTAGAAAGATCATAACTTTCTACTCAGAACTCCAAATTAGACACGGTTTGATTCGTTGGAAAGCTAAGAGAAAAATATACAACTTTTCAGAAGGAAATGTTGCCAAAATATATCTTTATCAATCCCAAAATTGCCCCTAAAGTCAGAAGATAAGACTTTCATTTCTGCACCAACACTGCACCCAATTCTTAACTTCATGACACTATTTGAGACTCTTAGGCACATAATTGAAATTTGATGTATTCTTACAAAATGTAGCCATATATCTCTAGTTTAATCCAAATTAAGAATCATCTCGTTTGGATTATTAGAGAAAACGTTATGGTCAAAATACTGAAGCATATTCAGTGAACATTTTTCAGATCACTACCAATCTTGTCTCCAAATCTTTCCTTATCACAACTCATACCAAGATCACTCTTTCTACTCTCTTGTCCAATATTTTCATGCTTTATGTCAATGGAAAGATAAAACAACCTCTACAATGTTCATAAAGAATTCCAAAGTAACTTCAACCTCTGGTTAAGTCAATTTTTCAATCAAAGTTTCTGCCCTTTTAGCAATCACCTAAGCAATATCCAAACTTCAATTTATCATAACTTCTTGCCCCGATATCGAAAAATTGCATACTTTATGGCGTTAGAAAGCTGGCAACATGAACTACAACTTTCATTAAGACCACTTTGGTCAAATATATCTAGATCAGTACAGATTTGCCATTGAAGTTTCTAAACCCCATTCCAACACATCAACTTCACATATCAACACATCACTACAAGCTCTTCAACTAATTCCTCTCAAACACAAAACACACAAATCTATACACAATTGATTTTCTTACACAATTGATCTTTCATATCCATATATAAATCCATGTCTCATTAACATCATAAGATAAATGTTTATAAAATTAAATGGCATTCTAAGCCATGCTACAACATCGATATTCAAGTCCAAGTACAAAGATACAAAACTCCATCATTCTCCACATATGACTGAAATCTTATTCTTACAATAATCTAACTTAAAACACCACATGCATAACCAAACAAATTGTCTTTGCTTTCTAATTTCTTCAAAATTTTACACTTTTACTTTCTATTTCTTCATTTCAACTTCCATTTCAATCCACTCATCCACTTGAACTTTCAGAACCCATACGAATCTATTTGAAACCCAAAGTTATCAAATCAAACAAATCTTTTCTCATCAATTTCCTTAAGAAAAAATATCTATAACTCCATTCATATACAAAAACTCTTATCAAATTTTCATTTTCATATTTCTAATTTCCACTGAAAGATCGGGGTCCAACAGTAATGTAGTGACATACGAGTATTTTGATTGAAGCCTATGTAGGTAATAACTTAGGATTCCTTCTAATTGTATATAATTCAGCCCTATAATCAATCACATTTGAAGAAGAAAAATTAATTTACCTAAATTACATTGTCAACAAAACTTTCCATATAATTCTATCATACATTGTATGTAGGATATGATTAAGTCTTCTTTTCCCCATCTACTTCATACTGTATATAGGATATGATTTATATCACTTGGTTTAGCTCCCTTGGTGTTTATCCATGTTTTGTTTATCTTTATTTGCTAGGTTTAAGATAAAGGATGATATTCATGGAAGAGATACAAATTCTTAATAACATACAAATTCAGTTTTCTAGACATCATTTAGCTATTAATAGGTGCATAATCAACATTACAGCATTGTAATTTACCTGTTAGATAAAAAGGTAGATTAGAGGATTAAACTACATTTTTGAAGACATCAGTTGGGAATATTTAAGAATGAGATGAATTAGTAGTTCTTTAAGGTAATGAGATTGATTAGAGGATTCAATTTGTTTTTTTTCTTAGTTGTAATTTTTTATTTAGTGGAAATTTTTGAAAATTTCAACTTTGATAGTAGAGGAACTCGTTTCAAGCTTGATTCGAGGTCATACAAGATGATTTCTTTAACTTACCCAGTTGAATGGGAGTATGATGAAGAGGTAAATATTGTTACTATAACTTGAAAGCACTTAGATAGACTTCAAGGACTGATGAACATTCAAGAAAAAGGTTTTATGACTTTTGGCTTTTTTTGGTAATTTTGGTACATTTTTATGTTCATATTTTTCATTATTGAATTGTTGTTTTTTCTTTGATGGTATAGAGAAAATGTTTGTGGATTTCATGAATGACATGATCAAAGATTTTCTCCAAGAGTAAGAAAAATTATTTTAGAGCTGAAAAACAAAGAGAAGATGTAATAATGTCAAAGTAATCTATTGAAGACTGAAGTGGCAAAGTTAAGAGAGAATGCAGTAGATGTTTTGCAAGCTGAAATGAGTATAAAAAATTTGAAGTTAAAGAATGAGTTAGATGCCATGAGGAGTAGTAATGAAACACATTCAACAAAGTGTTGGAAATTTGTAGCTTGTTTTAAGCTTTTGTTTAGCAATTTTGCTTATGTTTGTTAACCTATATAATGAGGGAAATTTTGGAAATATTTGTATGTTTAAAGCCTTACATGGAAATGGTTTTATGTACTAAAGTAGTGTCTAAATGTAATTTAGCTTACTTGATATTGGAAAGTGCAATTTTTTGATGTTTCAACACCTAGACCCATGTTACAATTGTGACACTAAGGAATTATGTGTTATAAAATTATGGGGTTAATTATTCACTTGGTTACTCTTTATATTAACAATGTGCATCTTGTGCAAATGTAATTGAGCTTAGTGAAAGTTTTTTGGGCATACAAAAACAAAGGCAGTTTCATCATCTAGCATTCATGAACTTCAACAAAAAAATTAAAAGAAAAACAATTCACAATAATATGAAAATGCCAACAAGATCCTTACATTCAATTGATATCCAACCTGTAACATCCCGTTACCGATGGGATGTGTACAGTTCATTGCATTCGTATTTGGCATGTGCATGCATTATAGAGTTTGTGTAAAATTGGCATTTGTACGTACATACATGTATGACATATTTCTGACTTAATTTGGACAATTTGAATTTGGAGATGATTAGGTCATGTGTGGAAATTAGGTCATATTAGACTTGGAAGTTGAATTTGAATGGGAAATGAAAGTTAAGAAATTGAATTATGAAATTGGAGTATATGATAATGAGTTTTCTATTTTTGAGGATTTATAGGAATTTTTTTGGAATTTTCGGAGAAATAGGCTCGGACCGAAAAAATTTGATCGAGGACTGATTAATTGGATTTTCGGTTCCGAAATTGATTATCCAATGGCACGGATAGGTGAGAAATTTAAATTGAAGAATTAGGATTTAGCCATTGGAATTCGGGAGAAATTAGAATTAGAGATTGACTTGAGGTGGTTCGGATCCCGGGTGGCATTTAAATTAGCCAAACAAGCCCTTGTTTCTTTTATATATATATATATAGCCCTAACCTTTGAAACCTTTCTCCCACGATGCTTTCTTCTCCTTTCTTCTTCATGGATTTCTTCTTGGAGTTTTGTTTGATTTCTTTCCCATAAGTTGTTCCTTCTTCCATCCTTAATCGATTCCCTTGGTTGGTGTTGGGAACAAGATGAAAATGGGTTTGAGTTGGGGTGATTACTGTGGGTGTCGGGAGCTTTGATTTGGTGTGATCCTTGAAGATTTGAGGCTTTAATCTGGTAAGTTTGTTTCTTTCTTGCTTTAGATAGTTTGATGTGTTGATTTATTGAGTTGGATTGATGATTTAGTTTGAATAATTAAGGAATTGGCATTTAGAGTTTCCGATAGGGTATTTTCGTTAGTTTAGGATTGAAATTTGGGGATAATGATTGTTTGATGAAATAGAAGTTGAAGATTAGTTGTATGATAGGTATGGAATTATTTAGAAGTGATTTGTGAGGAGAAAAATGGGATTTGAAGAAGATTTCAGTCGAAAATCTGGAGATTTGGATTTTCCAGGCGTGTTCAGGTGGTTGTCGCCATGCACAAGATGATTTAACACGCCGCCATGAAAGCAGATTGCTTCGCACGCCGCGACGTGCGTATAAGGCGATGGCACGCAGTTCGCCGCAGCGAGGACGAATGGTACGCAGTTCGCTGCGGCGAAGGTGGTTTGAGAGGGGCTTCATGCGAGGGAGCCGATCATGACGAGGAATGCTTGTTTATGAAAAATTGAAATTGAGGTTTTTAAGTGAGGGGATTTGCGAATTTGATGATTCAATTATTATGGATTAAATTCAATTTGGAGATTATGAATTTGGGAATTAGAAATTGAGATCGGGAAATTTGGAATTTGTGTCGGAATTGTCATAACACGTATAGTACGTACATTATTCGATTCTTATGCATCATTGGACATTAGAATTGGTACATTTTATAATTTTATTTATAATTTGATTGTTATAGTGGCTCAAGTGGATCGCCGATCATCAGACGTAGGCGAGACTTCCCGGCAGTAGCTCGGAAGTTCAGAGGTGAGTAACCTAGTTGGTTTCTCAACCTTTATGTGTTTAATTTTATGCAAATATGCCATGTGGAGTTAAGGACGGATTATATGTGTTTGATTTGATTGATTCCGGACCACGGGTGTTCGGGATAGTTGTACTGTGATATAGAAGTGTTGGTTGTGCATAAATTGCTCATAATTGATTTCAAATGGTGAGAATTAGGTATATGGAATTCTAATATAATGCATGTATTGTAAAGTGGACATGTGCATACATGCATAACAGTATGATCAGATAAAAAGGCGATTGTGACGGTGCACCCATTGATATGAGAGCTTTAAGCTCAACGTGTGGCTTCGTGTCTAACGATTGTCGAGCTATATGCTCAACGTATTAGGGCTTTTGAGCCCAATGTTTCCAGAGCCAATGGCTCAACGTATATGAGCTCAGGCGCACGGTCATAACAACGAAAGAAAATGAAAGAGTCACATGCACATTGCATATATGAATGATTACATGTGAATTGTGTGAAAGGCGATATGCCTTATATGTGTGAATTTGGTAATGCATAGATTAATTTGGAATGTGATATTATGTGAATTGATTGTATATGCATGAGTTGAGTAAACCATCGATGATGGTTACTCATCGAGTTTCATAAACTCACCCAAATTATGACTATTTTTAGAGACGGTGATAGTTTGACTTCTAGCTCGATCGGTGAGACTTATCTGCTTTGTGTGTGCTTGGGTGAGAGGAGCATGGCCCATGTGTCTATCATTTGGGGATCTTTGGGGTATTTTTGGATGACTTATGTAGAGCTATGTTAGTCCTTTTTGGGTCGCATGGATGTATATTTGTTGATGATGTATTGATGGTTTCATGAATGAATGGAAATGAATCTTTTGGTTTTAAATTTAAATAATTTGATTTTACCGCTTTCTTTGTATGGATTCCATGAGGTTATAGAAATGATAGTTTGGTAGTGCACCGTCAGAGGTTGTGCATCGCACGACCTACAGGCGACCCGGTGTATACTCTACGGTGAGGGGGCGTTACATTAGGTGGTATCAGAGCATGGTTTGGCATCTTTTGGGCATAGTATATATTAGGCTTGAATTTCGTAAGGAAAGCAAGAAATTGATCAGAATTGTGATTTTATTGTAGGTCATCCATTTTTGGTGATCAAGTTGATCAACCAGCTGACCAAGGATCGATCGGGCGAGTAGGAGTCTTCTGTGCCGATGTTTGAGGAGCAGCCTCCGGTAGTTCCCATGAGACGGGAACGGAGGTATGATCGCCTGCGTAAGCAGGGGGCTGTCGATTTCTACGGCAGCACAGACCCTGCTGAGGCTGAGGGTTGGTTGGAGAGGACCGAGCGGGTCCTAGATCAGATGGATTGCGACCCTGAGGAGCGCTTCGATTATGCTGTTTCTTTGCTCGAGGTCCGACTTATTATGGTGGAAGACCGTCCCGGGTAGTTCCACCAGGCCTTGTGTGTTGACTTGGGCTGATTTTCTGAGGGCTTTCCGAGATAATTTCATGCCCAAGGAGTATTTGGATATAAAGATGCAGGACTTTTTAGAGTTGAGGCAGGATCGATGCGATGGTGGCGATTATGAGGTCGATTAATGAAATGTCTGCGATCGTCTGTTTTGATTGTCTTCGAGGCTGATAGGTGCCGGAGATTTGAGGGAGGGCTGAATCTGGATATTCGTACTAGGTTAGCCCGATCAGATATGGGTACCTTTGTGGAGATGAGATCAGCTGCTGTCAGGATTGAGCAGCTCTTGAGACAGAGCCGAGCTGAGATCGGTCAGGGATCTGGAGGTAAGAGATCCATGTGATCGAGGTAGCTCAGTAGAGCACAAGCAGACGCTAGAGCAGGTTTAGATCAGTTGGGGGATTCAGACAGTCGAGTTCAGTTCAGAGAGGGAGATTTGGCCAGGTTGGTAGTGGCAGTGGCAGTGGCAGTAGTGGTGTCAAAGGGGCAGGACAGGCTTTGCCGGTTTGTGTATATTGTGATAAGAGGCACGGTGGAGAGTGCTGGAGAGTGACAGGAGCTTGCTTAGCTTGTGGTTCGATGTACCACATGATTCGGAGTTGTCCTCTGACTTTGGGAGTTCAGTCAGCCGCTAGTGGGAGAGCTGGTAGTAGCTCGACGGTGCAGCAGAGCCGTGGCGGTGGACCTAGATTTAGGGGCGAGGCGAGCCGGGGTAGAGGCGGAGATTCTTTGTGGGGACCGAGGACGAGGCAGAAGTCGCAGCCCCTGTGCCGTGGTCTACGCCATGACTGCACAGAGGCCGAGATTCTCCCGAGGTGGTTCTGAGTTTGTTTCTACTCTCGAGATATAGAGGTGTATGCATTGATAGATCCAGGGTCCACGCATTCATTTATTGCACCGCATGTGGCATGTAGATTGCATGTGGATAGGGAGATGCTACAAGATGGGTTGCGGTGAGTACACCTTTGGGTAGTACTACCGCTTAGGTGAGATCTATGGGATGCCCGATTCGGGTAGATTCAGCAGTATTGAGTGCAGATTTGATTGTGTTATCCCTTCAGGAGATTGATTTGATTTTGGGGATGGAGTGGCTCACTTCTCATAGGGCTCTTATTGATTGTTATACCAAGGAGGTAGTATTGAATCTCTGGTCACTAAGGGTCAGATTTGAGGTGTTAGTCAAATGCCACCAGATGATTTCGTTTGTGAGTGCTTTGAGGTTGATGAGAGGTGGCTGTGAGGCTTATTTGGCGCATGTGGTGGACTCTAGAGTGCAGCAGAGGTTGCAGGATGTCCCTGTGATCAGGGAGTTCCCAGATGTGTTTCCTGAGGAGTTCTGGGTTTGCTGCACGGATTGGGAGGCGAGTTCGAGATAGACCTCGTTCCAAGTACCGCTCCTATATCGATACCTCCGTATAGGATGGCACCGGTGGAACTGAGGGAGCTTAAGGCTCAGCTTCAGGAGTTATTGGATAAGGGGTTCATCAGGCCGAGTGTTTCACCGTGGGGAGCTCGGTATTGTTTGTGAAGAAGAAGGACGGGACTTGAGGCTTTCAGATCGACTATAGGCGACTCAATCGGGTTTCTTGTAAGAATAAGTACCCACCGCCTAGGATCGATGACTTATTTGATCGATTCGAGGGAGCTCAAGTGTTCACCAAGTTGGATTTGAGATCCGATTATTATCGATTGAGGATCGCAGGTCGATGTGCCTAAGAGCGCTTTTAGGAGCAGGTATGGGCATTACGAGTTCTTAGTGATGCCGTTCGGGTTGACTAATGCCCCGGCAACCTTCATAGCCTTGATGAATAGGGTTTTTCAGCCATACCTGGATCAGTTTGTGATCGTATTCATCGATGACATTTTGGTATATTCGAGGTCTAGACAGAGCACGCGGACATCCGAGGATAGTACTGCAGATCATGAGGGATGATAGTTATATGCCAAATTCACTAAGTGTGAATTTTGGCTCGATGAGGTGGTGTTCCTAGGCCACATAGTATCTGGTGAGGGTATCCGGGTGGATCCTCACAAGATTGAGGCAGTAAGGAGTTGGGAGATTCCGAGGAACGTGTCAGAGTTGAGGAGTTTCCTCGGATTGGCAGGATATTACAGGAGGTTTGTCGAGGGGTTCTCAGTGATCTCCGCCCCCTTGACAAAACTTCTGAGGAAGGGAGTAGCCTTCAGTTGGACAGATGAGTGTCAGAGGAGTTTCGATGAGTTGATACATCGATTGACGACGACGCCGGTGTTAGCCCTGCCATCTGGAGCAGGAGGATTTGAGGTATTTAGTGATGCTTCGCAGCAGGGTTTAGGTTGTGTGCTGATGCAGCATGGGAGAGTCATAGCCTATGCATCGAGACAGTTGAGAGCCCATGAGGGTAATTATCCTGCATGACACGGAGTTAGCGGTAGCTTGTATTTGCTCAAGATCCGAGACATTATCTCAGATGGGAGACCTTCCAGATCTTCACCGATCATAAGAGTTTGAGGTACTTATTGAGTCAGCGAGAGCTGAATCTGAGGCAGAGGAGGTGGTTAGAGCTGCTTAAGGATTACGACTGCACTATCGAGTACCACCCAGGGAAGGCCAATGTGGTGGCTGATGCATTGAGTAGGAGATCGCATGGTAGGCGGCTCGATTGAGTTTCAAGGTTGCCGTGCTTAGTTCAGTTGAGAGCTCTCAATGTGCAGATGGATTTGAGTCAGGAGGGAGCTCTGATAGCGACTTTGAGGCTGAGGCCAGTGTTGTATGATCGGATCAGGAGGGTTCAGGATCGAGATCCAACGTTGGTGAGACTGATGGATAGAGTCAGATCGGGATGGCTTTCTGAGTTTGAGCTGAGAGATGGTACTTTGTGGATGGGCCAGAGGTTGTGTGTTCCTGATATAGATGATTTGAGGCGAGAGGTTTTAAAGGAGGCTCATTTGGCTGCTTATGCCATGCATCCTGGTGTCACCAAGATGTATCGCACTCTTAAGTTGCATTTCTGGTGGCCAGGTATGAAGAGGCATGTAGCGGAGTTTGTTTCTCGATGTTTGACGTGCCAGGAGGTTAAGGCTGAGCACCAGGCTCCAGTTGGGAGATTGCATTCGTTGCCCATTCTGGAGTGGAAATGGGAGCGTATTACGATGGATTTTACTATAGGGTTGCCCAGGACGCCGAGGCAGAGTGATGCTATCTGGGTCATAGTGGACCGATTGACTAAATCGGCTCACTTTTTGGCAGTGAGGGAGAGTAATACCCTCGATCAGTTGGCCCAGAAATATGTAGCAGAGATAGTACGACTGCATGGGGTCCCAGTTTTGATAGTGTCAGATAGGGATCCCAGATTTACTTCGAGGTTTTGGAGGAGCCTGCAGTCAGCTATGGGGACCAGATTGAATTTCAGCACAGCATTTCATCCTCAGACAGATGGGCAGAGTGAGAGGACTATTCAGACAGTTGAGGATATGTTGAGAGTCTGTGTGTTGGAGTTCCAAGGTGCATGGGATCAATATTTGCCTCTGGTCGAGTTTGCTTATAATAATCAGTACCAGAGCAGCATTGGGATGGCACCATATGAGGCGCTTAATGGGAGACCATGTAGATCCCCTCTTTACTGGGATAAAGAGGGTATGAGGATATTAGAGGGTCCCGAGCTGATCCAGGACACAGTAGATAAGGTACAGTTGATTCGGAGTCGCATTAAGGCGACTCAGGACAGGCAGAAGAGTTTTATGGATCAGCATCGGAGAGAGATGGAGTATGTTGTAGGAGATAGAGTGTTCCTCAGAGTGTCTCCGTGGAGAGGAGTTCTGAGATTTGGCCGTAAGGGCAAGTTGAGTCCTCAGTATATTGGTCCGTATGAGATTACCGAGAGGATTGGACCGTTAGCGTATAGATTGGCGTTGCCGAGTGAGATGTCTCAGTTGCATGACGTCTTTCATGTGAGCATGCTTCGGAGATATCGATCTGACCCGACTCATGTGATTCCGGCTCAGGAGGTAGAGATAGCCAGCGATTTGAGTTATGTTGAGGAGCCGGTGCGGATTATTGGATCGCGGGTCAAGCAGTTGAGGTCTAGGGTGATTCCATTGGTGAAAGTCCTTTGGAAGAACCATTCGACCGAGGAGGCGACTTGGGAGACTGAGGAGCACATGAGGAGGCAGTACCCTCATCTGTTTGATCAGTCAGGTAAGAAAATTTCGGGACGCCCGAAATTTTTTATTAGGAGGGGAGAATTGTAACATCCCGTTACCGATGGGATGTGTACAGTTCATTGCATTCGTATTTGGCATGTGCATGCATTATAGAGTTTGTGTAAAATTGGCATTTGTACGTACATACATGTATGACATATTTCTGACTTAATTTGGACAATTTGAATTTGGAGATGATTAGGTCATGTGTGGAAATTAGGTCATATTAGACTTGGAAGTTGAATTTGAATGGGAAATGAAAGTTAAGAAATTGAATTATGAAATTGGAGTATATGATAATGAGTTTTCTATTTTTGAGGATTTATAGGAATTTTTCTGGAATTTTCGGAGAAATAGGCTCGGACCGAAAAAATTTGATCGAGGACTGATTAATTGGATTTTCGATTCCCGAAATTGATTATCCAATGGCACGGATAGGTGAGAAATTTAAATTGAGGAATTAGGATTTAGCCATTGGAATTCGGGAGAAATTAGAATTAGAGATTGACTTGAGGTGGTTCGGATCCCGGGTGGCATTTAAATTAGCCAAACAAGCCCTTGTTTCTTTTATATATATATATATATAGCCCTAACCTTTGAAACCTTTCTCCCACGATGCTTTCTTCTCCTTTCTTCTTCATGGATTTCTTCTTGGAGTTTTGTTTGATTTTTTTCCCATAAGTTGTTCCTTCTTCCATCCTTAATCGATTCCCTTGGTTGGTGTTGGGAACAAGATGAAAATGGGTTTGAGTTGGGGTGATTACCGTGGGTGTCGGGAGCTTTGATTTGGTGTGATCCTTGAAGATTTGAGGCTTTAATCTGGTAAGTTTGTTTCTTTCTTGCTTTAGATAGTTTGATGTGTTGATTTATTGAGTTGGATTGATGATTTAGTTTGAATAATTAAGGAATTGGCATTTAGAGTTTCCGATAGGGTATTTTCGTTAGTTTAGGATTGAAATTTGGGGATAATGATTGTTTGATGAAATAGAAGTTGAAGATTAGTTGTATGATAGGTATGGAATTATTTAGAAGTGATTTGTGAGGAGAAAAATGGGATTTGAAGAAGATTTCAGTCGAAAATCTGGAGATTTCTGGATTTTCTGGGCGTGTCGTGGTTGGTTGTGGCGCAAGATGATTTAACACGCCATGAAGCAGCAGATTGCTTCGCACGCCGCGACGTGTATAAGGCGCTTGTGGCAGAGGACGAATATACCTTGATTCGCATGGCGAGACGAGCGGCACGCAGATTATTTGGCGAAGGTGGTTTGAGAGGAGCTTCATGTAGGGAGCTGATGCATGCGAGGAATGCTTGTTTATGAAAATTTGAAATTGAGGTTTTTAAGTGAGGGGATTTGCGAATTTGATGATTCAATTATTATGGATTAAATTCAATTTGGAGATTATGAATTTGGGAATGAGAAATTGAGATCGGGAAATTTGGAATTTGTGTCGGAATTGTCATAACACGTATAGTACGTACATTATTCGATTCTTATGCATCATTGGACATTAGAATTGGTACATTTTATAATGTTATTCATAATTTGATTGTTATAGTGGCTCAAGTGGATCGCCGATCATCAGACGTAGGCGAGACTTCCCGGCAGTAGCTCGGAAGTTCAGAGGTGAGTAACCTAGTTGGTTTCTCAACCTTTATGTGTTTAATTTTATGCAAATATGCCATGTGGAGTTAAGGACAGATTATATGTGTTTGATTTGATTGATTCCGGACCACGGGTGTTCGGGATAGTTGTTCTGTGATATAGAAGTGTTGGTTGTGCATAAATTGCTCATAATTGATTTCAAATGGTGAGAATTAGGTATATGGAATTCTAATATAATGCATGTATTGTAAAGTGGACATGTGCATACATGCATAACAGTATGATCAGATAAAAGCGGTTGTGACGGTGCAACCATCAGATATGAGAGCTTTAAGCTCAACGTCTGTGGCTTCGTGTCTAACGATTGTCGAGCTATATGCTCAACGTATTAGGGCTTTTGAGCCCAATGTTTCCAGAGCCAATGGCTCAACGTATATGAGCTCAGGCGCACGGTCATAACAACGAAAGAAAATGAAAGAGTCACATGCACATTGCATATATGAAAGATTACATGTGAATTGTGTGAAAGGCGATATGCCTTATATGTGTGAATTTGGTAACGCATAGATTAATTTGGAATGTGATATTATGTGAATTGATTGTATATGCATGAGTTGAGTAAACCATCGATGATGGTTACTCATTGAGTTTCGCAAACTCACCCAAATTGCGATTATTTTTCAGGACAGTGATAGTTTGACTTCTAGCTCCGATCAGTGAGACTTATCCTGCTGTGTGTGCCGGTGAGAGGAGCATGGCCCACAGGTCTGTCAGATGGGGATCTTTTGGGGGTATTTTGTGGATGACTTATGTAGGAGCTATGTTAGTCCTTTTTGGGTCGTATAGATGTATATTTGACTGATGATGTATTGACGGTTTCATGAATGAATGGAAATGAATCTTTTGGTTTTAAATTCTAATAATTTGATTTTCCGCTTTCTTTGTATGGATGCCATGAGGTTATAGAAATGATAGTTTGGTAGTGCACCCTCGTCGTAGGTTGTGCATCGGTACGACCTACGGGCGACCCGGTGTATACTCTACGGTGAGGGGGCACTACACAACCTCCCAATAGATATTCAACCTCTCAACCATTGTTCAATACACAAATATCACAAATTTGATGGATATAAGATATGTACATTAAAGATGTAGTTTCAGTTTCTTGTTCAGTATACAAATATCACAAAATTGTTCAGGTCACTAACAAACACAATTTAGTTTACATTTTCTCCTTTCCCTTTGAAGGTGTTGTTTGACTTTATTGACTTGGAATCACATGCCCAATAATAACTTGCTTGTTTTGTTTTTTAATTTTTGCCAAAAATTTAGTAATCTCTAACTTCACCTTCTAGGCTGTAGATAAACTGCAAACATTGTTAACTTAAGTTGTATCACTTAATTAATGTTTAATAAGAATGTAAATATTTAACACTTCCATTTAACATTTGCAACCCTATGGTTTGAATTGTTTATATCCCCATCCCTTCCATCCGTTTCTTGAACTTCCTATTTGCTTCTTGTTGAAGAGAAGAGTATGCAATAGGCCTTTTTCCTAAAAGTTTTGCTTAAGAATTTATGCTAGATTTGTCAACACCAAACATCCTCATTCTACTTCCATCATCTGCAACATCATAACTAGGACCTATTCTCCCTTTGTGGTCTTTTTGGTGATGACCTTTGAAGATGTACAAATATTTGTTGTTTCTGAAGCACCTCCAGGTGTTGGGAGAAAAACTAAGGTTATTGCATTTGCACTTCCACATACATGACTGGTACTTGAGGTGTTGGTAGTACTTGAAGTAGTTATGGCACCAACAGATAGAGGAACAGTAGTATAGGCAGAGGCAAAAGCTGAGGCATTTGCTCTTCTTATACCTTTCTTTCCCCTTTCAGTATTGTTAGATGTAAAAGCAGAAACATTTACTAGGATTTTAGTGTTGATTTGAATTGTGGATATGTTTTCTAGGGTTGACTGTAAGTTGGTAGTGTTTTGCTCTATATGGAAATAAGTTGACTAGTCTAGGTGAGGATTTTGAAACTGGGCTGAAACTTGCTATTAATAATAGTGGAAATGAAACAAAAAACTATCAGATTTTCATTACTACGGAAAAGAATCTTAGATGTACCATAAAAAGACAAAACAACATAGAAATTACCTGTCTGCCCTTCCAAGGACAACGTCTTTTGTTGTGTCCTTCTGTATGGCAGTGGTTGCATGTCATGATCATACCCTTCCTAAACACTTGGTCAGCATTTTGCTTTTTGTTCATTTTTTAATTCTTTTGAGGCTTATCAACATCCTTTTTCTAGTTATTTTGGGCCTATCAAGTCCTAGTTTAAATTCTAGTGGCCTAACAATTTCTTCATTGCTAATGGGTTAGTCCTTCATACTAGGCATTAGTTGAATAGTCTTCCTATATGCTTTGACATATTCGCTCTTCCATAACCAACTTGAAGTATACTCTTCAATATTAACCATCTTGTCTCTGATAACAAATATGGCATGTGTACAAGGAATGGATGAGAGGGTATATCTCCTACAGGAGCATATTTTGTTCTAAAGACTCACCACATATCTATTCTCATCATGATTAATCTCATACCGTCCTTCTCCATTATGATGTACAGAACAATGTTGAGCAATCATGGCAATCTTCTCAATAGCTTCTCATATTCTTAACCATAAATTTTCTTTCCACTTGGCAGCCTCTTTTCTTTTTCTCACAATTCTTTCCATCATTTCTGTTATAATTTGCTTAAATAACCCTAAAACTAACATTTTCCTTGCATCAACTAGAATCTTATTGAATGTCTCACATATGTTATTGTCAACCAACTCAATCATAGAATCTCCCCTCTGGAAAGCACTGCACCATTACTAAACTAGTGTATAACTCTCAATATTTTCTATTGCCTTTTCCTTTTTGGCTCTTAGCTTATCCATATTTTCTTCAAATTCCCTTATTGTGAAGGATTTTGCAATTTTTCAAAAGTGCACCTTCATCTTTTCCCCTTTATGCCCTTTTCCATGCCAATTCATGTAAAAATGTCTAACACAAAATCTATGCTCAGCATTTGGAAACAAATCGATCAGGGATGGCAATGGGTAGGGTTCGGTTCAGATTTTACTCTACCCATATGTATATCCATTTTTTATGACTCAACTCATATCTATATCTATATCCATCGGTTTTTACGATTTACTATCCATATCCAAATCCATTGAGTTGTTCGAGTTTTTAGATATCCATCGAGTTGTGTAACACATAAAAATATAACTTCTAAATAGAAAACTTAAAGAGCAGATTTTTACGAATGCTCCAAATCAAATTTACTTTAATAATAATAAGTCAATATTTTGATTTATATGTATTAAAACCATAAAATTGGAATAATAAAAATTATAATGTCTAGTATAAAGACAACATACATTTTTCACAATTTAGAACTAGAATAAAGACTGAAATAACCAAAGCTTCAAATTGTCTTTGCAAGAACTCCACAACATTCAAAACTCCATTTACATATCATGTGCATTATTATCATCCTATAAGAAAATAAAATATGATAAAAAATGTGAGTACTGAAGAGTAAAGTGGAGATTTTAAAGTTATTTTTCTCATAAAATATTAATATTTTATTATATTTAACCATAAATATTCAAGAAAAAATAAAAAAATAGAGTAAATAAAAACGGATAGGATATGTGTATCCATGGTTCGGGTTATCACTAGACCCATATCCAAATCCATTTTTCAACATCCATTTAAAATCCATTTTTTAGTCTTCATATTTATTTTTTCGGGTTGGGTAGTGCTGATGTTAATCGGGTTGAAAACCCACTACCATCCCTAAAATCGACAATGGCTCTATCAAGTCCCTTCAAGGAAAAAAATAACCATTTCAATAGGCATTTGGACACAATTATGCATATTTCATTACAATTATATTAGGCATATAAATAGTAGAAAAAAGTAAAAACAAGATTGAAGTGAAACTTTTACCTTTTATTGATCAGTCATTACATTCCAATCAATTCCAAAGCCCAACTGAAGTAAATATTCTTACAGCCTTTCAATGAACCACTTTTAGGTGTTAATCGACTCAAGTTTACCCATAGCCTGAGTGTTGGGACCCGATCCGAAAACCGGATCCCAACCGAAAATGAAGGAACACGAAGGAAACATGAAGGAAACAAAGCGGATTCAAATCGAATAAATCGAATCACAACATGTGAAACAAATACGAAGGTATCGAATCAAAACGAATCGAATACAAATCGAATCGAAACCAATTTCCGATACGTAACAAAACGGAGCCGACATCCGTGAACAAATATCAAAGAAAGCGTTTGCGTTGGAAACCTTAAGACTATCAGTCAAAACTAATCCAATCCGAAATCGGTATATCTTTTTTTTTCTTTCTTTCATTTTCATTCCATCTCTTGCAAGTGACTTCAATATCCTCAATCCAATAACATTCACATACAATCGCACTATCCCACGTCTAACACCCGTTCATTCACATTTCCCCATATACAAATCATGCTTATATCTCAATTGAACATACACAAGTTATATAACATATCCATGTGCAATACCATAGCTCAATAGCCTCATCCAAACCTCATAAATTCAATTACGACTTATACACCATTTCATAAATCAAAGCTTATACAAATCATAGTGGCATTTTCAAGCCTTATACATTACCCATAATCCTAAACCAAAGTACACAATACACAACAATTCCAGACTTCTCAGCAACCATCTCACTTAACAATAATACAATAAAACACATGTAAACAGAAATCTTCATTTTCTTTCACCCGATCTTCTTCTCATCACCTGTGGATGGGAATGAAGGGGGGTGAGCTTTATAGCCCGTGGGTAACAGTTTATAACGAATATATATAAGCAAAATCCTTGAAATTCTTTTTCTTTTCTGGTCTTGGAAAATATTTCTTTGAAATCCGTAAAGCACATTTTCAAAAAGTACTTTTCTCATTGTAGCCAAAATCGCCATTTGCAAAACATACGATTTTTAGGCTTTCAGCCATAAACCCATAAATTTATAAAACATGAATGCATCAACTCGGCAATTCATAGATGCAATGGCAATTCACATATGCAATGCACAACACATGGCTCGAGAGTTTCATAAACACGACGGAAACCGAAGTTTACCGTAAACACGACGAGTCTATTTTTCGGATCTCGTAAGCCTCAAGCAGGCAGCCGGGAGAAGGCTATAATTTTCCATACGTCGACGTGCACGTGACTATCCATTCGTAACTCTCTCGCCCACACAAAAGCATATAAGCAATGCTCAAGATCATTTATCAAAATGCTCTTTCTTTCGAATATACGAAATGCCATGGAATCTTTCGAGGCATAATACAAATGTATTTTGCAATTCATCAAAAGCTCATGTATGGAATTAATGATGATTTTTCAAATTATTCACACAATTATGCAACATTTATGATGCAATTGAAATTAAAAAATCTCTTTATTTAAAGAAAGCAGTAGTGGCTTATAAATTCAAATTATAAACACATTACTCACCTCGAATCGATGCTAGAAACTTGTTCCTCGTTCCAATTTGTCCATTGATTCCTTCTTTCTTCCAATTTAACTTCACATAAAGCAATTTCACCCAAATTCAACATCATAAATAACTTAATCCTCAAATTGAACTTAGAAAACATAAATCCCTCATATATTCAAGCTTTCTAAATCACAAATTTCCAAAATCCCCAAATTCCAAATTTGGGCATAAACCCTAATTAATTTCCATCCAAAATTAAACCCATAATACATAGAAATCAACAAAATTAACTTCATACTCCACAAACCCATTCCATTTTCCATGATTCTAAACCAAAACTTCAAGAGAAACTCAAATCTTAAAAATTGCTCTTACCTCATTTCTCCTCCATTTTCGTATTTTCTTGGTTCAAGATGAAGCTCTCTTCATCCTCCACCTTTCTCTCTCTTAGAATGACATCAAAATCACTCTTCAAGTCGTAGAAAAATTGAGCCCTAGCTTTCTCCCTTTTTTTTCTCCACCGAAGCTTGCTCTCCCTTCTCTCTTCTCTCTTATTTTCTTTCCTTTTGTTCAAGTGTCGTGCCTCACTTAAAGAAACAACAGCTCAATCCTTTTTATAGTGTCATGTCATTTAATGAATGGAGAATGACCCATAAGCCCCTCCATTTAAGCCTATAAACTTAACCCTTTAAGTAAACTTCCAAAATTGCCCCTCCATTGGTCTTTAAAACTGACATCTTGTCTGATTATTTCAATCAGGTAAATGAAACCATTTGACAAAACTTTCTTCTAGAGAAATATTCCTCTATGTCTTACGAATCCAACCCTTCAAGAATCGGATCAATCAGAGCTCTATAGCTCAAGATATCTCCAAAATACTGAAGTCTGTTCTTCAGACTCGAGGCTGAACACTACACCTAACTTCCGACCTGAATTTGAAAGTCTTAGAGGCTACATTGTCGATCGGCTCCTTCATAAAATTTTTAGCCCCATGTCTCTATTTTCATTTGCAAAACGAATCAAATCGATCGGAGTTCTACCGATCGAGATATCTCTAAACTACTGAACTCTGTCCAAACTTTTATAACCGATCAGTTCACGAAAATCCGAGCTATCTTTCTCCATTTAATTCCAAAACTGATCTATGTAGTATGAAAAGATAGAAAAATGTCTTAGGAATCCAACGCTTTGAAAATCGACTAAATCGGAGGTCTACACAAAAAGTTATGGCCAAAAGAAGGAAGAGGGGTCAAAAACACAAAAGCAGACGATGATGTCAAGACAGACGAAGTTAAATGCGTGATGATGTCAAGACAGACGCAAAATTAAATGCGTGGTGACGTCCAAGACGACGCAAAAATTTGTCTGTGGTGACGTCAGCATAGACGCAAAATTCATCTGTGGTGACGTCAGCACAGACGAAAACTTAAATGTGATGACGCCAAGATGACGCAAAAATTCGTTTGTGATGACGTCAGCACAGACGCAAAATTTCGTCTGACCCCCTTCTCCAGAACATCCACACTTAGAAAGATCATAACTTTCTACTCAGAACTCCAAATTAGACACAGTTTGATTCGTTGGAAAGCTAAGAGAAAAATCTACTACTTTCCAGAAGGAAATTTTGCCAAAATCTATCTTTATCAATTCCAAAATTGCCCCTAAAGTCAGAAGATAAGACTTTCATTCCTGCACCAACACTGCACCCAATTCTTAACTTCATGACAATATTTGAGACTCTTAGGCACATAATTGAAATTCGATGTCTTCTTACAAAATGTAGCCATATGTCTCTAGTTTAATCCAAATGAAGAATCATCTCGTTTGGATTACTAGACAAAACGTTATGGCTAAAATACTAAAGCATATTCAGTGAACATTTTTCATATCACTACCAATCTTGTCTCCAAATCTTTCCTTATCACAACTCATACCAAGATCACTCTTTCTACTCTCTTGTCTAATATTTTCATGCTTTATATCAATGGAAAGATAAAACAACCTCTACAATGTTCATAAAGAACTCCAAAGTAACTTCAACCTCTAAATAAGTCAATTTTTCAATCAAAGTTTCTGCCCGTTTAACAATCACCTAAGCAATATCCAAACTTCAATTTATCATAACTTCTTGCCCCGATATCGAAAAATTGCATACTTTATGGCGTTAGAAATCTGGCAACATGAACTACAACTTTCATTAAGACCACTTTGGCTAAATATATCTAGATCAGTACAGATTTGCCATTGAAGTTTCTAACACCATTCCAACACATCAACTTCACATATCAACACATCACCACAAACTCTTCAACTAATTCCTCTCAAACACAATACACACAAATCTATACACAATTGATATTCTTACACAATTGATCTTTCATATCCATATATAAATCCATGTCTCATTAACATCATAAGATAAATGTTTATAAAATTAAATGGCATTCTAAGCCATGCTACAACATCAGTATTCAAGTTCAAGTATAAAAGATACAAAACTCCATCATTCTCCACATATGACTGAAATCTTATTCTTACAATAATCTAACTTAAAACACCACATGCATAACCAAACAAATTGTCTTTGCTTTCTAATTTCTTCAAAATCTTATACTTTCACTTTCTATTTCTTAATTTCAACTTCCATTTCAATCCACTTGAACTTTCATAATCCAGACAAATCTATTTGAAACCCAAAGTTATCTAATCAAACAAATCTTTTCTCATCAATTTCCTTAAGGCAAAAATATCTATAACTCCATTCATATACAAAAACTCTTATCAAATTTTCATTTTCATATTTCTAATTTCCACTGAAAGATCGGGGTCCAACACTGAGCAACATGAAACATTTGATTGTTTTCATCTCTTCCCACAGTACATAGAAGTTCACCCTTAGTTATGGTTTTGAGCCAACATTCATCTAGGCCAAGATAATGCTTGCACCCATGCCTAAACCTTTGTTTAATAGCTTCTATACATATGTACATTCTTTCAAATATAGGTGGAGATGTTGGAATTGGTCGAAACACTATCAATGTAACAGTGCTTCCTAGGTTAGTCTACCTAATGACTTCAGTATAAGACCAAACCTTCCTAAACTCCTCTTCAATATTAATCACAATTCTATCTACTATTTTTTCTTTACTCTTCTCACCATACTCATTAGACCCTTCAACTCCAAAACAATCCTTAACATAAAATTTGATATCATCATTCATAAAAAATGACTCCCTTTTAAGTTTATCCTTTAACAAGTAAGATAAGATGTTGATGTTCATCCTAGGATTTGTATATACCCTATTACAGTCATAAATGTCCCATAATTTCCTAACTTAAAATGATTGCAGCTTCCTATCAAATGCTCCATATATATACTAAGGGCAATTCTTTACCTTACATTTACCTTAGACAAATTTGGGCTTATTTTTTATAAACATGACAACCCTCTTTATTTTGATGGAAACCAAACTAACTACAAGTTTAAATTGCAAATGATTAAGAAAAATCATCCCTAATTCAATGTAACGCTCGGTTGCATTATCATCATAAACAGTGTATTTTCTTTTCCTCCTAGTAGCATCATTTACCATATCATCTATATCACTAACAAGTTATCCATATTCATCATTGTCATAATGTTCATACTAAACTACCTCGTCTGCATCACCTACATCATCTTCATGTTCTCTATGTTCTCCATCATCTTCATCTGGACCATTATCTTCATCTCCTTACTCTAAAATCCTCTTCTTCATCTTCATCCTCCATATTTGTATCATCTTCATCCTCCATATCTGCATCATCTTCATTCTCCACATTTGAGACATCATCTAAATTACCTACAGTACCTCTAAACCCTACGTTATTAACATCTTGACCATTAGTTTTAACTACATTATCTTGATTAAGCTTATTACATTTATCCTCAATCATTTCAACAGGGGTATCTATACCATGTTCAACATAAATATCAATACCATCTATACCCATCATCTCACTAACCAGATCTAACACACTAGCATCATCTTGTACAACCCTCAAACCATTCGACAGTTCAAAACTAGGTATAAGATAAAAAATCTTTTTCACTTTGTTATACCCACTTCTCTTACACATATCAAGACAAGAACAACATTGCATAACAAAAATATTTATACATGTGTCAATCCATATGCATGAATTCCATGCATGCACATGATAATGACGGTGATTTCCATGATGAATATAAATTCTAATGCATGTTCATAATCATGAATATTAACTCACAATTAGATTGTGCTCCTTGGTGTTGAACCTAGTGTCTCAAAGTGGAGGGTTCTACTCCTAGTTGATCTACAAAAAGAAAATTAAGAATGACTGTTACTATTTAAAACCTAAACGAATTTTAGATACCCTGAGAATAAGAGGAATCAATATTAAGGAGCTCCATTTTTTATTTACAAATGACGATGTCATGTTTTACAAGGAGCCTACTGAAAATTCGACAGAATTTTTCCTATAAAACAAACATCCTCCTTTTGAAAGAAGGGTTATTCCTATAATGAAAAGACACTTCTATAAGCACCAATAACCACAACTTAATTTAGGCTTCCAAACTACATATCCATGCCTAATTGAGTGTATATTTACATCTTAAAATTTTATAATAAATCCAATCATAATTCAAGTATACCAATTTCTAACTCGTACACCCTCACTTATATTCAATACATCTAGATAATCTCAATTATAATCAATAACGTCTTAATTTAATCAAATTCACCATTTCTATAAAAACATAAACCTTTCTAAAATTTTATCTCATAAACTATGAAGAATGTTTCTTTTATAAAAATTTATCCACATAACATTTGGAAAATTTTAAAATTATTTCCAACCATTTCTAGGCTAGTCAGAAAATCGTCACTGTCACTGGAGCTTGGGATGTATGCACTGGCATTGGAGAGACAGTGACCTTCACTACCTACCCAAAATGACAAGCTTACCTTCAGGAATCCAATGACACTAGTCTTATGTTGAAACTCGTCACGGTTTGCAAGAATCAAAGAATTAAAGCTCAAAGGTGACCCATTTCTGTTCATCGATAAAATGGGCCGATTGGTATTGGACTTCCATCCTTTTCTACATTTTTTGGGTCATTAGACACGATGATCTTGTTATTTTGCCCAAAAATGACTAGAAATAAAAGATCAGTGACTTACTTAAACAAACCGAAATTTTCAGTCGCGATTACTCCAAATTCGGGTCATTTTTAATGAAATAAGTTTAGGAATTTGGTAGAGCATCCTTAGAGCTTTATGTAGAGACCTAGGTCACCTGAAATAGTTATCAGACAGTGAAGGTGTGAGTGTCAGAAGTTGAGAGTGAAAAGTAACCTATAATGAAAAGGGTTTAAGAGATAAATAAACTTAGGCTTTCATAAGCTCAACTTATACTTTTATAGGTTTAAAGGCTTGTTTCTTTATTGGTCCATTATGAATAATTTAACAAAAATTTGGATCATTACAATATATGAAAAAATTTATAATATTTTAGGTTAAATTATGAATTGTCTTTATTTTATATATAAATCACTTCTCAATTATCTTCTCAACATTAAAAAATAAAATTTCACAAAATAGTTAAATAAGACAACTAATTTAAATACTTACTTAATTAAGTATAGTTAATTATTTTATTGTAGAAGCAATTTTATTTATTCTTTAAAAATATGATAGAATAACGATAGATACTGATTAATATAATACTAGTAATCGTATTTCAGTTCGATAATTAGATAATAAGAGTATATTTTCAAATATTTATACTTTTTAATTAGAAAATAAAAAATAATATATTCAGTTAAATATAAACTAAATAATACTTTTCAGCAAAAAAAAGACCAAAAAGAGATTTATATGTACTACCAATCAACTGCAAATTAACTCAGATGTTAACCCATTCACGTTTTCAGTATTTTGCGATTTTACTTCCTAATAGTAGAGGGGCCGAAATAATTCTCCGCAACAACATTAAACTTTTTGGATTCACTATATTAATCTCATCTATATCTTTAATTGCAAATAAGAACATGGAGTGGATTAAGGAATATGGCCTACTTGTTAGACCCCGATCCCTTTTTCCCTATTAAATGGGTTTGCAATTTTAAATTGTCTTTTGGTTAGTATGAAATTAGGGTTTTATTAGATTTCTTATTGGTTATAATAATTTGGGATTTTAGTGCCATAATTATTAATTGAAGGAATTTAGTTAAATTAGAATTTTACTTAATCCGAATACAACTCAATCGTAATAATAAACAATTCCTTAACTCATACCCAAATATATACGAACTTCATAAATCATATACATATATGACAATTCAAGCCATATCCAATCTTAATATCAAAAATTCCAATTTACACAAAAAGTCAAATGATACAAAATCTAACCAAACGTCTTGACATACTTTCATCCGATCTCCTGCTCAAAAACCTGGAGACGGGGATGAAAAGGGGGGGTGAGCTTGAAAGCTCGTAGGTAACATATTTATAAATTGAATAATAAACAGAAATCATTTTTTTCATAACTTTTAGCCAAAAGGCTTATCTTTTTCAAACTTTGCACCTTTTCAAACATTTTCTTCAAACCTTTCAATTTTCCAAACTTTTCATAATAAATTTCTATAATTTCATAGTTGAAAACTCTTTTTCTCATTTCTCAAAATTTTCATAAATAAGAATGCAATCACATCAGATCACAAAACACATAAAATCATAAATCCATACATAAAACACATCAAACGGTTTGGGTTGGTCCTAACAGAGCATCGCACATTCCAAGATAGCGATTCATGCAGGTTGTGAACGGAGGGGAGTCCGAAATCGGAACTCCTAAGCCACTTGCGGGCAGCCGGGAGAAGGATATAAACAAGTAGAGACAGTGCACTGACTCACAGAAGGACCTGACCAAACCCACATAACACATAAGCGAAAAGAGAATTCAAATTGTCCGAAGGCACTTTTAAAAAAAATCTTGATTTTCTAAGTTTTCATATGATCATATCAAATCGTGTCAAAATGCTTAACACATGCACACATATTCACATCAATTTATATAACAATCATATTCAATTAATCAATTAATCATATATCAATCAAATGCATAAAATGAATGCAAGTATTTCTTTCAAACCTCAATCAACATATATAAGTGCATAAAGCAGCATTGTTCACATTCTTCAAAAATGAGAAAACATAATTTTCATAAATCTTATATTCTCAATTTTTCTATAATTTCCACGAATCATTTTCAAACATTTTAACGTAAACTTTTGAATAGTTGTTTTCAAATCCTTTGAAAACATAATTTCATAAATATTTTTCCTTTCTTGATTTTTCAAATTCGCATAATTTACTCATAATTCAAAATATAAATACATCACCCACCTCGAATTGATGTCAAAAACTTGATCCACACTTCAATTTGTGCATTCCTTATATCTTTCTTCCAATTTAACATCACCTAAGTCATAATCATCCAAATTCAACATCATAAATCACTTCATTCTTCAAATTGGACTTAGAAAACACCAATTCCATATAAAATCAATCTATCTAAATCATAAATTTCAAAATCCCCAAATCTCAAAATTGGCCTAAACCAATTTACACAAATTCAATATCATAAATAACATAATCCTTAAAATTGATGTCATAATTCATCAATTCATACTAATATCAAGTTATCTAAATCACTAATTTCAAAAATTTCCAAATCTCAAATTTTACCTAAACCTTAACTCACATAAATTCAAAATTAAATCAATTCTTCATGAAATTTTCCAAAATTAATCATGGAAATCACAAACCCATCACATTTTCCATATTTCTAAACCAAAAATTCATCAAAAAACACACATCAAATTTTCGACCTTACCTCATTCTTCACTGAAATTCGACTTTTCTTAGCTTCGAATGTTGCTCTTGTGCTCCTCCACCTTTTTCTCTCTTAAATCATCTAAAAAATCCCTAAGAAACAAGTAGAAAAAATGAAACTTAACTTTCTCTCTCATCTTTTCTCCATGAACGAAGCTTCTACTCCTTTCTCTTCTTATTTTCTTCTTCTTTCCTCTCATCATCGTGTTTCACCCTTAAAAAAATGAAAACCTCTTGTATTTTTAAAGCCATGTCATTTAATGAAGGTAAAAAGACCATGTTGCCCCTCCATTCAAAACTTAAAGTCTTGCTTACTTGCGGGTTTGATTCGCACTATTAATTTGAAGGAATTTGTCAAAACTTCCTTCTAGAGAAATGTTCCTCTATGTCTTAATTTCATAATGCCACAAGAATCATCCAATTCGGAGCACTACATCAAAAGTTATGCGCAAAACATTTCAGGTTGTTCATATTCTAACACATTTTCTAGCACGTTATTTCCATCCAGAAATTTACATTCTTAATCCCAAAATTGACATTCTATGTCTTCATAACAATTTTAGCCTTATGTCTCTAGTTTAATTCAAAATAAGAATTGCCTCATTTCGATTCCCAGATCAAAAGTTATGCTCAAAATACTCTCAGATATTCCTAATCCAAAAACTGCACTGTAATTCGAACTTCCATTTATAATTTGAAGGTCTTAGGGGCAAAATTGACATTTACTTTCTTCATATGACTTGTAGCCCCATGTCTTAACTTTATTTTGCCTCAAGAATCACTTCAATCAAATTTATACAGATCCTGAATTTCTCAAAATACGGAACTGTGTTCGAAAAATTTCCCGACTCACTTTGATTAAATTAATCATCCTTAATTTAATCTCATCAAATTCACAAATTTTTCCATAAAAAATGAAATTTATTGCCTTAGGAATCCAACGCTTCGAAAACCAACTCAATCGGATGTCAAACAAAAAAGTTATAAGCGAAGGCGAGGTTCGAAGATTAGGCATGGGCATGCCTAAGGATAGAATCTAGAGCTGTAGAAAATTTCAAAATTTTCAAATCATATCTTTTGCTCCCGAACTCCAAAATTAACAAATTTGGTCTTCATGGAAAGCTTGAAGAAAGATCTACAACTTTCATGCAGAACTCAAAAATCAATTTCATCTCTAAAGGGGTCAAAAATTCAGTAAAAGGCACTGCCCCAATTTAATATATCCTTAAACAAATGCCAACTTTGAAAATTCATATCTTTCAACTCCAAATTCCGAACACCTCATATTTTATATCACTGCGAAGATCAAAAAGTCACCTACAACTTTCATGCAGGAAATAAAAATCAATTTGACTCCTAAGGGAGTCCATTTTCCGGTCAAAGATTATGTCCTCTAATATTCATGCTAAAACCATAACATAAACTTGTTAAAATCATAACTTATTATTCCTTAATCAAAAAATTATATACTTTATATCGAAATAAAGATCAGATCACAATCTTCAACTTTCATGAAGAACTTCAAGGCTCAATTTACCTCTAACTATGTAAATTTTCCAGTCAAAGCTTCAGCCATAGTAAAAGTCAACCCTAACACACTTAAACTTTGACTGTCATAACTTTCACTCCCGATATCGAAAAATTACAAACTTTATAGCTACAGAAAGCTCTTAACATAATCTACAAGTTTCATGTAGACCCTTTTCTCAAATTTTGCCTAAATCAAAAGTCAACCCTCCCAGGTCAAAAAGTCAAACTTTTCACAATTTTTTTTTTTTCATATTTTCACTCTTTTTCTCTTTAGTTCTTGTTTTTTTTCAACTCTATTTCAATCAACATCTTCACTTTTGAATATTTCTTATTTTTACTCAAAAATCAGGGTCCAACATTACGGGACTTCATGACGTCGCGACGCGTTTCATCAAGACGCCATGGTGTATGAAGACATGCGTCATGCAGCAGCGTAACGCGTACTGCGTCATGGCGTGTGCCCTGCCATGCGAGCTTTCTCACGCCACGGCAAGCTACTGTTCCCGGACAATTTATGTTTTGGTTTTTAAACCATAACGTTTTGTATCGATATTCAAATGAGATAATTTCGGATTTGTTAAGATCTAGAGACAAAGGTCTATAAGTTTATGAAAAAGGAAAGTGTTGAATCAGTCTTTTAAAGTTCTCAATTTTGGATGGAAGTGTAGTGTAAATTGTGGTGTCGACAAAAAGATAGTCCGTATCTATTTGGAGAATAATTTTTGGATTTTTCTGAAACAAAATGAACGATTTTAGTGTCTATTGAGTTCTGATATTGAGGAAAGGTTGTGATGGGGATTTTTGGGATAGTGCCGGAATGTCATGAAAGTGCATAGTACATATTTTTAAATTTCTACATGTGCATTATGGCTGAATTGGACGATGTGTTAAATAAATGTGTTTTGACTTGTGATAGAGGCACATTTGTAACGTCAGCCCACCGATGTTGCCGAGACTTCCAGGCGTTAGCGCGGAAGTCAGGTGAGTGACCTAGACAGTTCTCCAATTATTAAGTGTTATAATTTAGTGATTTTAATTCTCTAGAGTATAATGGTGGGACAGTGTTGATTGTGAATTCCGAACAGAAAGTCCGGAGTATTGGAGTGATATGATATAGAAGTGTTATGGGTATGTGAAATTGTGATTGTGTTTTTAATGTGAGAAATTGCGAATAAATTGTCCGATTGTGATAATTTAGAAATGATTGTGATATAAGAATACGTGAATAAAGTGAATGAATTGTAGCATAAATGAATACATGAATAAAGTGATTGAATTGTGGCACATGTCGTTCATATATGAATGCAAAATCAGTTAATGACAGTTGTTACCGGAGCAGCCACTGATCAAAGCTTTTAGCTCAATGTTATATTTGGGCCTCGACCCCCACAGTGATTCAGAGCCTATGGCTCAACGATTAATGAGCCCTTAATGGGACAATTTCAGAGCCTATGGCTCAACGATTAATGAGCCCTTAATGGGACAGTTTCAGAGCCTATGGCTCAACGATTAATGAGCCTTTAATGGGACAGTTTCAGAGCCTCTGGCTCAACGATTAATGAGCCCTCAATGGGATAGTTTTAGAACCTCTGGCACAATGATTAATGTGCCCTTATAGGGACAGTTCAGGCGCTCGGTCACAACACTGAAATAAATTGAAAAAATGTTACATGCTGCATTTGATTTGATATGTTTGATTGAATGACAGGAAAAGTACCATATACTGATGGGATAACAGTCATGGGGTACATCTAATTGTAAAATGTATGACAAATTGTGATATACCTAGCGTTGTATGAAATATTAGGGCTGTTGACCAGAGTTGCCACCGATCAGAGCTTTTAGCTCAACGTGCGTAAATGAACTTCGAGCTCATGAGTGATTCAGAGCCTCAACCTCAACGTATAATGAGCCCTGTATCCAGCATTGGATAAGGGATAGATATTAATTAGCCCTTTAATGGGACAATTTAGGCACTCGGTCACAACAAAATGATAATAAATGCTAAGTGAGTTAAATATGTATGTATCAAAAATGAGATATATGAATGTGGATTTCTGTAAATGTGTAAATGGGCAATTTTGTGAAAGTGTATTAATTATGTGATTTGTAAAATGAGATCAAATAGACAGCAATGTGAATATAGGTTATGAATTGATTTTTTTACATGATTGAGCGAACCATCGATGATGGTCACTCATTGAGTTCGCAAAACTCACCCAAAATTTGCAATTATTTTTCAGGACTCAGAAGAATACCCCGTTAGACAACGGGTGTATAGTGATCGTTCGAGAGCGATAGATGAGGACGGGAACAGTTACGTCTGCATTAGTGAAAGGATCTTGATGTTATATTATGGTGTATTTTATAAGAGGACCCTCGTGGTCATCACATTATTTACCGGTCATATTTTTTAAAATTTGTTTTCCGCAACATATATAACGTAAGTGTATGTATGTTTCCAAAAAATATATATATACTGTGATTTAACTGATTAATGTATCACGCTACCCTCGCAGGGCACGGACTCAGATATCACTATCGATGTCGGGTCCGGGTCTTACGGCAGTGGGGTGCTACACAGATGGTCCGATGACTGTGTATTGGGGGAGTTGTGATATTGAAGTGCTACTTGAATGTGAATTTGATGAACTATGTGTATTTAATGTGTTTTGATTGTGCATTATATGATTGATAAGTGCCGAACCACGGTCCGATAACAAATGTCTTTTGAATGTGCATTGCATATGTATAAGATATGTTTCTCAACTCTACTGTTGAATGTCAGACTATGGTCCGATGACATGTGAAAGTGAGTGAATGGGATTGATTGATGCATTTCATTGCATAAGTGTATGAAATATAATGGTTGTTGTGACTAGAGTAGCTACCGATCAGAGCTTAAAGCTCAACGAGTGGAAATGAGCTTCGAGCTCAAAAGTGAATCAGAGCCTCAGGCTCAACGTTTAATGAGCCCTGTATCTCCCAAATGGACAAGGGACAGTTTTTAATGAGCCCTATATGAGACAATTTAGGCACTCGGTCACAACAAAATAACAAATGAAAAGTGAGTCTCATGTGCATTGCATATGCATAATATGACTGATTAAGTGTATTGAATGTGAAACAATGTGAAATGTGAAATAGAGTGAGATGTGTAAATTATGTGTTGTGTGACTGGGTGAGTCATTGATGATGGTCACTCACTAAGTTCGTAAAACTCACCTAAAATTTGAAATTATTTTTCAGGATTCAGAAGAATACCCCGTTAGGTAACGAGAGTATATCTATTGCATGTGAGAGAAAGAAGAGGTTGGGATCAGTTCGCGTCTGCATTGTGTCTGTTTATTTTTGCATTGAATTGTATTTTCTGCAAATAATTGTATTTTATATATTTGCGTATATTATTTGTGTATAACTTTCCGATTGAAAAAAAAAGGGTTTTGCAAAAGAAATTGATCAAAGTATAAGATGTTTTGTTTTTGGAATGGGCTAATCGACATTATGTCTGTAAATGAAAATGTTTCTGAATAAAAGTGGGTCCAAATTAGCGATTATTGATTTTCACGTACGCTTAAAAAAATTTATACTGAGTTTTTGACGAATTAAGTGATGTAACACGCCACCCTTGCGGGGCACAGACTCGGATATCACCATCGATGTCAGGTTCGGGTCATACGGGAGTGGGGTGTTACATTTACGTGTATCAAAGCCTAGAAGTACTATCTTATATGGGTCGTGCTTGAAATAGGAGTCAAGTTACATGCATTTAATTCATGTCAAAGTAGACAGTGGCAACTGATCCCTAGTCTGAGTCGCATTAGTATGAGTCACACGCATGAGCATGTGTTAAGTGTTTAAGCTGTTATAAATAGTGACAAAGGTGATGATATTTCATAATGTGACAAGAGGGAGGTTGTGGATATGTAGAAATGAGAAATTTTATGTGATTAGTGGGTGAATGCATAATGGGATACGACGTTAATATGGAACTGTGAGGATTGTTCCATATTAACGTGAATGCATCGTTGCGGATTGTTTGAAGAAAAATGTGTAAACCGTAGGAATGATGAATGTGATAAAAAGGGGAAATTGAGGAAACTATAACCCCAAGGTTAATTATGCCATTTGGATTTAGAGATTATGGAGTATATAATGAAGTTTCACCTTGGAGATCAAGATATAATCGATTATAACAATATAAAGTGGTTTTGTATTAAAGTCTCATGGGCTGATTTTGATACATGGTTTAGAATTGCTCATAGTGATTTCTTTGAAAATTTGGAGACATTAGATATACCGAGACATTTCAGAAATGTACAAATCAATTAAGTTTCAGGAAAATAAGACTATGTGGAAATGATGAGACTAAAGTGTACAGGCCCGATTAAAGGAAATAAAGTTTTATGACCGTAAAACGGTAGACTTGGATTTGACATGAATGTCGGATAAATGTGATAAAAGTTATGATTTAGCGTAATAATATGTCTATGATACTGAGATTAAATTTCTTGATGATTCTGCATCTATAATTCTAAATGGATTTAGGTTATATTTATATGGACGATGAAAAAAAGGATAATAGGAAAATAAGGAAATAAAATAGTTATAAATGACTTTACAAGCTATGAATGATGTGTAGTATGGAGGAAGTTAGAAATGCACCTAAGTTTGGATTTTATGTATGCACGCGATTAAGGAAAATATGACGAATCAAAGGAGAAGAGTGAATTCACTCAAAATGATAGTTCAATTATTATGAAATGATGTTGCATTAGTGTAAGCGATCTAGAAGGGGGGGTTGAATAGATCTTTAAGCTTTTTGTAAATTTCTACAATAAAATCAGAAGTTAATTCACACAAAAACAATTTAATCAAATCTAAATGTAAAGAGTAGGGAAGAAGAGCAAACACTATTTTTATAGAGGTTCGGTGCTAAGACCTACGTCCTCTACCTAAGCTCCCACTTAGGATTTTGCAAACCACTTTATTGCACACTTTGTAGTTTAGTGTGAACTTTTTATAATACCACTTGATTTTCGGCTCAAGCTACCTTTACACCCGATTTGTTTTCCGACACAAATCCTACCTCACACGTGACCTTTCACTAGTCACTCAAGTTGTAAGAGAAATAAGATAAAGTTTGAAGAACAAAGCTCAATACAAAGGTGTAACAAGATAAGAGCAATAGTGAGCAGAATATGAAGCAATAATGGAGTCTTTTGCTGTTGAACTTCTCTAGTATTTTTCCTTGATCATCCACTCTTATACTTGAAGGAAAATAGCTGTTGGAATTCATTCTAGCCGTTGCATGATTGTTATGACGGTTCCTTAACATCCTCCTTTCCATTTGTGACTAATTGACTTGTTGGAATTAATTTGCTGTACCCATAAGTCGACTTGTCGTCATGTATAAGTCGACTTGTGACAACATTTTTTGTAAAATATCATCTCCGCTCTTCAATAAGTCGACTTATGCTATGTAAGGCGACTTGTCTCCTTCGATAAGTCGACTTATGTACTATTAGTCGACTTGTGTTGACATATCTTCATATGTTAGTCGACTTATGCTATTCTAGTCTACTTATGATGTTCGGATCTTGATGTATAAGTCGACTTATGATGTGCAAGTCGACTTATGTTGGCTTCAACGGTAACATCCAACCAAATCTTCTATAATCCTCATTATTAATGTTGGGACCCAATCCTGAAAACCGGATCCCAACCGGAGAAAGAGAAAACAAAAACAAGAGAAAGCACAATCGAAAGAAAGAAACATAAAGCGGAAGCAAAATCATAAGCGAAAGCGAAGAATGACATTTACAACACGAAAGCAAATCCAATCTTAATGCGAAAGAACTGGAAGCAAATCAAAATGAAACAAACATCGGATCAAATCGAATTGAAACCAATTTCTGATATCCGTGAAAAAATATTTTAAGAAAAGCATCACGTTGGAAACCTTAAGACTATCGGTCTAAACTAATCCAAATCTGTGTACAATTTTTTTTCCTTCTTTCTTTCATTTTCATTCCATCTCTTACAAGTGACTTCAATATCCTCAATCCAATTACATCCACATACAATCGCATTATCCAAGGTCCAATACACATTCATTCATATTCATATATATACCCTAATTCCATACACAAAATCCATAACTCGAATCATAATTCATTTTACCATTCCAAATACAAATCCATAATGTATTTACGTCATGAAATACGTGCTTACAAAATATTCCATAATACAACATCAATATTAAAATCCGAATATGTACACAAACAAACAAACAAAAACCTTCAATTTCTTTCACCCGATCTTCTTCTCATCACCTGTGGATGGGAATGAAGGGGGTGAGCTTATAGCTCGTGGGTAACAGTTTATAACAAATAAATAAGCAAAACCTTTAAAAACATTTTTCTTCTCTTTTCTTGCAGAAACTTTGTTTGAAACCCATAAAGCACATTTTCAAAAGTTCTTTTCTAGCAGTAATCGAAATCATAATTTCCAAAACATGGATGCATCAATCATATCACTTCACAATGCAAATGCACACATAATGGCTCGAGAGTTCCTTAAACACAACGGTTTACACCATAATACAACGAGTCCGATTTCTCAGGATCTCGTGGCCTCAAGCGGGCAGCCGGGAGAAGACTAAGGGTCATCGTGCACAAGACTAACGAAATATGTTCTCTCTTGCCCAAACACAATCAATCTATGCTCAATATCATTTATCGAATGATTTTTTCCTAATATACGAAATGCCATGAAATCTTTCGAGGCATAACACAAATGTATTTTGCAATTCATCAAAAGTTCATGTATTGAATCAATAATTCATACAATGATGCAACATTTATGATGCAATTGAAATCAGAAAATCTCTTTGTTTAAAGAAAGCATTAGAAAGCAGTAGTGGCTTATAAATTCTATTATAAACGGTTACCCACCTCGATTTCCTGCTTGAAACTTGTCCCATGCTTCGATTTGACCCTTGCTTCTTTCTTTCTTCCAATTGAAATTTCCCTAAACCATAATCATCCTAATTTAACATCATAATTAACATAATCCTCAAAATTGAACTATAGGAAACCCATACTCATCATTTTTCCAAGCTATCTAAAGCAAGAATTTCTAAAATCTCCAAATTCCAAAATTGACCTAAACTAATTCACCCAAATTCAATGTCATAAATCACAACATCTTCAAAATTAATATCATATTTCACCAATCCATAATATTTCTCATGATTCTAAACCAATAATTTCCAAAAACCCCAATTACAAAATTGGGCATAAACCCTAATTTCCAATTATCCAAAATCGATCCCATTCAAACATCTAATCTCTAAAATTGACTTTAGAATTCACAAACCCATACCAATTCCAAGTTATCTAAACCAAAAACTCTATAAAAGATCAAAGATCGAAAATCGACCCTTACCTTCATCTTCCCCAATTTCGGATTTTCTTGGTTCATGATGGAGCTCTCTTCATTCTCCACCTTTTTCTCTCTTGAATCAACATAGAAAGCTTGCTTGAAGACCCTTAAAAATCAAACCCTAGCTCTCTCTCTTTTCTTTCTTCTTCACTCATCCGAAAGGTTGCTCTCCCTTCTCTCTTCTTTCTCTTATTCTTTTTCTTTTTGTTTATGTCAATTGTCGTGCATCACTGCTCCTTCTTATTGTTGGGCCCCGAACTTTAATTGGATGTCAGAATTATTAAATGAGAAATTAGTGATGTTAAATGTTTATTTGGGTAATGTGAATTGGAGAAATTTTAAATGATATTTGGGGGTTAAAGCGTGAAATGGGTTTTTGTGTATGTTGTATTATGGGTAACATCTTTATAATTGAAAAAGTAAGTTTGTATAGTTACTATTTATGTAACTTCTTTGAAATTACAAATTTTGAGACTTCGATTTATTGGGGCTAGAAATGCCCACTAAAGCTTTGTAAAGAACCTTTTATTGTGTTCTGCCAATGCTTGTTCAAGTATGACCTTGCATTGATTTGAAAATGTGTCATAAGTTGTATATATGAACTTTGTGAATGAACTTTGTGTTATATGTGGTTGCTTTCAAAATTTATTCTAAAAGTATGTATTTTGTGGCTTATGGATGATTTGAGAAATGGCTTAATGTTTGTCATAAGAATGTGTTGAATGAATTGTATATGGAGGATTTAAGTATGGAAAGAATGAGTATTTTGTATATGTATTATGTTATAGATTAAGTTGTGAAGATTGAATCGTGCTTGAAGTAGATTGGACGAAGAGTATTGTGGTAGTGAGGAAAAATGTGAAATCAAGATGGAAAGAATGGATTGGTCTTGATGACTTTGAGGCTTTAAAGAGATATGTATATTTTATGAAATGTCGAGTGAATATTATGAGTTAATGAAAGTTAAAATGAATGAGTTGATTAAGATGATTGAAATGGAAGTTGAAAGGTAGGAAATAAAGATTGAAAGAGTGAGAATTGGAAGAATTAGTGAAGATGTGAAAATATGAAGAATTATGAAAGTTTGACTTTTGGGGATGAATAGTTGACTTTTGATTTAAGTGAAATTTGATAAAATGATATTCATGAACATGTAGTGCTTGTTGAGGGCTTTGGTAGCCATAAAGTTTGCGAATTTTCGATATCGGGCTAGAAGTTATGATAGATTGAAGTTTTGATGTTGTTTAGGTGATTGAAAACCAGACGATGCACTGTAGCAAAAACCGACGATGATGCTTAGCAAAAATCAGACGATGCAATCATAGCAAAAACCGACGATGTCTTGTAGCAAAAACCAGCTGATAGGAAAAGTGGACGCTACAGAATGTAGGAGATAGAATCAGCCTTTGTAGTCTTCATGAGAGTTATAGATCTAGATGTCTACTTTCTAACCGTCCAAGAATGAAGTCATTTCGACACCTATAGAGAAAGTTATGGCATTTGTGCCAAAACATGTCTGATAGAAATCAGATGATGGAAAAACCAGCTGAAGCAAAAGCTGACGATATGGACTTGATATCGATAGATTTAGACAAACTTTCCTTCTTGAAAGTTGTAGATCTCTCTTTTCTCTATGAGATAGATACCAAGTTTGCCCAATTTGGATATCGGAGTCAAAAGATATGATCTATATAAGTGGACATGTGCTGGATAGAAAAACCAGCTGATAGAAAAACCAGCTAATAGGAAAACCAGAAGATGCAAAAATCAGATGAAAGATTAATTGAGACATTTGACCCTTTTAGAGACTGAATTTGGATTTAAGTTCTTCATGAACATTGTAGATCAGTCTTTCTCTATGAAATAGACATCAATTTTGTCCAATTTGGAGTTCGGAGTTAAAAGTTATAAGCGTTTGAAGTTTGGAGGAAAAATCGGTGATGAAAATCGGTGATGCAAAATCAGTGATGGAAATCGGTGATGGAAATCAACTGATCAAAAATCAGCTGATGCAAAATCAGCTGATGGAAAAGTCAGACGAAGGAAATCAGGCGATGAACAGTAAATCAGGCGATAGAAAATCAGGCGATGAGCGATAAATCGGGCGATAGAAAATTAGATGATGAGCGAGAAAGCGAGATGGAAGGAAAACAGTCTGCACACAGATCAGTATTTTGAGGATATATGAAGCTACAGAGCTCGGATTGAGGTGATTCAAATTGGAGATTAAACTAAAGTTATAAGGCTACAACTTTGATGAAGAACCCCGATCAAGATGGAGCCTCTAAGACTGTCGGATATTGGAATGAAACTCGGTGCGATTGTGCAGTCTCGATTTTTATGCAGAGTGCGATAGTATTTTGGCCATAACTTCTTCGTTTTAGATCCGAATTGAGCGTGGTTTGTTGCGTTGGATTCGTATGATCGAGGAGAACATTATGAAGAAGAAATTTTTGTAAAATTCCTTTATTTACCTGATCAGAATTTGGAGCCAAGATATCAACTTTTAAGGGCAATTTTGGAAGAACACTTAAAGAGTTAAGTTAGTAGGCTTATAAGGAGGGGCATGAGAGTCTTTCCTCATTCATTAAATGACATGGCATGTGGATGTAGTATAAATAGAGGAGAAGCAGGCTGTGGTCGTGAGAGTTAGAGAAAGCAGAATAAAGAGAAACAAAAGAAAGAAAGAAAGAAGAGAGAAAGAGAAGAGTGGGTTTGGTGGAAGGAGAAAAGAAAGGACAGCAGCTAGGGTTCGATTTTGTGAGCTTTCCAGGAGGATTTGAACATGCTCCAAGAGGGAAAAGATGAAGGATGAAGAGAGCTCTAGGATGAGCTAAGAAAATCCGAAAATGGTGAAGAGTGAGGTAAAGCCGATTTTCAAGCTTCAAGCTTTTCTTAAAATTTTGGTGTAGAATCATGGAAAATATTATGGTTTTGTGGATTATGAAATTAGTTATGATGTCTATGCTAAGATGGTGGTTTAATTTTGGATTAATGTGAGTTAGGGTTTATGCCCAATTTTGGAAATTGGGGCTTTGTAAATTGATGCATTAGATAGCTTGGAAATATGTTGGAATTGGGTTTCCTATAGTAAATTTTGAGGGTTATGGTATTTATGATGATGAATTTGGATGATTTCGGTCTAGGAAATTTCAAAGTGGGCGAAAGAAAGAAGCTTGGAGAAATTAGAGCTTTGGACAAGTTCTAGCATGGATTCGAGGTGGGTATCCGTTTATAATAGAATTTATAAGCCATTACGCTTTCTTTAAACAAAGAGATTTTCTGACTTAAATTGCATCATAATTGTTGCATCATTGCATAAATGATTTGAAAAATCATTTTGATTCGATCATGAAATTTTGATGAATTGCAAAATACATTGTGTTATGCCTTGAAAGACTTCATGGTCGTGTATATTCGGAAAAGAGCATTTGATAAATTGATTTGAGCATTATATGTGCTTTTGTGGGCGAGAGAGTAGCGTTGTGATAGTCTCGTGCACGAGACAAAAATAATGTGATAGCCTTCTCCGGCTGCTGCTTTAGGCTACGAGATCCGAAAAATGGACTCGTCGTGATTACGGTAAACTTTGGTTTCCGTCGTGTTTATGGAACTCTAGCCATTTGTGTGTGCATTGCTTACGTGAATTGCCAAGTTGATGCATTCATGTCTTGTGACCTATGGATTTGTGGCTGAAAGCCTAAGACGATATCTGATTTGTAAAATGTGATTTTGATTACAGAAGAAAAGAACTTCTTCAAAATGTGCTTTACGGATTTCAAAGAAATGTTTTCTAAGACCAGAAAAGAAAAAGATTTCAAGAGTTTTGCTTATTGTTTTGTTATAAACTGTTACCCATTGAGCGTAAGCTCACCCCTCATTACCATCCACGGTAATGAGAAGAAGATCTGTGAGCGAAAAAGAGGGATTTTGTATCTTTGTATTTGCATTGGATTTTTTATATATTGTGATTGTATTGTGGCTTGTAAGGCCATTAAAATTTGTATATGATTATGGGATGGGATTATGTAAGTGAAATAGGGTTAGTATTTATGAATGTGAATTATGATCATGACTTGAGATATGACCGAGAATTATGGAAGTGTTTAGATATAGGATTGTAAATGTGTATGATGGGATTCGGACGGGAGGTCCGAAGATTTGTGTGATGGGTTGGAAATATTGAAGTGCTTTTGTGTATGGATTTGTGTATGGACATGATATGGAAATTATGTATGAATGGCGTGAGATGGATTGTGAAATTCAAATATTTGGTAATAAGCGAAATTGGGATAAAGAGAGATATGATTGTAGCGAATGATAAAATGTTTTCGAATGCGAACGCGATATGATCGAATATGAAGGATTCAAAGGATTGAGGAATTGATGAAATACAAATTGGAAATTGAAACTACTTTGAACAATGTGTAAGTGGAAAAAAAATGAAGCGATATTAGTTAAGCTGCGATTCGTTCGTTATGAGTTGGGTTCCGAAAACGGGTCCCAACATTTATGGTATCAGAGCGCCAGTATTATGATCTTACATGGGCGCATGTGTATGCGTTAAACGCATAAGAAATTGTGAAAAGTTTGAGGTGATAGATCTAATAGGAAAAATGATGATACTCTGATATGAGAAAAGGAAGTTGTGGATAAGTAGAGGCAATTATGGTGATTCTGGATTCAATGCCATTATATTGGAAGTGTCGAAAGTCTTTGGTTGAGAATTTGAGTCTCGGATCGTTAAGTTGGCGTCCTTAACGGTCGATGATTTAGACCTCGATCGAGTACTTATCGACATTCCTTTTGATGGTAATCATTCGCATTAAGAAGAGATTAGTGGAATTGAGGTCAAAATTTCATGATGAATATGTATCGATAATTTGAATTGGATGAGGAATAAAGGAGTAGTGTGCCACCCGTAACAGGATCGAGGAGTTTTGCAAGGATCGATTATACGATTTCGCACCCTTGAAGGAGGGCACGGATGAGTATAGAATAAGTCATATGTGTGAACTGTTGCTAAATGTTTGGACTATGAGAGACAATAGGAAGAAGGGTATTTTGTTAGAATATAAGGCAATGAAAGTGTGGCTAATTGGAAATAAGAATTTTCGTGGTCCGATATGTTATACATGAATTCGATATTTATGGATATGTCGGTGACTTGATAATGGAATTATCTTTGCGGTAAGTGTTTGAATCGATATGGATATATCATTACCGCAGGAATTGAATGAAAGGTAGTATGCAAGCAAAGTGGAACTGGTCAGGAAGCCAGATAAGTTAGTGTATGACTAGAGAATGCAGGTCTTCCTTGACCAGTGGCTGGGATTATAAGCTCTTACCTCGATTCAACAATGGAATTTGGTAATTCTTCCATAGTCCAGAGGACAAGGACCCTGGTATGGATCAACCAGGTTGCTTGAGAAAGGAACCGATAAGCGCATGAGGAGGAAGTTTGAAATGAGATGATAGATTTCTAGGAGTTGTGATGTGCATCTCATACTCCTTTTGGATCGACTTCAGTAAATAGTGGACTCGAAATAAATTTCGAAGAGTAGCAACCAGTTATTGAGAGTGCATCTTTGATCTTGTGATTGAGTATATGAGATCTATTTTCAGATATAGCTTATGGAGTCATCTTTGATCCCTTGAGTTAAGTTATGAAATGAATCGTAGAAGGCGAGATAAAGTATGGTATAGATGATTTCTTTGGAAAGGTAAGCTGCGATGGAGCGAGAAAATTTGAATAGAGGTGATATTCAGAGGTTATTGGGAATTAGTATGATTGGTATATCAAGAGCATAAGATATGAATTGGTGACATGTCGAGATATAAGAGTAAACGAATGTGTCTCTTATATCATAGAGTTTGATCGTAAAGGCTATTGGATTAAGCAAATCAGACAGTTTATTTCAAGGATGATCAATGAAAGGACAAGTCAAGAAATGAATATGTAATAACTCGACGAAGTATTGGAGTCCCGCTCTAATGGAGACTCAAGTAAAAGGGGTGGAATAAACTGCTGAGAAGGTATGCATTTCGTTTGATGTAAAGAGAAGTATGCTGTGTAAGTATGTTTCGGAGACTCAAGTATGCCTTATTGAATGTGTTTCAATCACAAGCAGTTAAGTGTGCAGTTGAGCTGCAATGTGGACAGAAGTTTGTATGAATGAGCAAACATGAAAATAAGCCAAGGGAGGTATGAGGAAATTCAAGGAATGGAAACAATCATTCGAAAAAGAATGTCAATTGGAAAATTGAAAAAAGTGTGATAATGTACCTTAATGAGGAATCGGTTATTTAAGGAATCGCGAGGACTAATCAAGAAGCACACGGAATATGATAATAATTGAGGGTGTTAACCAAAGGGACCGATAACACAATAATATTGGAGACCGAAGTGATCAAAGAGTAGATGATGTATTAAAAGTATTCGACGAATTGAGAGACTAGTCGGAACACGTGAGGAAAAACGTATGAAACTTATGATAAATAGAAGGAAGGAGAATTTTGAAGAATGATTTTAATGAAAATCAACTGCATGAATTTGGAAAGTTTGTCGATGATGCGATGTTGTATAAGAGATTTGGATAAAATCTAATGGAGCATAATGAAGTGATTGCATATGTCTTGAGCAACTAAGGTTCTATGAGTTAAGGAGTTGATACATGTTTAAGAGCTGCTACACTAATGATTACTTTAAAGCTTGGAGACAGTATGAATAAAAGAACATCTTGGAAGTATTTATGCAAGTACAGATCGTAAAAGCGGGGACAATCATTGAATTGAGAGCATGGAATAGGAATACAAAAAGATTTTGATTGTATGAATGAGAAATTCCTATTAAGGCTAAGTATTTTTTTTAAAATGCATAAACAGAAAATTCGATATCGAGGTTATTGGAACCAAGAGCAAAAAAGGAAGCATAACATGTAGGGGGCTTGGTACGTCCCGAATTAAGGATCAAGAAATTGTGAATCGTTTTGAGAGGTTGAAAACAGATCTGAAGTTTGAGTTCGAATAGAAAGAGGGCTACATGGTGATTGTAATAAGAAGAATGTGAAATTAATAATGATGGTTGAGAAAGGGAGAATTTGCTAAGCCGATATGAATTAATTCGTATGGAGTCTTATGAGATAGTGTTACTAGCAAAAGATATCCCGGATTCGAAATGTGATTCGTGAGTGTGTTTCGGAATTAGATGATATTAGTATTATTGTCACAAGAAGTTGGAAGTTGTGAGTGATCTGAACTAGAATGAGGAACCAGTCAAGAAAGTGATATGAATTTCGAGGACAAAATTCTTTAAGGAGGGGAGAATTGTTGGGCCCCGAACTTTAATTGGATGTCAGAATTATTAAATGAGAAATTAGTGATGTTAAATGTTTATTTGGGTAATGTGAATTGGAGAAATTTTAAATGATATTTGGGGGTTAAAGCGTGAAATGGGTTTTTGTGTATGTTGTATTATGGGTAACATCTTTATAATTGAAAAAGTAAGTTTGTATAGTTACTATTTATGTAACTTCTTTAAAATTGCAAATTTTGAGACTTCGATTTATTGGGGCTAGAAATGCCCACTAAAGCTTTGTAAAGAACCTTTTATTGTGTTCTGCCAATGCTTGTTCAAGTATGACCTTGCATTGATTTGAAAATGTGCCATAAGTTGTGTATATGAACTTTGTGAATGAACTTTGTGTGATATGTGGTTGCTTTCAAAATTTATTCTAAAAGTATGTATTTTGTGGCTTATGGATGATTTGAGAAATGGCTTAATGTTTGTCATAAGAATGTGTTGAATGAATTGTATATGGAGGATTTAAGTATGGAAAGAATGAGTATTTTGTATATGTATTATGTTATAGATTAAGTTGTGAAGATTGAATCGTGCTTGAAGTAGATTGACGAAGAAATCTTGTGGTAGTGAGGAAAATGTGAAATCAAGATGGAAAGAATGGATTGGTCTTGATGACTTTGAGGCTTTAAAGAGATATGTATATGTTATGAAATGTCGAGTGAATATTATGAGTTAATGAAAGTTAAAATGAATGAGTTGATTAAGATGATTGAAATGGAAGTTGAAAGGTAGGAAATAAAGATTGAAAGAGTGAGAATTGGAAGAATTAGTGAAGGTGTGAAAATATGAAGAATTATGAAAGTTTGACTTTTGGGGATGAATAGTTGACTTTTGATTTAAGTGAAATTTGATAAAATGATATTCATGAACATGTAGTGCTTGTTGAGGGCTTTCGGTAGCCATAAAGTTTGCGAATTTTCGATATCGGGGCTAGAAGTTATGATAGATTGAAGTTTTGATGTTGTTTAGGTGATTGAAAACCAGACGATGTACTGTAGCAAAAACCAGACGATGCACTGTAGCAAAAACCAGACGATGCACTGTAGCAAAAACCAGACGATGCACTGTAGCAAAAACCAGACGATGTACTGTAGCAAAAATCAGCTGATAGGAAAAGTGGACGCTACAGAATGTAGGAGATAGAATCAGCCTTTGTAGTCTTCATGAGAGTTATAGATCTAGATGTCTACTTTCTAACCGTCCAAAAATGAAATCATTTCGACACCTATAGAGAAAGTTATGGCATTTGCGCCAAAACATGTCTGATAGAAATCAGATGATGGAAAAACCAGCTGAAGCAAAAGCAGACGATATGGACTTGATATCGATAGATTTAGACAAAATTTCCTTCTTGAAAGTTGTAGATCTCTCTTTTCTCTATGAGATAGATACCAAGTTTGCCCAATTTGGATATCAGAGTCAAAAGATATGATCTATATAAGTGGACATGTGCTGGATAGAAAAACCAGCTGATAGAAAAACCAGGTGATAGGAAAACCGGAAGATGCAAAATCGGACGAAAGATTAATTGAGACATTTGACCCTTTTAGAGACTGAATTTGGATTTAAGTTCTTCATGAACATTGTAGATCAGTCTTTTCTCTATGAAATAGACATCAATTTTGTCCAATTTGGAGTTCGGAGTTAAAAGTTATAAGCGTTTGAAGTTTGGAGGAAAAATCGGTGATGAAAATCGGTGATGCAAAAATCAGTGATGGAAATCAGGTGATCCAAAAATCAGCTGATGCAAAATCAGCTGATGGAAAAGTCAGACGAAGGAAATCAGGCGATGAACAGTAAATCAGGCGATAGAAAATCAGGCGATGAACGATAAATCGGGCGATAGAAAATCGATGATGAACGAAGAAAGCGGATGGAAGGAAAGCGATCGCACACAGATCAGTATTTTGAGGATATATGAAGCTACAGAGCTCAGATTGAGGTGATTCAAATCGGAGATTAAAATAAAGTTATAAGGCTACAACTTTGATGAAGAACCCGATCAAGATGGAGCCTCTAAGACTGTCGGATATTGGAATGAAACTCAGTGCGTGTGTAGTCTCGATTTTTATGCAGTGCGATAGTATTTTGGCCATAACTTCTTCGTTTTAGATCCGAATTGAGCGTGGTTTGTTGCGTTGGATTCGTATGATCGAGGAGAACATTATGAAGAAGAAATTTTTGTAAAATTCCTTTATTTACCTGATCAGAATTTGGAGCCAAGATATCAACTTTTAAGGGCAATTTTGGAAGAACACTTAAAGAGTTAAGTTAGTAGGCTTATAAGGAGGGCATGAGAGTCTTTCCTCATTCATTAAATGACATGGCATGTGGATGTAGTATAAATAGAGGAGAAGCAGGCTGTGGTCGTGAGAGTTAGAGAAACAAAATAAAGAGAAACAAAGAAAGAAAGAAAGAAGAGAGAAAGAGAAGAGTGGGTTTGGTGGAAGGAGAAAAGAAAGGACGATAGCTAGGGTTCGATTTTGTGAGCTTTCAGGAGGATTTGAACATGCTCCAAGAGGGAAAAAGATGAAGGATGAAGAGAGCTCTAGGATGAGCTAAGAAAATCCGAAAATGGTGAAGAGTGAGGTAAAGCCGATTTTCAAGCTTCAAGCTTTTCTTAAAATTTTGGTGTAGAATCATGGAAAATATTATGGTTTTGTGGATTATGAAATTAGTTGTGATGTCTATGCTAAGATGGTGGTTTAATTTTGGATTAATGTGAGTTAGGGTTTATGCCCAATTTTGGAAATTGGGGCTTTTGTAAATTGATGCATTAGATAGCTTGGAAATATGTTGGAATTGGGTTTCTATAGTAAATTTTGAGGGTTATGGTATTTATGATGATGAATTTGGATGATTTCGGTCTAGGAAATTTCAAAGTGGGCGAAAGAAAGAAGCTTCGAGAAATTAGAGCTTTGGACAAGTTCTAGCATGGATTCGAGGTGGGTATCCGTTTATAATAGAATTTATAAGCCATTACCGCTTTCTTTAAACAAAGAGATTTTCTGACTTAAATTGCATCATAATTGTTGCATCATTGCATAAATGATTTGAAAAATCATTTTTGATTCGATACATGAAATTTTGATGAATTGCAAAATACATTGTGTTATGCCTTGAAAGACTTCATGGTGTGTATATTCGGAAAAGAGCATTTGATAAATTGATTTGAGCATTATATGTGCTTTTGTGTGGGGGAGAGAGTAACATTGTGATAGTCTCGCACGTAGACAAAAATAATGTGATAGCCTTCTCCATGCTGCTGCTTTTAGGCTTACGAGATCCGAAAAATGGACTCGTCGTGATTACGGTAAACTTCGGTTTCCGTCGTGTTTATGGAACTCTCAGCCATTTGTGTGTGCATTGCTTACGTGAATTGCCAAGTTGATGCATTCATGTCTTGTGACCTATGGATTTGTGGCTGAAAGCCTAAGGCGATATCTGATTTGTAAAATGTGATTTTGATTACTGACAAGAAAAGAACTTCTTCAAAATGTGCTTTCGGATTTCAAAGAAATGTTTTCTAAGACCAGAAAAGAAAAAGATTTCAAGAGTTTTGCTTATTGTTTTGTTATAAACTGTTACCCATTGGCGTAAGCTCACCCCTCATTACCATCCACGGTAATGAGAAGAAGATCTGTGAGCGAAAAGAGGGATTTTGTATCTTTGTATTTGCATTGGATTTTTTATATATTGTGATTGTATTGTGGCTTGTAAGGCCATTAAAATTTGTATATGATTATGGGATGGGATTATGTAAGTGAAATAGGGTTAGTATTTATGAATGTGAATTATGATCATGACTTGAGATATGACCGAGAATTATGGAAGTGTTTAGATATAGGATTGTAAATGTGTATGATGGGATTCCGGACAGGAGGTCCGAAGATTTGTGTGATGGGTTGGAAATATTGAAGTGCTTTTGTGTATGGATTTGTGTATGGACATGATATGGAAATTATGTATGAATGGCGTGAGATGGATTGTGAAATTCAAATATTTGGTAATAAGCAAAATTGGGATAAAGAGATATGATTGTAGCGAATGATAAAATGTTTTCGAATCTGAGCGTGATATGATCGAATATGAAGGATTCAAAGGATTGAGGAATTGATGAAATACAAATTGGAAATTGAAACTACTTTGAACAATGTGTAAGTGGAAAAAAAAATGAAGCGATATTAGTTAAGCTGCGATTCGTTCGTTATGAGTTGGGTTCCGAAAACGGGTCCCAACACTTATACTAAAGCCCACTCTCCTTATTTACTAACTTGCCATGTCATTAAATGACTGAGGAATGACCCATAAGCCCCTCCATTTAAGCCTATAAACTTAACCCTTTAAGTAAACTTCCAAAATTGCCCCTTCATTGGTCTTTAAAACTGACATCTTGTCTGATTATTTCGATTAAGTAAATGAAGCCATTTGATAAGACTTTCTTTTAGGGAAATGTCTCTCTATGTCTTACAAATCCATCACTTAAAGAATCAGGTCGATCGGAGCTCTATATCTCAAAATATCTCAAAAATACTGAAGTCTGTTATTCAGACCCGAAACTGAACACTACACCTAATTCCGACCCAAAATTGAAAGTCTTAGAGGCTAACTTGTAGCTCGGCTCCTTCATAACATTTGTAGTCCCATGTCTCTGTTTTAATTAGCAACAAGAATCAACTCAATCGGAGCTTTACCAATCGAGATATCTCCAAAATACTGAACACTATTCAAACTTTTACAATCAATCAGCTCACTATAATCCGAGCTATCTTTCTCCATTTAATGCCAAAACCGATCTATCTAGTATGGAAAGATAGAAACATATCTTAGGAATCCAACACTTCAAAAATCGACTTAATCGGATGTCGAACGAAGAAGTTATGCTCAAAAGAGTGAAGGGAGGTCAAAGCTCGGTCAGAAAATCAAAGCTCGGCCAGAACGAAGATCGGTCGGCCAATAGAGGTCGGCTAGTACCCAATCCGACCTTCAAACTTCTAACACTCATAAGTTTTAACTCCGAGCTCCGAATTTTACAAACTTGGTACCGTTGGAAAGCTAAAAGAAAGATCTACAATTTTGAAGAAGGACTTGAAGGCAAGATCGGTCTTTAAAGGGATCAAAAGTTTGCTACAAGGTGACCGATCGATAAACTCCTCGACAGTATCAAAACTTGTAAAGATCATAACTTTTGATCCAGAACTCCAAATTTGACAAACTTAGTGTATATGGAAAGGTAAAATAACCCTGTACAACTTTTATGAGGAATTGAAAATCAGATCGACCTCTAAATGGGTCAAAAACTCCACACAAACAGACTGGTCGATCAGCTTTACACTAAACAGCATCAGAAATTCTAAAAATCATAACTTTCTACTCCCTTGTCTAATATTTTCTTGCTTTATATCAATGGAAAGATAAAAACAAGATCTACAATGTTCATGAAGAACTCCAAAGCAACTTCAACCTCTAGCTAAGTCAATTTTTCAATCAAAGTTTCTTCCCTGTTAGCAATCACCTAAGCAATATCCAAACTTCAATTTATCATAACGTCTTGCCCCGATATCTAAAAATTGCATACTTTATGGCATTAGAAAGATGGAAACATGAGCTACAATTTCATTAAGACCCTATGAACAAATTCTACATCAATGAGGGTCAAAATCCAAATCGAAGCTACTGCCTAGAAATTTCCATATTAAACAACATTCAAACTTCACAATTTCACATCTTTCAGCCTCCACATCCAAAAATTGCATATTATACATCACTTTAAAGCTATTCTAATTCTCTATAACTTTCACATAAACCATTTATTCCAATTCAAACCACATCAGTACGGCGATCGGATACTTCATAGTATTTTTCCCAAAACAATGCCAAGTACACTTAACTTCGAAAACTCATAACTTTTGATTCCGATATCAAAAATTGTGAAACTTTATGGCTACAGAAAGCTCTCAACATAATCTACAAATTTCAGGAAGACCATTTCCTCAAATTCAGCCTAAATCAAAAAGTCAACTTTCAAGTCAAACTTTCTATTTTCTTCAAAATTTCACACTTTCACTTTCTATTTCATGCTTTTCAGCTCCATTTCAATCAACCAATTCACTTTAACTTTCATAACTCATACAACTCTACTCAAATTCCAAAGTCATCAAAACCAATCACTTCATTTCTTATCAATTTCCTTTAAGCACAATAACATCTATAACACAATTCATATCCGAAAACACTCATTGAATTCATTTTAATATTTCTAATTTCCACCGAAACTTTGCGGTCCAACAATTAATGTCTCTTTCACTTATAAGGAAACTTCCATCTTGATTCTTCAATGATTAATCACTTGCCCATCTTGATTTGCACAATTCTTTCATTGAATAATAATACCTAAAATACCTGAAATAATTTCTTAACTAATTCTAGATATTTTATTATTATCAAAACATGAAGGGATTTAATTTGTCAACCACTATTGGTCCAACAATCTCCCCCTTTTTGATAATGACAAAATATTTAGAAATTGAAAAGAAATTTGAAAAACATGAAACTTGATCAAGGTTTTTAATCCCTTGTCTCAATGGTTAGTTTGTCTCCCCCTTAATTAATAAACCAAGGAATTTAATAGAAATCAAAATAGTCGCAAATCAAACTCACTCCCCCTCAATCAAATGGCTGTGACCGAATATCAATTTCCAATATTACTCCCCCTTTTTGTCATAATCAAAAATCAATATGAAAAATGATCTCAAAAGCAATTCATAAACAAACACAACATCAAACACAAATAGAGGCAATAGTCATTACAAAATATATCAATCCAACAATGTATCTTCAGATGTGATTGGACATTTGCCTCATAATTTGACCATTTGATATATGAATGTAGCCAAAAACAAATTCAACCAAAAGAATGTAAATCACACATGCCTAGTTTCAATTTAATATTCACAAACACATCTTCCTTAAGAGGTTTAGTAAAAATTTCAGCTAATTGGTCAATAGATGATACATGCTTCAAGCAAATGTCACCTTTTAAACAATGATCACGGATGAAATGATGTCTAATTTCTATATGCTTTGTTCTACTATGCAGAATTGGATTTTTGCTCAAACAAATTGCACCGGTATTATCACAATAAATAGGAATATTTTTAACCATAATACCATAATCAAGCAATTGATGTTTAATCCAAAGAACTTGGGCACATGCACTCCCAACTGCTACATATTCAGATTCAGTAGTGGAAATAGCTACACTAACTTGCTTTTTACTAGTCCAAGATATCAAAGATGATTCTAAGAAATGACACAAACCACTAGTGCTTTTTCTATCGATCCTATAGCCACCATGATTAGCATCACTAAAAGCATATAAGTCAAATGATTCACAACTAGGATACCATAGACCATGATTAACAGTTCTACTCAAATATCTAAAAATTCTTTTGCAAGCACTCAAATGAGAGATTTTAGGACAAGATTGAAATCTAGCACAAAGACATGTAACAAACATAATATCAGGTCTAAAATCAGTTAAATACAAGAGAGAGCCTATCATACCTCTATAGAGTTTTTGATCAACATCTTCTTCATGTTCATGTTTCTCCAAGACCAAATTTGTTGCCATTGGTGTTGCTGCCACTTTGCATCCTTCCATTTTGAACTGCTTTAGAAGCTCCTTGGTATACTTAGATTGGTGAATGAAGATGCCATTTTTGAGTTGATTGATTTACAATCCAAGAAAGAACTTAAGTTCTCCCATCATGCTCATTTCAAATTCACTTTGCATTAAATCACTAATTCTTTGCACAAAAATTCATTAGTGGCACCAAACACAATATCATCAACATAAATTTGACAAATAAGCATATCTTGACCAACATGTTTAATGAACAAAGTATTATCAATCTTACCACGAGCATAGAGTGCCTTTTTGAGTTTGTTGACTTAATCCGGATGCTCATGATCTTCAAATCCCAGTGGTTGTTTGACATAGACTTCCTCTTGAATGTATCCATTGAGAAATGCGCTCTTGACGTCCATTTGATTTAATTTGATCCTTTTATGTGAGGCAAAAGCACATAATAGTCTAATTGCCTCCAACCGAGCCACAGGAGCATATGTCTCATTGTAATCAAGGCCTTCTTCTTGATAAAATCCTTGAGCTACTAACCTTGATTTATTTTTAATCGCTTCACCATTCTCATCATATTTTATCCGATTTACCCACTTGACTCCAATAATAGTCTTGTCCTTTGGTGGAGCTACCAAATCCCACACATTATTCCTCTTGAATTGATTAAGCTCTTCTTGCATAGCTAGAAGCCAATTCTCATCTTCAAGAGCTTCTTTTATATTCTTGGGTTCTACTAATGAGATGAAGGCTTAATTGCTCATATTCTCATAGACATTCCTCCTGGTTCTTAAACCATCATTCAAATCACCAATTACTTGCTCCATAGGATGGTTCTTTACTTTTGCCCACGTTTTAATGTCGGGTACATGATTTTCTTCATCTAACTTAAATTCCTCAATCTTGGATTCAATTTCTTCAACTTTATTTCCTGAATTTCCTGCATCATCATCAAAACAAAACTTTCTCGAGGGTGAAATCATATCATCGAATTTAACATGAATACTTTCTTCAACACATTTAGTCCTATTATTATAAACTTTAAAAGCCTTACTAGTTTGAGAATAACCAATAAACACACCAACATCAGATTTTGAATCAAATTTTCCTAAATTGTTCTTTCCATTATTATGAATAAAAACTTTACAACCAAAAGGATGAAAATAAGAAATGTTGGGTTTCTTACCTTTCCAAAGCTCGTATGGTGTCTTATTTTTGTCTCTTCGTAAATGCACCCTATTGATGACATAGCACGCGGTATTGATTGCTTCCGCCCAAAATGATTTAGGAAGATCGTACTCATTTAACATAGTTCTACTCATTTCTTCAAGAGAGCGATTCTTCCTTTCTACTACACCATTTTGTTGTGGAGTCCTTGGTGTTGAGAAGTTGTGCTCCATTCCATATTTGTCGCAAAGACTCTCGAATGGTTCACATTCAAATTCACCTCCATGATCGGTTCTAATAGCAATAATTGTCAAAATTTTCTCATTTTGAACCAACCTACAGCACTTAGTAAATTTGTTAAAAGCATCACTTTTATTCGCAAGAAATCTCACCCAAGTAAATCTAGAAAAATCATCCACAATCACAAGGACATATAATTTTCCACTAAAACTAGCATGTCTAGATGGTCCAATCAAATTCATATGAACAAGTTCAAGAATTCTAGATGTGCAAATTTCCTTTTTTGGTTTGAAAGATTCTCTAACATGTTTGCCTTTTAAACAAGATTCACACAAGTGATATTTAACAAATTTTATCTTAGGCAAACCTCTCACAATGTCATTTTTTGAAAGCTTAGAAATTAAAGGCAAAGGAGCATGTCCTAATTTTCTATGCCATAAAAATGCATTTTCTTCTAATGTCACCAAACACTTTTCATTAAAAGAACTATCATCGTGTAAATCAACAATGTATGTATTTCCATGTCTTAAACCAATTAAAGCAACATGACCATCTTTCTTAACCATGAAATGTGATGATTCAAAAACTACATTAAAATTCATATCACATAGTTGAGAAACACTTAACAAATTATGTTTCAAACCATCAACAAGCAGGACATTTTCAATGGTAGGCAAAGGTTCCTTACCCACTTTACCAATACCAATGACCTTACCTTTGTTGTCGTCTCCAAAAGTGACATAACCTTGATTCTTTGGTTTAATTTATGCAAATAGGTTCTTGTCTCCACTCATGTGCCTTGAACATCCACTATCGATGTACCAAGTGCTTGACGACTTTTCATCCTTTTCTTGTACCTACAATGGCAACATCCTTTCTTCTTATAGGTACCCAAACCACTTTGGGTCCATTTTGGTTAGCAACATAAACCACATTAGGAGGTGTGATACCTTTAATCACCCAAATTTTCTTAACATTGATACATCTCCTAATACTTTTACAAGCGATTTCCATATGACCATCTTTCAAGCATCTAGCACATTTTGCAATTTTTCCATCTTTAGTAAATTTGGAAATTAAAGAACAATCTCTATCAAAAGTATCATATCATAATCCATGTCTAGAAATTGAATATTTTTGCAAAGATAACAATTTTTCAAACTTTTTGTTTCCATTTGTAAATTTTCCAACCACATAAGAAAATTCCTTTCTAAGTCTATCAAGCTCACATATAAGATTTTCCTTTTCAACAAGACATGCAGAATGATCTTCCTTTGGACTATCTAAATCATCAATAGTCTCATGTAAGGCACTATTTTCAGCAACTAATTCCCTTATTTTCTTTCTCAATTTCTTGTTGATTTCAATAGCTTCTTCAAAATCAATTTGTAGAGCATTAAAAGAATCTCTAAGATCTTGATCAAAGTAAGTTACCTCATCTTCGTCATCACTTGTTGAGGAGCTATTAGCCATAAGAGCTAGTTTGTTTTCATCATCGCTTTGGTATGCTTCCTCATCATCACTCCAAGTGGCTACTAGGCTAGCTTTCTTTTTCCCTTTGTCTTATTTGTCACTTTTCTGGAAATTTGATGTGGAAGATGTGCTCTTGCATTCTCTTGCATGATGTCCCCTTTTTCCACATTTTCAACATTCTTCATTGCTCTTCTTTTCATCATACCCTTTGATTTTCTTTCCACGGCAAACCTCTTTCTTTCTCCATTTCTTCCACCATGTAATTCCTTCCTCCGATTTTTGAGAAGTCCTTTGAATTTTCTCAAATTTCTGGCATACATTGCTATTTCTTCGTCTTCCTCCTCTTCATCTATTTCTTCATCACTTTCATCAAGAGAAGAAGTATTAGCTTTTAACGCAATTGACTTTTGTAACTTACCTCTACCTCCTCTGGATTTGAGAATGATCTCATAGTTGATAAGTGATCCCACCAAGGCGTTGAATTCCAAATGATTGAGATCCTTGGATTCCATAATAGCGGTGACTTGTGAGTCCCATTCCTTCGGTAGTGAGCGAAGAATTTTCTTCACCTTCTTGCTATCCGTCATATGCTTTCCAAGGTTGCCTAATCCATTTATGATTTCTGCAAAACAATCAAGCATAGTAGAAATAGACTCACCTTCCTTCATGACAAACATTTCATAGTCATGGAGAAGCATGTTGATCTTTGTTTCCCAAACTTGGTTGGTTCCTTCATGGGTGATGCGAAGTCTTTCCCATATTTCTTTAGCGCTGGTACAAGAATTAATTCGGTTTCTTTCCTCAACCGAGAGAGCACAATAAATTAGTTTCATAGCTTTCGCGTTGATGTAAGCTTGCTTCCAATCATTGTCGTCGTACTCCATCTTCGTTTTTAACTAACCATTTTCTTTCAACGGTGCTTGTGGAACGAAGATGATAATCTTTCAATATTCTACTCCCTCACTTATAATATGATACTTCATAGGATTTTTCTAAGAAGAATAGTTAGTACCATTAAATAAAGGAGGGCGATTGTTTGTGTTACCTTCTTCCGCTAGGCTATTGTGTGCCATCCCTGGATACTTCTACTCTGATACCAACTGTAAGCGATCTAGAAGGGGGGGTTGAATAGATCTTTAAGTTTTTTTTGTAATTTTCAATAATAAAATCTGAAGTTAATTCACACAAAAACAATTTAATCAAATCTAAATGTAAAGAGTAGGGAAGAAGAGCAAACACTATTTTTATAGAGATTCGGTGCTAAGACCTACATCCTCTACCTAAGCTCCCACTTAGGATTTTGCAAACCACTTTATTGCACACTTTGTAGTTCAGTGTGAACTTTTTACAATACCACTTGATTTCTGGCTCAAGCTACCTTTACACCCGATTTGTTTTCCGACACAAATCCTACCTCACACGTGACCTTTCACTAGTCACTCAAGTTGTAAGAGAAATAAGATAAAATTTGAAGAACAAAGCTTAATACAAAGGTGTAACAAGATAAGAGCAATAGTGAGCAGAATATGGAGCAATAATGGAGTCTTTTGCTTGTTGAACTTCTCTAGTATTTTTCCTTGATCATCCACTCTTATACTTGAAGGAAAATAGTTGTTGGAATCCATTCTAGCTGTTGCATGATTGTTATGACCATTCCTTAACATCCTCCTTTCCATTTGTGACTAATTGACTTGTTGGAATTAATTTGTTGTACCCATAAGTCGACTTGTCATCATGTATAAGTCGACTTGTGACAACATTTTTCATAAAATATCATCTCCGCTCTTCAATAAGTCGACTTATGCTATGTAAGTCGACTTGTGTCCTTCGATAAGTCGACTTATGTACTATTAGTTGACTTGTGTTAACATATCTTCATATGTTAGTCGACTTATGCTGTTCTAGTCGACTTATGCTGTTCGGATCTTGATGTATAAATCGACTTATGATGTGCAAGTCGACTTATGTTGGCTTCAACGGTAATATCCAACCAAATCTTCTATAATCCTCATTATTAATGTCTCTTTCACTTATAAAGAAACTTCCATCTTGATTCTTCAATGATTAATCACTTGCCAATCTTGATTTGCACAATTCTTTCATTGAATAATAATCCCTAAAATACCTAAAAATAATTTCTTAACTAATTCTAGATATTTTATTATTATCAAAACATAAAGGGATTTAATTTTTCAACCACCATTGGTCCAACAATTAGAAGAGGTAAATGTTGGAAAACTGGAGTAGAATCGTTGTTATTACATGTGTTTATGTGAGGAAGAAAGTGCAGGGTACGATATTGGCCTATAAAAATAGGTTTCTGCTATGATCATATGGTAAACCCCAATCATGGGCAAAAACAAGGATAGAAATGTTATCTAGAGTCGATTGGAATGTACATAGCATTAGTGAATGTTATTAATTGGAGACTTGACATGAATACATCTCTAAGTAAGATGTAAGGATTTTGGATGGTATATACCAGGGTGTTAGAGTAAATGAAATTGCTTAATGCCTCATTGAGCCTTATTATCGAGGATGTTTTGATCCTATGAGATGTGATACGAATTGATATGTTTTTTCTTGAGGTATAAAGAATGACTAATAAGTAATCATGGGAAATAGTTGATTGACAAGGATTTATAAACAATATTGAGGTAGTACCAAGAAATTACTGAGATAGGGTCAATAAGCCGGTTAATTCAATTTATGAATGATCAATGAAGGAACAAATCTGAAATGAATAAATAGTGAGTCAAAAGTGAATGTTGGAGTTACATCCCTAGTGAAGACTCAAGCATAAGAGTTAGAAAATGTTACTGAGAGTGTATGCATGTTGCCCATATAGAGTACCAACTACGTAAGTAGATTTGTGAATTCTAGAGGATACCTCGCTAATGTAAGGGGAACTTAGGTCCATATTATAGTCTGTATATGTTTGGAATGTGTTACCAACCCATGAAGTTATGTTTGCAAATAAAGTGAAATTTGTGAAGAAACTGGTATGAATGAACAGACATTAGAATAAGTCAATATGGAATCACAAGAAATCAAATGAACTGAGGAAATCAGTCGAGAAAAAGGGAGTTCATTGGGAAATAGAGACTATCGTGTGATAGTACAGTATTAAAAATTACCAAAACAAATTATGGGCATAACGAGTCTTAGGCAGGTCTGTTGAAGTTAACAATGCCCCCGATAGTATTATGATACTTAAGGTGAAAATGATTCAAGCAACATGATATCAACTAGTGACTATGATCATAGACAGTATTTTGAATGTGTTTGAAAAAGTAAGATGAAATTTTGAATATTGCGGAAGAATATATATAAGCCGTATTAGTGAAGCAGAATTTCTACCCCAGTGTTAATTATACTGTTTCGAGTTGGAGAAATTGCAGTATAGATCGAAGTTTCCCATTAGAGATTAAGATATAATCTGTTGCAATAGTATAAAGTGATTTTGTGTACCTAGGGACAATTATCACCTCATTAGCTGAATTTTGAATATATGACTTGCTAGGATAGAAATTGCTTTGAAAGCTTGGAGACATCAATTGTACAGAAACATTATATAGATCAACAAAGATTGAGGTACTTACTAAGTTTGCAAGAATTGAAGGGGATTGTGCAAAAGAGTATTTCCCAGTTAAGCTAGTATTGTAAATTGATACATTGAAGAGTATCTCAAATTTAGATGTGAAGATTATCAAATTGAGTGTATTAATGAGTGTAGATTGTCGAGCTAAAAAGGGGCGAAAAGAAAGTATTATTAGTCATCGAATTTAAAATCAGTTGTGAATAAAAGGACTGACAAAGTCTAAACCGAGGAATTAGAACTTATGAACCTTATCGGGGAATTGAATCCAACTTTCGAGTAAATGATATTTATGATTGGATTAAGCACTGTTAGAGAAAACACAAGAAAATAATCGAAGCTATATGTTCTAGTAAGAGTACATCGAAAGAGCAATCGATGGCTAAGAATATCGAACCGAGCGATTACATGTTTGAGTCACTAATAGTCTTGCTATCGAAGACAGGTGTAAAGCTTATATTTCTGGAGTTCATCATAATATGAGATTAATCTATAGTTCAAATTGACTACAGGAATATCAATCGTTATCTTGACCATACCATTACAATAATGTATAAGGCGTCATATGGCAAAAAGGGAGTCGATCGCCCCTACATTGAAATGAAGAGGATATGAAAAACATGGTTGAAGGCCATAATTGATTTGAGACAATATTGATGAGCGAAATGAATATGGAATCATAATAAAGTGGCTTTTGGAAGACAAATGAATTTTTAGAGATCACATTGAAGTTATGGAATATATTGAGAAAGATTTGCAAGGTAAGTGTACTAACATCGATGAGAAGTGAAACAGATGATTTTTTTTTTGAAAGTATCACCTTTTCCAAGGTGTAATTAGATGAGAAACAGGAGTAAATAAGGGAAACTAAGTTTGAAATAAAGTGATCCATATAAAACTATGGCGATAATAGGACTATGGATTTATGAGTTGTCTTATGGTTATCGGAATCACACAGTGTTATATGGATATGGTTAGTATTGTTATGATCCGATATATGTGTTGTTGAGACTGGGAGTGAAAATTTGAGTAATCTGAAGCTCATCAAGGAAATAGTTAAGAAAGTGTGATATCTAAACAAGGGATTGATAGACCTCTTTGAACCTATCAATTGGGGTCTTTTGAACGAAAGTATTCAAGTGGTGAAGTGATATAGGAAATGAAGAAGTATATGAGATAATAGTACCCCTGTCTTATTCCTTAATCGAAAATAAATTTCGAGGACGAAATTTCTCTAAGGAGGGGAGAGTTGTAACATCCCATCACCGATGGGGAGGGTAGAATAGTAATTTTGAGGGGCTAATGAGCGTTAGAAATTGCCTTTACATGCTTATGCATAATCTAGCATCCGCATACTTATGAATAATGAATTTTGCACAAGAAAAATGACTGTACATGCATTCATGACATTTCCCGGTGTAAGTGTTAAGAAATGTGATTGTGAATAAATGTGATTTGTGTGTATAAAAATTTTAGTTGGAGAGGGTCATTGTGGTTTTGAATTTTTGGAGAATTTTAGAAATTATTTTTTTGAATTTTTGAGGTAATTTTTGGACTAGAAAAAATGCCAAGTGGCAGAATAATGGTTTACAGGTAGTAGAAATTACTGTCCAATGGTACTGAAAATTTAGATAAATGATTGTAGGATTTATTCATTGAGTCATTGGAATTTTGGGGAAATTTTGAGTATAAATTGACATTTAGTTGGAAAGAAACCAAATAAGTGCCTTAAAAATGAGACATGTGGCAAGTGACAAGTGTCACTTGCCTAACCATGTCTTAAGCCATTCTTTTATTAATAAAAGCCAACCCTTTTTAGTAGTCTTCCACGATGATTTTAAAATTTGAAGGCCAAGTGAGTATTTTTGTCAAGTTTGCCTCTCCTTCTACGTGGCTTGCTTCCTCCTTCTCATCCATTTTCATTTTTCTTCATTCTCTTCCAACCTCACTAACATTTCACCTTGTTCCCATCTATCAATTGCTACTTCCATCTTGTTATTTCTTCAATTTGCCACAAGGAAAACCTAGTTTTTTCCTCCCTCAAGATAATGATCGTGTAAGGTAGGAAGTTAGGATTTTTTTGTGACAAGTTTGGAAGATTGGAAGATTTGGAAGCTTAAGTAGGTAAGAATTGTGTTTTATATCATGAACTGTTAGTTAAATGCATTTTTGTGATGTGAAGTGAACTTAATTGCATAGGTATTGTGTTTAGGGTGGATGGGTATGAAGTCTTGTTTGATTGATGATGAATGATGTAGCATGTGTTGTATGTAATTTGGGATGGTTTGGATTGATTTAAATGATGTCTAGATGAGTGTATGAAAAGGAAGAAAATTTAGTGCATATTGATACTATGTTGTAGGTTAATGTTCAAGTAGAGGTTTTGATTTGGTTATGGTTGTTTTCATGAGTGAATTGAGTGGTATTTGAGTGAGGAAATGGTGTGGAAGAGGTAGGAGAAGAGTTAGGATGATAATCTGGAAAATTTGATTTGAGTATGGTTCAATGATTTTGCCATAAATTCTTCTATAATTGTCCAATTGAGATGATTCTTATCTTGAATTAAACTAGAGATGTTTGGCTATATTTCTTGTGAAGGAAGTGATGATCAATTCTGGCTTGAAGAGTTCAAAATTTTGACTTGAATGTGGGAAAGGGTCTTGGGATGAACAGTAGCTCGAGAATTGCATTTTTGTGATCTGAAACTTTCGGAATTTTTCTTGGTTGATTTAGGTAGATCTTGCAAAAGGGGTATTCATGAAAGTTGTAGATTTTCTTGTTAGCTTCTATTGCTACAAAGTATGACATTATTCGATGTTGAGGTTGAAAGTTATGATCTGTTGACTTTGGGATGTTATTCCATGATTCAAGTGCTTTGTTTGTGAAAATGTCCAAAAGTGTAGGTTTTGTGATACTGTTCTTTGAGGCAAATTCTGAACTGTTATGCTTTGAATTGGATCAAGTAGCCTTATTGAAAGTTATAGAGGACTTTCTTAGCTTTGTAATGATATATAATATGTCATTTTTGGATTTAGGAATTGTAAGGTATGAATTTTTGAAGTTTGGATATGATTTAGGGTGAAATTATGGGGGCAGAAACTTTGATTGAGATTTTGATCTTTTTAGAGGTTGAATTTGCTTCCAAGTTATTCATGAAAATTGTAGAATGTGTTCTTATCTTTCCATTTGCATAAAGTATGGAATTTTTGGACAATGGGATAGGAAATTATGATTTTTAGAAATTGGGATACTGTTTAGGATGATATTTATTTGAGCAGTAACTTTGATTGACATTTTGACTCCTTTAGAGTTGGAATTTGTCTATGAGTCCTTCATGGAAATTGTGGGTCGTTTTGTGATCTTTCCATTGATACCTAATTTGTCAATTTTGGACCCTTAGGTGAAAAGTTATGCATTGTGAAAGAAGAGAGGAAAATTAGTAGAAAAAAAAGGGGGAGGGGGTCAGGGCACTGTGCCCTGGCACCCGTCAAGGGCAACCAGCTTGCCTCACGAGCACCTCGTGAGGGCGTGGACGAGCGCCTAGCGCGCAGCGTCACTAGTTTTGACTTTTTTTGTCTTTCTCCTCCCTAAATCCAACCCCTCTCTACTCTTTTGCTTATAACTGTTTCATCCGACCTCCGATTGACTTTATTTTTTAGGCGTTGGATTTGTAAGACATTTCTCTACCTCTCCATGTGAATTTGTGAATTTTGGAGGTTAAATTGAAAATGATGGATTAAATCAAAGTGAGAGGACCAATTGATTAATTTTTTTTGGACAATATTTTGGCAATATCCGGACCTATAGAGATTCGAATTGAGTAATTTTGGTGTCTATGGATTCCTAAGACATAGGGGAACATTTTTATTAAAGAGAGGTTACCTAGGTTATCTGATGTTTACGGTCTCATTGATCGGGAATAGTAGACCCAAAAAATGTGTTTAAAAAATTGAAATATAGTTATGAGCAATAAATTGCAAGTTAAATGATTTTATATGACTTAAACCTAGGAATAAATGAGTTTTTATACGGGAATGGTTTTGTGATGCAATTTATGGAATGATACCGGGATTGTCATGAACATGCATCGTACATATTCCATATACATACATGTACATAAATGAATGTTTATAATTGTGCAAAATTATTAATGTGTGTGCAACGTATTGCAAAAATGGGTTGTGCAGGTTAAAAATCCGCAGTCAAGCATTTTCATAATTTGGAAGCAAATGCTAATCTGGAGCGTATTGTGAGTAGACCAAGATGGTTTCATTTCATTATGTGTTCTGTTTGAATTTGTATTGATTGACTGCTGAATGTTCATATAAATGGTGATGGATTGTGATTTGATTGTGGATTCCGGACAGAAGGTTCGATGACTGTGTATTGGGGGAGTTGTGATATTGAAGTGCTACTTGAATATGAATTGCATGAACTATGTGTATTTAATGTGATTGAAAAATGTATTTTGAGTGTGCATTATATGATTGATAAGTGCCGGACCACGATCCGATGACAAATATCTTTTGAATGTGCATTGCATATGTATGAGATATGTTTCTCAACTCTACAGTTGAATGTTAGACTATGGTCCGATGACATGTGAAAGTGAGTGAATGGGATTGATTGATGCATTTCATTGCATAAGTGTATGAAATATAATGGCTGTTGTGACTAGAGTAGCTACCGATCAGAGCTTAAAGCTCAACGAGTGGAAATGAGCTTCGAGCTCAAAAGTGAATCAGAGCCTCAGGCTCAACGTCTAATGAGCCCTGTATCCCCCAAATGGACAAGGGACAGTTTTTAATGAGCCCTATATGAGACAGTTTAGGCACTCGGTCATAACAAAATAACAAATGAAAAGTGAGTCTCATGTGTATTGCATATGCATAATATGACTGATTAAGTGTATTGAATGTGAAACAATGTGAAATGTGAAATAGAGTGAGATGTGTAAATTATGTGTTGTGTGACTGGGTGAGCCATCGATGATGGTCACTCACTGAGTTCATAAAACTCACCCAAAATTTGCAATTATTTTTGAAGACTCAGAAGAATACCCCGTTAGGCAACGGGAGTATATCTATTGCATGTGAGAGAAAGAAGAGGTTAAGATCAGTTCGCGTCTGCATTGTGTCTGTTTATTTTCGGACTGAATTGTATTTTCCGCAAATCATTGTATTTTATGTATTTGCGTATATTATTTGTGTATAACTTTCCTATTGAAAAAAAAGGGTTTTGCATAAGAAATTGATCAAAGTGTAAGATGTTTTGTTTTTGAAATGGGCTAATCGACATTCTATCTGTAAATGAAAATGTTTCTGAATAAAAGTGGGCCCAAATTTGCAATTATTGATTTTCACGTACGCTTAAAAAAATTTATATGGATTTTTTGACGAATTAGGTGATGTAACACGTCACCCTCGCGGGGCACAGACTCGGATATCACCATCGATGTCGGGTTCGGGTCATGCGGGAGTGAGGTGTTACAATAAGTGACTCAATTTATAAGTTTACATACTCAATCAAATATAAATGATCATAACATCAGCTAATAATATCTTGCAAATATCAATAATAATAAAATCACAAAAATAATAATAGTAATAACAAAATAGTAATAACAGTAATCGAACAACAATATTAGACTGCAAAAAACTAAAAGAATTGCACTAATAAATACATAGATGATCATGATTTATGAAAAACAATTTCTTTGTGAATTTTAGATGCAAAATCATTAATAATATTATTAAGATCAATATTGTCCAACATATCCTTCTTGATACATAACATAGTTAAACCATTCAACCTTTTTTGTGACATTGATGATCTTGAGTAGGTTTTTAGTAATTTTAACTTCAAAAAACTTCTCTTAGCTGATGCTACAGTTATAAGTATAGTCAATAGAATTTGATAAGCAATTGAAATATTTGGATAACAATCTACAACTTTAATAAATTCTAAAATTTCAACTTATGACATTAACTTATTTGGCAAAGTCATTTGGAACACTTTTCAGAAAAAGATCATCTAAATCCACATCTGACACATTATCATGAGAAAAAGTCATTTTAAAATTAGAACAACATTCTCTTAATTCGTTATCATCCAATGATCTTAACTTCTTTGAATCAAATAAGAATCCAAAAATATTATCAAATGTCATTAATTATTCAAATATATTATTTAACAAAGTAATTGTCATATCCATAACAACTAGAAAGTAATTTACTTTGAAAGAATCCTCAGTTGATTGTATTTCTCCATCGTTGTCAATTTCATCAAATTGTCTTTTCCTAATAAAACAACATCTAGTTGGAAATGTAGGCTTTATATTCATCTCATGTACAGTAATTTTGACAATATTCATACTAGAATTAAACCCTTCATCTCTATATTTCTCAAAAAAATACTATCAAACCTTCTAATTACTTTATGGTAGCATTAATGCACATAGATTTAGAGTACAACTTTTTACTCACCATGTTAATAGGGAATAAAATATCATACCAAATAACCATAACAAGAAAAAACTAAAAACTCTTAAGTGCACTAACCAAACTTTCTGCTTCACTTTTTGACTTGGCATCATCATAAGTTCTAGATAATTCCATCAAAGCCAAACTTATTTTAGGATCTTGAAATCTAATAGCTTTAATACTTTTTATTCAACTCTCCCAACGAGTGTTAGACAATGATTTCATGGTTAAACCTAAAACATTATCAAGCAAAACCTTTCACCTTTTAGGAGAACTTGAAAATAATGCATATATGCGTTGCACAGCTCCAAAAAATGAAACATCTTTAACACAATAATGTGCCATATCACTAAGAGTAAGATTAAGATTATGACAAATACATGACATATATAATGCTCTCGGATTTATTTCAAGTAATCGCTTTTAAACTCTTTGGTGTTTTCCCTTCATATTAGAACCATTGTCATAATCTTGACCTCTTACATTATAAACATTAAGATCAAGAGAATTAAATGCACTCAATAATTCATTGAAAAATCCCAATCTAGATGTGTCATCTACCTTCAAGAACTCTAAAAAATACTCCTCTATTTTTATTTTTTATTTGACATATTCACACACCGTACTAACAAACTCATTTGTTCTTGATGACTCAAATCTAGTGTATAATCAAGAATAATAGAAAAGTATTTCACCTCTTTATGATCCCTATGATAGAAGTTCTAATACAATAGTCCAATAGAGAAATCAACTCATTTTGAATTTGTGACCAAGATAATGATGATGAACTTCATGATTTTGAATACGTCTAACGTAATCTTGCATTATTACATGAAATCAAGCAATCATCTCAATCAATCCTAAAAAATTACCATTACCATCTTGGTAAAGTTTCTCATTGGATCCTCAAAAAGGTAAATTATATTTAGGAAGATATTTCAAAACATAAACTATTCTTATCAAAACTTGTCTCCAACGTTCTTTCTCCTTTATAATTTCTTATTGCAAATCTTTATCAATTGTTTGATTTTTGCTCAATCTGACTCTTAATTCATTTCAATTTCTCATATTAGTCATATGCTCAATGCAATGCTCATGTTCTTTGAGTCTTTCACTAAGATGCTTCCAATCTCTAAATCCATCATTTGCTAATGCATTTTGTTTATTATTAGATTTGAACAACTTACAACAAATACAATATACTTTATCTATATGTTTAGAATAAACCAACCATTTTCTATCTCTAATATCTCCATTACATAAATTTCTATAATAATAAAAACATAAAAAATGACGAGAGGTATTGTCTAAAGGAAACACAAGATTCAATTCTCTTACAGACCCTTTTTTTAAACTAAAATATCCCTTGCTTTATTATCAAGATTATTTCAATTTCTAGGATTATAAATATCCAATATAGGGCTTACTTGCTCATTTGCCTTCAAGTTTTCTAAAGCGGATGCATTTGGTACATGATCATGCTCACACAAATTTCTAATATCCTTATGAATATGAATCTCATCACTTAGGTTTTCTTTATGTTTTTTAAAACCACCTTGACCTAATTCCTCGGGATTCTCACTAGAGGAGCCTACTGTTTTAATAAATTTATTAATTACTCCTTTGTGGAATTCTATCAACTTATCTACTTGTTTTCTTATTTTCCCTTTTTTACTTCTAGAAAAATGCTTTTTAGGTAACATAATATAAACCATTTATAACATAGTCGGACTAGAAAAAGAACAAAAGCACCTGTACGGAATTGGAAGAAGTATGTAGGCACAACCAAACACCAATAGATTCACAATATATCACAAAGATATATTAATGGTATCATATATGAGATAGAAGAAAAAATAAAAGCAAAATTTAATATCCAATATTTAAAATGAAAAAAGAGTAAGTTTTAATGATAGAGAAACATTAATTTATACAAATACAAGAAATTAATATACTTAGGAGAAAATATAGTAAATTATATTTTAAGTTATTAAATATTCTAAGTTTCCTAAGTTAAAAATTATCCTATTCTATAAGTTATGGAAATAGTTGAATATTATTTTATTATTATTTTATTATCATGACATGTTTAATAGAGTTATATGTATTTTTATAATAAAGCAAACCATTTATGTAATCTTTGAATTGAGTAACTTAAATTATTCGATTTAGTCATATTATCGCTAAACTTATGTGAACTCTACAAGAACACAAATCTAACAATTATTACATTATTTGTGGCAAAGTATAATGAAAATAACAATTACAAAATTAAATTAGTTATCAATGTTTAATTATTTTATAAATAATAAGTAATCTAAAAATAAAAAGAAGAAACACAAATAAATAAAATCTCATTTAATATTAATGTTATGATTTAAAATGCTAATATAATGTCCACGCTAATGACAAATTACAAATTAATTATAACATATTCAAATATTTAATAAGCTAAAAATACTTTAAAATTATAAACTTTATTTTAAATTATCACTTAAAACTCATATGACAAAATCATGAAAATTTTTACTTGTCAATTTTGAGTTAGAGCATCTTAGATGCATATGTTGATGAAAAAAAGAAATTATAGGGTAAAAAATAAACCTAAAAACTTCAAAACTATTTTTAAGTATAACAAGTTAACGTTAACTTAACCTTTGAAGTAGCTATATTAACTTTCAATCTTGGAAGTTGTTATATTACTAGAGATAATATAGCTTCCTTAGCTTCCAAGGTTTTGTTGCATCTAACTGCACTCCTCTTACCATTGGAAACTGGAGCGCTTTATGTTGGGTCCGTATTTTGCGTACCATACGTACTTCAAGTTTGCATGCGACCACAATCTTAATCAGTACTGTCCTCTTTGGTACTCGGACTCGAGACCTCAAGGTTTTATTGCATCTAACTGCACACCTCAATGGTAAGAGGCGTGCAATTAGATCTAACAAAGCTATGAGGTCTCAGTCAATATTAAAAAGACAATCTTGATAAGGTTGTGACCGCGTGCAAACTTGAAGTATGCGGGGCAACACACCCCGGTACACAAAATACGGACCCAACATTAAAGATGCCTTTTTATGTTGGGTCCGTGTTTTGCATACCATGCGTATTTCAAGTTTGCATGCGACCACAACCTTAATCAATATTGTCCTCTTTGGTACTCGAACTCGAGACCTCAAGGTTTTGTTGCATCTAACTGCACGCCTCTTACCATTGAGCTACTTAGTGGTAAGGGGGCGCTACAAAGAAAATCTAGTAATTTGCCTTATAAATCATAAAAAGGATGATAAAGTTCTATTTCCAGTGAAGTAAAAAGATGCAAAATGACTACGTTACAAAATATAGAAACAGATACAAATTCGATTAAAATGTGGACAGTTATTATTGACATTGTCAAAAATAAAAGGAAATGAATGTCATTTGCATACCTGCTAAACCTTCTCTTCCACCGATGGTGAAAATAGAAATATTGCCAACAAATGAGTTCCTATAACCAAGTAATAGTCAATCAGATATTAGCCAGTATAATTACAAATCTATCCCCTATAAGACCCAACTTTTATTCCATGCTATAAGTTGCAATGTGAAAAACATAAATCATTATGATATTAACACACAAACAAAGCAGTCTAACATTGAACATTTATGAACCTGTGGTTTGTGACCATGTTGAGAAACTGAAGTTGTTTAGTTACAAATACTTATTTATGTTTTCTGTGGGAAAAGCTAACACTAATTTGCTCTCGTGAATTGCTATCCATATTGTTATTTGTTATTTATATTTTCTATTGATCTTATATTAAAGCTATTTGTCTTGGTTAAAATTCTCCAGTGACAAAGATCTTAGATGTACTTGGTTACTTGCTTTTAAGTGATGAAACTATTAAAAATTGTTCACAGGAAAACAATAATCTTCTCTCCATTTAGTTGCTAATCATAGGACATCGTACGCTGTCATCAGGCATTTAAGCCCATGATGTAAGTCGTTGGAAACCAAGTTTGGGTCTTAACTCTATAACTCATGGAGCTCAATATCAACCTTTATGGCATCTCTATGCCCTAAAGGTAAAACAATAGTTTGATACTACAAATGTATCAATTATAAAGATATGCTTTATGTTCAATTAGTCAATTTTAGAACTCCTAGATTTTAGATACATGATGCTCACATTATATGACACAACTATAATGGAGTACTATAATGAAAGACATCAACTATGCTTGTCTTCACTTAAAAAGTCTACATAAAGAATCTTAAAATTAGAATGTTAGACTCTCTAATAATACTTCTTGGAAATTAAACTTTTCACCTCTAATTTTCTATACTTCTTTCTGTTGCTCTAAATTGTAATACCAAATTCGTCTTATAATGTTACGAATTTTCATAGCTTCATCTTACCATCAATAAAGTAGCTAGGGAAATCACATTATCCAACTAGTAGTGTTGTGTCTCAATTATTCCAATAATAACTTGTTAATTCCTAGTGAATACCTAAATTTTAATGTCACATCACAACTCTAAACATAATGGCAAAGTATAACTTACATTGTCCAAATCACTCACCTATGTCTTGGCTTTCTTCTTTGACATTAGTCACTTAACTTTTAGTTAAAATGAAAAACCTTTCTATAGACTATGTATGGCCTTCAAATAGTCACACAAATATGTTATTCATTCTCTAATTCAAAAAAACAAATAGAACTTAAATAGTCACAAAAATATATTTTTTCAAAGAATAGACATTTCATCAAACACCTTATATGCATTCGAAATTCATCCCAATATCACAACCAAAATCACATCTTATCCCTTCTATCAGTAGCATTTTTATCTTAAAATTGTTTTCCAATCACAAAATACACAAACAAACAAAACAAAACAAATACCTAAATATAACTATCATCCACTATATGAAAATACGTCCACGAAAATAAGTCCACGAAAATATGACAATGACTAGAGAAGATGAAGACCAGAAGACGCAGCGGCTCCATAATGCCAATGAAGAGACAAAAGAATGTTGAAGTCGCAGTAGATTTGGAGAAAGAAGGAGACAATGCAGGTGGAAGGAGACAACGTAGGTGGGGGGAAAGGGGGCTTCGGGTGAGTTTTAAGTTAAACAAAACGACGTCGTTTGGTTCATTTTGTTTTACTTAAAAATGTTTAAGTCAAAGCAAACGATGACGTATAGCTTGAAAATTTATCGACGAACTTTACCGATGGAAATTTTCTGTCGACAAACTAAAAATTTTATTATTCTGTCAATAATTCCCACCTTACTTACTGACATGTATTTGATACTATCACTAAATTTTGTCGCAATGATTTTCCTTCGTATTTAGCGACAGATATTTCTACCACTGCTAAACGAAAAAAATTTCCAAGAATTTTCTTGAAAGAAATAGAATTTTCTTTGGTAATTTGCAACAATTACTTTTCTGTCACTAATTCCTGCTTTTCTTGTAGTGTTTTGCTTCAATTTTTACTGTTAAAAGGTTTTCTATTCGTTAATTTTGTTACTGTAGATTGAGTTGTCTGTGTTTATTTCGGTTGTTAATGGGTAATTGTTTGTTGGTCTGTGTTAATGTTAGTGAATAATGGAAAAAGATTGAGGTTCTTTTTTAATTAGTTAAGGATGAATTTGTGATGCATACCAAGTGCTCAATGAAAGTTCTATTAAGGATGACCATTTTTTTCCTTGAAAATTATAACAACTGCATTTCTTTTAATACATGGATTGTTTAAATTAAAATGATTGTTGTATAGTTAGTCATGTTAGTGAATATGGCATCTTAATATACAATGTCGTGAGCATTTTAATATTCAATGTCTCTTTTTAATAATGTCATAAGCAATTTCTTTGTACAATTTTTATTTTGTTTATGTAATATATAATCAAAACTATATCATCATTATTTGAAAATTTCATTTATTATATTTAGAATATCATTTTATGAAATTATATGTTATATGCTACAACTTTCAATATTTGAATTAAAAATAAGTTTGTGTCTTTATTTAATTGAAACAATAAAGAATTATAAGCCTAAATTTTCACTATAGCCAAAAATATGCATAAAAATCTAATTATGCATCATTAACATCGCAGGATTTTATCCTTACAAATAAAATATAATTCAGTTTTCATTAATTTAAAAATAATATTCATACATTTAATATTCACTATAACTACTCATATAATTCATTTATTAGATAGTTAATCATAACTAATATTTATAGCTTATTCATCTATACATCTTCATTCCTATTTCTTATATAGAAAATTCTTTATCTATAGATATAATTTAAGACAATTTGATCAAATCCCATATCCAACTAAATTTACTTTTATCTTCCTTATCTTATTGGGAATTATTGCTTTAAATTATGTTCTTAAACTTTGCAATAGTTGTGGGTAAGGCATCTTAGCTTCACTTTTAACATGTTTCTTTTATTTACTAGTGAACTTAGTGATTTAAGACATTAACTACCTATTAACAATTTGTATTCTTATAACTATTGTAAGAGTTTATAAAAAGTTAGCACTTGAATTGTTTCCTTAAACTTTTTCATTGCTCATTTTTTGGAATTGGGTCAACACTTTGTTTACTTAAACTTTTATTTCTTTATTTCTACTAATGGCTTAATTGATTCGAACTAGGGCCAATTTCACAATCAATCCACTAACTTCTATTGTTCGTCATTCGTCGTTCGTCATCTCCAATTGTTCTTCCGTTTAGGTAAGTCATCAAACATTTGCTCAATTTTTTTGTTTTTCTTGAATAGAGAAGAATTTGTGTGAATGGAAGGAGAGCCTAGGTTTTGTATGTGAACTTGTATTGATTAATTGAGAACGAGTAACATAAGAAATTCACATATATTATAGATGATTTGAAGCAAAACAAACCCCTATGATGGTATATAGGCTAGAAACCTATGATACATCTCCCATGAGGTTTATTAGTGAAATATTCCACGTGCCTAGGATTTATAACGAGAAGACTCTTTCTTGATTCATGTGGTCTAATATAGTGTTTGTTTGAATTCCAACTTAGTATATGAACTTGTGTTGGACCCCGAATTTTTCTTGAAATTTTTGAATTATTAAGTGGCATTAAATAAGGAAACTTATAGTGATATTTTGTGGTCAAAGAGAAAGAAGAGTCAAGAATATGAATTATTATATGAGATTATGATAGGTTATTAATGATTATGATTAATTATGATCTAAAGTGTGGTTTTGAGTTTAAATGAAATTGATAGTGAATAAATTGTTGGAAGTTAAAAATCAAGAAATAAAGAGAAAAAGTGTGAGAATATGAAGAATTGAGAAGGTTTGACTTTTTGGAGTAGAGAGTTGATTTTTTGATTTAAGCAGAATTTGAGAAAATAATCTTCATGAAACTTGTAGTTTCTGTTGAGAGTTTTCTGTCGTCACAAAGTTTGATATTTTTTGATATCGGGAGTGAAAGTTATGATCATTCAAAGTTAAGTATTAATTTGCTTTGTTTTATGAAAATGTCCATAAGTGTACATTCAGGTGTAATGTGATTTGAGGCAAATTATGTATCGATGTGGTCTGAATTGAGTTAAGTGATCTATTTGAAAGTCATAGAAGATTTTCCTAGCTTTTCAATTATGTATAATATGTTATTTCTGGTTGTGGAATTTGGAAGATATGAAATTTGGAAGTTTGGATGTTGTTTTAGGATGATAAATTCAGGCAGAAACTTTGACTAAAAAATTGACCTAGCTAGAGGTTGAATTTTGTCTTTAAGTGCTTCATGAAAGTTGAAGATTTTGATTTGATCTTTACATTGATATAAAATATGACATATTTGGACCTAAGAGTTGAAAGATAGAAATTTTGGAAGTTATGTGATTGTTTAGGAAGATATTCATATAGACAGAATGTTTGATTGGTTTGTGAGCCCGTTTGAGATGGAATTGATATGTGAGTTCTTTATGGAAGTTGTAGAGCTTCCTTTGACCTTTATTTTGATACCAAATTTTCCAAATTTAGAGTTTGGGATCCAGAGTTATGAATTTTGGAAATGTCGGTTATTTGTATGCCATTTTAACTCTTCTGTTTTTGTTATTTCGTTCTCAATCCGACCCCTTTTTCGATCTTTTGGTTATAATTTCTCCGTCCGACATCCGATTGATTTAGTTTTTGAAGCGTTGAATTCCTAAGACAATTACCTACATCATGATGGGAAATTATGATTGTTCTGAGATTAAATTGAAAGAGATTGTTTTAATCAAAGTGAGTTAAATATTTTCTAAGCATGGTTCAGTATTTTGATGATATCTTGAGCTGTAGAGATCCAATTAAGTTGATTCTTATTTCTAAATAAATTCGAGACATGGGAATACAAGTTATCTGAAGGAATCAAATTTCAATTCAGTCCCTAAGATTTTCAATTTCTGAATTGAAGTATTAAAGTTATAAGAATATATATAAGGGCAAATTGAGCATGACACTTAAGTCTAAGAGTTATAAGGCTTATATTGGAGGGCAAAATGGACATTGCCCACTCATTAAGAGTATTAGAAGAAGGAAATGAGGAATGAGAAGAAAAAGAAGAGAGGAAGCCGTGGAAGAAGAAGAGAAGAGGAGAAGGCTAGGGTTTGAAGATCTTTGAAGAATTTGAAGCCAAATCAAGTAAGTATAAGCATCTTTCCTCTTGATTAGATGAATGAAACATGTTTTGATGTTATTTAAGAGAAGATTAAGTGTTAGCAGTTGTCGGATGAGTTAAAGCATATGTTTGGTTTTTAGGGTTAATGAATTATGTTGTTTGTGGATGATTTTTGTGTTGAGATGAGTTTAGAAATGAAGTAGGAATGATGATTTAGGGTTAAAATGAGTTATTTGTGGAAGATGGAATGTTTAAAGATGAAAAATTTCGAAAATGAGTGTTCGGAAGATTTCTGGTCTCGACGTCATGCATGGTGCATGAGTCTCGACGTTGTGGCTCACAGAAGCATCACGTCATGGTGAGCTCCTTTCTGTCATGCATGAGCTCCTTTTTCTCGCCATGGCGAGAGGTCTTTTTCCTATACAGACATGTTTTGGTATTTTAGCCATAAGTTTTGATGCAGATATCCAAATCAGGTGATTTTTGATTCGTTGTGAACTATAGTTAAAGATTTATAAGTTTTATGAAGAAAGAAAGTTTTTAATCAGTTTTTAAAGATCTCAAATTTTGGTCGGAAGTTGAGTAAAGATTATTATTTCAGCATAAGAATAGTACCAACATGTTTGGAGTATAACTGTCATATTTCTGAACCAAATTGAATGATTTTGGAGTCATTAGAAACTTAAGACAATGGGGAAACTTTTTATAGAAGAGAATATTATCAGATTTTGTCATTTACTTTATTAGAGTAATCATGGGAAAATTGACCCGAATGTTTGGATTTTTGGAAAAACTTGAGTTTTTAGAATTTATGGATCCTCAAATTTGTATTCTTATTGAATGGGTTGTTGCATTTGATAAAGGAAATCAAGGAAGGCAAGAGGATCAAGAGGAGAGGCATCTTTTAAGCATGTGTCCAAGCAAAGAATTCAGGTGGGTACATGTTTATAATTTAAATAAGCTACTACTGTTTTCTTTCAATCAAAGAAGTTTTCTGATTTCAATTACATCATAAGTGCTGCATTATTGTTTATGAATGATTTGTGAAACATGATATATGTTGTTACATGATTTGAGTGATATTTTGAAAAAGATGCATGTTATGAAATCATGTTTTCAAGAAATGGGTTGCAAGATATACATCAAGCATATGATAAGCAAGTTTTCAAGAAAAGTGCCATTTTGGGCAACAAGTTACAAGATTTTGAAATCTATGTGTTAAGTGGGTTTGTGGTAGTCCCTCAAGAACTTTCACGTGCACGTTGACCCATGTATAGGCTTTTCCTGCCTGCCCGCTAGTGGCATGGAGCTCCTTCAAGGACTCCCTCAAGAAACTACGACTACACAGAACTATTTCGATGGAATTGTGTAGTGCGTCATGAATTTGGACTTACCCAAACCATTCTGTTGTGTTATGTGCTCATGTTATGTTTGATCAAGTTTGATGCATTCATGATTTGTAACTTACGGATTTTGGCTGAAAGCCTAGAAAACATGTGTTTTATAAACTCCATGAAAGTTTTCTAAGACAAGTGAACTGTTTTCAAGGTTTTTGCTTATCTTTATTATAAACGTGTACCCATGGGCTGTAAAGCTCACTCCCCCCTTTCATCCCCATCTCCAGGTATCAAGAGGGAGATCGGATGAAAGAAAGTCTAATCGTCCGTTCGTTATGTATATGATTGGCTTTTAAGTTAATTTGTTGCAAGATTGAGATTTCAGACATGATACAAATTTTGGGATTTTTGTAATTTGTGCATTTTGGATCTTGATATTGATGTTGTATCATGGGTTGTAATGCCATTAAGGTTTTGTAAACATGTATATCATGATGAAATTGAATTATGGATTTGTGTATAAAATGGAAAAGTGAATTATGGAATTGTGTATAGAATCGAATTGTGAATGTGCCTTGGATATTAAAGTGCTTTTTGTGTATGGCTGATTGTCATGCATGAGATTTTATGGCAAAAGAAATTATGGGATCTGTATAATTGTATAAGACGAATATTATGATTTGAGGAAAATTGAGTTTCGAATTGTATACGATGAATAAGTTTGAAAAAGATGAAAGGAATAAACATGAAAGAAAGAATGAAAGAAAAAAAAATATACCGGTTTCGGATTGGTTTAGTCATAGGGTTTCCAACGCGATGTTTTCCAAAATAATTGTTTTTCGGATGTCGGAGTTAAGGTTTTGCCCTTCAGCGATATGTTTGCTTTGATTCCAAGCCAATTTGTTTCACTTTCAATTTCTTTCGCTTTCGCCAAGTATAAGTTTGCTCACGTTTTGTACATGTGTTCGATTATGATTCCGAGGTTGGGTTCCAGAAACGGGATCTAACATTTGTGGTTGATTGATCCGTTTTGTTTCTTTATTTTTGAAATTTTGTAAATCCAAGCCTTTCGATTTTTCTATGGCTCATTAAGAATTTGATTCGTTTTCGATCTGTGTTTCCGTTTGTTCCGGTTGGGGTCTGGTTCTGAGACCGAGTCCCAACAACTTGTATTGATTAATGGAGAACTAGTAACATAATAAATTCATGTACAATTATGGATGATTTAAGGCATAATAAACCCCTCGAATGATATATAGGTTGGAAACTTATGATGTAACTCCTATGAGGCTCAATGGTGAAATATTCTATAAACTTAGGAGTCACAATGAAAAGACCCTTCCTTGATTCATGTGGTCTAATAATGTCACATACCATAATATTTGTTTGAATTCAAACTTAGTATATGAACTTGTATCGAGAACTAGTAACTTGTATTGATTTATCATTATATTATATAGAACAAGGACTACATTTAGTAATTCAATTATTTAATTTTAATTATATAGCTAGTTGGACAAAAGTTGGATGTCTCATTAGAAATGGTCCACTGAATACTTAGAAGTAGTTGAGGGATGTCACGATGACGATTTTATTGACTTTTAAGTGTCATCTCATAAATAATAGAGTTGCATTACTTTAAGGATCAATATGTTGTTCTATTTAAGTGCAAATGATTTAATCTTGGTGATATAAAAGTGAATGACAATATTACTAGCATCAATGTTAGTAAGACATGGTATAATAATGACCTTTTTGTCCTTGCAAGTCAACCGAAGCTTGTTTTTTACCTTAACAATACTGTGTTGGGCAACAATTTGAAGGTCATTCAAAAGTTTCATCACCAAAATATCTTTGATTTTTTTGAAAGCGAAAATTTTCAAATAAGTGAAGATGGTGATGAAGTATATCAAGAGATTCTATCGGAGCTGAATAATAAAGCCATACAAATAGAAGATGTAGATATATCATCATTCTATAAGAGAGATGTTGATCCTAATATAGTATAAGTGGATAAAATACAAGCCAATCTTGTATTAGTATAAGTGGATAGGATACTTTGACCAAATATAATAGTCATGAAGAGTCGAATCTCAATGTAATTAAAGATGATGATTTTCACAATCTTGATAAAGACAAATGAAGGTAATAAAAATGTTGTTTATATTATTTGAAATGTATTGTTGATATTTGAGGTTAATGAATATTTTCGATATTTCACTTGTGTTAATGTGGAATGTTGATGTTTGATTTATATTAATATGGAATGTTGATGTTTGAGTTATGGTTATGCGTATTGTTGATGTTTGAGTTATGTTAATGCAAAATGTTGTTGTTTGAGTTATGTTTATGCACATTGTTGATATTTGAGTTATGTTTATGCATATTGTTGATATTTGAATTGTGTTAATGCGAAATATTGATGTTTGAGTTATGTTTATGCGAAATGTTGATGTTTGACTTATGTTTTTGCAAATTGTTGATGTTTGAGTTATGTTTATGCATATTATTGGTTTTTTTTACTTCTGTTTATACATAATGTTGATATTTTAGTTATAGATATATAATATAATGACAACTCGTAGAAATAAAGAAAACAAGGCAACAAGTATCGAAGTTGTCCCTAGTAAACAATAACCACATCAATCAGATCATACTTAACAACAACCAAATAAATCAGATCCTAACCAATAACAACAATTGATCTCATCTGTTAATGAACCAAGTTAGCAACAACCTCCATCTGTCTCAACTAGTGGAGAGGGATTTGTAGGTTTTTAATCATTAACACCTATAAATAGACTTATGCTTAAATATATATTTACATGTTTAATGCATATTTTCTCATAATTTTTCATTTGTTGTCAGGTTCCAATATCATCGTAAGAAAAAGGTTTAGAGGTATAACTAAAGGTTGTGAGTTGTAATGAATGAATGCTGCAATGAACAAGAAGTTGTTTATACATATTGATATCTTGTAAGGTCTTCCTGTAGACAAGGTCTAATCGACAAAATTATCTAGTGAGTTGGGGGTAATTACTAGAACTGAATTACCTTGCCTTAAACATGCCAAAAAATTGAAGGAAGACAATTTGTTACAAAATATTTTAGATAAAGTTTCGGTAAAATTTCAATTTATTTACTAATATGCAATATTGTTTTACTTTTATAAAGATTAATTTCACTCTTACTTGTTGTTCATAGAAGAAGCTAAACATCGTCGATGTCGACAAACTTGAGGTTTCAAATTATGTCACTTCACTTTTGAAACAAAGGACCAAGGATTGTCATTATTGACTGCATAAATTTTACAAATCTTTTCCTTTCGATGAGAAAACAAGGAGACATGTTCCAATAATGGAAGTCTAAAAAAAAAATTGGAACCATTTTGATTATTAGACCTCTTCTAACATTCAGGTTTGTTTTCTTTCTTTTGACATTTGCTTCCATTAAACTTGTTACACAATTTAATGACTATTCCTTTAAATTTCTTTATTTAAGAAAAGAGAGAGTAAACTGAGATTAATAGAGAAAAAAATGAAAACTCCTCACAATGAAGGCTCCAAATCATTTGTAGTCTTACGAAACGAAAATGTAAGTTCTTTATTTAGAAATTACAATTATATCAATAAATACAATATTATTTGTTGTGTTATATTTTTTCTCCGTAAGACAGAGTCAGAAAGAACTACGTGGAGAAGAATGTGATAGGATCACACTCTATAACTTGAGACATTATAAGGAAGGTAAAGGCTGGATGTGTGAAGAAGCCCACAATAATTATGTCACACAAAAATTATATAAATATAAAAATTTGTTTAAAATTTAAGTTTATTTATTTATGTAATACTAATTAATAATATTTGAATTAAATATTAATTTTTTTAAAGTTTAGAATAAGATGCGAGAGTTGTTGCACTTATCAATGTTTGATGAAAATGAGTCAAATGTATATAACATTTGCAACATGGTGCTTGGTACATGATCCAGATATATCAAACCCTAAGCTAGCTACTTTATCCTCGTCAAGACCATCATATATTAAACGTCTTAAAAAGGGAAACAAGTCCCTTTAAAAAAGGTGGACAAGCATGAAAAATATCTAAGAAAATAACTTGATCCGGATTACGTAAGTAGTGAAGATGAAGACGGGTTTGAGTAACTATTGTAATATTTTTATTTTATTTTGAATACAAATGTTTTTGAATTAGTAATCAAAATTTTTTATATTATCTAATTTAATAACATTTTATTTTTAATCTACAATGCCTCTAATTTTATATATTTTATTATATTTTGTATAATAAATTAACAATAAAAATATTATATACAACAATATTGATTAAAATGTTGCAAATAATTATAATTAACATGATATAACATTTAGTTAAATTTTATATTAAAATTTGACTACATTTTAGAAAACGTAGCTAAAATTTTTGGCTACGTTTTAAAAATATAAGTAAAAATTTTATGTTATTTTTCAAAATATCGCTAATAGTTTTTTGGGTAAATTTACAAAATGTAGGTAAAAATTTTGTCTATACTTTGGAAAACGTAGTAAATAATGTCGTAGCAAAAAATTATTGGCTACGATTTTTAAAATCATCGCTAATACTTTCTTGCTATAAAGATGAAACATACGAAAATATATTAGCGACGAATATGAAAAAAATGTCGCCAATATTTCTTACCTATAGGGATTTGGCAAAGATTCTGGCATTAAATTTAAACCATTGCTAATAAAATATTTTATAGTGAAAAAATATTAGCGAAGATTTTTAAAATCATCGCTAATACTTTCTTTATACGAAGATGAAGCATAAAAAAAATGTTTTGGTGACGAATATGAAAAAATGTCGCTAAATTTATTGCTAGAATCATCGCCAAATCTTTGTAGGTAAAAAGTATAGGCAACATTTTTTCATATTCGTTGCTAGAACATTTTTCCTACTCTTCACCTTCGTAGCGAGAAAGGATTAGTGACGATTTTAACAATGATCACCAATATTTTTTTGTTACGAAGCGAGACAATTTAAATACTTTTAGCAACGGTCCTTTTTGTCACTAAAAGTATGTTATGTTGTAGTGTACGTAATTCCTTTAAGTCTCAACTAGTAACCTTTCATTTTTATTTTTTCTTTGTATTCATGTTAACTTTTTGTACATCAAAAAGCATAAGAACATCATTGGAATTTAACTTCATGATGCAAAATAGAATTTAATTCCAATAGGAAAAAATATTTGAAGTAATATAACTAGCATTAGTCTCAAATGTCGAACCTAAGAACATTTATATTGGAAGGGGTAAATAATACTTGCTCAATGGTTTTTAGTTTTGTTTTTTCAGCCTATATGCATCTTTTTTACTTTTATTTTCTCTGTTGTTAGCAAAAAAATCCCATTTTTAAACTTGACAAACACCATTTTCCTGATACATATGGACAAATTGATAGATATTATCCTCAAACTGTCAATCAGTTCAAATTGGCAGCCCACAGGATATAAGGAAATGCATCCACAACAATAACATCATGATTAAGGAGAGCATGCTTGATCGATCTGGATGTAAATTACATTTTATGAATCGATCTCATATGGTCGAAATCGTCTCAAATTCACAATCCATGTGCATAACTAATTAATTCCATCTTTGTCACTGGGAATCTATAACAGCAATTCTCACTAACACTTATGACACCCATGAAATCAAAACTACAAAAGATTAACAACATTAAATACAAACTTTAGTTCACTTATACATATTAATGTCTTCTGTTCATATACTTCCTTATACAATAATGCAAGAGAAGAATAGAGTGTATCTTACTTGTATAGGAAAATCCACGCAGAAGAAGCAATTAAGAGAGATTCTGGATTTAGAAGCGAGAATGTTGCGGCCGTTACTTCAAGAGTTGTTATCTTTATCACGATGGACTTCATTACTGGTTTGCAAATGGACGAGCCCTGGATTCACATTCAACAAAAAGGGTTTCATTGATGATGAGCTCATTGCGCTAGACCCAGATGAGATATGCTGCCAGGAACTAGAGCCTAGTAACTGGAAATGGTTGATGTCTCTAGAGCTGCCGTGGGAAGCATTTCCGTAAGGATTAAAAGGTGCAAAGAGTGATGACATAGTTGCAGGTGGACCTAAAAATAATTGAGACCCGGAGGAGAGAGACAGTGACGGTGGCAATGACACTTGAACAGCATTGTTATTCTGGGAATTTTCAGCTTGGGATACAAATCCATGGCTTCCAAATTGAGACAAAGATAAGTTGGAAGCATCCATAAGATAATAGGGGTTAATGGGCATCGAATTGTTTAGCAAGATAGGTAAAGAAGAATGACCTGATATGGGAAAGAATCTTTGAGCTTGGCCAGTAGTACTGTAACTGCAAGCCCCATCTGGATATTCTTGATCATTGGTTTTTATCCACTTTCCTTTCTGATCAATAGCGGACTCAACTTCCTTACTTTTTCCTCTCAATGAAGCTTCAAAATCCCAGTACCTTGATCTGTCCACTGGATGCTGATCCTCTCCATCCAGATTATTGTTTCTCTTTATCCCTAAAGAATGAAACCCTCCGTCCTTAGTATATGCCGAATTTATGTCAAAGAAAGAAGCGAGAGAAGACTGATGAGGAGCTCGTAATTCGTGAGGATTTAGCATCTGCTGGTGGAACTGACCGAAAGCTTGTGGCAATTGCAGCGGTGGGAGCTTGTCGATATCTGTTTTTGTAGCATCAAGCAACCAATCTATGACCTTGCTAGGCTGACTCAGACCAAGCTTGTCTTGAAGATCATACAACTGAATGGCTGTTGGCACAGAAAGCCTAATTCTTCTGTCCCTCAATCCTCTTATGGTGCAAACCTTGCTATGCCTGTCTTTTCCTCCAAAAGCACGAGAAACACGTACAATTCTTGGATTTCTAAAGGCTGACCATTGTCTTGAAGTGGATGCAGCCTTGGTGTATTTGCTGTCATCTGCCTCTCCCTCTTGCTTTCCCTGAAAACCTTTTCCTCTAGAATTTGTAATCATCTTAGGACCGCTTTCATTGTTGAGCTGCAAGTTAAAAGCTGCAACAAAAATGATATGATTGGGTTATTTCTTGTTGCTTCAGGTTGGACCTTAATAGACCATACTGCCATATGCAGTCTTTGTTACTTTTGGAAACGACCCTTCATGATTTCACGAGGAAAACAAACAATTATCAATTCAATCTTGCAGAATATGGAACTAATCTAAGGTCAAGAAGCCGAATACTGACTCTCAGCTCACAATAAATGCGCAAATTGCAGTGCACTCATGAGCAGACCAAACGAGTTAACAATCAGATATGAAGATAAGGGTTTTTGAAGAGCCACTGGAGTTCAAACTTGGCTGAATCTAGGTTCAGTTTGAAATTACAATTCCTTGGAAATAATCTAATTCGTGATGCAGCTGGAGTCGAGAGAAAGAAGACATGAATTCGTAGAGAATTCGACACACGAGTTAACTTCTTAATTTGGAAGTGGTTAACATTTTTCCCATTTTAAGGAGATGCATGACGTGTATGAATTTCAACTTACATAGACCAGAATGCTGCAGGTTTCTTGGAGCTGACAAATTTCGGTACTTGGGTGCTCGGCATGGCCAAGAAACAGGAAGAAGACTAGCAGTGAGAAGCGGCAAAAACCATTGTTATCTAGATGTAGTCTTCAGATTGACTTGGATTTCTGAATGTCTACATCAAATTTCTTGGTAAAGAATAAGTTATCAGTCAGAAAAATCTCAATTTTCAAGGAAAGATGCTGGAATTGAACTCAGCTCCGTTATTTGGAATAAAGAGAAAAAGGTATGGCATAGGCACGACCATATGTTCTACGAGTGTTATAACACGTCGATAAAAACGAGCAATTGGAATTTGATCAAGTTGTTCATACCACATACTGACCAATCACTGGCTTAATAATATAACCAAATTTACATTTCAATTGGTCATAGTACATTAGGTAGATGGTTTATTTACATGGGGACCATTCAACACATTTTAGAAAAAGAGACCAAGGCCTTATGCTTTGTTGAAAATAACAGATAGCTTTTATAATGCACGCCAAGCCTAGCAGAAATAAAAAGGTAGTACGCTATTCAACTACTATTGTTGGAAGATCTTTATCTTTATGCTTCTGCATTTAGAATTTGTACCAAGACTAGTTACGAGTTTGAATTTTGGATCTTTGCCTCCCCTTCACACGAGCTTATGGTGCATGTAAAGGCACTATAAGCATCGACACAGAAAGTGCAATAAAAAATTGGTTCTCAACGCAAGTAAGGTTGTGATGACTTGCACTAGAATATGATAAGTCATAATCAAGGGGGCTTAATTAAAAAGGTGTGGTGTATGATCAGCTGGATTAGAGGATAGATGGAAGCTGCCTTGTAGAGGAGGGACCAATATGCGTAGGGTCTTCAAAGCTTCTACGGTCAGAAGAACTTAGGACCACTCTCCCACGTATGGCAGAGAGATTTTTTACAGCCGAAGTCCGAGTTAACATTACAGCAAGATTTTTTCAATTAGTTAAGGCGTTGATAAGTTATGGTTTCTTGTTTGTCTCCTATTTGATGGTCAGATGGTAAATGATATGCTTGTATTCATATCTCTAAGGTTGCCAAGTTGATGATCTGATCCATTTGTTTTTCCCTTTAGATATATAACTTCATAGAGCATAGATTTGCTGATTTAAGAAACTTTCCTACTAAAGTAGGACTGAATTGACTGATAAAGTCTCTTCCTTAAGAGACCATGTTCGTAGAGTCACCCAGCATCAACTACGTTAAACCCTAGTGCTTAAGGGGTTCAAAAAATAAATTATATTATTTTCAGTGCAAATGAGAGTTTGAAGAAATTAACATACAAAACAGTGAATATAAAGAAAGACCAGCAGTAGTACATTTCATGTCCTCATTTCACTTAAAAGTTCCATTGCACATGGAAAGGATAGATAAAACAATCATTCGAACCCCAAAAAGGGTAAAGTCTCTAAACTAGTAAAAGGAAGTGATTTCAAACAAGAGAATAACAAACCTGAACGCTAGATAGACACACATGTGTCTGTGTGAAAGAGAGACAGAGGGTTCTGGCAGTCATCGTTTGGTTACCTTAACAATCAAGAAAATGGAATCTTCGGGAATTCTATTGAGGATAAGCTGTTGCATGCACAGTCAGAAGCTGAACCCTACTTTCTTTTTAATCTCTAGAGACTAAATTATAGTCTCTACTATCTACTAAATTGGAACCATAAACAAACCCTAACAGTCTGAAGTCGGAAGACTTCTGATCCCCACTGTTACCCCTAAAATTACACCACTCATCACGTAGACAGACGAAACTTGAAGATAGCTGTTTTGTCCTCCCCCAGTTTTTTAAGCTAAGAAAGTCTTATGTATGGTATCTCCAGTGTGCCCTTAAGGGCTTCTTAAAAATGGGAACTTATGTATGGTATCTCCAGTGTGCCTTTAATGGCTTCTTAAAAATGAGAACTTCAAGTTTGAAGTTATTTAGAGGATTCTGAGAAGAACTAGATGCCTCTCTTTCTCTCTGGTGAGAAGTACTGCTGCAAAAAGCATTTCCAACCAAGGAATAGGAGAAACTATAAAATGAACAGGAGATTTTTGCTTTGAAGTTTTAGGGTTTGCAATTGCTTCGAAATCTGTTTCTTGAGTTATCTCTGAGCCTGACTCTCTGTAAGCAACAAGAAAACTGGTGGACATCACGAGAAGCGTTTTAGACTCTTCTGATTCCCATCCTACATTTACAGATAAATAAATGGTCCCCCAGATCCAAAGACGAGCACTGTTCTATGGATCAGTGCAGCCATTAATCAGCGATCTTTCTACAGATGTGAATAAAAGTTGAAAAACTGTTGCTTCTTCCAACAAAAAGGGGATTTTATATATTATATCCACTTCACAACCTAAGCATTGTGATGTAATTGTATCAAAATACGTGGTTCTGATACTATACCGGCCTAGTGAAAAATATGCAACTTAAATCAAAAGCCTTTTCTTGGTTGTTTTCAGTACAGAAAGTGGCCACGAAAGAAGATAGTACTGGTCCAAAGTACTTTCTAAAATTGGTTCTCTCAAAACCATTAACAAAGGCAAGTATTTAAGTAACCTCTAACCATATGGTTTTGACAATACAAAAAAATTATTACTGTTAACATTCTTTTTTTTAATATAATATTAGTAATTTAATATATTAAAAAATTCAAACATCATGTGAAAGTTTTAATTGTCGTGAAAAACCTTTTGGATCCAAAACAAGAATGTTGAACATGACGAAGATTGTTTAAGTTTAATAGAAAAAGTAACACGATCTAATATATGTAAAGTCATAAGAAGTGAAACGAGGAGAGTAAAAGTATCAAGTATAGTTCAAAACAATATTAAGACAATTCAAGTCAAGTGGACTAAGAATGAAAAGACTAAATCAATTTTTTGAATAAATTATACTGAAGATGTTCTTGTAAGCTTATTTTGGCCATCTTAATGAATTAGAATTCAATTATTACATAATTATTTATATGTACGCGTAACACAATTTTTTTATAATCAATAAAATGCTTATATCTTTGGTAAATTTTAGATAACTTTTAAAATGATTTTAATAAAATTTATTAAAATAAGATATTTGATGCTTTTGAAAACTTGAAGTATTGAAAATTCATTACTTAAAGACTTTTTAAAAGTGAAGTTTGGTTAACTTAAGGGGAATTGATCTTATGTTCCTCTATTTTGTTCCATTTTGTGCCCTCTATTTTGTTCCATTCTGTGCCCAAACCATCCGATCCATTCAATTCTTATTTATAATGGATGGATGTAAGGGCTTAACTTAGGGTTTGGTTTAATAAGTCTACCCTAGAAACCTTTAGTAAAAATATATGTTGGCCCTCAAAATTTTTCTTGATGAATAAATATGATTTACATTAATTATGAGGTCTTTATGAAAGTTTGTAAAGTTAATTATTATGTTGATGTTAGAAAGATTATATGATATAGGTTGATTGAATTAAAGTGTTAAGGTTATAAGAATGTTCAAGGGTGTTTTTGGGAAGACACTTAAGGTTAAAAGAACCTAAGTTTATAAGGAAGGGCAAATTGGACATTTCTCAATCATTAATGACAAAATTGAAAGAAGAAGTGTTGGTTTGCTTTTAAGGAAGAGGTAAAAACGTGATTTGGGGATAAAAAAAGAGAGAGAAGAAACGAAGAGAAGAGAGAAGAAGGAGAAAATTTTGGTTTTGAGAGTAAAGAAAGAAGAAAAACTAGGTTTTGATTTTTCTTAGTATTAAAGAGTGATTTTGAAGTGGTTCAAAAAGAGAAAAGGTAGAAGAAGAGAAGAGTTTCCATTTGAGCTAAAGATCTCTTCATTTGGTGAAGAATCAAGATAAGATCATTTTGAATCTTTTGAATTTTGGAAGGATTTTAGTTGATGAAGTATAGAAAACACACGAGTTTAAGTATTCTAGCACCAACTTTAGTGATTGTGCTTTGTGAGATTTTCAATTAAAAACCCTATTGAGTGAGATTTTTATTATTGTATAAAGGGATCAAAAGAGGCAAGAGGAAGAAGAGAAGAGACATTTTGAGCAAGTCTATAAACAAGAAAATCAAGGTGGGTACATGTTTATAATATAGTAAATAAGCCACAAATGTTTTCTTTGAATCAAAGAAGTTTAGTAATTTTAAATTGCATCATAAATGTTGCATTTATAGCTTTGGAATGATTTGAGAAATTGCAATATGTTGTTATATGAATTGTGTGATGATTTATGAAATGGCTTGAAAGCGATTTTTGAAAAGATATCATGCTTATGAAATCTATAAACGATCTAGAAGGGGGATTGAATAGATATTTGAACCTTTTTCGCAAAGAGCTACAAATAACAAAGAATTAGAACACACTAATTTAAACAATTAAAACTGAAATGTAAAAGAGTAGGGAAAAAAGACAAACACTGTTTTTATAGAGTTTCGGTGCTAAAACATACGTCCTCTACCTAAGCTCCCACTTAGGATTTGGCAAATCACTTTACTGCACACTTTTTAGTTCAGTGTGAACTTTTACAACACCTCTTGATTTCCGGCTCAAGCTACCCTTACAATTGATTTATTTTCAGGCACAAATCCTACCTCACAAGTGATTTTTCACCAATCACTCAACTCACAAAAATAACAATGATAAAGATGAAGAAACAATGCTCAATACAGATTTGAAACAAGCTAATAGCAATTGAGAGTAAATTGGTAACAATAATGGTATGCTTTTTCTTTTTCGAACTATGCTACTCGATCCCTTGATGTACCTCTATTTATTTGCAGACTAGAGATGAATATAGACGTTGCAAATCTTCTTCTAGCCGTTTCTTGATTTCTTATAGACGTCGCTAAACTTTCTCCTTTCTATTTGTGATTGATCCAGATAAAGTTTGTTCAGCTTCACCTGATAGTCGACTAGTCGAGCTGTTATAGTCGACTAGTACCAACGAAATTCAATGCAGGTTTCATCTCCGCTCTTCGATTAGTCGACTAGTGCCATGATAGTCGACTAGTTCACCTATCTACCTGATTTGCAGTCGACTTGTAACACCTTAGTCGACTTGTTTCATGCCCCACTTACATATCTGAATATTATTAGTCAACTTGCCACAATGTAGTCGACTAGTGATGACTCCAACGGATATATTTAATAAGATCTTCCTATAATCTTCATGTTTGAGTATTTCTTGTACGTTGAAGATTATTTCCTTCTTGATTTCACAATGATTTATATCTTGTCCATTGAAGATTAATGTTGTCTTGATTTATTTCAATCCCAAACACTTGAAATAATTTCTTAACCAATTTTATATATTTTATTATTATCAAAACATAAGTAGGATTTAATTTGTCAACCACCATTGGTCCAACAAAATCATATTTCGTAATATCTCATGTTTATCAAAAGTCAATATTCGAAAAAGTGCCATTTTGAGCAGCAAGTTTACAAGTCATAAATTACATATTATGTGGGTTTGTGGTAGTCCCTTAAGTATGTCAAGTACACTTTAACAAAAGGCTTCTCCCGCCTGTCTACTAGTGCCTGGAGCTCCTTCATGGACTCCCATAAGTTCACGACTACGCAAAACCCTTATATGGGATTGTGTTAGTACGTTTTGTTCACGGCTACAAACGACCCTTATGAAAATTATGTAGCATGTTTTGCTTTGGATCCACCCAACCTATTCTGATGTGCTTATGTTATGTTAACAAGTTTGATGCATTCATGTTTTGTAACTTGTAAATTTTGACTGAAAGCTTAAGAAATATGTGTTTTATGAACTCAGTGAAAATTTTCTATGACAAGTAAAATGGTTTCAAAGGTTTTGCTTTTTTTTGTTATAAATTGTTACCCACGAGCTTTCGAGCTCACCCCCTTTTTACCCCATTTTCAAGTGATAGCTAAGAGATCAAGTAATCAAGAGCCTAAGGGAATTTCTCCAAATTTGCTTAATTTGTATTTTGAGTTGGTTTTGGGAAAGCAACAAGTTTTTTTGTTTAAGAGTCTTTTGTAATTTGAGATTTTGAGACGGTGATGTAATTTGGTTTAGAATTTCATTAAAGATTTGTAAAACTTTATTCTTTTGCTACTAATGAAATATGAATGATGTATGGATGATGTGAGTTGAAATTATATTTACGTCAAGAAGTTATCAACTTGAGTTAATGATTGTAGAACATGAATTGTTGATACATATATGTATAGATAGATGTATATACCTAAGTGAGATTTATGGAAAGGAAAGACATGAATTATGATTGATCAGATGTAGTTGGATGTGATGAGACAAATGAGTTAAGATTTGAGAGTGTCATGAAGTCAAATGGGTAGCAGAATAGTTGTGTTCAGGACATTCCAAGGTTACACAGTGCAAAATTACAAGTTTTCCTTATGGGCAAAATTTGTGTTATGACTTCAGGGAAAAATTTGGATTGTTATAGGCTAAATTAGACCAAGTTGTCTCTAGAAAGTTGTAGGTCTTTCTTTTAGTTTTCTAACGATATATAGTACGGAATTTTTTGACCTCTAGATCGAAAGTTATGGTCCTTAGAAAGGAAAATGCTTAGGAGTATAAAGTTGTATAATCTGTAATGACATCATATCGTCTATAGAGTTGTATCGTCTGTAAAGACATATCATATGTGATGACGTCATGTCGTCTGTGATGATGTCATTCATCTTAAGTTGACTTTGTTTTGTCTTAAGAATTGCATCATCTTAAGTTGACTTTGCTTCATATTAAGTTGACTCTACTTCGTCTTAAGAGTTGCATCATCTTAAGTTGACTTTGCTTCACCTTAAGTTGACTCTGTTTCGTCTTAAGAGTTGCATCGTCTTAAGTTGACTTTGCTTCGTCTTACGTTGACTATGCTTCGTCTTAAGAGTTACATCGTCTTAAGTTGACTTTGCTTCATCTTATGTTGACTCTGCTTTGTCTTAAGAGTTGCATAATCTTAAGTTGACTTTGTTTCGTTTGCTTTTTTCTTCGTCTGCTTTCTGCTTCGCCTGCTTTTTGCTTCATCTGCTTTTTGCTTCTTCTGCTTTTTTCTTCATCTGTTTTTTACTTCATCTGCTTTTTGCTTTGTCTGCTTTTTACTTCATCTGCTTTTTGCTTCGTCTACTTTTTGTTTTGTCTATTTTTTGCTTCGTCTGCTTTTTACTTATGAGACTTAAACTTTTTATTCTGTACACTATTCGTCTGATGTTATTGTCTAGTCCATTTTGACCCTTCAGACGATAGAATCTATCTTTAAATTCTTTATAAAAGTTGTAGATCTTGAAGTCCTCTTTTGAACCCTCTAAAAATGACCCTAATCTGATATTCCTAGAGCAAGTTATGACTTTTGTCACGAAACAGGTTCAATATGATTGATGACAGAAACTTGTTTGATTTTTTCGGCCATAACCTTGTTATCCGACCTCCAAATGAGATGAATCTTGTGTCTAAATAAACTAGAAGCATAGAGCTACCAAATGATCAAAAGGAATAGAATTTTAACCTTGTTGGACCCTGAATATTTCATAGAAGTTAGAACTTTTTGAATGAGAAATTTTGGAGATTAGTCATGAGTAAAGAACAAATGAATGAAGATTCTTGAATCAAAAATGATAGACAAGAGTAAAGTAGTGAATGGAAAATGTGAATAAATTCATGTTTTTCCCTCGATCCTTTTAGTGGATAAGAGCTTTCGAAATGGAAAGAATTAAGGTGAAAGTTAGAAGTAGAATGAGAACAAAAATGAAATTGAATTTGTGTAGTAAGTTGATGAAGAATATGTACATATGTGTATGTTTTGTTATTGGTGTTCATGATTAATCATGGATTAAAATTTCCTTATGGATGATATTGATTTGAAATGGAAATGAAATGAGGAATAAATTAAGTAGAAAAGGTGATCTTGGTATGAGTTGTGTTAAAGAAAGATTGTGAAACAAAATGGGTGGTTGATTTGGAAAATTGTTCAAGGATTATGCTTCAGTCCTTTAGCCACAACTTCTTCTCTAATTATCTAAATGAGACTATTCTTTACTTAGATTAAACTAGAAACATATGGCTACATTTTTTATGAAGATATCAAATTTCAATTCTATCTCTAAGAGTCTCAACAGTTGTTATAAAGTTGAAAACTGGGTGTAGTACATTGGTGGAGGAACGAAAAAAGTTCGTATTCAGACTTTAGGGGAAATTCTGGAGTAATCTAGATAGAATCAGGAAAAGTTTTCTTCTAGAGAGTTGTAGGAATTTCTTTTAGTTTTCCAACGATATATAGTATGGAATTTTTGGACTTCTAGACTGAAAGTTATGGTCCTTGTAAATGAAGATGTATCTTTTATTTTTTCGCTTCTTCTATGTTTTATATCTTCTATGTTTTGCTTCTTTTATGTTTTGTTTCTTCTTCTTTTTGTTTCTTCTGTGTTTTGTTTCTTATGTCTTTTTCTTCTTGTGTGGTGACATCATTTTTTTATGTATTTCTTCTATGATGACGTCATCTTCTTCTGTGTTTTGCTTCTTCTGCCTTTTTGCTTCTTCTGTGATGATGTCATCTTCTTCTGTGTTTCTTCTATGATGACGTCATCTTTTTTTTGCGTTTTGTTTCTTCTGCAATGACGTCATCTTCTTCTGTGTTTTGCTTCTTCTGCCCTTTTGTTTCTTCTGTGATGACGTCATCTTCTTCTATGTCTTGCTTCTTCTGTTTTTTAGCCTGGTCTATATTATGTTCTATTTTTGACCCTTCAAACGATAAAATCTGTCTTTTAGGTCTTCATGAAAGTTGTAGATTTTGAAGTCCTCTTTTAAACCATATAAAGAAAACCTTAATTTAATATCTTTAGAGAAAGTTATAGCAATTGTTTTCCACTTCTTCTTTCTTTTTCCATTCGTTTACTTTTTCATTTAACTTCGTTTATACCTATCTTCTGTTCCATTTTTGACCCTTCAGAAGATAGAATCTATCTTTGATGTCTGCATGAAAGTTGTAGATATTGAAGTCCTCTTTCTAACCATATAAAGAACACCTTAATCTGATATCGTTAGTGAAAGTTCTAGTAATTTTTCCACTTCTTTTGTCTTTTTCTATTCGTCTACTTTTTCATTTGGCTTCATCTGTACCTATCTTCTGTTCCATTTTTGACTATTTAGAAGATAGAATTTGTCTTTGAGGTCTTCATAAAATTGTATATCTTGAAGTTCTCTTTCTAACCATATAAAGAACACCTTAATCAGATATCTGTAGGGAAAGTTATAACAATTTTCTCACTTCTTCTGCCTTTTTTCCATTCGTCTACTTTTTCATTTGGCTTCGTCTATACCTATCTTCTGTTCCATTTTTAGCTCTTCAAAAGATAGAATCTATCTTTGATGTATTCATTAAAGTTGTAGATCTTGAAGTCCTCTTTCTAACCATATAAAGAACACCATAATCCGATATATGTAGGGAAAGTTATAGTAATTTTCCCACTTCTTTTGTCTTTTTCCATTCGTTTGCTTTTTCCTTTGGCTTCGTCTAATCCTATTGTCTAGTCCGTTTCCCTTCAGATGATAAAATATGACCTCAAGGTCTTCTTCAAAGTTGTAGATCTCAAAGTTCTCTTTGAAATCATCCTAAGATGATCTTTATCCAACATCTCTAGTGAAAGTTATGTCACTTGTCCCGAGACAAGTTCAATATGATTGAGGACCAAATCTTGTTTGATTCTTTCAGCCAAAATTTTGTTATCTGAACTTCAAATGAAGTGGTTCTTGAACCAATAGTTTCTCAACACATTTTTATATCCCTTCATAGATTTTTATAGCTTTTGGTATTGATTGAAAAAAGATGGATTGAATCAAAGTAAGGCTATCAATTGGAAGAGTAAGAATTGGATATTTTACTGAACATGCTTCAGTATTTTCATAATTTCTAGATCGGGAGAGCTTTGAATAAGATGATTCTAGTTTCAAGATAAACTAGAGATATGGAGCTACAAATGGTATAAAGAAGTTGAAATCTAATTCAGTCTCTAGGACTTTCAATATCTGGATGGAAGTTGGGTATAGTGTACTGTTTCAGTCTATCCATAGTCTGAAATGTTTGAGCCCTAACTTTCAGATTTTTGAATCGAATGGATTGATTTTGGTATCATTGGAAACTTAAGAAAAAGGACAAAACTTTTCTAGAAGAAAGAGTAATGTCAGAATATTCAAGGGTGCTTTTGGCAAGACACTTAAGTATAAAAGACATAAGGCATAATTGAAAGGGCAAATGGGACATTTCTCAATCATTAAGGGCATAATTGGAAGAAGAAGTATTGTCTTGCATTTTAAGAAGAGAGAAGAACAAAAATTGAAGAGATAAAGAGAGAGTGTCATAAAGAAGAGAGAGAAATATAAAGAGAAGAAGAGAAAGAGAGAGTGTCATAAAGAAGAGAGAGAAATATAAAGAGAAGAAGAGAAAGAGAGAAAGAAGAGAGAACAAGCTAGGGTTTCAATTGTGTTAACTTTCAAAAGAGATTTTGGAGTTGTTCAAGAAAGGAAAAAGGAAAAGGAAGAGAAGAGCTTCTCTTTTGAGCAAAAGATCCCTTCATTTGGTGAAGAATGAAGGGATCAAAGAGGCAAGGGGAACAAGAGAAGAGGCATGTTTGAGCAAGGCTATAAGCAAAGAAATCAAGGTGGGTACATGTTTATAATAGAGTAAATAAGCCACTACTGTTTTCTTTAAATCAAAGAAGTTTTCTTATTTTCATTTGCATCATAAGTGTTGCATTAGTGCTCATGAATGATTATGAAATCTGCCATATGTTTGTTACAAGATTTGAGTGATATCTTTTGGGAAAGATGCATGTTTATGAAATCATATTTTCAAGATATACATCAAGCATGTGAAAAGCAAGTTTTTATGAGACTGTGCCATTTTGGGCATCAAGCTTACAAGATTTTGAAATCTATGTGTTATGTGGGTTTGTGGTAGTCCCTCAAGAACCATCACGTGCACGTTGACCCAAGTATAAGCTTTTCCTGCCTGCCCGCTAGTGGCACGGAGCTCCTACTATATAGAACCATTATATGGGAATGTATAGTGCGTCATATTTTAGACCTACCTAAACCATTATGATGTGCTTATGTACTCATGACATGTTTGATTAAGTTTGATCCATTCATGTTTTGTGACTTGTGGATTTTGGCTAAAAGCCTAGGAAACATGTATTTTATAAACTCACTGAAAGTTTACTATGACAAGAAAAATAGTTTCAAAAAGTTTTGCTTATCTTTTTATTATAAACTATTACCCACGAGCTTTCAAGCTCACCCCCTTCCTATCCCCACCCCTAGGTGATGAGCAAGAGATTGAGTGAAAGAGAGTCAAGGCAGCACTCCAAATTTGTTTATGTTGTATTTTAAGTTAGTTTTGGAAAACACAAGGCTTTAGTCACATTTCAAGAATTTGTAGTTCATATAACTTTTGTATTTTGAGATTTCGGATTATGTTGTAATGTGGTTTGAAAGGTCATTATAGCTTTGTAAAACGCTTTCTTTTGAGGGTATTTAAATGTGAATGATGAAAATTAGTTGTACGTAATGTATTAAAGAGTATGATGAAGAAAGGATATGAGAGTCTTATGATATTTCCGCAAGAGTTGGACTTCACATTCAGAAATAGGATCCAACATTAAAGTAATAAGTTTTTTTTTTATGTTTGATTATCATGGGCACGCCACCCTTATGAGATGATGCCTAACAAGGGTTTTTGGAAATAACCCTATGGGTTTATGCTTACGCTTCATGATTTCGCAAGAGTTGGGTTCTGAAGTCAGTGCCTAACAAACCTAGCCTCTAAAATGTTCAATATGTAGATGAAAGTTGAGCATAGAATATTTGCTTCAGTATAAGAAAGATTTGAAAGATAGGGTCCAACAATATAGGTGATTTTGTACCGACCAGACTTTATTGGTTGATCAAAAGTAACTATATTTGTTCGACTCATAACTGTAATATTACTAACTTGAAAAGATTTAAAATGCTTTGATATTATTTGTTATTATCTCTAGTTTAACAACATTACACATCGATTGATATATCACTTTTTAAATTTTCAAATTATTTTTTAAGTGAAACTATTTTAAAATTGTAAACATTTAATTCACTTCCTTTTTTGACGTTACTAGTAACCACTGTATACAAACATTTGAATATCACTTTATGATATGGAATTAAGCTCCTTAATCACTTGAATTATTTGCTAAAATTAGTTAATTCTATTCTCCAATAGTGTAGACGAATTTCTTATAAGAAAAGATGTAAAACACATACGTGTTCTAAAAAAAGGCAAGTAAGTGAAATCTGGATCTCTCAAATTCTCAATCTATGATTATGATCCTCAAGGTTTTATTGCTTTTACAAGTACGCCTCTTACCATTGAGCCAATTGGCTCAATGGTAAGAGGCGTGCTTGTAAAAGCAACAAAACCTTGAGGTTCGGTGTTCGATTCCCACCAAAGAGGACAATACTGATTTGAGTTGAATGCCGCGGTATAAACCGTAAACACACGCTGGGTGGAAAATGCTAGCCCAGGTGTGGGGTCCAACATTAAAAAAACCTGCAAAAAATCTGAAAATTTGAGAAGAGAAAGGTAAGAGAAATCGTTTTATCTTTGAGTTTTTCTTCGAACTTTGGTTTAGAAATATGGAGAATTGTATGGGTTTGTTATTTCCATTATCAATTTTGGAGAGTACATGTTGAAATTGATTCAATTTTGAAAAAGGGTGAATTAGGATTTATGCCCAAATTTGTGATTTGGGGATTTTGTGAATTATTAGTTTAGAATCATAGAAAATAGTGTGGGTTTGTGGAATATGATATCAATTTTGAAGATTATGGAATTTATGATATTGAATTTGTATAAATTGGTTTAGGCCAATTTTAAGATTTGGGAATTTTTGAAATTTATGATTTAGATAGATTAATTTTATATGGAATTGGTATTTTCTAAGTCCAATTTGAAGAATTAAGTGATTTATGATGTTAAATTTGGATGATTATGACTTAGGTGATGTTAAATTGGAAGAAAGATAGAAGGAATGCACGAATTGAAGTGTGGATCAAGTTTTTGGCATCAATTCGAGGTGGGTGATGTATTTATATTTTGAATTATGAGTAAATTATGTGATTTTGAAAAATCAAGAAAAGAAAAATATTTCTGAAATTATGTTTTCAAAGGATTTGAAAATAATTATTCAAAGGTTTACGTTAAAATGTTTGAAAATGATTCGGGGAATTGTAGAAAAATTGAGAATACGAGATTTATGAAAATTATGTTTCTGCATTTTTGAAAAATGTGAACCATGCTATTTTATTCATTAATATATGTTGATTGTGGGTTGAAAGAAATACTTGCATTTCTTTTTATGCATTTGATTCATATACGATTAAATGATTAATTGTAAATTGGTGTGAATATGTGTGCATGTGTCAAGCATTTTGACACGATTTGATATGATGATATGGAGACTTAGAAAATCAAGATTTTTGAAAAGTGTCTTCGGGCAATTTGAATTCTCTTTTCGTTTATATGTTATGTGGGTTTGGTCAGGTCCTTCTGTGAGTCAGTGCACTGTCTCTACTTGTTATAGCCTTCTCCCGGCTACCCGCAAGTAGCTTAGGAGTTCCAATTTTGGACTCCCCTCTGTACACGGCTGCACAGAACCGCTATGCAGGAATGTGCAGTATGTTCTGTTAGGACCAACCCAAACCGTTTGATGTGTTTTATGTATTGATTTGTGATTTTATGTGTTTTGTGATCTGATGTGATTGCATTCATGTTTATGAAAATTTTGAGAAACTTTGAGAAATGAGAAAAAGAGTTTTCAACCATGAAATTATAGAAATTTCATATGAAAAGTTTGAAAAATTGAAAGGTTTGAAGAAAATGCTTGAAAGGTTGCAAAGTTTGAAAAAGATAAACCTTTTGGTTAAAAGTGATGAAAAATGATTTTTTCTTATTATTCAATTTATAAATATGTTACCCACGAGCTTCCAAGCTCACCCCCTCTTTCATCCCTGTCTCCAGGTTTTCGAGCAGGAGATCGGATGAAAGAATGTGAAGATGTTTGATCCGATTTTGTATCGTTTGGATTTTTGCGTAAATTGGCTTTTGGTATTAATTCTGTATATGGCTTGAATTGCCATGTGTGTATATGATTCTGTATGTGATTGGATATGAAGGATATGAATTCGGGATTTAAGTTATGATTTGCATCTGATTGTAATTAGTGTAATGAGATTGTTTATGGAATGAAGATATGATTGTTGATTTGGCTATGACTATGATGAATTATCAAATTGTTTGTAATTCTGAAGATTTTGGATTTGAGATGGATCATTTCGATATGTAAAGTGCTAGATATAGGATTGCGTTTGTTATGTTGGATTCCGGACGGGGAGTCCGATGATACTAGATATTTGTGAGAATATAGAAGTGTTGTTTGAACACTTTGCAAGTTTAGGTTAGGATAAATCCAGCCGTTATGCTTCCAAAATTTCGATAAAATTGGGATAAAAATGTATTTTGGAATTTGTACGGATATATAAGTTTATGAGCAAGTTTTGAGATTTGCATGAGAATGATTATCCAAGGGTGAAAATTGTTTGTTTGATTTGAATGAGATTGCCTAAAGATGTAAGAAATGAGTAAAGAAAAGAAAAAAAAATTTATACCGGATTTCGGATCGTTTTAGTCTAGGTTTCTAACGCGATAGTGTTTCTTTGTTCTTTGTTCTCAGATGTCAGATCCGCTTTGTTCAGTTTTTTTTGCGCTTGACTCTGTAATTGAATTGCCTTATTATTCGATATATTCACTCCGATTTGCTTCTTCCGATTTCGTATTCGCTTCGTCTTCGTTTCTGTTTTCGGTTGGGATCCGGTTCCCGGATCGGGTCCCAACATTTATGGTATCAGAGCCCAGTATTATGATCGTACTTGGGCGTTTGTGCCTAGCTGATGTGTATAAGAAGAATGTTCAAGCATAATATTGAATTTGTGAGATTGTGATAAAGATAAAGTGCATATCAAAGTGCTTGATAGATGAAGATGATAAGAATGTTAAGTGATTTTAGGAAATTGTGCATGAAATTGAGATTTGAAGTTCATGAGGAATTAGGATGATTTGATTTTTTTTATATACATTTGTGAGTGAAAGATGAGCATGGAGATGAATTTTTATGAATTATGTGAAGACCTAATTAAGTGATTGATGAGGGTTATGAACTTTGATGAATTTTAGGTTTGTGATGATGAAAATTGAGATTTGAATTGAATGATAGCATTTGGATAAAATTGATTTAATTATACTTTTGTGTGATAAAAGAATGACTGTTTGAAGATAAGATAAAATGAAACAGTGTTTTGCTATGATATTGAATAAGTGAAAAATAAGTATGACGAGAAATCAGTTACAAAGTGTGTAACCAGTGTCAAAAAGTAAGAGAAAAAGTTACTTGGTGTCTAATCAAGTATGAATTTTGAGGACGAAATTCTTTTAAGAGGGGGAGAAATGTTGGACCCCGATTTTTGAGTAAAAATAAGAAATATTTAAAAGTGGGTGAGTTGATTGAAATGAAGTTAAGTAGCTAGAATTAAAAAGAAAAGGAGTGCAAATTTGAAGAATTTAGAAAGTTTGACTTTTTTACCATTGAGAGTTGACTTTTGATTTAGTCAAAATTTAAGAAAATGATCTACATGAAACTTGTAGATTATGTTAAGAGCTTTCTGTAGCTATAAAGTTTGCAATTTTACGATATCAGGAGTGAAAGTTATGATCAGTTAAAGTTTATGTGTGATAGGGTTGACTTTTGACTTTTATATAGCTGAAGCTTTGACTGAAAATTTTACCTAGTTAGAGGTTAATTGAGCCTTGAAGTTCTTCATAAAAGTTGAAGGATTTGATTTGATCTTTATTTTGATATCAAGTAAGGAATTTTTTGATTAAGGAATAATAAGTTATGATTTTTACAAGTTTATGTTATGATTTTAGTATGATTATTTGAGGACAAATTGATTTTTATGTCCTTCGTGGAAGATGTAGAGCTTCCTTCAAGCTTTCTATAGAGACTAATTTTGTCAAAATTTGAGTTCGGTATTAAGCGTTATGAATTTTGGAAGTTTCGGATTTTCATGTGAAAAAAAAAAAAAAAAAGCATCGCCATCGCGAGGGCGATGCATCGCCCTCGCGAGGCGAGCGTTCAGCTCGCCGTCTCTAGGGCGACGCATCGCCCTCGCGAGGCGAGCGTCCAGCTCGCCATCGCGAGGGTGAGCGAGCCCTCGCCTCGTCCAAAACGCGGGCGTTCCTCCCTTGCACGACGCCGTTTTGTTCTTTTGGTTTTCTTGCCTTTACTTTCTCAAATCCGACCTTTGTTCACTATTTTGCTCATATCTTTTCCGTTCGACATCCGATTGAGTTGATTCTTGAAGCGTTGGATTCCTAAGACATTTGCCTACATCTTCATGAGAAATTCGTAATTTTATGAGATTAAATTAATGGTGATTTATTTAATCAAAGTGAGTTGATTAAGTTTCTGATCATAGTTCAATATTTTGAAAAATTCAGGATCTACAGAGATCCGATTGAAGTGATTCTTGAGGAGAAATAAAGTTAAGACAAGGGGCTACAAGTCATACGAAGAAATGAAATGTCAATTGTGCCCCTAAGACTTCCAATTTCTGAATGGAAGTTCGGATTAGTGTGCATTTTTTGGGTTAGAAACACCTGAGAGTATTTTGAGTATAACTTTTGATCTTGTAATCGAAATGAGGTGCATCTTGTTTTGAATTAAACTAGAGAGATAAGTCTATAACTCTTTTGAAGGGATCAAAATTTAATTTCATCCCTAAGATTGTCAATTCCTGGAATTAAATTAGCGTAATGTTCAGTCTCGGATTTTTCGCAGGTCCGATAGTATTTCGGCTATAACTTCTTCGTTTCTGATCCGAATTGAACGCGGTTGGTGGCGTTGGATTCGTATGATTGAGAGAAACATTTCTTTAGAATGAAATTTTGACAAATTCCTTCAACTTGATAGTGCAAATCAAACCCGCAAGTGAGAATAACTTAAAAGCAAGTATTAGGGGCAAATTTGGAAATTAGGCATATATGAAAGGGTATTTTGGTCTTTAAACAAATTTTAATGACATGGCACCATAATGTGATGAGTTGCCGTGTAAGGAAGAGTCTAGAGAAATAAATAAGAGAATTAGAAAAAGTGGAAGTCGATTTTAGTGGAGAGAGGAAGAAAATAAGAGAGAAAATGAAAGGGGATTGCCGTGGAGAAGAAAGAAGAAGAAAAGCTTGGAGATTTCAAAACTTTTGGGGTTTCAAGATGATTTTCGTGCTTATTTCAAGAGGAAAAGAAGGAAAATGAGGAAAGCTTCCCACGAGGCTTTGAAAAATTCAAAAAATGGAGAAGAGAAAGGTAAGAGAAATCGTTTTATCTTTCAGTTTTTCTTCGAACTTTGGTTTAGAAATATGGAGAATTGTATGGGTTTGTTATTTCCATGATCAATTTTGGAGAGTACATGTTGAAATTGATTCAATTTTGAAAAAGGGTGAATTAGGGTTTATGCCCAAATTTGTGATTTGGGGATTTTGTGAATTATTGGTTTAGAATCATAGAAAATAGTGTGGGTTTGTGGAATATGATATCAATTTTGAAGATTATGGAATTTATGATATTGAATTTGTATAAATTGGTTTAGGCCAATTTTAAGATTTGGGGATTTTTGAAATTTATGATTTAGATAGATTGATTTTATATGGAATTGGTGTTTTCTAAGTCTAATTTGAAGAATTAAGTGATTTATGATGTTAAATTTGGATGATTATGACTTAGGTGATGTTAAATTGGAAGAAAGATAGAAGGAATGCACGAATTGAAGTGTGGATCAAGTTTTTGGCATCAATTCGAGATGGGTGATGTATTTATATTTTGAATTATGAGTAAATTATGTGATTTTAAAAAATCAAGAAAAGAAAAATATTTCTGAAATTATGTTTTCAAAGGATTTGAAAATAATTATTCAAAGGTTTACGTTAAAATGTTTGAAAATGATTCGGGGAATTGTAGAAAAATTGAGAATACGAGATTTATGAAAATTATGTTTCTGCATTTTTGAAAAATGTGAACCATGCTGTTTTACGCATTAATATATGTTGATTGTGGGTTGAAAGAAATACTTGCATTTCTTTTTATGCATTTGATTGATATACGATTAAATGATTAATTGTAAATTGATGTGAATATGTGTGCATGTGTCAAGCATTTTGACACGATTTGATATGATGATATGGAGACTTAGAAAATCAAGATTTTTGAAAAGTGCCTTCGGGCAATTTGAATTCTCTTTTCGCTTATGTGTTATGTGGGTTTGGTCAGGTCCTTCTGTGAGTCAGTGCACTGTCTCTACTTGTTATAGCCTTCTCTCGGCTGCCTGCAAGTGGCTTAGGAGTTCCGATTTCAGACTCCCCTCTGTACACGGCTACACAGAACCGCTATGCGGGAATGTGCAGTACGTTCTGTTAGGACTAACCCAAACCGTTTGATGTGTTTTATGTAATGATTTGTGATTTTATGTGTTTTGTGATCTGATGTGATTGCATTCATGTTTATGAAAATTTTGAGAAATTTTGAGAAATGAGAAAAGGAGTTTTCAACCATGAAATTACAGAAATTTCATATGAAAAGTTTGGAAAATTGAAAGGTTTGAAGAAAATGCTTGAAAGGTTGCAAAGTTTGAAAAAGATAAGCCTTTTGGTTAAAAGTGATGAAAAATGATTTATGCTTATTATTCAACTTATAAATATGTTACCCACGAGCTTCCAAGCTCACCCCCTCTTTCATCCCTGTCTTCAGGTTTTCGAGCAGGAGATCGGATGAAAGAATGTGAAGATGTTTGATCCGATTTTGTATCGTTTGGATTTTTGTGTAAATTGGGTTTTGGTATTAATTCTGTATATGGCTTGAATTGCCATGTGTGTATATGATTCTGTATGTGATTGGATATGAAGGACATGAATTCGAGATTTAAGTTATGATTTGCATCTGATTGTAATTAGTGTAATGAGATTGTTTATGGAAAGAAGATATGATTGTTGATTTGGCTATGACTATGATGAATTATCAAATTGTTTGTAATTCTGAAGATTTTGGATTTGAGATGGATCATTTCGATATGTAAAGTGCTAGATATAGGATTGCGTTTGTTATGTTGGATTCCGGACGGGGAGTCCGATGATACTGGATATTTGTGAGAATATAGAAGTGTTGTTTGAACACTTTGCAGGTTTGGGTTAGGATAAATGCAGCCGTTATGCTGTCGAAATTTTGATAAAATTGGGATAAAAATGTATTTTGGGATTTGTACGGATATATAAGTTTATGAGCAAGTTTTGAGATTTGCATGAGAATGATTATCCAAGGGTGGAAATTGTTTGTTTGATTTGAATGAGATTGCCTAAAGATGTAAGAAATGAGTACAGAAAAGAAAAAAAAATTATACCAAATTTCGGATCGTTTTAGTCTAGGTTTCCAACGCGATAGTGTTTCTCTGTTCTTTGTTCTAGGATGTCGGATCCGCTTTGTTCAGTTTTTGTTTGCGCTTAGCTCTGTAATTGAATTGCCTTATTATTTGTTACTATTGACTATTCTGATTTGCTTCTTTCGATTTCCGATTCGCTTCCGTTTCGATTCTGTATTCGATTCGTATTCGCTTTGCTTCCGCTTTCGCTTTCTTTGTCGTTACCGAATTCAATTTATCCAATTTGAATTCGCCTCGTTCTTCGTATCCATTCCTGCTTTTCGGTTGGGATCCGGTTCCCGGATCGGGTTCCAATAGAAAGTATTAAAACTATAAGAAGGTCACATAAAGGACCAACATCATATTAGTACAGGAAAAAATGTAATTTATTCTTTTACATATATATATATATATATATGTAAAAGATATCCTATATTATTTATGTTAGGATTAGATATAATATTTCATTTAAATTTGTTTTCAGCATATAATATTTGTATACTAACCCTCATCACTTAAAACTTACGTTTAAAAGTGAAATAATTTAAGAACAACGAACTAATAATAAGTAAAACATTAGTTCAAAGTTGGATATGTAAAGGAAACATCTAGCATTCTTATCAATGATAGTTAAAGCCATAATGAATCAAGTTTTTTTTATATCAAAAGCCTAGCTCTCCACAAATTAAATTCCTAATTTACACACGAAGTCATAAGTATCAAGGTCATAGATGGCTTTGTCAAACTAGTTCAACTTGCATAAAATTGAACAATAATGAAACTTGATACATAGTTGTTATATAGTGCAAAATGAATGTATCCCTTCAAGTTGTTACAACTCTGGATAGTTGGACAATGATAGACCTCGAGAATCTTAATAAGTTCACTCCTCATTTTGTGAAATCAACATTAATTCCAAATAAATATAGCATTTTAAAAATCCTGAAACTAGGACAATAATGTAAGACATTTATGAATCGATTGAGTTTTGCATACCTGTATCCATGATTGTTTTTGTTTTGGTAAGATGTTGATTTATTCCTTTTCTGTTTCCTTTCTTTAACGTGTTTCTTCAATGGTTTAGAATAATTGAGATTCCTATACATAATTTTTTGTTTTTAAAACTAATATACTCAATCACCAAACATCATGTTGGTTCACGAACCATCATGATGGTTCATTGTTGGAAAAGAAAGGGAAAAGGTCTTTAACCCATTTAAGATCCATTCTATACTACCCAATAACTATTATCTTGGGTGCTGCTCATGGGACTCAAATTTATAAGTCACATGGGACATTAAATAGTCTAACAATTCTCTTACTTGGCCTATGTTACGACTTGGTGATCTAATAATAAAACTTTAAGTGCACACAATACATTGAATCGATCAAGTCATCCTTAATTGAATTAAGTTAATGGGATCATGGCGGTCACCAGTTATATAACATGATTCCTTCCATGTGTCACATAATCAACTTAACTCAACAACCTTTAAGTGGGTAATTCAGTAATTGTTATCTCATAAATAATAATTATTGTATACAACATAATATGGATAACCAGTAAGTGAGCAAAAACATATGACTGTAATTGAATTCATAAGTGTCATAATAATTAAAGCAAGACAATGATATGTATATATACATGTCTGAATACTATGCTAACAAGGACTTATCTATAAAGTCCATCAATTCAACATGACCAATAAATGTTTTGGGCAATAAGTCTTTCGTTAACGGATCCACTACCATGAGATCGGTACCAATATGCTCAATTGACACTTTATGTTTTTACACTTCTTCTTTCATAGACAAATACTTCAAATTCATGTGTTTTGCACCCTTTACATATTTGTCATTCTTAGAGAAGAATACAGCTGCAAAATTATCACAATAAATTCTTAACGGTTTGGTAATATTGTCGACAAGACCAAGACCTAAGATAAAGTTGCACAACCACAATCCATGAACTTTGGCCTCAAAGCACGCCACAAATTCAACCTCCATAGTAGAAGTAACAATGACGGACTACTTTCCACTTTTCTATGAAATTGCTCCTCCAGCTAACAGGAATATGTAACCAAATGTAGATTTTCGTGAGTCTACACAACCGACATAGTTTAAATCCGAGTAACCTATCACTTCAAGATGGGTTGATTTTTTATATGTGAGCATATAGTCCTTGGTGCCTTGTAAGTATCTAAGGACTTTCTTTGCAGATTTCCAGTGGTCTAGTCCAGGATTACTTTGATATCGTAATACCATTCCAACAACAAAACTGATATTTGACCCAGTGCATATTTGATCATACATTAAGCTCCCAACTACTGGCGTATAAGGAATAGACTACATGTCCTGACATTCCAAATTACTTTATGGACATTGCATTAGACTAAATTTGTCCCCTTTTTGAATTGGAACTATCCCTGTAGAGCATTTTTTCATTTGAAATCTTTCTAATACTTTCTTGATATAACCTTTCTGAGACAATCCTAACAATCCTTGTGATCTATCTCGGAATATTTCTATTCCTATCACATAGGATACCTCATCCATATCTTTCATTTCGAAATTATTAAAAAGAAAATTTTTTACATCATGTAACAAAACAACATTATTTGTAGCAAGAAGGATATCGTCAACATATAGGACTAATATAATGAACTTGCTCCCACTAACCTTCATATAGATACATCGATCAACGGTGTTTTCTACAAAACTATAAGACATAATGATATCATTAAACTTAAGATATCATTGTCGGGAAGCTTGCTTCAATCCATATATTGACTTCTTTAATATACACACTAATCATTCCTTTCCTATGGTCACAAAACCTTTCGGTTGATCCATATATACTTCTTCTTCCAAGTCACCATTTAGAAAGGCGGTCTTTACATCGATTTGGTGAAGGTCTAAATCATAATAAGCCACCAATGCCATAACAATTCTTAAGGAGTTCTTCTTTGAAATTGGAGAGAAGGTCTCTTTATATTCAATACCATCCTTTGGCAATAAGTCTGGCTTTATACCTTTCAATGTTACCTTGTGAGTCACCTTTGGTCTTAAATACCCATTTATAACCCATTTGTTTTGCACCTTCTGGCAACTTAACTAATTCCCAGACGTTGTTATCATCCATTGATTTCAACTCTTCTTTCATAACATTGAACCATTTTTCAGAATTGTTACATTCCATAGCTTGTTTGAACGAGCCTGGATCTTTATCAATGCTCAATTCACATTCATATTCAAGTGAGCAAATTTCATAGTCACTTGAAATAGCTGGTCTTCTTTGCCTTACAGACATTTGTAATGCTACGTCTTGTGACATTACTTGATCATTTGTAACTTGATCACAATTAGCTGGTTCGTCATTATTATGTTCAATTTGTGGAATTGGAACATTAATTTGTTGTTATGATATGTTGCATATCTTTGATGCAACAAGAGGAATAACAACCGATGGAATCACGTCTAATGTGGTAGTGTCTACTCGTTTTAGAGTAGTTTCTACTCGATTCTTGTGAATATCCACTTTTTGTGGTTCTCCACTCCCACGGATTTGACCATTCTTAATGAACCTAGCGTTACCAGACTCAACTATTATCATACTATGGTTAGGATAATAAACTCTATACCTTTTTGACTTTTCAGGATAGTCAATGAAATAACCACTAACGGTTCTCGCATCAAGCTTCTTTTCATGGAGATTATACATTCTTACTTCTGCCAGACAATCCCAAATGTGAAGGTATTGTAAACTAGGTTTCCTTCCTATCCACAGTTCATAAGGTGTCTTAGGAACTGCCTTACTAAGAATCCTATTTAGCAGATACGCAACGGTCTTTAATGCATACATCCACAATGATAAAGATATAGTACTATTACTTAACATATTCCTAACCATTTTCATAAGAGTACGATTTTGCCTTTCAGCTACACCATTTTGTTGTGGTATACCAGGCATTGTGTATTGCATCTCGACTGGCAAGAAACTTTGCAAATGAACCTGGACATTTTCCACTTTCATCAAATTTTCCATAATACTCACCACGTCTATCAGATCTTACTATCTTTACTTTTCTTTCTAATTTCCTTTCTATCTCATTAATGAACACCTCTAGGATGTCCACAGACTGAGACTTCTCATGTAGCAGATAAATATATCCATATCGTGAGAAGTCATCAATAAAGGTAATGAAATATTTTTCACCGCCCCAAGAAGGAACGTCGAAAGGACCACAAATGTCAGTGTATATTAATTCCAATAAAGTGTTACTTCTTGTGGCTGGATGCTTTGTATATGTTTGGTTTGTTTGCTTTTAATGCAATCCACACATATATCCCAGTCAACAAAATCCAATAGAGGTAAGATTTCATTTTTAACTAACCTTTGTATCCTTTCCTTGGATATATGACCTAATCTTTTATGTCACAAAAAAGCATAACATTCATTTTGTGCACTACGTTTACTTCCTATAATATGGTTAACATGAAATAGAGATTCAGCAAAATCAACATCAAGATTGAAATGATATAAACAATCAATTAAAATACTAGAACCATACTAGTAATTATGTTTATACAATAAAAAAACACCATTTCCAATCTTAAAGTTAAAACCATCATCATCCAACTTTGCAACAGAATCTAAATTCCTAGCATAGTCAGGAACATAAAGATAATTTTTGAGATTCAGGTGACACTCATTGTCAAAGATAAATTTGTACATCCCAATGCCCTTTATTCATGCCTTCATTTTGTTCCTTGTATGCAAGAACTTGTCAGTTCTATTTATGGTATGGATTGAAAAGAATCCCTGTTTAACATGTGATATATGAGTAGTTGCACTAGAATCTAACCACCAGGTATTATTAAGCACTTCAATAAGATTTGATTCAAAACATACTGAGACATAGTATGTACCTTTCTTTTCGAACCAAGCCTTTCTTTTAGGACAATCTTTCTGAAAGTGATTAGGCTTCTTACATAAGTGACACCTCTTATCTTTCTTGATTCGACCCTCATTAACTTTGTTGAGAACTTTGTCCTTAGTTTTGCCTTTCTGTCGTGGTTTATTCTTGTTGCTAATAGCACCCTGATGAAACGTGAGATGAACGGAGTGTTCCTTTATTTTCTTCAATCTCCCTTCCTCCTAAACCAATATGACTTTAATTTCTTGAAGGTTTCATTTTTCTTTAATAGTGTTATAATTCACTTAGAACTGGCCAAACTCTAGAGGAAGTGAATTGATTATAAATTGTACCAGAAAGGACACACTCATATCCATACCCATAGATTTCAATTTTATAGCTAGGTTTGACATATGAGTTATATGATCATGAATAGGCTGTGACCATTCAAACTTCTTGGTCGTTAGCTCACTTATTAAAGTCCTTACTATGGACTTGTCATCTATATCTAATTGGGAGTACTACTTAAGCTTTAACATAAACTTCTTTGCATTATCCGTCTTAGGCATTGATGGCTTCACATTTTCTGCGATTGTCATTCGCATCAAATTCTAACTTAGCCTGTTAGACCGTTCCCAAGTCTTATAATAAGACTTGTTAGGTTCAGAAATAATCTTAGTTATGGCTATGGGCCTTACATTTGAAATTATGGCTAAGTCCAAATCTATTACACCTAGTTGGAACTGGATTTGTTCAGACCAGTCCTTATAGTTCAGACCATTGAACTTGATTAAGTCATTTCCTAAGGTGAACAAATTAGTAGATGTTGCACATATAACATATAGCCCACACATTAATGCTTTGAGTAATGCTTTGAGTAAACCTAAATGGATTCAAACTAACTAATAAACTTTGATTGTGTATTTAAATTCTCCTTTGGGTGAAATTTAAATACATAGTAGTAACCTATTATGATGCATATATATAGTTTACTATAATGAACAATCAATCATATTCTAGTCAACGTGCACGTTATCTTTGGATATACAATCATATTAATCAAATATGTTGATAAAGTCCCTTTAATGTCATTAATTATAAGCAATGGTCCACCTTTGGGTGACCTCCTAGCGTTATAATTAATAATCTCAATTGTTCAGTTCAACCTTTATGTCATTTTAACATCATATCATATTGAACAATTGAAACAAATCACAATTAAATGCTTAATATTTTTCAAGCTAGGTTTGGTGACTAACAAGCTTTCCATTCAATAAACATTTAATTTGACAATTATCATACATGAAAAATTTTAATTTAATTAGTTTGGTCACTTTGGTTACTAACAAACTATTCTAAACATCCATAATGTCATGTATTACACTCAACATATAATAGGAAAATTTAATTCCAACTATTACATAATATAAAATATTCAAAGAATCAAAGAAATATATAATATGGCACTAATTTCCAAAATTATATTATGTATAAATCAATTATGAAGTAAATAATCCATTATCATTAGGCCATAAATATTTATTAACTTAATATTACACTTAATGCCCCAAAACTCAACAAAAATCAGTCCAGAAGCTGGTTTTTGGGTTTGAAAACCCGTCTGGCGCGTGCTCTCATCTGGAAGCCCGAGGCAATGTCTGACGCGTGCAGCCTGTCAAGTCTCCCTTACATAGCATTTGGCGCATGCAAGCCGTTTCCAGGCGGATGCATCTTCTTCCTCATGCTGGTTTCATCTATTGTTGTTTTTTTTAATATATTATGGGATTTCTGCCATATCTCAAGCTAATGATTGGTGTTTCATGGATTTTCCTTCATCTAAACCATCACAACGTCATTCTTCCATAAGTTGGTTTCCTCATACCAACTCATGAACATGTTGGTTTGGTTTGTTCATTTCCTTTTGCTTTCCACCATTAAAAACGAATACAGAATAAAACTATAGACCAAAAACGCAACAAATATTCTTATAAACACGAAGCAAACCTTTATTCGATTTTCTCATAAATATGAAGCAAACCTTTGTTTTGGTTCTTTCTCAACAATAATAGTTCAAAAACATTACGTTATTATTCAACCTTTAGTTTTTGAATGACCATTTTATTTCTGTTAAACAATAAGAATGTTATGAATATCCAAAAATCATCAAACCGAAAAACATCAAAACATGCAATTTTTTCTGTATCAAATACAGAACAAAACCAAAACGAACAAAACATAATCATATCATACATAAATGATACACGGTGGAACACAAATCATGCAATACCATGGCTCTGATACCAATTGTAAGACATTTATGGATTGATTGAGTTTTACGTACTTGTATCCATGATTGTTTTTGTTTTCATAAGATGTTGATTTATTCCCTTTCTGTTTCCTTTTTTTAACGTGTTTCTTCAATGGTTCAGAATAAATGAGATTCCTATACATAAGTTTTTGTTTCTAAAACTTATATACTCAATCACCAAACATCATATTGGTTCACCAATCATCATGACGGTTCATTGTTGGAAGAGAAAGGAAAAAGGTCTTTGACCCATTTGAGATCCATTCTGTAATATCTAATAACCATTATCTTGGGTGCTATTCATAAGACTCAAATATATAAGTTACATGGGACATTAAATAGTCTAACAAATAAGACAAAATATGAAGAGAAAACTTAATAGTCAAATTTGAAATACCAAGTTTTGTAAAATTTGTATGAAAAAGTAATGATAAATATAATAAAGTTTTCATTTTGATTCTTTCAATCAATAATTGATGTAAAATCGATATGGATGAATTAATGTGGATTAACTTCAGACATCTAAAGTGTACATAAAATGAAAATTTTTAAATAAATTATTTGTTTATATATAAAAGATAAATCTAGTGTATAAAGCTCTTCAATTTATGAGGGTCGGATAAAGGTCATCAATGTAGGCAATCTTCTCTTTGTTTTTACAAAAAAAACTGTTTCTATGACTCGAACTCATAAACTTCCAATGACAAAGAAATAATCTTACTAGTTGTTCCAAACTTGCCGTTAAATTATATGTATATATCTATAATAGAATTAGTCAAATTTTATATGTTCAGAATAAATAGCCATTTATGTGATCAAATCAACAATGCAGTACATGATTTTAATTTTTTTGATCAATTGGTACATAAAATTACCATAAGATGAGAATGACAATATTGTCACTACAACAAAACTATAGTTTTAACGTCGTTTGAGAAGTTGACGTCGAGAATGAGCTAAGCTTTTCACGACGTCTTTAAACACGTCATTAAAAGGTCCAATATTCTGAGACGTCGTATTTAGACGTCGAAGAAAGTTGAAGTGTTTGACGTCGTTTGGTAGAAAGACGAGAAAAAACAAGAAACGACGCCCTTGAGAAGTAAAGCGTCGGAGAAGGCCTTGTCCACGTAATTAGTTACCCCCACGCTTAATTTCCTTCCGTCCCAGATTTTCACTCTCCCCAGATTTTCACTCTCCCCAGATTCAATCCTCCTCCTCGAACCGCCCTGATTGATTCTCCTCCTCGAACCAGATTTATCACTCTCCCCCCCAGATTCATTCCCTCCTCCTCGAACAGTGTCGCCCACGTTTTTGTCGCCTTCCATCTGTCATTGTGGAGGTTGCTTCACCGATTGACTACCGCCTATCATCTACAATGGAGTGCGTGTGCGCCTTGGTTGAGGTAAGTCATGAAGTCGACGATGTAACTGGGTTTAATTGAGTTTAGAAAGCCCTCTTTGTTTGAACGAATACCCAAATTGTCTTGGTGTTTTCCTCTTATTATTCGTGTTCTGGGTTTGAGAAACTTATAACCAACATTTTTTTTGTTCTTGCAATTACTCAGTAAAAGTTTTGACTTGATTTTCCTTTACAAATTCTCCTGCATATTCTTCTGAACTCTTGAGGAACACATCTGGAGTAGCAGATAAATTACTAACTTTTGACATTTGAAAATGGCTTCCAATCTATATATCTATATGCTTTGGCATATATTTCCACCTTAATTAGCTTTCTTATTAGTAGCTATCTATATGCTTTGACATACTATTATTTTGCAGTCACATTCTTGAAAATGTCTATCTAATTTCATGCTTTTGTGGCTCTGCTGTTTGTAGTTTTACAAGACTTACTTTGGACAGCAGAGCATCTGCTAAGAGAAACAATAGTCAAACTGGTCCTCGACAAGGTGAGCAGCTGTGCCTTGTCTTTAATCAATAAGAAAGAGGTAACTACTAGTTTATGACCTAATGAAGTTGATCTAATTTGGTTAAAGAAGATTAAGAAATTGAGAGGATAATTATTAGAAATCTTCCTTTGTTCATGCTCTTGAGGATGAAGCACAATGGTCTGATATTTACCAAAGAATAGGAGCTAGTCAACATACATTGATATTGAAATGCGAAACAGAAAATGACATAATGTGAAACTACACAAATATAATATTTACATAAATTTATGAAGCATTATGTGTTGAATGACAATATTATAATACTGTTTGTGATAAGGATCCAGCAGATAGATTTTTGTTATCATGGGACAACACTTTACATAGATTTTTGTTGACAAAAACATGAAAAGTTGTACCCGTTTCATTTATGATTTCATATTCTTTCAGTCTGATTTTGTGCTAGTAATACATGCATCTCTTATAAACTTTAACATCTTTTCATGTTTTTGCACCAAGTTGACCATTTTATAAACTTTAACATCTTAGAAAAGTAGATTTAGTTTCTTATAGATTAGGGTAAATTGTATGCCCTAATCTGCTGATTTTGCTTTCTATTATCTGATAGTATGAGAATATTCAACAATCCAATTCCAGAAGAGAGCTGTCTATTTTGACATTTGAACAATGCATTAGTTTAAAGTTCATGAAATTTCAATCTGCTGATTTTGCAATCCTGTTTAAAGTTCAATGTGCTGATTTTGCAATCCTGTTTAAAGTTCAACAATGCATTAGTTTAAACATCTAGCTCTTCATTCATAAAGTACAACTACAGATTGATGTATATTAGCTACAACATAGCTGGATTTGTAAACATCTAGCTCTTCATTCACAAAGAACATGTAGCTCTTCATTCACAAAGAACAAAAACAGCATAACTAATGCCAATCACCTTAATGCTTGTTTTCCTTTTCTTTTCTACCTGAATAATTGAAGTTCTTTCTTTCTTCTTTAAATTGCTCAAGAATTGAATACTGTTTCCTATATATCTGATCAATGAACTTGTAGTTGCATTCTTGCACATCGATACCTGCATTACTAAACATCAATGAACTTGTGTTCAGAAAACTTCAACCAGAGGATCCAATCTTCTCATTGTCTTCACAAACCTCACCAGGTATTTGTTAAATATTGGATTACATGTTTTGTTGTTTGCATATTGTTGGCTGCTAGATGTTTTGGTTGTGTTCCTTGGGATACTGAATTGCACATACTATTCGAATTGCACATAGTTAGCGGTATTGAAATTGAGATGAAATTGGGATACTGAATTGCACATATTTGTCAGAATTGCACATATTAAGAATATGATTAGCCAAGTGATTCAACATGTAATTCAATATTAAATGTTTTGTTTGGTTGACTGCTGTGAATTGGGCCTCGACCACAAGAGAATACTTCGGCCAGAAAGAGACTTCGAGACGAATTAGAGGAGTCAAAGAGGGCTCATCAGGAGTCAAAGAGGGCTAATCAGGAGTTACAGTCTCAAGTCGATGAGTTGACTAAACAATTTAAAGAAATGAAGGATCGATTAACTTCACAAGTCGAACAACAAAATAAGCTCTTGCAAGTTTTATCTTCTACACATAATGTTCATTTAGACTAAACATGTTGATATATTAAACACTTATGACGTTTACTTTATTTTAATTATCGTATTATGACATGTTTGGAAATTGCAGTTAAATAATAAGTTGTTTTTTGCATGTATTCAATTCTTATTATACATTAACAATTATTAGAATTAATGATATATTAAAAAAATGATATTCTGTTCAATGTATTTATTCATAAACAATATTTATTTTTTACAAAATCGTTAATAATTTACAAATTTGATAAATATTAAATTTGCAAAAATTATAAAACAAATGTAAATTAAAAATTAATTATAATTCATATTTATTAAATTCAATTTTATTTGAAATTGAAATTTACAAAATTATTAATTCAAATTGATTAATCATTAATTTTGCAAAATATTTATTAATTTTGAAAATAAAAATCAATTTATTTTCAGTTAATTATTAATTATTCAAGAATTTACGACGTCTATACAAGAAGACGTCGTAAAAAGGGTATTTTTTACGTCTTCCAAACGTCATAGTTGATAACCCTTTATCGACGTTCCGTTATAACGTCGTCAAATATACTCACTTTCACGGACGTCTTCATACACGTCGTAAAATGCTTGTTTTCCACGACGTCCTTAATACGTCGTTAAAACTTTTCAATCTGTGACTTTTAATTTAGACGTCGCAAAATGTATTAACCTTTCCGGACGTCTTCTTAAACGTCGAAGAATATCTGGGCCTTCAACGACGTGTTTCAACAGACGTCGTATATCACCAACACCTATCCTACCTTCCACGACGTTGTTTGCGACGTTTTTATTGACGTCGAAAATAGTTTTCTATGACGGCAAATTCCCTTTTACGACGTTTGAAAAACGACGCAAAAGGCCTCCTTTTCTTGTAGTGTGTACGCATTGCAGAAATTATCTAGTATGATGCTCGTTACTTTATATGCTTCATTAATTTTATTCTAATGTTCACTGGTGCTTATCTTTTTATATCCTATAAATAAGCGCCAAAATAGCCTTGGGATTACTGTTTATCAATACAAGAAAAATTGATCTTCTGTCCCATTATCTTGAGAGTAAAAATAGTTGTGTTTGAACCTATTAGTAAGTGACAACCTCTATTAATAATCTATATAATATTTTTCTATTATTGTTCATAAGAGGCCAAACACTTGAGAGGTTTTCAATAAATATGTATATATATATATTATAAATTTTTAAATATTTTGTTTGTCATTTAATTTTATTAATTTGATTGTAAAAGTACAACAATAATAACAATAATAACTCAGTAAAATTTTGTGAAATACGGGATCTAAGGAGATTTAGTTTATGTATTTTTACCTTTAACTAGTAGAGAGGCCTTTTCAATTTCCTATAAGAAATATGAATAAAATAAAATAAAATACAAGTAAAAGTAAATGTGGAAAATATTTTAACATTTAATTCTGCATACTTGTCAAGAGAAAACTTATAGTAATTAGACTCAAACTAAATTTGAACATATTATATCAAATTTAATTTCGAATGTTAGAGTTTTATATTATGTTTATCAAAATTACACTGTATCCTTATCTGGAGGAAAGTTCATAAATCAAATTCAAACTATATTCTAATTCGTCATGTTCGGACTTACTTTCAGATTGGAATTTGAAGAGTTCAAACCCACACTATATCAATATTTATGGACAATTTTCATATGAAAACGTTTATTAGACAAAAGAGCGGTTGGCATTCATACGTGGAGACAGCTTTTTCTCAACTGTAATTGGCAGGCACGAACTTCAGACTTGTCTCAAGAGAGATTGTCCTTAGTTTCGTAATGGCCCTGAGCATTTATGCTAGTAATTAGGAAAGTGACTCGTGAACAAAATAATTCCAGTTTCATTTCACTTGGGTAATGCAGAGCTGTAAGAAGAAGGACGCTTTTAGCTTTCATAAATTGTATGAGCCCCCCATGGGCAGTAAGTGCAAATCTCCGATGCAATGCGTAGTATGTTGAACATTATCAGATCCTTAAAATTAACCCTTGCTTTTTATGATTGCATAAACGTTAATCAGTGGCAGGTAGAGCTCCTGACTGTCCTTCCTGTTTATCAACATAAATCCAATGGTAACCAGTTCTTTGGCCTGAAAACCTACAGTGTCTCAAAGGTCTTTGAATCGATTCTGAGTTGCGTGATCACATGCAGTAGAATACTCTCTCTGATTCATAATAAGAGTCGTTTTAGATACATTTTAATTATTAAAAACAAGTGTCATTCTTGACTTTGTATGCATGTTTATAACTTTTTTTTTCAAAATTAACCTTTCATTTATCTCTCATCTTAATTATACAGATCACAATTTCAAGATAATTTATCTCACAATTTCATTTAAGATGCTGATTATCGAGGTAATTTTATGGGAGTATTAATAAAGGTATATTTATAATTTTATTAACTTTCTTAATAAATCTGTATTATTTTAAAATGCCCCTTGTTATGAATAAGAGGGAATACTAATTTATTGCATTTAACCAAAAATTTTCCATCATGTATGTCTCTTTGGTGCATCGAGGTTGTGTGTTTGTGTCACAATCGTAAACCTTTACATGAACAAACCTTGAAACTTTCACAGCCTAGCTGCAAATTAAATGGACCGCAATGCAATGAAAACAAGTGGCCCTTCAAAGTCCCACGCGTAATTGCTATCACAATCACCAACGACACCTTATCTCAGCTATCATCATTATTACCAATTCGTTGTGTCAGAGACATATAGAGAATCATGCAGTTAATACTCTATTATTACCATGTGGCAGGGAAAGTGACATCAGCCAAACCCTAAAAGTAGATGTGTGATCAAAGCAAAGGTAAATGCCTTCTTAATTTTGTCAGTAATACCAAATGTACTATCACTGCTCAAACCTATCTACTCCTTCCCCACTTATCCTTCTCTGCACTTCCCACGACTGCAAATGTTTCATGACAAAATTATCTATTATAAAAATGAGTAAAAGATATATATTTCTTCTATATTTTAAGAAATAAAATAACTTTCTAATATTTAAAATTCTCAAAAATATTCATAATTTTAAGTTTTATGAAAAACCTCTTTTTTTTTGCAAACTTTGGTTAAAAAATAACCATGAAATAGACGAGATATAAATATTAGGCATTTTAGACATGAATATATTAATCTAACTCAACATTTAAACTTGATTTAAACTAAATAAACTCGATTTAAATTAATAATTAAAGATGATTATAATACATTATTTAGTTTGAATAAATTTAATTAGTTTTGTTAAGTTGAATTGTCATTTGACAACATCAATAAAAAATATTTTCTAAAAATTAAAGAGTGAGAATTCTTTCAAGAATTTTTGAAATTAAGTGATTTTTCAAAAAATTAAATTACAAAAGACAATTTCTATAATATATTTTAGACCCTCAAAACATTATCTATCGTGCTAAAATGGTTTCTCGTACACATTCCATTAAAATTTTAGGAATTTTATTTGTAAAAATATGTAAAATTATTTTCATATTATTTTAAAATTTTAAACAATTTTACGTACCTGAAATTGTTACAATATAAAATTGAAGCTTATGATGAATGTTAAAGGATACTTAATTAATATAAACTTTCCATAACCATTTTCCTAACATTCCGTCTCTGTTTATAATTGTTTGTTAATAAGGAGATAAACTTTTCGCAACCACTTTCTTAACATTCTGTGGTATATTAGCTTGCTACGTCTATCTTATCTCTAGTTGCCATACTAAAAATACTTGTATAGAAAGTCACTTTTGTACGTAAACAAGTGGGTAATATGATCACTTCATTCAATCCTTTCCCATCTAGCTGTTGATTTGGTTTCGGGGTCGAAATGGCTAGTAGTGGTTTTTCCACCTCTGATTCCACTTCTTCTTCAACGTCGACATTTTCTGGTAATCCATTCCCATCACTTGTTACTCCTTCCTCAACCATAACAAGAGCTCCAACTCATATTCATCAAACTTTTTCTATTAAACTCACCTCTAAGGATTATATTAATTCCATGGAAGCTACAATTTACTCCCTCCTTAAACTTCACAATCTTTCATGGTATCCTCAACGGCGCACAGCCACCTCCTCCGAAAGAAATTACCAATACCACAACCAAGGAAAAAAAAATTAATCCAGCTAACATCAATTGTTATCAACTGTTATTTTCATTACTATTGTCTTCCATTATCTTGGAAATTTATCCTTATCTCATAGGGATGAACTCTGATTCTGACCTTTGGTCTACCTTAGCCTCGACATATGGGGTTATTAGCCAAGAACAAAGAACTCAACATCTTGAGTTCCATAACCTTCCACATGTCCATAAAAATATTTTACAATATCTACACCAAGCAAAGGCAATAGTTGATCAACTAGCAGTTGAATATAATTATCACAATCAGTTAATTAACATAATTTCTTCTATTTAATCGATCATGCTTAAATATAATTTGCTCGATATGGTATCTAAATCACTAATAAAACCTAATTAACCTAAATTATAAAGTTATTAATCCAATCTTTGAATTCCTAACAACATTCTCAGCTATAAAATAAATATCATTTATATAAATGATTGAAAACATATGTATTTTAAGTTTTGATATTAATTTGTATATGTAGATGATGTAACATTCATATGGTACAATTCATGCATGGTGCAATCACTAATCAAAAAACAAGCAGCTGAATTGGGCATAGAGACCATCTCACACTCCAAATGATTGATTTTCTCTTAACAATCTTATATTGTGGATATGTTAAAAAGGGCTGGCATGTCTACTCCCAACCATGCAGCACTCCAATGCTGACTGATCCAACATTGTCAAAAAATTTGGGGACTCCATTATCTTCAGACGATGCGATTAATCAAATATAGACAACTTTGTGGAAGTTTACAATATGCACCGTTACTCGGCCGGACTTGTCTTTTGTGACAAACAAATTATGCCAATTTAAGTATAGCCCTACAGATATACACTACCAAGCACTTAAACATGTGTTACAATACTTGAAAGGCGTGATATCTAAAGGCTTACTACTACAAAATTCTCTTGACATGTTAATGGCTTTCAGTGACACGGAAGCTTTCAGTGATGCGGATTGGGTCGGTTGTCTTATAAGAGGATATTTGATTTATCTTGAACAAAACTTGATTGTGTGGAATTCTAATAAGCAACAAACAGTGGCCACGTCTTCAACAAGATCAAAATTTAAGGATATTGCTAATGTTTCAGTTGAGCTCCAATGGCTGCGAAAATTGTTGCCCGAATTAGGTGTTCAATTGTATACTGGTTTGTTTGTCTGTCATATCTCTAGTTGCTACACTTCAAATACTTATATATAAAGTCACTTATGCATCCGTACAAGTGGTTAATATAATCACTTCAGTCAAACCTTTCCCATCTGCTGATTAGAATAAAAAATGAGTTCATGTGAAGCCATATAAGTATTGTAACTATGTACTTTGTTGGTTTAAGTTGAACTACATATATAATTAATGCTCCTAACGTTATGTATAATATTAAAGAATCTAATATTGAGGTTAATGAAGTAGCTTCAAGTAGGTGGGAAGATTCTTTCTTAAAGAAAGTAAAATCTTACAACTCACCTTATATTCGATGGAAAAAAAGAGCCTAACATTTACGTAATGACGCTTAGAAGGCTCTTGAGGTGTCAATTGCCTGAAAGGATTTATACAACAGGGCCAATTCAAGGATATGGAATAATAAGTTCAGTTGTAAAATGTGGAAATGGTGAGACCTACTGGAATCTGGTGGTCCAATTATGCAGAAATGTTGGAGATTGAATAGAAAACACGCAATCACTACTGGCCTACCAAGGTCAATTGTCTCTAGCTGACAAGCTTTCCAACTATGCACTAAATTGGCTCATATAAATTAACTTCCCTTAGATTGAGATCAATCCTAACTCAAGTCATTCTAAACCATTTACATTAAACAGTACGAAGCTGAGGGAGTAAAAGGAGTGTGTATATATGACTGAGAAGCAAAGTTTTTTTTTGAAAATAACTGAGAAGCAAAGTTTTAACTGAGAAACCGAGTGCTTTTACTCATATTTTTCTTGAATGTTCCAGACATAATGTCAGACCCCGATCCCGGGAGCCCGACTGTCCCGGGATGTGAGCCCGAGTGGAGCCCATCCCCGAGACACTTGTCTTGCTGAGACCTTAAACTTGACACTCTTACTCTTACTATAGTACCATAGACGTCGGAACCCGTTTTCGGAGCCCAACTTTCGTTGTCCCAAACCTTGCGCTTATAATCTTGCAGATTCTTAATTGTAACTCCACCTTCGTGGCAAGCACACACCATGTATACACTAAAATCATGGGTTGACTTATTCATATAATTTGTAGCTTTATGTCTCAATTTCTCCCTGAAACAAGAATCACCTTAATCGGAGTCATATACTCAAGATACACTCCAAAAACCTAAAAGAGTTCATACCCGAAACATGCCCTCTTAACTGACCTTTCACTTGTTTTAGAACAAAATTTCTCAATTTAACTCCAATTGATATCGGATTTTATGGAGTGAAAGTCTTATAAATCCAATGGTTCAAGCCTCACCTCATTTGGAGGTCGTATGAGGGAAATATGCCCAAAACAACGGACCATGCTCACTTCCGAAATCGAATCGAAACTCTTTTGGCACGATTGCTATAACTTTTAATCTATAGCTCCAAATGTTTTCGTTCTTTCACCATATGAAAGTAGACATCTAGATCTACAACTCTTATGAAGACTACAAAGGCTGATTCTATCTCCTACATTCTGCAGCGTCCTATTTTTCCATCGTCTGATTTCTATCATCTGGTTTCTATCTTACGCTTTCCTTCCTTCGCTTTTCTATCTTCCGATTTCTATCTTCGCTTTCCTTCCTTCCTTTTCTATCTTCTGATTTCTATCTTCGCTTTCCTTCCTTCGCTTTTTTATCTTCTGATTTTATCTTCGCTTTCCTTCCTTCGCTTTTCTATCTTCCGATTTCTATCTTCCGATTTCGTTCCTTCGCTTTTATCTTCGATTTCCTTCCTTCCGATTTCTATCTTGATTTCCTTCCTCCCGCTTTTCTATCTTCTCGATTTCTATCTTCTACTTTCCTTCCTTCCTTTTCTATCTTCTGATTTCTATCTTCGCTTCCTTCCTTCGCTTTCTATCTTCCGATTTCCTTCCTTCGCTTTTCTATCTTCCGATTTCTATCTTCCGCTTTCCTTCCTTCCTTTTCTATCTTCGCTTTCCTTCCTTCGCTTTTCTATCTTGATTTCTATCTTCGCTTTCCTTCCTTCGCTTTTCTATCTTCGATTTCTATCTTCGCTTTCCTTCCTTCGCTTTTCTATCTTCGATTTCTATCTTCGATTTCCTTCCTTCGCTTTTTATCTTCGATTTCCTTCCTTCCGATTTCTATCTTCCGATTTCCTTCCTTACGCTTTTCATCTTCGATTTCTATCTTCTACTTTCCTTCCTTCGCTTTTCTATCTTTGATTTCCTTCCTTCTTCTTTTTATCTTCGATTTCCTTCCTTCGATTTCTACCTTCGATTTCCTTCCTTCGATTTCTATCTTCCGATTTCCTTCCTTCCGATTTCTACCTTCCGATTTCCTTCCTTCGCTTTCTAGTAAGGATCATATCTTTTGACTCGAACTCCAAATTTAGCAAACGATATACCTTGAAAACTCTAAACTCCTACTACAATCTTCATGAAGACTCATTGATCTAATTCATACCAAGAGGGTCTAATATTGAGGTAATCATGTCAAATTTTAGGAAAATTTGACAAGACATCCCATAAAATGCAACTACCCAATTTTCAATTCTAAGACTTCCACCGCATAAAACTCATCATACAACCTCATATAACATGATTAAACCCTAAGGTATCTTCAAACACCATTCAAGCAACAGCCACACTCTTAATCATCTATCATATCCAAACTATAACAATGATTCAATTGTCTTAAACATACATGGATTTCTCAAAATACATTAAACCGAACATTTTGCTTTCATAATTCATTCATTCCATCTTCATCAAATCATGTCATATTCATACAATTCTTTAGTGGGCATTTCAAGCCCAATTACAATGAAGTTTCAAAATACAATATCTTCTCAAAATGCAACTAAAGCATTGTTTTGCAAAAATCATTTCAAATACAAAATCAAAAGAAAATCTTGGAGTAAATGCCTTTAAGCTTGCTCCTCGGGATCCCGCTCATTTCTGGAAAATTTTAGGGGTGAGCTTTAGCTCTATGGGTAACACATTTATATTTATATATCAAGCAGTCCTATTAGTTATTCATACTTTTAGCAATCTTTCAATACAATCATAATACATGCATCATGCAATGTTCATCAATACTCAAACATAATTTCTCTCAATTCAAACATTCCTCATTCTTGCATTTTCATGTATTCACATATGAAACACATCAAATGGCTCGGTAAGTCCTTATTATTGGCAACCATATAGTCTCATTTCATGAGTCTACATGGGCAAATCTTTAGGAGTCCAAATGTTGGATCATCCTATGCCACAATCAGGCAAAGGGTGAAGGCTTCATGGTCAACGTGCACGTGATGCAGTTCTTAGACAATACCTTACCCACATAACATATCAATCATGAATCATACAAGGAAATTGGACTGTTCTTATCCAATTCATTGTTTCTTTGAAATCATCTTTTCATACATCGTTCATGCCTTTCATTATATTCATTCAACAAGTTTCTTCATGACAGTTTCAATCATCATCAAGCATTTAATACACTCACATTCATCATTCCATCACACACATTTAATACAACAACCAAGTGATCAAAGCTCATTAATGTCATGCATTTATTTACATTTGTAGCTTATATACATAAAGATAAATATGAAACCCACCTTTTATCCTTGCTTAAACTTGCCTAAGGAAGTTCCTCTCCTTGTTCTTCTCCTCTTTCTTGTCCTCCTTCAAGCATAACAAGAAAATAACCTCATATCAACATAGGGTTTAGAAATTGAAAACCTAAAATCTAAATCATGAAATTCATAAGAGAATCACTAGACCCATCTTATTCTTCATCTTTCTAACCAAAACCCAAACAAAAACTTAACCTTAAACCAAGAACTTACCTTAAATCCTTAACCAACCAAGTGGTTTCTTGGTTCAAAGTGAAGCTTAGACTCTCCTCCACACTTTTCTTCTTGGACTTTCTTCAAAATCCACTCACTTTCATGGAAATGCCAAACCCTAACAAGCCTCTTCTTTCTCCTTTTCCTCCCTCCTTTCACGACACTCTTCTTTCCTCTCCTCCAAATTTCGTTTCTATCTTCTTTTCCTACAAAAATCACTTATCTCCTTCCTTATATATACTCCTTTCTAAATTACTTAAGCCCAATAAGCCTAACCCCAACTTACTTCCTTCTTCTTTCTTCTTCTTCTTTTTCATTTCTCCTCCTTACTTACTCAAGCCCACTAACTCTTTTCCTTCAAGCCCATTGCATTAAATTCCTCTCTTCTTTCTTACTTCATTTGGACCCAAAGCCCAATTAATACATTAATTACACCTAACTCACCTAAGTCCAACTAACATATTTAACTTCATAAATTCTTCACCTAACTCATTAATGCTATTATATATTAATTTACGACACCTTAATTAATGCTAATCTAACTTAATCAATTTAATCTAATCATGATTAATCCTAAAAAATTTTGGGGCCAACATTTCTCCCCCCCTTAAGAAATTTCGTCCTCAAAATTCTTACCTGAGTCATTGAAGAGGTGTGGATACTTCTTCATCATTGCATCCAAAGGTTCCCACGTCGCTTCTTCAATTGCATGATTCCTCCACGGGACCTCGACTAGCTTGATTGTCTTGTTCACGAGGATCTTATCCTTGCTATCCAGAATTGCCACAGTCTTTCTTCATAACTCAAATCATCGCCATTTGAACTTCGAGGTCCGAATGATGTGAGAAGGATCGATCTGACCTCCTCAAGATCGAGACATGGAACACATCATGAATCTGCGACAATTCGACGGCAATGTTAACCTATAGGCCAACGGCCCAATCCTCTCCAATACTTCATACGGATCCACATACCGAGGGCTTAACTTCCCCTTCTTACCGAATCTCACAACTCCCTTCCATGGAGACGTCTTGAGGAACACCTTGTCACCCACTGCATATTCTATTTCTTTTCTGTTAGCATCGGCATAGCTTTTCATTACATCTCCGGGCGGCCTTAAGTCGTTGTTTGATTACCTCCACTTTCTCAATCGTCATCCGGACCAACTCTGGTCCCACTAGCTTCCTCTCACCTTCCTCATCCCAAAGATATCGAGTCCCGCATCTTCGCCATAAAGGGCTTCATAAGGAGCCATCAGATGCTCGAATGGTACGAATTGTTGTAAGCAAATTCGACCAACGGAAAATGATCGTCCCATGCTCCTCTCAAGTCCATGACACATGCTCTAAGCATCCCTCTAGAGTCTGGATTGTCCTCTCAGGTGACCATCCGTCACGAGGATGAAACGCCGCATCTTGAAATTCACTAGTTCCTAATGCCTCCCGCAGACTTCCCCAAAATCTCGATGTGAATCGTGGATCCCTGTCGGATATTATAGAATCCGAACTCCATGCAACCTTACCACTTCATCAATATACTTCTGGCTAAGACTTACAATGAATCATTTGCTTGATCGCCGGAAAATAGGTCGACTTGGTTAACCGATCAACTATAACCCAAATGGCATCATGCTTCTTTTGGTCCTAGCAAACCCATCGAAAATCCATCGTGATCCTTTGCCACTTCCATTCAGAATGGACAATGGCCATAGCATGCTGAAGGTGCACGGTGTTCACCTTGACCCGCCGACACACTAGACATCCGCTCACATATTCACCACGCCCTCTTCATGCCTTTCCACCGAAATGTTCCTTCAAATCTCAGACATTCGGTGTTTGCTGGTGCATGGAATAAGGCGATTGTGTGCCTCATCCATGATTTCATCCTTAATCGCTTTATCATTCAAATACACAACCTGTTTCGACTACCATTAGCCCATCATCCCTTACTTGCACTTCGATCGCTACCATGTTGAATTTCATCTCTCAACTTACTTAATTTCGTATCCTGCTCCTGCAACTCCTTGACCTTCTCCCTAAGGATAGGTCTCACTCAATTGAGCAATAACACCATCGATTCATTACGCTTTAAAGCGATCTTCAACTTGGCCATCTGTTCCAACAGAGGCAAGTAAACCAATTGCACATAAGCTATGGATGACTTCACGCTCAAAGCATCGCCACTACATTCGCCTTGCTCGGATGATACTCTATCATCGGTCATAGTCTTTGAGCAACTCCAACCATCGCCTCGCCATAAGTTCAACTCTTTCGACTCATAATGTACTTAAGACTTTTGTGGTCCGTGAAGACCTTGTTCAACCCCATACAAGTAGTGTTCCAAATCTTTAGGGAAAAATTACCATTGCTAACTCCAAGTCATGAGTCGGATAATTCAACTCATATGGCTTCAACCGCCGTGAAGCATAAGCTATCACTTTGTCATTCGCATCAACACACATCCTAAACCCTTCCTCAAGCATCATTGATAATCAGATACCCCCGATCTCCATCAGGCAAAACCAATCTTGGAGCACTTGTCAATCTGTTCTTAAGCTCCTCAAAGCTCTTCCGACATTCCTCACTCCATATGAACCACTGATTCTTTCTTAACAGTTTAGTCATAGGGCGCTATCATTGAAAATCCTTCTACAAATCTCCTATAATAACTTCGCCAAGCCTAGGAAGCTTCTTACCTCTTTCACTTTGTCTTAGGCTCTTGCCAATTCACCATGAGCTTCTACTTTCCTCGGATCAATATGAATCCTTTTCTGGAAATCACATGTCCAAGGAAAACTACTTCACGCAGCCAAAACTCACACTTCATGAATTTGGCATCGACTCCGCTCTCTCAATCTCGCAATACAATCTCGAGATGTCGTTCATGCTCTCCTTCATCCTTAGAATAGACTGTAATGTCATCAATGAACACAATGACAAACCGATCTAAGAATTCATTAAACACCCTATTCATCGATCCATGAAGGCGGTGGGGCATTGGTCAATCCAAGGGCATGACCCTAAATTCATAGTGCCGTAACGGGTCCCGAAAAGTTGTCTTACTTACATCGACTCACGATTCGGAGTTGATGATATCCCGATCTTAAGTCAATCTTGAAAAGACCCTTGCTCCCTCAGAATGATCAAATAAATCATCTATCCGTGGCAACGGATACTTGTTCGAATCGTCATCTTGTTAAGCCTTCTATAGTCTATGCACATCCTCCACGCTCCATCCTTCTTCTTAACAAACGGGACCAGAGCTCCCAAGGTGAAGAACTCACCGATGAACTGCTTCTCCAACAATTCCTGCAATTGCTCCTTGAGTTCTCTCAATTCAACTGGAGCCATTCTATAAGGTGGTATGGAGATTGGCGCGGTTCCGGGAATCAAGTCAATTTCGAACTCAATTTTCCTCACCGGCGGCAACCCTGGTAATTCTTCTGGGAATACATCAGGAAACTCCCTCACAACCTGATAATCTTCTAATCTGCCTACATGCGCCAAAAAGGTCTCACACCCTTGGCTCATCATATTGTCACTAACATAGCGAAATGATCCTCGACCTGGCGACTTCTGTCCCCTTGAAAACCACTTTCTGATCATTGCCCAGATCAAACTCTACTTCTTTCAAACTACAATCTAGCTTCGCCTTATACTTCTCCATGACATCCATCCCCAAAATGACATCCAACCTTGAAGGTCTAGAGGTAGTAGATCTACTACCGCCTCTAGACCGTCGACATCGAGCTCACAATTCTTATAGACCATACTAATCACCACCTTACCCCCTAAAGGAGTACTAACAACCAGAAAATTGTCCATAACCTCAGGACACAAAACATTCATATTCATACTTGCAGATACAAATAAATGGGTGGAGCCAGATCAATCGACATAAACAGAGAGTCGAATAGCATAGCCATACCCTTCACTACTTCCGGAGCGGCCGCAGCTTCTTCCCTGGTCATGGCAAAGACTCGAGCTAGTGCCTGACTCTTTCCTCTAGGTCTCCCTGCGGATATGCCTTCCTTGCAGTTCTGAAGCGCCCACACCATCTTGGCCGAGATGTCATTGTTTCGCTTCTTCTTGGGGCTCGAGATCGAGACCCTTCCGCTCGTTGCACTGGGACAATCCTTGATTGGTGCCCCTTTGGCCTGACCAAAACATGCTCCTATCTTCAGCAGACATTCCCTTGTGAAATCTCCACAGTGATCACACGGAGATTCCTCTACTGTCCATCCTGGACTTGCCAGACTGGAAGCTTACCTTTGTAGTAGCCCTAGGTTGCTTACTCTTAGTGGGGCCACTGCTACCCACACCACTCACAGATATCGAGTTCTAATGCTCCTAGCAGTCTTTGGAGCACTCATGCCTTTTCCGGAGGCTGCTCTCTGTTCTTCCTCTTCTTAGTCACTTCACCGGATGTTCTCAAATTTCTCAATTAAGAGCGGCATCCACCATTCTTTGGTAATCACGGAAGTTGTGGATCACCACTTTTCTCGGATCCCTAGGTGTAATCCACCTCAAATTTCGACATTTGTCTTCTTGATTGCCACGATATTGGCGATACCGTGATAACCGAGTGAACTTCAATTCAGATCGCCACACTCAACTCCTCGAGCGAGATTCAAAATTCCCGGCCTTATCCTCGCATGTAGACCATCGAGAAGTACTTCCTCCAAAGGCCTCTAGGAATTCCTTCCATGTCAAGATCGGAGGTACTTCCCGATCTATGGGCACCGACTCCCACCGGTCAGCGATGCATCCCCTGCGATAGTCGATCGCATAATCGAGCTTCTCATCATCATTGCACTTCATCGATTTAGGACCCTCTCGGTCCTCTTCACCATGCTTCACTTCCTCGGGATTAGTGGTCCCCTTGAAGTCAAGCGCTCCATACTTTGAGCTTATCATCTCGCCGCTCTTCTCTCTGAAATTTGGTACTTGAGTCTGTCTTCCTTGGCCCATGGCATAAGTGAAAGCCTGGGCGAATGCCTGGAAGAACTGGGGATCCATAGGGTTCACTTGAGGAGGAGGAGGTAGAGGCGGCTCATGTTGCACACTTGGTGCATCGGAATCGGAAATAGGAATGGTCCCTGCATCCTGCGGAACATACGACTCATCCGTACTTCCGCGCTGAGAGCTGGGCCAAGATTGAGCTCCTCGAGTTTTCTTTCGAGGCGGCATTACTCCTTCAATTTAAAAAAAAAATCAGTGAAAATCTTTAGTTCACATAAAACAAATTCAATTCACTCATTTGAAAACAATGTTGCATGTTATGCATTTAAAACAGTGCACATACTTCACATAATTCATGTAGGAAAATGCATGCTGACTTGACCTTTAGACATCCCACTAAGGTTCCTAGGAAACCCTAAACCCGGTTTCGCTCTGATACCACAGATGTCAGACCCCGATCCCGGGAGCCCGACTGTCCCGGGATGTGAGCCCGAGTGGAGCCCATCCCCGAGACACTTGTCTTGCTGAGACCTTAAACTTGACACTCTTACTCTTACTATAGTACCATAGACGTCGGAACCCGTTTTCGGAGCCCAACTTTCGTTGTCCTGAAACCTTGCGCTTATAATCTTGCAGGATTCTTAATTGTAACTCCACCTTCGTGGCAAGCACACACCATGTATACACTAAAATCATGGGTTGACTTATTCATATAATTTGTAGCTTTATGTCTCAAGTTCTCCTTGAAACAAGAATCACCTTAATCGGAGTCATATACTCAAGATACACTCCAAAAACCTAAGAGAGTTCATACCCGAAACATGCCCTCTTAACTGACCTTTCACTTGGTTTAGAACAAACTTTCTCAATTTAACTCCAATTGATATCGGATATTATGGAGTGAAAGATATGTGTCTTATAAATCCAATGGTTCAAGCCTCACCTCATTTGGAGGTCATATGAGGGAAATATGCCCAAAACAACGGACCATGCTCACTTCCGAAATCGAATCGAAACTCTTTTGGAACGATTGCTATAACTTTTAATCTATAGCTCCAAATGTTTTCGTTCTTTCACCATATGAAAGTAGACATCTAGATCTACAACTCTTATGAAGACTACAAAGGCTTATTCTATCTCCTACATTCTGCAGCGTCCTATTTTTCCATCGTCTGATTTCTATCATCTGGTTTCTATCTTCTGCTTTCCTTCCTTCTGCTTTTCTATCTTCTGATTTCTATCTTCTGCTTTCTTTCCTTCTGTTTTTCTATCTTCTGGTTTCTATCTTCTGCTTTCCTTCCTTCTGCTTTTCTATCTTCTGCTTTCCTTCCTTCTGCTTTTCTATCTTCTGATTTCTATCTTCTGATTTCCTTCCTTCTGCTTTTTATCTTCTGATTTCCTTCCTTCTGATTTCTATCTTCTGATTTCCTTCCTTCTGCTTTTCTATCTTCTGATTTCTATCTTCTGCTTTCCTTCCTTCTGCTTTTCTATCTTTTGATTTCTATCTTCTGCTTTCCTTCCTTCTGTTTTCTATCTTATGATTTCCTTCCTTCTGTTTTTTCTATCTTCTGCTTTCCTTCCTTCTGCTTTTCTATCTTCTGATTTCTATCTTCGCTTCCTTCCTTCCTACCTTATCTTCCGATTTCTATCTTACGCTTTCCTTCCTTATGCTTTTCTATCTTCTGATTTCTATCTTCGCTTTCCTTCCTTTTGCTTTTCTATCTTGATTTCTATCTTCCGATTTCCTTCCTTCGCTTTTTATCTTCCGATTTCCTTCCTTCCGATTTCTATCTTCTAATTTCCTTCCTTCGCTTTTCTATCTTCGATTTCTATCTTCGCTTTCCTTCCTACCTTTTCTATCTTGATTTCCTTCCTTCGCTTTTATCTTGATTTCCTTCCTTCGATTTCTACCTTCGATTTCCTTCCTTCGATTTCTATCTTCGATTTCCTTCCTTCTGATTTCTACCTTCTGATTTCCTTCCTTCTGCTTTTCTAGTAAGGATCATATCTTTTGACTCCGAACTCCAAATATAGCAAACGATATACCCTTGGAAAACTCTAAACTCCTACTACAATCTTCATGAAGACTCATTGATCTAATTCATACCGAAGAGGGTCTAATATTGAGGGTAATCTTGTCAAATTTTAGGAAAATTTGACAGACATCCCCTTAAAATGCAACTACCCAATTTTCAATTCTAAGACTTCCACCGCATAAAACTCATCATACAACCTCATATAACATGATTAAACCCTAAGGTATCTTCAAACACCATTCGAAGCAACAGCCACACTCTTAATCATCTATCATATCCAAACTATAACAATGATTCAATTGTCTTAAACATACATGGATTTCTCAAAATACATTAAAACTGAACATTTTTGCTTTCATAATTCATTCATTCCATCTTCATCAAATCATGTCATATTCATACAATGCTTTAGTGGGCATTTCAAGCCCAATTACAATGAAGTTTCAAAATACAATATCTTCTCAAAATGCAACTAAAGCATTGTTTTGCAAAAATCATTTCAAATACAAAATCAAAAGAAAATCTTGGAGTAAATGCCTTTAAGCTTGCTCCTCGGGATCCTGCTCATTTCCTGGAAAATTTTTAGGGGGTGAGCTTTCGCTCCGTGGGTAACACATTTATATTTATATATCAAGCAGTCCTATTATTTATTCATACTTTTAGCAATCTTTCAATACAATCATAATACATGCATCATGCAATGTTCATCAATACTCAAACATAATTTCTCGCAATTCAAACATTCCTCATTCTTGCATTTTCATGTATTCACATATGAAACACATCAAATGGCTCGGTAAGTCCTTATTCTTGGCAACCATATAGTCTCATTTCATGAGTCTATATGGGCAAATCTTTAAGAGTCCAAAATGTTGGATCATCCTATGCCACAATCGGGCAGCCGGGCGAAGGCTTCATGGTCAACTTGCACGTGACAGTTCTTAGGACAATACATTACCCACATAACATAGCAATCATGAATCATACAAGGAAATTGGACTGTTCTTATCCAATTCATTGTTTCTTTGAAATCATCTTTTCATACATCGTTCATGCCTTTCATTATATTCATTCAACAAGTTTCTTCATGACAGTTTCAATCATCATCAAGCATTTAATACACTCACATTCATCATTCCATCACACATTTAATACAACAACCAAGTGATCAAAGCTCATTAATGTCATGCATTTATTTACATTTGTAGCTTATATACATAAAGATAAATATGAAACCCACCTTTTATCCTTGCTTAAACTTGCCTAAGGAAGTTCCTCTCCTTGTTCTTCTCCTCTTTCTTGTCCTCCTTCAAGCATAACAAGAAAATAACCCCATATCAACATAGGGTTTAGAAATTGAAAACCTAAAATCTAAATCATGAAATTCATAAGAGAATCACTAGACCCATCTTATTCTTCATCTTTCTAACCAAAACCCAAACAAAACTTAACCTTAAACCAAGAACTTACCTTAAATCCTTAACCAACCAAGTGGTTTCTTGGTTCAAAGTGAAGCTTAGACTCTCCTCCACACTTTTTCTTCTTGGACTTTCTTCAAAAACCCACTCACTTTCATGGAAATGCCAAACCCTAACAAGCCTCTTCTTTCTCCTTTTTCCTCCCTCCTTTCACGACACTCTTCTTTCCTCTCCCTCCAAATTTCGTTTCTATCTTCTTTTCCTACAAAAATCACTTATCTCCTTCCTTATATATACTCCTTTCTAAATTACTTAAGCCCAATAAGCCTAACCCCAACTTACTTCCTTCTTCTTTCTTCTTCTTCTTTTTCATTTCTCCTCCTTATTTACTCAAGCCCACTAACTCTTTTCCTTCAAGCCCATTGCATTAAATTCCTCTCTTCTTTCTTACTTCATTTGGACCCAAAGCCCAATTAATACATTAATTACACCTAACTCACCTAAGTCCAACTAACATATTTAACTTCATAAATTCTTCACCTAACTCATTAATGCTATTATATATTAATTTACGACACCTTAATTAATGCTAATCTAACTTAATCAATTTAATCTAATCATGATTAATCCTAAAATTTTTTGGGGCTAACACATAAAACGTGTGGACTCCATACTGATAATGTTAAGGTAAGAAGTAACTATCAGTGACAACAAAACTATTGGATGATTAGTTGTATAACATGTGACCATTACGAGTTCATATTCTTTGTCCAATTTTATCTTGTTTATGAGTTTAGAGACTATCCAATCCTATTCAATGTTCAAAACGATAGGCAAATTAAAATTAGATAGCAGATCCCCACTCGAGCATCACACACTTATGACAGCCTCTTAGGAAGTTGTATGAATAAACTTTTTCATATTTTTCCCCTCATATTAAGAAGTCCTAAAGTAATAAAAACATGGGAATTGACACAAAAATTAAATTTACAATCAAATCTTTGGAATGCAAGTTCATGATAGAGTTAGAAAAGATGATGTAGAAAGTGTAATTATGAAGAATATTAAAAAATTATAATCGAAAGAGGCCGAGGAAAAGAACCAAAGAACATGTCCATTTACAGGTGAAGAGTCCACATTCATAATCCTTGTGCTTCTGCAACAAGTAGTGTTGGAACCCCTCCTTGGTGCGACACGTGTCCGACGTCCTGCGTGACATCTGGACGCGCATCCCACTAGGAAGGGATTCCTCACCACGAAAGAAACCTCGAATTGAACTTAAGTGCACGTCATCCGAATAAACCTTGATAAATTTACCCTAATTATCCTCCAATAAAATTTGATCTATTTAGGGCCCATAATTACTCCTATGCCTAAGCTAATCCAAAATCACATGCCTCTAGGTCAAATGAAAACAGAAAACGCCTCAATCGGATCTTTATATCTCACAAAATCGCAATTTCGCACTAAACCGACACACATTGGCCATAAAGTCCAACGAAGACCCGACACTCTCATTTTACCAAAAAGGAATAGAAAATGTTACTAGATAATCAATACTTCAAATTTCATGCAAATCGGAGGTCAAATGGATAAGAATCAAGAAAAATAAGAAAAGATATTATATTTGCTTTAAAATCAATTTATTTTACATTTTTATAACCTTTTACCCCAAGTTCGAATTGCGAAGAGTTATTGTTTATTTCACGAAGAAAACTAAAGTCATTTCAATCATTAAAAGAAGTAAAGATTTGATTAAAGTTGTTGTTTAGCTAATTACCATATGAATAGTGAAAATGACCAAATGAATAGTGAAAATTACTAAATGAATAGTAATCGGAAATTTTTAAACACCCATAACTTTTTCATCTTAAGTCGGAAATTAACCCATTTTATATCGTTTTAAAGATCTTGACAAGCTCTACAAACTGTAAGAAATACCTCTCACTCAAATTCCTACTCTAACATGCCCTAAAACCCAAAGCAAGGTGGCTGCCCATTTTTTTTAAAAAAATAGACAGCACCTCCCCTAAAAAGGCTCTAGCCAAAATTTTCACCTTCCAACCAAACTTCATACCTACACAAAATCACTTCTATCTTCCAATTTCTCACAACATCCAACTACAAACATCTCAAAACCAATCTCAAAGGCAGCATCACAATATAGGCATCCCAAACATTTTAACCTAACTCCTAACCATTACCTCATTTCCAACTCATCATGCTTGCTTATAACATTATCAAACATACAACCATACATCCATATATATGGAAAATTTTACAATACACATTACATTTGAAACTTCAAAACCTTAATAATTACATGAAAAACATAATTGTTACAAAGCTTTAAAGGGCATTTTGGCCCGAATACAACGAAAGCTCAAAAAGTTTACAACCACATTCATTAGCCAAAATGCTATCCAAAGCTTTGTTTCAAAAGTATAATTTCCAAAAACAAAAAAAAAACATCGGAGTAATGCCTCATTCCCGATGCGATGACCCGGTTTCTCGCTCAATACCTGTGGAGGGAGGAAGGGGGTGTGAGCACGATGGCTCATGATAATGATTTAATATCCAAGCACAAGCTAAAATATTCATCAACAATTAAATTTTCCAAGTCAAAGGAATCTCATTTACTAATGAATGAAACATTTCTGAGCAACAAATATCATCCAACAGTACATAATCACATAACAAACGGTTTGAGTGATCCTAACATGACGTACTACACATGTTCGACAAGCGACCATGTGTAGCCGTGAACAGAGGGGAGTCCGAAATCGGAGCTCTTATGCCACTAGCGGGCAGCCGGGAGAAGGCTATAATGCATAAGTGCGCACTTGCTAATGAGAGGGATCACTACAAACCCAATTAATCATGCAATTCACATTAGGCATTTATCCAAAATCACATACTCAAATCTTTTTTCCACTTTCTATCAGTTTTCCAATCATTTTCCATACTTCTTCCATACTTTTTCCATACTTTACACTATTCACAAAGATTTGCCACGCATGGTCATTAATCACACAATCTTGACAAACAATTTACAAATAGTTACACAATATAGTTACATAATAAGGCACATAATCCATTTCTCAACTATCACAAACACCACTTTATTCAAACTTTGAAAATCACAAGAAAACATTTAAGAGATATTTAGGTAGCCTATTACTCAAGTATTAAAAAGTTACCCACCTTGACTTCTTTGATTCGGAACTTGGATATCTTGACCCAATTGATTATCTCGACCCTCCTCAATCTCCAAGCGCCTTAAATGACCTAAAACAAAGCATAAGAATGCTAATTAATAAAAAGCACCTATGCTGGAATTTTCCAAGACTATAGAAACTTGACTTTAATCTAACCTAACCATTCTTAAACCTTTCCTAAGCTATACTAACCATAACCCCTATCAATTTACTACATTATTTTCGAAAATTCTTAATCCCTAGGGCCATACATCCATGCTGATTTTTTTAACTAAGCCACTATACTTCTTCTTCTTTTTTTTCACCAATACCTTTCAAACCACCATTATTAATCAAGCTAACAACAAAACCCTACCAAAACAAATCTTAAATTTCGAAACCCTAGGCTACCCAAATCTGATTTTTTTTTCTCCTCTCCTCCAACACAACAAATCCTTCTAATCACTCTTCTAATCACCAATATGAAACAAGAAAGATCAAATCCTAACCATAAAACCAAGAAATTCGAATTTTCTCTTACCTTCTCAACACCCACGAAATCTCTTCTTTTTGTTTCTAAAGATGGAGAAACTTTTCCTTGCACTTCCTACCACATGAATCAACCTTCCTCAAGCATAAAAACCCTACCTTCTTCTCTTCTTCTTGAAGGCCGAAACTCACTCTTCCATTTCTCCCTTTTGATTTTCGAAACCTCCTCTCACTCTCTTCTCTTTGAAACTTTCGGATGGCTTAACAAATGACCTAGGTTTTTGTTTCTTTCTCACTTATTTCCTATGCAAAAACGACATCACTTAAGCTTCTCCCTTGCATTTTCGTTAGTCACTCTTTTAAGCCTTAAGAAACTTCCTAATCCTTCTTAATTTAACCTAACCCTAACTCTTTAACTTAAACCTAAGCCCAAGTCTTCAAGCCCAAGTCTTTTCCCTCCTTATAACCTTTCCCAAATTTTCATTTTCCCTCCTTCCAACTTAAATTTTTGTGGGCTCCCTCTTAAAAGCCCAAAAGCTTCCTTTCTTTTTCATTTACTTCACCTTAAAAACCCTAGCCCACTTATATGCTTCCCCATCATTTAAAAGACATGCCAAAGGCCTAAAAGCCCACTTATATAACCTAAAGCCTTAAAACCTTTTAAACACTTCCTAATTTATCCTAACACTATTTTATTGCCTCATCTACCATTTTCTTATTCTTTTAAAATCTAACACCAATTGTATATTGTATTGAAGCATAATTTATGTTTGATGTGGATTGAGATATATTGAATTGTATTTAGATATAGGAGTGTGTTTATCTGCTGAGATCCCGGACGGAGGGTCCGGTAGATTTGATGATTGTATGATTGATTGGGATATGTTTTAGAAGTGTATTTGGAACACTTTGCAGGTTTTGGGTTAGGTTAAATGCAGCTGTTGTGCTACCGAAATTTTGGTAAAAATTAGTATACAGATGAATTTTTGGGATTTGATTGTATATGTAAGCAGTTTGTGTGATTCGAGAACTTGATTAAAATTTCTTTCCAAGAAAAAGGAAATTGTATGTTTTGATTGACTTCGAGGAAAAATGAGAAAAAGAAAAAAAAAATTATACCGGATTTTCGGATCGGTTAGTTTAGGTTTCCAACGCGATGAGTGTATTTGTTCCAACGGATGTCGGAATTTGTTTCAGTTCAAATCGATCAGATTGTTTGCTTTGTTTTAATTCGTATTCGATTTGCTTCAATTCGTTCGTTTCCGTTTTTCGCTTTTGTTCGATCTTCGCTTTTGTTTTTGTCCGTTTATTTGTACCGTTTACTTTTGGGATCCGTTATCCGATTCAGTTGGCTACTTTGCATTTCGCCTTCCGTTCCGTTCTTTCGAATTCTATTTCTTTCGAATTCGCTTTCCGCCACTTTGTTTTCTGTATTCGTTTACGCTTTTTCGGTTGGGATCCGATTCCCAGATCGGGTCCCAACAGATATGGTATCAGAGCCCAGTATTATGATCGTACTTGGGCGTTTGTGTCTAACTAATTTGTATAAGAGTGGTCAAACAAAAGATTGAATTTGTGAGATTGTGATAAAGATAAAGTGCATACCAAAGTGCTTGATAGATGAAGATGATAAGAATGTTAAGTGATTTTAGGAAATTGTGCATGAAATTGAGATTTGAAGTTCATGAGAAATTAGGCTGATTTGATTTTGTATATCCATTTGTAAGTGAAAGATGAGCATGGAGATGGATTTTTATGAAATATGTGAAGACCTAATTAAGTGATTGATGAGAGATAAGAACTTTGATGAATTTTAGGTTTGTGATGATTGATGAAGGATAAGAACTTTGATTAATTTTAGGTTTGTGATGATGAAAATTGAGATTTGAATTGAATGATAACATTCGGATGAAATTAAATTGATTATACTTTTATCAGATGAAAGAATGACTGTTTGGAGATAAGATAAAATGAAACAGTGTTTTGCTATGATATTGAATAAGTGAAAGATAAGTATGACGAGAAATCAGTTAGAAAGTGTATGACCAGTGTCAAAAAGTAAAAGAAAAAGTTACTTGGTGTCTAATCAAGTATGAATTTCGAGGACGAAATTCTTTTCAGAGGGAGAGAAATGTTGCACCCCGATTTTTGAGTAAAAATAAGAAATATTCAAAAGTGAAGATGTTGATTGAAATAGAGTTGAAAAAAAAACAAGAACTAAAGAGAAAAAGAGTGAAAATATGAAAAAAAAAATTATGAAAAGTTTGACTTTTTGACCTGGGAGGGTTGACTTTTGATTTAGGCAAAATTTGAGAAAAGGGTGTACATGAAACTTGTAGATTATGTTAAGAGATTTCTGTAGCCATAAAGTTTGTAATTTTTCGATATCGGGAGTGAAAGTTATGATCAGTCAAAGTTTAAGTGTGTTAGGGTTGACTTTTACTATGATTGAAGCTTTGACTGGAAAATTTACATAGTTAGAGGTAAATTGAGCCTTGAAGTTCTTTATGAAAGTTGAAGATTGTGATCTGATCTTTATTTCGATATAAAGTATATAGTTTTTCGATTAAGGAATAATAAGTTATGATTTTTACAAGTTTATGTTATGGTTTTAGCATAAATATTAGAGGACAGAATCTTTGACCGGAAAATTGACTCCCTTAGGAGTCAAATTGATTTTTATTTCCTTCATGAGGGTTGTAGGTGACTTTCTAATCTTCACAGTGATATAAAATATGAGGTGTTCGGAATTTGGAGTTGAAAGATATGAATTTTCAAAGTTGGCATTTGTTTAGGGATATATTAAATTGGGGCAGTGCATTTGATTGAATTTTTGACCCTTTTAGAGATGAAATTGATTTTTGAGTTCTGCATGAAAGTTGTAGATCTTCCTTCAAGCTTTCCATAGAGACCAAATTTGTTAATTTTGGAGTTCGGGAGCAAAAGATATGATTTGAAAATTCTGAAATTTTCTACAGCTCTAGATTCTATCCTTAGGCGTGCCCATGCCTAATCTTCGAATTTCGTCTTCGCATCTAACTTTTTTGTTTGACATCCGATTGAGTTGGTTTTCGAAGCGTTGGATTCCTAAGGCAATGGATTTCATTTTTTATGGAAAAATTTGTGAATTTTATGAGATTAAATTAAGGATGATTAATTTAATCAAAGTGAGTCGGGAAATTTTTCGAACACAGTTCCGTATTTTGAGAAATTCGGGATCTTTAGAAATCCGATTGAAGTGATTCTTGAGGCAAAATAAAGTTAAGACATGGGGCTACAAGTCATATGAAGAAAGTAAATGTCAATTTTGCCCTTAAGACCTTCAAATTATAAATGGAAGTTCGAATTAGAGTGCAGTTTTTGGATTAGGAATATCTGAGAGTATTTTGAGCATAACTTTTGATATGGGAATCGAAATGAGACGATTCTTGTTTTGAATTAAAATAGATACATAAGGCTAAAGTTGTTATGGAGACATAGAATATCAATTTTGGGATTAAGAATGTAAATTTCTGGATGGAAATAACGTGCTGGAAAATGTGTTAGAATTTTAACTACCCAAAATGTTTTGCGTATAACTTTTGATGTAGTGCTCCGAATTGGACGATTCTTGTGGCATTATGAAATTAAGACATAGAGGAACATTTCTCTAGAAGGAAGTTTTGACAAATTCCTTCAAATTAATAGTGCGAATCTAACCCGCAAGTAAGCATGACTTTAAGCTTTGAATGGAGGGGCAACATGGTCTTTTTACCTTCATTAAATGACATGGCTTTAAAAATACAAGAGGTTGTCGTTTTTTAAGGGTGAAACACGATGATGAGAGGAAAGAAGAAGAAAATAAGAAGAGAAAGGAGTAGAAGCTTCGTTCATGGAGAAAAGATGAGAGAGAAAGTTAAGTTTCGTTTTTTCTACTTGTTTCTTAGGGATTTTTGAGATGATTCAAGAGAGAAAAAGGTGGAGGAGCACAAGAGCTTCATTCCAAGCTAAGAAAAGTCGAATTTCAGTGAAGAATGAGGTAAGGTCGAAAATTTGATGTGTGTTTTTTGATGAATTTTTGGTTTAGAAATATGGAAAAGGTGATGGGTTTGTGATTTCCATGATTTATTTTGGAAGATTTCATGAAGAATTGATTTAATTTTGAATTTATGTGAGTTAAGGTTTAGGTAAAATTTGAGATTTGGGAATTTTTGAAATTATTGATTTAGATATCTTGATATTAGTATGAATTGATGAATTATGACATCAATTTTAAGGATTATATTTTTTATGATATTGAATTTGTGTAAATTGGTTTAGGCCAATTTTGAGATTTGGAGATTTTTGAAATTTATGATTTAGATAGATTGATTTTATATGGAATTGGTGTTTTTTAAGTCCATTTTGAAGAATTAAGTGATTTATGATGTTGAATTTGGATGATTATGACTTAGCTGATGTTAAATTGGAAGAAAGATAGAAGGAATGCACGAATTGAAGTGTGGATCAAGTTTTTGGCATCAATTCGAGGTGGGTGATGTATTTATATTTTGAATTATGAGTAAATTATGCGAATTTGAAAAATCAAGAAAGGAAAAATATTTATGAAATTATGTTTTCAAAGGATTTGAAAACAACTATTCAAAAGTTTACGTTAAAATGTTTGAAAATGATTCGTGGAAATTATAGAAAAATTGAGAATATAAGATTTATGATAATTATGTTTTCGCATTTTTGAAGAATGTGAACAATGCTGCTTTATACTTATATATGTTGATTGAGGTTTGAAAGAAATACTTGCATTCATTTTATGCATTTGATTGATATATGATTAATTGATTAATTGAATATGATTGTTATATAAATTGATGTGAATATGTGTGCATGTGTCAAGCATTTTGACACGATTTGATATGATGATATGAAGACTTAGAAAATCAATATTTTTTTGAAAAGTGACTTCGGACAATTTGAATTCTCTTTTCGATTATGTGTTATGTGGGTTTGATCAGGTCCTTCTGTGAGTCAGTGCACTGTCTCTACTTGTTTATAGCCTTCTCCCGGCTGCCCGCAAGTGGCTTAGGAGTTTCGATTTCGGACTCCCCTCCATTCACAGCTGCATAGAACCGCTATGCGGGAATGTGCAGTACGTTCTGTTAGGACCAACCCAAACCGTTTGATGTGTTTTATGTATGGATTTATGATTTTATGTGTTTTGTGATCTGATGTGATTCCATTCATGTTTATGAAAATTTTGAGAAATTTTGAGAAATGAGAAAAAGAGTTTTCAACCATGAAATTATAGAAATTTATTATGAAAAGTTTGGAAAATTGAAAGGTTTGAAGAAAATGTTTGAAAAGGTGCAAAGTTTGAAAAAGATAAGCCTTTTGGCTAAAAGTTATGAAAAAAAATGATTTCTGCTTATTATTCAATTTATAAATATGTTATCCACGAGCTTCCAAGCTCACCCCTCCTTTTCATCCCCATCTCTAGGTTTTCGAGCAGGAGATCGGGTGAAAGTATGTCAAGACGTTTGGTTGGATTTTGTATCATTTGACTTTTTGTGTAAATTGGAATTTTTGATATTAAGATTGGATATGGCTTGAATTGTCATATATGTATATGATTTATGAAGTTCGTATATATTTGGGTATGAGTTAAGGAATTGTTTATTATTACGATTGAGTTGTATTCGGATTAAGTTACGGATTTGTATATTGTATTGAAGCATAATTTCTGTTTGATGTGGATTGAGATATATTGAATTGTATTTAGATATAGGAGTGTGTGATTGAGCCAAATTTATACTATAAATTGGCCCTAATTTCTTAAGTGATTATGCACTTGTTGACTCCTAATTCATGATTTTTGTGCTTAAATTGGTTCCTCATATCCAGCTTTTATAATTTGCACATTGTCAGTATTTTGTTGTCATTTGATATTAATTTCTGCATAACTTTTATTGGGACAATTGATACTGCAAATGTGTTGTATTTTTGTAGGAACAATGGAGTCAACAAGAGAAAGTCAATATCGTGTGAAGCCATCCATTAAATTGAGCGAACCAACGCAGCCATTCGCATGATTTAATTTATTAGTGTAAATTAATTCGTCGCGACGAGTGACCATTCTTCATTCACCGCAGCGAACTACCGCCATTAGCCGCGACGAATGTCGGATACCCGACCCTAAAATAGCAAAATTATCCACTGTTTCGATCCGGCCCACGCAGACTTCCTATAAAACCATCTATTTTAGGTTAAATGAGGGACGGCCGCAATCCCGAGGGAACACTTCTCCTTCTTCGTTTTTTTCTCTGTTTCTCTAATAGGTTTAGTTTTCTTATTTTGCAGGTAGGCGACCACCAACGAAGAACATCTGCGATAGCAACACTTCCATTTCTCATCTTCAAGCACCATTCCTATTCTGTCACTTTCACCAGTCGTCGTTGGAGCCATAGGTAGCTTTGGATTTCCAGCAGTGATGGCTTCTTCCACAGTTATGCAAGGCTAAGGTTTCCGTCTCCCAAAAATGTAGCGAAGGTCGGAGTTCCATGAGCTTCAAGGGGTAATCAACCATTGTTTTAGATTTCTGTCATGTTTTGTAAAACCTCCGAGTTGGAGATTGCGATATATGATGGATTGAATCCGGTTATAGTTTAATCGGATGTTAAACTTTGATTTATGGTGTGAATTAGTTTACATTGGATGTTGTTCGAAATACATGAAGTTAGTGTATGTTAAGCAGATTTACACAGGTTAATTTAATCTACCTAGTTGTGTTTGATTGAATTGATTGTGTTTCATCTGGTTAACTTTGTTGCATAAATTAGTCCATGTCATACACTAAGGGTTTTAACAAGATTTAATTAATCGAGTTGATTAATTAAATTCTTGGACTTAACGAGTTATTAAGTTTGTGTTTTCAAACTTAGCGATTTCAAACCCGACATTTATTTTGAGCGATGATGACCGAGCCACATTTTAGGAGAGTTTTAGTTAATTGTTTTCAATCTCGATTATTTTCAATTATGCGGTTTATTCTAAAATCCCAAAAAATATTTGATTTAGCTTTGATTTCTTTACTTTAAAGATCAAGCCAAAACCCCTTTAATTGCTTTAATTGCATGCATCATTAGACTAGGCTAGTCTTAAGATCAATTCTACACTAGTTCCTTGAGAGTGGGCAGAGGTTGCACTGTGTTGCAATTCTTGGTATAAATTGATTTTGACGGTTTCGAGGATCAATCTTAGGATTGAGCGATAAGCCGCGATCAAATTGGTCTTTGTTTGGGAGCCAAATTAATTGGTTTTCTAGGTTAGCCAAGTCATTTTGTTTCTGCATCTTATTTGTTTTAGTTTACATGTTAATTTTCATTGTTTGCATCTCTTAAGTGTTGGTTTATTCGCTTGTGTTTTGTGATTTCGATTCTGCTTTTGCTTTAAGTGTTTAGTTCGATTGTTTCGGTTTATTGTTCTTAATTTCGGGTGATTGTGCTTTGCTCTGATTCTTAGCTGCGACGAGTTCATCATTCGTCGCAACGAGTTCATATATTCGTCGCGACAAATTTTCGAATTTTGCTCTATTCGCCGCAGCGAGTTCCTACAAACCGCGACGAACCGTGTGAATTTCAGCCTCGTTTTATCCGTTGTCATTTTAGTGAGCTAATTTAGGAGAACTTCTTTTGTGCATGCCCCGTAGACTTAGGTTAATTCATTTTCAACCTGAAATCGAGCGATACTTGAGGAAGCGTAGGAAGGACAGAAGAGAGCAAGCAACCCTTAGCACACTAGAACATCAAGTAGGAGAAATGGCTGTGCGTCAAGAATTTCCCGGTCACCAACCTAGGAACGAAGATCATGGATTAAATGGTGATCAGGAAAGAGTCGATGAGAACATAGGGAACAACAGGCGTAGAATGATCAGAGAAGCTACGACCTCGGACGTCAATTATGACCCCTTTACGACTGCCCGAACTTCGACGTGAATTTGAAGTTAAGGGTTCTTGATCAATTCTCTCCCAAATTTCACGGTTTGGCGGGAGAAGATCCTACATGCATTTACAAGTTACCGACAATGATTTGTCAAAGCATGAAACCCGTAGGAGCTCCCTAGATCATGTGTTGTGGAAGGTGTTTCACTTATCCCTGAAGGAAGGCCGGAGTGGTACATGAGCCTCCCAAGGCATGTCGCGAATGCCTACCATAGTTGGGCCAACTTGAGAAAAGCTTTCTGGAAAAGTATTTTCCAGCCTCGAGGACGTCGTCGATGAGGAAAGAAATCTATTCTCAAGCAAGACTATGACGAGTCCTTGTATGATTTTGGAGCAGATTTCAGATCTGTTGTCTCGGTGCCCCATCATCAAATTCACGATGAGCGACTTGTTCAATATTTCTATGATGGGGTGAAGAATCAAGAAAAGGAATGTTAGATGCTACTGGAGGATCGTTGATCGACCTCACCGCTTTTTGAAGCGTGGGCCTTGATCAAGAGGATGGCCCTCGACCATCGGCGATATAGTGTTCGTGATTCCAGGAATGTTCATGAAGTAGGAGCCATGTCGGCTCAGACAAAAAGGATGGAAAGCCTGGAATCAAAGGTGGATTCCCTAGAGCATAGGATAACTTCACAGTTGTCCTCGATTACGGCTGAGCTGAAGAATTTGAATGTGCATCGCCCTTCATCTTCTACTGAATTGACCGCACTTGATTCTGCGAATCTTGTGGGTCGGTGATGCACATTTCTAGTGTCTGCCCCGGAAGGTATGAAGAAGTTTCTGTTGTCTACCCAGGAAGAAAAAATCCTAAGTGGGACCCGTACTCCAGGACGTACAATGAGGGATGGAGATCCCATCCGAATTTCAGTTGGAGGAATAATGAGGAAAGAGCACCCAACCGCTTTCAACAAGGAGGTGGAGCTGGACCATCCACAAACCAGTTCCCAGATCGAAGCATTGGCGGTGCAACCACAACCACGAAGGAGGACACCAACCAGCTTCGCATGGTATGATGGCGTTGATGAAGGAAGAAAGAGCCTCTGACTAATCGGTTCAACGCCATCGCAAACTTAATCAGCGAGGACTCCTCGAAGAATGTTGCGCGTTTCTTGCCTTGGAAGCGAATGGATCAATGGGAGACCAAGGCGAAAACTCGAACTCATCGTCACTCGGTTATCTAACAACGAGTGAAAATCAAGCGAGGAGTAGCGGATCAATTCCCTCCAACACGGTTATAAATCCGAAAAGCCTGAACGCAATTGAATTAAGGAGTGGAAAAAAAGTGCAATTTAGCATCCCTGAAGAAGAAGAATGTGTCGAAGAAATTGAGGTTGAAGAGACACCTCAAGTAAGAGAAAAGAAGGCTGTGCGATCAGAGAGTGATCGGGAAGAAGAATTGCTGAAGAGAAAGAAGAAATCAACCATTGAGGAAACAGAGCAACCATCAAGCGGTCCAAAGAGAAAGTCTGCAAAGGAAAAATCTAGTAGAAGTGAAGTAACGGTAGGAAGTGAACTTAAGGATCTCCTTTTCCAAATTCTTACTTGATGAGTAAGAAGGTCAACGAGCTCAAACATGAAAAAGAAATTATTGACTGTTTGGAAAGGTGGAAGTGAATGTGCCCTCGCTAGAACGGTGAAGAGGATTCCACCTCGCTAAATATTTGAATGACTTGTGCACAAACAAGCGTAAGTTTAGGCGAATGAGAGAGTCGGTGAGCTCAAGCGTATCGACTTTGTTTAAGCCCCAAATTTGGTAAAGTGTCAAGACCGGATCGTTCACCATACCATGTGTCATAGGAAGGTGACAATTGGAAGAGCGTTCTTTGGATTTGGGAGCGCAATCAATGTGATGCGAAATCATTTATGAAGCCTTGGGAGTTAAGAGCGTAAAACCTACTTCGGTAGTGTTACAGTTGGCTGACAGATCCTTCCGACATCCTGTGGGCATCATCGAGGACATTCTGGTCCAAGTGAAAGGATTAGTGTTCCCTGCCGATTTTTACGTCTTTGGATATGTCTCTTGAAGTGGTGCGGGACACTTTCAATCCTTGGATGACCCTTCCTTGGACGATAAGTACAATGATCGGTATGAAGGAAGGAAGATCACCATGGAGGTTGGTGATCAACCGTTAGCTTCAACATGTATGAAGCTATGAAGCACCTAACGAGGATTACTCCTTGCTTGGGGTGAATATGCTTAATGTTGTCCCTGGTTTCAGACTACGATGAGGATCCATGAGACAAGTCCTCTAAGCTCGCTTTATATTCGCTCGGAAGTCAGAACCACATTCCTACAACTTCCATGAATCATTCTAGGGCGGATGGGGACCTCTTCTCGCTTGAGCTTCCTAAGTCGATCCCTCAATTTTACAACCTCCAGAGCTCAATTGAAACCCTTGCTCTTTATTGAAATCGCCTTCCTTGAGCCAAATAAGAAGCACTGTCATCATCGCATAAACTCATTGTCAGAACCTGAAGAACGACAGCTTTTAAAAGTGCTGACGGAGCATAAGCGAGCAATAGGATGGTCATTAGCGGACATACCCGGGATTAGTCCTGCTCTGTGCAATCATAGAATCCTGTTGAATGAGGGATCGAAGACAGTGAGGCAGCCCCAGAGCAGATTAAATCCGCTTATCCTCGATGTGGTGAAAAAGGAAGTCACTAAGCTCCTGAGCGCGGGGATAATTTATCCCATTTCGGATAGTGAGTGGGTCAGCCCAATTCATGTGGTACCCAAAAGCGGGATTCTTGTAGTGCGAAATGAGTGGAATGAGCTCATCCCCACAAGAGTGCAAAATTCGTGGCGAGTTTGTATTGACTACCGAAAATTGAATGACGCAACTCGAAAGGACCACTTTCCTTTGCCATTTATCGACCAAATGCTGAAAAGATTGGCCGGGAAATCACATTACTGTTTCTTATATGGTTTCTCAGGGTATTTCCAAGTACCCATTGCACCTGAGGACCAAGATAAGACCACGTTTACATGTCCTTTCGGCACCTTTGCTTATCGCAAGATGCCTTTTGGTTTGTGTAATGCCCCCGGTACCTTCCAGCGTTGTGTGATGGCTGTCTTCTGTGATTTTTTGGAAGAAAGTATGGAAGTCTTTATGGATGACTTCACAGTTCACGGCGATTCCTTCGATTCCTGCCTCTTCAATCTGACTAAAGTTCTTAAGAGGTGCATCGAAAAGAACTTGATCCTTAACTTTGAAAAATGCCATTTTATGGTAGATGAAGGTATTGTGCTTAGACATTTGATTTCGAAGAAAGGAATCGAAGTTGACAAAGCTAAAATCGAAGTCATATCTTCCCTGCCTTATCCTACATGTGTCCGTGATATTAGGTCATTCCTAGGTCATGCAGGATTTTATAGGAGGTTTATTAAGGATTTTAGCAAAATCGCCCTTCCTCTTTCAAAACTCTTGCAAAAGGATGAGAAATTTGAGTTTGATGCTTCATGCCAAAAGGCTTTTGATACACTTAAAGCCAAACTCATTTCCCCTCCTATTCTGGTTGCCCCTGTTTGGCATTTGGCTTTTGAGCTTTCGTGTGATGCTTCCAATTATGCTGTGGGAGTCATGTTAGGACAACATGAGGAGAAGTTGGCTAAAGTTATTGCATACGCGTCTAGAACTCTAGATCCAGCTCAAGCCAACTACACCACAACTGAGAAAAAGCTCTTTGCAGTAATCTTCGCAATAGAAAAATTCCGGCAGTATTTGCTTAATTCCCATGTCATCATTTTCACCGATCACGCAGCTGTTAAGTACCTCTTGACGAAGCCACAATCGAAACCCAGATTAATCCGTTGGACTTTGCTTCTTCAAGAGTTTGATATTGAGATTAAAGATCGGGCTGGTGCTGCAAACCAAGTAGCTGACCATCTGAGCAGACTGCTGCAAGATACTAAAGGAGTAGACTCTTCCGATCTGACCTGTGATTCCTTTCCGGATTCTGTCCTGTGTGCCGCAGTTCTCAAGGAGCCTTGGTATGCACATATTGTCAATTACTTAATGACAAATTTGACCCCCTATCGTATGACGCGAGGCGTGCTCGAAAGTGAAGAGTGAAGCTTCGGCATTACATGTGGGACGAACCTCATACATGGAAGATATCAGTGACCAAGTAATTGACGATGTGTTCGGATGAGGAATTTGATGATATACTCTCAGCTTGCCACTCTATAGTTTGTGGGGGACATTTCAGTGCTAGAAGAACAGCGAGGAAAGTTTTGGATTCAGGATTCTATTGACCTACTCTCTTTCGAGACTCCTTTCACTTTTGCCAAGCTTATGACAAGTGTCAACGTTTCGGGGGATTAGGGAAACGTCATGAGATGCCGTAACAACCAGTTTTGTTTTGCGAAATCTTTGATGTTTGGGGTATCGATTTCATGGGATCGTTCCCCCCATCGTTTGGGTTCGTGTACATTATCCTAGGAGTTGATTATGTTTCGAAATGGATCGAAGCCGTGCCCACTAGACAAGATGGCCTGTGAGCGGTCTCTAAATTCCTCAAGTCTAATATCTTACATCGATTCGAATTCCTAAGGCAATAGTGAGTGATCGCGAGCTCATTTTTATGTCGGGTTATTACTAACTTGCTTTCCAAATTTGAGGTTACACACAAAGTTTCTATCGCCTATCATCCATGCAAACCAATGGTCAAGCGAAGTTTGAATAGAGGTCAAGCACATCTTGGAAAGGATAGTTAAGCCCTCGAAGGATTGAGTCTGCGTTTTGAGGAAGCTTGTGGGCATATCGCATCGCTTATAAGTCCCGATAGGAATGTCTCCATACTGGTTGATTTATGGTAAGGCTGTCATTTACCTATGGAGCTAGAACATAAGGCCTATTAGGCGGTTAAACAATGCAACCTAGACTTTGGTGTCGGGGATGGAAAGGAAACTCCAAGCTGCGGGAGTTAGAGGGCTGCGACTTGAAGCATATGAGCACTCTCGGCTCTACAAGGAAAAGGCCAAGCTGATACATGATAAGATCCTTCTCGAAAGACTTTTAAGGAAGGTGACAAGGTCCTCTTGTATAAAGCTCGTTTCACATTCAAGCCCGGCAAATTCAATCATCGTTGGGAAGGACCTTATGTGGTGATTAAGGTACATAATTTTGGTATGGTAGAACTTTTGCAGAAACACACCGGCGCAAGATTTCAGGTCAATGGACATCTGCTCAAGCTCTATCATGGGACTCCCCAACCGCCGTGACTATCAGGTTTTCTCTTTCCTTCATTTACTATATAATTGTGCTTATGTTTGATTCCTACGTGCATTTGTTGAGCATGATTATATTGTTTAAGTGTGGGGGAGAGATCCATCAAGTAGGTTTAGCTGTAGTTAAGTAGGATTTTCATTTACATTTCAATAAATTGATTCCCTCTTGTTAGCTCGCATTTTCCTTGTTCGATGAAGCATGAGATAGATTAATGAGATTGAGTGATACATGGATTGATAAATTGAATGTCTCGTGCAATTTGTGTAGGATCCTTAGAAATTTTGTTCATTTTGGGTGATTAGCATAACGAACATCCCTGTTCGTCATGACATATCTAGGGTTTTTCTATTTTGTTCGCTGCGACTAACGATTTCCTCGTCGCGACGAATAAGCCCAGTTTTGCCCCTATGAACCGTTGGTCTTCCTCTTTGACCGAAGCCCTTTTCTTTTTTTTTTCCCTTTCGCGCCCTTTCGTTTGCCTTCCGCCCTATTTCTTCTCCTTCTTTCTCTTTCTCTTTCTCCCTCACTCTCTCATTTCTTCGCCGCCTCTGTCGACGTTGCCTCATTCCCTCCGTAGTCGTCTCCTTCAAGTCTCCCTTCACTATCGACTCTCGTAAGCCTCTTTCCTTTTGTTTTTCTCTTTGTTCGCTTTCATTTTCGTTGATTAGTGTTTAGTTAGGGTTAAAGCGCTGTTCGTCGCGTGTATTTGCAGAATCGTCGTTCATCGCGACGAGTTTCATAATTCGTCGCGACGAACGAAGATGCCCATTTGCCACAACAAACGTACCTGTCCGTCGTGACAAATGGCTGAGGACCTCGATTCGTCGCGACTTCCGAGCGTTAGTCGCGACGAGGAGGGTGATTCTATATGATGTTCCTAGTTAAGTTTTTGTTTCTATTACTTGTATGTGCAGGGACCATGCCTCAAACTCACAATGCTAGCAGCAGAGAGAAACCCATATCCCCTCCTCTTCCTCTTGCTCCCTCCGCGGTTCCGCCTCGTGAGTCTCCTCCACCTGCAGTTGCTCCAGCCCCCTCCGAGGTGGCCATGCTCCGAGCGGACATCCTTCATCTTGAGGCTCAGATGGCGGCTGACCGCGAGTTTTTCCGCTCCATGCTGAACATGATTGCAGCTCGTCTTCAGTTGCTCGTTCCGCCTCCGGCCCCGGCTGGCTCTGCTGCTCCTAACTCTTCTGCCGCAGTTCCGAGTCACCTTTTTTTTCCCTTTCATTCCAATAGCTTTTCTGCCGCTGCCCCTCCGGATCCGCCATTCGACGACCCTCCTGCTTAGTGGTTTGTCCACGCTTCGTTTGTATTTTGTGTTTGCTGAATTTCTCTTTTCTTTTCCTTGCTGTAATTTTTAGCTAGTTCTTCGGATCCTTCCTTTTGTCCACTTACGTTTTGAGCTTAATGATATATCCCCATTTCTCTTTTGTCAATTCTTGTTTCATGCTTTTTTGTGTGCCTTGCTATACGCCATTTTCGACAATGCCATGTTTAAGTGTGGGGGAGCTAGTTCCCTTCTTATATTTTTCATTGCATGCCTATTAGAATTTGTACATAATTTTGTGGGCCCGTTGCTTTTATCGATAAATTTGGAACTCAACCAAACATTTTCTGCACTTATTCCTTTGTGCCTTTTTTTCAAAGCATTTATGAGTTTCAAAGCGATACTTGAGTTTTTTTTAGAAAATACTTTCCATTCTTTGAATGATAATTGGTTTTGGCAAAAATTTTACTTTTGAAGTTTTCAAAACAAAGTGAGTGGGAGCATGCTAACAAGGTAGCATTTTTAGTTTTTAAGACTTGAGATTGATCATTGGGACAAAACCCTTGTTGGAAAGATATTCGAGCCAAAATTTTTCTTCTATATCTTTGTGTGTGCATCTGCTTAGTTCATACTTCTCTAGAACTTGTGTCAATTTTTACTCAAAGCTTGATGGACTAGAATTTTGTTGATATGATAGAGGCGTTCCTTCTTTCAGCCCTTTCCCCAAACACCAACCCTTAAACACTTTTCCCTTTGCTAGCCCCTTGAGCCTTTATTCTATGAGCATTTGCATACATATTAAGATGATGTCGGTAGTCTGTGTTTTGTTATTAATTTTTTTAAAAAAAAAAGTTGAAAAATGGAAAAGTGTTATTCTTGTGTATCCCAAAAAGGGATAATAATGTGTTGTATCCCAAAAAGGGATTAGCATCTCAAAATGAGATAGCCAAAAAAAAAAGTGTGTATTCAATTTATTTCAGTGTTTAGTTTTAGTTTGGCTGTTGACATCAATTCCTCATTTAGTGCGCATGCTCATATTTTTCTTCTTTCACTTCATCCATTCATCTAGCCCTCCGCTCATTACAACCCTGAAAGACCTCTTGATCTTCAAAATGATAGTCCTTGTGGTGGAGAAATAGAATTGATACAAGCTTATGGTAGGAGATGCATTAAGCGATTGAGAGCAAATATCCTTAAACACAAGTGAGTTGGCGTAAACACCATATCGAGTGATTCTCATTGTTCAATCTCATGTGCTTTAATTCTTTCAGTGTTTGTTTTATTAGCACTCTTTCAATTTCTTTGCGTTTAAATTACGATGAAGTGGATTGCGTCAATTTGTTATTATTTGAGCATGGGCGGAATTTTCTTTTACTCTTGTACCTTTTTGACTCTTGTAAGCTTTGTCCAGGAGTACAAAGGTTTAAGTGTGGGGAAATTTGATTGAGCCAAATTTATACTATAAATTGGCCCTAATTTCTTAGTGATTATGCACTTGTTGACTCTAATTCATGATTTTGTGCTTAAATTGGTTCCTCATATCCGACTTTTATAATTTGCACATTGTCGGTATTTTGTTGTCATTTGATATTAATTTCTGCATAACTTTTATTGGGACAATTGATCTGCAAATGTGTTGTATTTTGTAGGAACAATGGAGTCAACAAGAGAAAGTCAATATCGTGAGAAGCCATCCATTCGTCGGAGCGAACCAGCGCGACCATTCAGCGCGACAAATTTATTAGTGTAAATTAATTCATCACGACAAGTGACCATTCTTCATTCGCGCGTGACTGCCGCCATTAGTCATGACGAATGTCGGATACCCGAACCTAAAATAGCAAAATTATCCATTGTTCAAGGCCCGACTGCGAGACTTACTATAAAACCTTCTATTTTAGGTTAAATGAGGGACGACCGCAATCCCGAGGGAACACTTCTCCTTCTTCGTTTTTTTCTCTGTTTCTCTAATAGGTTTAGTTTTCTTATTTTGCAGGTAGGTGACCACCAACGAAGAACATCCACGATAGCAACACTTCCATTTCTCATCTTCAAGCACCATTCCTATTCTGTCACTTTCGCCAGTCGTCGTTGGAGCCATAGGTAGCTTTGGAGTTCCAGCAGTGATGGCTTCTTCCACAGTTATGCAAGGCTAAGGTTTCCGTCTCCCGAAAATGTAGCGAAGGTCGGAGTTCCATGAGCTTCAAGGGGTAATCAACCATTGTTTTAGATTTCTGTCATGTTTTGTAAAACCTCCGAGTTGGAGATTGCGATATATGATGGATTGAATCCGGTTATAGTTTAATCGGATGTTAAACTTTGATTTATGGTGTGAATTAGTTTCTGTTGGATGTTGTTCTGAAATACATGAAGTTCCGTGTATGTTAAACAGATTTGCATGAGTTAATTTAATCTACCTAGTTGTGTTTGATTGAATTGATTGTGTTTCATCTGGTTAACCTGTTGCATAAATTAGTCCATGTCATACACTAAGGGTTTTAACAAGATTTAATTAATCGAGTTGATTAATTAAATTCTTGGACTTAACGAGTTATTAAGGTTGTGTTTTGAAACTTAGCGGATTTCAAACCCGACATTTATTTTGAGCGATGATGACCGAGCCACATTTTTAGGAGAGTTTTAGTTAATTGTTTTCAATCTCGATTATTTTCAATTATGCGGTTTATTCTAAAATCCCAAAAAAATATTTGATTCAGCTTTGCTTTCTTTAGTTTAAAAGATCAAGCCAAAACCCCCTTTAATTGCTTTAATTGCATGCATCATTAGACTAGGCTAGTCTTAAGATCAATTCTACACTGGTTCCTTGAGAGTCGACCCGAGGTTGCACCCTGTGTTGCAATTCTTGGTATAAATTGATTTTGACCGGTTTCCAAGGATCAATCTTAGGATTGAACGATAAGCCGCGATCAGTGTGTTTATCTGCTGAGATCCCGGACGGAGGGTCCGGTAGATTTGATGATTGTATGATTGATTGGGATATGTTTTAGAAGTGTATTTGGAACACTTTGCAGGTTTTGGGTTAGGTTAAATGCAGCTGTTGTGATGCCGATATTTTGGTAAAAATTGGTATACAGATGAATTTTTGGGATTTGATTGTATATGTAAGCAGTTTTTGTGATTCGAGAACTTGATTAAAATTTCTTTCCAAGAAAAAGGAAATTGTATGTTTTGATTGACTTTGAGGAAAAATGAGAAAAAGAAAAAAAAAATTATACCGGATTTTCGGATCAGTTAGTTTAGGTTTCCAATGCGATGAGTGTATTTGTTCCAATGGATGTCAGAATTTGTTTCAGTTCAAATCGATCAGTTTGTTTGCTTTGTTTTAATTCGTATTCGATTTGCTTCGATTCGTTCTCTTTCGTTTTTTGCTTTTATCCGATCTTCGCTTTTGTTTTTATCCGTTTATTTTTGTTTTTATCCGTTTATTTGTACCGTTTACTTTTGGGATCCGTTATCCGATTCAGTTGGCTACTTTGTATTTCGCCTTCCGTTCCGTTCTTTCGAATTCGATTTCTTTCGAATTCGCTTTCCGCCACTTTGTTTTCTGTATTCGTTTACGCTTTTCCGGTTGGGATCCGGTTCCCAGATCGGGTCCCAACACGTAAGCCTCCCGAAACCTGATTTCTTGACAATTTCAATCCAATTCCTCCCTTTTTTCAAAACACAAATCATCTAAACACTTAAACATCACTCACACATCATTTTCCAACTCATTTCCAAACCAATCTCATTCACAAAACATCAAAAATTAACTATGATCGAAAACCCTAACAACCCAACATATCGTTAACCCATTCTTTAACTTTTAACACTCAAAACGTGAATCATTCATCGAATCTAGAGGAAATGATACTTATACTTACTTGATTTGGCTTTAAAATCTTTAAACTATTCATGATATCCTCAAAAACCCATTCTCTTCTTCTCTTCTTCTTCTCCCACGGCAATCTTCCTCTTTTCTCAAGCAAAAACCTTAATTCCTGCTTTTTATACCCCTTACCAATTGTGAATGTCCATTTTGCCCCTTCCTTTAACCTTAAGCCTTATAATCTTAAGTATCTTGCCCAAATTGCCCTTATACAAATTCTTATAACTTTACTACTTCAATTCAGAAATTCAGTCTCTTAGGGACTGAATTGAGATCCAATTCTTTAAGAATCACTCACTTTCATGCCTATCAATTTGCAATTCAATCAATTCATTCACTTTGACTTTCATAAATCCCTCCAAATTTTAATGGCTCATGCTAAAACAAAATTCCCAAATCATGTCTTTAATTGGAGTGTCAACTGGACAGTCATTTTCAGTACCGAAAATCTCATCGATACCCACTTTGCAATTTTATGCAGAATACACATAAATCACTCCAATTCAATTTTTCAAACACACAAATTCACATTTTTCACAAAGACACAAAAGCCGGGAATTCTCACGAGTGCATGTACAATCTTGTGCAATTGCAAAAATTACTTTTCATATCTGTATAGAGGCCATTTTATGCATATATGCTGAATTACATGTACAAAATCACAACCCGATCCAAATTTACTATTTTATCCTTCCCATCGGTGATGGGATGTTACAATTCTCCCCTCCTAAAAAAATTTTCGTCCTTGAAATTCATTTTGACACTGAATACGATAGAGGTACTGTTTTCTCATACACTCTTTTATTTCTCATTTCATCATTCTATTCGATGTTCCCTATATAACATAACAATCGCCGTTATCAATAGGTTTCTCAATTCTCTGTTTAGATATCATACTTTATCAATTATGTCACTGATGAGTTTCAGAAAATTCAACTCATTAATACCAATTTCAACCTCACATATATATCATATTAAGACAATCTTAGTCATAAAATCACTTATAAAGCTATAGTCCCATTTGCCACCATTTAATATGAACCACTTTTGTCACACTTAGATTCCCTTATCACTCTGTATCACAACTTCTATCTAATCCACCAAAACCCATTTGTCTTACAAAACCACTTTATTCAAATTTTTAAAACCATTTCACTTACCACTTCACTCACTATTGGTATCCCAAATTTGCTCTGACTTTTTACTCAGGGTGACCAACTCTTTTTGTTGTCTCATCCAGAAAAATAATAAGTTTGGCTGTAATCACTTTGCACTATACCTTATATGCTGAAATATTCCAGGAGTATGCGCCTTCTACCCTTCTCAAATAGTCCCGTTACAAGGGATTCAAACATATAATCACTCAGGTCAACATTTTTAGCCGCCAATTTGCTCTTTTGAGGTCAACTTATAAGGACCTCTCGTGATTTTTTAGTACACATATTTTATGCCATCAAAAACCTCAAATCCACAGTTCGGGCTTTCTTAATTCCTTTTTGTAAAACTGATATTACTATTCCATTATTGGTAAATTGTTCCTCTTTGCTCCACTTTAACTTGTCCCTATACCCACTTTCTTACACTTACTTGAGTAACCCAATATCCACATTTATGGCACTCTGTTATGCGATGCTCTATTCAATACTGTTGATCGGAACAATAACTGTGTTTGGACAGGTTCCTTTATATAATCCTTCAATCTTTTCCAATTCCTGTTTTTCATTAATCTCTACTAGTCTGTCTATTTATAGGTAAATCAAATTTCCATTACTGGCACAGCATCTTTCAAGACATGATTCTAAATTCAGCTCATAAGACTACAATTTTCCTTAAGTACACAACATCAATTTACTATTGCAATAGATTGTGTCTTAATATCTCGTGGGAACTTGTCATAGACAGCAAAATCGTGAATTCCTCAAAAATTCTTTATACTAAACTCATTAATGCAGCCACATATATTTTTCACACTTTTCCAATATACACTAAGTCTCTCATTGATATCATGTTGCTTGTTAACGCTAATAGATATAACCTCAAAACTCACTTTGCTCATGTATAATTCTTGTAATTCCTTGAATAACTAATCCTTCAATACAGTCGTATTGTCACTTGCTATCCTCTATTGTCTTAGACTTTCCTTTTTCTCAACAAGTTTCAGCAGTTCTTTCAACTTCCCAAAGACTTCACATTGACTTATGCCACTGTCTGTCCATTTTTACCAGTTGGTCCCCATGTTCAATCTATCCTGTATTGGAAAATTTCCCATCAGAGGTACATTTTGTAGTTTACAAACATATTTCCACAGTCTATGATGTGGCCCAAATTTCACCTCTCATTATCAAGACTATCACCTCGAATTGCTGACATCCCCTATATAGTTGGATACTTTACATCAACAAAAGGTATACACTCCCAATAGCCTTTTCTAACTCTTATGCTAGAGTCTTTGCTATAGATGTAATTCCAATATTCGCTTTTGTCTCACCGATTATTCATTTCAGATTTATTCTATCATTGATCATACATCGAATTAACCAACTTATCCTTTTACATTGATTTCTTGGTACTAATCACACTATTTTCCATAACCCCTTGTTCATCAATTGATTCCCATGATTTCTTTGTATCTCAAGAAAAAGCATATCAATTCGTATCACAATTAATATGATCAAAACATCCTCAATAGTGAGGCTCAATGAGGCATCAACCAATTTTGATAACTTAAATACCCCAATAGATACCAAATCCTTACATCTTACTTAGAGATTTGTTTAAGTCAAATCTTCCATTAATCACAATCGCTAATGCTACATAACTCCAATTAACTCTAGATAACATATCTTTCCTTATTCTAGCCCATGGTTGGGGTTTACCATATAAATTATAACAGAAATCAATTTTTTTGTAGGCTCATATCGGGCCCTGCACCTTTTTCCTCACATTAACACACGTAGCACAGGTATTAACAGTGATTCTGCTCCAATTTTTTTTCCGGTATTTATCACTTCTTCTAACATTTTCCATACTACCCATCATGTATCACATTTTATCACTTGTAATATCATGTTCCTCTCATTTCCTCATCCATGTGTATATTCACAATCCATTTAAAATTATAATTGCAGAAACATCAATGGAATGTAATCTCATTCTCACAGACAAAATATTTCTTTATATCATAACTTTTCTCACATTTCACATCCACATCCCATTGAGTTATTTCATTTAACCAGTTTGTACACTTTGATCTCATCTTCACCGCTTCTTCCTAACAATTCTCACTTACGCTACAATACATTCCATCATACTCATATCAACACAAATACAGTGAATCTTTACCTGCCTTTTTCTCATTTCCACTTATCCCATTTTATCGGACATACTCATCAGAATCACAAATTCCTAGTCATCCCTGAGCTTTTGATCAAACATAGACACATTTTTATGCTAACTCATTAACTCTTATCACTTTTAATCGATATTCTTCTCATGTCCAAATTGACCCCTCCAGGGTATCACAAATTTCGTTTTCTTTCAACCCAATTTATACACTTAAGTCTCATTATTCAATTTGATATCACTTCTTTCCTAAATCAACCCATGCCACTGTCTTCACATTCAGATCACATTCAAGGGTTTATAACCACAGTACAATGTGAATATCATTAACAATCTGTAGGACCTCGGCTTCTCGAGCCTCGCGTCCCCAAAAGGGCCTCGGCCTCTCAGCCCTCGCGCCCTCGCGGTTTTACTTTTTTCATTCCCAACTGCCCATAATACACATTGGCTCATATGCTGATATTTCGTTTCTCTTTTCACTCTGAAACACTTAACACTTGTTCATGCGTATGACTCATACCCATGGGACTCAGATTAGGGATCAGTTGCCACGATCTGCTATGACATGTCTTTACTGTATATGATTTGACCTATATTTCAGAAAATGCCCATGTAAGTTCGTACTTCTGGGCTCTGATACCACCTAAATGTAGCACCCCACTCCCGTAAGACCTGGACCCGACATCGATAGTGATATCCGAGTCTGTGCCCGGCGAGGGTGGCGTGATACATCACTCATTCAAATCACAGTATAAATTTTTTTTTGAAACATACATACACTTACGTTATATATGTTGCAGAAAACAAATTTTACAAAACATGACCGGTAAATAATGTGATGACCACGAGAGTCCTCTTATAAAATACACCATAATATAACATCAAGGTCCTTTAACTAATGCAGATGCACCTGATCCCTTCCTCATCTATTTCTCTCGAGCGATCACTATACACCCGTTGCCTAACGGGGTATTCTTCTGAGTCCTGAAAAATAATTGCAAATTTTGGGTGAGTTTTGCGAACTCAATGAGTGACCATCATCGATGGTCCACTAAATCATGTAACAAAATCAATTCATAACCTATATTCACATTACTGTCTATTTGATCTCATTTTACAAATCACATAAATAATACACTTTCACAAAATTGCCCATTTACACATTTACAGAAATCCACATTCATATATCCCATTTTTGATACATACATATTTCACTCACTTACCATTTATTATCATTTTGCTGTGACCGAGTGCCTAAATTGTCCCATTGAAAGGCTCATTAATATTTGTCCTTTATCTAATGCTGGATACAGGTCTAATTATACGTTGAGCTTGAGGCTCTGAATCACTCATGAGCTCGAAGTTCATTTACGCACGTTGAGCTAAAAGCTCTTATCGGTGGCAACTCTGGTCAATAGCCCTAATATTTCATACAACGCTAGGCATATCACGATTTTTCATACATTTTACAATTAGATGTACCCCATGACTATTATCACATCAGTATATGGTATTTTGCCTATCATTCAATCCAACATATCAAATCAAATGCAGCATGTAACACTTTTTCAATTTATTTCAGTGTTGTGACCGAGCGCCTGAATTGTCCCTATAAGGGCACATTAATCGTTGAGCCAGAAGATCTGAAATTGTCCCACTAAGGGTTCATTAATCGTTGAGCCAGAGGCTCTGAAACTGTCCTATTAAGGGCTCATTAATCGTTGAGCCACAGGCTCTGAAACTGTCCCATTAAGGGCTCATTAATCGTTGAGCCATAGGCTCTGAAACTGTCCCATTAAGGGCTCATTAATCGTTGAGCCATAGGCTCTGAATCACTGTGGGGCTCGAGGCCCAAATATAACGTTGAGCTAAAAACTTTGATCAGTGGCTGCTCCGGTCACAACTGTCATTAACTGATTTTGCATTCATGTATGAACGGCATGTGCCACAATTCAATCACTTGATTCACGTATTCATTTATGCTACAATTCAATCACTTTATTCACGTATTCTTATATCACAATCATTTCTAAATTATTACAATCGGACAATTTATTCACAATTTGTCACTTTAAAAACACAATCACAATTTCACATACCTATAACACTTCTATATCATAACACTCCAATACTCATGACTTTCTGTCCGGAGTTCACAATCAACACTGTCCCACCATTATACTCTAGAGAATTAAAATCACTAAATTATAACACTTAATAATTGGAAAACCGTCTAGGTCACTCGCCTAACTTCCGCGCTAACGTCGGGAAGTCTCGGCAACATCGGTGGGCTGACGTTACAAATGTGCCTCTATCACAAGTCAAAACACATTTATTTAACACATCGTCCAATTCAGCCATAATGCACAGGTAAAAATTTAAAAATATGTACTATGCACTTTCATGACATTCTGACACTATCCCAAAAATCCCCATCACAACCTTTCCTCAATATCAGAACTCAATAGACACTAAAATCGTTCACTTTGTTTCAGAAAAATCCAAAAATTTATTCTCCAAATAGATACAGACTATCTTTTTGTCGACACCACAATTTACACTACACTTCCATCCAAAATTGAGAACTTTAAAAGATTGATTCAACACTTTTCTTTTTCATAAACTTATAGACCCTTGTCTCTAGATCTTAACAAATCCGAAATTATCTCATTTGAATATCGATACAAAACGTTATGGTTTAAAAACCAAAACATAACTTGTCAAGAGAACATGAGCTTGTCGGCGTGAGAAAGCTTCGCCATGGCGAGGCACTGATGTCTTGTGCGGTGTGCATTCTCGCCTACGCCGCGACGTGCACGTTCGCCTGCGCCACGGTGTGCGCATGAGCACGTCGTGATGTGCGAGTCCCGTAAGCTTCCTGAAACCTGATTTCTTAACAATTTCAATCCAATTCCTCCCATTTTTCAAAACACAAATCATCTAAACACTTAAACATCACTCACACATCATTTTCCAACTCATTTCCAAAACAATCTCATTCATAAAACATCAAAAATTAACTATGATCGAAAACCCTAACAACCAAACATATCGTTAACCCATTCTTTAACTTTTAACACTCAAAACATGAATCATTCATCGAATCTAGAGGAAATGATACTTATACTTACTTGATTTGGCATTAAAATCTTCAAACTCTTCATGATATCCTCAAAAACCCATTCTCTTCTTCTCTTCTTCTTATCCCACGACAATCTTCCTCTTTTCTCAAGCAAAAACCCTAATTCCTGCTATTTATACCCCTTACCAATTGTGAAATGTCCATTTTGCCCCTTCCTTTAACCTTAAGCCTTATAATCTTAAGTATCTTGCCCAAATTGCCCTTATGCAAATTCTTATACCTTTACTACTTCAATTCAGAAATTCAGTCTCTTAGGGACTGAATTGAGATCCAATTCTTTAAGAATCACTCACTTTCATGCCTATCAATTTCTAATTCAATCAATTCATTCACTTTGAATTTCATAAATCCCTCCAAATTTCAATGGCTGATGCTAAAACAAAATTCCCAAATCATGTCTTTAATTGGAGTGTCAACTGGACAGTCATTTTCAGTACCGAAAATCTCATCGGTACTCACTTTGCAATTTTATGCAGAATTCACATAAATCAATCCAATTCAATTTTTCAAACACACAAATTCACATTTTTCACAAAGACACAAAAGTCGGGAATTGTCACGAGTGCATGTACAATCTTGTGCAATTGCAAAAATTACTTTTCATATCTGTATAGAGGCCATTTTATGCATGTATGCCGAATTATATGTACAAAATCACAACCCGATCCAAATTTACTATTTTATCCTTCCTATCGGTGATGGGATCTTACATTATGTCCGGAATCTACAATCAAATCACAATCCATCACCATTTATATGAACATTCAGCAGTCAATCAATACAAATTTAAACAGAACACATAATGAAATGAAACCATCTCGGTCTACTCACAATACGCTCCAGATTAGCATTTGCTTCCAAATTCTGAAAACGTCTGATTGTGAATTTTTAACCTGCACAACCCATTTATGCAATACGTTGCACACACATTAATAATTTTGCATAATTATAAGCATTCATTTATGTACATGTGTGTATATGGAATATGTACGATGCATATTCATGACATTCCCGGTATCATTCCATAAATTGCATCACAAAACTATTACCATATCAAAACTCATTTATTCCTAAGTTTAAGCCACATAAAATCATTTAACTTGCAATTTATTGCTCATGACCATATTTTAATATATTTTTTTACACACATTTTTCGGGTCTACTGTTCCCAATCAATGAGACCATCAACATCAAATAACCTAGGTGACCTCTCTTTAATAAAAATGTTCCCCTATGTCTTAGGAATCCATAGACAACAAAATTACTCAATTCGGATCTCTATAGGTTCGGATATTGCCAAAATACTGTCCAGAAAAAAATTAATCAATCGGTCCTCTCACTTTGATTTAATCCATCATTTTTAATTTAATCTCCAAAATTAACAAATTTGTATGCAGAGGTAGAGAAATGTCTTACGAATTCGACGCCTCAAAAATCAAGTCAATTGGAGGTCGGATGAAACAATTATAAGCAAAAGAGTGGAGAGGGGTCAAATTTTGGGAGGAAAAGGACAAAAAAAGTCAAAACGGCAGATCGCGAGGTGAGCGTCTGCGCTCTCCCTCGTGCTTGAGAGGCGAGCTGGTTGCCCTCGCGAGGGCGTTGTGATCGCTACCAGCTCACGATCGCGACGAGCGCCAGGGCACAATGCCCTGACCCCCTCCCCTTTTTTTCCCACTAATTTTCCTCTCTTCTTCCACAATGCATAACTTTTCACCCAACTGTTCAAAATTGACAAATTAGGTATCAATGGAAAGATCACAAAAATCCCCACAATTACCACGAAGGACTCAAAGACAAATTCCAACTCTAAAGGAGTCAAAATGCCAATCAAAGTTACTGCCCAAATAAGTGTCATCCTAAATAGTATCCCAATTTCTAAAAATCATAACTTCCTATCTTATTGTCTAAAAATTCCATACTTTATATAAATGGAAAGATCAAAAAACATTTTACAATTTTCATGAATTACTTGGAAGCAAATTCAACTTTTAAAAAGGTCAAAATCTCAATCAAAGTTTCTGCCCCCAAAATTTCACCCTAAACCACATCCAAACTTCAAAAATTCATACCCTACAATTTCTACATCCAAAAATGACATATTATGTATCATTACAAAGCTAAGAAAGTCCTCTATAACTTTCAATAAGGCTACTTAATCCAATTCAAAGCATAACAGTCCAGAATTTACCTCAAAACACAGTATCACAAAACCTACACTTTTAGACATTTTCACAAACAAAGCACATGAATCTATAGAATAACATCCCAAAGTCAACAGATCATAACTTTCAACCTCAACATCGAATAATGTCATACTTTGTAGAAATAGAAAGATAACAAGAAAAGCTACAACTTTCATGAAGACCCCTTTTGCAAAATCTGCCTAAATCAACCCAGAAAAATTCTCAAAGTTTCAGATCACAAAAATGCAATTCTCGAGCTACTGTTCATCCCTACACACATTCAAATCAAAATTTTGAACTCTTAAAGCTAGAATTGAACATCACTTCCTTCATAAGAAATATATCCGAACATCTCTAGTTTAATTCAAGCCAATAATCATCTCAATTGGACAATTATAGAAGAATTTATGGCCAAATCATTGAAACATACTTAAATCAAATTTTCCTGATTATCATCCTAACTCTTCTCCTACCTCTTCCACACCATTTCCTCACTCAAATACCACTCAATTCACTCATGAAAACAACCATAACCAAATCAAAACCTCTACTTGAACATTAACCTACAACATAGTATCAACATGCACTAAATTTTCTTCCCTTTCATACACTCATCTAGACATCATTTAAATCAATCCAAACCATCCCAAATTACATACAACACATGCTACATCATTCATCATCAATCAAACAAGACTTCATACCCATCCACCCTAAACACAATACCCATGCAATTAAGTTCACTTCACATCACAAAAATGCACTTAACTAACAATTCATGATATAAAACACAATTCTTACCTACGTAAGCTTCCAAATCTTCCAATCTTCCAAACTTGTCACAAAAGAATCCTAACTTCCTACCTTACACGATCATCATCTTGAGGGAGGAAAAAACTAGGTTTTTCTTGGACCCCGGTCTCTTAGTGGGATTTTTGACTTATAAATTGAGATTAAATGAGGAAATCGTGGTGAATTATACAAGTACAAAGAAAAAGAATATGCATGAAGTGGAATGATTGGGTTTGATGTTTTAATTGATCCATGCTAATTGGAAAAAATTGAAATGATATGTTTGAGGATAATGCATGAAAAGAGTGTTTTTGTATATGGATGTGTTGTGAGTGTTTTTGAGTTAAAGGAAATTGATGTGAAAAGATTTATTTTTGGTTTTGGATGACTTGAGTTTTGAGTAAATGTGTATGTGCTATGAAATTGAGAGTGAACAATTTAATTTAAATGGAAGTTGAAAAGCAAGAAATAAATAGTGAAAGTGTGAGATTTTGGAGAATTGTAAGTTTGAAATTATTTGGGATGAATAGTAGCAGGGTTGATTTTTTGACCTGAAATCTTTGTAAATTTTTATGGGTTGATTTAGGCTGAATGTGAGAAAATGATCTTCATGAAAGCTGTAGTTTCTGTTAAAAAATTTCTATCACCATAAAGTATGAAATTTTTTATAGCGGGATTGAAAGTTATGATTATTCGAAATTAAGTGTATTTTTCTTTGCTTTTGAAAAATGTCCATTAAGTGTAGGATTGTGTACTGTGATTTGAGACAAATTATGAACTGATATGTTTTGAATTGGAGTAAGTAGTCTACATGAAAGTTATAGATAATTTTCATAGCTTTTAAATGATGTATAATATGTTATTTGTGGATGTGGGAATTGGAAGATATGAAATTTTAAAGTTTGGATGTGGTATAGGATGACAATTTCTGAACAGAAACTTTGATTGAAAAATTGACTTAGCTAGAGGTTAAAATTGCTTTGAAGTTCTTCATGAAAGTTTTAGATTATGTTTTGATATTTCCATTGATGTAAAGTATGGATATTTTGGGCTATTAAATAGGAAATTATGATTTTTAAAAGTTGTTGTTATTGTTTGGGAAGAGTATTAGTGGACAGAAACTTTGAAGTAGTTTTTGACTCCCTTAGAGACCAAATTGATTTTTTTGTCCTTCATGAAAGTTGTAGGTTGCTTTTTTATCTTTGCATTGATATAAAATATGACATGTTTGGACCTTGGAGTTGAAAGATATAAATTTTTGAAGTTGAGTTATTGTTTAGGAAGACATTAAAAGGGACAGAAAATGTGAGCGGGATTTTGACCCCTTTAGAGAAGGCATTGGTTTTTTAATTCTTCATGGAATTTGTAGAGCTTCCTTTGAGATTTCTATTGATACAAAATTTGTCAAATTTGAAGCCCTAGATTGAGAGTTATGATTTTTAGAATTTTCAATTTTAGATATATTTATGAAAAAAGGGTCTAGGCTTTGCCGCCCTCATGACTCACGAGCAGTGAGAAAAGCGCTCGCCGAGGAGAGTTGCTGGCCGAACGAGCACTTCGCCTTGATCTTGCTGTCATTTCGGTCCCCCGATGTGACGCCGTTTTGACTCCTTCTGTTTTTGTTATTTCCTTCCCAATCCGACCCTCTCTCAATCTTTTGCTTATAACTTTTCTGTCCGACATCTGATTGACTTGGTTTTTGAAGCGTTGAATTCCTAAGACATCCCTCCATATGTCCATGAAAAATTATGGATTTTTTAGATTTATTTGAGGATGATTGATTTAATCAAATTAAGTTGGATAATTTTCTGAACATGGTTTAGTATTATGGTAAATTCTAGATCTGAGGAGATCCAATTGAACTGATTCTTATTGAAAAATTTACTAGAGATATGGGGCTACAAGTTATCTGAAGGAAGTAAATTTCAATTTAGCACCTAAGATTTTCAATTTCTAAATTATAGTTGGGTTTAATGTTCAGTCTAGGATTAGTGAGAGCTGAAAGTATTTTGGCTATAACTTTTGCTCTAATGATCCAAATGAGGTGATTCTTGATTTGGATTAAACTAGCGAATTAGGGCTATAAATGTTCTGAAGGAATTGAGTTTCAATTTAGTTTCTAATAATGTCAATTTTTGGATGGAAGTAAATCGCAGGAAATTGTTTTAGCATAAGAATAGTCTGAAATGTTTGGGGGATAACTTTTGGAGTAGTGAACCAAATTAAATGATTTTGGTGGCGTTATGAAATTGAGACAATAAGGAACATTTCTCTATAAGGAAGTTTTAACAAATTCCTTCAAATTTGATGATTAGAAAAATAGCCTAAGTTAATCATGATTTAATGTTATTTGAGACTTTGTTATATTTTATGTTTTTTGGGATTTAATTAGCATGTTAATGTGAATAATTAGCATGTTAAATTGAGTAAGAGCATATGGGATAAATTGATTGGAATAAATTGAATTAAATTGTTGGAAATTAAAGTGTTAAAAATGCTTTAGGGGCAAAACTTGGAAGAACACTTAAGGTTTTAAGTTAGAAGGCTTATGTTGGACCCCGAATTTTTGGTGAAAATTAGAATATTAAAATGATTTTAAATGAGAAAGAAATTAGTGAGACAATTTATGAATTTAAGGAAATTTGAGGAAATTAAGAAAAATTTATGAGAAAAGAATTGTTTAATTTTGAGGACGTTGATATTTGAGTGAACTTGTATGGATTATGAGAAGAAAGTGGATGAGTTGATTGAAATGAAGTTAAATAGCAAGAATTGAAAAGAAAAAGTGTGAAAATTTGAAGAATTTAGAAAGTTTGACTTTGGGGATAAATAGTGATTAAATGGTTGACTTGAGAGTTGACTTTTTGTTTGAGTCAAAATTTGAGAAAACGATCTTATGATAACTTGTAGTTTATGTTAAGAGCTTTTCGTAGACATAAAGTTTGATATTTTTTGATATCGGGAGTGAGAGTTATGATCAGTCAAAGTTCGTTTGAAGTTTGACTTTTGAGAAAAAAGTTGACTTTTTAATTGAGGCAAAATTTGAGAAAATGATCTACATGAAACTTATAGCCTCTGTCGAGAGCTTTTCGTGGACATAAAGTTTGCTATTTTTCGATGTCGGGATTGGGAGATATGATTTTCAGAAGATATGCTTTGTTTTGAAAATGCTATTAAGTATAGATTTGTGTGTTCTATGCTTCGAGGCCTCTCGTCTTATGGATTTCGTTTGAATTAGAATAAGTGGTCTTCATAAAAGTTTTAGATGATATTTTTATCTTTCCATTGATATAAAGTTTGCAATTTTTCGATATCGGGGCTAGGAGTTATGAGCGATTAAAAATTGGAAGTCGTTTAGGAAAAGCTGTTTTGGACAGAATCTTTGATTGAGGTTATGACCTCTTTTGAGACCTAATTTGATTTTGGGTTCTTCAGGGAAGTTGTAGAGCTTCCTTTGATCTTTTTATTGATACCAAATTCGTCAAATTCTGAGTTCGGGATTAAGAGATATGGTCTTTGGAAAATTCAGGTATAAGTATGTATTTGAAGTCTTGTAACTTGGTTTGAACTTCGACCCTTTTGTAATCTTTTGCTTATACATCCTTCGTCCGACATCCGATTGATTTGATTCTCGAAGCGTTGGATTCCTAAGACAATTACGTTCATTTTATGAAGAATTATGATTTTTAGGAGATTAAATGGAAAGAGATTGATTGAACCAAAGTAAGAGACGGGTTATAGGTTATAAGTTGGATAATTTTCTGAACATGGTTCAGTACTTTACGATTTTCGGGAGCTGTACAACTCCGAATGAGTTGATTCTTGAGGAAAAATAAAGTTAAGATATAGGGCTACAACTCTTGTGAAGGGATCAAAATTTAATTTCATCCCTAAGATTGTTAATTTTTTTGGAATTAAATTCGCGTAATGTTCGGTCTCGGATTTTGTGAAGGTCCGAAGTATTTCAGCTATAACTTCTTCGTTTCTGATCCAAATTGAGCGCGGTTGGTGGCATTGGATTCGTATGATCTAGAGGAACAATTTTCATGAAGAAAGTTTGTCCAAATTATTTAGTTTAGATGCTTGAAAATAGGACGCAAGTAGTCAGTTTTTTTCAAGTTCCTGCAGGGGTAATTTTGGAATTAGGCATATAAGTGAGGGCAAAATGGTCATTTGCCCTCTATTTTTAATGACATGGCAGGACACATGGGAGGCTGTCGTATTAACCATCTGGAACCCACGAAATTTACATGAAAAATAAGAAAAAGAAGAAGAAACGTTGAAGAAGAAGAAGGAGAGGCATGGTCGGTTATGGTGGAGAGGAAGGGAGGAGAAGCAAGTTGCGATTTTTCTCCATGATTTTCAAGAGATTTTTGTTTTTTTTCAAGGGGAAGACATGGAAGAAGAAGGAAGCTTGTCTTGGAGCTCCATAAATAACGAAAATGGAGGAGAAAAAGGAAGAGAGAGAAAGTTGTGATTTTGAAATTTTGATGAGTTTGATGGTTGATTAAGCTTGGAATGGTTATGGATTTAGCTTATCTATGATTATTTTAAGAGATTAGACTATGGTTATGTTTAATTTTGGTTATGGAAGATTCTAGAGAGAGAAAGCTTAGTGAAGAAGATGATGAATAGTAAAATTTAGGGGTTTTTGAAATTGATGATTTAGATAGCTTGAATTAGTGATGAATTTGAGATATCCTAAGTTAATTTTGATGTTTATGCTTTAGGTGAAGTTTAATTTGAAAAATTGTAAATTGGGGGTTTAGGCTTAATTTGGAATTTAGGGATTTTCTCAAATTTTGTGAATTAATGGTGTAGAATCATCAATACTAGTATGAATTGGTGAAATATGAAATCAATTTTGAAGAAATTATGTTTTATGATATTGAATTTGTGCAAATTGGTTTAGGCCAATTTTGAAAATTGGAGATTTTCAAAATTGGAGATTGAAATAGCTTGAATATGAAAGGAATTGATATTTCCTAAGTTCAATTTGAGAAATTAAGTTAATTATGATATTGAATTTGATTGGATTGGTTTAGGTTCAATTTGTAATTTGGGGGATTTTTGAAATTAGTGATGTAACTATCTTGGAATTAGTAAGAATTGATGATTTAAGCATCAAATTGAAGGATTAAGTTATTTATGAGATAAAATTTTAGATGAAATTGATTTAGGGAATTTTCAATTGGAAGGAAGAAAGGAGAAAAGGTCAAATTGAAGCATTGGACAAGATGCTAGCATGGATATGAGGTGGGTAGTATATTTATTTATTGAATTATAAGCTAAATGTGAATTTTTGAAAATTAAAGAAAGCAAAATTTGAGTTTTGATAAATTATTATTGGTAAAAATGTTTGAAAAATGATGTAAATGTTTGAAATTATGATTTCAAAGGAATAAAATGAGTTTTAGAAAATGCAAGACTTATGAATTTCATGGTTTTCAAATTATGTGATTTATGATTTGAATGATTTAAAGAATTAGTGCATATATTGTGATGCATATGTGATTTACGTGAATTGCATTAGATTGATTATGTGCAATTATGTGGATATATGCTTGTGTCATTTATGACACAATTTGATGTTATGAGTTGAAAAGGGTAAAAAAAATCAAGATTTTTGAAAAGTGCCTTCGGGCAATCTGAATTCCGTTTTCGTTATGTGTTAAGTGGGTTTGGTCAGGTCCTTTTGTGAGTCGTATTGTCTCTACCTGTTATAGCCTTCTCCCCATTTGCCGCTAGTGGCATAGGAGTTCAATCTCGGACTCCCCTCATTTACAGTGCCTTGAACCATTATCTTGAGAATGTGCGAGACGTCTATTAGGACCGAACCAAACCAATTTCGATGTGTTATGTGTTTTAATTTGACTATGATGTGATGCATTCATGTTTAAGATGTGCAAGTTTTGAAAAGGTTTGAGATTTTGAGAAGCGAGAAAGTAAATTTTCAAGCATGAAATTCTGGCTGGATTTAAATGTTTTGAAACAAATGAAAATTTTGAGAAAAATCTTAGAAAGTGTTGATGAAATTGAAAAGTTTGAAAATGAGTTTTGGAGAAATTCTTAAATGGGAAATGTTTGAAAAGTTTAAAAAATAAAAGATTTTTCGCTTATTGTTCGGTTTATAAATATATTATCCACGAGCTTCGAGCTCACCCCCCATTTCATCCCCATCTCCGTGTTTTCACAGGAGATCGGATGGAAGACGAGTATGATGTCAACCCGATAGTTTTGTATGCTTTGTTTTATGTGTAATGTTAGAGTTTAGTTTTGAAGTTGTGAAAAGGTTTATGGATTATGTATTGCTTTTGTTTATGGCTTGAAAAGTCATTATGTAAATTATGATGTATTTCAGTTATGAGTTATGTATGATTGTGGAATAGATTTTGTACGTAAACTTGAATTGAGATGGATATAAATGGCAATTGGAATGTATATGAATGGCTTGTGATTGAATTGTGAATATTTGAGTTGAGATGTATTATGGATTGGAATGATGAAGTGTTTAGAACTAAGATTGTGTTTACTTTGGTGTTTGGATGCGGACGGGAGGTCCGATGATGCCTTGTGTTATTGAGTTGTGATATTAGAAGTGAGTTTCTTGTGTTTTAAATTTTGGGCTGTCAAAATACGGTAGTTATCTTCAATTTTGGTAAAATTTGATAAAATGGATTTAAAGAAATGAGTTTGAGGATTTATATGATTGTATAAGAAATGATTAAGATGAGTTAAGTAAATTGAGAATTTCATGAGGAATAGTTTCCTAGAAAGGGAAATCGATATGGTTTTGATTAGTATGAGAATGGTTTTAAGATAAATAAGATGAGAAAAAGAAAAAAAGGGATTTGTATGGAATGGTTATGATTTGAATGAGGTTGACTAATGAGGTAAGAAATGAGAATAAGAAAAGAAAAAAAATATACCAGATTTGAAATGTCGTAAGGTTTCCAACGCAATGAGTTTGCTATGCTTCATGTTTGAAACGGATGTCGGTGTGTGTTTCAGTTTGATTATTTCGATTCGCATTCGATTCGGAATTCTGCCTTTTGAGTTTCTCCGCTTTGTTATTCGTATTTTCGATGCACAATTTTCCTAGTATTCGTTTCGCATCTTGTTCTTGTTTCCCTCGGATGTCGATAATTGTGTCTCAGTTCGAATGCTTCGCATGTTGTGATTCGATTTCTCCTATTGAATCTGCTTTGTTTCCTTCGTTTTCGTTCCTGCTTTCCGGTTGGGATCCGGTGTTCCGGATCGGGTCCCAACATTTATGGTATCAGAGCCCAGTATTATAAACTTGGGCGATATGTTTGTTTCATGGGCATTCTTCAGATAAGTGTCAGAGCCCAGTACTATGGTCTTAACTGGGCATATAAGATTGATGAGAGTGTATAAGGATAAAAGTTGAATTTGTGAGAATGTCAGAGCCCAGTATTATGATCATACTTGGGCATTATGGTTATTAAGAATGAATTTAGTGATTATCTGAGTGAGTGAGGTTAAGAACTTTGATTGATTTTGGGTGTGTGTAAATGAACTTGAGATTTGAAGTTCATGATGGCGATTTGATTTTGTACATGCAATTATGAGATGAGATTAAGGTTAAGAATTATGTTTGATTTAGGTTTTATGATTATGAATTTGAGATTAGAATTTCATGGTGAATTGGGAAGAACCTAATTGATTGTTTGATTTAGATGGATTGTGAAAATGGAAAATTTAGATTTGAATTACATGATGAATTTAGAGAATTGATTTGAATATGCATATGTGAGATGAAAATTTTGAAGAATGAGATAAATTGATAGAGAAATATGTATAGAAATTCAAAGGATTAAGTGAAATGGTGATTTTGGTCCATATGAAGAGTCATTCGACGTGGACCATTGACTTGTTTCAAATGTTAAGGAAAATGTGAGTTTGATATGATTTTGGATGGAGTAATTGATTTAAGAATTGAGAAATTATGAAGAGATTGAGAAAATATTATGAGAAGGAATTAGATACGAAATATTATGTTCTTAAGTGTGAATTTTGAGGACGAAATTCTTTTAAGAGGGGGAGAAATGTTGGACCCCGAATTTTTGGTGAAAATTAGAATATTAAAATGATTTTAAATGAGAAAGAAATTAGTGAGACAATTTATAAATTTAAGGAAATTTGAGGAAATTAAGAAAAATTTATGAGAAAAGAATTGTTTAATTTTGAGGACGTTGATATTTGAGTGAACTTGTATGGATTATGAGAAGAAAGTGGATGAGTTGATTGAAATGAAGTTAAATAGCAAGAATTGAAAAGAAAAAGTGTGAAAATTTGAAGAATTTAGAAAGTTTGACTTTGGGGATAAATAGTGATTAAATGGTTGACTTGAGAGTTGACTTTTTGTTTGAATCAAAATTTGAGAAAACGATCTTCTGAAAACTTGTAGTTTATGTTAAGAACTTTTTGTAGACATAAAATTTGATATTTTTTGATATCGGGAGTGAGAGTTATAATCAGTCAAAGTTCGTTTGAAGTTTAAAATGGGTTTAAAGAAATGAGTTTGAGGATTTATATGATTGTATAAGAAATGATTAAGATGAGTTAAGTAAATTGAGAATTTCATGAGGAATAGTTTCCTAGAAAGGGAAATCGATATGGTTTTGATTAGTATGAGAATGGTTTTAACATAAATAAGATGAGAAAAAGAAAAAAAGGAATTTGTATGGAATGGTTATGATTTGAATGAGGTTGACTAATGAGGTAAGAAATGAGAATAAGAAAAGAAAAAAAAATATACCGGATTTGAAATGTCGTAAGGTTTCCAACGCGATGAGTTTGCTATGTTTCATGTTTGAAACGGATGTCGGTGTGTGTTTCAGTTTGATTATTTCGATTCGCATTCGATTCGGAATTCTGCCTTTCGAGTTTCTTCGCTTTATTATTCGTATTTTCGATGCACAATTTTCCTAGTATTCGTTTTGCATCTTGTTCTTGTTTCCCTCGGATGTCGGTAATTGTGTCTCAGTTCGAATGCTTCGCATGTTGTGATTCGATTTCTCCTATTGAATCCGCTTTGTTTCTTTCGTTTTCGTTCCTGCTTTCTGGTTGGGATCCGGTGTTCCGGATCGGGTCCCAACAGCTTATATGGAGGGGCATAATGGTCATTTTGCATTCTTTAATGACAAGAAGAGTGGGCTGTCGTTTAAGTAGAAGAGAAGCACAAAATTAGAAAGGAAAATGAAAGGAAGAAGAGAAAAGAGAGGAAAGTTTCGGATGGAAAGAAAAGGGAGAAAGAAGAAAGAAGAAGAAAAAGATTTAGAGCTTGATTTTTCTTGGTTTTCAAGAAGGATTTGGATGAAGATTCTAGAGGGAAAAATGAAGAGGAGCATGGGAGCTTTCTTACAAGCTAAGAAAATCCGAAATTGGAGAAGATTAAGGTAAGAGAAGATTTTTTATCTTTGAATTTTTAAAGAGATTTTGGTTTAGATAGCTTGATAATGGTATGGGTTTGTGATTTTTAAAGTTAATTTTAGTGATTATGCCTTATGCGATGTTTAATTTTGGTGTTTATTAATTAGGGAATTTTAATTTGGATGAAGGAAGGCAATGGAGAAATTGAGGCTTTGAACAAGTTCCAAGCATGGAAATGAGGAGGGTACCATGTTTATAATTTGAATTATAAGCTAATTGTGGGTTTTCAAAAAATCAAGAAAGTAAAAATGTTTTTAAATTATTGTTTCAAATGATTAAATTCATTGTTTTTGGAATGATTTAAGAAATTGTCATAATTGATGATTTCATTGTTTTTGAATGAAGGTGAAATTGTCGTATGAATTTTGGATGATGAATGTGCAATGTGAATGGGAATTTGTTTGAATTATGATTTTAAGAAATTACTATGATTTTCGCATTCCTTGTGTTCGAATGATTGAGAATTTGATATGTGAATTTGTGTGACATTATGTTTGAATATGACATGACATGAAAGATTAAGTTTTTGAAATATGTCGTTGGGCAATCCGATTTTCAAGTATGAACTGTCTGTTACGTGGGTTTGGTTAGGTCCCATAAGAGGGTCAAGCGCACTTGTCTAGGCTTCGCTCGCCTGCCCGCTAGTGGTATTGGAGCTCCGTTAAGGACTCCCATAACTTCAAGGCTACACCGAACCGTTATGCGGGAAGGTGTAGTACGTTTTGTTCACGGCTGCATATGACCGCTATGCGGGAATGTGCAGTGCGTTCTATTTCTGGACCGACCCAAATCAAATTTGTGATGTGTTATATGCTTATGTGTGTTATAATGTACTGCATTCATGTTTTGAAATTATTCATGAATTGCGAAAATTTTAAGAATTTTTTGAAATGAGCAATTGAGGTTTTCAACCGTGAAATTTTTGAAATTGATTATGAATAATTTTGAAAAGTAGAAAAGTTTAAGAAATAAGCATTTTGTCAAATTTATACTGTGAAATTTTCACAAAATGGCAAAGTTTTGAAAAATGATTTTTGTTTATTTTTCTGTTATAAACATGTTATCTACGAGCTGTAAAGCTCACCCCCTTTCATCCTCATCTCCAGGTATCGAGAAGGAGACCGAATGAAAGCAAGTTATGATGTCCGTTCATTTGTGTATAGGTTGTAGGGTTAAGTTCATTATTTGTAAAAATAAGGTTTTAGACTCTTAATAAGGATTTTGGGATTTATGTATTTCTATGTATTTTGGATTTTAAGATTAATGTTGTATCATGGCTTTAAAATGCCATTTTTGTTTGGTGATGTATTTCTTTTGGAGTATGTAAATAAATTATGGATGTGTATATAGATTAGAAAAGTGAATTATGGTTTTGTATATAAATTGCATATGATTATGAATGGGTTTGATTGTGTTTGGATTCCGAACAGGAGGTCCGATGATTCTGATTGTTGATTAAGAATTATTAAAGTGTTATAGGTATATAAATGTGTTTGTTTGTGTTGGAATTCTGGACAGAAGGTCCAATGAATTGTGTTGCTGGAATTGAGATATTGAAGTGCTTTTTATGTTTGAATTGATACTATATGGACATGTGTGATTGTTTTTTTGGCAAAAGAAAAATAAGTTTGTGTTTTAAATTGATTGTTATGATTCGCATTTGAAGAATAGAAAAATTGAGGTTATGGAATTGATGAATTCCAAATTGAGAAAGTGTATTGCTTTGAATGAGATTGACTAAAGAATGAAAAGAAAAAAATTTATACCGGATTCGATTGGCTTAGATTAAATGTCTTATGGGTTTTCCAACGCGATGTTTTTCTAAAATATTTGTTTCTGGATGTCGAAGTTAAGTTTTTGTTCTTAAGCGATTTTGTTTTTCGTTGTTTCCGAGCCATTCAATTCGTATTCGATTTTCTATGACTTCCGATCCGATTTGTGTTTCGCATTTGTTTTGGCCCGCTTTCATTTCGTATACGTGTTGTCAATCTGTTTGCTTTCGGTTCGTTTGGCTTTGTAATCCATTCTTTCGTTAAGATCCATTCTTTGTTTTTCGATTTATGTTTTCGTTTCCTGGTTGGGCTCCGGTTTCAAGATCGGGTCCCAACAGTTTTCCTTGTGGTAAATTGAAGAAATAACAAGATGGAAGTAGCAATTGATAGATGGGAACAAGGTGAAATGTTGGTGATGTAGCACCCCACTCCCGACAAGACCCGAACCCGACATCTACGGTGATATCCGAGCCCGTGCCCCGCGAGGGTGACGTACTAAAACACTCAATACCTTTTTAAATCTCGTTATAACATTTTTCTTTTCTTTTTCTCCTTTTTAAAACAGTTGAGTGCGGAAAACGATAATCAATCGGGGCCCGATTTAATATGAAAACATTTTTCAAATATGAACAATTCAGTCATTAACTAGCACTCAATAGTGCTTAATCATCATGTACATATAGAAATGTATGACCCAACTGGGCCCAATGCCATTTCTAAACATTTCAGTAATACAATACAATGACACATGGACAAATGGGGCCCACTTAATAAACTCACTACACTAATGCAGATGTGACAACATTGATCCCGACCCTGACCTTCACTTGAATCCTGCAAACATACTCCCGTTTTACTAACGGAGTACTCTTCAATTCCTGAAAAATAGATGCAATGTTGGGTTTGCGAACTCAATGAGAAACCATCATCGATGGTTCACCCAACTCATGCATTCACAATCATATACATATAATACACAGTAGCATTTACAGTAATATCACATGCAATTTCCTTATTCACATCTCTCAGTCATTTGCAGTCAATTTACATTTTCAGTCAGTCATACACATATGCAATGCACATGTGACCCTTTCATTTTCTTTTCGTTGTTGTGACCGTGCACCTGAAATCATTTACGTTGAGCCAGTGGCTCTGAAATCGTTGGGCATGATATGCCTTGCGGTGAGCCTGAGGCTCTATCAATTGTTGGACCTGAGGTCCTGTGCGTTGAGCTTAAAGCTCTCATATCGTTGGCGTGATCGCCTGATAAGCCCGATGGCGGCACGATGCATTGAGCACGTGGCTCTGCATACGTTAGTACCACCGGTCACAACTACCATTATCGATCATTCGATGATGCATGAATGCATATGTCACTTCCCAATTTCAGTCATTTGGTCCAATCATTTTCGCTAATGCATTTACAATTTAATTCATTCATGCATTCATACATATTTACTCATCTTTGCACTTCAATATCATTAATCAAATATTTGAACACCCATGGTCCAAATCAATCAAATCAATCACACATCTATCCATCCGCGCTTCCTCATGGCAATCAATGCATATAATTAATAAACACATAAGGCTGAAAAACTAACTAGGTTACTCACCTGCACTTCCGAGCTACCGCCTGGAAGTCCCAATACTGTCCGTGGAATGTCGATCCATCGGAACCTTTGATTCAAGCTAGCAACCTTCGAAAATCTTCCAAAAACTCCAAATCGCAAGATGCTCACCCAAGACCGTCGATGATGAAACAAACGTTTAAACTTATATATATATATGAGCTTTAAAGGCTTGTTTGGCAATTTAGTTGCCACAAGTCCAAACTTAGAGTCTATCAGTCTAATTCTTATTCTATTTTTCTCCCAATTTTGCAATAACCATAACTAATAAATCCTAAAATTATAATCCCAATTGTTTCATATCAATTTCTAATCAATCTCGGACCCGAAATCTAATTAATCAGTCACTGAGCAAATTTTCCGGTTCGGATCCATTACTCTAAAAATCCCAAAAAAGTTTCCATAAATTCACAAAATTAGCAAATACCCATTCCTATACTCATATTCCACTTTCCATTCCTCTAAATTCCATTTCATTCCAATTCCATATTCAAAACCTAATTTATACACTTATTACTAAATTTCCAATTTTCACAACCAATTCTCATCTGTACAATTATAACCAATTTCCGATACACAATCAATTCGGGAATTGTCATACATGTATGTACATATATATATATACTTGTGCAGTCAATTATCTGTTACCGATATCTATAAAAACAATAATGCATGCACAATGTCACATTTGCTCGCACTCCAATTCTAACCCGATCTAAATTCTTGACATACCGTCACTCGTGTAACGGATGTTACAATTCTCCCTCCTTATAAAAATTTCGTCCTCGAAATTTCATGTACAATTGTCAAGATGATAGAGTCTTTACGATCATTGATTCTCGATTTCCACTTATGTCCCTATACACATCGCATAATTTACGCCAAATCTTTCTTAACTCTACATTGCCTTTTACTCACAATTCATCACTTCCAATATTGATAACACATGTTTCGGATCCTAACAATATTTTCTAATTCAGTCTTTGTAACACTTTGGATCCGAATCATCTTTTAGGATTTTAGACGAACTTGCCAAATTTAATCACACTACAATCACTTACTTACCTCTTTTTCCTTTCTCAAACTTTATACTATTTTAACGATTTCTTTTCGATTACTCATAATTCTTTATATCCACCACCAATAATATACATATCCGATCATATCAATATTTCCTATTTCTGTCTATATACGAACCCATTTCATCTTTTAGGTTGCTACTGACTTGCCAATCCATAAATCGATTCACAACACGGTCACATCAAGGCCACTAATAACGAATTTAATTTCCCTTTTTCCTATGATATCAATCAATACATAGATTGGCCGAGGTGACACATTTAGAAATACATCATGTATCACTTATCATATTGCATCTCTCCAATGCCAATTACTAATCTCGTAAGGTTTCAATAATCTCGATAATCATCGATCTGATTCATTCTCATCAATTTGAATTTTGTTATCACCAATTTAACAATCTATATTTTTACAATCACTCTGATCCATACATCAATCTCATAACCATATGGATTCCAGCAACATATTAGTTTCACATTTAACATCAGCAATCAGTCCTGTAGGTCAGACCTACACTCAATGTCACACTCTACTTCCTATTACTCTTATAATACCCTCTTATTATTATTCCTTGAATTTTTTTCACTAACGGTTCCCTTAATGAATTTTACTCATACTTCTTAATCCATTCACATTACTCATTTTCTTTATAGCTAAACTATTCACAATTTCTCAATACGGTCCACTATTCAAGATTCTCAATTCGGATTTTTGTCATGCTTTCAATACACACCTGCACATTTGACTTGGAATTCCAATCACTAATACGTTCTTTTTGCGCTTTACTAACTCGACAGTTTACACTCATTCTTACATTAGGTATCATAATCTTATCGCCTCACTACTTGTTTTAATAACGAAATTCTGAAACACTCAAATGCATAGTCATTTTTCTATTCACTCATATAACTTAAACATTATTGCCTTATAAACATATATACATCCAAAACAATTTCTGTACGAATAGAATCTCCAAACTTTACAACACTTTCTAATACACTAAAATTATCAAGTTATCAAATACCAATACTGCCCATCAGATTATACTGATCTCCATACACATAGAATCTCTTTACTCTATTTCAATAGATCGCATTTTAATCTTTACGATTCATTTCCTATTATAACACCTCAAAATTTAAAATAACACGATCAATACTCGAATTGAAAATTTCTCCAAGTGTCTCTTTTTACAATCATTAGTCATACAATTCACACATTTTTCCTCGAACATTATCATCAGGGACTAAGATCAGAAAACATTTAACAATTTCTGGACATATCCAGTATACAATCATACACTCCACACATTTTTAGGATTGATTGTATATTGGAAAAATAACTCCAAATTCCTTATGTACCTGTCCTTTACAATTTCACATTTATCAATACCTCTATTTACATTTTAATCTCCCAATACCATGTTCGAATAATAATTCATCCATTACTTATTCAATCAAGATCAAATTCACTCTTATAAAACTTGCATACTATACAATTTCCTCAACTATGCCAATTTATCTTCTTCACTATTCAAATGTATTCTATCGATCATCGATGATCACGATCACTATCCACTTTAAACTCAATCTACACATTTCACTCTTCAATAATATAATGAACTCCTTACACCTATGATCAATTTGCATAACTTTTACATATCATACATCTCCAATGAGGAACAATTTTCTCATAACTTACTCAATTTCATCAAATGTATTTGACACGTTCCTTTACACTAGATTCTCCACATATTGCGATTTATTCACTATCATGTCAAACTGGGTTAATAATACCATTATCAATCCACTTTATCCTTTACAATATTCACACAAAATATACCAGCATCGGTATTCTCCTCAAATCACAACTAATATCTTTTTACTGTTCAATAATCCTATTACACAATCGAAGTCTTTACATTATCGTAACACATACCTTCTTAATAACTTATTCTATCTTTTACACTCCCAATAACGACTTTTCATTCATTTCACATTTATCTCCAATTTGTCCTTTCATTGCTAAACTTTTCAATTCTCATCATCCAATCGAATCCAATTCAGTGGAAATTCTTCTTTCAATTCCTAATCATCAACAATCGTCATATTTCTTATCGATTATTCTCAATACCTTAGAAATCAATTTCGACTATTCACGCTATCCGTGAAGATCAATCTATGCCATAATCCACATAACCGAGCATCCTTTTAATACCGTTCATTGGGGTACATACCATTTAAAATTATTACATCAATATACCAATTAGTCACTTATGCTTAGGATACCTCAATCTCATTAAAGTTTTGACCACGTTTTCCTTTTGCACCTATCCTCGATCATGAGGATTTTACCATACCAATATCTTAATTACAATCTCAATTCATTCCCAATTCAATCACTATAAGCACTTTCATTTCTTACTCTAACTCACATGAATTTTTAACTATAAGACTTGGCGGTTATCCACTAACACACCAATTGATTTCGATATCATTTCCATTATCGGTGTGCATTCAGCATAGGCAAATCCATGACCTTAACATCATTCAGCTTTTCATCTATCAATACCATTTTCTTACCTTTCGATCTTTTCATTGTTTCGTTTCACGCAGTCACATTAAATCCATATCACAACAATCACAACTCTCATCACGCTTTCGCTGCGCAACTCTAATCACAAAACATTTTATTTCCATTTACTTTACTTATATACTTTCAATCTTGCCATTTCTCATATATCTCTATATTTCCTCTATACATATTCACATCTATTTCACGTTCACAGATTGTTCCTATATCACTCTAGTGTCGTATTTCATAATACGCCCATCGGTAGCAATAGACTAATTCTCCAATTTTCATATCGTACCATCTACTTGTTCTTATTCCATGATTTCCACAACTTCCATTTATCACATTTTCCATATCATCTTTTCCTAACTATTTCTAACCACTTAAATCACTAGTACAGGCTCATATATGAGACTCATATGCTATACTGGGGATCAGTCATCACTGTCTGCTGAGACATGACTTATATGCATGCACTTTGATACATTTTCTCAGAACGCCCATGTAAGATTGTACTTCTAGGCTCTGATACCACATATGTAGCATCCCACTCCCGACAAGACCCAAACCCGACATCTACGGTGATATCCGAGCTCGTGCCCATGAGGGCGTCGATTAAAACACTCAATACCTTTTAAATCTCGTTATAACATTTTCTTTTCTTTTCTCCTTTTTAAAACAGTTGAGTCAAAACGATAATCAATCAGGGCCCGATTTAATATGAAAACATTTTTCAAATATGAATAATTCAGTCATTAACTAGCACTCAATAGTGCTTAATCATCATGTACATATAGAAATGTATGACCCAACTGGGCCCAATGCCATTTCTAAACATTTCAGTAATACAATACAATGACACATAGACAAATGGGGCCCACTTAATAAACTCACTACACTAATGCAGATGTGACGACACTGATCCCGATCCTGACCTTCACTTGAATCCTGCAAACATACTCCCGTTTTACTAACGGGGTACTCTTCAATTCCTGAAAAATAGATGCAATGTTGGGTGAGTTTGCGAACTCAATGAGAAACCATCATCGATGGTTCACCCAACTCATGCATTCACAATCATATACATATAATACATGTAGCATTTACGGTAATATCACATGCAATTTCCTTATTCACATCTCTCGGTCATTTGCGGTCAATTTACATTTTCGATCATCATACACATATGCAATGCACATATGACCCTTTCATTTTCTTTTCGTTGTTGTGACCGTACCTTTGAAATCATTTACGTTGAGCCGTGGCTCTGAAATCGTTGGGCATGATATGCCTGCGGTGAGCCCGAGGCTCTATCAATTATTGGACCGAGGTCACGTGCGTTGAGCTTAAAGCTCTCATATCGTTAGGCGTGATCGCTCGATAAGCCCGAAGGTGAGGCACGATGCATTGAGCACTGTGGCTCTGCATACGTTAGTACCACCGGTCAACTACCATTATCGATCATTCGATGATGCATGAATGCATATGTCACTTCCCAATTTCAGTCATTTGATGCCCAATCATTTTCGCTAATGCATTTACAATTTAATTCATTCATGCATTCATACATATTTACTCATCTTTGCACTTTAATATCACAATCAAATATTTCGAACACCCATGGTCCGAAATCAATCAAATCAATCACACATCTATCCATCCGCGCTTCCTCATGGAAATCAATGCATATAATTAATAAACACATAAGGCTGAGAAACCAACTAGGTTACTCACCTGCACTTCCGAGCTACCGCCTGGAAGTCCCAATACTGTCCGTGGAATGTCGATCCATCGGAACCTTTGATTCAAGCTAGCAACCTTCGAAAATCTTCCAAAAACTCCAAATCGCAAGATGCTCACCCAAGACCGTCGATGATGAAACAAACGTTTAAACTTATATATATATATGAGCTTTAAAGGCTTGTTTGACAATTTAGTTGCCACAAGTCCAAACTTAGAGTCTATCAGTCTAATTCTTATTCTATTTTTCTCCCAATTTTGCAATAACCATAACTATTAAATCCTGAAATTATAATCCCAATTGTTTCATATCAATTTCCAATCAATCTCGGTCCCAAATCTAATTAATCATCATCGAGCAAATTTTCGGTTCGGATCCATTACTCTAAAATCGAGAAAAGTTCCCATAAATTCACAAAATTTGCAAATACCCATTCCTATACTCATATTCCACTTTCCATTCCTCTAAATTCCATTTCATTCCAATTCCATATTCAAAACCTAATTTATACACTTATTACTAAATTTCTAATTTTCACAACCAATTCTCATCTGCACAATTATAACCAATTTTGATACACAATCAATTAGGAATTGTCATACATGTATGTACATATATATATATACTTGTGCGATCAATTATCATTACCGATATCTATAAAAACAATAATGCATGCACAATGTCACATTTGCCTGTACCCAATTCTAACCCGATCCAAATTACTGACATACCCGTCACTCCGGTAACGGGATGTTACAGGTGAGGTTGGAAGAGAATGAAAAAAAATGAAAATGGATGAGAAGGAGGAAACAAGTCACGAAGAAGGAGAGGCAAACTTGACAAAAATACTCACTTGGCCTTCAAATTTTAAAAGCATCGTGGAAGACTACGAAAAGGGTGGGCTTTTATTAATAAAAGAATGGCTTCAGACATGGTTAGTGTCACTTGCCACATGTTTCATTTTTAAGGCACTCACTTGGTTTCTTTCCAACTAAATATCAATTTCTAATCAAATTTTTCCCCAAAATTCCAATGGTTCAATGAATAAATCCTACAATCATTTATCTAAATTTTCAGTGCCATTGGACAGTAATTTCTACTACCAGTAAACCATTATTCTGCCATTTGGCATTTTTTCTAGTCCAAAAATTACCCCTAAATTTCAGAAAAATAATTTCTAAAATTCTCCAAAAATTCAAAACCACAATGACCCTCTCTAACTAAATTTTTCATACACACAAATCACATTTATTCACAATCATATTTCTTAACACTTATACCGGGAAATGTCATGAACGCATATACAGTCATTTTTCATGTGCAAAATTCATTCTTCATAAGTATGCGGATGCTAGATTATGCATGAGCATGTAAAAGCAATTTATAACGCTCATTAGCCCCTCAAAATTACTATTCTACCCTCTCCATCGGTGATGGGATGTTACACTTATGTTTTATACAAACATGTAAACTTATTACTATTATTACTATTTTGTTATTACTATTACTATTTTGTGATTTTACTGTTACTGATATTTGCAAGATTTTATTAGCTAATGTTATGATCATTTAATATTTGATTGAGTATGTAAACTTATAAATTGAGTCATTTATGTTTTATACAAGCATGTAAACTTTAAGTTTACATGTTTGTATATTGTAGATTTATTGGAACATTTGTTTTTACTTCGCTCAGGGGCTATAAAACAATCGAAACAACCCTGCTTGGAAGTAAAAGGTTGTGAGGTTGACGAAGCGGAATCCATTGATGTGGAGCTTCGAGGAGGCATAAAGATGACTCCATGATCATATAAGACACTATAGTGTAAAGCTAAAGGTGGAAGAGATGGATCTTGAAGAGTTGGTCACTAAGATCAAGAAAGGAATCAAAAGAGATGGTAAAAAAAGAATAGTTAGCCTTAAATTGCATGGTGGGTCTTCCATATATAAGAAGAATAAGAAGTGGAATTCTTGTAAAATAGTTTCTAAAAATAGCTAAAGAATTGACAGGAACTAGTTTTGCATCTGATAACACCAACAGAGGTAAAATAACTTTAGGCACAGGACATGTCATGAAGAACCTAGTAGATGGTTCAGGTTTTGGGTTGTTGATTGAAACTTCCAAAGCTCATTACAGGGCATTGTTTGAGTTGATCGAATCAAACTTTTGAGCTAATTTTGAGGTAAGAATGATCTTAGACAACCTGTTTGTAGCTCCTTATATCTCTTCTCATTCTTGGTCACGAAAATGGGATGAAGTTAAGGAAGATTAGGAGCTTTAAGTTGCATATGGATTGGGAACTTGGAGAGTAAGCAAAGAGAGCTTAAAAGAAGTAAGAGAAATGGTGAAACTGAACCAAAAATTGTATAAAGTGAAGCTTGGAGGAGAAAACCAGGATAACCAGATAATTCTAGAGTGGAAAAGAACTCTATTGTAAAGAGTTTCTATCAGATTGGGCTAAGAATAGGAATAGGAAAATATTGGGTCCCACAACAATAAATTTAACTTTTTTCTTCAATTTAATTAAAACTGGGTCCCGCTTGCCACCTCAACGTTGACATGACAGAGGGGCCAACTCATTTCAATCAAAAATATTTTTTAAATTTCAATCAGTGTTAACCTAGCATTTAACATAATTGTGTGAATTTTCTGTTAGGGTGAGATTAAACTTTAATGTTTTGTAAATATTAGGGTTATAATTGTTCACTTTGGAATGTTCGGCTAAAAATTAACGATTGGTAAAAAACCTAGAGTCAAAAATAACCTTTTTGCCATTTTAGTATCTATCATGAAGAATTATTTTGATACAGTTAAAAGTTTAGATGTAAAGGGTAAGATGCAGTTAATTAAGTTAAATTGAAGTATGTGTAAGTTAGTCTACAATTAATCTGTATGTTAGTTTTGGTTTAAAAGGTTGAGGCAAATATCTTGAAATATTTTTTATTTTCCCTCTTTTTTGGATATGCTAACCAGGGTCAAGTGTTCTTACATTCTTACATGTGAATCCACCCCGCAAACTCTTTGTTTTGCTTCTTAATTGATTTGGAGGAGAGACTCATAGTTGAATGTACTCATTTAATAAAAAAGAAATTAAGCAACTACTGTATTATGTTCAACGTAATTGCTGCAACAGATGATGGGTTCGCTCAAAATGAACACTAGACGGCGACTCTCAGCCATGATCGACATCGAGGACATGCAAACAAACGTGTATTTATCTCAGTGCTAAGTTTCTCATCTTCTTTCAATATTTCTCTCGACTTGTAATAAGTAATTTGATGTCCATATGAGTCTTTATAGATAGAGAGAGAGAGCAATGCTACAAATAATGCACTTTTTACTATCACTTTTTATTAATAAGATGAGTACTCCCCTTAATTCAAAGGAGAGCCATGTGATATGCAATTAAAATACATTAAAGAATGAACAAAATCTTATTAACAAAATCAAGTATCTATTGTTCTTATATAAGCACTCATAAGTATATCCAAAATACTACATTGTATCCTTTAATAGTGATAGAAGAATACAAGAAATGTAACAGAAAAAGCTCAAAAATTTATTGAAACAAAATTGCCTTTTATAGGCTATTAATCCAAGTTTGCTATAACAAAAAAAGGAATCTGACAAACAAACTTGTGCTATGGTTAAGAGACTGAGAGAAAAAGACGCCAAAGAGAAATAAACAAAGGGGGCTTAAGCCTGAAGATGGAAACATCTAGAAATGGACTTAAAGAAAAGCCAAAAGCCCAAAAGAAACAAAACGAAGAAAAAGAAAGAAAGGGTTTAGTTTCATTAGAATTTCAAGTAGGGTTTTCTCAGTCTCTTCTTCTGTCAAGTTTGGCAGCTACTCGTGAAACGCTGCCACAAGCTGGGCAGTGGATGTCGTGAATCACGCCTAGCTTCACAAGCTTTGCATCTAAAAATGCACGGAGAAATTGTTTTTCATAAATCATGATCAACTGTATGTTTGTTAGTGTTATTCTCTTAGTGTTTTGTTGTTCGATTGCTGTTATTGCTATTTTGTTGTTTGTTGTTGTTATTTTTAGTGATTTTATTGCTACTGAAATTTTGCAAGATATTATTAGCTGATGTTATGATTACTTAATATTTTATTAAGCATGTGGACTTATAAATTGGGTCACTTATGTATAGATATTAAATTTAATTATAAAATATGTTTTTAAATTTACACATTTGTCTATTGCCAATTTATTGGCGCTTTTTTTTACTTCGCCCAGGGCCTATAAAACGTTAGGAATGGCCCTGTTGAGGAGATATAGGAGCCACTATAGTTTGCATGAGGTGGTGGCGAGGGCTCGATATTTGGCTTCGGAAGAGCTTTTGAAGATGGTGGCCTACTTCTTAAACTTTTAACCGATCAAAGAAGATTCGAGAAAAATGCAGTACTCGATGATGGACTTGCAAGAATCTAGACAAGTACCCCAATCAGAATCCGAGTAGGTGCAAAGTTAAAGAATTAAGTCACGTCGAAACGAGAGTCTTTGACTAGGCGATCCTTTAAGGTAACGAGGTATGTGATGCATTGCCTAAAGGTGGTCTTTAGTTGGACTGTTCATGAATTGTGACAGCTGCTGGACCGCAAAGGAGATGTATAGTCTAGTAGTGGTCAAATAAATGAGCTTTCCAATTAGGCAGTGGAAAAAAGTTAGGTCCAAGATGAGGTCGCCAATAGAGCTTAGTCTAATGTCTATAGCCATAGGTGTTAAAGTTGGTTTGGAGTGCAGAAAAGGTCAAGGGTGTATTTGCGTTGATTGAGGTTAATGCCTGAGGACGATCATGCCAGCTCCTGCCCTAAGAAATATTTTGTTGGCCCAAGATCTTTTATTTTAAAGATGTCATCAAGAAACTATTTAGTGGACTGGATAAGCTCAAGTGTGTTACTACAAGTAGCAAATCATCTATGTAGACCAATAAGATGATGAAGTTTCCATTCGAGGATTTTTTGAACATGAAGTGGTCAAAATGGGATTGTACGAAACCATCAGACATAAAGGTGGTGGTCAGTTTATGGTGCCATTGGCGACTAGCTTGCTTTAGCCCATAGATGCTCTTTCGAAGATGACAGACTAAGTTAGGATGTGGAAGAGTAAGACCAAGAGGTGGCTTCATGTAAACTTCCTTATGTAAGTCTCCATGTAAGAAAGCAGTATTCACATCTAGTTGGTGTAAAAACTAGTTCTTTTGTGCTGCTAACGCTAACAGAATTCTGATTGTTGTTGTCTTTACTATAGGGGAAAAAGTTTTTGTATAGTCTAAGCCCTCTTACTGGGTAAAACCTTTAGCTACCACCCGTCTTTTACAACATTGAAGGATCCTATCTGCATTAAATTTGTTCCTAAATATCCATTTTCAATCAATTGCATTCTTTCCTGAAGGTAAAAATTCAAGATCCCAAGTTTTATTAGCTTGCATATTTTTCAATTTAGTTTGCATGGCATCCCTCCATTCTTTATGTTGAACTGCCTGTTTATAAGTGTGAGGTTCTTTTAAGGATCTAAGATTAGCTAAGAAAACATAATGTTGTGGGGATAGGTGGTCATAAGAGATGATGGAAGATAGAGTTTGAGGAGAGGTGTGCAGGATTGTAGGGAAATCATAGTAAGCTAGATGGGGTGGGGGTCTATTCTACCTTGTGGAGTGGTGAAGATAAGGATTTTGTGATGGTGTAGGGGATGAGGAAGAATATGGGAAAATTTTAGTAGGCAAAGGTGGAAGATTTAAAAAGGGTAGAGATAAGGAGTCTTCTGGTAGTGAACTGTTGTGGGTAAGCAATATAGGAGAAGGTGTCGGATTGACAAGTGTGATTAGGAAGGGAAACTTGTCTTCATAGAACAGTACATCTCTAATCAAAATATAGTGATTGGAGTTGAGATCAAACACCTTATATCCTTTAGTGCCTATAAAGAAACCAACAAAAATACATTTTTTAGCTCTTGTATCAAATTTGCCTATGTTTACTTCTTTAGTGGAAGCAAAACAAAGACAACCAAACACTTTTAAGGGAGTTAAATCTGGGTTAGTACCAAATAGGAAAAAAAGGGTTATTTTAAGATAGAAGAGGAGAGGGAATACGATTTATTAGATAGACTGTATATAGGACATAGTCTGCCCAAAACTTTGTAAGCAGGTTGGCTTGAATTTTTATCGCTCTTGCAACAGAAAGAATATGTTGATGCCTTATTTCAACTCTTCCATTCTCTTAGGGAGTTTCAATGCATTTGGTTTCATGTAAGATCCCCTGTTCTTTGTAAAAGGTCAGCATTGAAAAGTCAACACCATTATCACTGCGAATTCTATTTAACTTTTTTATCAAATTGTCTTTCAATATAATAACAAAAAGCTTTGATTAGTTCTCTAGTTTTTTATTTCTGTTTCATCAAATATATCCAAGTCGTTATGCTATGATCATCCACAATAGTAAAGAAAATTTTATGCCCTAGGATAGATGGTGTGTGGTAAGGACCCTAAATGTCAACATGTATAAGATCAAAGCAAGAGTTTGCAATAGAAATGTTAGAATGAAACAGTTTTTTTTAGAAATGACAAATATCACATTGTTCTGTAAACTGAAAGGTAATTGATGGATCTACTCTAGACAAGGTGTAACATCCCGTTACTGATGTGATGGGTATATCGGTAGATTGGGACGGGTTAGGATTTCATACTACATTCTATTAATTGAGCATTCATTGACCTCTAATTATAGAGGAATGAGTTACTTGCACATGCATTTATAGGTACATGCATTCATGGTTTTTTTTCCGGCATTTAATTGTGAACATGAATTGGTTGGATTGTGATTTGATTGAGAATTAGGAATGATTTGGTTTGAATAATTGATTTAGAATGGTTTAAGAGTAATTGGCAGTTGATAGTGACCCATAGGAAATTTTCTGAAAATTCGGGAGAAAATACTCAGATCGGAAATGTTTGTGTAACATCCCATTACTAGAGGGAAGGGTAGGATGGTAAATGTGAGTGACTAATGAGAGTTAGGGATGTATTCTCCATGTTCATGCATAACTTGCTACATACTTATACTTGATTGTTGCACATGGAAAATACTTGTACATGCATTTATGAATAATTTCGGGTATAATTGGAATGATCTGAGAATCTTAAATGTTATTACATTGAAAATTTTATGGGTTAGTGAAATCTTGATATTTTGAATTTTTGTGGAATTATTGTATTTGTATATATTGGTGAAGTTATGGAGTATTGAGAGAGATATATTTATAGTAGGGAACAAGAAATAAATTAAATAAAGATTTGGAGATAGTTGGGTTGTAAAGATGATTGTTGTATTGGAAAGAGGGGAACTAAATGGAGTTAGTTCCAAAGAAACTATGTTAGAGTTTAATCATTAAGAAAGTGACATGTGTCACTTAGACCTTGTACTCTAGCTAGAAGTAGGTCACTATTCCTTGAGAGTTGACAGGTTAAGTCTTGTCGAAGTCCCTTTTTTATTCTCATATTTCTAAAACTTCTCTCTTCGAGATACAGAGTTTTCCAGCAAAATATCTTCTCAGGGACTTTTGTGTTCTTCCTTTCTTTCACCAACCTTACTTTGCCATTTGTGTCATCTACTCTAAGGAAAAAAAAACCAGAAGCTGATCATTTCCCTCAGTGAAGTACGAAAACGTGTGGAGTTTAGGGCTTGAAAATTTTGGAGTTTTCAGCAGGTAAATGTTAGAGAAATCCCTCACTGTTGGGGATTTGTGAAATAAAATTGATAGATTACTGTCGTCTGCATAGAAAATGTACTTCATGTGTTTGTTCTTAAATACTGGCTAGTTGGGGAGAAATAAATTCAGTTATAGTGTTAAATTAGTTTTTGAGAAAATTTTTGGTGTTTGCTGACGTAAAGTGTTGAAAGTTAAAAAGTCTGGAAAATTTCTCACTGAGTATATTTCAGTATTTTAGCCATAACATTTTCTGGAGTTGTCCAAACGAGATGATTCTTGATTCGGAATAAACTAGGAATATATGGCTACAATTCGTATGAAGACATCGAATTTCAGTTCTGTCTCTGAGAATCTCAAAAGTTGTCACGAAGTTGAGAACTGGGTGCAGGATGTTGAGAGTGGAGCGAAAATTCATGTTCCAACTTCGGAAGAAAATTTGGGCCTGATTAAGATAGATTCTGGCAAAGTTTCCTTCTTGAAAGTTGTAGAAAATTCTTTTATCTTTCCAACAGTATAAAGTTTGTAAATTTTGGACATCGGAGTCAAACGTTATGCATCTTATAAGTGGAGATGTTTTGACGCATGAAAGCAGACGATGGAAATGAGACGATAGAAAAGCAGACGATGGAAATGAGAAGATAGAAAAAAGACGATGGAAATGAGACGATAGAAAAGCAGACGATAGAAATGAGACGATAGAAAAGTAGACGATGGAAATGAGACGATAGATAAGCAGACGATGGAAATGAGACGATAGAAAAGCAGACGATGGAAATGAGACGATAGAAAGCAGACGATGGAAATGAGACGATAGAAAAGCAGACGATGGAAATGAGACGATAGAAAAGCAGACGATGGAAATGAGATGATAGAAACGCAAACGATGAAAATGAGACGATAGAAAAGCAGATGATGGAAATGAGACGATAGTAAAGCAGAAGATGGAAATGAGACGATGGAAAAACTAAGACGAAAGCAAGAACTGATTGGAGTCTTTTGGTCATAACTTTTTCTCTAGACCTTCAAATGACATGATTTTTTAGGCATTGGATTCCTAACACATTTCTTTATCCCTCCACAAAAATTTATATTCTTTGGTATTAAATTGGAAACGATTGACTGAATCAAAGTAAGGGTACCAGTGACAGGAGTATGAATTGGATATTTTACTGAATGTATTTCAGTATTTTGATGATATCTTGGTCTATAGGATTCCAATTGAGGTGATCCTTGATTTGTATTAACTACAGTAATAGGGCTAAAAATTATATGAAGGAGCTGAGTCTTGATACGGTCTTTAAGGTGTTCAAATTCTGGATGGAAGTTAGATGTAATACACTGTTTTGGAGAGGAACAGTCCGAAAATGTTGAGGTACATCTTTGAATATACTGAACCAAATTGAGTGATTTTGGTGTTAATAGAAAGATAAAAGATAGAGGAACTCTTTTTTAAGAGAGAGTAGACTCGAATTATGCAAGTTTTACCTTCTAATTAAACATGAACAGTGGACCCGAAAGTTAGAGTTTGGAGAAAGATCTAAAATAGTTCATTGGACTATGAAATTGGATTCAAATGGTTTATGAAGGTTTAAATCCCTCAGAATGAGGCTAGTTAAGTGAGTTTTGATAGTTGAATGTCTTGTGATGAAATTGATGGATTGATAACCGGGATAGTCATGAATATGCATTGTACATATTTCATCTCATTCATGTGCATTATTAAACACTTATGATTGTTCAAATTGTGATATATGTATATGTTATTTGTTATAGAGGAGCCACTGGAACGTCAACCTCCAGACGTTGCTGGATCTTCCAGGCATTAGCTTCGGGGGAAACTTGTGAGTAACCTAAACGATCTCACTCAATTAATTGGTTGCTTTAGAATATGTTTTTAATGAGTTATTTAAGTGCTCCAAACGTGCGAAAATTGTGAATGTGCATATGAATGCAAAAGTGTGCTAAGCATTTCTACTGAATGCCGGACTAAGGTTCGATGATAAATGTGATCAAAACGTGAATGTACATTCATGTGATTGACTGAGGTTATGTTATGTGAAACACTCATTACATGTATGCATGAAAGATAAAGAAAGTTATGACCGGATTTGCCAGATTAAGGAGCTAAAAGCTCAAAATGTGAATAGAGCCTTGGGCTCGAAAGCGATCGTATCCTCGATATTCACGAAGAGATATGGGACGTTATTCGACTAAGCTCGACATCCATAAAGGGATGAGCTGAAAAAAGGCCCTCGGTCATAACGACAATAATAAATGAAAGTGAGTCTCATGTGCATTGCCAATTATAATTGATGTGTGTTTTATATGAACAATGTGATACATTGTGAATATGCAATGAAGTGAATATTATGTTATGTGCGATAATGTGATACATTGTGAGTATGTAATGGAGTGAATGTTGTGTTATGTGCAATGATATGATGCATGAATTGAGTGAACCATCGATGATGGTTACCTCATTAAGTTCGCAAAACTCACCAAAATTGCAACGCTGTCATTTCAAGACCGAGAGACGACTCTAGTTGCTAAAGAGGATCTACTAGCCGAGTAGATTGCGATTGGACATAGAGGTCATGGCTCAAAGGTCGGTCAGCTGGGGATCTTTTGGGTGGTTTAGTTAATTTTGATACACTTTCCTCATTCGCGTAGTACTATTGTATTAGGTTTTCTGATGATGTATATGTGGATATTATGGACAGAAAATGTAGACTTTGATTTTTGTGTAATGTAATGAGGAAAAAGTGGGTTTTTAAAATATTGTGATCTTCTTATGATGCTTTTCAAGTGAATTATGTTACCATGCCTTTTGAAGGGAATGTAGTGATCGATTTTAGCGTGCCTTCATCGTAGGATATGTGCCGGGATGACCTCCGGGTGTCCCGGTGGATACCCTGCGGTAAGGGGGCGCTACATTTTGGTGGTATCAGAGCATGGTTTAGCATCTGTTGGGACTTATAGGAATGATAAGCATGAAATATCTTGAGTAATGCGGATAATGATTGAAGTTATCATTTGTTATAGGTCATCCGCCCTAGGTGATCAGATTGATCAACCCGCTGACCAAGGATCTGTAGGAGCCAGTAGAGGGTCCTCGGTACCTCAATCCGAGGGGTTGCCTCCTAGAGTTTCCGAGAGAAGGGAGAGGAGGTATGATAGGCTGCGGAAGCAGGGAGCTGTGGACTTCTTTGGCAGCACAGACCCTCCTGAGGCCGAGGGATGGTTAGAGAGGACTGAGAGGGTTTTTGATCAGATGGACTGCGAGCCCGATGAGAGGTTCGATTATGCAATGTCTCTCTTGCAGGGCCCAGCTTACCAGTGGTAGAAGACTGTTCCAGGCAGTACCACCAGGCCTTGTCTATTGAAGTGGGAAGACTTTTTGAGAGTCTTCAGAGATAACTACATGCCCAAGGTCTACTTGGACATGAAGATGCAAGAGTTCTTGGAACTGAAACAGGGCAAGATGTCAGTGGCGGACTATGAGGTCCGATTTAATGAATTGATGGGTTATGCTACCGCTCTGATTCCTACAGAGGAAGACAAGTGCAAGAGGTTTGAGAATGGGCTTAATATGGAGATCAGAACAAGGTTGGCGAGGTCAGATATGGGCACTTTCACTGAGTTGAGAGCTGCCTCAATCAGAATTGAACAGCTAATGAAGGAGAAGCAAGCAGAGATCGGGCAAGGGTCCAGAGGAAAGAGGCCTAGTGAGAGTCAAGACAGTTCTGGCAGGAGTTTTAGTAAGCACCAGAGTATACCATTCAGATCATCAAGAGGATTTAGACAGTCCGGAACGGGAATGAGAGGTAGTTCTACACAGACTAGTGGAGGACGAAGTATAGTGCAAAACCAGCGGCCCCTATGTGAGTATTGTGGGAAAAGGCACGGTGGAGAGTGTTGGGCTGTGACAGGAGCTTGTTTGGCTTGTGGCTCCTTCGAACACAAAATTAGAAATTGTCCGGTTGTTGCTGGAACCCAGTCTGGTGTTAGTGGGAGATCCGGGAGTGATGCTACAGTTCAGCAAAGCAGAGGTGGTGGATCTGGACAAAGAGGTAGAGGTAGAGATAGAGGGAGAGCTGGGACTACAAGTCAGGGCAGCCAACCACAGTCTCAGGCCAGGGTCTATACCATGACTAGGCAAGAGGCCCAAGACTCACCAGATGTGGTTGCAGGTGCGCTTCTTGTTTATGATTTGGAGGCATTTGCATTGCTAGATCCAGGATCCACACACTCTTTCATTGCACCGCATTTGGCATGTAGATTACATTGTGATAGGGAGTTACTGCAATATGGATCTAGGTAGTACTACTGTTTTAGGAGAGGTCTGCAAGGGGTGCCCTGTTAAGATTGATCAAGTAGAGCTGAAGGCGGACCTGATTATATTACAGTTGAGAGAGATAGATGTGATCTTAGGCATGGATTGGCTCACTGCCCATAGGGCCATCATGAACTATTACACTAAGGAGGTAGTATTAGAATCTCCTGGTCAGCCTAGAGCAGTATTCAGAGGAATTAGTCAGGCAGTGCCAGCTAGGATGATATCCTTCATGAGTGCTTTGAGGTTGATACAGGGAGGATGTGAGGCTTATCTGGCCCACATTATTGATACTAGGGTTGAGCAGAGCGTTCAGGATATTCCAGTGGTTAAGGAATTCCTGGAGGTATTTCCCGAGGAGTTACCTGGTTTACCACCAGATCGGGAAACAGAGTTCACAATTGATTTGGTTTCAGGTGCTGCTCCTATATCCATTCCCCCATATAGGATGGCACCTGTGGAACTGAAGGAGCTGAAAGCTCAGTTGCAAGATTTGTTGGAAAAGGGTTTCATAAGGCCCAGTGTTTCACCTTGGGGAGCGCCAGTGTTGTTTGTGAAGAAGAAGGATGGGACTTTGAGGTTATGCATCGATTATGGGCAGCTTAATCGAGTGACCGTGAAGAACAAGTATCCGTTGCCTAGAATTGATGATTTGCTTGACCAGTTGCAGGGAGCTCTTGTATTTACTAAGCTAGATCTGAGATCAGGATATTACCAGTTGAAGATAGCGGAGGCTGATATAACTAAGAGTGCATTCAGGAGCAGGTATGGGCACTATGAGTTCCTAGTGATGTCGTTTGGGTTAACTAATGCCCCAGCAGCTTTTATGGCCTTGACGAATAAGGTGTTCCAGCCTAACCTGGATTGATTTGTAATTGTATTCATTGACGATATCTTTGTATATTCAAAGAGTAGAAAGGGCATGCTAAGCATTTGAGAGTGATCTTACAGATTATGAGAGAGAAACAATTGTATGCCAAATTTAGTAAGTGTGAATTTTGGTTAGATCAAGTTGTATTTCTGGGACATATAGTGACTGGAGATGGCATACAGGTAGATCCAAAGAAGGTAGAGGCAGTTATGAATTGGGAAGCTTCGAGAAATGTGTCTGAGAGGCGTCCACTTAAAGTGGAACAAAACCTTGAGGTCTTGGGTTCTAGCCGTGGCTCACCCTTGATCAAAGAGGACAGTACTGATTAAGGTTGGGAGGTGCAGGTGGTACTCACTCGGGGACCTAAGCCCGAGTGTGGTAGCCTGGGCCCAACATTAAAAGACACAAAATGTTGGACCCCAAACTTTTGGTGAAAATTAAAAATATTAAAATGAATTTAAATGAGAAAGAAATTGGTGAGAAAATTTATGAATTTAAGCAAATTTGATGAATTTAAGAAAAATTTATGACAAAAGAATTATTTAGTTTTGATGACTTGAATATTTGAGTCGATTTGTATGGGTTATGAAAGCTTAAGAGAATGAGTTGATTTGAAATGGAAGTTGAAAATTGAGAACTAAAGAGAAAAGTGTAAAAATTTGAAGAATTAAAAAAAGTTTGACTTTTTGGGGTTAAAAGTTGACTTTTGATTTAGGCCAAATTGGAGAAAATGATCTTCATGAAACTTGTAGCTTATGTTAAGAGTTTTCCGTCGCCATAAAGTTTGATACTTTTCGATATCAGGAGAAAAAGTTATGATCAGTCAAAATTTGTTTTGTAAAAATGACCATAAGTGTATATTTGCGTGTGCTCGACTTTGAGGCCACTCATCGTACGGATTTAGTCTAAATTGGAATAAGAGGTCTGCATGAAAGTTGTAGCTTGTTTATCAATCTTTCCGACGCTATAAAGTATGCCATTTTTCGATGTGTGAATTGGAAGATATGAATTTTGAAAGTTTGGAGTTTGTTTAGCTGATGTTTGACAGGGCAGTAACTTTGACTAGATTTTTGACCCTTTTAGAGATGAAATTGATTTTTGAGTTCTTCATGGAAGTTGTAGAGCTCCCTTTTATCTTTCCATCGACACCAAATTTGTCAAATTTGGAGTTCAGGATCAAGAGTTACGATTTTTGAAAATTTTGATTATATATGTATAATTGAGATTCTGTTCTTTTGCTTTTGATCCGACCCTTTTTCAATCTTTTGCTTATAATTCCTCCGTCCGACATCCGATTGATTCGATTTTTGAAGCGTTAGATTCCTAAGACATTTAGCTACTCCTTCATGAGTAATTATGATTTTTAGGAGATTAAATGGAAAGAGATTGATTGAACCATAGTGAGAGGGTTGGTTAAAGGTTATGAGTTAGATAATTTTCTGAACATGGTTCAGTATTTTGCAAAATTCAGGAGCTATAGAGATCCAATTGAACCGATTCTTTTTGTAAAATAAAATTGAGACATGGTGCTATAAATCATATGAAGGGATCGAATTCCAATTTAGTTCCTAAGATTGTCAATCTTTGGATTGAAGTTGGGTTATTGTTCAGTCTCGGATTATAATGAGTTGAACGTGTATTTTGGCCATAACTCCTTCGTTTCTTAACCGATTTGAGTGTTTTTTGGTGTTATTTTAAAGATGAGACATCGAGGAACATTTTTCAAGAAGAACGTTTTGCCAAATTATGTCGTTTAGCTACCCAAAATCAGGAAGCAAAATGGTTGTTTTTAGGGGCAAATATGGAACATCACTTAAGGTGGTGGGACAATTAAGTCTTTTGGCTATTATTAAGTGAAGGACTTGTGTGCTGTCGTTTAAAGAAGGAAGAAGCATGATAGTCTTAGGCAAAAATAAGAAAGAAACGGAGAGAGAAAGAGAGAAAGAGAGAAGAGAGAAGCCATCGTTGAAGAAAGAAGAAGAAGAAGAGTGATGCAAGTTTCGGTTTTTCCATGGGTTTCCAGCCAGATTTTCGTTTGTTTCAAGAGGAAAGAGGTTGAAGAAGATGATAGTTTCTTATGGAATCCAATAAATCCGAAAATGGAGGGGAAAAAGGTAAGAGAGAGGTTTTGTTTGATTTTGAATTTTGTAGTGAGATGTTGGTTGTTTTGGCTTGGAAGGGTTATGGATTTGAGTTTTCTAAGGTGAATTGAAGAGATTGTGCTGGGATTATGCTTAATTTTGGATTATGGTGAGTTAGGGATTTATGCCCAATTTGTGGGATTTGGAGTTTTTGGAAATGGTTTGATTTAGATGGCTTGAAATATGATGAGTTTGTGATTTCTTAAGTTAATTGTGAGGTTTATGTGATTTATGATGTTAAATTTTGATGATATTGGCTTAGGGAAGTTTTAATTTGAGGAAAGAAGAAAAGATTGGAGAAATTGAGGATTAGGACGAGCTTCAAACATCGATTCGAGGTGGGTACTATATTTATTTTGGAAATTATAAGCTTTGTGTATGTTTTTGAAAACTCAAGAAAGTATAAGTGTTTATAAATTATGGTTTTTGAATGAGTTCGTTAAGACATTGTATTACTTTTGGTTTGAATTATTTAAAGAAATTACCAAATTTGGTTAAATTAAATGTTTTCGAGCGATTGGATTTATTGCTAAAATTGTTTCGGACAAGTGAATAAAAATGTTTCGATTTTTGCATTCCTTGATTTTTAAGTGATTTGATACAATTGAGAAGATTAAATTCATTGATTTGGAGTGACCTAAGAAATTTCCAAAATGTTTTGAATTCATTGTATTTGATTGATTTAATTATAAGTCATGCTTCGATTTTGAAAAAAAAAAATTAAGAAAGAAAGTATCGACTTTTATCTATTTCCAAATGGGTTTGAAAAATTGTTACAAGTTTGAAATGATTAAGTTTATTGCTTTTGAAATTATTTATAAAAATATTGTTTATAAATGCTTGAACAAATTATGATTTCCGAATACTTTCGAAATTAGTTATAAAATATCATTTGTGAAAATGTTTGAAAATTTTATGATTTCCGAATACTTTCGGAATTAGCTAGAAAATATTGTTTACAAAAATATTTCAAAAAATAAAATAAAATCATAAGTTCAACATTTTGAAATTGTTTATAAAAGAAGGGTTTATGAAGATATGATTTCCAAATATTTTTGGAAGTGGCTACAAAAACATTGTTTATGCAAAGGTTTAAAGAATTATGATTTCCAAATAGCTTTGGAAGGGTTTAAAAAATAAAAAATTATGATTCCTTAATATTCTTTGAGTTTGCTTATAATGTAGTGTTTATGGAAAAGTTTGAAAACTATAAATTTAGTAGGAATAAATTCCTTGCTTTTGGAATAACTTTAGAAATTTTGTTATATGTTCAATGATATAAGAAATTGAAATTTTAATTTGAAAGTTTTCAAAAATTGTTACAAGTTTTAAATATTGAAAGATTTCGAGAATGTCCGGAATTACTAAAATTATTACAAAGGTTAGATTTATTGTTTCTAATGATTTTGGAAATTGATTTAAGAAATTGTTATTAATTATGTTTGAATTATTTAAAGAAATTGTGTTTTGGAAAATCAAGGAGAGAAAGGATTTTGGAAATTGATTTAAGAAATTGCTATTCATTATGTTTAAATTATTTAAAGAAATTGTTATTTATGTTTTGAAAATCAAGGAGAAAGGATTTAAGAAATTGCTATTCATTATGTTTGAATTATTTAAAGAAATTGTTATTTATGTTTTGGAAAATCAAGGAGAGAAATGCTTTTGGAAATTGATTTAAGAAATTAAAATGATTGGTGATTTTGTTGTTTTGAATAAAAGGTGAAAATTGTTGTTTAAATTTTGGATGATAAATGTGTATTGTGATTTTAAATGTGTGAGAATTATGTTTCAAAGGAATTGATAAAGTTGTTATTTATTCTTTATGACTGATTTTAATAAATTATTAAATGTGTTGCATACTTGTTTGATGAATGATTGTGAATTTGTAAGAAATTGATCGATGAATTTGTGTTTTGCTATATGACATATGAAATTATGTGCTTAGTGAATGTGACTGTGTCTAGTAAAATACGACATGAAAATTTGAATTTTCAAAAGTGCCTTGAGCAATCTTGCTTTTAAACATGAATATGTAAATTATGTGGGTTTTGTTAGGTCCCTCCGTAGAGTCGCAGTAATCGGTCTCCTCTCGATAGCCTTCTCCGGCCACCGCTAGTGGCATAGGAGCTCCGATTTTGGACTCCCCTCCGTTCACGGCTGCACATAACCGCTATGCGGGAATGTGTAGTACGTTCCGTTAGGACCGAACCAAACCACTTTGATATGTTATATGTTTTTTATTTGTTACTTTGTAATGCATTGTTATGTGCTACGTGCATGTTTTGAAATTATTTATGAATGTTTGAAAAGTTGAGAAGTTTGAAAAATAAGCCTTTGGGCAAAACTTTGTGAAAAATGATTTCTGCTTATGTTTTATTTTATAAATGTGGTACCCATTGAGCTGTCAAGCTCACCCCACCTTTCATCCCCATCTCCAGGTTTCGAGCAGGAGATCGGATGAAGACGGTCAAGACATCAGTTTTGCATGTTTCTGTAATAGGTTTAGTTGAGATTTTGGCATTTGGTTTTGTATCGTGGCTTGAAAACGCCACTCTGGTTTGATGAGGTATATGAATTATGAATTAATGTATATAGTTGGGTTGTGTATGATTTTGGGATATGAGTTATGATTGTTTATGAATATGAGTGGATTAGATTGAATCTTGCATTTGTATTTTGACGTGAGATGTATATGAATGAGATTGAGTTCTGATGATAGATTTTGGTTTGAGAATTATTGAAGTGGTGTAGTTATAGGTTTGCCTTGTTTCTGCTGGAAATTCCGGACGGGAGGTCCGATGATGGTTGTTATGGTTCGATGTGATTTTAGAAGTGTGTATTTTTTATCTGCAGATTTTTGGTTTGTTCAAAATACAGCCGTTATGCTGCCCGATTTTCGATAAAATTGGGTTATGGCAAGCTAGAATAAGTTTAAGATTAAGAGTTTTAAAGATGCGATTAAGATATGCATGATTAAGAGTGTTTTGAGCTAATGGCAAAGGATAGTGAGATTAGAATGGGAGAATTTCCAAATGGGAAATTGTATTGTTTTGAGTTGTATGCAATTGATTAAAGAGAACATGAATGACAAAAAAAAAATTATACCGGTTTCGGATTAGTTTGGACCAAGTTAGTCTTAGGGTATCTAATGCGACGTTGTTTCGAAAAGTTTTTCTTCGCGGATGTCGGAATCTTGCCACTCAGTTTGTTTCAGTTCATTTGGAATTGATTGAACCATCGTGCTTCGCTCTTCGAATCCGTTTTCTTTCTCTTCGCTTCTGCGTTCCCGTTTTCGTTTCAATGTCGCTTATGCTTTTACTTCCACTTTCGCTTCGGCCCATTTCCGGGTTCGACCTTCACTTTTTGTTTCCGAAAGTTTCCGTCCATTTTCACTTTTATCTTTTTCGTTTTCCGGTTGGGGTCCGGTTCCGAAATCGGGTTCCAACAGTTAGAGTATTTTTTAGAGTGTCACCCTGGAGGGGAGTTTTGAGATTCGGTAAAAAGGGCAAGTTGAGCCCTAGGTACATTAGTCCTTATGAGATCATTGAGAGGATAGGACCTTTGGCCTATAAGTTGGCTTTACCGAATGAGATGTCTCAATTGCATAATGTGTTTCATGTGAGTATGCTCCGAAGATATCGATCAGATCTGACACATGTGATACCGGCTCAGGAGATTGAGGCTAGCAACTTAAGCTATGTTGAGGAGCCGATCGAGATTATGGGATCGCGGATTAAGCAGTTGAGGAATAAGGTTATTCCTTTGGTAAAAGTCCTTTGGAGCAACCACTCAACTGAAGAAGCAACATGGGAGACAGAGGAGCATATGAGGAGACGATATCCCCACCTATTCGAGCAAGCAGGTAAGAATTTCGAGGATGAAATTTCTTTAAGGAGGGGAGAGTTGTAACATCCCATTACTAGATGGAAGGGTAGGATGGTAAATGTGAGTGACTAATGAGAGTTAGGGATGTATTCTCCATGTTCATGCATAACTTGCTACATACTTATACTTGATTGTTGCACATGGAAAATACTTGTACATGCATTCATGAATAATTTCGGGTATAATTGGAATGATTTGAGAATCTTAAATGTTATTACATTGAAAATTTTATGGGTTAGTGAAATCTTGATATTTTGAATTTTGGTGGAATTATTGTATTTGTATATGTTGGTGAAGTTATGGAGTATTGAGAGAGATATATTTATAGTAGGGAACAAGAAATAAATTAAATAAAGATTTGGGGATAGTTGGGTTGTAAAGATGATTGTTGTATTGGAAAGAGGGGAACTAAATGGAGTTAGTTCCCAAAGAAACTAAGTTAGAGTTTAATCATTAAGAAAGTGACATGTGTCACTTAGACCTTGTACTCTAGCTAGAAGTAGGTCACTATTCCTTGAGAGTTGACAGGTTAAGTCTTGTCCAAGTCCCTTCTTTATTCTCATCTTTTTAAAACTTCTCTCTTCGAGATACAGAGTTTTCCATCAAAATATCTTCTCAGGGACTTCTGTGTTCTTCCTTTCTTTCACCAACCTTACTTTTTCATTTGTGTCATCTACTCTAAGGAAAAAAAACCAGAAGCTGATCATTTCCCTCAGTGAAGTACGAAAACGTGTGGAGTTTAGGGCTTGAAGATTTTGAAGTTTTCAACAGGTAAGTGTTAGAGAAATCCCTCACTGTTGGGGATTTGTGAAATAAAGTTGATAGATTACTATCGTCTGCATAGAAAATGTACTTCATGTGTTTGTTCTTAAATACTGGTTAGTTAGGGAGAAATAAATTCAGTTATAGTGTTAAATTAGTTTTTGAGAAAACTTTTGGTGTTTGGTGACGTAAAGTGTTGAAAGTTAGAAAGTCTGAAAATTTTCTCACTGAGTATGTTTCAGTATTTTAGCCATAACATTTTCTGGAGTTGTCCAAACGAGATGATTCTTAATTCGGAGTAAACTAGGAATATATGGCTACAATTCGTATGAAGACATCGAATTTCAGTTCTGTCTCTAAGAATCTCAAAAGTTGTCACGAAGTTGAGAACTGGGTGTAGGATGTAGAGAGTGGAGCGAAAATTCATGTTCCAACATCTGGAGGAAATTTGGACCTGATTAAGTGCCTGTTTGGATAGGCTTATATCAGTAGAGCTTTTGTCAGTAGAGCTTTTATCAGTAGAGCTTTTTTTAAAAGAGTTTTTCTAATAAGCTAGTTGACTGTTTGACTGTCAATAAAAAAACAGCTTTTTTGAAAGTGCTTCATACAATAGACTGTTTGGCAATATAAAAATAAAAAGCACTTTTATGAATTTTAAATATATTTTATTTTTAATAAAATTATTTATGCATATAAAAATATTTAAAATATATTAAACAATATACAAAGCATAATATATTATGTTTACATTTGATTTGAAAGAATTCAACAACTATTAGGTCTTTCATGGATGGAATAGTTTTACATTTACTTTGTAATTGTTTGACAAATTTACTTCCAATTAAATCGTAACATCAATAATTTCATACGAAACAATTTAATTCGTTATAACAAAATTAACCAAATAAAATTCAATACAACACATTATAAACGGAATATTTGGCAAGTCTTAAAATAGTTCCAAGTGAAGTCTCGAGTTGATGGGGACACACAATATGTATTATGTATATAATCATACATATGAAGAACTATTCTTTTCTCAACTTAGTTTTATACTTTTATTCCATCTCTTGAAAAATTCAGCAGATTCGCAATTAGTATCCCCGTGAATCGCCCGTAAATGTCCTATATTTTGTGGTATTTCTTAGATGAGTTCAAACTACAATGAAGGACTAAGACAAACAGAAAACGATGGTCGCTCTAAATTCTACTTACATTTTCTAACTTTAAGCATCATGAATTGTATAACCCAGCAGAAATATATGGTATGGAAAATAAAATGAAAAGATTAATATTATACCGAAAGATGAATAAGATCACTCCATATAAGGAAAAATTATTCAACATAATACAACACATGGCATACACGAAACTTTACAACAAAGAAGTAATATGAACCACCAAGGGCAACCCTTAGACATATTACAATCAAGACAAATCTTCAAGAGTCAACAATAAGTGACGAGAACTAATGTTCATAAAACACATCACCATTCCACATTAGATCAACATGAAGTTTGCAAGGTGTAGGTAGTTGCGTCGTCCTTTTCTCATAGCTGTTTTTCCAAAAATTGGAAAGTTACGAACTTACCGAGAGTTGCAAGGTCTTCAAGCATATCAGCTTACCAGCTATCAAGAAATCATAGCTAAAATACCGTCGTCAAGTCGAGCAACTTTCTTTCCTTTATCCATCATCTCTTCCTACTCTTCCGAGGTTTAAATGACCTCCAACAAAACAATGCAAAGATTTATCATCAAGACAACACCTCATCCTATTCATCTCATTGCAAACATCCGACCCACATCAAATCATCCTCCCAGATATTCTCAATGCGTAATCATATCCACACCACATCGTGGGCAAACTATTGCTTTCATCTTCTTCAACAATTCGTGAATCATATCCACACTCTTCGATTTCCAAAACTTGTGATCAAGCATGTATAAACCGGAGTGTCTAGCACGCACCCAAAATCAATCATTTCATCAAAACAGTCAATTGCATCTTCCATTATTATCTGATTATAGAGACATGAAATCAAAATTGTGCAGCTCCAAAATTAGAAGATAGACCTTGGCTTTCATAACCTCAAAAGACCGATCTTGAAGCTCAAAATCGCATCGATGAGCTCCTCCGGTGGGTGAAACAAAGCAATAATTAATATGAAAAGGAGAAAATAAATTGCAACATAAAGGAGGAAATCGAGATTTAAAAAACACTAACCATAAAAAGATTAAACAAGATCGAGAGCAGATTTTTTTTTTTTGCATTCCAAATTTGATTCTACGAGAATTCAAATGTAGCAATCAACATAATGACACCAAACGCCTATAATGATGAAGACACTCGAGTAGAAGCCCTATATAACCACAAATAGTTACTAAAGCGCAAGTTTCAATTCAAAACTACTCCACAACCAAGGAATCCAATTAAACTTCAAAACCCATCAAGCACCTCAAAACGCGAAACCCACCAAAAAGTTGCAACATTCTCTAAAAAGCAAAACTTTTCCGATAAAAGCATGAGGTACCTCAACGAGCAAGGATAAAAGTTAGATAATTGTTAAAATCGGAGAATTGGGAGTAGTGTTGGAGTTGCTACCAAATCGAGACTTGTCCGAATAGGAAGAGGGAGATATTTGGTGCTCCAAAGAACTCACGATTTCCTTACACCTTCTTCATGTGGCTGCCATGTCTCCGATGCCGCCTCACCGCAATTCGAGGGGTGGGGTAAGTTGCAAATATAGAAAAATCAAGGCATAATGAAGCTCTAATCACCGATCGGTGAAGTAAAGAGAAACACGTGAAGACGATATGAGATGAGTCGCCCTACGTGAGATTTTGGGGAATATGTAAGGGTCGATTAGGAGAAACAAGGTAGAGAGGATGGATTTGGCGAAGAAGAGAAGGGAAGAAACTATTTGAAAACCAAAACCAAAGGAAGCGCAGAGAGAATGAAAAACTAGAACGGCAGATACTTGGATGTTATAAACGTAAGTGACGCAAAATATAAACGTTAAAGTCTACCCGAGAAAGCTAAACTATGGGCTTTTCTGAAAAGCTCCAAAAAGCTCCAAATTTGAACTTTTCAAAAAGCTATATTTTAGCTTTTAAAAAAGCTATTTCTATTAAAAAAAGTGCTTTTAAATTTTTCAGCCAAACACCTATTTTTCTTCAAAATAGCTTTTGCAGTAGAAAAAAGTGCTTTTCTATCTTCCAAAAGCTCAACCAAACAGGTGCTAAGATAGATTCTGGCAAAGTTGCCTTCTTGAAAGTTGTATAAAATTCTTTTATCTTTCCAACGGTATAAAGTTTGTAAATTTTGGACATCGGAGTCAAAATTTATGCGTCTTATAAGTGGAGACGTTTTGGACGCATGAAAGCAGACGATGGAAATGAGACGATAGAAAAACAGACGATGGAAATGAGACGATAGAAAAGCAGACGATAGAAATGAGACGATAGAAAAGCAGATGATGGAAATGAGACGATAGAAAAGCAGACGATAGAAATGAGACGATAGAAAAGCAGACGATGGAAATGAGACGATAGAAAAGCAGACGATGGAAATGAGACGATAGAAAAGCAGATGATGGAAATGAGACGATAGAAAAGCAGACGATGGAAATGAGACGATAGAAAAGCAGACGATGGAAATGAGACGATAGAAAAGCAGACGATGGAAATGAGACGATGGAAAAACTAAGACGAAAGCAAGAACTGATTGGAGTCTTTTGGTCATAACTTTTTCTCTAGACCTCCAAATGACCTGATTTTTGAAGCATTGGATTTCTAACACATTTCTTTATCCACCCAAAAAAATTTATGGTCTTTGCTATTAAATTGGAAACGATTGACTGAATCAAAGTAAGGGTACCGGTGACAGGAGTATGAATTGGATATTTTACTGAATGTATTTCAGTATTTTGATGATATCTTGGTCTATAGGATTCCAATTGAGGTGATCCTTGATTTGTATTAACTAGAGTAATAGGGCTAAAAATTATATGAAGGAGTTGAATCTTGATATGGTCTTTAAGGTGTTCAAATTCTGGATGGAAGTTAGATGTAATACACTGTTTTGGAGAGGAACAGTCCGAAAATGTTGAGGTACATCTTTGAATATACTGAACCAAATTGAGTGATTTTGGTGTTAATGGAAATATAAAAGATAGAGGAACACTTTTCTAAGAGAGAGTAGGCTCGAATTATGCAAGTTTTACCTTCTAATTAAACATGAACAATGGACCTGAAAGTTAAAGTTTGGAGAAAGATCTGAAATGGTTCATTGGACTATGAAATTGGATTCAAATGGTTTATGGAGGTTTAAATCCCTCAGAATGAGGCTAGTTAAGTGAGTTTTGATAGTTGAATGTCTTGTGATGAAATTGATGGATTGATAACCGGGATAGTCATGAATATGCATTGTACATATTTCATCTCATTCATGTGCATTATTAAACACTTATGATTGTTCAAATTGTGATATATTTATATGTTATATGTTATAGAGGAGCCACTGGAACGTTAACCTCCAGACGTTGCTGGATCTTCCAGGCATTAGCTTCGGGGGAAACTTGCGAGTAACCTAGACGGTCTCACTCAATTAATTGGTTGCTTTAGAATATGTTTTGAATGAGTTATTTAAGTGCTCCAAACATGCGAAAATTGTGAATGTGCATATGAATGCAAAAGTGTGCTAAGCATTTCTACTGAATGCCGGACTAAGGTCCGATGATAAATGTGATCAAAACGTGAATGTAAATTCATGTGATTGACTGAGGTTATGTTATGTGAAACATTCATTACATGTATGCATGAAAGATAAAGAAAGTTATGACCGAGTTGCAGATTAAGAGCTAAAGCTCAAAATGTGAATTGAGCTGGGATCGAAAAGCGATCGTCCCGATATCACGAAGAGATATGGGACGTTATTCGACTAAGCTCGACATCCATAAAGAGATGAGCTGGAAAAAGGCACTCGGTCATAACGACAATAATAAATGAAAGTGAGTCTCATGTGCATTGCCAATTATAAATGATGTGTGTTTTATATGAATAATGTGATACATTGTGAATATGCAATGAAGTGAATATTATGTTATGTGCGATAATGTGATACATTGTGAGTATGTAATAGAGTGAACGTTGTGTTATGTGCAATGATATGATGCATGAATTGAGTGAACCATCGATGATGGTTACCTCATTGAGTTCGCAAAACTCACCAAAATTGGAACGTTGTCTTTTCAGGACCGAGAGACAACTCTAGTTGCTAAAAAGGATCTACTAGCCGAGTAGATTGTGATTGGACATAGAGGTCATGGCTCAAAGGTCGGTCAGCTGGGGATCTTTTGGGTGGTTTAGTTGATTTTGATACACTTTCCTCATTCGCGTAGTACTATTGTATTAGGTTTTCTGATGATGTATATGTGGATATTGTGGACAGAAAATGTAGACTTTGATTTTTGTGTAATGTAATGAAGAAAAAGTGGGTTTTTAAAATATTGTGATCTTCTTATGATGCTTTTCAAGTGAATTATGTTACCATGCCTTTTGAAGGGAATGTAGTGATCGATTGTAGCGTGCCCTCAACGTAGGATATGTGTCGGGATGACCTCCGGGTGTCTCGGTGGATACCCTGCAGTAAGGGGGCTCTACATTTTGAGTGACAGACCGATTGACCGTATGGTACCGAAATAATTATCCAGTGGCAATGGAAAATTAGATTTATGCTGTTAGGAATAAAAATGTTGAGCCATTGGAATTTAGAGACTGAAATTTAAAGAATTTGGGGCTTATGTCTTATGAGCTTTAGGTTAAAAATCAACCTTTATATATCTTAGGTTTTAAATTTTAGCATTTATTCACCTCCTTCCACCTAGGGCAAATTTCCCCTTTTTCCTTCCTTGGTGATTTCCGATTCCCTCCTTTTGGTGTGATCCTTCGATCGTTGCTTGTTGCTCCCTCTCTTTGTGCATGCCTAGCTTGACCCTTGAGGAAGATGAAGATTGTTGAGTTTTGAGGGTGAAAATCATGGGTGTTAGACGTGGGAGAAATTTATGAGATTTGAAGATTTCAAAGCTTGATTTGGTAGGTGATTGGTTTTAATGTTGTTATTTATTGAGTTTGATGTATTTATGGTATTTACTGTGAAAGATTGGGTAGTTTAGAGTGAGTTATTACTGGTTTTAGTGAGAGAAATGGTGAAAAGTCGATCGGAGAAGACGATGGAACCTGCACGTCGCGACGTCTGAGAGCGGCCTCACCGCGATGAGTAAATGAGTACTCACCGCGACGAGTGCGCTCGTCGCGACGAGCAAGTTGAGGCCCTCGTCGCGACGAGCAGGGCGAGACGTCGCGGCCAGCGTATGAATTTACGCCGCGATGAACCTTTTTCCTCTACGACGTGATGAGTCTTTAGGAAGGTGTTAAATCATGGCGAAGGCCCTTCCACGTCGCGACGAAGCGACTTTGTATGCTTGTGGCGAGGATTTAAGGCTGCGGCGAGGATCAAATTTCTGAATGGATGTGTTTTAATTTATGGAGCATAACTGATGGTGTAGACCTCCAATTGAGGTGATTCTTGATTCGTTATGAACTAGAGAAAGAGGCCTACAATTGAGGAAAAAAATGAAAGTTAGAATTCAATTTAGTATGGTCTCTCTCATAGAGAAAAAGTCGATTATAGTTCCTATTGCAACCTAAGAATTGTATTATAATAATTGGAGTATAAATTGGGGTCTTCAATGGATGATTTTGACCCAATGAATAGGTTTTCTTGGGAATTACTATAGGGTATATGATATGATGGATTGAACTGAATTTTAGGAATGAAATAAATCATTATTGATCAATTGAGTGAAGACTTAGATTTGGGCATAAGATAGCAAAATTGGGTTTTGGCGCCGAAAAATCATGAACATGCATTGTACATATTTTCATTAAAACATATGCATCATTGAATTGTTTTGACTGAGCATCTAGGAATGGGAAATTATTTAACTGTTATAGAGGCACCGTTGGATCGTCATTTCACGGATATTGCTGGGACTTCCAGGCAGTAGCTCGGAAGTTACAAGTGAGTAACCTAGTTGGTTCCTCAATTTCTGATTGTTAAATGCTCTGTGTGAACTGTTTGCATATGTGAATTGTATGATTACGGGTATGGTTAGGATCGAAATGCATGATTTTGATAAATTGGGTTTGACTGCTACGTGATTCTGAGAAATTGTGATAAATGGGCTTTTATAGCCATATGACTGTGAATTATTAAGCATTTGCATTTCATGCATAAATGCATGAACAGATAATGAACGTTGTGACCAGAGTCGCCACTAATACTGAAAGGAGCCTTGAGCTCGAACACTGTCACTGAATCGGGCCTCGAGCTCGAGGGGAGTTAGTGCATCCTGCATGCGGGCTCTCCTACTCCCTAGACGCGCCCATCGAACTCGATTCGATTTGAAGCTTGGTCACAACACTGAAATAAACTGAAAAAGAGTCACATATGTATTGCATACAAATGAGTTAACTGATTTGTGATAATTACTGAGTTCTGTGATAGCATGAGAAATTGCAAACTGTTATATGATATTTGAATGTTACTGTGATGTGTTGTACGCAATTTGCGTAATGCATGAATTGAGTGAACCATCGATGATGGTTTCTCATTGAGTTCGCAAACTCACCTAAAATTGCATTTATTTTTCAGGACTGATAGATTAGACTCCTAACTCCAGAGATAGACTTTTCCTGCCGTGTGAGCATGTTGGCAAGAGAAGTGATGGCGCACAAGTCGGTCAGCTGGGATTGATTTTGAGGATGACATAGTATAGACTTTTGTATCAGTTTCCTTTTTGGAGTATTGTATTTAGACAGTAGGGAACTGATAGACTTGTCTATATTTCTGTTTGATGTTATGAAATGAGAATAACATTATGGTTTAAAATTAATTGATTTTGATATTGCAGTTTTATTGTATTGATGCCATGTAGATTATAGAAATGATCGAACGTAGTGCACCCTTACAGTGGGATACGCGTCGAACGACCCACGGGCGACCCGGTGCGTACCCTGCGGTAAGGGGGTGCTACAATTAGGTGGTATCAGAGCATGGTTTGGCATCTTATGGGCATAGTGTATTTTTAGGCTTGAATTACAGTAAGAAAAGTAGAAATTGATCATAATTCTTGTTTGTTATAGGTCATCCGTTCTTGGAGATCAAGTTGATCAACCAGCTGACCTAGGATCAGTGGGAGCTAGTAGGGAGTCCTCTATTTCTCATTCTGAGGAATTGCCTCCTAGAGTTTTCGTGAGACGGGAGAGGAGGTATGATCGATCGCGCAAGTGGGGTCGTTGATTTCTATGGCCTGATGCACCGCCGAGGTCGAGGGATGGTTGGAAAGGACTGAGAGAGTCCTCGATCAGATGGACTGCGACTCTGATGAGCGTTTCGATTATGCAATCTCTCTCCTACAGGGTCCGGCTTATCAGTGGTTGAAGACTATCCTGGGCAGTACCACCAGACCCTATATTCTGACATGAAGCGATTTTCTGAGAGCCTTCCGGGATAATTATATACCCAAGGTTTATTTGGAGATGAAGATGCAGGAGTTTTTGGAGTTGAGACAGGGTCAAATGACAGTGGCTGAGTACGAGGTGAGGTTCAATGAGTTAATGGGGTATGCTACTGTTCTGATTGCTACTGAGGCTGACAGGTGTCGGAGATTTGAGGGCAGACTCAATCTGGAGATCCGTACCAGGTTGGTCCGGTCTGACATGGACACTTTTATCGAGTTGAGGGTTGCTGCAGTGCGGATCGAGCAGCTTCGAGATGAGTCAGCCGAGTGAGGTCAGGTCCAGGGCAAGAGATCGAGTGACAGTCGTGGCGGTGCTAGCAGAGGGTAGAAGCAGCACCGAAAGCAGCCCTTCAGGTCCTCTGGAGGAGCTAGACAGTCTGGATTTAGGCAGAGAGGCAGATTTGTACAGACTGGTAGTGGCAGTGGCAGTGTTAGAGGTTCAGGGAAGTTTCCTCCAGTCTGTGAGCATTGTGAGAGGAGACACAGTGGAGAGTGTCGGTGGCTGACTGGAGCTTGTCTTAGGTGCGGCTCGATGGATCACTTAGTTAAGAATTGCCCCGACACCTTGGGAGCTCGATCTCTATGATTGGGAGATCTCGGCAAAGAATACCACGGGTGCAGAGTCGTGGAGGTGGATCTAGATGGAGGGGCCGAGGTCGAGGCCGAGACCGAGCTGAGGGGTCCGTAGTGAGGACTGAGGGACTGAGCAGCAGACAGTAGTCCCAAGTTAGAGTCTATGTCATGACTCGGCAGGAGGCTCAGGATTTCTCAGATGTTGCGAGTATGCTTCTGATTTCTGGCTTTGAAGCATATGCATTGTTGGATCCTGGATCTTGGATCCACTCATTCATTTATCGCGCCGCATTTAGCATGTAGACTGCATGGGGATAGGGAGAGATTACCGCATGGGCTAGAGGTGAGTACACCTCTAGGTAGTACGACTGTTTTAGGAGAGGTCTGCAAAGGGTGCCCGATTGATTGATCGGCGGTTTAAGTCTGCGACTTGATTATATTGCCTCGAGGAGATAGATGTGATTTTGGGGATGGACGGTTGATGCGATAGTACCGTCATGGATCGTTATACCAAGGAGGTTATATTAGAGTCTCTGGTCACCAGAGCATTTTTCGGGAGTTAGTCAGCGATGCCAGCGGGATGATTTCCTTCGAGTGCCCCGAGGTTGATGCGAGGTGGATGTGAGGCCTATCGGCCCGTGTTGTGGATACGAGTTGGCGTAGATTGCAGGATATTCCTGTGATCAGGGTATTTTCCGATGTGTTCCCCGATGAGTTACCGGGTTTACCGCCGGATCGAGAGACAGAGTTTGTGATTGACCTCGTTTCAGGTACCGCTCTTATATCTATACCTCCGTATAGGATGGCACCGGTGGAACTGAGGGAGCTTAAGGCTCAGTTGCAGGAGCTTTTGGATAAGGGGTTCATTAGGCCCAGTGTTTCGCCATGGGGAGCTCCGGTGCTGTTTGTGAAGAAAAAGGACGGGACTCTAAGATTGTGCATCGACTATAGGCAGTTGAATCGGGTGACAGTGAAGAATAAATATCCACTGCCTAGGATCGATGATTTATTTGATCAGTTGCGGGGGGCTCAGGTGTTCACTAAGTTGGACCTGCGATCGGGTTATTATCAGTTGAGGATTTCAAGGGCCGATGTGCCTAAGAGTGCCTTTAGGAGCAGGTATAGGTATTTTGAGTTCTTAGTAATGCCGTTTGGGTTGACTAATGCCCCGGCATATTTCATGGCCTTGATGAATAAGATTTTTCAGCCTTACTTGGATCAGTTTGTGATAGTATTCATTGATGACATTTTGGTGTACTCAAGGAGTAGACAGGAGCACACTGAGCATCTGAGGATTGTTTTGCAGATCATGAGAGAGAGACAGTTGTATGCCAAATTCACTAAATGTAAATTCTGGCTTGAAGAGGTAGTGTTTCTAGGGCATATTGTGTCTGGTAAGGGTATTCAGGTGGATCCTCGCAAGGTCGAGGCAGTGTTGCATTGGGAGGTTCCTAGGAATGTATCTGAGATCTGGAGTTTCCTAGGATTGGCCGGATATTACCGGAGGTTCATCGAGGGGTTTTCGCTGATCTCAACCCCTCTGATAAAACTTCTGAGGAAGAATGTGTCGTTTAGATGGACTGAGGAGTGCCAGAAGAGCTTTGAGGAGCTGAAACATCGGCTGACTACTGCACCGGTGTTAGGCATTCCATCTGGGATTGGAGGCTATGTGGTGTCAATGATGCTTCGCGATCGTGGACCTGGATGTGTATTGATGCAGCATGGCAGAGTGATAGCTTATGCCTCGAGACAGTTGAGGTCTCACGAGGTGAATTATCCAGTGCACGATTTGGAGTTAATTGCAGTTGTATTTGTTCTAAAGATTTGGAGACATTATTTGTATAGGGAGACGTTCCAGATTTTCACTGATCATAAGAGTTTGAGGTATCTGTTGAGTCAGAGAGAGTTGAATCTGAGACAGAGGAGATGGATAGAGTTACTTAAGGATTATGACTACACGATTGAGTATCATCCAGGGAAGGCCAATGTGGTAGCAGATGCATTGAGCAGGAGATCTCACATCAGTGCAGCTCAGATTCAGATTAGGAGATTGCCTGGTCTGATTCAGTTGAGAGCTCTTAATGTGCAGATGGATTTGGGTCACGATGGAGCTCTGATTGCTACTCTGAAACTTAGGCTGATGTTGCATGACAGGATCAGGAGAGTTCAGGACCAGGATCCTGCGTTGGTGAGACTGATGGAGAGAGCGAGATCTGATCGGGATTCGGAGTTCGAGTTGAGAGATGGCACTTTGTGGATGGGACAGAGATTATGTGTTCCGGATGTTGATGATTTGAGACATGAGATTCTGGAGGAGGCGCATTTGGCTGCCTATATTATGCATCCTGGTACTACCAAGATGTATAACACGCTTAAGTTGCATTTCTGGTGGCCAGGCATGAAGAGGCAGGTGGCAGAGTATGTTTCTAGGTGTTTGTTGTGCCAGAAGGTTAAGGCTGAGCACCAGGCCCCGGTGAGGAGATTACATTCGTTACCCATTCCGGAGTGGAAATGGGAACGAATTACGATGGACTTTATTATGGGGTTGCCTAGGACGTCGAGACAGCATGATGCTATCTGGGTCGTAGCGGATCGATTGACTAAATCGACTCACTTCTTGCCAGTGAGGGAGAGCAATACTCTCGATCAGTTGACCCAGAAGTATGTAGCAGAGATTGTGCGGCTGCATGGGGTTCCGTTATTGATAGTCTCAGACAGGGATCCCAGATTTACTTCGAGGTTCTGGAAGAGCCTGCAGACTGCTTTGGGTACTAGGTTGAATTTCAGTACAACATTTCATCCTTAAAGAGATGGGCAGAGTGAGAGGACGATTAAGACTGCTGAGGATATGCTTCGGGCTTGTGTATTGGAGTTCAGAGGAGCATGGGATCAGTATTTGGCTCTGATCGAGTTTGCATATAATAACCAGTACCAGAGTAGTATTGGGATGGCACCGTATGAGGCTTTATATAGGCGACAGTGTCGATTGCCACTGTATTGGGATGATGAGGGTATGAGGACGATTGAGAGTCCCGAGCTGATTCAGGACACTGTGGATAAGGTGAGACTGATTCGAAGTCGCATTAAGGCGGCTCAGGATAGACAGAAGAGTTATGTGGATCAGCATCGGCGAGAGATGGAGTACAGTGTGGGAGACAGAGTGTTCCTCCGGGTGTCACCTTGGAGAGGAGTTCTGAGATTTGGCCGGAAGGGCAAGTTGAGCCCTCGGTATATTGGTCCTTATGAGATCCTTGAGAGGATAGGACCTTTGGCTTATAGATTGGCATTGCCGAGTGAGATGTCCCAGTTGTATGACGTATTTCATGTTAGTATGCTCCGACGGTACCGATCAGACCCGACACATGTGATTCCGACTCAGGATATTGAGGTGGCCAGTAATTTGTGTTATGTCGAGGAGCCGGTACAGATTGTGGGATCATGGGTCAAGCAGTTAAGGAACAGGGTGATTCCATTAGTGAAAGTCCTTTGGAAGAACCACCCATCTGAGGAAGCAACTTGGGAGAATGAGGAGCATATGAGGAGTCAGTATCCTCATCTATTCGATCGGACAGGTATGAAATTTCGGGACGAAATTTTTATTAGGAGGGGAGAATTGTAACATCCCATTACTGATGTGATGGGTATATCGGTAGATTGGGACGGGTTAGGATTTCATATTGCATTCTATTGATTGAGCATTCATTGACCTCTAATTGTAGAGGAATGAGTTACTTGCACATGCATTTATAGGTACATGCATTCATGGTTTTTTTTCCGGCATTTAATTGTGAACATGAATTGGTTGGATTGTGATTTGATTGAGAATTAGGAATAATTTGGTTTGAATAATTTATTTAGAATGGTTTAAGAGTAATTGGCAGTTGATAGTGACCCATAGGAAATTTTCTGAAAATTCGGGAGAAAATGCCCGGACCGGAAATTTTTTAGTGACAAACCGGTTGACCATATGGTACCGAAATAATTGTCCAGTGGCAATGGAAAATTAGATTTATGCTGTTAGGAATAAAAATGTTGAGCCATTGAAATTTAGAGACTGAAATTTAAAGAATTTGGGGGCTTATGTCTTATGAGCTTTAGGTTAAAAATCAACCTTTATATATCTTAGGTTTTAAATTTTAGCATTTATTCACCTCCTTCAACCTAGGGCAAATTTCCCCTTTTTCCTTCCTTGGTGATTTCCGATTCCCTCCTTTTGGTGAGATCCTTCGATCGTTGCTTGTTGCTCCCTCTCTTTGTGCAAGCCTAGCTTGACCCTTGAGGAAGATGAAGATTGTTGATTTTTTAGGGTGAAAATCGTGGGTGTTAGATGTGGGAGAAATTTATGAGATTTGAAGATTTCAAAGCTTGATTTGATAGGTGATTGGTTTTAATGTTGTTATTTATTGAGTTTGATGCATTTATGGTATTTATTATGAAAGATTGGGTAGTTTAGAGTGAGTTATTACTGGTTTTAGTGAGAGAAATAGTGAAAAGTTGATCAGAGAAGACGATGGAACCCGCACGTCGCGACGTCTGAGAGCGGCCTCGCCGCGATGAGTAAATGAGTACTCGCCACGACGAGTGCGCTCGTCGCGACGAGCAGGTTGAGGCCCTCGTCGTGACGAGCAGGGCGAGACGTCACGACGAGCCGTCGCGGCGAGCGTATGAATTTACGCCCCGACGAGCCTTTTTCCTCTACGACGCGACGAGTCTTTAGGAAGGTGTTCGCCGCGGCGAGCGTCCTTCAACGCCGCGGTGAGCAACCCTTTTACGCCGCGGCGAGGGATTTAAGGCCGCGGCGAGGATCAAATTTCTGAATGGATGTGTTTTAATTTATGGAGCATAACTGATGGTGTAGACCTCCAATTGAGGTGATTCTTGATTCGTTATGAACTAGAGAAAGAGGTCTACAATTGAGGAAAAGAATGAAAGTTAGAATTCAATTTAGTATGGACTCTCTCATAGAGAAAAAGTCGATTATAGTTCCTATTGCAACCTAAGAATTGTATTATAATAATTGGAGTATAAATTGGGGTCTTCAATGGATGATTTTGACCCAATGAATAGATTTTCTTGGGAATTACTATAGGGTGTATGATATGATGGATTTAACTGAATTTTAGGAATGAAATAAATCATTATTGATTAATTGAGTGAAGACTTAGATTTGGGCATAAGATAGCAAAATTGGGTTTTGGCGCCGGAAAATCATGAACATGCATTGTACATATTTTCATTAAGACATATGCATCATTGAATTGTTTTGACTGGGCATCTAGGAATGGGAAATTATTTAACTGTTATAGAGGCACCGTTGGATCGTCATTCCACGGATATTGCTGGGACTTCCAGGCAGTAGCTCGGAAGTTACAGGTGAGTAACCTAGTTGGTTCCTCAATTTTTGATTGTTAAATGCTCTGTGTGAACTGTTTACATATGTGAATTGTATGATTACTGGTATGGTTAGGATCGAAATTCATGCTTTTGATAAATTGGGTTTGACTGCTACGTGATTCTGAGAAATTGTGATAAATGGGCTTTTATAGCCATATGACTGTGAATTATTGAGCATTTGCATTTCATGCATAAATGCATGAACAGATAATGAACGTTGTGACCAGAGTTGCCACTAATACTGAAAGGAGCCTTGAGCTCGAACACTGTCACTGAACCGGGCCTCGAGCTCGAGGGGAGTTAGTGCATCCTGTATGAGGGCTCTCCTACTCCCTAGACGCGCCCATCGAGCGACATCGATTTAGCTTCGGTCACAACACTCGAAATAAATCAAAAAGAATCACATATGCATTGCATACAAATAAGTTAACTGATTTGTGATAATTACTGAGTTCTGTGATGGCATGAGAAATTGCAAACTGTTATATGATATTTGAATGTTACTGTGATGTTTTGTACACAATTTGCGTAATGCATGAATTGAGTGAACCATCGATGATGGTTTCTCATTGAGTTCGCAAACTCACCTAAAATTGCATTTATTTTTCAGGACTGATAGATTAGACTCCTAGCTCCAGAGATAGACTTTTCCTGCCGTGTGAGCGTGTTGGCAAGAGAAGTGATAGCACACAGGTCGGTCAGCTGGGATTGATTTTGAGGATGACATAGTATAGACTTTTGTATCAGTTTCCTTTTTGGAGTATTGTATTTAGACAGTAGGGAACTGATAGACTTGTCTATATTTCTGTTTGATGTTATGAAATGAGAATAACATTATGGTTTTAAAATTCAGTGATTTTGATATTGCAGTTTTATTATATTGATGCCATGTTGATTATAGAAATGATCGAACGTAGTGCACCCTTACAGTGGGATACGCATTGGACAACCCACGGGCGACCCGGTGCGTACCCTGCGGTAAGGGGGTGCTACACAAGGTTTGTAGCCTTTGCTTAGAAATGTTTCCTAACCTTTTGTGTCATAGATTGTCTTGGTGTGAGGAAACATAACAAAGAAGGAGGCATTGGACCTGAGTTGATGGAGAGAGGTAATACAGGTCGTAGACTTGTTTAGCAAAACCAATCATCCTCATAGATTTGGTGTCCTGAATTTGACATGAATGAGATGAAAAAATTAGTTGACAAGGATAAGAACTAGTGAGTTTGCTGATTGAAAGTTAAGTTAAAATAGAAAACAGGCACAAAAAACACTTTGGTAAGGGTGAGTGAAGAGATGTTAACTGTTCCAATGTGTGTTATTAATACAAAATTGCCATTTGGCAGTTTGACATTCAATGAATCCACTATTTTATAGGTTGTAAAGAAATCCAAAGAGTAGAGAATGTGGTATGTTGCTCCAGAATCGAGTAACCATGTGAATGACCATAAGGTAGAAAAAGAAATAGGTTTGAGTGTAGAAGGATGACTAGTTTATGTTCACCTGAGGTATACTAACAATTTTTCCTTTTAAGTCTTCTTCCTTGTGCAAAATTTACATCAACTGTGTGAACTATTGCTGAGTGAGACTGTAATTTGTAGGTTCTTAGGTCGATTCCCTGACAAGTGAGAGGGATTCCATGACTGAAGTTGAGCTATCTAGGTGAGTTTCAATATGATTGACTATTTTGAACTTAGTCTGATTGTTGCCTTTGGCTGAATAAGAGGGTCTTGCATTGGATGACAAATTGGGGAGATAACCATGCTTCTTATAACATTTAGCTTCAATACGCCCAATGTTCTCACAAAAAGTGCAAATGGGTTTTTAATTCTGCTAGTAATCTCTATTGGGATCTGTTTTGTTATAAAAGACTTATGGTTTTATAACTGGGGAGGATGAAGAGTGATATGCTAAATTGTTTATTTGTCTTTCATGTTGTGAGACCATTGCAAAGGTTTTTTTATGTCTGGCAAATGGTCCATGAGCATTATGTGGGATTTTACAATAGAAAAAGACTCATTTAAGGCTCTTAAAAATCTGATAACGCAATCTCCTTCTTGTTAGGTTTTAATGATAGTCAGGGCATCACAGTTGCATTGTGGTTCAAATTTACATTTAGGTATTGGTTCAAGATTAAAAAACTCATCCCATAACATTTTAATGTGAGTATAATAATCTAATACTAAGAGTGTACCTTGTCTGAAATTGAATATTTCTTCTTGTAGATAAGATATTTTGAATGAATCAGTCTGCGAAAATCTCCTTCTAAATCATTCCATGCTTCAACTGTTGTATCAAACCATATGACACTTTGAGTTATAAAATATGATACTGATCGCAACAACCATGACAATACCATTATATTGCATCTGTCCCAATATATGAATGATGGATCTTCTTTGTGTGGCATCATAATAGTTCCATCAATAAACTTGAGCTTGCTTTTTGACAGCAAAGCCATCCTAATAGATCTTGCCCAGGAATGGTAATTGGCACCAGTTAAAAGGGAGGACTTAAGGACTAGAGAAGGATTCTCGTTGGGATGAAGGTAGTATGAACTAGCAAGGTGGTCTTCTGGTCTAATTGTATTTTGATTATATGACTAATTTTGGCCACCAACTATACTAGCGTATGACGAGCCTGGAACACCTGACATGATGAAAGGGAAGGAATCGAAAATGAAGATGAAGAAGAAAGGAAATCAAATCAAGTTGAAGATAATCGGAGAAAGGAGGAGACGGAGCCAAAACAGAGCTATTCGCTCTGATACCATGATAGAAGAATACAAGAAATGTAATAGAAAAGACTCAAAACTTTATTGAAACAGAATTGTCTTTTTATAAGCTGTTAGTACAAGTTTGTTATAACAAAAAAAAGGAATCTGACAAACAAACTTGATCAACGGTTAAAGAGACTGAGAGCAAAAAAAGGCCAAAAAGAAATAAACAAAGGGGGCTTAAGCCTAAAGATGGAAACATCTAAAAACGAACCCAAAGAAAAACCTAAAGCCCAAAAGAAACAAAATAAAAGAAAAAAATAAGGAAGAGCCCGGTCTAATTAGTCTTTCAACTAGGGTTTTCTCGGTCTTTTCTTCTAACAGGTTTGGTAGCTTCTCGTGACAAATAGCATTGAAAAGGAAAAAATATCATTAACCAAATTGTTCGTTCAAAGAGAAATGTCAAAATTCACAGAAAGCTTTACATTTTTCCAATTTGTGAGGGAATACAAATGAGCGTGTTTTAAACTACTTTTGTGTAAACTTTAGTTTTAGGGTAACTTTTGAATTGAAGTAATACAAATAACTATTTAGAACTATCATTATAGCCTTTATGTTTACCTTTCCAAACAAGTCATATATCATTATAGCCTTTATGTTTACCTTTCCAAATAAGTCATATGTTAATTAAAAACAAATTACTCCTACTTCCTTAAAAATGTCATTTAATTTAGATCTAACCCGAAGTAATTCTTAAGTTTATTGTTAACTCATCCTCCTCATCATCATCATCATCATCATCATATCCAATCTGAAAATCTGCAGTGAAATTGGATCTGGAAAGGTTTGATAGTACGCAGCCTTACTCCTACATAGTAGAGAGGTTGTTTCTTGTAGACTCACATGCAGATGTGACAAAAAAATAATGATGCAGATTAAAAAAATAACACATAAAATATTTAAGTAAATAAAATTACTATAAATACATAAAGATAATAATAATAATAATAATAATAATAACTATTAAAAAGAAACTCAATAAAAGGATAATAATAATAATATGTGCTTGGGAACAAAAATGGCATAATAGCACTTCGTCACTTCATGAAAGTGAAACACAAAGGAGACAAATTTGGAAGTCAACTAGCCATATCATTATTTCACACTCACCCCAACACTCACCGGCATATGCATATATGGCAGACTGGAAATAGTGGTTGAAAAATAGAAGGAGCCATCAGAGACTGGAGATGGAGGCCTAACTGGTGCCAGCGAAGGAGTAAAACCTTTTGCATTGGGATTGAGTTTAAATTCCTTGGCATTGGGATTAAGGGTTGACTTCTCAGTTGATAATGAACCGAACTACCAGGCCGTCCTCGAGAGTTTAGAGAAAGGGCCTCTCTAATTCCTTTGGGAGGTGCTGCATAATCTGGCACTTCACTAGAGTTTTTCATTCCATGACTCCGTAATGGAACATGGGAGGGACGAGCACAGACAGCAGTATTAGGAAATGCTCTTCCTTTATCAGAAATATCTTCCCTAACATTCAATAATGATGATTGAGAATCATCAATGTTAATTGTATTCTATTAATTAGCGATAACAAGCTTTTTATGTTATTATTTCAGCATAGTAGGTATATAAAAATTAGTGATACAATTTTTATGATATATATATCATATTAAAATTAGCGATACAATTTTATGTAATATCTTAGATACAATATAGTTATTATACAATCGATATTATATGAAAAATTAACTCATATATCAATTGCTTGAAAATAGTTATGTTTCTTTACTTTTTATGCAAGAACATTGTTATTTATTAAAATAGTTTAATTTTATTGCCTATTACATTTTAATTATAGACCAACGAATTTACGTTATAGCCACTAGAGCTTTTAGTTAAATATTAAGAATTTAATATGATCAACTAGCTTTAATTTTATTGCCTATTAAATTTTAGTTGATTGTTTCATTTTAAAAATAGGATTATTGTATGCTTTCCTATTTAGCTCCAACAACAATGAAATATTGGTTATTTATTCTCAAATGCACATGTTCATGAAAATAAACTTCAAATAAAGAATGAATATTGGTATTGCATACAGTTTCTTTAAGATTTTTTTTTTTTTTGTCTAAAAATAGAAAAGAATCCTTGGAAATTATAATGGACAAGGAATGGTGGATGGATCTCTTGCTGTGTGTGTTGGGTAGGCATTCTTGCTTATACACCATTGGTCCTATATCAACGTACGTATATATGCATTCTTCTAGTAGAGTGAAAAGGGGAACATTATTACGAAGTGTGTGACCTCCTTTCTCCTCCTTTATGCTCTATGCAGTCACTTGCATTAATTAGCACTGGTCCTGAAGTTTTATAGAGTGGTAGCCTTTTTATTTTTGCTCTTTTTTTTTTTGTTTTGTTCGAGGACAAGTTTATATGAAGTTAAATGCATGCAATTAAAATTCAACAACTTACAATTTTCAAAATAGTTAATACATAGAAGAAAGCTAGACGATAATTTTCCATCCACAACAACAACAACAAAAACTTAGTAACAGTTCCACTAATCCCAGGATCTGAAGAGGTTCAAAAGTATATAACCTTACTCCTAAGTGATGATAGAAATGTTATTTCTAACTGAGGATCGCTTTCTATCTACGTAGCATAAAACTTTTTAGGCAGATAAAACGAGCTTGAATAAAAGTAAATGTATTACCATGATCAGGAGTTAAGTCTATAACAGTTATAGTTCATCTCACAAATTGTGGAAATACTGATTCAGAAAGGCATGTTCTTACTCCAAATGTAGACTATTAGCTGGTTATCTCAACCACATTACCCCAAATGTAGATCCTAAAGCTAGAGTTCAGGAAAAGGCCTAAATCCAAGTTCAAAAACCAGCACCACAGGCCCAAAGGGACAAATATAAATGCGAGGGCATTGCAATTTTCATAGATTCGCTTTTGGAAAGGACAGACAGTTGGAGCATTCACTTCATCTCCTTTGATGTTGTTGCCTTTCAAGCTTATAGAACTTGGTATTACAGAATTAAATTTTGTATTCACTTTAATTTAATGTCTTAGGTCAGGAGACATACCATTCAAGGAAATACAGTGTATATAAAAGATTGTGTTATATTAGAACTTGTCTTATAAATATGTAGAGTGACATGATTAGATATGTCTGATTTCTTTCATCAACACCAGAAAGAAAGACACTAGACTGAGTTGATTTATGTAGCATTTGCAAAGAGCTGTCGACGTCTAGCTTGTTGCTTTGGACGTGCACGAGCTGCCTCACCTCTCACTATTTCATCAACTAAATCCTTAAAGATCAAACGCTCAACATCTAACACTAGACCAGAAACCTCCGCGTTAAAATCTGTCCAACCCTCCCAACGTTGCACCTCATCTTCCCACAAAATGCCCTTCAAACCATCTTCCTCCTCCTCTGAGCTGCATTCCCATTTCTTCACTTGGAGTTGCTCTATTTCTGAACACAACTCTTTCAGAAGCTTTTGAGCACTTAGTGTCTTCCTTGCTAATTTATAAGACTTCAACCATGACTCAAGACAAGGCTCCAGTAAAGCTAACTTTTTAAGAAGGATCTCATTAACGACATCAAATATCAGCTGCCGCTGTGACTTCTCCAAGTTCTTCTTTGAAGTCATGCTCTCTCTAGGGCTATATTCTTCCTTCCAAGCCAAACTGCTGGACTTCGTTTGCTCCAATACCAAAAATAATTCTGGGTTAATTGGGTGGCCTGATGGGTGTACCTGAAATGTCGTTAAGCCGGATCCAAGGTCTCTGAGTAGCAGCCCTGAAGCTAACAGTATCTCTGAAATATAACGGTGGTCTGGATTCTTGTTCTCACAAAGTGATGCAATGTAATCTGTGCTGGCTTCATCATGAGTGGAGTTTAGTCTTCTGAGCTTTTCTACCAAATTCTCGATGTTTTGTAGTTTCTTCCTATTGATCTCTGAGGAAAGACCGGAAACCATACTGTCAGATAAGAATTTATCAGTAGGGGTCCATGTATCTTCACTTTTCTGACCTCTGAAATCTATAGCGCTGTCAACTGCAGCACAAAAGAATATCATGTGAAGATTGGTAACTGATGGGAAATGCTAAAACCAATCTTCAATTGTTATTTTGATCACTCACTATGAACAATTCAGATAATATTGCGTCACAATGTACCTACTAACTTCATCTCATCAGGTACCAAAATTGTACCATATCAGCCCAAAGAAAAAACCAAAGTCAGCAGGATGTTACCTGTCGGCATGTCTGGTATCTGTTTAACAGGAGACGGTGCATCATCTCTATAAACTGACACATCAAGAACAGAGACAGGGCTAGGATGCTCCGGAGCAACCATGGCAGGTTCAGCTGACATTCCATCCTCTTCTGAAGTTGAAACTGGCCTCTGAAATTAGGATGACAAACAATGTCAAATATGTCACCATAAATAATTAACAAGAAATATTTACAATCACCCACCTCCATCGAGTCAGAAACCAAGCAACATGCAGCCTTTAAGAATGGACTCTGGCCCTCATTGACAAGATTTGATTGCTCGATGCTGGTGATTTCTATGTCTGACTTCAGGTCAAAGATAGTCATGTTTTCAGACTGCAAAGATACATCATCCCCTTGATGACTGGATGTTCTTGATTCATTACTTATCTGACTTAACTGGTCATCACTTGATGGCACTTTGGTAGATTTAATCCTGTGTTTTCGACCAGGAGAACCAGATTCTGTTGGCTGTCTGTTGGATAGTTTTCTAGTACTGTTTGGATCAGGAGGAGGGGTAGGTGGTCGGGATCGCTTTTCCATCTCAATCTTCATCAGTTGCAGTCTTGGACTCACAGATCCACGGCTTTTGACAGTGCTATCCCTTGACAATTGTGGTCTTGTTGAGGATTGCTTCACATTCCTCACACCAACTTTCTTGTCACTAGAGTTGATAGAAGTATCCCTTTGGCTAATTCTAAGATCTCGTTCTCCTGTGTTATGGCTACTTATAGATCCTTTCCTGTTATCTGCATGCCCCCCAGTTGGAACCTTATCAAGCCCAGAAAGTTCATCTATTGGAATTACTGAAGAAGTGCTACCAGATTTCTCAATCAATTTTGATGGTTTCATTATCACAATTGGGGATTCACAAGTCTTCACAAAATCAGAACCCCTAGATGTGGAGGCACCAACTATATTGCTCCGTTGGCTTCGTTGGCCTGACAAATGTGCCTTGTGATTAGGACTGGTATGCTTTGATTCAGTATCTCTTGGTTTTTTAATTTTTAAACCTTGTTCTTCTTTTCCTGTCTGTAGGAGCCCTTTAGCCTGCATTGCTTCCAGAATCTGTTTAAGAGCTCTGCGATCCTTTCCAGATTGCTTGAACTCGAGATCCTTCAATCTTTTCTCAATATCAGTATACAATGAGGGGAAAGAGGGTGGCTTAGCTGGAGCTTTTGGGGCCTTAAACTCTGGTTTATAAGAACCTCGACTACTATCCATCTGTTTCCAGGGTGCTGGTTCAATTGGCAACCTTGAAATAGGCTTCATAACCAGATCAGGATTTTTCAACCGTGGTGATATTGGGTCTTTCATGAAGCTTCTTGGGGATTTTGGAATCCTGACTGGCATGCTTAAATTATATGTTTTCAATGGTCTCAAAGAGGAATGACTGAGTTGGGCAGGGGAGATATTGTTCAAGTGAGAGTGATTAGTTGATGCAGATTCTGGCAATGAATCCAAGCCCATCAATCTGGCAACCACACTAGGAGGCCGCTTCTGACTTCCCAGTGACTGCTCGGGGTCATATCCCTCCTCATTTGAGCTCCCACAATTTTGCAAGTCTCTTACAGGGAAACAATAACTAGGATTGGAATTCCCCACCGAAATTAATATGCTATCCAGTGAAAGTCTAGGCAGCTTCAAAGTAGATTTGAGGGTATCTTGTGATTCAAAAGACAAACGATTCATCTCTCTTCCATCATAAGAAAACCGAGGAGCATCTTTTGATTCGTACGATGATCTTTGATGCTCTCTTGTTTCACGATAATACCTAGGTGCTTCTTGTTGTTTAGCAAGAACATGAAGAGATTCCTTAAGAGTAAGATCATCAGAAGTGTTTTGTTTCCCAGTCCTAACTCCATTAGGTCCCCCCAAAGAACTGGGAAAGTGGAAAGGCCTTGGTGAGTCCTTCGGCTTAGCCCCCTGATGCATTGCTTCCTCTTTTCCTGCAGTCTTAAGTGACAACCCTCTTGCTTCTCTGTACATTGAGTCCTTTACCACTTCTCTAAGATCAAGGGATTGTCGCCCTAAACAAGGAGAGGTGCTTGGCTGAGATATAACTACATCCTTTGAAGGATTGTCTGAAAAGATAATTCTATCAAATGAAGAGGCCTCTTGTGTAGCTGCTCTGTTGCAGTCCATAGAAGACAAGGATGATGAACAAGATGATGAAAAAGATGCTCTTGATGATTCTGTAGAAAGTCTTTGTTTCTCAAACTTGCTTAAATTTACATCCTGCAATCACAATGCTGTATTGACTCAAATATCGCATAAAAAACAATAGCATCTAAATTATAATATGAGACACATGTTATCAGATTATAACTCACAAATAGAAGTTTTATCATAGCGCAGGGCTCATCACTTCAGTAGTTAAGGATCATCGTTGGGCATGTTTGATGACAAAAAAGTTTTATAGGAAAAAGGAGCAATCATGACTAGTACGTGCCTCTCTATTCTCTTGTTTAGGCCATTTAATGTCAAATAAGTTCAAGATCTGCTGTAGGAAAAAGTTAAGAAAAAAGATACAACTTAAGAAATCAAAATGCTCACAGCTGCTGTATGCCGACTGTATTCATTAACAGGCTCAACCTCTGAGCTGCCATTGCTGCAGTGGGAATCGCCTGCAATTTTATGACATCCATCAGGAACAATGATGAAAAAACACACTGATTCAGTTCACAAAGAAACAATAATATAGCACGAGTAAATCTCAGAGATCATTTCACAACTTTGCATTACAAGATTGGTGACATACTAGAACAATCCAGACTACATGGAATCCTAGAGTTATAGATATTCTTTCAATAACTAAGAAATACTAACAAAGAAACTTCATAAGAATTATGGAAATGATTGTAGAAGCTTTGCTACTTAATGAACTTCACACTGGGGTCAACAGGATGACAGTGCCAGACCATCAATAGACAGCTTAAATACAGTTTGAAAAAGAAATGATATTGTTTGTTTCCCAGCATTTGGCATATCTATGGTCTCCAAAGAGCGCAAGCTTTATATTCAGTAAGGTCTTCATTTGTTCTAACATACTACAATCACGTAAAACCCAAACAGGCGTACGTCTACAGATGTCAGCTATTGATGTTAATGGATCAGAGGATAACATCGAAAAGACAATGTTTTGATCGAGATGAATTAATTGGATCTCAAGTCCTCTTACTCTTGCTACATAGACATGAAGATCATTGCCAGATCCTTTTAAACAAATAGAATCTGATAAACATTTTCAATCAGGATTGGGACCTGAACTAGCTATGTTGAAATAATGAGAATGTACTTGAAGAGGGGGAGACAAGCAGAAATGAGAATTACCTGGAGGAAGTCTCTTGTGAATGAAACGCCTACCGGTGAGAGTATGTTGGCGATCAAAGATTTGAAAAATCCCTGTCATACACCCTATTTGTTTCTTCAAATCTGGACTGTCATCTGCTAGAGAATGTAAAAGCTTTGCAGCCATTTTGTTCTTCTTCCTCTCACCTAGCTGAATTCAAGACTTGCTTCAATGAATTTTAGTTAGCCTTTTGTCTGGAAGTACGAATGCAGTCTAAACCCTTTATCTGAATCTCTCCAACAATGTTGTAAATGATTGTTAATAGAGGTTCAGTGTTGCTAACCCAGTCTTGAATCAGAGTCCAAATTTAGTCACAAGAGAAACTGAGAGCACCCTCTTTGGCTCTTTCTCCCTTCGAGCTCTTACCAACTCTACGAAGCAAGAGATAAGATATCACCATCCGTGTACAACTAAGTCCAAAACTTGCATTTCCAGAAACAGATTTTCAGCAGCAAGTAAAATACATTCCTTTGACATACATCTATTAGGAGGAACCTTGAATTTCCGCAAAAAGTTCAACCACTTCCAGGCAGACAATGTCTGGGGCCTGCTAGCACCCAGAAAAACCAAGCTTGGCTTTCTTGAATCAAAGCTGCAACCCCAGAAATGTCCGTCTAAAGACAAAAGTGCCCAGCTTGGGATTGAACGGGAACAATGAATGAACACAACGGGAATCTGCCACCCAGGTAAACCAAGATCGGTGCTATTCAGCGCACACGAAACTAAAAGACAACTTCTTGGTCTCTTGACAGGACAAAGCCAGAGTGGATTCTGAAAGAGAACATAAGAAAAGGCAGGGGACCCAACACCCAGCACGCATTACAATATGAAACGCATACAGAGAATGTGCAGAACAGTAATGTGCAGCAATACCTCTCGTTGGCTAACAGGCAAACTAAAAAAGTAAAACAAGAAAAGAAAAGAATATCTCCAGATCCAATACGAGAGAAATGTTGTGGTGTTTCCTGGGAGAACAAATGGACGGACAGCTAGAAGTCATATCCTACCCTGTAAACTAATCTGGTTAGAATAAAAAAAACAAAAAAGAAGAAGCTGTCTCCATAAACTTGAGAGAGAGAGAGAGAGCGTGACATAGCCCTGGGGCTCTATCTCACACATACATGCATGTGGGATGAGTATGCGAGTGGGTCTAGACCCGTCTGCATTGGCATGTGATTTTGTCAGAAGATAACTAGATCTAGAAGTGGTCTTGAAGCTCCACCCAATTACCTGAACCTGATCTGCACAAGCCTAAGTAACACGCGTTACTCACTCATCAGGTCAGGTGACCATTTTACAGCAGTTGGCGTGAAGCTTTTCTGATTATCTAATGATTTGTGTGGCTCAAGACAAAAAAGTACTAAAAGAATAGAAATGTCAACTCGCTGATTGAACTTCTCTTTATTTTATGAATAAAATATTTAACAAACAAACCCAAAGACCAGAAGTAGGGATGGAATGAGAGGAAGGAAACTAGTTAAGTGCAGTTGTCCCTTTATTTTTTAATAACAATCAAATTTTATTGCATCACAATAGTTAATTTTTTTATTTACACATTTAGTAAAATTATTAGATGTATATAAATACGTATTTTTAATAAAGTAATGTTTTAAAATTAAATAATAATTTTTATTTACTGAATTTAACATTTTCGCAACTCATTATCTTCAAATTACTGAAGTGAAAACAATTTCTGAGTGTGACATTGAACCTAAAATTGTTAGTGCGTACATATTGATTGGAGCATCTTGAAATCGAGACAAGATCTTCTGTTCAGTATTATTCTGTCTTATTCTGTCTAATAAAATTTCAATCATTTATTTTGTAAGATCCACGTGGAATTCACGCATAATTTATGCGGGACTCATATAAATAAATGACTGAGATTTATTGGACAGAATAAAACACCATAATATTGGACAGAAGATTTAGACTCTTTGAAACCAAGTTCCCCCGCCTTAAATGTGGCACTAATAAGATCTTATGTAACAATCAAAAGAGATATAACGAAGGCGACTGAAAGTTTCGAGTTTCGAGCAATGCATGACAGAGCTAGAGCCTAGAGGTAACAAGTTTATATGTAAAATAATGAGCCATGACATGGATGCCCCGATGGTATGATTGCAGGTACGTCTTTTCAAAGTTTTTCTTAAATTCTGACGTTGACCCAAGTGTGAAGAAAGCTTCCAGAACAGATCACCATCGCTGATTAATCTTTGTTCATTAACAAAAACAGGAGATCTTGGATTTTTTTTTTTCATCCTTCTTCCTCAGCAATCAGGTTGTACACTTTTTTAGAGAGTCGAGTCCGGGAAGAATCAGAATAATAACAATAATACAATAGAAGAGAACGTACGATTGAAAGGTTTGTGTGTCATATTATTCCCTAGGCAGTAGGCACCGCACATGGCTGCAGCCGACCTCTACTTTTATGCTTTGTATTTGTACAGGCAATCGTTGATTAGTTCTTCTTCTCTGAAAAGTATCATTGAGATAGAACCAAAGCTTGAACTTTGAGCCATGTGTGATGATTGATTAAGCCACCACGGTTCAATATACGTAGATAAATTGTTAAGGCGTGTGAAGTTTTACTTGTACTTAGATTTTTTTTTAATTCACTAAAAAATTGTTTGATTGATTTTTTAATTATTTTTAAATAATATGGTTTGTGGTTTTAGGCAAGAAGGGACGAGAGAAATTGTAACCTTCAATCAAGTGTTGATGTATGTTGCATACTTTGCCCACTCGATAAAGAGAAATATTACCTTTTGAATTTTTGTGTCTATCAAAAGGTGACTGTCTCGTTGCAGACTGCATAATGAATTGCGTTACGAAAGTTGATCCTTATTGTGGAAATAAAAAAAGAATCTAAGCGTGAGCCTCGCATAAATGAGAAATCGCATTTGCTTGAAAATACAGAGAAAAAGCATCCCCGAATGTGCAGCATCTGTAAAGGTGGTGATGGGAAAGGGCCAGGTGACGTCGATGTCTGAAGTGGATTAGGGCAAATAGCGACTAAACCTTTCTCAATCACCCTAACCCCATGTTTCAAAAGACACTGCTAAATCTTCCTTTTTCTTATTGTGATGACATTTTAGTTCAAAAAAGATCTGTTTTTTTAAAAGACCCAATCACCCAATTTTAGATTAAATAAAATCTTCTTAAAATTATTTTTACTGTTTTTAATTTTCAGTTATAACAGTCCAGATTTTGGGCATCTCAAGTAGGGAAGAGTTGTTTCTTGTTTCAGTATAAATTATTGGTCTTGAATGAAGAATATTCTTATCGTTTTTTCTCCAGAGTTTTTTTTTATTGTTGCTGTTCTTTTAAAACCAACACGTGGTATCAGAGCTTTAGTTGATCTTATAGAGACCTGCAGAAATTTTTTTTTGATCTAGTTTTTTAAATCCCAAAACTAACGTCCAAAATTTTTAACTACTGTAGCTATTTTGATTTAGTTTCAGTAGCTTACATACTTTTGTTTTACACTTACTATTGCTACTATTTTGAATCTATTTTAAAACAATTTTATAATAGCAACTTTCTAATATTTTCAACTCGGTTGTTGCTGTCTTTTGAATAATTTTTAAACCTCTTTCAAACTTGTTTTAAACATTTTGCAGCAACATATCTACATCTATTTTTAAACTTTTCTTTTAAACCATCATCAAAATGCCCTCTACTAGCATTGCTTTAAATCCTCCTGAAGTCTTCAATGCTGAAAACTATCTAATGTGGTCAGTAAAAATGCAATCTTATTTGGAGACTTTTGATCGTTGGGAAGTTGTAATAGAAGATAGGTCAGTGCCTCATCTATCCAGAGATCCCACCCATAGCTCAAATCAAGTTCAATAGTTAAAAAAAAGCAAAAAAAATCCAAAACCAAGACACTCATTCAAAATTCTATAGGACACTCTGTTTTCTACAGGATCATGACTTGCAAAACAGCAAAGGAAGCTTGGGATAGATTGAAAGAAGAGTATCAAGGAAATGACAGAATCCGGCAAATGCAAGTGTTAAATTTGAAGAGGGATCTTGAGTCTCTAAACATGAAAGAGGATAAAACAATTACCAGGTATTCTGATCGTATTTCTTTAATTGTTAACAACATCAGATTGCTTGGAGAAGATTTTCCTGACAGGAGGATTGTAGAAAAAGTTCTTGTCTCTTCCGGAGAGTTTTGAATCCAAAATATTCTCTCTTGAAGAGTCAAAAAATCTCAGCGAGATATCATTAGCTGAGCTAATGAATGCTCTTCAAGCACAAGAGCAAAGAAGAACCTTTAGGCAAGATAAGATTACTGAAGGTACATTTTATATGCAAAGTCAACAAGTTGGAACAGGGAAGAATAATTTCAATAACAAGAACAAGAGCAAAAGCTGTGAATTTCCACCTTGTGCACACTGCAATAAGACTACTCATCTTGAAAAATATTGATGGTAGAGGCCCGATGCAATGTGTGTTGGACCCAAAACTTTTCTTAGAAAACTAGAACTAATAAATGAAAAATGTGGATATGTTCATGTTCTACTTTGGTGTTTCTGGTGGATAAGAGATTTGAAATGAGAAGAATTAAGGACAAAGTTAGAAGTAGAATGAAAGCAAAAATGAAGTTGAATTTGTGTAGTAAGTTGATGAAGAATATGCATATATGTGTATGTTCTGTTGTTGGTATTCATGATTAATCATGGACTATATTTTCTTTATAGATGATATTAATTTGAAATGGAGTTGAGAATGAGGAGTAAATGAAGTAGAAAAGGTGATCTTAGTATGATTTGTGTTAAGGAAAGATTGTGAAACAAAATGGATGATTGATCTGGAAAATGTTTATAGAGTATGCTTCAATCTCTTAGCCACAACTTTTTCTCTAGTTATCCAAACGAGATGATTCTTAATTTGGATTAAACTAGACACATAGGGATATATTTCTTATGAAGGTATCGAATTTAAAGTCTGTATTTAAGAATCTCAAAATTTGTCATGAAGTTGAGAACTGGGTCCAATACATTGGTGGTTGAATGTAAATTTGTGTTCTAAATTCGAGGGCATTTCTGGATTGATCTAGGCTAGATTAGAGAAAGTTTTCTTCTGTAAAGTTGTAGATCTTTCTTTTATCTTTCCAACGATATATATTATGGAATTTTTGAACTTCTAGACTGAAAGTTATGGCCCTATAAATGAAGATGTATCTTCTATCTTTTCGCTTCTTCTATGTTTTGTATCTTCTATGTTTTGCTTCTTCTGTGTTTTGTTTCTTCTGCCTTTTTACTTCTTCTGTGATGATGTCATCTTCTTCTGTGTTTCTTCTGTGATGACGTCATCTTCTTCTGTATTTTACTTCTTCTATGTTGACATCATCTTCTTCTAGATTTCATGTTTATAATTGAGTAATGAGCCATTGATGTTTTCTTGCAAATCTAGAAAATAAAATGATTTCAGTTACTTCATAAATGTTGCCTTTATTACTTTTGAATGATTTGCAAAATTGCTACATGTTTCGGTATATGAATTTTGTTGATGAATTTCAAAATAAAGATGGAAATGCATTGAAACATTTTATGTTATGCTTTGAAAAATGTCATGGCATTTTGCATATTTGGAAAAGAAGAAGAAGCATGAAAGTATGATGAAATGATTTGAGCATAAATTTGATTGTGTTTGGGCAAGAGAGGAACGTTTCGTTAGTCACGTGCACGTCGACATATAGCCTTCTCCCGGTTGGCCGCTTGAGGCCACAAGATCTTGAAAAATCGGACTTGTTTTGTTCACGATATAAACTTCAGTTTATCCGTTTTGTTCCAAGGAACTCTCGAGCTATTTGTTTGTGCATTGTATCTTTTCATAGTCATAAATGGTGCATAATTGAGTGTTATATGATGATATTTTAACTATGAGTTGAGTTATAATTGCGAATTTGATTGAGAATTTGAGAACGAAGAGTTTTATAAATTCATTATGATTTTTATACGACAAATGAACATTTCAACAGTTTTGCTTAATATTTATTATAAATTTATTCCCCACGAGCTTTAAGCTTACCCCCACTCTCCTTCCCCTATTCAGGTAATGAGGAAGAGATCGAGTGATCAAGAGTATAAGGACGTTACTTCAAATTCTGCATATCTTGGAATTTAAGTTATCTTTGTAAAATACAAGGATTAATCACATTTTAAGAATTTGTAGTTCATGTAACTTTTTTAGTTTGAGATTTCAAATTATGTTGTAATGTGGCTTGAAAAGCCATTATAGCTTTGTAAAACCCCTTTGTTTGGAAGGTATTGAAATGTAAATGATGAAAATTATTTGTATGTAATGTATTAAAGAGTATGATGTAGTAAAGATACGCTCAAGTCTTATGATATTTGCAAGAGGTTGACTTCCGAAAATGGTGCCCAACATATGTGGTATCAGAGCTCAGTATTAGGATCTTACATGGGTAACTTTTGAGATACGTTTAAATCGTAAGAGCGATTGTTAAGAGTTCGGACCAATAGAATTAGTGAGAGAAATGGTGCCTTGATAGAGTTTATGGTAAGGAAAGTTCAATGATATTTAGAAATAAGAAATATTACATAGCTCAATATGTTAAACATAGATTCAGTAATTGTGTTATATTAGTGAGTATGGTGACGGGATTTTGTTTTGGATACGTACTTGAATTGATACGGATGTGAAAATATCTTCATGACTTGATTGAAGAAGATATAGAGACAGGGTGAAAATGACATGGTTTAAGGTGTACAAGAAAAGTGGAATTGAGAGGTTGAACTCAGAAATTATGATCAAGTATAAGATTGTATTAGTGAATTTGAGATTGAATTTCAAGATGGCTATATGTTTATGCTCCTAAATTGATTAAGAATGTAAGTATGGAAAGTGAAACAAATGATAGTGATACATGTAGAGGTTTTAAAGGTTATGTTGACCAGATGAGTATATGTAACATCCCATTCCCATATTAAGAGTTGTGACCCGAAATTTTAGTTCATGCGAGCTCAAAGAGAAATTGAGACTAAGGAATGCATTTTTCTTGCTCATGCATCATGTTAGCATATATGTACAAAAATACGTAATGTTTCGGATAAAAAGTGTACATGAATTCATTGAAAACTTCCGGGTATAATTGATATTAGATGTGATTTTATTGAAAATAAGGAGTAGAAAGAGTAGAAAGAGTGATCTTTGTATGAGTTGTGATAAGGAAAGATTTAGAGACAAGATTGGTAGTGATCTGAAAAATGTTCACTGAATATGCTTCAGTCTTTTAGCCACAACGTTTTCTCTAGTAATCCAAACGAGATGATTCTTAATTTGGATTAAATTAGAGATATATGGATACATTTTGTAAGAATACATCGAATTTCAATTCTGTGTCTAAGAGTCTCAAATATTGTCATGAAGTGAAGAATTGGGTGCAGTGTTGGTGTAGGAATGGAAGTCTTATCTTCTGACTTTAGGAGCAATTTTAGGATTGATAAAGATAGATTTTGGCAACATTTCCTTCTGGAAAGTTGTATATATTTCTTTTATCTTTCCAATGGTATAAAGTTTGTAAATTTTGGCTATCTGAGTGATAAGTTATGCGTCTTATAAGTGGAGACGTTCTGGAAAAAAAGTCAGACGAAGTTACTGTTCACCCTATCGTCTTAGTTTGACTTTTTTCGTCTCAGTTTGACCGACTTCGTCTTAGTTTTGTTGACGTCATCTTCGTCTTAGTATGATGTCATCATCATCTTAGTTTGACTTTTTTCGTCTTATTTTGACCGACTTCGTCTTAGTTTTGCTGACGTCATCTTCGTCTTAGTTTTATTCCTTGCTGACGTCATCATCGTTTTAGTTTGACCAAACATTTTCTAGTCTAAATTTGACCCCTCAGATGAACGAATTGGCCTTTGAGTTCTTCATAAGAGTTGTAGCTATTGAAATTATCTTTCCATATATATAAATAAATCCTTAATCCGATATCTATAGGGAAAGTTATAGCAATTTTTCTAATATGTATCGTCTGATGATGTCATCATCGTCTGCTTTTATTTTTGACCCCTCAGATGAACGAATTGGTCTTTGAGTTCTTCATAAGAGTTGTATCTCTTGAAATTATCTTCCCATCCATATAAATAAATCCTTAATCCGATATCTATAAGGAAAGTTATAGCAATTTTCCCAATCTGTATCGTCTGATGATGTCATCATCGTCTTAAAATGGCGTTATCCTCGTCTGCTTTTATTTTTGACCCCACAGATGAAAGATTTGGCCTTTGAGACCTTCATTAAAGTTGTAGCTCTTCATGTCCTCTTTCGAACCATTCAAATAACACCTCAATCAGACATTTCTACAGAAAGTTATAGCTGTTTCCTCGAAATAGGTTCAGTACGATTAAGGTCATATATATGGTTGCTTCTTTTAACCATAACTTCTTCTCTAGACCTTCGAATGATCTAAATCTTGAAGCGATGGATTCATAAGACATAGAGGAATATCTCTCTAGAAGAAAATTTTGTTAAAGTACTTCATTTACCTGATCGAAATAAGAAGACAAGATGTCAGTTTTTAAGGGCAATTTCGGAAGTTTACTTAGTGTTAAGCTTTAAAGGCATGCAAGTAAGGGCTTTAGGGTCTTTTATCAATCATTAATGACCTGGTAATAAGAGTTGTCATTTAAGAAGAGTGGAGCACGACCCTTACAAGGAAAAAGAGCAAAAGAATAAAAGAAGATGAGATGAGAGAGAGAGAGAGAGTCGTAGAGAAAGAAGAGAAGAGGGAAAGAAGAAGAGAGAAGGAAGAAGAAAGAAGAAGAAAAATGAGAGAAACCAAGGCTTTCAAGGTAAGTTCGTCTTCTTCATACATTGGTAAAGAAATAGGTTGTGGTTTGTGAATGAAGAAATTCTAGAGAGAGAAAGGGGTTTGTGTAGAAGAAGAAGATTTGAGAGAACCCATTTGATTTTAGGGTTTCTAAGCTAGGTTTTAAGTTTTCTAACCTAGATGGACTATGGATAGGTTAAGATTGTGCTTGATTTATGTTGATTTCATTGATTGTGATTTTTGAAGTTTAAGGGTTTTATTGAATTGGAATTGAAAAGGAGAAATTGGTTTGTCTCAAGAAACTAAAAGAATCCTACCTAAGAATGTGTTTAAGTATGAAGTGCTAAACTATAAATAGAATTTGGATATTATGAGATCATATGAGGATGGATAAAAGATGATGAGAAATTGAGTTATGATATAGAGTAACCAAGTGTTCTTGAAGTGTAAGCTTTTGAATAAGCTAGACTTATAAAAGGGTAAAGATTGAAAGGAGAAGTTAGAACGATCATGTACCAATGAAGTGTATGAAACGTATATGAATTATGAAATAGAAATGAGCATAAAGTGCATATTAGAGCATATACCCGGGATTGTCATTAAGCATGTATTTTACATAGCCCATTACTACAATTGTGCATAAATGAATGTTTTAAAGTGTGCAATTATTGATGAGTGTGCAATATGTGTCTTGCATAAATATGTTGTGCAGGTCAAGTCGCGATTCATGCGTTCCCGTAAATTGAAAGCAAATGCTAACTGAGCGCATCGTGAGTAACTAGATGGTCTCACTTCATTGTCTGCTTTATTTGAATTTTGTATACATTGATCTCTATATGATGAATGAGTACATGATTGTGATGATTGATTTGAATTATGAAAGCGCTCATTATTTGTGAACAAGATGAACTAAGTGTTTTTGGAATGTGCATTGCATGCAAGTGAAAGAGTGAATGCTCAATTATATGTTGAATGCCGGACTACGGTCCGATGATAAGTGAATGTGATCGAGTAAGTGCATGCAATGTAAGTGATGCATTCCATGGCATGGATGCATGAAAGATAAAGGAAGTTATGACCGGAGTCGCCAGGATAAAGAGCTTAAAGCTCAGAATGTGAATAGAGCCTAGGGCTCGAATGCGACTGTCCCTGATATCCACTGAGAGATATGGGACGTGATATGCTACTGCTCGATATCCACAAAGGGATATGAGCGAATGAAAAGAGGCACTCGGTCATAACAATAACAATAAATGAAAGTGAGTCCCATTCGCATTGCATATGCATAGTATGAATGATTAAGTGTAATGAATATAAAATGTTAAAGTGAATGTGAAATGTGAAATGTGAGATGTATGCGTTATGTGAATTATGATTTATATGATTGGGTGAGCCATCAATGATGGCCTCTCATTGAGTTCGCAAAACTCACCCAAAATTTGTAACTATTTTTCAGGATAAGAAGAATACCCCGTTAGGCCAACGGGAGTATGCTGACAACATTCAAGTGAAGGATAGAGGTCGGGATCAGTTCGCTTCTGCATTGCATGTCTATATTTTTGTATTAAATTGTTTCTTCCGCAAATTTTCGTATGAATTGTATTTTGAAATGACTCAAGTGTTTGTAGTTGTGAAAGGGCCCGGATGACTATTGAAAATTGTGTTTAGTGAAAAGTTTTTGAAAAAGGGCCAAATGGCCATATGGGAATTTGTGTAAATGGCATCGTATGATGGGAAAGGGCTTATGCCCTATTTGATTATTGACTCCCATGTGTGTCAAAAAAAATGTATACCAAATTTTGATTGATCGAGTGCGTAGCACATCACCCTCGCGGGGCACGATCTCGGATATCACCATCGATATCGGGTTCAGGTCTTACGGGAGTGGGGTGCTGTAGGAAAATTCCGGTGTGTACATCACATGCACACGGTGCGGAAAACAAAAATTTTTGTTCTGGGACCTTCCCAAAAGCCAGGATCCATGTGTCTATATAACAGTGTCAAACCATAACGACCAAAGGAGACTATCTCTAACGGTATCCACGCAGAGATCGGAGAACCTAACCGGGGCAAACCCTTTGACCCGGGAATAGCTAGAACAAGGGAGAGAGTGCTAGCTCTTACCTTGTTCTTGGACAGCTTGGAATCAACGATGAAGAAGCTTGGAGAAGGAGAAGATGGAGAGCTTGGAGAAGATGATCGTGAGCTTCAAAGAGAGGAGAAAAACTTGATTTCTAAAATCCTTTTCTCTCATCACTAATGACCATCTTCACTTCCTTTTTCATAAGCCATATGTCACACATGTAGATCACCTTCTTTTGTCCTTTAGTGCATTTTGTCTTTAACATTTAAAGCCATTAATGACTACTTTTGACAAGGCTTAAAAGAAGCTTCCATCCTCCTTCCACGTATAACCATATATATATATATATATATATATATATATATATATATATATATATATATATATATATCCAAATACACTGGTCGGTCCTACCGGTCCCTAGATGGAAAAACACCAAGACTGTTTCAAAGAATATCGATGTCGCGATCTCATCGGGACATATCTCGATCTCATCGGGATCTATTTAATCCTATTGCTTCCATATTGGATCTCTCATTCAAAACTATTTTACTTAATTCTTGAATCATTCTTATGCGTGTGACCCATTAGGTTCCCGGTTATGTTGGCCACTTAGATTAACACTTAATTTGAGCAAGTCATGAGCGGTATCTAGCAACACATCATGACCCCCAATTGATCGGAAAGTAATTAGTTTGACGAATGAACCTATATTCATCATGAACCATATCACGAACCTTTCCATAGACAATTAATGTGCAATTCGTCCTTTCACCATGCTATACCCCACTTAGTTATGAGTATGGGCAAAGTGTCAAATCTTACTAGACTGACCACATCAAATCTAGTCCAAGTGATATCAGTTCTTATCCTGGGACTTATTACTTTATATGTCAATGAAGACACTCTTCATGACATAAGTACTCTGGCCAGAGATTTCCAAGTAATGATCCTGACAAAAGGCCATGGGTATCATCTTCTGCTATCACAGAAGTGGTGAATCCTCTATTGACTACTCAATTACCTTCGAATACCTCAAACTGTACCCAAGCACCACCCTACGAGCGACCTCTGTAAGGCAATAAGGAATGGAGTCAAAACACAGAATCAGTATCCAAGATATCCTTGAGTACCTCAAGTCTAAGGATATTTGCACTAATGCTATGATGAGATTATCACTGACATTAGAATAGGACATCCATGTGATGATCTCATAGCAGGTCATCCAATGTACTTACTACCTCTAGTAAGCATTCACATCTCAATCCTAAATATCTCATATTTACAGTTTCTGAGATCCAATGCTTGATCAAATCAAGGAGTTTGAAATGTGTTAGTCTCTCCGGATTACCGATGTCCAATTTCAGTAATCCTATGACTAGGGATAATTTAGATACTGACATAATTGCACATGATAGGAATCTCAGTAGTATGATCACATCATAATTACCTTCATGCTATGTCATATATCATGGACTTCATTAATTTGCTTATAGATCAATATCAGTTCATAAATAATGAACATCAAATTAATGAAATATGCCTTTTCTTTATTTATTCATAAAGTATGTACACAACTTTGTACAAAACGCGCTAAAGGCGATTGCCTTTAGGGCATTACTCTAACAAAATCTCCCACTTGACCTAAAGCCAATCGCCTTGGTATCTAATACCATAAGCGAGTACATGAGAATCAAAATTCTTCCGTGACAATGACTTTGTCAACGGATCAACAATATTTTGCTCGGGAATTCTCTATCCGACATCACCGACTAATGATCTCCCGATCGATGATATCTGCGGCACGATTTGGATCGTTGATGAGACCTTGGTTCCTTCGCTGCAAGAATAGCCCCATTGTTGTCACAATACAATCAGTATGGGTCCATCACGCTAGGAACCACACCAAGTTCAAGAATGAACTTTTGATCCAAACGCTTCCTTTCTTTGCGTCTGAAGCGGCAATGTACTCGCTCGATTATTGAATCGGCAGTTGTCTCTTGTTTGAACTCTTCCAACCGATCGCCCGCCGCTCAAAGTGTGAATATATAACCTGATTGGGATTTAGAATCATCCCGATCGATTGAAAACTAGCATCAGATGCCCGCCACCGAAAATTTCCATCTCCATATATCAAGAAAACATCCTTAGTCCTTCACAAGTACTTGAGGATATTCTCGACAACCACCCAAGGACCTCACCAGATCCGATTGGTATCCGTCGTAACACTTAGAGCATATGATACATCGGGTCTCGTACATAGCATTGCAGACATGATAGATCCTATCGCAGATGCATACGGATCATACTCATGCGCATCCTCTCATCTTGTGTCTTAGACACCTAGATTTCGAGAGTGTTATCCCACGAGTCATGGAAGGTACCTCTCTCGATTACTCCATGCTAAACCTCTTTAGCATCTTGTCTATGTACGTTGATTGTGACAGACCAAGCAATCTTTTTGATCTATCTCTATAGATCTTTATCCCTAGGATATAAGTTGCTTCACCAAGGTCTTTCATGGCTAATTGTTTGGACAACCAAATCTTCACAAATTGTAGCATAGAGACATCGTTTCTTAGTAATAATATGTCATCTACATATAGCACAAGGAATACGATTGCAGTCTCATTAACCTTCTTATACACACAGTGTTCATCCGGATTTTGTGAGAAACCAAACTCTTTGATTACCTCATCAAAACGGATATTCCAACTCCTGGATGCTTGTTTCAATCCATAAATGGATTTTTGAAGCTTGCATACCTTTTTGCCATCATAGGAGATGAAGCCCTCATGTTGTGTCATATACACATCCTCAGCTAGATTTCCATTTAAGAAAGCTGTCTTCACATCCATTTGCCATATCTCATAATCATAATGAGTAGCAATGGCTAGGAGTATCCTAATGGATTTAAGCATTACATCGGATCAAGGTCTCGTCAGAGTCAATTCCTTGTCTTTCGACGAAAACCTTTAGCCACAAGCCTTGCTTTATAGGTAATCACATTACCATCCATGTTCATTTTCTTTTGAAAACCCATTTACATCCTATGGGTTTTATTCCTTCTGGTGCCTCAACCAAAGTCCATACTTGGTTTTCATACATGGAATCCATTTCAGACTTCATGGCATGAAGCCATTTCTCAGACTCTGAACTCTTCAGAACCTCTTCATAGGTGGTAGGCTCATTATCTTCTATGAGCAATACGTCATTCTGTTCACTCACGAGAAATCTATATCTCTCGGGAACAGAGCATATCCTACGTGACCTACGAACTTCATGTGTTGTAGAAGGTTGAACTGTTACTTCATCTGATAAATCACAATTTCGTGGTCAGCAGTTGATTCAAGGCTCGCTCGAGCATCTTGAACTTCTTCAAGCTCAATTTTGCTCCCACCGCCTTCTTGGAAAAGAAACTCTTTTCTAAAAAGACAGCATGCTTTGAAACAAACACCTTTTGTTCCTCGGCAAGGTAGAATTGATATCACATTGTTTCTTTAGGATATCCTACGAACAAACATTTGTCGACTTTCGTCAAGTTTATCTCGATCAGATTCCGCTTCACATAAGGTGACAACCCCAAACTTTCAAATGAGTAAGATAGGTCTTTTGTTAGTCCACATCTCATATGGAGTAACATCAACTGTCTTTGAGGGAACTCTGTTTAGCAAGTAAACAGCTGTCTCAAGTGCATACCCCCAAAAGGATTTTGGTAACTTTGCAAAGCCCATCATCGATCGTACCATGTCTAACAAGGTTTAATTTCTCCTCTCAGCCACACCATTATGCTGTGGTGTATATGGTGGAGTTCATTGAGATAAAATCCCATTATCTCTAAGATAATCTAAAAATTGTTGGTCTAAGTATTCCCCACCACGATCAGATCGTAATGTTTTGATACTTTTCCCAAGTTAGTTTTCTACTTCATTTCTGAATTGTTTGAACTTTTCAAATGCTTCAGAAATCATCGATAAAGGTAATGAAGTAAAGACAACCACTTCTTGCATGGATGGACATCGGACCACATACATCAGATTGTATTAGGTCTAATACTCCAGTCGCTCGTTCACCCTTTCCCTTAAAGGGTAACTTAGTCATCTTACCTAATAAACAAGATTCACATGTGTCATATGATTCATAATCAAATGACCCTAAACTACCATTCTTATGGAGCTTAGCTACGCGTCTCTCATTTATATGGCCATGCGACAATGCCATAAGTAAGTTGATTTTAAATTATCTCGCTTATGTCTTTTCGTGTCATTGACATTCATAATTGGATGTGACATATCTAATATGTAAATTCCATTGCATAATGTACCAGTACCATAAAGCATTCCATTCAAACTAATAGAACAACCATTGTTACTAAAAGTCAAATGGAAAGCAACTCTATTTAAACAAGAAATGTATAATATGTTCTTTGTTAAAACAGTACAAAATAACATTCATCCGCTTTAATTACAAGCCCACCGGGAGTGACAACAAATAAGTGCCTACGGCTAATGCAACAACTCTTGCTCCATTTCCTACACGCAGTCTAGTTCTCCTTCACGAGTCGCTCATCGTCCCTCGAGGCCCCGTGATATCATTGCATATGTGTAAGCCACAACCGTATCTAATACCCATATGTTATGGTCGAAACAAGATTAACCTCAATGACAAACATACCGAAGAAGCCGAGGCATCCGATGCCTTCTTCGCTTCAATTCTTCCAGATAGACTTTACAGTTTCGCTTCCAGTGGCCAGTCTTTCCATAATGGAAGCAAGTTCCTTTTGGCGCAGTTTCTTTGGTTTTCTTTTGATCGCACTTCCTTTTGGTTTCTTAGATCTTTTCTTCTTGATTTTTTTTCTTTGAACCGTAAGAAGAAGAGTCCACCACGAGCAATCGACTTGCTATCCTTCTTGATAGCTTGTCATTGCTCGAAAGCAGATTGATCAACTCGAGGATTGTCGTGGATATTTGGTTCATCCGATAGTTCAACACAAACTGTGAATAACTATCAGACAATCCAACCAAAATTAAGTCAACAATTAATTCATAATCCATGACAAAACCTAAGACGACCAACCTCTCAATATACCCATTCATCTTGCATGCATCGCACCGCAGATGAACCCGAGTCATCTTAGTAGTGAAGAGTAGCCTCGAGGTCTCGAACCTTTCAGACCGAGCTTGCTCATCGAAAAGTTCTCTAAGATGAAACACTATGGTATTAGCATCCATTGACTCATGCTGCTTCTGCAGCTCTAGTGACATAGATGCGAGCATAATACAAGTAGTCATGTCACTGTTTTTGATATGCTTACGATAAGCTTTCTGATCCTTATCAGAAGCATCAACAGCAGGTGGATCAGGAAGTGGAACATCTAGGACATATCCCAGTTCCTCAAATCTGAGAACAATTCTCATATTTCTCAGCCAATCAAGAAAGTTGGGTCCAGTTAATTTATTAGAGTTCATGAGTGAGCGCAAATTCACACTGGAAGTCATCTTCAATCAACCTAAAGAGAAAGAGAGAAAGAATATTAGAATAGAATTATATGCATGATCATAAGGACTTGCATGACATGCATATGGCTCCCACTAGATTCAAAGAATCCATAACCCTCACTATGAATCCAAGAAACATTATGACAAAATGTCCTAGTGGGTCGATATCCGATATTACTAAAATGACCTTGGATTTACCCAACAAGCCACCTTAAGTCAATCGGTAGGTATCGGTCATACCAATTGCATCATAGATATCCAACAATACTAAAATGACCTTGGGTTTATCCAACAAGCCACCTTAGATCAATCGGCAGGTATCGGTCATACCAGTTACATCATAGGTGCAATTATCGACTAGTGCTATCAACTCGTGATGTATGCACACACATTGGGTTATCAACTCTTGATGCGCGTGCATATCCGATGTACACTACCCAATTTCAGATCTGCTCACGCTGACCTTGAGTTTACTCAACAAATCAACGCTTCTAGTAAAAACTGACCCATTAATTCGAAAATCTTATTTTCATGGTTCGAACATATCCGTATAGAGTGAGCTTGGGTTTACCCAACAACCCGAACTCTATAAGAACTCTTCTCCCCATATTAATAGAAGGCGTTAGTTTTCATATTATGTGTGAGGGATTTCATCTTTCTTCACTCTTCTTCTTCTCCAAGCTGTAGGATTATAGTCACCATGACTATATGGAATAATTTAGGGCATCAATCACATTGAATCTATACCTATAATCATCCATCATCCCACCTAAGCATGTATAAGTCGACTTGTCTAAACATGCAAGTCGACTTACGCTACTGTGCATGTATAAGTCGACTTGTCTGAACATGCAAGTCGACTTATGCTACTGTGCACATGCAAGTCGACTTATACCATTGTGCAAGTCGACTTACCGGAGAATACAAGTCGACTAGTGCATATGTAAGTCGACTTGTTTGAACATACAAGTCGACTTATACATGTGTAAGTCGACTTATATGTATAGAATTGCTCTTTAATCGACTAATTTCTCAATCCGTGTAGTTCCAATTCACAATACCAAGTGTAATATACTCTACTATGATGTACCAATGAAACACTTTCATTGTATCATGCTTACCATATATAGTCGTACTATACATGAAATACTTGAAATCGATGAATACACTACTATTCACTTAGATTTTCAAATAATTTGAGAATATCAAACTATCACCCTAAGTATCTCTAGGTAGTCTACACTTTATCAAGACTACTTCGGCACTTGTCACAAAATTTGTGACGACCAAAACAATCAAGACAACGAAATACACTAACGAGACGCTAATGTGACATATTTGACATCCGAAAATTTTTGGAAACCCAATTTTAAGGAAATCATTTTGGCAAGCATAAAACATCAATTTAACATATTTTTAATCACATTAAAAATAATTCAAGGCATTGGAATTGAGAAATACACAATTAATCATTTCAAACAAAACAGCTCCAGCAACTTTCTCAAAACTGCCAAGTTCTGTATTTTTCTTGAAAAACTCATTGAAACAATTTCAATAAATTCTGAGAAAATTACAGAGGTTACAAAATTTTAAAAAAATTCTCCATGAATTTTTTCAGGATTTATTTCCAACAAGAACTCAACCAACCTCAGCAACAAAGCCAATGTTGAATCTGTGTTCCTCAACACAGATATTCCCAGCAGCACACAATAAATTATCAAATAAATAGTAAATCACCTCGAAAACATTTTTACTTTCTCATAGACATTCATGAACATCTTAGAGACATGTCGGTGAAAGAAAATCCAAAAACAAATTTCTATAATTTATTCTCGAATTTATAAGCATGTCTGTTCAAGGATTGTGCACAAAGACAGCAACCAGAACATTAGGGAATAAATTAGCAAAACCATATCAAATCACATTGATAAATTCTTTCCTTCCACAGACATATTCAAAAACATCTTATGAGCATATCTGAGCAAGAAAATTTTGAAAACAATATTTCTGTACTGATTTCGAATTTAACACAGTCAACATGCATCTTCGTCACAAGCAATAGGCAATTCCGATCTTGTTATGATTTCTTCGATATATACGACACAAGTGGCTCTGATACCACTGTAGGAAAATCCCGGTGTGTACATCACATACACACGGTGCGGAAAACAAAAATTTTTATTCCGGGACCTTTCCGAAAGCCAGGATCTATGTGTCTATATAACAGTGTCAAACCATAACGACCAAAGGAGACCGTCTCTAACGGTATCCACGCAAAGATCGGAAAACCTAACCGGGGCAAACCCTTTGACCCAAAAATAGCTAGAACAAGGGAGAGAGTGCTAGCTCTTACCTTGTTCTTGGAGAGCTTGGAATCAACGATGAAGAAGCTTGGAGAAGGAGAAGATGGAGAGCTTGGAGAAGATGATCGTGAGCTTCAAAGAGAGGAGAAAAACTTGATTTCTAAAATCCTTTTCTCTCATCACCAACGACCATCTTCACTTCCTTTTTCATAAGCCATATGTCACACACGTAGATCACCTTCTTTTGTCCTTTAGTGCATTTTGTCTTTAACATTTAAAGCCATTAATGACTACTTTTGACAAGGCTTAAAAGAAGCTTCCATCCTCCTTCCACGTATAGCCATATATATATATATACATATATATATATATATATGTATATATATATATATATATATATATATATATATATATATATATATATATATATATATATATATATATATATATATATATATATATATATATATATATATATATATATATATATATATATATATATATATATATATATATATATATATATGTATATATGTATATATGTATATATATATTAATAAGATATATATATATGTATATAAATGTCAAGTGGTCCACCACATCTGGGTCGGTCTCTACCTGGTCCTTGTATGGAAAAACATCAAAGACCTATTTCAGCAATATCGATGTCGCGATCTCATCGGGACATATCTCGATCTCATCGGGATCCATTTAATCCTATTGCTCTCCATATATTGGATCTATGTCCAAAACTATTTTACGAATTCTCCGAATCATTCTTATGCGTGTGACCCATTAGGTTTCCGGTTATGTTGGCTACTTAGATTAACACTTAATCTGAGCAAGTCATGAGCGGTATCTAGCAACACATCATGACCTCCAATTGACCGGAAAGTAATTGGTTTGACGAATGAACCTATATTCATCATGAACCATATCACGAACCTTTCCATAGACAATTATTGTGCAATTCGTCCTTTCACCATGCTATACCCCACTTGGTTATGAGTATGGGCAAAGTGTCAACTCTTACTAGACTGACCACATCAAATCTGGTCCAAGTGATATCAGTTCTTGTCCTGGGACTCATTACTTTATATGTCAATGAAGACACTCTTCATGACATAAGTACTCCCGCCAAAGATTTCCAAGTAATGACCCTGACAAGAGGCCATGGGTATCATCTTCTGCTATCACAGAAGCGGTGAATCCTCTATTGGCTACTCAATTACCTTCGAATACCTCAAACTGTACCCAAGCACCACCCTACGAGCGACCTCAGAAGGCAATAAGGAATGGAGTCAAAGCACGTAATCAAGATTCAAGATATCCTCGAGTACCTCAAGTCTAAGGATATTTGCACTAATGCTATGATGAGATTATCACCGACATTAGAATAGACATCCATGTGATGATCTCATAGCAGTCATCCAATGTACTTACTACCTCTAGTAAGCATTCACATCTCAACCCTAAATATCTCATATTTACGCTTCGAGATCCACCGCTAATCAAATCAAGGAGCTTGAAATGTGCTAGTCTCTCCGGATTACCGATGTCCAATTTCAGTAATCCTATGACTAGGGATAATTTAGATACTGACATAATTGCACATGATAGGAATCTCAGTAGTATGATCACATCATAATTACCTTCATGCTATGTCATATATCATGGACTTCATTAATTTGCTTATAGATCAATATCGGTTCATAAATAATGAACATCAAATTAATGAAATATGCCTTTTCTTTATTTATTCATAAAGTATGTACACAACTTTGTATAAAACGCGCTAAAGGCGATTGCCTTTAGGGCACTACTCTAACAGGTGCTACAGCATATATTTGATAATGTGCTTAGATTGGTGAATAATATGATTGAGTAAATGTGAGACCTATATTTGGATATGGATAGGAGATAATCAATAATCCTCATAGTTAAAGATTATGAGACGAATCAGAGTAATGAGATGGAAGTATAGTATAGATGATTGTAGCAAGAAATCTTCTTTAGAAGAAGAATTATTTTGAATTAGGTTAAGCAGACCAGGTAGTTTATATGAAAAAGATGTAATAAATCAAGTAAGGGTATCGATTGGAAGAGTAGGAATTAGATATTTTACTGAATATGCTTCAGTATTTTGATGATTTCTGGATCAGTAGAGCTCCGAATAAGATGATTCTTGTTTCAAGATAAACTAGAGACATGGAGCTACAAATGGTATGAAGAAGTTGAAATCTATTTCAATTTCTAAGATGTTTAAATTTCGGATAGAAGTTGTGTATAGTATAATGATTTGGACAAGAGCAGTCTAAAAATGTTTGAAGTGTATCTTCCAATTCACTAAACCAAATGGATTGATTTTGGTGTCATTGGAAACTTAAGACAAGGGAGAACACTTTCTAGAAGAAAGAGTTATGTCAAAATATTCAAGGTTATTTTTGGCAAGACACTTAAGTATAAAAGACATAAGACATAAATGAAAGGACAAATGGGATATTTCTCGATCATTAAGGGTATAATTGGAAGAAGAAGTATTGTCTTGCTTATAAATGAAGAAGAAAAACGTGAATGGAAGGATAAGCAAAAGAGAAGAATGAAAATTTAAGGAAAAGGGAGAATGTCATGAAAAAGAGAGAGAAATACAAAGAGAAAACGAGAACGAGAGAAAGAAGAGAAAACAAGTTAGGGTTTCAATTATGTTAACCTTCAAGAGAGATTTTGGAGTTGTTCAAGAAAGGAAAAAGGAAGAGGAAGAGAAGAGCTTCCCTTTGATCTAAAGATCTCTTCAATTGGTGAAGAATCACAGGAACCAAGAGAATCTTACCCAAGAGCAAGGGGAAAGACAACCTTGACTTGGATTTTTGCAAGCGAACTAGGTGGATAATGTATTTACAGTTATTGTGTGATTGGGCGAATTCTTGCCTATGTGTGAATATGTGTTAAATTGTTTAAATTTTACTTGTTGAAAAATACATGATGATTTGATTTTGTTATATCGTGAAAGAAGCATGATATTTTGATAAAATTAAATTGTGATTTTGATCAATGTTATGCCTTGAAATTAGTCATGGCATTTTGTATAAATAGAAAGAAAAGATTTGATAGCATAAAAACATTTTGGTAAAATGATTCTGAGCATGATTTTGTGCTTATGTATGGACGAGAGTGGAACCATTCTGTCCGTCACATGCACGTTGACAAGAGCCTTCTCCCTGCTGCCCGCTTGTGGCATATGAGCTCTGAAAAATGGACTCATTTTGTTCATGAGGTAAACTTCAGTTTCCTCATTTTGTTTCATGGAAACCTCGAGCCATTTGTTATGTAGTGCATTTTTTAAAGTTGTCAAGTATGAAGCATATTAAGTGTTATGTATTATGAGCGGTTATGTGATTTGAGCTAAATTTGATGAATGTTTAATTTGCTTGAATAAAGTATGAATGCTAGATATACATATATACATACACATGCTTGACTTTGGGTCAATTGTCGATGGCTATAAATATATTAGCCACTGAGTTGTGTAGCTTACCCCACGCTTCCCTCCTAAGGTGCAGAAAGAGAAGATTAGCGATCCTTGCAAGGTATTGTAACTCCAAGATAGTTAAAGACTTTTGTAATTAAGTTAATTCAGGAACTTTTTGTATTTTAGAATCATTCTAAGCATAAGCATTCAATGGTATCACGTGTAGTTTGTATTTTGTTTTTGGTATTTGTAATAAAGCAAAAGGGGTGATTTTTGAAATGTAAAAATATTGTGAAAACAAACATTGTGTTTTGTAATGGGCCCAAGTGATTACCGAAACTCTGATGTGTGCAATAATGTTTGCATCTTTGTGATTGAAATGGTTTTAAATAAATCGGGCCGATTTGATTATCGGTTTTTCGCATACGCTTTAATTGTTTTAAAAAAATTTGCAATGTGATTGGATTGTTAATTGTCTCCGAATGCTGGGCTCCAGAAGCGGGGTCCAACAATGTGTGGTAAATGCAAACAACTTGGGCATATTACTAAGGTTTGCAAATTCAAAAACAAAGATTGTCAATCTCAACGAGCACAGATTGCAGATGAAGTTTGCACACAAGAGGAGCAACTTTTTTGAAGCTTTGAAGAATTTGTCACCAAAATGCCAAGGAGTGTTAGTGTGCTGGCATTTTAGTCCAAAAAAGATCTATTTTTTCAAAAGACCATATTTTAGATTAAATAAAATCTTCTTAAGATTATTTTTTCTGTTTTTATTTTTCAGTTGTAACAGTCCAGATTTTGGGCCTTTTTTCAGTATAAATTACTTGTCTTGAATGAAGAATATTATTATCATTTTTTCTCTAGAGTTTCTTTTTAGTGTTGCTTTTCTTTTAAAACCAACACCTCTGGTTGCTACATTATGCCTTCTCGTCATCTAAAAAAAATCTCCCGCTTACCCCGCCAATATGCTGTATATATACACATATGGGCATTGTTTAGTTAGAACAGGAATAGCCTACAAGGTGGGATTTTTATCCAATCAATAATATGCAGGACCCTATGAGGAGATGGTCACCCAAAGTTATGATTGTTGAAACATGAAAGAACGATGAAGTCAACCACTGTCTTTGATATATCAAAAATGTAGAACTTTAAGTAGATTCTTTCTTCGTAACCTATTAAGATTAAGATTAATGACAAGAGACATCACAAATATAAAAACCTTTGCTAAACTAAGTTGTACTTGATATTTAAGTATATTATAAAAATTGGTTTCCTTTATAATGATTCTTGTTTTGAGCATAAAGGCTGAAAGAATGAACTTGATCAATTAATCTCCCTTATCCATTAAGAGAAATATAACTTGAAAATTTTGCTCCCTTCCTCCAATCATTTACATGATGCTTGTAAAATTGTTTCTCATTTCTTTAATATTTGGCAAAGTAAATAAGAATTTGGCAAAGAAAGGACTAATGTTTTGTTATAATCCCGCGATTGCGATCGAGTTATAGGACTATTGCGATCGAGTTATAGGACGATTGACTGTAAAATCTACCTATAATTAAGAATGTTTCTTCGATTTTCCACCTTGGTGACCTATGATTAACTACTAATATGGGCTTGTTAAGGGAGAGAACCCAAAGTCTCAAGAACACAGAGATGAATATTTTTGATTGATTCTCATTGATCCAGCTTACATTCTTAAACAATGAATTGAGGATAACTAATACTAACTACCCATTACATTACCAGCTCCAACTTTCTACTAGTTTCTTAACTACTTACATAATCTATATAAAATAAGTTGTTGGACAAAATAAGAAAAATAAGCTGCTGGATAATAGAATAAACTTTTCTTCACGCTCTACATCCCCACTTACTCTACACATCACTTGTATACTTGCCCTTTGAAAGGTCTATTCCACATTTTGTCCATGACATCACCTCCCCCATGAAGATCACGCTTGTTCGCAAGCGTTAAAGAAGGAAAGCAGGTCTGCAGGTAACAAACATTTGCCCAATAGGCATCAACAAGTGATAGTCCTTCCTAACGAATTAGGGCTTGGGGCTAGTTTTGAAACGTGTGGTAGTCCAAAACTGCTTCGGGTTGAGGATGAAGTTCGTTTTTGTAAAGTGTTGGTAAGCAAGGTTCTATTGGGATAGAGTTACCATGAAATAGCTCAAGGCAAGAGACATGAAAGATTAATTATATTGTGGAGTCGGATGGAAGGTTTAATTTGTAGACAACCGAACCAAACTTGGCAAGGATGTGGAAAGGACCATAATAGTGAGGAGATAGCTTAGTGTGCCTTTGGGAAGCAAGGTTAACTTGTCAGATAAGTACCAAATCACCCGTATTATACTGTATTAACCTATGTTTAGTGTCATAGGCTGCCTTTATGGATTGTTAGGCTTGGAGAAGATAGTTATGAAGGTCCTTGAATAAATCTCAGGTCCTCGACTCCTAGTCCACTACTTCTAATTTTGCTAACCTCGGGTAGCACAAAGCATTGTTAGTGGGGTCCTGCCATATATTACCTAAAAAGAAGTGGTTTAGAGAGAAGAATGATAGCTAGTGTTATAGTAGTATTCTGTCCATGATAACCATTGATTCTAGCGACGTGGTTGGTCACTCAAGAAATAGCGTAGATACATCTCAATAGTATGGTTTACCACTTCAGTCTGCCCATCACTTTGTGGGTGGTAAGCTTAACTAAATGCAAGTTTCAAGCCATTTAAACAATCTAGAATGAACTTGTGAACGTAACATCACGATCACTAGCAATAGTTTCGGGTAAACCATGAAGCTTAAAAATATTGTCAAAAAATAAACAAGTCACAATCACCACAAAATTAGGGTGAGAGAGAGATAAGATGAGCATATTTGTAGAAGCGATCCACAATGACTAGCAGGACATTTTTCCCTTGAGAAGTCGATAGTCCTTCAATAAAGTCCATAGAGATGTCCGACCAAATTTGCAGAGAAACGGGTAGAGGCTGGCAGAGATCAACTGGATGTAGATGCTTTGTCTTATGATACTGACAAACTGGACATTGCTGCACAAAGTACCAAACGAAAGCCTTCATACCCTTCTAGTAGAAATCCTGAGCTATGCGATTAAGAGTCTTTTGATACCTTTCATGGTTACTGTTATGCATAGCCGCTAAGATGGATGTGACCAGAGGAGATGTATATGACAAGTAGGCTCTACGTTTGAAGAAAATAAGACAATTTTTACATTCCCAAGGCCCAACGACTTTACCTTACTATATTCGCTAGACAAGTTGCCACAATATAGTGGAATGAAGATTCTCTTCACGAATGGAATCAAATAGAGTCAACTGGGGCATATAAATTGCAGTTAGAACAGGTTGGTCCTTTATATGGCGAAATAACGCATCAACAACCTTATTTTTCCTCCCAACTAAATATTCCACAGTGAAGTCAAATCCCATTAACTTACTCAACCAATGTTGTTGCGGTGAGACGATGATATGTTGTTCTAATAAGAACTTGAGACTATAATGATCCATCCGAATAATGAAGGATCAGCCCTATAAATAGGCTCGCCAATGAAGTACGACTTTGGCTAACCCGATAAGTTTCTTTTCATGAGCCAGAAGTCCCATGTAGCATGTGGCTAATGTGCGGATGAAATAGGCTATAAGTTTTCCTTCTTGTTGTAAACGACCCCTATCCCAACATTTGATGCATAACATTCTAAAATGAATAGAAATGTGAAGTTCGGTATGGCCAAAACTAGGGCGCAGTTATAGCTACCTTCAACTGGTCAAAGGCCTTAGAGTCCTCATCCATTCATTGGAAAGAATTTTTATGCAACATTGATGTCAAAGGAGTTGCAATCGTGCTATAGTTTTGAACAAACTTTCGATAATATTCATTCAGTCCCAAAAACCCCCCGAAGCCCCTTCACAGTGCTCGGTTTGGGTCATTCTATCATTGTTGCAATTTTATCTTGGTCTAATGTCACCCCTTCTTTCGAAATAATGCGACCTAGGTAACATACTTGGATTTAAGCAATAATACACTTGGAGTGTTTTAAGAAAAGCTAATAATGCTGGAGTAATTTGAAGACAATTTTTAGGTATGATAGATGGTCCTCCCAAGATTTGTTGTAGATAAGAATATCGTCAACCAACACCAAAACAAATTGTGTCAAATAGGGTTGGAATACTTCATTCATTAAGGCTCGAAGAGTGCTTGGTGCGTTGGTGAGACCAATTGGCATAAGAAGAAATTCAAAATGCCCATAGTGAGTTTGGTACGTTGTTTTCTCCACATTAAAGGCTCATTCTAATTTGATGGTAGCTCAAGCGCAAATCCAGCTTGGCGAAGTAATGTGACCTATGTAACTCTTTTAAGAGCTCATCAATTATTAGAATGGGTAATTTGAATTTGATTGTCTTGGAGTTCAGAACCTTGTAATCCACACAAAAATGTCATATCTAGTCAGGCAGCCAGAAGAATAGGGGAGGAATACGGAGATTGGCTCTTTCGGATAATGTTGTGTTCCATTATGTCTTTCCATTAGCACTCAATTCCATCTTTTGAGCATGAGGGTACCAATAAGGATGAACTACGACTAGCTAGTTCCTGGTTCGAGAGCAATTCGGTGGTCGTGACTTCATGTAGGAGGAAGTCCCTTGGGGTTCCTAAAATAGGATTTCAAATTTGATCAGTAATTCGCTCAACCCTGTATTCTGATGGGGCTCTATTTTTGTGACATGGATTTTAGCAATTGAGGTGGAAGGACTCTTGATTCCATGTAACTCAATGAAATAGAAGAACAATTCCACATATAACCATTATGTATATCAAATCTGTAGTGGCCTAACATTTTAAATAATCTACTTCTAATGACAGAAAACCCACGAAGTCAGATCTATCATATGTGAATTTAAGATTTTCAAAAATGCACAACTTCAAACGATCAAGAGCCACTACAAGGAAAATGACTAATTTCGATGGAAAAATACCGACGGTATATAAACCGTTGGAAATACCGACCGAAATAACGTTACCGTCAGAGAAATTGGGTGGGAGTGTCACGTTTTCCAACCGAAAACTATTCGGTCGGAGAATATGCTGAAATATTTTGCGACGCCAGAATTCCGTCGGTGATGGAGTCGGTGAAAACCTCGCCCTTCACTTACTCAAAACGACGTCGTTTTGGTTTAAATCAAAACGACGTCGTTTTGGTTATTATTTAGGGCTGCGTCTGCGAGTCTTCCTCCTCTTCCCGCAGACGCAGCCTTCTCCTTCCTTTTTCCTCTGCTTCGGTGCTTCTCCCTCGTCGTTGCTGGCCACCGTTTCATCAGCCGCCACTTGCCGCTTGCTGCTCGTCGGTCGCCGCACGCCACAGTCGCCTCTCCTCCTGGTCTCCGACAGTTTGGTATAACTTCTCCTCCCTCCCTTCTTTACTTACTCCGACGGTGTATATATATAGAATGTTGATGCTTTTGATCTTTATATATGTTAATTATTGCTATAATTTTATGTAAATAATGGTTGTTATATGTAAATGTAAATTAGTTGTTAATTATTGTTGTAATTAAATGTTAAATATTGGTGTTATATGCATCTGCTATTTATATGTTAATTATGTAAATTATTTGTAAATTATTGTTGTAATTATATGTAAATAATTGGTCTTATATGCATCAATAAGATATAAGTTAATTATTGCTGTTATTTTATGTAAAATATTGCATTTATATCCATCTGTAAATTATATGTTAATTATTGCTGTAATTATATGTAATTTATTGGTCTGCAGATGCATCTGTAAATTATTGCTATTATTATTGCTCTTATATGCATATGTTAATTATATGTACATTATTGCTCTTCAACCGCTTTTAAAGAAAAATGAATGATTTGAATAAGAAAATTAAAATTTGTGTAGTACATTGCCAAAACTTTCAATTAGGTGATCATTATTTGATAATGATTAATAATTATTCTAGAAATAGGTGTTCTTTATTTAATATGTATTAATAATGACTCTAACTATCTATCAATTCAATTAATATAATTTGATACCCATTATTAATATTCTAAGTTGGATTGCAATTTTGATTAAACTAAGGAGATACTAAAATATTGTTATTTAAATGAATTATATGACAATAATATCAATTAAAATTTACGGGTAGAAATTTGAAAATTTTAAGTCAAATTTGAACTAGTCCATCAAAATTTAATTCAACTTCACATTTTATTTATTGACACGAAATCAATTTTATGTGGGTTAATATTATCAATTATGATTAAAATAATTTTATAAATATATTTATAAAATAATATCCTTACCGAGGTACACACCAACTAAAAATGTCTTATTTTTGGAGCACATTAAGTCATTTCTATATAATTAATATTACAACTTCATTCATACATTCAATCTCATTTAATCAATTATCATTTTAATGTTTTATTTTTGGCAAGAGATATGCAATTACAAAGAAAATGAGTAGGTGGTTCGCTTAAAGTTGACAATTCAATTTTTTACATAAAGTTCTGATATAGATGTCAATACATTGTGTATCAAGATTTATTTTATTATTTGATGTTCAGGATTAATTTATAAATGTTTTTCATAACATTAGACCACATTTGAATTTTATTAAATGTTTTGGAAGCGAATACATATCTTTCTTAATGGTAAGTTATAAGATTATCTTTACTTAATTGCACTTTTTAGTAACAACTTTAAATAGTAAATACATAATTTTGATTATTCTAAATATAAAAAACTATCAAGACTCTTAAGATAATAGTAAGAATAAAACTTTGTCATGTCTCAACTAAATTTGAAGTTTTAATGGTGACATTGTAGTTCTTATGATAAGTTATAAGGTTATCTGTAATTAATTAAACTCGTAATTAACATTGTGAAAAAATCTAATTTTTAAGCGTATCAATCCATCCTCTTTTGTAAAAATTGATGTACCTTAACTTAAAAAGGTTTAATGATGAATTGATATTAACTGACATTAGCAAGTAATATTAAAGGCTTCAAATCATGTAATTTAGATTATGGACCATGATTACGGAATTTGATCAAAATTAATATTTATAACTTGAAATACATTCAATCTCCTTCAAGTAATTCATATGTTATCTTTTATTATCTTGTAGAGATATACTATTACAAAGAATATGAGTGGGTTAGTTACTTTTTAGTTGACAATTCAATTTGAAACTAACATTGAGTTGCACTATAGATCTCACAACTTTGTGTATCATGATTTCTTATTTTATTTTACATTAAGGATTAATTTATAAATATCAAAGCTTTAAGAATATATCCGAAATCTTTTAAATTTTGGAGTGAATACATATCTATTTAAACATAAAGTAAAATATAAAACTATTTACGAATGGAAAATATAAAATTTTGTAATGTCTCAACTAAGAAGCAACTAACCTACTTTTTTTTATAACAATGACCTATCATCATCAAACCAAATTCTTTGTATAACATAATCTTGTACTTATTAAAATATATTACTCAAGGTGTCATATAAAGGCATCATTGCCATGATTTTCCCCAATATATGTTACTATACTCAAGTGATAATTTTCAAAGTTACAAAGACTTTTGTCTACTCAATACATCGCCTACTTTGTTATGTCTTTCTACCTTTAACTCACACAAAAGTCATATTCAACAAGAATCTCTTATCACTAGGCTTACTTTATAGATAACTTCTATAATCCTATAAGAAGTGTTACCAATATTATCTATGCAGATCACAAACTTGAATCTTAATAGGTAAACTCATGAAGCATGAAGATAATGTAGTACAACCACAATCTCCATGTACCATTTCTTAACAATTGATAGTTTTGATTGTTTAAGGCTATATATTCACCTTTTCAGAGCAAGACATTGGCAATCACTTTATAAAAGTATCAATTCTCACTTTAAATGTTTAAGCTTGAAATTTGCCAATCTTGAATATGTTTCATTGAAATGACTATCTTCATTTTTTTAAAGCCTTGGCGTGAATCGACTACTACCACACTTTCTTCTCCTTTAATAAGCAAGACAAGCATGTTGAAGGTAGTTTCACAATAAATCAACAATATTCGTTTCTTAAAGCTATAAAGTGAAAAGGTCCCACACTATGGTAAAACCTTGAACCAATAATATTCTATATCTTTTTTATATCCATTCACAGCTAGTTCTCTCTCAAATAGTTTCCCAAAATATTAATCATAGGTTTAGCATAGTGACAATTTATAATCTTTATGAAGAGTTAATATTTTTTGCATTTGTTCAAATACTTGTCTCATGCATTTGAATAAATTGTGATATTGTGTTATACACCACAATATCATATAAGTATATTACTAAAATTTATTAAGGAAGGCATACACCATTTCATTCATTAATTTATAGAAAATATGGGAGGATTTGTTAATTTAAACAATATGAATAAGAACTTATAGGAACCATACACATATATGTTATTTTATGTTCATCTCCTTTGGTAATCTTTACTTGTAAATATGTAGTTCGTTAATCTAAATTTGTGAACATTGTAACCCTCAATATTTTGTTTATCAACTATTGAGTTAATGTTGGAAGATATTTTTTCTTGATTATTGCCTTTTATAAGGTGTAATAGTCCACACAAGTGTTGAACCTATTCTTGCATTTTTTTAAAAAAAATGGATGAATCTCATTAGGTATGAAAGGTTAGATGAACCCCTTCATGAACATTTGGTGATAGCACATTTGGTGATTTCATGGGAACATATATAATTAGCCACTTCCTTTTCTTATTAGTTATGTAAATTTTTCTATCTTTATGAGCATGCATTAGTTATGCTTAGATTCATAAGATGTATGAAGGATCAATGTAAAGCATTGATATGATTTAAGCTTGTAAAGCATTGAAATGAACTACTTCTTCATTGGCATAATTGTTACCTAAGCAAATTACAAAGTTTAAAAACTATAAGGCTATAGTTTCACTAAGTAGAATTTCATACACTTTAGGACTATTAAACCTTATATCCCGCAGGGTATTGTCAACATTGAATGTAGAGACCTTTAGTTGATAACAAAATGGTTGGAACTTGAATCATAGATACAATTGGATTATAATGCCATTGTATGGACACTTTCTCATTAGAGGGTCCAGTGTTCGTGGCCTTAGCCTTATTCTTATCATTCTCCATTAACTTTTCATAATCAACTTTCTTGAGAAATATTCCGTTATGTTTCCATTAAGGTTTTCCATTACCGTATGGTTTCCAATTGAGCTATGAATGACACTATGGTTGGTTTTCATTATAGCTTTGTCATCTTCATCTCTGGTTACGTAGGACAAAAGCACTTGTCCTCATTTCGATTGAGGTAATTACATATATGATTATGTTTCTTTGTTTTTTGTTCTTGATTCATGTGCTTATACATGAGCTTCCCATAGCGTGTTGTTGAATCGTTTATTTATGTATTGCATGATGTGAACGAGTACAACATTCTTGTAGTATGGAGACCCAATTTGCGTTGTGATTACTGGTTGAGTTAGAAGTATTTTTTTATTGCAGGGGGATCCTTATTTCATAAGGGGGATGTCCAAATTATAGGGGAAATGCTGCCGAAATTTCAATAGGATCCTCGTAGTAGATGATGGTTAAATTAGAACATGAGCTCAATAGTTTTAAGTTTTGATCTTATGTTGTATGTGACTTACAATTATGGAAATGATTTAGGGTATTACCTGATGGTTTAATTATTTGAGGATGATAACTGTCATAAGTTGAGTATACAATTTCGTGCGTTGACAATAATATTTCCAATTAAGCTATGAATGAATCTTTTGTTGGTTTGCATTGCAGCTCGATCATCTTTATCGCACGTGACGTTCTTCATTGCCCCAAAAGACGTCAGAACATTTCCACAATTTCAATTAAGGTCGATGCTTATGCTTTTGTAAATATTGTTATCGCTTTGAGTCATGTGCTTGCAAATGATATTCCATAGCATGTTGCTTAATATTTAATTTATGTCTTGCACGTGAGAAAATTTTATTGCGGTTTAAAATTTGGTATCTGTTATAATTTATACATGCCAAGGTGACTAATATATTTGTTACATCGACTGAATTAATTTGAGCCATAATTTGTTGGATTTTTGCAAAATGGATATCTCTTTACTTGTAATATTTCACATAATTTGATATGCTTATGTGAAATTGTATATATACAACTAATTGATGATAACAGTTTCCACAATAATATTAAATCTGGATTGAATACGTATTTGGCAATAGTTGGATGTTTAATCATATGTACGTAATTATTTTGTTTCGATATGTGGCTAAGATAGCATCGTCATTTTGGTATCGATGTCGTATAATAATGATCCTCAGTTATGAGTTTCAATGATAGATCTTGGATGTATAGGCGTTTAGCCGATGGTTTCATTAATCCTGAATTTGTTGAAGGAGTTGATGCGTTCATTCGTTATGCATGTTCGCAACCTGCATATATGGATGGGCCAAAGATCAGATGTCCATGTAAAAAGTGCAAGCACAAATGTTTCCTGTTTATTGATGAAGTTCAGTTGCATTTGTTGAGAAAAGGGTTTGTGCCGAACTATTTCCAGTGGACCCGACATGGGGAACCCTTGGTTGGTAGCACCTCTAGGACGATTGAAGAACCTACGTCTATGAACTTAAATGAGAATCACGTTGAGGATGGCTATGGAAGACAATTTGGTGATGGGCCGGAAAACTGTTATAGGCAAATGGTGCACGATGGACTCGGTCATACATGTGAGCCAAATGGGGAAAATGTGGACGAAGAAACTAATCAATAGGCAAAACAATTCTTCGACTTACTACAGTCAGCTGATCGAGAGTTGTGGCCAAATTGTGACACAATGACTCAGTTGTCATCAATTGCTCGCATTTTGAACATAAAGAGTGAAGGTCATATTTCGGATCGCAGTTTTGAACAAATTCTTGAGTGGTACAATGAATCATTGCCAGCTGATCATACAATGGTTGATAGTTTTTACAACATGAAGAAACTTATCCGTGGTCTTGGTTTGCCTGTGGAAAAAATTGACTGCTGTCGAATCGGATGTATGCTGTATTGGGGAGATGATAAGAACTTAGCACAGTGCAAATTTTGTGGGCAACCAAGGTTTAAGCCCAGAAAACGTTCGACGAAACAGAAATTAGTTCCATGGAAGCGGATGTATTATTTCCCTCTCACTCCTAGGTTGCAACGGCTGTATGCTTCTGATGTGACTACGTCTCACATGAGATGACATGCTGAACACGAACAAGAAGATGGAGTAATGACTTATCCATCAGATGCATTGACATGGAAACATTTTAATGACACACATGTCGAATTTGCGGTTGATAGTCGAAATATTCGGTTGGGTTTGTCAACGGATGGATTTCAACCATTTGGTCAATCTGGACAGCAATATTCTTCTTGGCCAATTATCATAACGCCTTATAATTTCCCTCCTTGGATGTGTATGAAAGAGGCATATATGTTCTTGACGGTGATTGTCCCAGGGCCAACAAATCCGAAGCAAAAAATAGATGTGTTCTTACAACCATTGATATCTGAATTGCAACAGCTTTGGGACTATAGTGTTCAAACTTATGATGTGTCTAAGAAAGCGAAATTTCGTGCAAGAGCGGCTTTGATGTGGACTATTAGTGACTTCCCACCTTTGCCATGTTATCTGGATGGTCCACCTGGGACGTTGGCATGTCCTTATTGTCGCAATGATTACGATGCTTTTATCCGCCTAATGGAGGAAAATATGTTGGTTTGACAATCACGAAAATTTCTACCGCAGATCATCCGTTTAGGCGCAATAAATATAAGTTTAGAAAGAATCGGACGGTTCACAACCCTCCTCCTCCGATAACACCGGTGAAGAGGTCTTGCAAGAAATTGAAGAATTAGGGTTCTGAAAGTGATGTAATTAGATGCCGATGACGTTAATTCAACCATTAGTCGAACTTTGGTTGGCAAACGAAGCATTTTAAGGATTTGCCATATTGGAAAACGAATTTGATTCGTCATAATCTAGATGTGATGCACATTGAGAAAATATATTTGACAACTTGTTCAATACCATAATGAACATTGAAGGGAGGACAAAAGACAATGTAAAATCACGAGCTGATTTGTAACTTTTTTGCAAAAGAAATGAGTTACATAAAGATCTTCGCACCGGTAAATACCCAAAAGCATGTTACAGTTTGGACAGGAGACAAAAGGAGCTTATGTGTGAATGGTTGAAAAGTGTCAAGTTTCCTGATGGATATGTTTCTAACTTGGCTAGGTGTGTGGACCTAAGAAAGTACAAATTATTTGGGATGAAAAGTCATGATTGTCATGTATTTATGCAAAGGCTTATCCCAATTACATTCCGGGAGTTGTTACCTGCTAAGGTATGGGAAGCTATAACAGAGTTAAGTTTATTTTTTAAAAGCTTAACCTCAGTTGAAATTTCCATTGGTGAAATGGAAAAACTAGAACATGAAATTCCCGTAATTTTGTGTAAATTAGAAGGCATTTTTCCTCCAAGCTTCTTCGACTGTATGGAGCACCTACCTGTGCACTTACCACACGAGGCAAAACTTGCCGGTCCGGTTCAATATCGATGGATGTATCCATTTGAGAGGTAAGTAGAACCAAAGAACTGCAACATCCATTTACAAGCCTTGACAAATGTGTTATAATAAGTGTTTTGGTTCCTGTAGGTATTTGCACCACTTGAAAAAAAATGTTAAAAACAAAGCTAGAGTTGAAGGTTCCATATGTAATGCCTATTTAGTGGAGGAAGCGAGTACGTTTTGTGGGTATTATTTTGAGCCGCATGTTGGCACAAGAGCAAGAAAAGTTCCTCGTAATGATGATGGGGGACGAACGAGTCATGCCGATGGAAACTTGTCCATCTTTTCATATTCTGGACGAACATCTGGGCGTGCGATAAGAAGAATACTAACTGAGGAAGAGATCGAGGCTGCACATGGTTATATTGTTTTGAATTGTGAAGAGCTCGTGCCTTTCGTGCAGTAAGTTGCACATGAATATTCCTGTATTTACTTTTGTCTCATGCCTTCATCACTAAAAATAGTCATTGTGTATTTAGATTGTACGAGACATTGTTACGAGAGATAATGTCGGGTATGATGGAAGGTGATCTAAATAAAGAAGTTGGAAAACACTTCCCTCGATGGTTTGAGAGATACGTGAGTATAGACTAACATTTCATCTTAATTATAATTTGAAGTTATATTTTAATTGTTTCATTAAACTAAATTCTTTGCGATGCGAATTTTTTTTGTTTAGGCTTTAGACAATCCAATCGAGAACAAGATGATTTGTGATCTTGCAAAGGGACCTCTACGAACGGTTAAATCGTATCTGGTGTATTTCATTAATGGATACAAATATCATACAGAATATCATGGACATAACATGTCAACAATAAGCAGTGGGGTTGCAATACAGGGAGAAATGATGGATTACTATGGAAAAATTGTTGAAATACTGGAAGTTGAATACCCTGGGTTGCCAGTCAAGCGATGTGTGATATTTAAATGTGAATGGTATGACCCAACACCAAATGTTGGAGTAAAGGTGCATAGACAATACAATTTAGTTGAAATCAATAACCGACGAAGATTGCGTCAATTTGAACCTTTCGTCTTAGCTGTGCAAGCTAAACAGGTTTGCTACATCCCTTTTCCGAGCTTACGACGAGATAAGGTAGATTGGTTAGCGGTTTGTAAAGTTAAACCAAGAGGTCTTTACTCCTCACATAGAAGAGGAGAGCATAGTCTTGAAAGTGAGGCGTTTCAGGAAGATGAGACATTTATGAATGCATCTGTTACGTATGATGATAATGAACCTTTGAACGATCCATCAAACGAATTTGCCGAAATTTCATCTGGAGAGGATGACGAGGGTCTGAGATCTGACGATGAGCCGGAATTTGATTCTTATTCTTTTGAAGAAGATGATGATTGTAATTTCCCATTACATTTTGATAGCGATTGGATTGTGTTTGTAATTACTTATTTGAACTTAAATAGTAACGTTTTTTCATATAATTATATTATGTTTGGTTGTTCATTTAATTTATTTCGAAAGGAATGTCGACATGGCAATTGGTTCTGGACGGCAACAATTCGTTTCGTTGGGAAGAATGTGGCAAAATTGTCCAAAACTGTATACGCACAATCTGAAAATCTGGCGACATCATACGGGACCAATCGTTTGCCTTCTATGGCCGATCTGTTACTTGAAGGTTTTTACTATGATCTGCACGTCGACTCTTTCTGTGTTATGAACCTCTAATAACATTTATTTAAGTTATGAAACATATTGTAATTTCATTGTCATATTTACATGTTTAAGCTTCCTTTAAACTCGAAGAGGACATGTATGTCGATAAAGTTAACAGTTATGTCACGTCAACTAATAACGGAAAAGGAAGATCGGGTATTGTCAACACCCCAACTATTTTGCACACCTCGTCTGCACAATCACGTATGCATTAATATACCGTTATCCTTACTTATATGGTTTGGTAATATCACGGTTTCAACATTTCTTCACTGATGGAAATGATTTAGGTGGATTTGTTCTGTTAGTTGTTCATGCGAGAAGAAGTATACCATTCTCGAGACGGTGACTCATTCACTGTTTCATCAACAAGTATCGATATAGCTGCAATGTTATTGCAAGAATGTGATCAACAACGCACAGCAGGTGGACGAAGTTTCACTGTTTCCATTGGTGCGTTTGAACATGCGAGAACCCTTCTCGGGAACCCCGACATTGGGGACTCTTTCACCTTTACCGAGTCCCATGTTACATGGAATCCAAAAAAATGAAAAGAACAATATGCTGTTGTACTCCCAGACATTATTACACTTTGCTTTCGCGTGGATTTGTTGTTGTTTCTGTACTGTAAGTCTGCATTAAACAGTGCATATTTATATTTTTGTTAAGGTTCATTTATTGTTGATAACAATCTGTTAACGTTCATATATTGCCATAGTGGCTTCTGTATGTATTATGTAAAATATTGCTTTGAAATTATTAATTGTCCATGTAGAGAATTGTGGGAAATTCAATTTCAGGAAAAGAATAGGACCGAAGAGACAACGTGAGGTCATGCGACCGAGGTTTCGAACCATGTTCGAGGAAAATTACAGTGAAGGTGGTTCGTCACAATCAGCTGCACCTAGTGACTCACCTTGTCCACCGCTCGTGCCGAGAGTTGCAGTTGAGGCATCACCCACTGGTTCTCAGCCTACACCATCCCCTTCCCCAACGCATATATCGTCCAACACCAGCGTACCCGATGCAGGAGACGTCCGTCAGCCTGGCGTTGAGGGACCTGATGGAAGAAAATTTGCTTCTATTGTTAATGATCAGTAAGTGAAATCAATGCACTTCACAATTTGCTTATGATCAACTTTTATTTATACCAATATGTACAAAAGATAACATCACTTGACATGTTAGGTTGGTTAAAATCGGACCAATATCAAGAAATATGACTTCATCGTTCAAGCAACGAATTGAAGCATAGGGTTATGTGTGGAAAAATTTAGCTGACACCACAAAGCAGTTATACTTTCAAGAGTTTGAGGTACAAATCATAGTTATTTTCTTTTCACATTGCTTTATATTCATAATGTTCATATAGCATTTTAACAGTTTGTGTTTCTTACTCATCTTATTTCATAAAGAATTTTATTGGGATTCTAGTCTCGACGCCATCATGTATAAACAATGGGAAAAGAAAGCTCGCATACGTTATCGCGACTTAATTAATCAAATACGCAAAGCTGGTGCACGATCGCGTTATATTTCGGAGGAAATTTGGACTCGTTGGACCGAATATTGGACATCACCTGCAGCAATGTCCATATTAGAGCGTAATTCGCCAATGAGGCGTGGAGGGCACAGGGGTGCGAGTCTTGCGTGCATACGGAGGATCAATTACCTACTACGAGCATCTTTGAAAGATTAGTAAGTATCGCTTTCACACCAAATTTACCATTATTTTGCTTCGCTTGATTTAACATGGTCATTATGATATAATCATGCGGTGCCATATATGGCGTGTGAAGTTGTTTTCTTTGTTGAGCAGGGGGATATATCATATATAGAGAAACTCTGCGAAATTTTTTTAAATTTTACTTAACATCTGACAAATTAAGTTATACGTGTAGGAAAAGTCATTGGGCACGAGACCTACGCCTATGCAGGTTTTTGTGCACACCCACACAAAGAAACATGATGGTGTTAACTTCATCAACACTCGATGTAGAGAAGTTAATGTAAGAGAAATAACCATATTTTAATAATTTTTTAACAATTATACCTTAATTACTAAGGTCAATATTGCTTCCTTGTAGGACCAAATGTAGGAAAATATTCAGCGACAATCTTAGGAGGAACAACCTGTGGACGAGTCGCAGACATATCTTGATGTCGTGGGTGGTTGGGACCATCGTGGAAGAATATTCGGCCTCGGCTCATTTGCGAACACTTGTTATTCGCTCCTCCGCTTTCTAATACAAGAGCATCTGCTTTCGGCCATCTTCATCTCGGGATGTATCGAGACTCCGGGCCATAGTGGACACATTGAGGAGCAATTAGCTAATCAAAGCGAGCATTTGGTTACTCAACATCAACACATCTGAGAGGACATAGCTAAGGTCGGGAGGAGATCCATTGCAGATGATGAAAAGTCGAGAGCGAGCTGGAGCAGTTTCAAAGATCGAGAATCATTGGAGCAGATGGAGCAGTATTAAGAGGAGAGAGGAGATTGAGCGGCTTACTAAGTTGAGAGCGGAGATGGGCAGATGACCAAGGAGAAACGAGCGCGGAGGAGATGGCTAAGCTTAGGCAGGAGATGGAAATGTTAAAGAGGGGGACACACTTTGACCATCCATGATCATCACGAATTTTGAATTACATTGTCATTTGTTTTCAATTCAAAATATAAGAGATTTGTTATTTATTCATTTTAATAACTAAATTAAATTCTTCATATGTTTTATTATTTAAAATTGTCTCATTATTCATTAATATAACGTAACACAAATACATAAAATATATATAATATAACATTATTATAACAACAAAACATTAAAAAAACAAATTTACCATTTATTACCGACGGACAACTTTACATCGTTTAACTAATATAATTTACCGACGGTCCACTTCCCCGTCGGAAAAAGTTGGTTAATCCAGATCAATTTTACCGACGGAATATTACTTGTCATTCCGTCGATAAATATATACCGACGACAAAGTCTCCGTCGTTATTTCCGCCGTAAAATTGCGACGGAATATTTCGGTCGGTGTTTTTAGCTTCGGCTCATTCACCGACGGAATTTCACGCCACCAAATTCCGTCGGTGATTGTATTCAGCGACGGAAATTTGTTATTTACCGACGGTAATTTTCGTCGGTAATCATCGAATTTCTTGTAGTGAGCAAAGTTCTTTTTCAAGAGAATCATAGGGTGAAAATAGGAAAAGAAACTTCATTCATTATACAAAACTTACCGAACAAAATAACAAGTTCCGTTTAGAATCTCCTATGAGAAAATCAATCAATAGGTTTACATTTCTCCTGCAGTCAATAGAGATATAATTAAGGTAAAGGGATAATGAAGGTACTATTTTGAAGTTGAAATAATATAATAAAGATAAATCATTTAGAGGTTTCAATTAGTCACAAGGAGAATAATACTTTATTCTTGATGACCAAACCTCAACATTAAATTTCTCGAAGCAAAACTGGAGGAAATCATCACAAAAATGCCTCTTGAAAACTGAAGACAAAAAATACACAAAGATACTCAAATCAACTATTGAACCAGATATATCAAGAATTGATATTTCAACCATTTATCCATTTTCACCTGATTTTTTTGAGACAATTATGTCAGGCTTATAGCAACCAGGAGCATATTCATTAATATCAGCCAAAAGCCCATTGATATCAAGTATAAGAAGCTTCTTTTTAACACATACAGTATGAGGTTCTAGTGAAAGTTGCAACATTTGTGCATCCTTGTTCTCCTTGTTCCATTGATATATCAACATTTGTCATTTTTTATTTCAACTAACTTATTTCTTTCCTCATTTAGAGACTCGCCATTTGAACAAGAAGCAGAGGTCTTCTTTATGGAAAGAATTTCCACAACCTTTGCCAAAGCAATAGCCTGGACAATTTCTACATTTTCCAACTTATTCCCTACCAGCTCAGAGTCATTAACTTCAGTGGATCTTTTGCTATTTTCTAAAGTGTCAAGTGACTTTGAACAATTCAATTCAGAAAACTGAACTCTGAGTAACTCTACTTCTAATTTCAAACCAACATTTGTCTCAAGACATGAATCTCAGTAAATGGAGCCAATCATTTCCACTAGATTATTTCCTTCAACATCAATACGAGCATTCTTCATCCTCTTTCTCTTTTCTTTTCTTTTGCATCTCTCCTTTCATGTTTCTAACTGCCCCAAATTGACATTTCTTTGTGTTCTTTCAAGTTATGCATTTGAACTACAATTATTTCCAACCTTTGAATATTTATCAGTTTCTAAAGATGCATTGAACCCTTTGTAACTCTAGTTCTGAGTTCACACCAATATTTTTCTCAAAGCAAGAATCCCCTTCGATGGAGCTAATCTTCTCTGTTGGATTATTTCCCCTAGCATCTATAAGGGCATTCTTGGTGCTCTTTCCACTTCTGTTCTTCCTCCTCTTTTGTGTTTTTGACTATCCCAATTTGACATTGCTTTGTGTTCCTTCAGAATCCGCCTTTGAACTACAATCCTGTCCAACCTCTAGGTGCATACAAGTTTCTAAAGATGCGTTGAACCCTTTTTAACTACATCACCATTTTTCTTAAGGCATGAATCCCCATCGATGGTGCCAATCATTTTCGTTGGATTATGCCTTTTTTGCACTTTCTTTCCTTTTTTTAATCGGGGCATGAATCCCCATCAATGGTGCTAATCATTTTCACTGGATTTTGCCTTTGTTTCACTTTATTTCCTTTTGTTTTATTGGGGCACAAGGAATTTTCTGCATTCCCTGAAGCCATTCCTATCCTAGCTTTAACCAACCTTCTCTCTGTCGGCACCCTTCTAGTAATGAAACAAGTATTGCTTCTCTTGTACACCTAGGCACCCAAGATACGGCCTTTATCCTCATTTGCACATGTAATCAACTTCCACTTTCCCATGAGTCTCTTAAAATCATGCTTCAAATGTACAAGTCGAATAAAGAAAGTAAGTGGGAGGTTAGGAAAGCAAAAGTGAGGGGTTTAGATCTTCGAATGTAAGCAAGAAGAGGGGGGCTGGTGTGCTCTTGAATTTGGTGGTTTTACCAAATAACAATAGGTGGAGTGGAGGCGGCAGTTGGCACTTGGCAGACGATTGGAATAAATTGTATTAATTAATTAATTCAAGAAATTATAACAGCAACAAGAGTTAAAATTAAAAATATGGACAAATAATTTTTTTTAAAAAAAAGGTTGTATTTTTAAAATTAATTAATACAATTAATGTCTTATTTATGTAACTCTTTTAAGTCCTTTCCAAAAGCCTAGTCTTTTAATTTTATTGAATCAAAAGAGAAATAATTATAGGCTCAGGTTATAAGAGAATTTTCTGCAGAAGATGGTGAATGATTACAGCATCAAATGCTTAGGTAGTTAGTAATCAATTGATTCCATTAGCTATTAGCTTATTCTTTCGATTGTTAACTAATAGTTAATTATATCAACTGATTTGATCGGTGAATAACATCAATTATTTATTAAAATGTTTAATAAAATTAACTATTTAGTATTAATTGTTTGTAAAATGACTTATGAGGATATTAAGTTTAAAAACTTATAGAACATAAATATTATCTCTACTTAATATTTTACCCTATTAAGATATTCCTACATAAAATATCCCATCATAAAAATATTCCATTATAATTAATAATAGAATTTTTAAATTTTATTCAATTAACTTTAAAGTGCAATATTTTAAGATCTTATTTTGAGATTATTATTTTAAATATCTTATTTTGATTTACTAGGACTAATTCTTAATTTGAATAATGTATTGTTTCTTTTTAGTCTTTTTAAGCGTCTTTATATTTGTTACAAACAGCTCAAATATGACAAAAATTTCCTTTTAAAAGCAAGAAAAGGAAAACAAGTGGCCTACATGTAAGTTTGCGTAGTGAAACAATGAAAAGTAATAGGGCACACTTGTCATTCTCAAAAAGCTAAAGGCAAAACGCTAGTAATATGAAGCTTGTTAAAAATCAACTAGTTGGGGTGATAACCAAACAAATATATTAACTATTTGACTATGTCAAATAACTAATATCCTCTTATCAGCTGATTTTTGGCTGAAAAGCCATCATCCAAACGGACCTTAATGTCTGTAAAAAAAAACCAAATACATGGCATTTGGCATCAATAGTTTGGGTAGCTGTAGCTATTGCATCAGAAGCAATGACTACTGATTAAACAACAAATGTTCAATCAAATGAGACATCAGATGGGTTAGAGACTAGATTTTGTGCATCATGAGACAAGAGCATCTAATATGAGCCACCACCAAGTCACAAATGTACAGAAGCAGGCGGCTTGGTTCGTATGAAATCAATTGATTGGCCTGGATCGTTGTGCACTTCAGTCGCATTCCTTCCATCTGTCAATTTAACACAAGTTTGTAATTCTATTAATCATAAATTCACCCAAAGATGATCACGCTGTGTAAATAGCAATTAAAACCTTCCTACGGTCCTACCTTGATTTAGAGATAATGCAATAGAATCATGAGCTGTAGAAAGACTCTGCAACTCTGCATCAGAGTTTGGTGCATCACTTATCACTACATTTAGATTCAGAGGAGTCACTGATGATTCTTGGTTTTCAGTTACCTGTATGTAGCAAATAAAATATTAATCAGTAATTTGCACTGGACAAGACAGTTTATTTATAGCAATAAAATACAAAAGGAAAAAGGGCTTCAACCTCGAGAGAATTAGAAACATTGGACGCTAGACTTCCTGAACCATGAGCAGTATCAGCCTCCGTCTTGGGCTCATGTAATGTAGAGTCTGTCGCATGAAGGCTATGGCTATCTTGTTGCACATGACCACCGGCATCTTCCTCAATTCTTCTAGGAAACTTTGATTTGTTATTGTTGTCACCATTCAGCAAAATACCAACTTCTTCACCAGTCCTTTTTCTGATATGTGCATATCATGATAAGGACATCCACCAATACTGAAATAAAGAAGAAAGGAAAGTACACCAGAAATTGATGATTGCCAAGGAACAACAAGAACTACCATATCCACACCTTGTGCTTCCAAGATCAGTTGTATGCGGGGGGCTTGGCTTGTTAACAAATAATATTCCACGTAGTGACCTCCCATCAATGGTTGTTTCAATACTATATCCATGAGGGAAGCTTTCAGTAACTTTGGCTTGAAATGTGATCTTCCCTTGATAAAGCACTTGATTCAATCCGAAATGTTCACCACCTGCAAAGAAAGCACTACCCTTCTTAGGAAAATTGCTCAAATCCAAATGTACGAATCACTCTTCCTTCTTGGATTATCAACTCTTAATTTAGCCAAGTGCCTTCTTAATCTAAGTAACAGTTCATTTCCTTTTCTTATTTTATCATGTTGCCATAGTTTTCACGTTATCTTTCATACACAATCCATTCACTTGTGAAGCTCTTCAAACCTAAAAACCAAGTATACCTGTTAACTCATCTGCTGGAGTATTGAAATTAAAATTTTCTAACTGCAGTATAATATTTTCTTATCTGATGCCATGATACCCATCTCATCTCAGAGAAATAGCTCTTTTGCAATGTCATGTATATGGTGTATATGGGCATACATACAGCAAAAATACTTGTATAGCATTACTTACAATTCTATTACAGGAAATAATTAGTGAGTCAGCAACCCATATATGAGATGTAATTGTAAGTAGGGATGGCAATGGGCCGGCCCATAAGCCTAGACCCAGGTGTTTTCAATTGGTCGGTTCATTTGAACCTCGGGCAGGCCTAAGCCCTCTCTCTTTCTCTCTCTCTCACCCGCCCTCTCTTCCCATGTCAGTTCGATGGCCCCTTCTCGCCATCCCTATCTCTTTCTTCTTCTTCTCAATCTTTAGCTAATATACATCAAATTCCAGTTATGTTCTAACTAGGACATAACATGAAACCATGGGTAGGATATTGTTTTTATACTTTCTCTAACACATTATAAATTCAACTAAAATTTATGAAAGGAATTTATCACACAAGAACCCAAAACGCCTGCACAACAAGCAAAGGAATTTATCAAATCTCCTAGCATCTTCTAAGATTGCCTACACATGTACCTAAACTAAAAGCTCGTCCTCTAAATCCGTAAACAATAACTCTTCTAACATACACGTCATTAGGGTTGGCAATGGCTCAAACCTAACCCTAAAGTTTTAAAATGGGTCATAGTCAAATCAAACTTCAGGTTGAACCAAAAAGTCCAAAGCCCAATCGGACTTCAAGCTTTTTCCGAGTCTCCAAGCTTAAAGCCCAAAATGTTAAATTTAGGCCCAAGCCCATCCCAATCCCCGCCAACTTGGGCTTTTCCCATTGACTTTGGGCCCAGGACAAAATGACAACTTTACACATCGTCAACCCTCAATTTACATCCTCGTATTTCCAACTTTTTCAAGCACTTTCTCCACATTCAAGTCTGGTAAAATCATGTTTGACTCAACATAATTGACACGAACGAACGGAATACCAAGGTCCATCCCATAGGTGAAAATGACTATAAAGCAACACAACAGGTGAATACTATGTCAAATGAGGATCAATAACTAAAAGCATTTTGACATGTCAAATAAAGACTTCCAGAATTCTGAATATAAAATAGGCAACACATACATATTGCAATAGCTAATGTCAGCTTCTGCTCAACACCAGTGACTATAGAGTTTATTTTTATCACATAATGGCATGAGAATGTGCAAATGGTCATTTAAAATATATGAAAATCACCAGCTAAATTTGACTGCAGAAGATATGGAATACATAGTATTGTAACCATTCTTACCTGGTTGGGCATAATTTGGCATCGTATCAATTGTAACCAAAGCTTTATCATGTATATTAGTGTAAAGATTTTGTTCCTGGCATTTCAGTTTCAACTGTTTCCTCAAGGATAACTTTTCAATCGGCCGTTCATCACAAAAACTATTCATTCCTGTAAGAGGGGATGCACCATACCATCAAAACAATACAAATATCAAGTTTCATTCCAAATGTCTAAACAAACAACTAATTCATAACTCAGAGGCAAACAGGAAACCATGTCCAGAAGTATTGAACCTGTTTGAAGGTAGTAAATATCATCCAGTGCCTCAAGACTCTTATTGCAACCACCGATGAACATAAGTATGCCCGCTTTTAAAGGATCCAAAGAGTCTCCAGCCATAGAAAACCTTGCAGAAGGCCCATCTCCAGTAGTCATCACCTTGGTCCACGCACCACTCTCTGCAGTTGATGAAATTTTAGAAAAGCCGGTTAAAATGAAATTTAGTAATTTAAAACAGTGATTAACAAATGATGTAGAAATCACAGACAAAAGCAGCTTCACATATTCCCAATGAAAATATATAGCATGTCTCACAAGTCTCACAAAAACATTTTCTCACCGTAGAAAAATTTGCATCCAACTGTTTATGGATTCTTAGCCTTAAAAAAAAAAGTAAGACAGATATATTTCACATGGATTCCAGTGTAGAAATGGAATGAAATTAATTGAATTGAACTATGTTCATTATTTGTTAGTTATTCTTTAAGTTTGGTATATTTCATAGAGTGAAAGAATCGAATTGAACTCTTTTAATTAGTATACATCTTTTAATATGACACTGTTAAATTGATTCTAATAATTATTAAACTATCCATGTCTTTAATTACTAGAAGCTACAAATTCTTTTTACTTGTTAAAATATGTTCTCTACTATTAATTAATTCTTATCACTTTTGAGGATACTACATACTACCAAACTTGTATTTTTGTTCTTCACCTTGTAAGCTATTATTTTTTTTACTTAGCATAATAAATATTGATAGCTAGTTTTCAAGTCCTTGAAGATTAGTTATGTGTAGATACCGCCTTTGGAGGCACTAAAACACGTTGACCCTACAGCAATGAAACAGTTGGAGCATTTTAAAGGAATCCATCCAAAGGATAGTTATGGTATATACCATTAAAATGAAAAAGACATGCAATGCGAAGAGATATTTTAGGAAAGATAAAACGAAAATTGGAGCCTATGGCATCAACTATAGGAATTAAGCTCCACTAAACCATAATCTTTTGGAAAGAACCGATAAGCTTATCAAGTATGATGTAATTTAGAGGGTGACAAGCCAAATAATGAATTGACAAAATATAGTTGGAGAGCATTTCACATATTTTAACAATACCAAAAAGCCGTTAAAGATTCTATTACGGCATACATTAGTCAATGAGGCTTACAATCTATGAAATGAAATCTTTTCTGATTTTTGACTGAGAAGAAAGAACTATGTGAACAAATGAATTGACAAAATATAGTCCTATTGGGCAGCATTTCAGATATTTTACCAATACCTACAAGCTGCCAAAGATTCTATTACGGAATATATTTAGTTAATGAGGCTTACAGTCTATGAAATGAAATAATTTCTGTTTTTTGAATGAGAAGAAAGAACTCCGTGAACTTTTTGAATTGCCTTTAAAATAATTTTGCAAGTCTACAGATACGTACCTACATCAAGCATAAATAGATCGTCGTACAAATTTTGTGCATCTGAAAATCCCCCAAAAACAAATAAATTCTTTCCAAAAGGAATAGTAGCATGGCCAGCTCGCGGTGTCATGTGTTGACCAGATGTGCTCAGCTCCTTCCAAACAAGAGTTTCTAATATCGATCAAGGAAAAAGAGTTCAAATAGAAGAAACTTCAATGCAAAATTGGTAAATGTGATAGCATAGGCAGACATAAATCCTTCTTGTGAACAAACAAACTCTTTTACTTGCGTTGAACCATTCAGTATGGTTGCATGCAAATGACAGAAAATGGATGTGTAAAGTGCATGTGTATGGTTTGTGCCTGTGAGTATATCTGAAGCAACATCGTGTTCATACTGTTGCTACAAGATTGAACAAACCTGCATCTAAAACGTGCACATCAGACATATAATGGTCATTTTCATTTTCACCACCGATCACAATGACTTTATTCTTCCAAGATGAGCAACTATGGCTATCACGTGCAGAAGGTGGAGTGCCTGATGTTGTTGCATGTTTCCATACAAAGGTCTCTACAGAAGAAAAAAACAGTGAAAAAAAGAAATGCACTTTAAATATTTATTTTGTTCCAAAATCCAACAGCTAGTGCAACAGACAAATTAAAAACCATAAAAAGCAATGATGGTGTGACGTCCCTTACAACAAATTTCAATAAAATAAGGAAGGTTTGGGTGGAGGGCTCTGTGCACCGGTTTGGGACCCTATATACTAATGTGAGACCAGAATGGTCACAACTGATTATGGCCAGGAAGTTTAGCAACTATAAAATATGCAGATAAAGTTTTGAGGTGCCCACCGCAAGGTACTACAAAGTAACAACAACTGCAGCCAGTTATGGCTAAAATTAAGCAAGTATCAAATAGGCAGGTGAAGTTTTGAAACATAGGCACTGCACTGTATCAAGGTCAGAACAATCACAGTCAATTATGCCCAGAAAGTTAAGCAATTATGAGGCATATAGTTGAAGTTTTGAATGTCATAGATGAAGTACCAGTATTCAATATGTAAAGGTCATTGTAATACACTTCAATGTTATTGTCCGACGATTTCCCACAGCCTCCAAATATGAAGAGGCGTTTACCAACAAGGGCTGCACTATGACCCTCCCGTGCCTCTGGTCCATCGCCTCTTACAGTTGGGTATATCCATGTATGCGATGCTAAAATAACATAAGACAAATGAATATGTAAACAAGATAATTCGCATAACTCCCCGGAGTTGCTGGCATCAATAAGAGATATTAGGATTCTACAATATTAAAACATCCATAAAGTCAATGTCAAATGAGAAATTATGAAGATGGCTCCTCACAGGTGTCCAATATATGCAGATCCTTGAGAGGGTTTCTCCCATCAGTACCCCCAAACACAAACAGATTGTCTCCAATAGTTGTACAACTGTGACTGTCCCTTGGAGTGGGCGGCGTACCATTGATGGGTGGCTGGCTCCAAACCTGCTTAGCTGCAAGTCAACCCAGCATACGAACATAAACAAAAACTTCATATGAAGATTCCGGGCAATAAATTCCACGTGGAGAATTTTTCGCTAGGATAACTCTGAACCCGCCCAGTAAGAGATGAAAAATGTCATAAGCAGCTAATGCTACGAAGTTTAATAAGAGCAATATACTAAAATTTATAGGCGGAATTGAAAAGCCAAAAAAGCAGTGTACACATATATTCATTGCCCTGGAAAAGGAAATTGTGAATCAAATTTCAAGCCATGCGGGTAGGGCAACAGGCACAGAGCAGAGTGAACAAAAAAGGGTCAGTTCAGTAAAGTGAGAAATAAAGGGGAAAAAACAACCTCATGAAAATACTTTTAGCTCCACATTGTACCATAAATGCTATAATTGAATAATGAACAAGAAGCCAAATGAAGCATCAATGCCGAAACTTAATAGTCAACCAAATTACCAATGGTGAATCCCACAGAACGAATCTGTCAATAAACAAGCTGAAGGATACATACAGGGCGGAAACATATAGCCAAAGCAAAAACGAAGAGAAGGGGGCAGACATCTGAGTTTTACTTCAGAACCAAATCTAATAAACAGAAAGAAACATCTCGTAGTATGACACACAATAAAAATCCACAAGAACCCTAGGAATGTATATCAATACCACCTTACTCATCACAACATTAAAACAGAGCATTCCAGAGAGAAGAAATAAAACACTATCCAAGAAGAGACATTACCCATAATGCATATACAGAGTAAGTAACTAAAGAGTAACAAAAGCGAAGACCCACCAGTGTCAAAAACATGAACTTGGTTGATCTGGCAGTTATCTTGGCCATAGCCACCAAAAACATATAGAAATCTCCCTCCTTTAATGGAATTGCAAGTGTGTCCCCACCTTTTTCCTGGCCCATTTATATCCTGATAAGGATGGAACCTTTCCCATCTCATTTTCTGGAATAGTTTTTAGTGGGTGAGAGAGTGAAGTTTTGTCTGGGAAAGGCAATGGAATCAAAACAACGGGATTTCTGGGGAGTTTAAGTTTTGGGTCCAGATTTTTTGTTTATAATATAAGCTCCATGCAAAAACGAGAAGGAAAGGGCCAAAGCAAACGTCTTACTGCCTTATTGTTAATTAGAGAGAGAGAGAGAGAGCTTATGAAGAGATTAGGAGAAGTGACGCGTCGATGAGACAGAACACTCACATTCTGATGTATCTGATGGGTTGAAGTAGAACGAACGAGGGGACCGGGTGAACTCGTGGCACATCACTAAAATGGTCTTGTCTGACGTCCACCTCAGATCAAGTATTAAAAAATAAAATTTATTACTATATATATATAAATCTAAAGCAAGGCTAAGTAAATAACTCAAGTCTTTACAGACCTTTCATTTGGCTAGGAAGACAATGCAGAGAGTAGTACTAGGCGTCGAAGTGGTTAACAGATGAGTCTAGATATTCTGTATAATATTATGGTGTCTTATTGTATCCAATAAATTTTAACTGTTTATTTATTTGAATTTTGTGTAAGTCCCGCATGAACTTCGCGTGAGTCTCACAAAATAAATAATTGAAATTTTATAAAACAGAGTAAGATAGAATAATATTGACGAGAAAATCTTGATTCTTAGCAGATATGACAGTCTGTTTGAGCTGTGTTGGCTTTACCATGGAAACTAAAACCATGGAATTAAGCCTAAAGGCTACGGAAGGTTACGGGTGGCTGCAAAATCTCTTTGGAGACGGTTTTAAAGTTTCTGCACAAAAGGGCCTTCATTAAAAGTTTCGCTGACCCAATAAGGTCCCTATGCTCTAGATGGCATGACTAAATACTTACGTTTGCAAGGGACAAGGCCAATCTTTTAGGAAAGTGACTCTTGAATGCGATCTGATCACTTGATATTTTCCAAGCACTTGGAGATGGGGATAGAGACAGCTTGCTATGTCTCCATTAATGAAGGCATCTGAAAATAAGCTAAATTTTAATCAGTTGAATCGTATCTCTGACAAGATTCCATGCCTTTCTCTCAAGTAATTCCTGGTTACTGGCTAGTAGTAATTACAGATGAAGCTACTTTTCTTTGCGACTTTTGAGCAAAACATAGCAGAAGACGAGGAAAAACAAATTTGATGCAACACCCGAAATTAAAACCAAGGTTTTAATATCAAATATGGTAGAAAAGAATAGCTGTCTCGTAGGTCACTCCAACGCTGACACAAGCTTCAAAAAGTGTTCGCTTTACAAAAAAATTATTCGACACCGGGACAAAATCATTGCTTTCTTGCACAATTTCGAGTCTTAAGAACTCTCCATTACCTCCCACCAATGCATGTATACTAACGGTTATGAAGTACGGGACAGACGACCTGATTAAGAACAATGAAAGTAACATTCAATACACCATAACTACTAATCAACGATCAATCTATAGTTTTACCACAAGCGTAATTGGTTGAACATCCTCTGCCTCAATGAATCTCATTTCAAGAGAAGTTCATATCAATAACTATCAATAAGGTTAACCAGTTCAGTTGAGAACTCAGAAACGTCCCTTCCTGATTCGATTCCATGCTATGGCAGCAACTGCAGCACCCCCCAAATGCGCAGATCCTGAGATATTACTATTTCCCTGCAATAGAAATTGATTACCAATCACGGCATCATACAGGTTGCTTAAGAGGGAGTCATTTTAACCACAAAGGGCAAAGCAAACTAGTTTCAAAAGGAAGGATTAAAAGCTCCAGGAGAAAACACAGACCTCTATTATCCTCAAGATATCCTTTCCAATTAAAAAGATCCCCTAAAAGACCAGAAAAGGTAGCAATGTAACCATATCAGACTGGACACAAAATAATAATCATTGACTGGCTATAAGGGCTTTACCAATAACATGGCAGGAACAGGTATGATAAAGTCAAAGTACAAAGTAGCTCCTGGATTCAAGAATATATCAAGCAACATGATAGCATTGACAGCCCCACTAGCTCCCTAAACAACACTTGTTAGCAAATGATTGTCAGATATAACAACACTAACCATTCATACATCCCAGTGCAGGAAAAACTTGAACAATTTCAAATACCGTAAGGGGGTTGGCATTAAAACTATTATGATTTCATACAATATCACAAACGCAGTTCAAATTTGCTATCAATTTCTTGTCTTCCATTATCGAAAACAGATCAAAGAGAGAACTCAGAATTCACGTTTCCATCTGCTCTATGGAGGTGAATGGAAAAGAAAAACTTCAAAGAAAAATAAATTTAATGTAAAAGATCTATCACAAATATACCAATCCTGGAGTCCTTGAGGGGTCTCTAGTCCACATTCCTTGTCCCTGTAAATAGCAAAATGTGAACAAAGAGTCAAGTTTGAGTTCAAACTCCATTAGAAAATTTCTAGGACTTATATGGCATACACAAATGAATAATTCAAGCAACATGCATCGGATATGATACCCTTATACCTTTGATGATGCAGCCATGAAGGCATGGTGCACCAAATAGAACACTGAACCACCAATTGCTCCCGCTAGATACAATTTCAGTAAATACTCAGGTCCAAAATTTCTTGCAATCTGCAAAAACACCACATGAAATCAGCCACTGGAAACCATAAGACCAATGAACAGTAGATAATTCACAAGCACACAGCACATATATAAGAATATAGGTGAAACTATATCAACTTCATGTCTCTTAGGAAGTGCATGTAATTCACAGCAAAATTTGGAAAACACGAGTATCAGCAGCAGGATCTAGAAAATATCACTGTAAAAACCTTCTATAACAGGAAAACCTAATCTTTTTCGGTCACTCATTCATTATATTGGATGATTGAGCAGAAATAAAGTTAGATGGTCGTGTTTTATATGAAGTTGAATCAACTTCACGAACACATCCGCTAAACTAGAAAGCTAGTGAAGTAGCACAACTTACAAGAACATTCAGAATGCATTGTTCAAGTGCAATCAATATCCAACTGCAAGACTAGAAAAAATGTTTCTCTAAATTATGCAATGTACTTATTTTTTGCAGATACATAAGTCTGGAGCTTTGTTTGGAGATGAGGAATAAATAAGGAGACATGACAGGATGATATGAGCATCTAACATTTTATTAAGACACTTCCTACTTCAAAACTTCATAAGGAACTTCACGATGAATTTAGGATCATTTTCAAAACATAAAGGAGCTATCACATGTAAATATTCATTTCTCAGCAAAATCTTGTGAAGAATAGATATTGTTGCGTGTAGATCTACCTACCAAACAAGCTACATCAGAGCCAAGATTTCTAACCGTGACACATCTCAACTTATAACGGGATAGGGCACTATCAAGCTTAACTGTTTAAAATATTAAAATAAAGAAAGAATATAGGAAAGAAATTAGACAACGTATTTACAAGATTGACCATAGATACCTACATCCATGGACATAACAACCATAAGGCTACATGTTTCTTATTAATATGTATGCATGTTACATAATAAAAGAAGACCAATTTATAAGGAGGAATGACATTTTATATTAAGTAATAGTATTTTTTATTTACAATATAATATCATATTCTAAATTAATAGTAAATCAAGAATAATTATAATCTCTAATATTCTAACACTCCTCCTCAAGTTGGAGTATAAATGCTTCAACTTGTTATAAATAAAAAGAAACAAATAATATCAAAATTTTCTCACTTGAGAACAAATTCTGTTAGAACTCTAGACTTATAATACTAGAGTTCCTCTATATTATTTCAATATATCTGTAAAATATTTATCAGTACCGAATAGTAATGTAGTATTTTTCCCTAACCAGAGCAGATTTGCTCCTCAAAAGGTATGAATCCTTCTGTCACTCTCTTCCCTTCTGCCTACCTTCCTCCCTTCTCTGCCTACCCCTTTATAGACCCCCCTCTCTAGGTACATTCTGTTATGCCTAACTAATTGGCCACATCAGCTGATAACTAATTCCCTCCTTGGCCCACTGTCCTTCCTCTGGAATAATTCTCTCTCTCTCTCACGAAGATCCTAACATTGCCCCTCCTAGAAGAGCAGCGTTGTCCTCAAGGATGAAGTGAGGAACCATGGTGCGGCATTCCTAAGCTTCACCCCCTCCTCCTCCAGTTCTGCTTCCAAGGCGATAATTTCTCCCTTCTCAGTCATAGTTTCATTGTCATCCAGTATTAACAGCCGAAGTTGTCGTTCTGAACATTGATGGAGGGGATGAAATTTCTCCCCACAACCCTTTTGCCTTGCGATCCATCAGTTCCTGATACGAAATGTGTTGCAAGCCCCGATGTTTGTCCATGGATGGTCTTCGGTCCCCTTCCCATGGTCTAGTCGGCGTCGTGAGGTGAGACTCGACTCCTCGGGTCAGCGATCTGGGCGGAAAACTATGACCCGTCGCATTTCAGGTTGGACCCGACCCATCCTCTACGCGACCCGCTCCATAACCCCCAGTATTAGAGGGCCCCAACTCTGTATACAGAGGATGACCCCAACTCTAGCTTCTTTACCCAACCTCTCCTCGGTGATGCCAGGTGCGATGTTGTGGGTTGGATGATTCGAAACCCCTTTGATCCCCGTACAGCTCCTCCTCCACAGCTCTTGCTACTCTCATCATCTGCACCCTATTGATTGGACTGAAGGTTCGCACCCTTCGTCGGATCTCATTGCGCAACCCACTCATGAAATACCCCATGAGCTGTGCTTCGGGTAAGCATCCCACCTGAGAAGACACAAAATCGAACGCCTCTATGTATTCATCTACCGTACCTGTTTGCTGCAAATCAGAGAGTTCCTCAAATGTGTTCTCAAACCTCCTTCCATCATATCTGTCGATTAAAGCTTGTTTCAACTTCCTCCATGTGAGCTCCACTTCAGTCTCTCAGAAGAGATTGAACCAGTGAATGGTCGATCCCTCCATACTTAATAAAGCCAATTTGATTTTCACGTCGTCCGAAGTTCCATGAACTTCAAAATAAATTTCTGCTCAGGTAATCCATCCAAATGGGTCAGACTCGTCGTACATGGGTAACTCTACCTTTCTCACCGACATTCTATACTCTTCCAGATTGCCCAAAGAGTGCTCCGATTGAACATTCGGCTGTGGACGCTGAGTATCCCTGCCGCCCGCCATATTCGGCCTCCTCTCGTAAGTCTCACTTCCTTGTCCCTCCTCTGGACGCTTGCCCAACATTTTACTCATCTTTACCATTAATGCTCGCTGCATCTCTCCCATGGCCATACGCATTGATGACTGCATCTCTTCTACCCCAGCTTCAAGACTGGCCATACGAGATTCCAATAGCTCAACTCTGTCTGACATCTTCGGTGGCATGAAGGTATGTTACTTTGAATTTGTCTTTGTGATTGTGAAAGTCCTCCGAAAGCTGATCCTCCCCTCTCTTCGAATCCGGCAGGTAGGACCACTGTTAGAACTCTAGACTTATAATACTAGAGTTCCTCTATATTATTTCAATATATCTGTAAAATATTTATCACTACCGAATAGTAGTGTAGTATTTCTCCCTAACCAGAGCAGATTTGCTCCACAGAAGGTATGAATCCTTCTGTCACTCTCTTCCCTTAATTTTCTGCCTACCTTCCTCCCTTCTCTGCCTACCCCTTTATAGACCCCCCTCTCTAGGTATTATGCCTAACTAATTGCCCACATCAGCTGATAACTAACTCCCTCCTTGGCCCACTGTCCTTCCTCTGGAATAATTCTCTCTCTCTCTCTCCCGAAGATCCTAACAAATTCACCCAGCCAACAATAGTCTTCTCACTTAGGAAGAGAGCCACTAAACCAATAACAAAAAACTCTTCTCGCCTAGGAAGATATTCATTGAACCAACAATCAAAACTCTTCTTGCTTGAGAAGAGATTCACCAAACCAACAATAACAGTATCATCTCACTTGGAAACAAATTCACCAAATGAACAACACTTCTAATTGGTAAAGTCTTGAACTTACAAAAGTCTAAATAAAGACATAGGTGACTCACACAAGAAAGATTTACTTTGATACTATGTTAAAGTATGAAATCAACGGAAAGAAAGAGAAAAACGGTTACAAGGCTTAAGTGGCAACCAAATAGGCCTATATCCACATACACAACAACCTAAAGACTACATGTTTCTTATCATATCAGTGTATGTTACATAATACAAGCAACCCTATTTAAACGGACGAATGATGTACATATAAGTTAATATACATAATAATATTGGATTCTAAAATCATTTTGGATTTAGTAAATCAAGAATGAATCTAACCATAGCATTTAACTTAATTCAACAATGGGCAATATGAACACTACATAGCATGCAAATTGGCCAATTTGATTATCAAAGAAAAACTAGTACCTCTTTCATTATCCTTCAACACATTTCAGACTGTATCTTTGAATAAAAGATAATAATGAAGTAAAATGTTTCTCTACCACATGCAAATCATTGCCATCAGGTTATCATTTAATAACCAAGTCAACAAAAGCAGATTATTGAAGTAACATATAGAAACATATAGAACTTTGTTTAAGTATATATGTTACAAACAAACACGCACACACACACAAGCGCATATATATTAACATCCTAACCAAAAGATTCAAAGATATGAAGTCCTACATTTGTACCGAAGAAGTAAAGTCCAACCATGTTAGATATGATGTGCTCAACATCAATATGGCTGAATGCAGAAGTAATTAGCGTGTGAAAATGTCCACTTTTGATGTTGTCCACAGATATCTGCACAGTGCACATCAAATAAGTTAAATAAAAAAATGCAAATAGTTGTGATGCAATTTCAAAAAGGCTAAATTGTCAACCCTAAAAGCCTTAATACTCTACTATAAAGGCAACTAGCAACTAGATAATGAGCCTCTGCTTCCAGGATAAAAGTAAGGATCCCAGACCATCAAATCTTGATCATGTCATTAGGAGGTAGCACTACCAAAATGTGTTTCTTAAGTATTGGCCCATATTGGAGAATGTATCTTAATAGGGTTCCAGCATATAAAGTTTCTATGTAGTATCATCTAGTAATAAAATATTCAGGAACCCACCATAAAGTTACGCATCATAAACCTTTGATCTGCTATGCGCCATAACAAAAAAACTGCAACATTGGCTATGATCAGTCCCAAAACCACTTCATTAGATCCCAGTTGATTAAACCATGATCTCCTGCAATGAGCAAAAGAGAAATCATTGAATGAAAGAGATTATATTGTGTTCGATATACAAGTCATGCCTTCAATCAATCCCTTGCGGTGTATTCAAACCAAATGCGAGAAGACCAAACAAGACACTATGTAGCAGAAATGCAATTTATTAGAAAATTGTGAGGCAAAAGGTTTTGTAGAAGTTACGATAAAGAAACTCAACAACTGTGGAGTCTTGGGTTTGGCATAAGCAATTTTAGGCAAAGCGGCCTCCTTTTTGAATGAAGGAAAAGAACGGGCAGGGAAACGGATGAAGATTTCTATGATTCAGTGACATCATAAAGGCAGGGTGTAACCTGAGAAGTAACTGGAAACCTCAAATGTGATGAGCACAATAGAAGCCATCCAAGAACACCAAAAAGACTAAGCTCAATGTTAACTTAAGTTAAAAGTTCACTAGCTTAATTATTGGCTTTAGTTAGTTAGCGTAAGTCAGATAGTTATCTTCTCTTTCCTGTTAATCTGTCAATTAATTAGCTTAATTTAGCTTTAGCTCATTTTCTGTTCCTTACATATAAACAATTTAAAAGTGATGATTTCATAATATGAGAGAAAAGATTGCTTCTTACACAATAGTTACAGGCTAGAATTAGCGAGTTCTGATTTGCAAATGAGGGACTTTGGAAATTGAAAGTCATGAAAGTAGCAGACTACAGGTCAAAAAGGAATCATCATTTTGTTATTCACATCATTGAGACCCTGCTTCTTTTCCCTCTTTGCTACATTGGACTTAAAATTAATCTCATGAGTCTACCGCGCAAGAAACTCACAATCGCAACACAAACAAGGGAATCGAACAAAAAGAAAACACAATTAGCAGCAGGAATTCTGCAAATTGGTATGATTTAAAAAAAAAAAGGTTATATTTCCATAGTCAACTACAAAATTACTCCACCCAAAACAACTATGGTGAAAAAAATTTATAATGATTCTTAGTCACCAAAGAAACCCAAAAGCACAATTAAGAATCTTACCAGTGGCGCCCGTAAGAACCAAAAGAATACCCTCTAGGGAACCGTACTCTATAGAACCCGACTTTGCAATCTGTTACGCTTCTGTTTAAGATCCCAAAATGCGTTTTTGACGAATTTGATAGAAAAAACTTTAAACGCAACGGGATTGAAGGAAAGCTGTGAAATTTCCTTGAAAAAGAACTGTTTGATGATAGAAATGAATAGAAACGGTGGGTTGGGCTTGTCAAAGAAGGGCCAACAGTGTGGCATTGAGAACGTTGATGTTTTATTTTGGTAAGAGAAGTGAAGTACTCAGAATGGTGGGACTGAAGAAACTGAGAGTTGGTATTTTGTGTGCATTTTCTGGAGAGGTTTGATGAGGTGAGTTTAAGAGACAAAAGCCTCTGCATTTTTTCGAGGTCTACCGAGGAAAAGGAGAGTTCTTTGCTGGAAAAACAAGGAACTTCAGCTCCCGACCAGGCAGAACAAAATAGAAAAGTAGTGGAATCCCATGCTGCGTCAGAAGACAAGCACTCGACGGCTCTGAAGTCTGAACCTCTTGGAGTGTCCCTTTGGCTGGAGCAAGTTAACGCACAAACATACAACCTTTTCAAGGGTCAAAATAATTATTAAACATCAATTTCTACTAAGAGCATTTAAATAAAATTTGATGTTTAATAAATATTTAAAAAATTTGTCTCCTCTTCTCAAACAAAGTCTATCGTTGCAGATTTATATTTGGTTGGATGTAAAATTTTAACTAAATATAATAAAATGTATCGTATTAAAATGATTTATGATTGAATGAAATATAAATTAATATAATATTAAAAAATATTATTTGAAAGAGACAAAAAGTTTATTATATAATATAGTAAAATATTTTTAAAAGATGGATTGAATGAAATATAATTTATGTATAACAATAATGAATAACTATTCTATACTTGTTATTAGGGTTGAGAATATAATTAGTATTATAAAAATTATTAAAGGTATATTAAATAATACATATTTATCAGTTCATATTATATTCTAAACTTTTAAAATTAAAAGTAACTCATTTTATTGTATATGATTGAATATAATATAATATAAAATGATTACTTTTTATCTACTCTATTTCATTATAAACCCCTTTTAAATAATAAAATGGTGTTACGTTTTATTCCTAACCATCTTCAGTCTTATCCAAAATAGCCAACAATAAAGTTTGTAAAAAACTATGAGCATATCAGTGAACGTGCAAGAAACAGAATATGTGATGGTTTTGAAGGGTGCTATTCGTGGCTTGAAAGAGGGAAAAGGCAAAGATTGGGTAGAGTGTGAATTGAGTTTTGGTTAGTGTTTTCGTGAGTGAGGACAGTAGACAGGATAAAAAAATTCTACCCTATGAGTATTTAGTTACTATCTCTGAATTTTTATCCACCATTTTCGATAAACAAGAACAAGATTTATTGTCCTTCTAAAAAAGGAAGGACAGGGACACGTTATTCCTGTCTCCCCACATTATAACCAAACACATTCTGTCCTTGAAACAAAGACAAAAATTTTTGTTCTGTCCACCACAATCAAACATCTCACTGCCTTCAATTTCTGTTCCGTTCCGTTGCGTTCTATTCTATTTCCAGATACCGAAAACAGCAACCAAACACAGCAAGAACAGGAAGTGATAACAAAGAAGCCTTGGGGTGCAAAGTCGTTAAATTTGCAGTTCGTTTGGATAATCATGTGAATAAGGAGATTATGAAGCCCTGTAACCAAAAGAAGCCATTTTGAATGGTAAACATCACGGGGGAAAGGGTCGCTGGTGTAGAAATTTTCATAGTCCAAAAGGGAATCGATATTTTGTAGGAGTTTTAATCCCTTTAAAACTCAAGATCGATTCATATCAAATCATCAAGAACAAAATAAAGCGGAAGCATACCGGAATCTATTGTAAAATCTGTACTGAAGTTTTGCGGTTTTGTCTTCCAAATTAGAACGTAGCCCTTTTTTTCCAGAGTGTTCCGTAACTCTCTTTTTTCTCTATCTGATGATGGGATTTCAGACAAGAATTAGGTTACGTTTAATTTGGGGACCATAACCTTTTGTATTAGGATAAAACCCTAATTTAATTTCTAGTTTGGCCCATCATAAAACTAGAAATAGAAGCCCGTCTCTCTACACATATAGAGCCCATACTTAAAATAGATGCATGAAGCCCAAATACCATAAACATATTAGACCACTTTAATTAATTGGGCTAAACTTTATATGATAGCCTTTATATACAATTACACATATATAAGCCCACATGTTTGATTAAAAATCCTTACAGGTCTCCCACTGGGCTCATGTGTTACCTTAAAATTGTATATTAACCTTATGAGTACTCAAAATTGTGCCATCATTACTGTATGCATCTCTAGACAATCCGGTCCATCAATCATACCAACATAGGATCAAAGCGTCTTTCACTACAATTAACGTAACTAGAACCATCAATGGTCACGTATGCCGATATAAGCAAATGATATGGATCAAGCATGGATGTGTAGCATGGAAATTATAAGCAGCGTGATCTTAGCATGCTTATTTCCAACTGGTCCAACCTTATGCTTTAGTGAGATCAATCTTAAACAAGTTCAGAGACAAAATAAACCAAATATCTTAAAGCTGAAAATAACCTCAAACAACTTAACCGAAAATTGTATCCAAAATGACAGTGAAAATGTCTAAACCAAAAGCATCTACAATACAAACTCCCACTGAAACTATATATCCTGAAAAGATGTAACACCCATATGAGCAGTGTGCTCATGAAAGACCTTGGGTGGCACTCCTTTAGTAAGCGGATCCGCAACCATGGAGTTTGATCCAATGTGCTCTATAAACAACTGTCCACTCTGAACTCTCTCTTTAACAATTAGGAACTTGATGTCGATGTGCTTCGACTTTGTCGAGCTCCTATTGTTATTGGAATATAGCACTGCAGAGTTATTGTCACAAAATCACTTAAGTGGTCTTTCAATAGAGTCCACAATGCGCAGCCCAGTGACAAAGTTTCGCAGCCATATCCCATGGTTGGATGCCTCATAACATGTTATAAACTCACGCCATGGTGGAAGAAGCTATAAGTGTTTGCTTAGCACTTTTCCAGAAATAGCTCCTCCAAAGAAGGTGTAGATATAGCCCGAAGTGGATCTCCTACTATCTTGGCATCCAGCAAAATCGGAATCAGAATAACCAATGATCTCCAGCTTATCCGATTTCCTGTATGTGAGCATATAATCTTTCGTTCTCTGCAAGTACCGCATTACCCGTTTGGCTGCTTTCCAGTGATCCAATCCCGGGTTACTTAAATATCTCCCTAGCATTCCAACAATGTACGCAATATCCGGACGGCGCATAAACTGAGCATACATTAGACTTCCTACAACCGAAGCATAAGGAATCTTATGCATTTCCTTAACAAAGTCATTTTGGGGCATTGACTTAAGTGAACTTATCTCCCTTAGACACGGGGTATCACGGTTTGCAATCCCGCATGCCAAACCTTTTAAGTATCTTTTCGATATAGCTCTTTGTGACAATCCAAGAATACCTCGAGGCGTTCGATGTATCGAATCCCCAACACAAAAGAGGCGTCACCAAGATCTTTCATTTCAAATTTCTTTGACAGAAATCTCTTAGTTTCGTGCAATAAGCCTATATCATTAGTGGCAAGCAAGATGTCATCGACATATAAAACCAGAAAAATGTACTTACTCCCACTGAACTTATGGTATATACAATCATCAGCCAAGTTCATCTCAAAACCAAACGAGATGACAACTTGGTGAAATTTGTAATACCATTGACGAGATGCCTGCTTGAGTCCATAGATGGATTTCTTTAGTTTGCAAACCATTTGCTTTGCATCTCCTGATACAAAGTTTTTTTTTGCTGCACCATATAAATCGTCGCATCAATGTCACCATTAAGAAACGTTGTCTTAACATCCATCTGATGTAACTCAAGATCAAAATTTGCCACTAATGCCATTATTATCCTGAAAGAGTCTTTCGAAGAAACTGGAGAGAAAGTCTCTTTATAATCAATGCCTTCTTTACGTAAAGCCCTGCGACAAGGCGAGCTTTGTACCTTTCTACATTGCCTTTCGAATCCTTCTTAGTCTTAAATATCCATTTGCAACCAATAGGTTTCGCACCTTTAGGCAATGGTACAAGGTCCCAAACATCATTGTCCTGTATAGACTTTATCTCTTCATTCATGGCATCAATCCACTTTTGAGAGTTAGAACTTTCCATGACTTGACGGAAGTTGATTGGATCATCTTCCACCATACCAATGTCAACTTCATGTTCTTGAAGAAATACAACATAATCATCTGGAATTGCACTTCTCCTCTCTCTAATGGATCTCCTTAATGACATAGGTTCTTGAGGTTGTAGAGTTTGTTCTTCTGGAACAAATTGTTGAACTTGGGGAGGAGTTTCCATGACATTGTCTTGATCCGGAATTGCTTCTTGAACAATGTCAGGAATGGAAACCTGACCCTGATCATTGTCAATAGCAATTAGAGGAATTTCAACATGTTCCTCTTCAAAAACAAAGTCCTTAATCCTTTCTCCCCCCGCAAACTCAACATCCTCAAAAAATCGGGCATTTCCCGTCTCAAAAATTGCCTTAGTAGTGGGATCATAAAACTTGTAACCCCTGGATCTTTCAAAATATCCAATAAAGTAACAACTGATAGTCCTTGAGTCCAGTTTCTTTTCATTTGGCCTATAAGGCCTTGCCTCAGCTGGACATCCCCAAATGTGCAAATGCTTTAAACTAGGCTGCTTGCCTGTCCAAAGTTCATAAGGGGTCTTATCAGTTGCTTTACTTGGAACTCTATTGAGTATATATGCTGCGGTCTTTAGTGCTTCTCCCCAGAGCGATTCTGGCAAGGTGGAATGACTAATCATACTCCTTACCATATCCTTAAGCGTTCTGTTTCGTCTTTCAGCAACACCATTCATGCTAGGCGAACCTGACATAGTGTACTGTGGGACGATACCGCATTCCTCTAGGAATTTAGCAAATGGTCCTGGACGTTGTTCACCTGATCTGTCATATCTACCGTAGTACTCGCCACCACGATCAGATCTGACACTTTTAATCCTTTTGTTGAGTTGGTTCTCAACTTTAGCCTTAAAATTTTTGAACACGTCCAAAGACTGTGATTTGTCATGAATGAGATAAAGGTAGCCATATCGCGAGAAGTCGTCTATGAACGTTATAAAATACGGTTGACCATTCCAAGACGCCTTAGGGAATGGCCCACAAATATCCGTATGAATAAGTTCTAAGACGTCTGAAGCCCTATTGGCACCAAATCTCTTGACATTTGTTTGTTTCCCCTTAATGCAATTAACACAAGTAGCAAAATCTGTAAAATCAAGGGGATCGAGAATTCCATTGGACACAAGTCTCTCAATTCTCCTTTCGGAGATGTGACCTAATCTCTTGTGCCACAACGAGGCAGAATTCTCTTCGGTTAATTTGCGCTTTAAACTTCGTGTACCCACATGCAAGGCTTCATTAAATGAAGTATTAATGTCAAGCATATATAGATTATCGTAACCTGATAAAGAACCGGTACCAACCAAATTTGAATTTTGAAAGAGACTAAATATTCCATTTCCAAATGAACAACAATAACCAGATTTGTCCAAAGCAGAAATAGAAATCAAATTCGCCTAAAAGGCGGCAGACAACAAAAGTCTCAACTAAATCCAAATAAAATCCAGTTCTTAACAATAATCTAAAAGTCCCTATTGCTTCGACTTCTACCGACTTGTCGTCCCCTACATAGATGTATCTTTCACCATCACTTGGTTTTCGGCAACTCAGGCAACCCTGCATAGACACACTGATGTGAGTTGTTGCACTAGAATCTAACCACCATGTGTGTCTAAGTACCGAAGTCAAATTAACCTCAGAACAAATGATCGCGGCTTATCGTTCAATCCGAAGATTGATCCTTGGAAACCGGTCAAAATCAATTTATACCAAGAATTGCAACACAGGGTGCAACCTCGGGTCAACTCTCAAGGAACCAGTGCAGAATTGATTCTAAGACTATCCTAATGTTTGAATTATGCAAGAAAGCAGTTAAAACGGGAGTTTTGGCTTGATCTTAAAAATTAAAGAAAGCTAAGTATGAAATAGATGTTTTTGGGATTTTTAAAAGGCAAGACAATTTGAAATAATTAAGATTGAAAACAATTAACTAAAGTTCTCCTGAAAATGTAGCTCGGGTCATCATCGTTCAAAATAAATGTCGGGGTTTGAAATCCACTAAGTTTCGAAAACATAACCTTAACAACTCGTTAAGTCCAAGAATTTAATTAATCAACTCGATTAATTAAATCTTGTTAAAAACCTTAGTGTATGGTATGAAATGGTTTATGCAATAGGTTAACCAGATAAAACACAATCAATTCAATCAAACACAACTAGGTAGATTAAATTAACTCATGCAAATCATTTAACATACACGAAACTTCATGTATTTGAACAACATTCCAATGTAAACTAATCCACACCATAAATCAAAGTTTAACATCCGATTAAACTATAACGGATTCAATCCATCATATCTCACAATCTCCAACTCGGAGGTTTTACAAAAACATGACTGAAATCTAAAACAATGGTTGATTACCCCTTGAAGCTCATGAAACTCCGACCTTCGCTACATTTTCGGGAGACAGAAACCTTGGCCTTGCATAACTGTGGAAGAAGCCATCATTCTGGAACTCCAAAGTTACCCATGGCTCCAACGACGATCGGTGGAAGAGATGAATACAAATGATGGTTGAGGATGAGGAATGAAAGGGTCGATTCTTGATGTTAAATCGTTGGTGGTCTCCCACCGCAAAATAAGAAAACTACACCTATTAGAGAAACAGAGAAACGAAGAAGATGGATAGCTACCTCGGGAATGCGGCCGTCCTCTTTAACCTAAAATGGAAGGTTTTATAGGAGCGTAATCGGTAGGGTCGAATAAAGTGGATAATTTTGCTATTTAATGGTCGGGTATCAGACATTCGTCGCGACTAATGAATAAAGTTCGTCATGACGAATAAAAATAGTCACTCGTCATGATTTAATCAATTTATACCAAATTAATTTGTCGCGACGAATGGGAGTGTTGGTTAAATCTGACGAATGGATGGCTTCTCACGACGTGTTGACTTTCTCTTGTTGACTCCAATTGTTCCTACAAAATACAACACATTTGCAGTATAATTGTCCCAATAAAAGTTATGCAGAAATTAATATCAAATGACAACAAAATCGACAATGTGCAAATTATAAAAGATCGATATTAAGAACCAATTTAAGCACAAAATCATGAATTAGGAGTCAACAAGTGCATAATTACTTAAGAAAAGCAGGCAAATTTATAGTATAAATTTGGCTCAATCAAATTCCCCACACTTAGACCTTTGTACTCTGGACAAAGTTTACAAGAGTCAAAAAGGTACAAGAGTGAAAGAAAATTCGCCCATGCTCAAATAATAATGTAAATGACGCAATCCACTTCATCGAATTCACACGCAAAGAAATTGAAAGAGTGCTAATAAAAGCAGAATCGAAAGAATTTAAGCACATGAGATTGAACAAAGAGGATCACTCGGGATGTGGTGTTTACGCTCAACTCACTTGTATTTAAGGATATTTTCTCTCCATCTGCTTAATGCATCTCCTACCATAGGCTTGTATCAATTGTATTTCTCCACTACAAGGACTATCATTTTAAAGATCAAGAGGTCTTTCAGGGTTGTAATGAGCGGAGGGCTAGATGAATGGATGAAGTGAAAGAAAAATATATGAGCATGCGCACTAAATGAAGAATTGATGTCAACAGCCAAACTAAAACTAAACTTTGAAATAAATTAAATATACACACTTTTTTTAAAAACATTTTGGCTATCTCATTTGAGATGCTAATCCCTTTGGGATACAACACATTATTATCCCTCTTTGGGATACACAAGACTAACACTTTTTTTTAATGATAACAAAACATGACTCACCGACATCATCGAATATGTATGCAAATGCTCATAGAATAAAGGCTCGAGGGCTAGCAAAGGAAAAGTGTTTAAGGGTTGGTGTTTGGGGAAAGAAATTTGAAAGAAGGAACGCCTATCATATCAACAAAATTCTAGTCCATCAAGCTTTGAGTAAAATTGACACAAGTTCTAGAGAAGTATGAACTAAGCAGATGCACACACAAAGATATAGAAGGAAAATTTTGGCTCGAATATCCTTCCAACAAGGGTTTTGTCCCAATGATCAATCTCAAGTCTTAAAAACTGACAATACTATCTTGTTAGCATGCTCCCATTCACTTTTTTAAAACTTCAAAAGTTAAAATTTTGCGAGATCCAATTATCGTTCGAAGAATGAGAGTATTTTCAAAACTCAAGTATCAGTTTTTGAAACTTGTAAATGATTTGCATGCAAGGGCACAAAAGAACAGGTGCAGAAAATGTCTGATTGAGTTTCAAATTTATCGATAAAAGTAGCGGACCCACAAAATTATGCACAAATTCTAATAGGTTGCAATGCGAAATATAAGAAGGGAACTAGCTCCCCCACACTTAAACATGACATTGTCCACAATGGCAGAAGTAGCAAGGCACACAACAGAAGCATGAAACACAAATAGACAAAAGAGAAATGAGGATATATCATTAAGCTCAAAACGTAAATGGACAAAAGGAAGGATCCAAGAACTAGCTAAAAATACAAAGCAAAGAAAAGAAAAGACAGAAGAAGAACAACAAGAAAGGAAAATAAACAGCCTAAACTATGTGGCAGGATCGTCAGCTGGCGGATCCGGAGGGGCAGCGGCAGAGGAACGAGGAGCAGCAGCAGAAACCGGAGCCGGAAGCGGAAGAGGCAACCCAAGGTGAGCTGCAATCATGGAGAGCATGGTGCTATTGAATGCACGATCAGCAGCCAGCTGTGCCTGGAAGGAAGTGAGCAGTGCATGGTCAGCGGCCAGTTGCGCCTCAAGCCGATAGATGTCGTCTCGGAGCAGAGCCACCTCGGAAGGAGCAGGGGGGTGGTAGGTGGGGAAGAGACAGGAGAAGAGACACAAGGCGGAGAAGGAACATGAGGAAGGACTGGAGGGGCGGGAGAGGGGACTCGAGGTGATGGAGGGCTAGGAGGAGGAGAGGGTGAGGTTGCGAGGGCGACCGAGACGGACATAAACAAAAGGAGGGGCAGGCGAAAAAGTTAGGTCGGCTGGTTGTTCCGGAACCCGAAAGGCCGGAAACAAGTCGGAAATGAGGTGGGGGAAAAGAAGGTATTGTCGGTTATTGGTGGCTATAACACATTGGCGGAGGGCGGAGGCTATGGCTGTGGCAAGATTGACAGGGCGACCGACCATGAGAAGGTATATATATAGGGCCTGTTCCTTAGGGATATTTGTGAGGTGGAGGGTAGGAAGGATATTGTTGCATATAAAGTGCAACCAAGGACGGGCTTCGGGAAGGAGGTCAGAACGTCGGATATAGCGTTGAGCGCCCCTAGGTTGAAGCCATTGAGTACCCGCAGGGCAGAGAGTACGAATGACGTCGTCCCAAGGGTATGCAGCGATCAGTTCGGAATATTGACAATGAGGGACGACGGGGAGGTGGTAGTGCTCTCGGATAATAGCAGATGTGAAAGCATTTGGAATAGAAACACCCCGAAAGTTAATTCCGTAGGTGTGAGAATAACGGGCATTGGTGTAATACTGGTGCACAAAGGTAAGGTTGCCAGAGGTTCGAGGGTGGGCGAGGCCGGTCAACTCGAGTTGGAAGAGTTGACCCACAAAAGGGTTGGTAGCCGGCGTAAGAGGGAATGATTTTTCTTTGAGTATGGTCTGGCTAGCAACTCGAGTGGCCAATTGAACATACTCAGAATCTGCTAAGCGAGAGGAGGAAGGGTCAGAAAAGCTAAGGTTAATGGTTGGTTGCGGAGAAGGAGAATGAGTTTGGTCGGAGGAATCGGAAGAGGACGGCAATCGCTCAGACGGAAACATTCTTCATCCGCCATGATCCCGCACACACTGAGGGTTAGAAACAACAAAATTCAGAATGCGAATGGTCCTCCTCGTTGCGACCAATGTCATTAGTTGCGACGAGGCAAGGCTCTCCTTAATTAGTTGTGACGAATATGAGCATTTCTTTGACGGCGAGAGTCCCTTTCATTCGCCGCAACGAACGAAGACGTTCGTTGTGACGAATGGGAACCAGCGTTCGTCGCGACAATCGTAAACTTCGTCGCGATTTAACGGCGATTCTGCGAATAGACGCGACGAGCAGCGCTCGCTGCAACCCTAAATCTAACAAATGAGAACTTCAAAGGACAAAATGAAAGGAAAGGGATTCTTACCCAGGGTCGTAAACGAAGAAAAGAGAAGACAGCGAAGGCTTGGAGCTCAAAAGAAAAACGGCACAGCGAAGGGCGACAGCGAGCAGACGGCGAGGAAAGAACCAAATGAGGAGAGAAGGAGAAAGAAGAAGAAGAAAAGAAAACGCGGGAGACAGACGAAAAGACGCGAAGGGGAAAAAACTGAAAAGGGCCCCGGACAAAAGAGAAATCCAACGGTCAAGAGGGGCAAAACTGGGTATATTCGTCGCGACGAGGCAGTCATTAGCCGCAGCAAACAAAACAGAAAAACCCTAGATACGTCCCGACGAACAGCGATGTTCGTTGCGGCGAACCACCCAAAACAAAACAAAATTTCTAAGGATCCTACACAAATTGCACAATCGTTCAATTTATCAATCCTTATTTCACTCGATCGCATTAATCTATTTCATGCTTCATCAAGCAAGGAACATGCAGAGCTAACAAGAGGGAATCAATTTATTGAAACCAAAATGAAAATCCTACTTAACTACCAGTTATTCCTACTGGATGGGTTTTTCCCCCACACTTAAACAATACGCTCATGCAACACAACATTTCAAGTCAAATCAAATAATGTGCACAAATATATTGAAAATGCAGAAAAGAAACACCGGTGCTCAAGGTGGATCTTCAGCTCGGGATGGACGTGCGGTTGATATCCAAGCTCCATGTCAACGGCTTGGGTCCTGGGCGACTCCATGTCCATTCCGTATCCGAATAAGCACCGCACTATCATCAAAATAGAAAGCGCCTCCAAAGAGATCATTAGTGGTCGGGTGAGAGTTTCTGCAAATTCAGAACAAGCATCATCAATCACAACATCAAGCATATTCACCCCAAGCAAGGAGTAATCCTCGTTAGGGTGCTTCATAGCTTCATACATGTTGAAGCTAACGTGTTGATCTCCAACCTCCATGGTGATCTTCCCTTCCTTCATACTGATCATTGTACTTGCCGTCCGAAGGAAGGGTCGTCTAAGGATTAGAGAAGTGTCCTGCACCACTTCAGTAGACATATCCAACACGTAAAAATCGGCAGGGAACACTAATCCTTTTACTTGGACCAGAATGTCCTCGATGATGCCAACAGGGTGTCGGAAGGATCTGTCAGCCAACTGTAACACTACCGAAGTAGGTTTTACGCTCTTAACCCCCAGGGCTTCATAGACAGATTTCGGCATCACATTGATTGCCGCTCCCAAATCCAGCAACGCTCTTCCAATTGTCACCTTTCCTATGACACAAGGAATGGTGAACGATCCTGGGTCCTGACACTTCACAGGAATTTAGGGCTTGAATAATGCGGACACATTCGAGCTGACCTGGACTCTTTCGTTCGGCCTAAATTTCTTCTTGTTGGTGCACAAGTCTTTTAGATACTTGGCATAGGCCGCACTCTCTTAACCAGTCCAAAGGGCACATTCACTTCCACCTTCCCAAATAGGTCAATAATTTCCTTTTCATGTTTCAGTTCGTTGACCTTCTTGCTCATCAAGTAGGAATTTGGGAAGGGAAGGTCCTTCAGATTGACTTCTCTTTGTGTTGCTTCATTTCGTTTCTTTGTTCCTTTTCAGCTCTTACTTTCAGATTGCTTGATTGTTGTTCTTTTCTCAACTTCTCTTCTTGTTCACTCTCGGATCTCACATCCGGCTTTTCCTTAATTTGAGGCTCCTCTTCAATCTCGATTTCTTCGGTGCATTCTTCTTTATCAGGAATGTTGAACTGCACTTTCCTTCCGCTCCTTAGCTCAATAGCATTCAGACTCTTTGGATTTATGACCGTGTTGGAAGGAATTGATCCGCTATTCCTCGCTTGGCTTTCACTCAAATTGTTGGACAATTGAGTGACATATGAGTTCAGGTTCTCAGCCTTGGTCTCCCATTGTTCCATCCGTTTTTCCAAGGCATCAAGCGGCAAAGCATTCTTCGAGGAGTCTGTTGAATCGATTAGCTATGGCGTTGAATTGATTCGCAGTCGAATTCCTCTCTTCCTTCATGAGAGTCATCATGCTGTGCAGCAGTTGGTTGGTGTCTTCTTTTGGCGGTTGTGGTTGCACCGTCAATGCTTGCTGATCAGGGAGCTGGTTTGTAGATGTTCCAGCTCCACTCCCTTGTTGGAAGCGGTTGGGTGCTCTTCCCTCATTACTCCTCCAACTAAAGTTAGGATGAGATCTCCATCCTTCATTATACGTGTTGGAGTACGGATCTCACTTAGGATTTTGTCTCCTCGGGTACACTGCAGAGACTTCTTCATACCTCCCGGGACAGACACTGGTTATGTGCATCACCGATCCGCAAGATTCGCAACTAGGTGCGGCCAGTTCAGTGGAAGGCGATGAGCGATGTACATTCAAATTCTTTAACTCCGCCGTAATCGAGGACAACTGTGAAGTTATCCGATGTTCAAGGGAATCCACTTTTGATTCCAACCTTTCCATCCTTTTTGTCTGAGCCGACATGGCTCCCACTTCATGGACACTCCTGGAATCTCTGACACTATACTGCTGATGATTTAGGGTCATCCTCTTAATCAAGGCCCACGCTTCAGGTGCGGTGAGGTCGATCAACGATCCTCCCAAGCAAAGATCCAAAGATTCCTTTTCCGATTCTTCACCCCATCATAGAAATATTGAACGAGTTGTTCATCCGGGATTTGGTGATGGGGGCACCGAGACAACAGATCTTGGAATCTATTCCAATAGTCATACAAGGACTCGTCATAGTCTTGCTTGGCAGAATAGATCTCTTTCCTCATCGACGACGTCCTCGAGGTGGAAAATACTTTTCCAGAAAGTTTTCTCAAGTTGGCCTAACTATGGTAGGCATTCGCGACATGCCTTGGGAGGCTCATGTACCACTCTCGGGCCTTTCCTTCTAGGGATAAGTGAAACACCTTCCACAAAGACATGATCTAGGGGAGCTCTACGGGTTTCATGCTTTGACAAATCATTGTCGGTAGCTTGTAAATGCATGTAGGATCTTCTCCCGCCAAACCGTGAAATTTGGGAGAGAATTGATCAATAGCCCTTAACTTCAAATTCACGTCAAAATTTGGGCAGCTGCGGTGAAGGGGTCATAATTGACGTCCGAGGTCGTAGCTTCTCGATCATTCTCGCTGTTGTTCCTATGTTCTCATCGACTCTTTCCCGATCACCATTTAATCCATGATCTCCGTTCCTAGGTTGGTGACCGGGAAATTCTTGATGCTCAGCCATATCAATTTCTAATTGCTCTAACGTGCTAAGTCTTGCTTGCTCTCTCTTGTTCTTCCTCAGTTGTCTAAGGTGTCGCTCAATTTCAGGTTGAAAATGAACTAACCTAAGTCTACGGGGCATGCACAAGAGAAGTTCACCTAAGAAAACTCACTAAAACGACAGGAGATAGCACAGGCTTCGATTCACCACTGTTCGTCGCGACGAACAGAACAAAATTGCGAATATTCGTCGCGACGAATGTATGAACTCGTTGCGACGAACGATGAACTAGTTGCGACGAATGATGAACTTGTCGCAGCCAAGAATCACAGCAAAGCACAATAACTCGAAATTAGGCACAATAAACAGGAACAATCAAACTAAACACTTAAAGCAAAACAGAATTAAGCTCACCAAACAGAATTAACACTAAAAAGATATAAGCAAACAGAATAAAACAAAATTATGAAATGCAAAACAGAATGCAAATAACTAAACTAAAATGCAAAACAAACACTTGGCTAACCTAGAAAACCAATTACTTTGGTTCCCCGGCAACGACGCCAATTTGATCGCGGCTTATCGTTCAATCCGAAGATTGATCCTTGGAAACCGGTCAAAATCAATTTATACCAAGAATTGCAACACAGGGTGCAACCTCGGGTCGACTCTCAAGGAACCAGTGCAGAATTGATTCTAAGACTATCCTAATGTTTGAATTATACAAGAAAGCAGTTAAAACGGGAGTTTTGGCTTGATCTTAAAAATTAAAGAAAGCTAAGTATGAAATAGATGTTTTTGGGATTTTTAAAAGGCAAGACAATTTGAAATAATTAAGATTGAAAACAATTAACTAAAGTTCTCCCGAAAATGTGGCTGGGTCATCATCGCTCAAAATAAATGTCGGGTTTGAAATCCACTAAGTTTCAAAACATAACCTTAATAACTCGTTAAGTCCAAGAATTTAATTAATCAACTCGATTAATTAAATCTTGTTAAAACTTAGTGTATGGTATGAAATGGTTTATGCAATAGGTTAACCAGATAAAACACAATCAATTCAATCAAACACAACTAGGTAGATTAAATTAACTCATGCAAATCTGCTTAACATACACGAAACTTCATGTATTTCGAACAACATTCCAATGTAAACTAATCCACACCATAAATCAAAGTTTAACATCTGATTAAACTATAACCGGATTCAATCCATCATATCTCGCAATCTCCAACTCGGAGGTTTTACAAAAACATGACAGAAATCTAAAACAATGGTTGATTACCCCTTGAAGCTTATGAAACTCCGACCTTCGCTACATTTTCGGGAGACAGAAACCTTGGCCTTGCATAACCGTGGAAGAAGCCATCACTGCTGGAACTCCAAAGTTACCCATGGCTCCAACGACGACTGGTGGAAGAGACAGAATACAAATGATGGTTAAGGATGAGGAATGAAAGGGTTGCGGTTGCTGATGTTCGTCGTTGGTGGTCTCCCACCTGCAAAATAAGAAAACTACACCTATTAGAGAAAACAAAGAAAACGAAGAAGATGGATAGCTACCTCGGGAATGCGACTGTCCTCTTTTAACCTAAAATGGAAGGTTTTATAGAGTCAGTAATCGGTAGGGTCGTAATAAGTGGATAATTTTGCTATTTAAGGGCCGGGGTATCCGACATTCGTGGCGAATAATGAATAAAGTTCGTCGCGACGAATAAAAATGGTCACTCGTCGCGACGAATCAATTTATACCAAATTAATTTGTCGCGACGAATGGAAGTGTTGGTTCGTCCCGACGAATGGATGGCTTCTCACGACGTGTTGACTTTCTCTTGTTGACTCCAATTGTTCCTACAAAAATACAACACATTTGCAGTATAATTGTCCCAATAAAAGTTATGCAGAAATTAATATCAAATGACAACAAAATACTGACAATGTGCAAATTATAAAAGATCGATATTAAGAACCAATTTAAGCACAAAAATCATGAATTAGGAGTCAACAAGTGCATAATTACTTAAGAAAACAGGGCAAATTTATAGTATAAATTTGGCTCAATCAACAAACCAAAGTAAGAAGCATACCTTTCTTTGCACGCCATGCGTGATAATTGGTACACTGCTTCTTTACATGACCTTCAGCGTCACAAAAGAAACAACCTCTTGGTTTTTCTTCCTTATTCTGTTTCTTTTGTGTTGCTGGAACCGCAGCTTCCTTAGTTTTCTTTCTTTTGTTCCTTTTGTCCTTAAATGTTGTGGCTAAGTGAGCACTTTCTGCCTTATCATGCTTCAACCTTTCCTCTTCCTGGACACAGTGTGAGATAAGCTCATTAAGAGACCACGTCTCTTCTCGGCGATTATAGCTCACTTTGAATTGGATCAGATCTGTGGGAAGAGATATCAAAACCAAATGCACTAACAAATCTTCGGATAATTCCAACTTGAGTGCTTTCAATTTTGAAGCAATGTGAGACATTTCCATAATGTACTCCCTTATGTTTCCTTTTCCTGTATACCTCATTGAGATAAGCTTTGCCAAAAGTGTACTTGTTTCAGTCTTTTCATTTTTGGCAAATCTTTTCTCAAGGTCCTCAAGGAAACCCTTAGCCGTAGTAGTCTGTTCGGACATAGTGCCCCGAAAAGCTTCTGGAATGGCACACTTCATGATCATCAAGCTCATACGATTCGATCTTTCCCACTTTTCCATCTCCCTCTTTTGATCAAAGGTACTCTCACCAGTAAGTGGATCTGGTTGATCGACTCGCAAAGCAAGATCCAAGTCCATGACTCCGAGAACAATCAAAACGTTCTCCTTCCATGACTTAAAATTAGTGCCATTAAGCATAGGAATTGAATTAATACTAGCAGAGATATTTGCAATGAACCGAGGCTGACAGAGAACAAAACAAACAAAATCTAATTACTCACATAACAACACTATAATATGCCAAATTAATTATAAGCGAGATAATGGTAGGGCCCCATCACAAGATACCATGCACAACATTATTATTTAGTCTTTGGACGTAAATACTAACTTGTAAGTAGTACTTGGTGTAGTGATCAACATCGACAATAAGGCATGTCAAACAATAAACCTTTCTTTGAACCGATTTAATGTTCACATGTTATCTTCAATAATTGCCACGCATTTATCACACAAATGTATATGCAATTCGGGCCAAATATAAACTTTCCTTTGGGCCAGTCCATATTCGCATGAATAACATACACACAAAACTTTTTAACATTCTAAGTTAAATTAATTTCACAAGAGAGGTTGCTTTGGCAACATGTTGTTTCAATTAATTTAATTTAAAATGCTATATATTTCTTTAAAATACCAAAATCTGAAATTAATACCAAACTTTACATAAACTGTATGAAAACTTCATAGCTTTAATTTATTGATGCTATGATATTGACAATCTGTGCTCACTTAAATCAAGAATTGGGTCAAAATTTTACAAATCAAATAAAAAATTATAAATTTTAGACCCAAAACTCATTCCTCGTAATATTAATCTGTAACATGCATACTACCATATAAATCTATAACTTTCCGATGGTTAATGTATAAAATCAAATAAATCCAATAGCAACCATCGTCACTTTATTACAAAACAATAAGGAATTTATTTGTTATTGGCTTTGAAAGAAAGCCAAAAGACCATTCTGGAAAACACGTTTTGTCCGATAAGCAAGATAACAATTCTTTATCTAATGGGCAAAATTCTTTATTCTTTATCCAATGGCCAAAATTCGATTCTTTATCTAAGGGATAAAACTCCAATCATTATCCGATGGTCAAAGCTTCATCCTAGTTATTATCCAACAAACAAAATTGAATCTAAAACTCCACAAACGTTCTTTAAAACTATCAGAAACTTTATCTTGCAAATCAAGGAGTTATTATCAACGTAACATATGCATATATGTCAAACGAAAAGTGTTATTTTGAAACCCCAGAACACCGAAACATATACGAATAACAAGATCTGAACTGAAGACTACCGAAACATAATAGCATATGCAATAACAAAATCGACAGAAAATAGTCGAAAGAAACTCCAGTATCGAAGACAAAACCAATCCAAATAACCATTCTTAATGACCTAATTATGAATTCGCTCTGATACCACTTGTAGGATTTTAATCCCTTTAAAATTCAAGATCAATTCATATTAAATCATCAAGAACAAAATAAAGCGGAAGCTTACCTGAATCCATTGTAAAATCTGTACTGAAGTTTTGCGGTTTTGTCTTCCAAATTAGAACGTAGCCCTTTTTTTATAGTTTTCCGTAACTCTCTGTTTTCTCTATCTGATGATGGAATTTCGGACAAGAATTAGGTTACGTTTAATTTGGGGACCATAACCTTTTGTATTAAGATAAAACCCTAATTTAATTTCTAGTTTGACCCATCATAAAACTAGAAATAGAAGTCCGGTCTCTACACATATAGAGCCCATACTTAAAATAGATGCATGAAGCCCAAATACCATAAACATATTAGACCACTTTAATTAATTGGACTAAACTTTATATGATAGCCTTTATATACAATTACACACATATAAGCCCACATGTTTGATTAAAAATCCTTACATATTTCAGTTATGATTTATTCTTTTATTTAATTAAATAAAATATACAAAATATATAATTTAAGAATTTATTTATTTCTTGAGTTGAGAGGATAAGTAAACTCATTAACTACTATCATTATCTATTAAAAATCTACATAATTATTTAGCTATAATAAAATCAAAATAAAATTAATAATAGTAATAAAGATAAAATAAAAGTACTATTATTAATAATAAGAAGAAAATTAATAATAAAATTAATAATAATAATAATAAGAAGAAGAAGAAGAAGAAGAAAATTAATACTAATAATAATAATATAATTAGTGGGATTACTTGAATATTTTAATATTTTTATTAGTTATTCTTTTATTATTTTAAATTTATATTTTAAATTAAACATTGACATTACATAACCAATAAAATTTTTAGGAATAAAATAAACTAAATAATATTCATCACACATACTACTTGATATTTGACTCTAAATAAAATGATAATAAAATTAGTGTTAACATTTTAATGAATTAATTATTTTTATTAAAATATGTACTTTTAAAATGTTTACAAGTTGGATTTAAATTAAAATTTAATAAAACCTTAAAATACATTTTGATGGATTTAAATCTTACTTACAGTTGCAACTTAAGTGCAAATTTGATACAATAACAACAACACTTATAAATTTTGTTGATACGAGAAATGTGGGAAGGCACGACGTGTCCTTAACGCTTAACTACAAATTTGAAATTTTATTTTAACAGGTGGGAAGGAAACGAACAGGAAGACACGATTCGTTAGCCTGAACTTACGTACCCCTTGCCTATATTGATGTCCCTGCGTTCGACTGCAGGTCGATGGCTTCAACCGTTGTTCCAACTATAGCTCCTATGAATCTGTTCAAGTCAATCTTTAAACAACTCCCATTACCACTTTCTAATTCAAGATCCCTTTTCTTTTCCACCACTTCCATATCCAGAAAGCAGGTCTCCCTTGCCAATCTTCTCCAAAGGTACGGTTTCGCTCCCTCTCAACTCAACACTTTCCTTAATAGAAATCACTTTCTGCTGAGTTCCAACCTGCATGACATTAAGAAGTCTCTGGGTATTCTCACATCCTTCAAAATTCCAAGGGAATCGATCGTTTCTTTGATCAGTGACTGTCCTGGGGTTTTGGAACTTCAGTTTTTGAAGAAATGGGAAGGAACATTCTTAAAGTTCGCGGATTTGGCTGTTTGCCCACTGGTGATCCGGAGTGTCTTGGAACATTCCAGAAAATTGGAGATTCACCCAGATGAGCTCGGTAAAAGTTTGAAAATTTTTAAGGGTTTAGGGTTTAGTGAAGATACAATGAGGAGGGTTTTAAAGATTTTTCCCGAGTTGCTCCTGATAAAGGAGAGTGATATACATAGGAAAATTGATTTCTTCGTGAGAATGGGAATTGCCTTGGATGAGGTTCACCGGATTTTCAATTCGTTTCCAGAGGTTTTGAGCTTTGGAATTGAGGATAAGCTAATACCGTTGCTTCATGAGTTTGAGGATTTGGGTTTTAGCAAAAATTTGGTCAGGAGAGAGATCATAAGTGAGCCACAAATCCTACGTATGGAAATAGGAGAGCTTTCTAGGTGTTTGGAGTTGCTTAAGACCTTGAAATGTCGACAATCTATCAAATCAGAGATTTTCTACCGGGGGGCATTTAGGGCTGGGTTTGAAACGAAGTTGAGAGTTGATTGCTTATGCAAACATGGGTTAATTCGTCGAGACGCATTTAAGGTTCTATGGAAAGAGCCAAGGGTAATTATATACAATATAGAGGATATTGAGAAAAAGATCGCATTTTTAGAGAAGACCATGGGTGTGAAAGTTGGTTGCTTGGTTGAGGTTCCTGAGTATTTGGGGGTGAGCTTTGAGAAGCAGATTATTCCTCGTTATACTGTGATTGAACATCTGCATGCAAAGGGGGCACTTGGCGATGAGGTAGGATTGAAGGGTATGATAAATTTAAGTAGGCTTAGATTTTATAATTTATACGTCAAGCCATATCCAGAGTGTGAGAAAATGTATGGAAGGTTTACAGGAGTTAAGATCCAGCATCCAAAAGGACTTTGGAAAGTTTTTAGAGCAGAAAGGCATCCCGAGACAAAGGAAGATATGGAGAATATTAAGTCTTTCATGGAAGGCCTTCTTTAGGGCTAGGCTGATCCTCAACCAGTCTTCGTTGCTGGACGTGAATTCCAAATTTACTGGACTTGTTCTCGGGAGGAAGCTGTGTTTAATATGAATATATTTATCTGAGGTTTACTAAAGGTACTTTGCCTTTTAGGTAGGAGGATGTACTTAAAAGCATTACCTTGATAAGTTGTTTGACAATGGTAGTTTCAAAATACTGGGAGAATTGCTATGCATATCTTGTTGCATTAGCTGTAATGATAACTCGTTGGTTATCCAAGTGCCAAAAATGTGCTGAGTCATTTGCAAAGCTGCATCATGAATTGCAGTGGAGATTCAATTTAAGCCCCTTTTATAACACTAGATTTTGTTCCTGGTCAGCCCAGGCATTCCTACATATGTATGCATACAGCATTTGCAATTATCTGTAATCCAGGTATGTCAATTGAACCTGAGAAGCAGACAGGTTTCTTTACTGTGGGCCAACTACCTTTCCAGCCAGATAAAAAAGTACAGCAGGTCGGTCAAGAAGGAACATAGAAAAATACAGCGACCACTCGGTGGTGTAATCAAGCCATCTAGGTATTTCTTCTTCCGTTGCTACTACGTGAGATCGTTAAGGAACTCAATTGTTCAGTCTCTAGGAATTCCCAATCGAACAATATTGTCAACTATAAACACTCGTGTGAGTGCTATTCTTGAATATTTCATGGGTGTGCTACAAAATAAAATTGGTAGAAGCCAATGGTGCAAAATTTAGAAGCTGCTTTGCAGCTTGCAAGTTGGAATTCTTGGTTCTGGTTGGTTGATATGACTAGTGCCTGCTTTTATACTCGAGACGGCAGACTGCTGGATACGGTGCCTGAAGTTCTGATGCCTCTGCTTAAAATTTAGTCAGTGGAAATCCCTGCTTCAGGTTCTGCACAGTTTTGTTCTCTTGGCTATATATTAATAATTCAATATAGTTGGGTGATAGGAACCGAGAGCTCCTACCGGACTGGCCTGCAGCAATGGAGATCAAGCACAACAACAATCACAAAAGAAACAGCACTCAAGAGCAAGAACAATATATATATATATCGGTGTAATAGATGTCACTTGTATATTGATTTTACTGAATAACGAAAGATAAACAGCGATTCGAGTGGCTGTGACACTCTTATCAACAGTTTGAGAGGTTGATTCTCTCCCGACAATCCATTCATTAAAAAAATTCTCTCTCCCCATTATTCTATTTTTTTTTCTGCCTTATATTCATCTCCCGCAACATTCTCTACGTTTCTCTGTGTGCTGCACATCATTCTATTGTAACAAACTATCCACGTCAGCAGGTATGTTGCGAATCTTCTAATTCTAATTTTGAAACCTTTGGGCCCTGCTTCTTCCCTCTACGCTTGTACTGCCATATAATAGGAGGCTTATCATTACTCCTCCTAACAAGACGAACCTTGTCCTCAAGGTTGAAATAAGGAAACTGCTGGTCAATCATGTCAAAAGGCTCCCAAGTAGCCTCAAATTCCGGAAGATCCTTCCAGGCAATCAGAACTTCCATGGTAGATGCACCATTAGCTAGACGAACATTGAGAACTCTATCTGGCTCCACAACCCACTCTATGTTGCTAGACAAAACTGGAGGTATATCTTGCGGTAGAAAAGAGGATCCCACTGTTGCTCGTAGTTGGGACACATGAAAAATTGGGTGCACGGATGAAGTGGGAGGTAACTTCAACTTATATGCCACTTCCCCTATGCGTTGAACAACCTCATACGGCCCATAATATCTCGGAGCCAGCTTCTCATTAAACTTACGAGCCAAGGATTTGCAACGATAAGGACGGAGCTTCACAAAAACCCAATCCCCAATAGCAAAAACCACTTCACGTCGCTTAGCATCAGCCTGTTTTTTCATACGGTTTTGGGCTATCGCCAGTGCCCTTCGCTCATCCAACATCATGTTACGAGTCATTAATCGTGTTTCCAACTCGAATTGGCGTTTCCTTTAATCCGTAGCGGATCACCGGTGGGGATCTCTTCCATACTGACTTTGAAAGGAGAACGGTGGACACCGTGTGGTAAGAAGTATTGTACCATAACTCCGCCCATGCCACCATTTCGCCACTTAACGAGGCTGCCCATTTGCAAAGCAACGAAGGTATGTCTCAACACACGGTTCACCACCTCCGCTTGCCCATCCGTTTGAGGATGATAAGCAGATACTACGCAGTGAGTTGTCGCTGCAACTCGAACAACTCACTCCAAAACCGACTCAAAAAATCTTATCCCGATCCGACACAATAGAGCGGGAAAACCATGCAACTTCACCACATTATTAACAAAAATTTCTGCCATTTTTTCGCTTTGTGTAGGATGTTTAATAGCTATAAAGTGAGCATATTTTGTCAAACGGTCAACCACAACAAAATAGAATCATACCCATGTGATGTTGGAAGTCCTTCGATGAAGTCCATCGACACATCCTCCCAAATAGCCTCTGGAATTGGTAAAGGTCAGAGTAACCCCACGGAGAAAGCGTCAAATACTTGTTTTCTTTGGCACACCACACACTTGGCACAAACTCTTGAATATCTTTCTTCATGCCCTCCCAAAACAACTCGATGCAATCCGCTTATAGGTTTTAAAAACCCTAATGACCACCCAAAACATCTTTGTGGTACTCTTGCAAAGTTCCTCAATCAATTCGAGCAATGAGGATGACTAATCGCCATGGTACCGCAATTGTCCTTGTACTAGGTCCAACCAGCTTTCCCATTTGGATCTTTTTAACTCCTCAATGATAGTTGAAAGCTTTGGGTCTTGTTGAACTTTTTCCAAATTATAGCCGTATCCAAAGACATTTGTCACCGTGATTGGCTGCAAAATAACCCCGCATTTTCTCCTTCATGAATTCTAGACAAAGCATCCGCCACTCTATTTTTGCTTCCGGATTGTATCAATTTCAAAGTCAAAACCAAAGAACTTGACAACCATTTCGGTGCTCCATGGAGATTAAGTTACGCTCTAATAGGAACTTTAAATCGCTACGATCGGTCCGGACTATAAACCTCCTCCCAAGCAAGTAATGACGCCATTTTTGGATTGCTAAGACAATGGCCATGAGTTCTCGCCATATCTGATTTGAACCGAGCTCTTCCCGACAAAGCTTGACTAAAATAAGCTATAGGATGCTTCTTTTCAGGTCAAACAAACCCCAAACCATTCCCCGACGCGTCGGTTTCTAGGATGAACGGCTCGTGAAGTTGGGAAGCGCCAAAACAGGACCTTAGTCATCACTTCCTTGCTTGTTCAAATGTGCCGTTGCCTCTTCATGCCACACAAATCGTCTTTTTGAGGAGTTGTGTCAAAGGAAAAGCTATTTTCCCATAGTCTTTAACAAAGCGACGATAATACCCCGTTAACTCGAGGAATCCGCGCAAACTCTTCAAGTTTTGCGGCAGTGGCCAACACTTCATGGCTGCGATTTTCTCTGGATCCGCTGCAACCCCTAGGCACGAAATTATGTGACCTAAGTATTCCACTGCTTTTGGCAAACCGACATTTCTTTCTGTTAGCATACAACCGTGTTTATCGAAAGGAGAAAGTACCTCCCTTAGATGACAAACGTGCTTTTCCAAGGTTGGACTATATACTAGATGTCGTCGAAAAACACCAACACACATTTTCGCAACAATTGTCGAAAGACGAGTTCATCAAGGATTGAAAAGTAGGCTGATGCGTTGGTCAAACCGAAGGGCATTACTAGGAACTCATAGTGTCCTCATGAGTCCTAAATGCCGTTTGGGAACATCTTCACTCTCACACGAATTTGGTGGTACCGGACTTCAAGTCTAACTTTGAAAATATTCGCCCATACAACTCGTCAATCACTCATCAATGGCGGTATAGGAAACGGTGCGAATCGTAGCCTTGTTCAAAGCCCGATAATCTACGCAAAACGCCAATCGCCATCTTTTTCTTTACTAACAACACCGGATGGAGAAAGGACTTTCACTTTCTCTAATGATCCCAAACCGCCATCATCTCGCCCACCAACTTCTCAATTTCGACTTTTGGGCACGCGGATACCGATAAGGACGACATTGATTGGTTCCACTCCTCCTTCAAGACAATCGAATGTTCCTTATCTCGATAGGTGGTAGTCCGCTTGGCATATTAAAGACATCCGCAAATTCAGCCAAAATTGGTTGCACAAATGGTTCTCGACGACATCCTCCATGATCAATGAAGCCAGATCCGCCCAAAATCAATCATCATCATCTGATCCTCTGATTGACAAACTTTCCATAGCGATTTGAAAGAGACCGCAGATTTACACAACCCAGGGTCACCTCTCAAGACCACCTCAGTGTCCCCCATTTTCACTCTCATCGTCAACTGCTGCCAATTATTACAAGTCTCCCCCAGAGTCGTAAGCCATTTCATTCCCAAAATTACATCCGAGCTTCCAAGCTTCAGAGGCAAAAAATCCTCAACCACAACCAGCTCCTATAACCTCACTGCCACCCCCTTGCAAATCCCTTGTCCTCCTACGGATATTCCCGTTCCCATAACAACCCCGTACTGCTCTGTTTCTGTCCGTGGCAATCCCATCTTGTCAACCAATGCGGCCGAAATGAAATTATGTGAAGCTCCGCTATCAATCAGGACCACGACTTTTTCACCTTCAATCTCCCCATTCAATCTCAAGGACTTTGATGATGTAAGGCCCACCACCGAATTCAGTGACACTTCCACTGTACCCATAGTCAAATTACCTTCCTCAGTCTGCGCACAGGCCATCTCCGGTTCCTCCTCCACTTCTGAGTCGTCATTCACCACCAAGATCTGAAGCTGTCGATGCTTACAAACATGACCCGGATGGTACTTCTTGTCACACCGGAAACACAATCCTTTTTCCCTTCGTGCCTGCACCTCTGCCCCCGTATATCTTCTAAAGGTCCCACGATTCCCTCCTTGGAACGATGAACTGGCTGTAGAGGTAATAGTGGGTGATCTGTTCTTTGGGTTTGAATTTGTGGTGAAGTCGGGTTGGGGGTTCGGACTTGTAGTCGAATGTTGAGTGTTTCTGTTGGGGGATGACCAAGCTTGGGTTTTATGGCTGGGAAAGATAGTTGTTGCCGGTTTAGGAGAGTAGTGTCTCCATGAGTGCATGTTAGTGAGAACAAGGGCTCGGGCTTCTACCCTTTGGGCTGCATCCATGGTCTCTGCCAGCCCAATAGGATTCAACAAGATAACTTCAGCCTTGACCTTCTTCTCCAACCCATCGATGAAAACCGCCACCATGGTGTCGTCGTCTAAGTTCAATGGCAAGGATAGAGTCTCGAATTGTTCCCTATACTCCTGTACAGTCCCTTCCTGTTTCAATGATAAAAAGCGCTGATGCAGGACGTTTGAGTTTCCACCCGGAAACCTGAACAAAATCTGGTTCTTAAGCTCCTCCCAAGTCAAAAATTTCCTTCTCTTCTCCTCAAATCTCATCCATGAAAGGGCTGCTCCTTCAAAACAAACAGCTGCCGCCTCCAACTTTTCATGGGTCGGTCAAAGTTGTTCATCGAGAAATAACGTTTCGCTTCTAAAGACCCACGAGTAAGGGTCCTCTCCGTAAAATAGTGGCATCTCCAACTTCCGAGTATACTCCTTACGCTCACAATAACGGTGTGGGTATTGTCGATGGTTCAAAAGTTGTATTATCTGCTTGGTTGGTTTGGTGTGGGTGTTGTGGGTTTGATGAGTGGGGTGGTTCGTTTTGGGTATCCGTGAAAAGTGGGATGAGGCGATGTTATTGGGTTCTTTGGTGGGGTTGAAATGTTTTGTGGTGTTTAATAGGTGTGCAAGCTCTTCAACCGTTTGGTAGTGTCTTCAAAGTTTTGCTCGTTTTTTGCCACAAAGGTCGCCAACGACGTAGCCAAGCTAGCCAAGCTTTCTTCAAGCGGGATCCGCTTTTTCCATCATATCTACCCTTTCCGTCATCCTTGTATTGGGAATCCGCAATTTCGTAATCGAGGAGGCTCGATACCAAATGATAGGAACCGAGAGCTCCTACCGGATCGGCTGCAAAGAATGGAGATCAAGCACAACAACAATCACAAAAGAAACAAAGACTCAAGAGCAAGAACAATATATATATATATCGGTGTAATAGATGTCACTTGTATATTGATTTTACTGAATAACGAAAGATAAACAGCGATTCGAGTGGCTGTGACACTCCTATCAACAGTTTGAGAGGTTGATTCTCTCCCGACAATCCATTCATTAAAAAAAATTCTCTCTCCCCATTATTCTATTTTTTTTTCTGCCTTATATTCATCTCCCGCAACATTCTCTACGTTTCTCTGTGTGCTGCACATCATTCTGTTGTAACAAACTATCCACGTCAGCAGGTATGTTGCGAATCTTCTAATTCTAATTCTGAAACCTTTGGGCCCTGCTTCTTCCCTCTACGCTTGTACTGCCATATAATAGGAGGCTTATCATTGGGCAGATAGTTTTGTCTCTGTATGGCTGAATTTTTAAGATAATGGCTTTTTGGAGAGCATGTCCTTCTCCAGTGGTGGAATCAGTTGATTAATTTGAAGCTTGTATAGCCTAATTTTGATGTGAATGATTCTATTAAGCCTGGTGTTTCGGATCATAGACGTTTTCTGCAGTACAGCCGGTAAATGGATTGATCATTGATGTATACTTTCGTATGGATGGGTTTGTTTTGTGGGACATAAACAATTAAGTTCAATAACTATCTAATTAATTAGTAGCACTGCCAGTGAATCCTTACACTGTGATTATTGTAATCACGATGAGCATTTAGAATACACTGTGATTAATGTAATAAAGAATAGGATTAAAATCCATGTGTTCTTAAGTGGAGTGGATAGCTTTGGAATTCAAAGAATTCTATAACATTTAAATTGGTGATGCCATGCACTCGTTGTCACTTTCAGTTGGATCATCAATTAACTTATTTTTGTAACAATGATGGTGGCCCCAAATATAGCAATTATTAATGATGACTGATTCTTCTTTAAAATAACCATTAGAAACTATTCTAGTTAAGGATGGTTTAATGAAGAGGACATGAACTTCCCTATTCAAATAATATTACACCAAGCTTACAAGTCATTTAGTGCGGAAGCATAACTAAAGCATTGGCCTTTGTGTTGAACGAAATGAATTCCACGAATAATCTTTTGCATTCTGAATTGTTGAGCTGTTAATATCTTATTGTTATGGATGCTAAGATTATAAATATGCTTAATTAGAATTATGGAAGTTCTATGTCAAAGTTTAAGATATCCTTTTAGTAATGCATTGATTTTGGAAAATTTATGATCCCTTGAAGGAAGGATTGTTACTGCGTGACAAAATTTTGAAAAGATCCATCTGAAACAAACACTATAACCATTTCTAAACCTTGAGCTGTTATTAGAATCACTACTCTTAAAAACTCTTTATCTTTCTCCGTAACTTTAATAAACAATATGTTGGCAATGCTGGTTGCGTTGTCGAAACTCTCCAAATTAACTATGATTCTTAAAATTTCTTGTAGTAGTTGTGAAACTAATTTGACTCCCAAGAGAACTAAATACTAATTTCTTAATTTTAATTAATAAAATAAAGTGAGGTATTCTCGATTAATTAACTAAAATTAACTAGGAATCTAAATAAATCAACTGAATATAAAAGGGAGAAATTCAAGAATACTTAACTCCAATTCAAGAGAAATGTCTCATCTAATTATAACATTGATCATTGATTTAAAAGAATAATTGTCACAATTCAAGTATTTAGTTCAAAACATATTAGGATAGCCATAATAAATCTCAAAATTTTCTAAATTAATTGATTCAAACCCAACATCTAAAACAAAACTTACCATCAATTGATGGGTACAATAGCATTTCATATCAATTAAATGATAACAATAAGTTTAATGAAAAGACTAACCCTAAATTAAATAGTTGAGATGATTGCAACTATTTAACTTAGTTTTCTTATTTATCATAAGTTAAATATGCAAATTCACAAATAAACTATTTACTACTTGTACCAAACCTTCATAACAATTATGGATCATCAATTCATGAATAACTATAAAATAATCAATACCAATTAATTCATCAAATCAATCAATATTAATTATTCATGAAGTTAAGAACATAAAACAAGAAATACTTAAGTTAAAACATGAATATAAGTTTAGAACAAAACCTCATATGGTTACAACTAGAATTTTGAATCCCCTTCAATTATAATAATTGAGTTTAACCACACGACTTTTGTTCCAACACCAAAGATAAAAGAAAGATGGAAAATTGTGAGAAAACTAAGAAGAAAACAGAAAAAAGAAAATTAAAAGGTGAAAGACATCCCTTTATATTGTTTTTCTACTATAAACTTAATCTAATCCTATTTTGCAAACGTGCAAACAAATTCAAATCCTTACATAATAGGGAAGGAACGAAATTTCCTAATTAAACTCTAACCCTTCAAATGAATTTAACATTAAGCGTGATATTACCTTATCTACTACAGTTATTTGTTAACTTTTTTCCAAAATTCATGATTTTCAACGATTATGTTTCAGTTTGATGCAATCTTCACTTTCATCTCATAAATCAAAACAAACATTAATTTTCCTATTTAAACACCAAATAAATAAAAAACAAAAGACATAATTCTAATTAATATATCAAAATAACATCTTATCAAATTCTCCCACACTAGACTCATTCTTATCCTCAAGCATACATCAATTCAATACATCAATTATCTACATATTAATCTTTCATCTTATTTCTAGTTATCCATAAATATCCAAAAGCTAATTCACATTCAAGGTTTAGGATAAAATAATAATCAAGAGAATAAGCACTCATAGGACACGTTGTTAGAATTAAAACATAGCATCTCATCAATTCCACCAAAATCAAATGAAACAAGACTTAAGACCCTCTCATGGATTTCACTCTATTCACTCAAAGTGTTTAGGGTTCATTAAGCTCTCAAATCAAAGCTTAGCTAGTTATTTTCATAAGCTTAAGAATCATATCTCCACCACTTAATAAAAATGAACTTAATGCATAAATTAAAGGGACTTGATAAAGGGTTATAACGGGACTTAGGTAAGGTACGACAAAAAGAAGCTTTTAGGTTAAATAAATTGAAAGAAATCATACAAACTATCCACCTAAGTTTCAACTTAAATGAATCCAAAATTCACATGATTCAAATAACATCATTTTCAATCACCTCTTTTTTTTTCTTTTTCTTTTTCTTTTTCTTTTTCTCTTTTTTTTTTAAAACAAGAGCATCAAAAATGAGATTTCTCATCTCCTTTTTATACTCCTCCCCCATTTTATATATAAAAAATAAAAATTCAGATAATGGAACTTGAATCAACTAATGTACTTTTCATGAGAATAATCAAAATCCTATGCAAATAAGCGTTAAACAATTCCTTCAATTTCAGGGCTCAAAATTATTAAGAACATCAACAAAAGAAGGGTAAATTTGGCTTGTAACAAGGTTGTTATGCAAGAAAAGAAAGAATAAGGCTCAAATTGGTGATTGTTTAGGTTAAAAATGGTTATCCTAAGTGCCTTTATCATCTTTATACACAAATTCATAAAAATGTGGTCTCAACATATATTTAAATGCTAGTTTTAGCATAAACAAGCTATATTTGATATTACACAACAAAATGAAATGTATGAGCATAAATGTGATGAATGGTCTTAGGCTCAAAGCTAACGTAGGTGTCAAAAATGTATCAAGTCTTGCACACTTTCATTCAACAAGACCAATGAGATACTTAAAATAATTTAATGAAAACACTAATTATTCTTGTCTCTCTCATGCATTATTTCCTAAATCGAAAATTTAACCTAACTTAAGAATTATTTATAAACAACAATCAGAAAATTATAAGGTTATCATTAGGAATAATCAATATATAAATCATAGTATCATAAGTCTAAGAAAAGTCACAAAGTTCGTCATAATATAAACTCTTGTCCCCCCACACCTAGATCATACATTGCCCCTATTCTATGCATAAGATACTCACATCTCACAAAAATGATTAACACAAACAAAGCACATAGTAGAAGACTTCCTTGAGTTGTGAGCATCTGAAAGGAGATGTAATATAGTGTCAATGGACAAGGAGGTATGATCCTCATAGTTTGGAGCAAAGCATCCAAATTCATCTCAATTTTAGAAATTTTGTGTTACAATCTTTCCAGCCAAAAATTATAATAATGTCAGATTGGTAGAGCTGGAAAATAAAAAGGTGGTAAAACATCACAATCCTTTTGTTACGTTGATGATGAACCTATTAGGAGTGATCATGTAATATAAAATGAAATGCTCTCCTTTGTTGCTTGAGTACTCCCATCCTACTTAAACAAGCCCTATCTAAAGATTCAATTTCATAGGCTATAAACATATATCAGTGTTAGTCATATCAAACAAATTCAAATTAATGACCACATGAGTGATAAGAGAACCAAGACATAAATTCTTCTTAAAAGAGAGAAAAATATTAAATTGCATTGTCAACCAAGAAGTTAAATTGACTCGTACTTTGTCTATCAGACACCATATAAACAACAATTTTTCTTTAGTGTAAGTACACGTTGTAGCTTATCATCCTAAATAATTAAAAGCCAAGAAATGTTACATATAAATCCACTGCATCTTATTAAGATAACTACCCTTAGATTTACTTGGATGATAAACAAACGGGTCAGAAGACATTGATTTCCATGCTTGAAAAGAATCAAACTCACCATAGTCCACGACAGATTCTTTATATTGAGTCGAATTAGCTTATTCTTCATCTATTAACCCTAAGGATAAATTAAATTAGTGATGCTTTATTTGAATTCGACACCCATTAATTTGTCCTATATATATCATTAAGACTATGTAAAATAAAATTGTCTAATTTGTCGAATTTAAAGGTAGTATAAAACTCCCTAGTTAATTCAATAAAGATTGGCCAACAATCAACATAAAATAGTTCCAACTCATGTTGATAAGCATATAATCAAATTCATCTTTAATTTGCAATTCCTCTAAGGATGAGTAGTGTACAAACTTACCATCATTAATATGGAATTTGATAACAACATACCATTGTTTTTGTTCTTTAGTTTTGAAAGTGAGATAACCACGCAAGTTTGACTCAACTGGTGACAAAACAAAGATGCTTTTCCCTATCCTAACTTGCTTCCTTTTGGTACTAGTGTTAGGCCCTGCAGCAAATTGATGGTGTATAGTTACAGTCACTAGTGATTTTCCTTTTGTTGCGGTCATGATCGTAGCTTTAAGACATCCCATAGTAAAGACTAGTATAAACAGTAAACTACTCCGAAAAATAATAAAAACAACATAATAATGACTAAAATTAAAATGAAAGGAAAAAACAACGAAAAAAACTAACAAAAATGAAGTGAAAATATGTGTGGGTGGTGATGGGTCTGGTGTTATGCATGTTGTTGGAATGTTGAGTGCATTATGTTAGTTGACTCTCCCATTGTTGGTGCTTTAACGATGCTACGTGGTCACAACTTGTGAGGTCTAAGTGATGCACTACTGTTAGTTGGTGAGGAGTGCGACATAGTTGCATGATAGGGCATGGACCATTATTGCTAAAATGTGTCAAGTGAGGGGGCTATGCGCTTGTGTGACGTTATGTCTGTTATGGGAATGGAGTGTCTATGGTGGTGCACGTTTATTTAACTGGTGAGGAGTGTGGCGTGGCTACATGATGGGGCATATCTATTAGCTAATACTCGTCGATCGTGGTAGGGCTTTCTACTTTTTTTTTGTTAGCCCACGAGGTATCCTAAAAGGGTCCCAACTATGAGAACGACACCTTTAAGTCAACCACTCCCAGACTAATCCCCGTTCGCACCGGGTCAGCCCGTAAGGGATAAACTGCTGGCCAAACAGATTTTTCCATTTTCATGACTCGAACTCGAGACCTTTGGTTAAGGGATGAGAGTGTTGAACCACTCACACCAACCTATTTGGTTGGTGGGGTTTTCTACTGGGAACGCTTAATATTGCCTGCTAAAAGAGAGACACATAGATTAGGGTTTTTTATTATTTATTTTTAAAATAAATAAAATATTTAAATTTTTATTTAAATAGTTTTAATGTGTCCATTTTACTTTAATTTTATTCTTAATTAATTTTTTTTAATAATAATAATTTAATTTAGAAAATAATTTTAAAATGATAAGAAAACTTAGAGTTTTATTATAGAAAACTAAATCACATAAGTCATGATCTCGGGCTATGAAATTTGGTACTCTGGAATTTTAAAGATGTCACTTTAAAAAGCTAAATTACATAAGATGAGATCTTGCTTTACGAGCATTAGTATTATGAAATTTTAAGATCTTTATTCGTAACAATTGAATTATGGTCATGCCTTGTGAAATTCAATATTTTAGAATTGCAAGACCCCTTTCTCCCCTAAACCAATAAACTAATTTCTTAAAAACAAATAAATGAGAACTATATATAACTAAAACAAAACTATCGTAATTTGGGTTGCCTTCCAAATAACGTCGTTATGCTCAACTGTAGCACCGCACTCCTGCAAGACCCGAATCAGACATCGATGAGTGATATCCGAATTCGTGTCCACGAGGGTGGCATGCTATAGCACTCAATTATTTAAAAATCGGTATAAATTTTTTTTGGAATATAATCAAATACGTGAAAATCAGTAATCAATTTGGGCCCACATTCTTTCATAACATTTTCAATCATAGCAATACAAACATCAGAATTTCAATAGCTATTTGGGCCCATCACAAACTATTTTATAAAAATTGCGGAATTCAAATTCATACAAGAATAAGATAACACTAATGCAGACGCGTACTGATTCCGACCTCTATCTTTCCCTTGCATTCAGTAATTATACTCCCGTTTACCTAACGAGGTATTCTTCCAAGTCCTGAAAAATATTTGAAAATTTTGGGTGAGTTTTGCGAACTCAATAAGTGACCATCATCGATGACTCACCTAGTCACATAACATATATTTCACATTTCACATTCAATTTCGCACTTCACATTCAATGCACTTAATCATTCATTTTATGCATATGCAGTGTACATGAGACCCACTTTTTCATTTGTTACTTTGTTGTGACTGAGTGCCTAAACTGTCCCATATAGGACTCATTGATAACTGTCCCTTATCCGCTTGGGAGATATAGGGCTTATTAAACGTTGAGCCTGAGGTTCTGAATCACTTTTGAGCTCGAGGCTCATTTTTACTCGTTGAGCTTTAAGCTCTGATCGTTGGTTACTCTGATCACAACTGCCATTATATTTCATACATTCATCAATCACATTTGCATATTCTCATTCAATCACATTCCCATATCATCGGACCTTAGTCTGGCATTCAACATTAAGTTAAGAAAACACTTCTATTCATATGCAAATGCACATTCATAATACAATTATCATCAGACCGTGGTTCGACATCTAACAATCAAAGTATGCACACTTATTTCATCTCATTCACATACAAGTAGTACTTCAATATCCCAATCAAACATCACAATCATCGGACGTTCTGTACGGAATCAACAATCAAGATACATTCATATCTACATTCAGTGATCAATTAATACAAAAAAATCAAACCAAACAAAACAAACAATAAAATGAGATCATCTAGGTCTACTCACGGTACGCTCTAATTTAGCAATTGTTTTCAAATTCTGGAGATGTCTAAATGCGAACGTTCTAACCTACACAGTTCATTTATGCAATACACATTTCACACACGTTATAACTTTGCATAATTATAATTGTTCAGTAATGCACATGTATGAAACGAACTATGTACAATGCATGTTCATGACAATCCCGAGTATCTTTCCTTGAATTTCATTAAAAAATCATTCCCATTTCAAAACTCATCTAACTATAATTTATACTTAAGTTTATACCTAAATAAAACCATTAAATCTCTAATCCATTCTCATTGACTCACTTCAAAAAATGTTTTCCAAGTCACACTTTCGAGTCTATTGTTCACATTCAATTAGAAGGTGAAAATGTGGTAATTTAGTAAAACTCTCTTCTAAAAAAGTGTTCCTCTATGTCTTATCTTTTCATTGACACCAAAATCACTCAATTTGGTTCAGTAATTTGAAAGATATGACTCAAACATTATCGGGTGATCCATATTCAAAAATAATGTACTGTGCACAACTTCTATCCCAAAATTCAATATCTTAGAAACTGAATCAAAATTTGACTTCTTGAGAACATTTGTAGGCCTATATCTCTAGTTTACTCCAAATAAAAATTCATCTTATTTGGAATCCTACAGATCAAGATACCACTAAAATACTGAAGTATGTTCAATAAAAATATCTAACTCATACTCTTCCCATCGATCCCCTCACTTTGATTCAATCAATCTTTTTCAAATCAAAATAAAAAGATATAAATGTTTTTAAAGAAATAGATAAATGTGTTAGGAATCCAATGCTTCAAAAATCAGGTTATTTGGAGGTCAGATGAAAACATTATGGCCAAAAGAGTGAAGTATGTTCAGATTAGGGGGAGGCTGTAGGGTGCGTGCATGATGTCTGCACGCTCGCGCAATGTTGCGATCACGACTTTCCTCTCTTCTTTATTCTTCCTCCGACCTGTCTTGGTAACATAGGCATAACTTTTGTTACAAATATCTAATTAAGGTGATTCAAAACTCATTTTGAAGAAGACTTCTAGACCTACAACTTCTATGAAGACCCCAAAAATAAATTTGCCATCTATAAGAGTAAAATTTCAAATCAATGCAATAGTCCCGAATGCACATCCCATGTAATATCATAAACTTCTAAATATCATATCTCTCAACTCCAAAATCCAAAAATTGCATACTTTATATCAATGGAAAGCTAAAAGAAATATATACAACTTTTATGAAGACAATTTTATCAAAATATGTCTAGATAAACACACAAAAATTCATGAAAGTTTTAGCTTGAACATTCAACATTGTTACTATTCTTTCCCAGAAAATTCAGACTTTCAAATTTTCAAAAACCCAACACTTCAAATTTTTATTTCTAGTTTTTCTACTCCATTTCCATCAACTCATTCACCATAAATTCATACTACTCCGAAATATGCAAGTTTAATAAAAAATCATCAAAAGTCAAAAATTCATATTTTTCCAAATCATACTATGTTACTTTTCTACATTTTCAACTTTCATTCTCAATCACTATTCTTCCTCTCAACTTCTATTTAAACACTCATTCCCATCTCAAACCATCATTTTACAACTACCCTTCAACTCAAAAGCCATTCTTTTGGTTATCTCTAAATACTCACATATTCACGTACACTCATATAAATATATACATATTCACAGTGAAGAGAAACAGAGTATATCATAATATCACCCTTTGTACATTCTCTATTTTTCTACTCAACTTTCATTGAAATGCTCATTATCATCTCAAACCATCACCTTACAATTGCTCTTCAACTTAAACATCATTTTTTATCATCCCTAAAGCTTCCATCTACTCATGTATACACATATATATATATATATATATATATATATATATATATATATATATATATATATATATATATATATATATATCACTCACTTCATACACCATTTCATTTCTATTTCTAACTCCAAAAATCATTTTTACATCACTTAATCACTAACAATCCATCAAATACTAAGTTAACACTAAAACCAAAATTTCATCCCATCTATATTGTGTTCATGAATATATACACGTAAACATGATTTATCATGCATATGATAGTAATTCATCAAATTTATTTCATAAACCTATAACTTTAAAGGATTTATTCACTACTTACTTGTTAAAAACTCCACAATCTTCAATTATCTCCAAAGCCCTAACTCTATGCAAAATCACGTACTCCTCTGTGAAAATGACCAGCTTCTAGTTTTCCTTAGGTAGAAAAGGCAAATAGTAGTGTGATAGAGGTGTGGGATGAGGAAACACAAAGAAAACTTTCAAAAGGATTTATGGTGAACAACTTCGTGTAGTGGAAAGAAATCCGAAGTGGATGACTATGAAGGAGGAACTTAAATAATTCACTAAGTCTGTTTAACTCTCAGAGAACCCTACTAACAAATTATAAAAACAACTTTCTAATTAGTGACACTTTTCACTTTCTTAATAACTAAACTCTAATTTAGTTTCTTTTGAAACTAACTCCATTTAGCTCTCCTCTTTACCATACTGTTGGATCGGAAAAAGAAAACATGATTTGTTTGAAAAAACGGTAGATTTCAAAACTTTTAAGAAATCATTACTTGCAGCGGAAGCAACAAATCCAAATCAACATGCCAATCCATACATGATATGGTATAAGGATAATAAAATATAAACAAGATCAGAGTATTACCGAATTCTTCGCCATGACTTTAAATCCTCGCGCGCTATCCTCTCCTTCTTCGTGTATCCAAATCCTTTGCCTTTGACTTTTTTCCTTTAGCAATCTACTTTCTCCTTATTGTAGTATCCTCAACCAATTAGATTTACCACCTGTTCTTCAAGGACAATTAGGTTAACAAAATCCTTTGGTGGGAAAGGAGAAGAAATGTTTGGAGGAGATTTTCTAAGAAGAAAAAGAAGCAAAATTGAAACTCTTTCAATTGGTATTTTTCGATTCTCTCTTTCATGAAAGGAGAGAAGGTGTAAAGAACATGCAAGAACGCTTTCTTGCCTACCAATTTTGTATATGCATGGATGGAAGGAGAGAGAGGCATCAAATGCATCACTTCTTTCATTAATCACTCATAAAATAGCCAATAAATGAGATTATCTTCATTTATCTTTATGATGGCTATTTGAAAAGACCATAACCTAAAATTCAATACCCAATTTCGGTTTTGCCAAGAAGAAAGAAGGAAGATGGTCCATCTAATGTACATCTTTCATCTTTAATCTAATGAATGCAAATAGGTTACAAGCCAACATTAAAAGACAACCATTAAACCATTTAATGGTAAGTTAATAACTCCATTTAATGATGATTAACCATAATAAAGACCATCTTTATTTAGCATTTTAATGTCAAATGTGGTTACACATTTAACCTAGGAATAACCGAAATTGATATCTTCTTCTTAAAAAATTGTTTTAATATAATTAATCTAATTAATTACATTAAACCAAAAGCCAAGCCCATTACTAAATGTACATTTGGGCTTCTTTAATTAGACCAAGCCCAAGATTCAATTATGGGCTTCTAATTAACCTCCATTTATATTTCTTACTTAGCTTGATAACCTTCCTTAAAGCCAAGTGGGGAATCTTATTGACTTTGATAATTCAAGTCTAATAAGCCCGTAATTAATTCAATCTCATTGGAATTAATTCAACTTATTAACTAAATGTCATTCCACTAAAGACAATTAGTTGAACTCTTGAATTATTAAATATTATGAGAATATGTCCAATTTCAAACCCTATTTAGAACCCTATTATAGCCATCCACACAATAAAGGGTAAAATTACCGTTTTGCCCTTATGTTGGTTTTTTCTTCTAGATCTCTCATTTTACTTTATATGGTGATTAACACATAAGATCTCATCTCGGTGTTAAGACTTGATGGGTAGCTAGTCCATCAAACCATCGCGCCGCTTAATCACCAAATCTCCTTAAAACATCTAGAAGAGATGATAACACTATAAACTCTTTATTTGAGTGAATGTTCCCTGATACATGTTTCAATTAATAATTCCAACATGTAGACACTGGATTAATACTCTGTAAAAATCCATTCCGATCATATCAAGAATTATAATGAAACATATATGAGTTCACCACTCATCAAGATTATGGTTTATAATAAGTTTAATGCTTAAGTTGTATGTTTTAAGATTAAAGTAACGACCCACTTTATTCTTGAAAACATACTTGATTTCGATTCATTTAATAGTGCCATTATCGATAGTCAACTACTATCATGATACTTAAACTCATCATTCCTCAAGTAAACTCCTTTATTTATATGGAGATAAATCGCAACACTATAGCTTCTAAACCATAATCAAGCGATAAACTTGATTATTCAACGTGAATCAATTAATTAAGATTCTAATAATATACATGTTTCCCATACATCTCTATATATATGTATATTACTTACAAAAGAATCTTGATACCTTATGACCAGATATATAATGCTCATACAGATAAAACCAAATTCTTTTGTTTTATTAATAATAAATATTTTCATTACAAAATCAGAATCAAGAAGATAAAGTTACATGTAAATACACTTGCTTTTCAGTGGCACTATATTTACGTAACTCCAACAATACAACTATCATCTTTACAATCCATTTATCCCCAATATTCTTTTGATTTCTTTTTCCTATTTTTTGTTTTCCATAAAATCCCATAATTTTCTATAATTTTGAAAATAAATACTAAAATCACCAAAATTAAAAAATCACAATTCCACTAACCCGTAAAATTTTCAATGTAAAATATTCATAATTCCAATAATCAATAATATTTTGGATATAAATAAAATTTGAATATTCAAAATTATCCAATAATCACAACTCAACCCAATTATACCCGAAATTATTCATGAATGCATATACAATTATTTTCATGTGCAGAAAAATTTATTATTCATGTGTATGTGTATGTCATATTATGCATGAGCATGAAAATGCTTTTCTAAGCTCTTATTGGCCATTCTTATTTACTATTTTAACCTCCCCGTAGGTAACAGGATGTTACATCAACGAAGCTTTTTCTTCTAAAACTTAATTGTAGTTTTTTTACTCCTTAAGCAGTGCTACTAGCCCTTGCTCTTATCTTATAGTAAACCTTTTTTGGGTGATCGTAAGTAATGACTCTCCTTCACCCAAATAGATATGATCAAGTAAGGCTTTCAACTTTATCTTTGAAGCCTGCAAAACAAAAGGTAACATTTTCTTATGGGTTATAGTAAGTTCAACATTTAAAGTTCTATATTACGTTATAATACAAACTAATAAGTTGTTTTTACATATCTCTTATGCATCACAATCCCTTTTTTGGTTATATTTCCTTCCTAAGGAATATCTATTGTTGTATTTAATGGTTCTAAAGTCTCTTGCTCTTCCAGTATACATTGAATTTCATGTTCCAAATTTAATAATTATCATCATTCAACTTTTATCCTTGTTAAGCATAAAACAATGTTCTTTAACATAGTAGTTATATTTGAAACACTAAGTTTTTATATTAAGAAAGAACATAGTGAATATACAGTTGATGTTAAATCATGCACACATAGATTAAATCATTAGTTTTCAATTGCTTATGAAATCAAAATATCACAAAATTTTCAATCATCATTCATATAACAATTTAATATTAATTATAATACAAAATTTTAATTTACATGCATATCATATATAACATAATGATGCGACAATTAATCATCGATTTTATATATGTATACATGAACACAATTCACATAATTCACCATAACATGCTTAGCTTGAAACAAATGATCACCCTATGTATATATAAACTAAAATAAAGAACTCTAGTAGAGTAAAGTTAACTAATTCATATGAGAAGGCTCTCAAATCATGATGTGTAATAACTTTAACTATGTTAATAGGGAAGCCCATAGGACGTAAGATCTATTTTCTCATGAAAACAACATTACTAACCATCTATATAATTCCGTATAAGGTGATTCCAAATTCCATAACATGCTTAATAGTTCACCTTTAAGTTGTGACAGTATTGAAAGTAAAATCTTATACTTTACTTAACATTTTCGAAAGGCAAACAACATCCAAAATATAACTATTATATTAAGTTATTAACACCAGTAACATTTTGTGTTAAATGTTCTCTAAATAACAGTTGCATATGGAATAATTATGGTAACATGATGATGACACGTCTCATTTATACAACAATATGTAGAAGTTTGGGTGTCCTTGTAATATCCTGTTTTCTGGAACATGCTTAGGGTTTAACCCTAGATTAAATATTGCGTATACTTACATAACATTAGCATTCATACACGAATTTATATTTCAACACATTACAAAGATAACATATGCACTCAATTGACTTATTCCAAGGTAAAGCAATTTAAGTGAACATGATGTGAATTGTGATTTGGTATGTCTTGAATTTTTGTATGTTTGGATTTCAATTAGTAAATTGGGATTAAATTTTATTAATTGGGATATTAATGGATTAAATGTACATTTGGACTAAGAAAAATTCCAAGTGGCTAAATAAATTGATATATGAAAATTTTTGTTGATTTAGCCTATAATTAAGTGATATTTGGTATAGTTAAATAAGTGACAAATGGATAAGTAATTAATTGAAAAATGAATCAATCATTGTGTGACAAATGAGTTGGTAAGTTGATGACAAATGACATAGTTGATTAATAGACAAGTGACCCAGTTAGTTAGAGACATTTGGCAGCACCTATGTGTTAAGTCAGAATGACTTTACATATAAATGATTTTGATGTATAACAAATATAGTGAGATCAAAAACAAGAAAACAAAACATCCATGCATTTAATTGAGAGAGATGATTTAAGAAGACGATATCTGATTTAAGTCCAAGACAGATAAAGTTTGAATAAATGCATAAAGACACATACGGTTGCAAGACATCACCGACATGCATAAAGTTGATACAAGTCAAACATGTATTTAAGTTTGTCAAAGTAAAAAATCAACACAGACGCAGATGACACAAGACAATAAACAGACAAAGACACAAATGTAGATACAGACGCAGAAAGAAAAGCAGACGCAGACGCAGACGCAAAGCAAAGCAGACGCAGACGCAGACGCAAAGCGAAGCAGACGCAGACGCAGAAAAGAAACAGACGCAAGAGTCAGTTCGAAAGAAGTTCTGTAACTCAACTGATTAACTGTTTTTTAAAGATTAAAGATTCAAGATTCAAGAATCAAGAAGCGCTATGCATTTAAGGCTATAAATACAAGTCAAGTCAAGACCGCAGAGTTAATGCTTTGAAAAAAATTACACAAAGTGAAAAACGATTAAGTATGAATTAGTGAACACTATCTATCAGAATAAAGTGTTCAAATACTTTTATGAAAAGAAAGAGTTGTACAGATAGCCTGCAGAGGCTAAGTGTGAAAGAATACTAGTGTAGAGACCTGAAGAGGCTCGTGAAAGAATACTTGTAAAGTTTGAAGAGATAGTGAAATCTCAAAAGAAATTCTGAGGACTGGACGTAGCCCACGGTTTGGGGTGAACCAGGATAAATCTGCGTGTCTACTACTCTCACTCTCTATCTCACTTTTAGTTTCAAAGTTGATCTTTATTTACTATTCATATACTTAGCATTGAAAAGTTTTGATCAATCAGGATTAATAAGGATTCTGTAAAGAATTTTTATTTCTAACAAGTAATTCGAAAAAGATATTCAAAAAAGGGAATACACAATTCAACCCCCCCTTCTCGTGCATTCTATTATCATTTTATAAGTGTTGTATTAACTTGTGATTCACTTCAATTGGTATCAGAGCTTGGTATCCAAGAATCACTTTAGCGAAGTGTGGATTAAAGATAATGGCGGAGTCACATGTATACATCGCTGAAGGAGCCTCAGTCACTAGACCTCCAGCATTCAATGGAGAAGACTACCATTACTGGAAAGATAGAATGCGGTTATTCATCGAATCTACACATGTAGACCTTTAGGACGTAATAGAGAACGGACCCTATATACCTGTAGATGAAGAAGGTAGTTCTATTCCACGAAGCAGATGGACGGCTGATCAGAAAGCAAGAATACAACTAAATTCAAAGGCGAAATTCTTCTTAACATGTGCCCTAAGCGAGGTTTAATACGACAAAGTGCATGGTTGCGACACCTGCAAAAGAGATGTGGGACACATTGTCCATTGCTCATGAAGGCACTAGTCAAGTTAAAGAATCCAAGATAAGTATTCTTGTACATCAATATGAACTTTTCAGGATGGAAGATGAAGAATCTATTGATCAAATGTTTGGAAGATTTCAAATAATTGTCAACGGATTAAAAGCTCTTGAAAGGACTTACAATAACCAAGATCATGTTCGAAAGTTCCTAAGAAGCCTTCCTAAGAGATGGAGACCTAAAGTAACTGCAGTGCAAGAAGCAAAAGACTTGAGCGTCTTTCAAGCTAGATGAGTTGTTGGGATCCTGAAGATTCATGAAGTAGAACTCAATGTCAAGACAAGCCCAAGCGAGACAAGTCAATAAGATCAAGGCCGGACGGAAGAATCATAAGACTCAGAGAAGGAGGAAGTCATCGAAGGCATTGAAGATTGAAGAATCAAAGGATGATAACTCCAGCCAATCTGAATCAGAGTCAAGTGATGAAGATGACGAATTATCTTTCATTTCTAGAAAGATAAGACGATGTGGAAAAAGAAGCCTGTATAATCGACATTCGTAAAGAATGGAAAAGATGAAGCCAAGCCGTAAAAGTCTTCTATCATTTGCTACGAGTGCAATCACCGACACTACAAGTCGTAATGCCCTACTCTCAAGAAGAAACCTAAGAAGAGTAAAGAAGGCAAGAAAAGCATGATGGCAACATGGGAGGATCTAGATTCATCTAAATCAGATACAGGCTCCGAGTCATCAGAACATGCAAACATTTGCCTAATGGTCAAGAGGATAGTGATGAGGAGGTAAAATCCGATTATGATAACTTGCATGATGCATATTCGAATTGTTAGAAGATTCTCATGCTATTCGAAATAGTACAAGTCGTTGAAGAAAAGTAGGCGAGAATATTAAACATACCGAGAAAATAGAGAGAAAATATTTGCTTAAAAAGGAGTTAGAAGTTAAAAGGAAACTTCAGAGATGATCGATGAGATTAATCACTTAAGCTAAGGATCAAGAATCTATCACCGATCTAGCTACTTTCACCGAGAGTACAAAGAAAATGAATGATATGCTAGGAAAATGTAGACATCCTAGTGATAAGACTGGTTTAGGTTTATCGAAACAATACTCGGCCTCGTAATAAATTTGTCTCTCAAAAGGAAGAAATAGGACAACACATTTTAATCAACGTCCGAGTAATATGCATTATAGATTACATCACGTGCATACTACTAACCATAAAGGACCCAAGAAAATTTGGGTACCAAGAAATAAAATAGTTTCTCCCGCAGATATCCTTCCTTGGAAGATACAAGCACCATTGGTATTTAGACAGTGGATGCTCGCGACACATGACGGAAGAAGGTCTATGTTCCTAGACCTTCAAGATAAGAAAGGAAGATCAAGAACTTTCGGAGACAACCAGCAGGCAAAATCATTGGAATCGGAAAATACGTAAAGATTCCTTTGCATGCATAAATAATGTACTGCTTGTTGATGGTCTAAAGCATAACTTGATTAGTGTGAGTCAGTTGTGTGATTCTGGTTTCACAGTTACATTCAATCAAAATCTTTGTGAAGTCAGAAACAAAGATGGGTCTATACTTTTCTCGCCAAGAGAAGAAACAACCTTTACAAAATCAATTTAGAAGATTTTCAAAATCAAAATATTTCATGTTTTCTATCTTCAAGAAGAAAGACTAACTGCATAAAAGCTAGGTCATGTCTCTTTGAAACATATTTCAAAATTGGTAAAACATGATTTAGTAAGAGGTTTGCCAAAATAAGTTTTGATAAAGAACTTTTCGTGAAAATTGTTTAAAGGAAAACAAGTTAAAACCTCTTTCTCTTTTAAAAGTTTTGTAACGTCTTCAAGACCTTTAGAACTATTACATATGGATTTATTTGGTCCTACAAGGACATTAAGTCTTGGTAGAAAGAAATATGGATTTGTCATTGTTGATGACTTTACTCGATTTTGTTGGATATTATTTTTATCACACAAAGATGAGTCCTTTAAGTGCTTTAGAACTCTATCCAGAAAGTTACAGAACGAAAAAGGAATGTCCATTGCTAGTATCAGGAGTGATCATAGTGGAGAGTTTGAAAATGAGAAGTTTAGAGTTTTCTGTGAAGAGAATGGAATTTCCCACAACTTCGCCCCTAGAACTCCACAATGAATGGAGTTGTTGAAAGAAAGAATAGGACGGTTCAAGAGATGGCAAGGACCATGCTATGTGAGATGAATCTTCCTAAGTATTTCTGGGCAGAAGCTGTGAACACAGCATGCTATATTCAGAACAGGATCTTGTTGCGACCTATGTTGAAGAAAACTCCTTACGAGTTATGGAATGGAAGAAGACCAAACATATCCTACTTTCATCCATTTGGGTGCAAATGTTCCATTCTGAATACGAAAGAGCTGTTGGATAAATTCGACTCAAAGACCTATCCAGGAATCTTTCTAGGCTACTCATCATTGTCTAAGGCTTTTCGAGTTTACAACTTGATTTCAAAGACTGTTGAAGAGACAATTCATGTCAAGTTTGATGATAGTTCTCAATCCTATAAGGAAGATGACATGGAGATTGAAGGTCCTTCAAAGAACCTAGATGATGCCTCAGAAACTCCCTCGTCAGACACTCATGAGGATAAGATTGAAGATATTCCAGAAACTATAGAACTAAGACGAGATTGGAAGTATAAAAGTTCTCATCCAGAAGAGTTAATTATCGGTGAGACCTCGAAGGAGTTAGGACAAGGTCCAGATTCGCACGAGAAGCTAATGTAGCTTTTATCTCCAAGTAGAACCTAAGAAGGTTGAGGAAGCTCTTCAAGATGAAGCTTGGGTGTTAGCCATGCAAGAAGAGCTGAACCAATTCATAAGGAATAACGTCTAGTCCTTAGTTCCAAAACCTCCTAAGAAATCCATTATTGAAACTAGATGGGTTTTCAAGAATAAGCTAGACGAATCAGGAAGAGTGAGTCGTAACAAGGCCAGATTAGTAGCACAAGGCTACAATCAGCAAGAAGGAATAGACTACAACGAAACATATGCTCCAAAGAATAGACTTGAAGCTATAAGGATTTTGTTGGCATATGCAATCTGCCACGATATAAAGTTGTTTCAGATGGATGTTAAGAGTGCATTTCTGAATGGCTTTATAGACGAAGAAGTCTATGTGAAACAACCTCCTGGCTTTGAAGATGTTAAAAATCCAGATTATGTCTATAGACTTCACAAAGCCTTATACGGCCTGAAGCAAGCTCCCAGAGCTTGGTATGATCGTCTGAGTACTTTCTTAATAGAAAATGGTTTCAGCAGAGGTCAAGTTGATAAGACGCTCTTCAGGAAAAGTTCTCATAATGATTTTATCTTAGTACAGATTTACGTTGATGATATCATATTTGGTGCTACTTCAAAAGGGTTATGCTTGAAGTTTGAGAGTCTAATGAAAAGAGAATTTGAAATGAGTATGATGGGTGAATTAAAGTTCTTTCTTGGGTTGCAAGTTAAGCAGACCAAAGAGAAGATCTTCATTCATCAACAGAAGTATGTGAAAGAGTTGTTGAATAAGTTTGACATGAATAATGTGAAGCCAATGGCAACTCCGATGCATCCTTCAAACCTTTTGTCGAAAGAAGAACTTCGTAAGAAGGTGGATCAAACCCTATATAGAGGGATGATCGGTTCTTTATTGTATCTTACAACAAGTAGACCTGATATTCTGTTTAGTGTATGCTTGTGTGCAAGATTTCAAGCCGATCCTAGAGAGTCTCATTTTACTGCTGTTAAAAGAATTTTGAGATATCTCACAGGTACTACTGATCTTTGCTTAATATTTGAGAAAGGTAAAGATTTCAGGTTAATCGGATATTGTGATGCGGACGATGCCGGAGATAGAATCGAAAGAAAGAGCACAAGTGGAGGTGTCACTTTCTTGGAGGAAATCTAGTCTCCTGGTCAAGCAAGAGACAAAGCTCAATTGCTCTATCAACCGTGAAGGTAATATATGTCCGCCCGAAGTTGTTGCTCACGACGCTATAGATCAAATATCACTGAGGACTATTCGATTAAGGAGGAGGAGATTCCAATTTATTGCGACAACACCAAAGGTAATAAATCATCAAAGAATCCAATTCAAAGATTCCGAGTAAAACATATAGAAGTCAGACATCATTTCCGAGAGACTACGTTCAGAGAAAGGTGGTGCTTCTAAAGTTCGTTGAAACAGAGCTTCAATGGGCGGACATCTTCACTAAACCACTGAGTGAAGAACGTTTTCAGAAGATAAGATGCAATCTCAATATGGTGATGCTAAATGAGCAGTTAGGCTAAAATAACGTGAGAAACTAACGACGTTATACACAGTGAGTTACAGCTGGTAACTTCTCTCACAAGGAAGATTTTTGAAGGGAAATATCTGATAAACTCGAGGTTCTTAATGATTCGAGAACCCATCAGTCTATAACCCTATAAGTAGACTGAGATGAGTTTATAGCAGTCTTTTCATCATCTCCTGACGGTTCATTTCTACTTTACCAATTCTCTCAAAATCTTCTCACTCAAAAGTTTTTCAGAAGATAATCTTTCACTCTATACAATGGAAGCAGCCATGGTTTATGGAAGACTTGTGGATTTTGAGTCACTGAGGAGAGACGGCATGGATGTAGAACCGAGATTACAAGAGTGGTTGAAGAACTTCTTTCAGATTCGAGAATCATCTATACGGACGAGGTTTATGAGTTCTGGAAGAACGCTCGTCTGATAGAAGACACTATTGTATCCTCTGTGGATAGAATATCAGTTATTGTCACAAAGGATTTGATAAGGAAGGTAACTGGTTGTCCTTAGTTGGAATGAAAGAAGAAGATGTCAAGAGGCAGCTCTATGGCACAAATGATTCCAGAGAGAGGAAGACATCAAATCGATTTCGAGGCCGAGTTCTTCATGCAATCCTGTTCAACTGCATTCTTCCCAGAGTTGGTTCGAGGCATTTGGTGACCACTCTAGATGAACAATGTCTGTTCTTTCTTCTCAATCGAAATCCTATAGATCTACCCTTCTTAATCTTTCACTATATGGTTATGGGTTAAAGGAAACTTCAGATTATCCTTATGGTATGATTTTGACAAGGATTTTATAGAATCCAAGATTCGCCCGCACTACTCAAGCATCGATAAACTGCTCATGTGAAGAGCAAAATCGATGCACACACGATTCGCGAATGGGTCTTAGCACAAGAGACAAAGATCACGCCGGTTCTTCAAAGAAACCAAGAACCGAGGGGAGCGTATTGAAGAAGACTCTGCCTCAAGTTCTCAATCGCTGTAAGTATCAAATCGCCATCGCCAATTAAGGAGAGTGCTAGGGAGACCTCTTATGAAAATGGCGAGTCCTCTTTTCGAAGATAATCAATCTCAGAGGGCAAAGCAAACTGCACCAAAGAGACAAGGAGAAAGTCTCTTGAGTGAAGTTGTGAAGAAAGCTAAGCGATCTCCAAGAATCAGGACTCTGAGGCAACAGGAAGAAAAGATTGCCAGAGAACAAAGGCGAGAAGAAACTTCTAAATCTTGTGCAACTAAAGCCACAAGATCCTTAGTCTCAATTCTGGAAGAGGATACGACCAGAAGATCTAAAGAGACTGAGAGGAAGAGAAAAGCAACAACTGTTAAAGGAAAATTTCCTGTGAAGAAATCAGCAAAATTAACTGAAGCAGAGAAAAAGACTAAGAAGGTTCGTCAAAAGAAGAGCATCTCAACTGCTGAGGATGTTAGTCTACAAAAGAGATCTGCTGACATCGCTTGTTGAAATGTAAACCGAAAGCACTTTACGATTCAGATACTCTGTGGTCCAACAAGAAGAACCAATGAATGAAAGCACGGTTCATGAGACACCTGGCATTATAAAGGAGGAACCAGAAGAAGAATGGCCGGTTCAGGAAACTTCTAAGGGAACACAACAAGAAGCAACTACAGTACCAGATTTGGCTGATGATGAACCAAGTCTGAAGATCAGATTGCAGAAGAAGTGCGGAAAATTGATGAAGCATGCATTCCTGCATAAGATCCAGATCAAGCGAGCTGCAGCCATACAAATCGTGCGGAAGACCGCCCAAGAGGGGAAGTATAAGAACAGAACATTTATCGAGTTCCTTGTTCGCACAATTCTTCAGATAGGCCTCGCCTACTACATCGCCTATAGAAGTACAAGCTTTATCCTCGCAAGGAAGACAGCTTGTCGATGCCGCCAGCCTTTTGATCTAAATCTTCCGAAGCGCAACATTCATTCGCCCACCTACTTTTGAGATTAATGAAGACTACACTCCATCTTCGATGCCTATACTACTTCAATTCCTTTCGCTCCTCCATCAAGAGAAGCAGATCAAGCCTCTTCGCCGATGAAGTCGAGAGATTACGAGGTGAACTCAATGACATGAAGGAGACGGTGAATGATCTAAAGAAGATGATAGCGAATCGCGAAGAACCGTAATCGATAATCATTTTGATTATAACAAATAGGGGAGAGCAGGAAAAGAAGAAAATAATCAAGAGGAGAGGATGTTTAGATGAAGAAGGTGTGACCACAATGCACGAAGACAGAAGAAGATAAGTTTGTTTTTGTCTTTTTTGCAACATCTATAAATTTTGTTTTGTTTTCTTTTCTTTTCTTGTATGTAATTTGTTATATTCAAAAGGGGAGATTGTTAAGTCGTAATGACTTTACATATAAATGATTTTGATGTATAACAAATATAGTGAGATCAAAAACAAGAAAAACAAAACAATCCATGCATTTAATTCGGAGATGACGAAGAAGACGATATGCATTTAAGTCCGAAGATGCATAAAGTTTGAATAAATGCATAAAGACACGATTTAAGTTGCAAGACATCGCTAGATATGATTTAAGTTGATACAAGTCAAACACAGACGAAGTTTGTCAAAGTAAAAAATCAACACAGACGCAGATGACACAAGACAATAAACAGACAAAGACACAAATGTAGATACAGACGCAGAAAGAAAAGCAGACGCAGACGCAGACGCAAAGCGAAGCAGACGCAGACGCAGACGCAGAAAAGAAACAGACGCAAGAGTCAGTTCGAGTTAGTTACAGAACTCAACTGATTAACCGTTTCTTTAAAGATTAAAGATTCAAGATTCAAGAATCAAGAAGCGATATGCACGAAGGCTATAAATACAAGTCAAGTCAAGACCGCAGAGTTAGTGCTTTGAAAAAAATTACACAAAGTGAAAAGCGATTAAGTGCGAATTAGTCAACGCTATCTTCATCAGAATAAAGTGTTCAAATACTTTTCTGAAAAGAAAGAGTTGTACAGATAGCCTGCAGAGGCTAAGTGTGAAAGAATACTGGTGTAGAGACCTGAAGAGGCTCGTGAAAGAATACTTGTAAAGTTTGAAGAGATAGTGAAATCTCAGAAGAAACTCGAGGATCGGACGTAGCCCACGATTTGGGGTGAACCAGATAAATCTGTGTCTACTACTCTCACTCTCTATCTCACTTTTAGTTTCAAAGTTGATCTTTATTTACTATTCATATACTTAGCATTGAAAAGTTTTGATCAATCAGATTAATAAGAATTCAGAAAGAATTTTATTTCTAACAAGTAATTCGAAAAAGATATTCAAAAAGGGGAATACACAATTCAACCCCCCCTTCTCGTGCATTATATTATCATTTTATAAGTGTTGTATTAACTTGTGATTCACTTCACTATGCTTAATAAGTGTTGAACATGGCTTAAGACATATGGCTATTCAATTACATGACACCTAACACCTTAGTTGGTGAGTTTTTGTAGGAGTAAGTTTCGTTAAACTCGTTTCTCTTCTTATTTCTTCTCACCCACCACCAAAACCCTCAGTTCTTTTATCTCCCTATGTATTTTCATGCTTATTTCCAATTGCTATAAAAAAATCCATGTTTTACCCTCACAAAATTAAGTAAATGATCAACTTGAAGTTGCCCACATTAACTAGCCGAAATCCAACCAAATTCTACCTTAAATGTGTGATGTTTCTACTTTCTTGGAATACTAAATTGGCTTGATCTTTTGAGCTAGAATTGAAGTTAAAAATGCAACTAAATGATTAGTGTTTATAGCATGTTATGTTAGATAATTGATGATGATGAATTAGGATGAATTACATATGATGTTAATGATTGATTGTGCTAGAAAGTTTTGCATGAACTTGGAAGTTTTTTTTTCTATTTTTTTTTGGTATATGAAAACTGTGGGATATAGATTGATTCATGGATGAATTAGGTATGGATTTGAAGTACAATGAAAGTGGATTTATGCCAAAGAAAGATGTTAATTTGATGTTCTTGAATTGGGAAAGAACTAGGACTATATACATAACAATGTAAAAGTTTCTGGTTTAATAATTTGTGAGTTGTTAATTGAATAATTACTAGAATAAGAGAGGTTATTGATGAGGAATTGGAGAATGATTCAGGCATAGTAGAGGTATAATCGATGAATTATAAAAAGGCTATTTAACTTTGCTATAAAGTGTACAAAAATCTGGAAAAATGAAAGAAGAATTGCTAGAATATGTTAGCTGAGCATTCTCACTGAACATACATTGATATTTTGTCCATAACTTGATCTGTAGATATCCAAGTGGGATGATTTTAAGTTTATATTAAATTAGAGACATATGGATATATTTTTCATGAAGGAATCTAATTTTAATTATGTCTCTAAGAGTTTCAAATTTTGACTTGAATTTGAGTTTTTGGATTTTGTCACTATTTGAGGATAGTATGTAGTAATTTGCGCATCACTCTACGAATAATGAACCAAATTGTATGAACTTTAGTTCATTAGAAACTTAAGATATAGAGGAACATTGTTTTAGAAGAACATATTATCTAGAAACCTCAGTTTCTATGTCATAATGGCCATACAAAACTAACTTGAAACCTGTCCTAAGAAAATCTAGAAAACTAATGAAGGAATTGGAGTGGAACTTTTGGATAACCCATCCCACAATTGTTGGAAGCCATATGTGATTGTGGATGTAACACCCCACTCCCGTATGAACCGAACCCGATATCGATGGTGATATCCGAGTTCGTGCCCTGCGAGGATGGCGTGCTACATCACTCAGTCAAAACTTAGTATAAATGTTTTTTTGAAGACATAAGCATACATTATGCGGAAAAAAATTAACATAACAATCATTGGTAACTACAATGACCACGGGGGCCCTTTTTATCAATACAAATTAATTCAGTCTGTTGACTTTACAACATGACCTAATCATTTGTACAAACATTCAGAAAATACAATTTTTTTCAGACACTAATGCAGACGCGAACTGATCCCGACCTCTTTTCTCGCTCACATGCAGTTGCTATACACCCGTTGCCTAACGGGGTATTCTTTTAGGGCCTGAAAAATAATTGCAAATTTTGGGTGAGTTTTGCGAACTCAATGAGTGACCATCATCAATGGTTCACCCAGTCACATCACACAATTTGCATACGTCGAACTTTATTTCATAATGCACATTCACACACACGTCTACAGAATTCCACATTCATATTGTTCATATTTGATACAAGCATATGAGATTCACTTTCCATTTATTATTTTGCTGTGACCGAGTGCCTAAACTGTCCCTTGTAGGGCTCATTAATAACTGTCCCTTATCCGTTGGTGGATACAGGGCTCATTAAACATTGAGCCTGAAGCTCTGAATCACTTATGAGCTCAAAGCTCATTTTCACTCATTGAGCTTAAAGCTCTGATCGGTGGCGACTCTGGTCACAACAGTTATTATGTTTCATGCAACACTCAAGCATATCACAGTTATTTCATAATTTCACATTCAGAAGTACCACATGATTGTTATCACATAAGTATAAGGCATTTTGCCTTTCACTCAATCAAGGAGATCAAATCAAATGCATATGAAATGCGTATGTGACACTTTTCTAATTTATTACAGTGTTGTGACCGAGCGCCTAAAACTGTCCCAATATGGGCGCATTGATTATTGAGCCTGAGGCTCTGAATCACTGTGGGTTCAAGACCCAAATACATTGAGCTTTTAGCTCTCGGTGGCTGCTCCGGTCACAACTATCATTAACTGATCATGCATTCATGCATGAAATGCATATGTCACAATAAAACAATATCCACATCACAATCATTTCCAAATTATCACATTCGAACAAATAGTTCACAATTAATCACATTAAAATCTCAATCACATTAAATCACACAAATAACACTTCTATGTCATAATCTCCTAATACATCGGACCTTCTGTCCGGAATCCATAATCATAACACAATCCCACCATTATTCACCACAGAATTATAAGCAAATAATAATTGAGGAACCGTCTAGGTCACTCACCAATAGCTTTCGAGCTAATGCCTGGAAGTCTCAGCAACGTCTGTGGGCTGACATTTCAAATGCACCTCTATCACAAGTCAAACACACATATATTACACATTGTCCAATCAGAAATATTTAATAACGCACATGTAGCTATTTAAAATGTGTACAATGCATGTTCGTGACATTCCCGACACTATTCCAAAAGTTCCTGTCACAATATTTTCCTCTAAATTTTAGAAACTCATTAACACCGAAATTACTCAATTTGGTTTAGAAATCCGAAAGTTATGGCCCAAACATTGTCAGACTAATGCTAAGCCGAGATTGTACACTATACCCAATTTCACTCCAGAAATTGAACATCTTAGGGACTGAATAGAAATTTGATTCCTTCAGATAACTTGTAGCCCCATGTCTCTAGTTTAATTAGAAACAAGAATTACCTCATTTGGATCTCTATAGATCGAGATACTGAAGTATGTTCAGACTTTTCTAACCAATCCTCTCACTTTGATCTAATCAATCTTTTTTCAATTTAATCTCAAAATCCATAAATTTTCATGGAGAGGTAGAGGATTGTCTTAGCAATCCAACACTTCAAAAATCAGATCAATCGGAGGTCGGATGGAAAAGTTATAAGCAAAAGAGTGGAAAAAGGTCGGGTCAGGAAAACATGACAATAGTCGACTAGTCGACTATTATTAGTCGACTATTGTAGTGAAAATATAATCAATAGTCGACTGGTCAAAGATTATTAGTCGACTAGGTCGTCTAAAGTGGTTGACCTGGAAAACTCTGGTCCTTTTTCTTCTAACAACCCAACTTCTCCAATTCATAACTTCTTATTCAGAACTCCAAATTGAACAAATTTGGTATCAATGGAAAGCTAAAAGAAAACCCTACAAATTCTATGGAGAGATTAAGAACCAGATCTGCCTCTAAAGGAGTCAAAAACCACCTCAAAGTATTTGTCAGATAAACATCATCCTACACAATGACAGAAACTCTAAGCATCATAATTCTCTACTCCATTGTCCAAAAATCACAAATGAGGACTCATTGGAAAGAGTACAGAAAATCCTACAAGTTTCATGAGAGCTTGAAAATCAATTTCACCACTAAGGGTGTCAAAAATGCAAGCAAAGTTACTGTCTTCACATTAACATTCACAACAGTACAAAACAATACAACAACATTTTCCAAAATCATATCTTTCCATTCCCTTTGCCAAAAATTCCAAGTTTTATACCACAAGAAAGATTAAAACATATTCTACAACTTTCATGAACAACTGAAAAGTAAATTCAACCTTTAAACAAATCAATTTCGCAATCAAAGTTTCTGCCTATATAAGTCATTCTCAACAGTAACACAATCTTCCAAAATTCATAACTTCCTATCCCATAATCGAAAAATTCCATGCTTAATATCATTGAAAAGAGCAGAACACATGCTACAATTCTCATGAAGGACTTAGAAGCAAATTCCATTTCTAACTAAGTCAATTTCTCCCATTATTGTGGCTGCCCTGTTAAAGCTAGTTAAATCACCACATGACCTAAACCATATCCAACTTTACAAATTCATAACTTACAATCCCTACATCCAGAATTTGCATATTATATCTCATTACAAAACTAAGACATTCCTCTACAACTTTCTATAAAATCACTTGAGCTAATTTCAACCATAACAGTCCAAAATTAGCTTCAAAACACAGTAACCACAAAATCTATACTTAAAGACATTTCACACACCAAAACACATTAATACATCAATCACCATCTGAAACTAATCAAGCCATAACTTTCAACCTAAAAATTGAAAAATGTCATACTTAGTAGCGATAGAAAGCTAACAAGTAAATATTCAAATTTAATGAAGACTAATTTCACAAAATCTGACTACTTTAGCCTAAAAAAATTTCCCAAGTTTCTAGTCACAAAATCGTCAATGTTAACCTCACCAACGTTCAACCTGCACTTATGTCTCACTTTCAAAGAAAAATTCCAAACCTTTCTAGCCACAATTGAACAAAACTTCCTTCATAAAAATTCTAGCCAAATTTCTCAAGTTTAATTCAATCCAAAGATCATCTCAATAGCACAACCATATCAAAAGTTATTATTAAAAACCTAAAACATACACAAGTTCAATTTTCCAAATTTATAACCTAACTCACATCCTACATCTTCTATACCATTTCTAACCCAAATAACATTCAATTTACTCCCTATATGCACCATAGACAAGTCACAACCTATCCTTGAACACAAGTCCACAAATTTGCAGCAACTACCTTCAACCATCACCCATTAAGAAACACTCATTTAACAGCCTTCCTAACCACCCAAAACAACTTAATACAACATAACATCTCATCTATTAACTTCTAATTCATCATTTACCAATCATCAATGAAACAAAGAAGCAACATACCCATACAATCAAACCATAAGCTTCATGAAATTACTGCACTATAAATGCTTCTAACTACTAATTTAAGAACATATAACTTAATTCTTACCAAAACAAGCTTTAATCTTCAATCTTCAAACTACACCAATTTTTCCCCCTCTTAACACCACATACGACCATCACTATCACAAGGCTTAGGTTTGTATTTTTGTACACTTAAGAAGAGAAAGTAAGTAGGATATGAGAGCTTTTTTGTGTAGGTAATGGTTAATAGCAAGTAACAAAAGGAAGAGGACCAACGAAGTAGCAAGGAGAAGAAGCCACGAAGAAGAGAAGAAAGAACCCCTTTAAAATCACCTTTTTACTCTTTCTCTATTTGAAATATTATGGAAGACTTGCAAGCTTAAGATAAGTACTAAACCATTAAGTCTAAGACATAGTAGGCAAGTGACAAGTGTCACTTGCCACTTGTCTTCTTTCTAAGCTCTCTTTTATTTCCTTTCCAACAACAATACAATTTTTAGTCCAATTTCTCTCCAAAATTTCAATGGCTCAAAGTAATAAATCCTAAAATCATGTATCTAATATTCCAAAGTCATTAGAAAGTCATTTCCAGTACCGAAAATCTAATCAGTCCGCCACTTGGCAATTTTTTCGGTCATAAAATTTTTCCCGAAATTTTCCAGAAAAATTCCTAAAAGTTCCTAAAAATGGAAAACACACATAAATTACTCCAATTCAAATTTTCAAGCACAAATAACATATTTTTCACAATAAACACATTTATAGACACATATGTCGGGAAATATCATGAATGCATGTATAACTATGTGCATGTGTAAAAATTACAATTTATGCATATATGGAGGCCATATTATGCATGAACATGCCGAGACTAGTTTACACACTCATAATCCGTCCCAAATTACTATTTTGCCCTTCCCATCGGTGACGAGATGTTACAGTGGAAATTGCATGGAAGTATAGAAAATGTTCTTTTGTGTGGTTATTGAACCAATTAAGGATAAGATATTTAACTATAAGGCATTTGGACTTGATTAAGGTCTAAAAAGAACATAATTTGATGTTGGAAAAGTTGGTTAAATGTGTGATAAGTTTTGATTGTTAATTAATGTTATACTTCAATGAAAAGAATGTTGGATAATAATGCATCTAAGTTTGGATGTGTAACACCCCACTCCAGCATGACCCGAACCCGACATCGATGGTGATATCCGAGTTCGTGCCCCGCGAGGGTGGCGTGCTACTTCACTCATCACCAAAATTCGTATAAATAAATTTTTTCAAACATTCATTCCATCGAGCCATTTCCTTTTCTTTCATTTACACTAATGTGCGCGGAAAACAAGAGACAATTTGCATCAACGCATAGATAACCATTTTCGCTAATACAATCAGTTTGATTATTACAAATAGTCAACCATAAATTACAATAACCATTTTATGTACAAAATAGAACCACATTGGCCCATTACACATCCAATTAGTCATTTTGGAATACAATTCTATCGACACTAATGCATTTAAAACCGATCCCGATCTCTCTCTACTTCAATACCCAACAACGTTATACGCCCGTTGCCTAACGGGGTATTCTTCTGAGTCCTGAAAAATAATTGCAAATTTTGGGTGAGTTTTACGAACTCAGTGAGAAACCATCATCGATGGTTCACTCAACTCATGCATATTCAATCAATTTACTAAATAATACATACGATCACATTTCTCAAATGTAAGGCATTTCGCCTTTAACACAATTCATATTCAATCATTTATAGATGCAATGCACATGTGACACTTTTCATTTTCATTTCATTGTTGTGACCGTGCGCCTGAAACTGTCCCAGTGACGGGCACATTGCGTTGAGCCAGTGGCTCTGAAAACATTGGGCTTGAAGCCCTGATACATTGAGCCTGAGGCTCTGAATACGTTGGACCCGAGGTCCTGTGCGTTGAGCTGAAAGCTCTCATATACGTTGGGCGTGATATGCCCTGATACGGGGGCTGCTCCGGTCACAACTGCCTTTATCTGATCATACTTTTATGCATGCAATGTACGTGTTCCAATTCACATTCACAGTCATTTTACATTTCAAAGACCAATTCCCATTTCTTCGGACCTTCGGTCCGGTAATTTAGTCACTAATAAATTTCATATTCACAAATTATTCCATTGAAGCACCCATGTATAGTTACACACAAATAGCACTTCGATATCACATTCCAAATATTTCAGACACCTACAAATTCAAAATCACCAAAATCAAACACACATAACCCTCCATTATCTCCACATGACATAATTGCAAAATATGAAACACATAAAGGTTGAGGAACCAACTAGGTTACTCACCTGTGTTTCCGAGCCAACATTTGGCCGTCTCAGTGACGTCGGTGGACCGACGCTTCAAGTGTGACTCTATAACAGTGACAGTATACAAACATTATCAATTGTTCAATCAGAACTATATCAGAATGCACATGTAACACTTAGAAGGTGCACAATGCATGATCATGATATTCCCATCCCTAATCCCATTTTTTTCCAACATAAAAATTCGTCTAAAAATTAGAAACCTATTGACGCTGACGGTGCGCAATTCGGACCTCTATAGGTCTCCAATTAAACAAAACAGTAATTAGACAGACCCTTATCCGAACCCACGTCAATTTTCCGTCTAAAAATCCCGAATCTCTCAGAAAATGAAATTCAATATTCTATAAATCTGATGCCTCAAGAATCAGGTCAATCAGACGTCGGACGGAAGAGTTATTCACGAAAGAAACCAAAATTCACATTAAATGTATAACCCTTATTTCCTTCTTTGTTTTCCTGATTTCTAACCAAAATTTAATCTATCATATCCCTTTCTACACATTTCAAAAAAATGCAAACTATACCTTGTTAGAAAGATAATGAAACCTTCTACAATTCTCAAGAAGACCATAAAAATCAATTTCACCCCTAAGGGTGTTAAAAATCCAATCAAACCTACTGCCCACTCAAAACCTATCAAAACAGGGCAGTACATTGCAAATTCAGTAACTCTCTGATTCTTCAGTCAACAATTACACAATAATTAAGGCAGTAAGATCACAACGTTATCTACAACTTTTATGAACAACCCAAATCAGATTCACTTGCTAACTATGTCAAACAATTCACCAAAGCATCAGCCCTCAGAATTTTCCCAATCTGAACAGCACATTTCACAACAGTATATCTCTTAGCACAAATGTCACCAAATTCACTACCTTATATCACTGAAAAGATAAGATCTCAAACTTCAATTTTCATGAAGAACTCAACATCCAATTCGATCTCTAACAATTTTAAATCTGTTATACAAATTTCTGTCATGATCAGCAGTTAACATCCTAATGCAGGTTCAGATTTTGAAAATCCATAACTCCCACATCTGATCTCTAAAACTTATATTCCATATACCATTTTCAAGATAAATGTGTCTTATAAAAATCTTCAGTAGATCCCTAACACCAATTCAGTTCACACAAATTACTAAAATTCCTCCAAATCAGAATGTACACCAAATCTACCATTTCAACTAGGTTTCATTCAATGCATTAAAACAGCCAACAGTTATTGGTCCATAACTCCTACTAGACATATCGAAAAATTGCAAATCAGTGGCATTGGAAAACTAACTTAATAGGCTTAAACTTTCATTTAGTCCATTTTTCCTAATTCCTTCTCAATTAATTTAGAAAATTTGCAAAACTCATAGGTTATAAATCCGGATACCGTTCACATCATTTCCAGCAGTAACTTTCCAGGCCATATTTCACCCTCTTACAGCTAAAATTGGACAACACCTATTTCATACAAAAATGTAGCCAACAAACCAAAGTTTAAGTGGGCACAAACCTTGCCTAATTTTCATATCTAAACAATGAGTTATGATCAAATCAGTATACTAGGTCAAAAATCAATTTCCAGCTTTACTTCTCCAATTCACTTCCTATCATACCAATTCAATCCTACTACCATAGTCATCTCATTTTAACACAAAATCAGTACCTACAATATTCATACATTCACTAGGGCTAATACTCAAAATTTTGCAGCACTCAATTCTTCATTTCTAAGTAAAATCAATCATCCATTTGTATTCAAAATCAAGTTAAAAACACTCATTCATACTCCTTCATCAATTCATAACTAACCCTAACCTAACACCCACTAATTCAAGCCATATTAGTCATCAATTTAAGGCATCAATAATCATAATAAATGTACCAAACCTCCCATTAATTACTCCTAACTACCATGGCATTCAATTTCTAAATCAAATCATAAAGAAAGCTTAACAACAAAACTTACCTACTAGCTTTTCCAACCTTGAATTCCTTTCACCTCTTTACTTCCTACCTTCACTAATCACTTCTTCTACCACCATAATATATATTTCATCATCATGGGAAGACTATAGCTTAGTGACAAGTAAGAGAGTTCTTGAGTGTTTGGAGGAAGATGAAAAAGAAGAAGCAAAAATCGATGGTGGTGGGAGAGATGAGTGTTTTAGGTGGAAAACAACAATCCAAGCAATTAAAGCTTGTTTCCCTTCTTTCCTATAACCACAACCGTGGGTGAGTGATGATAAGAAGGCATTAATGAGAGGCTAGGTGGCTTTATGCCATTAGTCCAACAATGTAGATGAAAAGTCAACCTATTAATATTTTAATCAATTTAAACCTAGTCCAAAATTAATCCAATCAATTCCAATGACCCTAATTTCAATCCCAAAATAATATACCTAATAATACAGTACCAGTGGGTAGAAACTGCCTCTCAAAATCGTAGGTTGTTCATTAATTGGCGATTTTTTTCCGGTCCAAGAACTTTCTCCGAAAAAATTCAGAAAAATTCCTAAAAATTCCTTAAAATAGAAAACAATTTATGGCACACTCAGAATAATTTTTCAAACCCATTAACCACGTTAATCCCAATAAAATTATCTTAGGCATGCAAACCGGGAATATCATGTATGCATGCACAGTAATTTCATGTGCACAAATATGACTGTGGACCAATCCTATTATGCATGAGCAATCCTATGAAATCTCAATCTAGCCCATTCTATGCCAATTTACTATTCTACCCTTCCAATTGAGGGTGGGATGTTACAATTCCCCCCTCCTAATAAAAATTTCGTCCTCGAAATTCTTAGTCAACAGTTCAGTATGACCGTAATCATATGTTCCTATCTGTCCCATACACTTTTCCACTCAATAATTCATTTTCTGAAAGGTCACTGTAACCATATTTAGTCAGTTGTTCAGTTACTAATTTGGCTAACTCATTATCACTCAGTACAGTAGACGGACTCAACAAGGCTATCAGTTGGTGATCTCATTTTCTTAGCTATCTCACTTGCCATTTTCAGAGTAGTCATTACTTTTAGTTCCAATGCTATGACTCAATTCATTATTTCCGAACCTGTTCACTAATCATCACATTTATCCATCCAATACCTTTTTCTCACTATACCGTCCAATATCTTTTTCTCCCAATAACATACAGACTAAGTCGTATTTCATGGAGTACATCTGTTCAAAGTGATACGTACAATAACCTCCTTTATCTCGTCAGGGACGATTCACATTCCTTTGGTACCAATACAATGACATTTAGCTCCATTTCATTATAACCAGTGATACTTTACCTAATGCAGTCATGCTTTATATCCCATTGACTCTCTGTTCAGATTCAATTCTCCTTAGACCATTCATTATTCTAACGTGTTAACGCACTTTATTCGGATATGTACTTAACCCCATTCAACTTTCCTGAGTCACTTTCCTTCGTTTCACTCATCACAGACTCAAATCCATTCTGGTCTTTGACTCTCGTTAGGCGTTGTGCAGTGTAGCAAGATATCCTACAAGAAATCAAAACTCTATCACACGATCATAATCAAGTATTTTTCCTGTTGAACATTTAAACCTATAAGCACTTAAATCAATAATCACTTCATTCTATACCCACAGTTATTCAATTTCACTTTTCGCATATGATTACTAGAATGTCTAGCTTCGACTATTCAATTTCTTTGCTCATCAATTCCTTTGTTCAATTCCGTCACATGCTTATTATTATTATTATTTTATTTTTTTTAATCATTCAATACCATTCTCCCGATTACCCTTGAATCTTCAGATTTCAAGATGGGAATCACCAATTTGATTCCTGAACTATTGATCTTTCTTACCCCTATTCAGTACCACTAAATCTCCAACCTCAATTCTTCACAATTACCCTTAATCAACTTGACATTCTTTGAAAAATCCCAATATCTGTAATTGATTTTTTATCGCGACTTTATCATTCCCTATTTGAGTTTAGTCAGCAGAATTGTCTGTTCATTTCAGAATTGTCGGTATAGTAATCATTTATGTCCGTCTTTTACCTCGCATTAACCCAATGTATCCTTATAGGAATCTAAGGTCTCCAAGGCTTGAAACAATTTCGATCATAGCACCAATACCATTTATCAAAGTCACTTCAATTTATCTTATACCGTTTTAACATTATGTTTCAGTTCAACATACATTGTCCACTTTCCAAAGGTATGCTTATCCGTAGTATCAAATTCTTCAATAATTCATAGAGTTCATTTTACTTTTCACTGTTCAATCCTTTCAAACACATTCTGTCGATAATTATCATCACTTCCATTTGCTACTTTGCATCATTCCCTCTTAAACTTTTCCATACATCACCAAACATCATTCAATTCATTCTGTCCACAATTAGTGTATTTGCAATCCCTTTATGAAGATAACACTACATCACGTCATTGTTAGTTTTCCTTTAAGACTTTTTGTCTCTATTCATTTTCTCCTTTCAATTGATTTTCTGTCATCCACATCGATGTATGCCAATACCTAGTCATCCGTACTTGGACCTCCATAAATTTCACTTCATTTGAGTATTTCACTTCACAGTTCGGGACTATTTTATTCTTAGTTTCAAATCTAGATTTTCCAACAGTTTTACATCACACATGGAGCTCTATTCACTTCACATTGCAATAAAATCATCTCCAATTAAAATTTCACTCATGTCGTTGGATACTTTACATTTCCGCACACACAATACAGATAACCTCAGTCGTAAATTTTGCTTGTTATGTCTAAATCTCCTCTTGAGATATGACTCAATTTCACTTTTGATACTTCATTTCGTTTGACCATTAGTCTTGCTACCATCATTATCTTTGTTCACAAAGTCTCATCAATCAATTAGTGTCCCTAATTGCTTTTCAATCATTCTTAAACACTAACTCAATCAGAACAATTTTATGTCATACTTTGAAAGATCAGAACATTCCTTGCACTAAATACACTTTCTTTAACCCTAAACTTTACTATACATATTACCCGAAATCATTTCCTCTTATCCGGAAACCAATTAGTAATACAATTCAGATTATGCCATAATCATTTCTCATTTCCTTTCATCAAGGTACATTCAGTCCTCCTATGTCTTACTTTAATCCATTATGAACTTTACTCTTATAGCCACTCATAGTAGCACATATTTAACCATTCACCAATCATCTCCTCTATGATTTCCATATATCTTTCACATACGCTTCATTAATCATGATCAACTTTACTGTCCAATAGGTACTCCCAATGGTAATTCGACTTACATAGTTTTCTTCTTATATCATTAATGTGTCAGCTTGACCTTAAAAGGTCATATCCACTTGGCTTATATACTGTCATCGTGTTATTGCTGCGTATCTTTGTATTTTTCTGAAACAATCCACGATAGGGTAGTCACAGTTCCCAAAACACGACAAAATCGTTGATAGAACTCCATTGTATCTCTATCTATTTACCCATCCAGTTACCATTTCTGTGTCTATATACATCTTTTTACCCAAATCTAGAATTTCCCGATACACAATCAGTAGAAAATTGCCAGTCTGTCTTTTTCCCTTACCATCCTTTGATACTAGTTTCCAAACTCTTAGCACAATATTCACATAACCATTTCAGTCTCACGCTTATGCGTTCAAGGTCATTCCCGTTTCACGAGTTCATTTCAGTTTATCTGTACACTTTTATCTTCTACTTTTTCTTACTCGACTAGGCACTAGGTACTTTGCTCTTTCAGTTCTAGGTAGACCGGTACGGTACAATAGTGATCCTATCACAATCCCGCTATCCTCATCTACCTATGATATCTACTGATATTGAACACAAATGCAGTGAATCCATATCTGCCTGATCGGATCATCTATACTTTACTCCGGGCCAATATTTCCCATTTCATGACAAATACAGTCAGAGCTGTAATTACCTAATCATCCCGGACTTTTAATCTCACTTAGGCCTACTATAACCAGTATGCTTCCCATATCTCTAGTGGACCTTTCCAAGTTCTAGACATATTCATTTTTCTGTCACCATAATATTGCCATTTTAATCCGGGAATTCATTAATATCACTTCTTTCCTTAATCAGTCTAGGCCAACACAGTCATTCTGACCACAGGACAATATCAATGTCCTTATCCATTTTTCCTTTTTCCTTTCCTAATTGCTTATACACTTCCAGGGGTTCACCCTCTACTACAGTCTCAACAATTACACAATAATTAAGGCAGTAAGATCACAACGTTATCTACAACTTTCATGAACAACCCAAAATCAGATTCACTTGCTAACTATGTCAAACAATTCACCAAAGCATCAGCCCTCAGAATTTTCCCAATCTGAACAGCACATTTCACAACAGTATATCTCTTAGCACAAATGTCACCAAATTCACTACCTTATATCAATGAAAAGATAAGATCTCAAACTTCAATTTTCATGAAGAACTCAACATCCAATTCGATCTCTAACAATTTCAAATCTATTATACAAATTTCTGTCATGATCAGCAGTTAACATCCTAATGCAGGTTCAGATTTTGAAAATCCATAACTCCCACATCTGATCTCTAAAACTTATATTCCATATACCATTTTCAAGATAAATGTGTCTTATAAAACTCTTCAGTAGATCCCTAACACCAATTCAGTTCACACAAATTACTAAAATTCCTCCAAATCAGAATGTACACCAAATCTACCATTTCAACTAGGTTTCATTCAATGCATTAAAACAGCCAACAGTTATTGGTCCATAACTCCTACTAGACATATCCAAAAATTGCAAAATCAGTGGCATTGGAAAGCTAACTTAATAGGCTTAAACTTTCATTTAGTCTATTTTTCCTAATTCCTTCTCAATTAATTTAGAAAAATTTGCAAAACTCATAGGTTATAAATCCGGATACTGTTCACATCATTTCCAGCAGTAACTTTCCAGGCCATATTTCACCCTCTTACAGCTAAAATTGGACAACACCTATTTCACACAAAAATGTAGCCAACAAACCAAAGTTTAAGTGGGCACAAACCTTGCCTAATTTTCATATCTAAAAAATGAGTTATGATCAAATCAGTATACTAGGTCAAAAATCAATTTCCAGCTTTACTTCTCCAATTCACTTCCTATCATACCAATTCAATTCCTACTACCATAGTCATCTCATTTTAACACAAAATCAGTACCTACAATATTCATACATTCACTAGGGCTAATACTCAAAATTTTGCAGCACTCAATTCTTCATTTCTAAGTAAAATCAATCATCCATTTGTATTCAAAATCAAGTTAAAAACACTCATTCATACTCCTTCATCAATTCATAACTAACCCTAACTTAACACCCACTAATTCAAGCCATATTAGTCATCAATTTAAGGCACCAATAATCATAATAAATGTGCCAAACCTCCCATTAATTACTCCTAACTACCATGGCATTCAATTTCTAAATCAAATCATAAAGAAAGCTTAACAACAAAACTTACCTACTAGCTTTTCCAACCTTGAATTCCTTTCACCTCTTTACTTCCTACCTTCACTAATCACTTCTTCTACCACCATAATATATATTTCATCATCATGGGAAGACTATAGCTTAGTGACAAGTAAGAGAGTTCTTGAGTGTTTGGAGGAAGATGAAAAAGAAGAAGCAAAATCGATGGTGGTGGGAGAGATGAGTGTTTTAGGTGGAAAACAACAATCCAAGCAATTAAAGCTTGTTTCCCTTCTTTCCTATAACCACAACCGTGGGTGAGTGATGATAAGAAGGCATTAATGAGAGGCTAGGTGGCTTTATGCCATTAGTCCAACAATGTAGATGAAAAGTCAACCTATTAATATTTTAATCAATTTAAACCTAGTCCAAAATTAATCCAATCAATTCCAATGACCCTAATTTCAATCCCAAAATAATATACCTAATAATACAGTACCAGTGGGTAGAAACTTTCGCTACCGAAAATCGACCGGTTCGCCAATTAGCGATTTTTTTCCAGTCCGGGAATTTTCTCCGGAAAAATCCAGAAAAATTCCTAAAAATCTCTTAAAATAGAAAACAATTTATGGCACACTCAGAATAATTTTTCAAACCCATTAACCACGTTAATCCCAATAAAATTATCTTAGGCACGCAAATCGGGAATATCATGTATGCATGCACAGTAATTTCATGTGCACAAATATGACTATGGACCAATCCTATTATGCATGAGCAATCCTATGAAATCCCAATCTAGCCCATCCTATGCCAATTTACTATTCTACCCTTCCAATTGAGGGTGGGATGTTACAGGATGAATGAGTATTGAAGAAGGTAGGTTATTTATGAATGAGAATTGGGTGAATGTATGAGTATATGTTGCTGGAAAAATTTTGATGAATATTAGATTTAGCTTGCTAAAATTTCAGATGTAAGGGACCAATTGTGTGTGTATTATAACAAGCTTTTTGATCATGGAAATGTTTAAGGATAAGTGTAAAGTATGATTGATGAATTTGGAGTAAATAAGCTATTTAAAGGGACAAACCTGATTGCAAAATGGTAGTATGCAAATTATGATGTTGAATGGTTAAGAAAGTTGAATAAGGTTTTGTTGGACCCCGATCTTTTTGTGGGATTTTAAATTATAAAATAGCATTAAGTGAGGATTTTGTGGTGAGTTGGTCATGTGCAAAGAAAAAGACAATTTATGAATTTAAATAATTGTGTTTAATGTTCTATTTGAGCAAGGTTAGTTTGAGCAAATTGTAGCAATGAGATGTTTAGGTTAATGTATGAAATGAGTGTTTTCGTATATGTATTATGTTATAGATGTTATTGTGCTTTAAGAAAATTGATGAGAAAAGAATTGACTGGTTTTGATGACTTTGATATTTTAGTATAATTGTATGGGTTATGAAAGTTAAAGTGAATGAGTTGATTGAAATGGAATTTGAAAAACAAGAAATGAATAATGAAAGTGTTAGATTTTGGGGAATTGCAAATCTGAAAATTTGAGGATGAATAGTAGCAGAAAATGACAATTTGGATCTGAAACTTTGTGAAATTTTTTGGCTTGATCTAGGCAGATTTTGATCAAATGATCTTCATGAAAATTGTAGCTTCTATTGATAGCTTTCTATCTCCATGAATTATGATATTTTTCGATATTGGAATTGAAAGTTATGATCATTCGAATTTAAGTGTATTTTGCTTTGTGTTTGGAAAATGCTCATAGGGTAAGTTTGTGTGTACTGTGCTTTGAGGCCAATTTTGTACTGATTTGGTTTGAATGAGACAAAGTGGTCTACATGAAAGTTGTATCTTGTCTTTCAATCTTTCCAATGCTATAAAATATGCAAGTTTTGGATGAGGGAATTGAAAGATGTGAATGTTTGAAGTTGGATATTGTTTAGGTGATTTTTTTTAACAGAGCAGAAACTTTGATTGAAAAATTGACCTAGTTAGAGGTTGAAATTGCCTTTAAGTACTTCATGAAAGTTTTATATTATGTTTTAATCTTTTCATTGATGCAAAGTATGGAAATTTTGGATCATGGAATGGGAAGTTATGATATTTAGAAGTTTCTATTACTGTTTGACATGATCATTAATAGACAGAAACTTTGAAGTAGTTTTTGACTCTTTTAGAGGACAAATTGATTTTTTTGTCCTTCATGAATGTTGTAGGTTACATTTTTATCTTTTCATTGATGTAAAGTATGACATTTTTGGACCTTGGAGTTGAAAGATAGAAATTTTAGAAGTTGAGTTACTCTTTTGGGATGACTGGTATGGGACAGAAACTTTGAGTATGATTTTGACCCCTTTAGAGATGGAATTGATTTTTAAGTCCTTGATGGAATTTGTAGATCTTTCTTTTAATTTTCCATTGATACCAAATTTGAAAATTTTGGAGTTCTAAGTCACAAGTTATGAATTTTAGAAGTTGGAAGGTCGAAAGAAGAGAAGAAGTAGTGCCCCCTTGCGAGCGCGAGGGCGAGCGCACCGACCTCTCTCTATTCTTTTCACCATAACTTTTTCATCTGACATCCGATTGACCTACTTTTTGAAGTTTTGGATTCCTATGGCATTCCTCTACCTCTCCATGAAAATTATGGATTTTTGAGATTAATTTGAAAAAGATTGATTGAATCAAAGTGAGAGGATTGATTAAAGAGTTTGAGTTGGACATTTTTCTGAACATTCTTAGGTATTTTAGTGATATCTTGATCTATAGAGATCCAATTGAGTTGATTGTTATTTCTAAATAAACTAGAGACATGAAATTACAAGTTATCTAAAGGGACTGAATTTTAATTCGGACTCTAGGACCTTCAATTTCTGAATTGAAGTTGGGTTTAATGTTCAGTCTTGGATTAGTAAGAGCTGAAAGTGTTTTGGCTATAACTTTTGCTCTGGTCATCCAAATGAGGTGATTTTTGATTTGGATTAAACTAGAGAGATAAGGCTATAAATTGACTGAAGAAATTGAGTTTCAATTTAGTATCTAAGAATACCAATTTTTGGATGGAAGTAAATCGCTGGAAAATGTTTTAGCATAAAAATAGTTCAAAAATATTTGGAGTATAACTTTTGGACTATTAAACCAAATTGAATGATTTTGGTGTCATTATGAAATTGAGACAATGAGGAACATTTATCTAGAAGGAAGTTTTAGCAAATTCCTTCAAATTTGATGATTAGAAAATGTCCTAAGCTAATCATGATTTAATGTTATTTGAAACTTTGTTATATTTTATGATTTTGAGGATTTAATTAACATGCTAATGTGAGTAATTAGCATGTTAAATTGAGTAAGATCAAATGACATGGATTAAATTGAATTAAAGTGGTAAGTTATGTATGAAGGCATTTTAGGCAGAACACTTAAGGTTTTAAGTTTCAAAGCTTATAAGGAAGGGTAAATAGGTCATTTCTCACTCATTAATGGCATTTTTGTCAATTTGAAGTGTGGGCTTCATATAAAATCAAGGGAGCACGAAATTGAAGGGAAGAAAGGAACAAAGAAAGAAAGAAGAAAGAAGAGAGAAGAAAAAAGAATGAGAGTTTCGGATGGAGAAAGGGAGAAAGAAGCAAGAAACGTAGGGTTTGATTTTTGGTGAGCTTCAAGTGCAACTTTGATGTTGTTTCAAAAGGGAAAAATGAAGAGGAGCACAAGGGCTTTAATTCAAGCCAAGAAATTTCGAATTTGGAGAAGGTTTAAGGTAAGAGAAAAATTTTAGTTGTTGGATTATGATAGAATTATAATTTAGATAGCTTGAGGATTGAATGGGTTTGTGATTTCTAAATTGAATTTTGGTGCTTGTATGTGATGAATTGTTTAATTTGGATTTTCATGAATTAGGAATTTTTTTGCCTTAAGAAGGAAATTAAGAGAGGAAATGGAGAAAGAGAAGCGTTGGACAAGAAATTAAACATGGAAATGAGGTGGGTACCATGTTTATGATTTGACTTATAAGTCAATTATGTGTTTTCGAAAAATCAAGAAAGAAATTATTTTCGAATTCTATTTGTTTCCGAATGATCTTGAAAAATTGTTACAAAGGTTAAATTCATTGTTTTAAATGATTTGATAAATTGATAAAATTTCTAAAATTCATTATTTATGAATGAATTGATAAATTATAAAAATTGTTGCATTCCTTGTTTGTGAATGATTGCGCATTTTACTATGTGAAATTGTGACGTTATGAATGAATTTGTGTTTGATTTATGACATGATTATAAGAATTTAGTTTTTGAAAGATGCCTCCGGGTAATTCGTTTTCAAGTGTGAAATATGTTATGTGGGTTTGGTTAGGTCCCGTAAGATGTCAAGTGCACTTGTCTGCCCGCTAGTGGCATTGGAGCTCCGTAAAGGACTCCCATAAGTTCACGACTACACTGGACCGTTATGTGGGAAGGTATAGTACGTTCTGTTCACGGCTACACAGAATCGCTATGCGGGAATGTGTAGTATATTCTATTTCTGGACCGACCCAAACCATTCTGATGTGTTTATGTGCTTTTGTTTTGTTCCTAAGTGTGATGTATCCATGTTTTAAAAATTGTTGAAAAATTGAGAAATTTTGAAAAATAAGCATTTGATGATTTCCTACTGTGAAATTTCTATAAAATGGCAAAATGTTTGAAAAATATTTTTGCTTATTTTTCGATTATAAACATGTTATCCACGAGCTGTAAAGCTCATCCCCTCCCCCCTTTCATCCCCATCTCCAGGTATCGAGCAGGAGATCGGATGAAAGAAAGTCAAGATATTCATGTGTTTAAATATATGATGTATTTGAAGTTAAATTGTTATAAAAATGAGAGCTTAGGCTTATGTTGAGTATTTTGGAGATTTTTGTATCTTTGTATTTTGGTTTATGAAATTGATGTTGTACTTGTGGCTTGAAAATGCCACTATTATTTAGTAATGCTTTTAGTTTAGAATGATGTAAATGATTTATGAATTTGTATAAGGACTTGAATTATGGAATTGTGTATGATGAATTATGGTTTGGTATAAAATTGTGTACTGATTATGATTGATCGTGATATGGATTCCAGACAGGAGGTTCGATGACTGCGATGATTAATTATTGAAGTGCTATGGGTATATATGTGTTTGTTTGCGTTTGGATTCTGGACAGGAGGTCCGATGATTGTGTGAATTGGTTTGATATATAGAAGTGCTCTTTGCTTTTAAATTGATGGTGTATAGACATGTGTGAGTTTTGATGGTAAAAGAAAGATAAGATTTTTAAATGATGAATAAGAAGAATTTTATGAATTGAGATTTGAATGTGGATGAATTTCCAAATGGGAAATTGAATTGCTTTGTATGAGATTGAATAAAGAATGAAAAAAATATACCGTTTCGGATAGGGTTAGACCAAGTGTGTCATATGGTTTCCAACATTTTGTTTTCTAAGGTACGCGTTTCGGATGTCGGAATTTGTCCTTCAGTTATATTGAAGTGTTTCATTTCCTTTGTTTTGCGATCTTTCGATTCCTTTAGTTTCCGTTGTATCTTTTCTATTGCGTTTTATTTTTTTTTATTCCGAGCCATTCGATTATGAGCTTTTCGTTTCTTATCGCTCCTCAAGCTTTTTGATCCGTCTTTCGCTTTTGATCCACTCTTTCATTTTCACCATCTTGTTTTTCGATTTATGTTTCCGAGGTTGGGTTCCGAAAACGGGATCCAACAGGTTTCACACTCAAGAAAAGACAATTGAGCATGCATTGAACATGACACATGTATATATGTGCACAAATGAATATGTATTTGATTGATCGACTTTGTAATGTGAATTATTTGTGAATTGTATGATTTTAGACATTCAAGTCAGACACCATTCAGACATTGCTGTACCATCCAGGCAATAACATAAATTGGAGTGTGCCGTGAGTCAACCTAAATGATCTTCCTAGGATTGATTTATTTTGTTTAACTTCTAATTATTGAACTATTTGTGATTTGTTTATGAATTCTGGACTTTAATGGTCTAAGGAGTTTGATATTTAGGAATGTATTGGAAGTGTTATGTTTGCATCTGAATTTCAAGTGATATATGTATACTCAACAAAAGTTGAATGCCGAACTTAGGTTTGATGAATATGAGATTCTGTCTGTTCATCATAAGTGAATGCTATACATAGCATATTCTGTTATTTGATGCATTTCATAAAATGCATGTTCAGATAAAGGCGTTGTAATTAGAGTAGCTAGCTTAAAAGAGCTTTAAGCTCAGAATTCTGCACATAGAGCTTTGCTCCGTGATTTCTGTATCTGATTGAGTCCAATGGGCCAGTATTTGTATCTAAAAGGCGCTTGATCACAACAAATAATAACGAATTTAAAGTCTCATATGCATCTGTATCTGTATACTTATAATTATGAAATATATGATCATGAAATCTTTTCTAAAATTATGATGATTAAGTGATATGCCATGATAATATGATTGATTGGGTTATTCATGTTCTGAAAGAATGTTTGTGAAATTGGTTAATTGCATGATATTTGTGTATTTGATTTGAGTGATATCATTAATGATGGTTCACTCATTGAGTTCATAAAATTAATCAAAAATTACAATGTGACTTTTCACGTACGAGACAGGAGACCTAGTTCCTAAGATTGTCTAGAGGAACATTTTGGATTAAGTTATGGCTTAAAAGTCTGTCAGCTGACATTAGAGGAGTTATAGATTGTATTTGTAGTTTCTTTGACATATAGAACTTTTGTATAAGGGATTATAAACTTTCTCATGTTTGGTAATGTAAATAATTGTTTTAATGACTATAATGTAAACTTTTGTCAATGAATGAAATGAAGTGTTAGTATTGTATATTTTTTATGGTGTCATTTAAGAGATTATGTTTGCTCTAGCATACTATTGTCATAGGATATGTGCTTGAATGTTCTCTGGATATTCGAGCATATAGTTTAAGGTAGTGGGATGTTATAGTCCTTATAATGGATTTTTTGAAATTTTATTTTAGGAATCAATTTCTTATTAGTTACTTACAAAACTTAAAATTTACATATTAAATAAATAATTATTTGACTAATATAATAGTAAATTCATGTTTATAAAAATTAATATCAAATTTCAAATAATAACTTTATTATTAGAGTAATCAAAGTAATACTAGTAACAAGTTTATTTTAATTTAAAACTCATATATAATTATTAATCTTAATGTAATTAAGAAATGTAATTAATATAATTCTAAAATTGATTTACAATTTAAATCTATTTAAAATTCTAATTTAGACAAGGGTATTTAAATTAAAATTAGTGAATTCTAATTTTACAAGCTTATTCTAAATTGGATCATTCATTTAGAATTATCAAAACCAAACACTTCTTATTCTATTTTTTGAATATATAGCCATTATCCCATCTTTAGGTTATTTTAATTTTGTTTTCGTACATAAGCGATTCTAAGTTAGATTAATTTAACCTTGACAAAACTTATTTCAAAATTAGGGTAAATTGGTGGCCAAACAAGGCTTAATATATACTTAAACTAAGTTGTTCTTGTAATCAAATATCACTAATTCTAGGATTATATTGACTTATCCTTGTTATCATGAACCAATCTTCTTCACCATCATATGATGTTGGTAAACAAGTCTTTTTTAAGTCCACTTGTTCTTAGCATGGCCTTCAAAATTTTGTTGAAAAGTTTAAGGAATTCAAAAAATAATTTCCAAACAATTAAACCAGATGTTATATTGTATTTTTCTATTTTGTTCTTGTGATTTTTATGGAATTTCATAACACAAAAATTGTTTGTAAAATTCAAAAACACATAAAAGAAAATATAAATCGAACATTAGTTAATGGTTAGTCATTAAAACTCGATTATTTTGTGACTTTTAAATTCTTTTCCACAAAATAAACAAAAGAATTTAAAATAATTCAAACAAAATTTTAAAATAAATAATTATCTTTAAAATTTGTAGTTGTATTCATCAAAATGTTTAAGAAAATTATTATAATTTTAATGTCATCAAATAAAGATTATTTATGTTAAAATGCAAGTGAAGAAGATTTTGATAATAATATTAAGTTTTCATATGTAGATAAAAACACTTGCATCACTAACAAATACTAAAATTATTTATTTTCTTTAACATGTCAAATAACCTATAGAGATATTTTTCTTTTAACTAATCACAAGGAAAGGTTAGTTGGTTTTAAGAATTAAAAAAGTACGTAAAAACTAAAATATAGTTTTAATACACAAACTTAAGTAATTAGATTCGTGTCTTTAAAACAACAATACGAATATTAGTATTTGACATTAACTTAAACAAGTCTAATTTTATATCATTAATCTAAGTTTACATAAATATATGAGAATTTACACCTTTATCTCTCATTCCTCTTGTGATGACCATAAAAGGAATAAACAAAGAAGATAATGGAAGAACTAAAATTTAGAACTTGTTATTCCACTTTTGAATATGAATATGGATAAGTACATAATATGATTATTAAACTAAAAAGAAAGATATTATGCAAAATATCATGATATCCATTAGCATCGTTGTACTGCATGTTTCATTCATTTAACAAATGTAAAAGTAGGAGCTGGAAGGATATGTAATCTCTAACTATGTGTCACCTTGACATTCTATTGGTTAATTCTTATAAGATATATTATAAAAATGGTAAAAGGTTCACTTTTGACCCTAAGTTTTACACTAATCGACAATTTTAACCCTAACATTTTAGAATGAACAATTATAACCATAACATTTAGAAAACATTAAATATTGACCCCATCCTAATAAAAAATTTAAACCTCTCTATTAACTACCAATCAACGCTAACTTGACATTTTTTAAAATATTTTTTTAGGCCTCTTGTGTCACATCATTGCTGGAACCCACTTTTTATTGAATTTATCCTCCTCCTCCTCCTTCTTCTCCTTCGATAGTTATCTAGTGTATTTGCCTTAGGTGAGTGGGAAAGTTTAGCTTTGGTTCGAAATGTAATGCGGTATAACCAAGTGAAAAAAAACCTAGGTTGTAGTTGCGCTCACTATTGAACATCACATTCTTCTTGTAAATTAATCATGGGGGTTACAAATTGTGATGAGAAATTTATCTATCTTGAGGTTCTTCCAAATGTATAGGGAAAGGATTTATAGATTGCCTTGTCAATGAAGGTAGGCAGGTACAGCATGCATGCACAAACTTGCCTTAAAATAGTAACATAAGGACTTCATGTTTGAAAGATGGGAACTGATCAATATTTGCAGTTTTAATACACAAAATCTTTGGTCTTTGAGTTGAGAACTGAAGCCAGACTTTGTTTAGCAATGTAATGTATAAGAAAGCGAATTTGAAACTTGGAAACTGATAACATTGGTGAAACTTTAGAGAAATACTGGAACACGCCCCAGTGTAACTATGAGAAAGATATATATTTGACATAAACTAGGTCAACATGACATGTACTTGGAGTGTACTTGGAATTTGACAAGCCATTGTTGCTTGTTTTGTTGATATGCTTTTACTTTTATCAAGTTTCACCCAAAATATGAGAAGTAGCATTATTTTTATGGGGTAGTCATTCTGTTGCTTTTGTTTACTGGGCAATTTCAGTTATGTGAACAAGGGAATTGATACAAAGACGATAAATATTTTTGATAACGTCTGAAGCTAAAAGCTGGATAAAATCAAACATCAACACCTTAATTAGGATTGGAAGGACTTGTAGAGTTCTTCACTAATATGATGCCTATATTTACATCCGTCCCTATGACATTCATCATTTAATAGATAATCCATATTGCAACTTTAAAGAAAATATTATGCTCTAATTTTTTTATCTACCCATGAACTAGTCAATGAATGAAACTTCTCAAGTATGGCATTCTTTTGTGATAGAGGGAACCGAGAGGGAGAAATTATGAAATTATGCTATAAAATGTATGCCTGGCATTTCAAAGAGAGTTGCATGATTATGCATATCCTCCTGAAAAAAAAGAAATCGATTACCATGTTATTTCTTAAATGGTTTCATAACTTCTTGAGATCCTGAGAGGAAAGGTCGAAATATATGTCTAAAGTGTTAAAAGTGAGGAGGCTTAGAGAAGAGAGAATTGTTTAGAAGAAAAGATTGCATTTCACTTAAATGATTTAGTTTAAGTGCAAAAGGGTATTTATAGGTATAAAAATGAATCTTCATATCTAAGGACATGAATCCATTAATGAACCAAAATAAATAAACCATACATGAACTCAAAACCATACATTGATTAATATTTAATTATGTAACTAATAAATGAACATAATTAAACTCTTAACAATGAACTTAAACATTTATGTATCTAGACTAACTTTCAAATTACTCTTCAACACTCCCCCTTAATTTGAAAATTTCTTTTGTCCTCCAAGTCTTGTCCTCAAATGTTGAAAAAACTTCAAATTTGAATGACTTTGTTAAAATATCTGCAACTTGATCATTAGTCCTCACATGCTTCAGTTCCATTTTATTCTTTGTGATGCATTCTCTAATAAAATGATACCTCGTATCTATATGTTTCCTTCGATTATGAAAACTAGGTTCTTGACCAATGCTTATGTAGACTTATTATCAATACATTTTCAGTTGCTTCCTTTTGTGGTAAGTGAAGTTCATTCAATAGCCTTCTAAGCCAAATAACATGACAAGTGCATGAAGTTACAGCCATATATTCAGATTCACAACTTCACAAAGTCACAATAAGTTATTTCTTTAAACTCCATGTAATAGCACAATCACCCATAAAAAACATGAAACTAGTTGTGTTTTTCTATCATCAATATCTCACATAAAAATCACTATCACAAAACCCAACAAGCTTGAAATCAACAGATGATGTATAGAGTAATGCATAGTCAATTGTACCTTTGATATATCGAAGAATCATCTTAGCTGCCTTCATAAGAGTACAAGTAGGTGCCTCCATGAAATGACTTATCAATACAACAACAAAGAGAATATTTGGTCTTGTACATGTCATGTATCTCAAGCATCCAACAAGGCTTTTGAATAATAAAGAATCTTTCTTAGCTCCATCATCAAATTTTGTCAATTTAATTCCACATTCTATGGGTGTAGTCACCATATTGCAATCAAGCATTTGGAACTTCTTCAATATTTCTTTTGCATATCCTTCTTGTGAAATAAAAATTCCGTCTTTCATTTGCTTCACCTCTAAGCCCAAATAGTATGATTTAAATCCAATATCTGTCATCTCAAATTCCAAAGACACAGCTTTCTTGAACTCTTGAAACAATCTTGGGTTATTACTGGTAAAAATAAGATCATCAACATAAAGACAAATGAGTAGAATATCTCCATTTCCATATGATTTAATGTAAAGAACATATTCATAAGAACAACGAGCAAACCCATTATCTTGGAAGTACTTGTCGATGCGAGTATTCCATACCCATGATGCTTGCTTTAACCTATGCAATGCCTTTTTCAATCTCAAGACCTTATCTTCATGCCCTTTGATTGTAAAGACAATTGGTTATTCAATAAAGGCTACTTCTTGAAGATCGCCATTTACAAAAGTTGACTTTACATCAAGTTGATAGATCTTCTATAGCATCCCACTCCCACAAGACCCGAACCCAACATCAACGGTGATGTCCGAGTCAGCGACCCGCGAGGGTGGTATGCTAGAAGCGATCAATGCGATTTAAAACTTCGGTAATATATTTTATTTTATTTTATTTTCTTTGAAAACCAATCGAGTGCGCAGATATCGGTAAATGATTTAGCCTTGCTTTAATTCAAAACATATAATTTCACTCATAAAAGACACTCCACAGCATTTAAATATTACAAGTACGAGAATTCAAAACCAAATTGGGCCCAATGCTGTCCCTGAACACTTTCAGTAATCACATTAAAATACAACATTTATCAATTAGGGACCCTTAGAAATAACGGTATCATTTTGCGGAAAAATACAAATTTTCACAGGACCAGAATGACACTAATGCAGACGTGAACTGATCCCGACCTCGAACCACGACTTAAGTGCGAGAGGCATACTCCGTGTGTCTAACGGGGTACTCTTCAATTCCTGAAAAATAATTGCAATGTTGGGTGAGTTTGCGAACTCAGTGAGAAACCATCATCGATGGTTCACCCAATTCATGCATATACACACAATTTACCAATTATCACATACGATCACAATTCATAAATGCAAGGCGTATCGCCTTTCATACAATCCACATTTAATCATACCATATATGCAATGCACATGAGACCCTTTCCACTTTCATTTCGTTGTTGTGACCGTGCGCCTGAGCTCAGTAACGGTGAGCCAGTGGCTCTGAAATCATTGGGTTTGCAACCCTGATACATTGAGCCTGAGGCTCTGAATACGTTGGACCTGAGGTCCTGTGCGTTGAGCTGAAAGCACTCATATACGTTGGGCGTGATATGCCCTGATACGGTGTCTGCTCCGATCACAACTGCCTTTATCTGATCATGCCATCATGCATGGATGCATATGCTCTAACTCCCATTTACAGTCAGTTATAGTTCAGTGACCAATTTTTGTTTCTTGGACCTTGGTCCGTGTTTGATCATATACATTTACAATTTATTGCATCCTACCATATCATATTAAAAGTCACATCCAATGTATCAAAACAGACAATTAACACTTCAATATTAATTTCTCATTCCCTCGGACCTTTGGTTCGAGATCTCCAATGTAATTATTCACAAACAGTCACACACAAATAGCACTTCGATAATAAGTTTTCAATACTTCGGACACCTATGGTCTGAAATCAATCAAAAGTAAACACACATAATCCCTCCATTATCTCCACATGGCATCAATGCGTCATATTAAACACACATAGATTGAGAAACCAATTAGGTTACTCACATATTACTTCCGAGCTAATGTCGGGAAGTTTCCGCCACGTCAGTTATCGAACGACGCTCCACTGGGGCCTCTATAAGAAGCAAAGAAGGTACGAGTCACTAACTATTCAATCCGAATGAATTACGGATGCACAGTAGATGAAATATGCATGTTCATGAATTCCCGGCCCTAATCCCATTTTTTCCCATCAGAAAGTCTGTCTAAAAATTAGAAACCTATTGGCACTAACGGTGCGCAATTTGGACCTCTATAGGTCCCCAATTTAATAAAACAGTGATTATATAGACTTTTACCCGGACCCACGTAAATTTTCCGTCCAAAACTTCCCAATCTCTAGGAAAATGAAATTAAATATTCACTGAATCTGATGTCACAAGAATCAGGTCAATCAGACGTCGGCCGGAAAAGATATGAGCGAAAGAAGCTCAAATCAATAAAAATTAAAATAAACATAAAATAGGTTAAACCCTCCCTTTTGTTCCATTTTCTGTCCGAATTTCAATAAATCATAACTTATTCTACACAATTCAGAAAAATACAAACCATACCTTGTTGGAAAGATAATGAAACCCTCTACAAGTTACCTTTAGATCAGAAAAATCAATTTCACCCCTAAGGGTGTCAAAATCCCAGTACAAGCTACTGCCTACACAATCACTTCCCAAAACAGAACAGTCATTGGAAATTCGTTAACTTTCATTCTAGGCAGTCAAAAATTATACAAAAAAATATGCTCATCAAGCTCCCAATGTTATCTACAACTTTCATGAAACAACCCAAATTTCAATTCCCATGCTAACTAGGTCAATTAATTCACTCAATGTTGCTGTCCCTGAAATCATTCAATTTGAGCAGTAAACTTATAACAAGCATAACTCCCTGTACACAAGTCAGAACAATCAGAACTTTATATCCCTGAAAAGATAATTCCTCAAACTTCAATTATTCCTGAAATAACTAAACTCCAATTCAGCCTCGAAACGTTTCAAATCTGTTATGCAAGTTTCTGATCTAATCAGCACTTAACATCACAATGTAGGTTCAGACTTTGAAATTCCATATCTCCCACATCTGATTTCCAAAAATTATAAGCCATATATCCTTTTTCAAGATCAATGTGTCATCTAGAACTCTTCAGTACATTTCCAACTCCAATTCAATGTACAAAAATTTCTAAAATTCTTCCAAATCTGAATGTGCACTAAATGTGCCAATCCAACTAGGTTTCAGTCAATGCGTAAAAACAGCCAACACTCATCAGTCCATAACTCTTACTATACATATCAAAAAATTGCAAAATCAGTGAAATTAGAAAGATAACTTAATAGGATTCAATTTTCCATCTAATCCATTTATCCTAATTCCTTCTCAATTAATTCATAAAAATTTGCAAAACTCAAGGGTATGATTTCGGGTACTGTTCATTCCAGTCATGAGCAGTAACTTTCCAAGCCAAATTGCACCCTCTTCAAGCTAACATTGGACAATGCCTATTTCACACAAAAATGTAGCTAACATCCCAAAGTTTAAGTGGCAATAAACCTCACCTCATTTGCATTCCTACACAATTAGTTATGCTAACAATAGTACAATCAGTGAAAACCATAATTTTCCAGATTTGGTGTTAACCTTAGTTCTATCATTTCCAATGCCATTAACACATCATGAAATATCTAAATGAACACAAATCAGTTCTTATACCATTTATACATGTACTAGGGCTAATACACAAAAATTGGCAGCACTTAATTCTTTCTTTCCAAGTAAAATATGCATGAACAATTTATCATTTCTAACTTCAATTATACAAGATTCAAAACACAAGGCATGCAACTTACTTGATTTAACTACAAATCTTCAAATTCTTCAAGAAAATCACCAAGACCTAACTTGATTCATCACTCACGAGCATCATCAAGCATAGGAGAGGAAAATAGGTTTTGTGGAGAGTAGAGAAGGAGAAAACAAGAAGATGATGGCTAAACTTATCATTGGAAACAAAGAACATAACACTTGGAGGAGGATGAATGATTCACGAAAAGGAGAAGAAATTCTAAAAAAAAAAAACCATTTCAAGTGACCTAAGCCAAGAGGAGTTCGTGTATGAGCAAAAAGGAAGCTTAATGGAGAAGTATATTAGGTTAAAGTGACTTAAATACATGGCTATTGTAATGCCATGTGTCAAGCTTTGATTGGTTCTTCTTTAATAATCAATTGTAATCTAAATTCCACTAATTTAACACTTGTTCAATAATCCCTATAGCCATATGTCCAATATTCAATGCCCTATGCATTCAATTCTATGACCGTTGACTAATCGGTCTGTCGCCCGTCATTTTTTTATAGTCCGAGTTTTAACCTCGAAAAATTCTAGAAAAAGCTCCTAAAATCCTCCAATTTTAGAAAATCATTAATGGCACTCTCTAAATAATTTTTCAAACCCATTAACCTCATTAATCACAATAAAATTGCCTTAGGCCCAATTACTGGGAATTATCATGAATGCATGACCAGTAATTTCATGTGCACAGATTTCACTGGTTACTAGTACCAGTGTGTGTGGATAGTCCTTAGTCATTCTGATCCATCTCATCCTCTGCTAAATTTACTATTTTACCCTTCCTGTCGGGGTGGGATGTTACAACTCCCCCCTCCTTATAAAAATTTCGTCCTCGAAATTATCAGTCCACATTTCAGTATGACAGTTCTCAACTGTCCCTACATGTCCTATATACTTTTCCACTCTATGATTCATTTTCCTAAAGGTTACAGTAACCACACTCAGTCAGTTGTTCAGTCACTTATTGGCTAACTCATTATCACTCATCACAGTAGACGGACTCAACAAGGCTGTCAGTTGGCGATCTCACTATCTTAATTATCTCACTTGCTATTTCAGAGTAGCCACTACCTTTAGTTCCGATACTATGACTCAGTTCATTTTAATTTTTTTTTCATTTTGTTTTGTTTTTGTTTTTTTTCAATCCAATACCTTTTTCGCCAGTAACATGAAGACTAATTCGTGTTCCAATGATACCCTTTTTTATCACTTCTAAGTACATCTTGTCAAGGTGATACTTACCATAACCTCCTTTGTCTCGTCCCTGACGATTCACTTTCCTTTGGTACCAATACAATGACATTTAGCTCCATTTCACTATAACCAGTGATAATTCACCTAATGCAGTCATTCATTATAATCCATTGACTCTCTGTTCAAATTCAATTCTCTTTAGACAATTCACTGTTCTAAAGTGTTCACGCACTCTCTTCAGATATGCATTTTCCTCTGTTTCATTTGTCCGATCCTGATCCACTTTAGCTAACCCATGCAGTTTTCCTAAGTCACTTTCCTTTGTCTCACTCATCACAGTCTCAAATTCAATATAGTCTTTGACTCTCATTAGGCACTGTACAGTGTAGCAGTATATCCCTACAGTAAATCAGAACTCTATAACACGATCATAATCAAACATTTTTCCTATAAGCCCTTGAATCAATAATCACTTCATTCTATACCCACAGTTATTCAATTTCCCTTTTCGCATATGATTACTAGAATGTCTAGCTTCGACTGTTCACTTTCTTGTTCTAGCACCTTTTTATCGGGTACCTATACTTTTTCTTTGAATCATTCAATATTTTTTTTTTCGATTTCACTTTCATATTCAGACTCCTTATAGGACTCACCACTTTAACTCCTGCACTCATAACCTTTCTTACATTTATCCAATATCTCAATTTTGCAGAAACACTTCACAATTACCCATAATCTACCTGACATTCATTGGAAATTCCAATATCTGTAATCTGTTCATTGCAACATTATCTGTTCACTATTTGGATTTAGTAGGTAGAATTGTCTGTTCATTTCAGAATTGTCAGTATAATAGTCATGTATGCCCTTCTTTTTCCTCGAATTAACACAATGTATCCTTATAGGAATCTAAAGTCTCCAATACCATTTATCAAAGTCCATTCCATTTATCTTATACCAGTTTCACCTATTGTCTCTGTTCTTCAAACACTGCCCACTCTTCAAGGATATGCTTCTTACCAGTGTCAGGTTCTTCCATTATTCATATAATTCTTTTTCCTTTTCACTGTTCAACAATTCCAAATGCATTCCGTCGATAATCATAGTCACTACCATTTGCTTACTTTGCATCTTTCCCTCTTGAACTTTTCCATACATTACCAAACATCATTCATTTCATTCAGTCCACAATTAGTGTATTTACAATCCCTTTATGATGATAACACTACATCACATCATTGTCAGTTTTCCTTTAGAACTTCTTGTCTCTATTTATTTTCTCTTTTCAATAACTTTCCTATCATTAACATTGACATATGTCAATACCTAATCATCCGTACTTGGACCTCCAAAATTTCCATTTCATTTTTGTATTTCACTTCGCAGTTTGGGACTCTTTTATTCTTAGTTTCAAATTTAGATTTCCCCAACAATTTTGCATCACATAAGGAGCTCTATTCACTTCACATTGCAATAGGATCACTTCAACTTATAATTCCACTCATGTCGTTGGATACTCTACATTTCCGTATAACCTCAGTAGGATATTTCACTTGTTATGTCTAAAACTCCTCTTGAGACAGGACTCAATTTCACTTTTGATACTTCGTTTCGTTTGACCATCAATCTTGCTATCGTCATTATACTGTTCATAAAAGTCTCATCAATAAATTAGTGTCCCTAATTGTTTTTTTAATCATTCGTAATTATACGCACTATCACTATCATATCAATTTCATGCCATAATATAAAGATCAGAATATTCCTTGCACTAAGGTCCCATGTGACAGTCACATAAACACTTTCTTTAACACTTATTCAGTAATCTACACCTCAGTAGAACTTATCTCATTTTATTTAGAAACCAATTAGTAACTTATACAATTCAAACTTCCACAGAACTCCTTTCCGTTTATGCTAATCCTCAAATAAATGACTGATACCAGAATAATTTTTTTTCATTTCCTCTCATATAGGTACACTCAGCCCTCTCATGTCATACTTTAACCCATTATGGACTTTACACTTATAGCCACTCTAATCATTCACCGATTATCTCCTCTATGATTTCCATGTATCTTTCACATACGTTTCATTAATCATGATCAACTGTACTGTTCAATAAATACTCCCAACGGTAAATCAACTTAAATGCGACAACTCTTTTCATATATCTCTATCATTGTCTCATTTTTCACGTATCATTGAACTATATGTCTCATCATTTTATTTCCATATCCGTCACGTGCAAGCTTGACCTTGTAAGGTCATATCCACTTGGCTTATATACTATTATCGTATTATTGCTACATCACTGTGTATTTTCCTATAGAAATAATCCACGATAGGTTATTCACAGTACTAGTACATTCGGGGATGTGTCCCCAAACACACAAAATCGTTGATACAACTCCACTGTTTCTCCATCCATTTATCTAGTTACCCATCCATTTATCATTGCTGTGTGCAAATCCCCATATTCAACCAATCCAGAATTCCCCGATACACAATCAGTAAAACTTGTCAGTCTGTCTTTTTCTCTTACGATCTTATTATACTGATTTCCAAACTTTTAGCACAATATGCACATACCCATTTCAGGTTCAAGCTTAGGCGTTCCAGATCATAACCGTTTCACGAGTTCATTTCAGTTTATCTGTACACTCTTATCTCACCATTTCAACTTTTTCTTACCCTACTAGACACGTTGCTCTTTCAGTTCATTCAGCTCTAGGTAGACCGGTACGGTACAAAATTGATCCTATCACAATCTCGCTATCCTCATCTACCTATGATATCTACTGATATTGAACACAAATGCAGTGAATCCATATCTGCCTGATCGGATCATCTACGCTTTACTCAGTTCCAAGATTTTCCCAGTTCATCGCATCTACAGTCAGAGCTCTAATTACCTCGTCATCCCGGACTTTTAATCTCACTTCGGTCTACTATATGCGTCTCATATCTCCAGTGGACTTCTTCCAATTCTAGACATATTGGTTTTCTATCGCCGTAATCTTGTCATTTTAATCCGAGAAGTACTTATGCTATCACCTCTTTCCTTAATTAGGCTAGGCCAACATAGGCATACTCATATAACAGGCGAGGGTTTCTAACCACAGTACAATATCAATCTCCTTATCCATTTTTCCTTTTTCCTTTCCTAATTAATTATACACTTTCAGGGATTTACGCTCTAATCCAGTCTCACTTTTCTCTCACTTAGTCACTTACCACGTACGCACATGTAGGAATTCTACTCGTGCGACTCAGACTAGGGATCAGTTGCCACGGTCTGCAACGACACGACTCAAATGCATGCAACCTATGTTCCAGACTGTGCCCAGATACATTACGTACTGCTGGGCTCTGATACCACAAATATAGCATCCCACTCCCACAAGACCCGAACCCGACATCAACGGTGATGTCCGAGTCCGCGACCCGCGAGGGTGGTATGCTAGAGCAGTCAATGCAGTTTAAAACTCGGTAATATATTTTATTTTATTTTATTTTCTTTGAAAACCAATCGAGTGCGCAGATATCAGTAAATGATTTAGCCACCTTTAATTGAAAACATATAGTTTCACTCATAAAAGACACTCCACAAACATTTAAATATTACAAATACGAGAATTCAAAACCAAATTGGGCCCAATCGTCGTCCCGAACACTTTCAATAATCAAATTAAAATACAACATTTATCAATTGGGGACCCTCGAAATAACGGTATCATTTTGCGGAAAATACAAATTTTCACGGAACAAAATGACACTAATGCTGAGCGTGGTGATCCCGACCTCGAACCACGACTTAAGTGCAAGAGGCATACTCCGTGTGTCTAACGGGTACTCTTCAATTCTGAAAATAATTGCAATGTTGGGTGAGTTTGCGAACTCGGTGAGAAACCATCATCGATGGTTCACCCAATTCATGCATATACACACAATTTACCAATTATCACATATGATCACAATTCATAAATGCAAGGCGTACGCCTTTCATACAATCCACATTTAATCATACCATATATGCAATGCACATGAGACCCTTTCCACTTTCATTTCGTTGTTGTGACGTGCGCTGAGCTCGATAGCGGTGAGCGGTGGCTCTGAAATCATGGGTTTGCAACCTCGATACATTGAGCACGAGGCTCTGAATACGTTGGACTGAGGTCACATGCGTTGGTGAAAGCTCTCATATACTTTGTGCGTGATATGCCCCGACACGGTTCTTTGCTCGGTCACTGCGCTTTTATCGATCATGTCATCATGCATGGATGCATATGCTCTAACTCCCATTTACAGTCAGTTATAGTTCAGTGACCAATTTCCGTTTCTTCGGACCTTCGGTCCGGTGTTTCAGTCATATACATTTACAATTTATTGCATCCTACCATATCATATTAAAAGTCACATCCAATGTATCAAAAGCAGACAATTAACACTTGATATTAATTTCTCATTCCCTCGGACCTTTGGTCCGAGATCTCCAATGTAATTATTCACAAACAGTCACACACAAATAGCACTTCGATAACAAGTTTCCAATACTTCGGACACCTATGGTCTGAAATCAATCAAAAGTAAACACACATAATCCCTCCATTATCTCCACATGGCATCAATGCGTCATATTAAACACACATAGATTGAGAAACCAACTAGGTTACTCACATATTACTTCCGAGCTAATGCCGAAAAGTTTCCGCCACGTCAGTTATCGAACGACGCTCCACTGGGGCCTCTATATGAAGCAAAGAAGGTACGAGTCACTAACTATTCAATCCGAATGAATTACGGATGCACAGTAGGTGAAATATGCATGTTCATGAATTTCCGGCCCTAATCCCATTTTTTCCCATCAGAAAGTACGTCTAAAAATTAGAAACCTATTGGCGCTGACGGTGCGCAATTTGGACCTCTATAGGTCCCCAATTTAATAAAACAGTGATTATACAGACTTTTACCCGGACCCACGTAAATTTTCCGTCCAAAAATTCCCAATCTCTCAGAAAATGAAATTAAATATTCACTGAATCTGATGTCACAAGAATCAGGTCAATCGGACGTCGGCCGGAAAAGATATGAGCGAAAGAAGCTCAAATCAATAAAAATTAAAATAAACATAAAATAGGTTAAACCCTCCCTTTTGTTCCATTTTCTGTCTGAATTTCAATAAATCATAACTTATTCTACACAATTCAGAAAAATACAAACCATACCTTGTTGGAAAGCTAATGAAACCCTCTACAAGTTTCCTTTAGATCAGAAAAATCAATTTCACCCCTAAGGGTGTCAAAATCCCAGTACAAGCTACTGCCTACACAATCACTTCCCAAAACAGAACAGTCATTGGAAATTCGTAAACTTTCATTCTAGGCAGTCAAAAATTATACAACAAAATATGCTCATCAAGCTCCCAATGTTATCTACAACTTTCATGAAACAACCCAAATTTCAATTCCCATGCTAACTAGGTCAATTAATTCACTCAATGTTGCTGTCCCTGAAATCGTTCAATTTGAGCAGTAAACTTATAACAAGAATAACTCCCTGTACACAAGTCAGAAAAATCAGCACTTTATATCCCTGAAAAGATATCTCCTCAAACTTCAATTCTTCCTGAAATAACCAAACTCCAATTCAGCCTCTAACAGTTTCAAATCTGTTATGCAAGTTTCTACCTAATCAGAACTTAACATCACAATGTAGGTTCAGACTTTGAAATTCCATATCTCCCACATCTGATTTCGAAAAATTATAAGCCATATATTATTTTCAAGATCAATGTGTCATCTAGAACTCTTCAGTACATCTCCAACTCCAATTCAATTCACAAAAATTACTAAACTTCTTCCAAATCCGAATGTGCACTAAATGTGCCAATCCAACTAGGTTTCAGTCAATGTATAAAAACAGCCAACACTCATCAGTCCATAACTCCTACTATACATATCGAAAAATTGCAAAATCAGTGAAATTAGAAAGATAACTTAATAGGCTTCAATTTTTCATCTAATCCATTTATCCTAATTCCTTCTCAATTAATTCATAAAAATTTGCAAAACTCAAGGGTATGATTTCGGATACTGTTCATTCCAGTCATGAGCAGTAACTTCCCAAGCCAAATTGCACCCTCTTCAAGCTAACATTGGACAATGCCTATTTCACACAAAAATGTAGCTAACATCCCAACGTTTAAGTGGCCACAAACCTCACCTCATTTGCATTCCTACACAATTAGTTATGCTAACAACAGTACAATCAGTGAAAACCATAATTTTCCAGATTTGGTGTTAACCTTAGTTCTATCATTTCCAATGTCATTAACACATCATGAAACATCCAAATGAACACAAATCAGTTCTTATACCATTTATACATGTACTAGGGCTAATACACAGAAATTGGCAGCACTTAATTCTTTCTTTCCAAGTAAAATATGCATGAACAATTTATCATTTCTAACTTCAATTATACAAGATTCAAAACACAAGGCATGCAACTTACTTGATTTAACTACAAATCTTCAAATTCTTCAAGAAAATCACCAAGACCTAACATGATTCATCACTCACGAGCATCATCAAGCAGAGGAGAGGAAAATAGGTTTTGTGGAGAGTAGAGAAGGAGAAAACAAGAAGATGATGGCTAAACTTATCATTGGAAACAAAGAACATAACACTTGGAGGAGGATGAATGATTCACGAAAAGGAGAAGAAATTCTAAAAAAAAAAACCATTTCAAGTGACCTAAGCCAAGAGGAGTTCGTGTATGAGCAAAAAGGAAGCTTAATGGAGAAGTATATTAGGTTAAAGTGACTTAAATACATGGCTATTGTAATGCGATGTGTCAAGCTTTGATTGGTTCTTCTTTAATAATCAATTGTAATCTAAATTCCACTAATTTAACACTTGTCCAATAATCCCTATAGCCATATGTCCAATATTCAATGCCCTATGCATTCAATTCTATGACCGCTGACCAATCGGTCTGCCGCCCGACATTTTTTTCTAGTCCGGGTTTTAACCTCGAAAAATTCTAGAAAAAGCTCCTAAAATCCTCCAATTTTAGAAAATCATTAATGGCACTCTCCAAATAATTTTTCAAACCCATTAACCTCATTAATCACAATAAAATTGCCTTAGGCCCAATTACCGGGAATTATCATGAATGCATGACCAGTAATTTCACGTGCACAGATTTCACTGGTTACTAGTACCAGTGTGCATGGACAGTCCTTAGTCATTCCGATCCATCTCATCCTCTGCTAAATTTACTATTTTACCCTTCCTGTCGGGGTGGGATGTTACAACTGTAGGAAAATCTCGGGAGGTACATCACATGTACCAGCAGCGAAAAACAAAAATTTTTGTTCCCGGGACCTTCCGAAACCGGGATCCAGGTGTCGGTATGAAGACTCAAACTGAATAGCAAATAGAGACTATCTCTAAAGGTATCCACGCAGAGATCGAGAAAACCTAACCGAGTCAAACCCTTTGACCGGGAATAGCTAGAACAGATTAAAGCACTGCTAGAGCCTACCTACGTCTGGAGAGCTTGAGATCCACGTTGGATCATGAGCTTGGAGAAGAGAACTAACGATGATGCTTGTGAGAGAAGAATGAAAAACTAATTTTCCAAAGACTTAACTCTTTAAACCTTTTTCTTCTCTTTTACGGAGCTCCACCGTCGATGACCCCCTTCACCGACTTCTTATGTCTAGCTTTTAACAATTAAAGAAGACTTAATGCTTGGAGAGAAGGCACACACGTGAATGGTTCTTAACCATTCATTATTTAATAAATAAACTAAGCTTTTGAAAAGTCAAAACTATCATCTCTTCTCCCAAATTCCAACGTGCAAGGTGGCTTTAATTTATATAATTAATTAATTAATTATTTAATTAATTAATGATATAAATAATTACTAAGGTCGATCCATTGCTGAATTGGTCTCTACCGCCTCTAGGGCCCAGTCTTTGAAAATGACTCCGAAACCTTTCTTAGCAATATTGATGTCGCGATCTCATGGGACATATCCCAATCCCATTGGGATCCATTTAATCCTAATGCTCTCCATAATTGGAACTATTGGGCCCCGAAAATTTTTATTTTATTTTATTTGAATTAATTAATTATTTATTTATAGATTTATTCGTTAATTATTTTATTTTTCTTAATTGATTTAATTATGTGTTTATGTAAATATTTTTATGTTGGGCTTGGAAATTAGAAGTTAGAAATTAAATGAAAGCTTGGGCTTAATATTGGAAAGTATGGGCTTAGGTAAATAGATTAAGTAGAAGGAGGATTAATAATAAGTGGGTTTGGTGGAAGTAGGCCTTGGGAGGTGGAGGCCCAAAAGCCTTTATGTAAGGGGAAAGCCAAAACTATGTAGTTTTGGTGTAGGATGAATTAAAGGAATTAAAGAAGAGTTAAAGGAAGAGGAGGAGAAGAGAGAGTGTCATAGAATCCAAAGAGAGGAGAAGAGAAGGAAAAAAACGTGAGCTAGCCAAGGAAGAAAGGAAGAGAGAAAATCGTGGGAGGCTTGTGGAGAAGAATAAAGAAGGAGAAAAGAAGAGAAATCAAGAGCTTAAGGTAAGTATCTATCTTCCTTTGAGTTAGATTCAAGAAATGGGATGAAATGAAGGTTAGGGTTTGTGTAGGAATGAAGAAAGAAAGAAGAGATGAGTGGTTTTGTGATTAGAAGCTAGGGTTGGTTGTTTTAGCTTAAATGGGATATGGGTAGGTTAGGTTTAAGACTTCGTTATCGATTTATCGATTCTTGAATGTTCGACTTTTCCAATGAGTTTGAAATGTGTTTTATTGAAGGAACAAGGAAACCTCACTCAAGAGAGAGAGGAAGAGCAATCGTGAATCCGGATTTCGGCGATAGGTGGGTAACATCTTTATAGTTATTGTGTAATGGGCAAAGCCCTATGTGTGCTATCTTGTTATACTATGTGCATATTGAAAATGAAATTTTGTGTTTTGAGAGGAAAGAATGGAACTTTGATGCTTTGAAAGAGTGCGATAAGCGTAAAATGTGAATCTTGTGTTTTGATATGTGAGCATATTGATTGTGTTTGGGTGAGAGAGAACCCCTTTGTGAAGTCACGTGCACGTTGACCCCCATTAGCCTTCTCCATTTGCTGCTTTAGGCTTACGAGATCCAAAAAAATGGACTCGTCGTGATTACGGTAAACTTCGGTTTCCGTCGTGTCTATGGAACTCTCGAGCCAATTGTGTGCATTTCATCATTTATAAGTGTTTATGATGCATAAGATGGGTGTTAGTTGCAAGATGATTCTATGTTATGCCTTGTGTGATGAGTTGAGTAAATTGTGAGTTAGGTGATAAAGTTGAGTTTTCAACCTATTATGTAAATTGCTAATGCTTTGGATTATTAATTGTGTGTGTAGCTCATTATGTGATGGCTATAAATTTGTTAGCCACTGAGCCGTGTTAGCTCACCCCATTCTCCCTCCTCAGGTGAAAATTCAAGTTGAGAGTTGAACCTTGCAAGGCATCGACATCACTCCAAGAACTTAGGAACTTTTGTATTAAGTTAATAACTAGCTTTTGGAATAGCTTTGTAAGCATATTGATCATTGAGCATCTCATCTTTTGTGTTTTGTACTTGATTTTGATGAATATGCCAATATGTAACCAAAGCTATGCATGAATCTTTCTTATGATTGGAAAAGAGAATGAGAGCTCTAGTACTCTCTTCATTATATGTTTTGTTGATTTGTGACCTATGTGTGAAGCATGTATACCATTCTTTTAAGTTTGGAGATTTACATTGGGTGTCTGTTTGGGTTTTGCCTTGAAAGAGCTTGCTGGAAAATTTCAAGGTTAGGAGTTGTAAAAGTTTTGTAAATTTCAGGTATGTTGCATTTTCTGATATTTCTGTGTTGTTAGAGGATTGTATGGGAGCTTTATGACTCCTTGAGAGTGATAGGCGAGCTGTAGGGTTCTTCTAAGATGTTTATAAGCTATTTATGAGGGATTAAAATGGTAGGTGTGAGTGGTTAGAATTAAATGTAGGTCTGTCAAATGACAGATTTTTAGACAGAACCTTTGTGACCATTTTTTACCCTTATAGAGTTGGAATTTGGGTCAGTGATCTTCATAAAAAATGTAGATCTTTCTTTTCTCTATGAAATAGACACCAATTTTGTTAAATTTGGAGTTCGGAATGGAAAGTTATGACCTTTGTAAGTGGAGTTGTACTGTAGCAAAAACCAGACGATGCCTTGATCAGAAAAACCAGACGATGCATTTAAGCAAAACCAGGCGATATTCTGTAGCAAAAATCAGGCGATGTTACTGTTCATCTCCGTCTGATTTTTGCTGAGGATATTTATCATCTCCGTCTGATTTTTTGCTAAGGATGACGTCATCTTCGTCTCATTTTATCGTCATTTTTGTCTTACGACCCTCTTCCTTCTTTTGGCCATAACTTTTTGCACGGACCTCCGATCGACCTCATTCTCAAAGCATTGGATTTCTAAAAGATTTTCTACCTTTCTACAATGGACTTATCAGATTTTCTTTCAAATTGAAAATGGTGGTTTGAAGCGAAGCATGGCGTCGGTTGATAAGGGTTGACTATGCTTGAAATTTTAAAATATCTTGAGCTATAGAGCTCCGATCAAAGCGATTCTTGTTTTAAATTAAACTAGAGGCATAAACCTACAAGTTTTATGAAGAGACCGATCAGTGATTAAGCCTTTAAGATTTTCAAATGCTTACCGAAGTCGGTAGTGCTCGATTTTGATTGTTTTCTTGAGATAGTGTTTTAACCATAACATCTTCATTCCTAACCCAAATTGGCGATTCGATTGCGTTAGAATCGTGAGATCGAGGGATCATTTTTATCAAAACTAACCCGAATTTTTATAAAGTGAAATTTTTCCATATTTGTGATTAGCATATGTGTTGGTTGTGGGTCTTCTATTTGGATAGGTCCGAATGTTGGGCTTGGAGGCGGGGTCCAACAGAACTCATCGATTACTATTTCTGATTCTCTGAATCACTCTTATCGTGTGACCCTTTAGGTTCCGGTTATGTTGGCCACTTAGATTAACAATTAATCTGAGCAAGTCATGGCGGTATCTAGCAACACATCATGACCCCAATTGATAGGAAAGTAATCGGTTTGATGTATTCATCACGAACCGGATCACGAACCCTTCCATGACAATTCTTGTGCAATTCATCCTTTCACCATCCTATACCCCACTTGGTTATGAGTATGGTCAAAGTGTCAACTCTTACTAGACCAAGTCCAGCCAGTGATAACGGTTCTCGTCTAGGACTCATTACTCTATATGTCCATGAAGACACTCTTCATGACATATTCACTCTGACGAGATTTAGAGTAATGATCGACAAGAGGCCATGGGTATCTCTTACGCTAATCCGAGTGGTGAATCCTATATTGGCTACTCAATTACCTTGAATACCTCAAGTGCACCCAAGCACCACCTATGAGTTACCTCGGAAGGCAACAAGGAATGGAGTCAAAGCACGGATCGGTATCAAGATAGCCTTGAGTACCTCAAGTCTAAGGATACTTGCACCATTGCTATGATGAGATTATCACCGACACTTAGATAAGATATCCATGTGATGATCTCATGGAAGGTCATCAATGAACTTACTACGCTAGTAAGCATCCACATGTCAATTCTAAATATCTCATATTTACGGTTTACGAGATCTCGCTTGATCCAATCGAGGAATATGACATGTGCTAGTCTATCCGGATTAATGATGTCGGTCTCATTAATCCTATGACTAGGAGAATTTGAATCTTGACATAATTGCACATGATAGGAATCTCGGAGTATGATCACATCATAATTTCCTTCATGCTATGTCATATATCATGGACTTCATTAATCGATTAAAGATCTAATCAATTCATAAACAATGTTCATGAACATCAAATTAATGAATTATGCCTTTTCTTTATTTATTCATTCGACCGCATACATTTGAATAAAAAGCAGCTAAAGGGATTGCCTTTAGGGCGCAAATAAACGATCGATCCTTGAATAAGTCGACTTATCCAATGTACAAGTCGACTTATCGATGCTGAAACAAGCATAAGTCGACTTACACATGGTACAAGTCGACTTACCACTTACTAAATCTCCCACTTGACCTAAAGCCAATCGCCTTGGTATCTAATACCATAAGCGGCGTCCATGAGAATCACAATTCTCCTGTGACAATGGCTTTGTCAGCGGATCGACAACACTTTGCTCTGTGGGAATTCTCTCTATCAGGATATCATCTCGACTAATGATCTCCCGAATCGGCGGAGTACATGTTCGGATCGTCGATGAGACCTTGGTTCCTTTGCCTGCGCACTAGCCCCATTGTATCACAATACAATCCAATGGGCCCATCACGACTAGGGACTAGATCAAGTTCGATAATGAACTTCTTGATCAAACCGCTTCCTTCAAGATCTCATGCGGCAGGTACTCTGCCTCGGTTGTTGAATCAGCAGTCCTCTCTTGTTTGGAACTCTTTCCAACTGACCGCCACGCTATTCAGTGTGAATGTATATAACCTGATCATGATTCAGAATCATCCTTATCAGATTAGATACTGGCATCTGAATGCCGCTCACGTGGAATTTCCATCTCAAACATCGAAAACATCCTTAGTGCTTCACAAGTACTTGAGGATATTCTTGTGACCACCCAGTGCCCTCACTAGGAACCGATTGGTATCTGCTCGTAATACTTAGAGCATACGATACATCGGGCTTCGTACATAGCATCGTTTCATGCTAAACCTCTTTAGCATCTCAACTATGTACGATGCTTGTGAAAGACCAAGCAACCTTTGATCTATCTCTATAAATCTATATCCCAAGGATATAAGTTGCTTTACCAAGGTCTTTCAAGGCAAATTGTTTGGACAACCAAATTTTAACTGATTGCAGCATAGAGACATCGTTTCCGAGTAATAGTATATCATCTACATACAACACAAGGAATACGATTGCAGTCCCACTAACCTTCTTATACACACAATAATCATCCGGATTTTATGAGAAACCAAACTCTTTGATTAACTCGTCAAAACGGACATTTCAACTCTGGATGCTTGCGTCAATCCATACATGGATTTACGAAGCTTGCATACCATTTCGCCATCATAGGAGGTGAAGCCCTCTGGTTGTGTCATATACACATTCTCGGGTGAATTTCCTCTCGGAAAGCCGTCTTCACATCCATTTGACATATCTCATAATCATAATGAGTGGCTATGGCTAGGAGTATCCTAATGGATTTAAGCATTGCTACTAAAGTGAAGGTCTCGTCGTAGTCAACTCCTTGTCTTTGCGAAATCCTTTGGCCATTAGTCTCGCTTCATAGGTAATCGATTACCATCCATGTTGGTTTTCTTTTAAAACCTCTTTGCACCTGTGGGTTTTATCCCTTTAGGTGCAACAACCAAAGTCCATACTTGGTTTACATCATGGAATCCATTTCGGACTTCATGGCACGGAGCCATTTGTCGGACTCGAACTTTTCGAACCTTTTCATAGGTAGCGAGCTCATCATCTCGTATGAGCAATACGTCATTCTGTTCCCAACAAGAAATCGATATCTCTAAGGGAGCAGGCGTATCCTACATGACCTCTGAACCGTGTGTGTGAAGGTTGAGCTGTTATCTCATCTGTATGAGTTACGATTGCGAGTTCGAGCGATTGATCTGCGTTTGTTCGAGCATCTTGAACTTCTAAGTTCAACTTTGCTCCCCTTGTCTTCTTGTAAAGAACTCTTTCTTTAAGAAAACAGATGCTTTGAAACAAACAACTTTTGTTCCTAAGCAAGGTAGAATTAATATTCCACGAACAAACACTTGTCGCTTTTACATTAAATGTATCGATCGTGTTTGCTACATAAGCAGGACAACCCCAAACTTTCAGATGAGAAAGATAGAGCTTTCTGTTAGTCCATATCTCCATATGGAGTAACATCAACTGTCTTTGATGGAACTCTGTTTAGCAAGTAAACAGCTGTCTCAAGCGCATACTCCCAAAAACTGTGCAAAACCTATCATCAATCGTACCATGTCTAACAAGGTTCGATTTCTCCTTTCAGCCACACCATTGTGCTGCGGCGTGCAAGGTGGAGTGAACTGAGATAAAAGCCCATTATCTGTGAGATAATCCAAAACTGTTGGTCTAAGTATTTTCCACCACGATCAGATCGTAATGTCTTCATACTTTTACCAAGTTAGTTTTCTACTTCATTTCTGAATTATTTGAACTATTCAAATGCTTCAGATTTGTATCACATTTGATACAGATACCTATATCGTGAATAATCACCGATAAAAGTATCTGAAGTAGAAACAACCACTTCTGGCATGGATGGACATCGGACCACATACATCCGAATGTATTAGGTCTAATATTCCATTCACTCGTTCACCCTTTCCTTTAAAGGATAACTTAGTCATCTTGCCTAATAAACAAGATTCGCATGTGTCATATGATTCATAATCAAATGACCCTAAATATCCACTCTTATGGAGCTTAGCGATGCGTGTCTCATTTATATGGCCAAGCCGACAATGCCATAAGTAAGTTGATTTTAAATTATCTCGATTATGTCTTTCCGCGTCATTGACATTCATAACTGGATATGACATATCTAATATGTCAATTCTATTGCATAATGTACCAGTACCATAGAGCATTCCATTCGAACTAATAGAACAACCATTGCTTCTAAAAGTCAAATGGAAATCAGCTCTAATTAAACATAAAACATACAATATGTTCTTTGTTTAAAGCGGGTACAAAATGACAATCATCAATTTGAATATAAGCCCACTAGGGAGTAACAAGACATAAGTGTCTCACGGCTAATGTAGCAACTCTTGCTGCATTACCTACACGAAGGTCTAGTTCTCCTTGAATGAGCTTTCCACCGTCACGAGGCCCCTGCATATCATTTCATATGTGTGAGCCTGGCCGTATCAAAGATCGATATGTTTTGATCGGGAATAGTATTAACCTCAATGACAAACATAATTGAAGGGTAGAGGCATCGATGCCTTTTCGCTTCGGGGACTCGAATAGATTTTACGGTTTAGCCTCTGGTGGCTAGACTTGCCTGATGAAAGCAAAATCCTTTTGGGGCAGAATCTTTGGTTTTTCCTTGATGGCACTTCCCTTCGGTTTCTTGGCCCTTTTCTTCTTTGAACTAGAAGAAGAAGCATCCACCATTAGCACTTGCTATCTCTCTTGATAGCACCTTCGGTTTGTCATGGCAGATTGATCATTCGAGAATTGTTGTGGATATTTGGTTTATCGATAGTTTATCACTGGCGTGAATAACCATCGACAATCCAACCGAAATTAAGTCTCTACTTAACTCATAATCCATTACAAATCTAAGGCGGCCAATCTCTCAATATAGCCATTCATCTTGAGGCATCTTGCATGCGAGATATCCACGAGCCATCTTTATGATGAAGAGAAGCCTTGAGGTCTCGAACCTTTCAGACCGAGCTTGCTCAACAAACAGCTCCCTAAGATGAAATACTATAGAGTGAGCATCCATGGACTCGTGCTGCTGCTGCAGCTCTGGTGACATCAAGACAAGCATAATGCAAGTATCCATATCAACGTCCTTTAGATGCTTACGATATGCTTTCGATCCTTATCGAAGCGTCGACGCGAGTGCATCTGGAAGTGGAACATCTAGGGCGTATCCGGTTCCTCGGATCGAGAACAATTCTCGAGTCCTCGACCAATCAAGAAAATCGGTCCGAAAGGAGAGCATAAATTCACCGAAAGACTTCTTCAATCAACCTAGCGCGATAGAGAGAAGGAATGATAGAATTAATATACTGCATGATCATAAGGACTTGCATGACATGCATATGGCTCCCACTAGTTTCCTAAAATCCATAACCCTCTTTTCGAATCCAGAGAAACAAAGTGACATAATGTCCTAGTGGGTCGATATCTGACATTGCTAAGAGTGACCTTGGGTTTGCCCAACAAGCCACAACATAGGTCAATCGGTAGGTATCGATCATACCAATTGCATCATCGATAACCGACTTTGAGAATGACCTTGGGTTTGCCCAACAAGCCACCTTAAGTCTCGGGAGGTATCAGATATACCAATTACATCTTAGACACAACTATCGATCAGTGCTATCAACTTGTTGATGTGTGCACTTCATTGGGTTATCAACTCTTTGATGCGCATACATCCGATGTATGCTACCCAATTTCGCCTCTGTCCACGTTGACCTTGAGTTTACTCAACAAACCAACGCTTCTAGTGAAAACCGACCCATTAATCCGAAAATCTTATTTTCATGGTTCGAACATATTCGTATAGAGCGAGCTTGGGTTTACCCAACAACCCATCCCTATAAGAACTCTGGTTCTTACCATATTAATGGAAGGCGTTAGTTTTCATATACCGAGGAGGGATTTCAAAACTCTAGACTCCAAGTTGAAGGATTATAGTCACCAGGACTATATGAAATGATTTAGGTGTCATCAATCACATTGAATCAATCCTTATAATCATCCATCATCCAACCTGAGCATGTCACAAGTCGACTTACAACGTAATGCAAGCCTCATACTCACCTCGCTTATAGACAAGTCGCCTTGTATCATAATACAAGTCGCCTTATTTTCTGCCCTCGCACAAGTCGACTTATCGATATAAGTCACCTTATGCTCTACCAGCGCATAATTAAGCCTTGTAATCGCAAGTCGCCTTATGTCAGATATTTGAACAAGTCGCCTTATACTCCAAATAAATCGACTTGTCCAATGTAATATGCTATAATCTCTAATCGGCTAATTCCTCAATCCATGCAATTCCAATTCACAACACCTACATACCTAAGGTAATATCGATAAATTTGATGTATCAATGAACAATTCATTGAACCATGAAAGCCTTAAATAGTCAAACTATATGAAAAGCTTGAAATGAGTCAAAACTCATTAATTTCAAACAATTTAGGAACACCCAAATTATCATCCTAAGCATCTCTAGCTAGCACATACATTATCAAATTTACTTCAGCACATGCCATAAAAAATATGACGGTCAAAACAAACAAGATAATGCAATATACTAACGAGGCGCTAATGTGATCACTTAGGCATCCGGAAATTCTTGGAAATGCAACTTCAAGCAATTCAGTTTGGCAATCATAATACATCAAGATAACACATTTTAATCACATTAAAAATGGTGCAAAACATTGGAACTGAAAAAGCACACTCAATCAAGCCAAGCAAAAGCGGCCCCAACAATTTTCACAAGCTGTCGATTAGCGTACATTGCTCAAAATGATCAATGAAACAATTTCAAAAGCTATCATCTCTTCTCCCAAATTCCAGCGTGCAAGGTGGCTTTAATTTATATAATTAATTAATTAATTATTTAATTAATTAATGATATAAATAATTGCTAAGGTCGATCCATTGAATTGGTCTACTAACCTCACAGGGCCCGATCTTTGGCTTGACTCCTAAACCTTTCTTAGCAATATTGATGTCACGATCTCATCGGGACATATCCCAATCCATTGGGATCCATTTAATCTAATGCTCTCCATAATTGGAACTCGTCCAATTACTATTTTCTGATTCTCTGAATCACTCTTATCGTGTGACCGCTTTAGGTTCCGGTTATGTTGGCCTTAGATTAACAATTAATCGAGCAAGTCATGGCGGTATCTAGCAACACATCATGACCCCAATTGACCGGAAAGTAATCGGTTTGATGTATTCATCACGAACCGGATCACGAACCCTTCCATGTACAATTCTTGTGCAATTAGTCCTTTCACCATCCTATACCCCACTTGGTTATGAGTATGGTCAAAGTGTCAACTCTTACTAGACCAAGTCCAGCCCAGTGATAACAGTTCTCGTCCTAGGACTCATTACTCTATATGTCCATGAAGACACTCTTCATGACATATTCACTCGCCGAGATTTCGAGTAATGATCTGACGAAGAGGCGTGGGTATCTCTTACGCTAATCCAGTGGTGAATCCTATATTGGCTACTCAATTACCTTGAATACCTCAAGTCGTACCCAAGCACCACCCTATGAGTTACCTCGGAAGGCAACAAGGAATGGAGTCAAAGCACGGATCGGTATCAAGATAGCCTTGAGTACCTCAAGTCTAAGGATACTTGCACCATTCTATGATGAGATTATCAACGACATAGATAAGATATCCATGTGATGATCTCATGGCGGGTCATCAATGAACTTACTACCGCTAGTAAGCATCCACATGTCAATTCTAAATATCTCATATTTACGGTTTACGAGATCCATTGCTTGATCCAATCGAGGAATATGACATGTGCTTAGTCTATCCGGATTAATGATGTCCGGTCTCATTAATCCTATGACTAGGAGAATTTGAATCTTGACATAATTGCACATGATAGGAATCTCGGGAGTATGATCACATCATAATTTCCTTCATGCTATGTCATATATCATGGACTTCATTAATCTGATTAAAGATCCAATCAATTCATAAACAATGTTCATGAACATCAAATTAATGAATTATGCCTTTTCTTTATTTATTCATTCGATGCGCATACATTTGTGAATAAAAAGCAGCTAAAGGGATTGCCTTTAGGGCACAAATAAACGATCTGAATCCTTGAATAAGTCGACTTATCCAATGTACAAGTCGACTTATCGATACCGAGCAAGCATATGTCGACTTACACATGGTACAAGTCGACTTACCACTTACAACAACTCCCCCCTCCTTGTAAAAATTTCGTCCTCGAAATTATCAGTCCACATTTCAGTATGACAGTTCTCAACTGTCCCTACATGTCCTATACACTTTTCCACTCAATGATTCATTTTCCTAAAGGTTACAGTAACCACACTCAGTCAGTTGTTCAGTCACTTATTGGCTAACTCATTATCACTCATCACAGCAGACGGACTCAACAAGGCTGTTAGTTGGCGATCTCACTATCTTAATTATCTCACTTGCCATTTCAGAGTAGCCGCTACCTTTAGTTCCGATACTATGACTCAGTTCATTTTCATTTTTTTTTCATTTTGTTTTGTTTTTGTTTTGTTTTGTTTTGTTTTCAATCCAATACCTTTTTCGCCAGTAACATGAAGACTAATTCGTGTTCCAATGATACCCCTTTTTATCATTTCTGAGTACATCTTGTCAAGGTGATACTTACCATAACCTCCTTTGTCTCGTCCCTGACGATTCACTTTCCTTTGGTACCAATACAATGACATTTAGCTCCATTTCACTATAACCATTGATAATTCACCTAATGCAGTCATTCATTATAATCCATTGACTCTCTGTTCATATTCAATTCTCTTTAGACAATTCACTGTTCTATAGTGTTCACACACTCTCTTCAGATATGCATTTTCCTCTGTTTCATTTGTCCGATCCTGATCCACTTTAGCTAACCCATGCAGTTTTTCTAAGTCACTTTCCTTTGTCTCACTCATCACAGTCTCAAATTCAATATAGTCTTTGACTCTTATTAGGTACTGTACAGTGTAGCAGTATATCCCTACAGTAAATCAGAACTCTATAACACGATCATAATCAAGCATTTTTCCTATAAGCCCTTGAATCAATAATCACTTCATTCTATACCCACAGTTATTCAATTTCCCTTTTCGCATATGATTACTAGAATGTCTAGCTTCGACTGTTCACTTTCTTGTTCTAACACCTTTTTATCGGGTACCCATACTTTTTCTTTGAATCATTCAATATTTTTTTTTCGATTTCACTTTCATATTTAGACTCCTTATAGGACTCACCACTTTAACTCCTGTACTCATAACCTTTCTTACATTTATCCAATATCTCAATTTTGCAGAAACACTTCACAATTACCCATAATCTACCTGACATTCATTGGAAATTCCAATATCATGTAATCATTCATTGCAACATTATCATTCACTATTTGGATTTAGTAGGTAGAATTGTACATTCATTTCGTAATTGTCGATTATAATAGTCATGTATGCGGTCTTTTCCTCGAATTAACACAATGTATCCTTATAGGAATCTAAAGTCTCCAATACCATTTATCAAAGTCCATTCCATTTATCTTATACCAGTTTCACCTATTGTCTCTGTTCATCAAACACCGCCCACTCTTGAGGATATGCTTCTTACCGGTGTCGGGTTCTTCCATTATTCATATAATTCTTTTCCTTTTCTTTGTTCAACAATTCCAAATGCATTCCGTCGATAATCATAGTCACTACCATTTGCTTACTTAGCATCTTTCCTCTTGAACTTTTCCATACATTACCAAACATCATTCATTTCATTCAGGTCCACAATTAGTGTATTTACAATCCTTTTATGATGATAACACTACATCACATCATTGTCAGTTTTCCTTTAGAACTTCTTGTCTCTATTTATTTTCTCTTTTCAATAGCTTTCTGTCATTAACATTGACATATGTCAATACCTAATCATCCATACTTGGACCTCCAAAATTTCCATTTCATTTTGTATTTCACTTGTGATTTGGGACTCTTTTATTCTTAGTTTCAAATTTAGATTTCCGCAACAATTTTGCATCACATAAGGAGCTCTATTCCTTCACATTGCAATAGGATCACTTGACTTATAATTCCACTCATGTCGTTGGATACTCTACATTTTCATTATAACCTCGGTAGGATATTTCACTTGTTATGTCTAAAACTCCTCTTGAGGCGAACTCAATTTCACTTTGATACTTCATTTCGTTTGACCATTAATCTTGCTATCGCCATTATCTTTGTTCATAAAAGTCTCATCAATCAATTAGTGTCCCTAATTGTTTTTTAATCATTCTTAATTATCGCACTATCACTATCGGATCAATTTCATGCCATAATATAAAGATCGAATATTCCTTGCACTAAGGTCCCATGTGACGATCACATAAACACTTTCTTTAACACTTATTGATAATCTACCTCGGTAGAACTTATCTCATTTTATTTAGAAACCAATTAGTAACTTATACAATTCAAACTTCCACAGAACTCCTTTCCGTTTATGCTAATCCTCAAATAAATGGTGATACCGAATAATTTTTTCATTTCCTCTCGTATATAGGTACACTCAAACCCTCTCATGTCATACTTTAACCCATTATGGACTTTACACTTATAGCCACTCTAATCATTCACCGATTATCTCCTCTATGATTTCCATGTATCTTTCACATCGTTTCATTAATCATGATCAAGCTGTCTTTGTTCAATAAATACTCCGGTAAATCAACTTAAATCGACAACTCTTTTCATATATCTCTATCATTGTCTCATTTTTCACGTATCATTGAACTATATGTCTCATCATTTTATTTCCATATCATCACGTGCAAGCTTGACCTTGTAAGGTCATATCCACTTGGCTTATATCTTGTTATCGTATTATTGCTACATCACTGTGTATTTTCCTGTAGAAACAATCCACGATAGGGTATTCACAGTACTAGTACATCCGGGGATGTGTCCCCAAACACACAAAATCGTTGATACAACTCCACTGTATCTCCATCCATTTATCTAGTTACCCATCCATTTATCATTGCTGTGTGCAAATCCCCATATTTAACCAATCCAGAATTCCCCGATACACAATCAGTAAAACTTGTCAGTCTGTCTTTTTCTCTTACGATCTTATTATACTGATTTCCAAAATTTTAGCACAATATGCACATACCCATTTCAGGTTCAAGCTTAGGCGTTCCAGATCATAACCGTTTCACGAGTTCATTTCAGTTTATCTTTACACTCTTATCTCACCATTTCAACTTTTCTTACCTACTAGACACGTTGCTCTTTCGATTCATTCACTTCTGGTAGACCGAGTGCAGTACAAAATTGATCTATCACAATCTCGCTATCCTCATCTACCTATGATATCTACGATATTGAACACAAATCAGTGAATCCATATCCGCTGATCGGATCATCTACGCTTTACTCGGTTCAAGATTTTCCCGATTCATCGCATCTGATCGAGCTCTAATTACCTAGTCATCCCGGACTTTTAATCTCACTTGGTCTACTATATCGTCTCATATCTCCGATGGACTTCTTCCAATTCTAGACATATTCGTTTTCTATCGCCGTAATCTTGTCATTTTAATCAGAAGTACTTATGCTATCACCTCTTTCCTTAATTAGGCTAGGCCAACATAGGCATACTCATATAAATGAGGGTTTCTAACCACGATCAATATCAATCTCCTTATCCATTTTCCTTTTCCTTTCCTAATTAATTATACACTTTCGAGGATTTATGCTCTAATCGGTCTCACTTTTCTCTCACTTAGTCACTTACCACGACGCATATGTAGGAATTCTACTCGTGCGACTCGGACTAGGGATCGGTTGCCCGATGCGCAACGACCGACTCAAATGCATGCAACCTATGTTCGGTGATGCCCGGATACATTACGTCTTCTTTGGGCTATGATACCTAAATATAGCATCCCACTCCCACAAGACCGAACCCGACATCAGCGGTGATGTCCGAGTCCGCGACCGCGAGGGTGGTATGCTAGAAGCGATCAATCTGATTTAAAACTTCGGTAATATATTTTATTTTATTTTTTCTTTGAAAACCTATCGAGTCTGTGAGATATCGATAAATGATTTAGCCCGCTTTAATTGAAAACATATAATTTCACTCATAAAAGACACTCCTGACATTTAAATATTACAAGTACGAGAATTCAAAACCAAATTGGGCCCAATGCTGTCCCTGAACACTTTCAGTAATCAAATTAAAATACAACATTTATCAATTGGGGACCCTCAGAAATAACGGTATCATTTTGCGGAAAAATACAAATTTTCACAGGAACAAAATGACACTAATGCAGACGTGAACTGATCCCGACCTCGAACCCTGACTTAAGTGCAGTAGGCATACTCCCGTGTGTCTAACGGGGTACTCTTCAATTCCTGAAAAATAATTGCAATGTTGGGTGAGTTTGCGAACTCAGTGAGAAACCATCATCGATGGTTCACCCAATTCATGCATATACACACAATTTACCAATTATCACATACGATCAAAATTCATAAATGCAAGGTGTATCGCCTTTCATACAATCCACCTTTAATCATACTATATATGCAATGCATATGAGACCCTTTCCATTTTCATTTCGTTGTTGTGACCGTGCGCCTGAGCTCAGTAACGGTGAGCCAGTGGCTCTGAAATCATTGGATTTGCAACCCTGATACATTGAGCACGAGGCTCGAATCGTTGGACACGAGGTCTGTGCGTTGGTGAAAGCTCTCATATACATTAGGCGTGATATGCCTTACGATCGGTGGCTTACTCGGTCCTGTTGCCTTTATCGATCATGCCATCATGCATGGATGCATATGCTCTAACTCCCATTTACTGATCAGTTATAGTTCGGTGACCAATTTTCGTTTCTTGGACCTTGGTCCGGTGTTTGATCATATACATTTACAATTTATTGCATCCTACCATATCATATTAAAGTCACATCGATGTATCAAAAGCAGACAATTAAAACTTGATATTAATTTCTCATTCCCTCGGACCTTTGGTTCGAGATCTCCAATGTAATTATTCACAAGCAGTCACACACAAATAGCACTTGATAACAAGTTTCCAATACTTGGACACCTATAGTGCGAAATCAATCAAAAGTAAACACACATAATCCTCCATTATCTCCGAATGGCATCGATCGTCATATTAAACACCGTAGATTGAGAAACCAACTAGGTTACTCACATATTACTTCGAGCTAATGCCGAGAAGTTTCCGCCACGTCGATTATCGAACGACGCTCCACTGGGGCCTCTATAAGAAGCAAAGAAGGTACGAGTCACTAACTATTTAATCCGAATGAATTACGGATGCACAGTAGGTGAAATATGCATGTTCATGAATTCCCGGCCCTAATCTCATTTTTTTCAATCAGAAATTCCGTCTAAAAATTAGAAACCTATTGGCGCTGACGGTGCGCAATTTGGACCTCTATAGGTCCCCGATTTAATAAAAGCAGTGATTATCTGAGACTTTTACGGATCACGTAAATTTTCCGTCAAAAATTCCCAATCTCTCAGAAAATGAAATTAAATATTCACTGAATCTGATGTCACAAGAATCAGGTCAATCGGACGTCGGCGGAAAAGATATAATGAAAGAAGCTCAAATCAATAAAAATTAAAATAAACATAAAATAGGTTAAACCCTCCCTTTTGTTCCATTTTCTGTCCGAATTTCAATAAATCATAACTTATTCTACACAATTCAGAAAAATACAAACCATACCTTGTTGGAAAGCTAATGAAACCCTCTACAAGTTCCCTTTAGATCAGAAAAATCAATTTCACCCCTAAGGGTGTCAAAATCCCAGTACAAGCTACTGCCTACACAATCACTTCCCAAAACAGAACAGTCATTGGAAATTCGTTAACTTTCATTCTAGGCGGTCAACAATTATACAAAAAAATATGCTCATCAAGCTCCCAATGTTATCTACAACTTTCATGAAACAACCCAAATTTCAATTCCCATGCTAACTAGGTCAATTAATTCACTCAATGTTGCTGTCCCTGAAATCATTCAATTTGAGCAGTAAACTTATAACAAGCATAACTCCCTGTACACAAGTCAGAACAATCAGAACTTTATATCCCTGAAAAGATAACTCCTCAAACTTCAATTCTTCCTGAAATAACCAAACTCCAATTCAGTCTCTAACAGTTTCAAATCTGTTATGCAAGTTTCTGACCTAATCAGTGCTTAACATCACAATGTAGGTTCAGATTTTGAAATTCCATATCTCCCACATCTGATTTTGAAAAATTATAAGCCATATATTATTTTCAAGATCAATGTGTCATCTAGAACTCTTCAGTACATTTCCAACTCCAATTCAATTCACAAAAATTACTAAAATTCTTCCAAATCCGAATGTGCACTAAATGTGCCAATCCAACTAGGTTTCAGTCACTGCATAAAAACAGCCAACACTCATCAGTCCATAAATCCTACTATACATATCGAAAAATTGCAAAATCAGTGAAATTAGAAAGATAACTTAATAGACTTCAATTTTCCATCTAATCCATTTATCCTAATTCCTTGTCAATTAATTCATAAAAATCTGCAAAACTCAAGGGTATGATTTCGGGTACTGTTCATTCCGGTCATGAGCAGTAACTTTCCAAGCCAAATTGCACCCTCTTCAAGCTAACATTGGACAATGCCTATTTCACACAAAAATGTAGCTAACATCCCAAAGTTTAAGTGGCCACAAACCTCACCTCATTTACATTCCTACACAATTAGTTATGCTAACAACAGTACAATCAGTGAAAACCATAATTTTCCAGATTTGGTGTTAACCTTAGTTCTATCATTTCCAATGCCATTAACACATCATGAAACATCCAAATGAACACAAATCAGTTCTTATACCATTTATACATGTACTAGGGCTAATACACAAAAATTGGCAGCACTTAATTATTTCTTTCCAAGTAAAATATGCATGAACAATTTATCATTTCTAACTTCAATTATACAAGATTCAAAACACAAGGCAGACAACTTACTTGATTTAACTACAAATCTTCAAATTCTTCAAGAATATCACCAAGACCTAACTTGATTCATCACTCACGAGCATCATCAAGCATAGGAGAGGAAAATAGGTTTTGTGGAGAGTAGAGAAGGAGAAAACAAGAAGATGATGGCTAAACTTATCATTGGAAACAAAGAACATAACACTTGGAGGAGGATGAATGATTCACGAAAGGAGAAGAAATTCTAAAACAAAACCATTTCAAGTGACCTAAGCCAAGAGGAGTTCGTGTATGAGCAAAAAGGAAGCTTAATGGAGAAGTATATTAGGTTAAAGTGACTTAAATACATGGCTATTGTAATGCCATGTGTCAAGCTTTGATTGGTTCTTCTTTAATAATCAATTGTAATCTAAATTCCACTAATTTAACACTTGTCCAATAATCCCTATAGCCATATGTCCAATATTCAATGCCCTATGCATTCAATTCTATGACCGCTGACCAATAGGTCTGTCAGCCGAACATTTTTTCTAGTCGGGTTTTAACCTCGAAAATTCTAAAAAAAGCTCCTAAAATCCTCCAATTTTAGAAAATCATTAATGGCACTCTCCAAATAATTTTTCAAACCCATTAACCTCATTAATCACAATAAAATTGCCTTAGGTCCAATTACCAGGAATTATCATGAATGCATGACCAGTAATTTCATGTGCACAGATTTCACTGGTTACTAGTACCAGTGTGCATGGACAGTCCTTAGTCATTCCGATCCATCTCATCCTCTGCTAAATTTACTATTTTACCCTTCCTGTCGGGGTGGGATGTTACATCTTCCACTTCATTGGAGCTACAAAAGAGATCAACAAACGAATAGTCTTCATCATAATCCACTCCATACTGTTGTTTGTAGCCTTCAGCAACAAGCCTTGCTTTATATTTATCTATATCTCCATTGACATTCTTTTTTATCTTGAAGACCCATTTGACTCCAGTAGCTTCATAACCATTAGGAAGAGTTGATAATTCCCAAGAATTATTTTGCTCTATTGCCTTGATCTCTTCCTCCACGGCTTGTGTAAAATCCCATTATCCACGTTGAGGCTAGAATAATATATATATATATATATATATATGAGAGATTATTGAAAAATTAGAAAATGCATTTCATGCTCATGCATTATATGATATGGACATATAAGTGAATATTGAATTTTTGCACATGAAGATAATTATATATGCATTCATTGACAATTTCTGGGTATAATTGTTTATAAATGTGATTATATTGAGAATTGTAGTTTTTATATGTTGAAAACTGATTTGGAGAGTATATTTAGTGATTTAAATTTTCTGGTAAATTTTAGAAAAATGTTTGAAAAATTTGATAATTTTTGGACTGAGAAAAATGCCAAGTGGGAAGACAAATGATAAATGGTAGTGGAATTTACTGTCAAATGGCAATGGATAAATGATTATAGGATTTATTGACAATTATCAATAAAAATTTGGAGACAATTGGAGTAGAAATTGGATTTGATTGGACTAGTTGAATGAAAGAACCTAGTTTAAAGCTATAAGAATTGGACATGTGACAAGTGACAAGTGTCACTTGCCAAACCATGGCTCTAAACTTATGATGCTCTTACTTGAAAGACCGATTTTATTTGTTTTACTCTTGCTTTCTTCTCTTCTACATGACTTCTCCATTGTCTTCAAGCTTCTTCATCTTCTTCATTTCATTTTGTTGACAACCTCCACCAAAATTGAACCTAGCTCCCTTGTCTTTCACTTGCTACTCCCACCATGTCACCTTCTTCATTTCCATAAGAAAACTCAAAACTTCCAACCTTCAAGATGATGATCGTGGGTTGTGTGTGAAGCTAGGGTTGAGTGAGATTTTGGAGCTCAATCAAGTAAGTAGTTTGTTAATCTTTATGGGTTTTGTTAAATGAAACTAGAATGATGAGAAATGTAAGATTGATGACTTGATTATGTGAGCTTTTATGTGTGTGTCGTGGATGATGAAAAGCCTATGTAAATGTCTTTTTTTTTGTATATGTATGATGAGTAATAATTCATATATTGTTATAGAGATGATGTTGAGGTGGAATGATCTTTTTAAAGGGGTTAAAATGAGTGCAGAAAAATCAATGATGAATGGGTAAATGTATATGCTCTGTTTTTGGTTAATGGTTAAATATATATCATGAATTGTTTGTGAATGATATTGAGTTGAAATGTAGTTGAGAATGAAGAGTAAATGAAGTAAAAAAGGTGATCTTTGTACAAGATGTGTTAGGTGTAAGAGGTTGGATGTTGTAAAATCTAGAAAATATAGCAGTAACTTGTTCACTGATTGTGCTTTTGTAAAAGTTCGCCAAGGCTAACTTGTAGGATTTACTCTCAGAAAAAAGTTTGCCACGACCAACTCCTTGGTTCACTGTCGCCAATTTGTAGGATTTCATGAGGAATTTTCCTCTCGAGAAAAGTTCGTCGCGACCAACTTTCCTGTATAGCTTAAACATACTTCGGTATTTTGACAATATCTTGTTCTATAGTTATCCAAATAGAATGATTTTTAATTGGATCTACTAGAGACATAAGGCTACAAATTTTTTGAAGAAATATAATTCTAATTTAGTCTTTAAAATTTTCAATTTCTGGATGGAGTTTGAGTATAGGGCACTTTTCTAGTATAAGAACAATCTGAAATGTTTAGGGTATAACTTTCATATTATTGAACCTAATTGAATTCTCTTAATGTCATTACAAACTTAAGAGATAGGAAAACAATTTTATAGAAGAAAGTATTGCCAAATTACTTAATTTTCATTGTCTAAATGATAAAAAATAATAGACCTAAAAGTCAGTTTTTGGAAAAATATGAAATGATTCATTAGGTTATGAAATTAGATTCAAAGTGTTTATTTAAGGTATAAACCCTACGTACAAATGATACTTAAGCGAGTTTTGATATTGGATTGATTTTGTGACGAGAATAATGGAAAAATACTTGGGATTATTATGAACATGCATTGTGCATATTTCATATACATGCATGTGCATTAACAAACACTTATAATTGTGCAAAAGTGTGATATGTGTATATTGTTTGATATAGAGGAGCAATTGGAATGTAAACATCCAGACATTTTTGGAACTTTAAGGCAATAGCTTCGGGAGCAATCTATGAGTAACCTAGATGGTTTCACGCAATTAATTGTTTGCTTTAGAATATGTTTTGAAAGATGATATGAATGTGATTTGATTATGTTAATATCGGACAATGAAGGTCTGATACTTGATGCATAAATGTGATATTGAAGTGTTACTTGTATGTAAATGTGACGAACTAAATGCTTCTTGACATGATTGATTGATTTTGAGAGATGCATTCCATACATGAATGCATGATCAGATAATGAGAGTTGTGACCTGAGAAGCCACTGAAAATGAGTTTAAAGCTCCAAATGTGATTAAGAGCCAAAGGTTCACTATGTACAATGAGCCGTATATCCCCAATGGATAAAGGACAATATAAATGAGCCTGGTATTTACATTATATACAGGATAGTTTAGGCACTCAGTCATAATAATGTAATAATTGGAAAGAGTCACATAAGCATTTCATATACATTTTAATAAGTATGTTTGATTTTTTAAAATGCAAAATTGTCTTACCCATAAGTGAGAATGTGATATATGATAATTTATGCAAAATGCAAAGATGTGGATTTTATGTTATATGTGTGATGTGTTGTATGAATTGAGTGAACCATCAATCATGGTTACCTCATTAAGTTCATAAAACTCACCGAAATTGCAACTTTGATTTTTTAGGATCGAGAGAGGACATTAACTATTGAGAGACACTACAAGAAGTATATCCTTGTACTTTTGGGAGAAGATATGGCTCAAAGGTCGGTCAGTTGAGACTAAAAGATTAGTTAGACATTTTGTGTATTTCCTCTTTCATTTAGCATATTTTGTATTAGGATGTGATGATGTATATGTATCGATATTCGAAAGATACAATGTATTTTATGTTCAGATTTATGGAATGAAATGAGGAAATTTTGTTTTAAATTATTTTATTTTCTTAAGAATGCCTTATTGGAGAATAAAGAATAATGATGCCATGTTTAAGTGAATATTGGGATGGAACATAATGGGTCATTATCATAGGTTATATAATGGAATGTCCTTAGGGTGTTCCAGTGCATACCCCGTGGTAATGGTGCATTACATTTTGGTATCAGAATATGATTTGGCATCCATAGAGACATATAGGAATTTTATGCATGAAATCTCGTGAGAAATGTGAATAATGATTGAAGATATTGTTTATTATAGGTCATAAGATATAGGTGATCAAGTGGGGTAATCAACTGACTTAGGATCTGTAAGAGCCGGTGGAGAGTCTTCGATACCTCAACCAGAGGAGATGCCTCCTAGAGTTCCTGAGAGAAGGGAAAGGAGGTATGATAGGCTGCAAAAGTAAGGGGCTATGGACTTTTATGGAAGTACAGACCCAGTGGAGGCTGAGGGATGGCTAGAAAGGATAGAGAGAGTTTTCGATTAGATGGAATGCGAGCCCGACGAGAATTTTGATTATGTAGTGTTCTTATTGTAAGGCCCAGCTTACTAGTGGTGAAAGATTATCCCAGGTAGTACCACCAAGCCTTGCAACCTGAAGTGGGAGGACTTCCTGAGGGTCTTTAAGGAGAACTACATGCCCAAGGTCTACTTCGATAATAAGATGAAAGAGTTCCTGGATTTGAAGTGAGGTAGGATGTCAGTGGCAGAGTATGAGATCAGGTTCAATGAGTTGATAAGATATGCTATTGCTTTGATTCTTACCGAAGAAGATAAGTGTAGAAGATTCGAAGATAAGCTGAACATAAAGATTAGGACAAGACTAGGGATCTCTAACCTGAGTAGTTTCATTAAGTTGAGAGTTGCTTTGATCAGAATTGAGCAGTTACTAATAGAGGGACAAGCAGAGTCTAGGCAAGGGTCCAAATTGAAGATGCCTAATGAGATTCAAAGTTATGATGGTAGAAGATTCAGTAAGCACCAGAATCAAGCTTTCATATCACCGGTTGGATCAAGATAGTTAGGATTCAGATAGAGGGGTGATTTTGTACAGTTTGGCAGTGGAAGAGGTGTGAAGCAACTAATCGTAGCCCCAAGCCTTGACTAGACAGGAAGCTCAAGACTCTCCTAATGTTGTTGTAGGTGCACTGCTTATTTATGATCATGATGTAACATCCCGTTACTGTTAGCAAGGGCATTATTGTAGCACCCCCTTACCATAGGATATGTACCAGGATGCCCGTAGGTCATTCCGATACACACTCGACGATAAGGGTGCGCTACGAACAAACTAACACTCCACATAGCATCCAAGTATCGTAAAGCATTAATATGAAATCCACTAATTTTGAAACCATAAATTTCTCAGTTCATAACCTCAAGCAGTAAATTTTACACAACTGGTATTTTACATACATTACTCGGAAGAAAATCAAGCGAAGCTAACTAGGTCATCCCTCCAAAAAGTGCCGGTGACCGACACATGTGCCATGACTTCTCTTGCCAACTCAATCTACACGGCAGGAAAAGTCCCTCTGGAGCGATAAGTCTCGCCCTCGCGAGACGGCGAGATTTAGGAGGCTGGTCGCGAGGGCGACGCCTCGCCCTCGCGACGATGTGAGACAATTAAGCCTGAGGGCGGCATCTCGCCCATGAGGCACAAGATCGATATATATATATATATTTATTTTTATTATTTTTGATTATTATTTGGCATTAAGTGATCCGATTGTTCTTTTGTCAATTTCTTTTCCGTCCGACGTCCGATTGACTGATTCTTGAGGCATCGGATTAAGTAGAATATTTAATTTCATTTGGTGAGAATTTGGGAATTTTGGACGAGAAATTGGCGTGGCCCGAATAATTATTGGTAATCACTATTTTGTTTAATTGGGGACCTATAGAGGTCCGAATTGCGCACCGTCGGCGCCTATAGTTTTCTAATTTTTAGGCGGATTTTGTGATGGGAAAATTTAGATTAGGGCCGGAATGCCATGAACATGCATTATACACGTTTAATTATTCCATGTGCATTATTTGGTCATTCGAACTATCTGATTAGTAATGTGAACCTATTGTGTTTGTTATAGAGGCTCGGTTGGACCGTAGATCCACTGACGTGGCGAGAGACTTCGGCATTAGCTCGGAAGTTATTAGGTGAGTAACCTAGATGGTTCCTCAATTATTATTTGGTTATATTTTGCACTTATACAACTGTGGAGATAATGGATGGGAATATGTGATTGAATTTGATTGATTTGGACCATAGGTATGCGAAATATTTGGAATGAGATAACGAAGTGCTACTTGTGAGTATGCTTGTTTGTAAATGTTATCTTGGAGATCTCGGACCGAGGTCAGGAAATGGGAAATTGATATTGAAGTGTTAATTATGCATTTCGTTTCGATACATTGGATGGGATTGTAAATGTGATATAGTAGGATGCAATAAATTGGAAATGTAGATAATTGAAATCTGGGACCGAAAGTCGAAGAATTGGCAAATAGTAATGATATGTAAATGGAAATTGGAATATGTACATTGCATGCATAAACATAAATGTGTGATCGATAAAAGCGGTTGTGACCGAGCGACCATCATATCGGGGCATATCACGCCTAACGTATGTGAGCTTTATTTCAACGCGGGACCTCGGGTCCAGCGTATTGAGCCGCAGCTCGATATATCGAGCTTCAAGCCCAATGTTTTCGAAGCCACCGCTCAACGCAATGTGCCGTTCTTGGGGCGATTTGGTAGCGCAGTCACAACACGAAATGAAAATGGAGCAGTGTCACATGCGCATTGCATATATATATATATATTGTAAATGTTGGAAGATGTAAATGATGAAATTGTATGTATATGAAATTGGGCTGAAATGTGATAATATGTGATATTATTATTAATGCTACCGTGTGCTAATATGATTGGTGAATGCATGAGTTGAGTGAACCATCGATGATGGTTTCTCACCTTTGAGTTATAAAACTCACCCAAAATTTGCATCTATTTTTCGGGACTTAGAAGAATACCCGTTAAGCAACAGGCGTATGACATCTATTTGGTTGAAGAAGCGAGAAGTGGTGGGATCGGTTCACGTCATCTTTAGTGTTTTATTCTTGGACTTTTGTATTACTAATTTGGATAAGTTGTAAAGTTAATTGACCGAAATAAATTGTAAATGTAAAAAGTGGGCCCAAGGCCATTGTATTGATTATATAAATTGCTTTCCGCGTTAATGATAATATGTGTGCGATTGTGTAAAAAAAAATTGTTATACTGAGTTTTCTACTGAGTGATGTAGCACGCCACTCTCGCGGGGCACGGACCTGGATATCACCGTCGATGTCGGGTTCAGGTCTTGCGGGAGTGAGGTGTTACAATTATGGTAATATTGGGTTAGACTGATAGGTTTCGTTGCATTCACTGATCGAGCATGTTACTGGCCTCTAATTATAGAGGAACAGGTTTATTGCATATGCACTTATTCATAGGTACATGCATTCATAGTTTTCCGGCATTTTAATGATGAGTATGAATTGATTGGATTGTGAACTGGAAACTGACTGGATTATGATTGATTGAGAAATTAGGAGTAAGCGGGCTTGAATGACTGATTTAGTATAGTTTAAGAGTGATTGGCTATTGATACTGGCTTATAGGAAATTTTCGGGAAATTCGGGAGAGAATGCGGATAGGAAATTTTCGAAAGTGATGAATCGATTATTGTATAGTCTTGAAAGAATTGTCCAATGGCAATGAAAAATTAGAGTTATACTGTTAGGAAATAAAAATGTTGAGCCATTGAAATTTAGAGACTGAAATTTGAACTGATTTGGAGACCTATGTCTATAAATAGCTTAGGTTTGAAATTGGGGATTTTATCCTAAGGCAAAATCATTTCTTCTCTTCCTCTTCCCACGGTGATCTTCGATTTCCTCCCATCGGTGAGGATTCTTCAATCTTTCCTTGTGGTTTTCTCCTCATTGTGCAAGGCTAACTTGTTTATTGTGATTGATGAAGGTTGAGAAACTTTGAGAGTGGTTAATCGTTGATATTGAAGGTTTTAGGGTTTATGGAGATTTGAGGGATTTGTTGAATTTGATCTTTGGTTGGTAAGTATTTATGGCTTTAATGTTGTTATTAATGGTTTCTGATACATTTATGGCATTTATTGTGTTTGAATGGGTAGTTGAGAGTGCTAATGGAGGTTTTAGAGTGAGAAATGGACTAAAACGATCGGAGAAGGCGGTGAATGCGACCAAGACGTCGCGACGTCTGGCGCGACCTCTCGCGATGACAGTAAATTAAGTGCTTGCCTTGAAGAGGATGCCTTGCGATTGACGGCGTCCTTCACGCCGCAACGAAGCGACCTTCCGTATAACCATGGCGAGGGTTGTAGTCGTCGCGAAGAGCGATTTTCTGATGGATTGATTTTTAGTTTATTGGGCATAACTTATGGTATAGATCTCCGATTGAGGTGATTCTTAATTCATTATGAACTAGGGAAAGAGGTCTACAATTGAGGAAATTTATGAGAGTCGGAATTTAATTTAAATGGTATTGATTCATAGAGAATAAGGTCAATTATGGTTCACAGTGTGACCTAAGCATTGAAGTGAGACAATTGGAAATTTTAATTGAGATTTTCAATAGAGGTTTTGACCCAATGGATAGGGAATTGCTATAGAGAGTATGAATTGAGGAAATTGAACTGAATTTTTAGGAATAGATCAATTATTGTCGATCAATTGAGCGAAGAGTTAGAATGGGGCATAAGAGTTCAAAATTTGGGTTTTAGCGCCGGAAATCGTGAACATGCATTGTACATAATTCCATTGAGACATATGCATCACTGAATTGTTTAATCGAGCATTTAGTAATGGGACTGTATTTTACTGCTATAGAGGCGCCTTTGGATCGTCATTCCACGGACATTGCTGGAACATCCAGGTAGTAGCTAGAAAGTAACAGGTGAGTAACCTAGTTGGTTTCTCAAATTCCTGATTGTCTAAATGCTCTATGTGAATTACTTGCCAATGTGAATTACATGATTACTGAAATGTATATAATTGAATTTCATGCTTTTACTGGATTGGATTGGACTCTTGCATGACCTTTGAGAAATGCAATCTTCGGGCTTTTATAGCCATACACTGAATTACTAAACACTGCATTACATGCATAAATGCATGATCAGATAATGGATATGTGACCCAAGTTGCTATTATCATTGAAAAGAGCCTCGAGCTCTAACCTTTATCTTGGCCGCCTCGAGCCCGAGGGAGAAAATCACGGCGTCTCCTCCCATCGAATCTTGTTGAGCACTTGGGCACAATACTGAATAACTGGAAAAGAGTCACATATGCATTGTATACAAATGAATGATTGTTTTGTGACGATTACTGAATTATGTGATAACCTGATTTATTGTAAATTGTTATTTGATACCGCAAACTGTTATAGGCTACTGCAAATTGTTATATACTAATTGTATCTTCTTGTGTGCGTCTTTATCGCAATCTGCGTAATGCATGATTTAGTGAACCATCGATGATGGTTTCTCACCTTGAGTTCATAAACTCACCCAAAATTGCATCTAATTTTTCGGGATCGATAGAGTAGACTCTAGCTCGGTGATAGTCTTTTCTGCCGTCTGCGGCGTCTTTGGCAAGAGAAGCGATGGCACACAGGTCGATCAACTGGGTTGGACTTTTGCAGATGACTTAGGATAGATGCTTGTATCGGTTTCCTTTTTGGTGTTGTTTGGGATGATAGACTTGTTTATTACATTATTGGATGATCAGTATCAAGATTATTTTGGATATTAAAATTCTTGATTTACGACATTATGGTTTTAATTATTGCGATGTCATGTGGATTAGCAGTCGGATTTTCTGGTAGTGCACTTTTATCGGGGGATATGTGTCGGAGCGACCTTCAGGCGTCCCGATATGTGCCCTATGGTGAGGGGGCGCTACATTAAGTGGTATCAGAGCATGGTTTGGTATCTTTTGGGCATAGTGTATTTTAGGTTGGAATCACTGTAAGAATAGCAGAACTGATCGAAATTTCTTGTCTGTTTTAGGTCATCCGTCCTTGGAGATCGAGTTGAGCTACCAGCTGACCTGGAATCGGTAGGAGCTAGTAGGGAGTCCCCAATGCCTCTTTCAGAGAAGTTGCCTCCTCGAGTTCCTGTGAGACGGGAATGGAGATACGATCGACTGCGTAAGCAGGGGGCGGTTGACTTCTATGGCAACACCGACCCTACGGAGGCTGAGGGATGGCTAGAGAGGACTGAGAGAGTCCTCGATCAGATGGATTGCGACCCTGAGGAGTGGTTTGATTATGCCGTCTCTTTGCTACTGGGTCCTGCATATCAGTGGTGGAAGACTGTCCCGGGTAGTACCACCGAATACATACTCGACATGGGATGATTTTACGAGGGCCTTGAGGACAATTACATGCCCAAGGTCTATCTGGAAATGAAGTTCTGAGGAGTTCTTAGAGTGAGGCGAGGACGATTGACCGTGGTCGACTATGAGTCTTGTTTAACGGTGATGGTCTATGCTTCTACATTGGTTGCTACTGAGGCTGATAGGTGTCAGCGTTTTGAGGGCGGACTCAATCTGGAGATCCGTACCCGATTGGCTAGGTCCGATATTGGCAATTTTATTGAGCTGAGGGCTTCTGTAGTGAGGATAGAGCAGCTACTGAGGGAGAGTTTAGCTGAGACTGGTCAGGGGACCAGGCATAAGAGGTCTAGTGACAATCGAGGCGATCTTTGGCGAGCATCGACAAGCGTCAAAGTAGGCCCTTCAGTCCGCAGGAGGGGCTAGACAGTTGGTCATGGGCGGAGGCGGTTGTTGGGCTAGTAGTGGTAGCGGCGATGCGAGTTTGAGCGATCTGTTCCTTTATCGAGCATTGTGACAAGAGGCACGCAGTGGAGAGTGTCGATGGCTATCTGGAGCTGTTTGAGGTGTGGCTCGATGGACCACTGTAAGGAGCGCCGAGACTTTGGGAGCCCGATCTCTATGTTGGAAGATCGGCGACAATACCACTGCAGTGCAATGAGCTGTGGAGGTGGATCGGGATGGAGAGGCCGAGCAGAGGGGTCCATAGTGAGGTCAGAGGGACCGAGCAACAGACAACAGTCTCAGGCCAGGGTCTATGCCATGACTCGGTAGGAGGCTCAGGATTCCCCGGATGTTATTGCAGGTATGCTTTTGATTTCTGGTTTTGAAGCATATGTATTGTTGGATCCTGGATCCACCCATTCTTTCATTGCACCGCATTTAGCATATAGACTGCATGGGGATGGCGAGAGGTTACTGATATGAGTTAGAGGTGAGTACACCTCTAGGTAATCTGTTGTATTGGGAGAGGTCTCAGTATAGGGTGTCGGTTCGGATCGTAGAAGCGATTCTGATCTTGATCGATCATTTTGCCTCGAGGAGATTGGCGTGATATTGGGGATGGGTGGTTGTTGCGCATAGGGCTATTATGGATTTATTATACCAAGGAGGTTATCTTGGAATCTCTGGTCAGCCCAATCTGTGTTTCGAGGAGTTAGTCGAGCGATGCCGTGAGGATGATTTCCTTTTGAGTGCCACGAGGTTGATGCGGGGGAGGTTGTGAGGCCTATCTGGCTCATGTAGTGGATTCTCGAGTCGAGACGAGATTGCAGGATGTTCCCGTAGTCAGGAAATTTCCAGATATATTTCCCGAGGAGTTATCGAGATTATCGCGAGGCGGAGGCGAGTTTGAGATTGATCTCGTTCGATCGCTCTATATCGATACCTCCGTATAGGATGGCACCGGTGGAACTGAGAGAGCTTAAGGCTCAGTTGTAGGAGCTACTGGATAAGGGGTTCATTAGACCGAGTGTTTCTCCATGGGGAGCTCCGGTACTATTTGTGAAGAAGAAGGACGAGACGCTGAGACTGTGTATTGATTATAGGCAGTTGAATCGAGTGACAGTGAAGAATAAGTATCCATTGCCTAGGATTGACGATTTATTTGATCGATTGCGGGAGCTCGGTGTTCACTAAATTGGATCGAGATCGAGTTATTACCAGTTGAGGATTGCGAGGCGATGTGCCTAAGAGTGCTTCGAGGCGAGTGCGGGCATTTTGAGTTCTTAGTGATGCCGTTTGGGTTGACTAATGCCCGGCAGCCTTCATAGCTTTGATGAATAGAGTTTTTCAGCCTACGGATCGGTTTGTGATTGTATTTATTGATGACATCTTGGTTTATTCGAGGAGTAAGCAGAACCTGCCGAGCATCGAGGATTGTCCTTGGTCATGAGAGAGAGCAGTTATTCGCCAAATTCACTAAGTGTGAATTACGGCGATGAGATGTATTTCTAGGGCACATGGTGTCGGTGAGGTATTCAGATGGACCCTTATAAGATAGGCGGTTATGAGTTGGGAGATTCCGAGGTGTGCGAGTTGTGGAGTTTCTAGGATTGGCGAATATTACGGAGGTTAAATCGAGGGTTTTCGTTGATCTCGCCCTTTGTGAAGCTATTGAGGAAGAATGTGTCGTTCGAGATGGTTTGAGGAGTGCGGAAGAGCTTTGAGGAGCTGAAACATCGGTTGACGACTGCACCGGTGTTAGGCATTCCATCTGGGACTAGAGGCTTTGTGGTTCTGATGATGCCTCGCACCAGGGATTGGGTTGTGTTTTGATGCAGCATGGGAGAGTGATAGCTTATGCCTCGAGACAGTTGAGGTCTCATGAGGTGAATTATCCAGTGCACGATTTGGAGTTAGCAGCAGTGGTTTTCACTCTGAAGATCTGGAGACATTATCTATATGGGGAGACGTTCCAGATCTTCACTGATCATAAGAGTTTGAGGTATATGTTGAGTCGAGAGAGCTCGATCTGAGGCGGAGGAGATGGATAGAGTTCTTGAAGGACTACATTGCCGCGATTGAGTATCATCCGGGAAGGCCAATATGGTGGCGATGCACCGAGTAGAAGATCGTATGGTAGTGCATTTCGAGTTTGAGTTTCGAGGTTACAGTGCGATTGATTGAGAGCTCTTAATGTCAGATGGATTTGGGACGGGATGGAGCTCGATTGCTACTACGAGGTGAGGCCGATGTTGCATGATAGGATCCGGAGAGTTCGGGATCAAGACCCGATGTTAGTGAGGCGATTGAGAGAGTCCAGTGATGCGATTGGAGTTTGAGTTGAGAGATGAGACTTTATGGATGGGGCAGAGACATGTGTGCGGATGTTGATGATTTGAGGCGGAGATCTAGAGGAGGCACATGTAGCTGCCTATGCTGTGCATCCTGGTACGACCAAGATGTATAATTCACTGAGACAACATTTCTGGTGGCCTAGTATGAAGAGGCAAGTGGCAGAGTATGTTTCCAGGTGTCTGATTTGTCAGCAGGTTAAGGCAGAGCATCAGGCCCCAGTGGGGAAGTTGCATTCGTTGCCCATTTCGGAGTGAAAATGGGAGCAAATTACCATGGATTTTGTGATAGGGTTGCCTAGGACACCGAGGCAGCATGATGCTATCTGGGTCATAGTGGACCGATTGACTAAATCGGCTCACTTCTTGCCAGTGAGGGAGAGCAATACTCTCGATCAGTTGGCCCAGAAGTATATAGCAGAGATTGTACGGTTGCATGGGGTTCCGTTGTCGATAGTCTCGGACAGGGATCCTAGGTTCACTTCGAGGTTTTGGAAGAGCCTATAGACTGCTATGGGTTCGAGGTTAAACTTCAGTATAACGTTTCATCCTCAGACAGATGGGCAGAGTGAGAGGACGATTAAAACTATTGAGGACATGCTTCGGGCGTGTGTATTGGAGTTCAGAGGAGCATGGGATCAGTATTTGGCACTGATCGAGTTTGCATATAATAACCAGTATCAGAGTAGTATTAGGATGGCACCGTATGAGGCCTTGTATGGGCGACCGTGTCGATCGCCACTGTATTAGGATGAAGAGGGTATGAGATCGATTGAGGGTCCGGTGATTAGGGATCGATGGATAAGATGCAGTTGATCGGAGTCGCATCAAGGCGGCTCAGGACAGACAGAGGAGCTATGTGGATCAGCATTGGCGAGAGATGGAGTACAGTGTAGGTGACAAAGTGTTTCTCCGGGTGTCTCCTTAGAAAGGAGTACTGAGGTTTGGCCATAAGGGCAAGTTGAGCCCTCGGTATATCGGTCCGTATGAGATCCTTGAGAGAATAGGACCGTTGGCTTACAGATTGGCGTTATCGAGTGAGATGTCCCAGATGCATGACGTGTTTCATGTTAGTATGCTCTGACGGTACCATTCAGACCCGACGCATGTGATTCCAGCTCAGGAGATTAAGGTGGCCAGTGATTTAAGCTATGTTGCGGAGCCGGTACAGATTATAGGATCACGGGTCAAGCAGCTGAGGAACAGGGTGATTCCATTGGTGAAAGTTCTTTGGAAGAACCACTCTTCTGAGGAAGCTACATGGGAGACTGACAAGCTTATGAGGAGTCAGTATCCTCATTTATTCGATCGGACAGGTATTAAATTTCGAGGACGAAATTTTTATTAGGAGGGATGAATTGTAACATCCCGTTACTGTTAGCAAGGGCATTATGGTAATATTGGGTTAGACTGATAGGTTTCGTTGCATTCACTGATCGAGCATGTTACTGGCCTCTAATTATAGAGGAACAGGTTTATTGCATATGCACTTATTCACAGGTACATGCATTCATGATTTTTCGACATTTTAATGGTGAGTATGAATTGATTGGATTGTGAACTGGAAACTGACTGGATTATGATTGATTGAGAAATTAGGAGTAAGCGGGCTTGAATGACTGATTTAGTATAGTTTAAGAGTGATTGGCTATTGATACTGGCTTATAGGAAATTTTCGGGAAATTCGGGAGAGAATGCCCGGACCGAAAATTTTCGAGTGACAGACCGATTGCCTGTATAGTACTGAAAAAATTGTCCAATGGCAATAGAAAAATTAGAGTTATACTATTAGGAAATGAAAATGTTGAGCCATTGAAATTTAGAGACTAAAATTTGAACTAATTTGGAGACCTATGTCTATAAATAGCTTAGGTTTGAAATTGGGGATTTTATCCTAAGGCAAAATCGTTTCTTCTCTTCCTCCTCCCACGGTGATCTTCGATTTCCTCCCATCGGTGAGGATTCTTCGATCTTTCCTTGTGGTTTTCTCCTCATTGTGCAAGGCTAACTTGTTTATTGTGATTGATGACGGTTGAGAAGCTTTGAGAGTGGTTAATCGTTGATATTGAAGGTTTTAGGGTTTACGGAGATTTGAGGGATTTGTGGAATTTGATCTTTGGTTGGTAAGTATTTATGGCTTTAATTTTGTTATTAATGGTTTCTGATACATTTATGGCATTTATTGTGTTTGAATGGGTAGTTGAGTGTGTTAATGGAGGTTTTAGAGTGAGAAATGGACGAAAAACGATCGGAGAAGACGGTGGCGCGACCCGCACGTCGCGACGTCTGGCACAGCCTCGCCGCGACGAGTAAATTAAGTGCTCGCCGCGATGAGCGCAGCGAGACGCCGCGGTGAGCCGCGAAGAGGATACACGCCGCGGCGAGCGTCCTTCACGCTGCGGCGGCGACCTCAGACGCCATGACGAGGTTGTAGGTCGCGCGAAGAAAGCGTTTTCGATGGATTGATTTTTAGTTTATTGGGCATAACTTATGGTATAGATCTCCGATTGAGGTGATTCTGGATTCATTATGAACTAGGGAAAGAGTTCTACAATTGAGGAAATTTATGAGAGTCGGAATTTAATTTAAATGGTATTGATTCATAGAGAATAAGGTCAATTATGGTTCACAGTGTGACCTAAGCATTGAAGTGAGACAATTGGAAATTTTAATTGGGATTTTCAATAGAGGTTTTGACCCAATGGATAGGGAATTGCTATAGAGAGTATGAATTGAGGAAATTGAACTGAATTTTTAGGAATGGATCAATTATTGTCGATCAATTGAGCGAAGAGTTAGAATGGGGCATAAGAGTTCAAATTTTGGGTTTTAGCGCCGGGAATCGTGAACATGCATTATACATAATTCCATTGAGACATATGCATCACTGAATTGTTTAATCGAGCATTTAGTAATGGGACTGTATTTTACTGCTATAGAGGCGCCGTTGGATCGTCATTCTACGAACATTGCTGGAACTTCCAGGTAGTAGCTTGAAAGTAACAAGTGAGTAACCTAGTTGGTTTCTCAAATTTCTGATTGTCTAAATGCTCTATGTGAATTACTTGCCAATGTGAATTGCATGATTACTGAAATGTATATAATTGAATTTCATGCTTTTACTGGATTGGATTGGACTACTGCATGACACTGAGAAATGCAATACTGGGCTTTTATAGCCATACATTGAATTACTGAACACTGCATTACATGCATAAATGCATGATCAGATAATGGATATGTGACCCAAGTTGCTATTATCACTGAAAAGAGCCTCGAGCTCTAACACTGTACTGACCGGGCCTCGAGCTCGAGGGGAGAAATCCCTGACGCATCCCCCCCATTGAATACTGATTGAGCACTTGGGCACAATATTGAATAACTGGAAAAGAGTCACATATGCATTGTATACACATGAATGATTGTTTTGTGACGATTACTGAATTATGTGATGACCTGATTTATTATAAATTGTTATTTGATCACGTAAACTGTTATAAGCTAACGCAAATTGTTATATACTAATTATATCTTCTTGTGTCGTCTTTGCACATAATCTGCGTAATGCATGATTTGAGTGAACCATCGATGATGGTTTCTCACCGAGTTCATAAACTCACCCAAAATTGCATCTAATTTTTCGGGATCGATAGAGTAGACTCCTAGCTCAGGAGATAGTCTTTTCTGCGGTCTTGAGCGTCTTTGGCAAGAGAAGCGATGGCACAATTCGGTCGGTGGGTTGGACTTTGAGGATGACTTAGGATAGATGCTTGTATCAGTTTCCTTTTTTTGGTATTATTTAGGGGACTGATAGACTTGTCTATTCTGTTATTGGATGATTGTATCAAGATTATTTTGGATATTAAAATTTACTGATTTCTGACATTATGGTTTTAATTATTGCGATGCCATGTGGATTAGCAGTCAGATTTTCTGGTAGTGCACCTTTATCGGGGGATACGTGTTGGAGCGACCTTCGGGCGTCCCGATGTGTGCCCTACGGTGAGGGGGCGCTACACATGAAGCATTTGCATTGCTAGATCCAGGATCTACATATTCCTTTATCGTACCGCATCTAACATCTAGGCTGCATTGTGATAGAGAGTTATTACAGTATGGATTAGAGGTGAGTACACCAATAGGTAGTACTACAGTTATAGGAGAGGTCTGTAAGAGATGCTTGATTCAGATTGATCAAGCAGAATTGGAGGTAGATTTGATTATACTACAGCTGAGAGAGATAGATATTATCCTAGGCATGGATTGGTTCACTGCTCATAGGACTATCATGAACTGCTATACTAAGGAGGTAGTACTAGAATCTCCTAATCAGCCGAGAGCAATTTTTAGAGGAATTAGTTAAGCAGGGTCAGTAAGGTTGATATCATTTATGAGTGCATTGAGGATTATGCAAGGTAGATGTGAGGCTTATCTAGCCTATGTCATCGATACTTGAGCTGAGTAGAATTTGCAGGATATTCTTGTGGTTAGAGAATTCTCGGATGTGTTTCCCACTGAGCTATCTGGTTGACCTCCAGATCGGGAGACAAAGTTTACAATTGATTTAGCTCCAGATGCAGCTCCTATATCCATTCCTCCATATAGGATGACACTTAAAGAATTAAAGGAGTTAAAAGCTCAGCTACATGAGTTGCTAGAAAGGGTTTTTAATAGACCCAATATTTTTCCTTGGGAAGCTCTAGTTTTGTTTGTAAAGAATAAAGATGCGACTTTGAGGTTATGCATCGATTATAGGCAACTGAATCGGGTGACAGTGAAGAACAAGTATTTGTTGCCTAGAATTGATGATTTGCTTGATCAGTTGCAGGGAAAACAGATATTCACTAAGCTAGATTTGAGATCGGGATATTATCATTTGAAGATAGCAGAGGCTGATGTACCTAAAAGTGCATTTAGGAGCAGTTATAGGCACTTTGAATTTTTAGTAATGTCGTTTGGGTTAACTAATGCCCTGGTAGCATTTATGGCATTGATGAATAAGGTGTTTCATCCCTACCTGGACTGCTTTGCGATAATACTTATCGATGATATTTTGGTGTATTCAAAGAATATAGAAGAACATGCTAGATATTTGAGGATAGTACTGCAGATTATGAGAGAGAAACAATTGTATGCCAAATTCAGTAAGTATGAATTTTGGCTAGATCAAGTAGTATTTTTGAGACATATAATGACTGGAGAAGGCATACGAGTGGATCAAGTAGTGTTTCTGGGACATATGTGTGTTTCGTCGATGATGAAAAACCTATGTAAATGTCTTGTTTTTGTATATGTATGATAAGTAATAATTCATATATTGTTATAGAGATGATGATGAGGTAGAATGATCTTCATAAAGGGGTTAGAATGAGTGTAGAAAAATCAATGATGAATGGGTAAATGTATATGCTCTATTTTTGGTTAATGGTTAAATATATATCGTGAATTGTTTGTGAATGATATTGAGTTGAAATGGAGTTGAAAATGAAGAGTAAATGAAGTAGAAAGAGTGATCATTGTACAAGATGTGTTAGGTGTAAGAGGTTGGATGTTGTAAAATCTGGAAAATATAGCAGTAGCTTGTTCACTGATTATATTTCTGTAAAAGTTCACCATGGCTAACTTGCAGGATTTCCTCTTGGAAAAAGTTTGTCGCGGCCAATTTGCAGGATTTCATGAGGAATTTTCCTCTCAGGAAAAGTTCGTCGCGGCCAACTTTCTTACATAGCTTAAACATACTTCAATATTTTAACAATATCTTGTTCTATAGTTATCCAAATAGAATGAGTTTTGATTTGAAGTCAACTAAAGACATAGGGCTACAAATTGTCTGAAGAAATTGAATTTTAATTCAGTCTCTAAAAATTTTAATTTCTAGATGGAAGTTGAGCAAAGGGCACTGTTCCAATATAAGAACAGTCTGAAAATATTTGGAGTATAAATTTCTTATACTAAACCTAATTGAATGATCTTAGTGTCATTAGAATCTTAAGAGATAGGACAACAATTTTCTAGAATAAAATATTGCCAAATTACTTCATTTTCATTGTCTGGATGATTAATTCAATTTTTGGAAAAATCTAAAATGATTCATTGGGTTATGAAATTAGATTCAAAGGGTTTGTTTGAGTTATAAACCCTATTTAGAAATGATACTTAAGTGAGTTTTGATATTGGATTGATTTTGTGACGAGAATAATGGAAAAAATACCCGAGATTGTCATGAACATGCATCGTGCATATTTCATATACATACATGTGCATTAATAAACACTGATAATTATGCAAAAGTGATATAAAGGAGCAATTAGAATGTTAACATCCAAACATTGTCAAAACTTCGAGTAATAGCTTTGGGAGCAACTTGTAAGTAACCTAGACGGTTTCACGCAATTAATTGTTTGTTTTAGAATAAGTTTTGAGTGATGATATGAATGTGATTTGATTATGTTAATGCTGGACAATGAAGGTCCAAGACTTGATGCATGAATGTGATATTGAAGTGCTACTTGTATGTAAATATGATGAACTAAAAGCTTTTTGACATGATTCATTGATTTTGAGAGATGCATTCCATACATGGACGTATGATCTGATAATGAGAGTTGTCACCTGAGTAGCCACCGAAAACAAGCTTAAAGCTCCAAATGTGATTAAGAGGCAAAAGGTCACTATGTAAAATAAGCCCTGTATTTTCAAGGGATAAGGGACAGTATAAAAGAGCTCATATCCACAAGGGATATGAGACAGTTTAGGCACTTAGTCATAATAACATAATAATTAGAAAAGAGTCACATGAGCATTTCATATACATTTTAATAAGTATGTTTGATTGTTTGAAATGCAGAATTGTCTTACCCTTAGGTGAGAATGTGATATGTGATAATTTATGCAAAATGTAAAGATGTGGATTTTATATTATATGTGTGATGTGATGCATGAATTTAGTGAACCATTAATGATAGTTACCTCAATGAGTTCACAAAACTCATCAAAATTGCAACGTTGATTTTTCGGGACTGAGAAAGGACATTAGCTATTGAGAGACGCTATAAGAAGTATATTCTTGTATTTTTGGGAGAAGATATGGCTCAAAGGTCGGTCAGCTAGGATTGAAGGATTAGTTAGACATTTTGTGTATTTTCTCTTACATGTAGCATATTTTGTATTAGGATGTGATGATGTATATGTATGGATATTTGAAAGATACAATGTATTTTATGCTGGGCCCCGTTTCTAGAGCTGTTTCCAGAGCCCAACTCGAAAACGGATACCCTATGACATTCCTTAACCTTCATTGATTCATCTTCTTTCTCTGATACCACAAATGCTGGCTCTCATTTCCGGAATCCAACTCTAAACAAAATACCATCATACTTAAGCGTGGTTCCTTGTAAACTTTTCTTTCTCCGATACTAAACATGATGAGCCCCGTTCTCGGAGTCCAACCATTATACCATAAACGTTGGTGTAATCCAAAGAAATCGTGAAGCTTAAAGTCTAATACCATTTTTACGTTCCTTTTTCCATAACACTTCTCATTTATAAATATATGTATAACAACAACAGTTCACAATCAAAAATATTCATATCAAATCGATGACCTCCTCAAGTATACCAAATTTCCACTCAACCTGATCCATATACGCGATGCATACTTCCACTCAACATCATCCATACATAATGCATTAACATCAAAAGAATAGAATTTTACAAACTCTAATGGCATTCCAAGCCACAATAAAATTTCAATATCGAAATCCGAATATACAAAATACACAACTCCCAAAATTCTCAACAACAATCTAACTTAAAAACAATACAATATGTACACATACAAACAAAAACCTTCACTTCCCTTTACCCGATCTTCTTCTCATCACCTGTGGATGGGAATGAAGGGGGGTGAGCTTATAGCTCGTGGGTAACATGCTTATAACAAAGAATAAGCAAAACCGTTAAAGTGTTCATTTGTTATATAAAAATCATAATGAGTTCATAAAAATGCTTTGTTCCCAAATTCTTAGTCAAATTCGAAATTTGAATTCAGAACTCATGGTTAAGAAAATGTCATCATATCAACACAACATATCCATTTAACCATCAATCCAAAACACTCAATTTATGCACCATACTTGACAATTCAAAGATGCAATGCACAACCAAATGGCTCGAGGGTTCCATGAAAACAGAAGGGAGAAACTGAAGTTTACACCCTGAACAAAATGGGTCCATTTTGGAGGTCATATGCCACAAGCGGGCAGCCGGAAGAAGGCTCTTGTCGACGTGCACGTGACGAACAGAATGGTTCCACTCTCGCCCAAACAGAAGCACATAATCATGCTCAAATCATTTTATCAAATTCTTTCATGCTTTGCATGCTCTTTCTTCTTTTCCGAATATACAAAATGCCATGAATTTTTCAAGACATAACATAAAATGTTTCAATTCATTCCCATCTTTATTTTGAAATTCATCAACAAAGTTCATATACCGAAACATGTAACAATTTTGCAAATCATTCAAAAGAAAAAAAATGATATTTATGAAGTAATTGAAATCATTCTTGATTTGGGAGAAAACTTTATTGGCTCATTTCTAAATTATAAACATGAAACCTACCTGAATTCCTTGCTTGGATACATGCTTAAAAGATGCCTCTCCTCTTGATCCTCTTACCTTCGTTGATTCCCTTTATCAAATAAAAAATTCCTATTCAATAGGAATACAAATTAAGGACCCATATATTGCATATTCACTAAGATAAATTCTAAAAACTCAAACTCTTCCAAAAGTCTAAACATTCGGGTCAATTTTTCATGATCACTATGATCAAGTAAATGACAAAATCTGGTAATATTCTCTTCTAGAAAAAACGTCACTCATTTTCTTAAGTTTCTAATGACACCAAACTTACTCAATTTGGTTCAAAAATTCGAAAGTTATACTCCAAACATGTTGGGATTATCCTTATGCTGAAACAAGAATCTATACTCAACTTCCGACCAAAATTTAAGATTCTTAGAGACTGAATTTCAATTTCATTGCTCACAAAACTTGTAGCCCTATGTCTCTAATTTACAACGAATTAAAAATCACCTCATTTAGACATCTACACCAAAAGCTATGCCAAAAATATCAAAACATGTCTGTCAGGAAAACGGAAGCTTGCCGCGGCGAAAACAGAAGCTCGTCGCTGCGAAATCCAAAAACTCGTCGCGGAGAGGGCACTCGCACACTCCGTGTCGTGGGTCTCCACGCGAGCCGCGACGTGGGTGCCTGTGCGCGTCACGACGTGGACACCTGCGTGCGCCGCGACGTACGAAACCAGAAACCTTCCGAACACTTATTTTTCGACATTTTTCATCTTCATACTTTCCAAAAATTCACAAATAACTCATCTTAACCCTAAATCATCATTCCTACTTCATTTCTAAACTCATTCTAACCCAAAAATCATTCACAAACACAGCAAAATCATTAACCCTACAACACCATTCATCAATATCATCCTACCCACATTCAACCCCATTTTTCACTTCTAACGATCACTAAACATGATTCATTCAACAAATCAATAAGGGTTGAGTCTTGTACTTACTTGATTTGGCTTCAAAATCTTCAAACTCTCCAAACCTAGCTTTCCTCTTCTTCTCCTCTCTTCCACGACTTCTTCCATTTCCAAACAAAACAACTCTTTCTTCTTCTTTTTATAACCTTAATGAGTGTGCAATGTCCATTTTGCCCTTTCATTTAAGCCTTAAGTCTTATAACCTTAAGCTACTTGCCTAAAATGCCCTTATGCATCCTTACCACTTTAATGCTTCAATTCACTTCATCTATGTCATAAAATCTTACCACTTTTAATACAACCAAACCATATAATAAATTCTACTAATATTTACATAATAAGTAGCTCCAAAATTTTATCCATCAAACCTCATAATTAATTTAAATCATGCTTTATTTAACAAGAAAATTCGGGGGCCAACATTTTACATTCGGATTTATGGAATGAAATGAGAAAATTTGGTTTTAAATTATTGTGATTTCTTGGGAATGCCTTATAGGAGAATAAAGAATGATGATTCCATGTTTAAGTGAATGTTGGGATGGAATGTAACGGGCCATTATCATAGGTTATGTACTGGAATGTCCTTAGGGTGTTCTGGTGCGGACCCCGTGGTAGTGGTGCGTTACAACTTGTCTCCATCTTTTTTCCTTCATGGCCTCCCTAAAATATAAAGGTCACTGTCTACAAGAAGACAAAAGAAATTACTTACATCAACATCATTGATTTCTTCAGTTTTTTCACAAATATCATAAATACTCCTTATTTTTCGTGCTCTATCAGTTGAACTTTCTCTATGTATAAATGAAGAAGAATGAGGCATATCTGGAGAAGCAAGTGGAGTTGTCTCTTGAATATTTGTTGTGTTTTTTTACTCTTCATCTTCAAAGTATGACAAAAAATTATAAGTGATTTCTTGTGTCTCTCAATCCCATATTGCTTCTTCTTTAAATTCGACATCACTGCTCACAACAATCCTTCCAGTGCTTGGATTGTATAATCAGTAGCCTTTGGAATTTTGATCATAGCCAATGAACACATGCTTAACACTTCGATCATCAAGCTTGGATCTTTCTTGTTGTGGCACATGAGCATATGCTATGCTTCCAAAAACTATTAGATGAGCAACATTAGGCTTCATTCCATTCCATGCTTGATACGGAGTTTGGTCTTTGACATTTCTCATTGGAGACCGATTTGACAAATACATTGCACAAAAAACAACCTCGGCCCAAAATTCTTTAGGCATATTTTTGACCTTCAACATACATTGAGCCGTATTAAGAATTGTTCTATTCTTCCTTTCGACTGCTCCATTTTGTTGGGGCAAACTTGGGACAGTTAACAGACCGTAGATTCTATGTATTTCATAGAAATTAAGAAACTCCTTAGATGTAAACTCGCCCCCTCTATCGGACCTTAGGGCTTTAATTGTATAGTCACTTTCATTCTCCACAATTTTCTTGAACTTCTTAAATGTTTCTAATTTTTATTTTAAGAAATAAACCCATATTTTTCTACTATAATCATCAACGAAAAGTAAGAAGTATCTACTTTTACCTATTGATAATAACTTGATTGGTCCACACACACCAGTACGAAAAAGTTAAAGTGGTGCGAGTGCTCTTGTCACCGCTTCTTTTGGAAAACTCCTTTTTAAATGCTTGCCAAGTAAACATACTTTATATAAATGATGTGGGTGGTTAACGGAGGGCATTCCTTTCACCATGTATTTATCTCTCAATGCATTGAGTACATCAAAATTCAAGTGTCTAAATCTCATATGCCAATGACATATTGCTTCAATTGTCTTGATATTCAACACAAACATTATATTCTTGAACATAAACACCTCAGCAATCAATTGAGCATATTGATCTCTAAGCCAAAGAAAACAATCTTTCATGTGGATTTCATATCCTTTTTCAAGAAGTTGTCCCAAACTTAAAATATTACTTTTCAATTTGGGCACATAATAGCATCATTAATAAGTCTATGGCTTCCATCTCTTTAAGAAATTAGAATGGTACCTTTTCCACAAATTTGAGTCTTTAACGAATCTCTAGAAGAAACGTTGCCTTCTACCTTTTCATCAAGTTCCACAAAATTGTCTTTATCTCCCCACATGTGATTGCTTGCTCCATTATCTAAGAACTATATACTTTCATCTTTACTTGTATTATCTTTGAGTTCTAGCAATAAAATGGGCTCTTCGTCTCCTTGCTTGTTAATAATAATATTGATTTGCTCCTTAACTTGATTGGGCATAGCATAACATTCCCAAGAAAAATGTCCAAATTTATGACAATTATAGCATCCAACATTAGACTTATCATACCTCCTCTCATTTTGTCTAAAATTGTAACCTCCTCTTCCTCTTGATTTTCCTTAGCCTTTGTATGATTGATTGTTTCCATCATTGTTGGCATTGTTATAATCTCCTTTACTTCTTCCTCCATAACTTCGTCCTCGACCTCAACCACAACCACGACCATGACCACGACCATATCCTCGACCATATCCTCGTCCTCTTCGTCTTCCTCTTTGATTGCTTTCTCCATCATCATCTTTTAACACAACCCTTGCTTTAAGTGCTTGCTCCAAAGGTTCTTCTTGCCTCTTCTTAATCTTGTCTTCGTGAGCTTGTAAAGAGCCCTCTAGTTGTTCAAGTGTTAAAGAGTTAGATCTTTAGACTCCTCAATGACACAAACCACATGATCAAACTTTGGGTTCAAGGAACAAAGAATCTTCTCTACTACTCGAACATCTTCAACTTGGTCTCCATATCTCTTCATTTGATTCACTCTGGCCTTCACTCGTGAACAATAATCCGAGATTAATTCGGATTCCTTCATACGCAAAGATTCAAAATTATCTCGCAATGATTAGAGTCGAATCTTTTTTAACTTATCAATTCCTTAAAAGGAAATTTGCAAAATCTCCCATGTTTCCTTTGAAATAGTTGCATCGACCACCTTCTTAAACATTGAATTATCTAGACATTGATGGATGAGAGTGAGGGCTTGTTGATCCTTCATTTTAATCTTTGCCAAAGCATCTTTCTCATTTTGAGACAAATCGGTTTCACTTTAAGGTTTTATAAACATTTCTCCACAATCTCCCAAGCATCTTATAAGCCAAGCACGACTTTCAAACAAAGACGCCATGTTTTATAATTTTCTTTTGTGAGGCAAGGGAATTGAAATGAGTATACTCTACCATTGTTTACCTTTTAAAAAAAAACTTGACTCTGATACCACTTTGTTAAGAAGAGAGGAGGTTTAGAGATGAGAGAATTGTTTAAAAGAAGAAGCTGTACTTCACTTGAATGATTTAGTTTAAGTACAAAAGGGTATTTATAGATACAAAAATGACTCTTCATATCTAAGTACATGAACCCATTAATAAACCCAAATAAATAAACCAAACATGAACTCAAAACTATATATGGACCAATATTTAATTATGTAACTAATACATGAACATAAGTAAACTCCTAACAATGAACTTAAATATCTATGTATCTAGACTAACTTTCAAATTACTCTTCAATATGAAAAACATGGAAAATGATGTTAAGGTATAAGTTATTGACAATGATGGATGAACCATATCAATTTTGGTTTTCACTTGTAACCGTATGCATGTATTTGCTTTCCACACTTATTAGCCTTCAAAGATGGGGTTCTTATTGAAACTGTAGCCAAGCGGATTATTGAGATAGATCCTAATAACTCTGGTGCTTAAGTAAAGCTATCTAGTGAGTAAAGTTAGTAGCGTTAAGCTAGAAGGGTTATATTAATGAAGATGGATTATAAATGACCAAGGTATCCTTATCTATCCTTATCTATTAACGTAATGAATTAGAAAGCAGGGACATTCTGAAAATTTGAGTATAAGATGAACTTTAAGCTGGAGGTGGCCAACGTGATTGGAGAGACAGAATTGTAAACAAATTAAATAAATGTGAGTTCTACATTTATAAATAAATTAAACTAACAAAAATATTTAAAAAGTTTTAGATCAGTATTTATCTGACACTTAATAGAGAGGTTTAAATTTTCTATTAGGATAGGGTTAAATTTTAATATTTTTTAAAATTCTAACTCTGAAATATTATGATTATAATTGTTGACTGATGTAAGGTTTAATGTAAAAAGTGACCCTTTTGCTTACAAAAATTGGCACAAGCCATATTATCAGATATTCCGATTGTGTTCTAAGCCCATGCATTCCCATTTTTTACCTTAGTCCAGTCAATGCTCACCTTATACTGATCACAATAACTTATATGATCTTGGGCGTTTATCATACATTCTGAGGCCCACATTTCGGGAACGCCTAGTTTTCACTCTTACTTCTCATATTGTTCAGGGTTTTAGACTCCACTTTAGTCTGTTTGTCCCTCAAACTGTACCGTCTCACTAAGAAAATGCCTCCTCTAGTCTCCCTGCAACTCCGGCGACTACTCCACCGCGCTCTTCCCTCTTCTCCAGCGTCAAGCCATATCTTCTCTTCCCAGTTAGCCCTTACCCATCTTTCCAAATTCCAACTCCTGCAACTCTCTCTCATCAATTGCTACTCTTCATCCGCCAAAACCCCAAATCATGACATTTCTGACATAGATCCTCTAGCACAGTCTATTTCTGCGGAGCTCCTCAAAGCCCCTGATGCAGATTCGCTTTCCATCTCTGAAAGACTCAACCTTAACTTTTCTCACGTTGCTAGCAAAGTAACCCCTTCACTTATCCTGCAAACGCTCAATCTATCTTTTGAAGCTGGCCGTACAATTATGGGGTTCAACCAGTGGCTAGTCTCGGCGGTAAATTTCAAGCATACTGATGAGACTATGTCGTTTTTCATTGACTACTTTGGTAGGAGGAAGGATTTCAAAGCAACCCATGAACTGCTTCTCGAGGGTAAGCCTGTTATTGGGATTAAAAGCTTTGAATCGACGATCGATAGGCTTGTCAAAGCTGGTAGGCCAGCTCAGGTTGTTGGGTTTTTCGAGAGGATGGAAAGTGATTATGGGTTTAAGAGAGATAGGGAGTCTCTTCGACTGGTAGTGCAAAAGTTGTGTGACAAAGGGTATGCGAGTTATGCAGAGAAAAAGGTAAAGAATTTGGCGAATGAGATATTTCCTGACGAGGGCATTTGTGATCTGCTGATTAAAGGCTGGTGTGTCGATGGGAAACTTGAGGAAGCTAAGAGATTGGCTGGTGAAATGTATAGGGGTGGGTTTGAGATTGGTACAATGGCTTATAACGCTATTATTGATTGTGTTTGTAAGCTATGTAGAGAGAAAGATCCCTTCAGGATTGATTCTGAGGTTGAAAACGTGTTGGTTGAGATGGACATTCGTGGGGTTCCACGAAATGTGGATACTTTCAATGTGCTAATTAGTAACCTGTGCAAGATAAGAAGAACTCAGGATGCTATGAATTTGTTTTACAGGATGGGTGAATGGGGATGTTACCCTGATGAAACTACATTTGTTGTTCTAATCAAGAGTTTGTATCAGGCAGGTAGAGTAGGTGAAGGTGATGAGATGATTGATAGAATCAAGAGTGCAGGCTTTGGAGATAAGCTAGACAAGAAGGTATACTATGGATTCTTGAAGATTTTGTGTGGAATTGAGAGGATTGAGCATGCTATGACCGTGTTTAAGAAGATGAAGGCGGATGGGTGCAAACCTGGATTGAAGACTTATGAGCTGTTGATAGCAAAATGGTGTGCACATAATCGACTTGACATAGCGAATGCTCTATTTAATGAAGCAAAGAGTAATGGAGTACCTGTTACTCCCAAAGAGTATATGATAAACCCGAAGTTCGTGAAGAAACCTGCGGCTGAGAAGAAAGGGAAGAAAAGGGAAACATTGCCTGAAAAAATGGCAAGGAAGAAGAGGCGGCTTAAGCAGATTAGACTAAGCTTTGTAAAGAAACCAAAAAGAATGATGCGTCGAGTTGCTTGATCTCGAAGTAGTTTCCGCACAAAGTGGTAATGCAGTGAGTACGACCATTGTTTGAATTATTTTTGTTTCCAAATAATTAGCTTCAGGAGCAGATTTTTATTCTGGATGACAGAAAAGATACAAAGAAATGCTAGAACCAGGTATGAGTATCTCAGAAAATGGCACGTTTGTGTTAAGACACAGCTTTGGGTCTTTTGCTTTTGATTACACTGTCCGCTTGATTAATACAGATTGTAGGAGTGGTAATTTATGCAATTGAATATTCGGAGAGGTGACATCATAATGTTCCCCATGTTCGTGCTTTCTAGTTGAGATGCAGTTCGTGGGCTGAGGATAGATATGTTAATAGCTGTGATGGATTGAACTTTGACTGTTAAAGACCTGTGTTGAGGATATATATGTTAACAGTTGTGGTTGGCATTAGCCATCATTCACCAGACGGTAATTGGCTTATCCATAGAAATCATCTTCTCGTGTTTTTAAGGGTAGATTTAGTTGTAGACTTCTTCATGAAACATTTATACTTCTGCCTCAACATTTGGTTGAGCCACTTATCAAATATCAGATTTATTATTCTTTCTAACTCGTTATCCCAAAGGGCAGCCAATGATCGGTAATAATTTTTATACATGTTTGTGGACTACTTTGAGAACATTTTCAAGAACTTAGATCCAAGGTATTTGTTTAGACGAGTAAAAAGTATATAAATCGGTTCACACATACACATGAATATATTAAAAAGAAAGTATTGAATAACAACAGCAGAACTAGGCCTTCATTTCCATTTTTAGCCGAAAGAGGAATAACCAAATGAACTCTAACCTATCCTTTAAACGTAAACTATGTACAACCCCTTATGCCCCAAAATGATTCTGAGAACACTTCAATTTCTAAATTCATTACAATTGAGTTTCTTGTTCTATCAATAAAAATTTCAACCCTAAATTTCTAAATCCATCATAATTGAGTGAAAATTTCAACCCTAAACTCTCATTCATTAGTTGGAACATTATTGTGTTTTTAAATCGACAAGTAACTGGATGTCTCAGAGGCCCGCACCAATTCCAGGAAATTTCTCTCATAAAGGATATATTGTTACTATTCGCCCCTGCCCATTCAATTTAGCTTACACAGAACTAGTGCTTCTAAGCACTCATGGGTACTCAAAGGTAGCTTGAACTCACTCTGTGCAGTGCCCAACGAGGAAACCCTTGCCTACCATCTCTTTTATCTTCATTCCTTCAAGGAAAAATGGGAACTGAACCGGGGGTCTTCCTGGGATAGTAACTAGTAGCCAGTAAATTGACTTTTGAAAACACACAAGAAACTTAAGTTGCTGGGAATGGCATGCCTCAAGCAAGATTAACAAGTGAATCCAACAATATTCGTAGTCAATGTCCCAACTCTTTTATCAACAAACTGTAGCTAAGTAGAAAGAAACTTGATATAGACATGCAGAAGAACAAGGAAAATCTCATATCAATCGTTGACATCAGATGGTTTCCATATTAAGGATGTATCTGTCCATCCCTAAAACTGGAAAGTAATGTACAGCAGTAATGGAAGCAACCAAATTACAGGTTGAGGTTAACTGACGCGTGTGACTACTGGCAAAATCAGTGAAAATGTGCTACCCTTCCGTGTGCTATATAACTAGGAGGGCCTATACTAAAATCTAAGTTACTAACCTGTCAAAAGCATTCCAGCCTTGTATTCTCAATAATAATAGTAAGAGAGAACAAAGAAAACTTGCGCTCTTTGTGAAAACAGATGTTGCGCAATTATCTAAATAGCAGAGCCATAACTTCCGATAATTCTAACTTAATGAAACTTGCAACAATAAAACATGTCTTAACTACAACAAACTGAAAAATACAAGTCATAAACCCTAGCCAAAGGCATATTGAAGGGAAGCTCTAGGCTGATGCTGCTCTAACTTGGGTTGTCTAAGCGATTGAACAAGGGTAGAGAACTAAGTCAATTCTGTCTTCTACATATGGCAACTTGCGGTAATACCTTTCTCCCTACTGATCCTTGAGATGCAACATTCCATAAAGCAAGAAAATTGACCTGGAACCTTGATGGTAAAACTTAAGCACATATGCCTACCTTGCATAAGGATGATATCGACTACTGCTACCGTACCCTGCCCTACTACCATAAAGACCTCCTGCACCTGTGTAACTAGGTCCTTGGCCTGAATTATAACCAGTACCAGAGCCTGACACACCATAGTTTCCATAAACCCCAACATCACGTACATATCCACCTAAACCATCTGGACCAAACCCCCCCGCATAGGAACCAAATCGGCTAGAATAGCCAAATGATGGTTCTCCGTGATAACTGCCAAGGCTGCCTTCACCTAAAGCTCCATAATTTCTTCCAAAATCAGTAGCACCACCGTATCCACCATAACCAAGCCTACCACTATAACCTCCTAGTGATCTATAGGAAGGAAGGCCAAAGCCACCACTTCCATAACCACCATAATCATCAAATCCACCAAATCCACCATCATATGAACGTGTCCTAGAGTCACTGCCAAATGCAGGACCTGAAGCCGGGTTTGAGGCTTTCTTTGGTTCAGCCTTCTTGATTTCAACCTACAACAAAGAAGGAAGTTAACCTAGATTTCCAGTACACAGATATCCTTTTGACAGCCTGCTGGAGTAAACAATTGGGCAGCCAAAAAGTCAAGAAACTGTGATAACATATAATCCATAAACATATCAAGAATATTGCTCTTCTCTCCTTCCTTTTCTGATAATCCATGACAGCCATTACAGTAACATAGTTTAATGGTTTCAGTCATAAAACGTATACATTTTCCTACATCTGATTTTATATGTACCCATTCCACATAACTCACCTGAGTGCCTGCCATATCAATCATTTTGCCGTTAGCAAGCAAATCATCAACTACTTTTTCACTATCAAAAACAATAAAACCAAATCCCCGAGAGCGCTTGGTAGCATGATCACGTATTATCTCATGTTCCATCACTTTCCCAAACTTTGAGAAGAACTCCTTCAAGTCATCTAGTATTTCAGAGGAAGATGGGAAAATCCCAGTTAATGGCATGAAGTACAAGACAAAAAGTTCGATCATCCATATACATAAAACTAGACTTCATACCTTCTTTCATGGTTGTAGGAATCCCACCAACAAATATTTTCTTAGTTTTGAAGCCAGTGGTCTGTGCAGCCCCTTTTGGGATTGTTCTCTTGATCTCAACCTGATAAAAAGGCGAAGATACAAGCCAATATTACATTTATTCAACCACCAAGCAGTTAAAAGTTAAATTAAACATAAAAAGGGGTCTGTGCATACTTGTTTTCCTCCGATAATATGATCATCCTGAATAACAGTATCAACAACTGAAGGATCTGCATAGGTAATGAACCCGAACCCCCGCGGTCGACCCGTGTGTCGATCTTTCATTATAACATAATCCGTAACTTCCCCATACTTTTCAAAGTGCTGAAGGAATACATCTAACATCATATCCAACAAAACACATCGGCAATCAAGCAATAGCAAGAGTACAACAAACAAGAACAGCAGTTTCAGGAAACACGCAAGTTGAGAAATTATAAAAATCTGACCTATAGTAGTGTCCCGAGCTAACCCTCCAACAAAGATCTTCCTGCACAAAGTCACCAGACAATCAAAACCCATAAATAAACCAGACTATCAAGCACAAAGAATAAGAATCCAGATGAAGAGATACTAACCCAGGGCTGGCACCGTCACCGGAAAAGTCGTCTCCTTTCTTGGAACCCATTGGAACTTGGTTTTTTTATGCAACAGTTAGCAGAACAATCTTCGCTTATGTGACCGTAAAAGAATTAGTAGACACAAAGGTCAAGACTTTGAAGAAGCAGTTGACAGGACCAGAGGCTGAAGAAGTTTCGGATGAAATCACGTCTCCCCTCCGAAACAGAAACTATACCGATACGTATGTAGTGTATGCATATATCGCCGATCAGTTGGGCTTTTGGCCTTTTACTTCTCTGTTCACTTGTTATCGCAAGATGGATAATCATTATAGTGGTAAGTTTACAGGGCCCATATGACAATGTCAATAAGAATTAATTTCCATCTTTTACAAATTCTCTCTTGGTATTGTTTCCAACAATATCAATAACGAGGCTACACCATAAAATTTATATTTTTAAATTTACTAATTTGAAATAAGATGATCTAATATTGATTATTAAATAATTTAGATTTAAAATATTCAATTATCTAATGTTTGAAGAGGTATGTCTTAACCTACTTCATGTTAAAAAGTCTTGAAAAGATTAAGGAAAGACTTGGCTCACAAAAGATAATGAAAAAGAGAATAAGAATGAATATAGTAAGGAATGATAATGAAGTATAGCCAATAATGAATCCTAATTCAAAGAAGTAAAGTATTGCTGAATATGGGGGAATGAAAGTGTTATTTTTATTGATTCGAGTTTTTATTCTATACTCATACCTTTTTCCTATTACCCCGAACAAGCACCCTCTAAAAGAAATAAAGGATTGAGAAAGCATTACACTTGTCCAAATTTTGAATACTTGTTGGATAAATATGTGTTATTTGGCGAATAAACGTGAAAAGATACTTTGATAGCAGCAGGTTTAAGAAAAACCCTATAATAAACTAGACATCTTAATGATATATTGTGAAAAGAGATAAGAAATTTTAATTTAATATTACAAATTTTAATTAAATGAATAACTTTTAAAAAAATTATAACTTAAGTCAAAAATTAGATTTAATAATTTTTTGCTATTATAACCGATTTTATTACGTTATTTAGTACTAGAAGAAAATTATATGAACTTAGCTATGCTTTGTGAAATTAACCCATAATCTGTGATTTAGTACTCATGTCAATGATGCACTCATATTTTTGGAAGATTGAGTATAAAGTGTTACCATTGCAAAATCACAATAGTTTTGTGATTTATGAATCTTTGGGAGACCTGAAAGTCAAGGTAAAAACATCTAAACTTAAAAATAATCTAACATTTGTTTCCAGAAAATATAGAGGGCCGGGCTTTATCATTGGTAGTTGATTTTTGTACAATTTCTCGGCACATTTTATGTCCTAGTCTAAATTTAGCAACTTCGATTCTACTAATAATATAATTTATAGCTTATAAGGGCAACAATTCCATTGAGAAATAATATTAGCAGTTCATTATCATAAATTCAATGGCATATTCAAGCAATTCATGTAAGATTAACTTGCGCTTTGTGATTATTGATTTTGTTCATATGGCGAGCAATGATTCCCCATTTGTTAAGGCTCTACCCCAACCATGTTTAAATGGACATTAAAAAACGCCAATCTTAAAAAAAAAAACTTTTATTGAGAATAGAAAATATTATAAAAAATAAGTATAAATAAATAAAACCATCAAAGATGAACTAAAACTAGTAAAACAACAAATATCCTGTTACAAGTTTGGGATAAAAATAGAGAACAAGCAAACTTAGAATAGATAGATAAACAAAATATTATTAGAGTTGTTGCTACGAGATATAATTTAGAAGATTAAGAAAAAAACTTTTGAACTAGAAAATCTAAAGATAATTAGGTCTAGTAAATCATCTCATTCTTCCCTAGCTTTTACGGTTAGAAACCATGCAAAATTAATTAGAAAAAAGCTACATAGGTAGTAAATAATAAAAAATAATATGGTATTTGATGGATGCTTCTTTCTCTAAATTTTATTATAAGAGTAAATTTTGGCAGTAAAATAAATAAAGATATCATTCTATATATTACTTTCTCTATTCCACATGTTCGTTTTGAATAATTAATTATGCCTTATGGTTTAAAAACTTCCCACAAATATTTCAAAAAAGGACAATATCTTCAATTATCATAATTCATACATTATTATGTTGATGATATTTTAATAGCTAGTAATAATATTGCTCAACAAATTATACATCTCAATAAAGTTGTAGATTTATGTGAACAACATGGTTTAGCTCTTTCGAGATAAAAGCTAAGATATGTTAAACTGAAATAGAATTTTTGACATGGAAATAGATGATAGGGGAGTTAAACTTCAACCTTATATCCTAAAAAAAAACCATATTTTCCTAAAAGTTACTAAATAAAAGAAAACAAATCCCAAATTTTAAAGATTATTAAACTATCCTCTTGATTTTATTCAAAACCTAGTCGAAATACGAAAATCTTTTCATATGCTTCTAAAGAAAATCAAAGATTTGAATTTTCACTTTGCTTGATTAAACAAGTAAAGAAAATTAAGATTTTATATACCACCGCTAAAACTTTCTATACCACTTTTAATCATGTATGGAGTAGAGTATTAAAAAGATAGATTATGACAAATTTAATATTAAGATGAATGAGTCCCTTTATATGTATGCTTCGGAACCTTTACGGACACTCAACAATGATATCGTATAAATAAAAAAGAATTATTAGCGAGTAGTAAAAGTTTTCAAAATTTTATTATTTCTATTAACTAAAAGTTTTTATTAAGAACTGATAATACTCAAGTCAAAGCTTTTATTCAAAATAATTTGCCTTTTAAACTTGAATATAAAATATATAGAAAATGACAAACTTTATTAGTAGAATATACATTTGATATTAAGATTACCAAATCTAATAATAATGTTTATTCAGATTTTTAAACTAAAGATGGTCAACCTCAAAAAGAGATATTTGATTTATTCTTGATAAATTTCCTAATAAGTAACAAGATAAAAATAATTTCAAAGTTTTTTAGGAGTATTAAACTATCCTTTTGATTTTATTCGGAACTAGCCGAAATAAGAAAACCTTTTCACATGCTTCTAAAGAACAAATATTTGAATTTTCACCTTACCTAATTAAACAGGTAAAGAAATTAAGATTTATTTACTAACCTACCAAAACTTTCTTTACCGTCTGATGATAATAATTTAATCCTTAAAACTGGTGCTTCTGATCATTTATGGAGTGGAGTATTAAAAAAGATAGACTATGATGATTTTAATATTAAGATGTATGAGTCCCTTTGTAGGTATACTTCGGGAACCTTTGCAGACACTCAATGACGATATCTTATAAATGAAAATATTGACGGTAACAAAAAGTTGTAAAACTATTTTATCTTTTTATTACCGAAAGGTTTTATTAAGAAATGTTAATACTCAAGTCAAGATTTTTATTCAAAATAATTTACCTTTTAAATCTGAATATAAAAGATATATAAAATAGGAAATTTTATTAGCATAATATACCTCTGATGTTGAGATTATCAAATCTAATAATAATGTTCTTGCATATTTTTTAACTAGAGCTGGTCAACCTAAAAAAAGATATATTTGATTTATTAGAATAAATGTCCAAAGATATCCATAGTTGCAGGTGGAAATCAAATATTTATTAGATATCACGAATTTCAACTTAATGCTAAAAGAAGTTACAGAGTTACTTCTTTCATTTTGCCATATATGACAAGCCAAGACAAACCATTACAATTATTCAGAAAAAAGTAAACTTTATAACCTAGTCAACAAGGCTAAGATAATTGAAGATGCATCTTCCAAGGGTTCTTCCTTGATCAAAGAATCTATTAGTTAGTAGAATAAGTCAAAAGAGGTTACTCTTGATAATATCTCTCTAAGACCTGAAGCTACGTGAAAATTGAGGATATAGAAAATATTATGGTTAATAGCCTTCCAAAAGGCCATCTTGCTATTCAAGCATATTATAAGGTAATGAGAGATTTATACTCTCTAAAAAAATGATGATACATGCTATATTGATTTTTCTGGGATATAACTTATATTGAACTTTTTGCATGGTTCTCTTCCTTAAACTATTCTAGATTGGTATGACTTTGGACTATATACTTAACTAACCCAAAGTTTCCTTAGATATCATTACATCCTAGATGGATTAAAAAAGGGGTTAAGGATTTTATCTAAATAATCCTACAATAACTCCGAAAGATACCTTGGTATTAAAGATATTATTTGTTGGTCTACCTTTTTATAAAGATGAACAATATGATGCTTATCATTTCATTACTTTGGGAAAGGTAGAACAATTTCCCATTACTGTGGATACTAAGTTAAGAAAATAATTTACTACGTACACTGAAATTGATATCCCTTACAGAAGAGGAATCAAGATGAGAACTGTTTTTTTTTTTTGACATGGAGACAGTATTTAAAAAGGAATTTCGAACTTATACTAGAAAAGGTAATTTCAAAAGGAATTTTGAGATGTATTTTTGTTTAATATAATGAATAATATTTTATGAAATAATTGGAGAAAGTTATTTCCTAAAAAATATCAGTTCCGATATCATAAAAATAAAAGGGTGGGCATTTCATTAAAAATGATCCTACAAGGATTTGGGGTTAATGAATATCTTAGGATAAATGTATCTTATTGCTAGAAATATCTAATCCTATTATATTTTTTAAGGTTTCATGATATTGTAAAGGAAAACAACTTGTTTAAATAAACAGGAACCATCTAAACTATCTATCTTGGCAACAAAGTATTCTACTTTATAATCTTTATAAGTTATTAGAATATAAATACTAGTAGGACTAGTCATTTTCTAGGAATATATATTATTTTAATGTTATGGAATAGTTGTATTCAATATTGAGTTATCTTATAAGGTTGAACTTGTTTAAGAAAACTAGTTCCTAACTAAATTGGATTGTTGGATCCGATTTTGTTAAATTACTTATTATTTGCTTAATTATTTATTTATGTTTGTTTGTTAGTTTAATTATTTATTTTTAGAATTGGGTCATTAATTTAGTAGGTATGAATAAAGATTGAAAACTTGATGGAAAGATTGGGACTTAGTTAGAATTAAGTTAGCTTAAGGAGTTAGTAAAGGAAATAAATGAAAGAGGGGTAGATTGGGAAAGGCCAAGTAAGTGAGGGGTATAATTGAAAGAATAAAGTAAAATTGTGTCTTAAAATTAGAAGAGGAAAGGAAGGTGTCATGGAAGCTAAGGGAAGAGAGAAGAAAAACGTGAACGAAGAAGAGAAAAGAGAAAAATTGTGGAGAAAGAAGATAAAGGAAGAAGGAATCGTGAGAAGAAGAAGAATGAAGGTGATTTGTCAAGGTAAGTCCATCTTTTTCTTCTTGCTTTATCAAAGAGATGAGTTGTGTTGAGAATGAAGGAGTTTTAGAGAGAGAAAGGAGTTTTGTGTTGGGAATGATTGGAGGAAGAAGATGATTGAGAGACCCATTTGATCTTAGGGTGCCTAAGCCAGGTTTTGAGTTTTCTAACCTAGATGAACTATAGGTAGGCTAAGTTTGAGCTTGATTTGTGTTAATTTTATTTTTTGTGATTATGGAAATTTGGGAGATTTTCATTTGAATTTGAATTAAATGAAAATTTTGGTTGTGTTAGGAAATCAATAACAACCTACCCAAGAGCAAGAGGAAGGGCCAATTTGAGTTTGGACTTTCAAGAGTTATAAGGTGGGTAAAATATTTATGGTTATTGTGTAAATGGGCAATGTGCATATGTGCGTATATATATGCTGGACTTGATAAATTGTGAATTGCTATGATGTGTTTTTATGTTATGTTATGCATTGAAAGATGTATGACATTTTGATATGGTTAAATTGTGAGTATGATTGTGTTATGCCATTGAATTGTGTCATGGCATTTTGTATAAAGAAAAAGTATGAGAATATGAAATTGTGGTTGAATTGAGCATGAAAATTGATTGTATTTGAGCAAGAGTGGAACCGTTTCGCAGTCACGTACACGTCGACATAAAACCTTCTCCTGACTGCCCGCTTGTGGCCTACGAGATTCTAAAAGTGGACTCGTTTCGTTCATGGAGTAAACTTAGGTTTCTCTGTTTTGTTCCACGGAACTCTCGAGTCATTTGTTTGTGCATTCGCAGTTTGATGTGCTAAGTTATGAGGTGATTTGAGTGATATGATTTGATGTTAAATTACATCCAATATGTTCTATGTGATAATGTATTGAATTATGAAATGTGAATTGGAATTATAAATGCTGAACTTTCATTGCTAGATTAAGAAAAGAAGTGTATGCCTATATGAATGTTCATATATATGTTTGACTATGTGGTTTGTTGCCAATGATTATAAATATAATAACCATTGAGCTGTGTAGCTCAACCCATCATTTTCTCTCCTCACGTGCAGAACGGGAAGAATAAAGATCCTTGCAAGGCATTTGGAAACTCCAAGATAACTAGGAATCTTTTGTACTAAGTTAGTAACTAATTGGGATAGATTTATAGGCATATCAAACAAGAGCATCCTTTTGTATTTTGTATTAAGTTTGATGTGTATGTTGATATGTAAGTAAAGCTCATTCAAACATTGATTTTTTTTTAAAAATGAGAATGAGAATTTGAGAAATTCTTTTTTTTTGTACGATTATGTTATTATAAAGGTTGAGTATGATGGATGTGGAAGTGGAATGTGTTTGTACATATTCTTTTTTGTTGAAATTGCAAATTATTGCTAGTATTAGAATAGCATGTTAAAGTTGGAGAGATTGTATGGGATGAATCCTTAGAGTTGAGATTCAAGTGTTAATGAGATGTATTTAGTAGTTAAGTGGATATGAAGTGGTTTTACACTAGAAGGGTTGAATTTAGGACGATTATGAGTGAATATGATGTTAGAATGGATGTTGGAAGCATTGGAGAGGCTTTGGAGGGGTTTGGGAAACCCCAATGTCTGTTAGATGGACATTAGGTCCGTTAAACAGACCTTGTCAAGTGAAAAAGAGCCCCCATTCTAGTGCATGTCTGTTAAACGGACATTAGGCCCGTTAAATGGACCTTCTCGGGTTTGGAAAGCACCTCAGACCCGTCAATGTTTGTTAAACAGACATTTACGAGATAGTTGCAGTAAATTGAGATTTTGACCCTTTTAGAGGTAGAATCTCGCTTTGAGTTCTCATAAAAATTGTAGATTTAGAAGTCTTCTTTCAAACCGTCTAAAAACGACATCAATCCGACATATGTAGTGAAAGTTATGACAATTGCATCAAGACAAGTACAAAATGATTAAGGACATAAATATGTTGGATTCTTTTGGCCATAACTTCTTCATCCTACCTCCAAATGAGGTGATTCTTGAAGTGATAGATTCCTAACATATCGTTCTACCTTTCCATAAAAATTGATAGCCTTTAATATTGAATCCAAAAAGAGTGATGGAAAGGAAGTGAGGGTTCATTCAAATAATCTTACAAGGAACCCGCTTACACTTTTTGACTTCGGATAGTTAGGCTCCGGGAACAAGGTCTAACATTTTGGGCTCCAAGAACGGGGTGTAACATGGATCCTTCATTTTCAACTAATAACTTTATAGTTGTTTTACTATCTCCTATCTTAATAGTGGTTTCATTGGTGGTATCTATTTGATGTATTTCACCATTGAAATTTATATATTGATAAGCTTCATTTAATTAGAAACTTATCAAACTATGTATTAGATTATAATTAATATAACTTCCACTAGCTCCAGTATCAATTAAGATATTACAAGAATGTAATTTATACTATAAAAATATTCTCCTTTAATTTTATAATTAGAACTTATCATTTTATATACTTTTATCGAATATTAGCATATAGTGTACTACTTGAAGCACCAGTTTTTCAGTAAGACAATCTAGGTAATAATTTATTGTGTGAAGTTAGTAAGGGTTTTTATTGTCGACCTAATGAAAAATCATCTTCAAGGTCTTCTATATTTGCTACATAAGGAGGATATATTCTTTTAACTTCAGAAAATAATTTTGGAAAGTCAATAGTATCTTTGGCACCAAAACATTATGTGTGATGAGTATTTAGGAAGGCATAAGATATCATGTATGTAATAGAATATGGTTTATTTCCATCTTTATTTAAATCTTTTCTTTTAAAGTCTTGGATAAAAGAGAGTTTTATCAAAATCTTTATCTTGCATATTATAAGATATCTTATGATAGATATTAAACAATAGTATTTTTATATTGAAGATTGCCTCTCAAAATTTCCATATAGTCCTCTTTTCTATTATCAATTCGATCATTTAATATTGCTAAATTTATAGGACTATCAATTCCTTCTTTAAAAGTTGATCTAATTATCATTTGTATGGATCTGATATACACCCATCCTATATTATCCCTAATTTCTTTGGGGATATAATCAAGTTTTTGGGAAATATCTCTTCTAGAAAGTGGAGGAATGATCACTTTATTAGAAGTTAAAATAATATCTATGGTTTTTCCTTAAGGTTAATATCGTAGAGCATATGGTGTTTTCTGGATTTTAACTATCTTTTTTTTCTAGTAATGTTGTATTAAGCCCGTTATAAGAATTGATAGAAAACACAATATTATGAATCTTTTAAACATTTGTTTATCATTAAGCTCTTCTTGACTGTAATCTCCATGCTTTTCAAATGTTTTTATTGTATTAGCTATTATTTGTTTTTCAACTTGAGCATTAGAAGATTATCCTATTTCACTCATTTATTTCATAATTTGAGGCTTCTTTGTCAATATTAGTTCTAATAAAATCTTCATTTTCTATCATTTTATCTATTTCATCATCTATTTCAATTTTCTTTTATTAAATATTTTAGGAAACTTATTAGCATAGTGTCCTTTCTCTTTCTAATAATAGCATCGACATTCATTTATCTTTTATTTCTTCATTATTTCTTCTAATCATATGTTTTCTAGGTTTGTATCCTTCCTTTTATTGTAATATTTTGCTTATGTTTCTTAAAATATATTTTCTTAAAATATTTCTTCTTTTATATTTTTTATCTTGTTATAAAAACAAGGACTATCGCATCCTATCATAAAAGGCATTTTAAAATCATAACAACATAAGGAAGAGTTTTCTTTATTCCTTTCCATTTCTTTAGTAATGTAACATCATCACACCATTCACTTAATTTATCTTTTAAAAGATATTCTTTTCCTAAGTTATCTACAAGTCCAAGATTGTAAATTGCCTATAATTTACTTCCCCAAGCATCAAGGATCTTTGAAGAAAACATCTTTAAATAAAGTTATGTATTATCGAATTGATTATAAATATGGTAATAAAATCTAAAAAATACAAATATATCTATTGATTTCACACATATCACATAATTGCAATCTTTGTAATGCTATAGCATATTTTGCTATAATAGTCTTATCTTTTAAAATATTTCCTTATTTAACAAATTCTAGTTGAAAAGTTTCAGCTACTTGAGTTATTAAACTTGCTACATTATTATCTGGATTAAATATAAAGTTTTTGAACTTTCATCTAAAATTTTCCAAAACTTGAAGGAGTTGTTGACTAAAGTTTTTCTAAAATTGTTTAGTTGTTTCATAATCCATTTTATTAATATCGACTACCACTCATAAAGTAGTTTCTGTTTATTTGTTACTTCTTCTATATTTTGGATGCAATCTATATCTAAATATATTCTAAAAGGATTTGTAGCTTCTATTCTCATTTTATCTATGTGAGAAAAACCATCTTTTCTTTAGTTATCATATGAGTTCTATTATATCCTAAATTAGGTCTATTAAAACTTTGTGAAGTATACCTAAGAGGTGGATTTCTAGAAGTCCTAGGTATATCACTAATATTAGGATTCTAGTAAACTTCTTGTTTAACTAAATTGGGTTTTATATATGCTAAAGTTCCTAAGTTTAAATTTTCTATCCGTTCATTTAATTCTTCAATTTCTGAATTGGAAGCTTGTATAAAATTTTTCCGTTTATCTATAATTAGGAGATATTTTCATTTTAAAATTAGATCAAATATATGCTTTTCTATAGGATTTTATTGGTTTTATTAACTATTTCTAATATATTTAGTTTTCTATCATATCTTGTATATCGATGATTTGTTTTGAAGTTTTCTATATAGAAAAGAATGTTATTTCCATAATATTCTATTGTTTTTAATTTATGCCAAATCAATTTCTTTTTTAATCTATTACGTTTTAATCTTAAGTATTTAACTTCGCCATTTAGACGATAAGCTTTATAATGACTACTCATTTCTAAATGAGCTTGTATCTGTAGTTTTTACATCTTTGATATATTCTATATGATTTTTCCATCATTGCTTTAAGGACTTTTATAGCCTTTTAATGAAAATTTGTAAATAATATATAATTATATATGTTTGTATGATGATGTAATTCAATCTAGGCCTCTTATGCATGAGTATCAACTTTATTTATTTCATAAAATAAATGATCATAACAAGGACACTCTTTCATAGTTTATAACATAAGATGTAACATTTCTAATAACCTCTAAGTGTGGTCTATAATGCTTAGAAAAGCTAAGATGTAATACTTTATATTCTTTTGTATATTGATGGTTTTCTAGATAATATTCAAGAATTGTTTCTTTAAATTTTAATAAAATATATAATGAAACAAAATTAAATTTTCTCAACTTTGAATAACAATTTATTAGTTCTCTTATATGTCTATTTATAATGTCTATCAAATGTCCTTTTCCCGAATCATTGATGGATATCTTCACAAGTTGTACACTAAATAGTCATGTCTCGATACCAATTTTGTAATACCTCAAAATAAAAAATATCACAAAATATTTATCACAAATATCTTAATCACGAGAAGAAATAAAAGATTTTATCATATCTAAGCTACACATAATATCAAAGACTAATGAGATTGAAACAAATCTTTATCCTTTAATTTATCACTATTGTTATAATATTAATAAGTTCTTCAAAAGGAATATAATTATTTCATTTATCATTTCCACAGAATCTAAATCTATTCCAAATAATCCATATATAATTTTTTCTAAAAATAAAAATCATGATAATATCAAATGCATAACAATTTCAAATTTCTAAGTTAATGGTTCATTAGGCTTCTATAACTGTGTCTTTTAGTGCTTTGATTTTAGCTTTATCGATTTTTCGTCGAGTCTTTTATTAAGTGTTTTAACTCTAACCTTATAGTACGGTAACTACCCTTAACGCTCCTTCAGTAAAGTTTAGCATAGCCTTAACTCGTTTCCTACCTTAAGGCGTATACCATATTAGCTCAAGACTTATATTTAACGATTTTGATGATAATTATATAATATTTCAAAATTTAAATTAGATTTATTTCTAGTATAAGAAACAATATAATTCTTAAAAGGAAATAAAATCATAGTATAATTGCTTCCTTTCTTGTAGGAACCATCTTTATGAACTTACCTAATTAGAAATGGTTCCATAACATCCAGAAAGATCTTACTAATTTGAATAATTAGCTTTGGAAGTTTTGACAAAACTTTTATCTTAATGTCTAAATATCGAAAATTTCAGCAGAGAGGATATCAAAGATTTGTTAGATATAAAATTAACTCAGAATAGAAGTGAAGCAATGATTAGTTGGAGAAAATGTCTACGTAAGGAAGAGCCACTGCATTTGCAAAAGAAATAGATTTTTGAAATACTTTAGTATCATCAATATTCTTAAAAGTTATATCAAGCTCTTTGTGCTTTAGAAAGTAAAAACACTCTATTAAGAGAGATATTATTTATGAGATCCCACATTGGTTGGAAAGGAGAACAAAGTACGCCTTATAAGGTATAGATATCTCTCCCTTACAGACGCGTTTTTCATGGCCTAATGCACCGGATCCCATCAGAACTCTGAGGTTAAATGTGCTTAGGCGAGAGTAGTTCTAGGATGGGTGACCTCTTAGAAAGGCCTTGTAAAAAGTAAAACTGTAAGGGCTTGGCTGAGCCAAGACCCAAAGCAGACAATATCTGTAAGCGGGTGTTCTGGGCTGTTACAAGAGTGGTATCAGAGCCAGTTCTCAGGCTGGTTGGACCAGCAGGAGGCTAGGCCTCCCTTACAGACGCGTTTTCAATAGCTTAACGCACTGAATCCTATCAGAACTCAGAAGTTAAATGTGCTTTGGCAAGAGTAGTACTAGGATGAGTGACCTCTTGGGAAGGCCTTGGGAAAAGCAAAATCATGAGGGCTTGGCTGGGCTATGGCCTAAAGCGGACAATATCTGTAAGCAGGTGATCTGGGCTATTAATGTGGTATCAGAGCCGATACTCGAATCGTTGTGCCAGCTAGGCTGGACTCTAAAAAGGGCTGGGCCCTAAGGGGGGGTGAAAAGTGTGAGATTTCACATCAATTAGAGAGGGGAATGAAGTACGTCTTATAAGGGTACGGATACCTCTCCATTACAGACGCATTGTCCATGGCCTAATGCACCGGATCCCATCAAAACTCCGAGGTTAAACATGCTTGGGCGAGAGTAGTTCTAGGATGGGTGATCTCTTGAGAAGTCCTCGAGAAAAGAAAAACTGTGAGGGCTTGGCTGGGTTAAGGCTTAAAGCGGACAATATCTGTAAGCGGAGGATCTGGACTGTTACATTGTTATTCTTTGAGAGCTTACATTGAGCTTACCTTATGTTTATTTTGAAAAACTCGTAGAGTTTTGCTAAACACTTTAAGTGTGAAAGGTTGGAGAACCTTGAAAAATATGAACTTGTGAGCTTAGAGAGGCTCGTCAAATTTAATACTTGGATTCTTATAGTTAAATACTCAAGTTGGATACTTGGAGATTGGATGTGCGCTTCGTTATTAGCCAAACCAGTATAAATCGACTGTGTCATTCTTTCTCTCTTCCTAACTTTTAAATTTTTCATATAAATTTATGTTTTCAAGAGGCTAATTTGGTTTTACAATAGGCTCCTTATGTTTTTATATCGTAAGCGGTCCCTTTTATTTTTGAAACAATTAACAGGCTTCTTTCTTTTTGAGTGCTAACAGGCTCTTATCAATTAACAGTCGCCTTTCTTTTTAAGTGCTAGCAGACTCCTATTGATTAACAGAGTCTTTTACTTTTGAGATCTAGCAGGCTCCTTTCAATTAAAAGGATCCTTTTGTTGCCAATGTTAATATGATCTCTTCGAAAGCTAATAGGACCCTTTTATCTATAGACTTATTCCGTTTAACAGGATATTATCAATTTAAAAGTACTTTGTAATTTTTTTAACACACAATTAACCCCCCTTTTGTGTGTGTATGCTTTATTATTTGGTATCAAAGCGAGGTTTCACATTTATTGTGTTTTACAGCATGAGATAGATCATAAAATAATTTGAGAAGCCTTAAAGGACAATCCATCTCAAAGCCTCCTTATTTCAATATAAACAACTATTCTTATTGGAAAAAGAGAATGACCATTTATCTTTAATCTATAAATATCAAAATCTGGCAAGCTATTAAAGTTAGAGCCACACCTCTTGCTACTGATATCATAAAAGTGTGGATTGATGTTGATAGAAGAAACGCATAATTGAATGCCAAAGTAAGACATTATCTGATCTGTGCACTATCTGCAAAAAAGTATGAAAAGATATCATACTGTTTTACAACAAAGGAAATGTGGGACAAACTCTAAGTTACTTTTAAAGGAATGAAGGAGGTAAAGAAACCTATAATAAGTCGTTTAGTGCATCGATATGAAACTATTTGCATAAAATAGGGAGAAACTATAGATGAATTCTTCGGACGTTTCAACAACGTCATCACAGCCTTAAAGAACTTGGGAAAAGTATATCATAATGATGAGAATGTAACAAAGATTCTGAGGTCACTGCTAAAAGAATGGAAGCCTAAGGTGGCAACCTTAAAAACTACTAAAGATCTTAAAACTATTTCACTCGCTAGTTAAGAGGAAACTTGGTGATCCATGAAGCCGAGCTTAGGTAAGATGAAGGATCTTCATAAAAAAAAAAAGGGATGACACTAAAAACAGTTGATGAGTTAAATCTATCAAATAGTGATGAAAAGGACATTGATTTGTAAATAGATGGAGATGATGAATTCAATTTCATAGTAAGAAAATATGAACGTTTTTATAAAAAGATGCTAATAAAGAAAAGAGAAAGAAATAAGAAAACTGAAAATAATAGGTTCCTATCAAAAGGTAGTAGCAGCAGTAATAATACACAAAATAATCAAATCGTATGTTATCATTGCAAGAAGCCTAAACAAACAAGACCAGAATGTCCTGTTCTTCGAAAAGATAAAATAGAAAGTAAAAAACCTAAAAAGTAGGCTATGATTGCACACTGGTTATATGAGGATTTTTGAAAACTTTGAAGAAGAAGAGCTTGAAGAAGTTAACAATGTTTTCTTTATAGCTGAATCATGAGATGATAAGGTATAATATTCTGGCTTCGATATTGAAATTTATGAATTAAGAGATGCATATCGTAAACTCTATAATCAGTATAAAAATTAATAGTGTAGTATTTCAAAAAGGTTGAGAAGTCCAAAAATAATGATGCATCCTTGACGAATAAGATTAAATCACTAGAATCTGAGAGTAAGAATGTTTTATCTAGAATTATGTCCCTTGAAAATTACAACAAGTAAAAAGTCTCTAAAAAGGAATTCTTGGAACAAAAGGTAAGTCAGTTAGAGAGTGCATTGCTTGAAAATGATTATGTTAAGATAAAAAAGTTATAAGAAAAAGTTTCTTCTTTAGAAAGATCTTACTAATTTTGTTGATGGAAGAGGAACAATCTTGATGTAATACTTAGGAATGGTAAAGGTGTTTTTAATAAGGCTAGAAGAGGATGTAATGAAAATAATAATATTAGGCCATACAAGAATTTCTTTGACAAACCCAATAGTAGCCATAACCAAAATAACATGAACTTGATAACTAACAAAAGTTACAATAATTCTCATTCATCTGTTTTGTGCAATTATTATGATAGAAATGGTCATATTAGTCATTCCTGTAACTTTTAGAAAATGAAGATATTATTTCAGATATATGTTTAGAGACCGAAAGGTCAAACAACTAACCTAAAAGGAACCAAAAAAATTTGGGTACCTAAAATGAGATAATATATTTTACAAACATGCTTCAGAACAGAGACAAGAGAAAATCAATGGATAGTTGATAGGGGTTATTCAAGATACATGATAAGAGAAATATCACATTTCAACTATACTGAAAGGAAAGACAGAGGTAATATTGTCTTTGCAGACAAAAACAAGGAAAAAGTCATTGGAATTGGCAAGATTGGTGACTCTAACTCTGCTTCTATTGATAATATTCTTTCTGTTGATAGATTGAAACATAACTTATTAAGTGTAAGTCAATTATATGATAAGGGTCATAGAGTTACTTTCTATGCTTGACATTGTGAAATTATTGATAATCGTAATGACAACATTGTATTTATTGGCCTTAGAACTTAGAATATATATTATGCTCAATTAGAAGACACGTCTTCACAAAATCTTAAATGTTTTGTTTCTCTAGAAAAATATTCATTTATCTAGCATAGAAGATTTGAACATGTTAGCATGAGAATTCTATCAAAATTATCCAAAAATGAGTTACTAAGAGGATTACCAAACTTGAAGTTTGAGAGTAACCTAGTTTACGAAGCTTGTTTAAAAAGAAAACAAATCAAAAGTGGCTTTCCTCCTAAAAATATTTTCTACTAACCAACCACTTGAACTTGTACATATGGATTTATGTTGTCCTACTAGGACTCAAAGCTTCAGAGGTAAACACTACATTTTTGTTATAATAGATGCTTATTATAGATTTACATAGGTTTATTTCCTATCAAATAAGGATAATACTTTTGAAGTGTTTGAGAAGTTTTACAGAAAAATTTAGATTGAAAAAGGGTATTGCATTACATCTAGTTGAAGCAATCATAGAGGAGAATTGAATAACAAAATTTTTGAAGATTTTTGTAATGAAAATGAGATATCTCGTAATTTTTCATGCCCAAGGACTCTTCAGCAAAATGGAGTTGTCGAGAGAAAAACAGGACTCTCGTTGATAAAGCCAAGACAATGCTATGTCAAAGTGGCCTACCTTATAGTTACTAGGGAGAGGATGTATTTACTACTTGTTACATATGTAACATGTTTCTTATAAGATCTATTCTAAAAAAAGACCCCTGTGAGTTGTGGAAAGGAAGAAAACCTAATGTTGCTTACTTTTGAGCATTTAGTTGCAATTATTTCATATTAAATAATGGAAAGGACAATCTTAGAAAATTTGATTCGAGATTAGATGAAGCTATTTTTTTGGGTTATAGTACTGCCAACAAAGGATTCATAGTTTATAATAAAAGAACACAGAGGATAAAAGAGTTAATGAAGAATGTTCTTCCACTCCTAAACAATAGCAGCTGATTCAGATAATGAAGAATGTTCTTCCACTCCTAAAAATACATCACAAACTTAAACTACTTTTATAGTATCTTTGGAATTACAAGATCAAGAAGGTCCTTTTGAAGCCAATATGCAGCAAGTTCCTTTATCTTAACAGGAGCCTATACAACGAAGAATATCAGGAGAATGGAGAGGTCAAGATACACATCAATGCATTTTGGGAGACCCTTCTGAAAGTCTAAAAACCATATTTCCCTTCAAAAACAATTTTGTTGCTCTCATCTAACAATTAAAACCAATGATTATTGAAGAGGCTCTTACTAACAAAAGTTGGGTTTCAGCTATAAAATACGAACTAAATCAATTTGACAAAAACAAGTTTGGAATCTAGTACCTCGTTTGCAAAACAATTCAGTCATTCGAACTCATTAGATATTTTGAAATAAACTTGACAAAAATGGTAAAATGGTAAGAAACAAAGCTAGACTTGTAGCTCAAGGTTATAATCAACAGAAATGTATTGATTTTGATGAGACTTATGCACCTGTTGCTAAACTAGAATCAATTAGAATTTTACTTGCCTTTGTATGCTATAGAAACTTCAAATTATTCCAAATGGATGCTATAAGTGCCTTTTTAAATGGATATATTAATGAAGAAATGTTTGTTAAGCAACCTCCAAGTTTTAAAGATGAAAATTAGCCTGATTACATGTGAAGAATTATCAGCGTTAATGCTGGAGGAGTTTGAAATGAATATGATGGGAGAAGTATCTTTCTTTCTTAGATTGCAAATTAGGGGGAAAAAGGAATCTTCATTAGTCAAGACAAATACATAAAGGAACTTATCAAGAAGTACCATTTTGAGATTGTCAAACTGATGGGTACTCCTATGTATACTTGAACTAAACTTGATAAGGATGAAGACAAAGCTATAGATGAGACAAAGTGCAGAGGAATGATTGGGTCACTATTATATCTTACAAGCTCAAGATCAGACATTATGTTTAGTGTGTGCCTTAATGCACACTTTTAATCAAATCCAAAAGAAAGCCACCTTTAAGCAGTTAAGAGGATCTTTTGAAAGAGAAAGAAGAAAAAGAAAAAGAATCTTGAAAGAGAAAAAGAGAAGAAATAAGAAAAGGCAAAGCACCTATGGTTTAAGAAAAGATTGAGGAACCCATTATTAGGGATGAGTCACTTTGTGAAGAAGCTCTATTTGAAGAAATTCTTAAAGCAAAAAAGTCAAAGTTAAAGAAACAAAATCAAGGAGAGTCTTCAACATCGGCTAAATTGTTTTAGTCAATGGAAGTTGAAGTGAGATACAAAATGCATTACAAGAAGCGCAAGCTGGTTGCAAGGTATATTTTGCCTCCTCTCTTGTTTAATGAAATTGGTATTCCTATCTCCTCTCATTTACTTGCTGTTGGTTGGGAAAATTATTTGAACTTGAATGAGACAGTGTATGATGACTTAGTTCGATATTTTTCACATGCATGAAAAAAGAAGAAATTGATGGAAAGCTAGCAATAATCTCTTGGGTATGTGAATGTGAGATCTTGATTGCGGAGGAAATTTTGGCGAACATTATGAGTGCAATTCCTGTAGGTAAGACTGACCTTCCCTATCATAAATGGGACATTGTTGACCTTGATCTAGTAGAGGTTGTGGACTTTATATGTCTACACACTGAGAATTCCCATAAAGGGAGACCCTTGTGTAGACACTTAGACTTATTGCCAAGATACCTTGCATCCATATCGACTACTTCAATTTTGCCAAAGAGTAGCTTAGTGGAAAGATGTAGTCTCTTAGATATGTATATGGTCTACAATCTTTTGAAGGGCAATAAGATGAAACTCCTAGTAATGATTCTGAAGTTTATAGTGGACAAGAGAAGTCATAAGAATACAACTGGTGGTTTACTATATGGAAAGCTTTTAACCTAGATTTTTGCCTATTTTGAAGAGTCTTGACAATCTGGATGGGTATAAACCTGGAAGGTTTCATTCCTCTATTCCCTACTAATTCAGATACAAGTTGAAAGGCAATGTATGGGTGGAGAAGAAAACTGAAAGACCAGTAGAACTCTTAGGTCATGCCCCATAAAAATTAGCCCCTGCTGCACTCTAGAGCACCGGTGATCTAATCCTTCAATGCATGGACAAGTTGATAGCCTGCAAAACCAAATCTTGGATATGCAAATTCTTCTTAGAAAGATTTTTAATTCTCTTGACTAACTTTGCTATTATTTTACTTGGATTTTTTCTTACATACTTGTGATATTTCTTACGTCTTAGTTTCATTTCCTCCTTTTTTTGATAATGACAAAGATGGAGAATAGTTAATGATATACTTTGAATCTATGATATATTTTCAACATTACCTTAATGATATATTTGTTTTTAATGATATATACTCGTGATATATTTACGTGATATATTCTGCTAACTGCTACTGAAATTTTGTTGAACTTATGAAGTTTAAATCTGTGATATTCATAAACGATAACCTCTTGTCATAAAAAAGGATCCTTCCAATCATGACAGTGAGTAAGAACATATATAAAGTTTACAGGTATCGTTTGAAATCCTTTATTACTATTTGAATTTTGAAAATATATCTATTATTATTTTTCATTATAAAAAAGGGGGAGATTGCTAACTCAAGGCTTATACGATTTTGATGATAACTATATAATATTTTGAAATTCAAATTGGATTAATTTCCTCATATAGGCAACGATATAATTTTTAAAAGGAAATAAAATCATAAAATAATTGCTTCCTTTATTACAGGAACCTTCTTTATGAACTTACCTAACTAAAAACGGTTCCATAACATCTGAAAGGATTTTAATGATTTGAATAGTTAGCTTCAAAAATTTTGATATAATTTTTATCTTAACGTTTGAATATCGAAAATTTTAGCAGAAATGATATCGAAGATTCGTTAGATACAAAGTCAACTTAAAATAGAAATGAAGCAACAACTAGTTGGAGAAAATGTTTGCTTAAGGAAGAGCCACTTCATTTTCAAAAGACAAAGGTCTTCGAAATACTTCAGCGACATCAATATTCTTAAAAGTTATATCAAACTCCTTGTGCTTCAGAAAGTAAAACACTTTCGAGAGAGAGATTGTTATTCTTTGAGAGCTTACATTGAGCTTACCTTATATTTATTTTCGAGAGCTTGTAGAGGTTTATTAAATACTTAAAGTGTGGAAGGTTGGAGAACCTTGAAAAATGTGTACTTATAAGCTTGGTGAGGCTCGTCAAATTTAATACTTGGATTCTTATAGTGAAATACTCAAGTTAGATACTTGGGGACTGGACGTAAGCTTTGTTATTAGTCAAACCAATATAAATAGACTGATTCATTCTTTCTTTCTTTCTAACTTTTAAATTTGTGCATTATAAGTTTGTGTGTTCATAAGGCTCCTTCGATTTTACAATAGTCTCCTACAATTTATCCTTTTATTTTTATATCTTAAGAGGTCACTTTCATTTTTGAAACAATTAACATGCTCCTTTTTTTAATGCTAGCAGACTCCTATCGATTAACAAGCTCCTTTCTTTTTTAGCGTTAGTAGGCTCCTGTCGATTAGCAGGCTTTTTTCCTTTTGAGAGCTTCTAGGATCCTTTCGATTAACAAGATCCTTTCGTTTTTCAACATTAACATAATCTTTTCCAAAGTTGATATGACCCTTTTATCTATAGAGTTATTTTGTTTAGCAAGATATTATCAATTGAAAGTACTTTGCAATTTTTTTATATACAATTCACCCCCTTTTGTGTGTTTGCTTTATCATATTAAAGATTTTAAAAGAAGAATATGATTTTAAAATGGAAGTTGTAAACTATATATGTAGAAAAAGAGATTTTATTTCATAGTAGAAGATATTATAAGAACGAGATCTATAAAGATTAATTGATGCCCCTGTTACTATCCTAAGGGGCTATTTATACAAACTAACTCGAAGTCTGGATTCTAAACTTAAATAAAATTTCTTCTTATCAACTTTTTCAGAAAGTTATCTATAATGGATTCTCTATTGTTTAAGAGGCTCGAAAGATTACCATATTATCTTCTTATATTTTTTACTCAAAATTGTCATTGTATGTACAGATGCCAACTACTTTAACTTTATCTTTTTCCTTTAAATGTCTTCCAGCAACTTATATAAGGACATATATTTTCTATATGTTTGTGAAGATGACAAAACCTTTTTTTTCCTTTAGGACTGGATCATCTCTTGCCTCTTTCAATCATGTTTATGTTCATTTTTACAAAATTTTTAGCAACTAATGGTGTCTTTTCAAGTAATCTACATCTCCAACAAAAAGGCGGGATATGTCAAAAAAATTGAATAGATTATGGACATGAGTCATATGTTTTGAATCATACATCAAGTTTATGGGTTATATAGGTTATAGATTAGATTATAGGTTAATATTACTATTATTAACTGTCTCCTTCTTCATCTTTTTCATCATCATCATCATCATCATCTTCTTCTTATAATTATTATTATTGTTATTGTTATTGTTATTCTTGTTATTGTTATTCTTATTATTCTTTGTGATTATTATTATTATTATTATTATTATTATTATTATTATTATTATTATTATTATTATTATTATTATTATTATTATTATTATTATTATTATTATTATTATTATTATTATTATTATTATTATTATTATTACTATTACTATTACTATTATTATTATTATTATTATTATTATTATTATTATTATTATTATTATTATTATTATTATTATTATTATTATTATTATTATTATTATTATTATTATTATTATTATTGTTGTTGTTGTTGTTGTTGTTGTTGTTGTTGTTGTTTCTCCTCTCTCTCTCTCTCTCACACACACTTTCTTTCTTTTCATCGTATCATTTATAAACAATATTTCTACTAGTTAGGAAAAAGTAATGCGTACTATTAGACCTCACATATTAGCGAGATTCATACTAGGTATTGTTATTGTAGATTAGTTTATGAGTATTTATGTGTTCACAAAATTTTTATATAAAAATTTAAATGTCAGTAAAAATAATTTTATTAGTTATAAAATAAAATTAATAGAAATAATGTTTTGATTCGTTTTATAAGATTTTTAAAATTAATTACTTAGTTAAAATTTTAAATTTAACACTAAAATGAAAATTTTTCCAAAACTTTATACAAAATTGTGTTTGAGTTTTTCTTAAATTGCATATTTACATGCTTTATTGAAATTATTAATTTTTTAGTTGTGTAAAATTTTTGTAGTTATTATTTAATCTTTAATTTTTTAAAATCAAACTCACTTTTATTTTCATGAAGATAATAATAAATATACAAAATTTGAGTCCATTATGTAATTAGGGACAAACAATATAATTAAATAAAATTTAAGGTAAAAGATACCAATCTTATAATTTTATTAAATTTTTATGCTTTAAAAATTTTGTGAGAGTTTCTTGTATTTTATAAAGATTAGAATAAATCTTATCATTATTATTTTTGTTAAATTTTGTGTGCCATAAATAGGGATCAAATAGGTCACTACTAGGGCTAGGGCCTAAGGTAGGGGCCCTTATGAGCTCGAACCTGATCGATATTGACTCAATGTGATCCTAACTATTTTTTTAATTAAAATGTAAAAACGATGCTACTTTTAACAAAACAAAATCATTTGTCTTATAAGCCCCATATTAGCTCCGAGCTTAATTTGTTGAAATATTCTCGTGGTCCATATGATTGACAACCATCACAATGTTTCCAAAACATTGTGATGGTCTGTTGCTGTCCGTTGTCTCTATAATGGGCAGTGTAATATATGGAGAGTTATGGGATATTTTTGGGTCCCTAACCTCTGCTTTTCATTAAAAAAAAAAGATTACAACATTAACTTGAGAGTTTTGAGGATGTTAGAAGATTAAAAAACACTTCATTTTTGGTAGTGGGATTTAATCAATGGATAAAGCTTTTTCGGGTAGCAATGGCTGGAGGTATGGCTGTTTCGGTTATGCTTCCGCCTATGTTTGAATATATATATACATACATATATATACATATACATATAGATATACATATGTATGTATGTATATATATGTGTGTGTGTGTGTGTGTGTGTGTGTACATATATATATATATATGCGTATATATGTGAGGAATTTGTAAGTGATACATGAAATGCTTGTAAATGATTTAAACTAACGTTTGGTATTAGAGCATGTTGTATACCTTTGCCTTGCGACTGTTAAACTTATCCTCCGTTGTGCTATGTTTTGGTTTCTAGGTTAGTTGATTTTCTACCAATATATCTTTGTTTGATTGCCCACATGATGGCATTCGATGTTGGGTTGGGTCCCATCCCCAATTCTAGTTCTTCTCAACTACTGGCATGTCTAGGTAGCCTCTGGTTTGAGTTGGAGCTAGGTCACATCGACCCGGCTGGAGGTTAAAGACGAGTAATTGTTTTGATTCTTAATTAATTAAGTTAATGTTTGGTTCCTTGATGGGTTAATTAAGCACTTAACTTGCTTATTATGATATTTAATTATTTTAATTTGTATGTCTAATTTATTAAAATTATACATTTAAAATTATATGATTAATATTTGTATTGAATTAGACATGCAAGATTAAATAATGTGATTTTATGCACATTAAAGTTGTTTATTTGTTAAATAACTATTTGCACACATTATATATGTAATTAATTGTAAATTTTATGTATAAATTTATGAACATTATATATGCAAAAGTAGATTAAATAATTTGTGCATGATTATTTGATTTATTTGCATTATTTATTATTTGATGCAATATTTAGTTTTAATTACGATTAAAGCAATGTGAGGTGATTCATATAATTTTTAATTAATTGGGAGTAACCATGACATTTTAATTGATTAAATTATATATTTAAGTTTATGGATCACTTGTAAACATTAGTTGTAGTTAATCATATATATATATATAATAAAATTTACTCACAGGAATTTTTGTTATATATATATGACTAATTAAGATAAAATATCACATTATATTTCTTAATTTACTCACATGAATTTTTGTTATATATATATGACTAATTAAGATAAAATATCACATTATATTTCTTAATTTACTCACATGAACAAAGAAAAGGAATATAATTTGATAGTTTTATCAAATGGATCTAATTGAGTAGAATTTTAGCCTACGGGCAAATTTTATATCACTAGATTCTTGAATTCATGCATGATTTACATTGGTAAAACATAGCAATTTTTGGTCTCGTAATTTTGTAAATAACAATGTATTTTTAATAATTTTGCAGTTATTTTACTTGCGAATATCTCTAAAGTTAAGTGTGACATTCCCGAATTAAAGGGTGGTAATTATAAGGTATGGAAGGAGAGAGTGCTTCTTCATTTAGATTGGATGGATATAGATTATGCCATAAGGAAAGATGAACCACCTGTTATCATTAAAACCAGCACTCCAGATGTAGTTAGTCTTTATGACAAATGGGAGTGATCCAATCGTCTCTCTGTGATGTTCATAAAGATTAAGATATCAGCTAAGATATGTGGTTCTGTTGAACAACATAATAAGGCGAAAGATCTTTTAAAAGCCATCGATGAGCAATTTGCTACATCTGACAAGGCTCTTACCAACACCTTAATAATGCAATTATCATCTATAAGGCTCACTGGGATAAAAGGCGTTCGTGATCATATCATACGTATGAGGGACATAGCGACTCAGTTAGAAGCTTTAAAAGTGAAAATGTCAAAATCTTTCATGGTTCATTTTGTTTTGAACACTCTGCCCCAATAATATGGTCATTTTAAAATTTCTTGTAACATACATAAAGATAAATGGTTAATTAATGAGTTGTTGATCATGTGTGCTTAAAAAGAAGGAAGACTGGCTAAGGAAGAGGGTGAAAAGTGAACTTGACTACACAAGGAAAGACAAAGAAGGATCAGGGATAAAATAAGGGAAAAGGCAAAATTCCTCCTCAACCTGAGATAAAGAAAGCATCAAAGTGTTTCTTCTACAAACTGAGGGGAAGATGAAGAAGAATGCTTAAAGTTTGTGAACTGGCTCGAAATGAAAGGTACTCACCTTTCATTTGTTGTTATGAGTCTAATATAGATAACGTTAATCATAACACATGGTGGATTGATTCTAGTTCATCAATCCATGTTTCAATTACCTTGTAGGTTATGGACAACCTAAGGAAACCGGTGGGAAGTGAACACTACATCTATTCAGGAGGTAAGATGAGTTCACATGTGGAAGCCATTAACACTTACAGTTTGACATTAAGTAGTGGTTTTATTTTACATCTAGAAAATACCTTTTATCTTCCAAGTTTTTCTTAAAATTTAATTTCTAATTCAAGACTTGTACCGTTAGGTTTTACCTTTAATTTTATAGATTTCAATTTGCAATTATCCAATAAATCCAAAGTTTTTAAACATGGTGTTTTGATTGATGGTCTTTATTCTCTTAAATTACGAAATGACATTGCTTATACTTCTATGCATGTTACTGCTGGGATAAAATGATGTATTGTGAATGGAGATTCCTCTATGTTGTGGCATAAGAGATTAGGACACATCTCTATTGAAAACAAACTAACAAGTCTAAAACATGTGCAAAGAGGGGTACAAATCTATTAGAAATCATATATACAGATATTTGTTATCTAAACATGATGTAAATAGTCCGAAATACTTTATCACCTTCATAGATGATTATTTACGATATATGTATCTTTACTTACTTCGTTCTAAGGATGAAGCTTTGGATGCCTTTAAAGTTTTTAAGGTTGAAGTAGAAAATCAATGTGGAAAACAAATTAAGATCATGAGATCAGATAGAGATGGAGAGCACTATAGTAGATACATAGAAAATGGACAAGCACCTCATCCATTTACTAAGTTTCTTCAAGAACATGGGATTGTTGCCTAATACACTAGCCTGGTTCTCCAGATCAGATTGGTATGGCAGAAAGAAGAAACCAAACATTAATGGACATAGTGAGAAGTATGCGGAGTAATGTAAAACTCCCTGTATTTTTTATGGACTGAAGTAATAGAGATAATAATGTATATATTATTGGACCAATGGTGGTTGAAAAATTAAATCTCTTTATGTTTTGATAATAATAAAATATCTAGAATTAGTTAATAAATTATTTCAGGTATTATTCAATGAAAAAATTGTGCAAATCAAGATGAGCAAGTGTTTAATCATTGAAGAATCAAGATAGGAGTTTCCTTATAAGGGAAAATGGTATAAAACATGAGGATTATAGAAGATTTGGATGGATGTTACCGTTGAAGACAACACCAGTCGACTTGCAAAGTATAAGTCGACTTATACATGAAGATAAGTCAACACAAGTCGACTAACCATACATAAGTCGACTTATCGAGGACGACAAATCGACTTACATAGCACAAGTCGACTTATTGGAGAGCGGAGATGAAATTTTACGTAAATGGTTAACATAAGTCGACTTATTCATTCGACAAGTCGACTTATGGATGCAACAAATCAACTCCAACGGTCCAATTAGCCACAAATGGAAGGGAGATTATCAAGGAACGGTAATATTAATCAAGCAACGGCTAGAATGAGCTCCAACAACTATATTTCTTCAAGTATAAATAGAGGATGATGGAAGAAGAGTATACAGAAGTTCTACAAGTCTACATACTCTTCTATTGCTCAAAATTGCTCATTATTGTTCTTACTTTGTTACAATTGTATTGAGCACTTGTTCTTCAATTCTTATCATATTTCTCTTACAATTTGAGTGACTAGTGAAAAGTCATGTGTGAGGTAGGATTTGTGCCGGAAGACAAATCGGTTGTAAAGGTTGCTTGAGCCGGAATTCAAGTGACGTTGTAAAAAGTTCACACTCAACTACAAAGTGTGCAATAAAGTGATTGACAAAATCCTAAGTGGGAGCTTAGATAGAGGACGTAAGGCTTAGCACCGAACCTCTATAAAACAGTGTTTGATCTTCTTCCCTACTCTGTCTATTTAAATTTATTTAAAATTGTTTTTGTGTGAATTAACTTCTGTTTTTGTTGTAGAAAATTACAAAAAGATTAAGGATCTATTCAACCCCCCTTCTAGATCACTTACAATTGGTATCAGAGCAGAAGTATCCAGGGATGGCACACAATAACCTAGCGGAAGAAGGTAACACAAACAACCGCCCTCCTTTATTTAATGGTACTAATTATTCTTCTTAGAAAAATCATATGAAGTATCACATTATAAGCGAGGGAGTAGAATATTGGAAGATAATTATCTTCGGTCCACAACCACGTTAAAAGAAAATGATGAGCTAAAACGGAGCTGGAATACGATGACAATGACTGGAGGCAAGCTTACATCAACGCGAAAGCAATGAAGCTAATTTATTGCGCTCTCACAGTTGAGGAAAGAAACCGAGTTAACTCGTGTACCAGCGCCAAAGAAATGTGGGAGAGACTTTGCATCACCCATGAAGGAACCAACCAAGTCCGGGAGACAAAGATCAACATGCTGCTTCATGACTATGAAATGTTTGTCATGAAGGAAGGTGAGTCTATTTTCACTATGCTTGATCGTTTTGCAGAAATCATAAATGGATTAGGCAACCTTGGAAAGCATATGACGGACAACGAGAAGGTAAAGAAAATTCTTCGCTCACTACCAAAGAAATGGGACTCACAAGTCACCGCGATTATGGAGTCCAAAGATCTCAATCATCTGGAATTCAACGCCTTGGTGGGATCACTTATAAACTATGAGATTATTCTCAAATCCAGAGGAGGTAGAGGTAAGCCACAAAAATCTATTGCTTTAAAAGCTAATACTTCTTCTGTTGATGAAAGTGATGAAGAAATAGATGAAGAGGAGGAAGACGAAGAGATAGCAATGTACGCTAGAAATTTGAGAAAATTCAAAGGACTTCTCAAAATCGTAGGAAGGAATTAAATGGTGGAAGAAATGGAGAAAAGAAAAAATTTGGAATTGACAGAAAATCTAAGGGCTATGACGAAAAGAAAGGCAATGAAGAATGTTGGAGATGTGGAAAACGGGGACATCTCGCAAGAGAATGCAAAAGCTCATCCTCCACATCAAACTTCCAGAAAAATGACAAATACGACAAAGGAAAAAGGAAAACTAGCCTGGTGGCAACTTGGAGTGATGATGAGGAAGCATACCAAAGCGATGATGAAAACAACTTGGCACTTATGGCAAAAAGTTCATCAAGTGATGATGAAAATGAGGTAACTTTCAATGACCAAGATCTAAGAGATTCTTTTGATGCCTTACAAGCTGATTTTGAAGAAGCTATTGAGATTAACAAAAAATTAAGAAAGAAAATACGAGAATTGGTTGCTGAAAATAGTACCTTACATGAAACAATTGATGATTTAGATAGTCCAAAAGAAGATCATTCTGCATGCCTTATTGAAAAGGAAAAACTTGTTTATGAGCTTGATAGACTTAGAAAAGAATTTTCATATGTGGTTGGAAAATTTGTGAATGGAAACGAAAAGTTTGAAAAATTGTTATCATTGCAAAGATATTCAATTTCTAAACATGGATTAAGATATGATCCTTTTGATAGAGATTGTTCGTTAATCTCCAAATTTACTAAGGATGGAAAAATCACTTAATCTCCAAATTTACTAAGGATGGAAAAATCGCTCAATGTGCTAGATGCTTGAAAGATGGTCATATAGAAATTGTATGCAAAAGTACTAGAAGATGTGTTAAGATTAAGAAAATTTGAGTAATTAAAGGCACAACACCACCTAATGTGGTTTATATGGCTAACCAAAACGGACCCAAAATGACTTGGGTACCTATAAGAAGAAAGAACGTTGATATTGTAGGTACAAGCAAGGGATGAAAGGCCGTCAAGCACTTGGTACATCGATAGCGGATGTTCAAGACACATGAGTGGAGACAAGAACCTTTTTACGGAAATCAAACCAAAGAATCAAGGTTATGTCACTTTCGGAGACAACAACAAAGGTAAGGTCATTGGAATTGGTAAAGTGGGTAAGGAACCTTTGCCAACCATTGACAATGTTTTGCTTGTTGATGGGTTGAAACATAATTTGTTAAGTGTCTCACAACTTTGTGATATGAATTTTAATGTAAGTTTTGAATCATCACATTGCATGGTTAAGAAGGATGGTCATGTTGCTTTCATTGGTTTAAGACATGGAAATACATACATTGTTGATCTACATGATGATAGTTCTTTTAATGAAAAGTGTTTGGTAACATTAGAAGAAAATACATTTTTATGGCATAGAAAATTAGGACATGCTCCTTTGCCTTTAATTTCAAAGCTTTCAAAAAATGACATTGTGAGAGGATTGCCTAAAGTAAAATTTGTTAAAGATCATTTGTGTGAATCTTGTTTAAAAGGCAAACATGTTAGAGAATCTTTCAAACCAAAGAAAGAAATTTGCACATCTAGGATTCTGGAACTTGTTCATATGGATTTAATTGGGCCATCTAGACATGCTAGCCTTAGTGGTAAATTATATGTCCTTGTGATTGTAGATGATTTCTCTAGATTTACTTGGGTGAGATTTCTTGCTAATAAAAGTGATGCTTTTAACGAATTTATCAAGTGGTGTAGGTTGGTTCAAAATGAGAAAAATTTGTCAATAGTTGCAATTAGAACCGATCACGGAGGTGAATTTGAATGTGAACCATTCGAAAGTCTTTGTGACAAATACGGAATGGAACACAATTTCTCAACACCAAGGACTCCGCAACAAAATGGCGTAGTAGAAAGGAAGAATCGCTCTCTTGAAGAAATGAGCAGGACTATGTTAAATGAGTACAGTCTTCTTAAAACATTTTGGGCGGAAGCAGTCAATACAGCGTGTTATGTCATCAATAGAGTGCATTTATGAAGAGACAAAAATAAGACACCATACGAACTTTGTAAAGATAAGAAGCCCAATATCTCTTATTTTCATCCTTTTGGTTGTAAAGTCTTTATTCATAATAATGGAAAGAACAATTTAGGAAAATTTGATTCAAAATCTGATGTTGGTGTGTTTATTGGATATTCTCAAACTAGTAAGACTTTTAGAGTTTATAATAATAGGACTAAATGTGTTGAAGAAAGTATTCATGTTAAATTTGATGATATGATTTCACCCCCGAGAAAGGTTTGTTTTGATGATGATGCAGGAAGTTCAGGTAATAAAATTGAAGAAATTGAGTCCAAGATTGAGGAATTGAAGTTAGATGAAGAAAATCATGTACCCAATACTAAATCGTGGGCAAAAGCAAAGAACCATCCTATGGAGCAAGTCATTGGTGATTTAAATGATGGTGTAAGAACCAGGAGAAATATCTATGAGATATGAGCAATTCAGCCTTCATCTCATTAGTAGAACCCAAGAATATAGAAGAAGCTCTTAAAGATGAAAACTGGCTATTAGCTATGCAGGAAGAGCTTAACCAATTCAAGCGAAATGATGTATGGGATTTGGTAGCTCCACCAAAGGACAAGACTATTATTGGAGTCAAGTGGGTAAATCGGATAAAATATGATGAGAATGGTGAAGCGATTAAAAATAAATCAAGGTTAGTGGCTCAAGGATTTTATCAAGAAGAAGGCCTTGATTACAATGAGACATATGCTCCTGTGGCTTGGTTGGAGGCAATTAGACTATCATGTGCCTTTGCATCTCATAAATGGATCAAATTAAATCAAATGGACGTCAAAAGTGCATTTCTAAATGGATACATTCAAGAGGAAGTCTACGTCAAACAACCACCGGGATTTGAAGATCACGAGCATCCGGATTATGTTTACAAACTCAAGAAGGCACTCTATGGATTGAAACAAGCACCTAGAGCATAGTATGAAAGGTTAAGTACTTTTCTAACTCAACATTGGTATGTTCGTGGTAAGATCGATAATACTTTATTCATTAAACATGTTGACAAGGATATGCTTATCTGTCAAATTTATGTTGACGATATTGTGTTTGGTGCTACTAATGAATTTTTGTGTAAAGAATTTAGTGATTTAATGCAAGGCGAATTTGAAATGAGCATGATGGGGGAACTCAAGTTCTTTCTTGGATTGCAAATCAAGCAACACAAAAATGGCATTTTCATCCACCAATCGAAGTATACCAAGGAACTTCTTAAGAAGTTTAAAATGGATGGATGCAAAGTGGCAACAACACCAATGGCAACAAATCTGGTCTTGGAAAAATATGAACATGAAGAAGATGTTGATCAAAAACTCTATAGAGGTATGATCGACTCTCTTTTGTATTTAACTGCTTCTAGACCTGACATTATATTTGTCACGTGTCTTTGTGCTAGATTTCAATCTTGCCCCAAGATTTCTCATTTGAGTGCTTGCAAAAGAATATTTAGATACTTGAGTAGAACTGTCAATCATGGTTTGTGGTATCCCAGTTGTGAATCCTTTGATTTGTATGCTTATAGTGATGCTGATCATGGTGGCTGTAGAATTGATAGAAAAAGTATTAGTGGATTATGTCATTTCTTAGGTTCATCTTTGATATCTTGGGCTAGTAAAAAGCAAGTTAGTGTAGCTATTTCCATTGCTGAATCTGAATATGTAGCAGCTGGGAGTGCATGTGCCCAAGTTCTTTGGATTAAACATCAATTGCTTGTTTATGATATTGTGGTTAAAAATATTCCTATTTATTGTGATAATACCAGTGCAATTTGTTTAAGTAAAAATCCAATTTTGCATAGTAGAACAAAACATATAGAAATTAGACATCATTTTATCCATGATCATTGTTTAAAAGGTGACATTTGCTTGAAGCATGTATCAACTAGTGATCAATTAGCTGACATTTTTACTAAACCTCTTAAGGAAGATGTGTTTGTGCACATTAAATTGAGATTAGGCATGTGTGATTCATTCATATATCAAATGGTCAAAATTTGAGGCAAATGTGCAATCACATCCGAAGCTACATTCATCATGTTGCATACTTGGGCTGAAAAGTGACTTATTCGGAGTATTGGACACATTTTTGACCATTAGCAAGTCGACTTATCAGGGAATTAGTCGACTTATGATGTTTCTTAGTGTTTGGGGAATGCAAAAATTGGAGGATAAGTCGACTTATACAGATCGACAAGTCGACTTATGCATGTCGATAAGTCGACTTATGAGGAAGATAAGTCGACTTGTGGTCACACGGAGACTTTAAAACCCTTTTCTTCCCTTTCTTTTCCGCAGACCCCTTCTCACTAAAACCCTGAAAATCTTCTCCCACAACTCGACTTATTTTCTTCAATCTCTTCAAATCTCCCTTACCCATCAATTTTCGACCTCCATCATCTCAAAACCCCCACATTCTCTCTTCAAATCAACCCTCTTTTTCAAAACCCTAACCTGCGATTTTTCCCCCCTTCTCTTTAAACTTCTATGGCTCCTCGAAAATCTACAGGAAAAGGGAAAGAAACGACTCCTCCACAAGGTCCCCACGTTCATTATGGACCAAGAATTCGTGGGTCTTCTTCAAGGGAAGATGCTGCGAGGGAGGATGATGCGATTGAACCTAGGTTTGTGTCTAAGGACGCTCAAACTCTCTACTACAAGGTGCTACAAAAAGAGGTATTAATTTCGTCTATGAGATTTGACTGGGGAGAAATTGATCATTGTGAGTTTACTGAGGTGTTTGCTGAAATTACGAATCTGGGGTTGCGAGATTTCTTAGGATTTCAGGATGATATTTATGAAGATATAGTAAGGGAATTCTATGCGAATCTGATTGTGACTGGCAGTAATGTTGAGGATGGAGTTAATCTGTCATCTAAAATTAACGGGAAAGCAATTTATCTATGTGAATTAGTTTTGTGTACCATGTTTAACTTGCCTAGAGGAGGAGTTAGGCCTAGAGCTTCCTTTACTGATTTTGAGATTTTGAGAAATGCTGAAGGTGATACTAATGAGGAAGCCGAAGAGAATTTTGGCTATACTAAGGAAAAAGGGGCTGATCTGTTGGTTTGGTTATGTTCCGATCATTCCCCTCCCTTTGAGGCTATGGATCTACCATTAAATTATCGATTATTACATTATGCAATTAACAGGATTGTGTACCCAAAGAAAGCTAGCAATAATCAGATCACTGCTTTGGATAAGGAGATTCTGTGGCATATAGAAGAAGGACAGAAAATTAATTATGCCAGTCTGATTATTCAGATGATGAGGAAGAAGGCTAGCTTATTACAGGGACAACTGAAAGGAAAACCTGTCCGGCATAAAGGAATGCCTTATGCTGCTTTGATTACCCATCTCTCTCAAGTTTAAAGGTGTGATCTGGCTTCTTATGCTTCTCTTCCCTATCCTCAGAGTTGGAGATTCACGCCTTATAATTTGAGAAGTATGAAGCTGGTAAGAACAGTTGAAAAAGGTTGGGTCTACTCTCATCATGTTGAGAAGCTTGGGTTGACTTTAGTAGGTGAGCAGGTACCTTCTAGGAAACGATTTAAGAGGGCAGCAGATCGTCCTAGTAGTTCACGGCCCGGTAATGAGAGAAGAAGTGAGGTATCTCAAGATGAGATTGCTGAAATTAATGAACAATTGGATGATTTACATAAGCGCCTCGATGGTCTCCAATCTATACTTCATGGGTTTGCAAAGAAAATGGATGCTCAACACAAAATGCTTAAGAAGATCTTTAAGAAGTTAGGATGTAGGCACGATGATTCTTCGTCATGATGTGTATTGACTTGTGCCTTAACCAACATTTAAACTTCTGTTTTTGTTTTATGTGCTTTTTATGTGTTTGTGTTGGTTTGCATTTTTTTGTAATGACTATTGCTATTATTTGTGTTTGCTGCTATGTTTGGTTATAAACTTTATTAATCTTTATTTGAGTCTACTTTCACTATTGATTTTTTATTATGACAAAAAGGGGGAGTAAAATTGGAATTTGATATTTGATTGAGGGGGAATAAAAACATATTGATTTGCAACTATATTAATCTCTATTGGTTTATTTATTAAGGGGGAGACAAACTAATCATCAAGACAAGGGATTAAAAACCTTGATCAAGTTTTATGTTTTTCAAATTTCTTTTCAATTTCTAAATATTTTGTCATTATCAAAAAGGGGGAGATTGTTGGACCAATGGTGGTTGACAAATTAAATCCCTTTATGTTTTGATAATAATAAAATATCTAGAATTAGTTAAGAAATTATTTCAGGTATTATTCAATGAAAGAATTGTGCAAATCAAGATGAGCAAGTGTTTAATCATTGAAGAATCAAGATAGGAGTTTCCTTATAAGGGAAAATGGCATAAAACATGAGGATTATAGAAGATTTGGATGGATGTTACCGTTGAAGACAACACAAGTCGACTTGCAAAGTATAAGTCGACTTATACATGAAGATATGTCAACACAAGTCGACTAACCATACATAAGTCGACTTATCGAGGACGACAAATCGACTTACATAGCACAAGTCGACTTATTGGAGAGCGGAGATGAAATTTTACGTAAATGGTTAACACAAGTTGACTTATTCATTAAACAAGTCGACTTATGGATGCAACAAATCAACTCCAACGGTCCAATTAGCCACAAATGAAAGGGAGATTATCAAGGAACGATAATATTAATCAAGCAACGGTTAGAATGAGCTCCAACAGCTATATTTCTTCAAGTATAAATAGAGGATGATGGAAGAAGAGTATACAGAAGTTCTACAAGTCTACATACTCTTCTATTGCTCAAAATTGCTCATTATTGTTCTTACTTTGTTACAATTGTATTGAGCACTTGTTCTTCAATTCTTATCATATTTCTCTTACAATTTGAGTGACTAGTGAAAAGTCACGTGTGAGGTAGGATTTGTGCCGGAAGACAAATCGGTTGTAAAGGTTGCTTGAGCCGGAATTCAAGTGGCGTTGTAAAAAGTTCACACTCAACTACAAAGTGTGCAATAAAGTGATTGGCAAAATCCTAAGTGGGAGCTTAGGTAGAGGACGTAGGTCTTAGCACCGAACCTCTATAAAACAGTGTTTGATCTTCTTCCCTACTCTGTCTATTTAAATTTATTTAAAATTATTTTTTGTGTGAATTAACTTCTGTTTTTGTTGTAGAAAATTACAAAAAAATTAAGGATCTATTCAACCCCCCCTTCTAGATCACTTACATATATTAAACCGAGTTTCAATTAAGGCTATTTTAAAGACACCTTTTGTAAGTGATAAGTCGACTTATACCATGTGTAAGTCGACTTACACATGTTCGGTACTGATAAGTCGACTTGTTCATTCGATAAGTCGACTTGTTCAAGGTCGGTACTGTTTATTTGTGCCCTAAAGGCAATCCTCTTTAGCGCGTTTTATTCAAAGTCGTGTGCAGACTTTATGAATAAATAAAGAAAAGGCATTATTCATTAATTTGATATTCATAAACATTGTTTATGAATTGATTGGATCTTTAATCAAATTAATGAAGTCCATGATATATGACATAGCATGAAGGAAATTATGATGTGTTCATACTCCCGAGATTCCTATCATGTGCAATTATGTCAAGTCGTAATTCTCCTAGTCATAGGATTAATGAGGCTGGACATCATTAATCCGGATAGACTAGCACATGTCATATTCCTTGATTGGATCAGCGGTGGATCTCGAAACTATAAATATGAGATATTTAGAATTGACATGTGGATGCTTACTAGCGGTAGTAAGTTCATTGGATGACCGCCATGAGATCATCACATGGATATCTTATCTAAGTGTCGTTGATAATCTCATCATAGCAATGGTGCAAGTATCCTTAGACTTGAGGTACTCAAGGATATCTTGAATCTTGATCACGTGCTTTGACTCCATTCCTTGTTGCCTTCCGGAGGTAACTCATAGGGTGGTGCTTGGGTACGACTTGAGGTATTCAAGATAATTGAGTAGCCAATAAAGGATTCACCACTTACGGATTAGCGAAGAGATACCCATGGCCTCTTGTCGGGATCATTACTAAGGTCGACCGAAGATGTATGTCATGAAGAGTGTCTTCATTGACATATAGAGTACTTGAGTCCCAAGACGAACCGATATCACTAGGCTAGACTTCGATCTAGTGAGAGTTGACACTTTGACCATACTCATAACCAAGTGGGGTATAGGATGGTGAAAGGACGAATTGCACGGTAATTGTCTATGGAAGGGTTCGTGATCTGGTTCGTGATGAATACATCAAACCGATTACTTTCCGGTCAATTGGGGGTCATGATGTGTTGCTAGATACCGCTCATGACTTGCTCAGATTAATTGTTAATCTAAGTGGCCAACATAACCGGGAGCCTAAAGGGTCACACGCATAAGAGTGTTTCAGAGAATCTGTAAAATAGTAATTGGACAGAGTTCCAATCATGGAGAGCAAATGGATTAAAAGGATCCCGATAAGATTGGGATATGTCCCGATGAGATCGCGACATCGATATTGCTAAGAAAGGTTTCCGGAGCTGTTTCAGCACCGGGGCCCGGTAGGCCGGCAGGACCGACCCCAGTTGGACTGGACCTTAGCAAATATATTCTAATTAATTAATTAAGTAATTAATTAATTAATTATTATATATATATATATGCACGTGGATGGGTGAGGAGAGAAGCTTATCATCTTCACTTTATTATATATATATATATATAAGGTGACTTACGTGGGACTCTCTCCACCATAAGCATTAATTGTGTCTTTAAGTGTTAAAAGACAATTGAAATGGTGAGTAAGAGATGAGGTTCGTTGGTTTTTGGAAGGAAAGAAGGTTTTCGTGAAAACCTAAGAGAAAATAGTTTTCTCTTCTTCATCTTCCATCATCGATGATCATCAAGGTTCTCTCTTCTTCAAGCTTCGTTTCCAACGTTGATCTATGCTATCCAGGACAGAGGTAGGCTCTAGCAGGCTTTAATCTGTTCTAGCTATTCCCGGGTCAAAGGGGTTTGATTCGGTTAGATTTTCTGATCTCTGCGTGGATCACCTTTAGAGATAGTCTCTTTTGGCTATTTAGGTTGATGTCTTCATACCGATACCTGGATCCTGGGATTTGGGAAAGTCCTGGGAACAAAAATTTTTGTTTTCCGCTGCCGGTACATGTGATGTACCTCCCGGGATTTTCCTACAGTGGTATCAGAGTGTCTGGTATCCCGTATGAAGCTATAACCTAAGCGAGATCAGAAATTCTAATGGAATTTTCTGTTGATGCATGCTATCTGTTCAGATTTCGAATTTCTATTGTGATATGCTTTTCAAAATTTTTCTTCCCAGAATTGTTCATAACATGTTAGAGAATATGTCTATGAAATTTGAGAATTTATCGATTTGATTTGATATAGTTTTGCTAATTAATTCCCTAAGGTTACAGATGCTGTTTTGTGAAACGATTCTGGAACAGACATGAGTATAAAATCGAGAATAAATTCTAGAAAAATGGTTTTTCGGATTTTACTTCACCTACATGTCTCTAAGATGTTGGTGAATGTCTGTGAGCATGGAAATTGGATTTCAAGGTGATTGGATATTTATTCACGAATTTATTCTATGCTGTTGGGAATTGCTGTGCTGATGAACACAGATTTTGAATCGGTTTTGTTAATTAGGTTGACTGAGTTTTTGATGGCCTAAAATCCTAAAAACATTCATGTAGCATGTTCTGAACATGTACTAACCTATGCAATTTTCTCAGAATTTATTGAAATTGTTTCATTGATCATTTCGAGCAATGTACAGAACTGGACAGTTTTGTGAAAATTGTTGGGACTGTTTTGCTTGGCTTGATTGAGTGTGCTTTTCAGTTCAATGCCTTGAACCATTTTAATGTGATTAAAATGTGTTATCTTGATGTAATATGATTGCCAAACTGAATTGCTTGAAGTTGCTTTTCCAAGAATTTTTGAATGCCGAATTGATCACATTAGCATCTCGGTAGTATCTTGCATTATCTTGTTTGTTTTGACCGTCATATTTTTTATGGCATGTGCTGAAGTAAATTTGATAATGTATGTGCTAGCTAGAGATGCTTAGGTTGATAATTAGGGTGTTCCTAAATTATTTGGAAATTAATGAGTTTTGACTCATTTCAAGCTTTTCATATAGTTTGACTATTTAAGGCATTCATGAATCAATGAAGTGTTCATTGAGGCATCAATTCACAGATATTACCCTAGGTATGATGGTGTTGAGAATTGGAATTGTACTGATTGAGGAATTAGCCGATTAGAGATTTTAGCAAAATTCCCTGAATAAGTCGACTTGTATATGGTATAAGTCGACTTGTTCAAGATTTTTGGATAAGTCGACTTATGGGTATAATAAGTCGACTTATGGGTATAATAAGTCGACTTGTTCAAGATCTCAGTATAAGTCGACTTGTAGTACCTTGTAAGTCGACTTGTTCATGGGCAGATGACATAAGTCGACTTGTGTCATACAAGTCGACTTATGTGTGGGCAGATGACATAAGTCGACTTGTGTCATACAAGTCGACTTGTGTGTGGGCAGAAGCATAAGTCGACTTGCATTTGATGAAAGTCGACTTGTGGCATGCATAGGTGGGATGATGGATGATTTTAGGTATAGACTCAATGTGATTGATGAAATGCCCTAAATCATATCATATAGTCATGGTGACTATAATCCTACGGCTTGGAGAAGAAGTAGATGAGACCCGAAATCCCTCCTCGGTATATGAAAACTAACGCCTTCCATTAATATGGTAAGAACCAGAGTTCTTATAGGGTTGGGTTGTTGGGTAAACCCAAGCTCACTCTATACGGATATGTTCGAACCATGAAAATAAGATTTTCGGATTAATGGGTTGGTTTTCACTCGAAGCGTTGGTTTGTTGAGTAAACTCAAGGTCAACGTGGATGAGGCGAAATGGGTAGCATACATCGATGTATGCGCATCAAAGAGTTGATACCCAATGTAAGTGCATACATCAACAAGTTGATAGCACTGATCGATAGTTGTGTCTAAGATGTAATTGGTATATCTGATACCTCCCGAGACATAAGGTGGCTTGTTGGGTAAACCCAAGGTCATTCTTAATGTCGGTTATCGATAATACAATTGGTATGACCGATACCTACCGATTGACCTAAGTTGTGGCTTGTTGGGTAAACCCAAGGTCACTCTTAGCAATGTCGGATATCGACCCACTAGGACATTATGTCACTTTGTTTCTCTGGATTCGTAAAGAGGGTTATGGATTCTAGGAAACTAGTGGGAGCCATTTGCATGTCATGCAAGTCCTTATGATCATGCAGGCATTTCTATTCTATCATTCCTTCTCTCTATCGCGCTAGGTTGATTGAAGAAGTCTTTCAGTGTGAATTTTTGCTCTCCTTTCTGGACCGATTTTCTTGATTGGCTGAGGAATCTGAGAATTGTTCTTAGATCGGAGGAACAGGGATACATCCTAGATGTTCCACTTCCAGATGCACCTGCTGTCAATGCTTCTGATAAGGATCAGAAAGCATATTGTAAGCATCTAAAGGACAGTGATATGGATACTTGCTTTATGCTTGCCTCGATGTCACTAGAGTGCGGGGCGGCATGAGTCCATGGATGCTCACTCTATAGTATTTCATCTTAGGGAGCTGTTTGATGAGTAAGCTTCGATGCGAAAGGTTCGAGACCTCAAGGCTTCTCTCACAACAAAGATGGCTCGAGGGATATCTCACATGCGATATGCCTCAAGATGAATGGCTATATAGAGAGATTGGCTGTCTTAGGATTTGTAATGGATTATGAGTTAAGTATAGACTTGATTACGGTTGGATTGTCGGCGGTTTTCACGGTTTGTGTTAAACTATCGGATGAACCAAATATCCACAACAATTCCGGTGATCAATCTGCTTTCAAGACAAGTGGAGCAGGCTATCAAGAGAGATAGCAAGTGCTAATGGTGGATGCTTCTTCTTCTAGTTCAAAGAAGAAAAAGGCTAAGAAACCAAAGGAAAGTGCCATCAAGGAAAAACCAAAGATTCTGCCCCAAAAGGATTTTGCTTTTATTGTGGCAAGTCTAGCCACTAGAGGCGAAACTGTAAAATCTATCTGGAGTTCTTGAAGCAGAAGAAGGCATCAGATGCCTCTACTTCTTCAAATATGTTTGTCATTGAGGTTAATACTATTCCTGATCCAAACATATCGGTATTTGATACCAGATGTGGCTCATACATATGAAATGATATGCAGGGCCTCAGGGACAGTAGAAAGCTCATTCAAGGAGAACTAGACCTTCGTGTAGGTAATGCAGCAAGAGTTGTTACATTAGTGGTAGACACTTATGTTTTGTTACTCCCTAGTGGGCTTATATTCAAATTGGATGATTGACATTTTGTACCTGTTTTAAACAAAGAACATATTGTATGTTTTATGTTTAAATAGAGCTGAGTTCCATTGGACTTTTAGTAGCAATGGTTGTTCTATTAGTTCGAATGGAAGGCTCTATGCTACTGGTACATTATGTAATTGAATTGACATATTAGATATGTCATATCCGATTCGAATGTCAATGACGAAAAGACATAATCGAGATAATTTAAAATCAACTTACTTATGGCATTGTCGAACGGCCAAATAAATGAGACACGCATCGCTAAGCTCCATAAGAGTGGATGTTTAGGGTCATTTGATTATGAATCATATGACACATGCGAATCTTGTTTATTAGGCAAGATGACTAAGTAATCCTTTAAAGGAAGGGTGAATGAATGAATGGAATATTAGACCTAATACATTCGGATGTATGTGGTCCGATGTCCATCCATGCCATAAGTGGTTGTTTTTACTTCATTACTTTTATCGGTGATTATTCACGATATGGGTACCTGTATCTGTAGAGATACAAATCTGAAGCATTTGAAACGTTCAAATAATTCAGAAATGAAGTAGAAAACTAACTTGGTAAAAGTATGCATACATTACGATCTGATCGTGGTGGAAAATGCTTACACCAACAGTTTTGGATTATCTCAGAGATAATGGGATTTTATCTCAGTATACTCCACCTTACACGCCGCAAAGCACAATGGTGTGGCTGAAAGGAGAAATCGAACCTTGTTAGACATGGTGCGATTGATGATAGGTTTTACTGCATTTTGGGGTATGCGCCGAGACAAATTGTTTACTTGCTAAACAGAGTTCCATTAAACACAGTTGTGGTTACTCCATATGGAGATATGGACTAACCGAAAGCCCTATCTTTCTCATCGAAAGTTTGGGATTGTCCTACTTATGTGAAGCGGACACGATCGGATACATTTGATGTAAAGCGACAAGTGTTTGTTCGTGGAATATCAACTCTACCTTGCCGAGGAACAAAAGTTGTTTGTTTCTAAGCATCTGTTTTCTTAAAGAAAGAGTTTCTTTTACAAGAGGACGGTGGGAGCAAAGTTGAACTTGAGAAGTTCAAGATGCTCGAACAAACATAGATCAATCGCTGAATCAAAGCTGTCACTCATATAGATGAGGTAACAGTTCAACCTTCTACTACACACAATTTCGTAGGTTAAGTAGGATACGACTTTTCGAGAGATATGAATTTCTTGTAAGTGAGCAGAATGGCGTATTGCTCATATGAGATGATCTTTACTACCTATGAATGAGTTCGAAAAATTGAGTCGAAAAATGGCTTTGTGCCATGAAATCTGAATGGATTCCATGTAAGCAAACCAAGTTTGGACTTTGGTTGTTACACCTGAAGGGATAAAACCCACAGGGTGCAAAGGAGTTTTCAGAAGAAAACCAACATGGATGGTAATTTGATTACCTATAAAGCAATGCTTACGGTTAAAGGATTTCGCCACGCAGAAAGAGTTGACTATGACAAAACCTTGACCCGTAGCAATGCTTAAATCCATTAGGATACTCCTAGCCATTGCCACTCATTATGATTATGAGATATGGCAAATGGATGTGAAGACAGCTTTCCTGAGAGGAAATCTACCCGAGGATGTGTATGACACAACCTGAGAGCTTCACTTCCATCGATGGCGAAAAGGTATGCAAGCTTGGAGTTGGATTATCCGTTTTGATGAGTCAATCAAAGAGTTTGATTTCTCACAAAATCCGGATGATCATTGTGTGTATAAGAAGGTTAATGGGACTGCAATCGTATTCCTTGTGTTGTATGTAGATGACATACTATTACTAGGAAACGATGTCTCTATGCTGCAATCAGTTAAGATTTGGTTGTCCAAACCATTTTGTGATGAAAGATCTTTGTGAAGCGACTTATATCCTAGGGATATAGATTTATAGAGATAAATCAAAAGGTTGCTTGGTCTTTCACAATCATCGTACATAGATGAGATGCTAATGTTAGGCCCCGACCCGAAGATCGAACCCCAACTGTTGGATCCCGTTACCGGAATCCAAATCTTGAACCAAAGAACATGATACTTGATCATTTTGTCTTGTAGGGTTCATTTAACTTAACCCTAATTGCATATTGATCTCCCTTGTACGTCATACTCTTATGACTCTTGTTTAAATTAAGAAAAGAATTTCTTCAATACGAGTTCTATAACTCAAGATATCAACAAAAACTAAAGGAGTTCATACCCGAAACATGCTCTCTTAACTGACCTCCCACTTCTTTTAATACAAACTTTCTCAATTTAACTCCAAATGATATAAATTTTAATATGGGGACAGATACACGTCTTAGAAAACTAGTGGTTCAAGCCTCGACTCTTTTGGAGGTCGTATGAGAAAATTATGCCCAAAACAATGGACCTTGCTCGCTTCCAAAATCGAATTGAAACTCTTTTGGCGCGATTTCTAAAATTTTGTTTTGTTTTGTTTTGTTTTTTTTTTTCGAGGTCTAAATGTGTTCGTTCTTTCACCATATGAAAGTAGACATCTAGATCTACAACTCTCATGAAGACTACAAAGGCTGATTCTATCTCCTACATTCTGTAGCATCCATTCTTCTATCGTCTGGTTTTCTATCGTCTGGTTTCTATCATTTGGTTTTCTAACGTCTGATTTCTATCAGACATGTTTTGGCGCAATTGCCATAACTTTCACTATAGATGTCGAAATGACTTCGTTCTTGGACAGTTAGAAAGTAGACATCTAGATCTACAACTCTCATGAAGACTATAAAGGCTGATTCTATCTCTTACATTCTATAGCGTCCATTCTTCTATCAAATGCGGTTTTCATCGTCTGGTTTCTATCATCTGGTTTTCTAACGTCGATTTCTATGAGACATGTTTTGGCGCATTTGCCATAACTTTCACTATAGATGTCGAAATGACTTCGTTCTTGGACGGTTAGAAAGTAGACATCTAGATCTACAACTCTCATGAAGACTATAAAGGCTGATTCTATCTCTTACATTCTGTAGCGTCCACTTTGCCTATCGATGGTTTTCGATCACTGATTTTTCTATCACCTGGTTTTTCTATCAACTGGTTTTGCTATCATCTGTTTTTCCTATCAGTTGGTTTTTTGATCAGCTGATTTTTCTATCAGCTGGTTTTTCTATCAGTTGGTTTTGCTATCATCTGGTTTTCCTATCATCTGGTTTTCCTATCATCCTGTTTTCCTATCACCTGGTTTTTTCTATCGGTGTTTTTCTATCCAAAGACATGTCCACTTATATAGATCATATCTTTTGGCTCCGATATCCAAATTTAGCAAACTTGGTATCTATCTCATATAGAAAAGAGAGATCTACAACTTTCAAGAAGGAAATTTTGTCTAAATCTATCGATATCAAGTCCATATCGTCTGCTTTTGCTTCAGCTGGTTTTTCTATCAGCTGATTTTTCTATCAGCTGGTTTTTTTTTTCTATCCAGCACATGTCCACTTATATAGATCATATCTTTTGACTCCGATATCCAAATTGGACAAACTTGGTATCTATCTTATAGAGAAAAGAGAGATCTACAACTTTCAAGAAGGAAATTTTGTCTAAATCTATCGATATCAAGTCCATATCGTCTGCTTTTTCTTCAGCTGGTTTTTCTATCAGCTGATTTTCCTATCAGCTGGTTTTTTTTCTATCCAGCACATGTCCACTTATATAGATTATATCTTTTGACTCCGATATCCAAATTGGACAAACTTGGTATCTATATTATAGAGAAAAGAGAGATCTACAACTTTCAAGAAGAAAATTTTGTCTAAATCTATCGATATCAAGTCCATATCGTCTGCTTTTGCTTCAGCTGGTTTTTCTATCAGCTGATTTTCCTATCAGCTGGTTTTTTCTATCCAGCACATGTCCACTTATATAGATCATATCTTTTGACTCCGATATCCAAATTGGACAAACTTGGTATCTATCTTATAGAGAAAGAGATCTACAACTTTCAAGAAGGAAATTGTGTCTAAATCTATCGATATCAAGTCCATATCGTCTGCTTTTGCTTCAGCTGGTTTTTCTATCATTGATTTTCTATCACTAGTTTTTTTCTTCTATCCAAGACATGTCCACTTATATAGATCATATCTTTTGACTCCGATATCCAAATTGGACAAACTTGGTATCTATCTTATAGAGAAAAGAGATCTACAACTTTCAAGAATGAAATTTTGTCTAAATCTATCGATATCAAGTCCATATCGTCTGCTTTTGCTTCAGCTGGTTTTTCTATCACTGATTTTCCTATCACCTGGTTTTTCTATCCAGACATGTCCACTTATATAGATCATATCTTTTGGCTCCGATATCCAAATTTAGCAAACGATATACCCTTGGAAAGTTCTAACCTTCTACTACAACATTCGTGAAGGCTCATTTATCTAATTCAAATCCTCGAAGGTCAGCTGGGGCAAGAAGTTACATCAAATTTTAGGAAAATTTGACAGCACTTCTTGAAAATACAACTAACCAATTTTTCAACCCTAAGGTATCTTCAAATACCATTCTAAGCAACAGCCACACTCTTAATCATCTAATCATATCCAAACTATAACAATGATGCAATTGTCTTAAACCTGCACGGATTTCTCAAAATACATTTGAACTTAACATACTTGCAATTCATTTTCATTCATTCCATCATCATCAACTCATGTCATATTCATACAATACTTTAGTGGGCATTTTAAGCTCAATTACAATGAAGTTTCAAAATACAGTATCACTCTCAAAATGCTACTAAAGCATTGTTTTTACCAAAAATCATTTCAAATACAAAACCAAAAGAAAATCTTGGAGTAAGTGCCTTTAAGCTTGCTCCTCGGGATCCTTCTCATTTCCTGTAGAGTTGAAGGGGGTGAGCTTTCGCTCCGTGGATAACACATTTATATTTATATATCAAGCAAGTCTGTTTAATTATTCATACTTTTTTTTTGCATTCATTCATTAAATTATAATACATGCATCATGCAAAGTTCATCAATATTCAAACATGATTTCTCACAATTCAAGCATTCATAATTCTTGCATTTTCATGTAATTCACATAAACAACACATCAAATGGCTCAAGAAGTCCTTATTCTTTTCAACCATATAGTCTCATTTAATGAGTCTATATGGGCAATTCTTCAAGAGTCCAAAATGTTGGATCATCCTATGCCACTATCGGCGGTAGGAGAAGGCTTCATGGTCAGCGTGCGCGTGGCGGTTCTTAGGACTATACCTTACCCACATAACATAACAATCATGAAAATCATAAAATTGAACTGTTCTTGTCCAATTCTTCGTTTCTTTGAAATCATCTTTTCATACATCATTCATGCCTTTCATCATATTCATTCATCAAGCATTTAATGCAATCATTCAATGACTTATAACAACTACGTCCAACATTCAATCACACACATTTAGTATAACTTTCAAGTAGGTGAAACTCATTAATGTCATGCATTAATTTGCATTTGTAGCTTATATACATAAAGATAAATATGAAACTCACCTTTTAGAATCGTTAAATCTTTGCTAATGGGTTCCTCCTCTTGCTCTTCTCTTCTTTCTTGTCCCACTTCAACCATAACAAGAAAAGAACCTCATATCATTTAGGGTTTCAAAAATTGAAAACCCCATGAACTTAAATCATGAAATTTACCTTAGAATCACTAAACCCATCTTCTTTCTAAGCTTTTTAAACTATAAAACTAACAAAACTTAACCTTGAAAACATAACTTACCTTGATTCCTTAACCAAACAAGTGGTTTCGTTCAAAGCGAAGCTTAGCTCCTCCTCTATCTTCTTTCTCTTTGAACTTTCTTCAAACACTTGTTAAATCTCTTGGAAAAATCAAAACCCTAGCCAAGGCTTTCTTTTCTCCTTCTTCTTTTCTCTTTACTACGTTCTCTTCCTCTTCCTCTTCTATTTTCGTTTTCCTCTTCCTTTCCTCCTAACTTACTTCTTTCTTTCTCCTTTTATACTCCTTCTTCATTTAACTCAAGCCCAAAGGCCCAAGTCTAACTCCTTCTTCTTCTTCCTCCTTATTTCCTCTTTATCCTACAACTTACTTAGCCTGATTATCTTTAAGCCCATTTTATCTTTCTTTTCTTTCCTACCTCATTAAAATCCAACTAACTCATTTAATTCCATTAATTCTTCACCCAACTCATTTATGCTATCACTTGTTAATTAAATCTCAATTCAATTTACGCTAACTTAACTTACTCGATTAATCTAATCATGCTTAAATTTAAAAAAAATTTTTTTTTGTTAACATTCTCCCCTTAAGAAATTTAGTCCTCGAAATTCTTACAGTTCTTGAAGAGGTGTGGGTCTTGCTCTGCATTGCCTCCGAGGCCCCACGTCGCCTCTTCAATTGCATGATTTCTCCACAGGACTTTGACTAGCTTGATTGTCTTGTTCCTGAGGATCTTATCCTTGCTATCCAGAATTGCCACAGGCATTTCTTCATAACTCAGATCATCACTCAACTGAACTTCTAAGGCCTGGATGATGTGAGAAGGGTCTGATCTGTACCTTCTCAGCATCGAAACATGGAATACATCATGAATCTGTGATAATTTTGGCGGTAATGCCATCTGAAGCCAACGGCCCAATCCTCTCCAATACTTCATACGGACCCATATAGCGAGGACTTAACTTCCCTTCATCAATCTCATAACTCCTTTCCATGGAGCGTCTTAAGGAACACCACGTCACCCATTGCATATTCCATTTCTTTCAGATGAGCATCGGCATAGCTTTTCATTACGTCTGGTGCGCTTAAGTCGCCGCTTAATCGGATCAATCTTATCCATCGTCATCTGGACCAATTCTGGTCCCACTAGCTTCCTTTCACCTTCTTCATCCCAAAGATATGGGAGTCTGCATCTCTCGCCATATAGGGCTTCATAAGGAGCCATCTCAGATGCTCGAATAGTGCAATTGTTATAGCAAATTCGACCAGCGGTAAATGATCATCCCATGCTCCTCTCAAGTCCATGACACATGCTCTAAGCATCCCTCTAGTGTCTGAATTGTCCTCTCGGTGACCATCCGTCCGAGGATGAAACGCCGATCTTGAAATTGAACAGTTCTAATGCTTCCTGCAAACTTCTCCAAAATCTCGATGTGAATCGCGGATCCCTGTCGGATACTATAGAATCCGGAATTCCATGCAACCTTACCACTTCATCGATATACTTCCGGGCTAAGACTTGCAATGAATCTGTTTGTTTGATTACCAGAAAATGGGCTGACTTGGTCAACCGATCAACTATAACCCAAATAGCATCATGCCTCTTACTGGTCCTCGGCAAACCCATCAGAAAATCCATCGTGATCCTTTGCCACTTCCATTCAGGAATGGACAATGGCCTTAGCATGCCTGAAGGTGCCTGGTGTTCAGCCTTGACTTGCTGACACACTAGACATCTGCTCACATATTCAGCTACATCCCTCTTCATGCCTTTCCACCAGAAGTGTTCCTTCAAATCTCTGTACATTCTGGTGCTGCCTGGGTGCATGGAATAAGGCGCATTGTGTGCCTCGTCCATGATCTCATCTTTAACGGCCTTATCATTCGGAATACATAACCTGTTTCCGACTACCATTAGCCCATCATCCCTTACTTGCACTCTCGATCGCTTACCTGTCAATTTCATCTCTCGACTACTTAATTCTGTATCCTGCTCCTGCAACTCCTTGACCTTCTCCCTAAGGATAGGTCTCACCCTGAATTGAGCAAGAATACAATCTGATTCATCCTGCTTTAAACTAATCTTCAATTTGGCCATTTGTTCCAACAGAGGCAAGTAAACCGATTGCACATAAGCTATGGATGACTTCCTGCTTAATGCATCTGCTACTACATTCGCCTTGCCTGGATGATACTCTATCATCAGGTCATAGTCCTTGAGCAACTCCAACCATCGTCTCTGCCTTAAGTTCAACTCTTTCTGACTCATAATGTACTTAAGACTTTTGTGGTCCGTGAAGACCCTTGTCTGAACCCCATATAGGTAGTGTCTCCAAATCTTTAGAGCAAAAATTACCGCTGCTAACTCCAAGTCATGAGTCGGATAATTCAACTCATATGGCTTCAACTGCCGTGAAGCATAAGCTATCACTTTGTCATTCTGCATCAGCACACACCCTAAACCCTTCCTCGAAGCATCACTATACACCGTGTAGCCCTGGTCTCCATTGGGCAAAACCAACACGAGAGCACTTGTCAATCTATTCTTGAGCTCCTCAAAGCTCTTCTGACATTCCTCACTCCATATGAACTGCTGATTCTTTCTTAACAACTTAGTCATCGGGGCAGCAAATTTATTATTGAGAATCCTTCCACGAATCTCCTGTAATAACCTCGCCAAACCTAGGAAGCTTCTTATCTCTTTCCTTTATCTTAGGCTCTTGCCAATTTACCATCGCTTCTACTTTTCTTGGATCAACATGAATCCTTTGCTAGAAATCACATGTCGAGGAAAACTACTTCATCGACCAAAATTCACACTTCATTGAATTTGGCATACAACTCGCCTCTCTCAATCATTTGCAATACTATCACGAGATCTTGTTAGTGCTCTCCTTCATCTTTAGAATAGACCGAATGTCATCAATGAACACAATGACAAAGCGATCTAAGAATTCATTAAACACTCTATTCATCGGATCCGTGAAGGCGGTGGAGCATTGGTCGATCCGAAGGGCATGACCACAATTCATAGTGCCGTAACGGGTCTGAAGTTGTCTTACTCACATCGACTCTCGATTGGAGTTGATGATATCACGATCTTAAGTCAATCTTGAAAGACCCTTGCTCCTCAGTGGTGATCAAATAAATCATCTATCCGTGGCAGCGGATACTTGTTCGAATCGTCATCTTGTTAAGCTTCCGTAGTCTATACACATCCGCCAGTTCCATCCTTCTTCTTAACAAATAGATTGGCGCTCCCACGGTGATGAACTTGGCACGATAAAGCGCTTTTCTTGACTCTTCTAACTTGCTCCTTAAGCTCCTTAACTCAATTTGGAGCCATCTGTATGGTGGGATCGAATTGGCGCGGTTAGGAATCAAATCAATTTGAACTCAATTTCCCTCACCGGCGGCAACCCCGTAATTCGTTCGAAATACGTGCAGGAACTCCTTACAACTGATAATCTTCTAATCGCCCACATTCATACGGATCCACTATATGCGCCAAGAAGGCCTCACACCTTGGCTCATCATCTTGTCACCAATGAGCGAAATGATCCTCAAGACTGGCGGTTTCTGTCCCCTTGAAGACTATCTTACGATCGTTTCCCAAATCAAATTCTACTTCTTTCAAACTACGGTCTAGCTTAGCCTTGTACCTCTCCATGACATCCATCCCCAATATAACATCCAATCCTTGAAGGTCACAGAGGTAGTAGGTCTACCACCGCCTAGCACCGCCGATCTCGAGCTCACAATTCTTATAGATCATACTAATCACCACCTTACTCCCTAAAAGAGTACTAATGACGAGAAAATTGTCCATAATCTCGGGACACAACATGCAAATTCATACGTGCAGATACAAACGAATGTGTAGAGCCGGTATCAATTAACACATAAACAGGAGAGTCAAATAAGCGAGCCATACGATCCTGACTTCGGAGCGGGCTTGCTTCTTCTCTGGTCATGGCAAAGACTCTAGCTGGTGCCTGACCCTGGCCTCTAGGTCTCCCTGCCGGATATGTCTTTCTTGCGGTTCTCGCCCACATTATCTGTGGCGAGATGCCCTTTTACGCTCTTCTTGGGGCTGAGATGAGACCCTTCACGCTTAATCGCTGGGGACAATCCTTGATTCATGCCCCTTTGACCCTGACCAAAACATGCTCCTATCTTCAGCAGACATTCCCCCTTATGAAATCTCCCACAGTGATCACACGGGGAATTCCCTCTACTTGTCCATCCCGAGCTTGCTACTCTTGAAACTTGCCCTGATATAGCCCTAGGCTGCTTGCTCTGAGCAGGACCACTGCTGCCCACCACACTCTGAGTATGCTGAGTTCTAGTACTCCTCGTAGGTGCTGGAGCACTCATGCCCTTCTTGGAGAACTGCTCTCTGTTCTTCCTCTTCTTAGTCACTTCATCCCTAATGTTCTCTAACTTCTCTGCTTGAAGAGCAGCATCAACTAGCTGCTGATAATCACGGAAGTTGTGAATTACCACCTTTTCCTTGATCCCTAGGTGCAATCCACCCTCGAACTTCCGACACTTGTCTTCTTCAGTTGCCACGATATTAGCTGCATACCGTGATAACTGAGTGAACTTCAATTCGTACTCTGCCACGCTCAACTCCTCGGCGAGATTCAAAACTCCTTGCCTTATCCTCGCATGTAGACCATCGAGAAATACTTCCTCCGAAAGGCCTCTAGAAATTCCCTCCATGTCAACACCGGAGGTAATTCTCGATCATGGAGCCTTGACTCCCACCAAGATCAGTGCATCCCTTGCGATAAGCTCGCTGCATAGTCGAGCTTCTCTTCATCGGTGCACTTCATCTGATTCAGGACCCTCTCGGTCCTCTTCACCATGCTTCGCCTCCTCGGGATTTGTAGTCCGTGAAGTCAACCGCTCCATACTTCGAGACTTATCATCGCCGCTCCTCTCTCTGGGCTGGCACTTGAGCTGCCTTCCTTGACCCATGGCATAGGTAAAAGCACAGGCGAAGGCCTGGAAGAACCGAGGATCCATGGGGTTCACTTGAGGAGGAGGAGGCGGGCGCCTCGTGTTGCACGCTGGTGCATCAGTCGGAGCAGGATGGTCCTGCATCTGCGGAACATCGACTCATCCGTACTTCTGCTGAGAGCTGGGCGAGATTGCGCTCCTCGAGTTCTCTTCGGCGGCATTACTCCTTCAATTTAAAAATTCAGTGAAAATGTTTAGTTCACATAAAAGTTTCAATTCATGTAAATCAATGCATAAAATAATGCACATAAGTCATATAATTCATGTAGGAAAATGCATGATGACTTGACCATAGACATCCCACTAAGGTTCCTAGGAAACCCTAAACCGGTTTCGCTTTGATACCACAATGTTAGGCCCAGACCGAAGACCGAATCCTCAATTGTTGGATCCGTATCGGAATCCAAATCTTGAACCAAAGAACATGATACTTGATCATTTTGTCTTGTAGGTTCATTTAACTTAACCCTAATTGCATATTGATCTCCTTGTACGTCATACTCTTATGACTCTTGTTTAAATTAAGAAAAGAATTTCTTCAATCCGAAGTTCTATAACTCAAGATATCAACAAAAACTAAAGGAGTTCATACGAAACATGCTCTCTTAATCGACCTCCCACTTCTTTTAATACAAACTTTCTCAATTTAACTCCAAATGATATAAATTTTAATATGGGGACAGATACACGTCTTAGAAAACTAGTGGTTCAAGCCTCGACTCTTTTGGAGGTCGTATGAGAAAATTATGCCCAAAACAATGGACCTTGCTCGCTTCCAAAATCGAATTGAAACTCTTTTGGCGCGATTTCTAAAATTTTGTTTTGTTTTGTTTTTTGTTTTTTTTTTTGAGGTCTAAATGTGTTCGTTCTTTCACCATATGAAAGTAGACATCTAGATCTACAACTCTCATGAAGACTACAAAGGCTGATTCTATCTCCTACATTCTGTAGCATCCATTCTTCTATAAATGCGGTTTTCATCGTCGGTTTCTATCATACGGTTTTCTAACGTCGATTTCTATCGGACATGTTTTAGCATAATTGCCATAACTTTCACTATAGATGTCGAAATGACTTCGTTCTTGGACGGTTAGAAAGTAGACATCTAGATCTATAACTCTCATGAAGACTATAAAGGCTGATTCTATCTCTTACATTCTATAGCGTCCATTCTTCTATCGTCTGGTTTTCTATCGTCTGGTTTCTATCATCTGGTTTTTCTAACGTCTGATTTCTATGAGACATGTTTTGGCGCATTTGCCATAACTTTCACTATAGATGTCGAAATGACTTCGTTCTTGGACGGTTAGAAAGTAGACATCTAGATCTACAACTCTCATGAAGACTATAAAGGCTGATTCTATCTCTTACATTCTGTAGCGTCCACTTTGCCTATCAGATGGTTTTTCGATCAGCTGATTTTTCTATCAGCTGGTTTTTCTATCAACTGGTTTTGCTATCATCTGTTTTTCCTATCAGCTGGTTCTTCGATCAGCTGATTTTTCTATCAGCTGGTTTTTCTATCAGTTGGTTTTGCTATCATCTGGTTTTCCTATCATCTGGTTTTCCTATCATCCGGTTTCCTATCATTGGTTTTTTTTCTATGGTTTTTCTATCCAACACATGTCCACTTATATAGATCATATCTTTTGGCTCCGATATCCAAATTTAGCAAACTTGGTATCTATCTCATAGAAAAGAGATCTACAACTTTCAAGAAGGAAATTTTGTCTAAATCTATCGATATCAAGTCCATATCGTCTGTTTTTCTTCAGCTGGTTTTTCTATCACTGATTTTCTATCACTGGTTTTTTTTTCTATCTAGCACATGTCCACTTATATAGATCATATCTTTTGACTCCGATATCCAAATTGGACAAACTTAGTATCTATCTTATAGAAAAGAGATCTACAACTTTCAAGAAGGAAATTTTGTCTAAATCTATCGATATCAAGTCCATATCGTCTGCTTTTTCTTCAGTTGGTTTTTCTATCATTGATTTTCCTATCAGCTGGTTTTTTTCTATCCAGCACATGTCCACTTATATAGATCATATCTTTTGACTCCGATATCCAAATTGGACAAACTTGGTATCTATCTTATAGAGAAAAGAGAGATCTACAACTTTCAAGAAGGAAATTTTGTCTAAATCTATCGATATCAAGTCCATATCGTCTGCTTTTGCTTCAGCTGGTTTTTCTATCAGCTGATTTTCCTATCAGCTGGTTTTTTTCTATCCAGCACATGTCCACTTATATAGATCATATCTTTTGACTCCGATATCCAAATTGGACAAACTTGGTATCTATCTTATAGAGAAAAGAGAGATCTACAACTTTCAAGAAGGAAATTTTGTCTAAATCTATCGATATCAAGTCCATATCGTCTGCTTTTGCTTCAATTGGTTTTTCTATCATTGATTTTTCTATCACCTGGTTTTTTTTCTATCCAAGACATGTCCACTTATATAGATCATATCTTTTGACTCCGATATCCAAATTGGACAAACTTGGTATCTATCTTATAGAGAAAAGAGAGATCTACAACTTTCAAGAATGAAATTTTGTCTAAATCTATCGATATCAAGTCCATATCGTCTGCTTTTGCTTCAGCTGGTTTTTTATCGGTGATTTTCCTATCACCTGGTTTTTCTATCCAAAGACATGTCCACTTATATAGATCATATCTTTTGGCTCCGATATCCAAATTTAGCAAACGATATACCCTTGGAAAGTTCTAACCTTCTACTACAACATTCGTGAAGGCTCATTTATCTAATTCAAATCCTACGAAGGTCAAAATCAAGCAAAGTTCTGTCAAATTTTAGGAAAATTTGACAGCACTTCTCTTGAAAATACAACTAACCAATTTTTCAACCTAAGGTATCTTCAAATACCATTCTAAGCAACAGCCACACTCTTAATCATCTAATCATATCCAAACTATAACAATGATGCAATTGTCTTAAACCTGCACGGATTTCTCAAAATACATTTGAACTTAGCATACTTGCAATTCATTTTCATTCATTCCATCATCATCAACTCATGTCATATTCATACAATACTTTAGTGGGCATTTTAAGCTCAATTACAATGAAGTTTCAAAATACAGTATCACTCTCAAAATGCTACTAAAGCATTGTTTTTACCAAAAATCATTTCAAATACAAAACCAAAAGAAAATCTTGGAGTAAGTGCCTTTAAGCTTGCTCCTCGGGATCCTTCTCATTTCCTGTAGAGTTGAAGGGGTGAGCTTTACGCTCGTGGATAACACATTTATATTTATATATCAAGCAAGTCTGTTTAATTATTCATACTTTTTTTTTTGCATTCATTCATTAAATTATAATACATGCATCATGCAAAGTTCATCAATATTCAAACATGATTTCTCACAATTCAAGCATTCATAATTCTTGCATTTTCATGTAATTCACATAAACAACACATCAAATGGCTCGGTAAGTCCTTATTCTTTTCAACCATATAGTCTCATTTAATGAGTCTATATGGGCAATTCTTTAGAGTCCAAAATGTTGGATCATCCTATGCCACTATCAGGCGGTAGGAGAAGGCTTCATGGTCAACGTGCACGTGGCGGTTCTTAGGACTATACCTTACCCACATAACATAACAATCATGCAAAATCATAAAATTCGACTGTTCTTGTCCAATTCTTCGCTTCTTTGAAATCATCTTTTCATACATCATTCATGCCTTTCATCATATTCATTCATCAAGCATTTAATGCAATCATTCAATGACTTATAACAACTACGCCCAACATTCAATCACACACATTTAGTATAACTTTCAAGTAGGTGAAACTCATTAATGTCATGCATTAATTTGCATTTGTAGCTTATATACATAAAGATAAATATGAAACCCACCTTTTTAGAATCGTTAAATCTTTGCTAATGGAGTTCCTCCTCTTGCTCTTCTCTTCTTTCTTGTCCCACTTCAACCATAACAAGAAAAGAACCTCATATCATTTAGGGTTTCAAAAATTGAAAACCCCATGAACTTAAATCATGAAATTTACCTTAGAATCACTAAACCCATCTTCTTTCTAAGCTTTTAAACTATAAAACTAACAAAACTTAACCTTGAAAACATAACTTACCTTGATTCCTTAACCAAACAAGTGGTTTCTTGGTTCAAAGCGAAGCTTAGCTCCTCCTCTATCTTCTTTCTCTTTGAACTTTCTTCAAACACTTGTTAAATCTCTTGGAAAAATCAAAACCCTAGCCAAGGCTTTCTTTTCTCCTTCTTCTTTTCTCTTTACTACGTTCTCTTCCTCTTCCTCTTCTATTTTCGTTTTTCCTCTTCCTTTCCCTCCTAACTTACTTCTTTCTTTCTCCTTTTATACTCCTTCTTCATTTAACTCAAGCCCAAAGGCCCAAGTCTAACTCCCTTCTTCTTCTTCCTCCTTATTTCCTCTTTATCCTACAACTTACTTAGGCCCAATTATCTTTAAGCCCATTTTATCTTTCTTTTCTTTCCTACCTCATTAAAATCCAACTAACTCATTTAATTCCATTAATTCTTCACCCAACTAATTTATGCTATCACTTGTTAATTAAATCTCAATTCAATTTACGCTAACTTAACTTACTCAATTAATCTAATCATGCTTAAATTAAAAAAAAAAATTTTTTTTTTTTGGGCTAACAGCTAAAGAAGTTTAGCATAGAACAATGCTATGTACGAGGCCCGATGTATCGTATGCTCTAAGTGTTACGGCGGATACCAATCGGATCTGGTGAGGTCATGGGTGGTTGTCAAGAATATCCTCAAGTACTTGCGAAGCCTTAAGGATGTTTTCTTGATCTATGGAGATGGAAATCTTCAGTGAGCGGGCATTCAGATCAAGTATTTAATCGATAAGGATGATTACGAATCACAATCGGGTTATATACATTCACACCTTGAATAGCGTGGCGATCAATTGGAAAAGTTCCAAACAAGAGAGGATGGCGATTCATCAACCGAGGCAGAGTACATTGCGCGTGAGATCGCAATGAAGCGGTTTGGATCGAAGTTCATTCTTGAACTTGATCCGGTCCCTACCGTGATGGGCCCATAGGATTGTATTGTGATACAATGGGGCTAGTCTTGTGCAGCAAAGGAACCAAGGTCTTATCGACGATCCGAACTCGTGCTTCGCCGATTCGGAGATCATTAGTCGACATGATATCGATAGAGAGAATTCCGAGCAAAGTGTTCTTTGTTTAGTTGACAAAGCCATTGTCACAAGAGAATTGTGATTCTCATGGACTCGCTTATGGTATTAGATACTAAGGCGATTAGCTTTAGGTCAGTGGGAGATTTGTAAGTGATAAGTCGACTTGTACCGTGTGTAAGTCGACTTACACATGTTCGATGATCGATAAGTCGACTTGTTCATTCGATAAGTCGACTTGTTCAAATCGAGATTGTTTATTTGTGCCCTAAAGGCAATCCCTTTAGCGCGTTTTATTCAAAGTCGTAGTGCGGACTTTATGAATAAATAAAGAAAAGGCATTATTCATTAATTTGATATTCATAAACATTGTTTATGAATTGATTGAATCTTTATTCAAATTAATGAAGTCCATGATATATGACATAGCATGAAGGAAATTATGATGTGTTCATACTCCCGAGATTCCTATCATGTGCAATTATGTCGATGTCGTAATTCTCCTAGTCATAGGATTAATGAGACTGGACATCATTAATCCGGATAGACTAGCACATGTCATATTCCTTGATTGGATCAAGCAGTGGATCTCAGAAACTGTAAATATGAGATATTTAGAATTGACATGTGGATGCTTACTAGCGGTAGTAAGTTCATTGGATGACTGCCATGAGATCATCACATAGATATCTTATCTAAGTGTCAGTGATAATCTCATCATAGCAATGGTGCAAGTATCCTTAGACTTGAGATACTCAAGGATATCTTGGATACTGATCCTGTGCTTTGACTCCATTCCTTGTTGCCTTCCAAAGGTAACTCATAGGGTGGTGCTTGGGTGCAGCTTGAGGTATTGAAGATAATTGAGTAGCCAATAAAGGATTCACCACTTACGGATTAGCGAAGAGATACCCACGGCCTCTTGTCGGGATCATTACTAAGGTGGCGGTTAAGATGTATGTCATGAAGAGTATCTTCATTGACATATGAGTAATGAGTCCCAAGGCGAGAACCGATATCACTAGGCTAGACTCGGTCTAGTGAGAGTTGACACTTTGACTATACTCATAACCAAGTGGGGTATAGGATGGTGAAAGGACGAATTGCGGTAATTATACATGGAAGGGTTCGTGATACGGTTCGTGATGAATACATCAAACCGATTACTTTCCGGTCAATTGGGGTCATGATGTGTTGCTAGATACCGCCATGACTTGCTCAGATTAATTGTTAATCTAAGTGGCCAACATAACATAACCGGAGCCTAAAGTGGTCACAGCGATAAGAGTGTTTGAGAGAATCGTAAAATAGTAATTGGACAGAGTTCCAATCATGGAGAACAAATGGATTAAATAGATCCCGATGAGATTGGGATATGTCCCGATGAGATCGCGACATCGATATTGCTAAGAAAGGTTTAGAATTTGTCAAGATCGGGGGCGATAATAAGCGGGACAGACCCAGTTGGATGGACCTTAGCAAATATATTCTAATTAATTAATTAAGTAATTAATTAATTAATTATTATATATATATATGCACGTGGATGGGTGAGGAGAGAAGCTTATCATCTTCACTTTATTATATATATATATATATAAGGTGACTTACGTGGGACTCTCTCCACCATAAGCATTAATTGTGTCTTTAAGTGTTAAAAGACAATTGAAATGGTGAGTAAGAGATGAGGTTCGTTGGTTTTTGGAAGGAAAGAAGGTTTTCGTGAAAACCTAAGAGAAAATAGTTTTCTATCTTCTTCATCTTCCATCATCGATGATCATCAAGTTCTCTCTTCTTCAAGCTTCGTTTCCAACGTTGATCTATGCTATCCGGAATGATAGGCTCTAGAGCTTTAATGTTTCTAGCTATTCCGGGTCAAAGGGTTTGATTCGGTTAGATTTTCTGATCTCTGCGTGGATCACCTTTAGAGATAGTCTCTTTTGGCTATTTAGGTTGATGTCTTCATACCGATACCTGGATCCTAGGATTCGAGAAAGTCCTGGGAACAAAATTTTTTGTTTTCCGCTGCCGGTACATGTGATGTACCTCCCGGAATTTTCCTACACCTTTTGGGTTGTTTAAGGGTTGGAAACCAAGTTTGCGACATATACGCATTTGGGGATGCCCGTTTGAAGTGGGAATTTATAATCCACAAGAAAAGAAGCTAAAGCTAAGAACTATAAGTGGTCACTTCATTAGATATGCTAAAAAATCCAAAGGGTATATATAGTATATTGTCCATCTCACAACACTAGGATTATGGAATTAAGAAATGCAAAATTTCTTGAAAATATCTTGATTAGTGGGAGTGATCAATTTCGAGATGTTATTTAAGAAAATGAACATCAAGAAGTTCATACCTTTGGTTCAACTGATAGATTGATTGTCATTCATACCCCTTAAGCATCAATGGGTGTTAGACAACCAATTGTTGAAATTTCAACGGTAATTGATACCGATTTAATCGATCAAGTTGTTGATATGGAACAATAAGAAATTGTTGATCAACTAGTGAATAACATGCACCTGAGGAGAATGTTGAAACAATATTAAGGAGATCTACTAGAGTAATGTGATCAAGTATCTCTAATGACTATATTGTGTATCTACAAGAATCGGACTTTAACATCAGATTCAAATATGATCCTAAAACATTTTTGTAAGCCATAAGTTCTAAGGACTTATGGTATAATGCCATGAAAGATGAGATGAATTTTATGGTATGTAATTGAGTCTGGGATCTCGTTGCATTGTTTAATGATGTAAAACCCGTTGGGTGTAAATGAGTCTTTAAAATAAAGAAAGATTCACAAGGCAACATTGAGTGACATAAAACAAGACTCATTACTAAAGGATTTACTCAAAAAGAAGGAATCGCTTACATGGAGACATTTTCTCCTGTATCAAAGAAAGATTCTCTTTGAGTAATTATGACATTAGTCGCCCATTTTGACTTTGAGTTACATCAAATAGATGAAAAAACGATGTTCCTCAATGGTGAACTAGAGGAAGAGGTTTACATGAAACAACCAGAAGGATTCTCCTCTAGTGATGGTGAGCATTTGGTCTGCAAGCTCAATAAATCCATATATGGCTTAAAACAAGCATCTCGTCAATGATATTTAAAATTTCATGATGTCATCACTTCATTTAGTTTTGAAGAGAACCCCATGGATCAATGTATATACCAGACGATTAATAGGAATAAGATTTGTTATCTTGTCCTATATGTGGATGATATTTTACTTGTAACCAATGATAAAGGTTTACTATGTGAGGTAAAACAATTTCTCTCAAAAAATTTTGATATGAAAGATATGGGTGAGACATCTTATATCATTAGCATTAAGATCCATATAAAAAGATCTCGAGGCATTTTGGAATTATCTTAAGAGACCTATATCAACAAAATTTTAGAGAGATTTAAGATGAAAGATTGTGCACCAAGTGTAGTACCTATAGTGAAGGGTAATAGATTCAATTTGAGTTAATGCACGAAAAATGAGTTCGAACGGGAACACATGAAGAACATTCCTGCTCAAGCTTGTACAAGACTAGACATTGCATTCGTGGTTGGAATGTTAGGAAGATATCAGTGTAATCTAGGTATTAATCACTAGAAGGTTGAAAAAAAAAGTGATGAGATATCTTCAAGGAACGAAGGATTACATGCTTATGTATAGATAAATTGAAATTTGGAAGTAGTTGGGTACTCTAATTCAAACTTTGCTGGTTGTATTGATTCAAGAAAATCAACCTCAAGCTATATTTTCATGTTAGCTGGTGGAGCTATATCTTGGAGAAGTGTCAAGCAGACCTTGACTGCTAATTCTACCATGAAAGCTGAGTGCATCGTGTTTTGACATGATGTATAGTTGAAGAGGTGATAGATTCAATTTGAGTCAATGCACGAAAAATGAGTTTGAAAGGGAACACATGAAGAACATTCCTGCTCAAGTTTGTACAAGACTAGACATTGCATTCGTGGTTGGAATGTTAGGAAGATATCAGTGTAATCTAGGTATTAATAACTAGAAGGTTGCAAAAAAAAGTGATGAGATATCTTCAAGGAACGAAGGATTACATGCTTATGTATAGATGAATTGAAATTTGGAAGTAGTTGGGTACTCTAATTCAAACTTTGTTGGTTGCATTGATTCAAGAAAATCAACCTCAAGCTATATTTTATGTTAGCTGGTGGAGCTATATCTTGGAGAAGTGTCAAGCAGACCTTGACTGCTAATTCAACCGTGAAAGCTGAGTGCATCGTGTTTTGAGGCTACCTTACATGATGTATAGTTGAAGAGTTTTATATCTGGGTTTAAAGTTGTGGACTCTATTTCTAAGCCATTATATTTATACTGTGACAACTCAGTAACGATTTTTATGACTGAAAACAACAAGAGTGGAAGTCGAAGTAAGCATATCGACATTAAGTATTTAGCCATAAGAGAACGTATTTAGGAAAAGAAAGTAGTCATTGAGCTCATTAGCATTAAGTTGATGACTACGGATCCTTTGACTAAAGACATACTACTTAAGCAGTTTAAGGATCATGTAATACAAATGAGACTAGGTTTTGTAAAATAATGTCATTGAATGTACATTATTTTCAATAAAATTCTTATTCAATGTGATGTTTCTCATATGGTTTGTACACCTATAGATATTCATTTTGTTATATTGAAAATCTTCATTAAGTTTGGAACTAGAATAAAAGTATGGTTTATTTATTAAGTTGAAAAAATGTGTGTAAAGACGTAATATAATGTAATACATGGAAGATATTATTCCTTATAAGAGGACTTATTATCATGATTCATATATTTTATTTCTCCATAAAGTCAGTGTTGAATTATATGGACCAAGTGGGAGAATGTTAGAATATTCTCATGGTCCATATAATTCACAACCATCACAACGTTTCCGAAATGATGTGATGGTCTGTTGTTGTTCATTGTCTCTGTAATGGGTAGAGCAATCTATGGACAGTTATGGGTTATTTTTGGGTCCTTAACCTTCTGCTTTTCATTTTTAAGAAAAGTTTACACTATTAACTTGAGAGTTTTGAAGAGGATAGAAGTTTCAGAAACACTTCAATTTTGACAGTGAGATTTAATCAGTAGATAAAGCTTTTTTGGGTAGCATATATATATAAATGTTAATTTAAATCATTTACATAAATTTCATGTATCACATACAAATTCCTCAGGTATATATCAATATATATATAACATTTGGTATCGAGCATACTTTACCTTGCGACTATTAAACTTTTCCTTTGTTGTGCTCTGTTTTGGTTTGTGAGTCGGTTGATTTTTTGCTAATATATCTTTGTTTGATTGCCCGCATGATGGCGTTGGATGGACATTGGGTTGGATCCCATCCTCTCTTCTGGTTATAAAACATATGACAATACTATTTAAATAAATGAGGATTCACTTATTAATAAATTTTATAATATGACTAAAACTTTAAAAAAAATTGAAGCAATTTATTTATTTTTTCATCTTTTGAACCATAAGAAATAAGAAGAAAATTACAGCTCTCATCGTTCATTGATCATCAATCTAGTGTGAAGAGTATTGTTTATCATGCAAAACTCTACATTAATGACACAAACTTTAGTTCACCCAGTTGTTTTAAAGCACACGTAACTTGTTGAATAAAATTCGTAAAGAAGAGTATGATTTTCAAACGTAAAGCATTCTTGTTCACGAAAGGTGAACCAACATCGCGGCTCTGATTGACAACAACAACTTATTAGCTGTCAATGATCATTTTTCTCTCTCCTATTGAATGCTCTACCTTCTCTCTTCTTCTCTTTTCCCGCTTCTTTTTGTCTTTTACCTTTCTACCCTTGGTCCTTTGTTGACTTCCTTTTCCTTGGCCTTTGACCTCTAGCCTTTTCCGTCTTTTCCAGGGTCCCTTTTGGACTCTCGCTGGTCACCCTAGTTATGGGTGAGCCGTCTTCACCATTGGGTCCCTTCCCCCCTTTGTCGTCGACAGTGGCTGCTGGTAGCCCGCCGGCGTCACGGGAGTTGGAGGATGGAGAGCTCAGGGCGTCTCCTCCGGCTGGGCGTGGTGCTTGGCACGATCTGGTAGGCAAACGGCCGAATGTCGGGAAGTTGCGCTATTATCCCAATGTTCTTCTGAATGGGATAGTCTCCCCGCCGGTGGAGTTGTTGCAGGCTGGAGCTCGGGCCTAGTCGCATGCTTTGGTTGGTTTCTTCAGGTCCAAGCGAATCGCTTTCCTGGTGGTCAGTGCGTGGGCTCGCAGTCGATGGGGAAAGAAGGGTTTTGAAAAAGTGATGCTTCGGGGAGATGGGTCGGTTCTGTTTAAATTCTCTCCGAATTCGAATATTGGGAAAATTTTGGAATTAGGGCCTTGGCATATTGGGGATCAACCCCTATTTCTGCAACAGTGGCGCCCAGGTCTGGGAGTTGACAGGGAAGTTATAGATGTCATTCCGCTTTGGGTCCACTTTCATGACCTCTCGATGGAATATTGGACAATCGAGGGCCTGAGCCATTTGGCGAGTGGGGTGGGGAAACCTTTATGTATGGATGCTCAGACAGCACGATGGATTGTATCGGCTATGGTAAAATTTGCATCAAGGTTTCCAAGGATGCTGAGTTGCCTGAGAGCTTGTCTATAAAGAGACTGGGTGAAAATAGGGAGCTTATTTCAGCTAGGATTGTGTTGTCCTATCCGTGGAAGCCTAAGGTTGAGGGTCGTCAGTGGGTGGCTACGGGGAGAATGTTTTCTTCTTGTTGGCATGACGATTTGGATCCAGAGGTGAGAACCACAAAGGTGCAAGAGCCTTTTGAGAGTACTGATCTGGTTCCGGGAAGTGTGGCCATCCAGTCGATGGAGCAAGTTGTTTAGCGGCCTGAGTTACTTCCCTATTCAGTTTTGGAGGTTGCTGGGGTGGTTAATACTGGTGATGTGGTTCGGGAGGTCCCGAGGGAAACTAGCTCCTCGCCTCCTTCGTCTCCTTTGGATGTTGCTGAGGAAGTGCCTATTGAGGACAGAGGGCCACAATTGGTTGTTGGTTCTCAGCCGGAGGTGGCGGTAATTAACATGACTAGTTCCAGTGTGGGGATAGAAGCTGGGTTGGAAGTGGAGCCGAGGGTACAAAGTCCACCTTCTGGGGACAGTGTTAAGACAACGACTATTAAGAAAAAAGCAAAGAAGAAAAAGCAAAAAGGGGTGATATCCCCGGAGTGCCTTTTTTAATATGACGATTTTAGTCTGGAATACACGGGGGCTAAATGCTCCCCACAAAAAGCTGATGGTCAAGTAGCTTGTTGATGATACTCATCCTTTTTTGGTAGGTCTTCTTGAAACGAAAATTAAGGCTACTCCAGCTGGTAGGGATGCTGGGTTCTTGGGGTCTCATTGGGGTTTCATCTCCAATCATGCTCATCATTACAATGGGAGGATCTTGTGCTGGTTTGATATGCGTAAAGTGGCAGTGCAAGTACTGAAGATGGGAGATCAGCTCATCCATTTGCAGTGTCAGGTTTTTGGACAGGGCCAAATCTTGGTGTCTTTGGTGTATGCTTCAAACTTTGCTTTTCAACGTTCAGCCCTTTGGAGCGAATTGCAGGAAGTCCAGCGTGGCTTACTTGAGCCTTGGCTAGTTGTCGGAGATTTTAATTGCTGTCACAATTCGACGGAGGTTGAGGGTGGTGTAGCTTTTCACGGTGGAGCAGGTCGCGAACTTCATCAACTTTTTTTGCAGACTGAGCTTGTTGATCTTAGAGGTCGTGGTAGGTGGTTTACTTGGGAGAACAAGCAGCGAGGTAACATGTTCATTTGGAAAAAGTTAGATCGTGCTTTGGTTAATCAGTCTTGGTTACGGACCTTTCCTAATGATTATGTGGTGTTTGGAGAACCTGGGTGTTCGGATCATTCCCCAATCATTATTTAGCGGCCTAGAGAGGGCTTTAGGCCTGGGGCTCCTTTTCGTTTCTTTAATGGATTGCTTCGGTTGGATGGGTTTATGGAAATGCTTGGGCAAGTTTGGCGGTCTGAATTTTTAGGGTACAAAGGTTTTCAGTTGATGCAAAAGTTGAGGGTAGCCAAATGAGCAATTAAGGAGTTTAGTCTGCAACGTACTCGGGATATTCACGAACTGGGTGGTCGGTTGGCTGAAGCTCAGAATAATTGCTATCTTGATCCCCAGAATGACCACCTTCGAGTTCTTGAAGTGGAGTGTCTTCATCAATACCAGGAGGCGTTAAAGCTTCCGATTCTATTGCGTAGCAGAAATCCCGAAAAACTTGGATTCAGGAGAGCGATTCCAACACTAAATTTTTCCATGCTGCCATTCTGGGTTGTCGCAATACCAACACTATAACGGAGTTGACTGATGAAGCGGGTAATCAGGTTAAAGGGTAGGCTGCAGTTTCAGCTCTGGTTCGGGATTTTTATGTTAAGCTTATAGGTAATAGTGTGGCTTCGGGAAATGGTTTTGGAGTTCGTGATGTGCTGAATTGTACTCTTAGTCAGGATTGCATTGCTATGCTTACGGCCCCTTTCACTGCCTCTCAAGTGAAGGAGGCTTTATTTTCGTTGCATGGTTCTAAAGCCTCGGGCTCGGATGGTTTTTCGGCTGGGTTTTCTCAACACACTTGGCAAATCATGGGACAATTATTCACAGATGCAGTGTTAGAATTCTTCTCCTCAGGGAAATTGTTGAAGGAAATTAATTCCACTTATATCTGCCTTGTTCCTAAAAAGGAAAGACCTGATCAGGTAACCGATTTCTGCCCGATATCTTACTGTAATACAGTTTACAAGGTGATTGCTTCTCTTTTGGCTGTGCGTTTGAAGGAAGTTTTGATCGAGATTGTTAGTCCTACTCAGGGTGCGTTTCTTCCCTCGCGGAGTATTGGGGATCAAATTTTGTTGATACAGGAACTGATGGGGGATTACAATTCGGGTAAGAAGGTTGACAGTTGTGCTATGAAGATAGATCTATATAAGGCTTATGACACGATTGGATGGGGATATTTAACAGAGTGTATGCTAGGGATTGGCCTCCCGCCTCGGTTTTGCAGTTGGATTGCTCAGTGTATTCATACTCCTTCCTTTAGTGTTTTGGTGAATGGGCTCCCGACCAAGCCATTTCAGATCCATAGAGGGATCCGAAAAGGGGATCCCTTTTCCCCTTATTTGTTCTCACTTGCTATGGAAGGATTGTCTAGGCTATTGAGTAAATTAACTCAATGCAACGGGCAATTTCAATATCACCACCGGTGTCAGGAATTACAGATGTCTCATCTTTTCTATGCGGATGATGTGATTTTGCCTTGTCGGGCTGATTATCAGGTGATTAGTCGGTTGCTCAACTTGATGGATACCTTTTCTCAGTGGTCGGGAATGCGCATGAATGTTCAGAAGAGTGCCATCTATGTTTCTGCTGATGTTGCTAATTGTGAGACTCTTAGTACTATATCGGGGTTGCCTCCTCAATCCCATCCGTTCAGGTATCTAGGTGTACCGATTACTTCGGGTAAACCTAAATACTCGGATTTTGTTCCTTTGCTAGAAAAATTGTGTCTCCGCATCAATGCTTGGCAACATCGCTTTCTTTCTTTTACTGCGAGAGTTACCTTAATAATTGCGGTCTTGACCAGCATGCCTATTCATTGGGCGGCACATGTTGTTATTCCGAAGCGTGTTGTTAAAGACATGGATAGCATCTTGAAAGCCTTTCTCTGGACGGGTAAGCATGATAAATGTACAGGAGCAAAAGTCAGGTGGAGTGACATCGTAGTTCCTAAAAATCTAGGGGGATTGGGCATTATTTTTGTTGTGCAGGTGCAGCTTGTGTTGATGATGAAATGTATTTGGCGGCTATTTGTGGATCGGGAGGCCTTGTGGATGAAATGGGTGCAAACCTATCGCCTCTGCGGACGTAGTTTTTGGCAAATCCAATCGTTGACTAATCATTCTTGGATTTTTAAAAGTTTATTGCAATGTCGTGAGTTGATCTATCCTCTCATTACTTGGCAGATTGGGCATGGAGAAGGAGTTAACTTCTAGTACGATAATTGGCATCGGTTCAGCCCGTTATGGATGCGAACCGATTTGGCTGGATTTAGGCATCGTTTTCCACAAGAAGCGTCAGTAGCATGGGTGGTTCGGTGGAGGGTGCGAAGGCCTACTTGTCTCTTCGGTCAAATTCTCGATTCATACTTGGAGGGTGTGGAGCTCATATCTGTCTAGGATAAACTGAAGTGGTCTATTGATCAAAGGGGGTGGTTTCACCAACAAATCAGCCCATGCCATTAGTCGAGGGATTCTGGTGGAGGTCAGTTGGGCTGGTGTGGTGTGGCACCAAGTACTCTGTCCTAGAGCAGCGGTCATAGTGTGGCTGGTGATTAAGAATAGAATGCGTACGAAAGATAGGTGGTTTGGTAGCTTTGACCCGATGTGTGTACTTTGCAACCAGCTTGGTAAATCCCGAGATCTTTTGTTTTTTGAATGTGTTTACTCTAAGGCGATTTGGAGCCGTATTATTCATTTGCTTGGGTTGTTTCTGCCCTCTTATGAATGGTATGTGATTTTGGATTTCATTATAGGGGAATCTCGAGCTGGAAGGACTAACGGTTTCTTAATCCGAACGTCGTTTCAGTTGGTGATTTATCACTTATGGAGAGAGAGGAACCGTCGTATTTACAAGCAACAGGCGAGGTCGAAGTATGAATTGGCAGATTTCATTGTTAATGCCATTAGGGAGGTGCTCATTGTGTCTGGAAAACATGTTTGCTTGAGTCTGAATATGCGTAGGCGTTGGGTTGTATAATGGGTGGGTTGCTTTTGGGTGTTTTTATGGAGGTCTTTTAGTATGCCTCTTTTTGTGACTATTCTCAGTCTTTTCCCTTTTTCTTAGGGATGTATATAGTTGTTATTTTTCTCTCTTTGAGTAATATCATTCCTTAAAATTTAAAAAAAAAAACATCGCGGCTCTGATCTAGTAAATTGAAGAACTGAGTAATCCTTAAACAATACTAAACTTTTTACGGCCTTGAAGATTAGTCATCAAAGGAGAGACTTTAGATTCTCTAATGCAATTATCCACAAAAGCAAACAAAAATATTTGGACCTTGTAAAACGCAATCAGTTTCTTGATTGAGTGCATCCAAACTTGAAATAGTTCCTAACAATTGAGATTACTTGAATTTGTTTTAGAACAAGAAAACTTATATAAACTTTCTTTTTAGCGTCTGGGTTTTCACGGAGACTTGCTTCATTGTCAGTCTTTTGTATTAGTTAAATGCGAGTTTTATAATTTTAGCATACCAAAGCACAAAAAGTGAGGCAAAATAAGTTGCAAAAAACTTAGATAGAATTTTTGAATCAGATCATAAATTTTTTATTTTATTAATAAAATGAATCTCTTTATATTTATTTGATATTAACATTTATGTCTTAAATAATAATTTATCAAAATTTAATGGAGAAAAGGTAATATGAAAATTTATTTTACTTTTATAAAACAAAAGGACTCGATAATTTTCTCTTGGCTCTACTTGGTACAACAATAACAATCACAATTTGACATGCAAAACTTAGAGAGATGTAATAATTTACATCTTTATCTTATGGGATCATTTAGTTCTATTTTATTTTTCAGTTGTATTTTTAGTTTTTGTTTTCAATTTTTTTACTTTTTTCAAATAAAACAAAAATACATTTAGTTGTTAATGTTAATATAGTTATATTTTTATAACTAATAATAAATACATATTGAATAAAGCTTAAAGATAAATTATTTTATGTAAATAAATTTATTTAATCTCTTATATAATATTTATTAACATATTATTTATAAAATTATGTCATTTTAATAAAATAAATAATTTATAAATTAATATTTATTTGAAATATATTTTAATTATTAAATCAAATTTTATTTGAATATTTATATATTTTAAATTTAATTATATTCATTAATAATTATTAAAATTTAATTACATATAATTTAATTATAAAATTTAAATAAAATAAAATTATTCATAAATTTTATTGATAATTTTTTAGTTTATTAAATATATAATGTTGAATTAAATTATTTATAATTTTTATTAATAAATAAATATTTAAATTAAATATTTAAATTAAATAAAATATAATTTCTTAAATTTTGAAAATAAAAAAATAAAACATTAAAAACTAAAACTAAAACTAAAAAAAAAAGAAACAAATAACCCGTTGAGACTTGAGCGGCCTTTATTGGCTCCACCGACAGCCAAGGAATATGTCATTTTATGTGTTTAGTCAGCAATCTAACAACTTTTATGTTCTTTAATTTACTGCAACTTTTCTTAAACGTTGGTCGCAATTACCACTATAACCTTGTATACGTTTTTTCACCGGACTTGCATGCAATAAACAAAATTTGGACCTCCAATCATTGCCTTTCAAGAAGGATATAGTGGTAATTGACCTTTGACATGTTTCGCACTCTCTCCCTGCTGCGCACACCCTCACAATCATAAGTTGAAGTTACAACTGTCTCAAAAACGGTTGATGACAACTTTTAATTATAATCTCCGTTTCTAGTTGAACAAGAGGCCAGTACTTCCCCTGCCTTACTCTATCTCTCTCTCTCAACCTGATCTCGAGATAGACCAGGATAGCAGAACACTTCACATTCACGACGCAAGTCTGCATCAAGAAATGGAGTCTGTCTCATCTTCAACTATTGGATTCATTGTCAAGCTTGGTTCTTTAACCATTTTGCTAGTCCTCTTCCTTTCATGCTTCACATTGACATCTACAGGTTAGTCTTCCTTTTTCTCACATTAGGCGTATAGATGTAATCTAGAGCTTTGAGTGTTCTTTTCTTTCTGCTATTTGAAATGGGGTCTGCTAGCTCAGTTTGTTAACTGCTTGAGGCAGGATAGTCTTCCATGGCATGTGATTTATAGTATCTAAGAGACACTAGAGGGCAGTTAAACTTCCCCTTTCACTGACATGGAAAACTGGGTTTCTATCAGCATGCGGGTTTTAAGTTAGGATCTTCAAGTTTTGGATTGGTCTGTCAGATGTTGCTGTTCGCTATATCTGTAAGAAAGTATATGACTCACCATCCCTCTAAAAAACACTTAGAAAGTGAAAATTGGGAATCGGGAAGTTGGTTGGCATGCTACTTGCGTTCTGAAGTTGCATCCCTTTTGCCATCTTTCGGTCTGGGCGTTTCCACTGCTACATGGAGTAAGAATTATATGAATTTTGGAACTGAAATTCTCATTACGGTGTTGGTTTATTTGCAGAAGCCTATGATGCTCTCGATCCAAATGGAAATATTACAATCAAATGGGACATAATGAGCTGGACACCAGATGGTTATGTTGTAAGTATAATGAAATTTTAGAGCTTATGTTTGCTTCTAGCCTTACCATGACTGGTATTTCTGGTCAAGATCGTTAGGGTGGGATATGACCCCGGCCTGGTTACCTTTCTAGAGTTTCTGCAGACTTCCAGTTATATATAATTGATTTAATGATTTCTATCCATATTTTTGAGCTCATCATCTGCAAATAAAATAAATGAGTAACGATTTTGCTCTCATCAGTTGAATTAACAAGTTTTTCTAGTTGAAAAGATTTATAGAACTCAATCTAGCCTTCATAGATCCTTGTTAAAAATTTCCTGTTTCTTCTCCTTTTTGTTTGGCCCTTGCAGGCGGTTGTTACAATGTATAACTTCCAGCAATATCGCCACATTCAAGCACCAGGCTGGACATTGGGTTGGACATGGGCGAAAAAGGAAGTAATCTGGAGTATGATGGGAAGCCAAACCACTGAACAAGGGGATTGTTCTAAATTCAAGGGAAACATCCCACATTGCTGTAAGAAAAGTCCGACTGTTGTGGATCTATTGCCAGGAACTCCTTACAACCAGCAGATTGCAAATTGCTGCAAAGGAGGAGTGATTAATGCATGGGGTCAGGACCCCTCTACTGCTTTGGCCTCTTTCCAAGTTAGTGTGGGTGCTGCTGGAACCACAAACAAAACTGTCAGGGTTCCCAAGAACTTCACTTTGAAAGCACCCGGACCTGGATACACTTGTGGTCCTGCAAAGATTGTGAAAGCGACTAAATTCATATCAGCTGATAAAAGGAGAATTACTCAAGCTTTAAGTAAGTCATCTACTTACAGTTTCAGAAAGAGTTTTATGGAAGTGGAAATGTAATGTAACCAGCTTACCACGTTCTGATCACATTTCCCTGCTATTGTGGCAGTGACCTGGAACGTTACTTGCACATATTCTCAATTTCTGGCTCAGAAGACACCTACCTGCTGCGTTTCTCTCTCCTCCTTTTACAATAACACAATAGTGGGATGCCCAAGTTGTGCTTGTGGATGTAACAATAAAACAGCATCTGGGAGCTGTGTGGAGTAAGTTTTGTGTATGTATTTAATTTTGTCAACCGTTTTGTGGAACTATCTCATTCATCATGTTCTTGGTCCTTTTCCCTCAATGCACGTTACAGCCCAGACACTCCACACTTGGCCTCGATTGTCTCAAGTCCAAGCAAATCAGACAATGCACCTCTCCTCCAGTGTACCAGCCATATGTGCCCAATACGTGTCCATTGGCATGTCAAGATAAATTATAAAGAGTACTGGCGTGTGAAGGTCTCAATTACGAACTTCAACTACCGCATGAACTATACACAGTGGAATCTAGTTGTTCAACACCCCAACTTTGATAACCTTACCCAGATTTTCAGCTTTAATTACAAGTCATTAACTCCTTATGATGGTCTAAGTAAGTTAAACCCTGCCAAATTTACATCTTTACTTTTCTCTGAGTAAATGTACAATGTTAAAAAAGTTATTGGTTTACAGATGATACAGCTTTGTTATGGGGAGTTAAGTTCTACAATGATTTTCTATCACAAGCGGGCCCTCTTGGCAATGTACAGTCAGAGCTACTTTTCCGGAAGGATACATCAACTTTCACATTTGAAAAGGGCTGGGCATTCCCGAGAAGGATTTATTTTAATGGTGAAAACTGTGTAATGCCCCCTCCAGATGCCTACCCATGGTTACCGAATGGCGTTTCTCGACAATTTGTGTCCCTCCTTTCTCCTCTCATCACATTAATGGTGTACATGATTGTCTTTTTGGCTTAAATGTAATTAGCCAAAATCCTATAAGGGTATTCGTTCTTCCAGCATGGATATCCCATCTGCTTTGTTACTAGACTTGGAAGTCTGGGTTGGAATGAGCAACAAGGAGGTTGGCACTGTATAATGTTACCCTATACGTCAGCTCTACTCTTCGTATTGATACTGCGCAATTAATATTCTGTTCTTCTTATCAATCTTGTTTCATAAATATTTTACACTTATTCATCCCTAGACATTTATGTGAAAGAAGTTCACAATTTGACATGTTGCTGTCTTGCTAGTAATGTTCTTACGACTTTTAGATTTAACTTTCCTTGCAAACAGGGGTAAATAGACATGCCATCAAAAAGCAAACAACACAACATGGGTGAAGCTGGACGCGGAATGAATTAACCATGCAGATTTCTGGCCTTATGTGTAAAATTGATTTTATCTGATTGACAGCAATATCAAGACGAGTGAAACTGACATTGTAAAAAATGCAACTGGAATCGTATTGGCAGAATTTGGCAGATGTGGGTAGGCATCTGGTGCGGGTAGCATGCATTCATCACCGTTGAAATAAACTTTCCTAGGAAATGCCCATCCCTGTTTCAGTGTAAAGGTATTCCTGTCTTTCCGAAGAAGCACCTCGGACTGGACATTTCCCGTAGGCCCAGCTTCCATCAAAAGGTCATTGTAAAACTTCATTCCATAGAACATCCCAGTATCATCTGCAGATCAATGATATATCTGTTGGTAGTGTTCTTAAGAAACGAAGAAGCATTTTGAGTTTTAAGGAGGGACTTACTGACGGATGCATATGCTATAAGAGGCTTGTAATCGAAACTGAAGATCTGGGTGAGATTATTGAGATTGGGATGTTGAACAACAAGTGTCCACTGAGTGTAATTCATCCTGTAGTTAAAATTAGTCACGGCAATCTTAGCACGCCAATAATCTTTGTAGTTGACCTTCACATGCCAGTGAACTCGGACAGGACACATATGATGAGTGCACTGGAGCAGTGGTGTGTTGTCCTTCTTAGGCGTGTTTATTCCTTTCTTGTGGGCATCTTTTGAGTCACTCCTGCATTTTCATTAACCGAAAAATCCAGGCTAACAGTTAAAATCGTAAGTGATTGTGGTTGCGTTACTATATAATAAAAATGAATTCGCTTACATAATGCAACTATTCTTGTTCTTGCAACCGCATGCACAAGTTGGACAAGGAGTAATCGTCTCGTTGTAGAAAGATGAGAATGAAACACAACAACTAGGATGTTTGGAGACAAGGAACTGTGAGTAAGTGCAGGTCACATTCCACGTCACTGCATGAAAAAGGAGTTTACGTTATATTTTGTCCTACTTGGCCAATCTGACAGATGAAATGCTTGGACCAATGGAGCTATTTTATGACTAGAGGAGGTTAAAATCATGTATAACAAAAACCAATGCTTAGGGAAACTTGGAGCAATCGAAGACTTACTAAGTGCTTGTGTTTTTCGCCTACGATCGGGTGTGAAGAATACTGTAGATGGCACGATCTTTGCAGGGCCACAGGTGTAGCCTGGTCCTGGTCCAAGCAAAGTAAAGTTCTTGGGAAGTTTTACTGTTTTGTTTGAGGTGCCAGCAACTCCAACACTGACCTGAAATGCTGAGATAGCACCTGTAGGATCCTGCCCCCAAGCTGCCACGACACCTCCTTTGCAGCAATTGGTGAATTGCTGGTTATAAGGAACTCCAGGAAGCAAGTCCAGAACTGTGGGGGTCTTCTTGCAGCAATGTGGTACGTTTCCCTTGAACTTGGAACAGTCACCTTGTTCTGTCGTTTGCGCCCCCACCATCGACCATATCACTTCTTTCTTTGCCCATGACCACCCTAGAGTCCACCCAGGACTTATGATGTGCCGGTACATTTGGAAGTTGCTCATTGTTACCGTAGCCTAGAAGAATTAGATATTGATTGTTATTATCTTCACATCTTGTTTCTTACGGACTTGCTTCTCTTGTAAACTCATATTTTTAACCAGGTCTGGATCTATGGGAAACCGAAGAAGAGAAGGAAAAATTCTAACAAATGGTCCACAAACTCTTTTTCTTGTAGTCTTCTGATATGGATTGAAACCTAGGTACAAGCAACAATCTGAAAGCTAAACAGAGTGGTCTGGAATGGCTTGACATCTTATTGTTTTCTTTCCTTTTTGTAGCCCCATCTTTTATTTGTACGAGTTTTGTATATTATGTTACGTGACTATCCGTACCCGTGTACCAGCAAGGGATAAATTGGGGTAGTGTGACTGAGAAAGGCTCCACGGAATGTGTGATAAAAAAAGAAGAATGACAGATAAGGATGGCAAGTAGTACTGCTTACATTTAGTTGAGATAAACGTACTTGCAAATCTCCTGTTAAAGAGTTCTTGTGCTTCAAATGAAAACAGAAAGAAGACCAACCAAATGAAAACGATACTCACCACGTAGCCGTCTGGCGTCCAGGACATTACGTCCCATTTGATAGTTATATTCCCATTAGGATCGAGCGGATCATATGCAGCTACAATCATGAAAAAGAAACGACAATGAATGAAGAGACGGGGGTACATATTTGAGAATAAGATGTACATCGTGATTTTCATGTTTGTATGCTAAGAAAAAAGTTTACCAGCATATGGAAGCATTATGAGAGATAGACCAATCAAGAAGATGACCTTCATTTCAGTGAACAAAAAGAACTACTGGCTTTCTGCTTCCAAGGAGATTTTCTGAAGTCCGGCTTGTTGCGACCTCCCTAGCAAGGACTTGTGGTTGCAGCACCCACACCTTTGAAGTAGACCAAAAATGAAAATGATCATTTCCTGAAGATGTCTCACCTACTGGTAGCTAGATGATTCATGAGATATTTTCATCTCTTATCACCTTTTCTCTTACTGCATTTTGAAGCAGAGGATTGAAAGCAACAGCTCAACAGTTCATCACTGTCAGATTGGTGCTATATCCTCACATGTACAGGACTGACAAGCCTTAGACTTCTTTGTTATCAAGTCTCCTTCTAGGGTCTCCTGAGACCACAAAGTTTACAGTCCCATTTGTCTAGTTTCATATGTTGACATTTTATCTCTTTTGGGTTGGACGAGTAGAACATACTCTTTCACACTCTTCATCTTTGGCAAACTTGCTCCTTCTTCTTAGTCAAATGATAATTGATCACTGATGAATCAAGAACTGCACAATAGCTGCAAATATGTCGAGCAATGGTGGAAAAAAATTATTTCATCGGGAACTTGATTAATTGATATATTATTCAACTTTCGTGCATCCTTAAATAAATTCGATATCAGAGAAAAACATTATCATTCTAAAAAGATCTTGACTAAGAGCTCTCTCTCTCTTCCTTTTTTCGGGAATCCTAAAATGTAATAAATTATTTAATTCAATACAAGATCAACAATAATATTTAATAGAAATTTACATCATATATATAAAGATTCAGTAAAACGTAGCTTTATTCTAATTAGTAGAGACTCTTTTCAAATAAACTGCATAAATAATCTTTTGATTTATTTAGTTCAATATAATTCAAAATCCAAATTAGATAACCTTTTGAAAATTGGAAAACTTTTAAATATTATTAATTTAAATAACATATTTGGCTAATCTGAAATCAACTTGCCCTATTTTTAATGATATTTGTTAGTCATAAAATTATATCTAATCACACACAAGTTACTTTTGAAATTAACCATTCTCAAAACTCAAATACTTTTAAATGTTAAATTTATTCCTTAATTGATAGTAAAATTAAAAATAAGAATATTTGCTCTGTCTTTTAGGACTATAATCTTAAAAATCTATGGTTGTTTCCTTTTGTACATATTTATGTTATTAACAAAAGAAAAATGAATGCAGCTTTCACTAAAATAAGCATCTGTCAATGCAAAGTGGGTGCGATCTCTCAATCCAAACCTCCTAACCTCAAGTTTTTTCCTTCTAAAAATTTTGTCTTACGATTTCATCAAATTGAAAACAAGTCTGTTAGGTCTACCCTAAGAAGCTAACCAAAACACCGACTATTCTAAAAAGTCCTGGAGTGAAAATTTCCAACCTGAGTAATAATGTCAACAGCCTAAAGCCTTATCCCCCAGCCATTAGTGGATCGGATCTCCACCTTCTTGAATGCAAATATTTGAATATATAGTGCTTTGCCTTGTTCGATGTTTTCGTTTTGGTCATAGAGGGATCCCTCTCTACAATGTTTTATGCATAATACTTTCTCTATCAATCTTTGTTTGAACATGATTGACAATATTTCAGATCATACCTAGATCGTTTATGGATGAATCCTAATCTGAATCTTTTAAACTCGACTTCAGCATGACCTTTATATAAAAGTATTATATTATTACTTCCTTTATTGATTCCTCGTCGCATCTTTCATAATAGAAGATAACAACAAAAGAATTCTTTTAAGAAATATGCAAAAAGATTCAAAACATATCATTTCTTGCCTTCTGAAATAAAGAAACTCGAGGATACAATTTCAAATTGCGTTTCCCAGTACAAACTCATATAGCATCTTTGTCTAAACAAAATCTAACTCACAACAGTAGGTTTAATTATAATAAAAAGACAGCTTCAAATCTTATTGTTATGAAAAAACAGTAGTTCTTGGATGAGATTGAAAAGTTAGGGCATATACCAAATTATTGGAACCTAGACAAACAAAGAGCAATACAAAAAATAGTGAGGGGTGGACTAGTGAGAAAACAACGCAACACACGGATGCAAGAAAACAAGATGAGGCAAGAAAACTGTTGATGACTAAACTTAATTGCTAGATTCGTAACCGCCGTAACAGTTAGTGGACAGATTTTAAGGCTGTTTTAAATGAGAAGTTGAAGGGGCGACCGTTATCTATTTTTAATGTATAACCTATGCATTTGGGGTGCTTTCAAGTCTAGTTTTTGATGGTTCAAGTTCCTGGTCTTTTAGAGTTCCCTATAAGAAGTTATAGCTAGTTTATTGAAGAGAGGTCATAATAAAGAGTGTTGTTTAGAATTCTGTTTTTTGCATTTATTCTTGTACGTTTTTTCTAGGAGTCTAAGTTGATGTTTAAGGCTATAAAGAGAGATATATGTTGTTGGAAGAATGTAAGAGTGAGAGAATCAAAAAGCCTTAATACAGAAATTATCTCTTTGTCTCTTCCATATCTCTTGATTCTTGTTCATCGTCATTTTTTTATTTCTATCAAAGTGGTATCATAGCCATGTCTACTTCTGGCATAGCGAGCGGCCACATGTCAGTCCCACGTCTTACTAAAAACAACTACAAAAATTGGAGCATCCAAATGAAGGCGTTGCTTGGTTCGCAAGATGCATGGGAAGTAGTTGAGAGCGGGTACACCGAGCCGGAGAATACGAATGGGTTTTCGGCAACTCAACTAAAGGCGTTGAAGGAGAGTCGCAAGCAAGACAAAATCGCACTCTACATCATTTATCAATCGGTTGATGAAGCCGGTTTTGAAAAAATAGCCAGTGCTACTACATCGAAAGGCGCATGGGAAACTTTGGAGAGGGCGTACAAAGGTGCCGAGCGTGTGAAACAAGTTCGGCTACAAACTCTTCGCGGTGAACTTGAGTATATGAAAATCAAGGAAATCGAAGGTGTATCCGAGTACATAACAAGGGTGCAAACTGTTGTCAACCAGTTGAGAAGAAATGGCGAAACTCTTACCGAGGCGAGAGTGGTGGAGAAAATACTACGGACATTGACAGATGACTTCGAGAATGTTATATGTGCGATTGAAGAGTCCAAAAATTTGGAAGAAATGACCATTGACGATCTCTCAAGTTCTCTTGAGGCTCATGAGCAAAGGAAAAAGAAGAAGAAGCAAGAATTGCTAGAAGAAGCGTTGCAAGCAAAGGCTACGCTTAAGGAGGAAAAAATGAGCCATGGTGATCAAGGTAGAGGACGTGGTCGAGGTCGCGGAAGCTATAGAGGTCGTGGTCGTGGTAGAGGTCGCGGTCGTGGACAAAATGAAAATGAAGAAAGAGGCAATAACAACAATGTGCGTGGTAGAGGACGCGGTCGAGGCAGAGGCGTTCGATCAAATAGGTACAATGTTGATTGTTACAATTGTGGTAAATATGGTTATTATGCTAGAGATTGCTATTCTCAGAAAAAGGTGGACGAGAATGTGAATTTCGTAGAAAAGGAGGAGACCGAGAATAATGATGTGGTGCTATTGGCGAATAAGGCGAATGGTCCTGAAAATGAGAATATGTGGTATCTTGATATGGGTGCAAGCAACCATATGTGCGGGCACAAGCATTTGTTTACCGAATTGGAGGAGATAGAAAATGGCCACGTATCATTTGGTGATGCTTCTAAGGTGCAGGTAAAAGGCCAAGGTAACATTTTGATTCAATTGAGAGATGGTGCACAAAAGTTTATTTCAAATGTTTATTATGTGCCGGACATGAAAACCAATATTTTGAGTTTGGGACAATTGTTGGAAAAAGGTTATTCGGTTTTCATGAAAAATCGATCCCTTCATTTGAGAGACCAAAATAATAACTTGCTAGCCCAAGTTGAAATGGAGAAAAATCGAATGTTTAAGTTGATTTTGGATAATATTAAAGCAAATTGTTTGCAGGCTTGCGTAGACGATAAAACTTGGTTGTAGCATTTAAGATTTGGGCATATGAATTTTGGAGGATTAAAAGAAATGGCTGACAAGAAGATGGTGCATGGCTTGCCATCCGTTGATTCTCTCGACGAGTTTTGTGAAGGGTGTGTGATTGGCAAACATCCAAGGAATAGTTTTTCGAAAGTGGCGGAATATCGAGCGAAGAAGCATCTTGAATTGGTGCATACCGACATTTGTGGACCGATCAAGCCAAGCTCAATTGGTGAAAACCGGTATTTCTTAACTTTTATTGATGATTTTTCTCGAAAAACTTGAGTTTATTTCTTGAAAGAAAAATCAGAGGCTTTTGGAGTTTTTAAGAAGTTTAAAGTTTTTGTCGAGAAACAAAGTGGTCTTTATATCAAGGTTTTGAGATCGGATCGAGGTGGTGAATTTACTTCATCCATTTTTAATTCATTTTGTGAAGAACATCGTATTCGGCGTCATTTGACAGCGCCATACTCACCTCAACAAAATGGAGTGGTGGAGCGCAAAAATCAGACAATTCTCAACATGGTCCGGAGTATGCTCAATAGCAAGAATATGCCAAAAGAATTTTGGGTGGAAGCGGTAGATTGTGCAGTTTATTTGCTAAATCGATGCAAAACATCGAGTTTGGTGGGCATAACACCCTAAGAGGCTTGGAGCGGCATAAAACCAACAGTGTCACATCTAAAAGTATTTGGCAGTATAGCATGTTGGAACCCCTCCCCGGTGAGTCGCGTGCCCGACGTCCTACGTGACATCTGGACGCGCATCTCACGAGGGAGGGATTCCTCACCACGAAGCAAACCTCGAAATGAACTTAAGTTAACGTCATCCGAACAAAATTTACTAATATTGCTCTAATTTTCATCCAATAAAAGTTAATCTGCTTAGGGCCCATAACTAAATCCGAATTCTTAGCTAAAATGGAATTTCATATCTCTTGGTTACATAGAATTAAAAATCGCCTCAATCCGATCTTTATAGATCACAAAATCGCCCAAAAATGGATTTATATCCAAATCCGTCACACAATTGATTCGCTTTAATCTTATCCGTAATTTCCGTCTAAAACCTGAAACTCTTATTTTACTAAAAAGGGTATAAATTTTTCTTTTAGTAATCTAATGCTTCAAAAATCGTTAAAATCGGAGGTCAAACGGAGGAAAGACGAAGAAAATAGAAAAAATGACTTTATTTATAATTTTAGAAAATTCAGAAATAATTTTAAAAAAAAAAAAAATTTCGTTCCTCGCTAGTGCGAGGAGACTCGCACTAGTGAGGAGCAAAGTTAATTTTAATTGTAATTTTTTTTTTTTTTTTTTGAAAATCTGAAATAACCCTTTAAATTTTAAATAAGTCTAACTTTTCATCCCGAAATCGAAACTTCGCAAACTTGGTGTCATTTGAAAGATAAAAGAAATTTCTACAACTTCCTAGAAGAATTTAAAAACTAATTTGGTCATTAAGACAGTTATAAATTGCTTCAAAGGTACTGCTATTTACACTGATTTTTCCTACCCAATGCTAAAACTTGAAAATTAATATCTTTTAGCACACAAGTCAAAAAATGACACATTATATCTCGTTAGAAAGATGAAAAGAAGGTCTACAAGTTTCATGAAGAGAACAAAAATCAATTTAATCCTTAAAGAGGGTAAAAACACACTCAAAGTTTCAGCCTAAAAACTAACCAATGAAACAGTAACTTTGCTTATATGAACAGTAACTTTCAACTTCCAAAGCTCATAACTTTTGATTCCTAACTCCAATAACTGCAAATCATAGCTCGTTTTAAAGATAGAAAGGTAATCTACATCTTTCGTGAAGAACACAAAACCCAGATCAGTCTCTAATTGGAAGAAAAAGCCCTCCAAAGCTGCTGCAAAATTTCAGTGATTCTAACAGCAGCTGAAACATTTCCATTCTCATAACTCTTTCATCCTAAGTCCAATTGAGACATATTATATGTCGTTGGAAAGCTCTAATCATTCTCTACATTCTTCAAGAAGACCATCCAAACCAATTCAAGCTTTAAGAAATTGAATGGAAGTTGCTGCCCAATTTCTGGAAAATTGGACAGCACCTCCCCTAATTTACATCTATCCCAAATTTCTTCTTCAATCAAACACACAACCTGCATAAATACTCAATATCTCAAGGCAGCAACACACTCCTAGGATTCTACATATTTCTCAAATCATCAAGCATTTCCACTTTTAAACATCTACTCAATTCCAAACCATAAAATCTTACAATCCCATTATTTTCTTTTGTCATTATAACCATACAACAATACTTTTACAAGAAACAAACACAAGATATATTTCAAATCCAAAATTCTCACAAACATGTGGAATTGAATTCATACAAGGCTTTAGAGGGCATTTTGACCCGATTACATCAAAAGTAGTAAAAGTACATAAAAGTCCAAAATGCAATCTAAAGCCTATTTTCTCAAAACATAACTTCAAATACAACTTTAAAACAAAAAGCATCGGAGTTGCCTCAATCCGATCACGGTGACTCGATTCTCGCTCGACACCTGTGGAGGGAAAAAGGGGGTGAGCTCGGCGGCCGTGGGTAATAACTTAATAAACGAGAAACAAGCGAAACCGTTATTCATTTTTTCATATTCAAACCATATCACATAAAGAAAACATTAAAAGTTTCAAATCTTTTCGTCGAATGCATCATATCAACAGTTTACAAATAGCACATATCACAAAACGATCTAACTTTTCATAAGATCACAAACAAGATGGTTGGTGGATCCAAAGCAGAGCGAACGACACATTCATGAAGCGTTATGTGTAGTCGTGACGAATAGAGTCCTTGAGAAGAACTCCACGACCACTAAGGCGGCAAAGGGAGAAGCCTATAATAGCAGTGCACGACTCGATGGGACCACCACAAACCCAAAGAAACATATAATTCACACAATTCAAGAACAATTGCCTCTACTGGCATTTACCAATTCATTTCCATATAAATTGCCAAACGGCGATCTTTTTCCGAAATCACAGTTTCTTATTATTTCCACTTAACAAATCAATGAACCAACTATTCCAACAAGAATTCATAACAAGAATATCACATACAAGTCCAATACATCATCAAGCATAATTCCTACAAAGTTTCCAAGTTATTTTAACACCTTAATTCACATTTGTTATAAAAACGGTAATATACTCATTAACTCAAATATTAAGGAATTAACCACCTCAATTCTTTTAGCTTTGTGACTGATCCAAAGGCCTTGTTCCTTCCTTCAATTGCCTTAATTCACCTTCATTAAACAAGAGTATCCCATAAGAACGTAGGATATCAAAATCTGACGATTTTAAGGATACGAAAGTGTAGAATTTAACCTATCTAACTTTACCCATAACCTTTCTAAGCTCTTTAAACTAAAACCTAACCAAAAAAAACTCAAAGAAATTCGAAAATCCTTACCTTAGGACAAAACCCACGAAATTCTCTTTGCTTCATAGGAGATTAAACCTTCCCTCCTCTTTCTTCTTACAAAACTCTTAAACTTCTCTTTTCCAAGCATAAAATCCTATCTCTTACTTCCTTCTTCTTCTTCTTCTTCTTCTTCAACCGAAAAACCTCTCTCTTTCTCTATAATTTCTGAAAACTCTCTTCCTTCTTAAAGTTTCGGAAGTTTGTAGATAAAAGCCTAAAGAACTAACTCTTTCTCACTTAAAACCCATACTAAAACGTTGTAGTTTCACTTAAAACACCATATACAAACCATTTTCATTTCCTTCTCCCATTCATACGACTCTCACTTGCCTTCTTTCTTTTTTTTTTCATTTTTAATTCTTTCTTTCTCATCTAATTTCAAGTAATATGGGCTAAAAGCCCACCTTGATAAACTTAAGGCCTTAAAACCTAAACAACTTCCTAATTTAATCCTACACTAACTTATTCTTTTAATTTCCAAGAATTTCTCAAAATTCTAATTTTAACTAAACCCTTTCAATAAATTTCTATAAATTAAACCCTAAGTCTCAGATTATTCTAATTAATCTCAAAATAAATCAAAAACGCTTAAAGCGGATCGGGGCCCAACATAACATATGCGCACATACCGGATCAAAGGTGTGTGAAGTCGGATGATAAAAGTTTGAAATTAATCTTTATTGGATATGATGAGAGATCTAAAGCATATAAGCTTTTTAATCCTACTAACAAAAAGATGCATATTAGCCGTGATGTGCAGGTAAATGAAGAAGCCATGTGGGATTGGAATGCAATGGTGGAAATTGTTCATGAGAAGACAAAAGATGCGATGTACATACCGATGAACATGCCAAAGACGACATCCAACAACAATGAAGAGGCACCAACAATCATAACACACGAAGTAACTTCATCGAATGACGAGCAAACAATATCAAAAACAAGGAGTATACGCGATTTGTATGAGGCGACAAGCGAGTTACACTTGGTGTGTCTTTTGGCACAAGGTGAAAATATTTCTTTTGAAGAGGCGATTGGAGATGACAAGTGGCGAGCCACAATGGATGATGAGATGCGAGCGATCGAGAAAAATAATACATGGGAGCTAATTTCTCTTCCAAAAGATCACAAGGCGATAGGTGTCAAATGGGTGTATAAGAAGAAAATGAATCCTCAAGGCAAAATCGAGAAATACAAAGCAAGATTGGTGGCAAAAGGCTACAAGCAATAAGCCGGCATCGATTATGAGGAGGTGTTTGCACCGGTGGCTCGAATGGAGACTATTCGACTTTTGATTTCTCTTGCAGATCAATCAAAGTGGTACATTTATTAAATGGATGTGAAGTCGGCATTTCTTAATGGTGTCTTGGAGGAAGAAGTGTATATTGAGCAACCTCCCGGGTATGTGAAAGAAGGTGATGAAGGTAAAGTTTTAAAATTGAAGAAGGCGTTGTATGGTTTGAAGCAAGCTCCTAGAGCTTGGAACACTCGAATTGATCAATATTTCAAGTCACACGGTTTTGTGCAATGCCCGTATGAACATGCTTTGTATGTGAAGGTGAAAAATGGTGACATATTGGTGGTAGCTTTGCATGTTGATGATTTAATTTTTGCAGGTAGTGATTGTACAATGGTTGATGAGTTTAAAAAAGCCATGATGGGAGAATTTGAAATGACGGATTTAGGATTAATGTCCTATTTTCTTAGTCTTGAGATAAAGCAAGGAGATGAAGGCATTTTTATTTCACAAGAAGCATATGCCAAGGATATATTAAAAAAGTTCAAGATGGTGGATTGCAAATTGGTTAACACACCGGTTGATTGCAGTGTTAAGTTGTCTCGGCATGACAAAGGGAAGGTGATTGATGCGACATTATATAAGACTCTAGTTGGTAGTTTGAGGTACTTGACATGCACTAGGTCGGATATTTTGTATGGAGTCGACTTGGTAAGTCGATACATGGAGGAGCCGAGAGCAACACATTGGAAGACAATCAAAAGGATTCTTCGTTACTTTCGAGGTACTCTATCCCTTGGGTTGTTTTATAGTTCATCCGCTAACAAATTTGCAATTTTTGGCTATTCCGATAGCGATTGGGGTGGAGACGCGAATGATAGAAAGAGCACTTCGGGATTTGCATTTTACATGGGAAATACAGCTTTCACATGGTTTTCAAAGAAGCAATAAATTGTGACACTTTCGACGTGTGAGGCAGAATATGTTGCTGCAGCGGCATGTGTGTGTCATGCGGTTTGGTTAAGAAGGTTACTCAAGGAGATTAGTTTCAATCAAGATGAGGCAACACCAATTTATTTAGATAACAAGTCGGTAATCGAGTTGGCAAAAAATCCAGTGCATCATGAAAGGAGCAAGCATATTGATGTGCGATTTCATTTTATTCGAGAGCAAGTGAAGGAGAAAAATATTGAGCTAATTCATGTTAAAAGCGAAGATCAAGTCGCCGACATATTTACAAAACCGTTGCCAATCAAGTTGTTCGAAAAGTTCAGGAATCTTCTTGGCATCAAGGACAAAAAAGAATTAAGTTTAAGGAGGGGTGTTGATGACTAAACTTAATTGCTAGATTCGTAACCGTCGTAACAGCTAGTGGACAGATTTTAAGGCTGTTTTAAATGAGAAGTTGAAGGGGCGACCATTGTCTATTTTTAATGTATAACCTATGCATTTGGGGTGCTTTCAAGCCTAGTTTTTGATGGTTCAAGTTCCTGGTCTTTTAGAGTTCCCTATAAGAAGTTATAGCTAGTTTATTGAAGAGAGGTCATAATAAAGAGTGTTGTTTAGAATTCTGTGTTTTGCATTTATTCTTGTACGTTTTTTCTAGGAGTCTAAGTTGATGTTTAAGGCTATAAAGAGAGATATATGTTGTTGGAAGAATGTAAGAGTGAGAGAATCAAAAAGCCTTAATACAGAAATTATCTCTTTGTCTCTTCCATATCTCTTGATTCTTGTTCATCGTCAATTTTTTATTTCTATCAAAAACAAGATGGCAATGATAAAGCAAATACATGCAAAAGGGGATTTGTGTGTATAAAATTTTTTCACAAGTTCTATCAGTTCGTATAATAAACAGATCTTAGTTAAATAAAGATAATAGGAGCTTGTCAGACAATAAAGTCTTTTTAATTGATTGAAGCTTGTTAGGCAATAGAAGTCTTTTGTGGGATAGGATCCTGCTTAACCGAAATAAGCTTACTGAATGATAAATCATGTTAAAACAATTTAAAAACAGAAAGCACTTGTTAAAACTGAAAGGAACCTTTTGCAAGTTGAAAATAGAAAGAGTCTTTTATAAAAGTGAAGAAGCCTTTTGTTAAAAATAACATACACACAATATAATGCGGAAATTTAAAAATTAAAAAGAGAGAGAAAGAAGACGCAATCAATTTATATTGGTTCTGTTCACAACCTAATCCTACATCCAGTCTCCAAACATCCAACTTGAATGTTTTACTACGAAAACCGAGTATTAAATTTTGACGAATCTCTCATAATTTTCAAGGTTCTCCAATCTTCTACACTCGAAATGTATAACAAACTTATAAAAAGCTCATAGAAAAACAAAATAACAATTTGTCTTTTGATATAGTGATTTTATTTTCTAAAGTACAATAGTAATGATATAATTCGCAAAACTATAGATGTTGTTGTTCGTTCTACTTCATAAGTGATGTCGCTCTTCCTTAAGTAGTCAATTTCTTTAACTAGTCGTTGCTTCACTTTAATCTTTAGTCAACTGGAGGGATTTAACTTTGAATAACTTTGATGTCATCTTTGTCAAAAATCTTCTAGTAATTACGGAGCTAATATATGACTTCATAATTAGTAGGATCTTTTCGGATAAACCATTTCTAATAAGGTAAGTTTATAAAGAAGATTCTTGCAAGAGAAAATGTAATTATTATGATTTTATTTCTTTTTGAGAATAAGATCATTAATTGTACAAGGAAATAAATCCAATTTAAAATTTAAAATATTATATAGTTATTATCAAAATCGTTAAATGTTGGGCTCGGGTCCCGATTCCCTATCCCGAGGTGGTCCCTTGGGGGCGCCAGGTAGGGGCGCTCAAAGGAAGAATCGAAAGCGTGCGAAATAACAAGGAATAGCAGCGGGAAAGAGGAGGTCTCGCCGCGGCCTCGGATTGCTCGTCGCGGCGAGCGCCCTAACTTTTGGACCCATCCCCAACATCTATGCGAAACCATACAACACATACATACATTCTATCACATACACAATAGTAAATCACCCCCATAACAAAGAAACTCCATGCAATTACAAATCGAAGAAACTAAACAAACATTCTTAACATGGCCTAATACATAACAAGTTTACATCCAAAATATATGAGAATGCTCAATGATGATATGCTTGGAAGGCCAACCAAAAGTACTAACTTAAACCAAAGACTTCTAACTATCTTGGAGTCTCCGATGCCTTGCAAGGGTCAACGATCGTCTCGTTCTGCACCTGAAGAGTGGGAGATAATAGGGTGAGCTGCGAAGCTCAATGGCATATACATTTATAGCCATTGGCAACGAGCCACACAATCAAGCATATACATAAATATACACAAGCATATAGCAAGTCATCAATCTATCAATTGAATTACAATCTCATAGCCATCAAAATGTCACAAGAGTATGCCATGATATCTTTGAGTTCGCAACATAGTAATTAATTATGCATTCTTCCTAATGGATCAATAATGAGATGCACAACAAGTAGCTCGAGAGTTCCGTGGAACGATCCGAATAAACCGAAGTTTATACCGTAAACTATCCGAGTCCGATTTCTCAGGATCTCGTGGCCTCAAGTGGGCAGCCGGGAGAAGGCTATATGTAACACCCCACTCCCGCAAGAACCGAACCCGACATCGATGGTGATGTCCGAGTCCGTGCCCCGCGAGGGTGGCATGCTACATCGCTCAGTCCAAAACTCAGTATATTTTTTTTAAACGCACATACATACACATCACATATTATGCGAAAAACTATTTACATAAACAATTCACTGGCCTCGGGGCCCTTTTCATAAACACAATTTATTTCAGTCGGTTAACTTTACAACTGACTTCATCAGTAATACAAAAATTCAGAAAATAAAAAAATACAATAATGCAGGCCCGAACTGATCCCGACCTCTTCTCTACTTCAATAACCAACAGATGTCATACGCCCGTTGCCTAACGGGGTATTCTTCTGAGTCCTGTCCAGTAGCATCGGTCTCAGTTTCAAAGTAGCCAATAAGACTCCATCCTGCTCCAGATTCATCTGAACATTCAAAGCCCTCAACTGAATCAAGTTAGGCAACCTCATTGCCTGAATCTGAGCTGTACTAGTATGTGACTTCCTACTTAGAGCATTAGCCACTACATTGGCTTTTCCCGGGTGATACTCGATAGTACAGTCATAGTCCTTCAACAACTCAAGCCACCTCCTCTGTCTCAAATTCAATTCTCTCTGGCTCAGTAAATACCTCAGACTCTTATGGTCAGTGAAGATCTGAAAAGTCTCACCATACAGGTAATGCCTCCAAATCTTCAGAGCAAAAACAACTGCAGCTAACTCCAAATCATGAACAGGATAATTTACCTCGTGAGACCTCAACTGTCTCGAAGCATAAGCAATGACTCTACCGTGCTGCATCAGAACACATCCCAATCCCTGATGCGATGCATCATCAGTATACCTCAAATCCTCCGGTCCGGATGGAATAGCCAACACCGTGCAAGAGTCAACCGATGTTTGAGCTCCTCAAAGCTCTTCTGACACTCCTCACTCCATCTAAATGGCACATTCTTCCTCAGAAGTTTTGTCAGAGGGGCTGAAATCAATGAAAACCCCTCGACAAACCTCCGGTAATGACCCGCTAATCCGAGGAAACTCCGAATCTCTGACACATTCCTAGGAGCCTCCCACTTCAGCACTGCCTCAACCTTACTCGAATCCACCTAAATACCCTCTCCAGTCACTATATGCCCCAAAAATATCACCTGATCCAGCCAAAATTCACATTTACTAAACTTGGCATACAACTGTCTCTCCTCATAAATGCGTAACACAATCCTCAAATGCTCACTATGCTCCATGTCATTCCTCGAATACACCAAAATATCATCAATAAATACAATAACAAACCGATCCGGTAGGCTGAAATACCTTATTCATCAAGGCCATGAAAAGGCGGGGTATTAGTCAACTGAGCGGCATCACTAGAAACTCGAAATGCCCATACCGCTCCTGAAGGCACTCTTAGCACATCGGCCTCTGCAATCTTCAATCGATAGTAACGGATCGCAGATCTAACTTGGTGAATACCGAGCCCCTGAATCGATCAAATAAGTCATCGATCCTAGGCGGTGGATACTTATTCTTCATCTTGTCACCCGATTCAACTGCCTGTAATCGATGCATAGCCTCAAAGTTCCATCCTTTTTCTTCACAAACAAAACTGGAGCTCCCCATGGTGAAACACTAGGTCTGATAAATCCCTTCTCCAAAGAACTCCTGCAATTGAACCTTCAACTCCCTCGGCCCACAGGTGCCATCCTATATGGAGGTATAAATATAGGGCGGTACACAGAGCGAGGTCAATAATAAACTCGTCTCCGATCCGTGGCAAACTCGGTAGCTCATCAGAAACACATCCGAAATTCCCTAACTACGGGAATATCCTGAAGCCTCTGCTCAACTCTAGTGTCAACCACATGAGCCAGATATGCCTCACAGCCTCCCTGCATCAATCTCAGGGCACTAAGAAAAGAGATCATCCGGGCTGGTACTGCCTGACTAACTCCTCTGAACACCGCTCTAGGCTGACCAGGAGACGCCAAAACAACCTCCTTGGTATAGCAGTCCATAATAGCCCTATGGGCCGTCAGCCAGTCCATCCCCAGAATGACATCGATCTCTCTCAGAGGCAATACTATAAGGTCTGCCCTCAACACTGCTTGATCAATCTGGATCGAGCATCCCCTGCAGACCTCTCCCAATGCAGTAGCAATACCTAGAGGTGTACTCACCTCTAGCCCATACCGTAACATCTCTCGATCCCCATGCAATTTACATGCCATGACGAGGCAGGAGGCCCAGGATTTCCCTGATGTTGTAGCTGGTATGCTTCTCATCTATGATATTGAGGCATTTGCATTGCTGGATCCTGGATCCACGCATTAGGAAATGGCATGAAATGTAAATAGAAATTGGACCATGTGCATTCATACATAGAGGCATGATCAGATAATGACAGTTGTGACCGGAGAAGCCAACGTATACAGAGCTTTAAGCTCAACGCACAGGGCTTCGTACCCAACGTATTTTGAGCCATCGCTCAGCGATCGGGGCATTCGGGCCCGATGTATTGAGCCATGAGCTCAGCGCAATGTGCCCATCATCGGGACGCCAGCACACGGTCACAACAACGTAATGAAAATGGAAAAATGTCACATGTGCATCGCATATACAAATGATAAGATGTGAATGGTATGAAAGGCATTATAAATGTGAAATTGAATGTATTGATCTTCTGAATGTGTTTGTATAACTATGATATAAATTGTATGTATATGCATGAGTTAAGTGAACCATCGATGATGGTTTCTCACTGAGTTCGCAAACTCACCCAAAATTGCAAATTATTTTTCAGGACCGAGATAGTAGACTCATAGCTCCGGAGAGACTTTTCCTGCCGTGTAGATTGAGTTGGCAAGAGAAGTTATGGCACTTGAGTTGGTCGGTGGCACTTTTGGAAGGATGACCTAGCTAGCTTTTGTTTGATTTTCTTTTGGAGACATGTCTGAAACTACCAGTTGTATTATTTATTGCTTGAGGTTATGAAATGAAAATTTTATGGTTCCAAAAATTAGTGAATTTCATATTAATGCATTATGATACTTGGATGCCATGTGGAGTGTTAGTTGTTCGTAGCGCACCCTTATCGTCGGGTGTGTATCGGAATGACCTACGGGCGTCCCGATACATATCCTATGGTAAGGGGGTGCTACACTATACGTCGACGTGCACGTGACTAACGATACGTTCCTCTCTCACCCAAACAAAGCACATAATCATTCGTTTCAAGCTCAATGCATTTTATCAAAGCTTTCGTACTTTTCATTCTTGCAAAATGTCATAATGTCCTTCGAGCAAAACATAATCATGATTACAATGCATTTGCAATATTTCTCATAATTCAACACAAGCAGTGTCACATACATGCAAGCAAGCATATACATTTTGCCCATACACACAACAACCATAAATATATTACCCACCTAATATCGCTCGAGAGTCCAACTCACTGTTGTCCTTCCTCTTGCGATTGGATCAGGTCGGCTTGGTTTCCTATAACAAACCAAGTTTTCATTCAAATAACATTAAAAGGAAATATTCAAAAAGCTTGAAAGTCAAAAGTAAAAGCACTAAAAGTCTACATTCGACTTCCAACCAAATTCTCGAATCTCTAGAGGCAAAAATCCAAACTTCCTTTCTTCATAAAACTTGTAGCCCTCAATCTCTAGTCCACAACGAATCTGAAATCACCTCATTTGGACATCCACAGCAAAAGATGTGCCCAAAATACCAAAATTTACCTATGCTGGAAACTAGGGGCTCACCGCGACGAAGGCCACGCTCATCGCGACGAACGGCCCGCTACTCACCGCGACGAATGGCCTGTGCTCGTCGCGACGAACATAAATTCCTACGTCGTGACGTGCACACCTTCCTCTCACGTCGCGGCGTGCTCATCCGCACGTCGCGACGTGCGGGTCTGGAGAATGTCTTTGAACCTGATTTTTCCAGCATTTTCCTACTTCAATCCTTCCATTTTGCAAAAACAACACTTCTAAACCTTAATTCATGTCTTATACTCCATTTCTAACTCATTCAAACCTGAAAATTAGTCACAAACTCATCAACCTAAGGATTTCACCTAGTTTTTCCGAAAATCCCTAACCAATCGATTCTAACACATTCAATTTATCTTAAGGTTTAATCTAACTACAACAAGATTAAAAGAAGCTACAATTACCCGAAAATGTGCTTCAAATCTGTCGAAAACCTCTAGGATCAAGAACCCTATTTTCTCTTCTCTTCTTCCTCACCCACGACAACTCTCTCCCTCTTCTTCTCTTCTTACTTTTCTTTTCCTTCTTTCCCTTCTAAATTTTCCTACTTAAGTCTAATGGGAAGATTAATGACCAATTTACCCCTCCTGTAAAGCCTTAACTTATCTAACTGAAGTAATCTTCCCAAAATGCCCTCAAACATTTTTACCCCTTTAATTCCTCTTTTAATCACATTAAACTCAAATAAACCTCAATTATCCACTAACACTTTCAATTTAATCAAACTAAGCCATAATCACACAATCAACATAATTAATGTTTAATAACATCAATTAGAAAATTTTAGGGCCCAACATTTCTCCCCCTCTTAAAAAAATTCCGTCCTCGAAATTATTACCTGAATCATCGAAGAGATGCGGATACTTCTCCTTCATGGCTTCCAATGGCTCCTAATTAGCCTCTTCCACCGAATGATTCCTCTACAGGACTTTGACTAGGTGAACCTTCTTGTTCCTGATGACTTTTTCCTTGGTATCCAAAATCTCCACTAGAATCTCCTCATAACTCAAATCATCTCTCAACTGAACCTCATTAGTCTGAATGATATGAGAAGGATCCGATCGATACCTCCTCAGCATGGAAACATAGAAGACATCATGGATCTGAGACAATTCTGGAGGTAACGTCAACCTGTAGGCGAGTGGTCCAATCCTCTCAAGAATTTCATAAGGACTCACATACCTCGGACTCAACTTGCCCTTCTTGCCAAATCTCATTACTCCTTTCTAAGGAGACATCTTAGGAAACACTTTCTCACCGACTTCAAACTCCATCTCCTTTCGGTGTGCATCCATGTAGCTTTTCATCCTATCCTGTGCTACCTTAAGTCGCTGCTTAACCAGATTGACTTTATCAACTGTCTTCTGAATCAATTCTGATCCTACCAGTTTCCTCTCTCCTTCTTCATCCCAACAAATCGGAGTTCTACATCTCCTCCCATACAATGCCTCATATAGAGCCATCTGAATGCTCGAATGGTACGAATTATTATAAGCAAATTTGATCAATGGCAAATGCTCATCCCAAACTCCTTTGAAATCCATCACACATGCCCTGAGCATTCCCTCAAGTGTCTGAATGGTCCTCTCAAACTAACCATCCGTCTGAGGGTGAAAAGCCATGCTAAAATTCAGCTTAGTCCCTAAAGCTTCCTACAAACTTCTCCAAAACCTTGAAGTAAACTGGGTTCTCTGTCAAAAACTATGGAATTCGAAATCCCATGCAATCTTTTGAGCTATAACTTTTGCTCTAGTTATCCGAATGAGATGATTCTTGATTTGGATTAAACTAGAGAGCTAAGGATACAAATTGTCTGATGAAATCGAGTTTTAATTTAGTCTATAAGAATATCAATTTTTGTATGGGATTTGAGTACAAAATATCATTTCAATATAGGACCAGTTTGGAAATGTTTAGGCTATAACTTTCAGATTACTGAACCAAATTAAATGATTTTGATGTCATTAGAAAATTAAGACAATGAGGAACATTTCTCTATAAGGAAGTACAAGCAAATTCTTTCAATTGCATGATTAAAAAAGGGTTGATTTTTAGAAAGACTTAAGCATGATTTAAATAAATTTTGAGGTCTTAATAGGGTATTTTTGTGGAATTAATTAGCATATTAATGGGAGTTAATTAGCATGTTAATTTGAGTAAGATCATATGTCATGGTTTGATTGAATTATTATATTAAGGTGATAAGTTTGTGTTGGAAAATCATAAACTAACAGTTTGCATGAGGGGCAAAATTAGAAGACCACTTAAGCCATTTAAGTTGCAAGGCATATAAGTAAGGGCAAAATAGACTTTGTGCAAGCATTAGTGGTATAAAAGGCAAGAGAAATGATTTGTCTTTCATTTTAAAGAAGCAAAAATGTGAATTAGAGAGAAAGAGAAGAGAGAAGCACGAAAAAGAGAGAAAGAGGGGAGAAAAAGAGGAAAAGCTAGGGTTCTTCATTTCTTGGTTTTCTAGAGGGATTTTCAAGTTGATTCAAGAAGGAAAAAGGTGGAAGAAGATGAGAGCTTCCATTCAAGCCAAGAAATTCTTCATTTGGTGAAGATTCAAGGTAAGAATGGATTTTGATTTGTTGGATTTTTAGAGAGATTTTGGTTCTTATGGCTTAAGAATGGTATGGGTTTAAGTTTTCTAAGACCAATTTTGGTGATTATGTCTTATTGATTGTTCAATTTGGATGTCTATTGATTTGGAGATTTTGCCATGGATGAAGGAGATTAAGAGAGGCAAGAGGAATCAAGATCAAGGGGAGGCAATTTGAGTCAAGTTTCAAGCAAGGGATTAAGGTGAGTGACATTTTTATAATTGAGTTAATAAGCTATAAATGTTCTTACAATAAATGCAATTAATTGATTTCTCTGACTACTTGATAAAAGCGCATTGATTGTTCTTTGAATGCTTGCAAATTTTCACATGCTTTTTGTAAATGAATTTTTGAGAATGATTGCTAAATGCTTCGTAATTGTGGTACATGTTGCCTTCACATGATTTGAGAAAGGGTTATTATGATTGACATATACTTGTGGTTGCGAAATTGTGAAATGATGATAGAATTGCAGATGAATGGTGCATGCTCATAAAAGTCAAGTTTTTCAAAAATGTGTCATATGGGCCAAATGTTTTCAAGTTCATGAACTTCATGTTAAATGGGTTTGTGGTAGTCCCTCAAGAACCGTCACGTGCACATTGACTCAAAATAGGCTTCTCCCGCCTGCCCGCTAGTGGCACGGAACTCCTTCAAGGACTCCCTCAAGTTTACGGCTACGCAGGACCATTATATGGGAATGTGTAGTGCGTCATGAATATGGACCTACCCAAACCATTATGAAGTGCTTATGTGTTTTCATGCGTTGATAAGTTTAATGATTGTTTGACTTGAGTGAAGTGAGAATTTGCTTGACAAGTTGACAATTTTGAGAAATGAATGTTTTATAAATTTTCAAGAAGGTTTTGCTATAATCATGAAAGTTTCAAATGGTTTTTGCTTATTACCGTTTATAAAACTGTTACCCACGAGCTTTCAAGCTCACCTCCTCTCTTTCCCCATCTTTAGGTGAAGAACAAGAGATCAAGTAAAAGTGAATCAAGGCATAAATTCGAATTTGCATGTTTTGTTGTGTTTTGGAATAGTTTATGTAAAACAAAGGTTTAGGTGTATTCCAAGAAATTATTGGATTTGACATCTTTTGTATTTTGTATTTTGAGATTGATGATGTAATATGGCTCGGAATGCCATTAACGTTTGTAAACATTCTATCTTATGATGTTAATGAATTATGAACGATGTATGGATGAGGATGATGAATGTAGAGCATGAATGGGTGATATATATATATATATATACACATCAGTGAGATGTTATGAATATAGAGATGTTGATGAATATGAGAAGTCAAATGAATTGAGGTTAAGAGTTGGATGAATTCCAACTGGTAGTTAAATTGTTATGAATGATGTGCAATTAAGGAAGTGAAGTTGGGATAAATTTCAAGATTTCATGAGGGTAAATTGTGTGTTCTGAGTTCAGAAGAAATTCTGTATTAATTTATGATGATTTTGACCAAGATGTCTTAATAAAAGTTATAGATGATCTTCTTAGCTTTCCGACGCTATATACTATGCAAATTTAGGATATCGGAGTCAAAAGATATGAGCATTATAAGTGAAGATGCTGCTTAGGAAGTTTAAACATGACAATCATGGTGAATGATGAGAGTTTGGGTTTGTGATAATTTATTTGAGTTGAATTTTGGGAGTTTGATGCACCCAAAGTGGAAATTGAAATGATATGCACCAAAACTAACAAGTTGTCTATAACCAAATTTCGTAATTTCTGTGGTCCGCAATGCTATTTCAAAAGTTTCAAGATTGGAAATTGGTTTTGAAGATGGTACTAATGATATTGTGGAGGTTGTATATAAAAGGTAAGAATGAAGTAGTACTTGTTGATTACAAACGCAGTAAGTTGCACAAGAAATTATGTCAAATCAGTAAATTACCTTCAACTAAGTATTAGTAGAAATAAATGGAAAGAAAATTTGAAACATTGTATCTAAAAAAATTTATTTAGTTTCTAATCATGATTAGGTTTTTAAGATTAGAATTCAACTTTGTTTTGTATTAAAGTCATTTTTTAACATTATCATCTATAAGAAATTTGGCCTTATCTAAAGTTGTCCTTCCTATAATGCCATTTTATTTTATAAGTGCTTTTAGTGAGAAATTAGAGTGATTTTTTTAGAATTATATCCATTTGTTAAGTAACAGAGCATTTGCCCTTTATGCACCTTTGCATTATCTATCCATTAGAACGTCATTTACACCAAAATATTCTTTTTTTTTTCTTGTATACAAACCTATGGTTTTTAATGTATAAATTAAGGTGATCCATCTTTTTGCGTATTTTATGCTTTGCTACTTTGTTGGAAATTAAACCATGTTTTGAATTAGAGTGGCCAATGAGTTTTCAAGTTTTGATATTTTTCTAGATGAGTATTTTAGAACTCCTAAGTAATTCAGTATTATTCATATATTTATCTTTGAAGTGTTTTTAGAAGTTATTAATTGTGAATTATTTAGAGAGTTACTATAATTGTCTTTCCATCTCTATAAGTACTTATGTACTCAAGAATTCTGATGTAAGAGAAAAGGAAATTTCAAATTTTGTAAATCCTTTTCCTATATTCCGCCTCCTACATTTGGTATTAGAGATTGTATTTAAAAAATTGAGATGAAATTCTATATTGGATTGATGGCACCAAATATTGTTTAGTTCAGTCACAAACTATATGCAACGTTTGGTTCCATTTATTGGCAGATTCTCATCTCTACTCATCTAAAGGCTCACAATTTATGGAGTTATATTGAACAAGGTGTAGCAGAAAATGCAGAAGAAGTTGATAAATAAAAGATCATCTAACATTGTCACAAATTCATCATGGAGTAGGTTACTCTATGTTTGGAAATATTTGTAATGCAAAAACGGAAAAGAAGGCTTAGGATATTTTAAAACTTAGATATAAAGGAGTAGATAAAGCTCGAAAATCAAAATTGTAGTCCTTGAAGTGAGAGTATGAAAAATGTGAGATGAGCACCTCAAAATCAGTGAATCAATATCTTTCTTATGCCATAGATCTTGTCAATAAGATGAGAACGTATGGTGATGAGACAACAAATAGTCAAACACTGGAAAAAATCCTACAAATTTTTTAGTAAAGTACAACCATATTATGACAATAATTACAGAGCCTTGTGATCTTGAAGATATGTTAATGGATAAGTTATAAGGGAGTCTAGAAATTGATATAAGCAGAATCTTCGATAAGATAGGGAAACTATGGAAGAAGCATTGAAGAGCCAAATAAATTTGAGAGATGTTATAGAATCATACCAAAAAGGAGGAGGAAGTAATAGAGGTTGTGACTATAAAAACAGAGGACAAGGCAATTTTGGAGGAGGAAATTTTGAATGCAGAGGAAGAGGACATAAATTTGACACTTCAATGAACATAACCAGTCAAGGTAAAGGTTAAGGTCGTGGTGAAAGTAGAGGTTGATGTATTTGGAGACCAAATTTTCAATATTATAATTGTGACAAGTATGGGCATAAATAAACTAATTGGAGCTACAGAAAGACATAGTCATTTAAATCTCATGCAAATGTAGCAAAAAATGGAGAATATTCCAACATAGTAAGCTTGTTCATTGCTAGCAGTTCATAGAGCAAAGATGAAGATATATGGTATCTAGACTAATTACAATAATCACATATGTGGTAAGGAAGGATTATTTTCTTATTTAATTGGATCTTTCAATTGAGAAGTTGAATTTGGAATGATGGTAAGTTGATAATTAAAGGCAAAGGAAGAATTATCATCAGAATGAAGGATGGTTCTTTAAATTATATTTTTTTATGTTCATTATATTCCTAGGAAGCACAAAAAAAAAGTACTTATCAGTTGCAAAAGAAAGGATATGATATATAAAATCATGGTGATGTGAGAAACATCCTCAATTCAAAAAGGAAATTAGTTGCTAATATAAAAAGGCTCAAAATTGCCTATTTCCTTTAATGATTCAACAAATGAAACTTACATGTTTGAATTTAGAAATAATTCACGATAACCAAAAGTGACATGTGAATTTTAGACATTTTCATTTTTTATGATTGAATTATTTATCAAGGAAAGATTAGATCTCTGGTCTGCCTTACATTGATGTTTTTAACCATGTATGTAAGACTTCTATTATATGGAAAAAAAATGCAGAAATGCATTCCTAGTTGGAAAATCAAGGAGAGCTCGAAGGGCAATGGAGATTGTTCGCTAAGATTTGTGCACTATAGAGGTTCCATCTAATGGAATTAGCAAATATTTTATTAATTCCATCTATCATTATAGTAGAAAAGCTTGGATTTATTTTCTAAAACAGAAATCTAAAGCATGTGAAGTATTCAAAAAATTTAAAGCTCTTGTTAAAAATGATAATGATCAAAAAATCAAAGTTCTTAAAACAAATAGAGGCCAATAATATCTCGTGGGTGGTCTTCTTTGAAAAGAATTGCATCTAACATCAAATGAAAAATAGGTACACTCCACAACAAACTAATGTAGTCGAGAGGAAGAACAGAACAATCATAGACATGGTAAGGTGCACGTTGAGGTTTTAAAAAGTACCAAAAGAAGTTTTGGTTAAAGTAGCTTTAAAGGTTGTTCATATTTTAAATAAATGTTCAACTAAAAGTGTTAATGACAAAACTCCTGAAAAAGCTTGGAGTCATAGGATGAAAGGACACATTTCGGCGACCCTACAGTATCCCTCCAATCGATATCTAACTCAATTGAAGGGTTCCTATAAAGCCAAACCATTCAACTATTAAAAGCCTTTTATATTTTAACTTTTACAAGTGCGTAAAATAGTGGAAAAATTTTAAATCATTTTTTAAAAAATTTCGATAACACAACGGTTATATTTTGACCTTCCCAAAATTTTCCAAAAACCTGCATAATACATTTGAAAACACTTCTATATTCATACCAATTTCTCATTTACAAATTGTGGATTTCAAGTCCACTCACAAACAACCCAAATAAATAATTCTCAACAATTACTACAATAAACTTTAAAAAGCTAAAACATATTCAAGCATTTCATTTAAAAGCCTTTATAAACATCCATTCTTTACACAAATGTATATAGAAAAATGACAAAAGCATAGTAGCACCCGATAATATAACTAATCTTAAGGCGGAGTCCTGATTATCACAACACCTGTAACCATACCTAAGGTGGTTTGTTTAAAAACATAAAAATAAGGGTGAGCTAAATGAGCTCAATAAGTGTAATTAGTTTACAAGAAAATTGAACTTTTCATAGCAATATAACTGCAATATTCCATACAATCATAAAACTCATGGTAAAACATTTCCTATAACAATTTATTCTTGCATCATCAAATCTGGTAATAACATAACATTTTGTAAAACACAATTTCATTTTTTTTTTAAACTAATTCGAAATTCTTTTCAAAATTAAACTTATCATATAAAAGTTTCATTTCCTATTTTCCTTAATCAATAAATAGTGGTGGAAATAAGTTTTTCTGAAAACTTTAATATTGAAAAATAGGCCAACCACTAGCATTGCTACCATACAGTACCTTCCAAATCACTTTTAAAATAAATAGTGGTGACATTATTACTGTCATAAATTTTCTTACTTAACATAGCCCCCAAGTTCCTTTACCATATAGTACACTAGGCATAAAGTCACAGAGCTGGTTTTGCATCGCTTACCCATGACTGTTAACCACTATTTACGAAGCTGGTTCTACATCGCTTACCCGTAATAGGTTAACCGTTATAAATATACCAATATAACAACATGTATAAATCCTAATGGTGTACTATAAGCAAAAGCAACTACCAATCATATAAAAGTTAACTTTCAAGTTAAAACTCATATATCTTATGCTAGCAATATTCACTTTGTAAAACATCATTTGCACAAAACAGTATAAACATTCATTTTATGATCAAATGAAAATCAATTTCATAAACTCAATTTAAAGAACAGTCATATGTCATCAATTCTTTTACAAAGAATTTAGTCATATAAAGCAATTAAAATACACTCACATGTCCTCAATTATTTTGCAAAGAAGTTATTTAAATGAAACAATTAAATACACTCACATGTTATCAATTCTTTTGTAAAGAATTTGGTCATATAAGACCATTAAAATACACTCACAGTTTTGCAAACTTATCTCCAAGCATACTCACTTGTTCGGTGCCTCTACATTACCTACACAAAGCACATTTTGCTTGGGCATTTATTTCCAAATTAGGAATTAAGGCATTAAAACTATAAATTTGGTTTAATCAAAGTTGAGCTTAGTATTTAATAGCGTAACATGTACGCTAATCGTATTTCTGTTTACTACTGAAAGCTAACCTATTGTTCCCTGTCTCCAAATCTAATTTCAAAACTCACTTAAATATCATATTTTATCCATTCTAACTTATCAATTCCTTCAAAACAAAATTTCATCCAATTTAATCCACCATATCAGAATCATGCATGATGAGTCACAATTATGACCTACGTCTAAAATCATACCTCCACTTGTTCCTTAATTTTCACATACTAAACGTTTAAATTAGGTTTTAAGATCTTCTATACATTTGTTCCCCTATATCTCTAGTTTCTATATCATAAAAAAGAATGCCATTTTAACTTCTAAATCATGATAAATGTGTCAAATATCACAAGTTGTTTCAACACAGGGACAATATCAGGTTACCACTTTCGATCTCAAATTTCAATATCATTCATTCCAAATTAGGTCTAGGTCTCTTATAGATATTTTTATTACTATGTCTGAGGTTTCAGCTCCAGTTGAAATCACTCAATTTTGAGGTCTTTGGGTAGAGTTACTGCAACATCCCACCTCCTACTGGAAGGGTAAAATAGTAAAATTGGCATAAGATGAGATTAATTGGGATGTATGAGTAGTGTCCATGCATACTGGTACTGGTGATCAGTGAATTTGTGCACATGAAATTACTGTACATGCATACATGGCATTCCCGGTAATTGGGTCTAAGGCAATTTTATTGGGATTAATGTGGTTAATGGGTTTGAAAAATTATTTTGAGTGCGCCATAAATTGTTTTCTATTTTACTGAAATTATAGGAATTTTTCTGAAATTTTTCGGAGAAAATTCCCGGACCGAAAAAATCGCCAATTGACAAATCGATACGATTTTCGATGGTAAAGTTTCTACCCAATGGTACTGTAATATTGGGTATATTATTTTGGAATTGAAATTAAGGTCATTTGAGTTGATTGGGGTTAGTTTTTGGTCTGGATTTAAGAATTAATATATTGACTTTTCTTTAAACCTTTGAACAAATCACATTTTGCCACCTAGCCTCTCATTACCTCCTCCTTATCCTCACCGACGATTATGCTTCAATTAAGCATGAACAATTGGTTTTGTTGGCTAGACAATTGAAAATGGGGTAGGAAAGTGGATAAAGCTTTCTTTGACTTTTCTTTGAAAAATTAAGCCAATCTCCTTTTGCCACCCATCCTCCTTCATTTAATGCCTACTCACTACTTGTCTTGGTTTTATCCATGCATTCTCGGTTAGTGCCTTAAAAGAGGAAGGAATGGGATAAAAAGTGGAGGGATTTGTTTGTTTTCTTAAGCTCATCCGAAAACTTTCCTCAACATCTCCATCGATTTTCTCCTTCTCCTATCATCGATTTTTTTTGCTTCTTTCTTCACCTTCCTCCAACTTTGAGATTTTCCTTGCCTTCCAACTTAAATCTTCTATCCATGAGAAGCATGTATGGTGGTAGAAATGAGTAGAGAAGGTGTTAAGTGGGCATAAAGAGGAAATTGAAGATTGAGAGCTAAGTAGGTAAGTGTTTAAATTAAGCTTTAAATGGTGTTTTCATGATGGTTTAAGTATGAATTTAATGCCATGGTAGTTAGAAACATTGAATGGGAGTTAGGGTGTATTTATTATGATTATGGATGCTTGAATTTAATGAAACTTATAGGTGGAAATGATGGGTATAAGGTTAGGTTGAAGTAAGAATTGATGAAGTAGCATGAATGAGTGGTTTTAGCTTGATTTTAATTGAATATGAATGATTATTCTTGCATAATATTGATGAGGTAAGTGCTGACAATTTTTGGTGGGTATGTCTAGTGAAGGTAGGAATGATGTAGGAATTGATTTTGTGTTCAATTAATGTCAGACCCCGATCCCGGGAGCCCGACTGTCCCGGGATATGAGCCCGAGTGGAGCCCATCCCCGAGACACTTGCCTTGCTGAGACCTTAAACTTGACACTCTTACTCTTACTATAGTACCATAGACGTCGGAACCCATTTTCGGAGCCCAACTTTCGTTGTCCTGAAACCTTGCGCTTATAATCTTGCAGGATTCTTAATTGTAACTCCACCTTCGTGGCAAGCACACACCATGTATACACTAAAATCATGGGTTGATTTATTCATATAATTTGTAACTTTATGTCTCAAGTTCTCCCTTAAACAAGAATCACCTTAATCGGAGTCATATACTCAAGATACACTCCAAAAAAAAAAACCTAAGAGAGTTCATACCCGAAACATGCCCTCTTAACTGACCTTTCACTTGTTTTAGAACAAACTTTCTCAATTTAACTCCAATTGATACCGGATTTTATGGAGTGAAAGATATGTGTCTTATAAATCCAATGGTTCAAGCCTTACCTCATTTGGAGGTCGTATGAGGGAAATATGCCCAAAACAACGGACCATGCTCACTTCCGAAATCGAATCGAAACTCTTTTGGAGCGATTGCTATAACTTTTAATCTATAGCTCCAAATGTTTTAGTTCTTTCACCATATGAAAGTATACATCTAGATCTACAACTCTTATGAAGACTACAAAGGCTGATTCTATCTCCTACATTCTGCAGCGTCCTATTTTTCCATCGTCTGATTTCTATCATCTGGTTTTCTATCGTCTGATTTCTATCATCTGGTTTTCTATCGTCTGATTTCTATCATCTGGTTTTCTATCGTCTGATTTCTATCATCTGGTTTCCTTCCTTCTGCTTTTCTATCTTCTGATTTCTATCTTCTGCTTTCCTTCCTTCTGCTTTTCTATCTTCTGATTTCTATCTTCTGCTTTCCTTCCTTCTGCTTTTCTATCTTCTGATTTCCTTCCTTCTGCTTTTCCATCTTCTGATTTCCTTCCTTCTGATTTCTATCTTGATTTCTATCTTCGCTTTCCTTCCTTCGCTTTTCTATCTTCTGATTTCTATCTTCGCTTTCCTTCCTTATGCTTTTCTATCTTCCGATTTCCTTCCTTCGCTTTTCTATCTTGATTTCTATCTTACCTTTCCTTCCTTCGCTTTTCTATCTTTCGATTTCCTTCCTTCTAATTTCTATCTTCCGATTTCCTTCCTTCCGATTTCTATCTCTGATTTCTTTCCTTCTGATTTTTATCTTCGATTTCCTTCCTTCGATTTCTATCTTCCGATTTCCTTCCTTGATTTCTATCTTCCGATTTCCTTCCTACCTTTTCTATCTTGATTTCCTTCCTTCCGATTTTTATCTTGATTTCCTTCCTTGATTTCTATCTTTTGATTTCCTTCCTTCGATTTCTATCTTCCGATTTCCTTCCTTCGATTTCTATCTTCCGATTTCTATCTTACGCTTTCCTTCCTTACGCTTTTCTATCTTCCGATTTCTATCTTCCGCTTTCCTTCCTTCGCTTTTCTATCTTCTCGATTTCCTTCCTTCGATTTCTATCTTGATTTCCTTCCTTCCGATTTTTATCTTGATTTCCTTCCTTCGATTTCTATCTTGACTTCCTTCCTTCGATTTCTATCTTCCGATTTCTATCTTCCGCTTTCCTTCCTACGCTTTTCTATCTTCCGATTTCTATCTTGTTCCTTCCTTCATACCTTTTCTATCTCGATTTCCTTCCTTCGCTTTTCTATCTTCGATTTCCTTCCTTGATTTCTATCTTCCGATTTCTATCTTACCTTTTCTATCTTGATTTCCTTCCTTCGATTTCTATCTTACGCTTTCCTTCGTTCGCTTTCTATCTTCTTGATTTCCTTCCTTCGATTTCTATCTTGATTTCCTTCCTTCCGATTTCTATCTTGATTTCCTTCCTTCGATTTTTATCTTCCGATTTCCTTCCTTGATTTCTATCTTCGCTTTCCTTCCTTACGCTTTTCTATCTTGATTTCCTTCATACGCTTTTCTATCTTGATTTCTATCTTACGCTTTCCTTCATACCTTTTCTATCTTGATTTCCTTCCTTCCGATTTCTATCTTGATTTCCTTCCTTCGATTTTTATCTTGATTTCCTTCATACGCTTTTCTAGTAAGGATCATATCTTTTGACTCGAACTCCAAATTTAGCAAACGATATACCCTTGAAAACTCTAAACTCCTACTACAATCTTCATGAAGACTCATTGATCTAATTCATACCGAAGAGGGTCTAATATTTAAATGAAGCTTGTCAAATTTTAGGAAAATTTGACAGACATCCCCTTAAATGCAACTACCTAATTTTCAATTCTAAGACTTCCACCTGCATAAAACTCATCATACAACCTCATATAACATGATTAAACCCTAAGGTATCTTCAAATACCATTTGAAGCAACAGCCACACTCTTAATCATCTATCATATCCAAACTATAACAATGATTCAATTGTATTAAACATACATGGATTTCTCAAAATACATTAAAACTGAACATTTTTGCTTTCATAATTCATTCAGTCCATCTTCATCAAATCATGTCATATTCATACAATGCTTTAGTGGGCATTTCAAGCCCAATTACTATGAAGTTTCAAAATATAATATCTTCTCAAAATGCAACTAAAGCATTGTTTTACAAAAATCATTTCAAATACAAAATCAAAAGAAAATCTTGGAGTAAATGCCTTTAAGCTTGCTCCTCGGGATCCTGCTCATTTCCTGGAAAACTTTTTTAGGGGGTGAGCTTTCGCTCCGTGGGTAACACATTTATATTTATATATCAAGCAGTCCTATTAGTTATTCATACTTTTAGCAATCTTTCAATACAATCATAATACATGCATCATGCAATGTTCATCAATACTCAAACATAATTTCTCACAATTCAAACATTCATCATTCTTGCATTTTCATGTAATCACATATGAAACACATCAAATGGCTCGGTAAGTCCTTATTCTTGGCAATCATATAGTCTCATTTCATGAGTCTATATGGGCAAATCTTTAGGAGTCCAAATGTTGGATCATCCTATGCCACAATCAGGCAAAGGCGAAGGCTTCATGGTCAGCGTGCATGGCAGTTCTTAGGACAATACCTTACCCACATAACATAGCAATCATGAATCATACAAGGAAATTGGACTGTTCTTATCCAATTCATTGTTTCTTTGAAATCATCTTTTCATACATCGTTCATGCCTTTCATTATATTCATTCAACAAGTTTCTTCATGACGGTTTCAATCATCATCAAGCATTTAATACACTCACATTTATCATTCCATCACACACATTTAATACAACAACCAAGTGATCAAAGCTCATTAATGTCATGCATTTATTTACATTTGTAGCTTATATACATAAAGATAAATATGAAACCCACCTTTTATCCTTGCTTAAACTTGCCTAAGGAAGTTCCTCTCCTTGTTCTTCTCCTCTTTCTTGTCCTCCTTCAAGCATAACAAGAAAATAACCCCATATCAACATAGGGTTTAGAAATTGAAATACCTAAAAATCTAAATCATGAAATTCATAAGAGAATCACTAGACCCATCTTATTCTTCATCTTTCTAACCAAAAACTCAAACAAAAACTTAACCTTAAACCAAGAACTTACATTAAATCCTTAACCAACCAAGTGGTTTCTTGGTTCAAAGTGAAGCTTAGACTCTCCTCCACACTTTTTCTTCTTGGACTTTCTTCAAAAACCCACTCACTTTCATGGAAATGCCAAACCCTAACAAGCCTCTTCTTTCTCCTTTTCCTCCCTCTTTTCACGACACTCTTCTTTCCTCTCCTTCCAAATTTCGTTTCTATCTTCTTTTCCTACAAAAATCACTTATCTCCTTCCTTATATACTCCTTTCTAAATTACTTAAGCCCAATAAGCCTAAGCCCAACTTACTTCCTTCTTCTTTCTTCTTCTTTTTCATTTCTCCTCCTTACTTACTCAAGCCCACTAACTCTTTTCCTTCAAGCCCATTGCATTAAATTCCTCTCTTCTTTCTTACTTCATTTGGACCCAAAGCCCAATTAATACATTAATTACACCTAACTCACCTAAGTCCAACTAACATATTTAACTTCATAAATTCTTCACCTAACTCATTAATGCTATCATATATTAATTTATGACACCTTAATTAATGCTAATCTAACTTAATCAATTTAATCTAATCATGATTAATCCTAAAAAATTTGGGGCTAACATTTCTCCCCCTTAAGAAATTTAGTCCTCGAAATTCTTACGAGTCATGAAGAGGTGTGGATACTTCTCCTTCATTGCATCCAAAAGTTCCTACGTCGCCTCTTCAATTGCATGATTCCTCCACGGGACCTTGACTAGCTTGATTGTCTTGTTCACGAGGATCTTATCCTTCTATCGAGGTGCCACAGTCTTTCTTTATAACTCAAATCATCGCTCATTGAACTTCCGAGGTCCGAATGATGTGAGAAGGATCGATCTGTACCTCCTCAAAGATCGAGACATGGAACACATCATGAATCTGCGACAATTCGACGCAATGCTAACCTATAGGCCAACGGCCCAATCCTCTCAATACTTCATACGGACCCACATACCGAGGGCTTAACTTCCCTTCTTCAGAATCTCATAACTCCTTCCATGGAGCGTCTTGAGGAACACCTTGTCACCCATCGCATATTCCATTTCTTTTACATTAGCGTCGGCATAGCTTTTCATTACATCTGGCGGCCTTAAGTCATTTGTTTGATTACCTCCACTTTCTCAATCGTCATCGGACCAACTCTGGTCCCACTAGCTTCCTCTCACCTTCCTCATCCCAAAGATATCGGAGTCCTGCATCTTACGCCATAAAGGGCTTCATAAGGAGCCATCTGTATGCTCGAATAGTGCAATTGTTGTAAGCAAATTCGACCAACGGCAAATGATCATCCCATGCTCTTCTGAAGTCCATGACACATGCTCTAAGCATCCCCTCTAGAGTCTGGATTGTCCTCTCAGACTGACCATCCGTCTGAGGATGAAACGCCGTACTGAAATTCAGCCTAGTTCCTAATGCCTCCTGCAGACTTCCCCAAAATCTCGATGTGAATCGTGGATCCCTGTCGGATATTATAGAATCTGGAACTCCATGCAACCTTACCACTTCATCAATATACTTCATGGCTAAGACTTGCAATGAATCTGTTTGCTTGACTACCAGAAAATGGGCTGACTTGGTTAACCGATCAACTATAACCCAAATGGCATCATGCTTCTTGCTGGTCCTAGGCAAATCCATCAGAAAATCCATCGTGATCCTTTGCCACTTCCATTCAGGAATGGACAATGGCCTTAGCATGCCTGAAGGTGCCTGGTGTTCATCCTTGACCTACTGACACACTAGACATCTGCTCACATATTCAGCTACGTCCCTCTTCATGCCTTTCCACCAGAAATGTTCCTTCAAATCTCTGTACATTCTGGTGCTGCCTGGGTGCATGGAATAAGGCGCATTGTGTGCCTCATCCATGATTTCATTCTTAACTGCTTTATCATTCGGAATACACAACCTATTTCCGACTACCATTAGCCCATCATCCCTTACTTGCACTTCTGACTGCTTACCATGTTGAATTTCATCTCTCAACTTACTTAATTTCGTATCCCGCTCCTGCAACTCCTTGACCTTTCCCTAAGGATAGGTCTCACTCAATTGAGCAATAACACCATCTGATTCATTCTGCTTTAAACTGATCTTCAACTTGGCCATCTGTTCCAACAGAGGCAAGTAAACCGATTGCACATAAGCTATGGATGACTTCCTGCTCAAAGCATCTGCCACTACATTCGCCTTGCCTGGATGATACTCTATCATCAGGTCATAGTCCTTGAGCAACTCCAACCATCGTCTCTGCCTTAAGTTCAACTCTTTTTGACTCATAATGTACTTAAGACTTTTGTGGTCCGTGAAGACCCTTGTTTGAACCCCATACAAGTAGTGTCTCTAAATCTTTAGGGAAAAAATTACCGCTGCTAACTCCAAGTCATGAGTCGGATAATTCAACTCATATGGCTTCAACTGCCATGAAGCATAAGCTATCACTTTGTCATTCGCATCAAGACACATCCTAAACCCTTCCTCAAGCATCATCAGACATCAGTATACCCTGGTCTCCATTAGGCAAAACCAATCTTGGAGCACTTGTCAATCATTCTTGAGCTCCTCAAAGCTCTTCTGACATTCCTCACTCCATATGAACCGCTGATTCTTTCTTAACAGTTTAGTCATAGGGGCAGCTATCATTGAAAATCCTTCTACAAATCTCCTATAATAACCTGCCAAGCCTAGGAAGCTTCTTACCTCTTTCTTTGTCTTAGGCTCTTGCCAATTCACCACGCTTCTACTTTCCTCGGATCAACATAAATCCCTTTCTTGGAAATCACATGTCGAGGAAAACTACTTTATGCAGCCAAAACTCACACTTCTTGAATTTGGCATACGACTCCTGCTCTCTCAATCTCTGCAATACAATCACGAGATCTTGTTCATGCTCTCCTTCATCCTTAGAATAGACGAGAATGTCATCAATGAACACAATGACAAAGCGATCTAAGAATTCATTAAACACCCTATTCATCGGATCCATGAAGGCGGTGGGGCATTGGTCAATCTGAAGGGCATGATCCTAAATTCATAGTGCGTAGAAGGTCCGAAGTCGTCTTACTTACATCGAGACTCCACGATTGAGTTGATGATATCACGATCTTAAGTCAATCTTGAAAAGACCCTTGCTCCTGTGGTGATCAAATAAATCATCTATCCGTGGCAGCGGATACTTGTTCGAATCGTCATCTTGTTAAGCATTCTATAGTCTATGCACATCCTCCACGTTCCATCCTTCTTCTTAACAAACGGGACGAGCTCCCCAAGGTGAAGAACTCGGCACGATGAACCGCTTCTCCAACAATTCCTGCAATTGCTCCTTGAGTTCTCTCAATTCAAGCTGGAGCCATTCTATAAGGTGGTATGGAGATTGGCGCGGTTCAGGAATCAAGTCAATTTGAACTCAATTTCCCTCACCGTGGCAACCACAGTAATTCTTACGGGAATACATCAGAAACTCCTCACAACCACGATAATCTTCTAATCGCCCACATTCATACGAATCCACTACATGCGCCAAAAAGGCCTCACACCCTTCGCTCATCATATTGTCACTAACATAGCGAAATGATCCTCGACCTTTGGCGACTTCTGTCCCCTTGAAAACCACTTTCTGATCATTGCCCAGATCAAACTCGACTTCTTTCAAACTACAATCTAGCTTCGCCTTATACTTCTCCATGACATCCATCCCCAAAATGACATCCAACCCTTGAAGGTCTAGAGGTAGTAGATCTACTACCAGTCTAGCACCGTCGATACTGAGCTCACAATTCTTATAGATCATACTAATTACCACCTTACCCCCTAAAGGAGTACTAATAACCAGAAAATTGTCCATAACCTCAGGACACACAACATGCATATTCATACTTGCAGATACAAATGAATGGGTGGAGCCAGTATCAATCAACACATAAACAGGAGAGTTGAATAGCATAGCCATACCCGTCACTACTTCCGGAGCGGCCGCAGCTTCTTCCCTGGTCATGGCAAAGACTCGAGTGGTGCACGACTCATCCTCTAGGTCTCCCTACGGATATGCCTTCCTTGCAGTTCTGATCGCCCACACCATGTCTTGGCCGAGATGCCACTGTTTACGCTCTTCTTGGGGCTGAGATCGAGACCCTTCTGCTGTTGCACTGGGACAATCCTTGATTGGTGCCCCTTTGGCCTGACCAAAACATGCCCCTATCTTCAGCAGACATTCCCCTCGTGAAGTCTCCACGGTGATCACACGGGATTCCTCTACCTGTCCATCCTGGACTTCTGACTTTGGAAGCTTGCCTTTGTAGTAGCCCTAGGTCGCTTACTCTTAGTGGGGCCATTGCTACCCACACCACTCTGCGTATCTTGAGTTCTAATGCTCTTAGCAGTCTTTGGAGCACTCATGCCTTTTACGAGAGGCTGCTCTCTGTTCTTCCTCTTCTTAGTCACTTAAGCCGGATGTTCTCAAATTTCTCGACTTGAAGAGCGGCATCCACCATTCTTTGGTAATCACGGAAGTTGTGGATCACCACTTTTCTCGGATCCCTAGGTGTAATCCACCCTCAAATTTCCGGCATTTGTCTTCTTGATTGCCACGATATTGGCTGCATCGTGATAAGCGAGTGAACTTCAATTCGTACTCGCCACACTCAACTCCTCTCGGCGAGATTCAAAATTTCTGGCCTTATCTTGCATGTAGACCATCGAGAAGTACTTTCTCCGAAGGCCTCTAGAATTCCCTCCATGTCGATCTGGAGGTACTTCCCGATCATGGGCACCGACTCCCACCGGTCGGTGCATCCCCTGCGATGGTATTGCATAATCGAGCTTCTCATCATCATTGCACTTCATCGATTTAGGACCCTCTCGGTCCTCTTGACCATCTTGACTTCCTCGGGATTAGTGGTCCCACTAAAGTCAAGCTGCTCCATACTTTGGAGCTTATCATCTTGCCGCTCTTCTCTCTGAAATTTGGTACTTGAGTCTGTCTTCCTTGGCCCATGGCATAAGTGAAAGCTTGGGCGAATGCTGGAAGAACTGGGATCCATAGGGTTCACTTGAGGAGGAGGAGGTGGAGGCGGCTCATGTTGCACACTTGGTGCTTGAAATCGGAAGCAGAATGGTCCACGCATCCTGCGGAACATCGACTCATCCGTGCTTCCTTGTTGAGAGTTGGGTCGATATTGAGCTCCTCGAGTTCTCTTTCGGTGGCATTACTCCTTCAATTTTAAAAAAAAATCGGTGAAAATCTTTAGTTCACATAAAACAAATTCAATTCACTCATTTGAAAACAATGTTGCATGTTATGCATTTAAAACAGTGCACATACTTCACATAATTCATGTAGGAAAATGCATGCTGACTTGACCCTTAGACATCCCACTAAGGTTCCTAGGAAACCCTAAACCTGGTTTCGCTCTGATACCACAAATGTTAGACCCCGATCCCGGAGCCGATCGTCCGGGATATGAGCCCAGTGGAGCCCATCCCGAGACACTTGCCTTGCTGAGACCTTAAACTTGACACTCTTACTCTTACTATAGTACCATAGACATCGAACTGTTTTGAATGACTTTCGTTGTCTGAAACCTTGCGCTTATAATCTTGCAGGATTCTTAATTGTAACTCCACCTTCGTGGCAAGCACACACCATGTATACACTAAAATCATGGGTTGACTTATTCATATAATTTGTAGCTTTATGTCTCAAGTTCTCCCTGAAACAAGAATCACCTTAATCGAGTCATATACTCAAGATACACTCGAAAAAAAACCTAAGAGAGTTCATACCAAACATGCCCTCTTAAGCGACCTTTCACTTGTTTTAGAACAAACTTTCTCAATTTAACTCCAATTGATACCGGATTTTATGGAGTGAAAGATATGTGTCTTATAAATCCAATGGTTCAAGCCTCACCTCATTTGGAGGTCGTATGAAATATGCCCAAAACAACGGACCATGCTCACTTAGAAATCGAATCGAAACTCTTTTGGCGCGATTGCTATAACTTTTAATCTATAGCTCCAAATGTTTTCTTTCTTTCACTATATGAAAGTAGACATCTAGATCTACAACTCTTATGAAGACTACAAAGGTTGATTCTATCTCCTACATTCTGCAGCGTCCTATTTTTCCATCGTCGATTTACATCATACGGTTTTCTATCGTCGATTTCTATCATCCGGTTTTCTATCGTCTGATTTCTATCATCTGGATTCCTTCCTTCTGCTTTTCTATCTTCTGATTTCTATCTTCTGCTTTCCTTCCTTCTGCTTTTCTATCTTCTGATTTCTATCTTCTGTTTTCCTTCCTTCTGCTTTTCTATCTTCTGATTTCCTTCCTTCTGCTTTTCTATCTTCTGATTTCCTTCCTTCTGATTTCTATCTTCTAATTTCTATCTTCTGTTTTCCTTCCTTTTGTAAGTACAAGTCGACTTGTACTACTGATAAGTCGACTTGTTCTTGAAAAGTACCGATAAGTCGACTTGTACATTAGATAAGTCGACTTATTCAGGGCGGTATTATTTATTTGTGCCTAAAGGCAATCCCTTTAGCGCGTTTTTATTCACATCGTGATATCATGGTGAATGAATAAATAAAGAAAAGGCATAATTCATTAATTTGATGTTCATGAACATTGTTTATGAATTGATTGGATCTTTAATCAGATTAATGAAGTCCATGATATATGACATAGCATGAAGGAAATTATGATGTGATCATACTCCTGAGATTCCTATCATGTGCAATTATGTCAGTATCTAAATTCTCCCTAGTCATAGGATTAATGAGACTGGACATCATTAATCCGGATAGACTAGCACATGTCATATTCCTTGATTGGATCAAGCAGTGGATCCCAGAAACTGTAAATATGAGATATTTAGAATTGACATGTGGATGCTTACTAGCGGTAGTAAGTTCATTGGATGACCTGCCATGAGATCATCACATGGATATCTTATCTAGTGTCAGTGATAATCTCATCATAGCAATGGTGCAAGTATCCTTAGACTTGAGGTACTCGAGGATATCTTGAATCTTGATCATGTGCTTTGACTCCATTCCTTGTTGCCTTCGGAGGTAACTCATAGGGTGGTGCTTGGAGTGCGACTTGAGGTATTCAAGATAATTGAGTAGCCAATAAAGGATTCACCACTACGGATTAGCGGAGGAGATACCATGGCCTCTTGTCGGGATCATTACTCGGAAATCTCGGCAGAGTGAATATGTCATGAAGAGTGTCTTCATGGACATATAGAGTAATGAGTCTAGGGCGAGATCTGTTATCACTGGGCTAGACTCGATCTAGTGAGAGTTGACATTTAACCATACTCATAACCAAGTGGGGTATAGGATGGTGAAAGGACGAATTGCACGGTAATTGTCTCATGGAAGGGTTCGTGATCCGGTTCGTGATGAATACATCAAACCGATTACTTTCCGGTCAATTTGGGGTCGTGATGTGTTGCTAGATACCGCTCATGACTTGCTCAGATTAATTGTTAATCTAAGTGGCCAACATAACCGGAGCCTAAAGGGTCACACGATAAGAGTGTTTGAGAGAATCAGTAAAATAGTAATTGGACAGAGTTCCAATTATGGAAACATTAGGATTAAATGGATCCCAATGGGATTGGGATATGTCGATGAGATCGCGACATCAATATTGCTAAGAAAGGTTTTGAATTTTTTTCAAACATCGGGCCGGTAGGCGGTAGGACCGACCCAGATTTGATTTGGACTGCTTTAGCAATTATATATATTAATTAATTAAGTAAATAATTAATTAATATATATAAATATATATACATGTGCGTTGGAGTGTGGGAGAAGTGAATGGAAAGATAAGCTTTGACTTTTCAAAGCTTTATTAGTTTATTCATTAAAGAAATGAGTGGCTATTAAGCTTACACTTGGCCATCTCTTATGTAACTCTTTTAAGAGTTAAAAGAGACACATATAAAGGCCAAGGATGAGTGTGGTCGACGGTTGCAAAGAGGAGAAGAAGAAAACTTAAGTGTTAAGTTTCTTTAGAAAAATGGTTTTTCAAGTCTTCTCTCATAAGCTTCATCGATTCTTCTCTTCTCCAAGGCAAGATTCCAACGTCTGATCTCAAGCTCTCTATGACAGAGGTAGGCTCTAGCAGGCTTTATTCTGTTCTAACTATTCCCGGGTCAAAGGGGTTTGATCCGGTTAGTTTTTCTGATCTCTGCGTGGATCACCTTTAGAGATAGTCTCTATTGGCTATTTAGGTTGATATCTTCATACGGATACCTGGATCCTGGGTTCGGGAAGGTCCCGGGAACAAAAATTTTTGTTTTCCGCTGCCTGTACATGTGATGTACCTCCCGAGATTTTCCTACAGTGGTATCAGAGCATCTGGTATCCCGTATGAAGCTAAAACCTAAGCTAGATCAGAAACCCTAAGTGCTGTTGATGCTGATGCATGCTTACTGTCCAAATTTCGTTTCTGTATAGAGATGCATTTTTCGAAATTTTTCTGCCCAGAAATGTTCATAACATGTTAGAGAATATGTCTATGAATTTTCAGAATTTATTGATTTGATTTGATATAGTTTTGCTAATTAATTCCCTAAGGTTACAGATGCTGTTTTGTGAAACAATTCTGGAACAGGCAGTAGTATAAAATCGAGAATAAATTCTAGAAAAATCGTTTTCTGGATTTTCCTTCACCTACATGTCTCTAAGATGTTGGTGAATGTCTGTGAGCATGTAAATTGGATTTCAAGGTGATTGGATATTTATTCACGAATTTATTCTATGCTGTTGGGAATTGCTGTGCTGATGAACACAGATTTTGAATCGGTTTTGTTATTTAGGTTGACTGAGTTTTTGATGGCCTAAAATCCTGAAAACATTCATGAAGCATGTTCTGAACATGTAATAACCTATATAATTTTATCATGATTTATTGAAATTGTTTCATTGATCATTTCAAGCAATGTAAAGAACTGGACAGTTTTGGTGAAAATTGTTGAGACTGTTTTGCTTGGCTTGATTGAGTGTGCTTTTTCAGTTCCAATGCCTTGAACCATTTTTAATGTGATTAAAAATGTGTTATCTTGATGTAGTATGATTTCCAAACTGAATTGCTTGAATTTGCTTTTCCAAGAATTTTTGAATGCCGAATTGGTCACATTAGTGTCTCGTTAGTATATTGCATTATCTTGTTTGTTTTGACCTTCATATTTTTTATGGCATGTGCTGAAGTAAATTTGATAATGTATATGCTAGCTTGAGATGCTTAGGATGATAATTTGGGTGTTCCTAAATTGTTTGGAAATTAATGAGTTTTGACTCATTTCAAGTTTTTCATATAGTTTGACTATTTAAGGCTTTCATGGTTCAATGAATTGTTTATTGATACATCAAATTTATCAGATATTACCTTAGGTATGTAGGTGTTGTGAATTGGAATTGCATTGATTGAGGAATTAGCCGATTAGAGATTTTAGCAAAATTCCCTGAATAAGTCGACTTGTTCAAGGTTTTTTTTGGATAAGTCGACTTGTGAATAGAATAAGTCGACCTGTTCAGGATCTCGGTTTAAGTCGACTTGTAGTACCTTATAAGTCGACTTGTTCATGGGCAGGTAAAATAAGTCGACTTGTGTCATACAAGTCGACTTGTGTGTGGGTAGAAGCATAAGTCGACTTGCATTTGATGAAAGTCGACTTGTGGCATGCTCAGGTTGGATGATGGATGATTATAAGGATTGATTCAATATGATTGATGAAACCTAAATCATTCCATATAGTCTTGGTGACTATAATCCTTAAGCTTGGAGTCTAGAGACCCGAAATCCCTCCTCGGTATATGAAAACTAACGTCTTCCATTAATATGGTAAGAGCCAGAGTTCTTATAGGGTTGGGTTGTTGAGCTAACCTCAAGCTCACTCTATACGAATATGTTCAAACCATGAAAATAAGATTTCCGGATTAATGGGTCGGTTTTCCTAGAAGCGTTGATTTGTTGAGCTAACCTCAAGGTCAACGTGGACAGAGGCGAAGTTGGGTAGCATACATTAGATGTATGCGCATCGAAGAGTTGATACCCGATGAAGTGCACACATCAACAAGTTGATAGCGATCGATAGTTGTGTCTAAGATGTAATTGATATATCTGATACCTCCCGAGACATAAGGTGGCTTGTTGAGCTAACCTCAAGGTCATTCTTAATGTCGGTTATCGATGATGCAATTGGTATGACCGATACCTACCGATTGACCTAAGTTGTGGCTTGTTGGGCAAACTCAAGGTCACTCTTAGCAATGTCGGATATCGACCCACTAGGACATTATGTCACTTTGTTTCTCTGGATTCGTAAAGAGGGTTATGGATTCTAGGAAACTAGTGGGAGCCATATGCATATCATGCAAGTCCTTATGATCATGCAGGCATATCTATTCTATCATTCCTTCTCTCTATCGCGTTTAGGTTGATTGAAGAAGTCTTTCAGTGTGAATTTTCGCTCTCTATTCTGGACCAAATTTTCTTAATTGGCTAAGGAATCTGAGAATTGTTCTCAGATCTGAGGAACTGGGATACGTCCTAGATGTTCCACTTCCAGATGCACTCTTGTCGATGCTTCGATAAGGATCGAAGCATATCGTAAGCATCTAATGGACAGTGACATGGCTGTTTGCCTCGATGTCACCAGAGCTGCAGTAGCAGCACAAGTCCATGGATGCTCACGTTATAGTATTTCATCTTAGGGAGCTGTTTGTTGAGCAAGCTCGGTCTGAAAGGTTCAAGACCTCAAGGCTTCTCTTCATCACAAAGATGGCTCCAGGGACAACCGCATGCAATATACCCTGAAGATGAATGGCTATATTGAGAGATTGGCCGTCTTGGGATTTGTAATGGATTATGAGTTAAGTAGAGACTTAATTCTGGTTGGATTGTCTGATGGTTATTCACAGTTTGTGTTAAACTATCGGATAAACCAAATATCCACAACAATTCCTGTGCTGATCAATCTGCTCATGACGATGAAAGCGAGCTATCAAGATAGATAGCAAGTCTAATGGTGGATGCTTCTTCTTCTAGTTCAAAGAAGAAAAGGCCAAGAAACCAAAGGAAGTGCCATCAAGGAAAAACCAAAGCGCCCCAAAAGGATTTTGCTTTCATTGTGGCAAGTCTAGCCACTAGAGGCGAAACTGTAAAATCTATCTGGAGTCCTTGAAACAGAAAAAGGCATCAGATGCCTCTACTTCTTCAAATATGTTTGTCATTGAGGTTAATACTATTCCTGATCCAAACATATCGGTATTTGATACCGGATGTGGCTCATACATATGAAATGTTATGCAGGGCCTCAGGGACGATGAAAGCTCATAAAAGGAGGCGGACTTTCGTGCAGGTAATGAAGCAAGGGTTGCTACATTAGCCGTAAGCACTTATGTCTTGTCACTCCCTGGTGAGCTTATATTCAAATTGGATGATTATCATTTTGTACCCGTTTTAAACAAAGAACATATTGTATGTTTTATGTTTAATTAGAGCTGATTTCCATTTGACTTTTAGTAGCAATGGTTGCTATATTAGTTGCAATGGAATGCTCTATGGTAGTCTTGGTACATTATGCAATGGAATTGACATATGAGATATATCATATCAATTATGAATGTCAATGACGAAAAGACATAATTGAGATAATTTAAAATCAACTTACTTATGGCATTGTCGAACTTGGCCATATAAATGAGACACGATCGCTAAGCTCCATAAGAGTGGATGTTTAGGGTCATTTGATTTGAATCATATGACACATGCGAATCTTGTTTATTAGGCAAGATGACTAAGTTACCCTTTAAAGGAAAGGGTGAGCAGTGAATGGAATATTAGACCTAATACATTCGGATGTATGTGGTCCGATGTCCATCCATGCGAAGTGGTTGTTTTACTTCATTACTTTTATCGGTGATTATTCACGATATAAGTGTCTCGTATCTAATGAGATACAAATCAAGCATTTGAATAGTTCAAATAATTGAAATGAAGTAGAAAACTAACTTGGTAAAAGTATGAATACATTACGATCGATCGTGGTGAAAATGCTTAGACCAGCAGTTTTGGATTATCTCGAGATAATGGGATATTATCTCATGGACTCCTCCTTACATGCCGCAAAGACAATGGTGTGGTGAAAGGAGAAATCGAACCTTGTTAGACATAGTGCGATTGATGATAGGTTTTACTGATTTTGGGAATATGCGCTTGAGACATTTGTTTACTTGCTAAGCAGAGTTCCATCAAAGAGCAGTTGTGGTTACTCCATATGGAGATATGGACTAGCGAAAACCCTATCTTTCTTAGCTGAAAGTTTGGGATTGTCACGCTTCGTGAAGCGAACACGGTCGAGATTAGCTTGATGCAAAATCGATAAGTGTTTGTTCGTGGAATATCACTTCTACCTTGTTGAGGAACAAAAGTTGTTTGTTTCCAAGCATCTGTTTTCTTAAAGAAAGAGTTTCTTTTACAAGAGGGCGGTGGGAGCAAAGTTGAACTTGGAGAAGTTCAAGATGCTCGAACAAACATAGATCAATTGCACGAACTCAAAGCGTAACTCATATAGATGAGGTAGCAGTTCAACCTTCTACTACACACAATTTACGTGAGGTTAAGTAGGATACGACCTTGTTCTAGAGATATGAATTTCTTGTAAGTGAACAGAATGGCGTATTGCTCATATGAGATGATGCGCCTACTACCTATGAAGAGATTCTGAAAAGTTCAGAGTCTGAGAAATGGCTTTAAGCCATAAAAATCTGAAATGGATTCCATGCATAAACCAAGTATGGACTTTGGTTGTTACACCTAAAGGGATAAAACCCACAGGGTGCAAAGGGGTTTTCAAGAAGAAAACCAACATGGATGGTAATTTGATTACCTATAAAGCAATGCTTCTGGTTAAAGGATTTCGTCACAGACAAGGAGTTGACTATGACGAAACCTTCAGCCCCATAGCAATGCTTAAATCCATTAGGATACTCCTAGCCATTGCCGCTCATTATGATTATGAGATATGGCAAATGGATGTGAAGATAGCTTTCCTGAGAGGAAATCTACCCGAGGATGTGTATGACACAACCTGAGGGCTTCACTTCCATCGATGGCGAAATGGTATGCAAGCTTCAGAAATCCATTAATGGATTAAAGCAAGCTTCGGGAGTTGGATTATCCGTTTAGTTGAGTCGATCAAAGAGTTTGATTTCTCACAAAATTCGGATGATCATTGTGTGCATAAGAAGGTTAATGGGACTGCAATCGTATTCCTTGTGTTGTATGTAGATGACATCTTGTTACTCGGAAGCGATGTCTCTATCTTTCGCAATCGTTAAAATTTGGTTGTCAAACAATTTGCGATGAAAGACCTTGGTGAAACAGCGTATATCCTTGGGATATAGATTTATCTGAGATAGATCAAAGGTTGCTTGGTCTTTCACAAGCATCGTACATAGATGAGATGCTAAAGAGGTTTAGCATGAAACAATGCTATGTCACGAGGTCCGATGTATCGTATGATCTAAGTGTTACGGCGGATACCAATCGGATCTGGTGAGGTCACTAGGTGTGTCAAAATATCCTCAAGTACTTGCAAAGCACTAAGGATGTTTTCTTAATCTATGGAGATGGAAATCTCCATGTGAGCGAGCATTGGATGCGGTATCTAATCGATAAGGATGATTACGAATCATGATTAGGTTATACACATTCACACTGAATAGCGTGGCGGTCAATTGGAAAGAATTCCAAACAAGAGATGACTGCTGATTCAACAACCGAGGCAGAGTACATTGCGCATGAGATGCATATGAAGAAGCGGTTTAGATCAAGGCGTTCATTCTTGAACTTGATCGGTCCCTAGCGTGGTGGGCCCGTAGGATTGTATTGTGATACAATGGGGCTAGTCTTGACAAAGGAACCAAGGTCTCATCGACGATCCGAACATGTACTCCACCGATTCGGGAGATCATTAGTCGAGATGATATCCTGATAGAGAGAATTCCCACGGAGCAAAGTGTTGTTGTTCCGTTGACAAAGCCATTGTCACAGGAGAATTGTGAATCTCATGGACTCGCTTATGGTATTGGATACTAAGGCGATTGGCTTTAGGTCAAGTGGGAGATTTGTAAGTACAAGTCGACTTGTACTACTGATAAGTCGACTTGTTCTTGAAAAGTAACGATAAGTCGACTTGTACATTGGATAAGTCGACTTATTCAAGGACGGTACTATTTATTTGTGCCCTAAAGGCAATCCCTTTAGCGTTTTATTCACGATCGTGTCTGGTGAATGAATAAATAAAGAAAAGGCATAATTCATTAATTTGATGTTCATGAACATTGTTTATGAATTGATTGGATCTTTAATCGATTAATGAAGTCCATGATATATGACATAGCATGAAGGAAATTATGATGTGATCATACTCACGAGATTCCTATCATGTGCAATTATGTCAATATCTAAATTCTCCTAGTCATAGGATTAATGAGGCTGGACATCATTAATCCGGATAGACTAGCACATGTCATATTCCTTGATTGGATCAGCGGTGGATCCGAAGCGTAAATATGAGATATTTAGAATTGACATGTGGATGCTTACTAGCGGTAGTAAGTTCATTGGATGACTGCCATGAGATCATCACATGGATATCTTATCTAGTGTCGTTGATAATCTCATCATAGCAATGGTGCAAGTATCCTTAGACTTGAGGTACTCGAGGATATCTTGAATCTTGATCACGTGCTGACTCCATTCCTTGTTGCCTTCGGAGGTAACTCATAGGGTGGTGCTTGAGTGCGACTTGAGGTATTGAAGATAATTGAGTAGCCAATAAAGTTCACCACTTACGGATTAGCGGAGGAGATACCCATGGCCTCTTGTCGGGATCATTACTCGAAATCTCGGCCATAGTGAATATGTCATGAAGAGTGTCTTCATGGACATATAGAGTAATGAGTCTAGGGCGAGATCTGTTATCACTTAGGCTGACTTCGGTCTAGTGAGAGTTGACATTTTAACCATACTCATAACCAAGTGGGGTATAGGATGGTGAAAGGACGAATTGCACGGTAATTGTCTCATGGAAGGGTTCGTGATCGGTTCGTGATGAATACATCAAACCTATTACTTTCGGTCAATTGAGGGTCATGATGTGTTGCTAGATACGCTCATGACTTGCTCAGATTAATTGTTAATCTAAGTGGCCAACATAACCTGGAGCCTAAAGGGTCACACGCATAAGAGTGTTTCAGAGAATCTGTAAAATAGTAATTAGACAGAGTTCCAATTATGGAGAGCATTAGGATTAAATGGATCCCAATGGGATTGGGATAAGTCCCGATGAGATCGCGACATCAATATTGCTAAGAAAGGTTTTGAGTCGCTTTTGACATCGGGGCGATGGTGAGGGTAGAGGACCGACCCAGTTTGTTGGGATCTTTAGCAATTATATATATTAATTAATTAAGTAAATAATTAATTAATATATATAAATATATATACATGTGCGTTGGAGTGTGGGAGAAGTGAATGGAAAGATAAGCTTTGACTTTTCAAAGCTTTATTAGTTTATTCATTAAAGAAATGAGTGGCTATTAAGCTTACACTTGGCCATCTCTTATGTAACTCTTTTAAGAGTTAAAAGAGACACATATAAAGGCCAAGGATGAGTGTGGTCGACGGTTGCAAAGAGGAGAAGAAGAAAAAACTTAAGTGTTAAGTTTCTTTAGAAAAATGGTTTTTCAAGTCTTCTCTCATAAGCTTCATCGATTCTTCTCTTCTCCAAGGCAAGATTCCAACGTCTGATCTCAAGCTCTCCAGGAAAGAGGTAGGCTCTAGCAGGCTTTATTACATTTTAACTATTCCGGGTCAAAGGGTTTGATCCGGTTAGTTTTCGATCTGCGTGGATCACCTTTAGAGATAGTCTCTATTGGCTATTTAGGTTGATGTCTTCATACGGATACTGGATCACAGGTTGGGAAGGTCCGGGAACAAAAATTTTGTTTTCCGCTGCTGTATATGTGATGTACCTCCGGGATTTTCCTACACCATACCTTTTCTATCTTGATTTCTATCTTACGCTTTCCTTCATACCTTTTCTATCTTGATTTCCTTCCTTATGCTATTCTATCTTCCGATTTCTATCTTTCGCTTTCCTTCATACCTTTTCTATCTTACGATTTCCTTCCTTGATTTCTTTCTTGATTTCCTCCTTTCGATTTCTATCTCTGATTTCCTTCCTTCGATTTCTATCTACCGATTTCCTTCCTTGATTTCTATCTTGTTTTCCTTCCTTACGATTTTCTATCTTGATTTCCTTCCTTGATTTCTATCTTGATTTCCTTCCTTCGATTTCTATCTTGATTTCCTTCCTTGATTTTTATCTTGATTTCCTTCCTTGATTTCTATCTTCTAATTTCCTTCCTTCGATTTCTATCTTACGCTTTCCTTCATACCTTTTCTATCTTGATTTCTATCTTACGCTTTCCTTCCTTACCTTTTCTATCTTGATTTCCTTCCTTACGCTTTTCTATCTTGATTTCTATCTTACGCTTTCCTTCCTACCTTTTCTATCTTCCGATTTCCTTCCTTCCGATTTCTATCTTGATTTCCTTCCTTCCGATTTCTATCTTGATTTCCTTCCTTCGGTTTTATCTTGATTTCCTTCCGATTTCTATCTTGACTTCCTTCCTTGATTTCTATCTTGATTTCTATCTTCGCTTTCCTTCCTACCTTTTCTATCTTGATTTCTATCTTACGCTTTCCTTCCCTACGCTTTTCTATCTTGATTTCCTTCCTTACCTTTTCTATCTTGATTTCCTTCGTTCGATTTCTATCTTGATTTCTATCTTACCTTTTCTATCTTCCGATTTCCTTCCTTGATTTCTATCTTCTACTTTCCTTCCTACCTTTTCTATCTTGATTTCCTTCCTTCGCTTTTCTATCTTGATTTCCTTCCTTGATTTCTATCTTGATTTCCTTCCTTCGATTTCTATCTTGATTTCCTTCCTTCGATTTTTATTTTCGATTTCCTTCCTTGATTTCTATCTTACGCTTTCCTTCCTTACCTTTTCTATCTTCGATTTCCTTCCTTACATTTTCTATCTTGATTTCTATCTTACGCTTTCCTTCCTTCTGCTTTTCTATATTCTGATTTCCTTCCTTCTGATTTCTATCTTCTGATTTCCTTCCTTCTGATTTTTATCTTTTGATTTCCTTCCTTCTGCTTTTCTAGTAAGGATCATATCTTTTGACTCCGAACTCCAAATTTAGCAAACGATATACCCTTGGAAAACTCTAAACTCCTACTACAATCTTCTTGAAGACTCATTGATCTAATTCATACCCGAAGAGGGTCTAATATTGAGGTGAAGCACTGTCAAATTTTAGGAAAATTTGACAGCACATCCCCCTTAAAATGCAACTACCTAATTTTCAATTCTAAGACTTCCACCTGCATAAAACTCATCATACAACCTCATATAACATGATTAAATCCTAAGGTATCTTCAAACACCATTCGAAGCAACAGCCACACTCTTAATCATCTATCATATCCAAACTATAACAATGATTCAATTGTCTTAAACATACATGGATTTCTCAAAATACATTAAAAGCGAACATTTTGCTTTCATAATTCATTGGTCCATCTTCATCAAATCATGTCATATTCATACAATGCTTTAGTGGGCATTTCAAGCCCAATTACTATGAAGTTTCAAAATATAATATCTTCTCAAAATGCAATTAAAGCATTGTTTTACAAAAATCATTTCAAATACAAAATCAAAAGAAAATCTTGGAGTAAATGCCTTTAAGCTTGCTCCTCGGGATCCTGCTCATTTCCTGGAAAATTTTTTTAGGGGGTGAGCTTTCGCTCCGTGGGTAACACATTTATATTTATATATCAAGCAGTCCTATTAGTTATTCATACTTTTAGCAATCTTTCAATACAATCATAATGCATGCATCATGCAATGTTCATCAATACTCAAACATAATTTCTCACAATTCAAACATTCATCATTCTTGCATTTTCATGTAATCACATATGAAACACATCAAATGGCTCGGTAAGTCCTTATTCTTGGCAACCATATAGTCTCATTTCATGAGTCTATATGGGCAAATCTTCAGAGTCCAAAATGTTGGATCATCCTATGCCACAATCAGGCGGTAGGGCGAAGGCTTCATGGTCAATGTGCGTGGCAGTTCTTAGGACAATACCTTACCCACATAACATAGCAATCATGAATCATACAAGGAAATTGGACTGTTCTTATCCAATTCATTGTTTCTTTGAAATCATCTTTTCATACATCGTTCATGCCTTTCATTATATTCATTCAACAAGTTTCTTCATGACAGTTTCAATCATCATCAAGCATTTAATACACTCACATTCATCATTCCATCACACACATTTAATACAACAACCAAGTGATCAAAGCTCATTAATGTCATGCATTTATTTACATTTGTAGCTTATATACATAAAGATAAATATGAAACCCACCTTTTATCCTTGCTTAAACTTGCCTAAGGAAGTTCCTCTCCTTGTTCTTCTCCTCTTTCTTGTCCTCCTTCAAGCATAACAAGAAAATAACCCCATATCAACATAGGGTTTAGAAATTGAAATACCTAAAAATCTAAATCATGAAATTCATAAGAGAATCACTAGACCCATCTTATTCTTCATCTTTCTAACCAAAAACCCAAACAAAAACTTAACCTTAAAGTAAGAACTTACCTTAAATCCTTAACCAACCAAGTGGTTTCTTGGTTCAAAGTGAAGCTTAGACTCTCCTCCACACTTTTCTTCTTGGACTTTCTTCAAAACCCACTCACTTTCATGGAAATGCCAAACCCTAACAAGCCTCTTCTTTCTCCTTTTCCTCCCTCCTTTCACGACACTCTTCTTTCCTCTCCTTCCAAATTTCGTTTCTATCTTCTTTTCCTACAAAAATCCTTATCTCCTTCCTTATATACTCCTTTCTAAATTACTTAAGCCCAATAAGCCTAAGCCCAACTTACTTCCTTCTTCTTTCTTCTTCTTTTCATTTCTCCTCCTTACTTACTCAAGCCCACTAACTCTTTTCCTTGAGTCCATTGCATTAAATTCCTCTCTTCTTTCTTACTTCATTTGGACCCAAAGCCCAATTAATACATTAATTACACCTAACTCACCTAAGTCCAACTAACATATTTAACTTCATAAATTCTTCACCTAACTCATTAATGCTATCATATATTAATTTATGACACCTTAATTAATGCTAATCTAACTTAATCAATTTAATCTAATCATGATTAATCCTAAAAAAATTTTGGGGCTAACAATTGAAATGCTTATAGTTGTAGGAATTGAATTGGCATGATAGGAAGTGAAGTTGGGAAGTAAAACTGGAAAATGTGTTTTTGACTTACTGTACTGTTTTGAGCATAACTCATTGTATGGTTATGCAAATGAGTTGAGGTTTGTGCCCAATGAAACTTTGGGATGTTGGCTCCAATTTTGTGTGAAATAGGTGTTGTTAAATTGTAATGTTAGAAGGGTGAATTTTTGCATGGAAAGTTTCAGTTTTTAGGGTCTATGAACAGTACCTGTATAAATGACCTGATTACTTTGCTGATTTTTCTAAATTAATTGAGATGGAATTTGGGAAAGTGGTCTTCATGAAAGTTGTTGCATATTGAGTTAGCTTTCCATTTCCACTGATCTTGCAAATTTTCTAGTTGTATATTGGGAGATATGAACTGATTACTATTGACTGGTTTTATGCTTTTTGGAGAATCCTAGCCTAAGTGTCAATTTTGTGAGCAATCTGCTTGGGAGCAATTTTAGTAATTTATGTGAACTGAATTGGTGTGAGTGATCTTCTGAAAAGTTGTAGAGGAAGAAATTATCTTGAAAATGATATATGGTGTGTAATTTTTAGAGGTCAGAGTTTGGAGTTATGATTTTTCAAAAACTGATCCTGTAGTAGGATGTGAATGGCTGATCATGGCAGTAACTTGCATAATAGTTTTGAAATTGTTAGAAATCGAATTGGAGTTTGAGTTCTTCATGAAAATTGAATTTTGAGATCTTATCTTTTCAGGGATATAAGATTGTGATTTTTGTGACATTTTTGCTAAGTGAATTACTGTTTGGAAAATTACTGTCCAGATTGGTTGATTTCAGTAGACTGATTCTTTGTTGAATTGTTTGACCTAGTTAGTTATGGAATTTGATTTTGGGATTGTTCATGTAAGTTGTAGATGACATTGTGAACTTATTGAGCATATTTATTGTGCAATTTTTGACTGAACAGAATGAGAGTTACTAAATTTACCATGTACTGTTCTGTTTTAAGAGGTATGGACTAGGCAGCATCTTTGATTGGATTTTTGACACCCTTAGGGGTGGAATTGATTTTTATGGTCTTCTTGAAACTTGTAGAGTTTTTCATGATCTTTCCAACGGGATATGGTTTGTAATGTTCTGAATTGTGTGCAAGGTGTTATAGGTGTTTGACTTTCGGTTTGACAATAGGAAAAAGAGAAGGAAATAAGGATATATATATTAATTACTTTATTTAGATTTTGAATTTCTTTCGTGAATAACTTTTCCGTCCGACGTCCAATGGACCTGATTCTTGAGGCATCGGATTCATGGAATATTTAATTTCATTTTCTGAGAGGTTGGGAAATTTTGGACAGAAAATTGACGTGCGTCCGGGTAAAGGTTTGTTTAATCACTGTTTTATTTAATTGGGGGCCTATAGAGGTCCAAATTGCGCACCGTCAGCGCCAATAGGTTTCTAATTTTTAGATAGATTTTTTTTAATGGAAAAGATGAATTAGGGTCGGGAATATCATGAACACGCATTGTGTACCTTTTCATTATTACATGTGCATTCTGAACTATTTTATAACCAAATGATAATGTTTATATACTGTCACTGATATAGAGGTCCTATTAGAGCGCCAATCCTCCAATGTCACTGAGAGAAGGTAGTAGCTCGGAAATCCAGGTGAGTGACTGAGATGGCTTTCACTCAATTATTATATGTTTAATGTGGAGAATAATGGAGGGATTTGGATTGTGATTGTTTATGACTGGATTCCGGACGGGTGGTCCGATGAACTGGGAGAACTGACATAGAAGTGTATCTAAGTGTGACTCTGTGAACTGAATTGTTTCTACTGTGTAAAAGTGTACTACATCAATGGCTTGTATCGTTATCGCTTCTTGTTTGATGTGATATCTTGTGATGTTGTAATATCTTTGTATCTTGTGATCATTGGTTATCTTGTGATCAATGGCATTGCTTGCTACTTTATCTTGCATTTAAATCGCCTCTCTTTGGGGTAGGTGCTTTTATCTTGTTGTGAAATTGGGCATATGCATTGCATACATCAATCATAAACCGATAATAACAATAGTTGTGACCGAGTCGCTCATCGTTACTCATTAGCATTGAGCCGAGCCTAGAGCTCGACATATTGAAACGAGCCTCGAGCTCGAAGGGAGATAATTCTCCTGAGCGCGTCTCGACTATCGATCCACCGTTAATCACAACACTGAAATAAAATGGGAAAAGAGTCGCATGTGCACTGCATACATACTGGACTGAATACCTGAGTGATTGTATGATTTACGTGATCGATTTCTTCTTGTGTATTCTTGTATTCACGAGGATATGATACTGTGACATTATTATTATTACTGTAATTTGTTATGTGATGCATGAATTGGGTGAACCATTGATGATGGTTCCTCACTGAGTTCGCAAAACTCACCCAAAATTTGCATCTATTTTTCAGGTCTTGAAGAATACCCCATTTGACAAGGGAGTACTGTATACTGTTGGATCGCGTAAGGTCCGAGTATTCACAATACACTGCGGAAAAAGACCATACAACAACATGAGTATAATCGAAAACACGAAGGATTAACGAAAGTACCTTATTTTCGTTGGTGGATTGCTTCTTTTCAGATTCTAAGACACTGCAAATCGCTAATGCCCTCTACCGGTATCCACACGAGCATGAACGATTCGGGTTGCGGCTGTAGTGTGCTAACACGTCCTGAAACTCCTTTCCGAACGCTGCACGATCTTTCTCTTGGATGGCGGCTAGGGTTTCCTGACAATTGTGTCGTTAACCTAATGAGACCTAAGCTTCTCTATTTATAGAGAAAACCTAATCTCATTCAGGCCCTATTAAGTTTCGGCCCATTATATCATATATAATAAAAGCCCAACAATTTAATTAAATCTAGCCCAATAAATATATCTAAATATATTTATTCAACACCTAATGAATTAGGCCCAAGAGAATAAGCCCAGATCACATCACTCTTTGTGTGCGACCCTGTAGGCTCATTTGATGTTGGCAATGGGCTTGATTACACTTCAAGGCCCATAAGTTATAAGCGGCCTCTAGCAAGACATTATGACTACCCAAATCAAATGAGGATCGATAATCCTATTTAACCTATAACTATGGTTATAGGCTCAGTCCTTTTGTAACACGATATCAAGATTAATCACAAGGCATGGTACATGTCAACCTTTGATTAATCATAGTTTCTTGATCCCCAAGTTGGTGATTATAACAAATGACATTGATGACTCTTCATCAATTCATTTGAGCACGACCATGTATTTCTTGATCACACTTGTCAAGAGGCCCAATGATATCTCTCTCATTTAAGAGAGGTACAAATCCCATCTACGTCATTCGTCCCTCCGCATGATTCATTTAGTATCCAACATAAGACTATATGTTATTCGGTTAAAATAACTTAGTCTAATATCAAAATACTAAATTCCTCATGTAGGGAACCATGATGACTTCAGGTCGAAGGACTAAAGTCAAACCACATAAAGAATCACTAATGACATGAAACCATGTAGTATTTTTATGTGGATCACCCAATATATGTTCTCTAACATATATCTATGTTTACGATTTGATATCTCATATCCATGATCGAGAAAGCGTGATCATCAATCGAACACATACTAGTCTTAATTCATTATTGTTCCACTAATAATAATCGACCAGGGACAGTCTAGAATAGTATTATAACGCTTATGGTTTTACTATCAAGTCACATACTTGATGACATAAGTCTAATACCATTCATGGAATGTAAATCACATTACATGAAATACATGCATATATGACACGGAATACCTCTTAATATATTATTAACAAGTCATAATGTTAATACATGAATCACAAATATCCATTGGTCTAGGGCACACTACTAACATATACAAGTAAAAGAAAGAGGTCGGGATCAGTTTGCGTCTGCATTAGTGTATTTCTATTCTCTGATTTTCTGTATTATTGCTTAAGTCAGTTTGTAAAATCAACAGACTGGAGTTAATTGTACTTATGAAAAGGGCCCCGAGTCCAGTGAATGGTGTATGTAAATTATTTCCGTATATGTTAATGTGTATGTGTGTGTGAAGGAAAGAAAAAAGTTATCTTGAGTTTTGGTCGACCGAGTGATGTAGTACGCCACCCTCGTGGGACACGAACTCGGATATCACCATCGATGTCGGGTTGGGTCATACGGAGCGGGTGTTACATTTAGGTGGTATCGAGCCCAGTGATGCGTAATGTATCTGGGCGCGATCTGAAACATAGGGTGCATGCATTCGAGTCGTGTCATTGCGGACCGTGACAAGCGATCCCTAGTTTGAGTCGACGGGTAGAAATCCTACGTTATGCGTGCGTGTCAAGTGGTAGGTGAGAGAAAAGTGAGGATGTGTTAGAGGTGAACCCACAGAAGTGTATAAGCAATTAGGAAAGGAAAAGGAAAAATGGATAAGGAGATTGATATTGTCTTGTGGTTAGAATGGTGTGTTAGCCTAGGTGATTAAGGAAAGAAGTGATATTAATGAATTCCGGATTAAAATGGCAATATTATGGTGACGAGAAAAATGAATATGTCAGAACTTGGAAAGGTCCTTTGGAGATAAGAGAAGCATACTAGTTATAGTAGTCTTAAGTGAGATTAAAGGTCGGGATGAGTAAGTAATTAGAGTTCGGCGGGATTGTGATAGGATCAATATTGTACGTGCATCGATCTACCTAGGCGAAAGAACAAAGTACCTAGTGCCTAGTCGAGTAAGAAAAGTAGAAGATAAAAGTGTATGATAAATGAAATGAACTCGTGAAGCGGAATGATCTTGAGCATAAGCGTGAGACTGAAATGGTTATGTGAATATTGTGCTAAGAGTTTGGAAACTAGTATCAAAGGATGGTAAGGAAAAGACAGACCGACAATTTTCTACTGATTGTGTATCGGGAAATTTTAGATTTGGTTGAAAAGATGTATATAGACACAGAAATGGTGTAGCGCCCCCTTACCATAGGGTATCCACCGGAACACCCGTAGGTCATTCCGATACATATCCTACGACAAGAGACCACTCGACAACAACCACTACACTCCTCGTGGCATCACAATCATAAGACAAGTAATAAGAAATTGACCACTTTTAAAACCAAATTGGATTCCATTTCATCCACTTAAAACTTCGATAATTTACAAGCGTCAATATGTTTAGTTTACATGCTCCAAAACACTACTCACTAAATGACATCTTGTAATGTACAACAAGCAGATCTAACTATAAGTCTCCAAAAGAAAGCCCGGTGACCGACCTTTGAGCCATCGCTTCTCGCCAATTCACGATATCTGACTCTAAAGTCTAAGGAGCTATCTGTCTCACGCTTAGGCACTGAAAAATAAATTGCAATTTTGGATGAGTTTGCGAACTCAATGAGAAACCATCATCGATGGTTCTCCCAATTCATGCATCACATAAGCATGATACAATACTCATTCAATAATTATACAAAACACACGATTGAAACAATCACGATGCAGATCACGAGCGATTGTATAAAGAACCGGTCAAAACATTTCCAAATATTGATCCAATATGCAATGCACATGTGACTCTTTTCCAGTTCATTTCGTATTGTGACCGGCGCATAACGATGATCGGTATAGACGCGTCTGGGAGAATTATCTCCGTCAAGCTCACGGCTCGGTTCGTTATATCGAGCTCTCAGGCTCGGTTCAAGATCTGATGGCGTCTCGGTTCCTGACTTTCCTTTTAACGATGGGATGCATTTGTGCATGAATGCACATGTTCCATAGCGATAAACATGATAATACACAGTCCAAATATTCAATCCAATTAGAGCGGTTGCCTCATGTAAAGCACGATCAAGAATGCCACATATAATCCACGTAATCCCGTAGGCAATCAAATCACAGTTATAATCCACGTAATCCCGTAGGCAATCAATCACTGATAAACACATAGATTGGAATAACCAACTAGGTTACTCACCTAATAACTTCCACGCTAGCGCCGGGAAGTCTCTGCCAAGTCTGTGGAACGACGGTCTACTTGAGCCTCTATAGCAAGTTAAATGAATAACAATTACCATTGGTATAAATGACTAAACAATGCACATGAAATCAGTAAAATGTGTATAATGCATGCTCATGGCATTCCCGGCCTTAATCCAATATTTTCCCAAAATAAAATTCTATCAAAAATTAGAAATCCATTAGCGCTGACGGTGCGCAATTCAGACCTCTATAGGTCCCCATTTAAATAAAACAGTGATTCACCGTTCCGTTACCTGGGCAATTTCCATCAACACAGGGTAGTACATTGGCAATTTCATAACTCACTGATTCTTCAGTAATAAATTACCACAAAAATATGGTCAATAAGTTCACAATGTCCTCTACAACTTTCATGAACAACCCAAAATCAAATTCTATTTTTAAACAAGTCAATTAATTCATTCAATGTTACTGTCCCTGAAATCCTCCAATTTGGGCAGTAACCTTATAACAAGCATAACTCCCTGTATACAAGTCAGTAAAATCAGACCTTTATATCCCTGTAAAGATAACATCTCAAACTTAAATTTTCATGAAGCACTCATCATCCAATTCGATCTCTATCAATTTCAAAACTGTTATAGAAGCTACTGTTATGATCAGCCATTCATAACCTAATGTAGGGTCAATCTTTGAAAAATCATAACTCACAATTCTGACTTCGAAAAATTACTCACCATATATCATTTTCAAGGTAATCTCTTCCTATACAACTTTTCAGAAGCTCACTCACACCAATTCAGTCCACACAAAATGTTAAAATTGCCTCCAATCAGTAAACTCACAAAATCACACTTAAGCTAGGTTTCATCCAAAATGCTCAAAACCAGTCATTAGTAATCAATTCATATCTCCCAAGATACAACTCTAAAAATAGCAATATCAGTAGCAATGGAAAGATAATTCAATATTCTACAACTTCCATGAAGACCATTTTCCCTAATTCCATCTCAATTAATTCATAAAAATTAACAAAGTTCATATGTTGTGGTTTCGGTTACTGTTCACAGGCAATGGAACAGTAACTTTCCATTCAAAAATTCACCCTTCTATCATTGAAATTCAACAACAGCTATTTCATACTAAATTGAAGCCAACATCCCAAAGTTTCAGTAGCCACTAACCTTACCTCATTTTCATTTCTACACAATAAGTTATGAATAAATCAGTAACATCAATTTCAACTCTAACTATCCAGATTTAATGTTAACCTTAGTTCTAACATTTCCAATGCCTTTTTCACATCACTAGACATCCAAATAAATACAAATTAAATATTACTACAGTCATACATATACTAGGGCTAATACTGAAAAATTGGCAGCACTAAATTCCTCAATTCAAATACTCAAATAATTATCCATATTCAATTCAAAATCAAACCCTATCATTAATTTCAATACATCTTCACCTAGCCTCATACCCATTTCTTCAAATCATAATAATCATCACCTTAATGCATACATGAACCTAATAAATGCTCTAAACCTTTTATTAACTACCCCACACTATCATGGCATTTAATTTCATATGAAAAACCATTTAAAGATCAAATCTTAAATGAATACATACCTAATTGAAAAACCTCCTTTAAAGCTTCAACAACCAACTTCTAACTCCTACACCAAAGTACCAACCTCCTTCCCTTCTCAAGTATGCTCAAAACTCATCTTCTAGCTTTGAGGGAATTATAGATGATAACTTGAAGTTGTGGAGAAAGTAGAAAGAAGAGTAAAATTTTTTATGGTTTCGATGGAGGAGAAGTTGAGTTTCGGATGAACATAACCAAAGCCTAAACAATTCATCTTTTCCTTCCTTCTTTAAACACACACACGTCCCAGAACATTGAAGAGGAAGCATTTAATGTTGCCTTTTCAATGGCAAATTCTCATTGGTTTTAAAATCAAAGAAAAGTCAAAGTATCATTTTTTTAATCCGGACCAAAATTTTACTCCAATTAACTCCAATGACCCTACTTTCAGTCCCAAAATAATATACCCAATATTACAGTACCAGTGGGTAGCGATTTTTGCTACCGAGAATCGACCGGTTCGCCAATTGGTGATTTTTCCGGTCCGGGAATTGTCTCCGGAAAAATCCAGAAAAATTCCTAAAAAATCCTAAAAATGTAAAACAACTTATGGTGCAGTCCAAATAATTTTCCAAACTCAATTACTCCATTAATTTCATAAATAAGTTCAATTTAAAACCTAAGCCGGAAAATGTCATGAATGCATGTATACTGTGTGCATGTGCAACCAATCAGTAATCAGAAAGGCTATATGTTGTATGTGCATGCCGAGATATAATTTAATATCCCGAACCCGTCCTAATTACTAAAATACCCTTTGCTATCGGAGGTGGGATGTTACAATTCTCCCCTCCTAACAAAAATTTCGTCCTCGAAATTCTTACCTGATTGATCGAAAAGGTGAGGATACTGCCTCCTCATATGCTCCTCGGTCTCCCAGGTAGACTCCTCAGTCGAATGGTTCCTCAGAGAACCTTCACCAGTGGAATACTCTTATTCCTCAATTGTTTCACCTGAGACCCGATAATCTGGATCGGCTCCTCCACATAACTCAGATTACTGGAGACCTCAATCTCCTGAGCCGGTATCACTTGTGTAGGATCCGACCGATATTTGTGAAGCATACTCACATGAAAAACGTCATGTAACTGAGACATCTCACTCGGTAAAGCTAGCACATAGGCAAAGGTTCGATCCTCCGGTGATCTCATATGGACCAATGTACTAGGGCTTAACTTACCCTTTCTCCCAAATCTCATTACACCACGCCACGGTGACACCGTAAGAATACTCGTCGCCCACATTATACTCAATGTCCCTCTATCTTTGATCCACATAACTCTTACATCATCTGAGCCGCTTGATGCGACTCGAATCGATCTCACTTTATCAGCGGTATCTGAATCATTTCGGGACCCTCGATCATCCTCACACCCTCTTCATCCCAATACAAAGGCGATCTACACGGTCGCATACAAAGGCCTCATATGGAGCCATCCCGATGCTACTATGATAATGATTGTTGTATGCAAACTCAATCGAGGCTAAATCGATCTCATGCTCCTCGAACTCCAATACACAAGCCAAGCATATCCTCAGCAGTCTTAATTGTCCTCTCCTCGCCCATCATGTTCGAGGATGAAATGTTGTACTGAAATTCAGTCTAGTACCCATAGCAGACTGCAAACTCTGCCAAAATCTCGAAGTAAATCTGGGATCCCTGTCAGACACTATCGACACCGGGACCCCATGCAGTCTCACTATCTCCGCCACATACTTCTGGGCCAACTGATCTATGGTATTATTCTCCCTCACTGGCAAGAAATGGGCCGATTTAGTCAACCGGTCCACTATAACCCAAATAGCGTCATGCTGCCTCGGCGTTCTAGGCAACCCCATAATGAAATCCATGGTGATCCGTTCCCATTTCCACTCCGGAATGGGCAGCGAATGAAGCTTCCTCTTTGGAGCACGGTGCTCGGCTTTAACTTCTTGCACGTCAAACACCTAGACACATACTCAGCTACCTGCTTCTTCATACCAGGCCACCAGAAATGTTGCTTAAGGGTGTTATACATCTTGGTAGTACCAGGATGCATAGCATATGTGGCCATGTGAGCCTCCTCCAGTATCTCTCGCCTCAGATCATCCACATCAGGCACACAAAGTCTCTGTCTCATCCATAAAGTCTCATCCCTCACATCAAACTCAGAACTCGAATCAGCTTTTATCTTTTCAATCAGTCTCACCATAACAGGATCCTTGTCCTGAACTCTCCTGATCCTGTCCAGTAGCATCGGTCTCAGTCTCAATGTAGCCAATAATACTCCATCTGCGCATGATTCAAGCGCACATTCAAAGCCCTCAATGAATCAAATTAGGCAACCTCATTGCACGAATAAGCCGCACTAGTATGTGACTTCCTACCGAGCATACGCCACCACATTAGCTTTCCGAGGTGATACTCGATAAGTACAGTCATAGTCCTTCAACAACTCAAGCCACCTCCTCTGTCTCAAATTCAATTCTCTCTGGCTCAGTAAATATCTCAAACTCTTGTGGTCAGTGAAGATCTGAAAGGTCTCACCATACAGGTAATGCCTCCAAATCTTCAATGCAAATACAACTGCAGCTAACTCCAAATCATGAACAAGATAGTTTACCTCGTGAGACCTCAACTGTCTCGAGGCATAGGCAATGACTCTACCATGCTGCATCAGAACACACCCCAATCCCTGATGTGATGCATCGCTGTACACCTCAAATCCTCCAGTCCCAGATGGAATAGCCAACACGGTGCGATGAGTCAACCGATGTTTCACTCCTCAGCTCTGCGACACTCCTCGGTCCATCTGAATGGCACATTCTTCCTCGAAGTTTTGTCGAGGATTTGAGATCAATGAAAACCCTCGACAAACCTCCGTAATAACCCGCTAATCCGAGAAACTCCAATCTCCGGCACATTCCTAGGAGCTTCCCACTTCAAAGACCTTGCCTCAACCTTACTCGGATCCACTGAATACCCTCTCCGATCACTATATGCCCCAAAAGATCACTGATCCGGCCAAAATTCACATTTCTGAATTTGGCGTACATAACTATCTCTCTCATCGTAAAGTAACACAATCCTCAAATGCTCACTATGCCCTGTCTATCCCTCGAATACACCAAAATGTCATCAATGAAAACAATAACAAAGCGATCCGGTAGGGCTGAAATACCTTATTCATCAAGGCCATAAAAGCTGGGGTATTAGTCAACCCAAACGGTATCACTAGAAACTCGAAATGCCCATACACTGCTCTGAAGGCACTCTTAGGCACATCGGCCTCTGCAATCTTCAATCGATAGTAACGGATCGCAGATCCAACTTGGTGAATACCGAGCTCCTAGAATCGATCAAATAAGTCATCAATCCTAGGCGGTGGGTACTTATTCTTTATGTCACCCGATTCATTTTATAATCGATGCTGACCTCAAAGTCCAATCCTTTTCTTCACAAATGTAATGGAGCTCCCATGGTGAGACAACGGGTCCGATAAACCCTTCTCCAATAACTCCTCAGAATCTGAACCTTCAACTCCCTCAGTTCCACAGGTGCCATCCTATATGGAGGTATAGATATAGGAGCAGTACCTGGAACGAGGTCAATAGTAAACTCTGTCTCCCGATCCGGCGGTAAACCCGGTAACTCATCGGGAAATACATCTGAAATTCCCTAACCACGGAATATCCGAAGCCTCTGCTTTCAACTCTGGTGTCAACCACATGAGCCAGATATGCCTCACAACCTCCCTGCATCAATCTCAGAGCACTAAGGAAAGAGATCATCCGGGTTGGCACCGCTGACTAACTCCTTCGAACTTCGCTCTAGGTGACCGGGAGACTCCAGACAACCTCCTTAGTATAGTCCATGATAGCCCTATGGGCGATGGCGATCCATCCCGTAATCACATCGATCTCTCTCGAGGCAATACTATAAGGTGCGCCCTCAACACCGCTTGATCAATCTGGATCGAGCATCCCTGCAGAACCTCTCCTAATCGATAGTAGTACTGAGGTGTACTCACCTCTAGCCCATCTTATAGCATCTCCCTATCCCATGCAATCTACATGCCATATGAGGTGCAATGAAAGAATGTGTGGATCCAGGATCCAGCAGAGCAAATGCCTCAATATCAGGAAGGAGAAGCATACCAGCTACAACATCAGGGGAATCCTGGGCCTCCTGCCGCGTTATGGCGTATACTCGCTTTGGGGCTGTGGTCGGTGCCCGACCCTCGGTCCTCACAAAGGACCCTCGGCTACCACGGCCTCTACCTCGGCCCCTCCGTGGGATCCACCCACTCTCTCTCTGCACAACAGATTACTACTCCCGACTCGTCCACTACCAGCAGGTTGAACTCTCAATGTATCAGGGCAATCCCTGACCTGATGCTCTGTCGAGCCGCACCTCAAGCAGGCTCCAGTAAGCCACCAACACTCCCCACTGTGTCTCCTCTCACAATGTGGGCACACTGGAGAAATCTGCCCAGAGCCTCTGCCACTACCACTACCAGTCGGTCCAAATCTCCCCCTCTGCCCAAAGCCAAACTGTCTCGAACCTCCCGGAGACCTGAAAGTCCTGCCCTGGCGCTTACTAAAGCTCCTGCCAGAGCTGCCCTGACTATCACTGGGCCGCTTACCCCGGGACCCAATCTCAGCCTGTCTCTGTCTCATCACCGCTCCACTGCACGGCGGCGTGACCCTCAACTCAATGAATGTACCCATGTCCGACCGAGCCAACCTGGTACAGATCTCAGTATTGAGGTCATTCTCGAACCTCCGGCACTTATCAGCCTCAGTCGGGATCATCACAGTGGCATAATCCATCAGCTCATTAAATTTCACCTCATATTCGGCCACCGACATCCGACCCTGCTTCAGTTCCAGAAACTCCTGCATCTTCATATCAAGATAGACCTTGGGCATATAATTATCCCTGAAGGCCCTCAGAAAATCAGCCCATAACAGTAAGCAAGGCCTGGTGGTACTGCCTGGCACAGTCTTCCACCACTTATATGCTGGGCCCTGCAATAGTGATACCGCATAATCGAACCTCTCATCAGGTTCGCAGTCCATCTGGTCGAAGACTCTCTCCGTTCTCTCCAACCATCCCTCAGCCTCAGCGGGGTCTGTACTGCCATAGAAATCTACAGCCCCTGCTTGCGCAGCAAGTCATACCTCCTCTCCCGTCTCACGGGAACTCTAGGAGGCAACTCCTCAGATCGAGGCACCAAGGACTCTCTACTAGCTCCAACAGATCCCTGGTCAGCTGGTTGATCTATCTGATCACCAAATACGGATGACCTATAAAAATAACAAGAACTCTGATCAGTTTCTGCATTTCTCACAATAATTCAAGCCTAATTATGCCCTAGTCCCAACAGATGCCAAACCATGCTCTGATACCACCAAATGTAGCGCCCCCTTACCATAGGGTATCCACCGGAACACCTGTAGGTCATTCCGATACATATCCTACGACAAGAAACCACTACTGACAACAACCACTACACTCCTCATGGCATCACAATCATAAGACAGTAATAAGAAATTGACCACTTTTTAAAACCAAATTGGATTCCATTTCATCCACTTAAAACTCAGTAATTTACAAACTGTCAATATGTTTAGTTTACATGCTCCAAAACACTACTCACTAAATGACATCTTGTAATGTACAACAAGCAGATCTAACTATAAGTCTCCAAAGAAAGCCCAACCGACCGACCTTTGAGCCATCGCTTCTCGCCAATTCACGATGTCGGCTCTACGGTCTGAGGAGCTATCATACATGCTTAGGCACGAAAAATAAATTGCAATTTTGGATGAGTTTGCGAACTCAATGAGAAACCATCATCGATGGTTCTCCCAATTCATGCATCACATAAGCATGATACAGTACTCATTCAATAATTATACAAAACACACGATTGAAACAATCACAGTACACTTATACAAAGATATCTGAGATCACGAGCGATTGTATAAAGAACCAGTCAAAACATTTCCAAATATTCAGTCCAGTATGCAATGCACATGTGACTCTTTTCCAGTTCATTTCAGTATTGTGACCGAGCGCATAATAGTGATCAGTATAGACGCGTCTGGGGAGAATTATCTCCCGTCGAGCTCGAGGCTCGGTTCAGTATATCGAGCTCTAGGCTCGGTTCAGTACAGTGGCGTCTCGGTTCACAACTTTCCTTTTAACAGTGGGATGCATTTGTGCATGAATGCACATGTTCCATAGCAGTAAACATGATAATACACAGTCCAAATATTCAGTCCAATTAGACAGTTGCCTCATGTAAAGCACAGTTAGTAATGCCACATATAATCCACGTAATCCCCGTAGGGCAATCAAATCACAGTTATAATCCACGTAATCCCCGTAGGGCAATCAATCACAGTAAACACATAGATTGGAATAACCAACTAGGTTACTCACCTAATAACTTCCACGCTAGCGCCGAGAAGTCTCTGCCAAGTCTGTGGAACGACGGTCCACTTGAGCCTCTATAGCAAGTAAAATGAATAACCATTACCATTGGTATAAATGACTAAACAATGCACATGAAATCAGTAAAATGTGTATAATGCATGTTCATGGCATTCCGGCCTTAATCAATATTTTCCCAAAATAAAATTCTATCAAAATTAGAAATCCATTAGCACCGAGCGGCATGCAATTGAACCTTTATAGGTCCCCATTTAAATAAAAAGCAGTGATTCACCGTTAGTTGCTCCGGCTACGTCAAATTCCCGTCTAAAAATCCCGAATCTCTCAGCAAACGAAGTTAAATATTCGATGAATCCGATGCCTCAAGAATCAGGTCAATCGGACGTCAGACGGAAAAGTTATTCACGAAAGAACCCAAAACTCAACAATTTATACTTTTATATATAACCCTTATTTCCCCCTTTATTTTCTGATTTCCAACCAAACGTCCAACACCCATAACTCTTTATACACAATTCTCAAAAATGCAAACTATACCTTGTTGGAAAGATAATGAAAAGCTCTACAATTCTCAAGAAGACCATAAAAATCAATTCCAACCCTAAGGGTGTCAAATACCCTATCAAACCTTCTGCCTACTCAATTTCCATCAACACAGGGCAGTACATTGGCAATTTCATAACTCACTGATTCTTCAGTAATAAATTACCACAAAACTATGGTCAATAAGTTCACAATGTCCTCTACAACTTTCATGAACAACCCAAAATCAAATTCTATTTCTAAACAAGTCAATTAATTCATTCAATGTTACTGTCCCTGAAATCCTCCAATTTGGGCAGTAACCTTATAACAAGCATAACTCCCTGTATACAATTCAGTAAAATCAGCCTTTATATCCCTGAAAAGATAACATCTCAAAATTCAATTTTCATGAAGCACTCATCATCAAATTCGATCTCTATCAATTTCAAAACTGTTATAGAAGCTACTGTTATGATCAGCCATTCATAACCTAATGTAGGGTCAATCTTTGAAAAATCATAACTCACAATTCTGACTTCGAAAAATTACTCACCATATATCATTTTCAAGGTAATCTCTTCCTCTACAACTTTTCAGAAGCTCACTCACACCAATTCAGTCCACACAAAATGTTAAAATTGCCTCCAATCAGTAAACTCACAAAATCACACTTAAGCTAGGTTTCATCCAAAATGCTCAAAACTAGTCATTAGTAATCAATTCATATCTCCCAAGATACAACTCTAAAAATAGCAAGATCAGTAGAAATGGAAAGATAATTCAATATGCTACAACTTCCATGAAGACCATTTTCCCTAATTCCATCTCAATTAATTCATAAAAATCAACAACGTTCATATGTTGTGGTTTCGGTTACTGTTCACAGGCAATGGAACAGTAACTTTTCATTCAAAAATTCACCCTTCTATCATTGAAATTCAACAACACCTATTTCATACTAAATTGAAGCCAACATCCCAAAGTTTCAGTAGCCACTAACCTTACCTCATTTTCATTTCTACACAATAAGTTATGAATAAATCAGTAACATCAATTTCAACTCTAACTATCCAGATTTAATGTTAACCTTAGTTCTAACATTTCCAATGCCTTTTTCACATCACTAGACATCCAAATAAATACAAATTAAATATTACTACAGTTATACATATACTAGGGCTAATACTGAAAAATTGGCAGTACTAAATTCCTCAATTCAAATACTCAAATAATTATCCATATTCATTTCAAAATCAAACCCTATCATTAATTTCAATACATCTTCACCTAGCCTCATACCCATTTCTTCAAATCATAATAATCATCACCTTAATGCATACATGAACCTAATAAATGCTCTAAACCTTTTATTAACTACCCCACACTATCATGGCATTTAATTTCATATGAAAAACCATTTAAAGATCAAATATTAAATGAACACATACCTAATTGAAAAACCTCCTTTAAAGCTTCAACAACCAACTTCTAACTCCTACACCAAAGTACCAACCTCCTTCCCTTCTCAAGTATGCTCAAAACTCATCTTCTAACTTTGAGGGAATTATAGATGATAACTTGAAGTTGCGGAGAAAGTAGAAAGAAGAGTAAAATTTTTGATGGTTTCGATGGAGGAGAAGTTGAGTTTCGGATGAACATAACCAAAGCCTAAACAATTCATCTTTTCCTTCCTTCTTTAAACACACACACGTCCCAAAACATTGAAGAGGAAGCATTTAATGTTGCCTTTTCAATGGCAAATTCTCATTGGTTTTAAAATCAAAGAAAAGTCAAAGTATCATTTTTTTAATCCGGACCAAAATTTTACTCCAATTAACTCCAATGACCCTACTTTCAGTCCCAAAATAATATACCCAATATTACAGTACCAGTGGGTAGCGATTTTTGCTACCGAGAATCGACCGGTTCGCCAATTGGCGATTTTTCCGGTCCGGGAATTGTCTCCGGAAAAATCCAAAAAAATTCCTAAAAATCCCTAAAAATGTAAAACAACTTATGGTGCAGTCCAAATAATTTTCCAAACTCAATTACTCCATTAATTTCATAAAGAAGTTCAATTTAAAACCTAAGCCGGAAAATGTCATGAATGCATGTATCTTGTGTGCATGTGCAACCAATCGATGTCGAAAGGCTATATCTTTGTATGTGCATGCCGAGATATAATTTAATATCCCGAACCCGTCCTAATTACTAAAATACCCTTTCCTATCAGAGGTGGGATGTTACAAATGGTAACTGGATGGGTAAATAGATAGAGATACAATGGAGTTGTATCAACGATTTGTCGTGTTTTAGGAACTGTGAATGCCCTATTATAGATTGTTTGAGGATATTAAAGAAATACGAAGCAATAAGAAGATGACATTGTATGAGCCAAGTGGACATGACCTTAAAAGGTCAAGTTAACACATGAATGCTATGGGAATGAAACTAGGGAAATGAAAAGAAAAAAAAAAGAAACAATGATAGTGATATGATTTACCGTTGGGAGTACCTATTGGACAGTAAAGTTGATCATGATTAATAAAATGTATGTGAAAGATACATGGAAATCATGGAGGAGATGATCAGTGAATGATTAAATACGTGCTTTTATGAGTGGCTATAAGTGTAAAGTTTATATTAGGTTAAAGTATTTATGAGAGGAAATGTGAAATGATTATGGCATCAGTTATTTATTTGAGAATTAACATAAACGGAAAGGAGTCTTATGGAAGTCGGAATTGTATAGGTTACTAATTGGTTTCGGATAAAATCTTTGAGGTATAGATCTTTGAATAAGTGTGAAAGAAAGTGTTTATGGATGTCACAAGGAACCTTAGTGTAAGGAATGTTACGATCTTTTAAATTATGGCATAAAATTGTTACGATTGAGATAATGCATTATAGTGAAGGATGATTGAAAAGTAATTAGGGATAATAATTGGTTGATGAGACCTTCGTGAACAGTATAAAGATGGTAACAAGACTAATGGTCAAACGGAAAGAGGTATGGACAAAATTAAAAGTGAAATTGAGTCATATCTCATACTACTGAAGTATCTGTATTGTTTGTATGAAAATGTAAAGTATCCAATAACATGAGTGGAATTTTAATTTGAGATGATCCTATTGCAATGTGAAGTGAAATACTCAAATGACGTGGAAATTGATGGAAGTCCAAGTACAGATGATTAGGTACTAGTATATATATATATCAATGTGGATGACAGAAAATCAACTGGAATGAGAAAATGAATAGAGATAAGAAGTCCTAAAGGAGAACTGACAATAACGTGATATAGTGTTATCTTCATAAAGGGATTGTAAATTCATTAATTGTGGACTTAATGAGAAGGTAGAATGTTGTTTAGTGATGTTTGGAAGGGTCGTCAAGACCCTAATTGGGAAGCATGCGAGGTAAGCAAATGATAGTGATTATGATGATAGACGGAATGTGTTTGAAAGTGTTGAACAGTGATAAATTGAATTGACTTTGATAAATGGTATTGATGTTATCATTGCAATTGTTTAAAGTCTTGGAGACTTTAGATTCCTATAGGGATACATAGTGTTAATTCGAGGAAAGAGACAGGCATGAATACCGATGATGCTAAAATGAACAGACAATTCTGCTTACTAAACTCAAATAGTGAGCGAGATAATGCTACTGATATACGGATCAATTACGAGATATTGGGATTTCCAAAGAATGCTAAGTAGATTATGGGTAATTGTGAAGTGTTCTGGAAAATTGAAGTTGTAGATTTAGTAGTCTGGATAGAGGTAAGAAAGGTTAAGAATTCAGAGTCAATCGGGTGATTCCCATCTGGCTATTCGAGTAAAATTGGAGGAACGATATCAGGTAACCAACCCAAGTGATTGAACAAAGGAACTGAACAATCGAGGCTAGACATTCTAGTTGGAATACGCAAAAAGTGAAATTGAATAACTGTGGGCATAGAATGAAGCGATTATTGATTTAAGTGCTTATAGGTTTAAATGTTCAACAGGAAAAATACTTGATTACGATCGTGTGATAGAGTTCTGATTTACTGTAGGGATATAATGCTACACTGCACAATGCCTAACGAGAGTCAAAGACTATAATGGATTTGAGACTGTGATGAGTGAAACAAAGGAAAGTGACTCAGGAAAGCTGAATGGGTTAAGTACATATCCGAATAAAGTGCGTTAACACTTTAGAACAGTGAATTGTCTAAAGGAGAATTGAATTTGAACAGAGAGTCAATGGGATATAAAGCATGACTGCATTAGGTAAAGTATTATTGGTTATAGTGAAATGGAGCCAAATGTCATTGTATTGGTATCAAAGGAATGTGAATCGTCCCTGACGAGATAAAGGAGGTTATTGTAAGTATCACCTTGAAAAGATGTACTCCATGTAATACGACTTAGTCTGTATGTTATTGGGAGAAAAAGATATTGGACAGTAGAGTGAGAAAAAGATGTTGGATGGATAAACGTGATGATTAGTAAACAGGTTCGGAAATAATGAACTGAGTCATAGCATTGGAACTAAAGGTAATGACTACTCGAAAATGGCAAGTGAGATAGCTAAGGAAATGAGATCGCCAATTGATGACCTTGTAGAAGTCCGTCGATCGTTTGAGTGATAATGAATTAGTCAAATAAGTGAGTGAATAATTTATTGAGTATGATTTCTGTGACTTTTCGGGAAAATGAATTATTGAGGGAAAAAACGTATAGGACATTTAGGGACATTTGATAACTGTCAGTGAACTGTTGACTGAAAATTTCGAGGACAAAATTTTTATAAGGAGGGGGGAATTGTAACATCCCACCCCTCTCTTGGAAGGTAAAATAGTAAAATTGGCATAAGATGAGATTAATTGGGATGTATGAGTAGTGTCCATGCATCTTTATCTGGTGATCGGTGAATTTGTGCACATGAAATTCTTGTACATGCATACATGACATTCCGTAATTGGGTCTAAGGCAATTTTATTGGGATTAATGTGGTTAATGGGTTTGAAAAATTATTTTGAGTCGCCATAAATTGTTTTCTATTTTACTAGAATTATAGGAATTTTCTGGAATTTTCGGAGAAAATTCGGGACAAAAAAAATCGCCAATTGGTGAATCGATTAGATTTTCGGTGCATGAAAGTTTCTACCCAATGGCACTGTAATATTGGGTATATTATTTTGGAATTGAAATTAAGGTCATTTGAGTTGATTGGGGTTAGTTTTTGGTGCGGATTTAAGAATTAATATGTTGACTTTTTTAAACCTTTGAACAAATCACATTTTGCCACCTAGCCTCTCATTACCTCCTCCTTATCCTCACCCACGATTATGCTTCAATTAAGCATGAACAATTGGTTTTGTTGGCTAGACAATTGAAAATGGGGTAGGAAAGTGGATAAAGCTTTCTTTGACTTTTCTTTGAAAAGTTAAGCCAATCTCCTTTTGCCACCCATCCTCCTTCATTTAATGCCTACTCACTACTTGTCTTGGTCTTATCCATGCATTCTCGGTTAGTGCCTTAAAAGAGGAAGGAATGGGATAAAAAGTGAAGGGATTTGTTTGTTTTCTTAAGCTCATCCGAAAACTTTCCTCAACATCTCCATCGATTTTCTCCTTCTCCTATCATTGACTTTTTTTGCTTCTTTCTTCACCTTCCTCCAACTTTGAGATTTTCCTTGCCTTCCAACTTAAATCTTCTATCCATGAGAAGCATGTATGGTGGTAGAAATGATTAGAGAAGGTGTAAAGTGGGCATAAAGAGGAAATTGAAGATTGAGAGCTAAGTAGGTAAGTGTTTAAATTAAGCTTTAAATGGTGTTTTCATGATGGTTTAAGTATGAATTTAATGCCATGGTAGTTAGAAACATTGAATGGGAGTTAGGGTGTATTTATTATGATTATGGATGCTTGAATTTAATGAAACTTATAGGTGGAAATGATGGGTATAAGGTTAGGTTGAAGTAAGAATTGATGAAGTAGCATGAATGAGTGGTTTTAGCTTGATTTTAATTGAATATGAATGATTATTCTTGCATAATATTGATGAGGTAAGTGCTGACAATTTTTGGTGGGTATGTCTAGTGAAGGTAGGAATGATGTAGGAATTGATTTTGTGTTCAATTGAAATGCTTATAGTTGTAGGAATTGAATTGGCATGATAGGAAGTGAAGTTGGGAAGTAAAACTGGAAAATGTGTTTTTGACTTACTGTACTATTTTGAGCATAACTCATTGTGTGGTTATGTAAATGAGTTGAGGTTTGTGCCCAATGAAACTTTGGGATGTTGGCTCCAATTTTGTGTGAAATAGGTGTTGTTAAATTGTAATGTTAGAAGGGTGAATTTTTGCATGGAAAGTTTCAGTTTTTAGGGTCTATGAACAGTACCCGTATATATGACCTGATTACTTTGCTGATTTTTCTAAATTAATTGAGATGGAATTTGGGAAAGTGGTCTTCATGAAAGTTGTTGCATATTGAGTTAGATTTCCATTTCCACTGATCTTGCAAATTGTCGAGTTGTATATTGGGAGATATGAACTGATTACTATTGACTGGTTTTATGCTTTTTGGAGAATCCTAGCCTAAGTGTCAATTTTGTGAGCAATCTGCTTGGGAGCAATTTTAGTAATTTATGTGAACTGAATTGGTGTGAGTGATCTTCTACAAAGTTGTAGAGGAAGAAATTATCTTGAAAATGATATATGGTGTGTAATTTTTAGAGGTCAGAGTTGGGAGTTATGATTTTTCAAAAACTGATCCTGTAGTAGGATGTGAATGGTTGATCATGGCAGTAACTTGCATAATAGTTTTGAAATTGTTAGAAATCGAATTGTATTTTGAGTTCTTCATGAAAATTGAAGTTTGAGATCTTATCTTTTCAGGGATATAAGATTGTGATTTTTGTGACATTTGTGCTAAGTGAATTACTGTTTGGAAAATTACTGTCCAGATTGGTTGATTTCAGTAGACTAATTCTTTGTTGAATTGTTTGACCTAGTTAGTTATGGAATTTGATTTTGGGATTGTTCATGTAAGTTGTAGATGACATTGTGAACTTATTGAGCATATTTATTGTGCAATTTTTGACTGAACAGAATGAGAGTTACTAAATTTACCATGTCTTGTTACATTTTAAGAGGTATGGACTAGGCAGCATCTTTGATTGGATTTTGACACCTTAGTGGTGGAATTGATTTTTATGGTCTTCTTAAAACTTGTAGAATTTTTCATGATCTTTCCAACGGGATATGGTTTGTAATGTTCTGAATTGTGTGCAAGGAGTTATAGGTGTTTGACTTTCGGTTTGACAATAGGAAAAAGAGAAGGAAATAAGGATATATATATTAATTACTTTATTTGGATTTTGAATTTCTTTCGTGAATAACTTTTCCGTCCGACGTCCGATGGACCTGATTCTTGAGGCCTCGAATTCATGGAATATTTAATTTCATTTTTTGAGAGGTTGGGAAATTTTGGACAGAAAATTGACGTGCGTCCGGGTAAAGGTCTGTTTAATCACTGTTTTATTTAATTGGGGGCCTATAGAGGTCCAAATTGCGCACCGTCAGCGCCAATAGGTTTCTAATTTTTAGATAGATTTTTTTTAATGAAAAAGATGGATTAGGGCCGGGAATATCATGAACACGCATTGTGCACCTTTTCATTATTACATGTGCATTCTGAACTGTTTTATAACCAAATGATAATGTTTATATACTGTCACTGGTATAGAGGTCCTATTAGAGCGCCAATCCTCCAATGTCACTGAGAGAAGGTAGTAGCTCGGAAATCCAGGTGAGTGACTAAGATGGCTTTCACTCAATTATTATATGTTTAATATGGAGAATAATGGAGGGATTTGGATTGTGATTGTTTATGACTGGATTTCGGACGGGTGGTCCGATGAACTGGGAGAACTGACATAGAAGTGTATCTGAGTGTGACTCTGTGAACTGAATTGTTTCTCTTGTGTAAAGTGTACTACATCAATGGCTTGTCTTTATTCTTGCTTCTTGTTTGGTGTGATATCTTGTGATGTTGTAATATCTTGTATCTTGTGATCATTGGTTATCTTGTAATCAATGGCATTGCTTGCTACATTTGATCTTGCATTTAAATCGCCTCTCTTTGGGCGGATTGTTTATCTTGTTGTGAAATTGGGCATATGCATTGCATACATCAATGCATAAACCGATAATAACAATAGTTGTGACCGAGTCACTCATGTTACTCATTTATTCTTGAGCAGAGCCTAGAGCTCGACATATGAAACGAGCTTGAGCTCGAAGGAGATAATTCTTCCTGAGCGCGTCTCGACTACGATCTTTATTAAGCACTCGGTCACAACACTGAAATAAAATGAAAAAGTGTCGCATGTGCTTTGCATACATCTTGGATGAATACGAGTGGTGTATGATTTACGTGGTGATTTCTTCTTGTGTATTACTATATTCTTGAGGATATGATCTTGTGACATTATTATTATTCTGTAATTTGTTATGTGATGCATGAATTGGGTGAACCATCGATGATGGTTCCTCATTTGAGTTCATAAAACTCACCCAAAATTTGCATCTATTTTTAGGTCTTGAAGAATACCCGTTTGACACGGAGTCTTGTATCAAGTAAAAGAAAGAGGTCGGGATCGGTTTAAATGCGCATTAGTGTATTTCTATTCTCGATTTTCGGTATTATTGCTTAAGTCGGTTTGTAAAATCAGCAATTGGAGTTAATTGTACTTATGAAAAGGGCCCCGAGTCCGATGAATGGTGTATGTAAATTGTTTAGTATATGTTAATGTGTATGTGTGTGTGAAGGAAAGAAAAAAAGTTAATCTTGAGTTTTGGTGGTGAGTGATATAGCACGCCACCCTCGTGGGACACGAACTCGGATATCACCATCGATGTCGGGTTCGGGTCATACGGGAGTGGGGTGTTACAGTTACGGCCAAAACATTAGGACTAGTTCCAGTTAACCTGAGACTGAATCCAACTACACATTCCTCTCTTATCATATTCAACTAATCCCATATAAAGAAACATCAAAGTAAAACCAAGACAACATTGATCTTAAACACTTCCATCTCACTTAAGAAAACCCATAAAAATTAGAAATTTAAGCTAGGAAACTTATCCTCCATTCTTTTAGGAAATTGGTGAACACCAATCCTAGGTCAAGATTTCTTCAATTTCTACTCAAAATCCACCAAAAATGGTGCCTCTCTTCTTCCTCTTCTCCTTGGCTAAATTCTCCCTCTTTCTCTCTTCTTTTCTTCCTTTCTTTTTGGTTCTCACAAATTCTCCTTTCAAATGGACCAAATTTTGTCGTCTTTTTCCTTTTTATACTTCTATAATACTTTATACATGCCATGTTCTTATTAAACATCTTAATTGACTTATCATCATCTAATTTAATGTTTCTTAAATCATATGGAGTCTTGTAATTGTTTAATAAATGTGAGTCATTTAAAATTTATTAATTAACTCCATTTATGTAAAAAGACCATTTTGCTCTTTCATAGATTTTTACACTTATAAACCAGATTAAATCCAGAAAATATTCCATAGCCATCTCACCATCAAATTGACCATGGGATACTTTAATTAGGGTTAATACTTATTGATTGGATGCTTTTAAAATTTTAATGGGTTTAAAATCATCAATACCCATTATTTTCTAAAAAGCATTTTAGTCTAATAATTTCAAATTCCCCGAATTTTATCCAAACAACTTCCATTTTGACCCGTTTCAATTCCTATAGACTCCAATCCTAATTCTGGAGCTTTTCATCATATTTTGAAATTATTCGGTAACTTTTTTATTGCCTGAAAGAATTTTCATATTGAATCCAGAAATCACTAAATGTCACTAAAATCATCCAGATTTCATTCAAAAGTGTCACGTAAATCTCCAAAGTATATTTGGGGGCTTTTAAAGCTCATTTAGACTCATTTCATAGCTTTTCGGAGATTTTGAAAAAAATTTGGTTGAGTCCAGAATTATCTTTAGTCTATCCGTGATCTTCGTTATAACCTCAATATTACATCTGAATACTTAAATTACTCTAGTATACCATAAATAAAGCATACACTATAAAATGCATATATATCACATTACATAATACAATAATTGAACTAGCATACTACACAGAAGGCCATCCAACAGGAATTTTAGAGTATTTGACAGTATCATAAGTGCATATATTCTAAACTAATTGAGGAAGAAGTTTGATGATAAAGGAGAAAATTACATTTTCGATGGCTATAATGAAAATTCTAAAACCTACATATTGTACAATCCAAAAAAATGAGGTAATAATCAATAAACATGTAACATTTGATGAGAAAGGAATATGGAATTATAGTTCACAAAAGCAACAAAAACAAATTATGATGTTAGTAGTAGATGACGATGATGAAGAGGAAGAAGTGGAACAACAAGCATCGAATAATTCTCAACCAAGTGTAGTTAGAAGATAAAGATAATGTTAATTGCCAGTAAGATTGTAATACCATATGATGGACAATGCTAGAAATCCATCTGATGAGAAGCTACTCAATTATGCTCTCTTCTCATATGTGGTCCACTGACATTTGAAGAAGAAACAAATAATGCTAACAGGATTAAAGCCATGAATGAAGAAATTCATGCCTTTGAGAAAAAAGATAAATGGGAGTTGATAAAGCTATCAGCTGGAAGAAGCCCATTGGTGTGAAGTGGGTGTATAAAATAAAATACAAATGAAGTGGAGAATTTAATAGTTACAAAGCAAGGTTGGTTGTCAAAGGCTACAAGCAAAAACTAGGTATCAATTATTGTAAACTTTTTGCACTTATTGCTAGGCTTGATAGTATAAAAATGGTCATTTCTTTGGATGCTTAAAATAAATGAACTTGCATCAAATAGATGTCAAGTATGCTTTCTTAAATGGTGTGTTAGAAGAAGAGGTGTATGTAGAATAACATGCAAGATGCATGAAGAAAGGAAAGGAGAATCATGTATATAGATTGAAGAAAGACTTATATGGGCTAAAGTGGGCACCAAAAACCTGGCATACTCATATTGACATTTATTTTATTTAGTAAAGTTTTCAAAAATGCCCATATGATCATGTATTATATGTTAAACTTGCTAAAATTGGAGATAATTTGATTGCTCTCTTATAAATGGATTGCTTGATGTTTACTAGAAATAATGAAAAGATGATGACATAATTTAGGGAGGCTATAACTAGACAATTTGAGATGAAAAATATAAAATTAATCTCTTATTTTCTTGGTATAGAAGTCGAAAGAAAGATGGGATTTTTGTTTCTTAAAAGAAGTGTGCACTTGAAATTTTAAAGAAATTCAAGATGAAGAATTCCAAACCAGTCTCCACACTAGTTAAAGAAAGAATGTAAATACATAAGAGTGAATCCATCTCATTTGAAGAGTTTAATTGGTAACTTAAGATACTTGAGAGCTACAAGACTTGGCATTTTTTATAAATACATAAAAGTGAATCCATCTCATTTCAAGAGTTTAATTGGTTGCTTAAGATACTTGAGAGCTACAGGACTTGACATTGTTTATGCAATTGGTTTATTAAGAAGATTTATGGAAACTCCAAGGAAATACACCTTCAAGCTGCCAAGAGAATTTTGAAATATGTGAAAGGTATGTTGAAGGATGGTGTCTTGTAATTAGCCACTAATATTTCAAGTTTGATTGGCTACATAAATAGCGATTGGACTGGGGACATTAAAATAAGAAAAAGCACTTCTAGTTATGTATTTTACCTTGGATCAATAGTATTTTGATGCTTATCAAAGAAACAATCAATTGTAGCATTATCTACTATTGAAGTACAATATATTGTCGCAGCTAATTATGCTACTCAAGCAATTTGGCTAAGGAAGATGTTGGAATTTTTATTTGAGAAGCAAAAGAAGCCCATATCCATTTTTTGTGACAATAAATCAGCAATTGCATTGTCAAAGAAACTTGTTTTTCATGATCATTCTAAGCATACTGACATTAAGGTGCATAAGATTCATGAATTAATTGTAGAAAAGGAGTTTGTCATTGAATATTGTCCTGATAGAGAACAATTAGATATTTTCACAACCAAGTCTTTGAAGGATGAATTATTAGTTAAGTTGAAGTACATGCTTGGAATGGTGAATTATGAAAACTTGGTTTAAGGGAGGCAATGTTAAAAATTAAACTAGGTTTTGGATTGGAGTGGTTGATAACTTTTCAACTTCTAATATTTTTGTAGAAGAGCCTTTTACAAGTCTTAAGTCATTAAGTGTGATTCATGTATTTATCTTTTGAGCATTTCTAGAGAGTTATTAGAATTGTCTATTGGATTCTATAAATACCTATATCCTAAGAAATTTGATGTAATAAAAAGGGAATAAGTATTTTTTTTTCCACCACAAAAGTTGTTTTTAAGAAAACTAAGTGTTTGGCTGTAAAATCCAAAAGCATTTTTTCATAAAAATAACTTTTTTGGAAGTTGAAATACAGTTTTTTGAAAAGTTCAAATTTGAAGATTTTCAAAAAATCACTTTTTCAAATAAATTTTCAGATCAATTAATGAACATATTTTTAGTTTCTTTTATTTCTATGTTTTACATATAATTCCCACAATACTCACAAACACATCTTCACGTTTATTTTAATATTTATATAATATTATTTGACTTTTAATATATTTTAATATTTATTTTTGATATTAGTTTTACTTATATTATAATCCATAAAATGATTTGGTTATATATTTTATTTATGTTTTATATGGTTTTAAATTATATAATAATTAATATATTGTGCTTTGCATATTGTTTAATATATTTTAAACAATATTTATATGCATAAATAATTTTATTACAAAACAAAATATAGTTAAAATTAAAAATATTTTTTTTATGTTGTCAAATAGTCTATTGTATGAAGTTCTTTTAAAAAATTTCTTTTTTAAATGACAGCCAAATAGTCAACTGATTTCTTAGAAAATCTCTTTTTAGAAAAGCTTTACTGACAAAAGCTCTACTGATAAAAGCTCTACCGATATAAGCACATCCAAATAGACACTGAATGTCTGAATGTGATTCATGTATTTAACTTTTAAGTATTTCTAGAGAGTTATTAGAATTGTCCGGTGGATTCTATAAATACCTGTATCCTAAGAAATTTGATGTAACAGAAAGAGAAATTTTAGATTTCCCATATTCGTCCTCCTACATCGATCCCTTGCATTCCAAGTAGATAACCATACATAGATGATCCATTTCTTCAATAGTAATGAGACAGTGAACACCAACAGCCCACCAAGGTCAGGAATGCAACAAGCATTGGAGACGTAACGGTTGTAGAATCAGCAAAGTTGGGCAATGTTGGGTAGGAATCAGGAAGAGGCATCATACATTCATCGCCATTGAAGTAAATTTTCCGAGGGAAAGCCCAGCCCTGCCCAAATGAGAATTTATTCCTGTCCTTCATCAGAATCATTTCTGACTGAACATTTCCACTGGGCCCAGCTTCCAGAAGTAGGTCATTGTAGTATTTTATGCCATAAAACATGCCAGTCTCATCTGCATATTAGATATCAGGTAATTAATGATAGTGATCCCACGACTTAGGAAAATCATTTGCTGTAAAGTTTATACCCAAGAGCTTCAGGATTGGTATCAGAGCTCTTTTGATCTTAAGGAACCTCTAATCTACAAACTTATAACCTATAACCCATAACTTATTCTACGTTTTTCCACACCACAAACAAAAACCACACGACAATGGATTCATAATCATCGTTTACTGCTATTACTTTGTCAGTATTTGATGGAAGAAATTATCTAAGTTGGGCTGTTCGAATAGAGGTCTTCCTTGAAGCAAATGACTTGTGGAAAGCTGTAGATGAAGACTACGACATCAACAAAAAAAACGAAAGATCAGATTTTGAAGGGTCATTGACGCTTCAATTTTGGAAAAGAAGACGTGATATAAACATCAACAACAATGAAGATGATGAAAATGACAATCTTGCACTTTGTTTATCATCTTCTGACAACAGTAGTATTAGCAATATTGCTACTACTACTTCAAGGAACAACAAAAATAACAAAACCATATATTTAGACATACAGCTCTCATTTTCATTGCCAAACTCAATACCTCCATCACAAGATATCACCGGATGATAACCAGATGTAAGATGCAACAAGTGTGAACAACTAGGATATATTGAAAGGATATGTAAAGCGCAATAAAATGTGAGAGAAGCCAAACAAGCAGTAAACGATCAACTTGAGGAGGAGGAGTTATTTGCAGCATCATATCTAACCTAACAGCGAAATTATGGGAGCACAAACAAAAAAAAGAAAAAAAAAAGGTGCTTGGAGTTTACAATATCAAAGTCAAGGAGGAGTGTTGAATATGTGAATTTGAAATAGTCAAAGATATTATTAGAGATATTATTAGGATAGCCATCAAATAAATTAGATTTTATTTTATGCTGATTTAGATTAGATATTATCTTATTTTTGAATTTTAGTTAGAAAAAGATTGTATAAATAAACAAGCTTCTATTCAATAAAAATTGAGAAATTCTTCTCCACATAAAAAAACCAACAAGGATGAACTTGTGCTACTATAAGGTCTTGGTTTGACTTACTCAATGGATTGTATAGCAAAATTGGCTTGTAGTTAAACCTATAAACTTCAGTGATATTGTTGAGATTTGGGTGCTGAGCAACAAGCGTCCAGTGAGTGTAGTTCATCCGATACTTGAAATTAGTGATTGTAATCTTCACACGCCAATATTCCTTATAATTGGCCTTTATATGCCAATGCACCCGTACTGGGCACATGTGTTGTGTACACTGTAGCGTTGGTTTGTCTGCTTCCACTACACTTGAAATTTTGGGATCGCTCCTGCTTTACGGTAACCCAACAAAATAGAAAACAAACTTATCTTCTACATTCATGACAATGTCAATGACATAAACTGTTACACTAAGTGGTGTGCTTATATAGTTGTTCTTTTGGCATGTATGTTAAAAAATTCAATTAGACATCCTACTTATCTTAAGTCGCAGTCCGAAGAGAATAACAAATGAGAAAAGAAATATGTCGAACTGAAATGACTAGTGGATTGCTTACATGAAACAGTTGTTCTGGCAGCCACAAGAACAAGATGGACAAGCAGTAACCACAGGATTGTAAAAGGCTGACAAGGAGACACAGCATGTTGGATTCTTAGATGCAATCGTTTGGGAATAAGAGCACGTCAGGCTCCATGTCACTGCAATTGGTTAACATCAAACAAATTGAGAAGAGAAAGACAAAAAAGCAGTTGGAGATGGAAAACCGACTCACTCATTGCTCGAGTCTTTCGCCGGCCATCGACTGAGAAGAAAACTGAAGGTGACACAATAGTTGCAGCACTGCATGTATAGCCTGGTCCTGGACCAAGCATATAGAAGTTGTTGGGCAATTTTATTGTCGTATTTGACGTGCCAGATTGTCCAACACTGATCTGAAATTTTGAGACTGCAGATTTAGGGTCTTGTCCCCAAGATGTCAAAACACCACTCTTGCAGCAATCTGTGTACTGTTGCTGCATAGGGACTCCAGGAAGCAGGTCAACAACTGAAGGGTCTCTTGCACAACAGTGTGGGATGTTTTCTTTAAGCTGGGAACAGTCACCTTGATCAATGGCTTGTGCTCCCACCATCGACCAGATCACTTCGTTCTTAGCCCATGTCCATCCTAAGGTCCATCGTGGGTTGATTATTTGCCGGAACATTTGATAATTATAAATGCTCACCACTGCCTGGAATGGAAAATACACTCACGCTGAATTCATTTTGTTTACATTGACACGACGCTAGTTTTAGTTGGATTTACATGGTTATGGCCTTTTTACTCGAAATTGTTTCCGAGTCCTAAAGAAGATAATGAAACTTTCGGTATCTTCATCAAGGAAAAGAATATATGCATGGCTAGAGTGTTGTAGTCGTCTAATCGGCCTGGTCTGGATAACATATCTTGGGCTTGGTTGCTAAGGAAAAGCGATTACTCACCACATAGCCATCAGGAGTCCAAGACGTAACATCCCATTGGATATTTATGCTTCCTTGTGGATCCAGTGTATCATAAGCAGCTACAAGTACCAAAAATAGATGATTAAGAATTCTACAGGAGTGATTAATCGCTCCCAGAATTACAGACCATGTAGTTCTATGAGACACAAACTCACCTGCTCGAAGAATTGCTGTTACGAGGAGAACTGCTACATTTAATAGGCATTCAAGCAGTGGCGCGTGCATGCTTTTAGGCCGACAAGCAATGCTGCAGTTTAAGGAGAGATAAGTGAAAGTTCCGTGTGGAAAGCTTGCTTATATAGGTTGAAATGCACTTTCGTCTCTTACTTCAACCAAGATTCTCCTCTCATATGCAACGTCTTCTTAGGTTGACATTTTTAGTAACATAAGGTGCCGGCAACGTGAACTCTGGAACCTTCATTTATCCATGTTGGGATAAGGAACGGAGATAGTTTCCTTCAACTTTGTATCTTGTGAAACAATTGAAGACTTATTTTAAGCTGAGAATGACAGATCCAATGACAAATATCTTAATTTCGTGGAGGCTCAAGTGTCTATCTAATTCCACATGGCACGTCTTCTGATGAACTTTCATCTTGACAGAATAAAAATAAACAGAGAACATGAATACCACAGCAAAAGGATTTTATTAAATCATTTCTACGTTCCAAAAGTTAAGCATGACATAAACGGTTACGGAGGCCATAAAAGTCAAATGGCTCGCGTTGCAGAAACTATGGTTTTATTTTGTGGTTTCGTAGTTTGTTGTTCTTGTTCGTCAACGAAATGCATGCATCTTGCCAGGCCACTTTCATCTACGTAAAATATTCATCTATCAAAAAGGATCCACTTGCATTACCTCTCTGCCACGCATATTAGCATATGAAGTCAGAGCTCGCTATTCAATAATTTTTAACTGGGATTTGCAAGCTATATTCCTTTTCAGCCTTCCCTTTCTTTTAGAGCATCTTCTTATCTACTCCATTTTTGTCTCGTTTCAGTCTGTAGTTTTCTTTGTAGATCAATAGTTGTACTCCTATATTGATCACTCCATCTTAAACTTTAGCACATAGAATTAGTCCATGGAACATGATGCTAAACGTAAATATTGGTTTGAAGAAGCTAGGTCAGACTTGGAGAAGCCAAAATAACTTTTTCCTCAGACCTAGTTTCCTGGTGCGATATAGCATTTTCTCAGCTATCAATCATGTTTGAGATCTTAAGCATAGTTTCAATATTGTCTCCCGCGCATAAAAGTTAAAAGCTCGAATAATGAGCTTGAGACTTGTGTATCAGGTTTATGTAGAAGAATTCGCCCTTTGTTATGCAGTTAGTTACATATTCTTGTGCTTGTGCCCTTTGTAGATTCAGAACTTCGACTTCGATGCTGTCATATATACACACAGCGATCGCTGTATATAAAGTGCAACAGATTTGACTAAACTCCTCAATATATAGATTTTGCAACAACTACAACTGTGCTCACTTACCATTGTCAAATGCCATATTACGAGAAGATCGAAGAGCAGAACACTTGTTTTAGATTTGTAACTAGAATAGTTTTTCTGTTCGTTCATTGTTATTAAGTCACATTTTTGAAAGGTTACTGTTTGTAATTTATGTATGTTTAGATCTGCGTGTATTGATGATGCACTGGAAAGGCTTCTTGAAAGGGTTATCGTTTGTAATTTATGTGCGTTCAGATCTGCGTGTATTGATGATGAGCTGGACTTCAAGACCTATCTGCAAATCTGGTAGCTTTCTCAGAATCTAGATGACAAATCTATAGGCCTGAAAGACAAGCATCTTGAGTTCTTTTCGGGTGTCAAATCTTCGATGTTTAAGTTGATGGAAGCATTGATCGTTACTGTTGAAAGTTGAGGCAAAGCTACTTATTTGTGCTGTTAAAGGTTATAGCAAAGATGCTGGTTTGTACTGTTGAAGGTTGCGGTAAAGATGTTGGGTTTCAAGACAAAAACAGAACGACAGCAAAAAGAGGGATTGAAAGATAAGAGAGAAAGAAATGTTAATAGCAACAGTTGCAGAAAAGAGAGCCCACACTTTTATTAATGATAATAAGTATTTAAATAGAAAATAGAAACCTGATTAGTCTACTTCTATTCTAATTCTAATAAAACTAAGAAGACTACTCTGTTATGAATTTGCGAGCTGTATAAATTCTAGCGGCACAAGGATTCTTATTAAATATCCGTATACTACTAAGAAAAGTAAACTTCTGCATTAATAGACTCCAAGAGTAAAAATGTCACTGCGTCAACACTCCTCCTTGGCATTTTGGAGACAAACACCAATTCTTTCTCGAAGAGATTCAAATTTTTGTGTGGACAGGGCTTTTGTGAAAATATCTGCAAGTTCAGAGGAACAATGATCCAATAAAACTTCATTAGACTGCTGCACTTCTATGATAAAGTAAAACTTAATCTTCATATGCTTAGTTTTCCCATGAAACACAGGATTCTTTGAAATAGAGACAGCAGAGATAATATAGCACAAAATTAAAGTAGCTGCTGATTGTTCCTGTCCCAAATCCTTTAGCATTTTTCTGAGTCAAATTGCTTGATTCACAGCTAGAGCTGCAGCAATGTATTCAACTTCTGCAGTGGATTGTGTTGTTGTCTCTTGTTTTTTTGAACACCAACTGAAGTAGCTAGAACCCAATCCAAACAAGTAACCTAAGGTGCTTTTAGCGTCATCAACACATCCTCCCCAGTCACTGTCAGTATATCCTTTCAATGTCACATTCTGTTTTGCCGACTTAGAGAAAAAAAACTCCAAGTGAGGTGGTGCCTTTAACATACCTCAATACTCTCTTAGCAGCAACAAAATGTGTTTCTCTTGGAGAGTGCATAAAACGAGAGAGCACACTTACAGCAAATAGAATGTCGAGCCTACTTGTTGTCAAGTATAGAAGGCTGCCAATGATACTTCTATAAAGTGCTTCATCCACTTTTGCACAATCCTCATCCTTGCCTAACTTCAAGCTAGTTGTTATAGGAGTGCTTACTGGTTTACAATCCTCCATTTTGAACTTAACCAGTATATCAGAGGCATACTTCTGTTGACTAATGAAGATTCCATTACTAGACTACTTCACTTCCATTCCAAAAAAATATGACATAAGTCCAAGGTCTGTCATCTCAATTACTTTTTGCATTTCAAACTTGAACTGCTGAATTAGTTCAATTTTGGAACCAGTTACAAGTATATCATCCACATAAATTGAAACAACCAAAAAATCTCCTCCACTGTTTTTTTACGTATAATGTCGCTTCATTCATGATTCTACAAAAACCGAGTTGTAAAAGATGACTTTCCATCCTTTCATACCAAGCCCTAGGGGCTTGTTTCAAACCATACAAGGCCTTCTTTAACAAATAGACTTTGTCTTCTTTCCCTGAAATTACATAGCCATCGGGTTGCTCCACATAAATCTCTTCAACAAGCAATCCATTTAAAAACACTGACTTCACATCCATCTGATGAATTTGCCAAGCATTGTGAGCTGCAAAAGCTAACAACAATTTAATTGTGTCATATCTAGCCACTGGTGCAAACGTCTCCTGATAATCCACACCATATTGCTGAGCATAGCCTTTTACCACAAGCCTCACCTTGTGTTTGGAAATGGAACCATCTAGATTGAGCTTAGTTCTGAAAACCCATTTCACGCCTATTGCCTTTGTGTTTCTTGGTCTGTTAACAAGCTGCCAAGTTTCATTTTTTTTTATCATGTCAAGCTCTTCTTGCATTGCTCTCCTCCAGGCCACTGATTCTTTGGCTTCAGCATAGCATGTAGGTTCAGAAATTGCTAGGTTGCACCTTTGATAAATGTCAACTAAAGATCTGGTTCCTCTTACTGACATATTATCAGTTAAATCAGCTACTGTTACTGGTGGAATTATTTCTGGTGCATCTGCAACTGCTGGTGCAATTTCCTCCAAGTCATCAACTGCTACATCTTGAGTTTGTTCATGTATATCAACATCTGGAAAGTGACCAATCTGCACATTCTGTTGTTTTTCCCAGTTCCAGCCTACAGATTCATCAATTCTAACTTCCCTGCTTAGAATCACCTTCTTTGATTGAAGACAGTAGATTCTATAACCTTTGACTGATGAGTCATAGCCTACAAATACTCCTTTTTGAGCTTTATTGTCCAGTTTACTTCTCTTTGGCTCTGGCACTTGATAGTAGCAAATGCTGCCAAAGATTCTGATATGATCAACAACAGGTTTAACACCATTCCAAGCTTCATAAGGTGTCTTTTTCTCCAATGCTTTGCTAGGCAACCTATTTAGCAAGTAAACTGCAGTGTTGATAGCTTCTGCCCATAGAGAACTAGGCAACTGTTTTTCAAGAAAAAGACACCTAGCCATCTCCATCACAGTCCTATTCTTCCTTTCTGAAACATCATTCTGTTGAGGTGTGTATGGAGTAGTGAACTGATGTTCAATTCCTGCATTTCTGCAAAATTCTATAAACTGACCAGAATTATACTCTCCACCATTGTCAGATCTCAAAGCTTTAATTTTCATATTACATTGATTCTCAACTAAAGCTTTAAATTGTTTGAAAATACTAAAGACTTCACTTTTGAGTTTGAGAAAATAAACCCAACACATTCTAGTACAATCATCAATAAAAAGGATAAAGTATTTATTGCCATTGAGTGAATCGGTCTTCATTGGTCCACAAACATCAGTATGGATGAGTTGAAGCCTCTGATCAGCTCTCCATGCTTGATTCTTTGGAAATGGCAATTTCCACTGCTTGCCTTGTTGACAAGTTTCACAGATTGAGTTTTTAGGAACAAACTCAGGCAAATTTTCTACCAACCTGTTTTTCTTCATCTCTGTTATGCCTTTCATATTAAAATGACCAAATCTCCTGTGCCACAAACTTGAGATATCTTGTGTTGTGCTTACAAGTGCATGTTTAGGAATTTCATCCCAATTAACTGCAAAACTTCTGTTTTTCATCTTGACAACAAAGAGCAGCTCACTAGAAAAATCATAGACTGCACATTTAAGATCTTTAAAATGTAAAGAATACCCTTTTTCAAGCATTTGACCAACGCTTAGTAAATTTTATGCAATATCAGGAATGAATAAAACATGAGTAATGATTTTTGTACCTAACTTGGTTGAGATAGAAACTGAACCTCTGCCATTTACATTCAGCCATTCTCCATTACCGATCTTGACTCTAGACTTGTATGTTTCATCAAGATTCTTGAACATGGTAGAGTCATTGCCACAAGTGATCGTCTGACCGAGTCGATAAGCCGTAGATCGGCGGTATTTATTCTTTGAGAGACAAGTAGCCACAAATAATTGCTCCTCCTGAGCATCAAAAGAATCTACCACTTGAGCCTACTGAGGTTTAAAATCTTTCTTTTTATTTTTGCAGGCTTTGGTATTGTGCCCCAATTGCTTGCATCTGCCACAAATTGCGTCAGGCCTTCTCCAACAGTATTTTTCACTATGATTTGTGTTGGATCCCATTTCCGGAACTCAACTCTTGCGAAAACCATCATAATTAACTTGAGCGTGCACATCATCTTGATGGGTTATTGCATTAAGCCCCAATAGTCATCAATTTTTTTTTCACCCATAATAGACATTATCAATTCATCTTTATTCTCATAACATCCCAAAAATTTACTTACAAATTGTTCCATGGTGTGCCACACAAAATAGTCACCATGCTTGAACTCAATTTTTACTGCTTGCGAACAGAAATTGGAAAACTTCAAATCAGAATTTCAAATTAAATTTTCATATAAATCATATCTATATGTTTCTTGTTTATTTTGAAGCAAGAATCACCTCAATCAGAGTTCTACAACTCAAGATATCATCAAAACACCAGAATGTGTTCATACCCTAAACAAGCCCTCCTAATCGACCTCTCACTTATTCCAATTCAAAATCTCTCAAATCAACTCCAAATGATACAAATTTTTATGGAGGGATATATACATGTCTTAGGAATCCATTGCTTTAAGAATCACTTCAATTGGAGGTCGGATGAGGGCGTTATGATCCAAAGCATTCAACATGCTCAAACCCTAAATTGATTTGTATCTCTCTTGGCGCGATTGCCATAACGTTCACTAATATTATCGTATTTCTTTCGTTTTTAGACCATTACAAAGAATAAATACAGACCTACAACTTTTATGAAGACCACAAAGTCTGATTCTGCCTCTAACAGTGTCAAAATTTGCCATCTTTCTCGTGAATGTCCGTTAAACGAACATGTATCGGGTAAGCTGCACCATTTCACCCGAGAAGGTCCGTTAAACGGACTTCCATGTCCGTTTAACGGACATGGGCGATGCAAAAGGTCCTTTTTGACTCGAGAAGGTCTGTTAAACGGACTCTAAGTCCGTTAAACGGACATGGAGCTTCCCAAAACCCCTCCAAACCCTCTTTCATGCTTCCTACCTCCTTCCTAACAACATATACACTTATAAACTTCATAATTTCACTTCTTATCATGCAAAAATCACTTCATAACAATTCAAACATCAAATTAATCTCATAAATCTCTCAAATCTTGTCTTAAATAATTCATCAAAACCACAAATTCTCATCATACATCAAAGCTATCATGTTCATACACTCTATGCAACATCATAACCTGTAGCAATCATATCTCTTAACTCCGACATCCAAAAATTTCAAACTTTATAGCGTAGGAAATATAAAAGATGAACTACACCTTTCATGAAGGAAACTTTAGCTAATTCTATCTTAATTATTCCAGATTTTCCCTTCAGTCAGACCTAAATCTTGTATTTGTTAAAACTTGCAAATCCTTCATAAATCTTCTTCCTCAATTACAACATCATTTTTATCCCTTCAAATACCAATCCTTCTTTTCCATAATATTTCAATTACAAGCAATGAAAAATCATATTCAAAGTGCATCAATTCAATTGAATTACGTCTTCAACTATATCCATTTCTACTAAACATGATTTATGCACAAATTCATATTCCAATTTCATAATCGTCCATTCCTAAGGACTTGGCACATTGCTACATTTCATCATTCAAAAATCTCTATGTAGCTTTCCATAATATTTCTTGGAATATATATATATATATACCAACCATTCATGCTCAACATTCATCATAATCATCCATATGTGAATTCACATATCAAGTCCATATACAAACCCATATTTCATTAACATCAAAAAAATAACTGTTTTACAAACTTTAATGGCATTTCCAAGCCATAATACAAAACCAATATCCAATTCTACTATACAAAACATGCAAAACCCAAAATTCACCAATATCCAATTCTACTATACAAAACATGCAAAACCCAAAATTCTCAAAATACATGTACAGCCTTGTTTTACATCAATTAATCCAAATACATATCAAAACATGAAATTCCGGACAAATGTCTTGACTTTCACTCTGTTTCCTGCTTATCACCTGAGGATGGGGGAGAGAGGGGGGTGAGCTTCAAAGCTCTGTGGGTAACATGCTTATAACAAAATAACAAATAAAACCTTTCAAAAGTTTATTTTCATTGAACATTTTCATAAATATAGTCAATCCACGTTAAAATCACAAAACTCTTATTTCTTCAAAATTCTCAACCAATGCACAATAATGCCAACAATGTATGCATCAAATTCATAATTCATAAATGCAATGCACATCAAATGCAAATGCACAACCAAATGGCTCGAGGGTTTCGTGAAACAAAACGGTGAAACCGAAGTTTACATCGTGAACGAAACGAGTCCATTTTCGGATCTCGTGGGCCACAAGCGGGTAGCCGGGAGAAGGCTTTTGTCGACATGCACGTGACTACGAAACAATTCCTCTCTCGCCCAAACACAATCAATTTCATGCTCAAACCAATCACATTAAAATCTCAATTTCTCATGCTTTTCTTATACCAAAATGCCATAATTCAACTCAATGGCATAACAATCATGTCAACATGTCAAACATTGGTCAATGCATAACATGACATAATCACAATGCAATTCTTTTGCATATTCACCACAATTCAAATTCAATCCATGAAGCATATACACACAAAAAAACAATTTCTTTAAATCATTTGAAAACAGTATATGCACAATTACGAAATACTTGAAACCATTTGATTTCTTGCTTCAGAAAAACTTTATTGGTTCATTATTCAATTATAAACACGAAACCCACCTCATATCCATGCTTGGAGATCTTGCTCAAATTGCTCCCACTCTTACTCCTCTTACTCCCTCTTGGAAATCCAAAATCAATTGCCTCCTTTCTCTTGCTCTTGAATAGGCACTTGACTTCCTAACACAAACAAAATTCCATGAATTTCAATTCAATTGGAAAAATCCCCAATTTTTTTCCATAATCACCATAAACCCTAATCAAGCTCCAATCTAACCTACCCATGGTTCAACTAGGTTAGAAAACTTCAAACCTAGCTTAGAAACCCAAAAGTCCTATGGATTTCACCATCTTCTTCTTCCTCCAACCATACCCAACATAAACCCCTTTCTCTCTCTAGAAGTTCTCATCCACAAAACCACAACCTATTTCTTAACTAAAGTATGGAGAAGATGAAGATCATACCTTGAAGACCTTGATTCCTTCTCCTTTTCCACAAAAATCTCCCTTTTTCCTAGCTTTCCACGATTTCTTCTTCTTCTTCTCATCTTTCCACGACAACTCTCTCTTTTCCCTCTCTTCTTTATTCTTTCTTCTCTCAATTTCGTGGGTTTCTTTTTGCCCCACACGACAGCCCCCCTTTTATAGTGTCATGTCATTAAATGAGGTTTAAATGGCCCTTTTGTCCCTCCACCAATGCCTTATAACTTATCCCTTTAAGTGGACTTCCCAATATGCCCCTAAATTTCATTTTAAGTCATGTCTACTTTAGGACGAATTTATAACCATCAAATTGGAGGAATTTACTAAAACTTCCATCTAGAGAATTGTTCCTTATTGTCTTAATTTCATAATGACACCAAACTCATTCAATTTGGAGCACTACATCAAAAGTTATGCTCAAAACATTTCAGACTGTCATTTTGCTAAAACATTTTCCAACACTTTATCTCCATCAAAAAATTGACATTCTTAAGGACAAAATTGAAACTCGATTTTTTCATAAAAATTGTATCCATAATTCTCTAGTTTAATCCAAATTAAGAATCATCTCATTTGGATAACTAGGGATCAAGTTATGGCTAAAACACCGAAGCATACTCCATGAACATATTTCACTTGAAATTTCCTGCTTTTTAACTTCAACATATCACATAAAATCCATCTTGTATCTAAACCATATTTTCCATTTGAATTCAATTTCATGATTTCCTCCTTTCTTTACACATGAATGATTGCCAATAATTCAATTAACAGTTCTAGCTTCCATAAAAGGTTCGGGGCCCAACAATTCTTCCCCCCTTAAATAATTTCGTCCTCGAAATTCGTATCTTTCTGATCTAGGGGTAGGAGTTTGCTTCCTCTTGTACTCCTCTGTTTTTTCATTTATTCCATCACTCGAACGCTTTCTTTCCAATGACTCTAGTAAACGGATTCAGTCAATCCTTCCAAGATTTGTTTAGACATCACACTATCCTGACCTCGCTTGCTCGAGCTTGTGCAAACCTTGTCGTAGTGGTACTCATGAACATATACTCATGTGAGCATAAACATGTAACTCCGAGAGTATCACAGAGGTAATTTGTCTTGTGCTTGATGATTCACATCAAGGCAGTGCTAAGTGACTGTGTGCCAACACACTTAACTCTCATGCCTATTCTTGTTAAATTTTATACCCTTGACGTTGATCCTTCTAATTCATTCATCTTTCTTAATTCACTTGATTCTTATCATTCATCTATTTCACCTATCCATAACATCTCCAATTCTAGCCTTCAACGTCGTGTAGGCCTTACACATCATAATACTAAATTGATGACCTTTTTCTGTCATCTAACTCCTCATACAATATCAAACTGGACTCACTAAGACTGTGATTTTTGTGCTTAAGGTCAAATAGATTATACTTGGATCTCATGGTCCTATTAAACTTCAAACGATATGCCTTAAACATATTCTTGCCAGTTACGACCATCAATTCAAACATTCACTTGCTTACTTTGACATTCTTAGTCACTAAAAAGGTCTTTAGATGTATCCCTACTAGGATGTATAACTTATGCCACCAATTTTACTTTGCTAGCAATCTCTTTACTCAATCATCTTTATTGATTTCACATACTTCTTATTTCATTCACCATGTATCATTCTTCTTATTCGAACTTGAAATTCTGATCTGGTTTCAATCTAAGTAATCGGATTCACTATCTTTTACTCTTGATTTGGGATATACTTAACCCACATGCTATGCTTCTTTTGCTCTAGTTACGATAATCATAATATCAATTTATGCTTAATGTATCTGATATAATACTTAGCCTTACTTGGAATATCTCACTTGTACAATCATAGTCATTGGTATTTATGTCAATCTCACGAGTCTCATATTTAATTCTCCCAATTCAGTGATTGTCTCATAATTATACGATCTGTACATGCATATGTATATCTAAGATGTTCTGTGCATATCTTGTCTCCAAACTTTCAAAACAATCATTAATGAAGCGATTCTAAATCATGTATCAAAATCAACTCATAGGACTTTAGTTGTCTCCATACATATGAAATCACTTTATTCTGTTGCATTGGATTTTAGCCAAAAGTCTTACACAACATCAGTGCATATCATAAAATCTCCAAATCTATATAATATAGTCTACATCAGCATAATTCTTTCAAAATTCTCTTTACTTACATTACTCATACGCTTTACACATTTTTCTTCATGTATTCAAACTATTCTTCTCAATTCTTCGAATACCTTTAATACATCATCAAATATTGAATCATTTTAGTCTTCAATACCATAGTGCTATTAGGCATTTGTTAACTCCAGCAATTTTTTTTATCAAATTTCATGTGCCTCATGATTAGCCCTCGTGATTCCTTAAATAACTGATTCCTTAATGAGGTACATTATCTCTTTTTCTTTTCAATTTCCCCTATTAACTTCCTTCTTCAAATGATTTTCTCTATTCCTTGCATTTCCTCATATCTCACTTGAACTTATTCTCATGTTTGCTCATTTATTTTACCTCTTTTCTTGAATCTCTTTTAGGGAGTGTACTCACTTTCGAATCATTACATATTCCTTTCCGATCAGTTCTTTCATCGATCACTCTTAACATAAACTATCTAATCTGCTTATTCTAACTTAATAAAATTCTCTTGAAAGAGGGTTCTTGCTACCATCATCTATGCTATTCATGCAATCTTGATCAAAAACCTATTATCATCATCACATTATCAACTATTCTTAATACCTTGGGAAGACCAGTTTCTTTCATCCTTATAAGGTCATAATGTTCAAGTCACTCAAAACTCATTGGAGTAATGAACATACTTGCCGTCGCATATGCTTGGATGGGCATCATGAAGTTCATCCCATTTTATCCACATATTTATCTCCATCAATTTACAAATCGATCTCTTACATGATTGATACTTTGATCTTCATTAATCCTAGACAATATTCTTCTCTTGATCTTTGACTTTATTTCTCATTGCAACATCATCAACAAAATTCAATCTATCCCCGCGTGAGCATTGTAAGCACTTTCATGTGTCACTCTAGTTTCCCCTTAGACTCTAAACTATGGGAACTATGACTAACAAATATTCAATGAGTCATAGGTTTCTTCCTCTATCATCTTCACACAAATATTACCTACGTGCTGAATATACTCACAAGTGTATGATGATAGATCATCATATAGCTACTCATAGTAACTATCAATTTAACCGTCCTGGACTTGTACAAATATCAATATCATTCATCTCATCTTTTCACTATCCCTCACATTACATCTTACACTTATGTTATTTTCCATTAATTCAAACTTATAGATGGAAAGTCATCACACAATTCACATATCAAACATGTAGCAATTTGGCAATGCACTCAAAGCAAAATTGATGCAACAATTATGATGCAATTTAAAACATTAATTTCCTTGATTTAAAGAAAGCAAAAATGGCTTATGTAATCTATTATAAGCATGCACCACCCTTAGGTTCCGATTTCATCTTCGGAAGACCATAAGAATGTTTGTTTTCAATACATTCTGCTTGTTCACTTTAAGCTCAACCTTTCCACCTATATCCTTGTCTTCCTCAAACCAGCCATGATCATACATTTACATTATTATATTAGCTCGAACTCTTAAAAATTTCTCCCGCGTGAAACTTATACACATGCGCCCATGTAAGATCCTAATACTGGCGCTCTGATACCACAAATGTTGGATCCCATTTCCGGAACCCAACTCTTGCGAAAACCATCATAATTAACTTGAGCGTGCACATCATCTTGATGGGTTATTGCATTAAACCCCAATAGTCATCAAACTTTTTTTTTGCACCCATAATAGATATTATCAATTCATCTTTATTCTCATAACATCCCAAAAATTTACTTACAAATTGTTCCATGGTGTGCCACACAAAATAGTCACCATGATTGAACTCAAATTTTACTACTTGCGAATAGAAATTGGAAAGCTTCAAATCAGAATTTCAAATTGACTTCTTCATATAAATCATATCTATATGTCTCTTGTTTATTTTGAAGCAAGAATCACCTCAATCGGAGTTCTACAACTCAAGATATCATCAAAATACCAAAATGTGTTCATACCCTAAACAAGCCCTCCTAACCGACCTCTCAGTTATTCTAATTCAAAATCTCTCAAATCAACTCCAAATGATACAAAATTTTATGGAGGGATACATACATGTCTTAGGAATCCATTTCTTCAAGAATCACTTCAATTGGAGGTCCGATGAGGGAGTTATGATCAAAAGAATTCAACATGCTCAAACCCTAAATTGATTTGTATCTCTCTTGGCGCGATTGCCATAACGCTCACTAATATTATCGTATTTCTTTCGTTTTTTGACCATTAGAAAGAATACATCCAAACCTACAACTTTTATGAAGACCACAAAGTCTGATTATGTAACATCCCATCCCCGATGGGAATGTTATATTGGTAAATTGGGACAGGCTAGATGATTGCATTGCATATTTTGATGTGAACATTTACTTGACCTCTAATTTTAGAGCAGTGAGTCTTTTTGTACATGCACATGTAGGTACATGCACATGTAGGTACATGCATTCATGATATTTTCCCGGCAATTATTTGTGATTATGATGGGATTTGTGAATTTTGAGATAAAAATGTTTGATTTTGATTTGTTGCGAATTATGGAATAATTGGGTTTGAATAGTTGAATTGGAACTGTATTAGAGTGATTGCCAGTTGATAGTGACCCTTAGAAACTTTTCTGGAAAATTCGAGAGAAAAAGTCATTGAGTGTATAGTGCCGAAATAATTGTCTAATGGCAAAGGAAAATTTGATATATGATCTTAGAGATTAATTTGTTGAGCCATTGAAATTTGGAGATGAATTGTACTTTAAATGAAATGGAAAGAGAAAGAGCATAAAAGGGTATTGAGAATAAAGCAAGTGGCAAGTGTTTAAAGGTTTTAAATAACCTAAGTAGGGAAATTTTCGATGCTCTCGGTTAGGGAAAACTCTTTCTCCTCTCTTTTTCCTTGGTGATCCTCGATCCTTGCCTTTCCAATTGCTTGCTTCTTCTTCCTTGTGCAAGCCAGCCTTAACCTTAAGAGAAGATGAAGATTTGTTGAAGTTTTGAGAGCTCATCGTGGGAGGAGAAGAGGTAGCTGTATGTGTTAGGGCTTGGAGGAGATTTTCAAGAGTTGAAGATTTGAGCTTGATTTTGGGTAAGTAAATGGTTTAATGTTGTTTATTTGTTAGTTAATGCATTCATGGGTTTGAGTGTGAAAGGTTGGGGTAGTTATGGGTGAGCTGTAACTGGTTTTAGAGAGAGAAATGAAAAGGAGAATCGGAGAAGACGACCACACGTCGCGACGAATAATAATTTAGACGTCGCGACGAGCAGGAATTTTATACGTCGCGACGAGCTAGATGGGACGTCGTCACGAGGGAACGTCGCGACGAAGGAATTTTTGCACGTCACGACGAGCGGCACGCCGCGACGAGCATGGGTTGACGTCTCAACGAGCAGACGTCGCGACGAGGGACACTTTTCTGAATTGAGTTAGTTTATTTTATGGGTCATAACAAATGGTGTAGACCTCCAATTGAGGTGATTCTTGATTCTTTATGAACTAGAGAAAGAGTTCTACAATTGTGGTATTGAAAGAAAGTTGAATATGGTTTTCTATTGTAACCTAAGGATTGTTTCATGATAATTGGAGTATAATTGTGAGACTTTGGGATTAAATCCAATGCTTTTGGGATTGTAGAAACTGAGCATAAAGGGTGAATTTTGATCTAGAGAATAGTGACACTAAAATTGACATCTTCTTTGAGAATATCCTTGTAACATCTCAACCTCAATTGGAAGGGTAGAACAGTAAATTGGCATAGGATGTGCTAGATTGGGATTTCATAGGATTGCTCATGCATAATAGGATTGATGCATAGTCACAACTGTGCATATGCATACATGACATTCCCGATTTTTGTGCCTAAGGCAATTTTATTGGGATTAACGTGGTTATTGGGTTTGAAAAATTATTCTGAGGGGGCCATAAATTATTTTCTATTTTTAGGAATTTTTCTGAATTTTTTCGGAGAAAATTTCCGGACCGACAAAATCGCCGGTAAATGGCCTAAATGTGTTTTTGTTATGGAAAATGTGGTTTTTGTGTTTGAAAAATTATTGGAAGTGGACTGTTATATGTTTTACCATTTTGGGCAATTTCGGTAATGTTCAAAAAAATGATTCGGGGAAATATCTATTGGACAGTAACGTTGATCGTGACTAATTAAACGTGTGTGATAGATACATGGAAATCATAGAGGAGATGATCGATGAATGGCTATAAGTGTAAAATTCATAATGGGTTAAAGTAAGACATAGGAGGACTGAGTGTACCTGTAGGAGAAGAAATGAAAAATGATTATGGTATCAGTCATTTATTTGAGGATTAGCATAAACGGAAAGGATTCTTACGGAAATCTGATAATTGGTTTCCGGATAAAATGCTAAGGTATAGATTACTGAATAAGTGGTAAAGAAAGTGTTTATGTGACTGTCACAAGGAACCTTAGTGCAAGGAATATTCTAATCTTTCAAATTATGCCATAAAATGGTTACGATTGAGATAGTGCGTATAGTTAAGAATGGTGAAAAGAAATTAGGGACCTAATTGGTGGTGAGACGATCATGAGCGATTATAATGACGGTAGCAAGACTAATGGTCAAGCGAAATGAAGAATCAAAAGTGAAATTGAGTCATGATTTAGGCATAACAAGTGAAATATACTCTTGAGGTTATCTCACTGTGTAATACGAAATGTAAAGTATCAACATGAGTGAAATTTTAATTTGAGGTGATCTATTGCAATGTGAAGTGAATCGATCTCCATTTATGATGCAAAAGCTGTTGAGGAATCTAGATTTGAAGCGAAGAATAAAAGAGTCCGTCTTGCGAAGTGAAATACTAAAATGAGCTGGAAATTATGGAGGTCAATACGGATGACTAGGTATTGGCACATGTCGATGTTCTTGACAGGAAAACAATTGAAAAGAGTAAGTGAATGGAGACAAGAAATTCAAAGGGGAAACTGACAATGATGTGATGTATGGGAAAGTTAATAAGACCCTAATAGGGAATGATGTGAAGTAAGCTAATGGTCGTGACTATGATTATCGACGGAATGTGTTTGAAATCGTTGAACAGTGAAAAGGAAAAAAAACTATATGAATAATTGAGGAATTTGAGTGCGATGATAAGCATACATCGTGTTTCTTGAGGAAAGAGGCGGGTATGAATGACTACTATCTTGACAATTTGAGGCGAGCAGACATTTCGACTAGTGGTGATAAATTTGCAAGGAACGGATCAATTCTGAGATATTGGGATTTGCAAAGAATGTCAAGTAGATTATGGGAAATTGTGAAGTGTTTACGGAAATTGAGGTCTTGACTAAAGGTAAGAATGATTAAGAGTGCAAGAGTTACAGTGGTGAGTCTATAAGAGTCGAATATCTGAGTGAAGTCGAAAAACAATCTTGAATGATTCATAGAAGAAGTATGTGTATGCGATAAAAGTGATAGAAACGAAAGTGAGCGATCGAAGCTAGACATTCTAGTAACCATATGCGAAAAGTGAAATTGAATAACTATGGGTATAGAATGAAGTGATTATTGCTTCAAGTGCTTATAGGTGTAAATGTTCAACAGGAAAAATGCTTGATTATGATCGTGTTCTGAGTTACGATTTTCTTTGTAGGGATATCTTGCTACACTCGCTGCGGGCCTAACAGAGTCAAAGACCATAATGGATTTGAGGCTGTGATGGGTAAAACAAAGACAGGACTTAGAAAAACTGCATAGGTTAGCTGAAGTAGATCAGGATCGGACAAATGAACTAGAGTAAGTGCATATCCGAATAAAGTGCGTTAACACTTTAGAACAGTAAATTGTCTAAGGAGAATTGATTGATTTCAAAGCGTGACTGCATTAGGTAAAGTATCACTGGTTATAGTGAAATGGAGCTAAATGTCATTGTATTGGTACCAAAGGAATGTGAATCGTCCCTGACGAGATAAAGGAGGTTATGATTAGTTTGTATGTTACTGTCGAAAAAGGTATTGGATTGATAAAATAGGATAAGTGAATAGGTTTTAAAAAAAAGATGAACTGATTCATAGCATCGGAACTAAAGGTAGTGGTTACTCTGAAATTGGCAAGTGAGATACTTGAGATAGTAAGATTTGCCAAATAAGTGGTGAAGGATGACTAAGGTTGTTCCTTTGTGACCTTTGGGAAATCAATCATTGAGTGGAAAAGTATATAGGACATGTAGGCGGTTGAGAAGCGTAAATGCTGAAATGTGGACTGATAATTTCGAGGACGAAATTTTTATAAGGAGGAGGGAGTTGTAACATCCCAACCTCAATTGGAAGGGTAGAACAGTAAATTGGCATAGGATGTGCTAGATTGGGATTTCATAGGATTGCTCATGCATAATAGGATTCTTTGCATAGTCCTGTTGTGCATATGCATACATGACATTCCCGATTTTTGTGCCTAAGGCAATTTTATTGGGATTAACGTGGTTATTGGGTTTGAAAAATTATTCTGAGGGGGCCATAAATTATTTTCTATTTTAAGGAATTTTTAGGAATTTTTCTGAATTTTTTCGGAGAAAATTTCCAGACCGACAAAATCGCCGGTAAATGGCCTAAATGTGTTTTTGTTATGGAAAATGTGGTTTTCGTGTTTGAAAAATTATTGGGAGTGGACTGTTATATGTTTTACCATTTTGGACAATTTCGGTAATGTTCAAAAAAATGATTCGGGGAAATTCCTAGAAATTCTCGGACCGGAAAAAAAAAATCACCAAGTGGCGAATCGGTTGATTTTCAGTAGCAACAAAAAAAAATAGTCAATTGGGATTATTGAATTTGTTCTTATTGGGACCGAAATTGGATGTCTAAAAACAACCAAAATGGATTGAAAAACAACAAAAATGGAGGAAGCTTTACTTTATATATATATATATATATAGGCCATACGTGGAAAGCATTCCACTTTACATTTAATGTGTCTTTAACCATTAAAGACAAATGGCATTTTATAGAAAGAAGAAGAGTGATGATCGTGATATATATAAGAGGAAGAAAGGGTTTTGAAAAAAAAAAGAGGTTTTTCATCTCCTCTCGTCAACCTTCATCATCTCTCAAGCTTTTCATTCTCCAAGTTTCTTCTTCTCCATCATTTAACTAAAATGCTACTCTTCTCCTACCTTAAGTGCATCCTCTCCCTTTGCTCAAGCCCAAGCTTCCTACCTCTTTTGATAGGGTGATTGCCATGTAAGGTGAGGGAAATTAGGAAAATTGGTGAGGTAGGAAATTGGTTTCGACTTTCATTATGTTTTAATGAATCAATTGGTTGTTTTTAATGCATGAATTGGAAGTTATTGTTCTTTCTAAATGATGATGAATGATGCATGAAGGTCTTGAAACCTATGGTTGAGTTATTAGGTATAAGGTTAGAGTTGTGTATGTATGGATGAGGGTAGCATGCATTATGTCTTTTTAAGTGAAGTTAGTCATATTAGATGATTATAGAAAAAGGAAAATGAGTGAGTATGATGCTGCAATTTTAGGTATTGATATTGAAGTGAAGTATTTGATGAAGGTTAGGGTGAATGAATGAGTTAAATTGAGTGCTAATTGAAGTAGAATGGACATGGGAATGAAAGGAATTGAATTGAACATCAAAGCTGGAAAATTGTTATTTGTACATGGTTTACTGTTTTGATCATAACTAATTGTGTAGGTATGCAAATGAGGTGCGGTTTGGACCAAATTAAACTTGAGTTCGTTGGCTACATTTTTGTGTGAAATAGGTGTTACCTAATTGTATCTCTAAGAGGTTGAATTGTGCCTTGGAAAGTTAGTGGTATGTATTGTATGAACAGTATCCGGAAGTAGTCATCTGAAACTTTGGTGATTTTTCTAGATTTATGTAGAAGGAATTAGTGGAAATGTTCTTAATGAAAGTTGAAGCCTATCAAGTTATATTTCCATTGCAACTGATTTCGCAATTTTTCGATCTGTATATTGGGAGATATGACCTGTTTATTATTGACTGGTTTTGAGCATTTTGATGAAACCTAGCCTAAGTGTAGATTTTGTGAGCATTCGGATTGGAAGCAATTTTAGCAATTTTTGTGAATTGAATTGGCATGAGTGATCTTCTGAAAAGTTGTAGAGGAAAACATTATCTTGAAAATGATATATGGCATGTAATTTTTGTATGTCATATTTGGGAGTAATGAATTTCCAAGGACTGAACCTACATTAGGTTTCTCACTGCTGCCCTGATCAGTACATTGTTTGGCAGATTTGAAATTGTTAGAAATCGAATTAGAGTTTGAGTTCTTCATGAAACTTGAAGTTTGGGATCTTATCTTTTCAGGGATATAAGGTAGAGAATTTGGTGACATTTGTTCTAAGAGATATGCTGTTTGGGAAATTACTGTTCAGATTGGTTGGATTTAGTAGGTTGATACTTTGGTGAATTGTTTGACATAGCTAACAAATGAATCTGATTTTGGATTGTCATTAAAGTTATAGATCACATTGTGATCTTGATGAGCATATTTATTCTGTAATTGTTGACTAAGGAAATGAGAAGTTATTGAATTTACAAAATACTGCACTGGTTAGGAACTCTACTGCACTGTTTTGAGGGGTTTTGAGTACAGCTTTGATGGGATTTTTAACACCCTTATGGGTAAAATTGCTTGTTGGGGTCTTCATGAAACTTGTAGAGGGTTTCATTATCTTTCCAACAAGGTATAGTTTGCATTTTTCGGAAATGTGTAGAAAGAGTTATGGGTGTTAGAAGTTTGGTTGGAAATCAGATAATAAAGGGGGAAATAAGGGTTATAGATATATAGATATAAATTGTTGAGTTTTGGTTTCTTTCGTGAATAACTTTTCCGTCCGACGTTCGATTGACCTGATTCTTGAGGCATCGAATTAGTGAAATATTGAATTTCATTTTATGAGAAATTGGGAATTTTGAGGCGGAAATTGGCGTAGCCCGGAAATTGTTCTATGGTCCTTTGTTTTATTTATTTTGGACCGATCGAGGTCGAATTGAAATCTTGTCGATGGCTATAGTTTTCTAATTTTTGATGGAATTTTTATGATGGGAAAAATTTGGATTTAGGGCCAGAAATCTCATGAAAATGCATTATACAGTTACATGTGCATTATATTAGTTCGGATTGGATAATTAGTGATCGGATTTCCTCTCTGTTTGTTATAGAAGCACATTTGGAGCGTCGATCTACCGACGTTACTGAAACTTCCAGATGTTAGCTCGGAAGTACAGGTGAGTAACCTAGTTGGTTCCTCAACCTTATGTGTTTAAGATTTTGCAATTATGCCATGTGGAGATAATGGAGAGTTTATGTGTGTTTGATTTTGATTGATTTCGGACCATAGGTATCGAAATATTTGGAATGAGATAACGAAGTGCTACTTGTGTGTAGCTGTGTGTGAATGTTTATATTGGAGATCTCGGACCAAAGGTCCGAGAAATGGGAAATTGATATTGAAGTGTTAATTATGCATTTCAATACATTGGATGTGACTTTTAAATGCGATATGGTATGATGCAATAAATTGGAAAATATATGATTGAAATCTGGGACCGAAGGTCCGAAGAAATAGGAAATGGCATTGAATGTAAGTGATAGAAATAACTGTAAATGGAAATTGGAACATATGCATTCATGCATAAGGACATGATCGAGATAAAAGCGGTTGTGGCCGGGCGACCACCATATCAGGGCATATCACGCCCAACGTATATGAGAGCTTTCAACTCAACGCACAGGACCTCAGGTCCAACGTATTCAGAGCCTCAGACTTAATGTATTAGGGCTTCAAGCCCAATGTTTGAGAACCAGCGCCCAACGCAATGTGCCCGTTCTTTGGGGCGATTTGAGTATGCAGTCCAACAACGTAATGAAAATGGAAAGGGTCTCATGTGCATTGCATATATGGTATGATTGAATTTGGATTGTATGAAAGGTGATCGCCTTACATTTGTGAAATGTAATGGTATGTATTATTTGAGATTACATTTGTGAATCGTGATCGTATGTGATATTTGGTAAGTGATTGAACATGCATGAATTGAGTGAACCATCGATGATGGTTTCTCATTTGAGTTCATAAAACTCACCCAAAATTTGCATCTATTTTTCAGGACTTAGAAGAATACCCGTTAAGCAGCAGGCGTATGACATCTGTTGGTAGAGGAAGCAGAGAAGTGGTCGGGATCAGTTCGCGTCTGTCTTAGTATTTCTATTCTTGGACTTTTGTATTACTAAATTGGACAAGTTGTAAAGTCAATTGACTGAAATAAATTGTAAATGTAAAAAGGGCCCCAAGGCCATTGAATTGTTTATATAAATTGTTTTCCGCATTCACGATAATATGTGTGAGTACATTTTTAAAAAAAAGTTATACTGAGTTTTCTACTGAGTGATGTAGCACGCCACCCTCGCGGGGCACGGACCTGGATATCACCGTCGATGTCGGGTTCAGGTCTTGCGGGAGTGGGGTGTTACATTCCTAATGGGTATGACTTGGTAAATTGACTGAATGTTAGAATTGAAATTGGTGGAGTTCCGTAATATGTTAATGAATTGAAATGAGTTATTATTGAGCAATTGAGTGAAAGGTTAGGTTTGTCAAAAGGAAGTGAAAATTGGGAAATAGCGCCGAGAAGGTCATGAACTTGCATCGTACATCTTTTATTTAAGACATGTGCATTATTGAATCTTTCTGATTATGCAATTAGTAATGAATGATTATTTGACTTTTTTTAGGCACCGCTGGATCGACATTCCGCAGATATTGCTGAGACTTCCAGGCAGTAGCTCGGAAGCGCAAGTGAGTAACCTAGTTGGTTTCTCAACCTTTATGTGTTTAATATTACGCCCTTATGCTATGTGGAGTTAATGGAGGGTTATATGTGTTTGCTTTTGATTGATTTCGGACCACGGGTTGCCGAAGTATTGGAATGTGATATCGAAGTGCTATTTGTGTGTACTGTTTGTAAATGCTTCAATGAAATAAATTATGAAAATGATTATGACTGTAAATGTAAATTGGGACATGTGCATTCATGCATAAAGGCATGTTCAGATAATGACGATTGTGGCCGGAGCGATAGCGTAATTGAGCTTAAAGCTCATACAGCGAGGCCTCGGCGCAGCGTAAAACCCACGAGCTCATCATGTATCGAGCTTCAAGCCCAACATATTGAGCCACAGGCTCAGCGCAATGTGCGTCCTTTGGGACGATTCGGTAGCGGTCACAACAACGTAAAAAAATGAAAAGTGTCACATGTGCATCGCATATACAAATGATCGAATGTGAATTGTGTTAAAGGTGAAACGCCTTATATTGGTGAAATAGAACGCATATGATATTTTTGAATGTGCTAATGAGTGATATTCTATGAATTGTGTGAATATGCATGAGTTGAGTGAACCATCGATGATGGTTTCTCACTGAGTTCGCAAACTCACCCAAAATTGCAATATTTTTCAGGAATGGAAGAGTACCCCGTTAGACAAACGGGAGTATGCCTACCGTAAGCAAGTCAAAGTTTGAATTCGGGATCAGTTCACGTCTGCATTTATATCATTATGTTATTGTGTAAATTGTATTTCTACAATTTCTGCAGAATAGTATTGCTACTGCAGAGGGTCCCAATTGATAATATAAGCATTGAAGAGTTGCTGGGATCTCTTCGGCTGCATGAGGCTCGATTTCGTAGGAATGTCACTACCACGGCTGGTGAGCAAGCCTTAAAGGCCATATTTGTGCCTGATAAACCCAGTGGTGGCTGAGGAAGAGGACGTGGAGGATCTAGCTCAAGAGGGCGTGGATTTTATGGAAGGAACGTACCATATGGAGATAGAAAAATGCAAATGCATTGCTGGAATTGTAACCAACTGGGACACATTTCTTATGATTGTCCACAAAAGGACGAAAGGGTGGTCATTTTGCTGAAAACACATCAAGCTTAGAAGAAAAGCCTATTTATGAAGAGCCTACTCTCCTAGTTGCTAGCCGGGAACCATTAGATAATGGAGATTTTTTGTATTTAGATACAAGGGCTAGCAATCACATGTGTGGGAAAAAAGAAACATTTCTGTAGCTTCATGAATGCGAGCATGGAACAGTCAATCTGGGACATGGAACCAAACTCAACGTCACAGGAAGAGGCAAGATTGCAGTCACACAAAAGAATGGAGGTACTACTATCATTGAGGATGTGTATTATATTCCAACGATGCGTAGCAATATTTTGAGTCTTGGACAACTATTGGAGAAAGGCTATATGATTCATATGGAAGGTACACTCTTGAACTTAGAAAGTCAAGAGGAGTTTTAATTGCTCAAGTATTGATGTCAAAGAATAGAATGTTTCCATTAATTCTAAATACAATATCCGAGCTTTGTCTTTCAAGTCAAGTTAAGAATGACACAGAGAGATGGCATTTGCGCTATGGACACCTTTATGTCCAAAGCCTCAAGTTGCTGTATAAGAAAGAAATGGTGAAGGGACTACCTAACATCAAGAAACTCCAACACTTGTGCACCACTTGCATTCTTGGCAAACAAGCAAGAGAATCATTTCCTAATGTTATAGCTAGAAGAGCAACTGCATTATTACAGCTAGTGCACACTAACATTTGTGGCCCAATTGAACCGACATCAATTGGAGGTAACAAATATTTTATCACGTTCATTGATGACTTTAGTAGAAAATTTTGGGTATACTTTATCAAAGAAAAATCAGCTGCCTTTGAGGTTTTCAAATGATTCAAAGCTTTAACTGAGAATGAAAGTGGTTGTAAAATCATTAAGATACGATCTGATCGATAAGGAGAATACACTTCCAATATGTTTCAAAGTTTCTGCAGTGAGCATGGTATACCACATAAATTTACTACAGCCTATACTCCATAGCATAATGGGATAGCTATAAGAAAGAATCGCACAATAATGAATATGACACAGACATTGCTCAAAGAAAGACACTTGCCTAAGGAATTCTGGGCAGAGGCTGTAGCATGTTCAGTTTATCTCTTGACTAGAAGCCCTACAAAGAGTGTTCTGGACATGACGCCACAAGAAGCATGGAGTGGAGTCAAGCCTAGTGTTACACATCTCAGAGTGTTCGGCTGCATAGTTTTGTGCAGGTTCCAGAAGAACGAAGAAACAAGCTTGATGACCACGGAATCAAGTGTATATTTGTAGGCTATAGTGAAGAATCTAAAGCTTAAAAATTATACAATCCTATCGAGAAGAAACTTCTGATCAACCGTGATGTCATATTTGATGAAGATACTGCATGGAGTTGGGCCTCAAGTGAAAATTTAGACAAGGTGATTCAGATGGAAGAGGCTGAAGAAGAAAAAATATCTAACTCAATATCTCCACCAAGAGTAGTGTCAAAAGCTGAAACACATCATTCACCAGGCAGTGTTACTTATCCATATTCAACTCCACCTTTACGTATGCGGAGTTTGAGAGATATTTATGCTACCACTTTAGCAATCAACTATGATGATACACTTGAAGCCAATTTTGTATGTCTCTACTGTTGAATAAACTTAAATAGACTTGAAATTCGCACATACACAGTGGACAGTTTTTTAGGTAACTTTAAATGCGAAGTTCAAAGGTACTTTCTGATGGTTCAAGTCTCAGGACGTTTGAAGTTTTCTAGAAAGAGTTATGATGGTTTCAGTAATTAAGGGTCAGAATTTATGGTGCTGTTTAGTATTTTGTTTTGACTTGTTTAGTTTTCCGTTTTGGTTTTAAATCTTGTACGAATTTTAAGAGTCAAAAGTAGCTTATAAATAGGTTTATATTCTGTTGTAAGATATAATAAAAAAAGAAAAACAGAGAAAGGTTTAAGAGAAAATCTAGAAGAAACAAAATTATTCATCTTTTGTCTTTATCAATTTGGTATCAGAGCAAATGGAGAATGTGATGAGTCAAATGTCGCTACCCTGATTGACGAAGGCAAACTATGAGAATTGAAGCATTCAAATGAAAGCTCTTCTCAGTTCTCAAGATTCTTGGGAAATAGTCGAGACTGGTTTTGTAGAACCAGAAACTACCACAGGATATACGGCGGCTCAATACAAGGCGTTGAAAGAAACGCGAATGAAGGATAAAACGACATTGTATATGTTGTTCCGAGCTATTGACGAGTCGGGCTCTGAGAAAATTGCAAGTGTAACAACTTCAAAAGAAGTGTGGGATATTTTGGCGAACGTGTACAAAGGAGCCAATCGAGTCAAGTAAGTCTGTCTCCAAACTCTTCGCGGCGAATTGGAAGGTATGAAGATGAAAGAGTCTGAAGGTGTATCCGACTACATCACACGTGTCCAGACCGTGGTGAACCAACTCAACCGAAATGGCGAAGCGTTAACCAATGCGCAAATTGTGGAGAAGATCTTGAGGTCGTTAACCGACAGTTTTGAGAATGTCGTATATTCCATAGAAGAGTCAAAGGACCTAGCAACGCTCACGGTTGACGAGCTCTCGGGTTCTCTTGAGGCACACAAACAACATAAGAAGAAGAAGGAGGAGGAGACACTCGAGCAAGAACTTCAAACCAAGGCGTCAATTAAAGACAAAAAGGTACTCTATTCTCAAAACTTTCGAGGTAGAGGGCGTGGCAGTAGAGGTCTAGGAAATCGTTGTGGTGGTAAAGGTCGTGGTCAAGAAGGGTATTATGAGCAGAATGAGCAATCAAGCCAACAAAATTGGCGTGGAAGAGGATGCGGTCGTGGGAGAGGCGGCCGGTCGAATTATTCCAACATCGAGTGCTACAAATGACACAAATATGGTCACTGTGTGAAGGATTGCAACTCCGATAAGTGTTACAATTGTGGCAAGGTGGGGCATTTCGCCAAAGAATGTCGAGTCGAGAAAAAGGTTGAAGAGACAACCAATCTAGCAACTGAAGATGAGGAAGGTTTTATCTTGATGGCTCACAATGAAGTCAACACCGACAATGACACGGTGTGGTACCTCGACTCGGGTGCAAGCAACCACATGTGCGGGTACAAACATTTGTTCAAGGAGATGCGAAAAGTTGAAGATGGACACGTATCTTTTGGAGATGCTATGAAGGTCGAGGTCAAAGGCCAAGGTACGGTTTGTTACTTACAAAATGATGGATTGGTAGGGTCAATCCAAGATGTGTATTACGTACTAGACCTCAAGACAAACATTTTGAGTATGGGGCAACTCATAGAGAAAGGTTCGGTACTTATGAGAGAACGGGTACTGCACTTGAAGGATAAGAAAGGGCGTTTAGTCACTCAAGTCGAGATGGGGAGGAATCGCATGTACAAACTGAATTTGAGAAAAATGTTTGCGAGTCGACGTAGAAGACAAGGCATCACTATGGCATCTCCGCTTATGTCACCTACATCATGGTGGTCTAAAAAAGTTAGCAAAGAAGAATATGGTGCACAGGCTACTCGACATGGACTACGAAGGAAAATTTTGTAAAGAATGCGTAATCGGCAAGCATGCGAGAACCTCGTTTCAACAGAAGGCTGAATATCAGGCAAAGCAACCTCTCGAGTTGATTCATACCGACATCTATGGATCAATAATCCTCGAATCTTTTAGCAGTAAAAGGTATTTTATTTCCTTTATCGATGATTTCTCACAAAAAACTTGGGTTTATTTTTTGAAAGAAAAATCTGAGGCGTTCGAGGTATTCAAAAAGTTTAAAGTGATGGTGGAGAAGTCAACTGGTAGACACATCAAAGCCGTATGATCCGATAGAGGTGGCGAGTATACTTAGGCGGCTTTCATGAAGTATTGAGAGGAGCAAGGCATAAGGCGATTTCTAACCGCACCATACACTCCACAACAAAATGGTGTGGCCGAGAGGAAGAATCGGATCATTCTCGACATGGTTCGGTCAATGCTGAAGAGCAAAAAGATGTCAAATGAATTTTAGGCAGAAGCTGTGCAATGCGCCATCTATGTGCAAAATCGATGTTCACATGCAAAGCTAGATGATCAAACACCACAAGAGGCATGGAGTGGACAAAAGCCAACAGTCTCTCACTTCAAGATATTCGGTAGTGTGGCTTATGCACATGTGTCAGATCATCAAAGAACGAAGCTCGAAGACAAAAGCAAAAGGTATGTATTTATTGGGTATGATGGGAAAACAAAAGGATACAAGCTACTCGAACCGATAAGCAAGAAGGTTGTGGTGAGTCGTGATGTACGAGTTAACGAAGCAAGCGAGTGGGATTGGAATAACTTAACATCAAAGTTGGAGAATCATCAACCGCTACACCAAGAACTACACCAACAGACCCTGAAACTACTGATGATGAAGATGAACCACGACAACCTAAAATGCGAAGTTTGCAAGATTTGTATGATTCGACAAGTGAGGTACACCTTATATGTCTTTTGGCAGATGCTGAGAATATAAGCCTTGAAGAGGCGGTGCGAGACAAGAAGTGGAAAAATGCCATGGATGAGGAGATTAAAGCGATTGACCGCAACAACACATGGAAGTTAGTGGAATTGCAGAAAGGATTTTAATGTTGGACCCCACACCCCACCCGTAGGTGTTTGGGGGTTATACCCCAGCGTGTGTTTGCGGGTTATACCGCGACATCCAACCATTAATCAGTATTGTCCTCTTTGGGAATCGAACTCGCGACCCCTCAAGTTTTTGTTGTTTCTAAGAACACGCCTCTCACCATTGAGCCGATATCCCGCTCGAATACCTGGAGATTGGGGATGAAAGGGGGTGAGCACAAAGCTCGTGGATAGTATATTTATTTATTGAATTTTAAACTAAGCATGTTTATTTGAAAATTTCAATAAACAAATTTCGAAAAATTCAAGAAGCAATTGTTGAAAAGTTAATGTTTAAATAAATGTTTTGAAAAATAAAATTTCCGAATGATTGAAGTTAATGCTTTTGGAAGGTTTATAAGAAAATGCAAGATTTATGAAAATCATGTTTTTGAATTATATGAAAAGTTTGAGCAATGTGTTCTGATATATGTTTGAAAGAAAGAAATTGCATTTATTGTTGTGCATTGATATGTGATTAAATTGGTGAATGTAAATCGAATGTGCATTCCAACATGATTTGATGTGATTTTTGTATGTGAGTGTGTCAAGTTTGACATTGTATGGAAATATGAAAAGTTTAAAGAAAATCAAGATTTTGAAAAGTGCCTACGGGCAACCTGAATTTTCGTTTTCGCTTATGTGTTATGTGGGTTTGGTCAGGTCCCTTTGTGAGTCAGTGCACTGTCTCTACTTGTTTAAAGCCTTCTCTCGGCTGCCCGCAAGAGGCAATGAAGCTCCGATTACGGACTCCCTTCACGGCTACACTGGACCACTAAGCAGGAAAGTGTAGTACGTCCGTTCACTTGGTGCATGGACCATTATGCGGGGCATGCGAGACATCTATTTTGGACGAACCAAACCATGTGATGTGTTTTTGTTTTTATTTTGTACTGTGTTATGCATTGCATGTTTTGAGAAAGTTTAAGAAATTTGGAAGTCCTTCATGAAATCTTGAAAGATGTGAAAAGTTTGAGAAATCTATTCTTATGGATTTTGGTAGAGAATTGATTGAATCGATTTTAACAATGTTTTGAGAAATAAGAAATTTGTCGATTTTACTTTGTGAAATTTTAGAAATAAATGGCAACAAGTTTTGCAAAATGTTTTCGCTTATCGTTCGGTTTATAAATATATTATCCACAAGTTTTGTGCTCACCCCTTTCACCCTTTGATCTCCGGTATTCGGCGGAGATCGGATGAAAAGAATGCCAAGTTTGATTTTTACATCGTTCGTATTTTGTGCAAATTGAGATTTTGATAGTGTAAATGGCTTGCTATGCCATTAAAGTGTCTTGTGTATTTCATTTGAGAATGTATTGAAAATTACGGCGTATGTATTTGAGTTAAGTTATGGAATTGGATTTATGTATGATCATGGATTTTGGATATGAATGGGGCTTGATTTATGAGTATGATTGTGAGAATTACTGAAGTGCTTAGTTGTAAGGTTGCGTTTGTTTCTGCTGGAAATTCCGGACGGGAGGTCTGATGATGGTTGTATGGTTGGATGTGTTTTATAAGTGTATTTTTGCCTTTGTAGAAATTTTTGAAATTTGTCAAAATAAAGTAGTTATCTTTTCGATTTTCGGTAAAAATCGGGTTAAGATAAGAATAAAAATAAGAAGTTAGTTTGTTAAAGATGAGTTTTTAGTGAAGAAGATGAAATTTTTGGGATTTGTGTGATTGGTTAAGAAAAATAACATGAATCGAAATGTTTTTTGAGAATTAAGTGAATTGAAATTTGTGCGAGGATGAGTTTCCAAAAAGGAAATTGTATGGATTGGTTATGTTTTGAATGAGTTTGAATAAAGAAAACAGAAATGTATGAAAATATATATATATATATATATATATATATATACCGGATTAAGAAATGTCTTAGGGTTTCCAACGCGATCGTCGTTTTTCTTCGATAATTGTTCTCGGATGTCGGATATGATTCAGCTCAGTTACTTCGATTGTAAGATCGGCTCCGTTTGTTAAGTATCGTTTCCGCTTCGCTTCGTTTTGCTTCAGTACTTTTGTATTTCCGATTTCGCATCATATCTGTTTCGCCTTTGATTGTAATCGTTCCGATTCGATTCTTTCGATTCTGTATTCGATTTGCTGCCGCTTTCGCTTTGTTTGTCGTTATCGAATTCAATATATCCAATTTGAATTCGTCTCGTTATTCGTATCCGTTTCTGCTTTTCGGTTTCGCCTTTGATTATAACCTTTCCGATTCGATTCTTTCGATTCTGTATTCGATTTGCTTCCGCTTTCGCTTTGTTTGTCGTTATCAAATTCAATATATCCAATTTGAATTCGCCTCGTTATTCTTATTCGTTTCTGCTTTTCGATTGGGATCCGATTCCCGGATCGGGTCCCAACAAACCTGGTGTCGACACCAATGGAACTAGGTGTAAAACTCTCAAAGTTTGATGGAGGAGAACGAGTCGACGCAAGTAAATATCGGAGGTTGGTGGGAAGTATTTGCTATCTCACATGCACAAGGCCGGACCTTTCGTTAAGTGTCGGCATTGTAAGTCGGTTCATGGAGGAGTCGGTTCATGTACATTGGAAGGCATTGAAGCGAATTTTGCGATATGTTAAAGGGACAGAGTCACTCGGGTTATTTTACTCGAAAACGGAAGAATTCAAGCTAATGGGCTACACTGACAGCGATTGGTGCGGTGATATTGATGATCGGAAGAGTACATCAGGATACGTGTTCTTTATGGGCGATACAGCATTTACTTGGCTTTCAAAGAAGCAACCGATCATGACACTCTCGACATGTGAAGCTGAATATGTGGCAGCGTCTTGGTGCGTTTGTCATGCGATATGGCTCAGAAATTTGTTGGGCAAGTTGGAGAAACAAGAACTTAGTGCAACTGAGATACAAATTGATAATAAATCGACAATCGAGTTGGCAAAGAATCCGGTGAATCATGAGAGAAGCAAACACATCGATGTTTGCTTTCACTTCATCCAAGATCAAGTGAAGAAAGGAAGTGTGGAATTAGTGCACGTGACAAGTCGGGACCAAGTTGTTGATATCTTCACAAAATCGCTACTGATGGTACTTCTTGAAAATTGTAAGAAGTTGCTCGGCATAAAGGATGGTAGAAACATTTAAGTTTACGGGGGAGTTTTGTTGAATAAACTTAAATAGACTTGAAATTCGCACCTACACAGTGGACAGTTTTTGAGGTAACTTTAAATGCGAAGTTCAAGGGTACTTTCTGATGGTTCAAGTCTCAGGACATTTGAAGTTTTCTAGAAAAAGTTATGATGGTTTCAGTAACTGTTTAGTATTCTATTTTGAGTTGTTTAGTTTTCCGTTTTGGTTTTAAATCTTGTACAGATTTTAAGAGTCAAAAGTAACTTATAAATAGGTTTATATTATGTTGTAATATATAAGAAAAAAAAAAGAAAAACAGAGAAAGGTTTAAGAGAAAATCTAGAAGAAACAAAATTATTCAGCTTTTGTCTTTATCATCTACGCAAAAGTAACTTATAAATAGGTTTAAAGTTATGCTCCTTAGCTTCCAGCGGTTGATCTATGGACGCTTCTGCCAAAGTTGAGAGAAATGAGCTTGTGGATGACGATGTTTCACTGCATTTTCCATTTTCCAAAAGAAAAGATTAATTTTTTACTCACACATAAAAGAAGGAAATACAATAACTAAAAAGTTATATAAATTTTTAAAAATTAAAAATTTGTGTAATTGTTAATCCCTCTGTTTTATCAAATTTCTCTGTCCAGTTTCAAAAATATATAGTTTTGAATTATTGTTTGTTTGCTTGTTAGTTTGGATGCAACCTTATTTATTATACTCATATCTAGGCTTTCCTAATTAGTAAACTCTCTTGGAGTTGTTGCCAAATGTCTGTCTCAAAGCTCTGGATCCTTAACTCCCTGTTTGGAATGTGATGAATTGAATTCAATCTTGAGATTGAATTCAATTCATCTGTTTGAAATTACAAAATTAGCATGAATTGAACTCTTGCTAGAATTCAATCTCCACTTCTTTAAGGGGTTGAATTTACGTTTGAAAGCACATGAATTCAACTCAAGCACTGGCGTCGTCTCTGCTACATTAGGAATAAAAGCAAACCCACCAGCCAAAATATATAAACTTGGTTTTCAATTGTATGAAAATGGTAATCTTTTACTTTTTTATTTTGATAAAGGTGATTTTATTTTCTCTAATATAATTTTGTTATTATATTATTAAATTATCTTCAAAATATAAACTTCAATTTATATTTGATTTAATAATTAAAATAATTTAAATAAATATTACGTTTTAGATAAGAAGATAATTTTAAAATGTTTTGGTTTTATTTCTTTCGATTTTCAAAATTATAAAATTAGTGATCTTTATTTCTTTCTAATATAATTTCTGTTAATATATTATTAAATGATCTTCAAAATATAAACTTCAATTTATATTTAATTTAATAATTGAAAATAATTTAAATAAATATTACATTTTAGATAAGAAGATAATTTTAAAATGTTTTGGTTTTGTTTCTTTCGATTTTCAAAATTATAAAATTAGTGACCTTTATTTTTTAATATAACTTTTGTTAATATATTATTAAATTATCTTCAAAATATAAACTTCAATTTATATTTGATTTAATAATTACAAATAATTTAAATAAATATTAAGTTTTTAGATAAGAAGATAATTTTTAAAATTTTCATTTTATTTAATTAATAATTTATTAATAAATATTATATAAGAGATTAAAATAAATTTAATTAATTAAAATTTAAAAAAAACAAAGCAAGCTCCCGATTGCGAGCTTGCTTGTAGGAGAAAAGGAGAAGCTCGCGAGGGCGAGAATCACGAGCTTCTCCTATTTTAGGACAAGCTCGCGAGCTTGCTCTGTTATTTTTTTTAATATATATTTGAATTAATTAAATTTATTTTAATATCTTATATAATATTTATTAATAAATTCTTAATTAAATTAAATGAAACATTTTAAAATTATTTTTAATCTAAAGCGAAATATTTATTTAAATTATTTTAATTATTAAATCAAATATAAATTGAAGTTTATAAATTTTGAAGATAATTTAATAATATATTAATGAAATTATATTAGAAAAATAAAATCTCTAATTTTATAATGATTTTATTTTCAATAATATTATTTTTTAGTCGAGGGTTAATGTGTCATATCAAATAATTGAATTCAATTTTGATTTTAATAGATTTATTCCAAGCAATGTAATTGAATTGGTGTAATTGAATGCAATTCTAATATTACTGGATTTATTCCAAACAGTGTAATTGAATTCAATTCTAATATTTCTAGATTTGTTCCAAACAGTGTAAATTAAATTCAATCCCAACTTCATTAATATAATTGAATTCAATTCGATAATAAATTCAATTTGAAGGTTTTCAAACAGCCCGTAAATCTTAATTATTTATTTATCCAGAATCTATATAAAATTTACATAATAATCTTGGACAGAAGATATAGCTCCTGTCCCAAATCCAAACAACAAACGCAATTAACTTCAAAACTCCTCACTTTTTCCGCCACTTCTCACTAGACGAAAATGACGGCACCACTGTCTCTCCGCCGCCTCTGCTCAAAGACGAGCCGGACATTGTGATACCCCCTATCAGAAACCTAGATTTCTTGGAGATGTGATATTTTTTCCAACCTTACCATCTTATCATAGTCCAGGATGGTGACCCCCAACAAGACCATCAAAGTTCCTGAGGGCTTTGATTATGAACTCTATAATAGGAACGATATGAATTGGATTCTGGGTCCTAAGGCTTCTTGCATTTCGTTCAAGGACTCTGCTTGTAGGCGCTTTGGTTTCCAAAAACAAGTATATATGATGACTGCTTTGTAAGTCTAGTCTCTGAAAGATAAGAAATTTTTGCCTTTTTCTTATTCAATTTCAAGCTCTTGACTTTGATCTAATTCTCAAATTTGAATTGGGTTCCGTTTGGTTGTGAAAGAAAATACGGTAGAGATGAAGAGAAAATTCTTCAATTCATGCTTGTAATGAGTTTCTGTGTAAAATATATACAAGAGCTATTCTACTGCTATTGGTGGAGTATTCTGACACTAACTAATTTGGTGGCTGTAGGGAACAAAAGGTGACTATAGGCAGCCGAAAACAAAAAGGAAACCACATGTACAATGACAGACAAAAGAAAAGAAGAAATACAGAAAAGGACAAGAAAGGAAGTGGGCTCGTGAAGGTGTAAAGCTAGGCCCATGGGAATATAATTATTTCAGATTCTCTAACACGGCCCGGTCAAGCCGAAGTTGGGGGTGAAGAACCGACAACGCCGAGTTTGAAGAGGAGAGTCGAGAAGCTTCGGGCTGTCAGAGGTTTCGTGAATAGATCTGCAAGCTGATCAGTGGTGTTCACGTGTCGTAGCTCCAGGAACCCAACGGTGACGCAATCCCGGACCAGATGGAGATCGATCTCAAGGTGCTTCGTACGCTCGTGGAAGACGGGGTTGCGGGAGATGTAGATTGCCGCCTGGTTGTCACAGTACAAAGGTATGGGTTTTGGAATCTGAAACTGGAAAGTATGTAAGATCTGGGTGATCCATTTTAATTCGCATGTAGTCGAAGCGAGGCTTCGATATTCCGACTCGGCTGAAGAACAACTGACCGTCGATTGTTTTTTTGTTTTCTAGGAAATTGGCGATCTTCCGAGGAAAATGCAAAATCCAGTTAAGGATCGCCGGGTGAAGACACAACTTCCCCAGTCGGAGTCGGAGAAAGCTGCAAGGTTAGGGTTTTCTTCGGAAGCGTAAAAGATGCCCAAATTCTTGGTTCCCTTTAAGTATTTGAGTACCCTTTTTGCTGCTTCCCAGTGTGGTTGTTGGGGATTACTCATGAACTGGCTGAGTTGTTGAGTGACATAGGTAATGTCAGGTCGAGTAAACCCTAAATATTGCAATTTTCCTACTATTCTTCTGTATTCTTCTGGCTTGTTGATTTGGTCACCGAGCTCCATGGATAATTTTGTGCCAGGAACTATAGGAGTTCTTGAGGTGAGCGATTCAACGGTCCGGTTTCTTGGAGGAGGTCTCGGATATATTTGCCTTGGGTAAGAATCATGCCTTTTTCTGATCTTGCTATTTCAATCCCTAGAAAAAACTTTGCATATCCGAGATCTTTGATTGTGAATTCTGAGTGTAATGTGTTCTTAACCGAAACAATTTTATCTTCATTTGCCCCTGTTATCAGAATGTCATCCACATATATAACTATGGCTATGAAATCATTTCCTGTGCCCCTTGTGTATAAACAGTGATCAGCTTCTGATTTTGTGAATTGCATTGAGGATAATTTGGAGGACAGTTCTTTGTGCCACTGTCTTCCAGCCTGTTTCAGACCATAAATAGATTTAATAAGTCTGCATACCTGTCCTTCCTTAGCTCTAGTGTATCCTTGTGGTGGTAACATGTATAACTCCTCCTCTAGGTGACCATGTAGAAATGCATCATTAATGTCACATTGGTGTATTGGCCACTGTTTGGAGGCAGCTAGGGCTAGAAATATTCTGATTGTTACCATTTTTGCCACTGGTGAAAAAAACTCCGAGTAATCAGCCCCCTCCCTTTGACTAAATCCCTTGGCCACAAGTCTAGACTTCAATTTTGCCACTGTTCCATCCGAATTATTCTTCACTTTGTACACCCATTTTGAGGCTATGGCCTTCTTTCCTTGAGGTAAGTCAGTCAGTCTCCAAGTGCCATTTTTTTCTAAAGCAGATAATTGCTCATTCATGGATTGCACCCACCTCTCATCTCTGCTAGCAGTTTCATAAGAGAGTGGCTCAACAATGCTAGAAACATTACCTATAAAGGTGCTGTAGTTGCTGCTGTGCTTAATGTTGAGTAACTGTAATCATCCTCCTTTTGTTCCTGCAGGGCAATAGACTTGCAATGCAACATTGCAATCAACAAGAGAATGAGTGGACTGCTGAGCTGTTGATTGGAGAACATAATCTTGGAGGTATTTGGGAGGTAAGTGTGTTCTGCTGCTTCTTCTTTGTGTGGGTGCAATAGGTAAGGGATTTTGGTCATGTGGACTGTCGAGTGGTGTGTCTTCAGATGGCTGAGACATGTCTTCAATGGGTGCTGTGGTAATTGGTGTTTGTGTGGGGTAGTCTGCATTCTCATTGGTGAGAATGCTTGAAAATAGGGGATCAGTTGCATGTGTCGAAGTGGGTTTTTGGTCTTCATAGGGAAAATTTGTTTCATAAAACACTACATCTCTTGACACAAATATTGTTTTAGTGTCTAAGTCTATGACTCTATAGGCTTTGTAATCTGGCATGTATCCAAGAAAAATGCATCTTTTTGACCTAGAATCTAGCTTGGTTCTATTTGGTGTTTTGTCTAAGGCAAAACATAAACAACCAAAAATTTTCAGATGCTCATAACTGGGTCTTGTTTTATGCAACTTTTCAAAAGGACTCAGCCAGCCCAAAACTTTGGTTGGGATTCGGTTAATAAGGTATGTAGCCGTAAGCAATGCTTCTCCCCAAAACCCTTTAGGTAACTTAGCTTTGAAGAGTAAGGCTCTAGTAATTTGAAGTAGATGTTTATGCTTGATTTCAACTACCCCATTCTGTTGTGGTGTATATGGGCTGCTTTTCTGGTGTTGAATTCCCATTTCCCTAAACATGCTAATACATTCTTGGTTGATGAATTCCCTCCCATTATCAGTTATTTGAATGCTTGGCTAGCATTGCTATGTTGGGTGTACTGTCCATAGTGGCATTAACCATTTTTTGTCTTTCCACAGTCTGTAGCATCGAGAAAGCTTTGTTTGCAGTAGGCAGTGGTTCCATTAACATGATTTGATTTACTACATGCTCAAACTCATCATTTAGTCCCATTAAGAATTGCACAAGTCGATGGGTGTTTTCCTTGGAAGAAATATGTTTGAATGCTTCACATGTGCACATAGGTGTAGGATTCAAGCTAAACAAGTCATCCCATAACTTTTTCAGTCTAGTATAATAAGCAGAAACAGTGAGTGTACCTTGCTTTAAGGAATTTATTTCCCTTTCTATTTGGTACAATAGTAGCCCATTAGCTTCTCCAAATCTTTCCTGCAATTCCACCCAAAGGTCTCTAGCCGTAGGAAATGATAAAAATGCATCACTCAACTCTTTGACCATGGCATTAAGAATCCATGATTTTACCATGCTATCTGTCCTTCTCCATTTTGCTAGTAAAATGACATCTTCTGTGGGCATAATGCAGGTTCCATCAATGAAAGAGAGTTTATCCTTGGTACATAATGCTATGGTCATGGATTTACTCCAAGTAATAAAGTTGTGGTCATTGAAAGGTGTTGTGACTAGCACAGCTCCTGGGTTTTCGGTATTTGTAACAGAATAAGGTTCATGGTCTTGGTTAACAGGTATGTGTGTGGCACTGGAGCCACTAATTTCTGTGACGTTGGTCATTTAGGTTAGGATAGGAGAAGGTAATAGCTCTGATACCATGAAAGAAAATACGGTAGAGATGAAGAGAAAATTCTTCAATTCATGCTTGTAATGAGTTTCTATGTAAAATATATACAAGAGCTATTCTACTGCTATTGGTGGAGTATTCTGACACTAACTAATTTGGTGACTGTAGGGAACAAAAGGTGACTATAGGCAGCCGAAAACAGAAAGGAAACCACATGTACAATGACAGACAAAAGAAAAGAAGAAATACAGAAAAGGACAAGAAAGGAAGTGGGCTCGTGAAGGTGTAAAGCTAGGCCCATGGGAATATAATTATTTCAGATTCTCTAACAGGTTGGATGCGATTGTAATGATCCCGGTCTAATCTAAGCATAAATTTGTTATAAAATGGAAGTCTATCGCTTTCTTCATATCGTTACTTGGATCCAGATTTCTTAATGTTTTTATACTTCATGTTTTCCCCTCGTATGCGTATATATCTCTTTTTGATTCTGTTCTTCGCATTGCATGCTTTGGTCTGTGTGACTAAGCCTGTCTAGTGTGGTGAAATAGGTCTAGCAGTTATCAGTGGAATTGGTTTGGTAACAATCAAAATTTAGTCTCCTGATGCATGTGTCTTGGATTGTATTCTCTTGAACTTTAAACGGATTAATTTTGTAAACGGATGGTTTTTATTAGGGATAAATACTAATAAAAATATTTTATTTCTTAAAATAAATAATTTTATAAATTTAAAAAATATCCAAAATCATGGTTTTTAAACCCGGACCGGACCGGCCGGTCCGACCGGTCAATGGTCCGGTCCAGTTTATCTCTCAAAACCAGTATTCAATTGACCCAGTCTGAACCGGTCAAAACTGATCAATTGACCGGTTTTTGACCGGTCGGACCGGTCCGATCCGACCGGTTCAACAATTTTTTTTTTGAATTTTTTAAAATATTTTTAATATTATATATAATTAAATATAATTATTGCATAATTATTACGTCATACCGGTTCGACCGATGGTTGAACCGGTCGAACCGGTTAAACTAGTGACCAATAAGGTCACCAATTCAATTACCGGTCTGAGTTTCATAACATTTTCCAAAATAATACTCAGCATTAATCGATACTAATTCAATAACGTACTAGAGCTCAATCTATATAAGTTCAATAAGATATTCATTGGTTAGAATAGGACAGAGGCGAGAGAGGATATGAGGGTACGTGGATGCATTAATGACCATACCAAAAGGAGCCTTGTTCCCCATGTGTGGAATGAATCTTGCTTTCAACCGTGAACTGATTGGTCCTGCAATGTACTTTGGTCTCATGGGTGATGGTCAGCCGATTGGACGATACGATGATCTGTGGGCAGGCTGGTGCATCAAGGTGTTTACTCAACATTTTACTTTCAGGAGCTATCAAATCATTGTCTATTATAGCTGACAATTTTACTGTGTTAGGTTATTTGTTACCATTTGGGTTTGGGAGTGAGACAGGATTGCCTTGCATCTGGCACAGCAAAGCAAGCAATCCATTTGTGAACCTCAAGAGGGAATACAAAGGGATTTACTGGCAAGAGGAGGCGATCCCGTTTTTCCTCCCAAAAGATTGCAACACTGTGCAAAGTGCTACACTGAACTATCCAAGCAAGTCAAGTCAAAACTTGATGGCTTCTTCAATAAGTTAGCAGATGCCATGCTCACAGAAGCATGGGATGAGTCGAACCAAAACTAGGAGTTCCAGTGTAAATGTCCAATTGAGAAATAGTAGTTTATGATGCAATATGGGCTGGTAGTCCTAGGATTATTTTTTATGAGGTCCTTCTCCTCAGGTTTCGATCGGAGCTTTGGATTTAATTACTGATCCATGGTTGTGATTCTGTTCATTTTACCATTGAAGAACAATAACTGATGAATTCTGCATTAAAACAGAGTTTATTGTTAGTTTCTGAGTTGAGATCTATTGGAATTCCACCGAACTTGTTTGGATAAAATGCCAATTTTCTGTTTTCCTAGTCGTTGATTTTTGGATGCAACTATCTTAGAACAAGGCTCTCAAGTCTCAAGCTTGGATATTTTGCAGTGTCAAAGCGCCAAATTATTCTAACCACCGTCTTTAGCTTTAAACGCGTGCGTGGCCGGTCAAATGGTTGGGTTGAAGATTGACAGCAAAAACAAGCTTTTGAAATGAATAATGTGACACGACTGTCAGGTGTCCTGTCCAAAGCAGGCTTTCATTTCTTGGGGGAATAACATCAAATTTAATAAGTTGACTCTGAGCTTTTCCTATGTCTCCATGTGCGTGTCTGAGCAAATGAGACGAAGTCCAAGTGTCTTGCAATATATTATATATACTTATAAATTGGTGGAATGGAGGCTTTTTAACGACAAAGAAGCTTTTTGGTCTAAATGGATGCATGAATATTATCTATCTAGGACTAGTTTTTGGCAGCTAAGGATCACTGGACAACATTCTTACTGCTTGAATTAGGTCCTCAGACTAAGGGATCAACTATATTCTTCTGATAGGAAATGGTGAGCAGATTTGGTTCTGGTTTGACAATTGGTGCAATATAGGACCTTTACATATAAGGGAGGACCTGTCTGCTATCAATATGAGAATTCCCCACAATGCTAAAGTGAGTGACATAATATTTGAGAGGAATTCAAGTTGCATATCGATGAAAACTTGCCTGCTTACAGTTGAATCTTAATGAAGAGAAAAAAGTTATTTGGGTGAGGGACCCTTCACAAAGGTTCACTAATAAGTCCTACTTTAAATTATTCAGACCAGACTCTCAAAAAGTCTTATGGTTTAATATAATTCAGGCTAATCTCTACCCCTAAGGCCTCTTTCAACAGCTGGCCTGTAGTGAGGTAAAGGTTGAAAACTAGGGACAGATGTTATGGCATTATGGCATCTAGGACACTATTGAAACTAGATCTTTCAGTACTTACTCACAGGCTGTTACTGTATTGTGGGAAAAGGAATGGCTAAACATTGTTAAATTGGTTCGTGAAACAACAAAAGGTCTAAAACATGATGCTTGTATCTTCAGAAGTGCTTTCTTATTCTGCATTTATGCAATTTGGTAAGAGAGGAACAACAGACTCCGCAGGGGCTTAGCATTAGACAAGTATAAAATATCAAGTAAGACTTTCTTTTGGATTATGGAAATCTTACCTGCAAACAAAGCTCACTGAGAAGCTAGCTCTCAGATGAAGCTTAACTGTAACTTAGATTGTTAGTTGTCACTTCTTCTAGCTTGGTGATTATATAGACTTTTTATTACCCAATTTGATGTTCAAGCTTTAAGCTTAGTTAATAAATTCTTTCAATTTCCAAAAAACATACTAAAAACAAATTTTAACTTAGTTTCTATTTAGTTATTATAATATAATCATAGTCAAAATAAATTATGCCATATATTTACCAATTAGTCAAATAAAAATTCTTATTAAAACATTTAAGAAAATTTAGTAAAAGCTCTGGTTTAATAGTCTTAATAACATACTTTTATATAATTTAAAACAATAAAAATATTTTAAAATATAAAATGGAAAGACACCCACATTTTCTACCTTTGTTAGTATTAGCATAAGTCATTCCACCTCTCAAATTTTTGTTATGGTGAAAGATAACAGGATGATGGATCATGATAGATATCCAGGTCCTGTTAATAAACTATAAGCAAAGTGAGTAAACGAGCAATCCATGTAACTGCATTTTTAATTTAGACGTTCGAAACTTGTAGAACATAAAAATCTAATGTTTAAAAATTTTGGTGAAGAGATATTGATCTATTAGTAATTTTCAAAATCTTATTTAAGATTTTTTTGTATTAATTAGCTAATGTTTTCTACTAGTAGAAAGGGATAGTTGAAGTTGACTGGTGGTTCTAATTTGCAACAAGTCCATTACATCACCGACTGCTAAAAGTGTGAACTGATGCAGATCTTATGTTACAAAGCAGAAAAGGGGGCATCATCAACATATTAACCATTCGGGCAACAATTTCTGAGCCATTTTGATTATTTCCTGAGAGGAAAAGAAAAGATTTTGTCATAGAACCAATATGGTCAAGCTTGAGTAAGCTTTTTGCAGCTTCTGGGAGGAAAAATGAGACCTAAACTTCATTCTAAGGTTGCTTTTGTGCACTTTCTTGCTTTCTACTACTTTGAAAGATCCCAACATGGATGCCTCCGAAGTTATCAACATACTTCAGAACCGGTTCCTGTGATCATACAAGAAATTAGTTGCAAGGTCAAAAATGCCTATCATCTTTTATAATGTGTTTGCGTGCTTTACTGTAAATAGAATCCATAAAGCATTAAAAATCAGGCCATGGCTAGATGAGGAAAAGTGAACTAATAAGAACAAGTGATTTTGAAGGCTTTTGCCAAGCAAGCAAAAGTGCATCATACACCAATATGATACCACAAAGAACAACAATAGGAAGCTCATAGTAACTCAAGTAATTTCAGTTGTACTTCAAGCAATTATTAGGTTACTGCACAATTTGGTTGTCAGCCTACTAACTGCAGCAGTTGCCGATGGACCACAAGCTTGCTAGCCAGTGCCGTTGGCTTAAGAATTGTCATCTTAGAACAGAAAATTAGACAAGATAAGCATAAACTCGTTCCAAACTAAATATGCAAGTCGTTTAAGAATAGAGTCTGCAATTTCGAAATGCAATTTTTTTGATACCTTAATCTTGCAGCACTTACGTGATGCGAGGCCAGCCAAAGACCTCATTTTCCTGCTTCACATTCATGGATTGCCTTTGCCGTTCCACTCGCTCTAGCTGCGATGACAGTTGAAATAAGTCCATGGTAGTGCCATTTTCACAGGAAACATGATTTCTGGAATTTATAAAATGCGAGCCTTGGTAAAGTCCATCTGTGACACCAAAGTTCACCGAAAAACTACTATCAGATAGGAGAATGGGGTCCAAGGGACCTCCTTCCACAGAACTTGCTGTCGATGAGGAGAAGCTATTTGAAAGAGCAACTGCTGAAATCTGTGAGCTGACTCCTACAAGCTTGTCAGATACTGGACCACCAATGTGATGAGAACTTGTACAATGTTTACTTAATGGATAGGCCATATGAGTTCCTGATGAGTTGTTTGAAGAATTATGAGATTGATATGACAGAAGAGAGAGAGCACAACCAGACTCTGTGATCCCTGAGAATCCAAGGATTGTTGGTGCTGTGTCAAAAGCAGTCAAGTTCTCATTTCCAAAGGAGGTACTCTGGACCAAAGAATGTGAATCAGAATTTTGTCCCCCAAATTCTTGGGAATAATGATTAGTGTTATCACTGAAAACACTTCCTGTTGCAGTATGACGGATGTTGTCATGAAAAATGGGAAACATGTTAGCTAGTTCATCAGAAGGCAAAATGGGCTTTGAATGCAAATGCCCATTTGTGATGGGAATTACTGATGGTGAATTGAACTCAGTTCTATCTTCAGCTTTGATGCGTCTGCACCATTCATTTGTTCGATATTTTGTAGGATGAAATAGGCCATTGGGAAGTATATCTTGGCAAATAAAAGATGTAGTCGCCAGTGCAGTCCCATGATATTGTCCTCCAAGGAGCCCTGCACAAATGTTTAGGAAAATATATGACCATACCATTTGGCAACAAGACAGTAATCAACAATTTTGAGGAAAGAAATCTTCAAATGGAAGTGCTGCGCTACCCATGATGAGAAGTTAAGCTTTTAACTAGGAAGTAAAAGATGCTGCATTTGGAAGTTAAGCTTTTAACAGTCCAAGACAGATTACTAGGTCAAATGCAAGGAAACTAACATAAGAGAACTGCTCATGCAATACACTCATATATGCAAACTGACTGTTATTCTTCCTATATGAATCACACACTGGATGAGTACATCAAATTGCAGCAAGTACTCAAAATTTTAGCACTGTCAAGTGAGGCCAATGATGATGAAGACAGATCAAGAGTTTTTAAACTGTTATTCTTCCCATATGAATCTCACACTGGATGAGTAAATCAAATTACAGCAAATACTCAAAATTTTAGCACTGTCAAGTGAGGCTAATGATGATGAAGACAGATCAAGAGTTTTTTATTTTTCCACCATACATAAAAGGGCTTTTATATTCTCTCCTACCATCCAGTGAGCTGCATACTTTTAAGGACAAGATGTCATGTAAAGATTGCATTGTATGGTTAATGCCCAAAATGGATAATGAACAGGGTGAATCTACAAGGGCTCAAGAATGGCAAATTTTCAGTACCTTGCTTGAACAAAGAATAGCAAGTCAAAGTACCCACATACACCAATAAAGCACTAGACATTAGCCAGATAGAAAAACATGTTCAAAGGGACGTGACTATATCTTTTGAATCCTTTATCTAGATCAAGGTTTGAGTATCTTCTGTAATTCCCACTGGAACTAATACTCACTTACCTACAAAGGGGTTTTAGTACATCTCTTTTACCTAAAACATAATTCTTATACTAGCTTCCAGATAAATGAAGGAGGTCAAACAGGATTAAAATGTTGCATTTGTGCAGAAGTAGCACCTTAAATAATAAGCAAGGATCTCTCATCCTAAGTTTTAGCTTGAAATAAATCATGTTCAAATAACCTTAAGGAGTCTTTCAGAACAAGATTCAATTTTCCAACCAAATTAAACTTTCTTAAAAGTCGGGAAGCTCATTTAGTCAACACTTGCCATACAAGAAACCAGAGGGACTATGTTAATCCATATGTTCTACCGTTGAATGAATGAAGTGGTCTTCCAGTTCTTCCAAAGTGAATACCAACTTGAGGCTTTCTACGGCGCTCATTGTGGCCTGCAAGGCGTTTACGACAGCTGCGCTTACCATCATCAAATTCAGCCAGCAAATGAAACCTGGGAAATTAAAAGCTAGAATATTTTATAGCGGGTACGTGACTCAAAACATTTGAACATCCAAAAGTCCATGTTCAACTTGTACTTTAAATACACCTCCACAATTGAACTTCAAGAAGGTTAAATTTAGGAATTCTATAGTATATTAAGATCAGAAAATAAAGAACATGTTACTCAAGCTAATTAGAGGTAATAATCAAAATAACTATGATATTAACTGTTCAGATGCAGAAGGTTAAAAAAGAAAGGGCAGATGGTAGGATGAGTGATGAAGAAAGGGGTGAACCTCCAATTTGAAAGACATAGAATGGGGGAATTCAACTTATATAACTTCCTAAATTTTGGTATTGCAAGTGAAATCCAACAAACCTGCTACATTGTTGACAGAATCTCTGTTCAATTCCATTCACAACGACTTTTGAAGTCTTGGTGTGAGATTCACAGACTTTGTGCCTCTTGTGGTACTCTTTTGAGGAGGTGAGATCCTTGTTACATCCATACACTTGACAATATGCAGCCTGGGAGCTTGCTCGAAGACGCATTCCGTTAGAAGGTGTTAAAGGTGCAGATGACTCGGAGGAAGAAGCAACAGTTGGTCCCACAGGAATTCTGGAATTCTTGGAATCTTTTAGATCACCCAACCTCCCCAACTTCAAATCAATAAACGAACAATCCCTGTTGTTAGAGGTCGTTGTTGAGCTAGAAAACTTGTAAGTGGAGTCATCTTCTAATGAAAGTGCATTTGTTTTAGCCCCAAAAGGGTTCATCATTTTCCCGCAATCAACCTTACTCCTTAAAGCATCCTGCGGTGAATCATTACGAACTTTTTCAATACTTTATTCCTAAATTCCCCAAAACCTTTCACTTTGATGAGCGTTGACCTGAGATCAATAATTTTCCAGATGCTGCGTCCAGTTTCCGAACCCCGAACGATCAACGCAATTTGTATATTTTAAGAAGAATTGAGGAATAAAATGTTTCTTTGACTAATTCAACAAAGTTACAGTTTCTGAGATTAAAAGATGAGGAAATTTCAATTCATGGAAACTCCCTCTTAACAATTTCTCTGCTCCGAAAGGGAAAAACCAAGTTTAACACGATTTTCTTCAGACAACTGTTTGAAAAATGACGTTGAGCACAATATAGACTAACCACCAAGAAGCTTCTTTGAAGTCTTTAGCAGGATGTTAACCCAGTGTTTGACATATCAAAAGCTTCAAAAGAAGAAGGAAAAAAGGGCATCAAAGATTATTCGACACCAATAAATAAAAGAAAAACAGCATATTAGTAGACATCAGATAGATTAAGAAGTCGTGTATCTTTAACCCAGAAAAAGAAAATTGCGAAGACTCAGAAATGCTAATTGAGGCCAAGGAGATGAAGAGCAAAAACAATGCATGAACAGTACAGTACAGACACCGATAAAGACAGCCATTTAGTGGTCAGAAAGCAATGCTTTAAAAGCTATGCAAATGATATGAGAGAGACAGAGAGAAAGGAAATTGCTTTACCAGCTTTAGAAAGTGGTGAAATTGTAAATGAGGCGTGAGACAGACCCAACTCACTGAAAATGATTTACTTGTCACAAACTTCATTGAAACAGAGAAGAAAATCCGTGGCTAAGAGGGACGGAGAAAAAGACACGGATATTGGAGATAGATTCTCTCACCTCCTTTCGCTTTGAACAGTAATGAGGTTAGTCACCATCTGCCCCCTGCTTCACAAGCAGCCATCATCGTTAACATTAGTTTACTTACCGTACAGGATATGTAGCAAAATGCCTATGGCTTGCATTGCATGTGATATGATTATTTAGTTAACAACTTGGAGATAAAGAAATAAAGAATGAACATACTATCCTAACTTGTTGGAACTATTTTTGTAGGAATAATATTTAACTTCTTGGGTAAGAAGCAAGAAAATCCCAGGAGAATGTTCCGCGGAACATCTAAAACAAGATTTGTAAAGGACAAAGAAAACAAATCATTCAAGTTTCAAACCACAACGTCGTGCAATGGGGGCAATTGCGGAGTGGAGAAGAGACAATACGCAGTCAACGCTCTCAATTATTAGACACTCTCCACATCCTCACCACCAAACCCGTGTTTTCCACACGTGGGCACTGCAACAACCGCGGGTTAGCCAATACTAAATCATACTACTTCACATGTCAGCTCTGCCGAAAGAAATTAACCTTTTTCGCTGTTTATCGCAAAAATTTTAAAAAAGTTATTCGTTCTTAACGTTTTATAGTTTGAACAAAGTTTTTAAAAAAAAAAGGTCTAATGAGTCACTTATTTTTCTATAAGGGTTAAAAATAAACCTTATTTTATTTTATTTATTTTTAAAATTGTTAAAAGTGAGTCATAATTTGCCTCACTTTTAACCCTTATAAAAAAATTAGGAAAAAAAAAAAAAAAGAGCACCAGTATACGCAACCGTAGTAATTAAATGGGCAGTGATAGAATATAGAAGAAGCTATGGTAATGTGTATATACGGAAAGAAGACGCCGGCGATGACACACTGCGACGGTGGACGTTGCAGTGGCTTTTCCGTACAATCTTGGGCCACAAGCTGGAGAAAAAAGAGGAAGAAGGGAGACGACGGAAGAATATGTAGCTTCGTTTGGATAGGTACAAACTCTAGATTATGAGAGAAAGAAGTAGACAGTAGACGGTAGTATATATAACAAGAGTTTCTGTACGTTTAAGTCGTCGTGGACCTTTCGTTTCTTTTTAATGTAATTTATTTTGTAATTATCTGTTCAACTCAATTAAAAAAAATAACATCATGGGCAATAATGTTCCCAAAATCATTCCGACAAAAGGATAAACACCATAGATACAGATTCAAATCAGAGCACCCATAAAAATAAATGGATACGTGCACAAGTGAAGAAGCAAGGGGATGAGTGCTACACATTGACGAAAGCGCCACCGCAACAACACCACGCCACGTCTCTCTACTTCTCTAATGAAATGGTAGACTTTGGTTCAACTGCCTAGCTAAGTATTCACGGGCCTACCCAGCCCGTTTCTTCCCTTTTTTTCTTTTACGTAAGATGTTTTAGGTGGATCTTAATTACAAGAGTTTGCTTCTCTCCTCTTTATCCTCACCAAATTTTTCAAAATCTAATCATTGTAGTTAGATTTTTTTTTATTTGTCAGATATTTAGGCAAAAAAGACAAGGATTTGGGATGAGTTTGGTGCCGCATCGTTCATATTACAGGTAAAAATTATATAATTATATTATTTTGCAAATTCTCTATTTCATATATAATATCAACACATATTACAACACATATGATCCTCTTATGGAAAAAAAAAAAAAGAGAGGATAAAAACAGTTGGCAATTCTACTGCATTCTAGGAAGCATGAAGCTTTGACCAGAAATGATTTTGGTGTCATAGGTGTATAGCTTTCTTTACATCAATACTTGCAAGTCAGATGATCAGAAGCTTAATACTCAGAGATTCATTTCTTATGAAAGCTCTTTCGGGAATGGCGTATACAATGAAGACAATCTTGACAATTTTATATCTTCTTCTGCCAAATATGACTGTGGTTTGTTACTTGAGTTTTATGTATGAGTGTTGAAATGTTGTGTTATTGGAATGCTTGTAATTGGTTTTAGGGTACTCGAGAGAGAGGTTGTATTTTTAAAGTGTCATGGTAGAAAATAGGAGAGGAGTGTTAGTAGCGGTGCTGTTTATCTTGATATAGGTTTATTAATATTTTATATTACCTTATGTCTTTTGATTGATAAGAGATTTCTTTCATAAAATTTCCGGTGATGTATATATGTTGAAATATAAAGAGTGAAAGTTTGTCTTATATTAAAAAAAAAGAAGAAGATTAACGTATAAATCTAATAGGCTACTAACAAAATTAAAGAAGTAAGGAAGAAAACCATTCAGGACATGAACAAACCTTCATATGTCAAATTTTTTTGTTCTTAATCATTACAAAGATGAGAAAGCTTTTAGTGTTTGCTAATAAGAAGTAATATTTCTTGTTTTCCACCTTTTGCTGGACTTCATCCACATTAAAGGGAGTATTCATTTAACAGTCGAAGTTGGTCAGGTTTATTACTTCGTTGTCTCCTTTTGGGTTCATTTCTCTTCCTTTGCGTAAAAACCAAGCTGTAAGTTAGCCAAAGCACGAAGTACTTTATTCTTAAAATAGCTCCAGAGACTAGACTAGACTAGACTAGATGACAAAGAGAGAAGCAAATTCTGTGTGGATGAAGATCCATTAACCCATTTAACAATACATAAATAGTTAAGAAGTGAGATTAAAGTAAGCGGTAAAAGTGTTTTTTTGTGGGTTTAAATTACGAAAATAATATTTTATAAAAATATAAAATAATTTCATAATTATAATTTTTCTACATCTCGAAAGACGGAAAATCTTGTGTAATAATAATTCTCTTACTGTTAAATATTAGGTATTTTATTATAAATTTTAACATTATTTGTTAGGATAAAATATTATGGATTTAATTGGTTGATCATAGTTAGACTATGATTTAAGAATTGTCGTTTTTTAGTGTGAATTAACAACAAATTCTATGGAACTTGGAGACTGAAATTAGAAAATCATCTTGAATAAATATTTGATAAGTGATTTGACGAAGATAGAACTCTATCATAAAAGCACTCATTTTTGTCAATCACATGAATTAAGATAGAAATCTTATCTTCTGAAGACTTCTGTGCGAATGACGTGACCAAATGGCTGTGTGTGTCTTCAGCCGTCCTCTGTCGAATGCTTTTAATTTGGGTCTATTTTTGCCGTAAACGATTCGTGTGCGCAGCTGGTTTTTCTACTGAGTTATTCACGTAACCCAAGGCTGTTTATGTGAGTGCTGTGTTTTCTTGTTGGTTACTGTCTCGTTGGTTTCATGTTGAGTGGACGTTGTGTTTTTCTTTGGATGTGTTGGAGTTTCGCGTGAGTTGGTTGTGTAAATTCACGAGCTTGAGAAAATCCTTCCAGCTTTGTCTATTAGTGCTTGCATAATTTGACTGGGCGTTTGTTGAGTTAAGTGGGTTTATGGATATTTTTAATTGTATATTCCTTTGCTTTTGGATGCTGCAGAGTTGTTTTGTGTGTGTGAGTTTTGATGAGTATTCTTTACCTCTCTTCAACGATAGGTGGAGAAGGTTGAAAGCGTTAGACTTTTACAACTAGGTTTTATTGATGTGTACGTAAATCGTTGTTGACTGTTTTATTATTCACGGGGTATTAATTGTGTGGCTGCTGATTGTGAGTTGTAATTTGAGAAAATTTCATAAGTTGCAACTGCTATTCTTAATCGAAAGTGTAATATTTGTTGAGTGGATTGAGTATTGGTTAGGTACGTTTCTAGTAGTTGTTGATAGTGATATTTGTGTGCAAAAAATTCCAACAATCATCTTGAATTTCACAACTATGACGTTCACAACGTTTTGGCATAAAAACGTTTATGTTTCTTGACAAACAACTTTCTAATCTGTCATCATCGAAGGAGTTCAATTAATTAGGGAAGTTTTTTTTTTAAATCTCAAGTATATTCGTTTATGTTTGTTTTGATCATTTGAGTTGTTCGTTTATTATCTTTATTGTTAAAAGTTTTTGAGAAAAATTCTCTATTAAGGTTAATACGAAGCGGTGGTATTATTGGGTTCGAATTACTTTCACGGATAATAAAGATGAAGAATAATGTTAAAGGTTAAATGAGTCAACTCTATAATGCTTTGAGTAAAAATATTATTATATCACAGATAAAAATAATTAAGTTAGGTGAGAACCCCGTTGACGTAAATAAAATATATCAAACTGTGTTACCAAATTTCGGATGTTAATTTGTATTTAATTTTTATATTTTTAATTGTGCTAGATTTTGCAAAACTACAATTTCCCCCACATAAACTTTCGCTTACTTTGAATTAAGAAATTCCTTGCTAAAAATAAGACATCAACTTCACCTTCAGGCTCAAATCAAATGATCGAAATCCTACACCACAGTTTAAATTATATATTACAAAATTTCTATATGCCTGTCTATATATATATATATATATGAAAACTGGATTGAATAGATCGATCGGACCGTAGAATTGATGATCCGGAATATGAAACGGTCCAATTTAACTTGTATTTTTGTGAATGATTGGCCTGCTCATTTTGCGACCGGATCAGTAAAAACTACTGAACTGGTGCAAGAAAAAACCGACCGATTTATTTAAAATGACTTAATTTTAATGATTTTAACTCGGATGAATATTATAATTTTTTATTTTTTTTGACTTTTTGATGAAATAACAATCTTTATTTCTTTGATAAGTGAGAAGCATAACCACCATGCATCTTGTTTTACCCCTGAACATGATTGAATTGAGTGACCATCGAAGTGAAGTGAGCGGTTCAATGAGAAGTTAATACCATCAGTGGCCCTATGTTTTGTTTGCATATAGCCTATAGGCATACATGTGTGTATACATAGATAAATGCACGCCAGCTAGTAGCCAATGTAACGCCATACAATGACCTTTCTCTTTCGGTGTGAATAGCTAAACCTACAAGCTTTAACTGTTACTTAATTGTTTACGGCTCCGGGAATTTTGGAGCCATAAAAAATCTATCTTCTCCATTGACCGAAGTTCGATCGAATTATTGAGTGCGAGAGAGCTCTGTGTTCTTGCTCTGTCTTCTTGTCCCATACTTGGAGGGTCCAATGACACGTTAATTTCAAGCAATTTAAAGCTGTCACATGTAGTTGAAACAACTTTTGACTTTTCTTAAAAGGAGGCATGCAAAAGAACATTCATAGACACGTGATTTCTTTTCGTAGCTGCATATTCTCTAACATTTTCTCAGATGATTAGTGTAATATATACTGACACACTTCACATGGGAACATTAATGAGGTTTAAAGGAACAGGAGCTAGGCATGGATAGCGAAATTGCGGCTACTAACCTGCAGGATGAGAGAAGGTGATTAATCGGGAGCCTCGCAATTAATATATATATATGTTGGTCCTTTAAAGAATGATCATATCATAACAATTTCTTAATGATCATAATATTATTTGAAAGAGTAAGTACTTAGTGTTTATCTAGATTGGTGTTCGAGCAACTATGGGTGCATCCAAAAACATATTTTCGCAAAAAAAAAAACTCCTTTCATATATTGTTCAATTATTAATTTAAGAAAGATAGAGGTTATGAACGGCACCATCTCATAACTATAATTTGATACACCCATCCCTTACATTCATTTTTCAAATCAAAATTTGAAAAAGGTGCTCTTAGTATATGAGTAATGATATTTTGGCATTATATATGTAAGTTGTCTTTTGTAACTTATATTTTTATCTTTAATATCTTGTATTTTTGTTAAATGTCTTATTGTATATTCATTTAATAATTTTACATCCTCCAATTCATCTTTCATTTTGTCGAGATTCACGTTGTGTAATTGTTTTAGAAATTTATGTATCGTTAACAAATTACAAAAAATGTAATAAGGGAAAATATATTATTCTTTATAGGATTATTACATTTTCATCAGAACATTGTTTTATTTGTGGACATTTTGAAAGTTTAGCAATTGACTGGACAGGTTTTAAGATATAAACCAACGTAAACGAGTGTTTTGTTTAGCAATTAAGAAATCTAAACTATCGGTGCTTAATGGGTGTCGGAAACTGGATTCTATCAAACGCTAAACTACATAGAGTAAAATTTTGATAAATAAATATTTGATAAATTAATAATTTTGATTAAATAATACTTTTCTTTGATCCCGACTGGAGTCAATGGGATAAAATAATAATCTCGCTAAATGCATAAGATAAGAGTTTTAAAAATTCCTTGACGCTACTGAAAATATAAAATAATAATTCATTAAATAAGTATAAAAATTACACATATAATTCATAAAATAAATCACTTCATAAACAATTTTTATTTCAAAGTTTATGCTTTCTTAAAATATGTATCTACAGTCAATTGATTCTTCTTTTCATGTTAACTGAATTTAATTTCATCTTTAATTTTTTGGAGGACATAAACTACATTCGGCACATTCTTCTTATTTTGAAGCAAATAACTTTTCAAAGTATTTACAGTAAGAAAAGATTCTTTTGGAGAAACATGTGGTATATCATTACTATTATTTGGATCTTGATTGTCATCATCTTCCATACCCATTACTCCTTGAATAATTTTTTCGTCCGTAGGTGATTTTATTAAAGCTTCATTTTCACTAGGATAATTCAGAATCTGCTCTACATTCATAGCATTTCTATAATGTAAATTATAAATAAATTTCTCTAATATTTGAATGCCTTCAATATCACCAGTTTCTTCTTCTAGAAGCATACCTTCTTTGAATCAAATTTTGCAATGTGGAAAACAATTTGCAATAGTTGTGGCCTTCACATCAATATTTCAAGCAGCATTAATAAAATAGATATCATCTAGGACATTAATTTTTTCATGATTTATTACTCCCATCTCATAGCCTTCCAAGATGTTAGAATAAAAACAACATCGATAATAAATCTTAAGTGATCGAATAATTTCAGCATCACATGGTTGAATTTTTTATGTTATATTTGGAGGCAAAAAGAACAATTCAACATTTCTCAAGCCTTCAATAACCTTTGGATGAGCTAGGCAATTGTCTACTATAAGCAACACTTTTCTACATGTCATTATATCATCAAACCATCGAACAAATTCTTGAAAGAGTAATCCAGTCATCCATGCTTTCTTGTTGGCTTGATAATGACAATTAAGATTGTCAATATTCACATTTTTAAAGCATCTAGAATTAACATACTTTCTATTAATCTAAAGAGGTATTTTATCTGAACTATTCCCATTGCAGCAAACATCAACAGTAAGTCTTTCCTTGTCCTTTTTCGTCTTTCTAATTGCTTTGTAGCTAGTGAATAATCTGCTTGCAAACAATAAAATAAACCTGTTTTATCCATATTATAGATATCTCTTCAATGAAATTTGTCCAATTTAGCTCGAATTTCAGATACAGCTTCTTCAATATTCTCCATGACAACTGAACTGCTTTCACCAAACTTTTTATAAGACTTAATCTCATGTCTCGCCATGAACCGTTCTAGCCAACCACTTAAGAAGTTAAATTCTAGACTTGCATCACTATACATCTTCTGTAGAAACTCTTTGGCTTTAGTTTGAATCATTTCTCAATTCATGTTTACTTTTTCTTGATATTGAAGAAATCATTCATACAATACCTTTTATAATTCAGGATATTTTACTGATTTGTGCCTTTTAACATTGCTATTTGTTATCTCTTTTGACAAATATTCTGCTGACCGTTTAAGAGTATTTGATATTGTTGATTGACTAGTAGAGAAATCAAACTTTTGTTGAGTCTACTGTTGCAAATCTTCTTGACTTGAAAAGGGATGTTGATTTTTGTATTCATATAATGCTTTTCTCATCTCATCAGTTAGCGTAGATTTTTTTTACACCTTTCAAATGAGTAGCTATGGAAGAAAAGATTTCATATATAAATTTTTATATTTTCGCTTACGAAGTTAAAGTACATGTATCTATTTATAAATTCTATATACTGTATACTTGAAACAATTTACAACACTTCATATTCTAACATTTCACATTATAATGTATCTACATGCACTCTATTTTGAATCACGCTAACCTAAGATCAATAAACTTAGATACAATGCACCGTTATTAATTAATTGTTTATTTATTTATTTTTCTTAATTACGAAAAAATTTATTGTTTAATTTAACAAATATAATGTACAAAATAAAATTATTCAATAAATTAATAAAATATTTATTTATCAATAAATTAATAACTCTGTAGTCTGTATAAGATAATAATTTTTTAAGTTTGAGAAATATTTGTTTACGGAGATTTTACTGTATACACAGTGGGAGGACGGGTAAGGATACAAAAGGATAAGGTAATTGGCAATCTCTACTTTTATCTGTATAGGATAGGTCCCCATTTTGCATGCACAAGTCTCTTTCAGGACCGTAAAATTATTGCATGTGTCCTGCTTGAGTGATTAATAGAGAAAGGATAAACAGTGAGTGGCTAGGGAAAGATAGAAGCCAATTTCTCAAGTAAAAGTGGACCACATAAGCAACTTGTGTCCAACGTGGATGATGGGACCAAGCCGAAAGATAGCGCCAGCAAACTTTTGTTGGCAGTTGGCACTTCAGCTTTACGAATTTGTTGCTTTATGACCCGTTGTGTCATTTTCTCAATTTGAATTAGAGGATCTCCTCTGCAGTTTTTATAAAATTTCTGATAAATTTGGCAAAAAAGATCTCATTCTCTAACTTTTATGATTATGAAATCAAATCAAGATTAAACTGTATTTTTTAATAAATTTTTTTGTTAGCTCTAAATGCATTTTAAATACTGTAAAATATACAATAATATCAATTCTTAAGCATATATTAACTAAATTTTAAATTATGAAATGTTTATTTAAAATAAATCACTTAATCATATGTACCAACAAACATAAAGTAGTTTTAAAAATATGCTCAATTTCGTATTTGAACCCCTAATCTTAAGAATTAAAATTTTTTTAAGAGCCCTATGCTTTCTTCTTAAATAAAATTGCACTTTTTTTGTTTTTTTAATTGCTTACAAAATGTTAATGATGTGAAAGTACCTTTAAGTCATCCACATTTAGAATAATTATCGCTCAAATTGAGTAGGTCTTTTACGAGAGGTAAAATTTTAACCCTAAATTTTAAACGATTATATATATAAATACAGTTCAAACATGCGATTTCACTTCAAACTAAGAAATCCCTTATCAACTCAAGTTGCAACTCGGGACTTCTTGTAACAGATAATATTGCTTACATCATTTTTCCGAATATTGCTTACATCAACTGGTTGGTTTCGTGGATCACAAGACTGACACCAGTATTTTTCAGCAGACTGCAGGCACGTATTTATTAGATTCAACAAAGTCGAACAAAGAAGGGTCAAGTGGTTGGGAATATAATACCGCTTCGTGTCTATTTTATTTTACAAACATTTATTTATTTGATTTTAAATAATTAAAAGTAAATTATTTATTTTTATTATTTTGTATTTATTTTATTTTATAGATAATAATCTATTTAATAAATAAAACTCATAAACTTGGACAAATAAATACTCGTAAGAATAGAATAATAAATAGTTGTGGTGCAATTGGAGAAGACTTATAAATACATTAATTATAGGGAATCTGACAAAAAATAGGTACTATTGTAACTATTTAATTGTACCTTACTTATGTTGGGAGGGAAAGCATGATGTAGACCAACATTATTCAGCTGGACAGGCATAAGCTTATTAAGGGGTCTATGTTGTCTCACCGCTCTAGGTGCCTTCAAGTTCAAGCACATTTTTTGTTTTCGAGAACACGAGTATACTGCAAGCAAACCATTTCTGTTTATTAGATTGATTATTGAAAATTTCAGAGATTTTTGAAGTAAGTCGTTAAAAAACGAACGAAATTTTATGTTCTCAAAATAACGTTCTAATTCTGTACTGGTCAGTGGTCACGTAAATCAAATGAGAACCGACCAGAATCAGATGATCCGCCGATCTTAAAAATCTAACTTTTGTACACATCTTCAATTGCATTAATGATGGTTAACAGATGTTGAAAAGTAGAGGCATACGAGTTGGTGTAACAATGAAGCTGGGCCCACATGGTTGACAGACTCTCACTGGCTGGTTTTCCGGTTTTTCAACCATACCGGCCGGTTAAGTCGGTTTTTCTTACATGGATTACAAACTGGACCGAAAGTTAGTCGGTTCGGTTCTTTTTTTAAATCATTGGATATCATATTAAAATTAGTACGACATTTAGTTCGGATATAGGATGATATCAATACCAATTAATGCTAATTACATTTTGGATAATTTTAAAATTATAAAATATTATTTAAATTTTATAAAATTGCAAACAATCTTTCAATATATTATGTTCGATAATTTCTTTACTTTACTTCAATTGATATACTTAATATTTTATTTTATTAATATTATTTTCACATTTTTTATAAATTAAGATGATAGAAAGATTATTTAACTCTCATATAGATATAAATTAATTATATGGCGAAGTAAAAATATACATTTATAATAAATAAATTTATTTCAAATCTTATTTTACATATTTCAAAATTATTATAATAATTTTCACATTATGCACTAAATATTTTCAACATAGAATATATAAATTTTAAAATATTTAAATTATGCTAAACTAATATATTTACTTATGCAATTTATAATTACTTTGTACAAGTCTAATTATATAAAAGAAATTATTTAATACATTTTATCTATATCTTTATTGTTTATTAAATAAATTCTTGACAATTTTATCATATTCATTTTATGTATAAATAATTATTATTTTATATAGAAGAAATTTTAAGTTTTTTTAATTTAATCTTGCAATTTTTTTATAAATTACAATTCTGACTAGTATTTTGATTACCAGACAGTACCAACTAAAGAGCTGGTACTGACTGGTATCAAAATGTGGTACAACAGTTTTGTTGAGTTCTAATTTTTCATCAATACAATTGCTATTGGTTGGTACAATGTCAAATTCAAATTATTGCATTTTGTAAAATTTTAGGCTTCAGACCAAGTTTGAACTTAGGTTCAAGAAATTCAATCCCACCCAAACTCAAATATGTTAAATATACTTTATTGAAATGATACCGTTTTGTTAATTAAATTAAAAAAGCACATTTGGGCTTAATTTGAGCTCAATTGGGTTTCAAAAATCAAAACCTACGATTCCCGAGAGCCGGTATTGAACCATCCAAACCCAAAAACCCTCGCTACAAGCCTTCAACCACTTATAATACCAATCGTAGGAATTAGACACATTTCAACCACTTATAATAGGGATCAAGTTCGAATTCAAGCCATTAATTATAGACACATTTCAACCTCGAATCAAGCCCTAACCCAGACCCTAACCTGACCCAAAGCTAAGGTTACTAATAAGTATTGAAACGTTAAAAGTTGACCAATAAAGAGTAAGCAATTGTACATATAAGGATTAAGATTAATATATGTTATTTTTATTTATTAATTGTGGTAGGAATAATAATATAAAATAAAGTAAGTGCAAAAGAAAATTTATGCAATGATTCTTTATCCAAATATAAATCAATAATATTATAAGTATGTATCATTCATCAAGAAAGTATCTACACAAAATATTTTCAGAATCTATAGATTGAAAGTCCTTTTAAAACAATATGTTAATAAATTTCTTATTTTTAAAGACCTTTTCTCTTTCTTTTCAATGTATGTTTCTTGTGTAAAATTTCTTAATCTTTAATTTACCTAACACATTTATTTAGGTATGTAAATATCTCACATTATGATTGGCTGCCTTCTTCATGTTCAATCCACACAAGCCATCTTTAAAAATATACAAAATTTCATTTTATTGTATATCATTTAATTCAAAATTAATTTATGTAAGACCCATTTTGGCGTCCGATATTATAATATTTCAATATCCTCACTCGTATATAATAGATTTAATAGGATTTACATTTATAATTTTGTATTTGACAAATAATTTATGTGACCACCATACTTTAAAAGCTCTAAGTTATATATCAGTGAAGAGTATATAGCCTTTCAATTGGAAACGTATGTGAATTAAACTTAATATCAATGTTTTAAAAATCGAATTGGACATCGAATGACAAAAAATACCTAAAGTTCAAAGGTTCAATCAAGATTAAATCATCATAAAATTGATATATAATAAATAATAAATAATTATTATAAGAATAAATAAAATAAAATAGTGCATTGAAATAAAAAGAATATACCAATGTCTTTTAATATATAATAATAAATATAATAATTCAAATTAAAATTGAATCTAACACAACATTTAGATAATAATAAAAATCATAAATGTATTCTTAAGAAAATTGTGTCTCATCATTGTCAAAAGTTCCAAATTCTCCATCACCATCTAAAGGCTCATAAACCATACTTTTATCTAAAGTATATGCATCAACATCTTCTCGCCTTCAAATAAATTACAAATTATTAATGTATGAAATTATCTATATTATAAATTTGTAATATATTATACTTTAATGTTAAATATGGTCAAAATAAGATCTCAATTGACCATCGGTAGGCGTTCTTAATTTATTCATTGTGACAAATCTTCATACATCACATTTTCAAGTTTATTATAATCAAGATCAAGTGATGATTCTTTTCTTCTTAATACGGTCAATATACTTAATATCAATTGGATTACATGTTCTCTTCTTAATAAGTATATTGAATATAATAGGAAATTATAAAATTAATAAAATAAATCAATAAAATAATTTTTTCATCATCATATTATAAGTAACATAAGGAACAATGTTGAATTTTGATCTTCCAAACAATTTCATTTTTGTACAAAATGTTCAAAATGCTTTAATTAAATTGACAACTTGAGTAATCTAATAGAGATTTTTCTCAACATGTTAACACTTTCCCCAAATAAACTCTACCACTCATATGTATTTTAAATTAATCGTTATGAGAAAAATATATTATTAAGAAGTAAAAGATGAATTAAAAGTATGAAAACTTACTAAAGCGCTTTTTTCATCATAAGTTCTCTCTTTGCAGATGATCTAGCAAAACTCCCTAAACCTTCATGATACAATTTAATTTTATTTATCAACTTTGATTGCTCTTTAATAGAGAAAATACCTTTACATTCAATCATATCAAAGTGACCACATATAATATCATTTGTATATACATCTCCACTATATAAACAATAATGATTAAAAAATAAATTGCTAAGTGGATTCTTTGAATAACATGTTTATCATATTGTCAGTTAAAAATATTTGTATAAGGCTTACACAATTTCTCATTCTCTTTAAAGAGACTCGTAATTGTTTTCAGAACTCTATACATATCATACCATCATATATATACCCCAAAGATGACTTCTCATTTAAGCTAACAATCCTCAATAACCTTATAGGTGGAGCCACAATCTTCGCAATGATTAAGTAGACACCCAAAATTTTATTATCTAGAAAAATATGGCAAACTTCTTTTCTATCATCAACACTTTTTAAAGTAATAAATGTAGTTGCAAACCTATTAGTAATAAGAGCACAATCATAACCTAATCTTTTTACTTTTTTAACTGAGAAAAAAAATGTAATATGATTATATACAAAATTGTGATGTTCGATGCATGTGAAGCAAGATTTAAAAATATGGTTCATGCAAATAATATCCTTTAAAATGAGAATTATACAATAAGTAGTGTATGGAGACCAATAAATATATTCATACTTTGATTGTAACAAGTAATCAACTAACATATAATTAGCTACATTATCTATAACGAAATGCACAACATTTTACCATATTTTAAACATAGAAAATAATTCAGATAAAGCATGAGCACATTCTACCATATTTTAAACATCAATAGACTTGATAAAAGTTATTCCAATATTATAATAAATCAAAAATCAATTAAGGGGTTTTGTCTTTAAACAGTTCACTCATTTCCTACAATAGCACATCTCATTATTTCTGAACTTGAATTTTATGTATCCACTATCAACTAACATTACTTTTTTAATTGAAGTAAAGGCACACAAATCTCATAATAAGAAAGTGATTTAAATTATAGACTTACCGTTATTATAGCATCTATTGCTTCTTGACAGTATGGTGAATTTAAAGCATTTAAAGTAATACATGAAAAATAAAACCATCTAGCCTATGCTCGTTATCATCATAAAACAACATCCTTATCAACCAAAACAAATTTTAAACTAGGTTTAGAACTAAGAGTAGTTCTTGGAGGAAAATAAGAATCTATGTCAATAACAATTTTTTTCCTTTACCTAATTCTTTTTTACTTATTTCTGTAAATAATTTTTATTTCTCTCATGTATATCAAATGGTACTCTTTTTGCAAAAATCAATATTACTCTTAACACCAACAAGATGCTCTTTCATTTTATAAATTCCTTTTCCTTTAAACATTTTACCGCAAAACATATAATTATATTGAGTATTTCCATTAGCCTTTTAGAAGAAGGAAAAAACTACACTGGATCAAACTTACCACGGTTACAGGATGTTAAGTTCATCAATTTTTTTTGATGATTCTATTGTTTCATTATAATTTTAACCTAAAATAAAAAATATTTATGCAAGTTTTGTGACAACTATACAATCTAGACATTCTAAGAAAGCAAAAATGTTGAAAAACTTAATAAAAATACATTATATTTGATAGGAAGGTTCAAAAAGCACAAACATATAATAAGTGCATGAAATCTTTTACTTACTATACATCTCTTTTTTAAAGAGTCTAAAATGAAAAATAAATTCCTTAGTTTTTTTTGGAAAGATGAGTAAATCCCTTAATTTCATCAATTACCACACTTGATAAGTATTCCTAAATTTGAGATAGTTAAAAAGACTTGATAGAAATATTTTAGAAATTAAGATACTAGTTGAAAATATTTTAAAAGATGATCACTTACATAATTATGTTGTGTGTTGGCTTTAAAGACATAACAAAAATATTTGTAATTGTAATTGGTAAATGTTGAAGTAATAATCTATTACCATCTCTCACATAAGTCATAAACACTAAATACATATGTTTATTTAATTTACACTTTACAATTTACATGTTTTTGCTTGTAATTTTGCAATTATCAAATTGTTGTGAGACAAGACAATAATAAGGAACATTAGAACAATGTTGGCTCAAATATGCTATATGTCCACAAAATAACTCAGTAAGTCCATACAAAACAACTTCCCATAAATCTTATAAGAAAAATTAATAAATTATTAATTATTATCAAGTAGCAGGCTACTAGTTTCATTCACAACTAGAAATTAGCATTTAACCATTTCATCCAACACCGTACAAGCCCTATATGTCCATCTTCAAGTTCAAATGGCCCCCAAAAACCTCATAAAGATTAGGAAAAAAGAGTAAAATCAAATCATGTGCCTTTTTGTTAACCTGAACTAGAGTTTTATAGAAGCTAAAAGTCTAAAACTTTTATATAGATTAACTTAAATTTTGTAGAAGCCAACACTAGTAAAATCTATATTATTTTTTTCTCTTTTGGGATGAATAAGGACATGTTGAAGCTGAAAAGATAATCAATGTCTCAACCCCATAATTTGCCTCCAGCAAAGTAATTGCTTCTATGCCTTAAAACTTTAGTCATAACGTAGACCTAGTAAACCTTTGAAATAGATTCACAAATCATAAATCACATAACTAATGAACCAAATAAGAAAGATGAAAATGATAAGAAAGAAGATTAAAGTTTGAAAACATAAATACCCTATTCCTTGCATTGATAAAAGCCTGAAAAGTGAAAACAAAAATACCCCTAATCTTGCTTCTTCTCTATTTTACATTGAAGAGGTAGAAAAAAAGTTACAAAACTGAAGAGTTATTGAAGTGGTTGAGTTTGAATGGAGATTGAGACTAAAAATACTTCCAAGGTTGAACAAAATTGTAAAAAAGATTGAAGTTTTGGTAGATATGGAGTTTAAAAAATAAAAAATCAAAGAAAAGTGAAGAAGGTAGGGTTACGATTAACGAAAATTGGTTGGTTAAGTAATAAATAACCCAAAATTTAATTATTATGACCATAAATATGAACTGAACTAGAAAGCTACTTGGTTCATACTTTAACATGTTGAACTAGCCAGTCCAATTTGGTTTTAAAATCCTTGCTTAATATGTACATCCTAAATCATTTATAGCATCATTATTCATCTTAATTTTCAAATTAAATTAATTTATTTTCTAAAACATCTCATTATACTGAATTATTCATAATCATCTACCAATATTTTAAGATAGCAAACTGAATTCAATTGTTTAGAATTATAATTCGATTAAAAAGTATATTTAATTTTTAAGTCATACAGTCTCAAAGATCCTTAAGCAATATATTTTGGGATTAGGCATTATATTATCCTTATTAATTGAATATAGGCATATAATGTGATTTATATGCTACAATATTTACTCTCTTTTCATCAGATTATATGTTTTATCTCATAATATTGTACAAATAATAGTTTAGACATATGTAATACCTAACTTGAGTTTATTTATTTGATTATTCAATTCATTTTCAAAATTACATCTAATATTTTAAGATAGATAGATTAAGTACATCATTTCATTAGGTTATGATATTAATAAAGACCTTTTACCTTTGCATGTGCATCATATTAACATTCATGTTTTAAATCTTAAGCTTTCATTCATCACTTAGATAAGCATCATAAAACTTATTTTATCTTAATTCATTTAGAATAATGGGGTGATTACTTGTATGGAAATGTATCTCATTTATATGAAACATACTTCTTTTGTACAACTGAATCTTTAACACTCATTCAAACATTTATTTTAAAACTAACGCTTAACTTAAATTTAAGCATTCTCATATTTCTATATATGAATTTTATCTAAATTCATTTAAAGATGTTTAACACTCACCTAAATATATGTTATATCAAATACTTGATAAATATGGCTTCCAAACATCATGCTTGAAATAAAAATAAAATATAAATTCTACATAATCATAATATAAAAAACACACACATCTCTAATAATCAACTTGGTTATAGGATCTACATTCATCTATCTCGTAGGAAGACACTCGATATTTGCTTCTCTTTAAGCTACTATAATCTTGACATAATTGTACTTAACAACAATATTGTTGGTTTTATAATGATATTTAAGATCTTGAGTATGCAAAGTTGTTACTTGATTATCACAATGTATTATAATAGGGTAACATTCGTAGTGACGTTCAAGTGATCTATGAAATGTTTAAGTCATAAATTTCTTATATTCTTGCTAAAAACATTACGAACTCAACAACCATCATTGAAATCAATAGACATTTACTTCTTACTACTCTATAATGTTCCATTATTTAGTAAAAAACAAATTCAAATGTATATTTCCTTTTCATCTATGTCGCTTCTCAATTAACATTAGTATATCCTTCAAGATACAAATTACTTTCTTCATAAAATATTATGTAATTTATGGTTCCTTTTAAATACTTTACTATTTTTTCAATGTTTCTATCTAGAATTTGACTCATATCAATTACTTATCCTACCATCAATGCATTTATCTAGTCTTGTATACAAACATATTATATATGAAACTACAACTACATTATAATAAAGAAACTTCTTCATCTCATTCTCTTCTTATAACGTCTGAGGACTCTACTTATGCTTAGACACTCTTCTATATCAATTGGCATATCAAATGGTTTATTATCCAGCATTTGAAACAATTCAAATATTTTTTTTGATATATGTAGCTTATGAAAATGACAACAATCTTTTTGAACAATCTTTGGTTTTAATCCCAAGGCTGTATGTAACCTCACTAATTTCTTTTATCTCAAATATAGTTGATAACTAATATTTGATTAATATATACAATGATATTTGTCAATCATTTTAAAATATATAAGATTCCTTATAAAATTTGACATCCTATTACCTTGAAGACTATTTTAGAACATAGGTTTACTTTAACAACCTACACACTTTATCCTCCTAACCTCTTGAATAAAATCTATTAGTTTTTCCAAATAGAATTTTTTTAGTTCTTTGATAAGTGTAAATTGCATCAAATTTTAAAACATAGTTTGATATGTTTTTAGTCGTTAATTCAATCATTTAGTATCTGTTTAAGTTAGAATGTAACATCCCATTATTTATGGGGAGGTTAAAATGGTAAATGTGAGTGATTTATGAGAGGCTTAGAAATGCATTTTTATTCTCATGCATAATAAGTAATACACATATACATGAATAGTAAAATTTTCTGCACATGAAAATAATTGTACATGCATTCATGAATAATTCCGGGTATAATTGGATTGAATTGTGTATTTTTGAGAATTATGAATATTTTTACATTGGAAATTTTACGGCTTAGTGAAATTTTTATACTTTTGAATTTTGGTGATTTTAGGATTTATTTTAAAAAATTATAGAGAATTATGGAAATTTAAGGAAAAAAGACAAATTTATGATGATTGGAGATAGTTAGATTGTAAAGATGAGACTAAAGGAATTAGTAAAAAAAGAAACTAAGTTTGAACTTAGATCTTAGGAAAGCGACAGGTGTCATTTAATAAGTTGCCTTATAATGTTTGTCTAATAGTGAGTTAAGATACCAGAGAGTAAACCGAACTAAGTTATATGTCTAAGTCCCTTCTTCATAGTCACCTTCTTCAAACACATAGAGTTTTCCATCACAATCCTTCGAAGGGATTTCTTTACTTTTTCTTTTTCCTAAACCAACCCTACCTTGCCAGTGGTTTCTTCTGCCTTAAGAAAAACTAGAAGTTGGTTAGTGTTCACGGTGGTTTTCGTAATTTTGTATGAAGTTAGGGCTTGAAGATAATTGAAGCTTTTGAAGTCTTCAATAAGTAAGTAGTGAATACATTTGTTAGAGTTGTGGATTTTTGAAATAAAGTTGATGAATTTATTATCAGTGCATGATCATGGCATTTACGTATATTTATATTCATGAACACTGTGTTAATGGGATGAAAATTGTGGATATGGTGTTATTTAGTTTTGATGGATTTTTAGTGATTTGATGCCGTGGAAATAGTTTTTTTTTCCAGTAAATAACAATGAAATGGCATATATGATTAGTGTAGAGGACTAGATATGCAAAAGTGATATGCTCTGTTTCTTTACTGTGCATGTATGAATATATAGGTGTTTATACGTGGGTTGATGAAAATTTAGAGATGATCAAAAAAATGATTTTTGAGTTGAGGAGTAATTGTAAAATGATGGTTTGAGATGACAATGAGTGTAACATCCCGCCCTTGCTTCTGGTTATAACCCTAAGATTTGGTGCATGTGAGCTATGGGGCTTGGTTTAAATGAAATTAGAGGAAATGGTTATGATTGTGTTTTGTTTGAAGTGTTTGATGATTAATGAGAGTTGGAAACTTGAAAAAAAAATCTTTGAAGAATGTTGGTATAGCATGTGTCCGTTAAACGGACACGAGAGTCCGTTTAACGGACTGGTTGGAAGGCTCATGTCCGTCAAACGGACATGCAGGTCCGTTTAACGGACCTTCTCGGGAGAAATGAGAGCGCTTGGTGGTTTCATGTCCGTTTAACGGACAGGGAAGTCCGTTTAACGGACACTCTCGGGTGATTTTGGGTTGCTTAGCTAGTCTGTGTCCGTTTAACGGACATGCTTGGGGTCACTTTGGTAAATTGAGATTTTAACCATTTTAAATTTCATACATGTGGCCTTAAGTGAGTTTTTGATAAAAATGCATCATATTTGGATATTCATTGATAAATTGGATGATTGCACACATTAAAATTATTGATCGTGCACTCAATTGACATTTTCCGGGTATAATTGGTAATGCATGGGATTGTTTTGAGAATTTCGAGTTGGGGTTATCGAAAATTATTATGGATAGTGAAATTAGTGATTTGGCATTTTTGAGAAATTTTAGGAAATTTTCCTAGAATTTTTCGGGGAAAAATTTGGACTAGGAAAAATACCGAGTGACAAATCGATCAATAATTGGCAATAGAATTGATTGTTAAATACTGGAATTTTGGATATGTGGCTATAGGAATTATGGAAAAATATAAATTAGTGGGAATTGGGTTTGAAATTGATGAGATTGATGAGTTATGAGGAAATGTCAAGTGAAGGCTTAGGGTTATGCCATGTGGCATTGTTTTAGCCTAGTATTTAAAATATCTAAGCTTCATTAAAGCTTCCCCTACTCTCTCTCACGACACTTTCTCCTTGGGAGGACCATTTGGTGACTTGTTTTTGATCTCTTCTCTTCTATTTTCGTGACCTCCCATCCCCCTCTTCTCCTCCTTCATGCTTTGGTGCTTTGATGTTTGGAAACTTTGCTTCTTCTTCTACTTTTGCTCCCTCTTTGTTGTCTCTTCGAGTTGAGCAAAGAAAAGCCTAGCTTAACCTCCTAGAAGATGAAGATTTTGGAGATGAGAAAGTTAGGGTTTCTTGGTGACTTTGAAGAAATTGAAGGAAAATCAAGTAAGTTATGGTTTTAATGTTATAAGCATGGTTATTTTAAGCTTGCATGATGCTTAAACTAGAGTGTGTTGAATTGATTAGTGCAAGGGTTATGTTTGTGTTATGGATGATGATGAAGTGTGTTCTTCTCTTGTTATGTATGTGTAGAATGAGTGATACTTACATTTAATGGTATGGAAGGGCTTAGAGATGAATGGGTTTTCAAAGAGATGCATGAACGAATGTAGAATGGTGTTATACTTGGATATTATTTTATGCCCTGTTTTGGGATAATGGTAAACTGTAGCTCTTGATTTGTTGTGAATGAGTTATTGAATTGAATGAGGTAGAGATTGATGAAAAATTCCAATAGAGGTGCTGATCTAGGCATAAGAGGAATTGAATGAGTTAAATGGTAAGAATGAACTTATGGAAAATCTGGAAATTTGAAATGGCTTGATCTTGGGAGTGTGCTCTACTTGGATAGGCATAATTGTTTGTATAATTGTCTAGAGGAGTTGAGATTTGGCTTGAATGAAACTAGAGGCATTTGGCTACAAATCTTATGAAGCTATTGATTGTGAATTTTGTCTTGAAAGATTCCAAATGATGGCATGAAGTTAGGCAATGGGGTGTTGATATTGTTATGAATGAATGTCTATAATTGTGTTGCTTTTCAAGTGTTTATGATCAATAATGGACCCTATCTTGGTTATGGATGATATTGAAGTAACATTGAGTTATAAGAATGGATAATTGATGGGTATTGCATTAGAAATAATTGGTTAAGCATGAGGAATTGAGTATTGAGAGTGAAGAGTTGAAATCTGGAAGTTCATGAAAACTAAATTGAACATGGTTTAGTGCAAGGGGCATAACTCTTTGTGTAGAACTCGAAATGAGATGATCTATATATGGATTTGATAGTAGACTTCAAGATCTACAACTTCTATTTCAGGCAAAATTTCGAAATTCGGACGTTTTGAGGGTTTAAATTTTAAAGTGATATAGGTGATCCGTAGTAGTCCGTTAAACGGACATGCAAGTCAGTTTAACGGACATGCAAGTCTGTTTAACGGACATTCACTGGACAAAGGATATAAATTAAGCCTCAAATGGGTTTTAAAGTGAACCTAGAATGATCCTTAGTCTATGGGACTAATGTATGAAAGGTTTATAGCGAAATCGAAGGTTAAAACTTGGTGAATGAATGGGTAGGATCAAAAGTGTCAAATGCATGTGTAAATGGGAATGGAATTGTTTACATGCTTGTGATATTGTTCAAGGAAGTTAGTAAATGATACTAAGTGATTTATTATGATAGGGAATTGGATATGAGGAGATCATACAAGGTTAGAAATGAAATGATGGTAAATTGAGTTATGTTATCAAATGAGATGCAAGTGTATGGTTTTTGCTAGACTCTTAAAGAGTCAAATTTGAATGGATAATTGAAAATGATCATATGCAAGTAGACAAATTGAATTATGATTTGAGAATGGATAATCAGTCAGTGTAAAGCATATACCCCGGAATTGTCATTAAGCATGCATTATATATTGCACATATACATATGTGAAAATGGGATGGCTATATGATTGTACCTTTATTAATGTGTGTGCAAATTGTGTTTGGTATATGAATGATACAGGACAGAACGTCCACAGCCAGATATTTTCGGATCATAAAAGCTCATGCTAATCTGGAGCGTACTGTGAGTAGACCTAGATGGTCTTATTTTTATGGTTTACTTGGTTCAGTTACAACTGAATGAAATTTATACATTGATTAATTATTGAATGGTAATATTGCTTGAAATTGAATATGGGTTCCGGAAAGGAGGTCCGATGATTGATTGTGTACTGGGAATTGCTTTATTGAAGTGCTCCTTGATTGTGAATTGGATGAACTAAGTGTACATGATGTGATTATTAAATGGTTTGAATGCATAATTGTATATAGATAATTTGCATATGGATGAAATGTGAATTCTCAATTAGATGTTGAATGCCGGACTACGGTCCGATGATAAGTGGTCATGATTGATTAAGTTCATGAGAATATGAGCAATGCATTTTAATGCATGACTAAATGAAATATAATGGGAGTTGTGACCAGAGTAGTCAATGGTTAGAGCTTAAAGCTCATCGAGTGAAAAGAGCTTCGTGCTCAGATATTGATTCAGAGCCTCAGGCTCAACGACAATGAGCCCTATATGGGACAGTTATTAGAGCTACAAGCTCAATGACAATGAGCCCTATATCATTGTCCCTATATGGGACAGTTTAGACACTCGGTTACAACAAAGAACTAAATAACTGGAGATTGAGTCTCATGTACATAGGTATGCATAATATGGTTGACTTGATTGTTTTGAATGGGATTGGTTTACTGGAATTGAATGAAATTGACATGATATATTGTGTTCCATGCATTCCATTCATGAATGCATAAATAGATAATGGAAGTTGGACCTGAGTTGCCACCGCTAGAGCTTAAAGCTCAACGAATGAAAACGAGCCTCGAGCTCGAGAGCCAATGACTCAACGATTAATGAGCCCGGTATCTATGGATACGAGACGGTACAGGCACTCGGTCAACAATGTAATAACTGAGAAAGGGGTTTCATAATCATTTCAGATGCTTTTTGTTAAATGTGCTTGAGTTATTGGAATGTGCATTGATCTATGTGTATATGGGAATATGAATTTGCATTGAATGGGAATATGAAATGATATGGAATGGGACATATGAAATTGTCTTGAATGGGACTGACTTACTTGTATTAAATAGACATATCAAATTATATTGCTTGTGTTGGGTCCGGGATTTGGTACCGAGGCAAACGGGCCCCGCATACCCCCGCGGCCCGCGGCCCACAAGGGGCATAACTCTTTGTGTAGAACTCGGAATGAGATGATCTTTATATGGATTTGATAGTATACTTCAAGATCTACAGCCTCTATTTCAGGCAAAATTTCAAAATTCGGACTTTTTGAGGGTCAAAATTTTAAAGTGGTATAGGTGATCTGTAGCAGTCCGTGACATTCACTGGACAAAGGATATAAATTAAGCCTCAAATGGGTTTTAAAGTGAACCTAGAATGATCCTTAGTCTATGGGACTAATGTATGAAAGGTTTATAGCGAAATCGAAGGTTAAAACTTGGTGAATGAATGGGTAGGATCAAAAGTGTCAAATGCATGTGTAAATGGGAATGGAATTGTTTACATGCTTGTGATATTGTTCAAGGAAGTTAGTAAATGATACTAAGTGATTTATTATGATAGGGAATTGGATATGAGGAGATCATACAAGGTTAGAAATGAAATGACGGTAAATTGAGTTATGTTATCAAATGAGATGCAAGTGTATGATTTTTGCTAGACTCTTAAAGAGTCAAATTTTAGTGGATAATTGAAAATGATCATATTGATAGGTTGAATTATCTTATATTTTCTTATGTATTTCTATGTAATTTCAATCCTATTTTTAAGATAAAATGCTTAAGCGATGTTTAATTTATGTTTCTTTGCTAGGTTGGATATCTTTGGTATATTTTGAAATAAAAGAGACAAGATTATGAAGCAAATTAGAGCACAAAATTTAACAAGGAAAAGCACAACCTCTTAGCAAATTACAAGTAGAAGCGACGGCGGCGTTGGTCCTGGCGGCGTGGGGATGCGTTTTGTTCAAAAGCGCGGAGAAGCCTGAGCAGGCGTGAGCAATTAAAGAGCCGAGGAATTGTAGCATTAAATCGTCCAATCACGCTGACAATGCCGCAAACAAATGGGCAGAGAAGGAATAAAAAGCAACGACCAGAAGCAGCGTGGAATAGAAGCGCTGCGTAGAGGAGAAACAAAGCAAGAGGAATGACGCCGTTGGAAGGCGGCCAAGAGAGTAGCATCTTTGTGGTGAGCATAAGCGCAGCGTTTGGTGAAGGAAGCGCAGGAGCGGTGAGGTTTTAAAGGTTGCAAGTTTAATTGTCTAATCAAGTAATAGTAGACATAAGCAATAAATCGAAGCAGCGTTTTACTCGAGCAGCGGCATCGCTGGCGTGGAAACAAGCAAAATGCGAGTGGAGAGACACGCGGCGGCCGTTTTGAAGAGAAGCAACAGAGGCGGGAGCAAGGTTTTAAGGAGGTTGCAAAACTTAATTGTCTAATCAAGGAATAGTTGGAGAAGACCAAGGCAACAACGTTAAGCGCATGCGTTGGCGTTTAACTTATTTGTCAAAACATAGCGTCGGGGTGAAGAAAGCTGCGGGCGTGAAAGGTTTTAAATGAGGCATGTTTATTAGTTTGAGGAAGGAAGAGTAACAGAAGAATAAAAACGCAGAGGAGTGCGGCGCTGGAGGAATAAAACGCAGGAGGAGACACGCTACAGGGACGACGCTAACGCAGGTGACAGTGATAGGAGAAGCTCCAGCACGGTGCCATGGACAATAAACCTCAAAGTTTATTTGTCAAATCATGAACAGTGACAAGTCACAAGAGCTGCGCTAGAGTGGGCAGTAGAGGGGTATTTAAATAGGGACATTGAATGGGGCTTAAGCAATTTATTGGATGAGATTTATGAAGAGCTGAACGTTCCGATGCTGGTTCGGAGGTAACATCGACACCGACGACCCGGGTTAAGTGGTTTTATTATTATTGTTGTTTCTTTCTCTCATTAGAAATTGTTTGTGTTATCCGATTTTAACTGATTTTGGTTTTATGTATGGATAATCGGATTTTTGTTATTATTCGATTATTTGTGTATGAACCTATTGGGTTTTGTGATTTGATAATTTTAATGCGTTCATTGAATTGCTAATTGCGAACCCATTGCTAGAATTTCAATTTAATCCGTAATTGTTATGTTGAAATTCATTTGTAGCGACTAATGATTCGTAATCATTAGGGATAACATGACCTAGGTTAAATGACCCGAGCTTATGTGGTTGTTGCCTTGATTAATCGGTTTTCCTAATTCGTAATGCTACTGCCTAATTAAATCTATAGATCGTATCCTAGGTTATTAGGTGGTTAGGTTTAATCAACGATCATATCTTGATTAAACAAAACCTAAGGAAAAACTCGGGTTAATTTTTAATCCACGATTGATAATTTTTAGGAGAGGTTAAAGAACAACAAATTAATAAAATAAGCTTAATTAGGGTGTAGGTCGAGATTGAACGAAGAAGCCGGATCCTCTTGAATTCCACATTTTCATTTTATTGCATGTTTTCTTTAATTTGTTTTTATTAGTTAGTTTCATTTTTATTTTTGTTCTTTTAAAAATACAAAACCCCCCATTAAGTGTAAACACCGATTAATTTCATTTCATAAACTTTTCACACACTCTTTGTGGGATCGACCTAGACTTGCCACTTCTACAGTAGTAGTCTAGTTAATTAATTTTGACTAGCGTTACGACGCGCGGTCACATATGCACGTAGACAAATTGAATTATGATTTGAGAATGGATAATCGGTCAGTGTAAAGCATATACCCCGGAATTGTCATTGAGCATGCATTATATATTGCACATATACATATGTGAAAATGGGATGGCTATATGATTGTACCTTTATTAATGTGTGTGCAAATTGTGTTTGGCATATAAATGATCTGAGACTGAGCGTCCTGACCGGACATTCCGGATCATAAAAGCTCGTACTAATCTGGGCGTCTTGTGAGTGAACTAGATGGTCTTATTTTTATGGTTTGCTTGGTTCGATTACAACCGAATGAAATTTATACATTGATTAATTGTTGAATGGTAATATTGCTTGAAATTGAATATGGGTTCCGGACAGGAGGTCCGATGATTGATTGTGTACTGGGAATTGCGTTATTGAAGTGCTCTTTGATTGTGAATTGGATGAACTAAGTGTACATGATGTGATTATTAAATGGTTTGAATGCATAATTGCATATAGATAATTTGCATATGGATGAAATGTGAATTCTCAACTAGATGTTGAATGCCGGACTACGGTCCGATGATAAGTGGTCATGATTGATTAAGTTCATGAGAATATGAGCAATGCATTTCAATGCATGACTAAATGAAATATAATGGGAGTTGTGACCAGAGTAGTCAATGATTAGAGCTTAAAGCTCACCGAGTGAAAAGAGCTTCGTGCTCAGATATTGATTCAGAGCCTCAGGCTCAACGACAATGAGTCCTATATGGGACAGTTATTAGAGTTACAAGCTCAACGACAATGAGCCCTATATGGGACAGTTTAGACACTCGGTCACAACAAAGAACTAAATAACTGGAGATTGAGTGTCATGTACATAGGTATGCATAATATGATTGACTTGATTGTTTTGAATGGGATTGGTTTACTGGAATTGAATGAAATTGACATGATATATTGTGTTCCATGCATTCCTTTCATGAATGCATAAATAGATAATGGAAGTTGGACCTGAGTTGCCACCGCTAGAGCTTAAAGCTCAACGAATGAAAACGAGCCTCGAGCTCGAGAGCCAATGACTCAACGATTAATGAGCCCGGTATCCATGGATACAGGACAGTACAGGCACTCGGTCAACAATGTAATAACTGAGAAAGGGGTTTCATAAGCATTTCAGATGCATTTTGTTAAATGTGCTTGAGTTATCGGAATGTGCATTGGTCTATGTGTATATGGGAATATGAATTTGCATTGAATAGGAATATGAAATGATATGGAATGGGACATATGAAATTGTCTTGAATGGGACTGACTTACTTGTATTAAATAGACATATGAAATTATATTGCTTGGGCATACGAAATTGTATTGATTGGGAATATGGCATTGAATTGATTGTGAATATATTTGTAAAGTATAATAGTGAATGTGAATTATGGCATATTGAGGAATGAATTTATGTATTGGGTGACTGGGTGAACCATCGATGACGGTCACTCACTGAGTTCGCAAAACTCGCCCAAATTTGCATCTATTTTTCAGGGTTCAGAAGAATACCCCGTTATGCAACGGGAGTAGACTGTTAGCTTGCAGAGAAAAGTTAGAAGTTGGGATCAGTTCGTGTCTGCATTAGGATTTTTTTGTGTGAAGTGTATTCTGCGATTTTTATGCAATGTATCATTGAACATTTCAGTTTGAAATAAGTGCTGAAATATGAGAAGCTGAGTAAATGGGACTGATTAAATATGAATATCCTTGTATATAGCATTATGTATCAATCGTAAAGGTTTGTGAGTGTTTTGTGCATTGAAATGAGCCGCAATGGCTCAAAGTGAAATGGGTTGCAACTGAAATGCGTCAGAAATGGAATTGGGCCCCTATTTGACCAATGACACTGTATTGATCATAATGTGTTGAAAACAATGTTCTATCAACTTGTGAATTGATTTAGCCCAAATTGAAAATGGACTTCTGCAATTGTTAATGCGGTTTAAACAAAAAAAAAGGTTCCAATTATTGACTGATTTGAGTGTTCTAGCATGTCACCCTCGCAGGTCACCAGCTCGGATATCACCATCGATATTGGGTTCGGGTCTTGCGGGAGTGGGATGCTACAATGAGTGTTTAAATGAAAATTGAGAGGAAACATGGGGATTGAGAATGAAAGCTTAAAATGCAAAAAATTGGCAGAGCATGAATAGGTTGATTATGAATTCTTATTTTTTGATGATTTTGATTAAACTTGTATATTTTGGAGTAGTATGAATTTACAATGAATGAGTTGATTGAAATGGAATAGAAAAACTAGAAATAAAAAATTGAAATGTTGCTTTTTGAAAATTGGAAGTTTGAAAATTCTGGGAATGAATAGTAGTAGAGAGTTGAATTTTTGATCTAAACTTTCGTGAATTTTCTTTGTTGACCTAGGCAGATTTTGACAAAATTATCTCATAAAAGTTGTAAATCTTTCTTTTAGCTTTCCATTGATATAAAGTTTGCAAATTTTGGAGTTCTGGATCAAAGGTTATGGAGTTTTGAAGTTGGGATGTCAGGGGAGAAGAAGAAGTGGAATTGCACCGTCATGCATATGCACGACAGTGACTTTTGAGTTAAATGGAAAAGCACCGTCATGCAAAAGCATGATGGTGACTTTGGGGTATAGTGAATTTGCACGCTTGTGTTTAAACACGATCGTGTATTTGAGATTTTTTCTTTTACTGAACTGTCTTGCTTCTTTTGACCATTGACTTGATTATTGAATCAATAGATTCCTAACACATTTTTATACCTCTAAATAAAATTTTGTAACATTCGGAATTGAATTGAGAAAGATTGATCGAATCAAAACGTGGAATCTGTTGGAACAATGAAATAGGATTTTCTTACTGAACACCCTTCAATATTTTAATTATATTTAGATCTATAGGATTCCAAATGAGATTATTTTTCATTTGGAGTAAACTAAAGACATAGGGGTACAAATCATATGAAAAAGTTGAATTGTGATTCAGTCTTTAAGATGTTGAATTTCTAGATGGAAGTTATGCATAGTATGAAGTGAAACACACGTTAATACAATACTTAGAAAACGATATAAGAATGCACGAGAAGGGGGGGGGGGTTGAATTGTGTATTCCCATTTTTTTGAAATTCTTTCAAAAACTATTTGTTAGAAATAAAATTCTTTTACAGAACTTCCAATAGATTCTAATTAATCAAAACTTTGAAAAACTTTATTTACAAACTAAGTAATGATAAAACTTGAATCTAAAAGAGAGATAGAGGAAGAGTAGTTGACACATCGATTTATCTTGGTTTATCCCAAATCGTGGGCTACGTCCAGTCCTCAGAATTCTTTTTGAGATTTCACTATCTCTTCAACTTTTACAAGTATTCTTTACGAGCCTCTTCAGGTCTCTACAGTCAGTATTCTTTTACACTTAGCCTCTGCAGGCTTTCTGCCCTACTTTCTCACAGAAAATTGTTTGAAAACTTGTTACAGTAAAATAGCTCTCGACTAATTTATTCAGTATGCTTTTTACGATCGGGTAGATGTAATTCAGCCAATTTTTCAACTAACTTTGCAATCTTCGACTTCGACTTATATTTATAGCCTTCGTCTCCAACTGCTTCTTGATTCTTGTTTCTGGATTCTTGCTTCTTGAGTCTTGTTTCTTGAATCTTTAAAAGAAACGGTTAATTAGTTGAGTTCTGTAACTAACTCAAACTGACTCTTGCGTCTTCTTTTTTAATTATGCGTCTCTCTTTCTCCATCTGTGTTTCTGCGTCTACATTTTTACGTCGTGTTTCGCGTACGCATTTTTTACGTCTGTGTTTACGCATACATATACGCATCATGCTGTCTTTACATTAAATGCTGCGTCTGCGTCTGTTCTTTCAATTCGCGTCTTCGTTTGTTTTTTATTTTGTGTCTGCGTCTGCGTCTGTATTTCTGTTTCCGTCTGCGTCTTTGTCTTATTTCTATTCGTCTGCATCTTCGTCGCTTCATCTGTATTGCTTCGTCTGCTTTTGTTTTTCTTTTATTGTTCTCTTTGTTATACATCAAAATTATATCTAAGTGAAGTCATTTTGACTTAACAATCTCTCCCTTTTTGATGATAACAAATTATATACAAAAAGAAAACAAAATACAAAATACAATGTTTACAAAAAAACTTATCTTCAAATTCTTCTTTTCTTTTCTTTTCTTAAATGCCTTGATCACACCTTTTGAAATTCTTTTCGAGCGTTTTCTTCTCCTCCTCTGCTCATTCCCTTCTCCCCCAATTTGTTATAATAAAAAATGATTAATGACGATGGCTCTTCAACAGTTCTGTCATCATCTTCTTCAAATCATTCATCGTCTCCTTTATTTTGTTGACTTCCCCGCGTAATTCTTTGATTTGACTGTGAGGCCGGGTGGTGAAGATGATTGATCATTCTCTGCTGAGGGTGAAGTGAACGCAATTGTTGTAGCATATGGGTCCGAGGGAGGGATGTAATCTTCATTAATCTCAATAGTTGGTGGACGAATGAATACATTTGACTCTGGGATGTCCAAGTCATAGGGAGCAGGTAGCATAAGCAACTGTATTCCTTGCAAGGGTATGCCTTTAGCTTGTACAGACAGAGTATTAGATAAGGGCCTAATACGCAAAATTGTTTATGTTGGGCCTCGAAAATTTTTTATTTACTTTATTTGAATTAATTATTTATTGATTTATGGATTTATTCGTTAATTATTTTTATTTTGCCTTAATTGATTTAATTATGTGTTTATATAGATATTTTTATGTTGGGCTTGGAAATTAGAAGTTGGGACTTTAAATGAAGGCTTGGACCTAATATTGGAAAGTATGGGCTTTAGGGATAAGTAGAATAAGAAGAAGGAGGATTAGAAATAAGTGGATTATGTGTAGTGGGCTTGTGAGGAGGAGAGCCCAAAAAGGGATTGGTAGAAGGAGAGCTCAAAACTATGTAGTTTTGAGGTAGGATTTTAAAGGAAGAGTTAAGTGAATTAAAGAAGGAGAAGAGGAGGAAGCAAGTGTCGTAAGTCACCAAAGGAAAGGAGAAGAGAAGAGTAAAATCGTGAGCCAAAGGAGAAGGAGGCTTTCGGCGAAAAGGGAGAGAGTCGTAGGGAGGAAGAAAGAAGAAGAAAAAGAAGAGAATCGACTTATTAGAGGTTAGTTCCATCTTTGTGTATGTTAGATTCGAAAATGGGAGGAATAGAAGTTAGGGTTTGTGTAGAGTTTGTAGAAAGAAAGAAGAGAAAGGTGAGATCTATGGATTTTAGGGATTTTTAAGCTAAGGTTATGGTTATTCTAGCTTAAATGTCTTATGGGTAGGTTAAGTTTAAAGTATACTTTTATTTTACTTGATTTTTATGAATGCTATGCTTTCTTTTAGAATATAAATAGTGAATGGAGTATGTTTTGATTGAAGGAAATCAAGAGAACCCCACTCACGACAAGGAGGAAGGGCAATCTTGAATTCGGATACCAAAAATAGGTGGATAACATTTTTATAGTTGTTGTGTAATGGGCAAATGCCCTATGTGTGCTATCTTTGTTAAATGTGTGTATATTGAAAGTGTCTTTCCATTGCTTTGAAAGAAAAGAATGAAACTATGATGATTTGAAAGAATGAAAGAAGCATAAAGTGCTAGTCTTGTGTTTGAATATGTGATCATAAATTGGTTGTGATTGGGCGAGAGAGAACCTACTTCGATAAGTCACGTGCACGTTGACCCCCTTTTTGCCTTCTCCCGGCAGCCCGATTGTGGCCCACGAGATCCGAAAATGGACTCGTTGTGTTTACGGCAAACTTCGGTTTCCGTCGTGTTTATGGAACTCTCGAGCCAAATGTGTGCATTCCATCATTTATTTGTGTTTATGATGCATAATATGTGTTTGATTGATATGAACTCTCATGTTATGCTTATGTGATGATTTTGGATTATTTGAGCTTTATATGACAAATTGCTATTGTTTCGGATTGGTAATGTTTTGTTGTGTGGCTCATTACCCGATGGCTATAAACGTGTTAGCCACTAAGCCGTGTTAGCTCACCCCCCCATTCTCCCTCCTCAGGTGCAAATTCTAGTTGATCGCGGAACCTTGCAAGGCATCGGGCATCACTCCAAGAAATTTAGCCACTTTTGTATTAAGTTAGTAACTAGCTTATAAGCACATCAAACATGGAGCATCTCACACATTTTGTATTCTGTACTTGACTATTAATGGACATGCTGATATGTAATTGAAGCCATGCTTGAACTTTGTTATGATTTGGAAAGAGAAGGAGAGCTTTAGTACTCTCTTCATGTGAGTTTGTTGAAGTGGGATGTAGTGCTGAAATTTCTGGGTTGATGCACTCATGTAGTAATTTCTGGGTATGTTGTGTTTTCTGCAGTTTTTGGGTTAGTATAGGTCATCTGGGATTATTATGACTCCTTGATGGTGTTAGGCGAGCTGTAGAGCTCTCCCAGGAGGTTTTATGAGTTATTCATGATGTGTTAAATTGGTAGGTGTGAGTCGTTAGAATTAAATGCAGGTGCTGCCAAATTGACAGATCTTAGGCTGAAGCTTCGAGTCCACTTTTGACCCTCATAGAGTTGGAATATAGGTCAGTGATCTTCATGAAAGTTGTAGATAATTCTTTTACCTTTCCATAGACACTAAGTTTGCTTAATTCGGAGTCATGGGTCAAAAGTTATGGAGTTTGAAAGTTCTGGTACTGTTTGTGGAGAGCTAGTCGATCGGCCTTAGAGTAAAATTTTGATTCCCTTAGTGGCCGAGCTTGTCTTTGAGTCCTTCTTAAAAAATGTAGATTTTTCTTCTAGCTTTCCAACGTTTCCGACCGTGTCTAATTTGGAGCTCGGAGTCAAAAATTATGAGGGTTAGAAGTTGCAGAGCTTGGAGTCAAGAATTGGAGCTCGGATAGCCAGCGCTCGCCCGTGCGCGAGCGCTGGTTACTAGCTCGTCTTTTGGGGGTCGGTTTTGGCCGACCGACCCCTCTTCCTTCTTTTGGCCATAACTATTTGTGTAGAGCTCCGAATGAGCTGATTTTCGAAGCGATGAATTTCTAAGAGATTTTTCTAACTTTCTACATCTGATTTATCAGTTTTTATTTTTAAATTGAAAAAGGTGGTTTAAAACCAAGTGTGAAGGTCGACTGATTAAGTCTGAATATACTTTATTAATTTTGAAATATCTTGAGCTACAGAGCTCCGATCGAGGCGATTCTTGTTTAAATTAAACTAGAGATATAAACTTACAAGTTTTATGAAGGAACCGGTCGGAAATTAAGCCTTTAAGATTTTCAAATTCTGACCTGAAGTCGGTAGTGCTCAATTTTGGCTGTTTTCTTTGAAATAGCATTTTTGCCATAACTTCTTCATTTCTAATCCAAATTGAGCGTTTTCAGTGGCGTTGGAATCGTGAGAGCGTAAGGAACATATTTTCTTAAAAATCCTATCCAACTTTTCTATTGCAAGTTTCCCCTATTATGTGTTCGTTTTGGGTCCTCTATGCTTCTATGTATGCTTGTATGCTTCCGAATGTTGGGCCTCAGAGACAGGATTCAACAGTCTGGACAAGTGATTCAACAAATGTCCCTATTACCAGTCTTACCCTTACTGGACAGTCTTCATTCTTGTCTGTAAAGCTACAGCTAGCTCCGTCTGAAATCTCTATCGAAGTGCATGTCTCATCAATTTTCCGCACTTCTTCTGCAATTTGATCTGCGGACAGATCATCATTGATTTCTTCTTCAAGAAATAGCTTTGATTTCCCTTTATTCAAATCCAAAGGATATCTTGGCTGTATGTCTGGTACAACCTTTATTATCGACTATTCTGTAACGGGATAAATAGTGCATGGTCTGCTGGATATTTTCGTGGGGTATGGCTTAGTAGCTGCATCCCTCAAGACATCGTAGAACATCTTTTCGTCTTCTTTCAATAAATGCCATGTGTCACTATTTATTAAAATAGGTTGTACGACAACCATTACCTTCTTCTTTGGTTGATTGCAGATAGCAATAGCAGTCCTCCTCTTGGTAACAACTTGACCATTACGATCTTGACTTGTGTCTTCTCAAAATTCTCGAATAGTTGTATCTGGTTGGACGATTCATCGGACTTCTCTGTGGTATCTGAACCAAGTTTAGTTCTGCTGCTGCCTCTGGTTCTGCTTCAATAGGATTCTCTTGAACCAGACTTATCTCCTCTGGTTCCTCCTATTGAGCAGTGGGAATTTCCTGAACTCTGCTATGCTCAAATTCTTTTTCTTTTGGCGGCATTGAGGTATCTTTCTTCGACTAACCTCCCGGCGGTGGACACGGTCTTCTTCCGACTAATCTTCTTAGTCTTTTCTTACCTTGATTAGTCTTGGCGATTTCTACACTTGAGATTTTACTTTTTCAGACTCAGATTTTCTCTTCTTCTCAGTCTCTTTAGCCTTTTTGGCTGTATCTTCTTCTAGAATAGAGACTAGAGACCTTGTTGCTTTGGGTGCACGAGATTGAGAACCTTCTGCTTGACTATGCTCTCGGCTCTCTTTTCTTCTTGTTCCTCGAGTCAGAATCATCGGTGATCTCTTTGCCTTCTTCGTAATTTCACCCAAAAGATTTTCTCCTTTTCTTTCGGCGTACCTTCTTACATCCTCCAGGTGGGTTCACTTCGCTTTGAGGACTTGCTGTTTATGAATGGTCTTAGATCATTCTTCTTATTTCATCTGCGAGCAATCTTATACTTACTTGAGATTGAGATCTTGGCGGGAGTCTTCTTGATACACCTTCCCTCGGTTCTTGTTCTCCTTGAAGAGTGCGCTTCTTCTTTACTCAACGTCCTCGGACCCATTAAATCGTATAGTGATTGAGTCAATAGTACTCTTCAAAGTACAATCCTTCTATTTCCTTTGTGTAGAAGGAATCCAGTTCATAAAATCCTTGTAAGAAGCATCTTTGTAAGGGTAGTTGTTTGTATCCTTCATCCCTTAATCATATAATGGAAGATTAAGAAGGGTAAGTCAATAGGATTGCGATTCATTGAGTAGAACAAACATTGTTCATCGAGTGGTCACCAAATGCCTTGAACCTACTCGGGTAAAATGCAATTAAACAAAATAACATGAAGAACCCAGCTTTTGGGACCGGACTTGAAGTCTTCCTCTCAGAAGGGCCATTCACTCTATCTGTTGTCGCTAACATCTTCTTCATTCATGTTGACCATTGTCATCCATTTAACCTTGGTTGTGAGTCTCCTGGTGATGGACAATTGGTCACCATCCTTATCGACTCCTTTGTTATAAAACGGATATACCGTCTACTGAGGATACAATAGTGTTGTCTACAAGTTGAACATTCTTCCAAAAATCAAATAGTTCATCGGTGTACACTGGTTCTCGAATCTGGAAGAAATTCCTCCAACCAGCTCTTTCAATCTCAGGTTCTACGTCCATACCATCCTTCCTTAGTGACTCGAAATCCACATGTCTTCCGAATATCATAGCTGCCTCCATTGTTTGAACAAAACCGTACCCAGAAAGCTTTTCTTCTAGGGTAGGATGATTGAGAGATTTTAGAAAGCAAGATGAACCGTCTGTAGATGAGAATAACCGCAATGATTTCAACTTCAGGCTACTTGAAGGGTCTTATCATGCATGCCCTAGAATCGTCGGGATTTTAAAGATCGTGAAACTTTTCCCTCCAGAACTTCCTTGTCAGAGAAGTTACCAGCTGTAACTCACTGTTTCTGACGCCGTTAGTTTTGACATCACTTTAGCCTGACTGTTCGCTTAACATAACCATGTTAAGGTTGCGTCTGATCTTCTGGAATCGTTATTCACTCAATGGTTTAGTGAAGATATCGCGCCTTCGACTACTGTTTGATGAGCGTAGTTTAACCACCTTCCTCGAACATAGTCTCTCGAAGTGATGTCGACTTGATGTGTTTCACTCTCGAATGTTGGATCGGATTCTTTGATGATTGATTACCTTTGGTGTTGTCGCATGATAGATTGGAATCTCCTCTTCTTGGCTGAATAGTCTTCAAGTTGATATTTGATCCTAGCGTTTGTGAACAACGACTTGCGGCGGACATATACTCTGCTTCGACAGTTGATAGAGCAATTGAGCTTTGTCTCTTGCTTGACCATGAAACTAAGTTTGAGCTAAGAAAGTGACATCCTCCACTTGTGCTCTTCCTTTCGATTCTATCTCCAGCATAGTCCGCGTTGCAATATCCGATTAACCTGAAATCTTTACCTTTCTAAAACATTAAGCAAAGATCAGTAGTACCTGCGAGATATCTCATAATCCTCTTAACAGTAATATAATGAGACTCTCTACGATCGGCCTGAAACCTTGCACACAAGCATACCTTTGAACAATATATCGAGTCTACTTGCTGTAAGATAGAGTAAAGAACCGATTATCCTCTATCTGAGGTTTGATCCACCTTCTTACCAAGTTCATCTTTCGACAAAGGTTTGAAGGATGCATCGGAGTAGTCATTGACTTCACATCTTGCATATCAAACTTATTCAACAATTCTTTCACATATTTTTGTTGATGGATAAAGATTTTCTCTTCGGTTTGCTTTACTTACAACCCAAGAAAGAACTTTAACTCACCCATCATGCTCATTTCAAATTTATTTTTCATTAGACTCTGAAACTTCATGCATAATTTCTTTGAAGTAGCACCAAAAATAATATCATCAACATAGATCTGTACAATTATAAATTCATTTTCATATTTCTTCCTAAAGAGCGTCTTATCAACTTGACCTCTACTAAAACCATTCTCTAGGAGAAAAGTACTCAAACGATCATACCAAGCTCTAGGAGCTTGCTTCAGGCCGTATAAGGCTTTATGAAGTCTATAGACATGGTCTGGATTTTTAACATCCTCGAAACCAGGTGGTTGCTTAACATACACCTCTTCGTCTATAAAACCATTCAGAAAGGCACTCTTCACATCCATATGAAACAGCTTTATATTATGACAGACCGTATATGCCAGCAATATCTTAATGGCTTCAAGTCTTGCTACTGGAGCATATGTCTCATTGTAGTCTATTCCTTCTTGCTGATTATAGCCTTGTGCTACTAATCTAGCCTTATTTCGACTCACTCTTCCTGATTCGTCTAACTTATTCTTAAAGACCTATCTGGTTCCTATTATGGATTTCTTAGGGGGTTTCGGAACTAAGGACCAAACATTATTTCTAGTAAATTGATTCAGCTCCTCTTGCATAGCTAACACCCAAACTTCGTCTCGAAGAGCTTCCTCAACCTTCTTAGGCTCTATTTCAGAGATAAAAGCCACATTAGCTTCTCTTCTGAATCTGGACCTTGTCCTAACTCCTTCTGAGGTCTCTCCGATAATCGACTCTTCTGGATGAGAACTTTTATATTTCCAGTCTCTTTTCAGTCTAATAGTTTCTGGAATATCTTCAACTTTGTCTTCTTGAGTACCTGGTGCTGGAGTTTTTGTTGTGTCATCTAAGTTCTTTGAAGGACCTTCACTCTCCATGTCATCTTCCTTATGGGGTTGGGAACTATCATCAAACTTGACATGGATGGTCTCCTCAACTGTCTTTGAAATAAGGTTGTACACCCAGAATGCCTTAGACGATAATGAGTAGCCTAGAAAGATTCCTGGATAGGTCTTTGAATCGAATTTATCCACCAGCTCCTTTGTATTCAGAATAGAGCACTTGCACCCGAATGGATGAAAGTAAGATATGTTTAGTCTTCTTCCATTCCATAACTCATAAGAGTCTTCTTCAACATGGGTCATAATGAATTCTATTACGAATATAGCATCTTGTATTCACGACTTACGCTTGAAGTACTTAGGAAGATTCATCTCATAAAGCATAGTCCTAGCCATTTCTTGAATCGTCATGTTCTTCCTTTCAACAACTCCATTACATTGTGGAGTCACAGGAGTAGAAAATTGTGAAAATTCTATTCTCCTCACAGAATAATCTAAACTTCTCGTTCTCAAACTCTCCACGATGGTCACTCCTGATACTAGCTATAGACATTCCTTTTTCAATCTGTAACTTTCTGGATAAGGTCCTAAAACACTTAAAAGATTCATCTTTGTGTGATAAAAACAATATCTATCAAAATCGAGTAAAGTCATCAACAATAACAAGTCCATATTTCTTTCCGCTAAGACTTATTGTCCTTGTTGGACCAAATAAATCCATATGTAACAACTCTAAAGGTCTAGATGATGTTACAAAATTTTTAGAAGAAAAAGAAGTTTTAACTTATTTTCCTTTCAAACAATTTTCACAAAAAAACTATTTGTCAAAACTCATTTTTGGTAATCCTCTTACTAAATCAAAATTTGCCAACTTTGAAATGTGTTTAAAAGAGACATGACCTAGCTTTTTATGCCAGACTAGTCTTTCTTCTTCAGAAGATAGAAGACATGAAACATTTTGACTTTGAAAATCTTCTAAATTAATTTTGTAAAGATTATTTCTTCTCTTGGCAAAGAAAAGTATAGACCCATCTTTGTTTCGACTTCACAAAGATTTTGATTGAATGTATTTGTTAAACCGAATCACCAATTGGTGTGTTGATCAAATTATGTTTGGACCATCAACAAGCAATACATTATTTATACATGCAAAGGAATCTTTACCTATTTTGCGATTCAATAATCTTGCCTGCTTTGGTTGTCTCGAAAGTTATCGATCCTCCCTTCTTATATTGAAGATCTAGGAACATAGACCTTCTTCCAATCATATGTCGCGAGTATCCACTGTCTAAATACCAATGGTGCTTGCCGCATCTTCCAAGGAAGGATATCTGCAGAAGAAACTATTTTATTTTTTGGTACCCATATTTTCTTGGGTCCTTTAGGGTTAGTAGTATGCACATGATGAGTTCTTTGATGCATATTACTGATACATTGATTAACACGAGATTTATTATAGTTTCTCTTTTGAGAGAAAAAGTTCTTAGAAGGATGAGACTTATTGCCTGTAAACCCTAATCCAGTTTTATCACTTAGATGTCTACACTTTCCAAGCATCTCATTAATTTTCTTTGTGCTCTCAGTGAAAGTAGCTAAATCAATTGACAGATTTTTAATTCTTAGTTTCAGCTAATTGATCTCTTCTGATCTATCTATGACTTTCCTTTTCTCCTCTAATTGCTTCTTCAGACAGATATTTTCTCTCTCTGTTACTTCCGTCTGTTTAATATTTTCTGCATACTTTTTCTTTAACAGTTTGTACTGTTTCAGAATAGCATGAGAATCTTCTAACAATTCTGAGTAGGCATCATGCAAGTTATCGTAATCAGATTTTACCTCCTCATTACTTTCTTCCTCGGCTACCAGGAAGATGTTCGCATGTTCAGACGACTCAGAACCTATATCTGAATCTGATGAATCTAGGTCCTCCCATGTTGTCATCATGCTTTTCTTGCCTTCTCCACTCTTCTTGGGTTTCTTCTTTAGAGTTGGACATTCGGACTTATAGTGTCCAGGCTGATTGCACTCGTAGCAAATGACAGATGACTTTTCGGGATTAGCTTCATCTTTGCCATTCTTCCTGAAGGTCTGATTTTCTTTGGACTTCTTCTTCCACATGCGTCTTATCTTTCTAGAGATGAAAGATAATTCGTCATCTTCATCACTTGACTCTTGTTCTGATTGGTTGGAGTCGTCATTCTTTGATTCTTCAATCTTTAAAGCTTTTGATGACTTCCTCCTTCTTTGAGTCATGTGATTCTTTTATCCGACCTTATATTTATAGACTTGTCCGTTTGGGCTTGTCTTGAGCATCGAGTTCAACTTCATGAATCTTCAAGGATCCAAGCAACTCGTCAAGCTTTAGCACGCTCAAATCTTTGGCTTCCTATACCGTAGTAACTTTAGGTCTCCACCTCTTTGGAAGACTTCTTAAGATCTTTCGAACATGATCTTGATTGTTGTACATTCTTCCAAGAGCTTTCAATCCATTGAAAATTGTTTTAATTCTTCCAAACATTTGATCAATAGATTCTTCATCTTTCATCCTGAAAAGCTCGTACTGGTGCACAAGAATGCTTATCATGAATTCTTTAACTTGGCTTGTACCTTCGTGAGCAATGGACAATGTGTCTCACATCTCCTTCGCAGTGTCGCATCCGTGGACTTTGTCATACTCGCTCCTGCTTAGGGCACAGGTCAAGAAGAACTTCACTTTCGAGTTCAGCTGTATCCTCGCCTTTTGGTCAGCCGTCCATCTGATTCGTGGAATAGAATTTCCATCTTCATCTACTGTGCATAAGGTCCATTCTCTATAACGTCCCAAAGGTCGACATGAGTAGATTCTATGAATAGCCGCATCTTATCTCTCCAGTAATGATAATCTTCTCCGTTGAATGCTGGAGGTCTAGTGACTTAGGCTCCTTCTGCGATGTATATATGTGATTCCACCATTATCTTTGATCCACACTTTGTTATAGTGATCCTTGGATACCAGGCTCTGATATCAATTGAAGTGAATCACACGTTAATACAATACTTAGAAAACGATATAAGAATGCACGAGAAGGGGGGGTTGAATTGTGTATTCCCTTTTTTTGAAATTCTTTCAAAAACTATTTGTTAGAAATAAAATTCTTTCACAGAACTTTCAATAGATTCTAATTAATCAAAACTTTGAAAAACTTTGTTTACAAACTAAGTAATGATAAAACTTAAATCTAAAAGAGAGATAGAGTAAGAGTAGTTGACGCAGCGATTTATCCTGGTTCACCCCAAACCGTGGGCTATGTCGATCCTCGAAATTCTTTTCGAGATTTCACTATCTCTTGACTTTTACAAGTATTCTTTACGAGCCTCTTCAGGTCTCTACAGTCAGTATTCTTTCACACTTAGCATCTGCAGGCCTTCTGCACAACTTTCTCACAAAAAAGTGTTTGAAAACTTGTTACAGTAAAATAGCTCTCGGCTAATTTATTCAGAATGTTTTTTACGATCGCGTAGATGTAATTCAGGCAATTTTTCAACTAACTTTGCAATCTTCGACTTCGACTTGTATTTATAGTATTCGTCTCCAACTGCTTCTTGATTCTTGTTTCTTGTTTCTGGATTCTTGCTTCTTGGATCTTGTTTCTTGAATCTTTAAAAGAAAAGGTTAATCAGTTGAGTTCTGTAACTAACTCGAACTGACTCTTGCGTCTTCTTTTTGAATTCTGCATCTGTCTTTCTCCATCTGTATCTTTTACGTCTTTGTTTCTGCGTCTGCATTTTTTACGTCTGTGTTTCTGCGTCTGCATTTTTTTACGTCTGTGTTTCTGCGTCTGTCTTTTTGTTCGTCTGCGTCTGCGTCTGTTCAATTCGTGTCTTCGTCTGTTTTTTATTTTGTGTCTGCGTCTGTATTTCTGTTTCCGTCTGCGTCTTCGTCTTATTTCTATTCTTCTGCGTCTTCGTCGCTTCGTCTGTATTGCTTCGTCTGTATTGCTTCATTTGCTTTTGTTTTTCTTTTATTGTTCTCTTTGTTATACATCAAAATTATATCTAAGTGAAGTCATTTTGACTTAACATAGTACACTATTTTTAAATATGGATAACCCGATCATGTTTGAGGCATATCTTCCAAATTACTAAACCAAATTGAGTGATTTTGATGTCAATGGAAAGATAAGACATAGAGAAACACTTTTTTAGAAGAGAGTTTGACCAAATTATATCAGTTTCACCTTCTGATTGAACGTGAACAATAGACCTAAAAGGGGTGTCATGGAATTTTTTTTTGAAGGGATTCAATGAGAATGAAATGTGATTTTAATGGTTTTAGTGCGGCATAAATCTAAGTATAAATTGCACTTAAAAGAGTTTTGATATGAGAATGAGTTTGTGATGAAATTGATGGATAAATACCCGAGATTGTCATGAACATGCATTGTACATATTTCATTTCATATATGTGCTTTATTAAACACTTATGATTGTACAAATTGTAATATATGTGTATGTTGTCTGATATATAGGAGCAACTGGAACGTCAACTCCCAGACGTTGCCAAAACGTTCAGGCATTAGCTTCAGGAGCAACTTATGAGTAACCTATATAGTCTCACTTAATTACTTGTTTGCTTAATTTATGTTTTGAATGATAATTGAATGTGTTTAATTGTGGATTCTGAACAGAAGATCCGATGAATGTTACTATGGATTGAGATATTGAAGTGCTACTTGCATGTGAATGTGAAGACCTAAGTGTTTTATAATGTGCGTGATTGTGGTACATGCATTCCACACATGAATGCATAATCAGATAATGGTAGTTTGTGACCAGAGTAGCTACCGATCAGAGCTTAAAACTCAACGAGTGAAAATGAGCCTCAAGCTCGAAAGTGATTAAAAGCCTAAGGCTCACTATATAAAATGAGCCCTGTATCTTCCAAGCGGATAAGGGACAGTTATTAATGAGCCCAATATGCAAAATAAATATGGGACAGTTCAGGAGATTGTGATTAGCAAGAGAAGTTATGGCTTAAAGGTCGGTCAACTGGGATTTTTAGACAGATTAGTTAGATTGTGTATATTTTCCTCTTTCATGTAGAACTTTTGTATTAGGTTTTGATGATGTATATATAGAAAATGTTGAAAGACAAAATGTAGACATATGGGTTTTATGAAATGAAACAAGGAAAAAGTTTGTTTAAAAATATTGTGGTTTTTCTATTGATGCTTTATAATTGAATATTGACATGATGCCATGTGAAGTGAATGTAGTGATCAAACGTAGCTCGCCCTTATCATAGGTTATGTACCGGAATGACTTCTGGGCGTCCCGGTGTGTATCTTGCGGCAAGGAGGGCTACATTTAGGTGGTATCAGAGCAAGGTTTGACATCTGTTATGACATATAGAATGTTAAGCAGGAGAGATGCAGATAATGATTAAAGTTATTGTTTGTTATAGGTCATCCGCTCTAGGTGATTAGATTGATCAATCAACTGACCAAGGATCGATAGGAGCCAGTAAAGAGTCCTTAGTACCTCGATATGAGGAGATGCCTCCTAGAGTTCTCGAGAGAAGAGAGAGGAGGTATGATAGGTTGCGAAAGCAGTGAGCTATGGACTTCTATGGCAGCACAGACCCTATTGAGGCCGAGGGATGGTTATAGGGGACAGAAAGGGTATTTGATCAGATCGACTACGAACCTGATTAGAGGTTCGATTATGCAGTGTCTTTACTGCAGGGTTTAGCTTACTAGTGGTGGAAGACTGTCCCAGATAGTACCACCAGGCCTTATAAATTGAAGTGGGAAGACTTTTTAAGGGTCTTCAGAGATAATTACATGCCCAAGATCTAATTGGACATGAAGATGCAGGAGTTCTTGGAATTGAAGCAGGGTAGGATGTTAGTGGCTGAATATGACGTCCGATTTAATGAGTTATGGGTTATGCTACTACTCTGATCGCTACAGAAGAAGACAAGTGTGGGAGGTTTGAGAGTGCATTTAATATGGAGATCAGAACAAGGTTGACGCTTTCAAATCTAGGTACTTTCAGTGAGTTGAGAGCTGCTTAAATTAGAATTGAGCATCTACTGAGAGAGAGACAAGCAGAGACTGGGAAAAGGTCCAGAGGAAAGAGACCTAGTGAGAGTCAGGGCAGTTCTGACAGGGGCTTTAGTAAGTGCCAGAATAGAGTATTGATTCATCAGTGGATCAGCGATCGAGGATGCAGGCGGAGGGTAGATTTTCACTGGTGACAGTAGAAAGTGCAATCTGATCGGTTTTTAGTATGTGAGCACTGTAAGAGGAGACATGGTGGTGAGTGTTGGAGATTGATTGGAGCTTACCTCAAATGCGGCTCCATGGACCTCCAAATCAAAGATTGCCCTGCTACTTTGGGAGTTCAATCTGCTGTCAGTGGGCGATCTGGGAGTAATACTACAGTCCAATAGAGCAGAGGTGGTGGATCTAGACAGAGAGGTTAAGGTAGAGGCAGAGGGAGAGTTGGGAGTTCTTCCATGATGATTGAGGGGTGGGGTAACCGACTGTAGTCCTAGACCAAGGTCTACGTTATGACCAGGCAGGAGACTTTAGACTCACTGGATATAGTGCAGATGCACTTCTCATTTATAACTTTGAGGCATTTGCACTGCTAGATCTAGGATCCACACACTCCTTTATCACACCACATTTGGCATGTAGACTACATTGTGATAGGGAGTTGCTACAATATGAGTTAAAGGTGAGTACACCCTTAGGTAGTACTATTGTCATAGGAGAGGTCTGCAAGGGGTGCTTAATTAGGATCAATCAAGTAGAGATGGAGGCAGACCTGATTATCTTACAGTTGAGAGAGATAGATGTTATCTTAGGTATAGATTGACTCACTGCTCATAGGGCTATTATGAACTTTTATACTAAGAAGGTAGTATTAGAATTTTCTGGTCAACCGAGGGCAGTATTAAGAGGAGTTAGTCAAGTAGTGCCAGCCAGGATGATATCCTTCATGAGTGTATTGAGATTGATGCAGGGAGGATGTGAGGCTTATTTGGCCCACATCATTGATACTAGAGCTGAGTAGAGTGTACAAGACATTCTCGTAGTTAGGGAGTTCCTGGATGTATTTCCCGATGAGCTACCTAGTTTACCTCCAGATCAGAAAATGGGGTTCACAATTGATCTAGCTCCAGGTGTTGCTTCTATATCTATTCCTCCATATAGGATGACATATGTGGAAATGAAGGAGTTAAAGGCTCAACTTCAGGAGTTGCTGGAAAAGGGTTTTATTAGACCCAGTGTTTCACCTTAGGGAGCTTCAGTGCTATTTATGATGAAGAAGGATGGAACTTTGAGGTTGTGCATCGATTATAGGCAACTGAATCGGGTAACAGTGAAGAATAAGTATTCATTTCCTAGAATTGATGATTTGTTTGATCAGTTGTAGGGAGCTCAGGTATTTACTAAGCCGGATCTGAGATCAGGTATTATTAGTTGAAGATAGCCAAGGCTGATGTACCTAAGAGTGCATTCAGGAGCAGGTATGAGCATTTTGAATTTCTAGTAATACCGTTAAGGCTGACTAATGCCACAACAGCTTTTATGGCGCTGATGAATAAGGTGTTTCAACCCTACCTGGATCAATTTGTGATTATGTCCATTGATGATATCTTGGTGTATTTGAAGAGCAGAAAGGAGCATGTTGAGCATCTGAGAGTCATCTTACAGATTATGAGAGAAGCAGCTGTATGTCAAATTTAATAAGTGTGAATTTTGGCTGGATCAGGTTGTGTTTCTAGGACATATAGTGATTGGGGATGGCATACAAGTAGATTTGAAGAAGATTGAGGCAGTGATGAATTGGGAAGCTCCGAGAAATGTGTTAGAGATTCGAAGCTTCCTAGGATTGGCTGGGTATTACTAAAAGTTTATCGAGGGATTTTTTCTGATCTCATCCCCTCTGACTAAATTTTTGAGGAAGAATGTGGTGTTTAGATGGAGTGAGGAGTGTCAGAAGAGCTTTGAGAAGCTGAAATATCGACTGACTATTATACCGGTGTTGACTATTCCATCGAGAATTGGAGGTTATATGGTGTATAGTGATGCGTCGCATTAAGGAATGGTGTATAGTGATGCGTCGCATTAAGGATTGAGATGTGTATTGATACATCATGGCAAGGTGATCGCCTTTGCATCGAGACAATTAAGGTCTCAAGAGATCAATTATCCGATACATGATTTGGGCTTAGCTGTAATTATCTTTGTTCTAAAGATTTGGAGACATTATTTGTATGGAGAGACTTTCTAGATATAAACAAATCATAAGAGTTTGAGATATCTGTTGAGTCAGAGGGAGTTAAACCTAAGGTAGAGGAGATGGATTAAGTTACTAAAGGATTATGACTTCACTATTGAGTACCGTATGGGGAAAGCTAATCTGGTGGTAGATGTTTTAAACAGGAAATCTAATATCAGTACAGCTCAGATTCAGTTATTGAGGTTACCTAATTGGATTCACTTGAGAGCTCTGAATGTGGAGTTGAATCTGGAGCAGGATAGGGCCTTGATTGCTACATTGAAGTTGAGACCGATGCTACATGACAGAATCAGAATAATACAGAGCAAAGATCCTGATATGGTCAAACTTATAGAGAAAGTGAAGATGAATCCGACTTTTGAGTTTGAGTTAAGAGATGAGACATTGTGGTTAAGACAGAGGCTACGTGTGCCTAATGTGGATGAATTGAGGAAGGAGATTCTTGAGGAAGCTCATATGGCCGCCTATGCTATGCATCCTGGTACTACTAAAATGTATAACACATTGAAGCAACATTTCTAGTGGCTTGGGATAAAGAAGCAAGTGGCAGAATATGTATCTAGATATATGACTTGCAGCAGGTTAAAGCTGAGCACCAGCCTCCAGTAAGGAAGCTCCATTCGTTACCCATTCTGGAGTGGAATAGGAAACGGATTACTACGGACTTCATCATGAGTTTGCCTAAGAATTCGATGCAACATGATATTATATAGGTCATAGTGGATTGGTTGATTAAGTCGACCCATTTCTTACCAGTGAGAGAGAATAACTCATTTGATCAGTTGGTTCGAAAATATGTGAATGAGGTGGTGAGACTGCATGGGGTTCTAGTGTCCATAATATCAGATAGGGATGAGGTTTTGTAGGAGTTTGCAATCTACTATAGGTACTAAGTTGAACTTCAGTATAGTATTTTATCCTCAGACAGATGGACAGAGTAAGAGGACAATCAAAACTATTGTGGATATGCTTAGAGCTTGTGTATTGGAATTTAGAGGAGCTTAGGATCAATATATGGCATTGATAGAGTTTGCCTATAATAATCATTATCATAGTAGTATCAGAATGGCACCGTATGAGGTACTTTATAGTAGAAAATGTTGGTCGCCATTGTATTGGGATGAAGAGGGCTTGAGAATGGTTGAAGGCCCAGAGTTGATACAAGATACAGTGGATAAGGTGAGTTGATCCAAAGCCGAATTAAAGCGATTCAGGATACACAAAAAAGTTATATGGATCAACATTAACAGGATCTGGAGTACAGTGTGGGGGACAGAATGTTTCTAAGAGTGTCACCGTGGAAGGGAGTATTGAGATTCGGTAAAAAGGGCAAATTGAACCCTAGGTACATTGGTCCTTATGAGATCATCGAGAGAATAGGACTTTTGGCATATAAATTGTCTTTACCAAATGAGATGTCTCAATTGCATAATGTGTTTCATATGAGTATGCTCTGGAGATATCGATCAGATCTGACGCATGAGATATCGGCTCAGGAGATTGAGGTTGTTCGTAACTTAAGCTATGTTGAGGAGCTGATTAAGATTGTGGAATCGCAGTTCAAACAGTTGAGGAACATGGTCATTCCATTGGTAAAAGTCCTTTGGAGGAACCACTCAATTGAAGAAATAACATGGGAGACAGAGGAGCATATGAGGAGACAATATCCTTACCTGTTCGAGCAAGCAGGTAAAAATTTCAAGGACAAAATTTCTTTTAAGGAGGGAGAATTGTAACATCACATTATTTGTGGGGAGGTTAAAATGGTAAATGTGAGTGATTTATGAGAGACATAGAAATGATGCATAATATGCCTTACACATATACATGAATAGTAAATTTTTTTGCATATGAAAATAATTGTACATGCATTCATGAATAATTCAGGGTATAATTGGATTGATTTGTGTTTTTTTTGAAAATTATGAATTTTTTTACATTGGAAATTTTACGGGTTAGTGAAATTGTAATATTTTTAATTTTAGTAATTTTAGGATTTATTTTAGAAATTATAAAGAATTATGGAAATTTATGGAAAAAAGAGAGGAATTTATGATAATTGGAGATAGTTAGATTATAAAGATGAGACTAAAGGAATTAGTCAAATAAGAAACTGAGTTAGAACTTAGATTTTATGAAAGTGACAAGTGTCATTTAATAAGTTGCCTTTATAATTTTTGTCTGATAGTGAGTTAAGATACCAGAAAGTAAATAAAACTAAGTTATATGTCTAAGTCCCTTCTTCATAGTCACCTTCTTTAAATTTTCTTCAATCACACAAAGTTTTCCATCACAATCCTTTGGAGGGATTTCTTTACTTTTTCTTTTTCCTAAGCTAACCCTACCTTGCAAGTGGTTTCTTTTGCCTTAAGAAAAACCAAAAGTTGGTTAGTGTTCACGATGGTTTACGTAATTTTGTATGGAGTTAGGGCTTAAAGATAGTTGAAGTTTTTGGAGTCTTCAATAAGTAAGTAGTGAATAAATTTGTTAGAGTTGTGGATTTTTGAAATAAAGTTGATGAATTTATTGTCAATGCATGATTATGGCATTTATGTATATTTATATTCATGAACATTGTGTTAATGGGATGAAGATTGTGGATATGGTGTTATTTAGTTTTGATGGATTTTGAGTGATTTGATGTTGTGGAAATGGTTTTTTTTAGTTGAAATAGCAATGAAATGGTGTATAGGATTAGTGTAGAGGACTAGATATGCAAAGGTGATATGCTCTGTTTCTTCACTGTGTATGTATGAATATATAGGTGTTTATATGTGAGTTGATGAAAACTTAGAGATGATTAAGAAGATGGTTTTTGAGTTGAGGAGTAATTGTAAAATGATGGTCTAAGATGGGAATGGCTATTTAAATGAAAATTGAGAGGAAACATGGAGATTGAGAATGAAAGTTGGAAATGCAGAAAGTTGACAGAGCATGAATAGGTTGATTATGAATTCTTGGTTTTTAATGATTTTGATTAAACTTGTATATTTGGGAGTAGTATGAATTTATGGTGAATGAGTTGATTAAAATGGAGTAGAAAAACTAGAAATAAAAATTTGAAATGTTGGTTTTTGAAAATTGAAAGTCTGAAAATTTTGGGAATGAATAGTAGGAGAGAGTTGAATTTTTAATCTAAACTTTCATGAATTTTTTGTGTTGATATAGACAGATTTTGACAAAATTGTCTCATGACAATTGTATATCTTTCTTTTAGCTTTCTATTGATATAAAGTTTGTAAATTTTGGAGTTTTGGATCGAAAGTTATGGAGTTTTGTAGTTGAGATATCGGTGGAGAAGAAGAAGTGGAATTGCACCGTCGTGCATATTGAGTTAAATGGAAAAACACCATTGTGAAAAAGCACAATGGTGACTTTTGAGATCTTAGGCGGTGACTTTGGGGTATAATGAATTTGCACCCTCGTGCTTAAGCATGATCGTGCATTTGAGATTTTCTCTTTTACTGAATAATCTTTGTTCTTTTGACCGTACCTTCTACTATAGAAATTTAAATGACTTGATTATTAAACCAATAGATTTCTAACACATTTTTCTACCTCTAAATAAAATTTTTTAGCATTTTGAATTGAATTGAGAAAGATTGATTGAATTAAAGTGTGGAATCTGTTGGAACAATGAAATAGGATTGTCTTACTGAGCACCCTTCAGTATTTTAATTATATCTGGATCTATAAGATTCCAAATGAGATTATTTTTCATTTTGAGTAAACTAGAGACATAGGGCTACAAATCATATGAAAAAGTTGAATTGTTATTTAGTCTCTAAGATGTTGAATTTCTACATTATTTTTGAATATGGATAACCTGATAATGTTTTAGGCATATCTTCCAAATTACTAAACCAAATTGAGTGATTTTAGTGTCAATGGAAAGATAAGACATAGAGGAACACTTTTCTAGAAGGGTGTTTGACCAAATTATATCATTTTCACCTTTTTATTGAACGTGAATAGTAGACTTGAAATGTGATTTGGAAAAAAATTTGAAGTGATTCAATAAGAATGAAATGTGATTTTAATGGTTTTAGTGAGAATGACTTTGTGATGAAATTAATGGATAAATACCTGGGATTGTCATGAACATGTATTGTATATATTTCATTTCATACATGTGCATTATTAAACACTTATGATTGTACAAATTGTAATATATGTGTATGTTGTCTAATATAGAGGAGCAATTGGAACGTCAACCCCCAGACTTATGTGAAATGCATCTGATGCCAAAACATGCCAACGGGCCTTGAGCTTAACATAAACTAAGTCCCCAACTTCAAATTCTTGGTCTACATGTGGTAGTCATAAACTTGGTTCATGCAATTGGTAGAAAAGTGGATTCAAGTTGGATGGCTTGAGGCCTGAAAAATCATTATCTTTAAGGAAATATTTGCCCCCACTAGTTGTTGTAGGATTTTGACAAATTTCCTTTTAGGATACAACAAGCCTAATGTTCTCTAAGACATCAAAATCAATAGACAACCAAAGATGAACTTCAATTAAGAATGAATATGATAAAGATGAAGAATAAAAGATTTGATCGTGTATTAACCATGAATTGGATGATAAACCAGACTTACATAGACTTAAAGACACCCATTCATAATGTACATGATTGTTCATGGCACCTCTTGGAAAAACATGTGACCATTCATGGTATTTAAATTGAAAAGGCATGTCTTTTCATTTATACTTCTTCATTCCATTCCTTGCATTTCAAACTATTTTCCAACAATCCCCCACTTAGGTTGTAATGCAAGATTAAAGACATTTCATGCATTTAAGAGGTATCTTTCGATTTGAACCTCTTATTAGTATAAGCACTTCAAAGTTCTAACGAAATTTTGGTGGCATGGAAGCTTTAAACCTAGATTCCTATGTGTTAGAATCGGAAATGCTATATATATGAAACCTTCATTCTTCTTAGAAGTTCATTTAATAACCACACTTTATAGCCTTGTGCTACCTCTTAGAATTCACGAACATTTACAAGATCTATTCCTTATTGAAGCGGCACCACTTCCATGTTCATCTAGGTGAAGACCGTTAAGAATTTATTCCCTCTTAACTCTTCATTAAGAGTGCTTAGCACTCACCCTCCTCTAGTACTACTCGTTTGACTCTTTTAAGATCAAACTTAGTACTTAGTCCCTTGCTTATAACTTGTTGTTACCCATTGAACTTTTGACTAGTGATGTGCTAGGAAAAGTTGAGTTTCCATTACAAGCAAATTTAATTCATATTTCTCAATCCCAAACCTGTTGATGTGCTCTTTATCAAATCTCTTGAGAGACCATTTGTGAATAGATCCTTTAGGTTATCACAAGCTTTGACATATATGATAGCAATAATACCATCTGAAATCAATTGTCTTACATATTCATGTATAAGGCTTATATGTATAGATTTTCCATTATAAATTTTACTATATGATCTAGACATAGTTACTTGGCTGTCACAGTGTAAGGATATGGCTGGCATCGGTTGTGGCCATAACTTGATATCCAATAATAAATTTCTCAGCCAATCCGCTTCCTTACCCGCAGCCCCTGATGCTATAAATTTGGATTCCATTGTTGAATGTGTTATACAAGTTTGTTTCTTTGATGCCCAAGAAACTGTACCGTCCAGATGAACACCCAATATGATGTTGACTTGTTATCACTCACACTAGTTATCCAACCAACATCCATGTAACCTACCAATATGGCTGGAAACTTGTTATAAAACAATCCGTAATTTACAGTTTTCTTCAAGTACCCAAGTACTCTCCCAATTGCCTTCCAATGTTCCACACTAACATTACTAGTGTACCTGGATAATTTACAAACCGCGAAGGCAATATTCGATCTAGTGAAATGTGTAGCATACATTAGACTACCAATAGCACTAGCATATTCCAATTGAGCCATCGCTCTACCTGTATTTTTGGTCACTTTGCATGAGGGATCATATGGAGTATTTGCTTCTTTGATGTCCAAGTGTTTGAATTTGTTCAACACGTTTCCAATATAATGAAATTGGAAAAGAGCAAAACCCCCACTATATTTAGATACCTTAATTCCCAAGATAGTATCTACCTCATTTAAGTCTTTTATTTTGAATTGTGAGGTTAGATACTGTAGGAAAATCCCGGTGTGAGCATCACATGCCCACGGTGCGGAAATTTTTTTTTTAATTCCGGGACCTTCCCGAAAGCCAGGATCCATGTGTCTATACAACAAACTCAAACCATAATGGCCAAAGGGGACCGTCTCTAACGGTATCCACGCAGAGATCGGAAAATCTAACCGGGACAAACCTTTTGACCTGGAAATAGTTAGAACAAATTAAAGAGTGCTAGCTCTTACCTTTGTCCTTGGAGAGCTTGGAATCAATGATGGAGAAGGAAGCTTGGAGATGAAGAAGGGAAGTGAAGATCGATGATGAGAGAAGACAATTTCTCTTAGGTTTCACAAAACCTTTTTCACTTCTAAAAGCAACGATCATTCATCCTCTTCATTCTTTTATTTTTGTCTTCTAGTCTTTTAATGCACTAATGACAAGGATAAAGAAGAAGCTTCTTGGCCATCCACGTAAATCACTTTATATATATATATATATATATATAAAGTTAAAATGATGAGCTTCTCATCTCCTTCTTCCACGTTTACACTCACATATATATATATATATATATATATATTAATTCTTTAATTAATTAATCATATATATATATATATGTATATAAATGCTGAAGTGGTCCAGTCACACTGGGGTCGATCCTACCGGCCTACCGGGTCTCGGTATGGGAAAAACCTCCGAAAACCTTTTTCAGCAATATCGATGTCGCGATCTCATTGGGACATATCTCAATCTTATCGGGATCTGTTTAATCCTTTTGCTCTTCATATATTGGAACTCTGTCTAAAACTATTTTACGAATTCTCCGAGACACTCTTATGCGTGTGACCCATTAGGTTCCCGGTTATGTTGGCCACTTAGATTAACACTTAATCTGAGCAAGTCATGGCGGTATCTAGCAACACATCATGACCCCCAATTGGTGGAAAGTAATTGGTTTGACGAATGAACATGTATTCATCATGAACCATATCACGAACCTTTCCATAGACAATTACCGTGCAATTCGTCCTTTCACCATGCTATACCCCACTTGGTTATGAGTATGGGCAAAGTGTCAACTCTTTACTAGGCTGACTATGTCAAATCTAGTCCAGTGATATCGGTTCTTGTCACGGGACTCATTACTTAATATGTCAATGAAGACATTCTTCATGACATATATGCTCCGACGAGAGACTTCCAAGTAATGACCCGACAAGAGGCCACAGTATCATCTTCTCGCTATCATAGAAGTGGTGAATCCTCTATTGGCTACTCAATTACCTTGAATACCTCAAATTGTACCCAAGCACCACCTACGGCGACCTCAGAAGGCAACAAGGAATGGAGTCAAAGCACATAATCAAGTATCAAGATATCCTTGAGCATCTCAAGTCTAAGGATACTTGCACCATCGCTATGATGAGATTATCGCGACATTAGAATAAGACATCCATGTGATGATCTCATAGCAGGTCATCAATGTACTTACTACCTCTAGTAAGCATCCACATCTCGACCCTAAATATCTCATATTTACGGTTTACGAGATCCACCGCTTGATCAAATCAAGGAACTTGAGATGTGCTAGTCTCTCGGATTACCGATGTCCGATCTCGGTAATCCTATGACTAGGGATAATTTAGATCTGACATAATTGCACATGATAGGAATCTCGATGGTTTGATCACATCACAATTTCCTTCATGCTATGTCATATATCATGGACTTCATTAATTTGCTTATAGATCAATATCCATTCATAAATAATGAACATCAAATTAATGAAATATTCCTTTCTTTATTTATTCATAAAGTATGTACACAACTTTGTACAAAATGCGCTAAAGGCGATTGCCTTCAGGGCACTACTCTAACAGATACTTCTTTGTTTCATTCACACCCATCATATTAGTGCCAATAATCAACATATCATCTACATATAAACATATGATGACACCATATTCTTGTGTAAACTTAGAATATGTACACTTATCAGCACTATTATGCTTGAAACCATTTTTTTAAAATAATGGAAGTTGAGCCCTAGGTACATTGGTCCTTATGAGATCCTTGAGAGGATAGGACCGTTGGCCTATAGACTGGCTTTGTCGAGTGAGATGTCTCAGCTTCACGATGTCTTCCATGTAAGTAGGCTTCGGAGATATCGATCGAACTTCACCCATGTGATTCCGGCTCAGGAGATTGAGGTGGCTAGCAATTTGAGTTATGTAGAGGAGCCAGTTCAGATTGTGGGGTCTCGGGTTAAGCAGTTGAGGAGCAGGATTATTCCATTGGTGAAAGTCCTGTGAAAGAACCACTCAACTGAGGAAGCGACTTGGGAGACTGAGGAGCACATGAGGAGGCAGTACCCTCATTTGTTCGATCAGTCAGGTAAGAAATTTTGAGGACGAAATTTTTATTAGGAGGGGAGAATTGTAGCATCCCGTTACCGATGTGATGGGCATATTGGTAATTTGGAATGTGTTAGGATTGTGTGCGAGCATAATTCGAATTGCACATGCATTTTAGCCTCTATATTTATTAATAAAATGATTATTATTGCACAAGCATATGAATGTACATGCATGTATGACATATTCTCGGTATAATTGTGTAAATTGGAAATTCTGTGATTTTTTTTGTATAGATAGTGCTTTGAATATTGAATTGGAGTGAAAAATGAATTCTAGGGGTTTGAAAAATGGAATTGGAGTGTATGATCATGTGTCTTATATTTATGAGAATTTTTAGGAATTTTTCTGAAATTTTTGGAGTTATGGGTCCGGACCGAAAAAATAACCTAATGGCTTATTAATTGGATTTTCGGTTCCGAAATTGATTGTCCAATGGCACGGGAAAATTAAAATTTTGATTTTAGGAATTATTGCTTAGAGCCATTGGAATTTGGGAGAAATTAAAATAAGAATTGGATTTTTAGACCCTAAGAATTGACACGTGGCAAGTGAATTGCCAAACATGCCTTAAGTCCTTCTTGTTTAAAACCCTTACCTTTTAAAAATTTGCTCCCACGATACCTTCTTGCTGTTGAAAGAAATTTAGCTTTTCACCTTGCTTTTCTTCTTCTCCTTCTACATGGATCTCCACCTTGCTCATTCCTTCCATTTTCTTCTTACTAAATTGCTCCATTCTTCATCTTTAACCTATCCTTTAAGCTTTGTGATGAAGAAGATGATGATGGGTATGAAATTGGTTGATAACCGTGGGTGTGTATGAGATTGGGGATTGGAGTATCTTGAGAAATTGGAAGATAAAACAAGTAAGTTCGTACTCTTTCTACTTTGGATAGTTTATTTTGTGGATTATATTGATGATTGATTAGAGTATTTGATGAATGAGATGTGTATAGGTTTCGGATGAGAGAAATTCTTGGATTTTCTTGTCTTTGAATTTGGTAATTTAGGGATAATGGTTATTTGATGGAATTGAGCTTAGGGTTTAGTTATTTTGAGTGTATTAAGTTGTTTTGGAAGTGCTTGAAGGAGAATAGTTGGATTAAAATTTGACAGAAGGAGAAAATCTGGGTTTTGGGCGTGTTTCTGGGATTGCACATCGCGACATGTTCATCGCACAACGCGGCGAGCAATTTCCCTTTCGCATGCCGCGATGAGCGAAGACACACGTCGTGGCGAGCATTAGCGAGGCATGCCACGGTGCGCGCTAGGCATACATCACGACGTATGGGAGGGATCTTGCCGCGGCGAGCAACCTTGCGCCGTGGCGAGGACGCCTTTTTCCCGATAGTGAGTTGGTTCTTTTTAATTGATGATTCTTGAGGTTTAATTCCCATTGAATTGGTTCTTGATTTATTGTAATTTCTAGACAAACGACTACAGATTTTTAAGAATGAAAGTTCTGAATCAATTTCGAAAGTTTGCAAATTCGGATGGCATTTGAGTAGGGAGTTTGATTTCAATTTACAGATAGTTCCCATGTTTTAGAGTTTAACTTTTGGAGTATTGAACTTAGTCAATTGACTTATGAGGGTTATGAATTTCTATCATTAGAGAGAAGGAGATTGAATTGGAAAGATTTGGGTCTAGTGTCGGGAATGTCATAAACATGTATTGTACGCAATTAAATCATTGCATGTGCATTATTGATTATTGTAACTTGTGCAATTTGTAATAATTGTGTATTTCGATTGTTATAGAGGCACAAGTGGAGCGTCGATTCACCGACGTGGCTGAAACTTCCCGGTATTAGCTCGAAAGTTTAAAGGTGAGTAACCTAGTTGGTTTCTCAATCTTTGTGTTTAAATTATGTGCTTATGCCATGCGGAGTTAATGGAGGGTTTATGTGTTTGAATGTGATTGGTTTCGGACCAAAGATGTCCGAAGTATCGGGAACTTGTTATTAAAGTGTTATGTGTAGAAATTGTAACTATTTGGTCCTAATGCGTATTGAGACATATGCATTCATGCATAAAGGCATGCTCAGATAGTGACAGTTGTGACCGGAGCAGCCAACGTATTTTAGAGCTTAAAGCTCAACACAACAGGGCTTCGAGCCCAACGTATTTCAGAGCCACCGGCTCACCGTATCAGGGCATTCAAACCCAACGTATTTCAGAGCCACAGGCTCATCGTTAATGTGCCCATCACTGGGACAGTCAGGCGCACGGTCATAACACCGTAATAAAATAGAAAGTGTCACATGTGCATTGCATATACAAATGATTGAATGTGAACTGTGTGAAAGGCGAAATGCCTTATATTGGGAAATGAGGATGCATGTGATATTTCCGAATATGTTATTGTGTGATATTATGTGTAATTCTGTGAACTGTCTGTTTATGCATGAGTTGGGTGGACCATCGATGATGGTTTCTCACTGAGTTCGCAAACTCACCCAACATTGCAAATATTTTTCAGGACAGTGATAGTAGACTCCTAGCTCCAGAGAGAGAGACTTTTTCTGCCTTGTAGAGCGTGTTGGCAAGAGAAGTATGGCTCAAAGGTTGGTCAGCTGGGACCTTTTGGGGATGACCTAGTTCGGAAATTGTTTAGGTTTCTTTTGGATTTGTACAGACAGTAGTCATGACAGAATTGTGTATCTTTGGTTTCTAAGTTATGAAATGAGAAAGAATGTTTTGGTTTCAAAGTTTAGTGATTATTGTTATATTAATGCTTTCATTTGGATGCCATGTGGATTTTAGTTGGGTTCGTTCGTAGTGCACCCTTATCGTGGGTTATGTATCGGAACGGCCCACGGGCGTCCCGGTGTGTACCCTACGGTAAGGGGGCGCTACATCACTTATGAGCTCGAGGCTCGTTTTCACTCGTTGAACTTTAAGCTCTATTCCTTGGCTACTCTGGTCACAACTGCCATTATATTTCATGCATTCATGCAATGGAATGCATGACTCACATTTTCATGCTCCCATTTACTCATTTTGACATGTCATCGGACCTTAGTCCGACATTCCACATTGAAGTAGATAATTCATGATTTCATTCATATACAAATACAATTACACATTCATAACACATTTAACAGTCACATTCACATTCATAATCACTCAATTCATAACATAAACAAAACAAACAATAAAGTAAGACCACCTAGGTCTACTCACAGTACGCTCCAGATTAGCATTTGCTTTCAATTTCTGAGAACGCCTAAATGCGGACACTTGACCTGCACAACCTATTTATGCAAGACACACTTGTACACTCATCAATAATTGCACAAGTAAAAACATTCATTTATGTACAATTGTAATAATGGGCCATGTATAATGCATGCTCAATGACAATCCCGGGCATATGGTCTAGAACACATATTAAGCTCATTCCCATTTCATAATTCATTTGTGTCTATTTAACTTAGCTTTATACTTCATTTGTACATAATCTTTCTAAATATTTCCTTCAATCTTTACCTTATGCATATGTCTAGCTTATTCATAAGCTTACACCTCAAGAACACTGGGTTACTTTATATCATAACTTAATTTCTCATCATCTCTTTTCTAACCTCATATGATCTCAAAATATTCAAATCATCATCCAATAGGAATCCAATTGAAAATCCCATAATGCAAAATCACTATAATTCATTCTAGAATATTTAAACCCAACATTTTCTTAACTCAATGAAATATAATCCTTCCAAAAATAAAAAAGATTCTAAATTATCTTACCTTGATTCTTCACCAAATGAAGAGATCTTTAGCTCAGTTGAAAGCTCTTTTATTTCTCTATTTGTTTCCTTTCTTGATCAACCCCAAAATCTCTCTTTTAGGCTAGGAAAATTGAAACCCTAGCTTGTTTCTCTTTGTCTCTTCTTCTCTTTGTACTTCTCTCTCTTTTTCATGACATTCTCTCTCTTTTTTTCTAGAATTTTCGTTCTTTTTTTCTACTTCCTTCCATTTTTGTGTTTCTACTCCATTTATAGGCAAGACAACACCTCATCTTCCAATTATGCCCTTAATGATTGAGAATTTTCCCATTTGCCCTTTCTATTTATGCTTTATGTCTTTTACACATAAGTGTCTTGCCAAAACCACTCTTAAATATTTTGGCATAACACTTTATTCTAGAAGACTCTTCTCTATTGTCTTACATTTCCAATGACACCAAAAGAATTCAATTTGGTTTAGTGGTGTGAAAGTTATAGTCCAATATCTTCCGACTGCTTTTATTTCGAGACAGTATCCTACACTCAATTTTCATCCAAAAATTGAAACTCTTAGAGTCCGATTTAGAATTTGATTTCTTCATATAATTTGTAGCCCTATGTTTCTAGTCTACCATAAAATAAAAATCATCTCATTTGGACCTCTAATGGTCCAGAAAACATCAAAATCCTAAAGTATGTTTAGTGAGATAACACCAGTTCATATTATTGAAGAACACACTTACTGTACCCGTCCCACTATTTTCACTAAATCTTTTTTCATTAATTTCACAAGGATAGGATTCTTGGTGGAGATGTAGGGAAATGTCTTAAAAATCTAATGCCTCAAGAATCAAGTCATTTGGAGGTCTAGATGAGAAGTTATGGTCAAAAGAATCCAACATGTTCATATCTTTACTCATATTGTACATGCCTTGGCATAATTGCCATAACTCTCATTAAAGATGTCGGATTGACTTTGTTTTTAGACTATTCGACCGAAGACTTCGAGATCTACAACTTTTATGAAGACCTTGAAAGCCAATTCTATCTTTTGACTTCTGTATCATCTCACTTTTGCATCGTCTCACTTTCCTTTCGTCTTAGTTCTATCGTCTCATTTCTTCCTTCTCGTTTTCTTCCGTCTCATTTTCTTCTGTCTTATTTCTTTTGTCTCATTTCGTCCTTCTCATTTTCTTTGGTCTCATTTCTATAGTCTCATTTTCTTTCGTTTCATTTTCTTCCATCTCATTTCTTCCGTCTCATTTCTATCGTCTCATTTTTTTCCATCTCATTTCTTCCGTCTCATTTTCTTCCGTCTCATTTCTTTCATATCATTTTCTTCCATCTCATTTCTTCCTTCTCATTTTCTTTTGTCTCATTTCTATCGTCTCATTTTCTTCCGTCTCATTTTCTTCCCCAGAACGTCTCCACTTATAAATATCATAACTTTTGAATCCAATGTCCAAAATTTTCATACTATATACCGTTGGAAAGATAAAAAAAGATCTATAACTTTTCAGAGATACCATTTCTCAAATATATTTATATCAATTCCAAAATTGCCCCTAAATTTCGAAGACAAAACTTTCATTCCTACTCCAACGTACTGCACCAAATTCTTAACTTCATGAAATCTTGAGACTTTTAAAGACAGAACTGAAATTTGATGTCTTCATACAAAATATAGCCATATATCTCTAGATTAATCCAAATTAAGAATCATCTCATTTGGACAACTAGAGAAAATGTTATGTCTAAAAGACTGAAGCATATTCAGTGAACATTTTCCAGATCACTACCAATTTTATTTCCAAATCTTTCCTTATCTCAACTCATACCTAGATTACTCTTTCCACTTCCTCTACTTCTCACTTTCATAACATCACATTTAAAAACAATCATACCCGAAAGTTGTCAATGAATGCATGTACACTTATTTTTGTGGAAAGATTCAATATTCATGTGCATATATGTTGACATTATGCATGAGCAAGAAAATGCATTTCCTTAATCTCTCTTTGAGCCTACATGCATTGAAATTTTAGGTCCTAATCCTTAATATGGGGACGGGATGTTACATTTAATCCATACAAAGAACTTATTAACTTACACACTTTTTTTTCATTACCTGGTAGAACAAAACCCTCTGGTTGCTCCATGTATACTTCTTCATCCAAGTCATCACTTAAAAATGTAGTTTTAACATCCATTTGATGTATACACAAATTATAAATAGAAGCTAAAGCTAATAGTACCCTTATGGATGTTATCCTTGTAACTGGTGCATAAGTATCAAAGTAATCTATTCCCTCTTTTTGCCTAAAACCTTCGGCAACCAATCTAGCTTTGAATGTTTGTATTGAACCATCTGTATTATATTTCCTTCTAAACACCCACTTACATCCAATAGCTGTTGAATTAGGAGGCAAATTAGTAATGAACTAAGTATTATTTAATAACAAAAAGTCCATTTCATCATTGATTGCTTCCGTCCAAAACGATGCATCTCTTGATTGCATTGTTTCCGTATAGGTCTTTGGATCATCCTCAACATGTAAAACAATTGGTATCTTATTTAACATCATTGTCATGTTCCCTTCAATCAAGAAGACAATAGATTGTGAGGATATAAAATCCGAATGTAAGTCCTTTTCTTTTCTAGGACGTTTGACTCCTTCTAACTTCGGTTGAAGAACTTGAGTCGTGTTCAATGCTAGAACTTGGTTTAGAATGTTTTTTAACTTGCGGTTCAACCAAATGCTCACTAGTAGAGTCTTGATTTGAACTTGACTTATTATGAAACTTGTTTTCAACAAACTTAACATCCCTTGACTCTAAAATTACATTGGATTCTAGGTCTAATATCCTATATGCCTTAGAATTTTCCGCATATCCAACAAAAACACCTTTGAGTGCTCTAAGCCCCAATTTAGTCCTTTTCGGATCCGAAACTCTATAGTATGCTAGGCATCCCCAAACTCTAAGATAACTTAGATTTGTCTTTCTTTAACTTAGATTTGGCTTTCTTTTCTTCCATACTTCATATGGAGAAACTTTAAAATTTTTTTTGGAAATTCTATTATGAATGTAACAAGCCATAAGCAAGGCTTCTCCCCATAAATTTGTTGGCAAACCCAAATTTACTAACATTGCATTAAGCATGTCAACCAAAATTTGATTTTTTATTTCCATCAAACCATTTTGTTGGGGTTTATATGGAGCACTTGTTTGGTGTATGATTCCATTCTCCTCACAAAAATTTAAAAACTCGTGAGAAAAATACTCACCATCTCTATCACTTCTTATAACTTTCATTTTCATTCCCTTTTGGTTTGCAACTTCCATCTTATAAACTTTAAACATATGAAATGCTTCATCTTTATGTTTTAACAAATACACATAAGTATATCTAGATGCATCATCAATGAAAGTTATAAAGTATCTATTTCCACCTCTTGTTAGCATACCATTTACTTCATATGTGTTAGAACGAACAAGTTGAAGTAAATCACACGTTATAACAATGCTAATAATACGATATATGAATACACGAGAAGGGGGGGGGGTTGAATTGTGTATTTCACTTTTTGAAAATCTTTCCAAAAAACGTTTTGTTAAAAACAAGTTCTTTTCACAGAAACTTCAGTAAGTCCGAATTAATCAAAACTTTGAAAAAACTTGTTTTGAAATCTAAGTAATAACAAAACTTTGAACTTAAAGAAAGATAGAGTAGAGAAGTCGACACGATAATTTTATCTTGGTTCACCCCAAACCGTAGGCTACGTCCGATCCTCGAAGTCTTTCTGAGATTTCACTATCTCTTCAACGTTTACAAGTATTTTTTTCTGAGCCTCTTCTGGTCTCTACACTCAGTATTCTTTTACTCTTAGCCTCTGCAGCTATCTCGCACTACTTTCTTACAAAAGTGTTTGAACTCATTCTGATAATACTAGTTCTTGGCTAATTCGCATAATAATCTCACAAATGAGCTTTTTCGTTCAGCGTATCGTAAGTCAACTAACTTTGCAATCTTGACTTGACTCATATATATAGCCTTAAATGCAATCGCTTCTTGATTCTTGCTTCATGAATCTTGTTTCTTGAATCTTGAAAGAAACGGTTAATTAGTAGAGTTCTGTAATTAACTCGAACTGACTTTTGCGTCTGCTTTTGAATTCTGCGTCTGCTTTTCTACATCTGTTTTTCTGTGTCTGCTTTTCATTCTGCGTCTGCTTTTCAACTTCCGCGTCTGTTTTTTTCATTCTACGTCTGCTTTTCTACTTCTGCATCTGTTTTTCAACTTCTGCGTCTACTTTTTCTTTCTTCATTGTTATTCATCAAAATCATATATATGTAAAGTCATTTTGACTCAATAATCTCTCCCTTTTTGATGATAACAAATCATATACATGATAAAGAAAAGAAATCATATACATAAAAAAAGAACATACCTTCTTCTGATGTCTTTCTTAGTTTTCCTCTTCCTCCCCCTATCTTTGTCATCGACTCCTTCAATCACACTCTTTGAGACTCTTTGATTGCTGCCTTCCATTCTCTTCTGCGGCCTTCCATTCTCTTCTCCCCCTATTTGTTATAATAAAAAATGATCAATGACGATGACTCTTCATCAGTTCTGTCATCATCTTCTTCATTTCATTCATCATCTCCTTCAGCTCCTTGACTTCTCTGCTTAAATTTCTGATTTCAGCTTGTGAGTCAAACTGTGAGGAGAGTTGATCATCATCCACTGAGGGCTCTGTGAACACAATTATGGTAGCATATGCGTCTGAGGATGGAATGTAGTCGTCAACAATCTCAAAAGTTGGTGGATGAACGGATAGATTAGGTTCCGAAAGATCTAAATCATAAGGCGCAGGTAGCATGAGCACTTGTCTTCCTTGCAGGGGTATGGCTTTAGCTTGAATAGACAGTGTATTAGATAGAGGCCTAATACGCATAACTATCTGCACAAGAGATTCAATGAACGTCCCTATAATCAGTCTTCCCCCTACTGGACAGTATTCATTCTTATCCGTAAAACTGCAACCAGCTCCATCATTTTTCTCCTTTGAAGTGCATGCTTCATCAATCCGTCGCACTTCTTCTTCAATCTGATCTGCGGACAGATCATTACTGATCCCTTCAGGATACAACTTCATCTTTCCCTTACTCATATCTAAAGGAAATCTAGGCTGAATGTCCGATACAACCTTTATCACCGTCGTCTCTGTTATTGGGTAAATAGTATATGGTTGACTGGACATTTTTGAAGGGTATGGCTTTGTAGCAGCATCCCTCAAGGCATCATAAAAATTCTTTTCATCTTCACTCAGTAGATGTCATGTTTCACTATTTATCGAAATAGGTTGTAGGAAAGCCTTCACCTTCCTTCTTGGTTGATCATAGATGGCAATTGTAGTACTCCTCTTGGTCACAAATTCAACCAGTTTGATCTCCAACTTATCCTTTCTAAAAAATTCAGAATAGTTGTATATAACCAGACTAGGTTTATCAGATGTTTCCTGTGGTATATGTACCAAGCTTAAATCTGTTATTGCCTCTTGTTAAACAGCAATAGGAGTAAACTGCACTAAGCTAGACTCAATTTGCTTTTCCTTTTGAGCAGCTTCGATAGTATCCTTCTTTTGACTAACTTCCTCAGCAGTATTCACATTCTTCTTTCGACTAATTGCTTCAATCTTCTCTACTGCCTCAGTCAGTCTCGGAGTTTTCTGAACTTGAGATTTCTGCTTCTCAGACTCCGACTTCCTCTTCTTCTCTGTCTCCTTAGCCTGTTTGACTGAGTCTTCTTGTAGGATTAAGACAAGAGATCTTGTTGCCTTTGGTGGACGAGATTTAGAGATTTCTACCTGACTCTATTCTCTGGCTCTTTTCTCTTTCTGTTGTCTCAGAGTACGAATCCTAGGTGATCTCCTCGCCTTCTTAGTAATTTCACCCAGAAGATTCTCCCCTGTTCTTTTCAACGCACCTTCATCTGTCCTCCAAACTAGGCTGACTTCTCTTTGAGAACTCGCCTGTTTTATCAAAGGTCTTCCAGATAATTTTCTTCTTTCATCTATGGGAATTCTCATAGTTACTTGAGATCTCGAGGTTGTAGCGGGAGAATCTGCTTCTTCTTTTACCACCACCTTCAAGCCCATTCTTCTTATTGTATCTGAGTTAATAAAACTCTTGATAGATATCGTCTTTCTGATTCCTTGGCGAAGAAGGACTCCAGATTTCCTAAAAATCCTCGTGAGTAGCATGCTGTAAGGATAACTATTAGTATCATCATCCCCTTAACCATATAGTGAAAAATTAGAAATGGTAGATGTTGGGACCCGATCCGGGAACCGGATCCCAACCGAAACAAAAGCGAAGACGAAACGAATACGAAATCGGAAGAAGCAAATCGGAGTGATTGAATCAAAAGCAAATCGAATACACATAGTGAAACGCAGTTAATGCAAATCGAATCGAATAACAAATCGAAATAATTAATAGAATCGAATCATAAGGCATCAATCCGAATCGAAGGGACGGAAGCATAAACGATCCGAACGGACCAAATCAATTTTCTCGACAACCGTAACTTATAAATTAGATAGACGCACGTTGAATACCTTAAGACTAAACCAACCAGAAACCGGTAATAATTTTTTTTCTTCTTTTTCTTTATTCAAACTCATACTCATAATCACTCATTCAAAACATAACCAATCAATACATTTCTATTCGTTTTCACTTCATTCATTTTAATCATTTCTTATACATCTAAAACATCTTAATACAACTAAATCTCTTCTTATCTTAGCGGTTTTACCAAAATCGGGCAGCATAACTTGTATTAGGACAGTCAAAATTTAAAACACAAGAAACACACTTCTAATATTACAACTCAACAATACCAAGCAACATCGGACCTCCCGTCCGCATCCAAACACCAGTGAAACACAAACCTAAATCTAATACTTCCAAAATTCTCAATTCAATACCAAACTCATAATTCAATCAAATTCTCAAATCAATCATACATATATATTTCCAAATCATTCCCATTTCTCAATTCAATATACATATACGTAATTCATTACACAACCGTAATTCACTTTCCATTCTATATACAAATCCATAAATCAATTTCATCATAGCATACAAGCCATACACAATCGAACAAGCGGTCTTGACCATCTTTCATCCAATCTCCCGCTCAATTACGGAGATGGGGATGAAAGGGGGTGAGCTTATAGCTCGTGGGTAACAGTTTATAACGAAGCATAAGCAAAACCGTTGAAAAGTTCATTTGTTTTACAAAAATCACAATCAGTTCATAAAGCGTTTTGCTCCCAAATTCTCACCAAATCTGAAATTCGAGTTCAAATCCATAGTTGAAAAGTGTCATTGCATAGTGAAAAGTATTATCACATCAACACAACATGTCCAATCAATCATCAATATCAAATGCTCAAATTATGCACATACTTGACAAGTCATAGATGCAATGCACAAACAAATGGCTCGAGGGTTCCATGGAAACAAAAGGAAGAAACCAAGTTTACATCCGAGCGAAATGAGTCCATTCGGATCTCATAGGCCCAAGCGGGCAGCCGGAGAAGGCTCTTGTCGACGTGCGTGATTTAACGAAATGGTTCCACTCTCGCCCAAACAAAAGCACATAATCATACTCTTTCGTGCTCTTTTCTTTCATTTTCGAATATGCAAATGCCATGAATTTCACAGGCATGACATAAATGTCTCAATTATATGACATAAATATTTCAATGCATTCTCATTTTTTTTTTTGCAAATCATTCACAGTAACAAAACAATATTTACTGAAATAGTTGAAATCATTCTTAATTTGGGAGAACACTTTAGTGGCTCATTACTAAATTATAAACATGAAACCCAATTGAAATTTCCTCGCTTATAAACTTGTTTAGGTATGCCTCTCCTCTTGTTCCCTTGCTCCTCTTTCCTCACTTGGTTTCCTAAAACAACCAAGTTCCATTTATTCAATATTTATAGTAAATATTCAAAGCTTGGAATCCAAAATAAAGCATTATAAATCTATCTTGACCTTCTCCTAAAATTCAAACCTTCAAGGCTAATTCTAAACTTCCCAACTTCATAGCACTTGCAATCTTTGATCTCTAGTTCATAACTAATCTGAAATCACCTCAATCGGTATCTATACCAAAAGATATGCCCAAAATACTACAACTCTCACTTCATTAAGCGGACGTTCGTCATGGCGAATGCCTTCAGACGTCATGACGAACAATCGCCACACGTCGCGGCGAACAAGTCATTGTTCGTTCATGACGAGCAAGTCGCCACACGTCGCGGCGAATAAATATCACACGTCGCGGCGACTCCTGCGCTCCACACGTCGCGATTTAATAATCGAAAAATTATTTACACGTCGCGACGTGGCTCCCTTCCTCACACGTCGCGGCGACATTCATACGCTCGTCGCGACGTCTGGTTCGGAACTCGACTCCGAACCCCAAATTTCTGCATAACCCAAGCTCGATTCTGTTCCAAACTCAAATCTACCACATGCAAAGCATAGATCAAGGCTTATACTACCATTCTAACTCATTCTAAGCTTCAGATCCATCACAAACACATCAACCCAAGGATTTCTAAACATTTTACCCTAAAAACCCTAAACCATCGATTTCTCTCAATCCAAGCTATCTTAAGGCTTAATCCAACCGAAAGCAAGATAGAAAGATGCTAAACTTACCAGAAAACGCCCAATCGTTGGAAAACTCAAAATCCATGAAACTCTCTTCTCTCTCTCTTCCTCTCCACCGCCACTCGACTCCTCTTCTCATCTCTTCTATTTTCTTTCCTTTCTTTCTTTTATTTTCTTCTATTTATATTCTTAAAGGATAAGCGGATGTCCATTTTGCCCTCCATCATAAGCTTTAATACTCTTAGACTTAAGTACCATGCCCAAATTACCCTTATATATTCTTATAACCTTAATACCTCAATATCATAAATTCAAAAATCTTTGAATCAAGTAAATTTTGATTCCTTCAAATAATTACAGTCCCATGCTTCTAATTTATTTAGAAACAATAATCAACTTAATTGGATCTCTCTTGATCAAGATATCATCAACCATACCGAACCATACTAGAAAATATCTAACTCACTACGACTTAAAAATCTCTTAACAATCATAATTCCCGTCATAATGTAGGTCGTTGCCTTAGGAATCCAACGCTTCAAAATCATATTAATCGGATGTCGGTCGGAAAATTTAGAAGCCTAATAAGAATGAAAGAGGGTCGGTCGCCCTAATAAAGAACGAAATTTCTGAAATTTCTATCTTTATATGCCAAGGTCCAAAATGGCATACTTTATAGCAATGAAAGGATCGAATACAATCAAAACGTTCACGAAGAACTCAAAGGCAATAGAAACCTCTAATTAGGTCAGTTTGTCGATCGAAACTTCTGTCTAGAAATGTCTCATCCTATACTTCATCCAAACTTATAACATTTCATATCTCCCAAATTTCATAACCAAAGATATCATCTTATACATCATCGACAAGCTAGATCATCTTCTATATCTTTCATATAGATCATTGAACTTAATTCAAAACATATCTATCTATAAATTGCCTCAAAATCACATTACACATCTAAATGTACACTTATGAACAATTTCACCAATACTTAACTGGTCTTAAGCACATTTACAATTACAGAGTCAAATAACCTTAACTTTGACTGATCATAACTTTCACTCCCGATATCGAAAAATGTCATACTCTATGGCTACAGAAAACTCTTAACATAATCTACAAGTTTCATGTAGATCATTTTATCAAATTTTGCCTAAATCAAAAGTCAACCATCAAAGGCCAAAAAGTCAAACTTTTCACAATTCTTCAATTTCTCACTCTTTCACTATTTATTTCGTATTCCTCAACTCCATTTCAATCAACTCATCCACTTTCACTTTCTCTAATAAATTGCATAATACTACACCAAATTTACTCAACCTCATATCAAATTCATTAAACTCAAAACACTCATTTCAAATACTATCCTCAAAATATCATCTTAACTGCTCAAACCGACATTGTTCACATCAAACCTTAAACATAATCATTCAAATTCATAACTTTTCTCTTCCTTTACACATGACTAAGTCACCTCGGTTTCTCATTTAATGTCAATTTACAAATTCACAAATCTAAGAAAGTTCGGGGTCCAACATTTCTCCCCCTCTTAAAAGAATTTTGTCCTCGAAATTCCTACAAGAATAATCATCAAGTAACTTATTTTCTCAAATACATATTTCTCAATTTATTCACAATCTTTCACTTCCTGAATCTAATACCACCAATACCATGTCAACATCACTATATCCACAAATCAATGTTTCTTAACATATTTGACTCAAATCAATGGTCCAATTCTTAAGGAACCTTAATATGGACCAATCATCATTCAAAATCAACCTTTTAACTTCTATACATATATCTCTATCACTCATCTCATTGTTCAAATATTCCGCTATTACATCTCATATATATGTATTCAAGTCAATCACCTAATTCATCATGACCTTCTAATCTTAATTTTCCATACATACAATCTTAAAATCAACCATCCTCTTAACACTTAAATCAAGCAGTCATTTTAATTCCTCGAATAATTCATGAAAACTCATTCACATCAATATCACATCCTCACTAATTCAATCATATAACTCATCACCTTCCTCAAACCATCATTTAGATTCACAAATAATTCCGACAGAGACAAACACATCATGCACACATTCTCACAAGATTAATCTTATCCTCACAAACTCTTATCCATTTCTTACTCATACTCATATGCCCAAGTAAGATCATATTACTGGGCTCGATACCTACAAATGTTGGGACCCGATCCGGGAACCGGATCCCAACCAAACAAAAGCGAAGACGAAACGAATACGAAATCGGAAGAAGCAAATCGGAGTGATTGAATCAAAAGCAAATCGAATACACATAGTGAAACGCAAAGCGAATGCAAATCGGAATCGAATAACAAATCGAAATAATTAATAGAATCGAATCATAAGGCATCAATTCAATCAAGGGACGAAAGCATAAACGATCCGAACGGACCAAATCAATTTTCCGACAACCGTAACTTATAAATTAGATAGACGACGTTGAATACCTTAAGACTAAACCAACCGTAAACCGTAATAATTTTTTTCTTCTTTTCTTTATTCAAACTCATACTCATAATCACTCATTCAAAACATAACCAATCAATACATTTCTATTCGTTTCACTTCATTCATTTTAATCATTTCTTATACATCTAAAACATTTTAATACAACTAAATCTCTTCTTATCTTTTTGTTTTTACCAAAATCGGCAGATAACTACAGTATTAGACAATCCAAAATTTAAAACACAAGAAACACACTTCTAATATTACAACTCAACAATACCAAGCAACATCGGACCTCCCGTCCGCATCCAAACACCAAAGAAACACAAACCTAAATCTAATACTTCCAAAATTCTCAATTCAATACCAAACTCATAATTCAATCAAATTCTCAAATCAATCATACATATATATTTCCAAATCATTCCATTTCTCAATTCAATATACATGTACGTAATTCATTACACAACCGTAATTCACTTTCCATTCTATATACAAATCCATAAATCAATTTCATCATAGCATACAAGCCATACACAATCGAACAAACGGTCTTGACCATCTTTCATCCAATCTCCGCTCAATTACCGGTGATGGGGATGAAAGGGGGTGAGCTTATAGCTCGTGGGTAACAGGTTTATAACGAAGCATAAGCAAAACCGTTGAAAAGTTCATTTGTTTTACAAAATCACAATCAGTTCATAAAGCGTTTTGCTCCCAAATTCTCGGTCAAATCTGAAATTTCGAGTTCAAATCCATAGTTGGAAAGTGTCATTGCATAGTGAAAAGTATTATCACATCAACACAACATGTCCAATCAATCATCAATATCAAATGCTCAAATTATGCACATACTTGACAAGTCATAGATGCAATGCACAAACAAATGGCTCGAGGGTTCCATGGAAACAAAAGGAAGAAACCGAAGTTTACATCCTGAACGAAATGAGTCCATTCGGATCTCATAGCCACAAGCGGGCAGCCGGGAGAAGGCTCTTGTCGGCGCGCACGTGATTTAACGAAATGGTTCCACTCTCGCCCAAACAAAAGCACATAATCATACTCTTTCGTGCTCTTTTCTTTCATTTTCGAATATGCAAAATGCCATGAATTTCACAGGGCATGACATAAATGTCTCAATTATATGACATAAATATTTCAATGCATTCTCATCTTTTTTTTTTTTTGCAAATCATTCACAGGTAACAAAACAATATTTACGAAATAGTTGAAATCATTCTTAATTTGGGAGAACACTTTAGTGGCTCATTACTAAATTATAAACATGAAACCCACCTGAAATTTCCTTGCTTATAAACTTGTTTAGGTATGCCTCTCCTCTTGTTCCCCTTGCTCCTCTTTCCTCACTTGGTTTCCTAAAACAACCAAGTTCCATTTATTCAATATTTATAGTAAATATTCAAAGCTTGGAATCCAAAATAAAGCATTATAAATCTATCTTCGACCTTCTCCTAAAATTCCGAAACCTTCAAGGCTAATTCTAAACTTCCCAACTTCATAGCACTTGCAATCTTTGATCTCTAGTTCATAACGAATCTGAAATCACCTCAATCGGGTATCTATACCAAAAGATATGCCCAAAATACTACAACTCTCACTTCAGCCAAACGGACGTTCGTCGCGGCGAAGGCCTTCTCACGTCGCGATGAACAATCTGCCACACGTCGCGGCGAACAAGCTGCTGTTCGTTGCGACGAGCAAGCTGCCACACGTCGCGGCGAATAAATATCACACGTCGCGACGACTCCTGCGTTCCACACGTCGCGACGAATAATCGAAAAATTATTTACACGTCGCGACGTGGCTCCCTTCCTCACACATCGCGGCGACATTCATACGCTCGTCGCGACGTCTGGTTCGGAACTCGACTCCGAACCCCAAATTTCTGCATAACCCAAGCTCGATTCTGTTCCAAACTCAAATCTACCACATGCAAAGCATAGATCAAGGCTTATACTACCATTCTAACTCATTCTAAGCTTCAGATCCATCACAAACACATCAACCCAAGGATTTCTAAACATTTTACCCTAAAAACCATAAACCATCGATTTCTCTCAATCCAAGCTATCTTAAGGCTTAATCCAACCGAAAGCAAGATAGAAAGATGCTAAACTTACCAGAAAACGCTTCCAATCGTCGGAAAACTCAAAATCCGCGAAACTCTCTTCTCCTCTCTTCCTCTCCACCGCTTGGCCATTTACTCCTCTTCTCATCTCTTCTATTTTCTTTCCTTTCTTTCTTTTATTTTCTTCTATTTATATTCTTAAAGGATAAGCAGATGTCCATTTTGCCCTCCATCATAAGCTTTAATACTCTTAGACTTAAGTACCATGCCCAAATTACCCTTATATATTCTTATAACCTTAATACCTCAATATCATAAATTCAAAAATCTTCGGAACTGAAGTAAATTTTGATTCCTTCAAATAATTACAGTCCCATGCTTCTAATTTATTTAGAAACAATAATCAACTTAATTGGATCTCTACTGATCAAGATATCATCAACCATACTGAACCATACTCGAAAAATATCTAACTCACTACGACTTAAAAAATCTCTTAACAATCATAATTCCCCGTCATAATGTAGGTCGTTGCCTTAGGAATCCAACGCTTCAAAAATCATATTAATCGGATGTCGGTCGGAAAATTTAGAAGCACAAGAATGAAAGAGGGCTGGTCGCCCTAACAGTAACGAAATTTCTGAAATTTCTATCTTTATATGCCAAGGTCCAAAAATGGCATACTTTATAGCAATGAAAGGATCAGAATACAATCAAAACGTTCACGAAGAACTCAAAGGCAATAGAAACCTCTAATTAGGTCAGTTCGTCGATCGAAACTTCTGTCTAGAAATGTCTCATCCTATACTTCATCCAAACTTATAACATTTCATATCTCCCAAATTTCATAACCAAAGATATCATCTTATACATCATTGACAAGCTAGGATCATCTTCTATATCTTTCATATAGATCATTGAACTTAATTCAAAACATATCTATCTATAAATTGCCTCAAAATCACATTACACATCTAAATGTACACTTATGAACAATTTCACCAATACTTAACTGGTCTTAAGCACATTTACAATTACAGAGTCAAATAACCTTAACTTTGATCGATCATAACTTTCACCCGATATCGAAAAATGTCATACTCTATGGCTACAGAAAACTCTTAACATAATCTACAAGTTTCATGTAGATCATTTTATCAAATTTTGCCTAAATCAAAAGTCAACCATCAAAGACCAAAAGTCAAACTTTTCACAATTCTTCAATTTCTCACTCTTTCACTATTTATTTCAGATTCCTCAACTCCATTTCAATCAACTCATCCACTTTCACTTTCTCTAATAAATTGCATAATACTACACCAAATTTACTCAACCTCATATCAAATTCATTAAACTCAAAACACTCATTTCAAATACTATCCTCAAAATATCATCTTAACTGCTCAAACCGACATTGTTCACATCAAACCTTAAACATAATCATTCAAATTCATAACTTTTCTCTTCCTTTACACATGACTAAGTCACCTCAGTTTCTCATTTAATGTCAATTTACAAATTCACAAATCTAAGAAAGTTCGGGGTCCAACAGTAGATCAATGGGACGACGATTTAGTAAGTAGAACAGGCATTGCTCATCCAAGGTAGTCACTAAATGCCTTGACTATGTTCTAGGTAAGATGCAATTGAACATAATCGCATGAAGAACCCTAGCCTTCAGGACCAGACTCTAGGTCTTCCTCTCCGATGGGTCATTAACTCCATACAACTGTTTACTGACATCTTCTTCCTTCTTACCAACCTTTGTCATCCATTTGGCTTTGCTTGACAAGGTTTCTCCAACCGATGAACATTCAGTCACCTTCTCTACTATCTCCTTTGTCACAATAATAGATATCCTATCTACTGTGGAGACAATAGTATCATCTACCAACAGGCATTCTTCCAAAATCATATACCTCATCAAGATACACTGTTCCCTTTTGGAAAAACTTTCTCCATCTAGCCTCTACAATCTCTGGTTCAACATCCATACCATCTTTCCTCAGAGATTCGAAGTCCACATATCTTCCATAAATCATAGTTCGCTCCATTGATTCTGAGTAGAAACTGACTCTGGTAAGTTGTTCTTCAAAAGTAAAGTTGATTGCAAGAGTTTTTAGAGAGAGATGAAACGTCTTTGTTTGAGAGTAATCGAAATGATTTCAATTTCAGACTACTCGTAGGGTCTTATCAGGTGTATTCTAGAATCGTTGGGATCCTCAATACTCTGAAACTTTCCCTCCATAACTTCCTTGTGAGAGAAGTTACCAGTTGTAAACCACTTTTTTTGATGCTGTTAACTTTGACGATCTCTTAGTCTGACTGGTCATTTAACATAAACATGTTGAGGTTTCGTCTGATTTCCTTGAACCGTTCTTCACTCAATGGTTTAGTGAAGATTTCTGCCCATTGGTACTCTGTTTCAATGAACTGTAGTCTCACCACCTTTCTCTGAACGTAGTCTCTCAAGAAATGATGTCTGACTTCGATATGCTTTACTCTCGAATGTTTGTATTGGGTTCTTTGATAGATTTATGGCAATCGGTGTTGTCACAATAGATTGGGATCTCCTCTTCGAACTGAATAATCTTCTAGTTGATATTTAATCCACAATGTTTGTGAACAACGACTTATGATGTATATGTATCGGCTTCGACAGTTGATAGAGCAATTGAGCTTTGTCTCTTGCTTGACCAGGAAATAGGTTTGAGCCAAGAAAGTGACATCCTCCACTAGTGCTCTTCCTTTCAATTCTATCTCTGGTATAGTCCGCATCGCAATATCCGATTAACCTGAAATCTTTACCTTTCTCAAACATTAAGCAAAGATCAGTAGTACCTGCGAGATATCTCATAATCCTTTTAATAGCAATAAAATGAGACTCTCTAGGATCAGCCTGAAACCTTGCACACAAGCATCTGTTGATGTAATATCAGTGCGCTTTTGTAAAATCTGAAGAAAGAGCCGATCATCCTCTATCTGTGTTTTGATCCACCTTCTTACCAAATTCATCTTTCGACAAAAGGTTCGAAGGATGCATTGGAGTCGTCATAGACATTACATTATTCATATCAAATTTACACAAAAATTCTTTCAAATATTTTTGTTGATGGATAAAGATTTTCTCTTTGGTTTACTTAACTTGCAATCCAAGAAAGAACTTTAACTCACTCATCATACTCATCTCAAACTCATTTTTCATCAGACTCTCAAAACTCATACATAACTTCTTTGAGGTAGCACCAAATATAATATCATCAACATAGATTTGTACTAAAATAAACTCACTCTCATAATTCTTTCTAAAAAGCGTCTTATCAACTTAACCTATACTAAACCCACTCTCTAAGAGAAAAGTACTTAGACGATCATACCAAGCTCTAGGAGCTTGCTTCAGTTTGTATAAAGCTTTATGAAATCTATAGAAATGATCTGGATTCCTAACATCCTCAAAACCAGGAGGTTGCTTAGCATACACCTCTTCGTCTATAAAGCCATTCAGAAAAGCACTCTTCACATCCATCTGAAAAAGCTTTATATCATGACAAACAGCATATGCCAGCAATATCTTAATTGCTTCAAGTCTTGCTACTGGAGCATACGTCTCATTGTAGTCTATTCCTTTTTGCTGATTATAGCCTTGCGCTACTAATCTAACTTTATTCTGACTCACTCTACCTGATTCGTCTAACTTATTCTTAAAAACCTATCTGGTTCCTATAATGGATTTCTTCGAGGGTTTTGGAACTAAGGACCAAACATTATTCCTAGTAAACTGATTCAGCTCCTCTTGCATGGCTAAAACCCAAGCTTCGTCTTGAAGAGCTTCCTCAATCTTCTTAGGCTCTATTTCAGAGATGAAAGCCACATTAGCTTCTCTTCTGAATTTGGACCTTGTTCTAACTCCTTCTGAGGTCTCCCCGATAATTAGCTCTTCTGGATGAGAACTCCTATATTTCTAATCTCTTTTTAATCCACTAGTTTCTGGAATATCCTCAACCTTGTCTACTTGAGTTCCTGATGATGGAGTTTCAGTTGTATCATCTAAGTTCTTTGAAGGACCTTCACTCTCTATATCATCTTCCTTATGGGGTTGGGAACGATCATCAAACTTGACATGGATGGTTTCTTCAACTGTCTTTGAGATAAGGTTATATACACCCGAAATGCCTTAGATGATGATAAGTAGCTTAGAAAAATTCCTGAATAGATCTTTGAATCGAACTTATCCAACAACTCTTTTGTATTCAGAATAGAGCACTTGCAACCTAATGGATGAAAGTAAGATATGTTCGGTCTCCTTCCATTCCATAACTCATAAGGAGTCTTCTTTAACAGAGGTCGCAATAGTATTCTATTTTGAATATAACACGTTGTATTCACAACTTCTGCCCAGAAGTACTTAGGAAGATTCATTTCACACAGCATAGTCCTTGCCATCTCTTGAATCGTCCTGTTCTTCCTTTCAACAACTCCATTCTGTTGTGGGGTCCTAGGAGTAGAGAAATTGTGGAAATTTTCATTCTCTTCACAGAATAATCTAAACTTCTTATTGTTAAACTCTCCACTATGATCACGCCTGATACTGGCTATAGGTACTCCTTTTTCAATTTGTAACTTTCTGGAAAGGGTCCTATTTTATCGATTCCAATTATCTTGCCCTGCTGGTTGTCTCCGAAATTCACCGATCCTCCCTTCTTATACTGAAGATCTAGGAACATAAACCTTCTTCCCGTCATATGTCGCGAGCAACCACTGTCTAAATACCAACGGTGCTTGTTGCATCTTCCAAGGAAGGATATCTGCAGGAGAAACTATTTTACTTTTTGGTACGCAAATTTTCTTGGGTCCTTTCTGGTTAGTAAAATGCACATAATGAGTCCTTTGATGCCTTTTACTAGATTGTTGATGAATACGTGTTTGGTAATACCTTTTATTTTGAGAAAAAGGCTTTCTATCATAATGAGACTTATTACTCGTAAACCCTAATCTGGTTTTATCACTCGGATGTCTACATTTTCCTAGCATCTCATTCATTTTCTTTGTACTCTCAGTGAAGGTAGCTAAATCAGATGAAAGACTCTTAATTCTAAGATTCAACTAATTTATCTCATTAGTTTTATCTACAACTTTCTTTTTCTCCTCTATTTGTTTCTTTAAGCAGATATTTTCTCTCTCTATTTCTTCTGTATGTTTAAGGTTTTCTACATACTTCTTCTTTAACATTTTATACTGTTTCAGAATAGCATGAGAATCCTCTAATAGTTCTGAATAAGCATCATGCAAGTTATCGTATTCAGAAGTTACCTCCTCATCACTTTCTTCCTTGGCTACTAGGCAGATATTTGCATGTTCAGATGTCTTGGAATTTGTATCTGACTCTGATGAATCTAGATCTTCCCAAGTTGTCATCATGATTTTCTTGCCTTCTCTACTCTTCTTTGGTTTTTTCTTTAGAGTAGGACATTCGGACTTGTAATGTCCAGGTTGATTACACTCGTAGCATATGATAGTTGTCTTTTCTACTTTACCATCATCTTTGCAATTCTTCTTGAAGAGCTGACTTCCTTTGGACTTCTTCTTCCACATTCGTCTTATCTTCCGGGAAATGAAAGATAACTCGTCATCTTCATCTCTTGACTCTTGTTCTGATTCACTTGAGTTATCATTCTTTGATTCTTCATTCTTTAATGCTTTCGATGAATTTCTCCTTCTTTGGGTCTTGTGATTCTTCTGTCCGACCTTCAGTGCTATTGACTTGTCCCGTTTGGGCTTGCCTTCAGCATCGAGCTCTACTTTGTGAATCTTCAGTGATCCAAGCAACTCTTCAAGCTTTAGTACGCCAAATCCTTAGCTTCCTACACCGCCGTAACTTTTGGTCTTCACCTCTTCGGAAGACTTCTTAAGATCTTTCGTGCGTGGTCTTGGTTATTGTACGTTCTTCCAAGGGCTTTCAATCCATGGACGATTGTTTGAAATCTTCCAAACATTTGATCAATAGATTCTTCATCTTTCATCTTGAAAAGCTCGTACTGGTGCACAAGAATGCTTATCTTGGATTCTTTGACTTGGTTTGTGCCTTCATGAGCGATGGACAATGTGTCCCACATCTCCTTCGCAGTGTCGCATCCGTGGACTTTGTCATACTCACTCCTGCTCAGGGCACACGTTAAGATTTCCATCTTCATCTACTGGTGTATATGGTCAATTCTCTATCACATCCCAAAGGTCGACATGAGTAGATTCTATGAATAGCCGCATTCTATCTTTCCAATAATGATAGTCTTCTCCGTTGAATGCTGGAGGTTTAGTGGCTGAGGCACCTTCTGCAATGTATATATGTGATTCTGCCATTATCTTTGATCCACACTTTGCTACAGTGATCCTTGGATACCAGGCTCTGATACCAATTAAAGTAAATCACACGTTATGACAATGCTAATAATACGATATATGAATACACGAGAAGGGGGGGTTGAATTGTGTATTCCCCTTTTTGAAAATCTTTCTTGAAAACGTTTTGTTATAAACAAGTTCTTTTCACAAAAACTTCAGTAAGTACGAATTAATCAAAACTTTGAAAAAACTTGTTTTGAAATCTAAGTAATAACAAAACTTTGAACTTAAAAGAAAGATAGAGTAGAGAGAAGTCCACACAACAATTTTATACTGGTTCACCCCAAACCGTGGGCTACGTCCAATCCTTAGAAGTCTTTCTGAGATTTCACTATCTCTTTAACGTTTACAAGTATTCTTTCTAAGCCTCTTCAGGTCTCTACACTCAGTATTCTTTTACTCTTAGCCTCTGCAGGCTATCTGCACTAGTTTCTTACAAAAGTGTTTGAACTCTGTTACAGTAATACTAGCTCTTGGCAAATTCGCACAATAATCTCATAAATGAGCTTTTTTCGTTCGCGAACTTTGCAATCTTCGACTTCGACTCAAATATATAGCTTTCGTCTGCAACTGCTTCTTGATTCTTGCTTCTTGAATCTTGAAAGAAACGGTTAATCAGTTGAGTTTTGTAACTAACTCAAACTGACTCTTGCGTCTGCTTTTGAATTCTGCGTCTGCTTTTCTGTGTCTGCTTTTCATTCTGCGTCTGCTTTTCATTCTATGTAGCACCCCACTCCTGACAAGACCCGAACCCGACATCTACGGTGATATTCGAGCCCGTGCCCCGCTAGGGTGGCGTACTAAAACACTCAATACCTTTTTAAATCTCGTTATAACATTTTTCTTTTCTTTTTCTCCTTTTAAAACAGTTGAGTGCGGAAAACGATAATCAATCTGGGCCCGATTTAATATGAAAATATTTTTCAAATATGAACAATTCAGTCATTAACTAGCACTCAATAGTGCTCAATCATCATGTACATATAGAAATGTATGACCCAACTGGGCCCAATGCCATTTCTAAACATTTCAGTAATACAATACAATGACACATAGACAAATGGGGCCCACTTAATAAACTCACTACACTAATGCAGATGTGACGACACTGATCCCGACCCTGATCTTCACTTGAATCCTGCAAACATACTCCTGTTTTACTAACGGGGTACTCTTCAATTCCTGAAAAATAAATGCAATGTTGGGTGAGTTTGCGAACTCAATGAGAAACCATCATCGATGGTTCACCCAACTCATGCATTCACAATCATATACATATAATACATGTAGCATTTACGGTAATATCACATGCAATTTCCTTATTCACATCTCTCTCACCATTTGCAAATAATTTACATTTTCAATCACCATACACATATGCAATGTACATGACACTTTCATTTTCTTTTCGTTGTTGTGACCGCTTTGAAATCATTTACGTTGAGCGGTGGCTCAAATCGCGTTGGGCATGATATGCCTGCGGTGAGCCTGAGGCTCTATTAATCGTTGGACCGATGTCACGTGCGCTGAGCTTAAAGCTCTCATATACGTTAGGCGTGATTCGCCTCGATAAGCCCAAAGGATTCGCATGCATCGAGCTCGTGGCTCTGCACACGTTGGTACCACCGGTCACAACTACCATTATCGATCATTCGGTGATGCATGAATGCATGTGTCACTTCCCAATTTCAGTCATTTACAGTTCCAATCATTTTCGCTAATGCATTTACAATTTAATTCATTCATGCATTCATACATATTTACTCATCTTTGCACTTCAATATCACAATCAAATATTTCGAACACCCATGGTCCGAAATCAATCAAATCAATCACACATCTATCCATCCGCGCTTCCTCATGGCAATCAATGCATATAATTAATAAACACATAAGGCTGAGAAACCAACTAGGTTACTCACCTGCACTTCCGAGCTACCGCTTGGAAGTCCCAATACTGTCCGTGGAATGTCGATCCATCGGAACCTCTATATCAAATCAAATAAATCACACATTACCAATCATGCCAAATTCAATAATCAATAGCAATTTCGATAAATACTATACATGTTATGACTTTCCCGATTCAATTCCCGAATTTCTCAATTGGATCACTCTCACTCTAGTCCATAACAATTCCAGATCTCATTTATCAATTTACAAATTTCCTTACTCTAAGATCACAGTTCAATTAGAATCACAATCACTAATCGTTTACCACTCAATTCCAATAATCATATAATTACATTCCGAATTTCCATTCTTATCCATTCAATATTCTTAGTCTCCAAATTCCAATTAATCATTTAGAAACCAATTCATTTGAAGTCAATCCTCAAGCTCATTACTTGTAACAATAATCTCATAATCACTTAATTTCATTTCTTCTAATTTGCAATTCCTAGTCTCAAAAATTCAATTTACTAAACACCTATTAATCACTAACCAATCCCAATTTAACCTCAAAATTCTCAAATTTCCAAATAACTTAACCAATTCACTTTTCGGAAAACACTCATCCGCCCATGGCGAAACCTCCTTTCTTTCATTGCGACGTATGCGTCTCGTGCGCATCGCGGCGTACCTCTCTTTTGTGCTCACCATGACGTGCGGGAGTGACACCTTCGCCATGGGCGCACCCAACTCCTCGCCATGCGGCGTGCACCTACATCCAGTTTGTCGCGGCGTACTAATTATAAAATCAATTATTCGTCATGACGTGTGAGTTAAAGGGCTCACATGGCGTGTTCATCACACGTCATGACGCGTAACCTAGAAACTCGTCCAAACCCGAAATTCATCGATTTTTCCGATCTAACTCATTCAAATCCATTCTAAACACTCTCAATCAGTTTTAAACCTTAAACTCGACTTATTCCTAACCTCAGATCATCATTTTGTAAGTGATAAGTCGACTTGTACCATGTGTAAGTCGACTTACACATGTACGGTACCGATAAGTCGACTTGTTCAAGGTCGGTACTGTTTATTTGTGCCCTAAAGGCAATCCCCTTTAGCGCGTTTTATTCAAAGTCGTGTGCAGACTTTATGAATAAATAAAGAAAAGGCATTATTCATTCATTTGATATTCATAAACATTGTTTATGAATTGATTTGATCTTTAATCAAATTAACGAAGTCCATGATATATGACATAGCATGAAGGAAATTATGATGTGATCATACTACTGAGATTCCTATCATGTGCAATTATGTCAAGATTCAAATTCTCCTAGTCATAGGATTAATGAGACTGGACATCATTAATCCGGATAGACTAGCACATGTCATATTCCTTGATTGGATCAAGCGGTGGATCTCGAAACCGTAAATATGAGATATTTAGAATTGACATGTGGATGCTTACTAAGCGGTAGTAAGTTCATTGGATGACTGTCATAAGATCATCACATGGATATCTTATCTAAGTGTCGTTGATAATCTCATCATAGCAATGGTGCAAGTATCCTTAGACTTGAGGTACTCGAGGATATCTTGATACCGATCCGTGCTTTGACTCCATTCCTTGTTGCCTTCCGAGGTAACTCATAGGGTGGTGCTTGGGTACAACTTGAGGTATTCAAGATAATTGAGTAGCCAATAAAGGATTCACCACTACGGATTAGCGAAGAGATACCCATGGTCTCTTGTCGGGATCATTACTAAGGTGGCAAGATGTATGTCATGAAGAGTGTCTTCATTGACATATAAAGTAATGAGTCCCGTGGCGAGAACCGATATCACTGGGCTAGACTCAGTCTAGTGAGAGTTGACACTTTGACCATACTTATAACCAAGTGGGGTATAGGATGGTGAAAGGACGAATTGCACGGTAATTGTCTATGGAAGGGTTTGTGATCTGGTTCGTGATGATTACATCAAACCGATTACTTTCCGGTCAATTGGGGGTCATGATGTGTTGCTAGATACCGCTCATGACTTGCTTAGATTAAGTGTTAATCTAAGTGGCCAACATAACCGGGAGCCTAAAGGGTCACACGCATAAGAGTGATTCAGAGAATCTGTAAAATAGTAATTGGACAGAGTTCCAATTATGGAGAGCAAATGGATTAAATGGATCCCGATGAGATCGGGATATGTCCCGATGAGATCGCGACATCGATATTGCTAAGAAAGGTTTCCGGAGCTGTTTCAGTACCGGGGCCCGGTAGGCCGGTAAGACCGACCCCAGTTGGACTGGACTTTAGCAATTATATATTAATTGATTAATTAAGTAATTAATTAATTAATTATATATATATTTAAGCCATGCTTGTAACGTGGAAAGGGAGGAAGAATGGAGAATGTTCCATTTTCATGCTTAGTCATCAAGTCATTTAATGACTAAATGACAAAAGCATGAAAGATGAAGAGTGTGGATGATCGTGGATGATATAATAAGAAGGAAGGAAAAAGAGTTTTTTCTTATGGCTTTGGAAGATCATCATCGTGGCTTTGAGAGGAAGTAAAAGGGTTGAAGGAAAAGAGTTTTCCTCTCTTATCTTCTCACCATCGACTCTTCATCTTCTTGTCTTCTCCAAGCAAGCTTCTTCCAACGTTGATCCAAGCTCTCCAGGACAGAGGTAGGCTCTAGCAGGCTTTAATCTGTTCTAGCTATTCCCGGGTCAAAGGGGTTTGACTCGGTTAGATTTTCTGATCTCTGCGTGGATACCTTTAGAGATAGTCTCTTTTGGCTATTTAGGTTGATGTCTTCATACCGACACCTGGATCCTGGGTTTCGGGAAAGTCCCGGGAACAAAAATTTTTGTTTTCCGCTGCCGGTACATGTGATGTACCTCCCGGGATTTTCCTACAGTGGTATCAGAGCGTCTGGTGTCCCGTATGAAGCTAAAACCTAAGCAAGATCAGAAACCTAATGGAATTTTCTGTTGATGCATGCTTGCTGTCCAATTTTCGAATTTATATTGTGATATGTTTTTCGAAATTTTTCTGCCCAGGATTGTTCATAACATGTTAGAGAATATGTCTATGAAATTTGAGAATTTATCGATTTGATTTGATATAGTTTTGCTAATTTAATTCCATAAGTTTCGGATGCTGTTTTGTGAAACGATTCTGGAACAGGCAGTAGTATAAATTCGATAATAAATTCTAGAAAAATGGTTTTTCTGATTTTCCTTCACCTACATGTCTCTAAGATGTTGGTGAATGTCTATGAGCATGGAAATTGGATTTCAAGGTGATTGGATATTTATTTTCGATTTTATTCTATGCTGTTGGGAATTGCTGTGCTGATGAACACAGATTTTGAATCGGTTTTGTTATTTAGTTTGACTGAGTTTTTGATGGCTAAAAATCCTGAAAACATTCAGGTAGCATGTTCTGAACATTTACTAACCTATGCAATTTTCTCAGAATTTATTGAAATTGTTTCATTGATCATTTCGAGCAATGTACAGAACTGGACAGTTTTGTGAAAAATTGTTGGGACTGTTTTGCTTGGCTTGATTGAGTGTGCTTTTTCAGTTCCAATGCCTTGCACCATTTTTAATGTGATTAAAAATGTGTTATCTTGATGTATTATGATTTCCAAACTGAATTTCTTGAATTTGCATTTCCAAGAATTTTCGGATGCCTAAGTGATCACATTAGCGTCTCGTTAGTATATTGCATTATCTTGTTTGTTTTGACCGTCATATTTTTTATGGCATGTGCTGAAGTAAATTTGATAATGTATGTGCTAGCTAGAGATGCTTAGGATGATAATTTGGGTGTTCCTAAATTATTTGGAAATTAATGAGTTTTGACTCATGTCAAGCTTTTCATATGGTTTGACTATATAAGGCTTTCATGGTTCAATGAAGTGTTCATTGAGACATCAAAGTAGCAGATATTACCTTAGGTATGTTGGTATTGTGAATTGGAATTGCAAGGATTGAGGAATTAGCCGATTAGAGAATTATAGCAAATTCTATTGGACAAGTCAACTTATTTGGAGTATAAGGCGACTTGTTCAGGGTCTGTGCATAAGTCGACTTGCAGTGTACAAGGCGACTTGTGCGCGGGTAGGTGCATAAGGCGACTTATATCAGATAAGTCGACTTGTGCGAGGGCAGAAGACAAGGCGACTTGTGTATGGGCAGGGGCATAAGGCGACTTGCATTCGTTGTAAGTCGACTTGTGGCATGCTCAGGTTGGATGATGGATGATTAAAAGGATTGATTCAATGTGATTGATGAAACCTAAATCATTCCATATAGTCATGGTGACTATAATCCTACGGCTTGGAGAATATGAAGATGAGACCCAAATCCCTCCTCGAATATGAAAACTAACGCTTCCATTAATATGGTAAGAACCGAGTTCTTATAGAAAATTTGGGTTGTTGGGCAAACTCAAACTTACTCTATACGGATATATTTGAACCATGAAAATAAGATTTTCTGATTAATGGGTTGGTTTTCACTGGAAGCGTTGGTTTGTTGAGCAAACTCAAGGTCAACGTAGACAGAGGCGAAATTGGGTAGCATACATCGGATGTATGCACATCAAAGAGTTGATAACCCAATGAAGTGCACACATCAACAAGTTGATAGCACTGATCGATAGTTGTGTCTAAGATGTAATTGGTATATATGATACCTCCCGAGACTTAAGGTGGCTTATTGGGCAAACCCAAGGTCATTCTCAAAGTCGGTTATCGATGATGCAATTGGTATGACCGATACCTACCGATTGACCTAAGTTGTGGTTTGTTGGGCAAACCCAAGGTCACTCTTAGCAATGTCGGATATCGACCCACTAGGACATTATGTCACTTTGTTTCTCTGGATTCATAAAGAGGGTTATGGATTCTAGGAAACTAGTGGGAGCCATATGCATATCATGCAAGTCCTTATGATCATGCAGGCATATCTATTCTATCATTCCTTCTCTCTATCGCGCTAGGTTGATTGAAAAAGTATTTTAGTGTGAATTTATGCTCTCTATTTTAGACCGAATTTTCTTGATTGGCTGAGGATTCTGAGAATTGTTCTCAGATCTGAGGAACTGGGATACGTCCTAGATGTTCCACTTCCGATTGCACTCTTTGTCGATGCTTCGATGGGGATCGAAAGCATATTGTAAGCATCTAAAGGGCGGTGATATGGATACTTGCTTTATGCTTGCCTCGATGTCACCAGAGCTGCAGGAGCAAAGACGAGTCCATGGATGCTCACTCTATAGTATTTCATCTTATGGAGCTGTTTGATGAGTAAGCTTCGATGCGAAAGGTTCGGGACCTTAAGGCTTCTCTTCATCACAAAGATGGCTCGAGGGACAGCTTCATGCAAGATACCACGAGGATGAATGGCTATATTGAGAGATTGGTTGTCTTAGGATTTGTAATGGATTATGAGTTAAGTAGAGACTTAATTACGGTTGGATTGTCCGACGATTATTCACGATTCGTGATAAACTATCGGATGAACCAAATATCCACAACAATTCTGGTGATCAATCTGCTTTCACGACAATTGAAAGGTGCTATCAAGAGAGATAGCAAGTGCTAATGGTGGATGCTTCTTCTTCTAGTTCAAAGAAGAAAAAGGCCAAGAAACCAAATGGAAGTGCCATCAAGGAAAAACCAAAGATTCTGCCCCAAAAGGATTTTGCTTTCATTGTGGCAATTCTAGCCACTAGAGGCGAAACTATAAAATCTATCTGGAGTCCTTGAAGCAGAAGAAGGCATCAGATGCCTCTACTTCTTCAAATATGTTTGTCATTGAGGTTAATACTGTTTCTGATCAAAACATATGGGTATTTGATACCGGTTGTGGCTCATACATATGAAATGATATGTAGGGCCTCAGGGACAGTAGACAGCTCATAAAAGGAGAACTAGACCTTCGTGTAGGTAATGCAGCAAGAGTTGCTACATTAGCCGTAGACACTTATGTCTTGTCACTCCCTAGTGGGCTTGTATTCAAATTGGATGATTGTCATTTTGTACCCGTTTTAAACAAAGAACATATTGTATGTTTTATGTTTAATTAGAGCTGATTTCCATTTGACTTTTAGAAGCAATGGTTGTTCTATTAGTTCGAATGGAATGCTCTATGGTACTGGTACATTATGCAATAGAATTGACATATTAGATATGTCATATCCAATTATGAATATCAATGACGCGGAAAGACATAATCGAGATAATTTAAAATCAACTTACTTATGGCATTGTCGGCTTGGCCATATAAATGAGACACGCATCGCTAAGCTCCATAAGAATGGCAATTTAGGGTCATTTGATTATGAATCATATGACACATGCGAATCTTGTTTATTAGGCAAGATGACTAAGTTATCCTTTAAAGGAAAGGGTGAACGAGTGAATGGAATATTAGACTTAATACATTCGAATGTATGTGGTCCGATGTCCATCCATGCCAGAAGTGGTTGTTTTTACTTCATTAATTTTATCGGTGATTATTCATGATATAGGTATCTGTATCTGATGAGATACAAATCTGAAGCATTTGAATAGTTCAAATAATTCAGATATGAAGTAGAAAACTAACTTGGTAAAAGTATGAATACACTACGATCTGATCGTGGTTGAAAATGCTTACACCAACAGTTTTGGATTACCTCAGAGATAATGGGATTTTATCTCAGTACACTCCACCTTGCACGCCGCAGCACAATGGTGTGGCTGAAAGGAGATATCGAACCTTGTTAGACATGGTGCGATTAATGATAGGTTTTGCACAGTTTTTGGGGGTATGCGCTCGAGACAGCTGTTTACTTGTTAAACAAAGTTCCATTAAAGACAGTTGATGTTACTCCATATGAGATGTGGACTAACTGAAAGCCCTATCTTTCTCAGCTGAAAGTTTGGGGTTGTCCTGCTTATGTGAAGCGGACACGGATTAGATTAATGATGCAAAATCGACAAGTGTTTGTTCGTGGAATATCAATTCTACTTTGCTTAGGAACAAAAGTTGTTTGTTTCCAAGCATGCTGTTTTCTTAAAGAAAGAGTTTCTTTTACAAGAGGACAGTGGGAGCAAAGTTGAACTTGAGGAAGTTCAAGATGCTCGAACAAACGCAGATCAATACTGAACTTCAAATCGTAACTCATGTACATGAGGTAACAGTTCAACCTTCTATTACACAAGAATTTCGTAGGTCATGTAGGATACGCCTGTTCTCGAGAGATATGGATTTCGTGAGGAGCGAGAATGGCGTATTGCTCATACGAGATGATGAGTTTACTACCTATGAAGAGGTTCGAAAAGTTCGAGTCGAAAATGGCTTTGTGCCATGAAATCTGAATGGATTCCATGTAAGAAAACCAAGTTTGGACTTTGGTTGTTACATCTGAAGGGATAAAACCCACAGGGTGCAAAGGAGTTTTCAGAAGAAAACCAACATGGATGGTAATTTGATTACCTATAAAGCAATGCTTCGGCAAAGGATTTCGCCACGCATAAAGAGTTGACTATGACGAGACCTTGATTTCGTAATAATGCTTAAATCCATTAGGATACTCCTAGCCATTGCCACTCATTATGATTATGAGATATGACAAATAGATGTGAAGACAACTTTCCTTAATGGAAATCTTCCCGAGGATGTGTATATGACACAACCAGAGGACTTCACCTCCTATAATGGCGAAATGGTATGCAAGCTTCAGAATTCCATGTATGGATTGAAGCAAGCATCCAGAAGTTGGATTATCCGTTTTGATGAGTCAATCAAAGAGTTTGATTTCTCACAAAATTCGGATGATCATTGTGTGTATAAGAAGGTTAATGGGACTGCAATCGTATTCCTTGTGTTGTATGTAGATGACATACTGTTACTAGGAAACGATGTCTCTATGCTGCAATCAGTTAAAATTTGGTTGTCCAATCAATTTGTGATGAAAGACCTTGGTGAAGCAACTTATATCCTAGGGATATAGATTTATAGAGATAAATCAAAAGGTTGCTTGGTCTTTCACAATCATCGTACATAGATGAGATGCTAAAGAGGTTTAGCATGGATCAATGCTATGTACGAGGCCCGATGTATCGTATGCTCTAAGTGTTACGAGCAGATACCAATCGGATCCTAGTGAGGGTCATCTTTGGGTGGTGTCAAGAATATCCTCAAGTACTTGCGAAGCCTTAAGGATGTTTTCTTGATCTATAGAGATGGAAATCTCAGTGGCGGGCATTCAGATGCTAGTATTTAATCGATAAGGATGATTACGAATCACAATCGGGTTATATACATTCACACTTGAATAGCGTGGCGGTCGATTGGAAAAGTTCCAAACAAAGAGGATGCTGATTCATCAACCGAGGCAGAGTACATTGCCGCGTGAGATGCGCAAAGGAAGCGGTTTGGATCGAAGTTCATTCTTGAACTTGATCGGTCCCTAGGCCGTGATGGGCCCATAGGATTGTATTGTGATACAATGGGGCTAGTCTTGTGAGCAAAGGAACCAAGGTCTTATCGACGATCCGAACTCGTACTCGCCGATTCCATTTGATTCAGGAGATCATTAGTCGAGATGATATCCTGATAGAGAGAATTCCCACAGAGCAAAGTGTTGCTGTTCCGTTGACAAAGCCATTGTCACAGGAGAATTGTGATTCTCATGGACTCGCTTATGGTATTAGATACTAAGGCGATTGGCTTTAGGTCAAGTGGGAGATTTGTAAGTGATAAGTCGACTTGTACCATGTGTAAGTCGACTTACACATCTCTTGATCCGATAAGTCGACTTGTTCAAGGTCAGATCTTGTTTATTTGTGCCCTAAAGGCAATCCCTTTAGTGCGTTTTATTCAAAGTCGTAAGTGAGACTTTATGAATAAATAAAGAAAAGACATTATTCATTCATTTGATATTCATAAACATTGTTTATGAATTGATTTGATCTTTAATCAAATTAATGAAGTCCATGATATATGACATAGCATGAAGGAAATTATGATGTGATCATACTACCGAGATTCCTATCATGTGCAATTATGTCAAGATATCTAAATTCTCCTAGTCATAGGATTAATGAGGTGGACATCATTAATCCGGATAGACTAACACATGTCATATTCCTTGATTGGATCAAGCGGTGGATCTCGTAAAGCTGTAAATATGAGATATTTAGAATTGACATGTGGATGCTTACTAGCGGTAGTAAGTTCATTGGATGACTGTCATGAGATCATCACATGGATATCTTATCTAAGTGTCGTTGATAATCTCATCATAGCAATGGTGCAAGTATCCTTAGACTTGAGGTACTCGAGGATATCTTGAATCTTGATCACGTGCTTTGACTCCATTCCTTGTTGCCTTCGGAGGTAACTCATAGGGTGGTGCTTGGGTACGACTTGAGGTATTCAAAGATAATTGAGTAGCCAATAAAGGATTCACCATACGGATTAGCGTAAGAGATACCCACGGCCTCTTGTCGGGATCATTACTAAGGTCGGTAAAGCATGTATGTCATGAAGAGTGTCTTCATTGACATATAAAGTAATGAGTCCCGGGACGAGAACCGATATCACTGGGCTAGACTCGGTCTAGTGAGAGTTGACACTTTGACCATACTCATAACCAAGTGGGGTATAGGATGGTGAAAGGACGAATTGCACAGTAATTATACATGGAAGGGTTTGTGATCCGGTTCGTGATGATTACATCAAACCGATTACTTTCCGGTCAATTGGGGGTCATGATGTGTTGCTAGATACCGCTCATGACTTGCTTAGATTAAGTGTTAATCTAAGTGGCCAACATAACCGGAGCCTAAAGGGTCACACGATAAGAGTGATTCGAGAATCAGTAAAATAGTAATTGGACGAGTTCCAATTATGGAGAGCAAATGGATTAAATGGATCCCGATGAGATCGGGATATGTCCCGATGAGATCGCGACATCGATATTGTTAAGAAAGGTTTCCGGAGCTGTTTCAGTACCGGGACCCGGTAGGCCGGTAGGACCGACCCCAGTTGGACTGGACTTTAGCAATTATATATTAATTGATTAATTAAGTAATTAATTAATTAATTATATATATATTTAAGCCATGCTTGTAACGTGGAAAGGGAGGAAGAATGGAGAATGTTCCATTTTCATGCTTAGTCATCAAGTCATTTAATGACTAAATGACAAAAGCATGAAAGATGAAGAGTGTGGATGATCGTGGTTGATATAATAAGAAGGAAGGAAAAAGAGTTTTTTCTTATGGCTTTGGAAGATCATCATCGTGGCTTTGAGAGGAAGTAAAAGGGTTGAAGGAAAAAGAGTTTTTCCTCTCTCTTATCTTCTCACCATCGACTCTTCATCTTCTTGTCTTCTCAAGCAAGCTTCTTCCAACGTTGATCCAAGCTCTCCAGATGAGAGGTAGACTCTAGCAGCTTTAATCTGTTCTAGCTATTCCCGGTCAAAGGGTTTGACTCGGTTAGATTTTCGATCTCTGCGTGGATACCTTTAGAGATAGTCTCTTTTGGCTATTTAGGTTGATGTCTTCATACCGATACACGGATCACGGTTTGAGGAAAGTCCAGGAACAAAATTTTGTTTTCATTGTCGGTACATGTGATGTACCTCCCGGGATTTTCCTACACATTTAAACCATCTTTTATCAAAAACCCAAATCAAAACCAACGAAAACCCTATCATCGCAACTTTCCAAATTTCTAACCAATTGATTTGAGACCAATTTCTTACTCAAATCAATGATCAAATGAAACGATTTAAGGCATAAACACATACAAACTTACTTGATTCAAGCTAGCAACCTTCGAAAATCTTCCAAAAACTCCAAATCGCAAGATGCTCACCCACGACCGTCGATGATGAAACAAATGTTTAAACTTATATATATATATATATGAGCTTTAAAGGCTTGTTTGGCAATTTAGTTGCCACAAGTCCAAACTTAGAGTCTATCAGTCTAATTCTTATTCTATTTTTCTCCCAATTTTGCAATAACCATAACTAATAAATCTTGAAATTATAATCCCAATTGTTTCATATCAATTTCCAATCAATCTCGGACCGAAATCTAATTAATCGATCATCGAGCAAATTTTCCGGTTCGGATCCATTACTCTAAAATCCCAAAAGTTCCATAAATTCACAAAATTAGCAAATACCCATTCCTATACTCATATTCCACTTTCCATTCCTCTAAATTCCATTTCATTCCAATTCCATATTCAAAACCTAATTTATACACTTATTACTAAATTTCCAATTTTCACAACCAATTCTCATCTGCATAATTATAACCAATTTCGATACACAATCAATTAGGAATCGTCATACATGTATGTACATATATATATATACTTGTGCAGTCAATAATCATATCGATATCTATAAAACAATAATGCATGCACAATGTCACATTTGCCTGTACCCAATTCTAACCTGATCCAAATTACTGACATACCCGTCACTCCGGTAACGGGATGTTACATTCTACGTCTGCTTTTCAACTTCCGCGTCTGTTTTTTTCATTCTGCATCTGCTTTTCTACTTCTGCGTCTGTTTTTCAACTTCTGCGTCTGCTTTTTCTTTCTTCATTGTTATTCATCAAAATCATATATATGTAAAGTCATTTTGACTCAACACAAGTTCCAAATTTTCAAATTTTCTTTCAACTTTTGAAAATGGTTTCTTAACCATTTTAGCTTGAATGCACACTTCACAAGTTTTATCATTATCATAATTGTAATATATTAAATTATGTTTGTGAAGTAAATCACACGTTAGTACAATGCTTATAATACGATAACGAATACACGAGAAGGGGGTTGAATTGTGTATTCCCCTTTTTGAAAACTTTTTCAAAACTGTTTCGTTAAAAAAAATTCTTTTACAGAAACTTCAGTAAGTTCTAATCAATCAAAACTTTGAAAACTTGTTTCGGAAATTAAGTAATAACAAAACTTTGAACTTTAAGAGAGATAGAGTAGAGAGAAGTTGACACAACGATTTTATACTGGTTCATCCCAAACCGTGGGCTACGTCCAGTCCTCAGATTTCTTTCTGAGATTTCACTATCTCTTCAATATTTACAAGTATTCTTTCCGAGCCTCTTCAGGTCTCTACACTCAGTATTCTTTCACTCTTAGCCTTTGCAAGCTATTTGTACTACTTTCTTACAAAAGTATTTGAAACCTGTTACAGTAAAACTAGCTCTCAGCTAATTTGCACAATGTTCGCGTACGTAAATCAATTATCTCAACTTTGGCTCTTTTTGCTCTTTTTGTTAACTTTTTGCTAACTTTGCAATCTTCGATTTTGACTTATATTTATAGTCTTCGTCTGTAACTGCTTCTTGATTCTTGAATCTTGAATCTTGCTTCTTGAAAGAAACGATTAATCAGTTGAGTTCTGTAACTAACTCGAACTGACTCTTGCGTCTTCTTTTGAATTCTGCATCTGCTTTTCTCCATCTGTATTTTTGCGTCTGTCTTTCTTCGTCTATGCTTCTTCGTCTGTGTTTTTGCGTCTGCGTTTGCTTTTCATTTTGCGTCTGCGTCTGTTTTTCATTTTACGTCTGCGTCTGCATTTTATTTTGCGTCTGCGTCTGCTTTTCATTTTGCTTCTGCGTCTGTATTTCTTCGTCTGTCTGTTTTCTATTTACGTCTGCTTTTTACTACTTCTTTGTTATACATCGAAATCATATATATGTAAAGTCATTTTGACTCAACAGTTTGGACATAAATTTAAGTGTTGTATTGCTAACATGTGTAAGTCTATCAAGTCATAATGATAATGATAAGTCAACCATATAAACCAATACATTTGAATTATTATTAATGCTTAACTTAAACATTCCATCACAAGCATATCCTTTGCCTATAAATAATCCATTCTTAGACAAAATAACTTTGTCCCCCTCTAACACAGCCTTGAACCCCTTTTTACAAACCAAATTGGCCGAAACGAGATTCTTAGTAATCTCAGGTACATGTAAAACATTAATCAATAACAACTTCTTTCCCGAAGTAAAATCCAGTTTGACACTACCCTTTCCCAAGATCTTTGCGACATTGTTGTTTCCTATAAGAACTTCTTAGCCTTCATCAACATGTTCATAAGTTTTAAATAATTCTTTATTTGTGCAAACATGTATCGTGGCTCCTGAGTCGAACCATCAATCATTAATAACTTTGTTAGAGACCATGTGAAGTTTAGTGATCATACCAATATGAAAATCCGAAACCATTGTAACTAAGTCATTAATTCCAAGGTCCAAGATATTTGCATTATTAGTATTTTGGGCATTACCATCTTGTTTTTGTTTCTTTCGAAACTAGCAATCCTTTTTGTAATGTCCCTTCTTGCCACAATTAAAGCATGTCTTTCCTTTCTTATAATTTTCAGCCTTCAGTTTTGGAGCACCCGCTATATTGGAGTATTTTCTCTTGTTTCCATCACTTTTATTACCTTGCTTCAAAAACATGCCTTTTAACAAGACTTCTCGTCTCTTGTTCTATCTGCAAATGTTTCTGAATTTGTTCAAGAGAGAAGTCCACGGTGTTATGCAAAAGCTTCTTCCTATAATCATTCCAACTAGGAGGAAGTTTGGAAATTATTCCTCCTACTTGCAATGGCTCAGGAATTTTCACCTTTAAGTCTTTAAGTTTAGAAATAAGAACTAGTAATTCATGTACTTGGTCCATTATAGACATACTATCAACCATATTAAACTCAAAATATTTCATAATAAAAAATTTGTCCACACCTTGTTTTTCGGTATTGTACTTGAACTCTAAAACCCTCCATATTTCTTTTGGTGAAGTAATTGATGTGAACAAATCATAAAGTTAATCAGAAAGATTGTTGAAAATGTGTCCCCGACATAGCAACTCATCTTCTTCCCGCATCTTGCATGTAACTTTTGTTGCTTCATTATCCTCACGTTGTGGGGTTGGAAGATTTTGCAAATCCGGGGTCCAAGCAATATGCAATTTTTAATGTCGTCAATAGAAACATCATTTTGTCCTTCCATCGTATGAAATTCGTGCCATGAAAACAATCCAACTTCATGCAATCTTAATTGATGATACTCTTTAAATCCATAGCAAATATTTCCTTAAAATTGGTAGAAAAGTGGATTCAAGTTGGATGGCTTGAGGTGTGAAAAATCACTACCTTTAAGGAAATATTTGCCCCTACTAGTTGGTGTAGGATTTTAACAAATTTCCTTCTAGGATACAACAAGCCTAATGTTTCTAAGATAACAAAATTAATAGAAAACCAAAGATGAACTTCAATTAAGAATGAATATGATAAAGATGAAGAAAAGATTTGTTTGTGTATTAACTATGAATTGGATGTTAAACCAGCCTTACATTGACTTAAAGACACCCATTCATAATATACATGATTGTTCATGACACCTATTCATAATGTACATAATTGTTTATGGCACCTCTCGAGAAAACATGTGATCATTCATGACATTTGAATTAAAAAGACATGTCTTTCCATTTATTCTTCTTCGTTCCATTCCTTGCATTTCAAACTATTTTCCGATAGCAGTTATGTGCTTCTTGGAGATGGCAATGAAGCTCCTTAAGAACAACATTATATTAGGAACGTGTCTTTGACAGCCTATATTTTAGTCGTCCCTGGAATAAAATAGGTGGAGGCCTTCTTACACTGCCTCAAAGCGTGGTCCATGATAAGAATGTGTAGCTCACGTCAAAATGAACTTGTAAATGTATCACCTCATGCCATTTAACAATTAAAGAGTTATTTGTTTTTGTTTTTATTTTTATTTTTAATTTTAGTTTTTATTTTTGTTTTTAAATTTAATAAACATATGTTTATTTGAATTTTTAGTTTTTTCAGTTTTCAAAATTATGAAAATCATTAAAAAATTTTGTTTTCTATTTCTATTTTTATAATCAGATTTGCTATCATTTAAATATATTATTTAATTTTAATTTCTAATAAAATTATGAATAATTTAATTCAATATTATATATTTAATAAATTAAAATTAATTATCAATAAAATTATTAATAATATAATTTTATAATTAAATTATATGTAATTAAATTATAATAAATATTAATAAATATAATTAATTTTGAATATATAAATATTAAAAATTAATTTAATAATTAAAATATATTTCAAATAAATATTAATCTATAAATAAATTTTGATTTTAAATTATTTAATATATTAAAATGACATAATTGTATTAATAATTTGTTAATAAATACTATATAAGAGATTAAATAAATTTATTTAATTAAAAATAATTTATTTTAAGTTTTATATAATATGTATTTATTATCAATGATAAAATATAACTACGATAATATTAATAACTAAAAAATTATTTTTATTTAAAATATAAACAAAAAATTGAAAATAAGAAATAAACTAACCGTAAGTACGTAAAAGAAGTGTATCGGTAAAAGGGTGAGAATAATTTGACAAGCGGTCCACTTCCAAGGGAGTGATTTTCAAATTCATAGAAAATATCCATCCACACGTGCACAGGAAGGGGAAGGGCCAAGGGGTTCTAAAATCAGGACGGCCCTTGTAAGTCAGCGTTGTGCCTTTGGGGAAAATGTCGTCTTCTTCAAATAATGGTTATTTATTATAAAAATAAATAAAATTTTGTCAATTTTTAATTATAGCATAAAATTTAAAAAGTAACAATAACAAATTTAAATTTTTGATTTTTTAAATTCTAGTCTGAACTTTAAAATGTGACAATAAAATACTTAAACTTTCAATTTCTTTAATTCTAGTCCAACGTTATCTATTGTTCTCTCGATATCTAAAACTTTTTATTTTCTGCTTGTTTTTTTGACACCTCAAACTAATCTCATATGAAAATGTATTGCACCAATATGTTCTTTATTTTTAATTCGTTATATTGATGCCCTTATTATGATAGCATTATGACTGCATAATATGAAAATTGAAGGATGAAGAAGTCGAGAGAACAAACTGAAAACGAAAGAAAAAGCAAAAATTAACGTATGAAGTCGTTAGGACTGCGTAGTCTGATTTATATTATTTTAAAACAACAACATCGTTTTAATTATGAAATTAAACGACATCACTTCATTATTCTTTATTTGTTGTGTTAATTTTGGCTGACGTGTATTAATAATTAAGATTTCTTAAACATGTAACAAACTATGTCAACAAATTTAATGGAAATACTAACATCGAGCTAGAATTGAAAAAAATAAAATTTGAATATTTTATTAATACTTTTTGAAGTTCGGATTAAAATTAAAAATTAAAATTTAAGCATTTTATTATTACTTTTTAAATTCAAGCTAAAATTAAAATTTGAACATTTTATTGCTATTTTTAAAGTTTGAACTGTAATTAAAAAATTGACAAAATTTGAACTTTTTAATAATTAACTCATTTTAATAATATTTATAATTAAAAATTGACAAAATGTAAACTTTTTAAATAATTAACCCATTTTAATAGTATCTTGTATCCCATGAAAGATGAAAGCAATGCTTATCACAAGAATATTACTGACAATTTTTTTATTTTCTGTAATCCTATCTTTCTTTATTAATAAATTTGATTTCTAACTTATTCATTTTATCAATATATGTTAGTTTCATATATTAATTCATTATAAAATTACAATTTTATTAATCAATTAAAATTTTAATTTTATTTAATTGGATTGATCACTTTAATTATATTGTTCTCATTTCTTATAATCCTATGGGTTCATTTTATTGAATATATATATATATATATATATGTTTTTTAAATTAAAATTAAAAAAGTTGGAACAGCTCAAATAATTTCAATCGGGCCCTGTTCTTGAGCCCAATTGCCTGGGCCTATATCAGACCTCAGGCCGGGCCCTAAGGCCCACTGTCGTCCCTACAATAAACACAACTGTGACAGCTATTCTTCTTCGTTTTAACTTTTAAATGCTGCAGTATGAACATAAAATTGACTTTATAAACGTAATAATGAATTTGGATGTCCTAGCTCAGCTTGTAGGTGCTACAGCAATAGGGCGATGAGGGTCTTATATCAAACGTCTGCTGGTTAGATACATATCCCTTGGACCGGATGTCAAATTTGTTTTGCGAAAAGTCGTAAAGCAGACCCACTTGCACAGCCTTGACAGGATCCTAATTTTGTAAGCCCTTTTCAGAGTTCTCACCCAACAATCTTTGAGTTTGAGTCCAGTGACTAGTCTTGTCGTAAGAAAAGAGCGAAAGTGATGGCAGCTGACAATAAAGCAGTCGTTTAATGTTCGTCAGAACTCCCCCCCGCCACAACGGATCATGGGTTGAGCATCTTCCTATAAAATTATATTTCTCTTGGCATCCAATATTTATCTAAAAGAAAAAAGAATAACGTCCAGCAGAACCCGAATTTAGTTTAGAGTTAAGCTGTAAATGCTTAACTCTTGACTAAGAGAAATGAAAAATTGCAGCAACGTTATGATTGTTGGTCAACAACACTAATTTTAACTATAGCCCAAGATCAACCACGAACTTCTTTTAACAAAAAAAAACAAAAAAAAAACGAAAAATTACTTGAACAAACTATCGAACTGCTTGAATAAGCCCCTCAACATACGAACAAGATATTTAAAACTTTTGATTAATTTTTATTAAAGTTGCATATCTTTATGTCGTTAATGATTTTTTCATTTTTTTAATACGTGAGTCTCATAATGAGTTAAAAAAAACTGTACATCCATGAACTTACTTAAGTAGGTAACAAAATATCTTAGCAACTATTTATAATAATCTTATTGAGTCTTCCTATCACATGCCCGATAAATATATTGCTATGATACATGAAATCTTTACAAATATATTAAGAGCAAATACAATGATTCCTAACTACCAGTGTCTGATAACCTCAATAAACCTATACTATATACATGTCTTGCAAAAATAATTGGGGGAAGTCTTTTAGTTAGAGGATTAGTAAGCATGTACTCAATCTTGAAATGCTTCACCTCAATCTCATCTTTCTTTACTAGTTCCTTGATGGTCAAATAATTGATTTTCAAATACTTAAGCCTTGTGATATTCTTGTTACTATTACTGAATAATATAGTAGAAAGATTATCACAATATAACTATATGTGTTTACTAACTAAATCTACCAAAGATAACTTAGAAATAAAGTTTATGAGCTAAAATTGAATGTCAATTAGACTTATAGCACATTACAAACTCTGCATGCATAGTCGAAGAAGTTACCAGTATGTGCTTGACACTTTTCCATGACATAACACCATCTACTAACATAAAAATATACCCTGATGTGGACTTCCTTTCATCTATGCACATAACAAAATCAGAATCCATATTACCTATGAGGCTTAGATTGATGACTTTCTTGAATGTCAACATATAATCCTTAATTCCAAAAAGATATCTCAAAACTCATTTAACTGCATTATAGTGGTCTATCATTGAGTTAGCAAGATATTTACCCAGCAACCTAATATCGAATGCAATGTCTGGTTTAGTGCACATTGGGAATACATTAGGCTACTAATTGTACTAAAATAAGAGACATTCTTCATAGCCACTCTTTCTGTATCATTCTTTGGACATTGAACCAAAAATAATCTCTCACCACGGTAGATAGGTACTACAACATGTTTATGATCATCCATTTTAAACCTTTGCAACATTAGTTCAATATATACTCTCTGTGAGAGATCCAACAAGTTTTGAGATTGTCACAGTAAATCTGAATTCTTAGGAAAAAAGAAACCTTACTAAGGTCCTTCATGTTAAAATGCTTGGCTAAAAACTACCTAACCTTATAAAGCATGGTCAAGTCATTTGATTTGAGCAAGATATCATCCACATATAAAAGTAAAAAGATAACCTTGCTTTCCTATACCTTTTAATGCAAACACTTTCAACTTTATTTTCTATAAAGCCAAATGAGGTAACAAGCTCAACAAACTTTAGGTACCATTATTTGGAGGCTTGTTTCAAACCATATATGAATTTTCTCAATTTATAGACTATATAAGCTTTCTCATGATCCTAATATCCTTTAGGTTGTTCCATATAGACCTCTTCACAAAGGTCTCCATTTAGGAAAACATTCTTGAGATCCATTTGATGTAGCTTCATATTATAATGAGTTATTATTGTCATAATTACTTCAAATGCATCCCTAGAGGATATAGGAGAAAAGTTGACCTTAAATTCAATCCCTTCTCTTTAGGTAAACCATCTGTAACTAATTGAGCTTTAAACCGCTCAACTTTACCATGAGAGTTATTCTTAGTCTTGTAAATTCATTTACTGCTAATAAGCTTATGGTTATGAGGTAAATCCACAAGCTCCCATACTTGATTATGATTCATGGATTGTATTTCATCCCTCACTACATCCCATCATAAATCTACATGAAGTCCAGAAATAATGTGTTAAAGTAACCAAATATATCACTGTCCTATATCATAGTTTTGCTTACCTTTGTAGTCAAATGATATTACTGGCCTCCTTTCTAGAATGCATCTTCTTAATTAAACTAGATTAGTACGTTCGTTTATCTCACCAATCTCAATATGTACATGTATAGGTTCCTGTTGGTATAGTACTAAGACCTAGATCCACTAGTTCTAAAAGATGAGAAGGACCACCCTTATCATAGATATTATATTCCAGAAACCTAGTTGTTTGTGACTTCACTATTTTAGATCTTCCATCTCTATACTCAAATCTATATCACTTAGAGTAGTCAGGATAACTTACAAAGTAACAACAAATGGAATGATAAGGCAACTTATCTTCATAAAGATTATATAAGCTGTCCTTAGCAAGACAACCTCATACTTGAACATAAGTGAGGCTAAGTTTCCACCCTTTTCAAATTCAAAAGTTTCCTTTCAAACTGATTTGATTGAAACTCTATTAATTATGTACAAAAAGTCTTTATGACTTCATCCAAAAGGTAATTAGATAAATTAGTTCTGATCTGCATTCACCTTATCATGTCCTTTAAGATACGATTTTGTCTTTCGGTCATACCATTTTGCTCATGATTACCTATCATAGTGAAATGAGCTATTATTCCACCTGATTCTAAATGTTTGGCCAAACAAATCTTTTTCTTATCCTAAACCCATTTCTACCATAATATTTACATCCAAGGTTTGATCTGACTATTTTGTTTGCTTTTTCTTTAAGCAATATCATATATTCATAATCAGAAAAGTCATCACTAAATGTCAAAAAATATCTTTAATTACACAATATAGTTATATAAGGTCCACATATATTCGTATGTATGAGTTATATTAAGCCAGTAGCAAAAGTTGACCCTTTTTTTCTTTATTTTAGTCAACTTACCTCTACAATAGTAAACATCTATTTCTAAATCATCATATCTAGAGTTAGAAGAATGTTTTCTTTATCCAACCTATCAACTCTAAATTTGGAAATATGGCCTAATTTCTTATACCACAAAATGTATGACTTTTCCTTTATCAGGAATCTCTTTATAGTAACCTGTCAGACAATATACAAAGAAGCATATATATTGTTGGACCCTACACCCCACCCGTAGGTATTTGCGAGTTATCTTTTGGCGTGTGTTTCTTGAGTGATCATGACATCCAACACAATTAGTATTGTCCTCTTTGGTCATGATTGAACCCGACCTCGAGGTTTTGTTCTTATCTAAAGACACCTCTTACCATCGAGCAGCGTCTTGCTAGATAGCAACAAAACCTTGAGTTGTGGGTTTGAATCGACCAAAGAGGACAATACCAATTTGTGTTGGATGCCGCGGTATCACTCGCAAACACACGCCGCAGTATAACCTGCAAACACCTACGGGTGGGGTGTGGGGTCCAACATTAAAAGGAAAAATAAAAATTAATGATAATTTTCATACAAAACCCTCCTCGCTAGGGCGATACGTCGCCCTAGCGAGGGAGTTTACAATTTTTTTTTCAAATATATATATATATACATAATTACATATATATATATATTCAAATTTTTCAAAAATCGTAGCTCTTGATTCCGAACTTCAAATTTGGCAAATTTGGTCTCTATAGAAAGCTTGAAGGAAGCTCTACAACCTCCATTTAGAACTCAAAAATCAATTTTATCTCTAAAGAGGTCAAAAAGCCAATCAAATGTACTGCCCCAATTTAATGTAATCCTAAACAATATTTAACTTTGAAATTTTATATCTTTCAACTCCAAATTCCGAACACCTCATATTTTATATCACTGCGAAGATCAGAAAGTCACCTAAAATTTTCATGAAGGACATAAAAATCAATTTGACCTCTAAAGAAGTCAATTTTTCAGTCAAACGTTTTGTCCTCTAATAATCATGCTAAAACCATAACATAAACTTGTAAAAATCATAACTTATTATTCCTTGATCAAAAAATTCTATACTTTATATCAAAATAAAGATCATTTCAAAATCTTCAACTTTCATGAAGAACTTAAATGCTAAATCAACCTCTAACTAGGTCAGAATTTCTCTCAAAGCACAGCATGCACAAAACTACACTTAAAAAACATTTTTAAAAGTCAAAGTATAATAACCTTAACTTTGACTGACCATAACTTTCACTCCCGATATCGAAAAATTGCAAACTTTATGGAAACAAAAAGCTCTCAACATAATCTACAAGTTTCATGTAGATCATTTTCCAAAATTATACCTCAAACAAAAAGTCAACTCTCTGGTCAACTTTCTATCACCCAAAAATCAACTTTCTTAATTCTTCAAATTTTCACACTTTTTCTTTTTAATTCTTGTTATTCAACTTCATTTCAATCAACTCATCTACTTGAACTCTCATAAACTATACAAATCTCCACAAAAATTAAAATAATCCAAACCCAATAATTTTTTTCTCATGAATTTCTTTAAAGCACAAATACCTTTATTTCATAATAGTTACATAAAACTACTCATTTAATTTCACTTAATGTTTCTAAATTTCACTCAAAAATCGGGGTCCAACATATATAATTAAGGGTAAGAAATATTTTATATAATCTATATGACAAGAAGGTAGTACCAATAAATTTTGCATTAAAAGATAACTTTATAATTGAATTTTAATTACAAAACTATAACCTTCTTTATCCAAAGCATATATAGATATCACCAAATGCAAAGTTGACTCCTTATCCTATCGAACCGAATATTGTCTAATAAAGTAAAATTTTCATCTAAAAGATGATATACAAAAGGTGTTATATTATACAAGTTTGAACCATGAATTAAGGTTTAAACAAACATCCCTTACAGAGACTACAATAACTTCTTCGTTGTTGCCCACCATCAATTTTTTCTCCTCCTTGTTAGGCTTTCTCTTTTATTTGAAACCCTATAGTATGAAAAAAAATATGATTAGAGGCTCCACTATCTAGCCATCAAGAACTTGATGTCACTACATTAAGATTAGACTCATATATCATACAAGCTATGAAGTTACTAGATAGCTCTTGCCTTTCTTTCCAGGTTTTATATTTTTAACATTCTAGTTTCTTATGTCCCTTCTTCTTATAAAAAAAACTCCTCAGACTCTAGTCTTTACTACATCCATTAAACCTCTAACAATACCTAATTGACTAACATCTACATGTGGAGGAAGTTTAGGTTTCTTACCTTTAAATTTACAGGGCTTTGCATTTGCCTTCCTATTGGTTGCTATCAAAGTTGTATGACTAGTGTCTTTTTATCTTTTTTTCTTTAGCAACACAATGGGTGATCAATGTATTTATGTCCCAAACTTTATTTTGAGAATTGTATATGGTAACTAGAATACCAAATTTTGATGGAGGTGTATTCATAACTTGGTGAACTATATAAGCATCAGGAATATAAATATTTAACACCCTTAGCTTAGTTTGAAGATGGACCATCCTAATTATGTACTCCCTTACTACCCCTACTCTTGTATATCTCATAGAGTATAATTACTTTAATAAGGTACCTATTTCAACATTAGAAGATACCTTATATCACTATGAAATGTTAAGAAAATCTCTTGCTATATTTGTCTCTAGAAGCATAGTTAGTAAATGGTATGGTAGGAATCTCTTTATGGTTAAATAACACCTCCTATTTGGCCTTTCCAAGGCTGCATATAATGCTTTATCAACTTCTAAGCTAATGGATAGAGGTGTTGGTAGCCTATCCTTGATCATGACCATGTTGATATCTGCCATCTCTAGAGCGAATTCTACATCTTGCTTCCATTTCTTAAAATTGAAACTAATGAGGGTTTCATGACTTTGTTATTGTTTAGATAGAAGGTGACTACAAAGTTGATAATGTAAATGATCAATACAAATGTAGGATAAAATTAATACTTAAAGCCACAAAATAATATATGTACTAGGCATCTTATCATATGTATTACGAAACACATATGGGCCTAATGCATAACATACAACAAAGACCTCCATATAAAGGCAATTAGAGTACACACTATTAACTTTTATGATTCTACCACCTATAGGTGAATATATCACTCAAGCAATGAATTTCCTCCATCTAATGTCTTTACGTATATCTCAAAGTCTCATATAAGGCTAAAATCTATGGGCAGAATAATTAAACATAAGAGCATAGACATCCCCAAATATGTAAGTAAAAAAATTCATATACTAACTTGAATGGTCATTATGGTGTCTACATTCTCATTAATATCCAAATTGATCCACAATCACAAGGGACATACCTGTATATTATCCTCACATTCATCTATATGGGTATCAATATGTGACAACTCACTGCCATTTAATGCAAAATCCTCACATAAACACTGTCACATACTAATACTGAAAACATTATCAATAAACTTTATTTGAGAATTAATCAAAAAAATCTCAATTAGAGTGATAATCATGCTATTACGAATAATAAATGCATTATATAAGATACCAAAAGCACATGCATCTTTTTTACTTCAAGTCAAATGCATGAAAATTCACTCAATCATGGATTTTATAACTTTACTTGATTTTTATGAAGTTAAACCTTATTACTAACGTAATGAATCTAGAAAAATTAAAAAGCCACTTTTAAGCATTTACTGACCCAAAATTTAACCCAAAATAAAATAAGCGACCATTTTGTAAATTTTAAAATTTTTTTTAGGTTTTTAATCTTATAGCATGTTTCAAAGTGCGCATATGCCGCATGCACTAGACCCTCACTGGATGCGTAAGGTGTGCACATACCACGCGCTAGACATACATAGACATGTGTTGCCTTTATAAGTCGTGGAACACACGCACGATACATGCAAACACGCCAATCATCTTAGACATGTATGCCCTACACACCATACACGGGTACAACATCTAGATCCCGCATACTCCAGTTGTCTGACTCATGTGTATCACGTGTTAGACACTGAATGCATCCCAAAAATAGTCACGTGCTTCTTTTGACTGTAGTCTACCTAGTTGCCAAAAAAAGGGTCATTTTTGGTGACTTTTTTGGTGTTTTTTTTAAAACACCTTAAGTCTATTTTTGACCTGTTTTTCCATGCAATACTTGCTCAAAATCAATTCAAACAACATATATGCAATTTATATAAGCAAAAGTAGATTACTTTCTCTGATGACGATCATGGACTTGCTCTTATACCATATGTTAGTCATAACATGATCTTTAACTGTAGGCTCAAAATTAACCATGAACTTGAATTAACGTAGAAAATGAAGAAAGTTACTTGATTAGCTATCCGTTGCTCGATGAAGAAGTTGTTGAACTACTTGAATAAGCTCCTCAATGTATAAACAAATTGTTGAAACTTTTGATCAACCTTTATAAAAGTTGTATAGCTTTATGTGGTGAACGTCTTTCTGCACTTTTCTTAATACGAGGGTCTCTTAACAGATTAAAGAACCTATACATCTACAAAGTAACTTATGCCGATAATGGCAGACTTTGGAAACTATTTATAGTAACCTTATCGAGCATTCCTATTACAGGATCAATAAATAATAACCCCATACTAATTAAGACTCATTTTTCTCTCTAGATTTCAATCCATTTAATCAGATCTTTTATTAAATTTCCTTATTATCTTTAATCTAAATCAAATTTAATTTTCTTAACTTTAATTTTATAAAACTAGTTTTATAAAATTCTTTTAAGAGGGGGAGAAATGTTGGACCCCGATTTTTGAGTAGAATTTAGAAATATTAATTAAACTTGAATGAGTGTGTTAGTATATGTATTGTGTTATAGATGTATTTATGCTTAAAAGAAATTGATGAAAAATGAACTGATGGGTTTTGATGAATTTGATATTTGAGTAGATTTGTATAGGTTATGAAAGTAAAGTGAATGAGTTGATTGAAATGGGAGTTGAAAATCAAGAAATAAAGAGAAAAAGTGTAAGATTATGAATAATTGAAAATGTTTGACTTTTTGGTCATAGAGAGTTGACTTTTTGATTTAGGCAGAATTTGAGAAAGTGATTTTCATGAAACTTGTAGCTTATGTTGAAAGTTTTCTGTTGCCATAAAGTAAGATATTTTTCGATATCGGGATTGAAAGTTATGATTTTCCGAAGTTAAGGCTGTGTTATTTTGTTTTTTAAAAAGTGTTAGTTAAGGGTAATTTTGTGTGTACTGCTTTGAGGCCAATTTATGTACTGATGTGTTTGAATTGGGCTTGGTGGCCTACATGAGAGTCATAGAAGATTTTGCTAGCTTTTTAATGATGTGTTATATGTTATTTATGGATGTGAGAATTGGAAGATATGAAATTTTAAAGTTTGGATGTTATTTTAGGATGGAACATGTTTGACAGAAACTTTGACTGAAAAATTGACCTAATTAGAGGTTGAAATTTCCTTTAAGTGCTTCATGAAAGTTGAATATTTTGATTTGATCTTTATTTTGATATAAAGTATAGAATTTTTAGATCATGCAATAAGAAGTTATGATTTTTACAAGTTTCTGTTACTGTTTAAGCATGATTAGTAGATGATAAAATCTTTGATTGGAAATTTGACTTTCTTATAGGCCAAATTGATTTTTCTGTCCTTTATGAAAGTTGTAGGTTGCATTTTGATCTTTGTATTGATATAAAATATGACATGTTTGGACCTTGGAGTTGAAAGATAGAAATTTTCAAAGTTGAGTTATTGTTTAGGGAGATATTATTTGGACAGTAACTCTGATTGGAAATTTTACCCTTTTTAGAGATGGAATTGACTTTCGAGTTCTGGATGGAAGTTGTAGAGCTTCCTTGGAGATTTTTATTGATACCAAATTTGTCAAATTTGGAGTTCGGGAGCAAGAGTTATGAATTTTGAAAAATTTCTGTTATATATATGAATTTAGTTTTGAAAAAAAAGAGATATTGAAACAGGAACAGGCGAGGATTGACATCGCCCTCGCGAGGTCTCGCGAGGGCGAGCGTCATGACTCGACCTCGCGAGATTAGAGATGGAATTGACTTTCGAGTTCTTGATGGAAGTTGTAGAGCTTCCTTGAAGATTTTTATTGATACCAAATTTGTCAAATTTGGAGTTCGGGAGCAAGAGTTATAAATTTTGGAAAATTTCTGTTATATATATGTATTTATTTTTGAAAAAAAAAAGAGATATTGAAATAGGAACAGGCGAGGATAGACCTCGCCCTCGCGAGGGCGAGCATCATGACTCGCCTCACAAGGGCGAACGTCATGACTCGCCCTCGCGAGTGCGACGGCTCGCAAGGGTGAGCCGGGGCGTCCTTCAATCTGACGCCGTTTTCCCTTGCGTGTTATGCGACGCCGTTTTGATTTCTTTTGTTATTTTTCTCCTTTAATCTGACCATTTTGCAATCTTTTGCTCATATCTTTTCTGTACGACATCCGATTGACTTGATTTTTGAAGCGTTGGATTCCTAAGACATTATCTACATCCTCATGAGAAATTTGTGAATTTTTGAGATTAAATTAAGGTTGATTAAATTAATCGATGATAGATGGATAATTTTATGAACGTGGTTCAGTCTTTTGCGAAATTCAGGATCTGTGGAGATCCGATTGATTTGATTTTAGAGGCAAAATAAAGTAGAGACATGGGGATACAAATCATATGCAGGAATTAACTTTCAATTTAGCCCCTAAGACTTTCAATTTCTGAATTGAAGTTCGGATTAGTGTTCAGTCTTGGATTAGAAAAATCAGAAAGTATTTTGGCCATAACTTTTGCTCTAATAATCCAAATGAGGTGATTCTTGATTTGGATTAAAATAGAAAAATATAGATACAAATTTTATGAAGGACTTGAGTTTCAATTTTGTCTTTAAGAATGTCAATTTGCGGATATAAGTAAAGTGTTGGAAAATGTTTTTGCATAAGACTAGTCTGAAATATTTGGAGCATAACTTTTGGTGTAGTGCACCAAATTAAATGATTTTGGTGGCGTTATGGAATTAAAACAATAAGGAACGATTCTCTAGAAGGAAGTTTTAGCAAATTTCTTCAATTTGATGGTAGAAAAATTGTCCTAAAATAAGCATGAATTGAAATGAAGTTTAGGGGCAAAATTGGAGGAGTACTTAAGTTGTTAAGTTAGAATGCTTACATGGAGGGGCAAAATAGTCATTTTTACATTCATTAATGATATGGCAAGTGGGCTGCCATATAAGGGGAATGAAAGACACGAAAAATTGAAGAAACAAATGAGAGAAGGAGAGAAAGAAAGGTAGTGTTCGTGGAGAAGAAGAAGGAAGAAAGGGAAAAAGCTAGGTTTTCGAATTTTTGGATTTTCTAGCATGATTTTGGAGTTGATTCAAGGGAAAAATGATGGAAGAAGACAAGAGCTTCCTTCCAAGCTAAGGAAATTTCAAAAATGAAGAAGATGAAGGTGAGTGATGATTTTTAAGCTTTGAATTTTTAGTGAGATTTTGATTTATTTGGCTTAAGATTGATATGGGTTTGCGAATTATGAAGTTAATTTTGGTGATTATGCCTTAGGTGAGATTTATTTTGGATGTCCAATTAATTAGGATTTATGTTATTGAATTAGGAAAAATTAAGGAAAGACTTTGGAGAATTGATGCTTGGGACAAAGTTCTAGCATAGAAATGAGATGGATAATGTGTTTATATCTTGAATTATAAGCTAGCATTGTGATATTGAAAAATCAAGAAGCAAATTGTTTAAAAAAATATTATTTATGTTAATGTTTGAAAATTATGATTTTAAATGATTAAATTCATTGTATTTGAATTGATTTAAGAAATTGAAATAATTGATGTTTACATTGTTGTTGAATAAAAGTGAAATTGCCATATGAATTTTGGGTTGATGAATATGTAATGTGAATTGAATTTGTTTGAATAATGTTTTAAGAAATTGTTATGATTTTGCATTTCTTGTGTAGATTGCTTTAAAAATATATTGTTGTATATTTGAAATTGACAAAAAGGAAGCAAATTGTGTTTGCTGCCCTTTTGAGTTAATTGATGGGTTTATATGAATTGGTTTGAAGTTGGGAGATTGAGGATTATGGGGATTGAAGTTGTTTTGTGCAGGTGTTGGAGATTGGGTTGAAGTTTTGGCTAGAAAAATTTTAGGGGAAGTGCTGTCCAAATTTTTTTAAAAATAGGCAAAAACTTCGATTGAGGTTTTGACCCTCTTAGAGTGTGAATTGGTTTGGAGGATCTTCTTGAAGATTGTAGAACATATTTAGAGCTTTCCAATGGCATATAATTTTTCACTTTTGAACTTAGGATGAAGAAGCTATAAGGTTTGAAAGATTACAGTTACTGTTGATAAGAGTTATGTTTGTGCAGTATCTTTGAAAGGATTTTTCACCTCCTTAGATCCTGTTTTGATTTTTGCATTCTTCATAAAAGTTATAGATTGTCTTTTACTATTTCCATTTATGTATCATAGGCGATTTTTAGAGTTAGGAATAAAAAGTTATGAGGTTGAGAAAAATTCAGTTACTATTCATTTGGTCAATTTTACTGTTTCATTGGTTATTATATAGGCAGTACATTTGAGTGAATTTTTATCTCTTTTAATGACTGAATTAATTTTTGCTTCCTTCATAAAATTTGTAAATCATCTTTTAATCTTTCCATGGAGATATGATATGCCATTTTTGGAGTTAGAAGTAAAAAGTTATGAGGGTTGGAAATTTTCAGTTACTGTTTATATGGTCATTGTATGGGCAGTAACTTTGAAGTAGTTTTTGACTCCCTTATAGGCCATATGGGTTTTTAGACCCTTCATGAAAGTTGTAGAGTCTTCTTTGAGTTTTTTATTGATACCAAATTGGCGAACTTTGGAGTTCAGTGTGAAGAGTTATGAAATTTCATTTTAGTTTAAGAATAGGATTTCTAATTGGGCCCTAAGCCTTTTATATTTCAGGAGGAAAATTAAGGTGAATTTTTCAAGACCTGTTTTAAAGTAAATAAATTAAGTTCGTTTTTGAGGGTTGAGAGAAATGTCTTCAATTGATCATTTCATTGGTTTTGAATGATTGTGAAATTACAATATAAATTCTAGATGATGAATGTGCAATGTGAATTAGAATTTGTGTAATTATGATTGAGTTTTGATATGTGTATGAAAATCAAGTTTCAAAATATACCTTCGGGCAATCCAATTTTTCAAGTATGAATCATGTGTTATGTGAGTTTGGTTAGGTCCCATAAGCTTGAGTCAGTACACTGTCTCGTTTTTAAAGGCTTCTCCCGCCTGCCCGCTAGTGGCACTGGAGCTCCGATTTTGGACTTCCATAAGTCACGGCTACACTGGACCGCTATGCGGGAAAGTGTAGTACGTTCTGTTCACGGCTGCACAGGACCGCTATGCGGGAATGTGCAGTACGTACCGTTTTGGACCGAACCAAACCATTATGATGTGTTATGTGTTCTTGATTTTGTTTGTAATGTTATGCATTCATGTCTTTGAAATTGTTCATGATTTGTGATTTTTTTTTTAGAATTTTGAAAAATAAGAAATTGAGGTTTTCAACTGTGACAGTTTTGGAAATTGTGGAAATTGTGTACAAATGTTTTGAAAAGTTGAAAAGTTTATGAAATAAACATTTGATGAAATTTCCACTGGGAAATCCTTTATAAGATGCCAAAGGTTTTGAGAAATGGCTTTTGCTTATTATTCAACGTATAAACATGTTATCCACGAGCTATCAGCTCACCCCCCCTTTCATCCCCATCTCCAGGTATTCGAGCAGGAGATCAGATTGAAAAGATGTCAAGATGTTTTGTTCGATTTTTGCATAGCGTGTAAAATTGTGTAATGTGAATTTAGTTTTGAATTATATATGGCTTGGAGAGCCATGAATATTTCTAAGCATTTACTTCATGATGTAGAAGATTTTTGAATGTATAAGGATTTTTGAATTGGGAATTTGTATATTGAGTTAAGATGAATGGGAATTACATATGATGTATGAATGTGATTTGGATATTGAATTGACTTATGAATTGTTTATGATTATAATTGGGTTGTGTTTGGATGTGAATTATGGATTTTGTGTATTGGAATTAGGATATGATTGTGATTTGGGTATGGATGTAATTGCGATATGGATTCCGGACGAAGGGTCCGATGTTACTGGTTATTGTTTGAGAAATATAGAGGTGTGTTTAAAACCATTTGTAGGTTTTGGGGTTGTAAAATACAGCCGTCATGCTGCCCAATTTTTGATAAAATTGGTTGTATGAAAAAGATAGAATAAGAATAAGATTTTTGGTAAATTGATGTTTATGAGTTTGAATATGAAAATTTGACTGTATTGAGATTTTTGATTGAGGATTGGAAATTGATAATTTCCAAAGTGAAAAAGTGTATCACTTTGTAAGAGATTGAATGAAAATGAAAGAAAGAAAGAAAGAAAGAAAATTTATACCGTTTTCAGATTGGTTAGTCTTAGGGTTTCCAACGCGATAGTCTGATCAGATTTTGTTCTCGGATGTCAGAAAAGTGTTCGGTTTGAATAAGCAATTTGTTTGATTTCGATTCGATTCGGATTCATTTTCGCTATTCGATAGGTATTCACCATTTGATTCGTATCCGTTTTGTTATTGATTCGTTTTGATTCGATACTTTCTGTAACACCCCACTCCCGTATGACCCGAACCCGACGTCGATGGTGATATCTGAGTTCGTGTCCCACGAGAGTGGCGTGCTACATCACTCAGTCAGTCAAAACTCAGTATTAACTTTTTTTTCTTTCCTTCACACACACATACACATTAACATATACGGAAACAATTTACATACACCATTCAATGGACTCGGGGCCCTTTTCATAAATACAATTAACTCCAGTCTGTTGATTTTTACAAACTGACTTAAGCAATAATACAGAAAATCAGATAATAGAAATACACTAATGTAGACGCAAACTGATCCCGACCTCTTTCTTTTACTTGTATACAGTACTCCTGTGTCAAACGGGATATTCTTCAAGACCTGAAAAATATATGCAAATTTTGGGTGAGTTTTGCGAACTCAGTGAGGAACCATCATCGATGGTTCACCCAATTCATGCATCACATAACAAATTACAGTAATAATAATAATGTCACAGTATCATATCCTCAAGATCCAGATATACACGAAGAAATCGATCGTAAATCATACGATCATTCGGTATTCATCCAAGATGTATGCAATGCACATGCGACTCTTTTCCCATTTTATTTCAGTGTTGTGACCGAAAGTGCTTAATGATGATCGAAGATTGATGAGACGCGTCTAGGGAGTAGGAGAGCCCTACGGGTATGCACTAACTCCCCTCGAGCTCGAGGCTCGGTTCAAGATAACGATGAGTAACGATGGCGACTCGGTCACAACTATTGTTATTATCGGTTTATGCATTGATGTATGCAATGCATATGCCCAATTCACGGTCAAGATAAACGATACGCCCAAAGAGAGGCGATTTAAATGCGAAATACTGTCTGATGTAGCAAGCAATGCCATTGATCACAGATAACCAACAGATCACAATATATTACAACATCACAAGATATCACACCTGAAAGCGATGGCGAGAATAAAGACAAGCCATTGATGTAGTACACTTTTACACAGTAGAAATAATTCAGTTCATAGAACCACACCCAGATACACTTCTATGTCAGTTCTCCCAGTTCATCGGACCACCCGTCCGGAATCCAGTCATAAACAATCACAATCCAAATCCCTCCATTATTCTCCACATTAAACATATAATAATTGAGTGAAAGCCATCTCTGTCACTCACCTGGATTTCCGAGCTACTACTTCTCTCAGTGACATTGGAGGATTGGCGCTCTAATAAGACCTCTATACCAGTGACAATATATAAACATTATCAATTGGTTATTTAAAAGCGATTCGAATGCACATATAATAATGAAAAGGTGCACAATGCGTGTTCATGATATTCCGGCCCTATTCTATTTTTTTCCATTAGGAAAATCTATCTAAAATTAGAAACCTATTGGCCGACGGTAAGTAAATCGGACCTCTATAGGTCCCCAATTAAACAAAAGCAGTGTTTAAAGGCTCAGATTGCAGGGGCCACGTCAATTTTCCGTCTAAAAATTTCCAATTTTTCACAAAATAAAATTCAATGTGTTACCAATCCGATGCCTCAAGAATCAGGTCAATCGGACGTCGGACAGAAAAGAAATTGACAAAAGAAACCAAAATTCAAATTAAACAATTAATATATATATCCTTATTTCCTTATCTTTTTCTTATGGTCAAACTGAAAGTCAAACACCTATAACTCCTTGCACACAATTCAGAACATTACAAACCATATCTCGTTGGAAAGATCATGAAAAACTCTACAAGTTTCAAGAAGACCATAAAAATCAATTCCACCCCTAAGGGTGTCAAAAATCCAATCAAAGATGCTGCTTAGTCCATACCTCTTAAAACAGAACAGTACATGGTAAATTTAGTAACTCTCATTCAGTTCAGTCAAAAATTGCACAATAAATATGCTCATCAAGATCACAATGTTATCTATAACTTTCATGAACAACTCAAAGTCCAATTCCATTGTTAACTAGGTCAAATAATTCAATCAATGATGCTGTCCCTGAAATCACTCAATCTGAGCAGTAAATTTCTATCAAATATAACTCCCTGTACACAAGTCAAAAAAATCACTACCTTATATCCCTGAAAAGATACAATCTCAAACTTCAAGTTTCATGAAGAACCCACATTCCAATTCAACATCTAACAATTTCAAATCCGTTATGCAAGTTTCTGACCTGATCAGGAATTAACATCCTAATGCAGGTTCAGATTTTGAAAATCCATAACTCCCACATCTGATCTCCAACAATTACATGCCAGATACCATTTTCAAGATAAATGTGTCCTCTACAACTCTCCAGTAGACCACTCAAGCCAATTCAATTCACAAAAATTCTTAAAATTGCTACTAATCAGAATGTGCATCAAATCTGTCATTTCAACTAGGTTTAACTCAATGCACAAAATCAGTCAATAGTTAACAGTTCATAACTCCCAACTTACATATCGAAAAATTGCAAAATCAGTGGCATTGGAAAGCTGACAATACAGGCTTCAACTTTCATTTAGACCATTTCCACTAATTCCTTCTACATAAATCTAGAAAAATTACCAAAGTTTCAGATCATCAATCTCGGTTACTGTTCATACTGCACCTATACATCACTTTCAAAGCAAGATTCAACACTCTTCTAATCAAAATTGGGCAGTGCTCCCTTCACAACAATTGTAGAAAAATGTCTCAATTTTAAGTCAAAACAAACCTCACCTCATTTTCTCAACCACACAATTAGTTATGACAAAAACATTAGAACATGTTCAAAGTACAATTTCCAGCTTTTATAACTAAACTACATCCTATCACTTCTATACCATTTCTAAACCCTTTCTCACTCATATCACTTCCCATTTCTACCATAACCAACTCATAACCTATCCTTGAACATAAATCCCTAAAATTCCAGCACACACATACAGTCAATTTTTTTTTTGGGAATCATCATCTAACATCATTAAAGATCCATCCAAAACACACAATTCAACATAACATCTCATCCATTAGCTTCAAATTCCTCATTTACTAATCATCAATCCATTAAAGAAGTAATATACCCATCTAGTCAAAGTTCAACTTAGCAATGCAATTAACCTTAAGTAACATCACAAGCAACAAAAAAAACCATCATAGGAAACATATGACTTACCTAATCAAGCTTCCAATCTTCAACTCTTCACATTTTTTTCTAACTCCTCCCAACCTTCCTACCACAAACGACCATCATCTCTTCAAGTAGGAAAGGTGTAGGTTTTCTTTTTCTTTTAGAAACAAGGTGAAGAGAACAAAGATCTTGAAGAGGCTAGTTGTGAAAAAGAGTAAAACAAAATCCCATGCAAGGTGTGTCGTGGATGAGTGGAGAAAGCAAAGAAGAAGAGAGAATAAGGTGAAAAAAAATGAAATGAGCTTTGGTCATCTAGAATGTCGTGGATGAGGGAAGAAAGACAAAGACATTTAATAATAAAGACACTTGTCATTTTAATAAGAAAAGACAAAACTTCCAAAAAGACAAAACTTCCATTAATCTCATTTAGTAAAAGAAACCCTAATATACTTTATTTTTAATCCATTCAATTCCAAATGGCTCCAATTATAATCCCAAAATAATATACCCAATATTGCAGTGCCATAGGACAACAATTTTTATTATAAAAAATCAACCGGTTCGCCACTTGGCGATTTTTTCCGGTCCGGAAATTTCCTGGAATTTCCCCGAATCATTTTTTTGAAAATTACCTAAATTGCTCAAAATTGTAAAACATATAACAGTCCACTCCCAATAATTTTTCAAACACGAAAACCACATTTTCCCCAACAAAAACAAATTTTGGCCATCTACCGTCGATTTTGTCGGTCCGGGAATTTTTTCTGGACAATTCCAGAAAAATTTCTAAAAATCCCTTAAAATATAAAACACTCAATAGCGCACTCAGAATAATTTTTCAAGCCCAATAACCTCGTTAATCACAATAAAATTGCAATAGGCATATCTACCGGGAATGTCATATATGCATGTACCGAAATCTGCATGTGCACAATTTCACTGTTTACTAATACTAGTATGCATGAACAATACTAATTAATCCCTATCAATCTCATCCCATGACAATTTACTATTTTACCCTTCCAGTCGGGGGTGGGATGTTACACTTTCGTTTCCGCTTGCTTTGCCTTCCGATTCGATTTGTATCCGATGCGCATTCGTCCGTTCTTTGGCGTTAAGAATTTGCATTCCTTTAGTTTTTTTTTTTCATTTTTTCGGTTGGAGTCCGGTCTCCAGATCGGGTCCCAACACCTTGTCCACCTCGAGAGAGATTAATGGATCGGAGTTGCCACATACAGCACGGGTCTCTGACGTTATTCTGAATGATGTTTGGAATTGGAGGGGGGTGTCCATGGACCTCCTTAGACAATTAGAGCCACCAATGTACTTACCTAATAGCACCTCCCCAGACAGCTTGGAATAGTTAGCCAGCCCCACCAAGCGCTGCACCAATAAGTCAGCCTATCATATCTTGCGCCCTCCGTTACCGGTAGTACCTTGGTACAACCTGGTATGGTCTAAATATCATACCCCTCGTTGCTCCTTTATTTTGTGGTTTGCTTTCCTGCAAAAGCTTCAAACCAGGGATAAATTGCCTTACCTCTATACTCCTAACCATTGTTCCCTGTGCCTTCTAGCCAATGAATCAATTGACCACTTATTCTTCGAATGCCCCTTCTCCCACTCCATTTGGGCCCAATGCCTTACCCATTTCAACTTACCCACCTTCACCCACTCGACCCTTGCAACTCTCCTCTCTTGGTATAGAACTATTTCCTGTACCAGAGCGACAACCATCACTCACTTTCCTCTTCTTCTCTCCACGACAGTTTACCAGATCTGGACTGAGCGCAATGCTTGCACCTTCAAGAATGAAGCTATGGAGGAGGAACGAGTGTATCTCGGCGTAATCTCTCACGTTAGGGAACTCCTCAGCCTATACACTGAGTGGAGGTAATAATCTCTTAATGTTTGTTTTCCTTTCTTTTGCAGGTTATTGTTCAGTCTACTTGCAGGTTTCGTCTGCGAAGCCTCTTGGGCCGTGTGCGCCTTGCCCCTTTGGTGGTTCTGCTCCTTATCATTGGGCAGCAGCGTCCCTTGGTCTATTATATGCTATCGATCTTCTGGTTGGGTTCCTCCTTTATATCTCTTTAGTCTGGCTTTCCTTGGGCTGTAATACTTATCATTGGATCTAGATTGCTTCGGACTTGGTATGTGTCCAGGTGTGCTGCTTGATTGCCTACGCTTTAGTCCTCCCTTAGCTTATGTCCACCTGTGCTTTTCTTTGATGGCTCTAAGGCTTTTGCCTTTTCGTTAGATGTGTCTTCAGTGGCACTTGTAAATGAACGCAATGTACATATCATGTTCTTTTAATTTATTCTTCTGATTTTACCAAAAAAAATATTTAAATTCTAACAATGAAAAGTATGAAGAGAAACATGTCTCTACTTTGCTATCTAGATAATTGAAGGCGGCTAGACTACAAGATAACATGTGGAGATAATTAAGGAGAGTACATTCGTTGATACTAATGGGATTGGTGCTCATCAGAGTCTCATTATTTGGGCACCACATCCTCTGTGGCATCTATTGTATTCCAACCCTATGTCATTCACTTTTAACCACACATTTATATGAACTTCACACAAATATGTGGATGAGATTTAATGAAACAATGTAGGAATTGATTAATTGGAATAAAGAATCTATTCTCTATTATTTGTGGGAGATGAATGACTTGAGCATCCAAAAAAAAAATGTTAACATCATGTATAAAGATGTATCATTTAATTACGAAGTTGAGTGTTAATTCACTCTCCAGTTAAGGGAAAATTTAATGAAAGCATGCATATAGTATACCTGGAGTAGTTAACTACTATTTATGGATAATTATTGTTTTAGCCTCGATACTTTGACTAATGTATTATGTATTAATTATACGTCAGTAAGTGACTTGAAAGGTTGGACGTGTCGGCAGGGCTAGCAGTTTCTTCGTATTATTGCGGTTGTTGGAATCTTCAGGTTTGTAAAGCAGAATGTCAGAGGGTCTTCTAACAGTATAACTATATTCAAATCAGGCTCTAGGCTTATATAAAGTTCATGGTTTATTAAATGACCCTTGAACTTTACGATGAACCTCCCTTTTATACGAGACGCATGCGTGTGTGGAATTGTAGTGACTTGAACATGTAGAAAGGTGGGCAGGTTAAGAAGAATGTGTACTTAAGGCCATGGCTACTTCAGGGTATGTGAAGGCTCTACAAACGCGGGCGAGCGTACAGTTTCCTGGAATGACTCACGGCCCTGACAATTGGCCTTTAATTAATTTTGTGCATGAAACTTGCACATATATATAAATATATATTGTGTTTTATTATATTTTCCATCATTTAATTATTTTTATGATCTGTTTTAAGTTATCATGGAAAAAAAAGTTGCTCAGTGAAAATATGGAGAAAACATCAATTTTGACAGCCTTTTAAAGTTGAAAATACAGCCAAATGCTCGGGTGGATGGAGGTCATGCTAATCATGGACAGGGATGCTTGTGTGCCCACGTAAGTGCCCAAAATCCAGAGTAGAAGACAATGAAAAACGACGGTTAGCCAGTGCTCATGTTATGGTGCAGAAAATAGACAGTGAATAACATGGCTATGGAAGAACGATCCTAGCTCTATCTCCCCCTGTACGGTCCGAGGAACTCCCTCCTATTTGTGGTAGCCTACGCTAGGCTATACTGGCAATTAAGGTGCTTTGCCTTTTGTAGCCTTTCTTTGTCAAAGAAGCCGGATTAGTTGCGGTTGTCCTCCCTGGGTGAATGGGTTGGGTGCCCAATACTAACACTGCACTGACTTGGAAGCCATGTTGAAGTTCTCTATTTATATCTTCTTGAGGCTTTCCTTTCCTATAGCAATGTCTGACTCTTGGGTCTGATCAACAATTGAGATCTTTTTCGCCAAAGGGTCTTGAAGATTACATAAAATCACAATTCTATCCAATTCCAAGTTTTGACAACTATTTCATTAAAATTTTGACACTAAATTTGGTGTAAAAGAGAATACTTTGATAATCTTTTTACACCAAATTTGGTATTGTTATAACTATTCCACACCAAATTATTTTTAAAGAATATACCACAATAATTTAGTTATTAACTAAATTAATTTATATTTATACAATAATTTTATTTTTATTTATAAAATTAAAATAAAATTATTATTCTTAATTAATTAATATATACTTTATATTAAATTAATATTATTTAACAAATATAATTAATATTATTGCAACAAAACTTAATAACATACACAAATATAATATTTTTATTACACATTTAACTTCTAATCCTTTAAATTACCATATCATTCCCATAAATGCTCAATTAATACATTACGAAGTTCATAATGAGTTTCTTTATCGTTAATTTGCTTATGCCTAGCAAGGAATTCTTGAAATATAATTGTATCGTCTCCATTAATATTAATTTCAATGGTTGACATTTCACTCCAATTTTGTATGACTACTTGAGTGTCACGTTCGTCTTTAATGATCATATTGTGTATTATAATGCATGCTGACATAATATCACATAATATGGATTTTTTTTCAAAAATGTGTTGGTCCCTTGATAATTGCTAATCGTGACGTGAGAACTTTAAATGCACACTCAACATCCATCCTACATACTTCTTGTATCTTCGCAAATAACTTCTTTTTTGGACCTCAAGGATCATGAATGATTTGTACCACGGTAGATCATTTTGGATAAATACTATCAGCTAAATAATATCCAATATCGTACACTTTTTCTCGAATAACATAATGAGTAGAAAGTGCTATACCTTTGGCAAGGTTTGCAAATAAGTGAGATGCCTCTAACATTAATGTCATTATTTGACCTTGGCAATGACAAACCAAAATGTGCATGCCATAACTACAAATCATAATCAGCTATAACTTCAAGAACAATAGTTGGGAATCCACTACGTCTACTATATTGTCCTGCCTAAACTGTTGGACAATTTTTCTATGTCCAGTGCATGTAATCTAAGCTTCCTAACATCCCTGGGAAACCATGTTCTTCATTAATATTAAGAAATCTTGCAACGTCATTAGCATTCGGTGCTCTTAGATAAATCTGTCCAAGGACCTTTACAATGACTCAACAAAACCATTTTGTACTTTCAATTGCAGTTGATTGTCCAATTTTAACGTATTCATCAGTTGAATCAGCTGATACACCATACGCCAACATTCAAAATGTTGTTGTTATTTTTTGTAAACTAGATAATCATAGTTTACCACATCTATCTCTTCGTTGCATAAAGTAGTCATCATGACCTTCAACAGCACCAACAAGTCGTAGGAATAAATTCTGATTTGTTCGAAATCGCCTGCGAAACATTTCTACATTATATCTTAAATTTTCAGCAAAATAATCATCCCATAGTCTTTGATCTGCTGCAGTACGATCACAATAAATTACTTTATGACCAGAAATTGAGCTTTTGTGCTTTGGTTGGTTCACTATATTGTTTATATAGTAATCTATTGCAAGGTTGTTATTAGTGTATGTAGATAGTAACACTTTGTTTTGTGCTAATATGGCTGAAGTGAGATCTAATTCATCCTCCGATGATGAGGATGAAGATGAGGATGATATATGAGAAGTACTAACATTAATACTTATAGTGGTAGACAAATATAGTGAAGGGTTCAAACAAGAATCTGCTAGTGATTCATTCCCTTATATAGTAAATAATTCAACACAAGATAAGGAATCTTTGCAAAAGAATCTAACTCTATCTCTTCCCAACCGTTGGATTAGATTACATTCATGTCAACCGTTAATTAGTATTCTTATCCTATCCACACTATATCCAAGACAAGATGAGGAATCTTTGAAAAAAAATCTAACTCTATCTCATCCTAGTCGTTGGATTAGATTGCATTCATCTCAGTTGTTCATTAGTATTCGTATCCTATCCACACAATATCCAAGAAAAAATAAAGAATCTTTGCAAAAAATCTAACTCTATCTCTTCCTAGCCATTGGATTAGATTGCATTCATCTCAACCGTTCATTAGTATTTGTATCCTATCCATACAATATTTAAGACAAGATAATGAATCTCTGCAAAAAAATCTAACTATATCTCTTCCCAACCGTTGGATTGGGTTGCATTCATCTCAACTGTTCATTAGTATTCGTATGCTATCCACATAATATCCAAGACAAGATAAGAAATCTCTGCAAAAAATCTAATTCTATCTCTTTCTAGCCGTTGGATTAGATTACATTCATCTCAACCGTTCATTAGTATTCGTATCATATCCACATGATATCCAAGATAAGATAAGGGATCTCTGCAAAAAATCTAACTTTATCTCTTCCCAATTGTTGGATTATATTACATTCATAACCATTCATTAATATTCATCTCCTATCCACACAATATCCAAGACAAAATAAGGAATCTCTATAAAAAAAATCTAACTCTATCTCTTCCCAGCCATTGGATTAGATTGCATTCATCCCAACCGTTCATTGGTATTCTTATCTTTTCCATAACATCTCTATAAATAGTTTTTTTGTTCTACTAAATTGAAACCCTCGTTTCATCTAACACTTTTTGAAATCCTAAACTATAATTTCAAATCTATTCGAAAAATGGAAAGCTCAAATTTTGGTGTAAACCTTCATCAAATACCTCTCGAAGTGCATCATATTCAGTTGAAGAAGATCAAGTCTTATGCCATGTATATCTTAATGTTTCACAAGACTCAATCACTAGTAGAGATCAATCTATAGCTTAGTTTTGGTCTCGTATTACAACTGAGTATCATATATGGATTTTCTTTACAAGCTCGATGGCAAACTATAACGATAGCTATTGGAAAATTCAGAGGCTGTGTTCGACAAATTGAAAACTTAAATCCAAGTGGTGCTTTTGAACAAGATATTGTAAGTGCTTTATTTATTTATTTTTTCTTTGTATGAATTAAAATACATTTGATTTATACCTTAAAATCTAGCTTAAGTTTACACCTTCATCAAATACCTCTCGAAGTGCATCATATTCAGTTGAAGAAGATCAAGTCTTATGCCATGTATATCTTAATGTTTCACAAGACTCAATCACTAGTAGAGATCAATCTATAGATTAGTTTTGGTCTTGTATTACAACTGAGTATCATATATGGATTTTCTTTACAAGCTCGATGGCAAACTATAACGATAGCTATTGGAAAATTCAGAGGCTGTGTTCGACAAATTGAAAACTTAAATCCAAGTGGTGCTTTTGAACAAGATATTGTAAGTGCTTTATTTATTTATTTTTTCTTTGTATGAATTGAAATACGTTTGATTTATACCTTAAAATCTAGCTTAAGTTACATTATTGTCTTATAGTTTGAGAGAGCAAAAAATTTACTAATTCAAGATCCAAAATTTCAAAAAGGTTTCAAATTTGATCATGTATGGTGAATCCTAAAAAATATGGAGAAATATGCGAATACTAACAAAGAGAAAGCATCGGGTCATCGAAAATGTTCTAAGTGAAATGAAATGTCACCATTCGAATCCCAAAAATTAGATAAACCAATAGGATCATCATCATTTTGTATTGATTTAAATAATGGGTTTGAAGTTGAAGATCCATTTATTGAAAGAAATGATGAAGCTGATTGTCCTATTCGGAGGAAGAAAAAAAAAGGAACAAAATGAGGAAATGAAAACACTTTTTAAGTCCATGAATAAAGAAATAAAAGGAAATATTTCATGAAAGTCAATCTATTCTCGAAAAAAATTATGAACTTCAGTTGTTACGAGCTCAAAATGAGGTAAAAAAAATAGAGCTATGACAAAGATAGGAAAATAATAAAATTTTATGCAAAGATCTGGATTCCATCAAAGATCTAATGATGCGTGAGGCTTTTAGAAATGAAAAAAATAAAAATTTATGCAAAAAGAGCTCAAGAAGGAGAATCTTAAGGAGGAGTTGGCTAATCTGAAGTCTTTAGCCAATATTTTGATTTTGGAGAAAATGGGGATGACGTTTAAAACTATTAATTATTTATATTAAATTAATATTCTCAAGTACTTTAGTTTTATTTTTAATTTGATTGTTGTAATTTTAGCTTGATTGTAATCTCGAGTCTAATTGTAATTGTAATTTATTTTAGTTTGGTTGTAATTTCAAATATTTTCGTTAGAGTTTTAATTTTTAAATCAATGTAGTGGTCTAAATTTATGTACCTTTTATTTCAAATTTACTTTTTATTCTTAACATATTTTATTAATTAATTTATAATACTTATAAATAAAATTAAAATAAATTTAATACTATAATTAATATTAGTGTCATTTTAAATGTTTCAATGGGATCTTTGTAATGATATATTTTGTGTAAAGTAATATATAATTTAAATATAATTACTTAGTAATTATGTAAATAAATCAAATCGTGAGAAGAACATACAAGGAATATGTCAAAAAAATAGACAAAATTGTCTTTTTATAACTTTTAGTGCATGAATAGTAACGTACCAAAGTTGGTGTATTACTATTTGTTATACCATTTTAGTGTTGGATTTTGGTGTCTTCTTTGAAATGATTTCATTGCACTAAAACACCAAATTTGCTATTTTAGTGTGTTGGTTGAAGATGGCCTAAAGACACAAATTTGTCAGTGCTCGTGTAATTCCCCAAATTACGAGTGATGAATAACATGACCTACCTCAGACCATGATTGTTGTTGAAATTTAGTATAAATACACATGTAACCCTTAGTTGAAATTTTTTTTATTCCTTTTTTCTTTTAGTAAACATGGAAAAAGGGCATAAGCTCATCCCTACCTTATCCTAGTGATAAGTACTAATTACACTATGTTTTTAGCTTGATTTTGAGAGTATTTTTCTTAGCATAGTTTATATTTAATTTTTAGGCCTCTCCAATGAAGAAGGTATGGATTAAGGCAAGTTGAAAGTAAGTTGGAGTCATTTTGGATGAATATAAGTTGAACTTAGTCCCATGTTAAATGGCATAGCCTGAACAACAATACTATGTTTTGATTTATATAGCCTATTAGTGGATTCTACCTCTTCAACAACTTAGCATATGAAAAAATATAGCTCAATTTGTCTCTTATTCCCCCCATGTTCTGCCATTGTGCATTCTACTTCTTAGAATAATTTGCCACATGAAGAATACAAGTTAAATAGGGACTCATGTTTAGCAACATGATCAATAGACATATTCGAGTTCTTTCCTTCAAGTCTATGTTCTTAAAATGAACCTTTAAATGTGAAACAAAGGAGCTATTAACCTAATACGATCTAAACATAGAACCATTCTCTTGATTTATTTTGGTGATGATTTAAAAAAAATCCTAGAGAAAGACATAAAGCAACACGATGGGGAAACATGAACTTGTGTTAGTCTTATGTTAGTGTTAAATTTTATGAAAGTTCTAGAGTTTATGCTATAAAAGGAAAAAGAGGGTCGGGACCTTGGAGTGTCTTGGGATAATAAAAGAAGAACCTTAGAGAAAAATTCAAGATTCTGTCAAGATTATAAGATTCATGTGAATGAATCCTTGTGTTTTGCTTTCTTTCTTTTTTATTGTTACTTTCCTTATTTCTAGTATAAATTAAATCCATAATTAGGGTTAGGATGTTGTTTATAATTGACATTTCAATTACTAATGCATGATTAGTTATTACTTATGTTGAATTTATTCTCTTAATTTTGATTCTTAAATTGATGTCTAACCATCATAGATTTATTCTTAAAGATTATACGAATGATTAAAAGGGAAGAATAACCTGCATACCTTAGGAGAATAAATATTATAGATCTAGAGGAAGAGATAACTTAGACTATTGTGTTAACTAATAGATTATTTGTTCTTAATGAGTTTGATTAAGCTTAATTATGCATGAATGAGGTGGTAATCCTTAATTAGATATACTTTTATTCCTCAAAAGAGTACATATATATATCTTAGGTTAATTGTTATTTCAACCTTGATAAATAATCTTAGTTGATAATGGAAAATTTTCATAAGTGAATCTTGAAGCTTAGCATTTGTTTATATTGATTTTTTTATATTTATTCAATTTAATTTGTTGTATTGCTAGGGATGATAAGCTTAATAGTTCTAGTTCTTATGGGATTGACAACTTAGAATATGACATATTTAGAACTTTCTACAATTGATCATGTACACTTATAGATTAGATCAATCACTCAACTCCTGAGTTGATCATACTTTAGGTTGATCTTGGGTCTTTTTTTTTTTTTTTAGGTTGGTATTAAGCTTGAACTATGTTTTGGAGCTTTGATCTAAGCTCAGGCTCAGACTTGGGCTTCAAGTTCATAGTCTAAACTAACATGATTTTGTATTTTGATAAATAGTTACTTCCGAGTTGTAAAGTCTGATCAAGCTTGGACTTGGGCTAAATGCTTAAGACCAACCTAAAACATGATTGGAATCAGGTTCAAATCGAATATTTCAAGCCCATTCAGGTTTTATGTTGGGTAAAAAATTTTAGGTATGGCTAATATAAAAGCAAATTGTCCATCAGGAGATACCTTAGCATGTGTTCTTTCCCTCTTAATTGTTGTTGCATTAATTCAAGGATGATTTTAGGTTATATATATAAGGAACCTTAGTAATTTTCATATGCTTAGTTTAGTTTTAAAATAAAGGTTTATATATTTGCAATTTACATATATCAATCTTAATATTGATCATATATAAATGATAACTTAGATATAATTTAAATATACATGTAGACATAGTCAAAATACGTATGTGTAGATTGACTTAGATACATATATTAATCATTAAATGGTGATCCATATATAGAGCTAAAAGACTCTTCTAGTATTAAGGAAACCTTTTTCTAAGGTTTCAAAGAACTTAGTTAATTATGAGTATAGATAATCAGATAAATATATTGGCCAATCAATCTATGGATAGCGGTTGTACATCAATAGATGGTAGAACGTACATTAAGAAATTTTGTTGATCCAATCAATTGAATTCCTAACTAAATTAATGATGCAAGATAAGTTTATGGGAATTGATGTTCTCATTGATTATTTCACAAATGTTTTAGAGGTAATATAAGGTAGCTATTACTTAGTTTTCTTTTATTAAATCAATCAAAACCTAAAATATAATTGATTAAATAATAATAATAATAAGGAGATTAGAATCAATATATATTCCATTTCTTATAGGATTGGCCCTTGCTACCACTTTACTAGTGTAAAGTGATAGGTCCACTTGCCCTACTCATGTATTAGAATAGTAGAATTTAAAAATCCGTCATCAGTTAACTTAGTGACAAGACTTGAGGCTAAAATTGAACCATCAGGGGCTATAACGACCTAATCTTTTGAACTGTTATCTATCATTTTCCATATAGAACTTGAGGCAAACCAAAGGACGTGTTGTATGCAAACTCTTAGTTTGACATTCTTAATAATTTATATAAACAATTAAAAAAAGACTCAAAACTCTATTGATAATAGAGTTGAAGGTTACTATCATCCCAAGATCGACATATTTCTTTTCCACTTATACATGCTAATTTACAAATCCTAGGTGAGAAAACCTTTATAATATGGAATGATATAGTCCAATTGGTGTCCTTAATTTCACTGTAGATCTTTTAGAAACATCATCTTACAAGTCCCTTTTTTTAGGTCCTTATCTTTCAGCTTTTTATTGGTTGTATAACCTTATTCTTTATTGATAGGTTGTATTCTTCATTGGCATTATAAATCTTCATTCGTAAATCAAATCAAGATTTATTCAATTTTTAATTATTTATGTCTATTGAAAATGTGCTCACTCTTAAGCTAAGGATCTTTAACTCTATAGGAATGAGGGCTTCTACTCTAAAAGTCAGGTTGAAAGGAGATTCTTTAATTACAAATATAGGTTTGGTTCAACATATCCATAAGATTGAGTCTATGTCCTATACCTCTGTGCACTTTACTTATTCAACCTTCATCTTTAGGCCTTACAAGATGGTTATATTGGTGACTTTTACTAGGTCATTGGCCTAAAGATGGGCCACTAAGCTAAAACATAACATGATTTGCATTCATTCATATAAGTTTTATATTTTTTACTATTAAATTATGCTTTGTTATCCTTAATTAGGATAAAAGGAATCTCACACTTACGAATAGTATTGGCTTTTTAAAATCACTCCACAGTCCTACTTATGATGGTTGTATATGTCTGTACCTCATCTCACTTAATAATATAGTCTATTGTAATGTTGATGAGCTTAACCTTCTTTACTATATAAAGGAATGCCTGAAGATGTCAATTCCCCCATTACAAAAAGGGAATTAGATAGGATATAAGTTTGTGATGAAGATTTAAATGTCTTTGGCACTTTTCATAAGTCTTTACAAAATTTTTTGCTTCTTTTCTTAAGTTGGCCAGTATTAGCCCCACCTAAAACCCTTTTGGAAAAAAATATGCCTCCTAATGTGCTCTACATGAATTTTTCATGGCACCTTGTGCAAGTCTTCTGCTTGAATCTATATTTGGGAATGAATCAACCATCATATTCTATGCCGTAGGGATAAGCCCTTTGTCTACTATTATTATTCTTGTTATTTGAATGAATCTGGATTTGTATCTTCATAATACTTCTTCATTTACCTTATAATCCCTTTTTACTTAGCTAACCACTATTTGAAAATTAAATTGAATTATGAGGGCTCGAGCCTAGGGTGAACCACTAACCTTATTCTATGTAGCATGGATTTATAATATGGATCATTATTTGTCTTGAACTAATTCATTTAAGCATATTTAATTTCAAGCTATACAAACCTTAAAAAATAAACATGCATTAGTCCTTTCTTCTTCTTCCAAAGATCCATCCACGTGTATAATTCACATCTGCATCATTACCTCTTATACTTATCATTTAGGTCCAATGCTACAGTTAACAAGAAAGTTCACAATCATTTATGCCTTTAACACATATTTAAAGATTTACCTCAAATTGAATTCGCTCAACTTACTGCCTATTTAACTAATCATCTTGAGGAGTTAAACTTATGTAACATATATTTTAACAACAAGTCTGTCATGACATTGATCTCATGTGCTTGTAAATAAAGCTACCTTCCTCCTCTATCACTAAAATTAAACTCACTACCTTTGATGATACAATGATGTACAAGTTTAACTTCTTGGATACATAGAGGTGGACAACAAAGTGGGATCTTACATGTATATTTTAGTTGCACAAAGTTCTTTGTACTATTTGTTACACTGAAATTCTTTTATTCATCTAAAAATTTTGAGAAGCAACAAATGCTTGTTAGCAAATATAGATAAGAATCATGAAAGGCTTATAACCCTTTCAAAGAGTCATCATAAAGCCAAAGAACTTCCCCTTTAGGACTCTAAACATATATTTTTAAGGGTTTCAACTTAATTTGTAGATTTTAATGTGCCAAAGCACTCTCTCAAGTCTATTAAATGATCACCCCCTTCCCTAATCTTCATAATCATATCCTCTACGTATGCTCTTATGCCTCTCACCAATTAAGGCTCTAATATTTTATTGATTAAGTCATGATAAATAGCACTAGCATTCTTTAAACCAATAGGCATCACCTTGTACCAGTAGGATCCCCTGTGTGTAATGAAAGAAGTGCTTTCTTGGTGATCCTTACGTTTGCAAATCTAATTGTATCTAAAATAGGAGTTTATGAAATTAAGTTAATGTGGCATGCGTGGCATTTAGTTTATTGAATTTTGAAAGATAGTGGCTATCATTAGGGTAAAATTTATTCATATAAATTCATCGAAAATCTTTGTCTTCCCTCTCTTTTTCTTAACTGGAACCACATCAACTAGGCACTCAGGGTAATGCACCTCTTAAAGAAAGTTAGCCTATAATAATTTATGTACTTGTTTGTTGATGGCCTACTATCTCTCAAGGAAGAATGTTCATTTCTTTTGATTCACAAACCTATTTTTATTTTCAACATTTATGCCATGTGTAATGATGGAGGAGTTCATTTTAGGAATGTCAAAGGGTTTTAAAGTGAAGATGTCTTTGTATTCAATAAGTAGGTCTTTCAAATTTAATCTCTCTTTAGACTTATCACTATTGCTTATCTCAAATGTGTGTATACTTTTAGTAAGGTTGATACCTTTCCTTCTAAAAACATTTTTCCTTTCGACAAAGCCTATCAAAGGGGTGCACACATGTCCTACTTGAGATAGATAAACCCAAAATGATGACGGTGTTATATAAGAGTATATCTATTAAATATCATTATCTATAAGAATCATCTTCACATTAAAATTTGATGATAAAGCACTAGTGACTATGGCATTATTATTTGGGTGTTAGAAGTCTAATTGATCAATATTCAATGAAATATCCCATCTTGTTCTGTTCTTGGGAGTTAACTGGTATACTACATTCATTGTGTTGGGATGGAAATTCAAGATTTGTTTTTGTTTTGAGTCTTGTTTAATTTCAGGCTCCCCTTCTATCATATTAATGATTTTAACTTAAAAGGGATTTTAACAGGGGGTCTATACTAATAATGGGATAAGAGTGATCTAGCTTATTGAGTTAACCTCTCATGTTTTAGACATAACTGTATGATACGAATTATCTCAGTTAACACTTCTGAACCAAAATGTTAACACACTTCTTCAATTATCTACATTCCTTTGAGTTATAGTCGTAGTCCCTATAGAACTGACCATACCTATATGTGTTTGGGCTTCAAAGGCTTTAATAAGTGATGTGTGATATATGAAAACATAAAACAATACCAAAGAAATCACCTACGTAAGTACACCTATCATTTGCTAGAGCATAGCTCACTAAGTCGAGTGTCATTCCCACGAGGACTAAAATTACTAGGAATAATTGTCTCCTTATGATTATCTAATCTAATGAAATAAGTGATTGATTTAAAGAAATTAAATACAACTAATGTAAATAACCAAGTTAGAGTAATGAATAAAATTAATCAATCAATAGGTAAGTAAGATCCAAATAAGGATAACCCTAGAACCTTTACTATACCTTTAATTTATCTTGACTTAGTAATTATCTTAGTTCTTTGGACCTATAGGAGTTCCAACTTTACAACTACATTTTTTCTTGTGTAACATAGTTCCTAATCCTTAAGTTTATTGACCAAAATCTCTTTATAATTAAAACTCTTAAAAATATATTACTTTGCATTGTAAATCCCCATAATAGGTTTAACCTCGACCTAGTAGATTTATGAGGGCCACATATAAGATTTCATGCAACTCTTATTATTTATAATATTATCTATTCATAAAAATAATCTTTTGATCCCAGTATAAAAATTGGATTAAAATGCTAATAAGTTTTAACTCAACATAGTATAATTATGAACAATTCCTAAGAAACCTAAAATCTTCTATTAACTAAGAATTAATTGAAAAATTAAGTCCTGGGGTCTATCCTACCTAGATCTATATTGTAATTAGTTTATAATGAAATAAAGAAAACCCACAAAGAACAATAAAGAACATATGAATAAAGTTTGAACTCTTATGACTTAAATCTTAAATATTCTTGACGAATTTGGATGAATTTTCTTGCTTTCTTCTCTAAGATTATTTTTCTTAGTCTCAACAGCTTAAATTATCTTCTAACTGATTTTTCAATTCCAAAATTGATCTCCTAAAAGCTCTCTCCTTTTATTTTTCTCATCTCTCTCTTGAATTGTAAAACCCTAGAATTTTTTCTAACACAATCAAAACACATGACTGTGTTGGGCTCCTATGTTACTTAAAACCCCCTCTTGACTTCTTTTACATAAACAAATAATGCCAATATGAGTCTAAATGTGGGTCCATATTAGTGCCATATTGATTATACAAAAAACTATCCTATGAATATAACGTTTTATGAATGAAAAAGAGTTTAAAAAAACAATACCGTATTAGTATCATATTTTAAGTCATTTGCCAAAAGTATCTCTACCCCACACTTAAGTTATACAATTATTAATGTATAGGTCATATAAGTACAAAGAAAATAAATAAATAAGGGAGGAAATAAACTAGAAGAATCGATACTTCCTTGATATATAATAGTGGAACATTGCAAGACTTGTTGAATTCCCTCAATACTTTTTAACAATAAATTGTTTTCTTGCATAGTCATGGTATCATAGAGATTAAAAACAAAAATAAAGAAATACAGGAATAAAAATAAAGATATTAGTCATAGGATAGTAGATCTGATGGAAGCATATAAGATTATTTCTCAAAAGTTGAGATGTCATTAACCAATATCATATCTACCAAATCTATGAACAATGACTCCACAATTGTTGGCTTAATCTCTATATATGGCTTAATCTCCTTAACTTTCAGTTGTTTCTCTCTTTAAGCTTTAGTCTCTCTATGACCCTCAGTCTCTTAGGCTTTGCCACTATTGGCACAAAGTCTCCTCGAGCCTCAATCTCTGACCTAAGTTTTATAACTACAAATTATGGTGGATGGACAAATGGTGATAGTATCTTAACACCCATATAACATTGCAATTTCACTAGCATATCTCCAATCCAATACATGTACTGCTTAGTGCACATTATAGTGGATGGTAACATACTTGGAGTATGGGTGATATGGATGCTCTTTTTGTATGGGTATGTCTTCCATTATCTTAAGTGGAGCACTGATAAATGCAAGTATTAGTCATGTGCATTTACCAGAATCGAAACCATCCTCATCACCCATATAACATCCATAATGATTAGGATGGGATGCTACGTATCACTAACTCTCTCTCATCACCGTAAACTCCCAATATCCTTACTAATTGGGTGATTAACTTGTAACTAATTGCACTAAAGTTTCATTGATACAAGTAACCCCTAATTATCTAAATAAAGGCATGCCTTAAATGGCATCGCACTTAATATCTCATAAAATATAAGAATAATAAGTCTTAAAGGGTAGTTACACCAATGCCATCATGTTAAGCACATAATGCATGTATGATTAAGTTATGCACTTACCTCATAGGGGGATAACGAAAGCCAAAAGCCTTAAACATACTAGGTTAGTAGGGATGCATTATGACTATTTTATATTAATAAAATTTAGTAGATATCTATTGATTCTTAATTAATTAAAGTTACTTGGGATGCATTTTTATGCACTTTATTCTCAGTGTAGAATCCCATATAAACATCAAATTAATTGTAGCTAAATTGGTGATGGATGTATCCTAACCAAAATTAGATTACTGTGTAATCATCCCAAGTCATTTTCTTATCATCCACTTAAAATATGTATATAAGATCCAACACTAACTATTGACACACTAGTTGTCGAATGTTGAAGAACTTCACCCAACTATTAAAATCTACCTTCCACTATACCTTTGTCTCCATATTCAACTCTCCTAAGACTCCTTAGTTTATGCACCATGATACTTTTAATTTCTTTATATGAAGAGTTTGATAGTGCCTAGCTAAAGTTTAATTATCAACTGGAGAAATGGATGAGAAGATTGCTTTACATGTGGTAGATGAGGTGGGATATCTACAACTAAGATATATAAGTAGGTTGGTGCTAGGGCTCAAGATCCCAAGAGTGAGCACTCATTATATAGAAGCTACAATTCTCTACTTCTTGTATCATAGTTGTTCTTTTGCTCACGTATGTTATACAATGACTGTTGATTGCCTCGTCTTATTAAATAGTGAATCTAATAATAGTTGTTGTTCACGTAAACCTCCAAGAATTCCTTAACATCTATAATACATTAACCTCAACTTTGAAACTTTGTCTATATCAAAATATAAACAAGACCATAAATCGTAATCCATAATGTCAATTTTTTTAAGTGTATAAATCAATCCAATCATCATCTCACATTAATTTGTCCTCAAACACTAAAATAAATCATTTATCAACCAAACAAAAACTAGCCAAATTAAAATAAATGGAAAATTAATATAAAAAACTAGATTTACTAATGTGAAATATTTAAAGGACCCACAATTAACAAATTTTATGTAGGAAGCAATCAATCAACCCTTAAAAATTCGAATTCATACACTAAATTATTCAAAATGTCCCAAACAACTTCTTCACAGTATAATTACAAAAATTATAAAATCAAATTCACACAAAATCCCCTCCAATAAATCAAAGATTATACTTTATATGGATTGTAAATTTTAAAAAGAGAAGCATACCTTGAATGCAAGCAATTGATGATGAGATTTTTAGAAGAGAATCCCAAAATTCCACTAAAACCCTAAGTTTGTAACAAGTATTATTTCTTGAGGAATAATGCATGCAAGTTAAAAAACTAAAGGTTGATAAGTGAAACTAGGAATAAACTACATTAGGTAAGTCAAATTTAGCTAAGAAACTAAAAGTAAGTGATTCGATTGAGGGAAAATTCAAGAGAGGGGAAAAAGATATTTGTCACGAACACTGTTTACAACATTACATTACAGTAAAACACAAACCTTATACAGTAGCATATTAGCTGCCATACATACGTGAAAAGCTTATATCAAAGTAACAAAAGACTTACAAGGAGCTACATGGGGATGTTGGTTAACTATGTAAACATAAGATGGATGTGGGATAGTATTATTAGAACACCAAGTAGATAGAGAGAATATGGTTCTGTATTAGTTTATTAACTAAAAATTAAAAAAATGGAGACAATACAAAATGGAATTATCATAAAATGATTGTGTTATGGTTGTGTTAATAAAATTTTTGTAATTAATTTTTATACTACATGGAACACTAGCATTACGTGTTGACAAGTTAATGGCTATACAACACCGTGTTACATTTATGTTTCTAAAGGATTCTCTCTACTTTTATAGTTAACATGAACATAAGTATTCCATGTAATGTTATTTTCTTTGTGTTATCTATGTAAAAAACTAAAATTTACCTAATGTAACATAGTTACATGTTTTTTCCTTATTCTTATACTTAGAATTGGATGGGTAATATAAGATTATATAAGAATGTGTTAACTCTATGTTTTGTAGTACTCATTGCTTCTTCATAAAACAAGAACACAAGTCTAACATAGGAGGCTATTTATTAATACGAGTTGTATGTAAAGTTATGTTCTCTCCTGTATTTGTTTATGTTGCTTTTAGCTTCTCAAGAAGTTAGGTGTGCTCTAACATGTGATTAACACAGTATCGTATTGCATGTTATCCAAAAAACTTACATTGCACTAATCCTAAAAAAATTAATCAGAAGAATATATTCAAATTTAATTAAGATGTATTTCAATCTATGGGTTTAAAACTACTAAAACTCAAAGCTTTATTCTTAAACTATTATTAAACAAAGAAAATCAAAATGAATAGACTAAAATATTAGGCTGACTCCCAACTAGTGCTTCTTTATAAGTCTTTTAGCTAGGCTTCTCCTTAAGCTTTTTATTCATCCGAGATCTATAATTAACATCTTGCTTCTACTTATGTTCCCAAATAAGGGCTTATTAACCTTTAGATATGTCATAAATTATAGTATAGTAAAGACATATGACTTCAACCTAATAATACCTATTAGTTCCATTAATGTCATTTTAATTAACAAAACTCAAAATTTTAAGGAACAATAAAACCCCGAGGATCTTTAATTAGTTGTAATAGTTTTTTTATAGGATGTAGTACTGCTGCTTACTCAAGATGAATGTTGAAAGTTCCTCTATAACCTTCTTCTTTAGCTTCTCCTCTTTTGTTTCCTTTTTCTCCTTGTACTCCTCTTTAATTTCTAGCCACTTTCCTTAAAGTTATTGCATCCATATGCTCCTTTGTTTTTGGTTTGGTGTTTTAAAGCAACGCACTCTATTGCCCTTAGACATAAACTTAATGAATTATCTAAATTGAATCTCCAAGTTTTGGATGAAAGCTTCAATCCTCTAGAAGTGACCCTCAATGACTTTTCCATTTTTTGTTTTTGTTGTTAAAATTTAGATAGAGCTTAATTAAGCAAAGTCAACATAGTATCTCCATGTTGAATTATAGGTATCACTATAAGGGGATACTGAGAGACTAGTTCCTTATAAAATTTGGTTTACTCATTTGGTTGCCATACATTATAAAATGCATGATATTCATGATTGAAGTAGTCACCACCACAAATGTCATAATGCATCACTAATACTAGTTAAACTTCTAAATACATATTACTGGGCCTCTCACTCCAAGTATCCAATCTCGTCATTAGTGACGTGATATCTAAATTCCTAATAGAATATTATCCTCATAATCCTTTCATTATAGTTGCTAGTTATTCCAAATCCTAAAATTTATCCACAAACATAATATAGAAAAGGATAGCTCTGAATGAAAAGAAATAAAAAAACAAATATTTTTTAAAAAAAGAGAAAACAATTAGATTGATAAAAATAAGGACTATTATAGTCCCCAACAACAACATTAAAAACACAATCAATAATATATGTAAAATGAAACATAAATCAATGTTAAAGGAATTACCTAGGTAAGTGCATTTATCATTTCCTATTTTTTCAGTAAGTCGAGTTTAGATTCCACGAGGAGTAGAGCTACTAATACTAGTGGTCTCCCTATTATCTAATTTAATGAAATCGATGATTCATTCAGAGAAAAAAATAAAAATGATTTAATCACCAAATTAAAACAATGAATAAGATCAAAGTAATCAATAAGTAAGATCGATCCAAGTAAAGGTTCCCATAAAAAACTTTCACATGCCTTGAATTTGTCTTAACTCAATGATTAATCTTAGTTCCTTATGTTAGTAGGAATTTTAAGTTTACAATTATGTTCTCTTTCAAGTAATATAGCTCATATTCTTAAGTTAATTGACTAAAATCTCTTTTAAATTAAAACCTCTAAGAATGCATTACTTCACTTTAAGAATCCCTATGATAGGTTTAACCCTAACTTTGAAGATTTATGTGGTCCAATCTATAGGATTTAATGCAACTTTCATTGTTCATGTTGTGATCTATTTATACAAATAGTCCCTTAATCTTGATGTAAAAAATCAATTGAATTTGAATTAGATCATAAAAGTTTCAATTCAATATAATATAATCATGAAAATTCTCAAGAAAATTGAAATCTTTCATTAAATGAAGATTCAATTAAAAATTTTAGTTTTAGATCTAGATCCAATTAGTTCATAATAAAACAAAGAAAACCCATAAAATAATAAAGAACTAAAGAAAGAAGTTTGAATTATGATAGCTTGAATCTTGAATGAATCTTAATAACCTTCTTATTTTCCTTTCTAATATTGTTTTATTCTTAATTCTAAGTGCTCAAATCATCTCCTGATTGATTTTTTAGTTGCAAAAGTAATCCCCTAAAAGCTTTCCCCCTTTATTTTCTGTCACCTCTCTCTTAAAATGTGAAACCACTAGAATTTTTATTTAATACGACCTAAACATAGTACCATGTTAGACTCTTATATTACTTAAAACCCTATCGAATTTTTGTATATATCAAACATCGCCAACATCGGTTTGAACATAGGTCCATATTAGTTCCATATTGTTCACATAGAAAGCTTAGCTATATGGTACTATATTAGTACTATGCTATGATTCCTTTGCCAAAAGTGTATAAAAAGTTTTGTATCTTGACTAAAATCTCCTAAATTCATTCCTTCTTCATTGAGGGACTAAAATAAGATCTGAAATAAAATATAAGTCATGTTAAATATAAATCCCATAGAAAACATCAAAATACAAACATAATGCTCTCTAAATTCATTCTAAAATTAAAATTGCAGTTAAGATTTATTGATAAGTCTTTCTCTTGAACATAATTTAGAGGCATTTAATGGAAGAAGATCTACATGCATGTTATTTTTATAATGCCCACAGTTTTGTATATTATTTATTCGTTTCTCATTAGTCTTTTGCATTGAAAGTTCCTTATCCTTCTTCTTATTAGCCCTTCTTGACTAGGTTTCTAATATAGGTTTATCTAGAGATTTTTGTTCTTCTTCCATGTTGATGAACTTTTATGCACTTTTTTTATATTTCTACAAGGCTACTTGCTTTCAGTAATTATTAGAGGCCATTATAAGTGTTTAGCTTTTAAGACTTTTCTTATAACTGACCATTGTTATAGTAGGTTTAGGTATGGTAAGTGTACGACTTCTATATTACACAAACATTTCCCTTTACATCTGAACAATATTAAAAAAATTTATTAAATCCCTAGTCCTACACTTATTTCTCATAAAATTTGACTCAAAACACTCTTTAAGTTGTATAAACATAAAATATACATCTATGATAAAGTATGGTGTTAATTTATAGTGACACCTATCAATGTTAATGAAAAGATGTTATGTTTTAACACATCTAATGCTGTTATAGGTATGTGATTTTCAAGAAAACTTTATGTAACTGGTAGGATATATTAGTCCTTTTTAAGTTTTTAGAGTTGGGATTTTAAATTTTAAAGGCAACCATTGATGTACAAAGGTTGAAGTATAGGATTTGTTGTATTCAACTTTTTGATGCCCTCTTATAGTATAGTTAAATATGGTATGAGCAATATTGTCCTTGAGTGACTTTCTAGTTATATCTTTAGAATGTGGACTTATAAGTTAGTTCCCCCTAATAAGAACACCTCTTTTTGATAATAGTTCAATCAAAACTCCTACTTATTTCTTGAAATTAGGGCTTCCTAAAGGTTGCCATAAATGGGAGCATATGGCTCCTTGAAATTACTCTCATGCCTAACATTAGGTCTTGGATAACCTAACAGTGTAACATTAAGCCATCAAAGGCTATGATGGTCCATTCAATTGGTCTTCTATACATCAATAAACATACAAGGTTTTTCAACTTATGCTATTACATTTTTAATTTTTATGCATATTAAAAAATGCTTAATTAAATTCTATAAGAAAGTAACAATATAATCACTAATTATTAAGACCAATCAAAAATGATTATTATTATTTTATTAAAAGGATTTGAATTGTATTGTGATAAATAATTAGATGATAATTTTAATAAAAGGATAGTATCTTATATATTAAGGGCACATTATGTAAAATTTTAGGTGTATATGTCATGTCCCTAACCCAAACCAATGTTAGTAAGTCCATAATAAATTATCATCCAATTAATAAATTGCATCCCAACGTATAAATCAATTATCTAGAATTACAACAAATAAATGATTGAAATAATGCTAAACAATCTTAATAAGGATTAATTTAAATATCTCTCTATTTAAAGGCATTTTAGGAACCAACTTTATAAAGAATATGCCCTTGGTCTCCGTGTTCCTTACTTGAAATCATAACTAGAACAAGAAATGTTGGACCCCGAACCTTGAAGCGAAATTTAGAAATAATAAATGAACTTAAATGGGTGTTTTGTATGTGATTTGTGTTATAGATGATTATAATATTAGAATGAAAATCATGTATGGATGATGAATTGAGAAACCCTTAGAATGAATTATGGTGATATACATGTTGGATCCCGTCTCCGAGACCTATCTTCTTACAATCCAACTTCTTACGCTTCATAATACAATCACTGCTTAAGCTGGTTATGATCATGCTTGAAGGGAATTCAAATCGAAAGAAAACAAGTGAATTGAAACAAATGCGGAACTAATGGGATCGAAAATACAAATGTGATCGAATAACATCATAACTTGAATCAACTATAACTCTTAACTCCGATCTCGAAATCTTGCATTCTTAGTCTCGTTGGAAAGATAAAAGATCAAGCTACAACTTCAAAGAAGGCTACTTTAGCCAATTCCATTTCAATCCTCTCTTAAATTTCCCCTGAATCAACATATACATTTAAAAAATCATCCTAACTTCACTTTCTTAAATACACATCATTTATCACAATTCACCATGATTTGGAATTTAGCCAAATCTCAACCTCAATGCATATGTTTTCTTACTTTTAATATCATTATGCCATTTACCAAAAACCTCTCTTGCTTTTGCATAACACATCATATGTATCACCATAATTCATTCTAAGGGTTTCTCAATTCATCATCCATACATGATTTTCATTCTAATATTATAATAATCTATAACACAAATCACATACAAAACACCCATTTAAGTTCATTTATTATTTCTAAATTTCGCTTCAAGGTTCGGGGTCCAACATTTCTCCCCCTCTTAAAAGAATTTCGTCCTCGAAATTCATACTTAAGCAAACACCAAGTAAGTACATTCTCTTAACTCATGTCTTCTAAATAATCCTACCACACATATTCTTAAAGTTTTTCACCTCCTAGAGCATATACCATCCATCTCTTATATCATATACCCTCTATATCATATTTACACTCCAATAAGTTTTATCATAATTTCACAAGTACATAAATTTAACTCATGTTCACAAATGCATATGTTTCTCTCACAAATGCATATTCAAAAATCAAACAACCCAATTCATGATCATATACTAATCTCATTTTCATTTTCACAAACCTAATATCCCTCAAATTTTTATCACATATATTTTCTTACCTCATTCACAAATGTTCTCTTCTTTATAAGACTAAATCATCACTATTATATCAAACACCTATTTCTTCACATATGCCAATGAATAATCTAATTAAGAACCTTAATATGGACTAAAGCCATTCAATACATGTATTCCTATCATCAAGCTCATCTTTAAAGATTCATATACGCATCTCACATATATTCGAAGGAACATCCTCAATTTCATCATGAATTTCAAATCTTAATTTCTAGCATCATAAACCAAACTCCACATAGATTCTTCGATTAATTTATGCAACCTTATACACATCAATATTATATGCTTCCAAAATCAAACTTAGCCTTACAAACTCTTATCATTTTCTCATGCAAATCACTCATACACATATGTCCCAGTAAGACCATATTACTGGGCTCTGATACCATACATGTTGGATCCCGTCTCCGAGACCCAACTTCTTACAATCCAACTTACGCTTAATAATACAATCATCGCTAAAGTGGTTATGATCATGCTTGAAGGGAATTCAAATCGAAAGAAAACAAGTGAATTGAAACAAATGCGGAACTAATGGGATCGAAAATACAAATGTGATCGAATATCAAATAACTCGAATCAAATACTGGTCGAATCCGAAACGGAACGAAAGCAATGAATCGGATCACTTCAGATACCAAACGAATTCAAATGCAATAAATAGTCAACTTGAAAACAAAGCATACCAACGGTGGTTTTGATAGAATTATAAGACAATTACGGATTTAATCGAAACAAATAAAACCGAAGTCTGACATCCGATACAATATCCTAATTATAGCGTTGGAAATCCTGGACTAATCCTATCTGAAACGGGTCAATGCCGGGTAAATTTTTTTTCCCATTACTTGCTTTCTTAATCATGCTTTTCATCTATCATATACAATTCATACTAATCTCATCTTACTTGATTCTTCTTATTCATCACATTCTAATTCACATTCCTTATCATACTATCTCATACTCATGCCAATAAATTCATAAGTTCATACACAAAATTTCTTATTCATATACTATCATAAGGAAAAAAATCCGGCAGCATAACGGCTGCACTATAACCTATCCAAAAATCTGCAAATAGTAAATTTTCACTTCTAATATTATAATCATCTATAACACAAATCACATACAAAACACCCAATGGCTCAATGGTGAGAGGCGTCCACATAAAGTGGAACAAAACCTTGAGGTCATGGGTTCGAGCCGTGGCTCACCCATGACCAAAGAGGACAATACTGATTAAGGTTGAATGTCATGCAGTACAACCCAAGAACACTCGCCGCAGTATAACTGCAAACACCTACGGGTGGGGGTGGGGTCCAACATTAAAAGCGCCTTTTAATGTTGGACCCCACCCCCACCGTAGGTGTTTGCGGTGTTATATCAAGGCGAGTGTTTGCGGTTATACCGCTGCATCCAACCTTAATCAAGATCGTCTCTTGGTCAAGGGTGAGCCACGGCCAACCCAAGACCTCAAGGTTTTGTTCCACTTTAAGTGGACGTCTCTCACCATTGAGCCACTCGCCGTAGTATAACCTGCAAACACCTACGGGTGGGGGGTGGGGTCCAACAAGAAAGCATACATCAATAAAAAATTTCATAAGTGTAGCTACTTAATTGATCAGCTTAATACCCGTGCCTACGTGAACTTTAAACTCCAAATGTAAAACCAAATGTTAGGGGTTAGAAAGTTTAGGAATTTTTAGTACATCATATACTTTGCATAATTGAATATTCGCTGATATGTGCATATGTGTTTTGTGTGTGTGGCATTCACAATATCCTCCCAGGGGTTATTACGGCGTCACACCAAAAATATGTCAATAATTATAAAAAACAATGCACACATTCAATACAATTAATAACTAATACGTTTAACGAAGTGAAAATTATAGATAAACATATATACAATATCTTGTGTCTATTTATGATAGGCACATAATATTCATCTTAACCAATATATTGGTTTGTGTCCAATTTATCTCTATAAATTTGATCTAATTAATAGATTAACTTTTCTTTCTCAATCTAGATTTGACTATTTTGCCTAACCAATAAGTTGGTTTTTGTCTTCCTCTATCTCCAAATATTTACACTCCATACATCACCACAAATAGACATACACTCCTTATAGGCTTCACATCATACAATAAAATACACTAGAGAGATTAAATATGACATTCACACACAAAAATCTACGTAATAAAATGTAATTACACATAATACCACCATAAAATAATTACATATCAATAATAATAAAAACAATACACTTATACAAAAATGTTTAGACCCTTTAAACTATATAAAAAAATTTATAAACCCACCGTAACCTCAACAAAGTGCTTCCATAATTCTAAACTAAATCTTGATAAACTAAATATGTAAATGATTATAAATCACAAAAATCATTAATAACAATATATAACTATTAAAAGCACACCCTAAAAATATTGTTATGCATATTACCAATTACTCATACTAAACATACCTTAAATCTCTTTCCTGATGTTAAAATGGCTTAATGTTACTTAAATCTCTAACCTTGATGTCAAATCTCACTTAAATCTCCCCTCTTTTAATAGCTTTTGTGCCTTTTATTGCCTCTCCTATCAATTCGCTTTCTTCTTTCTTTTTTGTTGGCAGTTACACAACATGAACGACCACATATATAACTTCCATCGATTTTGTTTATTCTGATATAAAAGGAGAATTAAGGGAGTGAAAAATATAACGTTAATTGCAATCATAGAGAAAAACTCTTTCATTCTTCCTTACATGAAACACACCATTAAGGTCAGTCTTTATAAAAATTTTACATTGGTATTAGAGCCAGTATTGCGTTTACATCATACTTAAAAAAATGATCCATGATTTGCGATTTTTATTTATTCACATAAAATTCATGAGTGTGTCATTTCATTCACTGTGAAAATGGTATCACATAAGAACTAAATGAAAAACTCATTTAATTCATTTCAATGTTGTTGTGTTTGTTATGACCCACTCATTAAATGTATCTACTCATGTTTGTAAACATAGAGAGATACTATTTTTTGTTTTTAGTACATACGCAAAATTTTTTTTGTTTTCATGTGTATTCTTTGCATACATTGTTTTCAGTTTTATAAAGAGAATGAGAAAAAAAGAAGAAGTGAAAACTACAAAAAGATTGGGTTTTTTTTTCGTTTTGTATGGGAAAAAACAACGAAAAAAAGAGAAGTATTGTGTTGGAATGTGCATCTACAAAAGAGTTATTTTTGTTTTATGCAGTAACGTGCATGAAAAAGAACATTGTAAATAGGAAAGTAACAGTATATACAAATGTTGTTTTTGTTTTTGTATAACCGGTATATAAAACAAAGACAAGAAAAAAAAAAAAAAAGTTGTTCTCTTCATTTGAAGAAAGGGATCTTTATATAAATGAGTTTTATATAATTTTGTATGTAAATTTTGTTTTATATGTATTAAGTTTTTTATTGTAAATTAGTTTTACATATAGGATTATTTTTTGTTTTGACATCTTTATGATATGTCAAATTAAAAATAAGTTAATTAAATTATAAAATTCCTAATTTATTTTTTTTGTATGATGAGCTTAGCGAAATTTTTGATCATACCACATGAGTTATGGATTTTTAGATAATTTAATTAATGAAAATGTGTATCACGTCATGTTTATATATACTTGTAGATATGTCAAATAAAATCTTGATCAGTGATTTGTCCACCACTGAAAAATTTGATGGATCTAATTATGATATGTGGCAAAGGAAGATTTAGTATCTTCTAAATGAACGAGAATTGCTCGAATATTTGACCATAATTATGAATGCGCCTTCAATCAAAGACAAAGATGGAAAAGATATTGATACTGCTAGTGAACAATATTAAACATCCTTAAAGGCTTATGCAGATTGGTCCAAAAAGGATCGTAAGGCATGTTATACTATGTTGTATTTCATGCATGACAATCTAATTGGAGAGTATGAGGATTATGTCATTGCTAAGGACATGTGGAGAAAACTTAAGATCACTTTTGGTCAAACATCTGCTATAAGGCTTCGTGCTTTGCACCTCAAGTGGATGAACTACAAGATTAATACGACTCGTACTATGGCTAAACATTTATGAACAATGAGTGCTATGGCTCGTGATCTTAAGGCAGCTGGTCGGGCTATCTTTAAAGAGGAACAAATCTTGAATATGATTCGGGCTCTTCTAGATCATACTGAGCACTGGAAGAATGTGAAACTTGTTTTAACATATAATGAGAATGTTAAAACCCTTTCAGAGATCACTAGGCACCTCGAAATGGAGGAGGATCGCTTAAATGCATCTGACTCATCCAATGTGGCTCTTGTTGCTAAAAGCAAAGAACTGAAGGGCAACAATGCCAATCGAGGTAAAAGAAAAGGTTCTCAGCCTCCTCAAAGGAATGGATCAAAAGGACATATTGTCAAGAAGCAAAAGGCTAAGGGCCAAAGAGAGAAAAACATGACACGTGTGAAGTGCCATAATTGTGAAAAGAAAGGTCATTTTTCTCAGGATTATCCTGAACCTAAGAAGGTCTTATCCATAACTCCTGAGTTATATGTTTTTTCTTATGCATTGGTTGCTAATTCTCTTCCTAATTGGATTGTAGATATGGGAGCAAGCAAGCATATAGTTTGGGATCAAGTTGGCTATGTGGACGTTCATCGATATCCAGTGGGTTCACAAACTGTCGTGTTAGGAAATGGTAATGAAGAATATGTCTTAGGAATAGGACATATCAGCTCAAGTTATATGGAGAAAATACTTTGCTTCTCCATGATGCTCTCTATGCACTCAGGGTGCGATGTTGCCTTGTGTCTCTTGTAACCTTAATGAAATTAGGATTTGTTTTTAGTTATAGTCATTATGGATTGGATATTATATATACTGGCAATATTTTTGGCCATGCTACATTGAAAAACAATTTTTTAGTTCTTGATTTTGATGTATGTTATGATAATTCATCTTCTGTTTATGTTTCATATTTTGATCCTAATTCTGAATCTGTTAAATGGCATGTTAGACTTGGTCACATTAGTCAAGATAGATTGAGTAGGCTAGCTAAAGAATGTCTTTTAGACCGACTCACTAAGGTTAAGCTGCCTAGATGTGAGTCATGTTTAGCTGGTAATGCAACCGTCAAACCTTTTAGTAAGGCGTCAAGGGTGTCTAAACTATTAGAGCTTATTCAATCTAATATTTGCAGACCCATAAATTTTAAGGCATGTCATAAGGCTATCTATTTTCTCACTTTAATAGATGACTATTCTCGCTATGGGTATGTGTATCTTTTAGCTCATCGTTATGAAGCGCTTAATGTATTCAAACATTTTGTGACTGTGAGACACAATTGGAAATAAGATTTAAAACTCTTCGGACCATTCATGGTCGAGAATATCTATCTAATATGTTTAAAGAATTTTATAGAAAAAAGGGTATAATAAGACAACTAACGATTTCTCGAACTCCACAAAAAAAAACAGTGTTACGGAGCATAAGAATCGAACATTGTTTGACATTGTCACAACAATGATGGCACATGCTCATCTTCTAGTTAGTTTTTGGGGAGATACGTTGCTCACAACAACTTATCTTCTTAACCATGTGCCAAATAAAAGTATACCTGCCAGCTCATATGAGTTATGCAATGGAAGAAAGCCCTCTTTAGATCATTTGGGCTCATAGGGTTTGACTAGTTATGTACACAACCCAACTCATAAACATGAGAAACTTGGTGCAAGAGCCACTAAAATGGTTTTTATAAGATACCCCGAACATTCTAAAGGATATGTTATGTTTGGTGAGCACCTGAATGGTGGTATGACAGAAGTTGCTTCCCGCAATGTGGAGTTTCTTGAGGATGAGTTCCCAAGCATAGGTGAAATAAAAAAGACCTAGATTTGTATGAGTTACAACATGATACTCTCGGTGAGGGGGAGAATTTAGTTACTCGCCAAGTCATGAAGACTTTTCCTGCCCAAAAGAACCAAATCGAGAATGAGATTCATCTTCAATCTCTAAACCAAGAACCTATGGATAGTCTACATGTTCAAAATCTCACATCTCAAGGGGATAGTGGGAGTGGTTCTCAATATGATTAGGACCTACATCTCCAAGAGTTAGAGGGAGAGATTCTGAATCAAGGCAAACAAATGTAGGTCTTAGACTTTGAAGAAGTGAGTGTGGAAGATTTCTCGACTATATTTTCAAATCTAATAGGAAATATTCCTTTATACTCCTTTGGAAATAGAAGAACCAATCTCTTTTCAAGATATTGTTGATTCACCTAACCAAATAGAGTGGATGGATGCCATAAGGGGTAAAATGGACTCAATGACACGAATTAGGCTAAGTAACTAGTTGATCTTTCACTCCAATGAAAGTTAATTGGAAAGAAGTGGATTTTCAAGATAAAACGTCAGCCGGATGGAATGATTGATAAGTTCAAGGCCCGTTTGGTAAGGAAAGGCTATACCTAAATAAAGAGTATAGACTATGAAGAGACATTTTCTCCTATGGTAAGATTTGCCTATATTCGCTTACTTTTGGCTCTGGTTGTCCATTTAGACCTGTGGTTGTTTCAAATAGATGTAAAGACTGCTTTCTTATATGGTAAACTTGAGGAAGAGATTTATATGAATCAACCTATTAGTTTGGTATCAAAAGGTCAAGAAGACAAAATGTGCCATCTTAAAAGGTCCATATATGGTCTCAAATAGTTTGGTATTTCAGATTTTATGAAGCCATTACTTCTTTTGGCTTAGTCATGGTTTTAGAAGACCATTGTGTGTATGTTAAGAGAACAATAAGTAGAATTTTGTTTCTTATTTTGTATGTTAATGATATATTACTAGCCAGCAATAATATCGAGATGTTTAAAACTACTAAAGAGTGATTATCCTCTATCTTTGATATGAAGGACATAGGCGAAGCTAGGTATGTCGTAGGTGTTGAAATAACTAGAAATCATTCTAAGAAGCTTCTTGGTTTAAGTCAGGAAGTGTATATTAATAAAATCTTGGAACATTTTTTAATGCATTATTCCAAACCTGTTGATACTCCAGTTGAAAAGGGTCTTACCTTGAGTCTTGATCAATGCTCTAAAACGAATAAGAAGAAAGAAAAAATGAGTAATGTTCCCTATGCTAGTGTTGTAGAAGTTTAATGTATGTTATGTTGTGGATACGACCTGACATTTGCTTTACGGTTAGTTTGGTAAGTCATTACCAAAGCAACCCTGGACTTGCTCATTTGCAAGTAGTCAAAAGGATTTTTTTTCTGCCTTCGTGGTACTTCAGACATGGTCCTTTGCTATCAAGGCGAGGATTTAAGGTTAAAGAGATATTCGGATATCGATTGGGGTGGTGACCCGGATGAGTCTAGGTTAACTTCAGGATATGTTTTCACCTTGGGAGGGGGAGCCATATCTTGATGCAACAAGAAGCAAGATTGTATAACATTATCAACAATGAAAGCATAATACGTTGTTTGTTGTCTTGCCACTCAAAAGGCAATATGGTTGAGAAGTTTTCTTCAGGATCTTAATCTTACTCCCAGAGTTAATGATCCTGTTGAATTGTTATGTGACAACATTACAGCCATACAGTTTGTTAAAAGTTCGAAGTTTCATAGAAAATATAAGCATATCAAAAGACGAAAATATAAGCATATCAAAAGACGTTATCATTTTGTAAGAGAAGTTATAAAAAATAAGGAGGTTTCCATAAAGTATATACCTACTAATAAGATGGTAGTTGATCCCTTAACTAAACTTATGCCTCGAGATTCATTTAGGGCTCATGTGATGAGTTTAGCTCTACATAGGGTTTGGTTTTTTTTTTTTAAGTTATATCTTATTGTATAATGGATATGCTTTTAATTGTAACAAGTTTTTGTTTAATAAAAGTTTATATCTCAAATGTTCATTGGTACATAATTATATGATAAGGCACGTTGTAATGTCACTACACATCAGGCTTCTGATTGACGTTATCATACAGGTAATCGCCCTAACGCTTGAGTAATGGGTAGGACGAGACTTCACAATATTAATACTCAGTTTATGTAATATTGGGTTATCTTCATACTTGTGTAGTATGTATGATAAGTTATTATATTTGAATAGTCACCTTAGTAAGTCTAAGATGAGACTCTGGTAAGTCGGATGTGAAAGATTCATATTTCACATTAAAGCCTTAAAGTCAAATCTTGAATGTCAAGATTAGCTTTAGGTATGTTAATCTAGTAGCTTGGATTAGTTTTTAAGTAAAGTTAGATTCATGATTTGAATGGCATAGCAAAGTGAAATGTCCAACTTAGTGGAGCTATGCTATGACACAGATTTCATATTATATATGCTATATAACGACCTTCTTATGGAGTGACAGTTAAATCCTTTCTCTTTCACTGTATGATCCCAAAGAGTTTAATATCTAATCGAATGAAACCCTTCGACTTAGAAATATGATATGAATTCAAGGCTTGGTGTTGCTACTTTAGTGTGTTTTTCCAAGGGCTAAGTTGTATACAGCCCAACGGAACACATTAAGAAAGTAGTTAAGTTAAAATGGATTATTATGATTGTCTAAGGAAGAATTTTTTTCCTTCATCACCATTTAAGCCGGGGCGATTATACTTGGTGCATAATCATATAATGCATCTACGAGCATAAAGAGGGACAATGTATGCGTTTGGTGATATTTTAGATGATTTGGGGTATCATGACTATGTGAAAGTATTATATTAGTTAGATGGTGACTTAATATAACACTAGTGGTTATTTAATGATCGCACGCCCCATTCTCAGTATGACACAAGAAATTTTAGAGAGAAGACATAATTCGTGGCTTATATGGCTAAGTGGGAGTTATTGGAAGTTACACAGCATGAACGGCCACATATATAACACCGTCGGTTATGTTTATTCTAATATAAAAGGAGAACTAAGGGAGTGGAAAATGTAATTTTGATTGCAATCATAGAGAAAAACTCTCTTCATTCTTTCTCACGTGAAACACACCATCAAAGCTTAGAGTTTGAGGCGTGGATTAACGGTGACTCTAGTAGCCAACCGTGAAACATGGATTAGAAAACAGAGAATCAATCAACCGCTTCTACATTAAGGTCAGTCCTTATAAAAATTCTACATTTTTAATAAATCAAAAGAAATGTTTTATACTATTGAAGAATTCATTTAAATGAACTAAATGTTTAGCTAATTGAATTCTTTTACCTAACAAGTTACGTCCTCTATCAATTAGGGATCGGCCATGAGTTTAGTTAGGTGTTTAATTAGACTTTACTAGTTTCGGGTGTTTATTTATGAATTATAAATAATACTTTTAAATTTTATTCTCTCTCCAATTATCATAATTTGATATTCCTATCAAAAGTTATAATCAAAATATCAAATAATACTCAATATTGATGATAAAACAATTAATATGTTTTATGCCAAAACCCAAGCATATATATATATATAATTTTCTATAATATCTATAATCATCCCAATTAGATATTTTATGAAATTTTATATTTAAAATATAAAATATTTAATTTTAACAGTACATTTGACTAACAAATCTCTTTATCAAATTCTCTTATTTGAATCCAATTTAATCATTACCCACATCATTCTAATAATTTCATAAATTCAATAATTCAATCAAGTCTCTTAAACACAATAATTTAACAACAAAAATCATAACAAAATGTAGATTGTATACCTCTTTTAGAGAAATTCAAAAACAAAACCAATAATTGGTAGAACATATTCTTGTCCATAACAAATAGACTCGAGCTCATATCCTTAGTTTTAAGAAACTTAAGTGTCCGCTAGCTTACACATTTATTCATGCCCAACAAATTAACTAGGGAGATTAAAAATGCATCAAAAACTTCTTATGGTTAGGGAAATTTGGTATATACAAGTTAAATGGGAAGACTTATGTTTGCCTAAATGGGAAGGAGGATTGGGATTAGTTTCAATTCAAGTTATATAGAAAGTCCTTCTATCTAAAAGGATATGGAAGATGCTAGTGGATAAAGAATCCTTATGGTTTAAATTAATCAATGAATACTACTTATTGTATACTAAGTTCTGGAAGATAAAAACAAATGAGGAGCTATTATGGAATATCATATAGATCTTGAGGCTAAGGGATCAAATTTATCCTTTTATCAAAGCTTAGGTGGGAAATGGGAAAAGCACCTAGATCTGGTCTAATAATTGGACTAATTTAAGTCATCTTTATAAGAGATATAAGCTAAATCATCTTGTTGCTAAGATCTCCATTAATGCTAGATTAAGTACAATCATTAATATGATAACTAACTGAGCAATTTTAGAGGTGCCTCCATTCTAGCCAACATTGTTCCTCAACATAATCCTAATCAACAAGAAGAGGACATGATAATCTGGGAGGGAAACAACTCTTATAAGTTCAATAATACTTCATGTTTTTAGATTTTCAAACCTTATTCACCTAAGGTTTCTTGGTTTGATCTGATTTAGAATAATGCACTTAGCCCTAGTGTCTCTTTCGTTCGCGATTTAGTGGTTAAACAAAGACCTAGAACTAGATAATATTTTTGGGAACATTGATCCACTATGTCTACTTTGTAAAACTCACACTAAAATGAAAAATCATCATCTTCTTTTTTTTTTTTTTCCAGTGCAACTACTCCCTCACAATACGATTTAGAATTTAACATATGTTGCAAGTTTTTATATACCAAGGGACTAGCCAAGAATACTTGAATGTGCCAAGAGTCTACTTGGAAAACTAAAATAGGATGGAATTATTTTCAAAATAGCTTTCACCAGGTACATATAATCCATATGGAGGGAAAACAACTTGAGACTTCATAATGCGTCTAATAGCACAACACAAGACTTGAGCGAGAATGATTTAAGAGATAAAACTCCACATTAAATAAGGGAAATAGTGGTGGCACATAGAGTGGATGTAAAGGTGAGTCGATTAATGACGAATTCAAGGAATTTATGAAATAGTCATCCGACAGTCTATTCACTTTTGATCAATCTCTTCCTTATATTGTGACAAATGTTTTGGTGATTTTGTAATTTATTACTTTGTTAACATCCTAGGGATAACTGATGTCCCATTGTAATTTTATGCATGGTTTGCTTTGCTTTAGTAAATGACATTTTTATTTTCCAAAAAATCATAAGAAAAAAAGTTATAACTTTAGTTATAAAGTCAAGCAAAAGGAAATAAGAATTTATTAAATCCTATAATATAATAATCTATATGTTAATAACTCAAAACTAAATGATATATTTGACTAGAATTTCTTTTAATACTCTATATGTTAATAACTCAAAACTAAATGATATATTTGACTAGAATTTCTTTGAATACTCAAAACTCTTAACACTTAAAATCCCTAATATCTAAAAATCGTTTAAAAATATTCAGGAATTCGCGGCCATAAACTTTAACTTCAAATCCTTCAAGATTCTATAATTTATCTCAACTGATTCATCTTCACGATACATTTAAATGGAGACCAATTATCAATTGGTGGTTTTTAGTAATTATCATTATCAAATAAAAGATTTTATTTTAAAATTATTATTTACTAACTGATTAAATAATTTTTTTAATTTAAATGATAGTTACGGTGGAGAAACAGTAGAACACGTGTGGTGGGGTTCCTTTCCTTCCAATGTCAATTATTGAAGGAAAGAATAGGGGTTGGCTCTATCGCTGTAAAGGGACCCTCCTCAAGTACATGCACTGCACTGGTTTATTTGCTTCCTACAATCGCATTAGCACTATTTAGTACACGTGACCAACCCCAAGGACAAACTTTAACCGTGCATTTAACAACTTGGTGTTCCTATTCCCATTAATGTCGTCATGGTCGTCGTTTAGAAGAGTTTAGATTTTTTATTTAATTTTATGATATTTTATTATATCTAATAAAATAAATTTTATCTATTTATTAATGTAGGTCTCATGCAAATCTCGTATAAATAAATACAAATTTTATATAAATAAATAACTGAAATGTATAAAATAGAATAAAATACTATAAAATTAAGTAAATAATCATATCCCTGGATCCCTTTGTAATGATTTGCATATGAAATGCCTCTCCCTTGGAGTTGAGCGAGCTACACGTTCACGATGTGAGCGGGTTTAATTGGACCCAGTTGCAATGATGTACATACAAAACGTCTCTTCCTTGCACTATTGCTTAACCCCAAACAACGAGCACCCAATTCCTAGCAAACGCTGCAGCACACTCCAAATAGTCACGTTTAAAGCATGTGGGACAAATTTTGCATACTGTTCATCACACCTCCATGTGACAATTCAATTATGTCAATGTAACAGAGTACTTTGCTTATAAATTGCTGGTAGGGACGTTCTCGTTTTCTCGGTTTTTTTTTTTTTGAGGTAAAAATACTGACTCAATTAAGTAAATAGAAACCGAATACAGTCTGGAATGATATTCCAGATAGTAAATGAACCGAAAGATAAAGAAGCCCGAGTTAAACAGTGCACGACGAGATTAAGATTTCTACTAATCTAAGAAACGCGGATGTCGGGACGAGAAGTTAACAAAGACTTACAATCATCAACGAGGAAACCCACTTCAGAACAGTCCTCCGAATCAGTTCTGCGAAGAGCGAGAAAAAGAGATTGAGCGTCGGTGAAAATCATACCGGGGTCTGGATGAGTGTTGACAAGCCACTGCAAAGCATTGCGTAATGCAACAGCCTCGGCCTGACTTGCAAGGAGAACACCATCGCGAACAGAAGAGAAAGCTTGGACAAAACGACCATGCGGATCACACAGAACAGCAGCGCAACCGGTTCGACGATGCTCGGTAAAAAGGGTTGCATCGACAAAGCAGCGCCAAGAAGGCACTGTGGGGCTAACAGCATCGTCAAGAGCAGCAGCCGATGGAAAAGTAGGAGGGAGCAGATTAGCAGCTTGCCATTCCTGCAAAAAAGCAACAGCTTGTGAGAGGATAAAATCTGCAGTGAAAGAGGTGTTGCTCCAGAGCAGCTGATTACGCAACCACCAGAGCTTCCAAGCAATCACACAAAATTCTTCGATAGTAGCTCTATCACGAACGGCCACAAATTGAGTGAAGCACTCGTCAAAGGGCAAGGCAAGCAAATCACCTCCTTTATCCCAATGATCCCACACGGATCGAGCAACGTCACAATGAAGCAGAGCATGACTGATGTCTTCTAGGCCAGAACCGCATCGACAGCTTGCGGTGAGGGGAATGCTTCGGCTTAGCAAACACTCCTTAGTGGGTAAGACATTACGCAGAGCACGTCAAGTAAATTCTTTAACTTTTGGTGGAAGCCTCAATTTCCAAAGAGCAGACCATGGTTTTCCGCCGATGTTAACAGGTGGACCGTGGTGCAGCGTATGAGCCACATGATAAGCAGATTTAACAGTAAACCGACCCCGACTATCAAAGTGCCAAAGGAGCTGATCGTCTCGAAGAGTGGATGGTAAAGGGATCGAGAGAATGGCCTCAGCTTCATGGGCGCTAAAAATATCAGAAATCAAAGGCAAGTCCCAAGCCAAGCCATCATCCGTTTTCAAAGCCTCTACGCTCCAACCGCGGACTATATCGGCAACATCAGAAGAAACAAAGAAGTCGCCAGCTCTTGTTAGCCAAGGGTCAAGAAGAACTGAGATGCTACGACCATCACCGACCCTCCACCGAAGGCCTTCACACAAAAGAGCACGAGATTGAAAAATACCCCGCCATGTAAAACTTGGATTGCTACCTAACGAACCGGCGGAGAAAGAGCTGTGGGGGTAATATTTTGCTTTGTTGATATGCTTTATACGAAATAAGGAATGGTTAGATACGCGTACGTCAACCCCCTGAGGTTGGTCTTGTGATAAATTTATTAAGGGAGTCTGAACTTGAGACAGAGAGAATTATTAAAATAAAATCCAAGGGAGAATAGTTGATCTGTTAATTCTATTGATTTTAAATTTTTTGATGTAAAAAAACCTTAAAATGGGAATATTAGTATGTGTTATGCTGTTGAATCTCACGCGCCTCTCGCTATCTTAGGCTTGCAATTAATAAATGTGACATATATGATCGCAACATGCAATGTGACTTGACGTCATTCTCCAGTACCAATTAGGACCACAGCATTAGGCATGTGATCAGGTCCAATTCCCCAGTGGAAACCTGTACGGTGAATCGAGTTTTTTTAAAAAAACTTCTATTATCCTTTTTCTAATCAAATTAGTATTTTTCCATCATTAATAATAACATCCACGTAGAAATTCCGTTTAGAGGCATCATTTGCGAAAGTTTATAAGCACTTAACTTTACTCTTAATTAATATAAAGATTATTTTGATATATTTATTAAAAATAAAAGTCAAAATTATAAACAAATAACTATATAAAATAATATTAGAATAAAATAAGAATAAAGAAATTCAAATCAAAATAAAAGATAAAGAAATCAAAATAAAAATAAAAAGATAAAGATAAAGAAAAAATAAAAGATAAAATAAGTAAATAAATAAACAGATAAGAAATAAGACAAATAAATAAATAAAATTTGGAGATAAATTAATTTTATGAATTAATTAAATAATTTGTTTATTTCAATATTTATAAGAATTAAAACCATAATTTTATTAAGAGTATAACTAAATAACTGTGAAATTATAAATTTATATGTATTTATTTATTTAAATATAGTTTAAATTGAAATAAACTTAATAAATATTTATCAAATTTTAATATTTTTATTTAAAATTTTGAAATGTTAAATTAATTATAAAATAATAAATAATAAATTTATAACAAGTTATATTATTCAAAATTCATGTTAGTAGTTAATATTAAATAAAGGAATTTGAGTTAATAATAAAATTAAATTATGACAAAATTAAAAATAGAAAACCAAAGCTACTTTTTTATTTTTATTAGTTAGGAGAATAATATAAAATTAAAATGAAAACATAAACTAAAAATTAAATAAATTTTTACCAAATTTAAAATAAAAATAAAAACAAACAAAAGAAATGAAACAAAGAGACCCTTAAACTACTAGACATATAAAGGCAAAACAATGTAGTACTTAATAAAATAAATTCTTAATATATTTTCATTCTCTAAAATCTCTTTTCACTTTCCAAAACTCCTTTAATTTCTTGTTACTAAAATTAAAATTATCTATAATTTCAACACCAACAAAATATTTTGAAACTGACTTGTATAAATTATAAAGTTGTATAAAATAGTTTCCTAAAGACCATGAAAATTAGAGATCAAATTTAGTAGAAAATAACGCATGGGTCTTGAGAATGTTTTGTTTAAACTCGAGTTTTAAAATTTTATCTATGATGATTATATTTTCTTACTTATCGAGCTTGGTTATAATTTTGTAAAAATTGGGCAAAGTTATGAATTTGAAATAAAAGAGGAGGAGAAGGAATTAATAACACATGACAATCAAAGAAAATTCTCTAAATTTTCAAATCAATCATTTTGTATAATTCTAGTAATTGGAATATATTTAGCATCTCTATCATTATGAGCATATTTGCAAATATTTTCATTTTGACAATGTAGTATTATAATATTTTCAAATATTTTCCTTTTTCCTTTTCAAACATATATTTATATACATTTCTCTATACACTTTCTATTATAATATTATAATATCAACTAATTTGTCTTATAATTTTCTTCTAACCCACATTTTCCAATAACAAACTTTTCTATAGTAATCATAACATTTAATATATACATTTTCTTTAAACCATCATCTAAAGTTTTTTAGAACATTTCAAACACATATATATGTCTACATATCAATCTCCATCAACAACTATAGAGTTTCCCATGACCAATATCAGTAACTTCCTAACAACAACACTTGGTGTCATTAAATACCTAGTATAGAAAAATTAAGTATAAACAATTTTACAAACTTGTGATTATCTAGATGTGGGAGATATCACATTGGCAACAAAACTTATTATGCCCAAACTCATAACCCTAACCCCCCTTTTCCCCTCTTCTAAGAGGAATAAACCTAACCCATGACCTAACACACCACCCAATCTAAATTACAAATATATCCTAACCTAAGACCTTCATTACCCAAACTCAAACCTACATCAAATGCCACTTGCCCAAGCCTAATAACCAAATAAGCAAAATTATAGTTGACTCCCTACCTAACAATGTCAAATATATTAGAAATGGGGCATATTGTTGTGAACCTTCGATTTAGGCATTATGAGTCAAAAAATAACTAATCCACCTCATGATTCGACCTAAACACACTACACACAACCTTTTATAATATGAACATTCAATTAAAGTATGACATCTCTTCATTTACCTCAAGTGATATCATCAAATGACTACCTAAATTTGGTATATTAGCTCATATAACCTCTCATCCATAACTTATTGAATATGTGATGCTATAGCAAGTTCAAATCAAGTGATCATTGATAACAATAACACTCTTTCTATCTCTTCTATTGGACACTTCACTCTATCCACACACCTTAAATCTTCATACCTATATGATGTTTTAATTATACCTTAACTCACGACGAACATATTATATATTACCAAGTTTTTCAAAAATACCCTTGTCCAATTGAGTTTTCTCCTTTTATTTACATCATGAAGGACCTCATAACAAGGAAACGGGTGATATTCACAATAATCTCTATCTTATAAGGATTCTAGCCACTTCTAAAATCATGTTGCTCTCTCAACCAAACAAGCCACTCTTAATCTATAGGATCAACTTCTTGGTCATCTTTGTCATGTTACTTTGTCAACTTTATCTCTTCTTTCATCAAGTAAGCTAACATGATAAATCCTTATAACTAATGTTTCTAAGAAGAAGAAAAAAATACGTCTTTTGATGTCTTTTTTAGCTGGCATCACCCTTCTTATCTAGCCTCTTTACCAATATCCTTTTGGTTTGATGCTTTCTTTATTGTGGTGCTACTAATTAATCTTTATCATTTCTATACTTTTACCATAAATCACCCTATAAACCTATCATCTCTCATCTTCATGTTTTGATTACATATGTTTTCATTTTTTTAGAGCTACTTCCTCTAACAAACTTACACTGAAATCCACACCTTGTGATTTCTTGGGATACTTCCCTATGGCCTTGATCCTCAAACAAAAAAACTATACCTCTCTTACTATATTTGCTTCACTGAAACCGCTTTCTTTTATGATAAAGCCCAAATCCCTAATACCTATACCTTCTAACCCCCTCAAATCATGTTACCTATAACTTTCAACCTTCCTAATATGACCCCCCAACTATCCTTGAAAACATCACCTTTACCTACACCCCACTCATCATCGTTACCACTATGGCATAGTATGATTACTCAAACTTGTGATTATTCCTATATTGCCCATTCCTTTTATAACTGTATTATTTATAGTCACCTTTAAAAGCCTGGTTATATGGCTTAACCTGTTGCTTTAAAAAACCTCCATCTTCTTTACTATGTCAGTCATTATCAAGAAAAATACTTATGGCTTTAAACAAGCCCTAGATGTTTAGTTTCATTGCTTAAGCTAAAAAATTTTAGAGCTTCATTTTTTACTCCCTCTAATTCAGAAACCTCACTCTTTATTCATTCTATTGCCACTCACTCTATTTACATTCTTCTATATATATATATGATAGTTATAGATTCTCCATAACCCTTTTTTTTCTTTATACATAATCTTAACACTACCTTTTTCATTAAATAATTTGACCCTCTCTGTTAGTTCCTTGATATTAAAGCTCCTCTACCTTTAGACCTCTTCTTTACTTAAATGAAATACACTAAGGATCTTCTCACCCACCCTCACTTTAATTCTTCTAAATCTTACGTCAATCTAAAAATTAAGACACACCCTTAACTGATACTATAGAATACCACAACATAGGGTACCCTTCAATCTCGCTTACCTTGATATTCAGTTAGATGTAAATAAAACTCCTAATTCCTTTATTTTATTACTAACATTCACTATACCAATCAAATTGATTCTCCAATATTTGCAATAATCTTTCCATGTGGCATCTAACTAACCAAATGAAATAACCTCATCCTTAATGTCTACTATGAAGCTAACTGGGTTAGTTGTCTAGATGATCGTCGCCTTAGCTATAGTTATTTCTTTTTTTAAGTACAAATCTTATATCTTTGAGTGCTAAGAAATAACCCAATGTTGCTTGCTCTAGCACTGAAGCTGGATAGAGAAGTATTGCACTTAAAATTGTTAAACTTTGTTGGATTAACTTGCTTCTTGGATAAATTAGATTGCCTTACCTTAAACCAACATTATGGTATGACAACTAAGGAGCTACATTTCTTATCACTAATCCAATCTCTCTTGTTCAAACTAAACATATTGAGATAGATATCCACTTTCTTCGAATCTTGGTTTCCAAATAGGTGCTCTTTATTTAACACGTTTTGATCGCGGATCAAATTCCTAATGTGATCATGATGAAAATGTTAGTAGCCTTTACCTTTAATTGCCTTCGAGATAAACTCATTATTGCTACACCTATGAGCTTAAGGGGGATTGATAACTCATAAAAATCATAGAAGAATTCTCCATATTTTCAGTTCATTATTTCTCTTTGATTCTTACACTTTAAATATTTTTAACATCTTCAAAATTTATAATAATATTTGCAAATATTTTCCTATTGAAAATCTATTATTCTTGGAATATTTTCTTTCCTTTTTAGTCATTCTATGAATGTATATATAAGCTTCATACACTTATAAATTCATCAATGAACAATACAAAACACATTTCTCCCTTGCCCAGCATTATTTGTTTAAATTGAGCATAAATGTCAGACCCCGATCCCGGGAGCCCGACTGTCCTGGGATGTGAGCCCGAGTGGAGCCCATCCCCGAGACACTTGCCTTACTGAGACCTTAAACTTGACACTCTTACTCTTACTATAGTACCATAGACGTCGGAACCCGTTTTCGGAGCCCAACTTTCGTTGTCCTGAAACCTTGCGCTTATAATCTTGCAGGATTCTTAATTGTAACTCCACCTTCGTGGCAAGCACACACCATGTATACACTAAAATCATGGGTTGACTTATTCATATAATTTGTAGCTTTATGTCTCAAGTTCTCCCTGAAACAAGAATCACCTTAATCGGAGTCATATACTCAAGATACACTCCAAAAACCTAAGAGAGTTCATACCCGAAACATGCCCTCTTAACTGACCTTTCACTTGTTTTAGAACAAACTTTCTCAATTTAACTCCAATTGATACCGGATTTTATGGAGTGAAATATATGTGTCTTATAAATCCAATGGTTCAAGCCTCACCTCATTTGGAGGTCGTATGAGGGAAATATGCCCAAACCAACGGACCATGCTCACTTCCGAAATCGAATCGAAACTCTTTTGGCGCGATTGCTATAACTTTTAATCTATAGCTCCAAATGTTTTCGTTCTTTCACCATATGAAAGTAGACATCTAGATCTACAACTCTTATGAAGACTACAAAGGCTGATTCTATCTCCTACATTCTGCAGCGTCCTATTTTTCCATCGTCTGATTTCTATCATCTGGTTTTCTATCGTCTGATTTCTATCATCTGGTTTTCTATCGTCTGATTTCTATCATCTGGTTTCTATCTTCTGCTTTCCTTCCTTCTGCTTTTCTATCTTCTGATTTCCTTCCTTCTGATTTCTATCTTCTGATTTCCTTCCTTCTGCTTTTTATCTTCTGATTTCCTTCCTTCTGATTTCTATCTTCTGATTTCCTTCCTTCTGCTTTTCTATCTTCTGATTTCCTTCCTTCTGCTTTTCTATCTTCTGATTTCTATCTTCTGCTTTTCTATCTTCTGATTTCCTTCCTTCGATTTCTATCTTCTGATTTCCTTCCTTCGCTTTTATCTTCTAATTTCTATCTTCGCTTTTCTATCTTCCGATTTCCTTCCTTCGATTTCTATCTTCGATTTCCTTCCTTCGCTTTTTATCTTCCGATTTCCTTCCTTCCGATTCCTATCTTCGATTTCCTTCCTTCGCTTTTATCTTTGATTTCCTTCCTTCGATTTCTATCTTTGATTTCCTTCCTTCGCTTTTTATCTTCTGATTTCCTTCCTTCGCTTTTCTATCTTCGATTTCTATCTTCGCTTTTCTATCTTCCGATTTCCTTCCTTCGATTTCTATCTTCCGATTTCCTTCCTTCGCTTTTTATCTTCGATTTCCTTCCTTCGATTTCTATCTTCGATTTCCTTTCTTCGCTTTTCTATCTTCGATTTTCTTCCTTCGCTTTTATCTTCTGATTTCCTTCCTTCTGATTTCTATCTTCTGATTTCCTTCCTTCTGCTTTTTATCTTCTGATTTCCTTCCTTCTGCTTTTCTAGTAAGGATCATATCTTTTGACTCCGAACTCCAAATTTAGCAAACGATATACCCTTGGAAAACTCTAAACTCCTACTACAATCTTCATGAAGACTCATTGATCTAATTCATACCTGAAGAGGGTATAATATTGAGGTGAAGTACTGTCAAATTTTAGGAAAATTTGACAGCACATCCCCCTTAAAATGCAACTACCCAATTTTCAATTCTAAGACTTCCACCTGCATAAAACTCATCATACAACCTCATATAACATGATTAAACCCTAAGGTATCTTCAAACACCATTCGAAGCAACAGCCACACTCTTAATCATCTATCATATCCAAACTATAATAATGATTCAATTGTCTTAAACATACATGGATTTCTCAAAATACATTAAAACTGAACATTTTTGCTTTCATAATTCATTCATTCCATCTTCATCAAATCATGTCATATTCATACAATGCTTTAGTGGGCATTTCAAGCCCAATTACAATGAAGTTTCAAAATACAATATCTTCTCAAAATGCAACTAAAGCATTGTTTTACAAAAATCATTTCAAAAACAAAAATCAAAAGAAAAACTTGGAGTAAATGCCTTTAAGCTTGCTCCTCGGAATCCTGCTCATTTCCTGGAAAATTTTTAGGGGGTGAGCTGTCGCTTCGTGGGTAACACATTTATATTTATATATCAAGCAATCCTATTAGTTATTCATACTTTTAGCAATCTTTCAATACAATCATAATATATGCATCATGCAATGTTCATCAATACTCAAACATAATTTCTCACAATTCAAACATTCATCATTCTTGCATTTTCAAGTATTCACATATGAAACACATCAAATGGCTCGGTAAGTCCTTATTCTTGGCAACCATATAGTCTCATTTCATGAGTCTATATGGGCAAATCTTTAGGAGTCCAAAATGTTGGATCATCCTATGCCACAATCGGGCAGCCGGGTGAAGGCTTCATGGTCAACGTGCACGTGACAGTTCTTAGGACAATACCTTACCCACATAACATAGCAATCATGAATCATACAAGGAAATTGGACTGTTCTTATCCAATTCATTGTTTCTTTGAAATCATCTTTTCATACATCGTTCATGCCTTTCGTTATATTCATTCAACAAGTTTCTTCATGACAGTTTCAATCATCATCAAGCATTTAATACACTCACATTCATCATTCCATCACACACATTTAATACAACAACCAAGTGATCAAAGTTCATTAATGTCATGCATTTATTTACATTTGTAGCTTATATACATAAAGATAAATATGAAACCCACCTTTTATCCTTGCTTAAACTTGCCTAAGGAAGTTCTTCTCCTTGTTCTTCTCCTCTTTCTTGTCCTCCTTCAAGCATAACAAGAAAATAACCACATATCAACATAGGGTTTAGAAATTAAAATACCTAAAAATCTAAATCATGAAATTCATAAGAGAATCACTAGACCCATCTTATTCTTCATCTTTCTAACCAAAAACCCAAACAAAAACTTAACCTTAAACCAAGAACTTACCTTAAATCCTTAACCAACCAAGTGGTTTCTTGGTTCAAAGTGAAGCTTAGACTCTCCTCCACACTTTTTCTTCTTGGACTTTCTTCAAAAACCCACTCACTTTCATAGAAATGCCAAACCCTAACAAGCCTCTTCTTTCTCCTTTTCCTCCCTCCTTTCACAACACTCTTCTTTCCTCTCCCTCTAAATTTCGTTTCTATCTTCTTTTCCTACAAAAATCACTTATCTCCTTCCTTATATACTCCTTTCTAAATTACTTAAGCCCAATAAGCCTAAGCCCAACTTACTTCCTTCTTCTTTCTTCTTCTTCTTTTTCATTTCTCCTCCTTACTTACTCAAGCCCACTAACTCTTTTCCTTCAAGCCCATTGCATTAAATTCCTCTCTTCTTTCTTACTTCATTTGGACCCAAAGCCCAATTAATACATTAATTACACCTAACTCACCTAAGTCCAACTAACATATTTAACTTCATAAATTCTTCACCTAACTCATTAATGCTATCATATATTAATTTATGACACCTTAATTAATGCTAATATAACTTAATCAATTTAATCTAATCATGATTAATCCTAAAAAAAAACTTGGGGCTAATAATAAAAACTCCCTTGCCTAGATCATCATCAACTGATAGCTATAATTAGTTCACTGATCCACCTATTTAATCCAGATAATGGGATATATTCCAATTAAATGCATATGCAAGCAAGTACATTCACAAGATTTCCATCAAACAAATAACTACAAGCTCCATAAAGGTCAAGCGAGTTACGAAACATAAAAATAGAAGTCGAGAGTACAAATATAGAATTACTTGATCTTCCCGCAATTTTGCCCTTCGAATGAAGCCAAATCCCACTTGATTGCACAAACTCGATTAGAAATAAACCAATGAATCAAACTATCACGAGAATCGTCCGATCAAATAGTTGTATATATGTAGGTTCAAAGCTAAGAAAGTAGTGAAGCAAATCAACATTCAGCTTAAAACAAACAATCAATCAAATTCATTTAAAACAAAACAACAATCAAAGATGAAGAAGTCATTCATTATAGGACATGGATGTTGCATATAAAGACATGGCATTGCAACTGCTTGAAAGACTAAAAGCCTAGGTGATTATGAAGAACATATTGTCTACCATATGTACAATGAAATGTTAATATCATATACAAACACTTGCATCATATTGACAATGTTAACATGCATCACCGAAATGGGATTTGTATATGTTAACCATAACTTATGGAATTGACATTAAAGCAATTCAGGTTGTGTCTCTAAACAAAGATATTAATCCTTATGTAAACAGAAAAAGATATTGATGTTGCCTACATTATGCTTCCTCATTCGTAAATGCTAAGGACTTTCTTTGTAGAGTTAAGCATAGATAAGATTCAATGCCACAAGCTAAAAGATTCATGAATTGGCATTTTGCTGTAGAGTTAAGCATCGATAAGATTCAATGCCACAAGCTAAAAGATTCATGAATTGGAATTTATGCATATCAACATCACTGTTAGCTAAAAGAAATCCTTATAGGTATAATAGATTCACATAGTTTACTCAAAACATATTCACATTTCTTCTCACAGCTGCTGATTTCAAGAACAAGTTTGCTTGGGATAGCAATCTGCCTCCTAAAGTCTCATTCCTCTAGAGGTCGATGTTCATGGATTAACTCCAACCTTAGATAGGTTACCTTTCCTAAATTTAATCAATAAATGCAATTTATGTGAAGAACAACTACAATCAGTTGAGCACTTATATTTTAAGTGCAAGTTCAGTAAAGAGTTTTGCCTATCAGTTTTAAACAAATTAATTTTTGTAATTTAAGAGACTGTTTAAACAAATTTATTTTTTGTTACTGAAGAGAATTTTTAAAGTTGTATATATGTAGACTCAAATTAATCTAAGCTTGATTAATCTGCAATTACCAAGAGAGAGTTACACTAATATTAAGACATGTAAGTTAGCTTTTTTCTTTATATGAATTGTATTATGTCATTGCAAATGTTCGGGTTCTTTATATTATAACATTAAATGGCTTGAAGTTAGTGTAGAATTATTCACTGTCTTTGCAATTTACAGATACATTGAACAGAATGTCATGCACTCTTTAAAGTTGTATTCACAGTCTGGCATATTGAAGTTGGTTTCAATTCCTTTCAAATACATTGAACAGAATGTCGTGCACTCTTTAACAACATATGCTTCAGCAATTAACCCTTTCGGACGTGCTTTATTTCTGACAAATCCCTTAAGTGTACCTAGGAATCTTAACAAATGATTCACCATAATTAGCTAGGCCACTCTTTAGTTCACTTTGAAAAGTAATATTATAAATTTAAAGAATACCTCTCAATTGGATACATCCATCTATACGCAACTGGTCCACCAAGTAAGGCTTCATTTGGAAAATGAATAGCCAAATGTACCATAATATCAAAGAATGCCGATGGGTATATCATTTCAAGTTTGCACAAGATTAAAATAATCTCCTGACACATTGTTTGAACGTCATCCTTATTCAAAATTCGTCTATAAATTCTGCGAAAGAAGTTCCACAACTCCAGTAAAACACCTGTCACATCTTTATTCAAAATGACACGCGTCCCTAAAGGAAGAATGCTTTGTAACAATATATGACAATCATGCGAATTAAGCCCACTAATCTTCCTTTCATCAACATTAACACATCTAGATATATTCGATGCGTACCCATCAGGAAACTTCACCTGCTTGACAAACTCACAAAACTTCTTCTTCTCATCCAAAGACATTGTATAGCATTTGGAGGTTTTCCACAATAGTTCCATCGCAGCTCTTATCAAGTGTAATTCTTTCCGAATATTCATATCTTCCAAATCAAGCCGAGCCTTGATTGTATCCTTGGTTTTACCTTCAACATTCATCAACGTACCAAGGATATTGTCACAAATATTCTTTTCTATATGCATGACATCAAGGTTATGTCTTAATCTTAACTTATGCCAATATGGTAGATCAAAAAGAATGCTTTTCTTATTCCAATTCAACTGCCCTTCCAATCTCCTTCTCCTCTTATTGCTGGGGTGCTTTCCATAACATATATTCTCCACATGACATAATTGATCCATCACAGCATCTCCGTTTGGTAATTAGGTATAGTTCGATGATCACTCTTGCCATCAAACTTCTTGCTTCTTCTTCATGGATGATCGTACGGAAGAAAACGACGATGACTTAAGTAACCAATCTTACTTCTTAACTTACAAAAAGGAGTATGCGTGTTACAAACAGGGCATGCCTTATAGCCTTTTGTGCTCCACCCAGAAATAGTACCATAGGCTGGAAAGTCATTAATAGTCCACAGTAAAGTTGCATGCATTCGAAAATTTTCGCCCTTTGAGGCATCGAAAACATCAAAACCATCTTCCCATAACTCACTTAACTCATCCACTAGTGGTCTCATATAGACATCAATGTCTCGACCAACAGCTTTCGGACCTAGAATAACCAACAATAGCATAAAAAATGACTCATCCATACACATCCATGGGGGTAAATTGTAAGCTAAAAGAACAACATGTCACACACTATATGAAAGTGACATATTGCCATGTGGATTGAATCCATCAGTTGCTAAGCCTAATCTGAAATTACGTGATTCTCTGGCAAAGTCAGGATATAGCTCATCAAAGCTCTTCCAAGCTTCTCCATCAGAAGGATGAACCATGGTATTTCTGTCACCTTTAGGCCTATCATTATGCCAAGTCATTTGTTTAGCGGTCTTACTTGACATGAATAATGGTTGCAGTCTGGACTTTAATGGAAAGTACCTCAACACTTTCCATGGTATCTTCTTACCCTTGCCATCATTAATTCTCCATCTTGATGTTCCACACTTGGGACAACTTTGCAAGTCCCCATACTCTTTCCAAAATAGGGAACAATCGTACTTACATGTATGTATCGACACATAACCCAAACCTAGGCTTCGTAGAAATTGATTTGCTTCATAATAGGACTTCGGCAAAGTTTCACAATTAGGTAATACATCCCTCAACAGACTAAGTAACATGTCAAATGACTTATTGCTCCACTTGTTGTATACTTTCAAGTGAAGCAACTTTATTAAAAATGACAACTTTGAAAATTTTGTACATCTAGGGTACAACTCTTCAGTTGCTTTACTCAACAATTCATGAAAGCCTTACCCTATAAAATCTTCGACGCCTTTAGGACGACTCCTTCCATCCTCATCAATTGGACAATCATTTACAAAAGTACCCACATCTTGAAGCAAATCTTGCATGTCATTATCCTCCTCATCACCATCACCCTCATTAATATCATTCCACATCCCATCAATGTCTACATTTGCTTCATCAAGCCTTTCTGCCCTAGACATAAATCTATATTCAGGCTTTTCACCGTGTAAAACCCAACGAGTGTATGATTGGTCCATGCCGAATCTCATTAAATGCTCACAAACATTCATTTGAGACCACTTATAACAATTCATGCAACGACTACAAGGGCATGAAATTTCGCAATCTCTACCCTTTTTTTCCACCACAAATTTCATAAATGCTTTAACTTCATCAATGTATTCACGGGAAACCCTAACAGTGTTCATCCAACTCTTATCCATTGAACAAAAGCAACCTATGAATTTAACATAAAAATGACAAACTTTATGCAGCATCCATGTTTAACAAATTAGAAAAGTTAAAAGAAGACAGATTTTTATAAATACATCATCGAAGCTAAGACATCTGCATAAAATTATGGCAAAGAACAAAGTATGGCATCTCATATAGCAAATTCAATGGCTATAGTATGAATGCAAACAAAACAATTAACAATCCAGCAGCTTAGAAGTTAGCATACCTGGTTCTTGTTTTCCAATGGTGACTCCAACTCCAACTACCTCCTCACACTTGCAAATAGAATATGTCATCAAGCACGAAAAATTAGAACTACATTTTTAAACACAATTACCAAATTATCCATATGTAATAAGGAAACAAATAACAGATCTATCATCAACTTTCATAACATACACACAATAATCATACCCACATCTTCTATAGCCAATTCAGATCATAGAGTAGTTAAACCTTTTATATTATTACCATATACATTGTTTAAGCACATAAAATGAATTCTTTATTTTACATATCAAGTGTTCCTTTCTAACAAGCTCCTTCAAATTTCAATTTTCAACCATGGCTTTTTACTCTTAACAAATTAGATTTGCAATCACTGCTCGAAAAGATTGCTATCATTGGCACATCAAAATAAAAGCTTATACACCTAAAATTATATAAAGTAATATGAGTAAGGATTAATGTTCCTACAGAAATTACCAACCTTAGTTTTATGTTTTATTAATAAAATTTAAGGGAAGTTTAATTTAGAGAAAATAATTATAAAAATACTATCGAAAAATTGAAATTGAAATATAAGAAAATTAGTTTATAAAACTTGGTTTATGTACATATCCACCATTGGATTGTTATACCAATTACCTATACAATTATAAATCAATTAAAACTTATATTTATCATTTTAACTATTTTCTTATCTCTCCTTAGTCATATTAATTAGAAAATAACTAATCAAATTATCCCTAAATACTTGAGCACTAAAGGTTTTATTTAGTAGAAACTTAAAAATGAGAAAGATCATTGAAACTAAATAACGTAATCACATGAGGTTATATTCGATTTAGTCCATTGTCTTTCCTAGGATCTAAGAATTTTAATGCAATAATTCATTAAACCTTAGTCACTTAACATATTAAAGTGTTCAAGCAATTATGTATAAGTATCTAATCTAGCAACATATTGTGACAAATAATAAACTAGAAGGTGTTTTAATAATTAAGTGAAACAATCATGAAAAAGAAACACATAAGAATATTCAATACTTAAAGCATATTTTGAATAATAAAATAGATTACATGTCATGGTTTTATATATCACAAGGTTATAGATTTCTTTAAGCATAGTTGTGTAGGCCCATAGATAAGAATAGAGAATAAAATAGAAAGCAGCCTTTATATAGAATGAGTTGATAAATTAAGCATCATCAATTAGGATGGCAAGTAAAGAATACTATAAGGTATTAAAAATCATTTTGGTAGCAATGATGTATAATCTATGGAAAGAAAGGACTATTTAGGAAGGAGGCAAAAAGCAAGGAACTAGTACACTAGACATTATTCTCCAGTGCATACTTAATTTATTAACTTATTAAATTCGGGTCTTTCAAGGATTTGAAAGCTGTGTATTTTCATTTTCCCCTTAATACCTCCATTTGCATCTTTAATCAAAAAATAAGAATACTAAGTACATTTAAGCATAAAACTAAGTATAAAGAACTAATTATAAAGGAAAAATGTATGGCATCCAATTACTGTCAAGTTATTTATACTTCTTTAAGGTTTTCTAAATCCTAGGAAAAATGTATGCATATATTTCTCCATCCCATCATTTTTCCTATTAAATCTCTTCATTATTGCTCTTCTACTCCTAAGCATTATAATAATTGGATTGACCAAAGCCTTCTTAATTTAGGCATAGAAACTTTCATAGTGATTGTTCAACAACATATTACATTTTAGTTTAAGATTACAAGTGTGCCTAGAACACATGTTGTTTGGTATCTTTTCCAACTAGTGCTGGATCAATTTGGCAGTACCTTTTAATTGTTTCATGTATATGTTCAAGATTAAAAAAAAGATATAATGTTAAGCATGACTTGAATAATCATATATATCAAGGTTTAAATGCATGTAAATTAGACAATCATAAGTTATATGCTCTGGTCGCATTGTAAACTATATTCTTTATAACATTTTTATCTTAAATTTGGATTAAAGGTTACCATAGATATGTCTAACACAAAATGTCTAATCGACATTAGTTATCTTAACATTGAAGACATCTTCTAGACCCTGCTACAAATACATCACATGGAATGTATGTACTTGGTGAATGTCTATAATTATAAATTAATGATTAGAAAATGAAAAGAAAATAACATAATTTCACCTTTTGTTGATCATAAATGAAAAATTGATTACGAACTTTGTATAGGTTGATTTTTTTATAAACATTAAAGAAACCATTTTTCTGAGGCTTGATTCTCAATTCTAATCGTAAGCCATATGATTACAAATATATTGTCACAACCATTGACACGTATTATAAGCCTACAACCAACCAAAAAGCCTTTATGTAAACATTCGAGCATATGTACATAGGATTAAAGTTTTTTCTAGATGCTTGATTATAGAAGTACTATCCAGATTGTACTTCAATATGGCTATCCATAGCTTCTTAATTTCTCAAATTGCTTTCCCTCTTTACTCATTAAAAGCTCTAATGTAAAGTTCTTGCTAAAAGCTACAGTGTAAAGCTCTTCTCCTTATATGCCTTCTTATCTGTAATCTCAACATTAAAGTCCATAAAAGTGTACCTTTAAGACCTATAATATCCCACATAGGATAATCTAAAAAATGTGGGTGATACTTCTTTACAATCCACATCACCTTAAATTTTTTGTTCCAGTATTCTCAACCACACTTATGGTTGGATTGAAATGTCCTAATTTGAAATGTAGTCCTATGCTTTATTGAAGAAGTATGTATGCTCCATGCACAACCCATTTTATATACAACAATTGCTCTAGATTTCTTATTCTTAATACATACATAATCAAAAACCCTTCTCAATAACATATTGGACTAGATTTTATCTAAATGCATTCACTAAATTAGATAATATAATAACCTTTAAATCAATTCACCTCATTATATCATTAACTACTTTAAATTATGGGAGCTTAGTCCTTCTTCTTCATTCTTCATATGAATTGTCATCTATGCTCCTAAGCTCATATGAATCTTTAAATGTTGAATTTGTATGCATATTTGATATATTATCTATTGTCACATCTTCTACACCACTATAAAGAATCTTGGTCACGACCTTTTCACTGACTTCCTCATCAAATATATCTTCAGAATTAGATTAACTAAAAACATCAAAGTTACTTTCTCTTATCTCACCCTCATATGTTGAATCATTAAACCAGTTCATTTGGTAACTTAGCAATGCATTCCCAAAACCCAAAACTGTAACATCCCGTCCCCGATGGGAAGGGTAAATTGGTCAATTAGGACAGGCTAGTGAGTCACATTGCATATATTGATTTGAATATGCATTTGGTCTCTAATTTTAGAGGAATGAGTCGTTTAGCACATGCACATGTAGGTACATGCATTCATGATATTTTCCCGGCTTTTAATTGTGATACTGATATGAATTGTGAAATTGGAGATAATTAGATTTGATTATGATTTATTGGGAATTTTGGAAATAATTGGGCTTGTATAGTTGAATTGGAAATGTTTTAGAGTGATGGTTAATGGATTATAACTCTTCGAAAATTTTCTGGAAATTTGGGAGAAAGAGTCCGGACCGGGAATTTTCCGAGTGACGGACTGAATGACCACATGGTGCTAGAATAATTGGTAAATGGCAATGGAAAATTTAGATATATGATTTTAAAGATTAATATGTTGAGTCATTGAAATTGGAGACGAATTAGACTGGAAATGAATTGAAAAGAGAAAGATTTGAGGATAAAGACTAGAGGAATAATTATTCTACCTATAAATGCCTTAAGTTTCAAATTGAAGAAAAGAAATCCTCTTCTCTTCTCCTAGGGCACGATGTCTTCTCCTCTCTTCCTCCCTGGGAGATTCTCACTTGTTTCTTCTCTATTTGCAAAGTCTAGCTTAGTCCATGAGAAGATGAAGATTTGTAGAGGTTTGGAGAAGCTCACCGTCGGTGTTAGAGAAATGAGGAAGGGTCGGAGGTGATTTTCGAAAGAGTTGAAGATTTGAGCTTGATTGGTAAGTAAAATGGTTTTAATGTGTTTTTATTGTGTTAAATGCATTCTTGGGGTTAATTGTTAAAGATTTGAGTGTTTGAGTTAAGTTAGGACTGGTTTTAGAGTGAGAAGTGCGAGAAAATTGATCGGAGAAGACGAACCAGGGCCGCACGTCGCGACGAAGGAATTATTGGACATCGCGACGAGCGTACGCCGCGACGTGCGTAGACGTCGCGAGGAGCGTGCGCCGCAACGAGTGGTTCACCGCGACGAGCGGGACGTCGCGACAAGTAACAATTTAGACGTCACGACGAGCAGAAATTGATACGTCGCGACGAGCCTAGCTGGACGTCGCGGCGAGCGTAAAAACCCACGCCGCGGTGAGTGTCCTTACGTCGCGGCGAGGATGGTTTTTCTGAATTGATTGGGTTTTGGTTTTAAGGCATAACTTATGGTGTAGACCTCCAATTGAGGTGATTCTTGATTCATTATGAACTAAGGAAAGATGTCTACAATTGAGGAAAAGAAAGAAAGTATTGAATGACATTTGAGAATATGTTATATTGCAACCTAGGGGTTGTTTATGGATAATTGAGATATAATTGTGCGATTCTGAATTTAAGGAAATGCTATTGAGAGTTTTGGGAACTGAGTATAAAGTGTGAATTTAGATATAGAGAATAGTGACACTGAAATTGAGATCTTTCTTGAGAATATCCGAGTGGATATGACGTGATAAATTGACTGGATATTAGAATTAAAATTTGGGAGTTTCGTAATATGTTATTGAATTGAAATGAATTTTTATCGACCAATTGAGTGAAAAGTTAGATCTAGCAAAAGAAAGTAAAAATTGGGAAATAGTGCCGGGAGGGTCATGAATAGGCATAGTACATCCTTTATTCAAGGCATGTGCATCATCAAATTATTTTGACTGTGCATTTAATGAATGACTATTTGATTGTTTTAGAGGCACCGTTGGATCGTTATTCTACAGACAGTGCTGGTGCTTTCAGGCAACAGCTAGGAAGTTCAGGTGAGTAACCTAGTTGGTTTCTCAACCTATATGTGTTTAATATTTTGCAATTATGCCATGTGGTGATAATGGAGGGATATATGTGTTTGCTTTGATTGATTTCAGACCACGGGTGTCCGAAGTATTTGAATGTGATATTGAAGTGCAAATTGTGTATATTGTATGTGTGTTTGCTCTATGAAATGAATTGTGAATATGAAATTTGCTAATGACTGACTTACCGGACCGAAGGTCCGAAGGAATGAGAATTGGTCTTTGAAATGTAAAATGATTGTGAGTGTGAATTGATACATGTGCATTCATGCATAAAGACATGATCGATAAGCGGTTAATCGAGTCGCTCTCGAGAGCTCCAAGCTCTATCACTGAAAAAGAGCCTCGAGCTCAAAAGGGATTAGTGCATACCAAAGGGCTCTCCTATCCCTATCGACGCGTGGAAAGTAGTGCATACCCGTAGGCTCTCCTACTTCAAGACGCGATTCATTGCATCGACATCTTGAACCGAGCCTTGAGCTTGAGGGGAGTTAGTGCATACCCAGAGGGCTCTCCTACTCCCTAGACGCGTCTGATTACTGATCACTGATAGGCGCTTGGTCACAACACCGTAATGAAAATGGACAGTGTCACATGTGCATTACATATGTAAATGATTAAATGTGGATAGTGTGATATTTCGCAAGTGATATATGTGATATCGTGAATCGTGTGAATATGCATGAGTTGAGTGAACCATCGATGATGGTTTTTCACTGAGTTCGTAAACTCACCCAACATTGCAAATATTTTTCAGGGATTGAAGAGTACCCCGTTGGGCACGGGAGTATGTCTACCGCTTGCAAGTCAGAGTTCGAGTCGGGATCAGTTCACGTCTACATTAGTGCTATTCTGTTTTTATATAAGATTTGTATTTCTGCAATTTCTGCAGAATAGTACTATCATTATAGAGGGCCCATATTGATAAATGTTGTATTGAAATGTGATTACTGAACTTATGTTTTGATTGAAATGTTTTTGTGTAAGATTGGGCCCAAGTTGTTTATTGATTTCTGCACATGTCAGTGTTTTCAACAAAATAAAAATGTCTTATGGAGTATTTGAACGGTTTTGACTGCTCTAGCATATACCACTCTCGTAAGGCACGGGCTCGGATATCACCATCGATATCGGGTTCGGGTCTTGCGGGAGTGAGATGCTACAAAAACACAACGCAATTAATAGCAATAACTATCTTTATGAACAGAATCACCATATAAAACACAATGCAAACCCAAAATAATCAAAACAAACGACTAACCAATCTTAAACCCAGATTAAATCGCCACTTCAATCGACTCAAAAACTTACATTACCCGACATTAATTGCAAAACTACTTCAATGACTTACCTCAAGCAATCTCCATATATTCTAAGCGCAACAAGCACTCCGACTGGTGATGATAGAGGGCCGACTGTAGATTAAGCAATCTCCATAGATTCTAAGCGCGACAACAAAAGGAGAGAGGGAAGGTTAAAATGAGGAAGACGAAAGGGGAGAAACGCAGGGCGGGAGACTACGAAGATGAGAGAGGGAACGAAGGTAGCGGCTAACATTTGCAAATTTGGAGATGAGACGATGTCGTCTCAACAGGTGAGGAAGGGAAAATTAATTACGTGGACCTGGCCTTCCCCGACGTCTATTTCTCATAAACGACGTTTATTCTATTTTCCGACGTCTTTCTACCAAAACGATGTCAAACACTTCTTTTATCCCTGACGTCTTAATACAACGTCGCAGAATCTTCCATCTTTTGTTGACGTTTTTTAGATGTCGTCAATGGCTCAGACCATTCACGACGTTTACTTTAAAAACGACACTAAAAGCCTCCTTTTCTTGTTGTGCATGTAGGAAAAAGTACCAATCTAGTTTTAATATAAATGTATTTTTAGCTTTACCCGCTATAATTTATCCAAATTTTAATTAATAAATTTTATTGTTTAGATATTCTTATTCAACAACTAAGATGACTAATTTTCTTCTGTCCATATTCATATTACGGGAGATATAATATTTAATCTCATATCATTATTTACCATAATCAATGAATAATTTCACAATGTCTTGATTATTTTATAAATATATCAACCAAATCATATCAATGAGTTTTTGTACTTGTAGGCTTCTTAACCGAGTCGCATTATTTCTCATATTTGTGTCTCTCCCAACAGTTTTTTGTTATTTTACTTTAACAAGTAGAATGCATTAATGTTTGTGAGAATATTAGGTAGTTATTTATTTTGTACGATCTACTTATTTCATAAAATCTTAAAACTTCTATCCCATGGAAACAGTAGTTTCTTTATCTACTTGGCGTCAATCAAGAATCAAGTTACCCGATGACAGAAATAAGAGGGTTGGCTTAGACATCGCATGTACCTTGAAAAGGAAGTGAACGTTGGATATTAGAGATGACTGTTACAACAAGTTGACACGTGTCCAACAGAAAAGATCCTATCTTTTAAGGTTGCTGTTGACGTCCACTAGACATTTGAAGGTAACGTAGACATTACATGGTAAATCGAGGGGAGCAGACAAGGGGGAAAAGAGAAAAGAAAAGAAAAGAAACTCATTCTCAAATTAAATTATGCCATTTACATCAAGAAAGAAAGATAATTTAAAGAAATGTCAGTATGGTCACAGGTCGGTGTGCTTGGATCGAAACAGGGAAAAACCTGGGCAGTAGGTTGAAAATCTGTGCAAAAGACATACGGATATAGTCATATACATAAACTTTGTATACGCAACAATTAATATAAACAAAAGAAAGACAATTATTCCCAGGGTTTCCATTTCTTTCTTTGCACATGTTCACTTTATATGTTTTAGGACCCTTGTAAAATTGGCCTATAAAAAGTTTGCATATCTCTTAACCAAGACTGGAAAGAGTGGTCTAGAGAGCGGGAGAGGACAGCCTGCGTGTGTGTAGAGAGTGAGTGTTTGTTTGTGTGGAATCGGGTAATATAGGGAGAGAAAAATGGGTAGAGGGAGAGTTGAGTTGAAGAGAATAGAGAACAAAATCAACAGGCAGGTTACATTTGCTAAGAGAAGAAATGGGTTGCTTAAGAAAGCTTATGAACTGTCAGTTCTCTGTGACGCCGAAGTTGCTCTCATAATCTTCTCTAACCGCGGGAAGCTCTATGAGTTCTGTAGCAGTTCTAGGTATTCTGTATATAATCTCTCTCTCTCTCTCTCTCTCTCTGTGTTCACATGCTCATGGATAGATGCATACATATTAATTGAGTTCTTTAGACGTTTGTGTTTTATCTGTATCCAAGATCTGTTATTTCTTACAACCCATTACTTGTAACCAGCTATATTTAGGGTTTCAGTGGTTTCGATGGTCTAAAGCATGTCCTTTTCAAATTTTCTTAAATAGGGAGATATAACTTTGGAGTTTAGATTTTAAATTCATTCCTGTTTTGATCCATTTGAAGTCTTGAGTTTCTTCTTTCGTGATTTATGAAGATTTAGTACTACTTTTCCCGTTCGACATTCTTAAATGTCTTATTTTTCTAAAAGGTCAGGTACTAAATTAATCATTTATGTTAACCCTATATAAAATATGTTATGCAAGAATATTCTTTTTTGGTTCACCTTTGTTTATCTCCGAGGAAACTAGTTATTGTTTATAAGATCCACAATCATTTAATCAGATTGAGGCTTGTAACATATAAGATTCTAATATATTTATTACACACTCATTAAGTTTATTATTATCTCTTCTTCTTATAACGCTACAAGGTGTATTAAGCAGAGGCCGACTGTTGAGATACGGTGGATGTACGGTTTGCAGACCTAAATCTGCTAAACTTTGAGGGTGGGTGCAACTAGAAATCTGTTTAAGAGACTGAGCCTGAGAGAAAGAAAGAGAGAGGTTGATCATTCTACTTACCAAAGCTGAAAAAATAATTATGATCAGATTGCTTTCTTTTCTTTTTTTTTTTTACTTGATTTCTCTTAAACATAGTTTTAGTCTTGATAAAATGATGAGAAACAATTAAGGAGTAGAATCTGCAGCTAAAAATTCATCTGTACATAAACCCTAAAGTATAACATATGAGGGCAAACTTTTATATATACTATCTTGATGAGGTTATTACTAATGTAAAGCATGCTTTACGTATTTCTTGTCTTTTCATGTTCTTGAAGTTTTAAATACGTAGCTTATCTGCCAAGCTCTTATGATCTCTCTTTTGTATATAATTACAATCTTTTCTTTTTCCTCTCCCCTTTTGTTGTATCTGAACAAAAAAATTAATTGGCTTCTGTCCTTATTCTTAGGAACAAGAAAAAGGATATGGATATAGAATGACGTGTCCATTTTTCATGAGCCAGTGATACTAAAATTGCCTTTAATGTTAATTAAGGTTCGATCCTCGCTTATTCTAAGCTGTGACCTAAAAGAAACTAAAGAAAACAACTTTGTCTTCCAAAAATTAATTAGGGCTCCAGTACAGCACAAACTTGACAATAATATCTTGATATTTTTCGTTATTTTGGTTTCGTTTGAGATCGTTTTCAATATTTCATGCTTTTATCATATATTTGTGGCATTTTGTTCTCTTTGACACAGGTTTTGAGCTAGGCAATTGTATTATATTTTTTCCATATGCATATTATGGATTAAGCTCCTCACAAATAATACTACTGAGAGGAATATTACTGTGATGGAAAACACCGTTGGATCTAAACTAGAGGAATATTAGTGTGACTATAGCAACTTACTACCAAAAGAATGGGAGTGGTATGAAATGACACTCGTCCCAGTACTAGGAATCTACTGAAGCTCATAAGTCCTCATCACATCAGCGCTTAGCTTTTCATTTTTTTCCCCCTAATCTTTTAATAGATGATTGCAATAACCAGTAAGGCCTTTGTATGTGACATGGTTTGTATCTTAGCTAAATATCATGTTGTAAAACTTTTAGCTACTTTCAGTGAAGCAAACTAGCTTCTGTTATTTTCTAAGCATATGGTTTTCATTTTGTACAATAAAGTTATTTAGTATTACTAATTTTGGTTATTTCTCTTGATTAAATTTAATTTTAGATGTTTTCGCCATCCATTGATTACAGTGTCAGCATACTCACATAACTATAATTGAATTTTCTATTTTAATTCCTTCTTTGTCAAATTAGAAAGGGAAATGTACTTTTTTCTTCTTCTGAAAATTCTATTTACCAAGACATTTTGGCTTGCATTAGTAAAAATTTCGATTTCTTGTGCATGTTCTATCTCCAATTCTTAGGTAGGTTTGTTGATATAATATGAGATAGCAAGAAACAGTGAGAAGTTAATACTCACAGCATTCTGACAAGTTCATGCATTGTAATGATATGTATGTGCTTGTAAAGCCCAATAAGGGCAAAACATCTATAGGAAACCGATCTCGATTAATGAGGTTGGGTGTGCTCAGTAATAAGTTGAGTTAGTTGATTATGTATGCATTGTTAGAAGGAATAATACTATTGAATGGTACCTAATTAACAAGCTCTAATTTCTACATGTGTAAATTTGATTGAGAGTTGAACTCAATCACCAGGGTGACAAAATGTGTCGATCATTTGTGCTGACCTTCTTTCATTACTTGGTTTGTCTTAGCATGCTCAAGACCCTTGAGAAGTACCAGAAATGTAGTTATGGTGCTTTGGAAACCAGCAGACCAGCAAGTGAGTTACAGGTATATATATATCGTTCTTTTATACATGGGAAAGCAAGTTTAACTCTTAAGCTAAAGTCAGTCGTACCTAGTTCAGCTACTGCTTTGATGTCCTATTTCATGGTATCTTATCAAAGGTTTCTCATTTGCTACAAATAAATATTTCATGCAACATGTAATTAATCAAGCAGAGCAGCTATCAGGAGTATCTGAAGCTCAAATCTAGAGTGGAGCTCCTACAAAGATCTCAGAGGTCACTTTCCCCAACTGAAACTTCAAAGTCATTTGCAAATTAAAATTAAAGTTAGTAACAGATCTAAATAATATGGTTGATTATGAGTTCTGCTTGCATGCAGGAATCTTCTTGGAGAAGATTTGGGACCTTTAAATTCAAAGGAGCTTGAGCAGCTTGAGAATCAACTAGAGGCATCTTTGAAGCAAATTAGGTCAACAAAGGTACTTGTGCCATATATTCCCAATCATTAGCAACAGTTCTAGTAAAACCACTAACAAACTTAAAATGAACATATACAATTTTTTAATTCTTTAATTTAATCCATGTTTTTATTCCACTCTTCCAATTATTAAATTTTCTAATTTAATTCTTAAATCTTATAACTTACTTTATTCTAAGACTTAAAGGAAAATTTATTTGACATCCAAGCAAATAACTGATTTAGATGTCGCAGTTAAAGGTTTTATGAAAATCTTCATATTAAGTAAATTCTTAATTAAAATAAAAATATGTATGCAATAAATTCTTATCACAAAGTATTAGTAAAATTGAAGGACTTAGTTAAAATTTAAATTTTCCTTTGGTTAAGTCAAAAATTTTATACAGATATAAAAAGTATGTACAATGTTGGAGATTACTCAATCAGTGATTAGAAAGACAAAAATATATTTATCCTAAATTCAAGTAGAACAAAGCCTTTAATACATTTAGATAGAATAATCTTGGAATATAGATGCTATAGGGTTGATTATTCGTACTGATAATTGTAGTTTGTTGAAAATTTTGTCCTTAAATATATAATTAGTACTGTGATTGTTAGAACATGTAAAATTTGTAATTAAATTAAAACTTGTTATTCAAAAGAATGAGTCAATTATATGATCATTACTTCGATGACCCTTATGATTATCATGATTCCTATTAATTAAATTATTTATGCATTAGTATTAGTGACATTGACCTTAATGTCACTACTGCATGTTAGAGAATATATAAAATCAATTAAGTTGGCCTCACACAAAGTTTAAGCTATTGTGATGAAACGGTCACTTAATATTGCATTATTTAGTTCTTTACGTTGGATCTTAGACTTATTGCTACTGTGTTACACGTTAAAAGATAAGTACTTACAGAACTCACTCTTTTTTGCACTCTTCACTGTCCCTTTCAGACCCAATTCCTGCTCGATCAACTTACTGATCTCCAGAACAGGGTATGCATCAAGACACGCATATCTTATGTGAAATTTTATGTTTTCATCGGCAAATCATATTGTAACATATTCTTGTTGGAGCAGGGACACCTACTACTGGAAGCCAATAAGGCATTAAGGAGAAAGGTATGTGTAGTTTCCAGTTTAATAACGTCCATGCCTCATTTTAGATTAAGCTTGTTCTGTTATAAATAATCGTGGTTGTTAACATCTCCAAATTGCCTTTGTAAGTGACCTATAATTTGCTAAGGCACACTAATCTTCTGTCTTTATTGTCTTTGTACATCAAAAAATTGCAACACTTTCTTAATTTTGATAAGTTGGACGAAGCAAGTACACCGCCTCCAATCAGGCTAGCTTGGGAGTCCGGAGAACATAATATTCAATACACCCGCCATTCAAGTCAGTCTGAAAGTTTTTTCCATCCATTAGTGGGAAGCTCCGCGCTGCAAATTGGGTACTTATAATATAAATCCATAACGTTTCAGGCATTCCAATCTGTTCCTTTTTCCGTTCCTGATATTGGTTCAATCTAATTTGGCTGCAGATACAATCCTGTGGGTGAAGATGAGATTAATGTTAGTGCCCATCCTCAAAATTTCAGTGGCTTCATTCCTGGGTGGATGCTCTAATTTGATTTCCTATTGGAAATTATATAAGCTGTGTTTTAATTACCTTTTCTTTCCATTATTCTGGTTTGTTTCTCGTTTCTGTCTGTTCTGTATCCTAAGCAGCCTTCGGTTGTAATATCTCAAGACAATAAGCGACTGTTTGTAATAGGTGATGATAAAATCACTGTTCTGAACAAATAGGATTTGATGTACGGACTGTAATGGTGTTTTGTACGAAGCTGTGTAATATATTCATATTTGTTTGGCGTTGACGATGAAAGGACATTGATCACGAGTTTATATGTGACCTTTCAATTGTTAACAGTAACTAAATAATATGCACTTACTGATATGGTGATAATTTTTTAAAACACACAAGTAAAAGAATTAATTTTTTTTTCTTCTTAAAGACAAGATTCTTTAATATGTGAAAATAAAAAACTCATCCAAGTGAGAGTTTCGACGGTGCATATTTGATTCTGTGAATCGTTTGCATCTTCATATGCATGTTTATCAATTGTTTATTTTCTGAAATTTAATTTGGGTATGGGCTATTGTTTACGCTGTTATTTCTAGACTTTATGCTAGTCAAAGTGGACCAATTTGGGCTATTAGTTTGGGCTTATGATTAATATGGTTTTAAATATATATTACATATTAGATAATGCGTTTACTTAAATTTAGAAATAAGTTTCTAAATTCATTTTATATTATGCCTATGACTTTAATAATAATTATACTAAAATTATCAATTTAAATATTTATTAGAGATAAGTTGCTAATTAAAATTGATATTATTAGTGTAATAAGAATTATAAATAAGTTTTTAATTTAAATTTAAATTTGATTGGTTCCATAATAATAAAAGATGTTTCTAATTAAAATGAAATAATTATGATTTAAATATGATTTGTTCATATAGTATTGAAATTATGATTTTGAGTAAATTATAACAATCATAGTTTCATTTTGAGCATGAGCTTATTTATTCATTTATGATTTTCTAAGTTTTTGTGAGCAACTTCTAATCCTAAAATGTATTTTCAAGAAATTGTCGATTATGAATATGTCAACTAGATTCATACGAACTGCAGCATAGATGAGATGACTCATCATCATGTTAGTGCAATTAATCTAGATGCAATATTTTTCTAGAGAAGATCTGATACAACATGTTATTACGGTTAATAACTTAATGCAAGAGTTATATCTTGGAGGTCATCTAGCTTCCATAGAAGTTGAAGTCAAATAATTGACTTTACTCTCAAACTTTGCCACAACTAAAAGGTGAATCATTAAGCATGCTCTAGAAATTAGAATGGCTTGTTATGAAATCATATATATAGTTGTTGATAAAATTTATGAGAGAAGTTTGAGAAAAAGAATTGATTTGGACATTACATTTGAGTAACCTTCCAATCCAAATTATTAGAACAATAACATATCCAACTTCTAAGGCTTTATCACATGAATTCATTAACTTTGTTCATTGTAAGGTCCATTATTATGTCTTGAACTAAGTGGTAATGATCCACATAAATTATATTCATTAATGTATGTCAAGTTTGATATTATTCAGTTTTATTAGAATATACGTTATATGAATGTTTATGTTTGAAACAATCTTCCTGAGTTTGATAATTGGTATTTAAATGTCATATGAATGATGATTAAGAATATGCATACTCTTTCGATTTCATAGACAATTGAAATCCGATTATTCATTATATGTAAGTATGACATAACAATAATGTGCAAGGATACAAATTGTTGTAGAAATTTTGTGTTTTTATTATGACTATTGCATCAAAGAATATTGTTGCAAAACTCAACAAGGGTGAGAAAGTAAATGGCAACAATTACAAGATTTGGAACATGTAAATCCAATATGTACTGAAAAAGCAAGGAACTCTTAAACCATTAAAAATAACCATTGATATTTTTTAGGAAGACATTATGGCCCAATATGAAAGGGATTGTGATGCTTATGAAATGGAAGAAAAAGAACTCATTGATTCACATTATGTTATTGAGCAGTATAGATAATGATATTATGCATGAGTTTTGCATATATGAAATTGTCAAGGACATATGTTCTGTTTTAGTTACATGTTTTAAAGGCACTTTAGTGACAAAAATGAGGTCACTCACTATTAAGTTTGACACATATAAGAAACTGTTAGATCATACAGTACAAAATCATTTGAGACATATGTCAAATATGATACATTAGTTACGTGATGTTGGTCATGAATTATCATATAAGCAACAAGTACAAGTTGTAATCCATTTATTACCTTAGAGTTGGGAGTATATAAAGATGCACATAACTCACAATGTGAGTATTAAGACAATGGAAGATGCTATGAGGCATCTCGTACTAAAATAAGAATGTTTTGAAGTCTCTAAGATGTCTTTTGAAGTATATGCAATTAGTTTTAGCTCACAAAAAGTTATGAATTGAAAACATAAACGTCATAATGGATCCAAATGAAAAAAGATAAGAAACATACACAATATACTTATTAAAGAAGGGGAAGTGGAATCAGTAAGGAAAATGAAAACATCCTGTTAAGAAGCAGAACATGAAAATAGTCAAATGCATTAATTATGACAATAATGGTTACTTTGCTCGATATTGTAGTGAGTCCAAAAAGGTACAATCCTATTGTATAGACATTTGTTCCATAAATGTCTCATATTAAGCTATTTTTTACCGAATCACATATTTTATGCATTGTAGATTCGAGAACAACTAATCACATGGTGAAGGATAGAGAGGTCTTTTTAGAATTTAGGAAAATCATGTATGGAACATGATGGATTTATACAGGAGATAGGTTATTGTATAAGGGATTGAAACCTACAAATTAGACATACATGATGTTTGGTCTTTGATCCTATATGAAGTGTTGTATGCTCTAAAGATTCAACCAAATATGATATATGTGTTGGTTTTAATAAGTTTTAGTTTTGATGTTGAGTTTCAAAGTGGTGGTATGAATTTATATCTTGGATATATTTGTTATAGTCATAGTTTTATGTTAGATGATTTTATTATTTTGGATGTTGTTTATTCAAATAGTAATATAAGTTATTCCTTGTTTACATCATTTAGTAATTCCAATGATGATGCAATTTTATGGCATATTAGACTATGTCAAATTAGTCAAAATTGAATAAGTCAATTAGCTAAAAAAAGCTTTTTTGTGATTTAATTAAGTAGATTTACCTATTTGTGAACATTGTCTTTTTGGTAAAATGACTTGAAAGTCATTTGAAAAGGGAACACAAGCTTCATATCCGTTACAATTAATTTATTCAGACATCTGCAATCTCATGAATGTAAAGACACAATGTGAGGTTGTATACTTTATCATTTTAGATAGGTATGGTCATATCTATTTAATTTCTCACAAATCCTCTGCATTAAATTTTTTCATAAAGTATATGGATTTGGTAGAGAATCAACTAGACAACAAAATAAAATCAACAAGAACTAATCAAGGATAAAAATACTTATCTGATAAGTTCAAGATGTTGTGTGATGAAAAAGGAATAGAAAGATAATTAAATAGTCCACGAACCCCACAACAAAATAAAGTTGCAGAAAGATGCAATAGAACTTTATTGGAAATGGTTAGGTTCATGATGACACAAGAAAATCTTCCAATCATATATTAGTGTGATGCATTGCTTATAACTACGTATGTAATTAATTGAGTAGCCACAAATTAGTTTCAAACACATTGTATGAGTTAGTAGCCACAAATTAGTTTCAAACATATTGTATGAGTTATTTATAAGAAAAAAACACAACACGAAAAAATACCTATGTTCATGATCTCTCTTAAAAATATCAAAATCTAGGGCCAAGAGGGAAGAAAAATATCTTTATTAGATACTCTGAAAACTAAAAAAGATATGTGTTCATAAGTGAAAGAAGTAATGGAGTAATTGAATTTGAATAATGAGATTTCACATTCTTATAAATGACTTCCCAAAGAATGGTGAAACAATAAAAGACCAATTTCTATATAAAAATCTTGATCATAATGAATTTATTACAAGGAATCATAAAAAGGGAGTTTATCTAAGTGGGATTAATCTAGAACTTTAAGAATTAACTTAAGGAATATTAATATTGCAACCTACTAAAAGTTTACCTAGTGTATCCAATTCGAGAGGGAGTAATCAAGATGTTGATGAATTTTTTTCCTATAAGCCAAGTTTAGCCTGAATTAATCATGGCATGATTCCCTGATTTCATTTTGAATAGAAGGAAAAATTCATATGATTATCCCATAAGAAGATGATTAGCCAAAGAATATATATAAGGCTCATAATGTTCCTTCTAAAGAAGAATGGATGAAAGCAATGAAAGAAGAAATGACTTCTTTAAGCTAAAATCAAATATAAAACTTAGTTAATCTCTCCAATGGGCTCAAAACTATTAGGAACAAATTAATTTTCAAAATAAAACTAAACATTGATGGTAGTATCAAAAGATACAAAGCACATCTTTTAGCAAAAGGATATGCACAATATGAGAGAATTGATTATGATATAACATTTTTACCTATTGTGATATTTGCTTCATTTCATCTAATCTTGACTATAGTAGCCAGTCTAGGTGATAAATTACATCAAACATAAGTAAAGGTTTTTTAATAGAGAATTAAAATAAGAAATTTATAAGGAGTACATGTAGGTCTCATTGAGACATGTCAATAATATAAAGTATATATGTTATTGAAATTGACTTATGGTCTAAAGTAGTCTTTAAGGTAATTTTATACATATTTTCATGATATAATCATTTCATATGATTTTCATATGGTTAATGAAGATAATGAGTATATATTAAGAGATCCAAAGATAAATTTGCAATTTTAAGTTTATATGTGGATGACATTTTAGTTGCTTGTAATGAGTGTGTTTTTGTCAAGCAAATCAAAGATTGATTGTCATCTTAATTTAAGATGAAAGGCATGGGTGAAGTTGTATGCATTATTAGAGTTAAGATTTTAAGAGATCATTCAAAAAGATTATTGTCACTTTCTCAAACGACTTATATTCAAATAAATTTAGAACTATTTCATATACAAGAAGCAAACCAATAATTCTTAAGACAGAGTTCTAAAGCTAATTGTTGAGTATCGTAGAAGGGATAGAGATGGAGTATTGAAAATTATATTTTAGGATTACAAATATAGTAGTAAAAATTTATTTCATATTTCATTTTCTTTTATTGCAGTTCAAAAGGTTATACATTTGCTTTGATTTCATGAAAATAAGATGGAGATATTTAAAACATATTTTTAGGATAGATGGTTGCTTTCTTAAGAGAGAGTTATAAAGCCAATTATTAAGTATAGTAGGAAGGGACAGAGATGAAGGAATATACCAATTATTAAGTATAGTAGGAAGGGACAGAGATGAAGGAATATATCCATTAGCATGTGGTATTATAAAGGTATATAACACAAATTCTTGGAGTTGCTTTATGAATCTACTAAAATATGATTTGGAATTGAATAAGGTAAAGGAGTTCTAGTCATCTCTGAAATTCAAAAGATAACATAACCTTTATATATTTATAATTAATCTTTAACATTTTGTAAAGTTTAACTTAACTTTTCTTAAATTTTGTGGGGATTAATTAAAGCAGTAGAAGGATGTGTTATTGGTGTAAAGTTTTAGCTACATGTATATATGTTCGTCACTATTTTACACTAATTCCAAATATATTACTAATATTCATATGTTTGTTACTTTTTATTAATGAATTTAAGTGTCTAATAATAAATGATAGGAATCATTACATTCAATAGGTAATTTAAATATATAGTTCAATAGAAGTTCAAGTGCACAATCCTTACATTCATTAGAATTCAAGTTTAGAATTTAATATTGCAATTTAATGTCATTTATAGCAACATATTCAAATATAACATTCACCGTAAGCATAACAAATCATATTACAATACTTATTATCATAAATTTTAACTCTTTTCTCTTTTCTAACAAATTAATTTCTTGCTTTATATACTTAATATGATCCTCACTCTCTTTGGTTGTGATTGTTTCGGTAGTACTTGCTTTGATCACCTTCTTTAACATACTTACTTTTTTCTTAATTTATAAATAACTTTAATCGCTCTCTCATTAAATTTGACATCCTATCACTTAAAACAATCATACCTCTGTACTTGAAATAAAACTAATTCATCATATAAACTTTATACAAAAATTTTTAACTAACTACAAATAAAAACTAATTGGATAATTATGGCATCCATAAAACGCCTTCCTTAGATTATGATCACTCGACAAAGTTTTTAGTGGAGCATATGACCCATAACAAGAAAAAAATATTGTTAGCATTTAAATTTAATGTTATATTAGTATATGATGGAGATTCCATAATTTTATAAGCTCTCAATTTAATTATTACATATATAATAATATGTGATGGAGATTTCATAAATTTAAAAGCTCTAAATTTAATTATTACATATATAATATTGTATAGTCTTAAAATCCACAAGATCTAATCCCACTATCCTACTACCAAAAGTAGGCATGTTTTAAAATCTTTGGATTGAAAATGAATATTGTAAAAGAAGAGCAATAACTATTCAATGGAAGGTGCCAACAAGCATAAGTACCTTTGAATATAGCAATATATTTATAAGAATAATTTTGCAAATTTTTTTGCTCGAAACAAATTATAAATCTAGCATTTGCCCCTACATCCATTCCCATGAAACCCAAATGCATAATATAGTTTAATAGTATTAAACATACACTCTCAACATAATCTAACACATTTATTGAAAGAATTGTTTTGATATCTAAAAATCTACATAAAAGTAAAATGATAAATTAGTTATTTGTATTTATCTCTTAAAAATGATAAATTAGTTATTTGTAGTTATCTCTGAATTATTTTGTATTTATCTCTTAGTTTTTTGTAGTTATCTCATGTATTTATCACTTATGGCCTATATATTTGTCTCATGTATATTGTTATTATAAATAGAGTGGCCATCTCATATCAGGGTAAGCCTATTATTTCTCTTCAATCTTTATGGTATCAGAGCTGTGAAATTAAAATGGCAGCCATTCGTTCTTCCTCCTCCTCCTCCTCTTCAACCAACTCTTCTTCAACCACACCTGAGCTCTCACAGATTGTTGTCTCTCTTTCTTTCCTTCCCCATAAATTGTTTTCTCTGTTAGCAACATCAAAAACCATATACTAGAAAATCTAGATTTTACCAATTTCTTACTATGGAAAACTCTTTTTTCTTAATGTTCTCAATTGTCATCAAGTAAGCAAACATGTCCAAGGGTTTGAATCACCTCCTTCTCCCTCTATTGTCAATTTTGAACGTGTCATGGCTACTAATCCTTTTTCTACAAGTTGGATGCAAGTTGATTATATTGTTCTCAAGCATATTATTCAACCGGGGAAAACCTTATCAACTAGAGAAACTTGGGATGAAATTGAAAGCTTTTTCATGATCATGTTAATGCCAAATATATGCAGCTGAAGATGAGTTTTAATCAAGCTACAGAAGGAACTCGAACAATGACAGATTTTCTCAAATATGTAGATCAACTTCATGCTATTGGTTGTCCAGTCAAGGATGATGATATTATTCTTCAAATTCTCTCCAGACTTCCACAATAATATTCTAATGTGGTCACAGTAATGACTACGAAGAAACTTCTCCCATCCTTCTTAAAACTTCAGTCCTGACTTGCACATGAGAGCATAATTCAACAATTTTGCAATCCACCAGTCACTGAAAACACTCAAGCCCTGATTGTAACACATGGAAGAGGAAATAGAGGAGGGCGTGGACATTTTAATCGCGGAGGTCGTGAATGATTTGGTAGAGGATAACAACAACAACATTGGCATTTTAATCCATCACATCAATGGTTTGGTAGAGGACAACAACAACAACAACAACAACATTGACATTTTAATCCATCATAACAACAACATTCTACCCAATTCTCCAACGAAAACACTCGTCCTCCAACATGGTCGTGGTCTTAGACCACCATAAACACCCTCCTCACAATCCATCTTAGATGAATCTCCTTCTTAGTGTCAGCTCTGTGATGAGTTTAACCACATTGCCAAAAGTTGCCCCAACAAAAATCCTTTTAACTAATCTCCTCCCTGTATTGGTATTCATCAAGATACACTAGAAACCAATCCAATATGGTACACTGATACTAGTGCCACTCACTAAATGAACAACAACCCAGATATCTTGGATTCATATTCACCATATTATGGTACATAAAATGTACAAATTGGTAATGGTAAGCACCTTGTAATCACTATTTTACATTCTCAATATCGCATATTCCTTCTAAACAATGTTTTAGTTGTTCTTGCAATTTACAAAAACTTGATTTCAGTTCATCGATTTACCTTTAATAATTCTTGCTTAATGGATTTTGACACTCTTAGTTTTTCTGTGAAGGATCCTCTAACACAAAACCCTTCTTCCCTGCAATGATTCTGGCCCTCTTTACCCACTCAATTTCGATACAAAGTCCACCTTACTGTTAGCCTTTATTTTGTCCAAGCAATCTCCTAATCTTTGGCACAATCGTTTAGCCCATCTTGAAGTCAAAGTATTATCTCAATTTTTGCAACAAAATTCAAATTTAGTTAGTATAAGAAAATTCAATCATTTTTGTCATTCATGTTAGTTAGGTAAACATGTTAGACTACCTTTTCCAAATTCCTAGACTACATTTTCTATATTCCAATCATGTCACTACTTTTCCCCTTGAAATAATACATTATGATGTTTGGACTTCTCCTATTTTTTCCTTCTCTAGATTCAAATACTATGTCTTATTTCTTGACGACTTTAACAAATTTTGTTGGGTTTATCCAATGAAATTTAAATATGAAGTTTTTTTCAAATTTTTGCAATTCAAAACTATGATTGAAAATCAAGTTCCTTACAAAATCAAACAATTTCAGTGTGATAGTGGGGGGTGAATTCCAAAATCATCACTTTCATAATTTTTTTAAGATAATGGGATTATTGCTTGTTTTTCATGTCCTCAAACTCCTCAACAAAATGGCCAATCTGAGCGCATGCATCACACTTTACTTAATGTCATTCAAGCAATGTTAATTGATGCTCATCTACCACCTAAATTTTGGATAGAGGCCTTAAAATGTGTTGTATACACGTTGAATAGAATCCCACATGCTTCCATTACTTTTTATGTCCTATACACCAAACTATTTCAACACAAACCTAATCCTTCCTTTATCAGTGTCTTTGGCTGCCTATGTTACCCACACATTACAAATCCAATTCCATATAAACTAGCTCCAAAATCACGTTGCTGCATTGTTTTTTGTTATGCCAATAATCACAAAGGTTATCGTTGCATGCATTTATCCACTTCCAAAATCTATGTTTCCCATAATGTCATATTTCAAGAAACTATCTTTCCTTATCACCCTCTACCATCTCATGAATATCATCCTCTTTCCACTAGGCCACTATTTATTAATCTCACTCAAATTCTCCATCCTATCTCCTTTCCAGTTCCCACTCCATCGCAGACTTCACCTTCCATTTCAACTTAACCTCCTTCCTCTCCTAATCCAAACCTATCCGTATTTGACCCCTCTGCTGCCCTATCAACATCACTGCAACTTTCTAATGTAATTCCTATAGCTTCTACACCAATAAGCCATCATTGAAACCGTATAGTCATTAACACTCATCCCATAACAACACACCATAAAGCTAGCATCTCCAAACCTATAACCATTACCAACCTTTTCACTACAATTGCATCATCTACTTTGTCTGAACCCATATTCTTTAAAGTTACATCACATGAGAAATGTTGGCAAGATACTACATTAATTGAATACAAAGTATTAATCAACAACCACAAATGGAGTTTGGTTCCATTACCTTCTCCCACTACTAATATCATTGGTTGTAAGTGGCTTTACAGGTTATAGCAAAGAGTAGATGGTTCTATTGAACGTTACAAAGCACATCTTGTAGCCAAATAGTATAATCAACAGGTAGGTATTGATTTTGATGAGACTTTTAGTCCCGGTGTGAAGCCTTCAACCATTCGAATAGTTCTCTCTATGTCCCTATCTCATGGTTGGCCTATTCATCAACTTGATGTTAAAAATGTCTTTCTTTATGGCAAGCTTGATGTTGAAGTTTATATGTCACAACCTCCAGGTTTGTTGATCCAGCTTACCCTAACCATGTTTGCAAATTACATAGAGCTATTTGTGGTCTTCGTTAAGCTCGTCGTGCTTGGTTTCATCATTTTTTTGGTTATTTGTGTAGCATTGGTTTTCAAAGTTACAAATCTGAGTCTTCGATGTTTCGATATCATCACTCAAATGGTCAGGCTATTCTCTTGCTATATATTGATGACATTATACTTACAACATCCAGCACTCATTTACTTCTACATATTATCTCTAATTTACATTAAGAATTTTTCATGTCTGACCTTGGTGAGCTTAATTATTTTCTAGGCATGAAAATTAACCATAATGTAGATGGTCTATTTCTGTCACAATCTAAATATGTCGCTAAAATTTTATCCAAGGCCAAAAAGGATGATGTCGTGCCAATTTCTACACTAGTTCCCCACAAATAGCAAATTAGTAGCACCACTTCATTTTTTGATCCTTCTTTTTTTCGAAGTATTATTGGTGCCTTGTAATATCTTACGTTCACAGGACCAAAGATCTCATTTTTCATCAACCAAGTTTGTCAACAGATGTATGATTTGAAGGATTGCCATTGGACAGTTGTCAAACGTTTATTGTGTTATATCAAAGGTACCTTGTCTTATGGTATGCAGTTATACAAAGGTGATGTTCATACACTCATTGTTTATAGTGATGCGGATTGGGAAGGTTATCTATACACTAAGCATTCCACAACAGAATATTGTGTATTTCTTGGCAACAATCTAATTTCCTGGTGTTCCAAAAAGTAACATATAATGTCCCGTAGTAGTGTTGAGGTAAAATATCATTCATTAGTTGTTGTAGTAACTGAAGTATGTTGGTTACAGTGTATCTTATGAGAACTTGGTTAGTCCATCAATTCACTTATTGAATTCTATTGTGACAATATTTCAACTACCTACTTGCCAACCAATCTAGTCAATCATGCACAAACCAAACATTTAGAGATTGATCTGCATTTTGTTTGTGAACGAGTCATTTGGGGTGATGTCCACATCAATTTTATTCCCAGTGAGCATCAACTTAATGACATTTTCATAAAAGAGTTAACTAGTGATGAACATACAAAATTGAGAACCAATCTTTGCGTGATTAACCACGCTTCAATTGCCGGAAGATAAAATGATAAATTAGTTATTTGTATTTATCTCTTAATCATTTTGTATTTATCTCTTAGTTATTTGTAGTTATCTCTTGTATTTATCACTTATAGCTTATGTATTTATCTCATATATATCGTTATTATAAATAGAGTGGCCATACCCGTATCAGGGTAAGCCTATTATATCTCTTCAATCTTTGGAAAGTTCTCATGACCTATGTCTTAAACAAACTCCAGCAAATGATACCATATAATAGGCATTTGCATCATAAATATATATCCATATAATAGAACATAATCGGCAATCAACTTAAATGCATTATGTATATACTCGTATAAGATAACATAATCAACTTAAACATTTACCAACAAGATATCTCATCTATATATACCTATATAATGAGTCACGATTAACTCAAACATTTGCATTCTAGAAATATGGAGTATAAGAAATAATACTTCTATAAGTCAACTTCTCATTCTCACATAACAAGCACATCAATCAATAAGAGCTGAGTATTCGTTTATAAGGTGTTCTTGCAAGGCAAATAATTCAATCAGTATCACGAGTGAGCAGAATTTTTACTAGTTTATATAGGAGATTAAAGCAGGTCACGAGAGAAGGAAATAATGAGAAAAGAAATTCAAAGTAGTCTCCTAACCAACTTTGTATCTCAAAAATTGGGTAGTCCATGTAAAGATATATGGATGTTGGATCAAGCAAATTAAAAAATATAAGTAGTTATTTCACATACCAATTAGATATGGAACTCAAAACCAATCATAATAATGGTGGAGCCAACCTCTACACAAGCTACGTCAACAAAGAGGAGCTTTCTTGCATCAATGAAAGAGAACACTTCCGTTGTTGATGAAGGAGAAAATGCCAAGGAAAAAATATCATGTGAGAGAATGATGTTGTCTCGTGCCAACTACTAACCAATGGAACAGATTTCGTACCGTTCCGGCTGGAAGGTACCATACCGGTCAGAAATCGGACGAATTGCTCACGCTTGCATCGGGTCAAATTCGCCTTGCATCAAGAAGCATCGATTCGGCACCGACCGGAACCTTAAATTCCGGCCAATACCGTTAAAATTTAACCTAAAACTACCCCACCCCACCCTTCTTCTTCGGTCTCCTCTCTTCGCAGCCGCACGCCTCGCCTCCTCTCTTTGCCGGTGTCTCTCTCCGTGTCTCGTGACACTCGCCTGGCCGTCGCCGTCTCCTCGCCTTCTCGTCCTCGTTGTCGACGTCTCGTCCAGTTCTCCAGTCCTCCTTCAAGTCTTCGACGTTTCTTCCTTCAAGGCTTCGACGGATCGGTCTCTTCACCGCCTTCTCCTCCTTCCTCCTTGTCGTCGACGCACCACACGACCACCGAAAAAAGACCCGACCCTCAGACGACCCTCACCCTCATCGAAGACCCGATTATTTGGGTTGTATGTTTTTGATTTTGTGTTTGATTTTTAATGGAATTTTGTTATTGATTGCTTCTGTGATCCTAGATGTTGTTGATTTGGTGTTGTTGTTGGATGGAGGTGGATTTGGAGAAACTCGTAGGTTGATTTCGGCTGAGCTGAGATGAGAACGGGGAAAACAAAAATGGTGGAACCGTAGAATTGGGGCAAATGGTAGAGCCGTAGAGTTGATTTCGGATGATGGTGGATTTGGAGAAAAATCCGAATGTGTGTAGTTGTTGAACATGAAGTTGACATTGAATTTTGTCATTTTTGCCTTGCGGAATAGTGGAAGTACCGAATGGTCCGAATGTGTGAAATTAAAATTGATTGGTGATTGGTATTAGTCTAATTGAAAATTAAGTTTAGAATTGGAATAAAATTTTGATTGAAAATTAAGTTTGGATTTGGAATAAAATTTGGAATTGCACCGAAAATTAAATTTGGAGTTGAAAATTAGATTTTGACATTTTGCATTTTGGAATTAGAAATTGTAATTGAATTGGATTTTGAATCGATAGAAAATAAATAATTGTGATTATTATTTATATATAAAATATTTAAAATTGTTGTTATTTTAAATTAATTGTCATTATTATTTATTATTAAAATTTTGAAAATATGATTGATGTAAACAAGAATTAGTAAAGTATACAAGACAAATTGTATAATATATCAATATGGAATATTTTGCAATTTTTAAAAAATTTAAGAACTATTTTATAAATTTAGAAAATATCCAAAATCTAAGATCTTGCATCTAATCGATACCTGACAGCCTGCTCAGTAGTCCAATCCGCATCAACCCGAGACGGTATTCAGGCATTAGATGATTAGGGTAATCACATAAAGGAGAAGACTTCAAGCTTTACTTGTCCAGGGATATCTCTTGCATAAAGAAGAAAATGTCAAACTTCAAATTAGGATTTACTGAAAATTTGATTAAGATTCTTAAGAGATGGTGAGAGAACTAGAAAAATTGAAAATTAATGTTCTTCAGGTTATTTGGAAATTTTGAGATTTTGTTTAATTATATTGTGATTAACTTAATTAGTTTATTAAGGTCATTTGTAATTTATTTTAATTACAAGTTTATAATAAAAATTTAACTTAAATATGACAAACGGAGCTCAATTATAAGAGTAAAAGACATTAAAATTATGTCACATCAACGTTAACGTGATACATAACGAATGAAAACTTGATTTCAAAAAAAAAATTCACTCATAATTTATTATAAACACTTTATAATATTAAATTTTATTTTAAATGTTTTAAAATATTAAAGTTTAACTTGTATTTGTATGAAAATATTACAATCTAATTAACAATTTTTAACCTTATTTCTTCTTCTTTTTGTCTCACAAAATGGTTCCATAAGTCGTAGCATGTGTTTAATGAGTCCCATATATTTAACGTTATTCTTAGGATTTATAGAACACAATCAGTTATCAAGTTGACCAGGTACTTATTCAAATATATTACTACTAGTTAAAAAATTTAAAGATAAGAATGTATTCTCCTCATTGAAAAAAATTAAACAAAATATATAATCAGAAAGTATACTTTAAACTTAATGTAGTGTATGGTTGTTGTCTCTATTAGTGAAGACAGATGACAAAACAAAAAAATCTTATTCTTTGCGTGTTTGATTGCTGTACCAAATGATTTTTGTTCTAATCCCGGATGATAAAAACATAAATTTTTGTTCCTTTTAAAACTGAAGGACAAAATTTTTTGTCTCAATCTTCTAAACAAAATACATAAGCAACTTTTAGAAATATTACTTTTCTCACATAAATAATTTTATTATTAATTATATTATTAAATTATTTATTATTATTATTATTATTAATTGTTGTTATTATTATTAATTATTATTATAAATTTTGTACTTATTATTTTTTTATTTTTATTATACAAAATTTATTATTATTATTATTATTATAAATTTTCACTTATTTTTATTATTATTAATATCATTATTCTTATTATTTTTATTTTACTAAATTAATTATCTTCTTCTTCTTCTTCTTCTTCTTATTATTATTATTATTAATTTTATACTTATTTAAATTAATTATCTTATTATTATTATTATTATTATTATTATTATTATTATTAATTTATTATTATTATTATTAATTATTAATTATTAATTATTAATTATTAATTATTGCTATTATTATTTTCAATTATTATTATAAATCTTGTACTTATTATTATTATTATGGTTGTTATTATTATTAATTATTGTTATAAATTTTCTACTTATTATTATTATTATTATTATTATTATTATTATTATTATTATTATTATTTATTAATTTTATTATACGAAATTAATTACCATATTATTATTATTATTATTGATGTGATGGGCATATCGGTAGATTGGGACGAGTTAGGATTTCATACTGCATTCTATTGATTGAGCATTCATTAACCTCTAATTATAAAGGAATGAGTTACTTGCACATGCATTTATAGGTACATGCATTCATGGTTTTTTTTTTTTTTTTTCCGGCATTCAATTGTGAACATGAATTGGTTGGATTGTAATTTGATTGAGAATTAGGAATAATTGGGTTTGAATAATTGATTTAGAATGGTTTAAGAGTAATTGGCAGTTGATAGTGACCCATAGGAAATTTTTTGAAAATTCGGGAGAAAATGCCCGATAGGAAATTTTGAGTGATGACCGGGTTGACCGTATGGTACCGAAATAATTGTCCAGTGGCAATGAAAAATTAGATTTATGCTGTTAGGAATAAAAATGTTGAGCCATTAAAATTTAGAGACTGAATTTTAAAGAATTTGGGGGCTTATGTCTTATGAGCTTTAGGTTAAAAATCAATCTTTATATATCTTAGGTTTTAAATTTTAGCATTTATTCACCTCCTTCAACTTAGGGCAAATTTCCCCTTTTTCCTTCCTTGGTGATTTCTGATTCCCTCCTTTTGGTGTGATCCTTCGATCGTTTCTTGTTGCTCCCTCTCTTTGTGCAAGCCTAGCTTGATCCTTGAGGAAGATGAAGATTGTTGAGTTTTGAGGGTGAAAATCGTGGGTGTTAGACGTGGGGGAAATTTCTAAGATTTGAAGATTTCAAAACTTGATTTGGTAGGTGATTGGTTTTAATGTTGTTATTTATTAAGTTTGATGCATTTATGGTATTTATTGTGAAAGATTGGGTAGTTTAGAGTGAGTTATTACTGGTTTTAGTGAGAGAAATGGTGAAAAGTCGATCGGAGAAGTCGATGGAGCCCGCACGTTGCGACGTCTAAGAGCGGCCTCGCCGCAACGAGTAAATGAGTACTCGCCGCGACGAGTGCGCTCGTCGTGACTAGCAGGTTGAGGCCCTCGTCACGACGAGCAGGGCGAGACGTCGCGGCGAGTGTAAGAATTTACGCCGCGACGAGCCTTTTCCTCTACGTTGCGACGAGTCTTTAGGAAGGTGTTCGCCACGGCGAGCGTCCTTCCACGCCGCGGCGAGTGACCCTTTGTACGCCGCGGCGAGGATCAAATTTCTGAATGGATGTGTTTTAATTTATGGAGCATAACTGATGGTATAGACCTCCAATTGAGGTGATTCTTGATTCGTTATGAACTAGAGAAAGAGGTCTACAATTGAGGAAAAGAATGAAAGCTAGAATTTAATTTAGTATGGTCTCTCTCATAGAGAAAAAGTCGATTATAGTTCCTATTGCAACCTAAGAATTGTATTATGATAATTGGAGTATAAATTGGGGTCTTAAATGGATGATTTTGACCCAATGAATAGGTTTTCTTGTGAATTATTATAGGGTGTATGATATGATGGATTGAACTGAATTTTAGGAATGAAATAAATCATTATTGATCAATTGAGTGAAGAGTTAGATTTGGGCATAAGATAGCAAATTTGGGTTTTGGCGCCGGAAAATCATGAACATGCATCGTACATATTTTCATTAAGACATGTGCATCATTGAATTGTTTTGACTGAGCATCTAGAATGGGAAATTATTTAATCGTTATAGAGGCACCGTTGGATCGTCATTCCACGGATATTCTTTGGGACTTCGAGCAAAGAGCTCTGGAAGTTGGTGAGTAACCTAGTTGGTTCCTCAATTTCTGATTGTTAAAATGTTATGTGTGAATTGTATGATTACGGGAATGGTTAGGATCGAAATGCATGCTTTTGATAAATTGGGTTTGACTGCTACGTGATTCTGAGAAATTGTGATAAATGGGCTTTTATAGCCATATGACTGTGAATTATTGAGCATTTGCATTTCATGCATAAATGCATGAACATATAATGAACGTTGTGACCAGAGTCGCCACTAATATTGGAAGGAGTCTTGAGCTCGAACACTGTCACTGAACTGGGCCTCGAGCTCGAGGGGAGTTAGTGCATCCTGCATGAGGGCTCTCCTACCCCTAGACGCGCTCATCGAACACCGACATCGATTTAGCGCTCGGTCACAACATTGAAATAAATCGAAAAGAGTCACATATGCATTGCATACAAATGAGTTAACTGATTTGTGATAATTATGAGTTCGTGATGGCATGAGAAATTGTAAACTGTTATATAATATTTGAATGTTACTGTGATGTGCTGTACGCAATTTGCGTAATGCATGAATTGAGTGAACCATCGATGATGGTTTCTCATTGAGTTCGCAAACTCACCCAAAATTGCATTTATTTTTCAGGACTGATAGATTAGACTCCTAGCTCCAGATATAGACTTTTCCTGCCGTGTAAGCCCGTTGGCAAGAGAAGTGATGGCACACAGGTCGGTCAGCTGGGATTGATTTTGAGGATGACATAGTATAGACTTTTGTATCAATTTCCTTTTTAGAGTATTGTATTTAGACAGTAGGGAACTGATAGACTTGTCTATATTTTTGTTTGATGTTATGAAATGAGAATAGCATTATGGTTTTAAAATTCAGTGATTTTGATATTGCGGTTTTATTGTATTGATGCCATGTAGATTATAGAAATGATTGAACGTAGTGCACCCTTATTGTGGGATACGCGTCGGACAACCCACGGGCGACCCGGTGCGTACCCTGCGGTAAGGGGGTGCTACATTTAGGTGGTATCAGAGCATAGTTTGGCATCTTATGGGCATAGTGTATTTTTAGGCTTGAATTACAGTGAGAAAAGTGGAAATTGATCAAAATTCTTGTTTGTTATAGGTCATCCGTTCTTGGAGATCAAGTTGATCAACCGGCTGACCTAGGATCAGTGGGAGCTAGTAGGGAGTCCTCTATGTCTCATTCTGAGGAATTGCCTCTTAGAGTTCCCATGAGACGGGAGAGGAGGTATGACCGATGCGCGCAAACAGGTCGTTGATTTCTATGGCAAGATGCACTCGCCGAGGCCGAGGGATGGCCGGAGGATCGAGAGAGTCCTCGATCAGATGGACTGCGACTCTGATGAGTGTTTCGATTATGCAGTCTCTCTCTCCTGTGGTCCGCTTATCGCTGGTGGAAGACCGTCCCGGCGCACTACTGCACCTGTGATTCTAAATGGGACGATTTTCTGAGAGCCTTCCGGGACAATTATATGCCCAAGGTTTATTTGGAGATGAAGATGCAGGAGTTTTTGGAGTTGAGACAGGGTCAGATGACAGTGGCTGAGTACGAGGTGAGGTTCAATGAGTTGATGGGGTATGCTACTGTTCTGATTGCTACTGAGGCTAACAGGTGCCAGAGATTTGAGGGCGGACTCAATCTGGAGATCCGTACCAGGTTGGCCCGGTCTGACATGGGCACTTTTATCGAGTTGAGGGCTGCTGCAGTGCGAATCGAGCAGCTTCTGAGACAGAGTCAGGCTGAGACTGGTCAGGGGTCCAGGGGCAAGAGACTGAGTGACAGTCAGGGCAGTGCTAGTAGAGGGTACAGTAAGCGCCAGAGCAGGCCCTTCAGGTCCTATGGAGGAGCTAGACAGTCTGGATTTGGGCAGAGAGGCAGATTTGTACAGACAAGTAGTGGAAGTGGCAGTGCCAGAGGTTCAGGCCAGTTTCCTCCAGTCTGTGAGCATTGTGAGAGGAGACACAGTGGAGAGTGTCGGTGGCTGACTGGAGCTTGTCTTACGTGCGGCTCGATGGACCACTTGGTTAAGAATTGCCCCGACACCTTGGGAGCTCAGTCTACTATGAATGGGAGATCTGGTAGCAATACCACGGTGCAGCAGAGCCCTGGAGGTGGATCTAGATGAAGGGGTCGAGGTCGAGGCCGAGGCTGAGTTGAGGGGTTCGTAGTGAGGACTGAGAGACTGAGCAGTAGACAGCAGTCCCAGGCTAGAGTCTATGCCATGACTCGGTAGGAGGCTCAGGATTTTCCAGATTTTGTTGCGAGTATGCTTCTGATTTCTGGCTTTGAAGCATATGCATTGTTGGATCCTGGATCCACTCATTCATTTATCGCACCGCATATGGCATGTAGACTGCATGGGGATATGGAGAGATTACCGCATGGGCTACGGTGAGTACACCTCTAGGAAGTATGACTGTTTTAGGAGAGGTCTGCAAAGGGTGCCCGATTCAGATTGATCGAGCAGTTTTAAGTACAGACTTGATTATATTGCCTCTGAGGGAGATAGATGTGATTTTGGGGATGGACTGGTTGACTGCGCATAGGGCCGTCATTGACTATTATACCAAGGAGGTTGTATTAGAGTCTCCTTGTAATGCCCCAAATTAGGGGTTAGAATATTAAAGGAATTTAGTACGAATTATGAGTGTTATTTGCTTATTAACTTATTAACTATTGGCTTAAATTGTGCATAAGTATTTTGGCATGCATTCATGGCATTTTCCGGGTTAATTGGTTTAATGAAACTTCAGAGTGATTTGGACAGTATTATTATAATTTTCGTAATTTTTGTATACTTCAAATATTTTTAGAAATTAATGGAGGATTAGTTTTGTGTTGCGCGAAAATGTATTTTGTTTGGTTTGTTTGGGCCTGTAAATATTCTTTCGATTTGTTTCTGAAATTATGAGATGTATTATATGTGTGTTACGTTTAGTTTTTAAAAATGCATGTGTAAAATGTTTTGATTTGTTTGTCCTGTCTTGGGTGGCATCCATTTATCCTCCCAGGGGGTATTTGGGTGTTACATTTTTTGTATCAGAGCGCCTGGTTTAGGCGGTTCTGGTTTAACAAATACTTGCCTATTGTTTGCTGTTGAGTGTTTACGTTGTGTTATGGCCTAATGCGGTGTCCCATGTTTTGTCTAAATTAAGCACGATGGAAGGATCTCACGAGATTGTTGATGAAGTTGCTGAGAGTAATCAGCCGAGCAAACACGCTCGAAACACCAGACCATCAAGGTCAATCGAGGAGAAGTCGAGGTTCCACCTCCTCCTCTAGCTCAAGGAGAAGCTTTGATTAAGTTGTCCCGGGATATGATGACCTTGTTGCATCGAATGACAACACCTAAGGCTCCGATTGATCAACCGAGGAAGTATGGGTCAAGAATTTTCGGGACATCTCCGGAGGAATCTGAAGGGCCGAAGTTCGGATTGAGAAGGTGAAGAGGGCTTCGATGAGATTAGTTGTCCAGCAGAGCGATGGTTCATCGTGTTGTTTCCTTCTTCGTGGAGCCGCTTATGAATGGTGGAAATTTGTTTTACTGAGTCCTCGCCATCGGTGCCTCGACTTGGGAATTCTTTTCCCAAGAATTTAGAACTAAGTATGTGACGGAAGCTTCTGAAAGGATCGTGGAAGCAATTCCGAATCTTAAGCGAGAGGAGTTTGTGCATTGTTGAGTATGATCGGAAGTTTAATCGGCTCAAGAATATGCCCCGAATCAGTCTCGATCAAGAGTTCCGATGTCATCAATTCGAGGAGGATTGCATGATTCGATTAAGGAGCATTTGGGCGTTTTCTATGTTACAACACGTTACTTACCATCGGTTGGTACAGGCAGCAATAAAAGTAGAAAGACAAGAGACGATCATGAAAGAAAGAAGTCGAGAAGAGGCTTTAATAGAGAGGTCACCGAGGAAACGAAGTCGGAAAGTAGTTCATCCGCACCGAGAGTTGCTCGAGAGATCGTGATGAGGGAAAGCAACAAAACTTTCCTACACCGATCGCCTCTAGTAGGGGTTCCTCTGGGGTCGAGGTTCTAGTGCTCAGAGTGCCCACACCGCCTATTCACCATTGGGGTGTCTGCCGGAGAGCTACAGTGCATGTTTTCGTTGTGGTAGACGGAGCATATGATTGCAAATTACCCTACGAGACGATGCAGGATGGCACAAGCTAGTGGAGAGGTTTCACATGCTTCGATTGGGAGCAGAGGTCGAGGAAGAGGCCGAGGCGGATATAATCGAGCAGGCTAATCCGAGCTCGCACTCGAATCGTGAATCGACCATTGTGCCTTCGCTTCGGCTTCGGGCTTATGACCGAAAGCTCGTGAGGATCGGGATGCACCGATGTCATTCTTTGGTATGGTTTCTCTCTTTGGTTCGAATTGTATGCATTAATTGATCCTGGATCTTCACATTCATATATATGTCTTTGGAGAAATGTTTGATAAGGAGATACTTATAGATCGTTAGAATATGACATGCATGTAACTAGTCCTCTGGGCAGTAGTGTGTTGGTGAATCAGGTGGGTAGGAATTGTCCAGTTATGATTCAAGGCAGTGAGTATGCAGCAGATCTGATTAGATTGCCATTTCACGAATTCGACTTGATTCTGGGTATGGATTGGCTGTCTAAACATCAGGCAGTAATTGACTGTAAGGCTAAGATAGTTTTCTTGAGGAGGCCCGACCAGTCTGAGATTGTATTTCATGGTGGTTGCACAAGTGCTTTAACTAATGTAGTATCTGCTATGCAAGCTCAAAAGCTTCTAAGAAAGGGGTGTGAAGCTTATCTAGCGTTTGTACTTGATTCCTATAAGGAAGGTGGTAAGGATAAACTGCTTGATATTCCTGTAGTGAATGAGTTTCAGATGTTTTCCCGAGGAACTACCGGCTTCCTCTAGAGAGAGAAGTGGAGTTATCTATCGGTTATGCCCGGCATCGCTCCGATATCTAGAGCATCAGATAGAATGGCTCCTCTTGAGTTGAAGGAGTTGAAGTTGATTATAAGAACTTATGGATAAGGGTTTATTAGACCCGATGTATCACCGTAGGGTGCGCGGTGTTGCTTGTAGAAGAAGAAGGATGGTACATCGCGCATGTGCATCGATTATCGGCAGTTAAATAGGGTCACAGTGAAGAATAGGTATCCACTACCAAGGATTGACGATCTATTTGATCAATTGAGAGATGCAGGAGTGTTTTCGAAGATAGATCTGCGATCGGGGTATTATCAGCTTTGGATAAAGGATGTGGATATACTGAAGACTGCATTTAGGACCCGTTATGGACATTACGAATTCCTAGTAATGCCGTTCGGGTTAACTAATGCTCCAGCAGCATTTATGGATTTGATGAATAGAGTATTCAGGCCTTATCTGGACCAGTTTGTTGTGGTATTTATTGATGATATCCTGGTCTATTCCAATAATGAACATGAGCATATTGACCATCTCTGAATTGTATTACATACCCTGCGGGAAAGGCAGTTGTATGCGAAGTTGAGTAAATGTGATTTCTGGCTTCAGGAGGTATCATTCTTAGGGCATGTTGTCTCATCTGAAGGAATTAGAGTTGATCCTAGTAAGATAGAGGCGGTTGTTAATTGGAAGCCACCAAGGAACGTGACAGAGGTGAGAAGTTTTCTGGGTATGGCTAGTTATTACCGTCGGTTTGTTAAGGGGTTTTCAGTGATAGCATCCCCTTTAACTAAACTGTTACGGAAAGGAGTGAAGTATGAATGGTCTGATAGATGTCAGAGTAGCTTTGATCGGTTGAAATTTATGCCATCAAGCTCTCTGTATTAGTTCAACCTACTTCTGGTAAGGAGTATGTTCTGTATACTGATGCATCTGGGATTGGGTTAGGTTGTGTTTTGATGCAGGAAGGGAAGGTAGTTGCTTATGCTTCTCGGCAACTAAAGACTCATGAATATACTTACCCTACTCATGATCTGGAGCTCATAAGCAGAGTGTTTGCCTTAAAAATTTGGCGACACTATCCGTATGGTGAAAGGTGTAGAATTTTACAGATCATAAGAGTCCAAGTATCTCGCTACTCGAAGGAACTTAATTTGAGACAACGGCGTTGGTTGGAATTATTTAAAGACTATGATATTATTGTAGACTACCATCCGGGTAAGGCTAATGTCAGTAGCAGATGCCTTAAGTCGAAAGACTATCTCGGCTTTATCACCAAGCGCATTGGATGGCGGTTTGATCCGATGGAGCCTTGATGGCTCAATTGATAGTAAGGCCCACGTTGAGACAGAGATTTGTCATGCTCAAAGAGCGATGATAAGTTACAACAACTTATCTTGGCTACTCGTGAAGGTAAATGATCGATTTTACATGTGGTGATGGTGAATTGTATTATAAGGACCGGTTGTTGTGTGCGACTAATGATGAATCAAGAAGAAGATATTGTTTGAGGCTCATAATACGATCTTTACTATGCATCCGGTGGAAACAAAATGTATCGATTTGAAGCAAGATATGGTGGTCGTATGAAACGGGATGTTGTGGATTATGTAGCAAAATGTCCGACATGCCCGGCGAGGTTAAGGTCGAACACCGTGTTCCATCGAGTTTGTTAAATCCTATTCCTATTCCTCAATGGAAATGGGATAACATTACCATGGACTTTGTCCTTGGACTTCCTCTTACTCAAAGGAAACATGATGCGGTATGGGTTATCAGGATAAGTTCACCAAATCGCTCATTTTCACCTGCTCATTAGTCGACTATTCATTGGATAGGCTTGCAGATTTGTATGTGAATGAGATTGTAAGACTGCATGGAGTACCATTATCGATTATTTCTGATCGTGATCCTCGATTTACTTCGAGATTCTGGAAAAGTTTACAGGAAGCATTGGGTACTCAACTTAAGTTTAGATCGCTTTTCATCCCAGATGATGATGGACAATCGAACGAGTTATCTGATTTTGGAAGATATGTTGAGGGTCAGGTGTTAGAGTTTCCCGGGAGTTGGGATAATTATCTGACTTTGATGGAGTTTGCTTATAACAACAGTTATCAGACGAGCATTGGCATGGCACCTTATGAAGCGTTGTATGGTAGGAAGTGTAGAACTCCGGTATGTTGGACGGAGTTGAGTGAAAACAAGATGATCGGGCTAGACATTGTGAAAGATACAGAAGAAAAGATTCAGATAATTCAACAGAGATTAAAAGCTGCTAGTGATCGGCAGAAATCTTATGCTGATCTAAAAAGGAAGGATATTGAGTTTCAAGTGGGTGATAAGGTGTTTCTGAAAGTGTCACCATGGAAGCATATACTTCGGTTTGGAAAGAAGGGTAAGCTTAGTCCGCGATTCATTGGTCCTTATGAAATTCTGAAGAGGGTTGGACCTGTAGCTTATCAGTTAGCTCTTCCTGGAGAATTGGCCAGATTGCATGATGTGTTTCATGTTTCTATGTTGAGGAGATACCGATCTGACGCCTCACATAAGATTCCGGTGCAAGAGATTCAGGTACAACAGGATTTGTCATATAAAAAAGGGCCAATTTCTATATTAGCCAGAGAAGTAAAACAATTGCGAAACAAGACAGTACCATTGGTAAAAGTCCTCTGGCAACATCATGGAATTGAGGAAGCAACCTGGGAACCAGAGGAAATCATGAAGGCCTAGTATCCGCAATTATTCGGATCAGGTATCAATTTCGAGGACGAAATTTCTTAAGGAGGGAAGAGTTGTAACGCCCCAAATTAGGGGTTAGAATATTAAAGGAATTTAGTACGAATTATGAGTGTTATTTGCTTATTAACTTATTAACTATTGGCTTAAATTGTGCATAAGTATTTTGGCATGCATTCATGGCATTTTTCGGGTTAATTGGTTTAATGAAACTTGGAGTGATTTGGACAAGATATTATTAATTTTCGTAATTTTGTATACTTCAAATATTTTAGAAATTAATGGAGGATTAGTTTTGAGTTGGCAATTTATTTTGAGAGTCATTATTTTCTGACGGAATTTTGGTAAATTTTTAGAAGTTTTCTGAAATTGTTGGGTAATTATTACAACTAAGAATTCATAACAAAACAATGTTTTTGGTTATTTAGTACTATTTGGACCTATTAGCTGTTTATTAGTTGTATCGCATCCAAACCTAAACGCAACGATATAAATCGAACATTATCGTTTATTCCTCACCGAATGCCTCCTTTACCCATCCATCAAGAGAGATAGCGAAGTCATTCACTCACCACCACCGCTATTGGCGCTTTGGAAAGTCGGTAAGTAGAAATTGACGGTTAGTTTATCATACGCGAGTTATATCTTTGTTTTTGTTTTTGTTTAGATTTATCATGTTTGAAGATTAGGATAATTCTGATAGGTTAGAATTACTAAATAGGTTAGTTGTAAAGTGAAGAAATTAAAGGAAGGTGAAAAAAAAAAGAAAAGAAAAGAAAAGAAGAAGTTTCAGAGTCGGAAGTCCAAGATTGAAGACGGTGAATAGTGCAGAATAGTGAATTGTGAACAGTGTCAGTGTTGGTGAACATTGTCTTGCTACAGTAACCGTATGTATTTGTGAACAGTAATCGTATGTATTTGTGAACAGTAATCGTATGTATTTGTGAACAGTAACCGTATGTATTTGTAAACATTACTCATACGTATTTTTCACCCAAAAATGTCTAACGGCTAGGTATAACGACTAGGTAATAACGGCTAGTTAACGGTACAAAAACGGCTAGTTTACAAAAATGCTCTATAAATAGATACCACTCCTCCATCATTTACTTCATCCCTTGCCTCACAAGTGATTCTTGACAAAAACCAAATTTCAAATGTTGTCCGATATTTCATTTTTTTGTCTACTTCTTATTATTATGTATCTTTGTTTCATTCTTAGTGTAGAGCTAAATGATTATTTCGCACTCTTTTTCTCTTTTAGCATGTCATATGATCTTTATGTTACTTATTGGCATAGCATTTGAGAATTAATGTAATTTGTACATTTTCAGCTTTAATTGGTAAAGACTTGCTTTCATTTGAATACCGCAGATCGCTTAATTTCCGAAACTTCATGGATCATTTGTACTATGAGTTATTGATTAATCCGGAAATTTGTCATGAACATGCATCATACCCGTTATCATACAATAATTAAACACAATAATAATTTGTGTCCATGTTCCTTATGATAGAGGAAAGATCCTTTATCCGATATTATCGGGACAATAAACACTAAGGGCGATTTAGGTAAGTAATACAGGTCAGTAATTTCAGTATGTAATATAGGTAGAAAATTTCAGTGTAAGTACTTTAAGTAAGTAAATTTTTGTAATGTTAAATTTTGTGAGTCAACCTAGATGATGTTTAGGATTGATTTATTGGGAGTGCTATTTGCCTGCACATGAATGACTGAAATGATCTTGTTCTGTTGTAAAACTGTTAAGTCCTAGTTGTGAGTAAATAGGCATGCCTAGAAGGGTCTGCAATGCTTCCTCGTTATTTGACACTTTGGTGTCTCGATATCGAGACATATGTCTCTCCCGCCGATACTAATTATGGTATCTCTGTATAAGTCCTGTTACCCATACTGCTCATGGATTTATAGTTTGATTTGTTCGTGATTACGATATCGATTGATTATTACGATTCAAGGATCTCCGTGTTCGTCATTACATTTAGTATAAAAATCTGTTATGAAATGCATTCTTTCTGTTTTCTGAAATATGTTAATATAGATTAGTTATTACTCACTAAGCTATATGCTTAGCACGGTGGATTTGCCCCGTGTAGGTTCGGAGCTAAGAGATTAAGGACTGGGACAAGTCAACCGCAGGGCCAAAAGAGTCGAAGTTTTGTGTTGCTGAAAATGTATTTTGTTTGGTTTGTTTGGGCCTGTAAATATTCTTTCGATTTGTTTCTGAAATTATGAGATGTATTATATGTGTGTTATGTTTAGTTTTTAAAAATGCATGTGTGAAACGTTTTGATTTGTTTGTCCTGTCTTGGGTGACATCCATTTATCCTCCCAGGGGGTATTTGGGTGTTACACTCCTGGTCAGCCCAGAGCTGTTTTTCGAGGAGTTAGTCAGGCAGTACCAGCCAGGATGATTTCCTTTCTGAGTGCCCTGAGGTTGATGCAAGGTAGATGTGAGGCCTTTCTGGCCCATGTTGTGGATACCAGAGTTGAGCAGAGATTGCAAGATATTCCCGTGATCAGGGAATTTTTTTATGTGTTCCCCGATGAGTTACCGGGTTTATCGTCGGATCGAGAGACGGAGTTTGTGATTGACCTCGTTTCAGGTACCGCTCCTATATCTATACCTCCGTATAGGATGGCACAGGTGAAACTGAGGGAGCTTAAGGCTCAGTTGCAGGAGCTTCTGGATAAGGGTTCATTAGGCCCAGTGTTTCGCCATGGGGAGCTCCTGTGCTGTTTGTGAAGAAAAAGGACGAGACTCTGAGATTATGCATCGACTATAGGCAGTTGAATCGGGTGACAGTGAAGAATAAGTATCCACTGCCTAAGATCGATGATTTATTTGATCAGTTGCAGGGGGCTCAGGTGTTCACTAAGTTGGACCTGCGATCGAGTTATTATCAGTTGAGGATTTCAGGGGCCGATGTGCCTAAAAGTGCCTTTACGAGCAGGTATGGGCATTTCGAGTTCTTAGTAATGCCGTTTGGGTTGACTAATGCCCCGACAGCTTTCATGGCCTTGATGAATAAGGTTTTTCAGCCCTACCTGGATCAGTTTGTGATAGTATTCATTGATGACATTTTGGTGTACTCGAGGAGCAGACAGGAGCACACTGAGCATCTGAGGATTGTTCTGCAGGTCATGAGAGAGAGACAGTTGTATGTCAAATTCACTAAATGTAAATTCTGGCTTGATGAGGTAGTGTTTCTGGGGCATATTGTGACTGGTAAGGGTATTCAGGTGGATCCTCGCAAGGTCGAGACAGTGCTGCATTGGGAGGTTCCTAGGAATGTATCTGGGATCCGGAGATTCCTAGGATTGATCGGATATTACCGGAGGCTCGTCGAGGGGTTTTCGCTGATCTCAGCCCCTCTGACAAAACCTCTGAGGAAGAATGTGCCGTTCAGATGGACTGAGTGTAGCACCCCCTTACCATAGGACATATACCGGGACGCCCGTAGTTCATCCCGATACACACCCTACGATAAGGGTGCGCTACGGACCATCACTGACACTTCACATGGCATCAATAATCTTAAAGCATCAATATGAAAATCACTAATTTTTTAAACCATAAATTTTTTCTCACATATCATCAAAAGCAGTAATTTACACAACTGTTATTTTCTGTACATTACTCCAAAAGAAAATCAAACATAAAACCTAGCTAGGTCATCCCTCAAAAAGTGCCAGCTGACCGACCTGTGAGCCATGACTTCTCTTGCCAACTCGATCTACACGGCAGGAAAAGTCTCTCAGGAGCTAGGAGTCTACTATCTCGGTCCTGAAAAAATAATTTGCTATTTTGGGTGAGTTTGCGAACTCAGTGAGGAACCATCATCGATGGTTCACCCAATTCATGCATATACACAGTTATTGTACAGTCATTTCACCAAAACACATTCAGAAGTACCACACGATTATTATATCACTCAAAGGAACCAAATCAAATGCACATGAAATACGTATGTGACGACTTTTCCAATTTATTACGTTGTTGTGACCGAGCGCCTAAAAATGTCCCATTAAGGGCGCATTAAACGGTAAGCCTTAGGCTCTGAATCACTGTGGGCTCAAGGCCCTATTACGTTAAGCTTTAAGCTCTCGGTGGCTGCTCTGGTCACAACTGCCAATTACTGATCATGCAATTATGCATGAAATGCATATGTCCAAATAAAGCAAAGACAATATCATATTCGATCCTAAATGAATACATTCACACAAGTAGTTCACATTAATCACATTGAAATCACATATAACACTTCTATGTCATACTCTCCCAATACATCGGACCTCCTTTCCGGAATCCAATCATAAACAAACAAAATCGTCCCACCATTCTTCTCCACATAGTTATAAGTGCAGAATTATAATCACTTACTATTCGAGGAACCATCTAGGTTACTCACCAAATAACTTCCGAGCTAATGCCGGGAAGTCTCGGCAACGTTCGTGGGATGACGTTCCAACTGTGCCTCTATAATAATCACAATATTCACATGTCACCAAATGCACAATTAGAAATATTAAATAATGCACCTGTAGCAATTTGGATGTGTACAATGCATGTTCGTGACATTCCCAAAATTTCTCATAATTCACATCACAAAAGATTCCCCTATGTCTTAGGAACCTATAGACACCAGAATTACTCAATTTGGACCTCTGTAGGTCCGGATATTGCCAAGCTTTACTCAATTCTCTCACTTGGATTCAATCCCTAAATCTCAATTAAATCCCACAAAGTCCACAATTCTACATGGAGAGGTATATAATTGTCTTATGAATCCGACACCTCGAGGATCAGGTCAATCGGGGGTCGGATGGCGAAGATATAAGCAAAAGAAGCTTTAGGACAAAACAAAAGATAAGAGAGCTTGACTTATTTTCCTCTCTTCCACCATCTGAATTTCTAAAATGCATAACTTTTTACACACTTATCAAAAAATTACAAACAAGATCTCATTGGAAAGATGACAAGAAACCCTACAAGTTCCATGAAGGACTCACAAACTAATCTCACCTCTAAGGGTGCTAAAAACTACTTCAAAGTTACTGCCCATAAATGACCATATGAACAGTAACTGTGTTCTTCCAATCCTCATAACTTTTTACTCATAACTCCAAATAAGGTACATTATACACCATTAGAAAGCTCTCAACATTTTATATAATCTTCAAAAAGACCCCTTAATCCAATTCAATCTATGAGAGGGTCAAAAACCCAAACCAAGTTTCTGCCCAATGAAACAGTAAAACTACCATATGAACAGTAACTGCACTCTACTAAAAAAAATCCTATCTTTCCATTCCTTATGCTAAAAATTCCAAGTTTTATGCCAAAGAAAGATCAAAACATTTTCTACAAGTTTTATGAATAACTTGGAAGCAAAATCAACCTATAAATAACTCAAATTCTCAAGCAAAACTTCTGCCTATATAAATCTCATTCTCACAGTAACAGAATCTTCCAACATTCATAACTTTCCAACCAATTGTCTAAAAATTACATACCATATAGCAATAAAAAGCTCAGACAATGTACTACAATTCTCAAGAAGGACTCCAAAGCAAATTCCCATTCAAACTAGGTCAAATCCTCTCACTAAGGTGTCTGTTCTGTTAGGGTTTAAGAAAACAGCCTTTAACCTAAACTATAACAAAACTTTACAAATTTATATCCAACAATCCTTACATCCAAAATTCACACAAAATACCTCATCAGAAAGATACAACAATCCTCTACAACATTCCAGAAGGTCACTTGAACCAATTTCACCCTTAACAGTCCCAAATAAATGGCAGAAAATAAAAAGCACAAGACCTATACACTTAGAGCATTGCACACCAAAGGCTGAATTACCACTTGAACATTAACACACCATAACTTTCAACGTACAAATCAAACAAATTCATACTTAGTGGCGTTAGAAAGCTAACACAAAAATCTTCAACTTTCATGAAGACCAAAGTAGAAAATTCAATCCAATTCAATCCTAAAAAAATCATCAAAGTTTCAGGTCACAAGATTCAGATACTGTTTACACAGCACCTAACAATTCACTTTTCATGCCAAATTTAAAATCCTTAAGGTCTGAATTGGACAAAACTTCCTTCTTATGAAATATAGCCATACTTCTTAAGTTTAATTTAAAACAAACCTCAGCTCAATTGGACAACTATATCACAAGTTATGAGTCAAAATCTGAAACCTACACAACTCACATTTTTCCAGATTTCCTCCCTACCTCCTCCCCTTTCATTCTATCACTTTACCTACATCACTATGCATCCATTTGCACCTCTAATTCAGCCATAAATTCATCACAACATTTACTTGTATAATATAGCATAATTGGCAGCAACAATATACACAAATTTTCTTCCCTAAATATCCATTCATCTACCATTATTCAAACATCAAAAATCAATCCAAAACTAATCCATAACCAATTCACAACATATTCAACCTCACACATATTTATACTTACACCCAAATAATCCAACCACTATCTTTATGAAATTAATGTTCAATTAATCCCCATGAATGCTTCTAACTACTAAATGAAATAACATAATGAACAATTCTCACCTAAACAAGTTGCAAACTTTAAATTCTTCAAATCCCTCCAACTTTCCCTATCATATACAACCATCAACTCTCAAGGCTTAGCTTAGGATTTTTCTTTGTGAACAAAGGAAGAGGAAGCACAAAACATAGGAGGGGTCTTTGTGTAGTGAAGAAGAGTAGAAATTCTAGCAAAAAGAAGAGGGAGAAAAATCCATGAAGAAGGGGAGAAGAAGCCACCTACGGATGAGAGCTCTTTTTAACTCATCAAAGTGATTTTTTTAGAGTTTTTAAGGAGAAGGACGTGGAAGACTAAAGCTCTTAGGCTAATTTAATAATCTTATAGTCTAAGACTAAGTAGGCAAGTGACATGTGTCCCTTGCCACTTGTCTTTTTCTTAAACCCCTTTTAGGATCTTCCTACTTCCAATTCAATTTTTAGTCCAATTTGTCTCCAAATTCCAATGGCTCAAAGTTCATAATTCCTAAAATCATATGTCTAAATGTCCAGTGTCATTGGACAGTCATTTCCAATACCGAAAATCCACTCAGTCTGTCACTTGGCAATTTTTCCGGTCCGGGCATTTTCTCCGAAAAATTCCAGAAAAATTCCTAAAAGTCTCTAAAAATGTAAAACACTGATAAATCACTCCAATTCAATTTTTCAAACACAAATATCACATAATTCACAAATAATACATATGCCGAGAAATGTCATGAATGCATGTACAATCATGTGCATGTGCAAAAATTATCATTCATATAAATATAGAGGCTATACGATGCATGTGCATGCCGAGATATATTTAAACATTCCTAACCCGTCCCAATTTACCAAAATACCCTTCCCATCGGTGATGAGATGTTACACTGAGGAGTGCCAGAAGAGTTTTGAGGAGCTGAAACATCGGCTAACTACTACACCGGTGTTAGGCATTCCATCTGGGATTGGAGGCTATATGGTGTACAGCGATGCTTCGCATCAGGGACTGGGATGTGTATTGATGCAGCATGGCAGAGTGATAGCTTATGCCTCGAGACAGTTGAGGTCTCACGAGGTGAATTATCTAGTGCACGATTTGGAGTTAGCTACAGTTGTATTTGCTCTGAAGATCTGAAGACATTATTTGTATAGGGAGATGTTCCAGATTTTCACTGATCATAAGAGTTTGAGGTATCTGTTGAGTCAGAGAGAGTTGAATCTGAGACAGAGGAGATGGATAGAGTTACTTAAGGATTATGACTGCACGATTGAGTATCATCCAGAGAAGGCCAATGTGGTGGCAGATGCATTGAGCAGGAGATCTCACATCAATGCAGCTCAGATTCAGATTAGGAGATTGCCTGGTCTGATTCAGTTGAGAGCTCTTAATGTGCATATGGATTTGGGTCAGGATGGAGCTCTGATTGCTACTCTGAGACTTAGGCCGATGTTGCATGACAGGATCAGGAGAGTTCAGGACCAGGATCCTGCGTTGGTGAGACTGATGGAGAGAGCGAGATCTGATCGGGATTCGGAGTTTGAGTTGAGAGATGAGACTTTATGGATGAGACAGAGATTATGTGTTCCGGATGTTGATGATTTGAGACGTGAGATTCTGGAGGAGGCGCATTTGGCTGCCTATGCTATGCATCCTGGTACTACCAAGATGTATAACACGCTTAAGTTGCATTTCTAGTGGCCAGGCATGAAGAGGCAGGTGGTAGAGTATGTTTCCAAGTGTTTGTTGTGCCAGCAGGTTAAGGCTGAGCACCAGGCCCCGGTGGGGAGATTGCATTTGTTACCCATTCTGGAGTGGAAATGGGAACGAATTACGATGGACTTTATTATAGGGCTGCCTAGGACGCCGAGGCAGCATGACGCTATCTGGGTCGTAGTGGACCGATTGACTAAATCGGCTCGCTTCTTGCCAGTGAGGGAGAGCAATACTATCGATCAGTTGGCCCAGAAGTATGTGGCAGAGATTGTGCGGCTGCATGGGGTTCTGTTGTCGATAGTCTCAGACAGGGATCCCAGATTTACTTCGAGGTTACGGAGGAGCTGCAGGTACTTGGGTACTAGGTTGAATTCGATAAAGCATTTCATCCTCAAGCAGATGGGCGAGTGAGAGGGCGATTAAGAGCTGCGAGGATATGCTTGAGCTTGTGTATTGGAGTTCGAGAGGAGCATGGGATCGATGTTTGGCTCGATCGAGTTTGCATATAATAACCGATGTCGAGTAGTATCGGGATGGCACCGTATGAGGCTTTATACGGGCGGCGATGTCGATCGCCTCATATTAGGATGAAGAGAGTATGAGGACGATTGAGGGTCCCGCTGATTCAGACCTCGTGGATAAGGTGAGGCCCGATTGAGTCGCATTAAAGTGGCTCGGGATAGATGAAGAGTTATGTGGATCAAGATCGGCGAGAGATGGAGTACAGTGTGGGAGACAGAGTGTTCCTCCGGGTGTCACCTTGGAGAGGAGTTCTGAGATTTGGCTGGAAGGGCAAGTTGAGCCCTCGATATATTGGTCCTTATGAGATCCTTGAGAGGATAGGACCTTTGGTTTATAGATTGGCATTGCCGAGTGAGATGTCGATTGCATGGCGTATTTCATGTTAGTATGCTCCGACGATGCACCGATCGACCGACTCATGTGATTCTGGCTCAGGAGATTGAGGTGGCCAGTAATTTGTGTTATGTCGAGGAGCCGGTATAGATTGTGGGATCACGGGTCAAGCAGTTAAGGAACAGGGTGATTCCATTGGTTAAAGTCCTTTGGAAGAACCACTCATCTGAGGAAGCAACTTGGGAGACTGAGGAGCATATGAGGAGTCAGTATCCTCATCTATTCGATCGGACAGGTATGAAATTTCAAGACGAAATTTTTATTAGGAGGGGAGAATTGTAACATCCCGTTACTGATGTGATGGGCATATCGGTAGATTGGGACGGGTTAGGATTTCATACTGCATTCTATTGATTGAGCATTCATTGACCTCTAATTATAGAGGAATGAGTTACTTGCACATGCATTTATAAGTACATGCATTCATGGTTTTTTTCCGGCATTTAATTGTGAACATGAATTGGTTGGATTATGATTTGATTGAGAATTAGGAATAATTGGTTTGAATAATTGATTTAGAATGGTTTAAGAGTAATTGGCAGTTGATAGTGACCCATAGGAAATTTTTTGAAAATTCGGGAGAAAATGTCCAGACCGAAAATTTTTGAGTGACAGACCGGTTGACCGTATGGTACCGAAATAATTGTTCAGTGGCAATGAAAAATTAGATTTATTCTGTTAGGAATAAAAATGTTGAGCCATTGGAATTTAGAGACTGAAATTTAAAGAATTTGGGGGCTTATGTCTTATGAGCTTTAGGTTAAAAATCAATCTTTATATATCTTAGGTTTTAAATTTTAGCATTTATTCACCTCCTTCAACCTAGGGCAAATTTCCCCTTTTTCCTTCCTTGGTGATTTCCGATTCCCTCCTTTTGGTGTGATCCTTCGATCGTTGCTTGTTGCTCTCTCTCTTTGTGCAAGCCTAGCTTGATCCTTGAGGAAGATGAAGATTGTTGAGTTTTGAGGGTGAAAATCGTGGGTGTTAGACGTGGGAGAAATTTATGAGATTTGAAGATTTCAAAGCTTGATTTGGTAGGCGATTGGTTTTAATGTTGTTATTTATTGAGTTTGATGCATTTATCGTATTTATTGTGAAAGATTGGGTAGTTTAGAGTGAGTTATTACTAGTTTTAGTGAGAGAAATGGTGAAAAGTCGATCGGAGAAGTCGATGGAGCCCGCACGTTGCGACGTCTGAGAGCGGCCTCGCCGCAACGAGTAAATGAGTACTCGCCACGACGAGCGCTGCGTCGTCGACTAAGAGTTGAGGCCCTCGTCTCGACGAAGAGGCGAGACGTCGCGCGGCGTGTAATTCTGCCATGACGAGTCTTTAGGAAGGTGTTCGCCGCGACGAGCGAGCGACCGTTTGTACGCCGCGGCGAGGGATTTAAGGCCGCGGCGAGGATCAAATTTCTAAATGGATGTGTTTTAATTTATGGAGCATAACTGATGGTGTAGACCTCCAATTGAGGTGATTATTGATTCGTTATGAACTAGAGAAAGTGGTCTACAATTGAGGAAAAGAATGAAAGTTAGAATTTAATTTAGTATGGTCTCTCTCATAGAGAAAAAGTCGATTATAGTTCCTATTACAACCTAAGAATTGTATTATGATAATTGGAGTATAAATTGGGGTCTTCAATGGATGATTTTGACCCAATGAATAGGTTTTCTTGGGAATTATTATAGGGTGTATGATATGATGGATTGAACTGAATTTTAGGAATGAAATAAATCATTATTGATCAATTGAGTGAAGAGTTAGATTTGGGCATAAGATAGCCAATTTGGGTTTTGGCGCCGGAAAATCATGAACATGCATCGTACATATTTTCATTAAGACATATGCATCATTGAATTCTTTTGACTGAGCATCTAGTAATAGGAAATTATTTAACTGTTATAGAGGCACCGTTGGATCGTCATTCCACGGATATTGCTAGGACTTCCAGGCAGTAGCTCGGAAGTTACAGGTGAGTAACCTAGTTGGTTCCTCAATTTCTGATTGTTAAAATGCTCTGCCTGAATTGTATGATTACGGGAATGGTTAGGATCGAAATGCATGCTTTTGATAAATTGGGTTTGACTGCTACGTTATTATGAGAAATTGTGATAAATGGGCTTTTATAGCCATATGACTGTGAATTATTGAGCATTTGCATTTCATGCATAAATGCATGAACAGATAATGAACGTTGTGACCAGAGTCGCCACTAATACTGGAAGGAGCCTTGAGCTCGAATACTGTCACTAAACCGGGCCTCGAGCTCGAGGGGAGTTAGTGCATCCTACATGAGGGCTCTCCTACTCCCTAGACTCGTCCACTGAACACTGATTACTGATTTAGCGCTCGGTCACAACACTGAAATAAACTGGAAAAGGGTCACATATGCATTGCATACAAATGAGTTAACGATTTGTGATAATTATCGAGTTACGTGATGGCATGAGAAATTGCAAACTGTTATATAATATTTGAATATTATGTGATGATGTGTCTGATGCATTTTCGTAATGCATGAATTGAGTGAACCATCGATGATGGTTTCTCATTGAGTTCATAAACTCACCCAAAATTGCATTTATTTTTCAGGACTGATAGATTAGACTCCTAGCTCCAGAGATAGACTTTTCCTACCGTGTGAGCGCGTTGGCAAGAGAAGTGATGGCACACAGGTCGGTCAGCTGGGATTGATTTTGAGGATGACATAGTATAGACTTTTGTATCAGTTTCCTTTTTAGAGTATTGTATTTAGACAGTAGGGAACTGATAGACTTGTCTATATTTCTATTTGATGTTATGAAATGGAATAGCATTATGGTTTTAAAATTCAGTGATTTTGATATTGCGGTTTTATTGTATTGATGCCATATAGATTATAGAAATGATCGAACGTAGTGCACCCTTATTGTGGGATACTCGTCGGACGACTCACGGGCGACCCGGTGCGTAAATAATAATAATAATAATAATAATAATAATAATAATAATAATTTTATACTTACGAAATTAATTATCTTATTATTATTATTATTAATTTATTATTATTAATTATTAATTATTGCTATTATTATTATCAATTATTATTATAAGTTTTGTACTTATTATTATTATTGTTATTATTATTAATTATTGTTATAAATTTTCTACTTATTTATTATTATTAATATTATTTTTATTAATTTTATTATCTGAAATTAATTACCATATTATTATTATTATCATTATAAATTTTGTACTTATTATTTTTATTTTTATTTTTATTGTACAAAATTTATTATTTTTTATTATTATATTTTATTTTTATTATTAATTTTGTTTTCAAAATTCAAAATTAATTATCTTATTATTATTATTATTATTATCATTATTATTATTATTATTGTTATTGTACTTATTATTATTATTATACAAGATTAATTTTCTTATTATTATTTTATAATCATTATTATACATAATTAATTTTCTTATTATTATTGTGATTATTAAATTCCTTATTATTTTAATTTTCTTCCTCTTCTTCTTCTATTATTTATTATTATTATTATACTGAAATTAATTTCTTATTTTTATTGTTATTATTATTATTTATTAATTTTTTACTAATACAAATCATTCGTTTTAAAATAATCAATTAATGATATATTTCTAATCATATTATTCTGCAAGGGTATTTTAGTCATTGATAGTATTTTTATATTTTGTCAACTGCAACTAAATACATTTCTATCCTCGAGACGGAGATAGTTTTATCTGTTTTATCCATCATAATCAAACACTTTATTGTCTCTAATTTTTATTCTATTCTGTCTCTAAATTTTTGTTTCGTTTCGTTTCTGCGTACGAGAGATAGTATAACTATATGCAGCATAAATGTATTATAAATTCCGAGCCATTGTATGGACAAGTGGATAGACCAGGAGATGAAGTGGATGGGCAAGTGTTAGTACGTTAATACTCACTACAAGAAAAATTAGTTTCAGTAACCATTATTAATGGTTGCTAAAAATAAGAAAATGGTCGTTAAAAGTTATAGCGACCAAAATCGGGTTGGTCACAGGTGGTTACAACAGGGTTGTTACTAAAAGTGCTCAGTGACGAGTTATTACGTTGGTCGTTAAAAATGCACTATTAACAACCATTTAAAATTGGTCACTAAAGGTAGAATTATTAGCGACCAAATTTATACTTGCTAATTTAAAATTTCATGGTCGTTGTAATATTTGAATGGTCGCTATAGTTATGCATACTGCGACCAAATTGTTTTTGTTGCTAAAAAATAATCTTATAGCATGGTTGCTATAGCTATTCATACTGCGACCAAATTATTTTTGTTGGTAAAAAGTAATCTTATAGCAACCAAGTCAATGGTTACTATAGCTATTCATATTGCGACCAAATTATTTTTGTTGGTAAAAAATAATCTTATAGCAACCAAGTCATTGGTTGCAGTTATTTTTATCTGATTGCAACAAATAGTGTATCAATTTTCTTTTACTAACTATATTTTGACGACATGATGCTATTGCTAAAAATTTACTTTTAGCAACCAAATAATTTGTTGCTATAGTCTAAATATCGTCACAAATTGTATTATATTTACTATAATTTAGCAACAAAAAATTAATTATTGGTCACTTGAGTGTATGTGTTAACCACCAAAACTTGGTCGCAAAAATAATTTGGATAGTTCCTAATGTATACCTGCCAGTAACCAAAATTGATTGCAAAAATAATTCAAATTGGTCGCTAAAATTTATGCAATAGAAACCAAATAAATACTGGTTGGAGAGAATTATTTCCATTAGGCCACAATACTCATTCCAACTAAACTCCAAATATTCCAAAGACGACACCTTAACAACCCAACAAATTGATATCAATTTGGATTGACCAAAATAATCACCTCGGGTCGAACTTAAAAGTTATACAATAAAATTGCAAAACATTGTACATCTGAGGGTGGGAAAATCTTCTCACCGCTCTACGAGTCTGAGAATCCACCATGAGTGCTTGTGTCACTAGTAGTAAGAGCTTTGCAGAAGAACTCGATGAGGTTGCCTATTTTGTTTGAGGTAGATATCCGATGCCAATATAGCTTCTTTGTCATCTTGTATTGGACAAAATTTGAGTAAACTTATCGTTAAAACATGAAACTTTAGGGTAAGTTTGCATGTAACAAAAAGTAATACAAAATGGCTGACTTACTTTGCTTACGGGTGAAGGGTCATCGTGCATACACCTCATCGGTCAGATCACTGTTATCAAATGTAAACATATATGAGTGACATCTTGCTCGAGTAGATCATAATAACTTCTTCACTTCTTCATTCATCTTATTGATTTTCAACAATTAGCATGCATGTTCCGAACACGGAAGGCCTATGACTAGCAAGCAAAAATATGGAATAATCATAAGCCATTCAGAACAATTTGGAAAAGTTTATGGAAAGTGGTTCTATCAAAAAAGGAAAATTGAGGCCAAGCACAAATTCGAACCAATTTGGGAAAGAGCATGTGCCATGAGAAATTTTAACTTCCGTAAACTAAGACATCAGTTTGGGACAATGAAGATTTCAAACATGCAATGTCACATTGTGAAGAAAGCAATTCAACTTGGAAGGAAGGTTGGGATAACTTGGTATAAAGTCAGTCTCCTTTTGCATTGACGCTGCAACCTGAAAAATAACAGAGCCAGAGATCAGTAACAAATAAAATGATAAAAGTTACTGCAAAGGATTAAATGAAGGCAACATACTTGCTCACTATGGCCCTGAGGGAAGTAAACTACAAGACGATTCAACATCCATCCATTTCCGAAATTTGTAATGATTAATAACCGATTCAGCTGATTGATGTGTCATATAACCTCACAGAACATTTGGTTGCCCTTAACTTGCACTAATAGAGGCAGAAATGTTTTTGGCAAAACTATGCGCTAGAATATCATACATTTCCACCAAATTCAAGTATCATGAAAGGATCATCTTCATATGCATTACGCTTTTAGTGGTCGTCGGAGAATGCAGTGCGAGGCCACACATAATGACCTCATTTGTTTTCTGTATCTTAAAAGGCCGAATTGAAGTGTCTTTGTTTCGAAGAAGGTCAAGCGGGATAGTAAAACTGCAGCAAAAAAATAGACCAACCCTTACATTTAGATGCGGGGTAGTAAAGTGTGCCCTTTGCATAACTTATCCGATGCTAACATTTGCACTAAATCTATATGCAAAGATGTGGAATTGGTGTTCGAAACTATAATGATGTAACGCATTCCAGCAAGAGATGTGGCTGTATTAATAATATACACCGATCACACTACAGGGATTACTCAAAAGCAATACTTCTGTCATGACTATGGCATGCGGACATAGTGCACAACAAAGGGTTATCAACTAAAGCTAATGCTATAAACATAACCAATAATTGCAAAGAAAAAGAGTTGGTTTGGAACCAATTTTACCATTGACTTTAATTTTTCTGGCTCATAAAATATACAACAAAAAAGCATGGACATATCTTGACAATCTGAATGAAGTCAACAAGCCAAAGTTCAAGTTGGGGAAATAAATACAGAATGAAGACATGCTTGAGTTCCTGCAATCTTACCTATTACACATCAATCCAAGTCACTATCATCATAAGCTTGAGATGCAGCTTCATCTTCGCTACTCCAATACTCATCAAAAGTGTCATCTTCTTCATCATGATCTTCTTCAACATCATCATTATCATCAACACGTGAGTGTAATATTTTTTCAGCAATTTCAATCTCTAATGGAGCTTCATCATTTCGGATACTAACCCAACCTCTTGAGCACTATCTAGAACTTCTATATCAATACAATTTTCTTGTTGATATGCATCAACGACATTAGGTTCATTTCCATCGAAGAATTGGAGAAGGGATGGGTCAATCGGATGTCGGTGTTGAGCACTTTGAACTACTTTCCAATTTTCCCTAGTTTTGTATCATTTACATAGAATACTTGAGTCACTTGATTAGCTAACACATAAGGTTCATTCTCATACCATAATCTACTCACGTTTATGCTTGTAAACTCACCTTTATCTATCTTTTTCGGTTTATTCCGATCTAAGTCAAACCATTTACAATTGAATAACACACAATAAAGCCACTAACATAACTCAACTCAATTCGTCTTCTAGCACTCGTAAAACTTAACCATTTTCCCTTATGTATAGCTTCATACACACCCCACTATTTTGTGTTACTGCGTTGACAATCTCTTTTTTGTTAGGTACTTAACTCCTTCTACTATGCACCCACTACATTTACTAATACGATAGTCGAGTCACGATCGAAGCGCAAGAAGCTCATCCGTAGCTTCAACAGACTTTATACGTCGATGCTCTTGAATCTAATTTTAATACAACAATACACATTATAAAATATTACAATTAAGAAAATAATTTCCAATAACACAACATTTCAAAGAAGATTGAAAATCTTACTCGACTCTCGAACCATGATGCGAATTCTTTCTTGTGAATCGCCATCCAACCAATAGGGTTTTCACGTTGAAGTATTTCTTCGTGCTCTCTGAACAACAAAAAATTATAAATTAGTATTACATTAATAATGATATTAAAATAAATAAAAAATAACTATTGTTACCTCAAATATGGCTCTATCTCCACACAATTATTCAATACAAACCAGTGTAATTCACTATATTGTTGAGAGGTCATTTGAACAAAATCTGTTTCTCCAAAAGTTCAAATTTTACTTTTAAATACAGATAATGTTGCATTTGGATGTTCCTCACCATCGTAATTTCTTTCTTCCCTGTTGTATTTCATCTCAATTCCATGAAGATATAATGAGCAAAAACTTAAGCACTCCTTCACAATATAAGCCTCCATGAATTGAACCTTCAGGACGAGCTCTATTTCGAACCATCCCTTTTAGACTACTAAGAAACCTATATTTCAAGCGAGAATCAATACGAGACAAAATAAAATTACTGCAAAGATAAAAGATTCTATCAAAATACATGTTTAATCAAAATAATATATATATTTTACCTTTCAATAGGATACATCCACCTATAATGAACAGGACCTCCAAGCTTCGCTTCTTGTGCCAAATGAACTGCTAGGTGAACCATAACGTCAAAAAAAGCAGGTGGAAAGATCATCTCTAACTTGCATAATATGACGGGAATCTTTTTTTCCAAATTGTCAAGGACATCCAATTTAAGTTTTCTAGAACACAATTATGCGAAAAACTTGCCAACTCAAGAATGGCATCAAGAACTTCTTTATGTAAATATCCACGCATTCCTACGGGAAGCAAACGTTGTAACAAAACATTGCAGTCATGACTTTTCAATCCTGTAATCTTGCCGTCCTTGATATTCACACATCTAGAGATATTTGCAGCATACCCATTTACTGTCTTCAAGAATTCTTGAAACCCTTTCTTCTGCTTATGGGATAAAGTATAAAGTGCATGTGGCTTCAAGTATTTGACTTTTCCTTCTTTGTTTGCTTTGGCATTTTGTACTGGTTTCAAGTGCAACTCACTTCTTATACCCATATCTTCCAAATCTAAACGAGCTTTTTCAGTGTCCTTCGATTTACCATCAATGTCTAGTATTGTCCCCAACAGATTATCACATATATTCTTCTCAATATGCATTACATCCAGATTTTGCCGCAACTTGAGCTTCGACCAATATGGTAACTAAAAAAATATGCTCTTTTTGTTCCAACATGGTTTCTGAGAGAAATGTTTTCTCTTTTTATCTTTAGAATGCTTACCAAGTACGACATTTTCTACTTCTTTTAATTGGATCAAAACCTAGTCATTGGACAGTTCCGTGGGCTTTGACCTAAATTCAGTCTTCCCATTGAATTTTAGACTTTTTCGGTACGGATGATAACGTGGCAAGTACCTTCTATGATCCATATAACAAATCTTGCTTCTCAATCTTCGTGAAGGAGTATTTAAACTACATCTTGGACAAGCACAATACCCTTTATCGATGTCCGGATACATCACCTAACGCAGGAGATCATTTATTGTCCATAAGATTTCTGCATGTAAACGAAAACACTCTCCAATTTTAGCATCACGTGTCCTCACTCCAAATTCTCATAATTCTTTAAGCTCATCTACCAAAGGTCTTAGGTATATATCAATATCTTTTCCAGGTGATCGAGGACCTGGAATTAGAAGTGACATCATCAAATATGGTTCTTTCATGCACTGCCAAGGTGGTAAGTTGTATGCCTTTAAAATCACTGGCCATATGCTATATGAATTATTCATATTGCCAAAAAGGTTAAATCCATCAGTAGCCAATCCTAGTCGTACGTTGCGAGGATCCTCATCAAACCAAGGATATTGTTTGTTAAGATCTTTCCAAACTTCAGAGTCTGTCGGATGGATCATTGTGCCAACCTCTTCAACTTTTCCATCGTTATGCCACCTCATATCAGAAGCCTTCTTTCTTGACATATACACTCTTTGTAACCTTGGCTTTAGTGGAAAATAGCGCAATACTTTGTGAGAAATCAACTTCCCTTTGCCATCATTGACCTTCCATCTACACTCTTTGCACACTGGACAACTATTTGAATGCTCATTCTCTTTCCAAAAGAGAATGCAATCATTTTTACATGCATGAATAATCTCATAACCTAAACCGATGTCTTTTAATAATTTCCTTGCTTCATAAAATGAATGAGGAATAATATCACCATCTGGTAAATATTCCTTAAACAAATTAACAATCATATCATAACATTTGTTGGTCATTTTGTTCAAAACTTTAATGTGAAGCAACTTAACAAGAAAAGATAGCAATGATTTGGAGCAACCGGGATATAACTTGCGTTGCGTATCACCCAACAATCTCTGAAAATTTTCCACTTCATCGTCTATTAGCACATCTGGCTGATTAATATCTACATTATCAGAATAATCTCGTGCATTTTTATTATCAGCACCAAATACCAAATCTTGCAGCAACTCCTCCTCAAATGTTTCATCCATTTATAAAAGCCGAGAACTACAAAAATAAACAATTATAAGACTATCATATTTAAAAAACTAGAAAGAATTTCATTATCATCCCACATAAGAAAAGCAAATGAAAACAACTTTCTTCACTAATACTGAACATTGATAAACAATAAGTGCTAAAGAACACAAAGCTCGTACCATAAAATTACACACATCACATCAGCAATTCACAAGATAAAATTAATGATATTAGGTCCTTAGGTTAAATCTCAAGTAATTGAACAACCCAAAACATTGCACATGACAACATTCACACTAGTTGTTTCCAGATGGTGGGTACTGTTGAAAGGGTAATGCATGATAAAAAGCCTTATTTTCTTTATTTATTGTGAACATGAAGAATCCGTAAATGTTTAACATGACTAAAATCTTAAACTGCATCTGCTTTACCTAAATAGAATCAAATCCTTGAGAAATAAACATATAAACTATGTCCGAATATCATACCTGGTTTAATCCGACAGCAATTGAAACTTGTGGAAGGCTCTCGGGCTTTTCCTTTCTTTGGATGTGATTCTGGCCTTATCCATCCACTGATTCCCCTAATTACAAGAAGAAAAAGGAATTCAAGTTGATAAGGAACGAGAAACACGATTCAGAACAGTATTCTATGAAAAACGAAAACAGGGAAGAGAAGTCGTGTAAGGAGAACGGTACAGAAACCAATCGCTCGGTGAATATAAATTAACTCGATACTCCAGCTACCTAAAAAAGGAACAGCAACTAACCCAAAGTCCAAGCGCAAACAAAAACTTATCAAAGAACAATGGGTAGTCGTGAACTCCTCTGTAACAGTGGTCTAACAGAGAAAACACCCACCTTTTTGTGCGTTCAGGTATCTTCTTACAAATTAACTGATCCCTTCCCTCGTGTGTCAAGCCTCTTTGCGCGTCCAGTCTCCCAGCGTGAGATCCTCGCGTGCGCTCAAGTCCTGGCTGCTGCGTGCGTCCTTCAATTCGTTGCCGCTAGTCTTCCTTCAAAACGCACGGCTCTAACGCTGCAACGCAGCATACGCTGCGTTTGTTTTAAACGCTACACAGCGTTAGCGCATGCGTTTTTCTGTGCGTTATAAAACGCACAAGTTGTGCGTTAATTTGTGCGTTTGGATAAAGAGCGCTCTAACGCTTATTGCTGCGTGTTAAAATTGTATTTTAACAAATATAATTTATTATTAAATTATATAACTTTATTTTGTAATCTCATTTTCATATTATCAAAAATTAGAATTCATCTAATACAATTTAAAATAAAAACTAGAAAATTAATAACAAATTGATTCATCACTTTTTAAATATAGCAATGGTCCTTAAATTGCCACAAAAGGATGGTCATATTTTGCCATTGCCACTAAAATAAATGAATGAATATACAAAATAAATGCAAACATAACCTAAAATTTATATAAATTGGACTAAATAGGCGTATTCGGTGGTGGGTTGGAATTGACGTTTGGGTAAAATCGAAATAATGTTATGAATAATAATAAACATTTTAAAAATAATAGTATCTTTTGTTAAAATAATAATGCTGTATAATGATTTCTTTTTAATTTTAATAGCATCTTTTGTTAAAATAATAATCTTTGTATAATTATTTCTTTTAATTTTAATAGTATCTTTTGTTAAAATAATTTAATAAAATATATATTTTATAATAATGAGACATGTAAGATCTTTCGTTAGTCATGTATAGTATATAAATCAAATTTACCTAAATTGATATAAATTATAAGTTATGGTACCAAATTTAAAAAATCGATCGGCGTGATTTTAAAATTGAACCATGGTAAAATTAATATACTCTTGGATTTTGGTCCTTTTAGATATTGTTTTCATAATTCATCTTATACCTTATAATTATGTGAAATTTACTCAGTGCAATCTTAAAAGTGATGTAACAAAGACATTCTAAGGGTCTAATCCAAGCTTAATTTAGATTTAAATCGGATCAAAATTTTGAAATATTAATTTCATGTTAAAATAATTCAGTTGTATATAATTAAAAATTATCTTATTCTTCAATCTCATTAAATAACACTTGTCTTGTTGATTTTAGTCTCATTTACATAATTTATCGATAATATAATTAAAATTGTAGTCGAAAGAATATTTTAAAATGACATCTACTACCTAGTATATAGCATAGTAATAATAGATCATAAACTTATAACCTTTCCAAATAAGGCATATGATTCCTACAAGAAGGAAGGCATCTAAAATCCAACATTCTTCGTTCTTAAAGCTCTAAATGTACCAAATTTTAAAAATCGATCAGTATGATTTTAAAATTGAATTATGAAAAAAATTATGGTATCAAAACTAACATTAACCTAGAGATTTATTATGATTTTTACTTATGTTATTTTCTCATTAAATTTAGTTTAAGATTCTTAATTAATCATGTTTAATTTAGGATCTAAGCTTAATTTAGATTAAAATTGGATCAAATATTTTGGGCATATTGAGAATTTGGCCAAAAAATTTGGCGTTTTAGAAAGCCTTTCTCCCAATCTCGTGAGGGTGAGTTCTCACCTCATGAGATAATCTGACATATCCAAATAAGACAAGAGACAGCTTGGTTGCTTGAGATGAAGCTAGAGTTAATGGTAAGAATAGATAAGTTTGTAAGAGTTGTATTTTGAAAACTAGAGAGAGTCACTTGTGTACTGTGCAAAAATAAATGAGCTGGTAGTGTCATGTTCATCATTCTCACACTGCAATAATAGTAATAATAATAATAATAATAATAATAATAATAATAATAATAATAATAATAATAATAATAATAATAATAATAATAATAATAATATTATTATTATTATTATTATTATTATTATTATTAATATTAATAAGGAATTTAATAATAATAATAAATTTTATAAATATTGCACAATAAATTTAATAATAATATTTAGCAATAATTATAATAATAGAAAAAAATTAATTAGTAAATTTATGAATAATAATAATAATAATAGTAATAATACTACTACTAATAATAATAATAATAATAATAATAATAATAATAATAATAAAGAATTTAATAATAATAATAATAATAATAATAAATTTCATAAATACTCTACAATAAATTTAATAATAATATTTGACAATAATTATAATAATGAAAATAAAATTAATTAGTCAATTTTGAATAATAATAATAGCAAATAAATACACTTTATAATAATATGGAATTTCATAATCTTGTAAATAAAATAAACATTTTAATAAAATATATTACATTTGTTAATAAAACTAATCTATAGTAAAATCTGCCTAAATCAAAATAATAATAATTTAAATAATAATATTAATAATAATTACTTGGTTCGATAGCCACAAAGCTATCTACGTCGAGGACCAATCACACACACACACCGGATATCATTAGGATCGAAAGGAGAAAAAATACAAGAGATTGGGTGTTTACAGAACACTGCAAGAGTTCTATCAAACTCTAGTACCCATTGTAATGTACTCTAGTACTCTCCTTATTTTCTCACTTGAAAACAAAAATGTAAACTCTATAGACTTATAAGTGTATTGATGTAATAAATGTAACTATACTAGTGTAATAGCTATGTAAAACACATGTACACAAGTCTAACATGGCTATATTCACTAGATTATTCACATGTACAATGCATGTGTACATGGTAGTTAATACCAAGGTATACCTAAATGTATACATACACTAATACATACCATGTGCATGCATAATAGTATAGTAATGGGTACATACCACATGCATAATTGGTAATATCATAGTGTAATAATTGGTAATATCACTATACATATACTAATACATATAGTAGTGTATGGTATAGTGCAATGTGTGTACATTACCATAGTATATTAGTATATACACATACTAGTATATGTATAGTATGCATCAAGTATACATGCATGTGAGTTGAAAAGCCTTTAATTCAAGTGCTGCGTTTTGACTTATTTAATTCTCCATGCTGTGCGTTTCATCTGGCTTTTAATGTGTTCATCAATACGTCTGCGTTTAAACTTAATTCATGTGTGTCTGAGAAGCAAATGTCTTCGACAACTCTTCAATCAACTCATTAGAACATTCTCGACTCTCTCTCTCGTAGGCTTCACTCACTCCTTTTCTTAATTTCATCGACTCCTCATCTATATCCTTGATCTGCTTCGATTCAGTGTGGTTTAATGAAGAATTTCTTGTGATTCTTCACACTTCTAGTTTCTTCTCCCAATTATAAACCACACACCGTTTAGGGCTTGAAGTAACGACGAAAAGAGATGGCGGAGGAGGAGCATGAGGTCTACGGCGGAGAGATCCCCGACGTCGACAGTAATATGGACCCTAACAACGCTGATTTCGACATGCCGCCGCCGATGATGACGCTGTTAAGGTCCCTCCCCTCCCCTCCCCTCAACCCTAATGATTGTAATCGATTATAAGTTTTTCGTGTTAATTGGCCCGCTTCTTTATGGTGCAGGAGTTGGATGAGATGAAGAAGAGATTGAAGGAGATGGAGGAAGAAGCTGCTGCTCTTCGCGAAATGCAAGCTAAGGTCGAGAAGGAAATGGGTTCTGTTCAAGGTTTCATGATTTTGGTTTTCCTTTTGTTAAACATCAATTGTTTACGTTTTGGAATGATCCTCTATATAGCTTATGTTCCAGCTCTAATTTCAGCTTGAAATACCTTTTGATTGTCCTCGTGTTTAAAATTTTTTCCAATGGTAAAGTTGGTAGGCTTGTTTAAAAATTTTGCTTGATTCTAAATATTGTTTGTTTTTGTTGATCTCTTGTTTATGTACTGAGACCCAACCAATGCATTCGCTAATGAAGCAAGCAGGAGGTAGGCGATACTCGCTCCGTGTTTGTTGGCAATGTGAAGAGTTTACAGAACTTAACGCTATTTTCTTCTTTTTTATTTATTTTGGCGCTAGATTTTGTTATTTTGACGCTTTTTTGTGTATTTTGTGCCCCTACTTATCTCTACCTCATACCCCAATTCTTTTATATCCTAACCACATACACGTTCCCCTGTTTCAACCCGATCTTTCTCCACCAGCTCTCAGTTTCTTCCTCTGTTATCTCTGTTTCTCTCCCACACTCTTGGTTTTCCTGTTTTGGTATGTATATCTTCCTCTTGCATATCTATGCACACAAAAAAAATTGTATTGATAATTCTTAGATTACCCTGTTATTTGGATGTATTGATAATTATGAAAATTATGAACTTTTCCTCTTGTTTGAAGTGGTGGTATGTAGAGAAAAGAATTGGTGTATTAGGAGGAGGGTCATTTTGGTATGTATATCTACCTCTCGCTTGAAAGATCACAACCTAGAATTATGGAGAATGAGAGGAGAGATGAATTATGTGGGAGTTAGTTAGGATGAGAGAATATAATAATAGATCGCATCCCATTTCGATATTCATCTTTGTTCCATTTACATTCCTATTTAATTCTTCTTGTGTGTGTTGTTCTTTGGGTCATTGCGTGTTGATTTATTATGCGCAGACAGTATTGTTTGGGTTGAAAATATGTTAGAGCGGGTGGACTCTAACAGATTATGTACACAAAATGACATAATTTTGCTATGGTGTCAAATTATGATGGGAAAATTTTACTGAGAGATGAAAATGCCCTCTATATAGGCTATGGTTAGATTGTTCTTTATTTGTTGATGTGAGTGTCTCTTCTATCTATAAACGTTAACACCCGTATTCCCAAAAATTAGAATTATCAAAGATCAGTAGAAAGTCCCAATTATGACATAATATAGTGAATTCATAAGTTCTTTTCCTCAGTAAATATACACAACAGTACAAGTATGGCAAGTTAAAAATTATCTATTGCTTTTAGTAAGGACTGGCCACAATAGTACAAGTATGGCAAGTTAAAAATTATCTATTGCTTTTAGTAAGGACTGGCCAAAATAGTAAAGTTGCAAGTGACTTTCGATACAATGTAAAAAATGTAGCAAACAACTGAAGCTTACCCAACCAGATCTGCATGAAGGCGAATGTAGTAGCTCGCACCGTTATTTATGTGAACTTGGCCTCTCTACATGTCAATATAAGGGGCCAGTGACTCAAAACCAATGAAATCGCATTGCTTTAGAATATTTTCTTCCTACGTGTTTTTTATGACTGGAGACTGTGCATCAGTCTTTTCTTATTTTTTACCGTTAGTTACACTAACCTTTGCCATTACAAGTCTTCCGTTGGTAGTCCAGGTTATAATTGTGCTAGGCTTTCGTGTTTATGTTGAACCAAATTGTTTTTTTTTTCAAATCACTTAGTGAAATTCATTCCTACTTATTTAATAGATAGCTAATACTATTTGTATTTTTACAAGATCAAAGCGAGTACAATACTAAAGCGTAAAAAGAGCTATTAAGTCGACGGCAACAAATTAACGAGACAATCGACCCGAAACGTAAATTGTTGTTGTCTAATGCTTTGGCAGCAGTGAATGACTCAAATGATGGCCCAATTGAGTATTCTTTACCCCGAAAATTAGGTGGTAATAATTTAATTTGAATTTGATTTTAGTTGTAATTGTCTTGTATGCTTGTTTATGTTAATATTGGATTTTCAATGTTGTAGTGTCAAATAAATATAAGAGGTGGCTTTTCCTTGAAAAAACCTTTAGCAATATAAACATTTCAAGTTAAGAACTAGATGACAATGATACATAATAATAATAAAGATCAAGGTAATTTATCTTCCATTTTAAATATTTTAAAGTTAAATATTTTGAACAAGTAAAACTCTATTGATATTTTTACCATTACGATTGTCAATGGAAGAGTTGAAGGGCAATCTACCCTAATCCACCAAATGAGAGTATCGGATCGATGTTAGAGGTAATATTTAATAAAAATTCTTTTATATTGCACTTATTATTATGTATTTCATAATGATTTTTTAATAGATCCTCAACGGAGACTGTTGACAAAATATTTGATGCTAATAATGGTAATATTAAATTTAATAAAGTTTATTACATTTTATTAGTATGTTGTTATTAGCAATTAATGATTAATTTCAATTTTTCTTAACTAAGATGAGGTAAGTGAAAAGCGAGGTCGTGGTCTTACTAGAGGTTAAACACCCAAAAGTATACACGTAAATGTGGGGAAAACCTAAAATTATTATTCTAAGGAATTAACAAGCCGTCGGGAGCATAGTTCTAAACATGCAACTCAGTTGGGGTTTTGATTAGGCTGGAAGCCCCAATGCAAGTTGAGGGTTGGGCAAACATTCAAATGAGAAAAAGAAGATCTTTTCGAAAGTTGGTTGTAAGTTTTTTCTTTTTCTATTCACTTTAATAATATTTTGTTCTAATTATTTTGATATAATATAATGTAACATATCTCTATTTTCTCAATGTAGAATAAGCTAAGTTATGAAGTGGATGAGCCCCATGTTGTTCAAAGGCATATGGAAATCATTTGCTAGGCAATATTCCACTTTTCGGTCTAATGCTCGTAGATATTTTCAAAAATTAAAGTGAAGGTGGTGCAGCGTTGGCGAAACAAAGTGTTTATGAAAAACTTTCTACTCGTCTTAATGATTGGCTTTGGTTGTGTGACTTTTGGGAGACAAAAAAAATTAAAGTATATATTATCATTTTATTTAAATTTAGTATTTATAATAAATGCACTTGAATTTTATTTATAGATTATTTAATAAATTTTGTATAATAATTCTAAACTATTTGATGTGTTGTAGAAAATCCCAATGACTCAATCCAACAATAGGAAAAAAAATGAAACACAATCACAAATTGGGGACGAAATCTCGTGCAGCACATCAATACGAGCATGTAATTACTTACTTCATTCATTTTTTCTTTTTTGACAAAATTATATAAATAATTTTTATTTACAATTTCTATGTTACAGAATTTGGACGATATTGATATGTATGAGGCTCAATTTTACAATCCTAAAGTGGGATGGGCTGATGAAGAGGTCGAGGTGAACTGTGTAAGTTGTATTTTATGTTTATTTTCTTTGGAATAACTGTAAGTATCTTGTTGAACAACCGGTGCAACTCCATTGGTAAAGCCGAATGAGACAAATTCTAATATTTCTTTTGCAAAAAATTGGATATAGATTTTTTGCTGCAACCTCATTTAGATTATGTATCATCGTTATATTTAAAATGAACAAATTTTCTGATTTTTATATAATAGGTTGAAATGAAAAAATTGCGAGAAGAACAAGAAAATTTACCGGAGGATGTTCCTCGTATGAGTGCAGAACAAATCTGCATCCAAGTGCTAGGAGAAAATTCTATGTATGCCAAATCAAAAGGCATATCTAAAAAAAAATCTAATCATTATTCTACTTTCGAGACATCATCAAATCGATACGATTAGAAGAGGAGTTGGCATCTACACAAGAGGAATTGAGAGTACAAAGGTGAGTTAGCTCTACAAAAACAACTATTGAAGCCGTGGTGAAATCGTTGAAAAGATGACAGCATAAGTTTTTCGAAATTATTAATCAATCGATTGGTAAGTGTTTTTCATATCCAAACGTGTTTAATAGAAGTTTGGTATATTTATTAATTATTTTCTTTTATTATGTTAACTTTTCTTCCATCTTTTACTAAGATGGAAGTTAGTTGATATATAAGTTAATTATTTTGGTTATTTATGCTTTTTAATGCGAGATGTAATGTGAAGTTGGGACTTGGGAGTCGTTTAATGGACTACTTTATTTATTTATTATTATTATTTTGGTTTGTTTATTGGATCAATGAAAGGAAAGTAGATTGAAAGAAATTCATGTTGAGAGAAGATTTAAATATGTTAGGACTCATATGACAGTAATATGTTATTTTCTATTGTTAGCTTTCAGGATTCTCTTTTACGTTTACATTTAATCTCGTTTAGACATTGATTGAAACTTTTTTTAAAATTCGTGTTTCATATTTATAATTCATCTATATCACATTGGAAATTTTGACAAGAACATATGTTTGGGTCTATATATGTTTCCCATTATGCATATACTAATATAATTCATTTTTTTCCCTCTGTTCCTTGGAGAGAGGTATTGACGCTAATGACATTGACCCAAAATTGATGTTCTTTATAATCCCATGCTTTTAATGTTATTCTCACAAAAGTCACAATATATTGGCTTTCATTTTCGATTTTTGAGCTTTTAGCATCTCTTGTTAGATTTAACATTTCAAGTTAGATTGTAAACTAAAATGTATGTTTAACTTTTGATTTTTAAATGAAAAGATATTGAAAGTAATATGTCTATATTTACGTACTAAATAAAATTCACTAATTTAATTAACTAAAGGTAAATGAAATATAAAATTACCAAACATTACCAATCAATAAATTTTATTAGATAACTTCTTTCCTCAAATGAAAATATATTTTCAATTATAAAAATTAATATAAATTAAATTATAATGATTAATTATTATAATAATGAACCTTTAAACTAATTTAAACTATATGGACCGAATCTAAAGAACTCTTTTCATCTTTTCTAAAATACTTAGCGATCATTATTTTTTTGCTATAAAAACTTCTTTAACAATCATATAATGTGGCTGTAAATAATTCATGTAAATTTAGCAACCAAATTTATTAGCTACTAATGGAAAATTTGAAATACTTGGAGTGACCACTCAATAGTTGGTTGTTAATAATAAATTTCTATAGCGACCATTAAAGTTGTCGCTAAAATTGTTAACTTTGATCGTTATATAATTATCCATGAATTGTAAGTTTTAGTGACCATCTATAGCAAATAAGTATTGATTGGTAGATAAAAAATATACGTAACATATATATTGCAACCAAGTAATTTTTGGTTGCAAAATGTATATATTAGCAACCATTTTATTATGGTTACTGAGAATTTGGTCATATAAATTTAGTAACCAAATTTATTAGTTGCTGATGAAAAATTTGAAATACTTGTAGTGACCACTCAATAGTTGGTTGTTAATTTGGTTGTTAATAATAATTTTCTATAGCGACCATTAAAGTTGTCGCTAAAATTGTTAAATTTGGTCGTTATATTATTATCCATGAATTGTAAGTTTTAGTGATCATCTATAGCCACCAAGTATTGATTGGTCGGTAAAAAATATACGTAACTTATATATTGCAACTAAGTAATTTTTGGTTGCAAAATGTATATAATTAGCAACCACTTTACTATAGTTGTTGAGAATTTGATTGCTGAAACTAAATTTTCTTGTAGTGACTATAACCCGCGTTAATGAGTAGGTCCCTTTTCTTTCACCACCTTTTAACATTAATAGATAATAGAAAGAACAAACAAAACCCAATTACAAGCAGAGCCTTGAACACCTTACGAGGTTTGGAGAAAGAAATTCCACTTGCTCGAATAAAGGCACAAAACACAAATTGCATTTGCTGCAGTAAGCTCTCTCTTTTTGCTCTATCTCTCGCTCTTTCCTATTCCTGGAATTGGCCAATCAACTCAAGGTCAAGAGCCGAAACACGTAACATATTCTTACGAAACTTGGGCTGGCCAGAGCCCAGGTGAAAACTCGCAATCATATCGGTACCTCCTGAACAGAAGTGCAAGGCAATCTCCAATTATGTGTGCAAGTTTTGTCATGTGTTGTGGTAAGCTGTTTTTCCAGAAGTGGAAAGAACAACAATGTCTGCACTTGTCATGCCCTACTTTTCTTTGCTTCCCATTTTGTTTAAGTTCCTAGCTGTGGATTTCTACATTGGCAGGACAAATAGCAACCTGGAATCGGATGCACAGCTTCTGATGCACCAAACGGACAATTCCAAATAAAATCACAAATATGTCCATGCTATAGTTCGTTGAAAGGTTGCTAGTATGATAAATAATATCTAGATAGATATACAATGTACATAATGACTATTCGTTGGAGATTCACCAGGATCAAACTTGAGTGTTTGTATATGCTGACTAAAAAAAGGAAAATAATATTATCAAACGTAGAAAATTATAGTAAAAATAAAATGTTTACATAAAGAATATAACATTTGTACTAAAAGTTTTTTTTCTTCTCTATTTTGATTGTGAATAAAAGATTTTGAGTTGACTTGGAGAGAAATTATACCAAATTTAAGTGAATTTATAAGAACGTCACATTTTAAATTACAATATAAAATATTCCTTTGTTAATGTTAGAATTTTACAAATAGAGTAAACTCACAACCCATTGTCTTTAAAAATGAATAGAGTTATATGCAAAGACGAAATTCACAAGCCATTCCAGTTAAACACTACAAGAAATAAGTGTTTTACCGACGGAAATTACCGTCGGTAAACATGAGATTTCCGTCGGTGAAATTAATCATTGACGGAATATGGTGGAGCGAAAATTGGTCGGTGAACTGCCCGAAGCTAAACTTACCGACCGAATTTTTCCGTCGCACTTTTACGATGGAATTCTTGGATCAAACATTGTTGTCGGAATTTATTTCTGACGGAATGGTAATTACTATTCCGTCGGAGAAATATTGCTACGGTCATTAAGTCCGTCGGTGAGGCGATGTAATCTACGACGACATTTACCGACGGTATAAGCTACCGTCGGTAAATAAGGGGAACATTTCTGACGGAAATTTGTCTGTCGGTAATGAGTGATTAAATTTTTTTGTTTTTGGTTTTGTTGTTATAATAATGATTATATTATATATTCACTTTATTAATTTGTGTTGCGTTAGAATAATGAATAATGAGAAAATTAGTAATTAAAAATATAAAAGAAATTAATATAATTATTAAAAGTAAGAAATAACAAATCTCTTATGTTTTTAATTGAAAACACATGACAATGTTATAGTAATTATTGTTGTAATGATCATGGATGCTCAACTATTTCCCCTCTTTAACATTTCCATCTCTCACTAAGCTTAGCCATCTCCTCCGCATCTTTGTTTGTCCTTCGCCATCTGCTCCATCTCCGCTCTCATCTTAGTCGGCCGCCCATCTCCTCTCTCATCCTAGCTGCTTGCTCCATCTGCTCAAAGAACTCTTTGATCTTTGAAACTTCTTTGGCTCCGCTCTCGGTTGTTACATCATCTGCAGACTCATCTCCTCCTCACCTTAGCTATGTCCTCCATATCTTTGGTGATGTTGAGTAATCAGCTGCTCGTTTTGATGAGCTATCTGTTCCTTTAATGAGTCCACTGTGGCCCGGAGCTCCGATACATCATGAGATTGAGATGGCCGAGCGATCTTCTTTGTACTAGAAAGGAAGAGCGCGAATAACAAGCGTTTGCATATGAGCCCAGGCCGAATATTCTTCTACGACGGTCCCAACCACCCACGACATCAAGATATGTCTGAGTCTCGTCCACAGGTAATTCCTCCTGAGATTGTCGCTAGATATTTTCTTGTATTTGATCCTATTAGGAAGCAATCTTTACGTTAGTAAATAAGCTATAATTGTTAAAAAATTATTAAAATATGTTAATTTCACTAACATTGACTTCTCGACATCGACTGTTGATGAAGGTGACACCATCATGTTTCTTCGTGTGGGTGTGCACAAATACCTGCATAGGTGTAGGCTTCGTGCCCAATGCCTTTTCCTACGTATAACTTAAATTGTCGATGTTAACTAGTATTTTAAAAAATTTTTGCGCCAGAGTTTCCTCTGTATATATGATATTTGCCTCTGTTCAACAATGAAAATAACTTCACACAGCCATATGGCACCAGACATTTATATCATAATCACATTGTTCAATAAAGCAAAGTAAGATATATGTTAAAATGTCAAGAGAAATTAGATACTTACTAGTCTATGTGCATGCTCGTTGTGGGTAATTGATCCTCCGTATATGCTTTGCAAGACTGGGCCCCGACCCTCTACGTCATTGGCGAATTACGCTCGAGATATGGACATTGCGCGGTGATGTCCAATATTCGTTCAATGACTCCAAATTTCCTCCGAATATAACGCGGTCGTGCACCAACCTTGCGTATTTGATTAATTAAGTCGCAATAACGTATATCGTGCTTTCTTTTCCCATTGTTTATACATGTTGGCGTCGACACAAGAATCCCAAATAAAATTCTTTCTGAAATTTAGATGAGTAAGAATAACAAAATGTTAAAATGTTGTATGAACATTATGAATATAAAGCAACGTAACAAGAAAATAACAATGATGTGTACCTCAAACTCTTGAAAGTATAATTGCTTTGTGGTGTCAGCTAAATTTTTCCAAACATAACCCTCATATTCAATTCTTTGCTTGAACGAGGAAGTCATATTTCTTGAAATTGGTCCAGACGGAACCAACCTAACATATCTAGTGATGTTACCCTATGTACATATTGGTAAAAGTAAAAGTTGATAATAAGCAAATTGTTAAGTGCTTTGATATCACTTACTGGCCATTGACAATAGAAACAAACTTTCTGCCATCAGGTCCCTCAGCGCCAGGCTGACGGACGTCTCCTGCATCCGGTATGCTAGTGTTGGACGATATATGCGTTGGGAAGGGATGATGTAGGCTGAGAAGCGATCGGTGATGCCTCAACTGCAACTCCAGACACGAGAGGTGGAGATGGTGAGTCGATAGGTGCGGTGATTGTGACGAATCACCTTCTTTGTAATGTCCCCGAGCATGGTTGAAACCTCGGTGGCATGAAGTCACGTTGTCTCTTTGGTCCCATTCTTTTCCAGAAATTCAATTTCCCACAATTCTCTACATGTACAATCTATAATTTGAATGCAATATTCTACACAACACATAGAGGAGAAACTATGGCAATATATGAAGGTTAACAAATTGTTATCAACCATAAATGAACCTTATGATAATATAAATATGCAATATTCACTTTTAATGTGTTACGGATACAACAATAATTGAGCGTGAAGGCAAAGGGTAAATATATGCGGTAGTACATAAGCACATCGATCTATTCATTTTTAGGATTCCATATAACATGGGAGTTGGTAAGCGTGAAAGAGTCCCCGATATGCGGGTTCGAGAAGGGTTCGCGCGCGTTCAAAAGCACCAATTGAAATAGTGATACTCAGTCCAATGACATTGCGTTGTTGCTCACATTCTTGCAATAACATTGCAGCTATATCTAGATTTGTTGAGAAGCGGTGAATGAGTGCCCGATCTTAGAATGGTAGACTTCTTCGGTGGATGAACTACTAACAGGAAAAAATGTACCTAAAACGTAATCAGTGAAGAAATGTTGAAACCGTGATATTAACCAACCATATCAGTAACAAAACAGTATATTATTGAATACGTGATTGTGCAGACGAGGTTTGGGGAATAGTAGAGGAGTTGACAATACCCGATCTTCCTATTCCATTATAAGCTGACGTGACATTGCAGTCACCTTTATCGGCATACATGTCCTCTTCGAGTTTCAAGGAAGCTTAAACATGTAAGATTGACAATGAAATGAGAATATGTTTGATAACTTTAATAAATGTTATTACAGGTTCAAACCACGGAAATAGTCGACGTTCAGATCATACTAAACACCTTCAAGTAACAGATCGGCCATCGAAGGCAAACGTTTGGTACTATATGATGGAGCGAGACTTGAAGTAGTTCTGCTTCCATGGAATTGGACAATTTTTCCACATTCCTCCTAACGGAAAGAATTGTTGCCGTCCGGAACCAATCGCCATGTCGACATACGTTTCTAAAGAATTGCAATGAAAAACCAAACATAATATAATTAAATAAAAATAACGTGACTATTTAACTTAAAATATGCAATTACAAACACAAGTCATTCGCTATCATAACTTAATGGAAGATTACAATCATCTTCTTCTTCAGATGAATAAGAATCAAATTCCGGCTCCTCGTCAGATCTCAGACCCTCGTCATCATCTCCAGATGAAATATCGGCAAATTCGTTTGATGGATCGTTCAAAGGCTCATTATGGTCATCCGTAATAGATGCATTGATAAATGTGACATCTTCCTGAAACGCCTCACTTTCAACTGAATGGTCTCCTCGTCTATGTGATTCGTAAGCACCTCTAGGTTTAACTTTGCAAACTGCTAACCAATCTACCTTATCTCGTCGTAAGCTCAGAAAAGGGATGTAACAAACCTGTTTAGCTTGCACAGCTAAGACGGGTTCAAACTGACGCAATCTTCTTCGGTGATTGATTTCAACTAAATTGTATTGTCTATGCACCTTTACTCCAACATTTGGTGTTGGGTCATACCATTCACATTTAAATATCACACATCGTTTGACTGGCAAAGCAGGGTATTCAACTTCAAGTATTTCAAGAATTTTACCATAGTAATCCATCATTTCTCCCTGTATTGAAACCCCACTGTTTATTGTTGACATATTATGTCCATGACTTTCTGTAGGATATTTGTATCCATTAATGAAATAGACCGGATATGATTTAACATATCGTAGAGGTCCCTTCGCAAGATCACAAATCATCTTGTTCTCTATTGGATTGTCCATTGCCTAAAAAAATACATTTCGCATCGCAAATAATTTAGTTTCATGACAAATGTAAAATTCAACGTCAAAATATAGTAAAGATTAATTGTAAGTACAAACTTACATATCTCTCAAACCACCGAGGGAAGTGTTTCCCCACTTCTTTATTTATATCATCTTCCGTCATACGGCATTATCTCCGTAACATCGTCTCGTACAATCTAAATACGAATGACTAGTTTAAGGGCATGAAGATGACACGAAGGAAACAACGAAACATTCATGTGCAACTTCGCACGAAAAGGCAATGACTCTTCACAATTCAATACAATATAACCATATGCAGCCTCGATCTCTTCCTCGATTAACATTCCTCTTGTCATGCGCCGGATGTTCGTCCACAATATGAAAATATGGACAAGAAACCATCAGCATTAGTCGTTCGTCCCCCATCGTCATTACGAGGAACTTTTCTTGCTCTTGTGTTAACATGCGGCTCAAAATAATACCCACAAAACGTACTCGCTTCCTCCACTAAATAAGCATTACATATGGAACCTTCAACTCTTGTTTTGTTTTTAACATTTTTTTTTCAAGTGATGTAAATACCTACAGGAACAAAAATGTCTTAGTATAAGACATTTGACAAAGCTTGGCAGTGGTTATTGCAGTGATATTTGTGTACTTACCTCTCAAATGGATACATCCATCGATATTAAAGCTGGAATGGCTAGTTTTGCCTCGTGTCTAAATGCACGGTAGATGCTCCATCTGATCAAAGAAACTTGGAGGAAAAATGCCTTCTAATTTACACAAAATTACGGGAATTTCATGTTCTAGCTTTTCCATCTCACCAATGTTGATTTCAACGGAGGTTAAGCTTTTAAAAAACAAACTTAACTCTGTTACAGCTTCCCATACCTTCGAAGGTAACAACTCGCGGAATGCAATTGGGATAAGCCTTTGCATAAATAAATGAGAATCATTACTTTTCATCCCAAATAATTTGTATTTTCGTAGATCCACACACCTCGCCAAGTTGGAAACATATCCATCAGGAAACTTAACAGTTTTCAACCATTCACATATAAGCTCCTTTTGTCTCCTGTCCATAGTGTAACATGCTTTTGGGTATTTACCTGTGCGAAGATCTTTATGTAACTCATTTCTTTTGCAAAAAAGCTGCAAATCAGCTTGTGATTTTGCATTGTCTTTTGTCCTCCCTTCAATGTTCATTATGGTATTGAACACGTTGTCAAAGATATTTTTCTCACTGTGCATCACATCTAGATTATGACGAATCAAATTCGTTTTCCAATATGGCAAATCCCAAAAAATGCTTCGTTTCTGCCAACCAAAGTTATGACTAATGGTTGAATTAACATCATCAGCCTCTAATTCCGTCACTTTCAACAACCCTAATTCTTCTATTTCGTGCAATACCTCTTCACCGGATGCTATCGGAGAAGGATGGGTGTGAACCGTCCGATTTTTTCTAAACTTATATTTATTGCGCCTAAACGGATGATCTACGGTGAAATTACCGTGATTGTCAAACCAACAAATTTTCCTCCGTTAGCGGATAAAACGCATCGAGAATCATTGCGACAATAGAGACGAGCCAACATCCCGGTGGTTGACCATCCAGATAACATGGCAAAGGTGGGAAGTCACTAATAGTCCACATCAAAGCTGCTCGCATCACAAAATTCTGTTTCTTAGATACATCATAAGTTTGGACACCATAGTCCCAAGCGCTTGCAATTCAGATATCAATGGTTGTAGAACACATCAATTTTTGCTTGGTTGTGGGCCTGGGACAATCACCGTCAAGAACATATATGCCTCTTTCATACACATCCACGGAGGCAAATTATAAGGAGTTATGATAATTGTCCACGAAGAATATTCTGTCAGATTGACCGAATGGTTGAAATCCATCCGTTGACAAACCCAACCGAACATTTTTTGTCACAACCGCAAATTCAACATCGTGTCATTAAAATGTTTCCATGCGAATGCATCGATGGATGAGTCATTACTCCATCTTCTGTTCGTGTTCAAGATGCCATCTCATATGCGCGACGCGATCACATCGAAGCATAAAGCCTTTACAACCTAGGAGTGAGAGGAAATAATACATCCGCTTCCATGGAACTAATTTACATTTCAGTATTCGTTTTCTGGGCTTAAACCTAGGTTGCCCACAAAATTTGCACTGCTCGAAGTTCATATCGTCTCCCCAATACAGCATACATTCGAGTCGACAACAATCAATTTTTTCCACAGGTAGACCAAGACCACGAATAAGTTTCTTCATGTTGTAAAAACTATCAACCATTGTATGCTTAGGTGGCAATGATTCGTTGTACCACTGAAGAATGTTTTCAAAACTGCGATCCGAAATATGACCTTCACTCTTTATGTTCAATATGCGAGCAATTGATGACAACTGAGTCATTGTCTCACAATTTGGCCACAATTCTCGATCAGCTGACTGTAGTAAGTCGAAGAATTGTTTTGCCTGTTCGTTAGGTTCTTCGTCAACATGTTCCACATTTGGCTCAAATGTAGGACCGAGTCCATCGTGCACCATTTGCCTGTAAGAGTTTTCCGACCCATCAGCAAAATGTCTTCCATATCCATCCTCAACGTCATTCTCATTTAAGTGAATACACGTAGGCTCTTCAATTCTCCTTGAGGTGCTAGCAACCAACGGTTCCCCATGTCGGGTCCATCGAAAGTAGTTGAACAAACCCTTTTTCAACAAATGCAATCGAACTTCATCAATAAGCAGAAACATTTGTGCTTGCACTTTGTACATGGACATCGATCTTTGGCCCATCCATATATGCAGTTGCGAACATGCAAAATTAATGAACGCATCAACTCCTCAACAAATTCGAGATTAATGAAACCATCGGCGGTTAAGCGTCTACACATCCAAGATCTATCGTTGAAACTCATAAGCTGGAAGCTGTTATTCTACAACATCGGAACCAAAGTTAGGCATCTATGTTAGCCACCTCTGACAAACCAAATCATTACGGACATGTGTTATAACATCGACCTTTAACGTTTCATGTCGTAGCTAAGCTCTTGGAATATTTATCTCGTGAACACAACTTATATGATAGTAGACAAGTATGTCATCACATTGTGGTTGACCACGATGTGGTATTCAATGGATATTAAATATCATACTATTGCCAAAGAACTATTCATACAAGATTGAATGTTATTGTAAAACCTATTCTAATAAATTAATCCTTCCTAATCAATTTAACATAAGCATATGAAATTATATTATTACAAGGTTAAGAGATATTCATTGTACACAACATCCAACCAATTATGGGTGTAATTGATTCTAGTCGGTCAACAAGCATTTGAAAAAGGCAATACAATTGCTAACGAAAGCATAACCATCGACCTAAATTGAAATGCGAGAAAATGTTCTTTGAATCATGTTGTCACAGTAATGTCGAACGTCACGACGACGAAGATGATAGCGTTGTACTGAAACCCAAGCATAAAATCAGTGAAACCCTCATTCCAAATATTTTACGCGAGGCATGACATAGTAAACTAAATGCTAAACATTTATCATCCTCACATAATTAAACTACGGTATTATGCTCTAATTTAAAAGCGAGGTATGACGAGGATCCTAAAAAATTTCTAAACATTTCCTATAATTGGACACCCCTTAAAAATAAGGGTCCCCGCAATGTAAACACACATCTATCTCAACCAAGTAACCACAAGGCAAATCTGATCTCCTAACAACATGTTTTTCATATATAAGTGAGTAACAAAGATAATCATGAATAACAGTTCATTTTAGCATAACATTATTACTTTTTGTAACACAGTTCATTTTTCAATTTTGGCCAAACACATATGTTTACTAAAACTACAATTCTTCTCAAAGACAAATATAAGCACTTTTAAAGCTGTTATTCTAGCTATGTCTGCATTACAAGGTTTTCGGAAAGGAACATTCCTATATTCAAGGTTGTGTTTATATTAATAAACTCTAAAAGTAATGATGCTTGGTACATTTTTATAGTAACTTAAGATCAATTCAAAGTATATTATACCATTTTGAGTTTGAAAAATTAATGAGGTTCGTTTGTAACTTATCTAGATTATAGTAAAATTGTTGTAGCTATTAGAACTAAGAATTTGGATTTTGATTAAAAATTAGTGTAGTTAGTTGAACCTCTTATCTTGTTATGAAAAATAAGAATGTAGGTTGATTTTACTCAACTTTAAACCAACCACCCTAGTAATTTTCTTTGTAATTGCATATCTCTTGTCAAAAACAAAACATAAAATGATAATTTATTAAATGAGATTGAATGTATGAATGAAGTTGTAATATTAATTATATAGAAATGACATAATGTGCTCCAACAAATAAGACATTTTTAGTTGGTGTCTACCTCTGTAAAGATATTATTTTATAAAATTATTTATTTACTATTTTAATCATTATTGATAATATTAACCCACATAAAATTGATTTGGTGTCAATTAATCAAAATTGAAGTTGAATTTAAATTTGATGGACTAGTTCAAAATTTGACTTAAAATTTTCAAAATTCTAACTCACTAGGGAATTGATATTATTGTAATATAATTGATTAAAATAACAATATTTTAGTATCTCCTTAGTTTAATCAAAATTTCAGTCCAACGTAACTTAGAATATTAATAATGGGTATGAAATTTAATTAAATCGAATTGATCGATAGTTAGAATCATTATTAATAAATATTAAATAATGATCACCTAATTTTAGAATAATTATTAATAATTATCAACCAATTCACACCTAATTGAAAGTTTTGGCAATGTAGTACAATAATTCTTAACTTTCTTATTCAAATCTTTCATTTTTCTTTAAAAGATCGTTAAAGAGCAATAATGTACATATAATTAACATATGCATATAAGAGCAATAATAACGATAATAATTTACATATATTTTACAGATGCATATAAGACCAATAAATTGAGGATTAATTACAACAATAATTAACATATAATTTACACATGCATATAAAAGCAAATTTTACATATAATTACAGCAACAATTAACATATAATTTATGAGATGATTTTACATATAATTACAAGAATAATTTACAAATAATTTACATAATTAACATATAATTTGAGATGACCAATATTTTATATATAATTACAACAATTTACATATAATTACAACAATAATTTACAAATAATTCACATTTACATATAACACCAATTATTTACATACAATTAGAGCAATAATTAACATATAAAAATTTAAAAACCTTTAACATACCAATTCAACACCGTCGGACTAATTGAAGAAGGGAGGCAGGAGAACTTACCACGCTGTCGGAGAGGAGGAGGAGACGCGACCGTGGCGTGCGGCGACCGACGACCAGCAACGACGGTGGAAGGAGAAGGGACGGCGACAGAGAAGATAGGAAGCAACGCGACAGACGAAATGGCGACAGATGAAACGGCGGCAGCGGACGAAACGGCGGCAACAACGACGACGAACAGGGACGGCGACATAGAAGATAGGAAGGAGAAGTGAGGAGCTAGAGGGCTGCGTCTACCGGAAGAGGAGAAGAAACGCAGACGCAGCCCTAAATAATAACCAAAACGACGTCGTTTTCATTAACCAAAGGGCGAGGTTTTCATCGACTCCGTCACTGACGGAAATCGCGCGTCGGAAAATATATTTACCGACCGAATAGTGTTCGGTCGGAAAAAGTTAAACCTACCCAATTTCTCCGACCATTACGTTTTTTTCGGTCGGTATTTTCAACGACTTCTATACCATCGATATTGTTCCGTCGGTATTTCTCTTTTTCTGAAATTTTAGATTGAGATATGATGTTATGAGTTCACTTAACTGCTTTTAGATACAACCCCCATTCTTTTTACTTTCAGAGAGTAAATCAGTTTCAATTACAAAATTAATATTAAAGTTTGGACAGGTCATAAGTTAAAAGTATTTTCACACTCCTTTTGACATTTAGACGTTCCTTTCCTTTTGTTCAAGTTTCCAGTGGCGAGTCTTTCATTGGACCGACATTTTGTTTGTTTGGTTGATACTCCATGCTTTTGTTTGAATAATCATACTTATTCTAAAGTTCAGATATAGTAATTAACAAAAAAGCATTTCGACTGCAATTATCTTGGTGTTAATTTGAATACAAATACTTGATGAGTCTTCATTATGTTTCAAAATGTATTGAAATTAAGACTTTATCTTGGATTATGATAATGATAGAGATACGCAAAAGCCTGATGAATATTCGAAGTCGGTGCCTATTGGCTCCCTCGCCAAGCTTTGATGTAAGAACCAGATGGGTCAGACCAATTTGGTACGACCAATCTGAACATGTCAAACTGGAATCAATAGCTGACATACGTCCATGCGGAGTAGGTAATCAACTGGTACAGCACTGTAGTTGACTGTTGAGAGTAAAGTTCCTGTTTTTGAATGATAATAAGTTATTAACACAATATTTAACAACATAACTATACAAATAAAATTGCAATACTACTACAAGTGAATCATTCTAAAATAAGTGAAACAAAATGGAGAACAACTAATTTGTATGCATAGTTGTTATTGCATTACTTATTAAATTCTCATTGAACAAAATTTTTAAAAAGAGTTTAAGGTTGTTTCTAAATAAATTTAGAGATAATTTTATAAATTAATTAGGTAAATAATTTTATTAATAAAAATTGTAAATTTTATTTATATTTTAAAACAAATTTTAATTATCAAAACTAATTTTGTATTTATAATTAAATGTTTGATTATTTTAGAATTTATATCACAAGCAACTACTTTAAAAATATTAAATATATGTATTCTAAATATATTTTAAATAAAACCTATTTACTAAATAAAATAATTGAATTATTTTAGTCATAATTTTTATTTATAATTAATATTAAATAATTAAATAGTATAAAATCCAACTGTTATTTAGTTAATAGTAAATAAAATACCATAAAACATGAAAATATAAAATAAAACTAAGTTTTATGATTTTATAAATTATAATAACTAAAAATTAAATTGGAATAGAACGCATAAAGACAGCCAAATAAAATTTAAAATAAAAAATAGAAAACCAAAAGCTTGCAATAAAATTATAGAATAAGATTTGAGGGGACGTTTGATTTGAGGGTTTGAGAATGAAGGAATGAAATAATTGTAAAAAATAGTGTTTGTTTTGGGGTTTTTAATTTCAAAGGAATAGATTTATTCCATTAAGTTTGAGAATCTACTAAACCTTCTTAAATGGGTGAGTATCAAGTTTTCATTTTAGTATAGTAGTTACTATTTATACCCCTCCCCTACATAGGCAATTTTTATTCTTAATTATATTACTCATCACTTATCATCATCATCTTCATTATCATTATCATTATTATTATTATTATTATTATTATTATTATTATTATTATTATTATTATTATTATTATTATTATTATTATTATTATTATTATTATTATTAAGTTTTAAACTTATTATTATTATTAATTATTGTTGTTGTTGTTATTATTATTATTATTATTATTATTATTATTATTATTTATAAATTTTAAACTTCTTAATAATAATAATAATTTTATTATTATTAATTATTGTTCTTATTATTATTATTATTTATTATAAATTTTAAACTTATTATTATTATTATACTAAATTAATTATCTTATTATTATTATTTATTATTTATTATTTATTATTATTTATTATTATATGAAATTAATTATCTTATTATTATTATTATTATTTATTATTATTATTAATTTTATTATACTAAATTAATTATCTTATTATTATTATTCTTATAAATTTTGTAATAATAATAATAAATATAATCTGAAAATATGATATAAAAAGTATTATATTATCTTTCATTCTTGTTAATGCAACAAATCAAACAATATTATTGGTATTAATACAGAAACTTAAGTTACAAACTAAACATCATTTTTATTTTTCATACCTATTCTCATTCCCTTTTACTATTATATCTATATCCATATCCATATTTAATTTCGTGCTTAAATCAAACGCTTACTTACTGAATCTTATAGTGGCTTTTATTTGAAAAAACAGAAACAAAATAATGTACGAAGTGATGGGCGAGATTCATTAGCCGAAGCGAAGCCCTAACATGTGTATAATAATTATCATGCATTGAATACAGAAATTGAAAAAAAAAAAAAAACAACCGCCATATTAGATACATTGTCCCCGTCATAATTCCCAAGAAGTTAGTTGCTCAAATTTTAATATTAATCAGATTGAATCATATTTATTAGGATGTAAAAACACCAAACAGTTTGTCCGTACATATCACTCGTACGAATGATACATAGTAGCTTGTGGTTTGGACTGTGGACACAAGACAAACGCAGCATCCTCGACCAATGGAAGCTCGACAACGCATTTGACGAAACCACCCTTGTTTTCCAAAACCACTAATTTCCTAAATCAAAACCACTCGCCTCATCCCAAAGCAGTTTCAAGATTTTCCATATTTATATCTGTCTTAACTCTTTCACTTTCACCCCGCTTCTATCTGCGTATATGTATATTTGCCTCCGTATAATATTAATATCCTAAGCACATAAAAGAAATGCCCTTTCTCTTCCCTGCGAAATATATATTCACATGAAGAAAGAGAGTAATACCAACACACGCACATAGCGAAAGCAGCAAAGCCTCTGTCTCTCTCTCTTTCTCTATCTTTCTCTGCAGCTAAAGTTTGTTCCTTTCTTGCCTTTTCTGTTTCTTTTCTACACATTCTTTATGGTTTTGGATTGTTTTATAGTATTGAACTGTGTGGTGAATTCTTTTTATTGCTAAAGAAGGAAAAGGGGAGCTTGCAAGGGCTAACTAGCTATGGGGAGGGGTAGGGTTCAGTTGAAGAGAATCGAGAACAAGATCAATAGGCAAGTGACGTTTTCAAAGAGAAGGTCGGGGCTGTTGAAAAAAGCCCATGAGATCTCTGTGCTTTGTGATGCTGAGGTGGCTTTGATCGTCTTCTCTAGCAAAGGGAAGCTCTCTGAATACTCTACTGATTCCTGGTTAGTAAATCAATAATTCTGTCCACCTGTCTCTTACTTAGCTCTGTGTTGTGTGAAGAAATCTTTTTACTTCTTGTTAATTTCAGTTAAATTTTGATAAAGACTGCAGCAGAAGGTCCTTGTTTGTTCGAAATTTTGATCTTTTCCGTTCTCCCTCTTTTTGGCTACCTGTTGTTTCTGTTTCTTATCAGCTGGTGATAGTGTGAACGAGGAATGCATATTCTAACGTTAGATTTGTTTGAAGGAAAATATATATAGACACGTGTAACAAGAAATGCGCATTTTCCATTTGGCAATATCATTTCTTATTCCATGCACAGAAACCATGAAACAGCATGTTAAACGAGAGAGAGAGAGGTTGGAGAATTGGGAAAGGGTTACATTTTCCAAGGAAGCTCGAGGCTGTGTAAATTCTATTTCAGGTGTGTCATGGCTGAGATTTTCTTGCACCACAGGAGACACCGACCCGGTCAATAGTCTAAACTAGTTATGGAAGTATTAATAGATCGTTTTTCATCCTCCATCTTTTTACAAAAACTACTTTTGCAGAATGTTTTGTTACCATATATAAATGGAGCGGGTGGATTTCCTAAATGTATGGACAAAATCTTATTGTTGATGAGGAGGTTTTAACTAGGGGACTTCTGTCCTTGAACTAGCCAGTCGTCATTTCCTACCTGCCCTAGCCCCTCTCTCAAATCTCAAATCACCTTCGAAACACAATACTGGACATATTAGAATTGTATTATTGATGTCAAAAAACTTACCACACTTGATCTGTGGCTTCTAATGCACTAGATGTCTCGTATACGACAACTAGGTCTAGGTATGTGCGTTCTCAATTGATGGGGCTAAGACAACTTTTGCAGTTCCTGAATGTAGAAAAATCTGTCTAATTATGGGGACCAGAGTAGTAAATTCATATTCAGGAGGAACTTGTCTAGTCTTTGTATAGAACCCTTTTATCGGTTTAGATGTACTCTGGCACTGGCACAACATACAGCCACTGTTTCCTTGCCTCCTTTTGTGTGCCGAATTGCTCCCTAAAATGTAAACAACACTCGTAATATTCTCGTTGGAGATGCAATATGATATAATTAGGATCATTGAAGATAATTATTTACTTACAAAACTCGTAATAAATTAGGATCTTTAGACTCATTCGATGTCTGATTATTTTCATAAGGATTTTTACTGTTAATCAAACTTCTAGGGCTTAAGTTCTTGGTAGGCCAACATATGAAACTTTCTGGCTTCACGGGCACTGCACTCGATGCACTGGTACACTCCACTTTATCTCTGTACTTCAAAGTTTTAGATTAAAGAAAAGAAGAAGGCAACCGTTGTGAGTTGTCGTGATTCTGAATTCCACTTGAGTAGACATTGGATGTCGCTCAATTCATATTCTAACTCTTTCTTCTACACTAACACGATAAATCCCAATAATTTTTAATTGAGTTCCAAATCACCAAGATGCTATATAGCTTTTGATCGTTGAAACTACTACTTTCTTCGATGAGCAATCAACTCTAGAATTTCTTCTATCAAATTTCTGCTTTTAGGTAATGAGAGGATACATATCAATTTGAATCATCAACCGTTTAACATTTTGAATTTGGTTGAAACCCTTTTTGTACTAATTACTACATTAATTGATTCCTTTTTGCACTAATCACGACTTCTATAGAGTTGGTAGGGAACGAAAGTGTAATATATACGTTTACATGGGTAAATTCTATATAAGGAGTTAGCTTCATCTTAAGGTCACTTCAAATTTTTGCTTCATATCATGATAAGTGATAGTTTATTGACGCATGGTGCGGAATCTCATAGATCTTTATAATTTTTAGCTTCTTAGATGTTTTGCTTCTATTTCTATTTTTATTTTAAGTTTTACTATAATTTTTAAAGATAATTTTTGTATCTTAGAAAATAATTTTTATATGTTTAAGTTTTATTTGTATTCCTAACTTGGTTCTTTTAGATAATTTTAAAGGTCTTTTGCTTCTATTTCTATTTTTATTTTAAGTTTTACTATAATTTTTAAAGGTCATTTGCTTCTATTTATATTTCTTATTTTAGTTTATTTTAAACCACAATTTATTTGAATGTTAATGTTAATATAAAATGAAATTGAAATAGTTAATTTTATTTTAATGATGTATATGTTATTTATTAATAAATAATAATAAATTCAGTAATTTTATTAAAATAAATAGCAAATTATATGTAAATTTTATAAAATATTATTTATAAATTAATATTTGTTTTAAATATTTTATTTTAAAATCACTACTATCAAATTTTATGATATTTTATTTTAAAATAAATAAAATAAAATAATGGTATAAGATATTTTGGATCTTAAAGTTTGCAGTTGAATTTATTTATTATAGCATTAGAAAATATTTTGATATTGTAAAAACCATTTAAACTCACGAGAAAGTGCTTACGTGACATTATTGAAATAATCTAGCTCCATCATTGACATTTGACACCCAAGTGATAACAATGGCCTTTCCACCAGCCACCACCCTTTCTTTACCGTCTTCCTTACCTTTTGTGCGTATTTACTAGTAGGTAAGTCTTTGGGGATTAGAAGAGTAAGTAATTGGAGAAAGAAAGCGAAATCTCCTTTGTTTGTTTGTTTTTTTTTGGCTTTGTTTTTTTGCACTTATTATTGCATGCCATTATTTTCTTTGTTTTTGCCAATGACAACTCTTGAAATTGCGATTTTCTACTTAATCGGTTAGTTTGTTATCTATTTCCAATTCGTAGATTCAATATTGTGGTTCTACAAGCTTTTCAACTTAGGATTTGATGGGTTGGCTCCTTTTTTCATTCCGTTAATCTTATATATTTCTCTAGTCGCTTATATAAGCAAGATAGATTTTACTTTGAAGGTAAATTGCTTATTCTTCAGAGTAATATGAAATTGAAAACACTAGAAGACAATTGGTGCTATCATAACTTTTAATCCCTATAAGGAGCTCTGCTTCTATTTGATTAGTATTTTCGGAGATGGATAGATGGACTTGGGGGTTGAGTAGGACTAGAGCATTTTATTTTGCGGTAATTGGATTAGTTTAAATTTGTTCACCGGCTATTTAACACATGAATCTGAGCTTTACCACGGAAGTTGCCTCTTTTCCACTAGTTTATATACCTTATGTTTCACAAACATAAATATTTATATTCTGTTTCAGCTATTTAAATTAAAATTATTAATTATAGTTGAAACAAAAAAACATTTGTTATATCATACATCATATTTTAGTTTATCCCCCTTTCTTTCAAATCAAACCTTGCATCAATTAAGATGATCTTTTGATTTCTCCAAAATTTCCAATGAAGTTCCTAGAATATTATTAGATACATTTTTTTCAAATTTCATCACGTCAAGATTATGCTAGTACTTATTATGCTTCCAGTAAGGTAATTCGAAAAATATTGACCTCTTTTTTCACGAATTATCACTTGGTGTTTTTTTGTATATATATCTTCCTAAACACATTATGATATCCATTAATAAACTCTAACACATTAGATCATGACAGAGGATTTGGTGATTCTCCCAACTTTATATCACTATTGAATGATCTCCTATTGCGCCTCCAAGGATGATTTCTATCCAGAAATTTCCAATAATTGAAATAACAAGTCTTTCTATTATGCTTTAAATATTGAGAGCAAGTTTCATAATGACAATTAGGGCATGCTAATTTTTCCTTTGTACTCCATCTAGACAACATTGCACATCAAGAAAAGTCACTAATTGTACATAACAAGGCTACATGCATCTTAAATGATTGATTAGTTGAAGTATAATGTCTCTATCCCAAATTCCCACAACTCTTTAATCAACGGCTGCAAAAAACATCAATATTGCTTCTAGGAGAAGTTGTGCCAAGTATAATTGAAGACAATATCAAATTTTCTAATGTCAGGCATTTTCATGGTGCTAAGTTATAGTTCACTAAAATTATGGGTCATGTACTATGTGAAATACTCATTGCGTGAAAACCATGGCTGTAAGAGCTAATATGATATTACAAGGGTCTCGTACAAAATTAAGATGTAATGAGTCAAAGTCTTTCCAAACTTGGCCATTGATAGGATGTCTTAAATTACTAATATTAGGACATCCCTTATCAGGTCGTTTCATGAATTCAGCTAATTCTAGACACATGTAAACACGGTGTAACCTCGATCTTAATAGAAAACATTTGAATACCTTGGCTGGAATTTGTCTCATATTTGAGGTTGTACAATGATCTCTACTATCTTTACTATTACAACTTTGTTTCTGCCTAGATACACCACACATTCTATAGTTGGTTGTTTTCTCATCATTTCCCCAATATAAAACACAATAATTGGAATATACATGTATCTTTTCATAGTGAAGTCCTAAATACTACACAAGTTTCTTTGTCGCATTAAAAGATCTTTGCGTTGGTAAAGGCCTGTTTAGGTATCCTTATAAGATCAGTATAAGCTACATTACTAATTCCATGGGTACACTTAAAAATATATAGTTGAATGGTGAAAGAAAGTTTAGAAAAACTTTAACAACCAAGATATAATTCTTGTTTTCCTTCCTCTACTAACTTAAAAACTTCTTAGCATCATCATTTAGACCATTACTAACTCCTACACAATTGTTGGGACCTTCATCTATGTCTCTAAAGGTGTCATGTAGTAATCCATCTATATTATCACTTATAGACCTTCCATCAAATTCATTATAATCACTCATAGCTATATTTGCACTAACTGATCATTCCTTATTAAATTCCCAACCATCATATCTTGGAGCAAATCCATCAACAATCAAATGATCATATATAATATTTCTTGTATACCAATAATAATTGCAACACTTCTGCATGGACAAGAAATTTCATTTGTGTTATCCACCTTAGAAAAACCTTTTCAAGAATATAATCAACTAAACATATATATTAATCACTATATCTCATAAAAGTCATCAAATGCCTCTTTCTCTTATCCGTGGACAACTTCAAAGTAACATATACAATATGAAATACGTTAACAATGAAGAAACATTACATAAACAATTTATTAAAATATATAAACAAAATTTGATAATCTCATGTAGTTTTATGATGCCTAATACATAGTTATAAAATTTCATTATGACATAATAAACTAATTTAAATTGTCAATAAATTGTCTAAAAGAAATATACCAATAATAGTAAGCTTCTCAATTGTGGCTTTTATTTCAGTTAGATGTTTCAAATGTTTTAGTAGTAATTCTACCATCTGCAAAAAAAGTAGGACACATAGACAATTAATTTATATATTAATGTTATCATGAAACTAACAACTTTACGATTAAATTTTAAAAATAATATACAACTTAATTCAACTGAGTCTTAATAACTTACTGAAATTGAATTCAAAACATTGTAATATGCTTCATTAACTTTGTCATTCAGTAGTTTGTCCCTATCTCAAATATCTGTGTATAACTCAAAAAGTCAACTAAGTTTGTTTACATAATAATTGTCATAGCATGAACAAACACATAGACCCGTGATCAACAGACACAACGAGAAGGATAAGTGAGTCGTAATATCGCCGAAGAGTTTAAATTTTTAGAGGGAAAGTTAAAAGTCTACAATTTTTTGACAATTGTGTATAATCCTAAATCTTATTATATATCATGTTTTTTCTCCATAAAATATTTTAAAGGGTATAATATATGCATAAAACTATTTCTTTATATATATATATATATATATATAAAGTTAAGACAAAGTTTGCCCATTCTAGTTTGATTTGGCTTAACTCAACTCGAGTTGACTAGATTTCATGCAGTGTTTAGTTTTTTATAATATTTTTAGGTTTCAGGACAAGCTAGGACTGCTCGGTCCAATTTAATCTAAAATTTAAAATTTTTAAAAAATCACATTAGTTTTATTTTTAAAAAATGAATAATATATTTAATTGAGTTTGGTTAGACTTGATTGTACTCGTGCTTAGGTAGTGCTTTGGACTAAGTGCGTCAGAGTTCGACGCTAGTTATTAATTATTGTTTAAAGTTGCAACGGATTTAATTGTTGCTTACATAAAATTTTATAATGACGACATTTTAATTTTGTTGCCTTTTTAAACATTTGACAATAAATTACTACTAATCTTGCCTATTAATATTACTAAAGGCCATGTTTGAAAAATCGTTGCATTATATTAGTTTTAAGTAACAGATTTTAAAATGTTACAAATTTAATATTGCCTTGCAAGAGTTTGTTTCTACCCCTGCTTTCTTTATTTTTTATTCCTTGCAAGTTAGAGAATAGTTAATATAATGTAGAATCTTATCATATTATTAATAGCCTTTCAGTCACTTCATGTTCAATTCCTAGAACAATCGAACATTATCCAGACATAATTAAAGTGAAAGCAAAATATGGAAATGATATCAATGATTGTATGCAATATGTTTCACTTTTTAACTCGGCTAAACAAAACCGTAAATTGTAGTAAATCCATGCACAAGCTTGAGTTTTTCTTTTTATGAATTTGTGTCAAAACCAGATTATTATTGGAAACCTATTGAAGCTTGTTTTAGAAAGTATCTCTAGTTTGCTTTCTACATGCAGGGATGGGCTATTGTTGAAATATTTAGGATCTCAATTCTGTAACAACTAAACGCGAAAACTAGAAATATTCCAGGTTGAGCACAAATATAAGGCATCGTTGTAGTTAACTTCCGGAAAAATCACTGTTGTTGTAATTTTCTTTATTTTCATATGAATTAAGTTATTGCAAACATAAGCATCTTTTGTGACATCACTATATAGTTGCCACAAACACTTCAAAGTTTGAGTTAGATGAAGCAATAACTAGCATGATGCATCTTTCTGACAGCATGGAGAGGATTCTCGAACGGTACGAGAGATATTCATATGCTGAGAAGCAACTTCTTGCAAACGAGACTGAAGCCAATGTATAAATGGCTTACACCAGTCCCTTCATTGAATATGTTGAAATTTCTGTGATATAACTCTCACATAAATTTCAATTACAACTTTCAGATTAGCTGGACTATTGAGCATGCAAAACTCAAGGCTAGAATGGAGGTTCTGCAAAGAAACCAAAGGTATGGATCTTTGCTGCTTAATTTGCAGCAACTACCACAACCCAATACTGTTAAACCCCACTTTCCTTTGTATGTTTGCAGGCATTTTATGGGGGAAGATCTTGATTCCTTGAGCCTCAAGGAGCTCCAGAGTCTGGAGCAACAACTTGATTCTGCGCTTAAACACATAAGATCAAGAAAGGTAGACTTTACATAGGAATTAATGAACTTTACTGGTGATGTATATAGAACTTAACTGACATACGTAATTGTACGAATTACACTTGCAGAACCAAATGATGTATGAATCCATCTCAGAGCTTCAGAAAAGGGTGATCCCCCAGCTGCTCAACTAAATATCCCTTCTCCCAGTCTGTCAAAAATCGTGCTCTAAACAACAATGTGGTTCATTATTGGATATTTAAATGTGTTCTCTCTTTTTCTTAAACTAGAACTAGAGTCAAGATAAGATGGCTTAAGAGGCTTTTCATTTTAAGATCTATTCCTGGGTCCATTTATTCTTAGTTATTGGTGAGAATTTTGATATTAAAGGCCTATATTTCTGTTTGAATCTTTATTTCTTCAAGCTCTCTAGTGGCCGGTTAATGGATTTAAGGAGAAAACTTTCAACTGGCAAGCTCTAAATAATTATTGTTGCCCTTTACAGGATAAGGCATTGCAAGAGAAAAACAATCTGCTTGCTAAAAAGGTGCAATTTCTGAGAACACATGATTTTGCATATATCTGCTCTGCTTAATTGATATGAGATGTTTTGAGGTATATGCACAAAACCAGGTGAAGGAAAAGGAAAAGCAGGAAAATTGGGAACAGCAAGAATTAGATGCCTCATCTGCTCTCATACGACAGCCATTGCAGTCTTTAACCATAAGGTCCAAAATGTCTCTCTCTCTATCACAGACAGGCACAGAAATCAGTATCCACATTCTAGCTAGCTTGTCAGTCTACATCCACGCAATCACTTAGAAATGCATAGTTCTTAATAAACGCCCAAGGAGATGGTAGTATTTGTTTGGAAGTGAAGAAGAACAGAATTTCCTAAAGAACTGTACCCTATTCACTAAAATGTCACGTCATTCTCATTCCTTGCATGCGTTTAATTAGTATACAAACTTTCATTTACCATTTGTTGCCAAGTATTTTGCCCTTTTCCCTTGGTGTTTGTCTGATTAAAGGAGCAATTCCGTGGAATCGTTCAACTTGCAGCAGCAGCAGCCACGCCACAACTTGCAACGGAGGTGAACAAGAAGTTAGTGCAGGCCATCGTCGACCCAACACATTACTGCCTGCTTGGATGCTTAGTCAGCATGAGGGATAACAGTGAACTGAACTTGGTGCTGGACTGTTACTACTGATCTAATTTATGGGCTACGCTACTATGTTTATGTATATAAACAATAAGTATTTGTGAATTTGTTAGTTTGATTCTAATAATAGTGTTGGCGTTCTGAATGATAAACTCTTAGTAAATATTTCCTATTCCTAGACGGATCATTATATTGTATAAGCTGAGGAGTTGTGTTATTTTTAGTAGTAAAGTTGGTGCTTTAAGTTGTTGAGTGGTTGTAGGATTGCTCCATCCTCACTTACAGATAACTTAAGGCTCCGTTTGGTTGGCGGGAAAGTAAAGTAAATTTGGAATATAATTTCTTGAAAAATAAATCTATGAAAAGTAAAGATATTCACATGTTTGGATATTTATAAAAATTCTAATAAGAAAGTTGGGTGGATTCTTATTATAGTGTTTGGTATATAATATTATTTTATAGAATGCAACTTAATTTTAACTTGTATTTTCAATTATATCCCTACTGAGCAGAATAAAAATTAAAATCATTAAATAAGAAAAAATATAAATATGAAGATTGACAATTGAAACTTCTAAGCAAAAATATTCAAAATTTAAATATCGGCCAATACCGAAAATTTTAAAAAGTAGGGAGAATTTTTTTCAAAATTTTCAAAACTTTTGAAGATTTCCCTTCCTCCTTCTTATCTCTCCTTCCCCACTTTTTAATTTTTAATTAATTATTTTATTTATTTTAACTTTTATAATTATTGTGAATTTTAATTTTATTAAAATAATAATAAATATTTTATTACTAATAATAATTATAAATTAAATAAAGCTTACAAAAATATTTTTATTTAAACTTATTTTAATATTTTATATAATAAAGTATTAATAAAATATTTTATTTTAAAAATAAATAATTTAAAATTTTATTTATAAACTAATATTTATTATATATATTTTAATTATTCAATCAAAATTTATTTGAAATTTATATATTTTAAAGTCGCTTAGAAAATAAAGGATTAAATTGTCTAGTGTATTTTTTAGATTAAATTCCTAAGGAAAGTAATCTAAATACCAAGGGTGGTGTTGGGATTTAGATTCCAAAGAAAGTGCCACTACTTTCCCTAAATTAGGAAAGTTTTTACTTTCCTAACTACTAAAAAAACGAACCAAACGTAGTAATTTAAATTTTAGAAAAAAGATTACTTTCCCTGACAACAATCCATGGCAACCAAACAGGGCCTAAGTGTTTTTTTTATCTTGGATTATACTGTAGCTAGTTGCTATGTATTAGCTAATTGTGCCTTTTGTGAGGTACAGATCTTCTGTACCCTTACCCTGTACCTATTCTGTCCCCTTTTGATCTCAACCATTCAATACAATGTATTGGATGGTTGAGATCCAAAGGGGACAGGAGGTATTGGATAAAAGGGGATAGAGGATCTGCCCCCCCTTCTGTGGCACTTTAGCGGGAGTCATTTTGTACATATTTTTGTTTCATTTATTAATTTTTCTGACTTATTAAAAAAAAGTTGGTACTTTAAGTTTTTAATGATTTAAGAATTTGTATTAATTAATGCTAATAATTCCATACTTCATATAATCTAATTTTTCTTTTGCAGCATAAGTTTATATTTTTCCTACTGTGTATATAGAAAATTCAATATAATCTAAACAATTTAATGTTTCTATCCTATAATTATAATAATATTATTGAAGAGGTCATTTGATTTAAATTTTGTTTTTGTTGTGTAGTTTTAATTAAGATTTTGATTTTTAAAACAAAAATATTTATTTATTAATATAGTTGCACTTTTATTATTAGTAATAAGAAAAACTAAATAATGATTAAGGACAACCTAATTAATTATTTAATTATATTATGTAGTATTATAACAATAAGTTCATAATATTTTTGAAACAAATAATTAATCAAATATGAAATTTATAATTTCAAAACTATTAACTGTTTGATAATTGAACAATGTTTACTTTTAATAGTTAATATTAAACAATTAAATAGATTTTATTCAATTAAAAATAGAAATATGTAGTGAAAGACTAGAACTATTAATAATTTTATAAATTAAAAAAGAGAGAAACTAAATACAAATTTTGTACTTATTATATCACGTTGTTGCTAACTCACCATTGTCAAGATGACAATAATTAAACAAAAATAGAAATAGAGATTTTAAATATGTAGACAGTCAACCTAATATCTATCTATGGCAAATGAACGTGTCCACGAACGTATGTACCCATTTAAACAAAGGGCGACAGATTATGTCACTTTGTGCTCCATTCAACCAGCAATGTACGGTGATGGCCCGTTACTACATAGCTTCGTGGCAAGCACGTCAACTAAGAGGACACCCACTTGGGAAAAATAGGAAACAAACAAGAAAGTTTAGTCAAAAAAACAGGCGATACCGTCTTACACTCTCACTATATTATAAATTACTCCACACAGGTACTCTGCCAAAACAACCATGGCTCTTTCGGTACGTACTAAGTTGCCCAGACTCTGCGTTAGTAGGTCCATGGCTCGTGTTCGGGTCCGGTCACCATCTCTTCGATCCAAACACTTTTGTACTTCCATTCAAACTGAGCAGAAAGTGGAGATTCTGGTCAATGGTTCGCAGAGTTTTGCTAGTGATGGGTGTGGCAATAATGGCAACAAGGTTATGGTGGTGGTTGATGCAGACCTTGAAGCCAAGAGTCCGCTTGAATGGGCGCTGTCTCACACTGTTCAAAATCAAGATACCATCGTTCTTCTGTACGTTGCCAAGCCATCACCTGCAGGTTAGATACTGAAGAATTGTCATTGATCGTCATTTCTGGCATGCATTTAAGAAACTTCATGCACTCAAAAGATAGGTAAATTTTGGTCGCAGGTCCTACGTCGAACTTGAAGGTTAATCTAAGAGTTCATGAGCTTCTTTGTACCCTGAAACAAATGTGTCAAAAGCGAAGGCCTGGGGTGAGTTAATAGTTTTTCTTTGTTGACCAAACATGTTTTCCTGGATAACAGTTGATTGAGTTAATGAAATGGTACAACAATGCTATTAAAAAGTAAAAAACATAATCTTGATGGGTCAATGCCAGTTTTGGTAGAACTTTCTTACTCAACATGAAGTTTGAGATTGACAAGTTTCTGGGTAGGCTTACCTCCGAAATTAGATGTAACCGGCGGGTATGAACGAAACTTAAGCAGGGACAACTGATGCCTGGCACAATTGTTTTTGGTTTGTTTGCTTTGTCCATTTGTGTTTACTTTATTGTTCAAGGCAATCATCCAAAAGAGAGCAATAAGTCAACGACAGCCTCATTTCCAAGGGGCGAAGAAACATTGTTGCCAACCAATAATAGATGGTTAGAACGAACCATGATTCTTCAATTCTGTGCATATTAGGCAACCAAAACCTTTTTCATTCATTGTAATGGGAAAGTGGAAATTGTTTTCAACATGATGTGGATGTCGTGTAGGTGCAAGTGGAGGTAACTGTACGAGAAGGAAAAGAAAAGGGTCCGACAATAGTAGAAGAAGCAAAGCAACAAAGGGTGTCAATGCTAGTGTTGGGCCAAAGGAAACGGAGTTCGATAATGTTGAGGCTACTTAGGCGGTGGAGAGGGAAGAGAAGCGGGGGTGGTGCGGCTGAGTACTGCATCCAAAACGCTTCATGCATGACAATTGCAGTGAGGAGAAAGGGCAGGAAAGTTGGAGGGTACTTGATTACCACCAAGCGTCACAAAAACTTTTGGCTTCTGGCTTAGACTTCGCATGCCTACCTTGAGAGAAATGTACTTGTGGAAATGGGTTGAAATTTAATTAGGCGGCAAGAACTCAAACACATCAACCATATCTTAATTACTGTGTCTCATGCGCATATTGTATGTATACCACCTGAAATAGTCTCTGTTGATTTTCAGCCCTTCAAAAGCCTGCAGCCAATGAATGAAACCTTTTTCTTCCACATTCCTCTAAACCACATTAAGCGTAAAAGAGTGCAGGGTTCCAAATTTCTTGCATAAATACTAAATAGAGGAGAGGAGAGCCCTCCCCTTTTTCTCCCAGTCACCACAGCACCCTTCTCATTGTCACCAAACATTTCTCAAAACATTTGAACTTAATATAATTTGATGCTGGAATTATTCTATAGGAAGCTTACCAGCAACATTACAAGAACCTTGTTCATGAATGGTAAGATATAAATCTGAAATGCCAAGCACGTCATGAAGGAAACCTAGTTTTTTTTTACAGCTGAGCAAGTTGTCATGATCCAGATTTCATCACTTTAGAACAACTTGAACCAAAAACAGAATTTACGTTTGGCACACGTTGAGGCGAACCCCAATAAGAATTTGTGGTATTTGAACCTGCTGTGTGGCAGACAGAGCTTGCTCTCGCTATTTGCAGCCACAACTTCTCCACGTGGAAAGAATGTACTGTTTGCTTACTGTATCAGTGGTTTTGTAGTGATTCACAATTGGGAAACTTCAATGAACAAATAACTATGATAATAATTTTATTACATCAAAGTCATACAAAGAATTACCTACAATACAGACTTGATTGAATCTAAACCCCAACCGTGCCATCCTTAGTCCTATAACTGAATTAGCTGTGAACAGATTTGATCCTGTTATGTACAGAACAAATTACCATTTCTTCTCAACTGTTCATGTTGGAGGCTGTCCCCACAAAGCAGTATCAAGGGTCATCTGCAACAGGATCTTTTTCACACTTGTATCTCAAGTTTGTTGATTGCCATCAACCATAGAAACCCCCGTATGACAAAGTAGAATTTTAATTCCATGAAGATGTATTTACTTAGATACTTGCGCTTATTGGTCAAAAACATAACCGCGTCTAAGGGAAATTCTATGCAGCCGATCATAACCTGCAAGCACTCCAGCTCCTGCCACACCAAGAAGCATTTTTGCGGTTACCACCCGAAACAATGGCCTGTAACCCTCAAGACGACTAATCTCATGAAATGCATGCATAGCATTTTGATACCTCAAAGGCTGTTCAGAAATCAACATCATTCTCCATTTTAGTGTGTCAAATGGGTATGCACAAACCCCGGAGACTGTAGTGATGATCCAACAAACACTAACCCAACAAAAAACTAGCAAAGAAATTACCCTGCGACACACAAAACCCTACTTAAAACTTCGCATTTTAACTTTGAAATCAATCAGGATAAACAAGAAAAAGTCTAATGGAATTATGAACAGCACTATGAAATGCATCTATCAACGGTTGAGTTGGTTTAAAGGGACATTCTCTAACTCTTCAAAGAGCAGTTTCTCTAGAGATACTCAAAAATACCTAACATGCCTGATGCTTCTTTAACCACTTTTAAATGTCACCAACACTTAACCAGTCTGAATAAATTAATGCCCAAGAAAGTCTGTTCAAGGGAATTTATACCATGCTCCAAATTGAGCATAACACAATCAAGCTTTTCTTAACTAAAACTAGGCTCACAACTAAAGGTGATGAAATTTACCTCAAGGGGTACCGCCAAAATGACAGGTTTCATGGTATCATAGATCCCAAAATACATGTTTCGATAAAGAGTAATTCCTATGATTGAAACTCCAAAGCCTCGATACAGCCCAGCAATCCCGTCACTTGACAATTTTTACCATACACATCCAGTAAACCCTTGAACTGCCGTTGACTGTTATGTTTACAGTCACTTGCATTGGTCCCTATCCTTGTCCATGCATAATCCATATGTTAAAACAATAATGAAGTTGCTGCTCCAGCAGCACTGTCTGAAGCCGCATTTCCAGCAAAGCACTTTAGGTGACCATCCTTTTCTTTTGAACATCCGAAAACACTTTTGAAATAACCCTTTAATGCAAAATAGAAATCCTAAGGACAATTAAGCAAGCACCTGTCTCAGGAAGTGAAACAGGACCAGGAAATACCAATTGGAGACAAAAAGTTTCATAAGATGATGAATTAGGAGCTCTGAGTAATTTTAAGTCAAATTAAACTCTATGCATCTGGATACTTGAGTAAGATGTTCAACACAATCCATCATATTGCCAACACACAAAATGAGAATGTCTTTCCAGCATACTCATCAAATAAAAGTTAAATTCATTATAGAAGTGCACATGTACAGCTTGTCAAACTTAGTTAAGCATTATAGCATGAATTTTGGCATTCAACAATGGTTTAGCAGTTAGCACATAGTACATAGCTGTCTACGGGTGACCTCGAAATCTTAAATGCAATATTAAAAATTTGGAATTGATGTCAAAACCAGGGAGCAAGCAAAAGATTATGCACTTATTTTCCTGCCAAAGGGAAACGACATGTAACATTTCGGAAACCAACTCAACTTCAAAAGCAAGTTTAGGAAGAATAGGAAGCAAAGCAGCAAGAAAAGTCAAATAGACAAAAAAAAAAGACCTTTAAACAGAATAGATCACTGACGTTGAGGAATTTCTATCATCAATAAAAAGGAGGAAAAGGAGAAGAATCTAACTAGGGAAATATCTTATGAGATTGGCCTGATTGCCTCTCCAAATGCAGAACAAGCCCTCTTCTCTCAACACCTATCCAAAGCATTGCCTGACACCCATATATGGAGTTTTAAGTTGAACTCTTTTAATCATCTCTTGGTTCCGCAACAAAAACTTCACTCTTTCAATTGGTGCTGCAGTAGTCTTTGATACCACTGCTGCCATAACTCCCATCACAAAATCTGCAGAAAATTTCTCAGGATTCCGTGAAATTTCCATACTTCCCAAAAGAGACTGCAACTTTTCTCGATTCTAGAAGAAACCCATGAGGGAAAAGGAGAGAAAATTCAGTCAACAAGCATAAATTTTTGCTGCCCTTATCATGCACTTCCCATCAACAAAACAGATACCAGACAATGGAAAAAAGGGCATCATGAAAACTAACCTGAGAAGGGAAACAGAGACAGGAACCTGTGAGTTTTGAGATCGGTGACGTAGGCGAATCTCTGAGGGCAAAAGCTTCTGTCTTCACTCGTCAGAGACGACAATGAATCCCAGATGGCGAGAAAACCAGGGGCGGGATGAGGCAAGTCCTCAAATTTACTAATTCTCTTTATTAATAAATTCTGCTGAATTTCGAAAATCATTCATGACTTTGTTTTTTTTAGAAAAGAAAATTTGAATTAAGCCATAAAAGCAACCTAGGTGAACAAGTTCAATTACAAGGACAAAAGAGTAGCGTCACTTAGGCAGGATCATTACAACTCTTTTAAAATTAAAGAGGAAAGTTGTCAACATTCCAATTGGATAGAAGATACGCACCTATTGTGAATGCCAATTTGATATACGATGAATTGCATGAGTTAATTATTGGTCGAATTCGGTAGTGTTGGTAGAATTTAATAAAGACTTATGAATCCGAACGACAACGTCTGATTCAAATTAAAATCCGTGTAACTAACTATAAAATTGCTCTTTAGATGAACATTTGTCTTGAAAAGTGTGATTATTTCTCTCATCCCATATAGTTGTGATCACAGAAGATAAGGATATATAAAAACACCATTTTACATATTTGTTCGGATGGCTGATTATTGAGCACCATGTTTGATACTGATCAAGTCATTTGGAGCATTAGTAATCAAGCATCTTCTTAGTAGTGCTTTCCAAATGTCACTGGTAAACCTGCATTTGAGGAATAAGCGATATATACTTTTTTCAGCACTTCTATATAATAAACACCAGTTGGTGAGATTCAAAAACTTGGCACGTTTATCAACAATTGGCAGTTTATTCTTTATGACTAGCCATAATGTGATAGAAGCTCGTGGATGAAGATGATTGAATCATACCACCTTAGTCTAAGGTATGATATTTAGATCACAGAGTAGAACCTTTTTGCATGATTAGTTGGTAAAAATGCCATTCGAGGTGCGTTTCCAAATGAATCTGTCTTCTTCTGTGCTAATTATGATTTGAATAATCTCATTTTTCATGCAGCTAGTAATGGAACATGTATAAAGATATCCTTATTCATTAAAGCTACTGCTACTATTGCTTTATCATGAATCATAGACGTGAAAGGTGAGGCTTCAACCACATTATCCAAATAATAGGACTCACAAATAATCAATTGTCTTGCCCAAAACTGATGGGTCCTTCATTTCCTATTAATGCAATGAAGTTAGGTAATCTTTCTCTCATCTTGAGAATTGCTATCAAATAGGGACAGTGCTTCACATCTAGACTCCATATGCTCCTATTTTTTATGAAATAATTGTGTATCCATTTGCACAAGAGGGATTAATTGTCATAAATGAGTCTCCACAATCTTTTAGAGAGCATGACAATGTTCGTGGTTTTAAGAGAGCATATAGCAAGACTTCCTTAGTTTTTGGGGATCCAATTCACCCATTTCATTTTGATCCTATTAGAACTTTTAGCGCTTTTAGACCAAAGAAACCTGTTGAGGATCTTATCAACATATTTAATAATGTTGACTAGTAAAGCTAAATGGGTAACCCAATATATATTGATAGAGTTTAGTATAAGTTGGGCTCTTCCAGCTATGGATATGTGTCTAGACCTCCAAGTAGAAATTTTTGTGTTGATTTTGTCAAAAAGGCTGTTGAAATATTTTTTGCTTACTCTATAAAAAGTGATTGGAATGCAAAGGTATCTTAATGGAAAGGTTTATTGTTTGAAGCCTGTTATGGCAGTCAACAATGAATTCTAGTTTACAACACTCTTTGAGAGGAGAAAGCTACTTTTAGAGCAATTAATCTGTAGTCCAGACATTCTATTGAAGACCTTTAGAGCTTTTATAAGAGATGATATAAAAGTAGCATCAATTTTGTAGAGTAAGAAAAGATCATTAGCAAAAACTGAGCTGAAGTTTTTTGCGTTTAGAGTGATGTTTGAATCCTTCGATTCTTTTAATAATTCTTTTAAGAAATTTTTTGACAACTTCCATGACAAGTGCAAAGAGGTAAGGAGAGATAGGAATCACCTTGGCAAATTCCCTTGCAGTTTTTGAAGAACTTAGTAGGTTGGCCATTAACAAGAATGCTATATGAGGGAGACATGATACATTACTTAATCCATTATATAAAGGAAGCTGGAAACTCTAAGGCTGCAAGAACATTGATTATAAACTCCCAGTCATCACTATCATACGACTTCTTAAGGTCAATTTTGAGGTAATAATTAGAATGACCTCTCATCTTGGAAAAAGTTTCGAATCAGATCCTGAAGAATCAAAATATTATCTACTATTACTCTACCAATAATATATGCACCTTAAGTAGGTCTAATATGATTAGGAAGTATTCCTCTCAATTTGTGGGCATCAATTTTAGAAATTATCTTATAGATGGAATTGCAATATGCAATGGTGTAAAAATATAAGAATTGATTAAGCTTACCATTTTTAGGAACAAGAGTAATGGATGTCTAGTTGATTTCTGCAAGTAAGGAATTACCGAAGAACTCTAGAGTAACTTCATATACAAGGTTTTCTGCAAGAGGCCAAGCTTTGAGAAAGAAGTTGATATTGAATCTATCAAGGCCTAGAGTTTTGTGAAGATGGAGAGTTTTCAAATTATCTTTGATTTCCTGGAGAGTGACTGATTTGCACAACAATTAAGTATCCTGTGAAGACATACAACCCTGCATGATCTCCTCAAGTAGGAGTTTGTGGAGTGAGCCTCAGTCGGTTTATTCAACAAATCAGAGAAGTAATTAAAGGCCTCTTAAAGTATCTGAGGCTGTGAGTCTAGCTTGAGATTATTGTGTTTAGGTGAAATGATTATGTTCATTTCTCTTCTAGAAATAATAGTTTTATAGAAGGAATAGATATTTTTGTCTCCACTTCTCATCCATTCTAGCCTTGATCTTTGTTTCAAAAGACAGTAGTCATATACGACAACTTTGGAATAATTGTGTAATGCAACTCTTTCCAATCCCTACAGATGAGAGGATAGAGGATTAAGGTAGACTTCATGTTGAATGCTTTTAAGATCCTTTTTAGCTATATTGACAAGATGGTGAGTATTACCAATATTTTCCTTAAATAGGAACTTAATTTCTTGTTTAATGGGATTCAACTTGTAAAAATAAAATTTTGTACCTTTTATTATGATTCTTAAAGCTTTCCACTCCATCCTCAAAACTAGCTAGGTCTACTAAAAAAATTTTGAACCTAAAAGGTGATTTGGGTCTTATTGCTTCAATGAAAGAGAGGATAGGTGGATGATCAGAAATATTGCAACCTAGGAAGTTGGAGAGAGGTTTACTAAACTCTTGTTGAGCTTATTTCTGATAAAAATTTTTCCAATTTATCAGTGAATCGGTTAAAAAATTGTCACCTGAAGGAATGTTAATGAGTTGAGCTTTATCTGTGTGGTTACCGGACTCTGAACAAGGATTAGTAGTATCTCTACAACCTTCTGCTTTTTCAATTTTCATGATAGAGTTAAAGTCCTTATAAAGGATCCACGGATTATTAATGCACACAACAACATGTTTAATCTGACTCCACAAAAAATTCCTCTAGTATAAACTATTATGAACATAAATGAAAGAAATGAAGAATGGTTGAGTTAAGATCCCTATAGAGACCCGCAGATGAATGATTTGGTTTGATATTAAACTTATGTAAACAATTAGGGCCATAAAGTCATAAAGGAAAATTACTCTGTCATTAGGATGGTGGCTATAATTTGTGTTTATTTTCCAGTGAGATAGGAAATAAATAAGCAAATTGCAATGATCCTCTCTAATTCTAGTTTCCAAAATGCAAGTTATACTATTATGCAAAGTCATGTTTCTAATCATCAGGTTTTTGTTATGAGCATTTGCTACTCTAACATTCCTAGACAATATATTTATGATTCAACTTCCCTGAGTGGAGACGTCTTTTTCCTATTAGATCTCCTCTTGGTGATAGTTTGAAATTCCTTATCTTATTTCCTTGTTGTTGCTTTAGTTTACTAGGAGTGTCAATTTTGCTAGCCTCTACAGGTACAACTCTTTCTAGTAAGAGAGTGGACTTTGAGATATCAATAGTTCTCTTTTCTTCACTCTCTAGAGAAGTAGCTATCGGTACTTTGTTTGTTGTCTCTTCATTTTCTTCATCAACATCCATAGATGGATGAGTTACCTCAACAGCTACATGATAATCAACATTGATCTCCATTAGCTCTTAACAACATCCTGCCTTAGATACTTTTCCAATTGGTCTCCAAATTTGCTTCTTCTTAAACTGTGGTTTCCATGCATAACTAACTTTCAATTGATCATCCATAAGTTCCATATCTTCATTCATCCTGATGAATGGTATCACCTCTGGTAAGTTTTACATGGAAGTAACTTGGATGTATATCCTTGCAAAGTTAATTTTCCTAATCTTTATAGTGGATTGATTCGTGAAAATTAACTTTCTAATGTAACTTGCAAGGTAACTAAGGCCACTAGTAGTCCAATACTTAAGAGGGACATCATGCAGACAGATCCAAATAGGAATATTTTCTTACTTAAACTCCTTTAATTTTAGTCCAAGTCTTTATAGTTGCAACAAGAAAGACTTATTGTGAACATTCCAGGGTCTAACTTGAACCACCATTTTTGCTTCTTCAGAACTTGTAAATTTGAATAGGAATGCATCCTCATTATTCACTAGTATATCCAACAAACTTTGTTGTTTCCAGTTGTTTATAACCTATTGTTTTGTAACTAGTAAAGCTATCCTTTCATATAGGAAAAAGCTAAGCACTATGGACTTTTATCTAATTGATCCTGATTTCAGAAGTTCTTGCGGGGGTGGGGGGGTGCAAGCGGGGGACGGACATAATCCTCTACTCAAAAGTTTCACTAGGGGGACAGTAAGCCAACTTTAATTTAGGTCTAGCATCTTCAACCACCTACGTATATAATTTCCTGATAGGACTTGAGTTTGAATTTGGAGCAGATGAGGTATTAAGTCAAAATGACTTCACGTTTAATAATTTTGTTGATAATCAAATAATAATAATGTTTGAAATAAATGAATTGTTTTGATAAGTGTGTTAAGCATGCAGTGAGAAAACATAAAAGAAGTTGCAAAACACAGAAAGAGTTTCAAAACACAAAAGAAGTTGCAAAACACAGAAGGAGTTTTAAAACACAGAAAAAGTTGCAAAATATAGAAGGACTTTCAAAACACAGAAGAAGTTGTGAAACACAGAAGGACTTTCAAAACACAGAAGAAGTTTGAAAACTCAGAAGAAGTTTGAAAACTCAAAAGAAGTTTTAAAACTTAGAAGAAGTTCGAAAACTAAGAAGAAGCAAGTTGAGTTAGTTACAGAACTAAAAAAAATAACGATTTTTACAAGAAGCAAGAAGCAGTTATCAAGATTTAAGAAGTGGTTGGAGACTTAGGCTATAAATACTAGTCGTAGTCGAAGACTAAAAAAACCTTTTGTTTACAAGAGTTTATGTACAAAAAATTCTGTGCGATATACGAGAGCTAATATTACTGTAACAAAAGCTCACAATATCTTTCTAGTGAGAGAACGAAAAGGCTGAGAGCTTGGAGAGGCTAAGATAGCTGAAAAAAATACTCAGTGTAAGAGACCTGAAGAGGCTTTGGAAGGGAGGAAAGAATACATGTATCTTTGACGAAGTATAGTGAAAACTCAAAAGGATTTTGAGGACTAGACGTAGCCCAAGTTTGGGGTGAACCAGTATAAAAATTGCATCGTCTATCTTCTAACTCTTTACTCTTAAATACTCTTATTCATTTACAAGTTCATATGAGTTATTTGCGATTTAACTAAGTACCTATTTGATATTCACTTAATATTTGAAAAAGTTTCCTTTTCAAGAGATTATCAAAGGTTTTGTGTATTCACGAAAAGATTACACAATTCAACCACCCCTTCTTGTGTTCTTCGTGAATTCAACAATAATGTGTGATTTACTTTAATTGGTATCAGAACTCGATTTCCAAGAACCACCTTTACACAGTGAGGACAAAGATCCATGACAGAATCACACATGTTTATTGCTGAAGGTACCTCCGTCACAAGACCTCCTGCGTTCAATGGTGAGGACTACCATTATTGGAAGGACAAGATGCGACTTTTCATTGAATCCACACATGTTGATCTTTGGGACATCATCAAGAATGGACCATATGTACCAGTAGATGATGATGGTAATACTATTCCACATACCAGATGGTCAACCGATCACAAAGCAAGATTTCAACAAAATTCAAAGGCCAAATTCTTTCTGAGCTGTGCTTTAAGCAGAAGTGAATATGATAAAGTTCATGGATGCGAAACTACGAAGGAGATGTGGGATACCTTATCCATCGCACATGAAGGCACAAACCAAGTAAAGGAGTCCAAGATCAACATTCTTGTACATCAGTATGAGCTGTTTAAAATGAAGGAAGATGAGTCCATTGATCAGAGGTTTGGACGATTTCAAACTATCGTTAATGGACTGAAAACTCTTGACAATCAAGATCATGTACGAAAGATTCTCAGGAGTTTTCCCAAAATATGGAGACCTAAAATCATAGCAGTATAAGAAGCCGAGGACCTGAGCAAATTAAAGCTTGATGAGCTTCTTGGTTTTTTGAAGATACATGAAGTGGAGCTTAACTTTGAGGACAAACCTAGAAGGGACAAATCTATAGCATTAAAGGCTGGTCAGAAAAATAACAAGAATCAGAGGAATAGAAGTTCGTCGTCAAAAGCACTGAAGATCGAAGAGATTAAGAATGATGACACTAATGAATTTGAACATGATTCAAGTGAAGATGATGATGAATTATCTTTTATCTCAAGAAAGACCAGAAAAATGTGGAAGAAGAAAGCAAGGGGAAACAAATATTTTTCTTTCAAGAAAAATAGCAAAGATGAAGTCAAGAACGAGAAGGCCTCTATCATTTGCTATGAGTGCAACAAACCAGGACATTATAAGTCTGAATGTCTGTTGTTGAAAAGAAAGCCAAAGAAGAATAAAAAAAATAAAAAAGTATGATGGCTACTTAGGAAGATTTGGATTCATCCGAATCTGATTCTGATTTAGAAGCTTCAGTACAAGCAAATATATGATTGTTAGCCGAAAACGAAGGTGACGAGGAGGTAACTTCTAACTTTAATGAACTCCAAGATGCATATCTAGAATTGTTAGAAGATTCTCATGCTATACTAAAGCAGTATAGATCACTAAAAAGAAAGTATGTAGAAAACTTGAAACACCCATAAACGTTAGAGAAAGAAAACGTCTACCTCAAGAAACAAATAAACGTTATAAAGAAAAAGGTAACAGTAGATAGATTTGAGGAGATTAGTCAGTTGAAACAAAGGATTAATTCTCTCTCAACAGATTTATCATCCTTTACTGAAAGTACAAAAAAAATGAATGATATGATTGGGAAATACAGACACCCTAATGACAAGAGTGGTCTAGGGTTTACTAAAATTAATACTGGTCATAAAAAGAACTTTGTTCCTTATAGAAAGAAATATTACCAGTCTTCTCATTTTTATCCTATGAATGGTTTTCAGACTAACCCCAAAGGGCCCAAGAAAATCTGGGTACCTAAAAAGCATATAATATCTCTTGTAGATCTACTTCATTGGAAGAAGTAGCTAGCACCAATGGTATTTAGATAGTAGATGCTCACGACACATGACGGGAAGAAGGTTTATATTCCTAGATCTTCAAAGTAAGAAGGGAGAATCAGTAACTTTTGGAAACAACCAGCAGGGAAAAAGAGTTGGAATCGGCAAAATTGATAAAGATTCCTTTGCATTTATTGATAATGTCTTGCTAGTTGAAGGTTTAAAACATAACTTGATTAGTGAAAGAAATATGGCCTTGTAATTGTTGATGACTTCACTAGATTTTGTTGGATATTATTTTTATCACATAAGGATGAATCTTTTAAATATTTTAAAGCTCTTTCCAAAAAGTTACAAAATAAAAAAGGAGTTTCTGTTGCTGGAAATCTTAGTCTGAAAAAGGACTAGAAATATAAGTCCTCTCACCCTGAAAATATGATCATAGGAGAAATTTCAGAAGGTGTGAGAACTAGGTCCAAATTCAGAAGAGAAGCAAATGTAGCTTTTATTTTTAAAATAGAGCCTAAGAAAATTGATGAAGCTTTTCAAGATGAAGCGTAGATTTTAGCCATGCAAGAGGAGCTAAACCAATTTACTAGGAATAACGTTTGATCTTTAGTTCCAAAACCCTCTAAAAAGTCTATTATTGGAACTCGATGGGTTTTTAAGAATAAACTAGACGAGTCAGGTAGAGTGAGTCGTAACAAGGCTAAATTAGTAGCTCAAGGCTACAATCAATAAGAAGAAATAGACTATAATGAAACCTATGCTCCTGTAGCTAGATTAGAAGCTATTAGGATTTTGCTTGCATATGTTGTCTGTCATGATATAAAACTATTTCAAATGGATGTGAAAAGTGCCTTTTTGAATGGTTTTAAGATGAAGAGGTTTATGTAAAGCAACCTCCTGGTTTTGAAGATTCTAAGAAACCAGATTATGTCTGTAAACTTCATAAAGCTTTGTATGGCTTGAAACAAGCTCCTCGAGCTTGGTATGATCGCCTAAGTTCATTTTTGATTGAGAACAGTTTTAGTAGAGGACATGTAGATAAGACGTTATTTAGAAAATGCATTAAGAATGATTTCATCATAGTACAAATATATGTTGATGATATCATCTTTGGTGCAACATCTGAAAAGCTATGTTCTAGTTTTGAAAATTTGGTGAATAGTGAATTTGAGATGAGCATAATGGGTGAATTAAAATTCTTTATTGGGTTACAAATTAAACAAACAAAAAAAAAGATTTTTATTCATCAACATAAATATATTAAAGAACTGTTGGTTAAATATGGAATGGAGAAAGTGAAACCCATGTCTACTCTTATGCATCCTTCAAAACCTTTGTCTAAGGATGAAGCAAGTAAGAAGGTTGATCAAACCCTGTTTAGAGGTATTATTGGTTTTTTGCTTTATCTTACAGTTTTTTGCTTTATCTTACAACAAGCAGATCTGATATTTTGTTTAGTGTTTGTTTGTGTGCTAGATTTCAAGTAGATCCTAGAGAATCTCACTATATTGCTGTTAAAAGAATTTTGAGATATCTTTCAGGTTCTACTGATCTTTGCTTAATGTATGAGAAAGGTAAAGATTTCAAGTTAATTGGATACTGTGATGCTGATTACGCTGGAGACAGAATTGATAAGAAGAGTACAAGTAGAAGCTGTCACTTTTTTGGCCACAACTTAGTTTCTTGGTCAATTAAAAGGCAAAGCTCAATTGCTCTATCTACTGTAGAAGTTGAATATATGTTAGCTGCAAACTGTTGTTCACAGACGTTATGGATCAAGTATCAGTTAGAAGATTATTCAATACAAGAAGAACATATCCCAATTTACTGTGACAACACCAATGCTATCAATCTATCGAAGAATCCAATACAACACTCGAGGGTGAAGCATATCAAAGTTAGACATCATTTCCTACAAGACTATGTACAGAAGGGAGTTGTAAGTCTACAGTTTATTGAGACAAATAATCAGTGGAAAGATATCTTCATGAAGCCTCTGAATGAAGAAATATTCAGAGAAATCAGACGAAATTTGAATATGGTTGTGTTAAGTGACCAAGCATCTGACATGTCATGACCCTGATGATTTTCTTAGTAAGGAAGGTAAAAAGTCGAGAGGTTTCAAGGGAACTGTAATGATAGGTCACAGGCGGTAACTTTTTAAGAAATGGAGGGAAATCCTCTGAAAGGTTTAGTATATCACCTATTTTAGAATATTCTTGAAATACACTGAAATCGATTTTTTACTAGTTCTCTCAACAAAACGTTTCACTATTCTGTTCTTCATATCAAGTTCTTTTTGGTATACACTCTCATCCTCTCATACTAACCTCTTTACTTTGAGAAAAATATTTTTTGTGTTTAGTTGTTATTGTCTACAGATTTCAAATGGAGCCATCAATGGTTTATGGAAGGCACGTTGATTTTGAGTCCCTGAAGAAGAACCAGATGAATATCGAACCAGAAATTGATGCTGCTGGATGGAAAAATTTCTTTTAGGTTCGTGAAATAGTGTACCCGAATGAAGTATATGAGTTCTGGAAGAATGCGAAAATAGTAGACAACACCTTAGTTTTAATGGTGGATAGACTGTCGGTTATTATGACACTAGAACTAATCGAGAAGGTTAGTGAATGTCCATATGTTGGAGCAGAGGTGGCTCATGCCACAAGATGGATGACTAAGAGTAGTGTAGAGAAAGCACAAATCAATCGACAACTCTATGAGAGCTGTGAACCAAAGGACAAGAAGGCGTCAACTCTTGTTCCTAAAGCTAGGGTTCTACATGCACTACTCTTTCATTGTGTTCTACCAAGAACAGGTTCGAAGAACGTGGTGATGACTATAGATGAACAATGCTTGTTTCATCTACTCAACCATCAACCTGTAAATCTTTCACACTTGATTTTAAAGTATACGATGAAGACGAAAAAAGACTTAAATGCCTTACCCTATGACATGTTGTTGACAAGAATGTTTAGAGATTCTGGAATCCTTCTTGACAAAGGAAACATGATGAAGATGAATATAAACAGCATCATCAATGCTTTAACTATCACAAGAATGGGTTTAAAATCTCAAGAAAAGGAGGATATAGATTCCATGATGAAAGCAAGGACTGAGGGGGAGCGTATTGTAAGACGTGGTTTGTCTGAAAAGGTTACTCCCGTAAGAAAAATGCAGCCTCAATCCTTAGAAAGAGTACCTGTAGAAGAAAAGATGAGTAAATCGTCTGAGGTATCAGTGAAAGCTAAGACGGTTTCTCACAGAGAAGAAAACCAAGAGAAGCAATCTGCCAAAACAGTGTCTATGAAAAGAAAGGGGGAGACACTTTATCCTGAAATTTTCAAAAAAAAAAAGTCACCCAGACTATTGACCTTGCGTCAAAAAGAGCAGAAGAGTGGAAAAGGTTTAACTCCTACTGAAGACTCTGAAAGGTCTGAGAAAGCACCACAATCAACCAGGTCTTTAGTTTCAATTTTGCAAGAACAACCAGTAGAATTGGCTAAAGAAACTGAAATTAAGAGGAAGTTGGTGTTTGAGAAGACAAAACCCCAACAACAACCCTCTTCTGGACTGATAGAAGAATGTAAGAAGCAAAAGACTAGTCACAAAAAGACTTCTTCACCTGATGTTCAACAAAAGAAAAGGCCAATTTAACATAGAATAACACAGCATAATCCTTCTGAACCTATCCGAAAAGAGGATTTGAAAATGAAGGTGATTGAAGGAGTGATGCCTGTGAGAAGCAGAAGCTCAATTATTATAAGAGAACTTGTGAGAAGGTTGGTCAAGGTACAAATTGAACAAATTCTGATCAATAATCGTTCACTACATCTTTTAAATCATAGAGAAATGAGACTATATGGCATTTTGAAAGATAAAAAGTCAATGCCATATCCTATGAAGATGTCTAAGGAGCGATATACTATTTATCCATTGGCAAATAAAACATTGATCAAGCTTGTACTAGACATCCAACCAAAAGCTGCACACATTGTACGTAATGTAGATAAACGAAAACAGAAGATGTACCCTGAAGCCAGTATAGTTGATCTCACAGAGGAGCAAATACAAGCAGCTGTAAGAAACATAGATGATACATGTAATGCAGATCAATCAAGAGGAATCTATGTTTCTCATCATATTTCAAAAGCATCAGGAAGTCATTGTGGATGTTTCTCCACAAATGCATCCTTTCAGGTAGTTGGAAGAGTGACAAAAGGACAGTTCAGAATGTCATGGTTGAAGGTATCAGTTTCAACTTAGAAACCTTTGTGCATCTCATCATGCACTTTAGACCTTTGGGTTTCATATCTTTAATTAAAGATGTCCTACACTTTCTTGGAAAACCAATCCTAAAACTACCTAGACCTGATGGCCTAGATCTCCCTGAAGGAAAATTATCTTTCAAACCTCCTATTATTACAATCATTGAGTTAGATGTTTTACCATCAAAAACACCAGTTGCTACAACCTTCTCTCCAACAAGAACATCACAACAAGTTTCTACTCTTGTTTTGGAAGAAGTTAGTCACACACAACAGTGGGCTCAGGAAGCCTTAGTTAAGAAAATTGAAGAAATTCATACTAAGGTGGATGATTTGAGTGACTCAGATGGTGATCTACATGAGGACATGGTGTATCTAAGAGTTTCTATTGAAGAAGACCTCAAGTTGATCCGAGCTGACATGCAACGAATGACCTCTGAAATTATAAAGCATCTATGTGAAAACTTTTTGATTAATAACAAATAGGGGGAGAAAAGAAAAGAAGAGGAGAAGAATAGAAGCAGATGAAAGATAGCAAATGGGGGGACCAGTAAGATAAAAAGAAGATAGAATTATAAGTTTGTTTTTGTTTTCATATGTGTATTTTGTATATGCATGTGTGTATCCTTTGTTGTCTTCTTATTCCTTATATGAATAATACTCGTTTATTCGTTCTATCTTTCAAAATTATGATTATTTGTTATCATAAAAAAGGGGAAGATTGTTAAGTCAAAATGACTTCATGTTTAATAATTCTGTTGATAATCAAATAATAATAATGTTTGAAATAAATGAATTGTTTTGATAAGTGTGTTAAGCGTGTAGTGAGAAAACACAGAAGGAGTTTCAAAACACAGAAGAAGTTGCAAAACACAGAAGGAGTTTCAAAACACAGAAGAAGTTGCAAAACTCAAAAGGAGTTTCAAAACACAGAAGAAGTTGCAAAACACAGAAGGAGAAATTCAAAAACTCAGAATAAGTTTGAAAACTTAGAAGAAGTTTCAAAACTCAGAAGAAGTTTCAAAACTTAGAAGAAGTTCTAAAACTAAGAAGAAACAAGTTGAGTTAGTTACAAAACTCAACAAAATAAGGGTTTCTACAAGAAGCAAGAAGCAAAAGCAAGAAGCGAGAAGTAGTTATCAAGATTCAAGAAGCGGTTGGAGACTTAGGCTATAAATATTAGTCGTAGTCAAAGACTAAAAAAACCTTTTGCTTACAAGCGTTTATGTACAAAAAATTCTGTGCGATATACGAGAGCTAATATTATTGTAATAAAAACTCACAATATCTTTCTAGTGAGAGAAAGAAAAGACTGAGAGTCTGGAGAGGTTAAGATAGCTGAAACAATACTTAGTGTAAGAGAACTGAAGAGGCTCTGGAAGGGAGGAAAGAATACTTGTATCTTTGACGAAGTATAATGAAAACTCAGACAGATTCTGAGGACTGGACGTAATCCAAGGTTTGGAGTGAACCGGCATAAAAATCGGATCTCCTATCTTCTAACTCTTTACTCTTGTTCATTTAGAAGTTCATACGAGTTATTCGCGATTTAACTAAGTACCTATTTGATATTCAGTTAATACTTGAAAAAGTTTCTTTTTCAAGAGATTATCAAAGGTTTTGTGTATTCACGAAAAGATTACACAATTCAACCCCCCTTCTTGTGTTCTTCGTGAATTCAACATTAACGTGTGATTTACTTCATGAGGAACTAGTGTTATCTTTTGATGCAAGAGGCTCAGACAGTAGATTAGAACAATTTCAGTCCAGAGGCAGAAAAGTAGTATTGTTCCTAGGAACAAGCCAAGGAGTGATGGATAAAAACCAAGGTAGTTAGGATACAGAGTGTTTAGGAGAAAGGATTGTGGTGTGGAGCATCATAGAATAGAAATACAGTTGAAAGAAGTAATGTGTTAAGTGGCATAGGCTGAAGAATTGTAAGTTGTCGTAAGTGACTAGAGAAGAGAGAAATAGAGATATCAAGGGCTGGAAGGATTTGGCAGAGATGAGATAGAAAGTAAAGAAAAGTAGTAGTTGAGAGGAGTGGAAAATTTTAGAGGACAGACTCCACCAACAAATTTTGAAACAAAATCCATACTTCAAAATCAAATTTACTCTTAATTCAATCTATTTGATTTACTCGTTAATTTTATCTCTAATTGTAATATTTTTGAAGGGCTTTTTACTTCATTCTTTGTTGTTTGTCCTTGTTTCTTTATGTCTAGTTTTTGTTAAACCTTTCTCTTTTCCATATGATAATTCTTTTATACATCTGATGTTTTTCTTTTTGTCAATAGTTATTTTTCGTTTGTAGTTTATAGTTATGCAAGGCTTATGATTTTTTGCTCTTTAAAGATTAACTTAATCTAATTATGTTTTTATTCTATTCCTAATAGGGCTATTTGATGGTCACATATTTTATGATTACTTTTATCTTGTTACTAGGGCTATACACGATTTTGAATATTCTAAATTGAATAAAAGAGCTTAAAAAACATCTAGAATTAAATTATATTATTGTAAGATTGGTTTTAATTTAATATAATTTTAGATATTTTATAATACTCAATTTGATAATAAGATTAAATTATATTGAATTGTTTTGAATTAATTATGTCAAAATTTTTGAATTTTATTTGTTATTATATATTTTATTTTAAAATTAAAATTTCAAATTTTCTCTATTTGAATTTAATGTTATTACTTTTAAGTTATTAAATTAAATATATAGATAAATTATATTATCTTTCAAAAATTTATTATAATATCTTTTAGAAAATGGTAAAGTTAAAATAATAAGGGATTCAAATGATTGTTTTCTTATTGGAGGCTGATTTAATTATTATTTATAACTTCATTATCACATCTCTTTTCTTTAAAATTGCTTTCTTAGAAATCCAAAATATTCATTATTATTTATTCACTCTCTATGTCTCAAGTACCACATTCATTGTACCTTGATCCACGGATTATATGTATTATCACCTTCTTACACTTTGTGATTACTTTGAATCTTTTGTTTTCTATATATTATATGTGTGTGATATGTTCTCTAAAGACATCACGCTTCCCAAAATTTTACTGTGATCATAATTACTTGCATTATATTTTTAATATCATTTATAATATATGATAACAAAATGACAATTTTCTTAAATTTGAAGACATCTCTTAAACAAAAATTTTATGCATGTTTTTAGTTATGGATTTATTAGAGAATTAAATTTACAGCAAAATAATTAATAATGAAATATTTCTAAATATGATATCACAATAAGCTTTTCTTGAATCAATTATTAACTTAAAGCATTTATGATATTTAAATCTTCATTTGATTGACTCTTTGTTGTAGTTTGATTACAACATATAGTTACTTTAACTCTCTTTTTAATCTTTTATTGAACATTTTAACTAGTACTAAGCTAATATTAACTTATTATTCTTGTTATGAGGAATTTTGTGAAGTATTTAATAATTTTTCACTTGGTATAAATCAATTTTTTGTAAGTTGTGGAAAATAATATATGGCTTTGGAGTAAGAAATTGTAATGACAACCGTATAATTTTTCAATTGCTTATAGTTATATAGACAGTGTGGAGTTATTAGATTCAAGTTGTAAAGTCTTACAACAATTATATAATATCCTTCCAATATGACCTTTTTTTTGAAATGTTGAATTAAATTAAGCCATAGAAGGCAATCAAGGAGTACAAGTATAAGACAACTTGCAAGTTACAAAGACTTCACAACTACAAGCTTATAACTAAAATACAAAAATTGCATTGAATTGTGAGTTCTCATAAGCTGCATTAAATGGTTGTTAAGTTGTTTTTTAGAAGGCATTTGTCATGAAAAATATGATTGTTCCTCTCATCTGATACTTCAGTAACTAGAAATGATAGAGAAATGGAAAAACACCATTTGATGGTTTTGTTTAGGAACTTCAGCTGAGAGTACCTTGATTTGGCTTAAGTCATTTGGGAATTCACTTATTAGACATTTTGCGCATTAATTCTTTCCAAGTTTCAATAACATAACTACATTAGAAGAATAAGTAATATGAATTGTCTTCATCTCTTTTATAGAGAGTGCACCAATTTGTGAGTTGCAAGAATTTTGCAATATTGTCAACATTTTGTAGCTTATTCTTCATTGCAAGCCATAAGGTTAGAGGCATGTGGTTGTTGGTGACTGAACTAGACAATGTTTTCCTAAGGGAAAATTGCCAAGTTGTTAATTGGCATCTATCTGTGTGACTGATTAGTGAAATTGCCATTTGAAGTGTGTTTTCATATAATTCTATCATGATCAAAATTGGAATAGGAATTAGAGCTAGTTTGATAAGTTCCTTTTTGTCAGAGCTTCTGCAACTATAGCCTATTGAGTTAATGATTTGGGAGTTAAAGGTGTAGGAAAATCTCGGTGTGAGCATCACATGCCCACGATGCGAAAAACAAAAATTTTTGTTCCGGGACCTTCCCGAAAGCCAGGATCCATGTGTCTATACAACAAACTCAAACCATAACGGCCAAAAGAGACCGTCTCCAACGGTATCCACGCAGATATCGGAGAACCTAACCGGGACAAACCCTTTGACCCGGGAATAGCTAGAACAAATTAAAGAGTGCTAACTCTTACCTTTGTCCTTGAAGAGCTTCAGAATAACGATGAGGAGGAGATGAAAATGCTTGAAGAAGCTTGGAGGATGATGAAGAACGATGATGAGATGAGAGGAAAACAAATTTCCTTTCAAACTTCACTTATCCTCTTTCAACCAACGACCACACTCATCTTCAATCTCTCCTTTTGTCTTCTTACCATTTAATGTAAAGATGACAAGGCAAAAGATGGAAGCTTCTTTTTCCATCCACGTTAGCTACTATATATATATATATATATATATATATATATATATATATATATATATATATATATATATATATATATATATATATATATATAAAGTTAAACTTGTCTTCTCCTTCAAGCTTCACGTTACAACATATATATATATATTAATTAATTCTTTAATTAATTAATAACATATATATATGTATAAATAAATGCTGAGGCGGTCCAGTCATACTGGGGTCGGTCCTACCGGCCTACCGGGTCCCGCTATGGGAAAAACTCCCGAAAACCTTTTTCAGCAATATCAATGTCGCGATCTCATCGAGACATATCTCGATCTCATCGGGATCCATTTAATCCTGTTGCTCTCCATTTATTGGAACTCTGTCCAAAACTATTTTACAAATTCTCCGAGACACTCTTATGCGTGTGACCTATTAGGTTCCCGGTTATGTTGGCCACTTAGATTAACACTTAATCTGAGCAAGTCATGAGCGGTATCTAGCAACACATCATGACCCCCAATTGACCGGAAAGTAATTGGTTTGACGAATGAACATGTATTCATCATGAACCATATCACGAACCTTTCCATAGACAATTACCGTGCAATTCGTCCTTTCACCATGCTATACCCCACTTGGTTATGAGTATGGGCAAAGTGTCAACTCTTTACTAGACTGACTATGTCAAATCTAGTCCAAGTGATATCAGTTCTTGTCCTGGGATTCATTACTTAATATGTCAATGAAGACACTCTTCATGACATACTTACTCCGGCCAGAGATTTCCAAGTAATGACCCTGACAAGAGGCCATGGGTATCATCCTCTGCTATCACAGAAGTGGTGAATCCTTTATTGGCTACTCAATTACCTTCGAATACCTCAAGCTGTACCCAATCACCACCCTATGAGTGACCTCTGTAAGGCAACAAGGAATGGAGTCAAAGCACAGATTCAGTATCCAAGATATCCTTGAGCACCTCAAGTCTAAGGATACTTGCACCATTGCTATGATGAGATTATCACTGACATTAGAATAGGACATCCATGTGATGATCTCATAGCAGTCATCCAATGTACTTACTACCTCTAGTAAGCATCCACATCTCAACCCTAAATATCTCATATTTACGGTTTCGAGATCCACTGCTTGACCAAATCAAGGAGCTTGAGATGTACTAGTCTCTTCGGATTACCGATGTCCAGTTTCAGTAATCCTATGACTAGGGATAATTTAGATACTGACATAATTACACATGATAGGAATCTCAGTAGTATGATCACATCACAATTTCCTTCATGCTATGTCATATATCATGGACTTCATTAATTTGCTTATTGATCAAAATCGGTTCATAAATAATGAACATCAAATTAATGAAATATGCCTTTCTTTATTTATTCATAAAGTATGTACCTAACTTTGTACAAAATGCGCTAAAGGCGATTGCCTTGAGGCACTACTCTAACAATCTCCCACTTGACCTAAAGCCAATCGCCTTGATATCTAATACCATAGGCGAGTACATGAGAATCAAAACTCTTTTGTGATAATGGCTTTGTCAACAGATCAGCAATATTCTGCTCGGTGGGAATTCTCTCGATCTGGACATCACCTTGTCCTATGATCTCCCTGATCAGATGATATCTGCGGAGTACGTGTTTGGATCGTTGATGAGACCTTGGTTCTTTCCCCTGCGCAATAGCCCCATTGTTGTCACAATACAACTGTATGGGCCCATCACTGCTAGGAACCACACCAAGTTCAGTAATGAACTTTTTGATCCAAACTGCTTCTTTTGCTGCTTCTGAAGCGGCAATGTACTCTGCCTCGGTCGTTGAATCGACAGTTGTCTCTTGTTTGGAACTCTTCCAACTAACTGCCCCGCCATTCAGTGTGAATACGTAACCTGATTGGGATTTGGAATCATCCTTATCAGATTGAAAATTGGCATCTGTATACCCGCTCACTTTGAGATCTCCACACTCTCCATATATCAAGAAAACATCCTTAGTCCTTCGCAAGTACTTGAGGATATTCTTGACAGCCACCCAGTGACCCTCACCAGGATTCGATTGGTATCTGCTCATAACACTTAGAGCATATGATACATCGGGTCTCGTACATAGCATTGCATACATGATAGATCCTACCGCAGATGCATACGGGATCATACTCATGCGCATCCTCTCATCTTGTGTCTTAGGACACATAGATTTCGAGAGTGTTATCCCATGAGTGATGGGAAGGTACCCTCTCTTGGATTGCTCCATGCTAAACTTTTTTAGCATCTTGTCTATGTACGTTGATTGTGAAAGACCAAGCAACCTTTTTGATTTATCTCTATAAATCTTTATCCCAAGGATATAAGTTGCTTCACCAAGGTCTTTCATGGCAAATTATTTGGACAACCAAATCTTGAGTGATTGTAGCATAGAGACATCGCTTCCTAGCAATAATATGTCATCTACATACATCACAAGGAATATGATTGCAGTCCCACTAACCTTCTTATACACACAGTGTTCATCCGGATTTTGTGAGAAACCAAACTCTTTGATTACCTCATCAAAACGGATATTCCAACTCCTGGATGCTTGTTTCAATCCATAGATGGATTTCTGAAGCTTGCATACCTTTTCGCCATCATAGGAGGTGAAGCCCTCAGGTTGTGTCATATACACATCCTCAGCTAGATTTCCATTTAGGAAAGTTGTCTTCACATCCATTTGCCATATCTCATAATCATAATGAGTGGCAATGGCTAGGAGTACTCTAATGGATTTAAGCATTGCTACTAGGCTGAAGGTCTCGTCGTAGTCAACTCCTTGTCTTTGACGAAAACCTTTAGCCACAAGCCTTGCTTTATAGGTAATTACATTATCATCCATGTCGGTTTTCTTTTTGAAAACCCATTTGCACCCTATGGGTTTGATTCCTTCGGGTGCCTCAACCAAAGTCCATACTTGGTTTTCATACCTGGAATTCATTTCAGCCTGCATGGCTTGAAGCCATTTCTCAGACTCTGAACTCTTCAGAACCTCTTCATAGGTGGTAGGCTCATCATTTTCTATGAGAAATACGTCATTCTGTTCATTCATGAAATCCATATCTCTAAAGAACAGGCGTATCCTACGTGACCTACGAACTTCGTGTGTTGTAGAAGGTTGAGCTGTTACTTCATCTGTATGAGTCACAGTTTCAGGTTCAGGCAATTGATCTGCGTCTGTTCGAGCATCCTGAACTTCTTCAAGTTCAATTTTGCTCCCCTTGTCTTCTTGTAAAAGAAACTCTTTCTCTAAAAAGACAGATGCTTCAAACAAACACCTTTTGTTCCTCGTGAGGTAGAATTGATATCCCATTGTTTCTTTAGGATATCCTACGAACAAACACTTGTCGATTTTGCATCAAGTTTATCTCGATCGTGTCCGCTTCACATAAGGTGACAACCCAAACTTTCAAATGAGTAAGATAGGGTCTTTTGCTAGTCCACATCTCATATGGAGTAACATCAACTGTCTTTGATGGAACTCATTTAACAAGTAAACAATTGCCTCTCAGTGCATACCCCAAAAGGAATTTGGTAACTTTGCAAAGCTCATCATTGATCATACCATGTCTAACAAGGTTCGATTTCTCCTTTCGCCACACCATTATCTTTGTGGTGTGTAAGGAGGAGTCCATTGAGATAAAATCTCATTATCTCTGAGATAACCCAAAAACTCTTGGTCTAAGTATTCCCCACCACGATCTGATCGTAATGTCTTGATACTTTTTCCAAGTTGGTTTTCTACTTAATTTCTGAATTGTTTGAACTTTTCAAATGCTTCAGATTTGTATCTCATTAGATACAGGTACCCATATCGAGAATAATCATTGATAAAGGTAATGAAGTAAAGACAACCACTTCTGGCATGGATGGACATCGGACCACATACATCTGAATGTATTAGGTCTAATACTCCAGTCGTTCGTTCACCCTTTCCCTTAAAGGGTAATTTAGTCATCTTGCCTAATAAACAAGATTCGCATGTGTCATATGATTCATAATCAAATGACCCTAAACTACCACTCTTATGGAGCTTAGCTATGCGTCTCTCATTTATATGGCCAAGGCGACAATGCCATAAGTAAGTTGATTTTAAATTATCTCGTTTATGTCTTTTCGTGTCATTGATATTCATAATTGGATGTGACATATCTAATATGTAAATTCCATTGCATAATGTACCAAGTACCATAAAGCATTCCATTCAAACTAATAGAACAACCATTGTTACTAAAAGTCAAATGGAAACCAAACTTTATTTAAACAAGAAAGCATAATATGTTCTTTGTTAAAAGCAGTACAAAATAACATTCATCCAATTTAATTACAAGCCCGGTGGGGAGTGACAAAAGTAAGTGTTTACGGCTAATGCAAAGAACTCTTGCTCCATTTCCCACATGCAGTCTAGTTCTCCTTCATGAGCCGCTCATCGTCCTCGAGGCCCTGCATATCATTGCATATGTGTGAGCCACAACCGGTATCTAATACCCATATGTTATGGTCAGAAACAGTATTAACCTCAATGACAAACATACTTGAAGAAGTCGAGACATCTGATGCCTTCTTCTACTTCAATTCTTCCAGATAGACTTTACAGTTCCGCTTCTAGTGGCCAGTCTTGCCACAATGGAAGCAAGTTCCTTTTGGTGCAGTCTCTTTAGTTTTCTTCTTGGCTGCACTTCCTTTTGGTTTCTTAGACCTTTTCTTCTTTAGATTCTTTTTTTTTGAACCAGAAGAAGAGGATGCCACCATAAGCACTTGCTTGCTATCCTTCTTGATAGCTTGCTCTGCTGTCTTGAGCAGATTGATCAAATCAGGGATTGTCGTGGATATTTGGTTCATCCGATAGTTTAACACAAACTGTGAATAACTATCAGACAATCCAACTAGAATTAAGTCAACACTTAATTCATAATCCATAACAAAACCTAAGACGACCAACCTCTCAATATACCCATTCATCTTCGTATATCTTGACCGCAGATAAACACGAGTCATCTTAGTAGTGAAGAGTAGCCTCGAGGTCTCGAACCTTTCGCATCGAGCTTGCTCATCAAACACTCTCTAAGATGAAACACCGTGGTATTAGCATCCATAGACTCATCGCCGCTTCGCACTCTGGTGACATCGAGGCAAGCATAATGCAGGTAGCCATGTCACTGTCTTTAAGATGCTTACGATATGCTTTCTGATCCTCATCAGAAGCATTAGCAGCAGGTGGATCAGGAAGTGGAACATCTAGGACATATCCCAGTTCCTCAGACCTGAGAACAATTCTCAGATTTCTCAACCAATCTAGAAAGTTGGGTCCAGTTAATTTGTTGGAGTCCATAAGCGAGCGCAAGTTCACACTGGAAGTCATCTTCAATCAACCTAAAGGGAAAGAGAGAAAGAATATTAGAATAGAATTACATGCATGATCATAAGGACTTGCATGACATGCATATGGCTCCCACTAGTTTCAAAGATTCCATAACCCTCAGTACGAATCCAAGAATCATTATGACAAAATGTCCTAGTGGATCGATATCTGACATTACTAAAATGACCTTGGGTTTACCCAACAAGCCACCTTAGGTCAATCGGTAGGTATCGGTCATACCAATTGCATCATAGATATCCGACATTACTAAAATGACCTTGGGTTTACCCAACAAGCCACCTTAGATCTATCGGCAGGTATCGTTCATACCATTTGCTTCATAGATGCAACTATCAACTAGTGCTATCAACTCGTGATGTATGCACACACATTGGGTTATCAACTCTTGATGCGCGTACATCTGATGCACACTACCCAATTTCGCCTCTGTCTACATTGACCTTGAGTTTACTCAACAAATCAACGCTTCTAGTGAAAACCGACCCATTAATCCAAAAATCTTATTTTCATGGTTCGAACATATCCGTATAGAGTGAGCTTGGGTTTACCCAACAACCCAACTCTATAAGAACTCTGGTTCTCCCCATATTAATGGAAGGCGTTAGTTTTCATATGATGTGTGAGGGTTTTCAGGTCTCATCTTCTTCTCCTCCAAGCCGTAGGATTATAGTCACATGACTATATGGAATGATTTAGGGCATTTCATCAATCACATTGAGTCTATACCTAAAATCATCCATCATCCCACCTTTGCATGTTGTAAGTCGACTTGTGTATGTATAAGTCGACTTATACCTTTGTGTAAGTCGACTTATGCATGTGTAAGTCAACTTATACTAGTGTGTAAGTCAACTTATGCATGTGTAAGTCAACTTAGGCAGCTGTGCACGAACAAGTCGACTTGTACCATTGTGCAAGTCGACTTATGCGTCTACAGTGCACAGACAAGTCGACTTGTATCTTTATTAGTCGACTTATCCATGTAGAATTGCTCTCTAATCAGCTAATTTCTCAATCCGTGTAGTTCCAATTCACAATAACAAGTGTAATATCCTTTATTATGATGTACCAATGAAACACTTTCATTGTTCCATGCTTACCATATATAGTCAAACTATACATGAAAAACTTGAAATTGATGAATACACTCTTATTCATTTAGATTTCCAAATAATTTGAGAATATCAAACTATCACCCTAAGTATCTCTAGGTAGTCTAAACTTTATCAAGACTACTTCGGCACATGTCACAAAATTTGTGACGGCCAAAATAATCAAGACAACGAAATACACTAACGAGACGCTAATGTGACACATTTGACATCCGAAAATTTTTGGAAACCCAATTTCAAGAAATTCAATTTGGAAAGCATAAAAAATCAATATAACACATTTTTAATCACATTAAAAATGATCCAAGGCATTGGAATTGATAAATACACAATTTATCATTCCAAACAAAACAGCTCCAGCAACTTTCTCAAAACTGCCAGGCTCTGTGTTTTTCTTGAAAAACTCATTGAAACAATTTCAATAAATTATGAGAAATTTACAGAGGTTACAACATGTTCAAAAAATGTTCCATGAATTTTTTCAGGATTTATTTCCATAAAAAACTCATCCAACCTCAGCAACAAATCCAATGTAGAATCTGTGCTCCTCAACACAGTTATTCCCAGAAGCACACAATAAATTATCAAATAAATAGTAAATCACCTTGAAAACATTTTTACATTCTCATAGACATTCATAAACATATTAGAGACATGTTGGTGAAAGAAAATCCGAATTTTTTTTTCTACAATTTATTCTCGAATTTATAAGCATGCCTGTTCATTGAATGTGCACAAAGACAGCAACCAGAACATTGGGGAATAAATTAGCAATACCATATCAAATCACATTGATAAATTCCGAGCTTCCACAGATATATGCAACAACATCTTGTGAACATATCTGGGTAAGAAAATTTTAAAAACAATATTTCTACATTGAATTCGAAATTCACACAATCAACATGCATCATCGTCACAAGCAATAGGCAACTCCGACCTAGTCATGGTTTCTTCGTTATATACGACACAAGTGGCTCTGATACCACTGTAGGAAAATCCCGGTGTGAGCATCACATGCCCACGGTGCGGAAAACAAAAATTTTTGTTCTGGGACCTTCCCGAAAGCCAGGATCCATGTGTTTATACAACAAACTCAAACCATAACGGTCAAAAGAGACCGTCTCCAACGGTATCCACGCAGAGATCGGAGAACCTAACCGGGACAAACCCTTTGACCCGGGAATAGCTAGAACAAATTAAAGAGTGCTAGCTCTTACCTTTGTCCTTGAAGAGCTTCAGAATAACGATGAGGAGGAGATGAAAATGCTTGAAGAAGTTTGGAGGATGATGAAGAACGATGATGAGATGAGAGGAAAACAATTTTCCTTTCAAACTTCACTTATCCTCTTTCAACCAACGACCACACTCATCTTCAATCTCTCCTTTTGTCTTCTTACCATTTAATGTAAAGATGACAAGGCAAAAGATGGAAGCTTCTTTTTCCATCCACGTTAGCTACTTTATATATATATATATATATAAAGTTAAACTTGTCTTCTCCTTCAAGCTTCCACGTTACAACATATATATATCTATATTAATTAATTATTTAATTAATTAATAACATATATATATGTATAAATAAATGCTGAGGCAGTCCAGTCATCTTGAATTGGTCCTACCGCCTACCGGATCTCTTTATGGGAAAACCTCCGAAAACTTTTTTCAGCAATATCAATGTCGCGATCTCATCGGGACATATCTCGATCTCATCGGGATCCATTTAATCCTGTTGCTCTCCATTTATTGGAACTCGTCTAAAACTATTTTACAAATTCTCCGAGACACTCTTATCGTGTGACCCATTAGGTTCCGGTTATGTTGGCCACTTAGATTAACACTTAACTGAGCAAGTCATGAGCGGTATCTAGCAACACATCATGGCCTCAATTGACCGGAAAGTAATTGGTTTGACGAATGAACATGTATTCATCATGAACCATATCACGAACCTTTCCATAGACAATTACCGTGCAATTCGTCCTTTCACCATGCTATACCCCACTTGGTTATGAGTATGGGCAAAGTGTCAACTCTTTACTAGACTGACTATGTCAAATCTAGTCCAAGTGATATCAGTTCTTGTCCTGGGATTCATTACTTAATATGTCAATGAAGACACTCTTCATGACATACTTACTCCGGCCAGAGATTTCCAAGTAATGACCCTGACAAGAGGCCATGGGTATCATCTTCTGCTATCACAGAACTGGTGAATCCTTTATTGGCTACTCAATTACCTTCGAATACCTCAAGCTGTACCCAATCACCACCCTATGAGCAACCTCTGTAAGGCAACAAGGAATGGAGTCAAAGCACAGAATCAGTATCCAAGATATCCTTGAGCACCTCAAGTCTAAGGATACTTGCACCATTGCTATGATGAAATTATCACTAACATTAGAATAGGACATCCATGTGATGATCTCATAGCAGGTCATCCAATGTACTTACTACCTTTAGTAACCATCCACATCTCAACCCTAAATATCTCATATTTACAGTTTCTGAGATCCACTGCTTGACCAAATCAAGGAGCTTGAGATGTACTAGTCTCTTCGGATTACCGATGTCCAGTTTCAGTAATCCTATGACTAGGGATAATTTAGATACTGACATAATTACACATGATAGGAATCTCAGTAGTATGATCACATCACAATTTCCTTCATGCTATGTCATATATCATGGACTTCATTAATTTGCTTATTGATCAAAATCGGTTCATAAATAATGAACATCAAATTAATGAAATATGCCTTTCTTTATTTATTCATAAAGTATGTACACAACTTTGTACAAAATGCGCTAAAGGCGATTGCCTTCAGGGCACTACTCTAACAAAAGGTTTGTCCATTTCCTCTAAAGGGACCTACAAATAACTAGTTATCTTGCCATAAGTTGGTAGTTTCACTATTTCCAGTTAGGTATATGAAATGAGGTCTCATCCTTCCTCTCATCTTAAAAATAGCTTTTAGGGTGGTAGAGGTAAGATTATCAGCATTCAAACTCCACAAATTCCTGACCTTAATGAAGTAATTGTGAATCCATTTGTACTAGACTGCTTGCTTTTCATTAAGTAGTCTCTACAGTCTTTTAGTGATCAATACAGTGTTGAGAGATTTGAGTGAGATTATGTTGAGCCGTCCTTAGTTTTTGGGTGTACAGATATCTCCCCATTTCATCTTCACCTTACTAAGATTTCCTTTACAACCAATCTACAAGTACCTATTAAAGGTATTATCAATTATTTAATAATTTTGATGGGCAAAGCAATGTAAGATGCCTAATAAACACTGATGGAATTTAAGATAGATGAAATAAATTATGCTCTCCCAACTGTTAAAAGATTTCTAGAGCTCTAAGAAGTAATTCTATTATTGATTTTGTTAATTAAGCTGTTATAATCCCTTGAGATTAATCTTGAAGCTATAACAGGAATGCTAAGGTACATCAAAGTTAGTAGTTGTTGTTTGAATCCAGCGATAGAAACTAGTGTTGACTCTAGGTTTGAAGCATTTTTGGATAGGAATAATACATTTTAAAGCAGTTTGTTTGAAGGCCAAACATTTTATTAAACATCTTAAGTGCTTTGATAAGAGCTAACACATATGTGGAATTTGCTTTGAAGAGTAATATGAGAACATTAGTACATAATATGTGTGATAGTTTATCCTTTCCAAATTTAGAGTGGAATTTAAATCCTTTAGTTCTCTTTATAACCTTTTGTAGTAGTATGCTGAAGATCTCCATCACTAATCCAAAAAAATAAGGTGAAATAGGTCACCTCGGTGAATTCCTTTGCAGGTTTTGAAGGAGCTTGTGGGTTGACCATTAATAAGGATGCTATAGCAAGGTGAACTGTTACATTTAGTGAACTATTAGATACATGTTCTTAGAAAATCCATAGTAGATAGAATATTTATAGTAATGCCTAATCCACATTATCATAAGCCTTCTTAAAGTCAATTTTAATGCAAAAATTGGCCCTATATATTTTTTATTTGAATAAGTTCTAAGCAGCTTTTGAAGAATCAAAATATTGTCGCCAATAACCCTACCAGGGATATAAACACCCTGTGATTCTCCAATATGGTTTGGAAGGATCTTTCTCAACCTGTGAGCTAGTATATTGGAGATTAGTTTGTAAATATAATTAAAACATGAGATGGGACGAAAGTCAGAGGAATGCTTGAGTTCACCACTCTTGGGGATAAGAGTAGTAAAAGTTTTATTAATCTTGACTGGTAAGGAGCCATTGTTGAAGAATTCCAAAACAACATTTGACACCATATTCCTTATGAGAGGTTAAGACTTTAGGAAAAAGTTAAAATTAAAGTCATCAAGTCAAGGAGCTTTGTGAGGATGAAAGGATTTCAATGTTTCATCAATCTCTTGAATAGTGACAAGTTAAGATAACAATTCAACTTCCTTAGAAGAGAGACATCCTTAAAAGATTTACCTAAGTAATAACTCAGTAGAGTGAACTTTTGAAGGCTTATTCATTAGATTAGAGAAGTAGCTATAAGCCCCATCTATCAATTCATATTGAGAATTCAGTTGAGTGTTAATGAATTCAAGTGAAACAATTATATTTGTAACTCTTCTAGAGATGAAAAATTTACGAAAGAATGAGGTGTTTCTATCTCCACTTCTTATGCACTCCACTTTAGATCTCGACTTCATAAAGGAATAACCATATAGAAGAGCTTTATAATAATTATGCAATGCAGCTTTCTCCATTTCCTACAGCTAACTGAACTAGGATTACTGTAAAGTTGCTGTTGAATACTATATAAGCCCTTCTTAACAATGCTTACTAGGTGGTGTATGTTTCTAATATTGTCTTTACAAAGGTGCTTCATTTTTATTTTGATGAAGGTATTGTTTGCTTCCACCAAATCTTGCTCTTAGTGCTTTCAACATGCCATCTTCAAAGGATGCCAAATCAACCAAGAAGTTAGTAAATCTAAATGGATTTCTAGGTAAATAAGTAGAAAAGCAATTAGGGAACTCCAACATCCTTTGAGTGTCTGTAAGAATTTGATCTAACTTTTTCCTAATGAAATTTACTCCAAAATGTTTGTTATTTCAAGTAAAAATTTTACCCTTATTGTGATGCCGATTAGTTATGCCTCTTCAATACAACTTCTCAAATCTGAGCAAAGATTCCCAATGGACCTGTAGCCTTTTGCTTCTTTAGATTTTAGAAAAGGATTAAAGTCCCATGTGATAATCTAAAGATTGTTAAAGGAAGTTATTACAACTTTAATTTGATTCCATAGAAAAGCTCTTTAACAAGAGCTATTTTATGCATAGACGAATGAAATGAAAATATGTTGATCTAAATACCTCATGGAGATCTCTAAGTGAATGATCTGATTTGGGACTATTATGGAGCAAGTTGTCGTTATCGTAGAGTCATATAGAATTATTATTCTTCCATTTGTATGAGTAATGTGGTTTGTAATTACTTTCCATTAATTTGGTAAGTAATTCAACAACTATTCACTATTATTTTTTATTTGTGCTTCCAAAACCCCAGTTACTACCACCTTTTTCTACGAAATCATATTTCTAATTATAAGCTTCTTAGTGGCAACATTTGCTCCTCTCACATTCCAAATTAGGATATTAATGAGGTAGGCTCCAAGGATAGAGTCTTCTTTTCTCTGCTTGACTTCCTCCTAGTAATAGTTTCAAGGTTCTGCTTGATAAACTATGGTTGCTTTGAATCTATAATTGGATTTCCATGTATAGTTCGCTTAGAATTTGCTATTGTAGTTCCAAGTATACTATTTTTAGAAGTTGGTTGTTCAAATGTGTCCCTTATATAGGTTGAAGCTGATATTTAAACATCTCCCTTATCATCTTCAACTATAGTTATATTAGTATACCTGTTACTCACTTGTACTCTGGTTGTAATATCCATCTCCATAGATGTACAACTGGACTGCACTCCTGATATTAAGCAATACATCTCATAAACTCCTAATAGTTATCAGAAGTAAAAACTCTTCTTGTAGGTCTCCAAGTTTTCTTCACTGAAGGTTGAGGCTTTTACATATAGGAGACCTATAATTAATCCTTAATAGGTTCAAGGTCTTCATTTAGCCTGATGAAAGGAATTGCTTAAGGTAAATCAGCCATAGAAGTGAGCAATAGAAATTGGTTTAATAATGTAACTGGCAAGGTGGCCGAGGTCACTTGTAGTCCAATACTCTAAATGAACTTCATATATACAAATCCAAATAGGTATATTTTCCTGTTTAATCTCCTCTAGTTTCAGTCTAGGCCTCCATAATTGAAGAAGTCATGGCTTACTGGACACATTCCATAATCCAACTTGAATTACTTTCTTTGCATCTTCATGGTCCAACTTGAATTACTTCGTTTGCATCTTCAATACTTGCAAATTTGAAGAAGAACACATCCTCATTATTCACAAACGCTTCCTGCAAGCCATGTTGTTTCAAATTGGTCAAAGCCCATTGCTTTATGACTAGAAAGGCTACTCTCTTGTCGAGGAAGAAGCCAAGGATGGTTAATTTCCATATTTTTGTTCCTGCTTTAAGAAGCTCCAAAGGTGGAGAGACAATCCTGTGATCAGTAGCTTCTCTTGGTAGATAATAGTTCAACTTTAGCTTAGGCATGGGATCACCAGCCACCTGCACCCTACATTTTCTAATAGATTAAGGGTTCAAGTTAGAAATTTATGCAATTTTTAAAGAGGGGGGACAAGGAGGTTCTTTGGAAGTAAGAGTTACAAAAGTTAAAGCATAACCATTTGAGTTTAGAGGCAGGAAATTATTAGTGTCCATAGGATAACTGTTGGACCCCGTTTCTGGAGCCCAGCATTTGAAATTAAACACAGAAGATAGGTACAGAAGAAGCGAACTGAGAAGAAGCAAAACTAAGAAGAAGCAAAACTAAGAAGAAGCAAAACTGAGAAGAAGCGAAATTGAAAAGAAGCAAAACTCAGAAGAAGAAAAACTGAGAAGAAGCAAAATTGAGAAGAAGCAAAACTGAGAAGAAACAAAACTAAGAAGAAGCGAAACTGAGAAGAAGTGTCTCATCTTTGGCTACTTTTTTTAAAGAAAAATCTCCTCCAAAGTTTTCTTCTCCTTTCCAACTAAAGCATTTTGTTAACCAAGTTGTCCAAGAAGAACAAGTGGTAGATAAGATTGGTTGAGGATACAATATCGAGAAGAGGAAACAATAACAAGAATAAGATGATTCATCACCTTGGAGAGGATATATGGTCAAAGATATGATAGCACAACAAGGAGTTAAAGTTGTAGCAAAGGAATCAGTAATATAATCTCCATCTTGTTCTTATGATAATTATTTTCCATATACCGTATCATGTATAGTGGCATGTTGATTTGGTTATCTTGCTTCTGTTGTGTTATGATTTGTAAACAAGTTTTGAAATCTACCGTTTAACCAAATCTTGCATGTTTTCTTTTCCGATCTAACATTTAATGCATAAATCAAATGGACTTGACAAAGGTTGTAATATGACTTAGGTAAGGAACAAGAAAAAGAAGTTATAGGATAAACAAATTGAAGGAAGTCATACAAACTTATTCACATAAGGATATCATACAAACTTATTCAAATAACATCATTTCAATCAAGTCGTTTTTTTCTTTATTATTTTCTTATTTATTTAATTTTTAACAAGAACATAAAAAGAGACTTGTTTTCTTTTTTAATACTTCTCCTCATTCTATAAAAAAACTATAAAATATAAAATGCAACTTGAATCAACATATTTATTTTTCATGAAAATAGTCAAAATCTTATGCAAATAAGCTTTATACAATTCATTCAATTTAGGGGTTCAAAATTATTAGGAACATTAACAAAAGAAGGGTTAAAGCGGCTTGTAAGAAGGTTAACAATTGAGAAGAGAAAATTCAAGGGACAAATTGGTTTTCTAGGGATAAAAATTATGGTAGGCTTTTCTAGGTGAAAAAAGGTTATATTAAAGTTCCCTTATTATCTTTGTGCATAAATTCATAAAAAACGTAGTCGCAAAATGTATTCAAGAGCAAGTTATAGCATAAGCAAGCTATGCTTGATAACACACCATAAAAAGAAATGAATACGAGCATAAATATGATAAATTGCTCCTAGGTTCACAAGCTTACATATATGTCAAAATGTATTAAGTCTTGCACACTTTCATTCAATAAACCAATGAGATATTTGAAGTAATTTAATGAAAAACACTAATCAGGCTCGTCTCTCTCATTCATTATAACTTATACCAAAAACGTATCCAAACTTAGGGGCTATTTATGAACAATAATCAGAAACTTTTTGACATTATCATAAGAAATAGTCAGTATATAAATAATAGTATTCATGAATTCAAACACAAAACTTAAAGTTGATCTTAGTATATCTTATCGCTCCCCTGTACCCAAATCATACATTGTCCCAATTTATGCACAAGATGCTTATATAGCATAAAAATAATCATCATAAAATAAAGCATGAAGTAGAATACTCCTTTGAGTTATATGTCAAATTGACATTAATAGCCAAATGAGCAATAAGGGAACAAAGACACAAGTTCTTATTGACATGTACTTTATGTACTGTACACTAAATAAAAAAACAACTCAGCTTTAGTAAAAGTACACATTATGACCTTCCTTTTTGAATAATTAAAAGCTAAGAAACATTGCATATAAATCCATTCAAAGTCATTAAGATCACTGCCTTCAACTTTATTTTGATGATAAACCAATGGGTCAAAAAACATTGACTTCCACGGTTTGACCCTGAAATTTTTTCTTTAAGTTAAGCGTGATTTAAATAATTTTGAGGTTTTGATAGATTTAATTTTTAGAGTTATAATTATGTCAAAGTTAGTAGGATTTATTGAATGGGTAAGTTGTTGGACACCGATTTTTGAGTGAAAATAAGAAATATTCAAAAGTGGATGAGTTGATTGAAATTAAGTTGAAAATCAAGAAATAAAGAGAGAAAGTGTGAGAAGATAAAAAATTGTGAAAAGTTTGACTTTTTGGCCTTTAAAAGTTGACTTTTGATTTAGGAAAAATTTGATAAAATGATCTACATGAAACTTGTAGATTATGTTAAGAGCTTTCTGTAGCCATAAAGTTTGCAATTTTTCGATATCGGGAGTGAAAGTTATGATCAGTCAAAGTTTAAGTGAGTTGGGGTTGACTTTTATTATGACTGAAACTTTGACTGAGAAATTTACTTAGTTAGAGGTTGTTTTAGCCTTTAAGTTCTTTATGAAAGTTGAAGGATTTGATTTGATATTTATTTCGATATAAAGTATGGAATTTTTCGATCAAGGAATAATAAGTTATGATTTTTACAAGTTTCTGTTATGATTTTTAGCATGATTAATAGAGGGTAGAAAGTTTGACTGAAACATTAACCTCCTTAGAGGTCAAATTGATTTTCATGTCCTTCATGGAAGTTGTAGGTGACTTTCTGATCTTCGCAGTGATATAAAATATGAGGTATTCGAAATTTGGAGTTAAAAGATATAAATTTTCAAAGTTGGCATTTGTTTAGGGATATATTAAATTGGGGCAGTACCTTTGACTGAATTTTTGACCCCTTTAGAGACAAAATTGATTTTTGAGTTCTGCATGGAAGTTGTAGAGCTTCCTTCAAGCTTTCCATAGATACTAAATTTATCAAATTTGAAATTCGAAATCAAGAGCTACGATTTTTGAAAATTTCGAATATATATATATGTAATTATGTAAATAATTATATATATATATATTGAAAAAAAAAGAGAAGAAGAGATTTCACTAGGGCGATACGTCGCCCTAGTGATGAGGGTTTGTATAATTTTTTTAATTTTTTAATTATTATTTTTGAATTATTTAATTATTATTTTCAGATTTTAAGAAATATGACCCCTCTTCAATCTTTCGCTGATATCTTTTCCGTCCGACATCCGATTGACTCGATTTTCGAAGCGTTGGATTCCTAAGACAGTGAATTTCATTTTTACGAGAAATTTGTGAATTTTTGAGATTAAATTGAGGGTGATTAAATTAATCAAAATGAGTCGGGAAATTTTCCAAACATAGTTCAGTATTATGAGAAATTCGGGATCTGTAGAGATCCGATTGAAGTGATTATTGAGGCGAAATAAAATTAAGACATGGGGCTACAAGTCATATGAAGAAAGTAAATGTCAATTTTGCCCCTAAGACCTTCAAATTATAAATGGAAGTTCGGATTAGTGTGCAGTTTTTAGATTAGGAATATCTGAAAGTATTTTGAGCATAACTTTTGCTCTGGAAATCGAAATGAGGCGATTCTTGATTTGAATTAAACTAGAGACATAAAGCTACAATGTTTATGAAGACTTCGAGTTTCAATTTTGGGATTAAGAATGTCAATTTCTGGATGGAAATAACGTGCTGGACAATGTGTTAGAATATGAACATGTCGGAAATGTTTTGAGCATAACTTTTGATGTAGTGCTCCGAATTGGATGATTCTTGTGGCGTTATGAAATTAAGACATAGAGGAACATTTCTCTAGAAGGAAGTTTTGACAAATTCCTTCAAATTGATAGTGCGAATCAAACCCGCAAGTGAGCATGACATAAAGTAAGGTATAGGGGCAAATTTGGAAATTAGGCATATATGAAAGGGCATTTAGGTCTTTGCTCCTTCATTTAATGACATGGCCCCTTTAAAACATAAGGAGTTGTCGTTTTTGGATGAAAGGCACGACATTTAGGAAGAAAGGAAAGAAGAATAAGGAGAAAGGAAATGGAGGAGAAGAGTCGGCCATGGAGGAAGAAGAGAGGGAATTTTTTTTTTCGAATTTTTGGGAGCTTCTAAGAAGGATTTCAAGTTGTTTTTGAAGAGAAAGGATGGAAAAGAAGGAAAGCTTCCCTTGGGCTTCGCAAAAATCCGAAAATGAAGGGAGAATGAGGTAAGAGGAAATTTTGAACTTTGAGATTTTCTTGAGTTTTTGGTTGCTTTAGCATGATAATGATATGGGTTTGTTAATTCCATGATCAAATTTGAAAATTTCATGTTGAAGTGGATTTAATTTTGGATGGAAAATTAAATAGGTTTATGCCCAATTTTAGAAGTTGGGGTTTTTGAAGATTTATGGCTTAGAATCATGGAAAATATGATGAATTGGTGAAATATGATACGAATTTTGAAGAATTTGTGTTTTATGATGTTGAATTTGTGTAAATTGGTTTAGGCCAATTTTAAAAATTGGGGGTTTTGACCAATTTTGAAAATTGATGATTTAGATAGCTTGATTTTATATGGAATTGGTGTTTTCTAAGTTTAATTTGAGTAATTAAGTGATTTATGATATTGAATTTAAGTGAATCGGTTTAGGTCAATTTTGGAAATTGGGGATTTTCGAAATTGTTGAATTGGATAGCTTGGAAATAGGATCAATTGGTGAATTCCTAAGTGAAATTTGAGGATTATGATTTTTATGATGTTGAATTTGAGTATTTGTGGTTTAGGAAAATTTTAATGTGGAAGAAAGAAGGAGGCTTTGGAGCAATTGAGGCACAAAGCAAGTTTCTAGCATCAATTCGAGGTGGGTAATGTATTTATATTTTGAATTATGAGTAAATTATGTGAATTTGAAAAATTAAGAAAGGAAAAATATTTCTGAAATTGTGTTTTCAAAGGATTTGAAAGGAATCGTTACAAAGGTTTACGTTAAAATGTTTGTAAATGATTTGTGAAATTTATTGAAAAATTTAGAATACAAGATTTATGAACATTATGTTTTTGCATTTTTGAAAGAAAAGTGTGAACAATGCTGCTTTACGTGTGAAAGAAATAATTGCATTCATTTTTATGCATTTGATTTATATATGATTAATTGATTAATTGAATATGATTGCTATATAGATTGATGTGAATATATGGAATGTGCATGTGTTAAGCATTTTGACACGATTTGACATTATGATATGAAAACTTTGAAAATCAAGATTTCGAAATGTGCCTTCAGGCAATCTGAAATGTCGTTTTCAATTATGTGTTATTTGGGTTTGGTCAGGTCCCATCTGTGGGACGAAAAGACTTGTCCATTTATAGCCTTCTCCCGCTGTTCATTAGTGGCATGGAGCTCCGATTTCGGACTCCTTTCACAGCTACACTGGACCGCTATGCGGGAAAGTGTAGTACGTTCTGTTCACGACTGCATAGGACCGCTATGCGGGAATGTGCAGTACGTTCTGTTTTAGACCGAGCCAGACCATTTGATATGTTATGTGCTTTTGTTTCGTTTCTAAGTGTGATGCATTCATGTTTTTAAATTTGATTTTGAAATAAGAAAGAATTGAGAATTTTGAGAAATGAGAAGATAAGATTTGCAAATGTAAGATTTTGGAAATGTTTTATGAATAGTTTGAAAAGTGAAAGATTTGAAAGATAAGCTGTGATAGGTTTCTACCGTGAAATGTTTAAAAATGTCAAACTTCTTGAAAATGAGCTTTTCGCTTATTGTTCAATTTATAAATGTATTATCCACGAGCTTCCGAGCTTACCCCCCTTTCATCCCCATCTCCAGGTTTTGAGCAGGAGATCGGATGGAAGATTATCAAGACGTTTGGTCCGATTTTGTATCGTTTGGATTTTTGTGTAAATTGGGTTTTGGTATTAATTCTGTATATGGCTTGAATTGCCATGTGTGTATATGATTCTGTATATGATTGGATATGAAGGATATGAATTCGGGATTTAAGTTATGATTTGCATATGATTGTAATTAGTGTAATGAGATTGTTTATGAAATTAAGATATGATTGTTGATTTGGCTATGGCTATTATGAGTTATCAAATTGTTTGTAATTATGAAGATTGTGGATTTGAGATGGATGATTTCGATATGTAAAGTACTAGATATAGGATTGCGTTTGTTATGTTGGATTCCGGACGGGGAGTCCGATGATACTGAATATTTGTGAAAATATAGAAGTGTTGTTTGAACACTTTGCAGGTTTGGGTTAGGATAAATGCAATTAGTTATCTTTTGAAATTTCGATAAAATTGGGATAAAATGTATTTTGAGATTTTATGGATATATATAAGATTATGTATGATTGTTGAGTTTTGGGTATAAGAATGAATTTCCTATGGGAAATTATATGGATGTGATTGGTATAAGAAAGAATGAAAAAGAAAAGAAAAAGAAAAAAATTTTATACCGAATTTCGGATGTCTTAGTCTAGGTTTCCAACGCGATCGTTGTTGTCTTTGTATTTTATTCACGGATGTCGGCATTTCATTCAGTTCAATTACTTCATTTATTTGGTTTGATTCCATACGTATCCGATTTGATTTCGCCTTATGTTCCGTTCTTTCGATTTTCGATTTCGATTCGCTTATTCGTTTCGCTTTCGTATTAAATTCGATTCCGATTTGCTTTCACTTTGTTATCCGATTTGTTATTCGTATTCCGATTTTTCATATTTGTTTTGCTTTATCGATGTCTTTGTTTTCCGATTCGAAATTTTGTTGCGAAATTTTCGTTTCCATTCGCTTTCGTTTCCTTCGCTTTTCGTTTTTTGGTTGGGATCCGGTTCCCAGATCGGGTCCCAACATAAGTGGAATTAAAATGTTAATGTAATAAGGATGTTCAAGGACATTTTTGGGAGATCATTTAAGCATAAAAGAACATAAGCTTATAAGGAAGGGTAAAATGGACTTTTTTGGACTCATTAAGGGTAGAAATGGAAGAAGATTATGTTGTCTTGCTTATTAAAAGGAGAAAAACATGAATTGAAGGGAGGGAAGAGTGAAAAACGAAAATAAGAGAGAAGAAGAGAGGTTTCGGTGAAAGATGAAAAGAAGAGAAATTAAGCTTGTTAAGGTAGGTTAACCATCTTTTATTCTTGCTTTATTAAAGAAATGAGTTGTGTTGAGGATGAAGGAGCTAGAGGGAGAAATGGGTTTATGTAGAGAATGAAAGGTTTGTGTTGGAAGAAGATGAATTAGGAGAACCCAATTGATTTTAGGGTTTCTAAACTAGGTCTTAGGTTTTCTAACCTAGATGTGCTATGGGTACGTTAGATTTTAACTTAATTTGTGTGTATTGCAATTTTTGTGATTTTTGAAGTTTATTAATTTTATTGGAATGTTGTTTTGAATGGAACCTTGGTTGTTTTAGGAAACTAAGGGAATTCTACTCAAGAGCAAGGGGAAAGGCAAGCTTGACTTAGATTTTCGCAAACTAATTAGGTGCGTAACATATATATGGTTATAGTGTAATTGGGAAAATTCTTGCCTATGTATGTATGTTGGATTGATTTATTTGAAATTGACTTGTTTGTAAATGTTGAAAATGCATGATGAAATATGACTATGTTATACCTTAAAAGAGGTAATGAGATTTTGCATTAAATGAAAAGAAGATAAAGCATAAAAGTATGAGTAAATGAGAAAACGAATATGTGTTTTTGTTTGGGCGAGAGTGGAACCATTCTGTTTGTCATATGCACATTAACAAGAGCCTTCTCTCGGCTTCCCGTTTATGACATATGAGCTTCGAAATTGGACTCATTCTATTCATGAGGTAAACTTAGATTTCTCCATTTTATTTCCATGGAACCCTCGAGTCATTTGTTGTGCATTGCATCTTTAATTTGTCATGTATGATGCATTTGAGTGTTATGTGTTATGAATGTTAAATTAAATTGAAGAATGCTTGAATTATGGAATATACACACACATATATATACATATGCTGGAATTGTGGTCAATTGCTAATGACTATAAATATGTTAGCCATTAAGTCGTGTAGCTCAACCTAATATTTTTCCACTACTCAGGTGCAGAACGAGAAGGTTTGCTGCAACATCCCACTACCAGGTAAATACCCGAATACCCATAGAAAATTCAAGTACATACCCTATGATAATGGTATGTTGGAGTAAAAGCAAATCCAACTTATACATGACATCATTAACATCCTTTAAAAGTCAGCAAATTTTGAAATTCTTCATTTCATTTATACACCTAATTTACACTGTTTCCTTTAAACAAATATTTACAAAACTTTTTATAGGTTCTAGTCAAAAATACAAAATACAAGACTCCACACTTCTGGGGCTAGCTGACAAACCTCTAAGCTATAACAAAATCCAAAGGGTCCTTAAGTCCTATCTAAAGCACTAGGTCTCCTGTCTCGTACCTGAAAAACCATATTGCAATTTTTGATGAGTTTTGCGAACTCAATGAGTGAACCATCATTAATGATTTCACCGGATCACATACACACATCACATATGTACAAATATTCATTCTAAACATCATAACTCACACAACATGGCACAACATAGGATCACTCAATACAACTTTGCAAATCATTCATGAATTTCAGTCTTATATGAATGCCATATGCATGAGACTCATATTCGTTCTTATTGTTGTGTTCGAGTGCCTATCACAAACTTATACAAATACTGGCCCATAGGGCTCAGTCAAACAGAATCACAAACTATAGATCTACGTGCAGAATCAGAAATCACAAAGCAAAGCTCTACGTGGAAGCGCTTTAAATTGGTTACTTAAGTCACAACGCCTTTATTTGAGCATACATTTTATGAGATGCATCAAATATTAAATATGTCATATATCACAATCTTATACAAATGTTCAAACAAAGTTTTCACATTCATCGGACCTAAATCCATCATTCAGCTGTCGTTGAGAATCAAAGTCATTCAGGAATTCATATCAAATCAAAACATTTCCAATACATGCCCAATTACTAAACTTCTCGGACTTCAAGTCCAGAATTCAGAAACAATTCACAAACAGTTCAGTAATTTCTTTTTTAAATTTAATAAATCAAATAAATTCAAAACAAATCAATCCTAGGAAATCATCTAGGTTGACTCACAGTACGCTCCAAAATGCTATTGCCTCGATGGCCTGGCAATGTCTGACTGACATCCAATGAGTTCTTCTATATCATAAAAAACACATTTATAAATATCACACTTTTGCACAATTGTACAAATATTCCTTAATGCACACGTACTTATACAATATGCACAATGCATGTTCAATGATAATTTCAGGGTACTTTATCGAGATCCTTATGAACAAATCATTCAGATATCAAAGCCCTTATTAATACCATGTATACTTATAATTTGGACCAACAAAAAGTAATGTGAAACCAATTACATAACGTCATTGACCACTTCAAGTTTTCTTCTAATATACATACAGGTCAACTTTGTATAATTAATCTAATAAAATAAATGGAAAAATTAGGCAACATTTCCTTCTACAAAGTTATTTTCCAATGTCTTAAGTTTCTATTTACATTAAAATCACTCAATTTGCTTTTGTAATTTGGAAGATATACCTCAAAACTTTTCAGATTGTTCTTATTTAAAAATAGTTTACTATATACAAATTCCACCTAGAAATTGAACATCTTAGAGATTGAATCAAAATTATAATTTATCATATAATTTGTATCCCTATTTCTCTACTTTACTCCAAATAAAAATTCATCTCATTTGGAATCCTATAGATCCAGATATAAATAAAACACCAAAGTATGTTCAGTAAAACAATACCAGTTCATACCATTCCAACAAATTCTCTCACTTTCGTTCAATCAATCTTTTTCAAAACAATTCAGAATGTTACAAATTTTTTTGGAGAGGTAGGAAAATTTTAAGAATCTAGTAGTTCAAGAATCAAGTCATTTGGACATCGGATGAAGAAGTTATAACAAAAAGATCAAAGTATGTTCAGAAAATAACCTCCTTTGGATAAACAAGGAAGTCGCGATCGTGTACATGCACGATCACGAAACTCCGAGTGGTCTTGCGAAGTCGTGATCGTGCACTTGCATGACCGCGTCATTTCAAGTGATCCTACGAAGTCTCAATCATGCACGTGCATGATTGCGACACTCCAGTGGACCTACAAATCCTTCTTCTTCACCGACATCACAACTTCAAACCTCCATAACTTTTGATTCAAAACTCCAAAATTTACAAACATTATATCAATGGAAAGCTAAAAGAAAGATCTAAAACTTTCATGAAGAATATTTTATCAAAATCTACCTAGATTGGTACAATAAATTCACCAAAGTTCAGATAAAAAATTCAACTCTCTCCTACTATTCATTCCCAGAATTTTAAGACTTCTTTTTTTCTTTCAAAATCCAACACTTCTATTTTTATTCTAGTCATTTCAACTCCATTTCACTAAACTCATTCACCACAATTCATACTGCTCCCAAAAATTCAAATTTAACCAAGTTCCATCAAGATCATAAAAAATTCAGATATTCATTTTCTCACTCTTCATGTTCTGCAAATTTCAACTTTTTATTACATTCACTATTTTCTTCTGAAACTTCATTTATACACTCATTCCCATCTAAGACCTTCATTTTACAACCATTCTTCAACTCAAAAACTATTTTTTGATCATCTCTAAAGAATTCGTCAACTCACGTATACACTTATATATATATATTTACGTGCACAGTGAAGAAACAGAAAACAAAGCATACCACTTTTTCATTCTTTAATTTTCTACACTTATCATATACACCATTTTATTGCTATGTCAAACTCCAAAACTCATTTCTACAACATCTGATCACTAATAATCATCAAAACTAAAATAACACTATATTTTTTATTTTCATCCCATTAACACAGTATTTATGAATATATACACGTAAATCCCATGTTCATGTAGATGACACTGAATTCATCAAATTTATTTCATAAATCCATAACTTTAAAAGATTTTTTCAGTACTTGTTAAAGATTCCAAAATCTTCAACTATCCCAAAACCCTAAACTCCATGTAAGAACACATAACCCACTGTGAACTCTAACCAACTTCTGGTTTTTCTTAAGGCAGAAGAAACACTTAGTAATGGGGGAAGTGGTGAGGGATATGAAAAAGCAAAGTTAAGGAGTTTGATGGAAAACTCTGTATATGGGAAGAAATTCAGAGAAGGTGATGATAAGAAAAAACTTAGTCTTTTAACTCTCAGATATCAAAACTTACTTATGACAAATAATAAAAGCAATTTAATATTTGTCACTTTTCCTAAGGTTTAACTCTAACTAAGTTTCTTTTGAAACTAACTGCATTAATTCTATCTTTACAATACAACTTTCTATAATCTTCTTTTGAATCCTTTTTCCTATTTTCCATAAAAAGTGCACAATCTTCGAAAATCACCAAAAATCACCAAAAATAAAAAATATCACAATTCCACTAATCAATAATATTTCCAATATAAATAAAATTCAAATTATAAATTTTTTTCAATAATCACAACTCAATCCAATTATACCCAGAATATGTCAACAAATACTTGTACAGTCATATAAATGCGCAAAAATGTGCATGTGATACTTACCTTATGTATGACGTAAATTTTTCCTAATTTCTCAGTGATTTCTCATAACTCACTATTCTAACCTTAACATGGGTAATGAGATGTTACATTTGCAATCCTTGCAAGGCATCGGGATAAACACCAAGTGTTGGACTTCGTTTTCAAAGCCCAACAATCCGAAATCATACAAAACCCGTCGTCTCATAAGGGTGGCGTACCTACAATAGTCAAACATCAAACAAGCTTATTACTTCAACTCAACCATTTTAGCAAAGAAGTCAATTATGAACATACACAACTGAAACAACTTCAATCTATCATTTCATTACTAAAGCAAAAGAGTTTGAAAAACTTTATTTACATACCAAACGCCACATCGTTGGCTTAATACAAATACAAAATATAAAATGCAAAGGATACAATTGAATGCTTATGCTTACAATGATTCTAAAATACAAAAAGTCCCTGAACTAAATTAATTACAAAAGTCCCTAATTATCTTGGAGTTTCGATGTCTTGCAAGTGTTGCTATTCGTCTCTTTTTGCACCTGAGGAGGGAATAATGGGGTGAGCTACACAACTTAGTGGCTAATATATTTATAGCCATTGTTAGTGAGCCATATAATTCAGGCACACACACACACACACACACACACACACACACACACATATATATCCCATTTAATCTAACAATTCTATCATCCACACTTCAAGCTCAAAAAGTTCATAATTTGAATGTCATGACATAGAACATATCATGAAGACTCATCCATCAAAACATAACACTCAAACATGCATCGTGAAACTGAAGTTTACCTCATGAATAAAATGAGTCCAATTTGGGATCTCATATGCCACAAGCGGGCAGCTGGGAGAAAGCTCTTGTCAATGTGCACGTGAAGAACATAATGGTTCCACTCTCACCCAAACAGAAGCACATAATCATGCTCAAATCATTTTATCAAATTCTTTCATACTTTTCATGCTCTTTCCTTTCTTTTCATTTATACAAAATTCCATGACAAATATCAAGGCATAACATGATCGAAATCACAATTCAATTATATCAAAATGTCATACATCTTTCAATGTGTAACATAAAACAGATCATAGTAATTCACAATTTAGAAATTCTAACATATACACACAAATAGATAAAATGCTCATCTACACAATAACTATAAATATATTACCCACCTAATTTGCTTGCAAGAATCCAAGTCAAGGTTGTCTGTCCTCTAGCTCTTGGGTAGCATTCTCTTAGTTTCCTTCATTCTTCACCAAATGCAGGGATCTTTAGTTTAAAGGGAAGCTCTTCTCTTCCTCTACCTTTTTTGCTTCTCGAACAGATTCAAAATCTCTCTTGAAGACTAAGAAAAATTAAACCCTAGCTTATTTCTCTTCTTTCTCCCTTTCTCTTCTTCTCTTCATATTTCTCACCCTTCTTCATGACACTCTTTCTTTTTTTTCTTCAATTTTCGTTCTTCTCTCTTCTTAAAATGCAAGACAACACTTCTTCTTCCAATTATATCGTTAATGAGTGAGAAATGTCTCATTTTCCCTTCCATTTATGCCTTATGTCTTTTTATGCTTAAGTGTCTTGTCAAAGATATCCTTGAACATTCTGATACAACACTTTCTTCTAGAAAATGTTCCCCCTGTCTTAAGTTTCTAATACCACCAAAATCATTAAATTTGGTTTAGAAATCTGAAAGTATTACCACAAACACTTTCAGATTGTTCTTATATTGAAATACACTATACTTAACTTCCATCCAAAATTTGAAAGTATTAGAGACTGAATTAGATTTCGATTTCTTCATATGATTTGTAGTTCCATGTCTCTAGTTTATCTTAAAACAAGGATCATATTATTTGGAGCTATACCGATGAAGACATCATCAAAACACCTAAGTATGTTCAGTAAAACATCTCATTCATACTCTTCCAACCGATACCCTAACTTTGATTCAATCTGTTTTTTTTCGAATTCCCACCAAATGCTATCAAATTTTATAGAGGGATAGAAAAATGTGTTAAGAAACTATTGGTTCAAAAATCACTTCATTTAGAGGTCGGATAACCAAGTTATGGTCAAAATAATCAAAAATGTTTTTTTCCCCCAATCATATTAAACCTGTTTGGGGACAATTAGCATAAATGTCATTAGGGATATTAGATTAAGATCATCTTAGGACATTTTGAAAGAAGACTAGAGATTTCATGAAGATCTCAAAGACAGATTCTATTGTTTGAAGGGTAAAAAATGGAGTAGACGATAGGATTAGACGAAACCAAACGAAAAAGCAGACAAATTGGGAAAATTGCCATAACTTTCCCTACAGATATCAGATTAGGGTGTTCTTTAGATGGATCAAAAGAGGACTTCAAGATCTACAGTTTTCATAAATACTTAAAGACAAATTCTATCTTTTGAAGGGTCAAAAATAAAGCAGACGATAGGATCAGACGAAACTAAATAAAAAAGCAGACGAATTGGGAAAATTGCCGTAACTTTCTCTAAAGATATTAGATTAGGGTGTTCTTTAGATGGTTCGAAAGAGAACTTCAAGATCTACAACTTTCATGAAGATTTCAGAGACAGATTCTATCTTTTGAAGAGCAGATGATAGGATAAGATGAAACTAAACAAAAAAGCAGATGAATTTAAAAAGCAGATGAATTGGGAAAATTACCATAACTTTCCCTAAAGATATTGGATTAGGGTGTTCTTTAGATGGTTCGAAAGAGGACTTCAAGATATACAACTTTCATGAATACATCAAAGACAAATTCTATCTTCTAAAGGGTTAAAAATGGAGCAGACGATAGTACACAAAAGGAGAAGTTTCGGTTAATAACAGAAGTAGCATAAAGTCAAACTATAGAAGATATGACATCATCATAGATGATATGATGTCATCACAGACAATACATCTTTATAGATGATATGACATCATCATAGACGATATGACATCATCATAGACGATACATCTTTACAGACGATATGACGTAATCACAGACGATATGATCTATACCCCTGAGCATCTCCCTTTATAAGGACCATAACTTTTAATAAAGAAAGATCTACAACTTTCTAGAAGAAGCCTTTCTCTAATTGAGCCTGGATCAATCCATAATTTCCCTTGAATTCAGAACACGAATTTTACATTCATCTGCCAATGTACTTCACCCAGTTCTCAACTTTATGATAAATTTTGAGATTTTTAAAGACAATTTAAATTAACCCAGTTACACTTCATTTTTGCTTTCATTTTACTTCTAACTTTCACCTTAATTTTTCCCTCTTCATAACCTCTCATCTACCAAAAATGCCAAAACAAAAACATGAATCTATCCTCACTTCTCATTTACTACTTTAATCTTGTCCATCATTTCTAATTCAAAAATTTTCATCAATTGTTCTTTACTCATAACTAATTACCAAAATTTCTTATTTATCAGTTCTAATCTTCTAAGAAAAGTTTGGGGTCCAACAATTCTCCCCCCTTAAAGAATTTTGTCCTCAAAATTCTTACCTGAGTGATGAAACAAATGGGGTTAACGCTGTCTTATGTTTTCCTCAGTCTCCCTAGAAATTTCTTCACTTGAATAATTTCTTCCAAATGATCATAGTCAAAAAGACTCACTCGGTCTTTCAATCACTTATTTAATCATTCACTTTCTTAACGAGTTCTTTATTATGTTTCAGATTACTCATACTTTTCCCACTTCCTATATCGATAACACCAATACCAGATCATATTGATATCTCTTAACATACTCACATATATCACGTTACAAACCGAAGACATCTCCAGATCATATTATAAGTGAATGGTCCGGTTCTCAATATCTTTATTTGGATCAATACAATTCAAGCTTAGTTGATTCTTTATCCTAACCTGAGCACACTTTGCACTCAATCTAAGCACACCTTGAAAAGGTGGTACTCTTAGAAACATTTCATCTTTTGTTTCTTCTTCCTTAGCTATCAAATGCTATCTTAGTGTATTCCCACTAGGATGAATATCATAGGTTATTATTTATGCTCCTCTAATAATCTCTTTTTTTAATCATCTTTATTGGTACGTATACTTCTTATTTCAATCACAATGCATCATTCTTCCTATTCGAACCCAAAATTCAAACCTATTTTTAATCTCTCAATGAGATTCACAATTTCTGAATCCTCAATTTGGGCTTGGTTAATCCTTCCATGTGATACTAATCTTCAATTCTATAGCAATTTGTACTTTGATTTTTTGAAAATTCAACTTCACATTCTATGTTTTTTTTTGCACTAGATCTGGTAACCTCAATATCGAATTTATGCTTAATGTATCAGATATAACACTAACTTTACTTGGAAATACTCATTTGTACCATCATAGTCTTTTAGTATTTTTATCTATTGTCTCAGTCTCGTATTCAATTTTTCTTAACTCAACAACTTTATCAATCTTTTATGATATGTATATATATATATATATATATATATATATATATATATATATCCAAGAGGTTCCTAACATATACTGTACAAGTATATATATATATATATCCAAGAGGTTCCTAACATATACTATCTCCAAACTTTCAAACCAATCACTACTATAGTAGCTCTAAATCATATATCGAATAATCAACTCAAAGGACTTTAGTTGTCTCCATACATGTGAAATCACTTTATCCTGTTACATTGGATTTCATTAAAGTCTCGTATATAACATCATTGCATACTATAGAATCTCCAAATCTATATGATATAATTAATATCAGTATAATTCCTCATAATTTTCTTTACTTTCATTACTCATACGCTTTACAATTTTTTTTTCAAGTATTCTATTATTCTTCTCGACTTTTCGAAGACATTTAATATATCATCAAATCTTGCTTGGATCGCTTTAATCTTCCATGCCATAGTACTGTCGAGGTAATTGTTAACTCAAACAATTATTATCAAACTTCCTATATCTCCTGATTAGTTTTCGTAATTTCTTATATAACTAATTCCTCGATGGGGTAACATTATCTCGCGTTATTTTGATTTTCCCAATTGACTCACCTTTCTTAAATGATCTTCTCCATTCTTTAGATTTCCTCATATTTCACATTGGCTTATTCTAATGTTTGCTCATTCATACTAGTTTCTCCTCACATTCAATTTATTTGTAACTTAACTTCCTACTTTGGTAATGCATTCATCAAAATCTAATCTATATCTCCTTTACATATTCTCATAGAATATAATATGGATCTAAGTTCTCCTCATATTAGGAATAGTGATATCTCAATTTCTTAAAATCCACTCATGTGTGTTGGATACTTTTCATTGAGAAAAATACATACATTCTCAGTAGCATACTCTACCTCTTGTGTTTGATCTCCACTAGGGATATGACTCCAATATTCATTTCTAATTCATTACATATTCATCTCTGATTGGTTCTTTTATTGATCATTCTTAATATAAACTACCTGATCTGCTTAACCTAATTCAAAGAAATTCTTCTTTGAAAGAAGATTTCTTGCTACAATCATCTATACTATTCATGCAATCTTTATCAATCAACTGCTATCATCATCAATGTTGTTTCAGCCATTCTTAACACCTCAAAGCAATCAATTTCAACTGTTCATCACATGTCAATAATTTCAATCTCTGTCATACTTTACATGATGAAAATATCCTCTATAATAAAACTCAATGAAATAAAAGGCTTATTCGTTTACTCTTGTATTTTGGTATGCACCATCAGGATCATTACATCATATATATAAAAGTAATTTCGGCAAGTCACCAATTTTTATCTCATGTTAATGATACATCAATCACAATTGATTTTGAGCAACCTCTGAATATTCTATGACTATTCAAAAATTTCTACTCCATCATAGTTACCTTTCAACATAATCACCTATACCATACTTCCATCTCGTTACTCTAATTCATCTCATAATAGGGATCATAGATTATCTCCTATACCATATCCAAATATAGATCTCATATGTACTCAATCATACTATTTACCAATTTAACCACATTATCAAATATGTACTCATAATAACTGGTCGGCATAACCTTTGAAACTTCTACATATATCTCTATCATTTGTTTCATTTTCTATTCGTACATTCTTAATCAATTTAGAATTATAGACACATAGCTATCTTGATATTCTGATCTCAATTTACTAGCACAATCTTATACCAAATCATGAATTCCGAGTTCAATCTTTCAATTCCACCTTGCTTATATAACTTAAATCTTGTCGATTTCACCCTGTCTCTATCTCATTTCAGTTAATTCATGAAAATCTTTTCACATCCATATCAATTCAAGTACATATCCACATGAAATTTTGTTACCATACTCACTGCCATAACCACAAATATTGAATCTATGTTTAACATATCGAACTACGCCATATTTCTTATTTTTAAATATCCACAAACTTTCCTCACCTTACACTCTAACCAAACAACATTCTTCTCATCGTTTCTAATAGTCCAAACTCTTAACAGAAGTTCATACATGTGACTTATGCGGTTGCAATTTTCGGGATTCTATACTCATCAGTACCTTTCTCTAATGGTGAGAATTAGGTGCAGTAGATCCTTGCAAAACTCCCGATGTTCTTTTACGAGGTGGTATTTTACTCCTTTGATAAGACACCATCTTTCAGCTTACTTTCATTCTAATCTTATTTCCTACATGTATGCATGATATGCATGTCACTTAATGCAACACATCAAATCACAATACAACAATTAATCACATAGCCTACCAATTCATAACACTATACATTCTGAGCCTAGGAAAAACCTAAGCTCTGATACCACAAGATGTTGGACTCCATTTACGGAGCCTAACAATTTGGAGTCATACAAAGTCCGTCGTCCCATAAGGGTGACGTGCCTACAACAGTCAAACATCAAATAAGACTTATTACTTCAACTTAACCACTTTAGCAAGGAAGTCAATTATGAACATACACAACTGAAACTACTTCAATCTATCATTTCATTACCAAAGCAAAAGAGTTTGAAAAACTTTATTTACATACCAAACGTCACATCGTTGGCTTAATACAAATACAAAATACAAAATACAAAATACACATGATACAATTAAATTCTTATGCTTAAAATGTAACATCCCACCCCTACTGGAAGGGTAAAATAGTAAATTTGGCATAGGATGAGATGGATCGGAATGACTTAGGACTGTTCATGCATAATAAGATTGGTACACAGTATCATTTGTGCACATGAAATTACTGTACATGCATACATGGCATTCCCAGTTTTCGTGCCTAGTGTAATTTTATTGTGATTATCGTGGTTATTGGATTTGAAAAATTATTCTGAGTGCCCCATTGAGTGTTTTATATTTTAAGGGATTTTCAAGAATTTTCTAAAATTTTCCGGAGAAAATTCCCGGACCGAAAAAATATCGCCAAGTGGCGAACTGGTTGATTTTCGGTAGCGAAAATTACTATCCAATGGTACTACAATTTTGGGTATATTATTTTGGGATTGAAATGAGGGCCATTGAAATTGATTGGGTCAAATTAAGGAAATCCTATTATAGCTTTCGTCTTTACCTTATTTTGTTTGGTTTTTAGAAACATGCCAAGTGTCCATGCTCATTTATTAGATTTGTCTCATTCCATCCATTTATCTACGACTCTCTCCTTGCTAGTTTGAACAAAAAAGTCATTTGAAAGCTCTTAAGCTCTCTCATCTGTGAGTGATATTCCTCCCCTTTCTTCGATGGTCTCTTCTTCTTCTTCCTTACAAGCTTGCAAACTTAAATCTTCTACCCTCTTATCTTGATGATAACCATGCATGGGATGGAGAAGAAGTAAGGTAGTTGGAAAATTAAAGGCTTGAGGAGGTGGAGTTGGAAGCTTTAGGTAAGATGATGTTTATGTTTTAATTATGGTTTTAATGCATGAAGTAGTAAGTAGTTGCATTGATTGGAAGTTATTATTCATTATATATGATGTATAATGCATGGAGGTCATGAAACCTATGGTTTAAATTGTTGGGTTTAAGACTAAGTTTAAGTATGACTTGAAAGTTGTATGATTGAAGTGTTTTTAGCTTGATTTTGGATTGTATATTGATGACTAAACTAGCATGAAATGTAAGAGGTAAGTGCTGCCAAATTATGGTGGTTATTCCTAGTGAATGTAGGCATGATATAGGGACTGATTTTGTGTCCAATTGGGATGCTTATGGATGTAGGAAGGGTGTTGGAATGAAAGGAAGTGGATAGAGAAGTAAAGCTGGAAAATTGATATTTGACCTACTGTACTGTTTTGAGCATAACTCATTGTGTGGTTATGAAAATGAGGCAGGGTTTGTTCCCAAATAAACTTTGGTTTGTTGGCTACATTTTTGTGTGAAATAGGTATTGTTTAATTTTAACCTTAAGGGGTTGAAATTTGGCTTGGAAAGTTACTGCTGGAACTTATGTGAACAGTATCCGGATTGTTGACCTATGAGTTTTGATGATTTTTCTAAATTAATTGAGAAGGAGTTAGAGAAAATGGTCTAAATGAAAGTTGAAGCCTATTAAATGATCTTTCCATTGCCAATGATTTTTCAATTTTTCGATCTATATATTGGGAGATATGCATTGTGAAATATTGACTGATTTTGAGAAATTGGTGAAACCTAGCCATCAGTGTAGGTTTTGTGAACATCCTGATTAGAAGTAATTTTAGCAATTTATGTGAATTGAATTGGTTTGTGTAATCTTCTGAAAAATTGCAGAAGAAGTGATTATCTTGAAAATGGTATATAGCATGCTATTTTTAGATAACAGAATTGGGACTTATGATTTTTCAAAGATTGGACTGAAGTTAGGTCAGGGACTGTTGAACAGGGCAGTAACTTGCAGGACTGTTTTAAATTGGTTAATGATAGAATTTGATTATAAGCCCTTCATGAGAAGTGTAGTACTGTGTTTCATCTTTTCATGGGTATAAAGTATGCAAATTTTCGACATTTTTACAAGGAGTTATACTGTTTGAAAAATTACTGTCCAATTTGAGTACTTTCAAGGGCAGCAGCCTTCACTGAATTGTTTGACCTAGTTAGCCATTGAATTTGAATTTAGACTGTTCATGAAAGTTGTAGATCACATTGTGATCTTACTGAGCACATTTATTGTGTAATTTTTGACTAAGGAAATGGGATTGTAATTTTTGGCTTCTGTGTTCTTCATGAACATTGTAGATCTTTCTTTTCTCTATGAAATAGACATTAAGTTTTACCCAATATGGAGTTCGGAGTAAGGAGTTACGACCTATGGAAGTTGGTATGTCGGAGAACATTTTGCAGATCTGTCATGGGAGTAGTGTAAGTCGACTTGTATCCTCAGATAACTCGACTTATGCATACACAGTAGCATAAGTCGACTTGTTTTCTCATGTAAGTCGACTTGATCGACTTTTTCCATTCTTTTGCTTATAACTTGTCCGTCCGTCCGATTGACCTCGATTCTTGAGGCATCGGATTCATTGATTATTTAATTTCATTTTTTGAGAAATTGAGGATTTGTGGAAGGAAAATTGCGTGGGCCCGGTAACGGAGCCTTTACTCATTATTTTATTTAATTGGGGACTATAGGGTCCAAATTGAGTGCCGCTTAGCGCCATTGGATTTTAATTTTAAACAGATTTTCTGATGGAAAAAGAATGGGATTAAGGCCGGAATATCATGAACATGCATTGTGCACCGCAAACCGCTACATGTGCATTATTAAATAGTTCGATTGAGTAGTTGGTAATGTTTATATATCAGAATCGTTTTAGAGGTACATTTGGGCGTCGGTCCACCGATGTCACCGAGACTTCAGATATTAGCTCGAAAGTACAGGTGAGTAACCTAGGTGGTTATCTCAATCTATGTGGTTAATGTGACTTGATTTTCTACGGGATTCTTGTGCTTGTGAATTATAGGCGTGACTTGTAAATTTTGGACCGTGAATTAGGAATTATGGACCGTGAAATAGGGTGGTTATTGACTTCAATTGGGCATATGCATTCATACACCGATGCATAAACCGATAAAGGAAAAATTGTGAACCGAAGTCGCCATCGACATCGATATCGCGAAGCTTGAGCTCGGGGAGTCTACTCCCAGACGCCAAGCGCCCATCGATCGACATGAAAAAGAGCTTGAGCTCGAAGGGAGTTTACCTCCTGACGCTAAGCGCCCATTGTTTCTCGTTTATCGCGCGGTCACAACATCAAATAAAATGAAAAAGAGAGTCATGTGTATTGCATACATTGCATCGACGCTGAAATGACCGCATGATCGTTTTATTTTTTTCTCGTGGTGAATATTACCGTGAAATTTGACCGTAAAATTGATCGTGAATATTATTGTGTAATCATTGATCGTGAATATCGATCGTGTAATCGTTGACTATGAATATTAATCGTATTATTATTATTAAGACCGTCTTATTACCGTAATTTGTTATATGATGCATGAATTGGGAGAACCATCGATGATGGTTTCTCATTGAGTTCGCAAACTCATCCAAAATTGCAATCTATTTTTCAGACTAGAAGAGTACCCGTTTGACACGGGAGTAGTCAGGTGCAAGTAGAGATAGAGGTCGGGATCGGTTCAAGCGTCGCATTAGTGTCTTATTGAATTGTATTCCGCAATCATTGTGCAATAATGCTTTGTATTTATAATGAGCCATTGTGGTTCTATTGTTTTACATTGATGATTGTAAAATTATTATTGGATGACCGTAATAACGAAAATGATTAATTGTGAACATGGGCTCAAGTTTCTACCGCTTATGTCGCGTTAATGAATGTTTTATCTTGAGTGATGTAGCGCCACCCTCATGGGCACGGATCTGGATATCACCGTCGATGTCGGGTTCGGTAGATGCGGGAGTGGGTGTTATATTTAGGTGGTATCGAGCCCAAAGAAGACGTAATGTATCTGGGCACAGTCTGGAACATAGGTTGCATGCAATTGAGTCGTGTCGTTGCAGAACGTGGCAACTGATCCCTAGTCTGAGTTGCACGAGTAGAAATCCTACGTGTGCATATGTGTCAAGTGACTAAGTGAGAGAAAAGTGAGACTGTATTATAGTGTAAATCCCTGAAAGTGTATAAGCAATTAGGAAAGAAAAAAAGGGATAAGGAGATTGATATTGATCGTGGTTAGAAACCTAAATGCTGTGATAGTAGTATGACTATGTTGGCCTAGACTGAGTAAGGAAAGAAGTGATATCACAATGAATTCCCGGATTAAAATGGCAAGATTTGTGGTGACAGAAAAACGAATATGTCTAGAACTTGGAGAGGTCCATCAAGATATGAGAAGCATGCCTAAGTGTGATTAAAATTCGGATGACGAAGTAATTAGAGCTCATCAGATATGCGATGAAATTGGAAACATTAGAACCGAGTAAAACGTAGATAGTCCGATCGTAGATATTGATTCATCGATTTGTGTGAGATATCGGTAGATATCATAGATGGATGATGATAGCGAGATTGTGATAAGATCAATAGTGTCTTGTAACGGTCTACCTAGAACTGAAAAAAAGCGAAAGAATCGAACGAGTAAGGTGCCTAGTGCCTAGTAGGTAAGTAGAAATGGTGAGATAAAAGTGTACAGATAAACTGAAATGAACTCGTTAAACGATTATGATTATGGCGCATAAGCTTGAGTGAAAACGGGTATGCGAATATTGTGCTAAGAGTTTGGAAATCAGTATAATAAGATCGTAAGGGAAAAAGACAGACTGACAATTTCTACTGATTGTATATCGGGAAATTCTTTGAAAAGATGTATATGGACATAGAAATGGTAAATGAATAGGTAAATAGATAGAGATACAGTGGAGTATCTATGATCTTGTTGTGGTTGGGGACATATCCCCGAAGGTACTATCAATGTGAGTACCCTATCGTGGATTGTTTGAGGAAAATAAAGAGAGACGTAGCAATAATTCGGTGAATGATTAGAGTGGCTATAAGTGTAAAGTTCCTAATTGGTTAAAGTAAGACATAAGATGACCGAATGTACCTTTATGAGAGGAAAAAAAGTAAATATTATGGCATCAGTCCTCTATTTGAGGATTAGCATAAACGGAAAGGAGTTTTATGGAAGTCAGAATTGTATAGGTTACTAATTGGCTTCCGGATAAGATGAAATAAGTTCTAGTGAGGTGTAGATTACGGAATAAGTGTTAAAGAAAGTGTTTATGTGGATCACATGAAACCTTAGTAAAAGGACTGCTCGATCTTTAAATTATGGCATAAAATTGTTCTGATTGAAATAGTGCGTATAGCTAAGAATGATTGAAAAGCAATTAGGGACACTAATTGGCTGATGAGAATTTGGTGAACAGTATAATGACGGTAGCAAGACTAATGGTCAAACGAAAAAAAGTACGGACGAAAATAAAAGTGAAATTGAGTCATATCTTAAGAGGAGATTTAGACATAACAAGTGAAATATACGACTGAGGTTATCTGCATTGTGTATACGGAAATGTAAAGTATCCAACTATGTAAGTGGAATTTAAGGAGGTCCAAGTATGGATGACTAGGCATTGGCATATGTCGATGAGAATGACAGGAAAGCAATTGATAAGAGAAAGTTCATAGCAATAGGAAGTCATTAAGGGAAACTGAAACTGGCGCGATGTAGTGTTACCTTGGATTCAATGAAAAGTTTGACTGATGTCTGTTAAAAACAACAATGAGTAATGTCTAGAAATTGATATGAGGTAAATAAATGGTATCAACTGATGACTATGTGTTTGCAAATGTTGCAAAGTAAAAGAGTTATATGAATAATGGAAGAACCTGACACTGGTAAGAAGCATTCCTTTGGAAATTGAGCAGTGTGGGATGACATGTTAAGTTGTTAGAACGGTATACGAAGAACTGAATTGTTTTTGATAAATGGTATCGATCTTTATGGTGAGATTGTTTCAAGCCTCGAGACTTTAGATTCCTATAAGAATACATTGTGTTAATTCGAGGAAAAGACGGGCATAAATGACTACTATACAGCTAATTTTGAAATGAACAGACAATTCTGCTTACTAAATTCAAATAGTGAACAGATAATGTTGCAAGGAACAGACCAATTACAGATATAGGGATTTCCAAAGAATGTCAAGTAGATTATGGGTAATTGTGAAGTGTTTCTGGAAAATTGAGATACTAGATAAAGGTAAGAAAGGTTAAGAGTGCAGGAGTTAAAGTGGTGAGTCTTATGATGAGTCTGAATATGCAAGAAAAAAAAACAATATTGAATGATTCAAAGAAGAAGTATGGGAACCCGATTAAAAGTGCTAGAACAAGAAAGTGAACAGTCGAAGCTAGACATTCTAGTAATCATATGTGAAAAGTGAAATTGAATAACTGTGGGTATAGAACGAAGTGATTAGATTCAAGTGTTTATAGGTTTGAATGTTCAACAGGAAAAGTGATTTGGGTTTCACAGGATTATGATCGTGATATAGAGTTCTGATTTACTGTAGGAATACACTGCTACACTGCACAGTGCCTAACGGGAGTCAAAGACCATAATGGCTTTGAGACTGTGATGGGTGAAACAAAGGAACTCAAGAAAGCTGAATGGGTTAGTGGAGGAGGAACCGGATAGGACAAATGAAATAGAGTAATCCGAATTGCGTGCGTGAATACTATAGAACAGTGAATTGTCTAAGAAATTGAACTAAGAGTCAATGGATTATAAAGCATGACCGCATTAGGTAAATTATCTTGGTTATAGCGAAATGGAGCTAAATGTCATTGTAATGGTACCAAAGGAATGTGAATCGCCCCCTGACGAGATAAAGGAGGTTATGGTAAGTATCTGTACTCAATAGAATACGAATTAGACTGCATGGTACCGGAGAAAAGATATTGAATTGATAAACGTGATGAGTGAATAGGTTCGAAATAATGTCGAGTCATAGCTCTAGAAATGACAAGTGAGATAGTTAAGATAGTGAGATCACCAATTGACAGCCTTGTTGAGTCCGTCTACTGTGATGAGTGACAATGAGTTAGCCAAATAAGTGACGGAACAACTAACTGAATGTGGTTACTGTGACCTTTCAGAAAATGAATCATTGAGTGGAAAAGTGTATGAGATATGTAGGGACATTTGATAATTGTCATAGTGAACCGTTGAATGAGAATTTCGCGGACAAAATTTTTTTTAGGAGGGGGGAATTGTAACATCCCATCCCCTACTGGAAGCGTAAAATAGTAAATTTGGCATAGGATGAGATGGATCGGAATGACTTAGGACTGTTCATGCATAATAAGATTGGTACACAGTATCATTTGTGCACATGAAATTACTGTACATGCATACATGGCATTCCCGGTTTTCGTGCCTAGTGTAATTTTATTGTGATTAACGTGGTTATTGGATTTGAAAAATTATTCTGAGTGCGCCATTGAGTGTTTTATATTTTAAGGGATTTTCAAGAATTTTTCTGAAATTTTCCGGAGAAAATTTCTGGACCGAAAAAATATCGCCAAGTGGCGAACCGGTTGATTTTCGGTAGCGAAAATTACTATCCAATGGTACTACAATTTTGGGTATATTATTTTGGGATTGAAATGAGGGCCATTGAAATTGATTGGGTCAAATTAAGGAAATCCTATTATAGCTTTTGTCTTTACCTTATTTTGTTTGGTTTTTAGAAACATGCCAAGTGTCCATGCTCATTTATTAGATTTGTCTCATTCCATCCATTTATCTACGACTCTCTCCTTGCTAGTTTGAACAAAAAAGTCATTTGAAAGCTTTTAAGCTCTCTCATCCGTGAGTGATATTCCTCCCCTTTCTTCGATGGTCTCTTCTTCTTCTTCCTTACAAGCTTGCAAACTTAAATCTTCTACCCTCTTATATTGATGATAACCATGCATGGGATGGAGAAGAAGTAGGGTAGTTGGAAAATTAAAGGCTTGAGGAGGTGGAGTTGGAAGCTTTAGGTAAGATGATGTTTATGTTTTAATTATGGTTTTAATGCATGAAGTAGTAAGTAGTTGCATTGATTGGAAGTTATTATTCATTATATATGATGTATAATGCATGGAGGTCATGAAACCTATGGTTTAAATTGTTGGGTTTAAGACTAAGTTTAAGTATGACTTGAAAGTTGTATGATTGAAGTGTTTTTAGCTTGATTTTGGATTGTATATTGATGGCTAAACTAGCATGAAATGTAAGAGGTAAGTTCTGCCAAATTATGGTGGTTATTCCTAGTGAATGTAGGCATGATATAGGGACTGATTTTGTGTCCAATTGGGATGCTTATGGATGTAGGAAGGGTGTTGGAATGAAAGGAAGTGAATAGAGAAGTAAAGCTGGAAAATTGATATTTGACCCATCAGATTGTTTTGAGCATAACTCATTGTGTGGTTATGCAAATGAGGCAGGGTTTGTGCCCAAATAAACTTTGGTTTGTTGGATACATTTTTGTGTGAAATAGGTATTGTTTAATTTTAACCTTAAGGGGTTGAAATTTGGCTTGGAAAGTTACTGCTGGAACTTATGTGAACAGTATCCGGATTGTTGACCTATGAGTTTTGATGATTTTTCTAAATTAATTGAGAAGGAGTTAGAGAAAATGGTCTAAATGAAAGTTGAAGCCTATTAAATGATATTTCCATTGCCAATGATTTTTCAATTTTTCGATCTGTATATTGGGAGATATGCATTGTGAAATATTGACTGATTTTGAGCAATTGGTGAAACCTAGCCATCAGTGTAGGTTTTGTGAACATCCTGATTAGAAGTAATTTTAGCAATTTATGTGAATTGAATTGGTTTGTGTGATCTTCTGAAAAATTACAGAAGAAGTGATTATCTTGAAAATGGTATATAGCATGCTATTTTTAGATAACAGAATTGGGACTTATGATTTTTCAAAGATTGGACTGAAGTTAGGTCAGGGACTGTTGAACAGGGCAGTAACTTGCAGGACTGTTTTAAATTGGTTAATGATAGAATTTGATTATAAGCTCTTCATGAGAAGTGTAGTACTGTGTTTCATCTTTTCATGGGTATAAAGTATGCAAATTTTCGACATTTTTACAAGGAGTTATACTGTTTGAAAAATTACTGTCCAATTTGAGTACTTTCAAGGGCAGCAGCCTTCACTGAATTGTTTGACCTAGTTAGCCATTGAATTTGAATTTAGACTGTTCATGAAAGTTGTAGATCACATTGTGATCTTACTGAGCACATTTATTGTGTAATTTTGACTAAGGAAATGGGATTGTAATTTTGGCTTCGTGTTCTTCATGAACATTGTAGATCTTTCTTTTCTCTATGAAATAGACATTAAGTTTTACCCAATATGGAGTTCGGAGTAAGGAGTTACGACCTATGGAAGTTGGTATGTCGGAGAACATTTTGCAGATCTGTCATGGGAGTAGTGTAAGTCGACTTGTATCCTCAGATAACTCGACTTATGCATACACAGTAGCATAAGTCGACTTGTTTTCTCATGTAAGTCGACTTCAGATCGACCTTTTCTATTCTTTTGCTTATAACTTGTCCGTCCGGCGTCCGATTGACCTGATTCTTGAGGCATCGGATTCATTGATTATTTAATTTCATTTTTTTGAGAAATTGAGGATTTGTGGACGGAAAATTGACGTGGGCCCGGGTAACGGAGCCTTTACTCACTGTTTTATTTAATTGGGGACCTATAGGGGTCCAAATTGAGTGCAGTTAGCGCCATTGGATTTTTAATTTTAAACATATTTTTCTGATGGAAAAAAGAATGGGATTAAGGCCGGGAATATCATGAACATGCATTGTGCACCTGCAAACTGCTACATGTGCATTATTAAATAGTTCTGATTGAGTAGTTGGTAATGTTTATATACTGTAACTGTTTTAGAGGTACATTTGGAACGTCGGTCCACCGATATCACTGAGACTTCCAGATATTAGCTCGAAAGTACAGGTGAGTAACCTAGGTGGTTATCTCAATCTATGTGGTTAATGTGACTTGATTGCCCTACGGGGATTACTGTGCTTGTGAATTATAGACTGTGACTTGTAAATTATGGACTGTGAATTAGGAATTATGGACTGTGAATTAGGAATTATGGACTGTGAAATAGGACTGGTTATTGACTTCAATTGGGCATATGCATTCATACACCGATGCATAAACTGATAAAGGAAAAATTGTGAACCGAGTCGCCATCGACATCGTCATCGCGAAGCTTGAGCTCAAGGGAGTCCTACTCCTAGACGCCAAGCGCCCATCGATCGACATCAAAAAGAGCTTCGAGCTTGAAGGGAGTTTACCTCCTGACGCTAAGCGCCCATCGCTTATCGTTTATGCGCCATCACAACATGAAATAAAATGAAAAAGAGTCACATGTGCATTGCATCGTATTGATGCCCGAAATGACCGCGGATCGCTTTATTTTTTTTTCGTGGTGAATATTGGCCGTGAAATTTGTATGTAAAATTGATCGTGAATATTGATGTGTAATCATTGATCGTGAATATCGATCGTAATCGTGATCGTGAATATTAATCGATTATTATTATTATTAAGACCGTCTTATTATCGTAATTTGTTATATGATGCATGAATTGGGAGAACCATCGATGATGGTTTCTCATTGAGTTCGCAAACTCATCCAAAATTGCAATCTATTTTCAGACTAGAAGAGTACCCGCTTGACACGGAGTAGTCCAGGTGCAAGTAGAGATAGAGGTCGGGATCGATTCGCGCCTCGCATTAGTGTCTTATTGAATTGTATTCCGCAATCATTGTGCAATAATGCTTTGTATTTATAATGAGCCATTGTGGTTCTATTGTTTTACATTGATCGATTGTAAAATTATTATTGGATGACCGTAATAGCGAAAATGATTAATTGTGAACATGGGCTCAAGTTTCTTACCGCTTATGTCGCTAATGAATGTTTTATATCGAGTGATGTAGCACGCCTCTCATGAGCACGGACCTGGATATCACCGTCTATATAGGGTTCGGGTCGTGCGGGAGTGGGGTGTTATATAAAATGATTCTAAAATATAAAAAGTTCCTGAACTAACTTAATTACAAAAGTCTCAAACTATCTTGGAGTTCTGATGTCTTGCAAGTATTTCTATTCGTCTCTTTTTGCACCTGAGGAGGGAATAGCGGGGTGAGCTACACAGCTCAGTGGCTAATATATTTATAGCCATTGGTAACGAGCCATACAATTCAAGAACACACATATATGGAAATATACCAAAGTATACATATATATATCCCATTTAATCTAGCAATTCTATTATCCACACTTCAAGCTCAAAAATTTCATAATTTGAATGTCATCACTTAGAACATATCATGAAGACTCATCCATCAAAACATAACACTGAAACATGGTTCAATTATGCAATGCTTAAATAATTGGCTCGAGGGTTCCAAGAAAACAGAATGGAGAAACTGATGTTTACCCTATGAATAGAATGAGTCCAATTTCGGAGCTCATATGCCACAAGCTGGCAACCGGAAGAAAGCTCTTGTCAACGTGCACGTAAAGAATAGAATGGTTCCACTCTCACCCAAACAGAAGCACATAATCATGCTCAAATCATTTTATCAAATGCTTTCATACTTTTCATGCTCTATCCTTTCTTTTCATTTATACAAAATGTCATAACAAATATCAAGGCATAACATGATCGACATCATAGTAATTCACAATTTAGCAATTCTAGCGTATACACACACATAGGTAAAATTCCCATTTACACAATAACCATAAATATATTACCCACCTAATTTGCTTGCAAAAATCCAAGTCAAGATTGCCTTTCCCTTTGCTCTTGGGTAGGATTCTCTTAGTTCCCTTCATTCCTCACCAAATGAAGGAATCTTTAGCTTAAAGGGAAGCTCTTCTCTTCCTCTACCTTTTTTGCTTCTTGACCAGCTCTAAAATCTCTCTTGAAGACTAAGAAAATTAAACCCTAGCTTGTTTCTCTTCTTTCTCTCTTTCTCTTCTGCGCTTCATATTTCTGTCTCTTCTTCATGACACTCTCTCTTTTTTTCTTCAATTTTCGTTCTCCTCTCTTCTTAAAATGCAAGACAACACTTTTTTTCCAATTATACCCTTAATGAGTGAGAAATATCCCATTTTCCCTTCCATTTATGCCTTATGTCTTTTTATGCTTAAGTGTCTTGCCAAAGATATCCTTGAACATTCTGATACAACACTTTCTTCTAGAAAATGTTCCCCCTTGTCTTAAGTTTTTAATGCCACCAAAATCATTCAATTTGGTTCAGAAATATGAAAGTATTACCATAAACACTTTCAGATTGTTCTTATATTGAAATAGTACACTATACTTAAATTCCATTCAGAATTTGAAAGTCTTAGAGACTGAATTAGATTTCTATTTCTTCATATGATTTGTAACTCCATGTCTCTAGTTTATCTTGAAATAAGGATAATCTTATTCGTAGCTATACCGATGAAGACATCATCAAAAACCCAAGTATGTTTAGTAAAACATCCCATTCATACTCTTCCAACCGATACCCTAACTTTGATTCAATCCATCTTTTTCGAATTCCCACCAAATGCTATCAAATTCTATGGAGAGATAGAACAATGTGTTAAGAAACTATTGGTTCATGAATTACTTCATTTGGAGGTCAGATAACCAAGTTATGGCCGAAATAATTAAACATGATTTTTCCCTCAATCATATTAGACCTATCTTGGGACAATTAGCATAACTATCATTAGGGATATTAGATTAAGATCATCTTAGGAAATTTTGAAAGAAGAATTCAAGATTTCATGAAGATCTCAAAGATAGATTCTATCACTTGAAGGGTCAAAATGGAGTAGATGATAGGATCAGACGAAACCAAACGAAAAAGCAGTCGAATTGAAAAAGCAAACAAATTGGGAGAATTGTCATAACTTTCCCTACAGATATCGGATTAAGGTGTTCTTTGGATGATTCAAAAGAGAACTTCAAGATCTAAAACTTTCATAAAGACTTGAAGATAAATTCTATCTTTTAAATGGTCAAAAATGGAGCAGACGATAGGATCAGATGAAACCAAACGAAAAAATAGACGAATTGAAAAGGCAGACAAATTGGGAAAATTGCCATAACTTTCTCTACAGATATCGGATTAGGTGTTCTTTAGATGGTTCAAAAGAGGACTTCAAGATATACAACTTTCATGGAGACCTTAAAGGCAAATTCTATCATCTGAAGGATAAAAATGGAGCATAGGATAGGATCAAATGAAACCAAACGAAAAAACAGATGAATTGATAAAAGAGATGAATTGGAAAAATTACCATAACTTTCCCTAAAGATATTGGATTAGGGCGTTTTTTAGATGGTTCAAAAGAGGACTTAAAGATCTACAATTTTCATGAGACCTCAAAGACAGATTCTATCATTTGAATGGTCAAAAATGGAGCAGACAATAGTACACAGAAGGAGAAGTTTCGGTCAATAACAGAAGAAGCAGAAAGTCAACTATAAAAGATATGACATCCTTATAGACGATATGACGTCATTACAAACAATACATATTTACAAACAATATGATATCATCATAGACGATACATCTTTGCAGACGATATGACGTCATTATAGATGATATGACGTCATCACAGACGATATGATCTATACTCCTGAGCATCTCCCCTTATATGGACCATAACTTTCAACTCTGATGTCTAAAAATTACATAATATATACCGTTGGAAAGATGAAAGACATATCTAAAACTTTTTAGAAGAAATCTTTCTCTAATTCAGCTTAAATCAATTTATAATTTCCCTCGAATTCAGAATATAAAATTTACATTCATCCACCAATGTACTGCACCCAGTTCTCAACTTCATGACAAATTTTGAGACTCTTAAAGACAGAATTTAATTTTAATGTCTGCATAAGAAATGTAGCCATATGTCTTTGGTTTAATACAAATCAATAATTATCTTGTTAGGATAATTAGAGAAAATGTTATGGCTAACATACTGAAACAAATTCAATGTACATTTTCCAGATCAACTACCCATTTTGTCTCCAAATCTTTCCTTAACACAACTCATACCAAGATCACCTTGTCTACTTCATTTACTCCTCATTCTCAACTCAATATCATCCATAAAGAAATTATAATTGATGATTAATCATGAATACCAATAACAGAACATACACATATATACATATATTTCATCAACTTACTACACATATTCCACTTCATTTTTGCTTTCAGTTTACTTCTAACTTTCACCTTAATTTTTCCTTTTTCATAACCTCTCATCTACAAAAAACACCAAAGAAAAAACATGAATCTATCCTCACTTCTCATTTACTACTTTAATCTCGTCTATCATTTCTAATTCAAGAATTTTCATCATTTGTTATTTACTTATGACTAATCACCAAAATTTCTCATTTACTAGTTCTAATCTTCTAAGAAAAGTTTGGTGTTCAACACCAAGATAGTTAGAGATTTCTGTAACTAAGTTAGTGACTAGACTTTTGGATAGTTTTATAAGCATGTTAAACATTAAGCATCCTATGTATGTTGTATTTTGTGTTAAACCTTTGATTATAATGTTAATATGTAATTAAAGTTATAAATGAACATCATTTGATTTAGAAATCGATTAAGAAGTTTCCAAAGTTTCCATCATATATGTGCATATTTCTCTTGTAGTTGTACATTTCATAATCCAAGTCTTTCCTAGGTGTAGAAATTGTGTACTGACTTCAAAGGAAAAACTAGACTAATTTAGGCTAAATTAGTCTAGTTTTTCCTTTGAAGTAAATTTGTAACATCCCATCACCGATGGGAAGGATAAAATAGTAAATTTGGATCGGGTTGTGATTTTGTACATGTATTTCGGCATACATGCATAAAATGGCCTCTATACATATATGAAAAGTAATTTTTGCAAATGCACAAGATTGTATATGCACTCGTGACAATTCCTGGCTTTTGTGTCTTTGTGAAAATGTGAATTTGCGTGTTTGAAAAATTGAATTGGAGTGATTTATGTGTATTCTGCATAAAATTACAAAGTGGGTACCGATGAGATTTCTAGTACTGAAATGACTGTCCAATTGACACTCCAATTAAAGACATGATTTAGGAATTTTATTTTGGCATGAGCCATTAAAATTTGGAGAGATTTATGAAAGTCAAAGTGAATGAATTGATTGAATTGGAAATTGATAGGCATGAAAGTAAGCGATTCTGAAAGAATTGAATCTCAATTCAGTCCTTAAGAGTCTGAATTTCTAAATTGAAGTAGTAAAGTTATAAGAATTTTTATAAGGGCAATTTGGGCAAGATACTTAAGATTATAAGGCTTAAGGTTAAAGGAAGGGGCAAAATGGACTTTTCATAATTAGTAAGGGTATAAAAAGGGAAATTAGGGTTTGTGAATGGGAAAAAGAGGAGGAACCGTGGAAGAAGAAGAGGAAGAGAAGAAGAAAATGGTTTTTGAAAAAATCACGAAGAGTCTACAGATTTTGAAAGCCAAATCAAGTAAGTTTAAGCCTCTTTCCTCTTGATTAGTTGATTGATTCTTCTTTTGAGTGTTAAAAGTTATAGAATGGGTGATTTACATGTTTGGTTTTTAGGGTTATCGTATATGGATGAATTTTGATTGTTTTGTGAATGATATTGGTTTTAAAGGAGTTAAAAATGGAGTATAAGTGATGTTTAAGTGTTTAGATGATTTATGTTTTGAAAAATGGGAGGAATTGGATTGAAATTGTTAAGAAATCAGGTTTCGGGAGGCTTACGGGACTCGCACGTCGCGACGTGCTTATGCACACACCGCGGCGCACGAAGGAGTGCACGCCGCGGCACAGGCCAACGTGCACGTCGCGGCGTAGGCGATAATGAACGCCGCAGCACACACTTGTGCCCTCCCCGCGGTGAGCTCAACCTTCACCGCGACGAGCTTTCTCATGCCGTGGGGAGCTATTGTTCCCGGACAAGTAATGTTTTGGTTTTTAAACCATAACTTTTTGTATCGATATTCAAATGAGATCATTTCGGATTTATTATGAACTTGAGACAAGGGTCTATACGTTTATGAAAAAGGAAAGTGTTGAATCAGTCTTTTAAAGTTCTCAATTTTGGATGGAAGTGTAGTGTAAAATGTGGTTTCGACAAAAGATAGTCCGTATGTATTTGGAGAATAATTTTTAGATTTTTCTGAAACAAAGTGAACGATTTTAGTGTCTATTGAGTTCTGATATTGAGGAAAGGCTGTGATGGGGATTTTTGGGATAGTGCCGGAATGTCACAAAAGTGCATAGGACATATCTTTAAATTTCTACATGTGCATTATTGTTGAATTGGATGATGTGTTAAATAAATGTATTTTGACTTGTGATAGAGGCACATTTGGAACGTCAGCCCACCGATATTGCCGAGACTTCCAAGCGTTAACGCAGAAGTCAGGTAAGTGACCTAGACGGTTCTCCAATTATTAAGTGTTATAATTCAGTGATTTTAATTCTCTGGAGTATAATGGTGGGACAGTGTTGATTGTGAACTCCGGACAGAAGGTCCGGAGTATTGGAGTGTTATGATATACATAGAAGTGTTATGGGTATGTGAAATTGTGATTATGTTTTTAATGTGACAAATTGTGAATAAATTGTCTGATTGTGATATTTTGAAAATGATTGTCATATAGGAATACGTGAATAGAGAGATTGAATTGTGGCACATGTCGTTCATACATGAATGCAAAATCAATTAATGACAGTTATGACCGGAGTATCCATTGATCAGAGCTTTTAGCTCAACGTTATATTTGGGCCTTGAGCCCCGCAGTTTCAGAGCCTCTGATTCAACTATTAATGAGCCCTTAATGGGACAATTTTAGAGCCTCTAGCTCAATGATTAATTAGCCCTTAGTGGGACAGTTTCAGAGCCTCAGGCTCAATGATTAATGTGCCCTTATAGGGGCAGTTTAGGCGCTCGATCACTGTTAGCGATCTAGAAGGGGGGGTTGAATAGATCTTTAAATCTTTTTGAAATTCTACAATAAAATCAGAAGTTAATTCACACAAAAACAATTTAAACAAATTTAAATGAAAAGAGTAGGAAGAAGATCAAACACGCTTTTATAGAGCTAAGACTCCACGCCCTCTACCTAAGCTTCCACGCAAACCCTCTACCTAAGCTTCCACTTAGGATTTTGCAAACCACTTTATTACACACTTTGTAGTTCAATGATTTATATGTGAACTCTTACAATACCGCTTGATTTCTAAGTGTTTTGTCATTATCAAAAGGGAGATTGTTGGACCAATGGTGGTTGCTACCTTATGTTTTGATTACACTTGATTTGTCTTCCAAGATGGACACAAATCCTATACAGCTTAAATAATGAAGATTATAGAAGATTTGAGTGGATATTACCGCTGAAGCTTACATAAGTCGACTAGAACATCATATGTCCACTAATATATGAAGATATGTCAACACAAGTCGATTAACAACAAGTCGACTTATCGTGGACCACAAGTCGACTTACATCACAAGTCGAGTTATGAAGAGCGAGATGCAAGTTTACGTAAATGTTGTCACAAGTCGACTTATACAACTCGACAAGTCGACTTATGGTCAAGTCGACTTATACAACTCGACAAGTCGACTTATGCAGACAGCAAATAAATTCCAACGGTCCAATTAGCCAAAATGGAAGGAGATTGTTAAGAACGGTCATAACAATCATGCAACTGCTATATGGGTTCCCAACAACTATATTTCTTCAAGATAATAGAGGATGATGGAAGAAGAGTTTAGAAGTTCACAAGCTCACATACTCTTATCTTGCTCCAAATTGCTCATCATTGTTCTTACTTTGTTTACATTTGTATTGAGCACTTGTTCTTAGATCTTTATCCTATTTCTTTACAAATTGAGTGACTAGTGGTAGGTCACGAAGAAGTAGCTCGAGCTGAAATCAAATGGTGTTGGTAGGATTTGTGAAGACAAATCATTTGTAAAGGTTGCTTGATTTCTACCAAGCTACCTTTACACTTGATTTGTCTTCCGGCACAAATCCTACCAATACCGCTTGATTTCTGGCTCAAGCAACCTTTACAAATGATTTGTCTTCCAGCATAAATCCTACCAACACCACTTGATTTCGACTCAAGATACCTCACACGTGACCTACCACTAGTCACTCAATTTGTAAAAGAAATAGGATAAAGATCTAAGAACAAGTGCTCAATACAAATGTAAACAAAGTAAGAACAATGATGAGCAATTTGAAGCAAGATAAGAGTATGTAGGTCAGGAACTTCTAAACTCTTCTTCCATCATCCTCTATTTATACTTGAAGAAATATAGCTGTTGGGAACCCATATAGCCGTTGCATGATTGTTATGACCGCTCCTTAACAATCTCCTTCTATTTTGGCTAATTGGACCGTTGGAATTTATTTGTTGCACACATAAGTCGACTTGTCGAGTTGTATAAGTCGATTGTGACCATAAGTCCACTTGTCGAGTTGTATGTTTCCACTCAGGACAACATTTTACGTAAACTTGCATCTCCGCTTCTTCTATAACTCGACTTGGATGTGTAAGTCGACTTCAGGTCCATTTATAAGTCGACTTGTATGTTGTTAGTCGACTTGTGTTGACATATCTTCATATATTAGTTTATATATGATGTTCTAGTTTAACTTATGTAAGCTTCAACGGTAATATCCACTCAAATCTTCTATAATCTTCATTATTTAAGCCTCTTTCACTTATAGGAAACTTCCATCTTGATTATTCAATGATTTATCACTTGTCCATCTTGATTTGCACAATAATAATCCCAAAATACCTGAAATAATTTCTTAACCAATTCTATACATTTTATTATTATCAAAACATAAGTGAGATTTAATTTGTCAACCACCATTGGTCCAACAATCTCTCCCTTTTGGATAATGACAAAACACTTAGAAATTGTTTAAGAAATGAAAACAAAGAAACATTGATCAAGGTTTTTATACCTTGTCATTTTGGTTAGAAGTCTCCCCCTCAATCATATAAATCATTGAATTTTAATAACCTTGAAAAATCAATTAAAATTTTAACAAACTCCCCCTTAATCAAGTAACTAAAGAAAATCTAATTTCTCATTTTTCTCCCCCTTTTTGTCATAATCAAAACAACTAATACAAACCAACAAAAGATGAAATATCGCAATCACATTAAATAGAGAAACAAGTCATCAAACACAAATAGTCTCAAATCAAACACACTCCCTCAATCAAATGACGGTGACTAAAAGATACCAATTATCAATTTCCAATATTACTCCCCCTTTTTGTCATAATTAAAAACCAATATGAAAAATGAATAATAGTCGCAAATGCAGTCCATAAACAAACAAAACAGCAAACACAAATAAAGGCAATTGTCATAACATAACAATAGTCATTACGAGAGTGAAAAGAAGAATAGGTTTTAAAGAATCCATGTAGACATAAGTCGACTTGTTACTGACATTTCACCAATTAGTCGACCTAGACATCCATAAGTCCACTAGAATATACCAAGATCAATTCAATCACATTTAAGCCTAAGGTAAATGATGATGGAATCTTTGTTGTTGTCTCCACTTATATGCCTTGAATATCCGCTATCATTGTACCATGTGCTTGGTTGATTTTCATTCCTTGCTTGTACTCTACAACTGAAACATCCTTTCTTCTCATTGGTACCAAGCCATCTTGGGTCCATTTTGGTTAGTCATATAAACCACATTAGAAGGTGTTGTACCTTTTACCACCCAGATTTTCTTAACCTTAACACATCTCCTAATACTTTTACATGCAATTTCTATATGACCATCTTTCAAGCATCTAGCACATTGAGCAACTTTTCCATCCTTGGTAAATTTGGAAATTAAATAACAATCTCTATTATAAGGATCATATCCCAAACTATGTTTAGAAATAGAATATCTTTGTAAAGACAACATCTCTTCAAACTTTGCATTTCCACCAGCAATTTTTCCAACCACATAAGAAAATTCCTTTCTAAGTCTATCAAGCTCACAAGTAAGACTTTCTTTTTCATCAAGTCATGCAGAATGATCTTCCTTAGGACAATCTAAATCATCAATCATCTCATGTAAAGCATTATTTTCAGCAACTAGTTCTCTTATTTTCTTTCTCAATTTTTTTTATTGATCTCAATAGCTTCTTCAAAATCAATTTGTAAAGCTTTAAAAAAATCTATAAGATCTTGATCAATGAAATGTACCTCATCTTCATCATCACTTGTTGAGAAGCTATTTGCCATAAGTGCTAGGTTGTTTTCATCATTGCTTTGAAATGCTTCCTCATCATCACTCCACGTGGCTATAAGGCTAGCTTTCCTTTTCCCTTTGTCATTTTTTCTGGAGATTTGAATTTGAGGATGAGCTTTTCTTTTCGTCATAACCCTTGGATCTTCTTTCCATGGAAAATTTCTTCCTTTCTCCATTTCTTCCACCATTTAATTCCTTCCTCTGATTTTTGAGAAGTCCCTTGAATTTTCTCAAATTTCTGGCGTACATTGCCATTTCTTCATCATCCTCTTCTTCATCACTTTCATCAAGAGAAGAAGTATTAGCTTTTAAAGCAATTGACTTTTGTGACTTACCTCTACCTCCTCTGGATTTGAGAATGATCTCATAGTTGATAAGTGATCCCACCAAGGCGTTGAATTCTAGATGATTGAGATATTTGGATTCCATAATGGCGGTGACTTGTGAGTCCCATTCCTTTGGTAGTGAGCGAAGGATTTTCTTTACCTTCTCACTGTTCGACATATGCTTTCCAAGGTTGTCTAATCCATTTATGATTTCTACAAAACGATCAAGCATAGTTGAAATGGACTCACCTTCCTTCATGACAAACATTTCATAGTCATGAAGCAGCATGTTGATTTTTGTCTCCCGGACTTGGTTGGTTCCTTAGTGGGTGATGCGGAGTCTTTCTCACATTTCTTTGGCGCTGGTACACGAGTTAACTCGGTTTCTTTCCTCAACTGTGAGAGCGCAATAGATTAGCTTCATTGCTTTAGCGTTGATGTAGGCTTGCCTCCAGTCATTGTCATCGTATTCCAGCTCCGTTTTTAACTCACAAATTTCTTTTAACGGTGGTTGTGGACCGAAGATAATTATCTTCCAATATTCTACTCCCTCGCTAATGATGTGGTACTTCATAGGATTTTTCTAAGAATAATAATTAGTACCATTAAATAAAGGAGGGCGATTATTAGTATTACCTTCTTCCGCTAAGTTGTTGTGTGCCATCCCTGGATACTTCTGCTTTGATACCAATTGTTAGCGATCTAGAAGGGGGGGTTGAATAGATCTTTAAATCTTTTTGAAATTCTACAATAAAATCAGAAGTTAATTCACACAAAAACAATTTAAACAAATTTAAATGAAAAGAGGAGGAAGAAGATCAAACACGCTTTTATAGAGGTTCTGCTAAGACCTACGCCCTCTACCTAAGCTCCCACTTAGGATTTTGCAAACCACTTTATTACACACTTTGTAGTTCAGTGAACTTTACAATACCGCTGATTTCCGCTCAAGCTACCTTTACACTTGATTTGTCTTCCGCACAAATCCTACCAATACCGCTGATTTCGCTCAAGAACCTTTACAAATGATTTGTCTTCCGCAAAATCCTACCAACATCACTTGATTTCCGCCTGTTACCTCACACGTGACCTACCACTAGTCACTCAATTTGTAAAAGAAATAGGATAAAGATCTAAGAACAAGTGCTCAATACAAATGTAAACAAAGTAAGAACAATGATGAGCAATTGGAGCAAGATAAGAGTATGTAGGTCAGGAACTTCAGAACTCTTCTTCCATCACCCTCTATTTATACTTGAAGAAATATAGCTGTTGGGAACCCATATAGCCGCTGCATGATTGTTATGACCGCTCCTTAACAATCTCCTTCCATTTTTGGCTAATTGGACCGTTGGAATTTATTTCATTGTACACATAAGTCGACTTGTCGAGTTGTATAAGTCCACTTGTGACCATAAGTCCACTTCGGGCAACATTTTACGAAACTTGCATCTCCGCCTTCTATAAGTCGACTTGTGATGTATAAGTCGACTTGTGGTCCACGATAAGTCGACTTGTATGTCGTTAGTTGACTTGTGTTGACATATCTTCATATATTAGTTTATTATATGATGTTCTAGTCGACTTATGTAAGCTTCAACGGTAATATCCACTCAAATCTTCTATAATCTTCATTATTTAAGCCTCTTTCACTTATAGGAAACTTCCATCTTGATTCTTCAATGATTTATCACTTGTCCATCTTGATTTGCACAATAATAATCCCAAAATACCCAAACAATTTCTTAACCAATTCTATACATTTTATTATTATCAAAACATAAGTGGGATTTAATTTGTCAACCACCATTGGTCCAATAAATACAACACCGAAATAAATTGAAAAGTGTTACATGCGCATTTGATTTGATGTTTGATTGAATGACAAGAAAAATGCCATTTATCGATGTGATAATACCATGGGTACATCTAATTGTAAAATGTATGATAAATTGTGATATGCCTAGCGTTGTATGAAATATTGTATTGTTGATCGAGTTGCACGATCGTAGCTTTTAGCTCAACGCATGAAATGAGCTTCGAGCTCATGAGTGATTCTGAGCCTCAGCTCAACGTGATAGTGAGCCCTCGATCCAAAGATTGGATAAGGGATGATATTAATAAGCCCTTCAATGGGACAATTTAGGCACTCGGTCACAGAAAAATGATAATAAATGGTAAGTGAGTGAAATATGTATGTATCAAAAATGGGATATATGAATGTGGATTTCTGTAAATGTGTAAATGAGCAATTTTGTGAAAGTGTATTATGAGATAAAGTTAGATGTATGTGATTTGTAAAATGAGATCAAATAGACAGCAATGTGAATATAGGTTATGAATTGATTTTGTTACATGATTGAGCGGACCATCGATGATGGTCACTCATTGAGTTCGCAAAACTCACCCAAAATTTGCAATTATTTTTCAGGACTCAGAAGAATACCCCGTTAAGTAACGGGTGTATAGTGATCGCTTGAGAGTGATAGAAGAGGATGGGATCAGTTGCGTCTATATTAGTGTGAGGACCTTGGTGTTATATTATGGTGTATTTATAAGAGGACCCTCGTGGTCATCACATTATTTACCGGTTATATTTTGTAAGATTTGTTTTCCGCAACATATATAACGTAAGTGTATGTATGTTTCAAAAAAAAATTATACTGTGATTTGACTGAGTGATGTATCACGCCACCCTCGTAGGGCACGGACTCAGATATCACTATCGATGTCGGGTCCGGGTCTTACGGGAGTGGGGTGTTACAAAATTAGTCAAAGTTATCTTCTGAAAAGTTGTAGTTTATCTTTCTAACTTTCCAACGGTATATAGTATGAAATTTTTGGACATCAGAGTCAAAAATTATGATCCTTAAAAGGGAAGATGCTCAGGAGTATAAACTGTATCTTCTGGTGATGATGTGTCATTTGGTAATGACATATCATCTGGTGATGACGTGTCGTCTGATGATAACGTGTATCTTCTGTGCACTGTTCATCTTATACCTTCTAGTCCAAATTTGACCATGTAGATGATAGAATCTGTCTTCAAGGTCTCATGAAAGTTGTAGATATTGAAGTCCTCTTTCGAACCATCTAAGAATGACCTTGATCTGATATCCTTAGAACAAGTTATGCCAATTATTCCAAATAGGTCTTAGACTGAAACTTCTTCTGGTCATTGTTCATCTTACATCGTTTGGTCCAACTTTGACCTTGTAGATAAGGTCTTCATGAAAGTTGTAGATCTTGAAGTCCTCTTTAAAACGATCAATGAACACCTTAATCCGATATCTCTAGAGAAAGTTATGACAATTGTTTCAATTCGTCTGACCCTTCATTTGGTTTGATCTGACCCTATCGTCTGGTCCAATTTTGTCCCTTCAAATGACAAAATATTTCTTTGATGTCTTTATAAAAGTTGTAGATCTATGAGTACTCTTCCAAACCATCCAAAGAACACCTTAATATGTTATCTCTAGAGAAAGTTATGCCAATTGTTCCAATTTGTCTGACCTTATTGTCTGGTCCAATTTTGTCCCTCTAGATGACAAAATCTTGCTTTGATGTCTTAATAAAAGTTGTAGATATATGATTCCTCTTCAAAACCTCTAAGGAACACCTTAATTTGATATCTCTAGAGAAAGTTATGACAATTGTTTCAATTCATCTGACCCTTTATCTAGTTTCGTCTGACCCTATCGTCTGGTCCAATTTTGTCCCTCTAGATGAAAAAATCTCCCTTTATAGATGTACGAGTCCTCTTCAAAACTATCTAAAGAACACCTTAATCAAATATCTCCAGAGAAAGTTATGACAGTTGTTCCGATTCATATGACCCCTTCATCTGGTTTCATCTAACCCTATCCTCTGGTCCAATTTGGACCCTCTAGATGATAGAATCTATCTTCAAATCTGTACAAAAGTTGTAGATCTCAATGTCCTCTTCGAAACCGTCCTAAAATGACCTAAATTTGACACCTATGGAGAAAGTTATGCAAATTGTCCTGAAACAGTTCAATATGGTTGAGGACAAGTATTGTTTAGTTTAATGACTCCGAATGCTTGGCTTCAGAAGCGGGGTCCAGCATCCACACTCTAGAAGAATTAAAATTACCGTAATTCATATTAGATTCTTTGTACTATAGTTCATATTAGATTCTTTGTACTGGGTTGAATTAGCATACTTCTCATTTATCAACCTTAAGGCCAAAGTAAATTTGGTGTTGTTTAGTTTAAATTTGACACCTATTAATCTGTACTATACTACATTGGGACTACGTAAAGTAAAATTATGTGATTGATCAAATTTGAACTCCTTAGTTAATTTAAGAAATACTGGATAACAAATCAGTATAAAATATCTCCAACTTATATCAGCAAACAAATCATCAAATTTTTCTTTGATATGCAATTCTTCAAAGGAAGGATAATGCACATACTTACCTACATTAATATGTCAGGTTTTGGGAGCAGCATACCATTGCTTTCTTTCTTTAGAGTTAAAAGTGAGATATTTGCAAAGGTTCAACTCAGTTGGCGGCAAGATAGATGTGTTTTTAGCTATCTAAGCATAAATCCTATTGGTACTTACAATAGGTCTAGTGTTAGATTGATTTTATATAGTTGGATTCATCTTATACTTACCTTTTATCACTGTTCGATTTGTATTTTTTGGACATCACATGATTATGAAAATTATAAAAAAATGAAACAACCTTAAAATTATTAAAATTAAAATTAAAATTATTTAATGATAAATAAATAAAATAAGATTAGAAATAAATGGGATGTCATTATAACAGTGAGGAGAGCTCCGTTGCTTGGAATGTTATAAGGAGATTGATGGGTTATTAAGTACGTAGGCATTTGGAGCTGCTATGTATAGAGTGTGCATTGCCTAGTACTACTGCGTATTGGGGTGGTGATTTGGTGGGTTGTAGGAGCTACTTAGTGCGCTAAGGTGTTGGCTACTGGAGGGCTAAGCATGCGTTACTATGTGCTTGGGCTGGTGATTACTGGGTGCCTATTAATATGGAACATGGATGCTTAGGACTATTGATGGTGTGCTTGGGTTGCTTAGAATGTTGGAGGGCTAACCGTTAGGTATTGTTATGTCACAAGAGCCACTTGGTGCTCTAGATGCTAGCTACTAGGTTGGTGTAGCTGTACGGTTGCATTTTTTTATTACATTAGGTATCTCGACTTAGCCTGACTAATTCTAAGCTCCTAAGACACCACCCCAAGAGCCCTAAAGGATGTAAACCTGGAACTCCAAGATCCCTCAGGTTCCTACGTAACCTGTATACTGCTACGCACAAGGAGTCTTTACATACTTGATTGTTTAGCTGATGATTGATCACTAGCCTCCCCCTGCTCAACATCAGGTTCCCATCAGCCCCCAGGTTCCCTAGTAGCTCCAACTCCTACACTGCCGTTGGAAGCGAGGCATCCGTAATTGATCCGATCAAGGAGCTTTGCCTAGAGGGCTAGAGGATCATCAACAGGAACATTTCTTATTTCTCCTCCTTTGGCGTAACTGGAACTCAAGACCTCCTAGAAGGGAGAGCCTTAAGTGAGGAATCGAAACTATTTAGGTCACTCCTACTTGCTTGTACGGTTGCATTTTGGTGCTATTTGCACTTAAAATAAAACAAACTAATTACGGATTTGTGCTTAAATTATTTATGTCAACATTCTCTTTTTTATTATTTTATTATTTATGTTATTTTTTAATTAATATATTTTTTGAATTTTTAAATCACAATTTCTTAAAAAATAAAACAGATCACTAACATTTTTAAGGCGTGATCATGCATTATGAATGTTAGTATTATGAAGTTTAAGAGTTTCCATTCTAGAAAGCTAAATCACAAAAGCAATATCTCACCTTATGATTTTTAATATTCTAAAATTTAAAATGATTGCTAGCTTAACTTGAGTTATATAAGGCATGCTCACACCTTATAAATTTTAGTATTATGGAATTTTGGGTCTTTTATCCTGACAGAATTACATAAGGCGTTACCTCACCTTATAAATTTTAATGTTGTGGAATTTAAGACTCAATTTGCCCTTAAACTAATAATCTAGCTATTAAAACAAATAAATGATAACTATATATAACTAAAGTTAAACTAATATCATGTTTTGGATTGCCTTCTGAAAAGCACAATTGTTTAACATCATTATACTCGATAAACCTTTTTCTTCTCAAACTTCTACATATTAGGGAAGTTCCAAATCAGTATCCACACACTTGAAACCATCACTCCTCATAAAATAATTTCAATCTATGTCTATTCACCTTAAAATTTTTCCTGGTATCTAAACTTTTTATTTTCACTACACTATAAGGAAATATATTAGTCACAACAAAATGACCAAGCCATCTATAATGTAACTTATCTAGTATATGATTTAGTCGAGAATTATATAATAGCACTTTTTTTCCCACCTCAAATTGCTTCCTCAAGATCATATAATCATAGAATAATTTGGTTTTCGTTTTGTAAATTCTCGATTTTCTCGTAGTCATCCAACCTTAGTTCCTTAAGTTTTTACAATTGCAATTTCCTTACCTCGCTAACTTTTGGCAAATCCATGTTGCAACCTTGCACCGCTCAATAAGCTTTTTGTTCAATCTCCACTGGTAATAGACAAGCTTCACTAAAAACCAATCAATAAGAAGACATCCTATTAGTGTTTTGTAGGTTGTACAGTATACCTAAAAAAATCTTCTAGCTGTAAACTTTAATCCTTTTGTCTTGAATTTACTGTCTTTTCCAAAATATACTTCAATTCTTCATTCGATACTTCTGCTTGTCCATTCGTGTGTAGATGGTTTGTGGTAGCTACTCGATGTTGCACTTCATACTTTTTAAATAAAGTTGCTGATACTCTTTTGCAAAAATTGTTTCTTTGATCACTAATAATGGGTCATGAAACTCTAAATGTATTGAAAATATTAGAATTTATAGAATCTACAACAATTGTAGAATTATCAGCATTGGTGGCTTTTGCTACCACCCCCTTGAAAACATAATCAAAAGCAAAAGTATATAAGAAAAACCATGAAATGAAGGAAAAGGGTCTATAAAGTCAATGCCCCATATATCAAATATCTCAATTATAATAATTGGGGTTTAAAGCATCTTATTTCTATGAGATAACGTACCTATCCTTTGGCATCAATCACAACTTTTACAAAACACATAAGCATCCTTAAACAAAGTCTCTCCATACAAACCACAATCCAAAACTTTTCTAGTAATTCGTTTAGGACCAAATGACCACTTACATGTATAATTGTGACAAAAAGCTAACAATTTGCTCATAGTAGAATTTTCGTAAGTATGGTTAATCCCAAAGATAATACTTTGCCTTATTCATCATTTTTCCTTCCTAGACTTACTAATATAACTACATAAAGTTTCGATAGCTAAATAATTAACAAGGTTTGTGTACCATAGAACCATACCTTTTATTTTGAACAATTGCTCATCATGAAAAATTTTAGAAATAGGTAAAATATCTTCATCTGTTAGACCCCGAATTTTTTTATGATATTATTCAGCATAAATTGTGATAATTGTGGTTTTATGCTTTAGTTTGATTAAATTGGGAATATTAGTGGATAATTCCGGTTTAATTGTGGTTAAATGAGGTTTAAAAGGGGTAAAAGTTTATGAGGGCATTTTGGGAAGTTTATTTAAGTTGGAATGGATTTAGGCTTATTAGGAGGGGTAATATGGTCTTAATATTATTTTTGCCCTAAGTAGGGAATTAGAAAGAGAAAGAGAAAAGAAGAAGAAAGAAAGAAGAGAAAGAGGTCGACGGTGGAGGAAGAGAGAAGAGAAGAGAGAGTTTGCGATTCTAGCAATTTCTGACAGTTTCGAACCATTTTCGGGTAAGATCTGCTTGTGTTTAACTTGTTTTGGCTGGATTTAAACCTAAAGAATGTTGAATCTGTGAGAATCAAGGTTTTAGGGTTTTAGGACAAAATGGTGAGATCTGCTTGGGTCGATGCATTTCAGGTTTGATTTTGAGTTGATAATGGGTTAGAAATGTAGTTTGAGACTTGATCTATAGTTTGATTATGCTGCATTTGTGGTTGGAGAAGGATTGAAGTGTGAAAATGCGAAAAGTCGTGTTCGAGTCGTTTTTAGGTTCGTGACGCTATGCGACGCGTATGAACACGCCGCATCGCGCGAAGTTCGTCGCGACGAGTGAAAATTAAATTGCCGCGACGTGGGGAAGGTTCGCCGCGACGTATGCGAACTCGTGTTCGCCATGACGTCTGCGAATGGGGTGTACGCCGCAAGACACTTGTGGTCGCCGCGACGAGCAAGCTGCCGTTGCGCATGAGCCCCCGTTATCCAAAAGTGAGATTTTGATATTTTGGGCATATCTTGGGCTTCAAATGTCCAATCGAGGTGATTTTGGATTCGTTGTGACTAGAGAGAAAGGACTTCAGTTGGGAGGTTCGAAATTACCGCTAGGATTCGTGAATTTTAGTCGACGTCGAATGTAGACTTATGGTATTAGAACTTTGGATCTTCACGCATATCGATTATTTGTCTTTGAATATTGTTTGATATGGAAACTTGGTTGTTTTAGGAAACCAAGCTGACCCGATTTCATCGCAAGAGGAAGGACACCAGTGAGTCGATTACTCGAGCGATCTTAGGTGGGTAATATACTTATAGTGATTGTGTGATTAGGCAAATTCTTGCCTATGTATGAATATATGTTATAGATGATGCATGATTAAATATGATGAACTGAATGATTGTAACTTCATACATGGAAAGACTCATGGAAATTGATAGCATGACATCTTGATTTTGAACATGTTATGCCTCGACTTCGGTCATGGCATTTTGAATAAATGCAAGATATGAAAGACTATCGTATGATTAAACGATTATGAGCATGATTATGTGCTTTTGTTTGGGCGAGAGTGGAACCATTTCGCTCGTCACGCACGTAGACAAGAGCCTTCTCCTACGCTCGCCAGGGTATATGAGATCCAAATGGACTCATTTCGCTCGTGGTTTAAACTTCGGTTTCTCCTTTTGTTTCCATGGAACCCTCGAGCCATTGTGGATGTGCATTGCATATGTGAATTGTTCATCGTGAAGCATACCTTGTGACATAATCATGAATTGATAAATTAATTATATTGAATGCGTGAATTGTTTGATTAGTATGTGAATGATTGAATGGATGTCTCGATATATATAATATATATACATTCATATGCCGATTTGTGCTAATCGCCGATGGCTATAATTATATTAGCCATCGAAATGTGTAGCTCAACCCATTATTTTCCCTCCTCAAAAAAAGAGTGACGATCTTTGAACTCATGAGGCATCTAAACTTCAAGTTAATTAGAGCTTTGCCATAAGTTCGTATTTTGGTTGGCCCTCCGAGCATATTATCATAGAGCATTTCCATGTATTTTGGATTGAAACTTATTTTGTATTTTGATAATTTCAATACTTGTGACATTCCTTCAGATGGTTATGGCATGAGTTTAATTCATATTTAGATGCATGTGTAAGTGCGGAATGTATGAGAGTGATGGTGTGAATTATGATCGAATGATGAATATGTCTATCTCAGATATGTATAAATGTTGGGATCGGGTCCGACGGTATTGGCGCCCGACTTCGGCATGTTCTCGAGGGCCGCCTCGATTCGACTTACGGGCCCGGCCCAACATGTTTGGTATCGAGCCTAGGTTTAGGTGTCCTCTGATAGAATGCATAATAGATTGTGTGATATATGATTATTTGTTGCATTCCTTGATTGTATTAAGTGACATGCATGTCATGCATACATGAGATTGCCATATAGCTAATCCTTAGTGTTTCTATTTGAAGGAGTACGATGCCACCTCGTAGAAGGACACGAGGAGCTATGCAAGGGTCTGCCGCACTGACTCGACCGATGAGTCCAGAGTCTCAATGCATGCTGAGGCTTCAGAGGGCTGAGAGTGAGCCCATGCGTCGCCAACTCAGAATCGCCGATTCCGCCAGACAAGTGCCCCAGCTTGATCCGAGGATGTTTGTGCCTTTACCCATGCGCTTGTCCAGCTATGGGTCGATGCCATGCCTTTCCGCCCAAACCCAGCTAAAAGGGGGAAACAATTGACAAGCCGAGGAAGTATGGAGCTTGACTTCTTTGGGACAATGGATCCCGAGGAAGCCGAGACATGGTCATGAGGATGAACGGGTGCCGGATCGATGGATTGCAGGAGGATGAGCGAGTGGTGTATACCGCCACTTATTGCAGGAGATGCTCAGACAGGGAGACTATGCCAGCAAATGATGAGGCCAGTAGGGTTGGCATGGCAGGATTTCGTGATTTCTTTCAAGAAGAAATATCTGTCAGAGGTATATGTCCAACAGAAGCAGAGGGAGTTTTTGAGTCTCACCCAGAGGGAGATGACGGTGAGCGAGTATGAGCGCCGGTTCACACAGTTATCCCGGTATGCTTCCGATCTGATGCTGAATGAGGCTGCCAGATGTCGCCGGTTTGAGTCAGGTCTGCACTTGGCTATCAGAAAGAAGGTCATAGTGCAGAATTTTTATGATTTCCAGCAGTTGGTTGAGGCAGCTCTGAGAGTGGAAAACATAGAGAATATCAAGAGTGTTGTGAACAAGAAGAGGAAGGACAGAGAGCAGTCTAGGAGAGGGGGTAGCACTAGTACTCCTATGCCAGACAGGAGTGCTAGGAGCTTCCCAGTTCAGTCAGAGGAGAGGAGCAGCGATGCGAGCCGACCTAGGCCGATGCGGACCTCATCACTGCTTCTCACCAAGCTTCCACGGTGGGTGGCGAGAGGAGGGAGATGGGGACAGTCATCCATCCCTAAGTGTGAGCATCATGTAATTTTCATGGTGGAGAGTGTTACAGATTGACAGAGCTTGTTTCAACTGTGGGCAGAAGGGACGCAGGGCTAGAGAGTGTCCTCAGCCTCCACGACAAGAGAGAGGTCAGATGCAAGCTCCGAGGAGGACAGAGATTATGGGATGAGAACTGCCATGTAAGTGGGCGCTCAGATGCGCGCAAGAGGGTGAATCTTCCGGGAGACCGAGAGGGGTGCACCGCCTAGGGTGTTTGCTATGACTAGGAGGATGCCGAGATCGCACTGTATGTTGTCACGGTACGGTTCAGTTATTTTCTGATGATGTGATAGTTTTGATTGATCCGGTTCTACTCACTCGCTTGTTTCCTCGAGTAGACCCGTGTGTGATATGATTATGAGCCCTTTGGATACTCCGCTGATGGTGAGTACTCCAATCGCCAATACATTGTGATTAGTCAAGTGTATAGAGGTTGTGAGATCCGATTGGTGGAGAACTTCTAGTGGTAGATTTGATGCCACCAAGATGAGCGGTTTAGATGTGATTTGGGCATGGATACATCGAAAAGTACAATGCCCGATCGATTGTAAATGTAAGACAAGTGGAGTTTGAATTGGATAGTGGAAAGAGAGTGGTGTTTGCTGGGGACAGGAAAGCGAGTCCGCCCAGAATTGTTTCAGCATTGACAACAGAGAGGATGATGAGTAAAGGATATGAGGCGTTTTTGGCTTATGTGATAGACTCCAGAGCTGATAGAGGGAAATTGGAGGATATCCCAATAGTCAGGGATTTTTTGGATGTCTTTCCCGAGGAATTGCTAGGACTATAGCCAGCTCGGGAAATTGAGTTTCCCATTGAGCTTTTGTCGTGCACGCGTCGATTTCGATTTCGCTTCTACCGGATGGCTCATGGAATTGAAAGAGCTTAAGGAGCAATTGAGGAGTTATTGGAGAAGGGATATATTAGACCGAGCTCTTCACTGGGGAGCTCCTATCCTATTTGTAAAGAAGAAAGATGGATCCTTAAGGATGTGTGGATTACGTGAAGTCAATCAGTCACCAGAAGAACAAGTATCCGCTTCCTCGCATTGATGATCCGTTTGATCAATCGCAAAGGGCTAGAGTCTTCTAAGATTGATTTGAGGTCGGGTTATCATCGCTGAGGATTAAGGAGCCTGATGTGCCAAGACCGCCAGACTCAGATGGGCACTTTGAGTTCTTGGTGATGCCCTTTGATCGACGAATGCTCCCTAGCGCTTATGGATTTGATGAATCGGTATTCAAGCCATTCTTGGACCAATTTATCATTGTCTTCATTGATGATATTTTGTGTATTCCAAGAGTGATCGGAGCACGAGGAGCATTTGAGGATTTCTTGGAGACTTTGAGGAGCAATGAGTTGTATGCCAAATTCGAGAAATGCGAATTTTGGCCGAGAGAAGTGTCATTTTTCGACACGTGATCTCGAGCAAGGAGTTCATGTGGATCCAAAGAAGATAGAAGCGGTTGCGAGTTGGGAAGCCCCAAGAATGTAGCGTATGAGGAGTTTTCTGGTTTAGAAAGTTACTATCGGAGATTTGTGGAGGGATTCTCCATGATATCAGCTCCGATGACCAAGTTGTTGAGAAAGAACCAGAAGTTTGTTTGGAGTGAGGAGTGTCAGAGGAGTTTCGAGGAGCTCAACCGCAGATTGACGAGCGCCCCGATTTTGGTTTTGCCTTCGGGAGATGAAGGTTATTCGGTGTATAGTGATGCTTCGAGGAAGGGTCTTGGCTGTGTTTTGATGCAGGGAGATCGGGTGATTGCTTATGCTTCGAGACAGTTGAAGCCTTATGAGCTGAATTATCCGACGCATGATTTGGAGTTAGCAGCAGTGATCTTTGCCTTAAAGATTTGGAGGCATTATCTGTATGGAGTTCAGACGAGGATTTTTACCGATCATAAGAGTCTGAAGTATTTGTTGAGCCAGAAGGAGTTGAATTTGAGGCAGAGAAGGTGGATCGAGTTACTCAAGGATTATGATCTGTTGATTGAGTATCATCCGGGCAAGGTCAATGTAGTGGCAGATGCCTTGAGAAGGAAGTCTTCGATTGCTCATGTGAGGACAATTTATTTTCCTTTATTGGAAGAGATGGCCAAGCTTAAGATAAGCTTGAAGCAAGAGGAACCAGATTGTTTTCTAGCTAACTTCCGAGTGAGACCGATACTCAGGGAAAAGGTTAGGGATTTACAGGCTCAGGATGCGGATTTGAGTAAGCTCAGAGATGAGATTCGGAATGGCAAGGTTTCTGAGATAGATGTGCAGGATGATGGGCTGATGACAGTGGGAAACAGGTTATGTATTCCTGATGTGCAGGAAATTAAAGCTGAGATTATGGATGAGGCACACAATGCGCCTTATGCCATGCATCCAGGTAGCACCAGGATGTATCGGGATTTAAGAGAGCATTTTTGGTGGAGAGGCATGAAGAGAGATATAGCAGAGTTCGTCAAGAAGTGTCTAGTGTGTCGCAAGTCAAAGTCGAACACCGTGCACCTTCAGTAAGTTGAGACCGCTGCTCATTCCGGAGTGGAAGTGGCAGCTGTGATGACGATGGATTTTCGATGGGTTTGCCTTAGACCAGCAGGAGGTATGATGCCATTTGGGTGATTGTGGATAGGTTGACCAAGTCAGCCCACTTTTGGCAATTAGATGATCGATTCTTTGCATGTGTTGAAAAGAAGTACATCGATGAGATTGTGAGACCGCATGGGATTCCAGAGTCGATTGTGTCCGATCGAGACCCTCGATTCACTTCGAGGTTTTCGGGGCCATAGAAGCGCTGGGGACGGCTGAATTTTAGTATGACGTTTCACCTCGTGACGGATGGTCAACTGAGAGGACCATACGGACTCTTGAGGGATGCTTCGGCTTGTGTGATGGATTTCAGAGGAGCTGATGAGCATTTGCCGTTGGTCGAATTTGCTTATAACAATTGCACTATTCGAGCATTCAGATGGCTCCATATGAGGCATTGTATGGCGGAGGTGTAGGACTCGATCTGTTGGGATGAAGAAGAGAGAGGCAATTGGAAGGACCGTAATTGATTCAGATGACAGTTGAGAAAATCAATTTGGTTAAGCAGCGACTTAAGGCAGCACAGGATAGGATGAAGAGTTATGTTGATGCTCACCGAATGGAGATGGAGTATGATGTCGGTGAGAAGGTGTTCCTTAAGACGTCTCCTTGGAAAGGAGTATTGAGATTCGGCAAGAAAGGGAAGTTGAGTCCGAGGTATGTGGGTCCATATGAGATCCTTGAGAGGATTGGACCACTAGCCTACAGATTGGCATTACCTCTGGAGTTATTGCAGATTCACGATGTTTTCCATGTATCCATGTTGAGAAGGTATAGATCTGATCCTTCTCACATCATTCAGACTAGTGAGGTTCAGCTGAGGGATGATCTGAGTTATGAGGAGCTACCAGTGGAGATCTTGGATACAAAAGAAAAAGTTCTCAGGAACAAGACGGTTCAGCTAGTCAAGGTCCTATGGAGGAACCATTCGGTAGAGGAGGCTACTTGGGAGCCATTGGAAGCTATGCGGGATAAGTATCCGCATCTCTTCGATGATTCAGGTAAATTTCGAGGACGAAATTTTTCTTTTAAGAGGGGGAGAAATGTTAGACCCCGAATTTTTTTTATGATATTATTCAGCATAAATTGTGATAATTGTGGTTTTATGCTTTAGTTTGATTAAATTGGGAATATTAGTGGATAATTCCGGTTTAATTGTGGTTAAATGAGGTTTAAAAGGGGTAAAAGTTTATGAGGGCATTTTGGGAAGTTTATTTAAGTTGGAATGGATTTAGGCTTATTAGGAGGGGTAATATGGTCTTAATATTATTTTTGCCCTAAGTAGGGAATTAGAAAGAGAAAGAGAAAAGAAGAAGAAAGAAAGAAGAGAAAGAAGAGAAAGAGGCCGACGGTGGAGGAAGAGAGAAGAGAAGAGAGAGTTTGCGATTCTAGCAATTTCCGACAGTTTTGAACCATTTTCGGGTAAGATCTGCTTGTGTTTAACTTGTTTTGGTTGGATTTAAACCTAAAGAATGTTGAATCCGTGAGAATCGAAGGTTTTAGGGTTTTAGGACAAAATGGTGAGATCTGCTTGGGTTGATGCATTTGTGTTTGATTTTGAGTTGATAATGGGTTAGAAATGTAGTTTGAGACTTGATCTATAGTTTGATTATGCTGCATTTGTGGTTGGAGAAGGATTGAAGTGTGAAAATGCAGAAAAGTTGGGTTCGGAGTCGTTTTCCAGGCCCATACGTCGCGACATGCGTATGAACACGCCGCGACGTGCGAGTTCGTCGCGACGAGTGAAAATTAAATTCGCCGCGACGTGTGGGGGAAGGTTCGTCGCGACGTGCGAACCTGTGTTCGCCGCGACGTGCGAATGGGGTGCACGTCCGCGGCGTACACTTGTGGTCGCCATGACGAAGCAAAGCCGTTGCCGGCATGAGCCCCCTGTTATCCAAAAGTGAGATTTTGATATTTTTGAGCATATCTTGGGCTTCAAATGTCCAATTGAGGTGATTTTGGATTCGTTGTGACTAGAGAGAAAGGACTTCAGGTTGGGAGGTTCGGAAATTACCGCTTAGGATTCAGGAATTTTAGTCAGACGTCGAATGTAGACTTATGGTATTAGAACTTTGGATCTTCACGCATATCGATTATTTGTCTTTGAACATTGTTTGATATGGAAACTTGGTTGTTTAAGGAAACCAAGCTGACCCGATTTCATCGCAAGAGGAAGGACACCAGTGAGTCGACTACTCGAGCGATCTTAGGTGGGTAATATACTTATAGTGATTGTGTGATTAGGCAAATTCTTGCCTATGTATGAATATATGTTATAGATGATGCATGATTAAATATGATGAACTGAATGATTGTAACTTCATACATGGAAAGACTCATGGAAATTGATAGCATGACATCTTGATTTTGAACATGTTATGCCTCGATTTGGTCATGGCATTTTGAATAAATGCAAGATATGAAAGACTATCGTATGATTAAACGATTATGAGCATGATTATGTGCTTTTGTTGGGCAGAGTGGAACCATTTCGCTCGTCACGCGCACGTAGACAAGAGCCTTCTCCCGCTGCCCGCCAGTGGCATATGAGATCCGAATGGACTCATTTCGCTCGTGGTGTAAACTTGCTTTCTCCTTTTGTTTCCATGGAACCCTCGAGCCATTGTGATGTGCATTGCATATGTGAATTGTTCATGTGAAGCATACCTTGTGACATAATCATGAATTGATAAATTAATTATATTGAATGCGTAAATTGTTTGATTAGCATGTGAATGATTGAATGGATGTCTCATATATATAATATATATACATTCATATGCTGATTTGTGCTAATTGCCGATGGCTATAATTATATTAGCCATCGAAATGTGTAGCTCAACCCATTATTTTTCCCTCGTGTAGAAGGTGACGATCTTTGAACTCATGAGGCATCTAAACTTCGAGTTAATTAGAGCTTTGCCATAAGTTCGTATTTTGGTTGGCCCTCCGAGCATATTATCATAGAGCATTTCCATGTATTTTGGATTGAAACTTATTTTGTATTTTGATAATTTCAATACTTGTGACATTCCTTCGATGGTTATGGCATGAGTTTAATTCATATTTAGATGCATGTAAGTGCGGAATGTACGAGAGTGATGGTGTGTGAATTATGATCGAATGATGAATATGTCTATCTCAGATATGTATAAATGTCGATCGGGTCCGACGGTATTTGGCGCTCGACGTCGGCGAGTTTCGAGGGGCCTCTGGATTCGACTTACGGGCCCGGCCCAACATCATCCCTTACCAATATACTAAAATGGTCTACTATTGAATTTTCTGCTCCTTTATATTCTTTATTGTTAAATCAAACTCTTGAAGTGACGAAATCCATTGTGTCATCCTCAGTTTAAACTCCTTTTCTAAAACGTATTTCGGAGCTACATGGCCAGAATACATACTGACTTAGAGCCAAGTAAATAAGATTTAAATTTATTTAAAGTAAAAAAAATTTCTAAAATCCCCTTCTCAATTGTATAATAATAGCATTGTGTGACATCCATTGTTCTTGAAACATAATAGATGACATGACTTTGTTTTCTAATCCTTTCCTAAAATAGCTCCTCCTGTATAATTGCTAGCATCACACATGATATTGAATGGTAGATCCCAATTTGGTGACTAAATAATATGCACACTTATTAATAACTCCTTAATTTTTTAAAAACTTCTTAGCATTCCTTTCCAAATTCAAATGGAATGTGTTTTAGTAGCAACTTTGATAATGATATCGCACTCTTGAAGAAATCTTTAATAAACCTATAATAAAATCCTACATATCTAAAAAAAGATTGAACTTCCCTAGCATTTGTAAGGTATGGTAATTTCACAATTAAATCTACTTTTGTTTTATCAATTTCTATTCCTTATATGAAATCATAATGCCTCGATCAACAATAAATTGAAAATTTTCATAATTCAACACTAAATTCGTTTCAATGCATCTTTTTTGAACATTATATAAATGATTTAAGTAAACTCAACTGAATCTCCATAAATAGTGAAATCATCCGTAATACTTCCATATAATTTTCAATATACTTAGAAAATAATTTATGGTAATATATTGAAAACCCTCAAAATTAATTCTAATTCACTAAACTTTTTAATTGTCGTGGAACTAGCTTGAGTCTTAAGAGAATTAAAAACTATTTTCTTAATTTCGATTGTCCAAACAAAGTGGGGTTTATGATTAATTAACTAATGAACTAAAGTTAACAAAGAATCCAAATAAATCATCTGAATATAAAAGTGAGAAATTCAATTTTAACTAATTTTGATTCAAGAGAAATATCTCATATAATTGTAATATTGATCGCTGATCTAAGAAGAATAATTTTCAAAATTCAAGCAGTTAGTCCAAAACTTATTAGATAGACATAATAAGTCTCAAATTTTCCTAAATTATTTGGTTCAAACCTAGCATTCAAACCAAAACTTACCATAAATTGATTGTGTATGATAGCATTATATATCAATTAAATGATAATAATAATTTTAGTAAAAAGACTAAACCCTAAATTAAATAATTAAGACAAATAAAACTATTTCGCTTTTCTTGTTTCTCATAAGTTAAATATGCAAATTCTTAGACAACATATTAACTACTTGTACCGATCCTTCATAACAATTACATATTACCATATTCATGTATGATTATAAAATAATTAACATCTAATTAAATTATTATATTAATCAATATTAATTATTCATGAAATATAATAACACAAAACAAAAAATACTTGAATTAAAATAAAAATCACGCCTGAAGATAACTTCATAAGGTTAGAGGTTAGAGTTAAAGTTTTGAATTCCTTTGAATCAAAATATTTGGACTTAGGCACATATGGTTTAGTTCTAATATCAAAAATAGAAGAAAAGATGAATGAAGATGAGAAAACTACAAAGAAACGAAATAGAATGATGTTAACAAGTGTTGGACATGTTCTTCTCCTCTATTCCTGCTCAAAACCTAACCTCCTCCTACTTTACTAAAGATTCCTATCTATACAAATCCAAATCTTTACATAATAGGGTTGGAAATAAGTTTCTTAATTGAATTCGAACTTTATAGTGAATCTAGTATTAAGCGTGATCTCACCATATCCACTACAGTAATCTATGTACTTTTTCTAAAATTAGTGATTTTGACCAATAATACTCTAATTTAATGTAATTTCCATTTGTCATCTTGACCATTTAAGCACCAAAATTAAGTTAAAATAAAAGAGATAAGTCCAATTAACATAACCAAATAACATCTCATCAATACCACAAAAGATTGTTTTAAACACCTTAGATCCATCATCTAAAGCAACAATAAGAAGGATGAAGATATAGTTCATTGTACCAAATTAGGGTGGTTTAAATGAAGGGGTGTATCAAAATTTTTATGTGATAAGAAGATACTATTTAAGCTAAAAGGTAAATTCTACTGCTTAGCAATTAGGCTGACCATGCTCTATGGACAAAATGTTGGTTTATTAAGCAAGTGCCTAGTCATAAGTTTATAGTGGCAAGGATGAGTATGCTTTGTTAGAAGTGTAAACTTACAAGAAGAGAAAATGTTAGGCCCCGAAATTTTTTTTATGATGTCATTAAGCATGAATTGCGATAATTATGTGTTTATGGTTTAATTTGATTAAATGAGACCTAATATTGGATAATTGAGTTTAAGATGTGATTAAATATGGTTAAATAGGAATTAGAGGATTAATTTGTGTAAGGGCTTTTTGGGAAGTTAACTTAGGTTGAATTGGATTAAGGTTTATTAGGAGGGGTAGTTAAGTCATTTCCTACCCATTAGAAGAAATAGAATAGAAAGAAGAAGAGAAGAAAAGAAAAGAAGAAGAGGAAGAAGAAAGGCGCCGACGGTGGACGAAGAGAGAGGAGAAGAGAGGTTTGTGATCCTTGAGTTTTCCGTCAGTTTCGAACCATTCTTGGGTAAGTTCTTCTTGTATTAAACTTGTTTCGGTTGGTTTTAAACTTAGAGAATGTTGAATCTGTGAGAATCGAAGGTTTTAGGGTTTTGGGAGAAAAATGTAGATAAATCGTTGGGTTAATGATTTTAGGATGGATTGGAAGTTTAGAATGGGTTAGGAATGTAGTTTGAGACTTGATCTATGCCTTATATGTGTTGCATTTGAGTTTAGAACGGATTGGAGTTGGAAAATCTGAGATTTTCGGTTCGAACGCTTTCATCAGACGCCGCGACGCGCTCAAGAGCACGCCTGGCAGGCGAATTTTGTGCACGCCTGCCACAGATTGGTGCACGCACGCGGCAGGAGGGAAAGCAGATGCTGCACAAGACGACGCGCGGCCATGCCAAGGCAGGCGGGCGATTCGCCATGCTAACTAAGCCTTCGCCTCGGCGAAGGAAGCTTTCGCCATGCTTAACAGCCTTCGTCATGGCGAGCCCCTGCTTTTCGAAAATGAGATTTTTAGTATTTGGGGCATATCTTTTGGTGTAGATGTCCGATTGAGGTGATTTTGGATTCATTGTGATCTAGAGATCAAGGGCTATGAGTTGTATGAAGAAGGGAAGTTCGGGAATTGTTTCGAAGGGTTCGAGAATTTTGATGGGTGTCGGGTGAAGACTTTTAATGTTTTATTTTGGCCTTCCAAGCTTTGATTATTTTCTATGGATACTGATTGGATGGAAACTTGGTTGTTTTAGGAAACCAAGGTGACCCAATTTCATTGCAAGAGGAAGGACATCAGTGAATCGACTACTCGAGCGATCTTAGGTGGGTAATATGCTTATAGTTATTGTGTGATTAGGCAAATTCTTGCCTATGTATGAATATATATTGTAGAGATGCATGTTTAAATGTGATGAATTGAATGACTTTGATTTCATATATTTTGAAAGAAGCATGAAAATTGATAGCATTACATAGATTTTGAGCATGTTATGCCTAGACTTCGGTCATGGCATTTTGATTAAATGCAAGACATGAAAGAATATCGTATGATTAAACGATTATGAGCATGATTATGTGCTTTTGTTTGGGCGAGAGTGGAACCATTTCGTTCGTCACGTGCACGTAGACAAGAGCCTTCTCCCGGCTGCCCGCTTGTGGTATATGAGATCCGAATGGACTCATTTCGTTCAGGATGTAAACTTCGGTTTCTCCCTTTTGTTTCCATGGAACCCTCGAGCCATTATGATGTGCATTGCATATGTGAATTGATCATTGTGAAGCATACTTTGTGACATAATTATGAATTGATGACTTACTTGTATCTTAAATTGTTTGAGAAGCATGTGAATGCTTAACATAATGTCTGTATAGATATAATATATATATACATTCATATGCTGGGATTTGTGCTAATTGCCAATGACTATAATTATATTAGCCACTGAGCTGTGTAGCTCAACCTATTATTTTCCCTCAAAGCAGAAAGCAGACAATCTTTGAACTCATGGGCATCGTAAACTTCGAGTTAATTAGGAGCTTTGTTATAAGTTCGTATTTTGGTTGGCCCTCCGAGCATACTCTCATAGAGCATATTTCATGTATTTTGGATTTGAACTTTGTTATGTATTTCGTATGAGGTTGAATACTAATGGCATGAGTTTAATTCATATTTATGCATGTGTAAGTGCCGGAATATATGAGAATGATGAATATGTCTATGTATATGTATATGTATGTGTGAATCGATTGGTTATATGTATAAATGTCGATCGGTCCGACGCAGATTTGGGCGCCTGACGCACAAGAACCCGAGAGGCTAGCCTCTGAATCGGACGCATTTGAGCCCGGGCCCAACAGAAAATGTCAAGCATGTAGTGGTAAGAGAAAATTGAAGGTGGCTAATATTAAGATAAATTAAGCGAGACAAGGCTTAAGTGGTTCTAATATGTTAAGAAGAGCCATCATAACATACGGCCGAAAAGATGTGAGAAGATTATAGTTAGGGAATATAAGAAAAAAAGAAGAAGACCTAAGTAGAATCTTGAGGGAGGTGACGAGGCATGATATGACCTTGTTAGAGTTTACGGAGGACTTAAACCTGAATAAGAAGCTTTAACGAATTATGATATAGGTAAAAGATCATATATAGAGAGGTCCTTTTGTTTTTATAAGTCTTTTGAATATTTTCCTTTGTTTCTTGTATCTTGTATTGAGCCAAAATACTTTAATTTATAGTATTTTCCCCTTTAGACATAATTTTATTTTTAATGCAGTTATTTGTTTATATTTTTTACTTATGTTTTTTTTCAAACAGTTCTAATGTTTTAAAAGCTTTTTCTTTTTTTCTAAGTATTTATTGAAATAATCTCTTTACTAATTAGGATAAAGTTGCATACTTTTATATCTCTTCAAACCTTACGTTTCAGTAAGATTTTTTCTGGAATACTGTTGTCGTTGTTTGTGAAATGATTTTAAAAAATTAAAATCTCTAGACAACGCTAAATTTTGTGTAACTTTATTGATTTTCACAAGTATTTGATAAACATAATGAGGACGTGATCCTTTGTCCCAGTAACCCTGGTCTAACTTTGTCTCAGTCCATCTTAACTATTTATTTATATGAGACTTACATAAATAGATGGTTAGGATGAGACAGAATTAAGCCAGGGCTATTAGGACAGAAGATTTGAGAGTAACGTAATGGCATTTTCAACGATGAAGAAGGTTGATTGCACTGTGATTAGTTAAGATTTTAATAGAAAAAGTTAAAGGGAGTGCACCCACTAGATATAGATGGTCGAGTACAAAAGTAAACATACCATCAAATAAAGTATTGATTGAATGAAAGAAAGCAATGACGTGAGAGTAAACAAGAACTAAAAATCAGGCTTCTAGCAACCTGTTTTTGAACAAAGGTTATAAAAATCATTTAAAAATATCCAAAATCTAATATACTTTTTTTATGATAATTTAATCTAATTGAAGGTCTAAGCTTATTTTACCTGGAAGTTGGTATGGCCATTGAACGGGTAAATCTTTGATTTACAATTACATGGCCCACCTTACTGAATGAACATAGGACCCAACCAGCAAATGTAGATGTTGTCGTTGTCATTTGCTCTTGACGTCTCCTAAAGCTTCAATCTCCATAACTATATAACTAAGAAGAAGTCACTTCTCCCCTGTATTACTTTTAACTACGAAGCCCAGATCACCATATTCCCTTACAGGAACTCTACCATTCATTTAAGCTTCTTTTATTGGCTGTTGATTACAAGGAGTCGCTGCTTTTAGTCTTCGGTTTACCAAGGAACCTACTTCTAGTGTCAGCTGGTGGTCACTGCTTCGCTCATTCTCGTTCAAGCTACAAGCTTAGTTTTGTGTTTGATTGGTTTTTGGACTTGACTATAGAGAGCAGATGGGTCGATTTGGAATCTCAAAGTTTTGGTGGTGAATTGTGCAGAAAGGGATCGAGAGAAGATGGGGAGGCGGGCGACCGAGTTCCGGCGCCCGGTGAGGAGGAGGTTTTCACAATGGATCTGGCCGTTACTTGGGACGTTCTTTGTTGCTGGGTTGGTGTTGTTTGTGTTTCACCACAATCATCATGATGACCACGTCCAGCAGTTTCCAGTGGTAAAGCTATTATCCCCTGCCTCTGTTTTGATCTGTTCTTGTTGGATTGTTGATTTGTATGCTCTTTACTGCTTAGTTTAAATAGCCTTAATGTTTTTCAGATACCCTTTTGATCTTGTTATTTAGGAGATATATTTGATATATGGGATTCTTAACATATTGCTGTTTACGTACTTCAGCACTTAGTGCCTTTAAAAACTGCAACTCGTACCTTTGTTGAGTTTACGTCTTAGAATATCATTTACATATTTAACAATTGAGCTGAATAAATTGGTTTAAGGAAATTTCTTCAAGTTGTAGCTTTCCTTCCCATATATGAGAAAAAACGCTTGGCGCCCATTCGTGTTGATTCACAGACTTAAGTTTGAGAGGCAAAATGTCCTTTGCTTTGTCTCTTTACCTTCCTCAAGCTTGTCTGAGTGCCGCAAAGTTGCTTCCTAGAAGTTTGATGTTGGTGAGGATATTTATATGCTTCTCAACATCATTATTTTATGTTTTTTGGAGAGACGGAGAGACAGAGAAGATTCCTTTTCAGCATGATCGAAACTCAGATGGCCTCAATAAGTGAGTTAAGATGGCCTGGAGCCACAATTGGGCACACAAAAGCTGACAAGATAGACATGTTCTATAATTCCCTATTTATTTTGTATCCTGGTACTGCAATATTTAGGTACCAAACCCTGGCTATTATGTTCATCCTATCGATCAGCAAGTGGCTAGTATTTAATGCTAAGAACTTTAGAGTAACTTGTGCTGCATAAGGGTTGGTTACAATCACTTGCCATGTAATCTTCCATTGTGGTTCTTGTTTGAATAACTTCATTCTGAATGAGCGTAGTTTAGTGTATGGATGGTTTAAGTTGTATAAGTGAAGGATATTTCATAGTTGGGTTCTTTGGTGATTGTGCAAAAGCCATGAGGCATGCTAATATTAGTCAGTAGGAATTGAAGCATAGTTTATCTAGAATCTAAAACTTTAGATGTGAGGGTGCAGTTTCTATGCAGATCTATGTTTATGGAATGGATTCAATCGAATGAGAGGAGAAACAGGTTAAAAAAAAAAGACATTACATTGCAGTGTTCAAGGATAATCTAGTGTTTTTATTCATTGCTAAAAGAGGACAGTGATTTAACATCTGCGGGATCTCAGATTGATCTCTCTTGTCTGGAAGATTGATCCCCCAAAAACTTTTTCCATCTGATAGCTTGCATGGAAGTTACTTATGTTTCAGAATGAATTTGGTCTTCTCCATACAGACCAAACTGTTTCCATAGTTTATACTTCCATCCTGAAATTTATATTTCTCAAAAAGCAGTGGTCGTATCTTCTTTGAATGGCTATAATAACTTCCCCTTTAAAACCACCAGAGATGCTTTGCATGATAATTAGCTAGTCCGGTCAAGCAACTTTATTATAATTGCAACCATAATAGCCATTACTTCATGTAAAAGCTACATATATATTTGCAGCTTTATGATCCGATGAATCACATGACCTTCTGGAGTGTAATGTTGTAAAAATTAGGTTGATGACAGATGGAATTTTACCCTGGTGATGTCTATTTTATTGGCAGATGTCAACATTTCGCCTTGAAGCTATTAATGTCTTCTCCTCTGATACTCATCGTGGTTAAAAGAGTGAGGTCCAGTCTAGTTTTGGCTTCCACTTTTTTTGAACAGTAGACGGTGGGGGATGCTCTCTGTAGCCCACTGTAAAATGCTTTTTGTTTTCCCTCAGGTAGGAAGGTCGGGGCTTGTAGGTATTGTGTTTTGGAAATTTTATGTAAACTGCTTTTATGCTCTTTGTGCATGAAATTGTCCATTTCTTATTGCAGACCTTATCTGACATGTTTCAGGATTAGCTAGCCATTCCTGAAGTCATTATTTTAAAACTCATCACCGGTGGTCCTTATGGCATGCTATTTCGTGTATGAATACTCTAAATATGATCAACACCAACCTTTAAAGAATCTGACAATTTAACAGTAGATTATTTACATAAAGAGGTATTTCAGATGGTAAATTATCTAAAATCAAGAGCCCACCGAATACTTATCCATGGTTAACACTGCTATTTGCAGTTTAAAAACTGTAGTTAAGATTCCCACATGATCTTTATGGAATGATTTTTTTCCTTACCTGCTGAATTCATTTATTGTTTTCACCGTAGTTGGTCAAATATCTTTAGAAAGAAGTCATTCGTTTGTTTTGCAATGCTTTTTGATCTTTGGAATTCTTGCATACCCTCAATAACAATTCCTTGTTGAAATCTGTAGCATGTAGGTATTGGCTTATGTATAGTGTAAAGAGGCAACTGATTGCTGACTTATTTCTTCCAGGAAACAAATTCAAGAATCGAGTCAGTTAACCATGACAATTTTAATACCAGTAAAGAAATAGCGACCGTTAGCTCCTTTTCAAGGCAGTTGGCAGAGCAAATGGTACTTGCTAAGGCCTATGTAGTTATAGCAAAGGAGCGGAATAACCTGCACCTTGCTTGGGAGCTGAGCAAAAAGATCAGAAGTTGTCAACTTTTGCTTTCAAAAGCTGCCATGAGAGGGGAGCCCTTAACAGTAGAAGAAGCAGTGCCGATAATCAGTAGTCTGTCCTATCTAATTTTCAAGGCACAAGATGCTCATTATGATGTTGCAACCACAATAATGATGATGAAATCTCATATTCAAGCCCTTGAAGAGCGTGCAAATGCAGCAACAGTTCAGAGTGATCTTTTTGGACAAGTGGTTGCTGAAGCTGTACCCAAAAGCCTCCATTGCATGAAAGTGAAACTCACAAGCGATTGGATTAAGAAGGCGTATTTTCAAGACCTTGCAGAGGAGATAAGAAACTCTCCCCGTCTCGTCGACAACAATCTCTACCACTTCTGCATATTCTCAGACAATGTTCTGGCTACCTCTGTGGTTATCAATTCCACCATTTCCAATGCTGACCATCCAAAGCAGATTGTATTCCACATAGTCACCAATGGGATCAGTTTTGGAGCAATGCAGGCTTGGTTTCTTAATAATGAATTCAAAGGTGCCACTATAGAAGTGCAGAATGTTGAAGAGTTATCTTGGTTGAATGCCTCATATGCTCCTGTTGTCAAGCGGCTCCTTGATCAAGATTTCCGGGCTTACTATTTTGGTAAGTATCAGGATATGAAAGTTGAACCAAAGCTACGAAATCCCAAGTACCTGTCTCTGCTCAATCATCTTCGCTTTTACATCCCTGAGATCTACCCGCGTCTGGCGAAGATAGTCTTTCTTGATGATGATGTTGTTGTTCAGAAGGATGTGACACAATTATTTTCTTTGGACTTGCGTGGAAATGTAAATGGAGCTGTAGAAACTTGTCTTGAAGCATTTCATCGATTCTACAAGTATATCAATTTCTCGAACCCAACCATCAGCTCAAAGTTTGATCCTCAGGCATGTGGATGGGCATTTGGTATGAATGTTTTTGATTTGGTAGCATGGAGGAAAGCAAATGTGACCGCACGCTATCATTACTGGCAGGAACAGAATGCTGATCAGATGTTGTGGAAGCTGGGAACACTGCCTCCTGCTCTCCTGGCATTTTACGGACTGACCGAGTCACTGGATCGTAGATGGCATGTGTTAGGGTTAGGATTTGATGTGAACATAGACAGCCGTCTTATTGAGAGTGCTGCAGTTATTCACTTTAATGGGAACATGAAACCATGGCTTAAAATGGCCATAGGCAGGTACAAGCCTCTATGGGAAAGGTACATAAATCAAAGCCACCCCTATTATCATGATTGCTCAAGTTGAGGTGTGCTGTTCCACATCCTTAAGAAGTCATTGCATATCGTAGAGTTGGAATTAGAAAATTTTGGCTTTGTTAGAAGACTATTCTTTTTTTGGGTTATTTTTTCATTCTTCAATCATAGTCTCAAAAACAGGAGAACAAGTTTTATACATAACAGAATCTAAATTATTGTTAGAAGGAATGAAGGATTCCTTTTTGGCTGCTGGGGCTTTTGACAGCTGTAGAAGTAAACATTCTTGACAGGGCCTTGTAATAATCTTTCAGCTCCTTTGATATATAGTGTAATTGAATCCCCTTGAATCTGTTGCCCGTTTCTGCAAATTACAATGTCAAGAATATCCTGCGCAATTTACTAGCATTAGATTCTTCTTGCCAGCCAAAAAGCACTTGTTTGATCCAATTATTTCAGTTCTAGCGTTCCTTTAAACTCTCTTTCGAGCACACACAGAGTAAAAATTACAAGAGCCAATGTTTTTGATTGCTGTTCTGTAGTTTTGATGGGTCTCTAAGCATCTTGACATCCTAAACATGTTATATATTGTTAACAATTATGGCCATCTTTGATTGGCTAGACAAATGTAAAGATATTAAACTTGAAGAAATAACTATATATTACAAGTGTAATTTGCAAGCAGTTGAATTGGAATTTTTAATATTGAGTTTGGCCTCCATGCACACAGTGTAAATTTCTTTATATATCCATTTTATCGGGTAAACATTGTGGATTATCAACTTTCTGTTTTTTAATTTGGAATTAGCGAATTTAGGAAAGTCAATGCCTATCGATGACAAAAATGAATATTATCACAAAATGTTAGCAGAAAAATATAAATATAATCTTGGTCCCTAAACTATATTATATGGTTTTGTTATTTAAATTGATTTTAATTTTTAATATTTGTATTTAACTCTTTATCATTACAAAATTAGGAAAGAAGAGAGGAACTAGTTATGAATCATTCGTCAGCTTTGAAAAAATGGCTTTAATGTAATTAATATTTTATTAAATTATTCTATTATTAGAAATTTAACAATAACGTTAAGTCGGACTTATGTTTAAAAAAGAAAAGATAGATGTACTTTCTTTAATATAATTTACCATAAAACTTTATTAAAGAGATTCTACAAATAAGAAAAAATAAAGAAAATTAAAGTAAAATGATAGAGTATTGAAAAAAACGATTATTCATGCGATTTTTTGTTGCATTACATCATATGATCATGTTACAAAAGTGCCACCTTATAGAAGCAAACCAAAACTGCTAAATTATAGTTCTGTAATTTGATCAAGACATTGTATCATTTGAGGCGTCAAATGATTCTTCCAATCTCCAACCATTCCTTCCCTGAAAAAGACATCATTTTTTATACCACCACCGAAAATCCCATCCCTGTTCACCTCCAATTCTTCATGTTCTCAAAGCCACATAAATCAATGATTTCTTGCATCACCCCAACTTCCTCTTCATTCAACGAGAAAGGATTGCGTTGCATTTTCTGAGGTATTCATCTTGATGTCCTTGTATTTTAAGAACAATATCGTTTCAGCTGACTTCAAGCTTGCTTTGCAGTACTCCAACACATGACCCCAATACGGTCCACTACCCGAAACCCCTCACAAAACATGCCAAAAGCTTCATCTAGTGAACAGATTGATGTTTGACAGTCCACTGCAAGCCTGTTCATGAAGTACCATAGTGATACAAACACATTTTTTGGGTTGCGACTGAGATAAACAATTCGACAGCCTGAACTTGTGATTGACTTCGGCAACAGAGTGTAAGGCATGTGCGTAGCAAACATACGTGATGAAGGCAGACGTTCCTGAAAAGTTTGTGCTCCAACAAGGGAACACACTCATGGGGGTTAGGGTGGCTAGAAACATCATACCTGCCCCGATTAACTATAGAGAAAATGAAAGCCTTGAGCCATGTTGTTCCTGATTTTGGAACGGTGACCAAAAGAATATGTGGTTCTAGCCTGGAAATGTTCTTGCACCCACCTCACTCCTTCTGGGCCACCTGAACGGAACCAAAATCCTTGGTAGTGGCACATGTCCTCCATTACCCAGCCTTTTGTCTTGGAAAGGCCTGAAATTATCTCTTTGTATCTTTTGTAGATGTTCTCAAATGTTTCTTGGTTTTCTTTTGGTTTGGACACAGAGCAATCTTGACAGTCATTAAGGATGCTATTAGGAGATCTGACAGACCAATGTCTGCTGTCGTGACTGTGTCAATGTGAGGAAGATTTTTGGGGAAGACGAGTGGAGTTTATATACCAGTGTCCACTAATGCTACTCGAGACGGATTTACGATCAAGTTCAATCTTGTTTTTGACACTCTTGAATAGAGATAAATCAAATGGATAAATCATGTATGCAGTAGGTCAATTATTAGCAATAACTTAATGGATTTGATAAGAATGACTGACATACTGACATCCAAGAAATTAAAAGTGGTCCATAATAATAGAGCGGATCACCTGTCTAATGCTATTATGTCCGTTCCTGTTTAATTCAAAAAACGTCGTTATTTTATTAAGACCATTTCTCACTTTGTTTCTTATTTTCTTTTGCTTCCTCTGCACAACCAATGTAATTATATTTAATATTTTTTTATACAAAATAGCATTAGACAGGTGATCCGCTCTCTGTACTAGAGGGAATATAAAAGTGGGACTATTGAAAGGTACTTTCAAAAGCACAGGCATTCTTGTATGATTTATATTCAGCAAAAAAAAAAAACTCTCTGGACTGAGTGGTGCACTGATTAAGGTGAATTCATGGGGAAGATAGATTATTTCGAGCTGTTACCAGAAGAAATTAGAAGAAAGATTGAGAGATTCTCGTTGGAACTAATAAAAATAATTGGTAATATCATTCAGCTTCATCCTAAAACAACAAAAAAAAACTTCCAATAAAGTAAGAAATAGCATAGCTAAAATGTAAAATTATTATTAAAGAAGGATACGTTGATTTGGCATTTGCAACTAGATTTTAAGAATATTTTACGGACAATGAACTGAAGAATAGCGCATATTAATTCCAATACCAAATGTTTTCTTTCTTTCATTCATTCTTTTTTCTTTTGAGAATAGCAAGTTTGGTTATAGAAAGAGCATAAGAATGAACAACAATTATTTTTTGAGTAGGAACAAGAAAAATTCATTATCTTCCATTCGCCGCCCTCCACCCCACCCCCACAGAAAAACCCTCTTCCATGTGCCTAGTTTGGAGACACAGAAAAACCCTCTTTCATCTTCTTCGTCTTCAAAAGGGAGGTGTAACTCCAAACAGAAATGCCCTCCTTTGATTTCTATTTATTCTTGAATTATGTTGGACTATTTTAGGAGACTAATATATATACGTAAACACTATTTTGTTATGTTTTAATTCCTGAATTTCTTTGGTTTATTTGACTTGTGCTTTGTTTCTGAGTAATGGAGAATGTGTTATTTTCATTTGAGCTTAACCAAGAATAAAAGGAGTTTACAAGTGAAAATATGAAAAAACATACCGTCTTTTGTTGATTACAGCCTGATAGATGACTGCGTGCTAGCATGCATTTCTCTCAAATAACTTGAAGATGAAGACATGGTTTGATACGTGAGTTAAAAGGAGGTTGTATGGCAAGGGTTCAGAAATTAAATGTATGATGTTAATAGAATAGGATAAAAACAAATAGGAATTTCTAATATGTCTTGTATGACAAAAGAAAAGTTTCCAAGTACAATTTGTCATTTGATATCCATGATCAATGTAATTAACATTTATAGTCATTCAATTTCAGGGCACAGGTGAGTTGGTAAGGGGCTCTCCTGACTTAAGTAAGATCGCGAATTCGAATTCCCCTCATGTATGCAACGGTTTAAAACTTGAGGTCAGAGCTTTGCCTCCCGCAAAGGACTTATCCGATTCGAGTGGAGATTAGTTTGGGTGTGGATGACTTAAAAATGCCTTTCTATAGTTGAGATCTACCCATAACACCTCGTAGTTAACGAAAAAAAAAACATTTATAGTCATTCATATTTTGCAAGCACGCTAACATAAATGAACAAAGTTAAAATGCAAATGGAATTGAAAATAACGACAAACTGAAACAAATAAAAATAGAAGTAAATTACTATAACTGCATTGGAAATACGTAGTTAAAGAATACAAAAACAAAACAAAAATATTAAATTGTACAGCGTTAAATAAAAGAAAAATAAAAACTTTTTCTATTGTAGGCTCATCATTGTCATTGTCATGCATCATAGAAAACTGTAAAGATGGCTCGTAAAATACCTTATATATTGAAAGCAATTGAACAATTTTTTTATATTGAAAGCAATTGAACAATTTTTTCTTCGTCCATTGCAATTGTTAACACTATTAAGGTGACTTCTTTTTTAACTTCTACAACATGTAGATCTATCTTTATTGTTTTGTTCTTGATATGGAGAATATTACTATCGATCCTCTCCTATAGAATTTGTTATAGTGGAGATTAGTCATCTATGTCCTCTATCATTGTCTCCTCTACTTGAGGTGCCTTAGCTGCCAATTGAGGTTGTTCTCTCTTCCTCTCCTAGGCCCTAGAAGTACCATCTATAGCTAATCTTATGCACCTTAACATATCAAAGTTGACAACAACTCGTCATCTTATGATCATCATCGAAAAGATACTGAAGCTACCTAGCTTCTTTACTAACTTAGTCAAATAAGTCCCTCCACATATAGCTCCCTTCTGTTTAGTACCCATTTGTTCTAAATATTTAGAAAAAGTAGTAACCTAAGTTACATCACCTCCTCGTTAGTATACACCAAAGATAAAAAATGTATATAATGGTTAATTACCAAACTATTACTCTCTCTCCTCTCGACAATCCTATATAAGTACCTATGGATTGGAGATGTGGGTTCTCTTACCTTAGATGAGTTATAGATAGTTGTTTCCCGTAGTATAGATATTCAAAATTCCTGAGGGACATAGTTAAGTGGCTCAATTAAGAATTCAACTATGTTACTCTTGTAATCCTCTATATCTATGTATTTGGGTGTAAAGATCCTATACTATATTCTAAAATCATTAAATGATAGTTTAATTAGATTTCCCCCAAGTCTAAACTTAATTAAATTTCTCCTATTTGACTTAGCATTCCAATTTACCCTAAAGTCAAAATTTCAAAGGTGAACTTCCTACACAAAAGCTCAACAATTTTAAAATAATATGTTCCAACCTAAACTCTTTATATATCTCCTCACTTCTGCTGCTAAGCCTATAGTCTCCAGAGCAACCTAATCCACGTCCCTATTTGATTTGAAAGGTCTAGCTTTAAGATAGTAATGGCTTTCATAAAATTCGGTGAAAGTAAGTATCAAACGCTCCATCAAAGTTGATTTCTTTGTTTATGCTCAATGATTTAACTAGAATAAAAATTCTTAGACCTTAGTTCTTCAACTTATGAATGGTTGGGAAATTATTTTCTTGAATTATTTGAATTTTGAAAGCAAAAATAGGTGAGAAATAGCTCAACAACATATAAATTATCAAAATTTAAAGTTTGAAGTCCCAACTTCTAAATAACTTTAGGTATGAGGAGAAAGTTGGTGATCTTAATGAAAATGAGGGGAAGTTTCAAAAACCCTTGTGGGTTTTACTAAGGAAGTTGATTTAAGTAGTGGATATCTCAGGAACTTGAGATAAATTGAGAGAAAATTAAAGAGGGAGATGAAAGTCAGGTGTTTGGCATAACCACTAATGTTTAAAATTTTTGGGGCATAGTTTGCACCACCTTCTAGAACCAATTTGCTAAAGACATAGTCTAGGACACAGATATGTCCTCAGCTATAGATCTTACTAAAAAGAGTTTTATTTGGAAATAATATGGGACAAAGGCATGTCCTATACCATAGATCCTACTATCTCACTTAAACTTTAAACACGATCTAACATATGATTATCTCCTATGGGATGATATGGAAAACTCAAGTGTATATACAATCTGGAACATAGGTGTATTCTAGTATGTGGATCAATTTTTCTACCAAATATATAGATATGAATTAAGACATAAGTGTGTCTTAGGCCATGTTCAACAATTAAGTTTAGTGCATCTAATCTTTAAGTTTTCCATTGATATATTCTTTAATCTTTGAATCCTATTGATCTTCAAACATTCTTTTTATGCTCGTACGTGTCTTCCATTCCATATCCTTAAAACATTAAGCATGAATAATGCAAAAACATGAAACATAAAACAATTATAAAGAAATATAAACATATTGTTATTAATAGAGACAAATTTAAAGTATTATAAAACAAATAATCTAAATTTATTGTTTAACATTGCAAATTCTCCTAATAAAATTAAAGGTTATTAAGACTCGTGATTACGTTACCTCCTAAAAACTACTTCTTTAGAAGTGTTATAGCTAGACACTTCTTTTAACTTGATTTATTTGTGGAGTAATTTGGTTGCTCCCTTTGGAATATGATTATGAAAGGTAACGTTCAAAAGTTCTTCATCTCTCATTTTGATTTTCATATGTACTTTTGCCTTTTTTCTTACTTTCCTTGGCACCTTAGCTACTGGTATGATAACTTCTAGTAAGAAATTAGACAATTGGCTTATTTTAAGTGATCATTAAGTATACATTGATTCTTGTCATTTGAAAATTAACCTTCATAACATTTATTATCACATATGTTGTAGCAAGGAATGATATACCTAGGATTAGGGGTTTTCTTCATCCTTTTCTATATCTAGAATATAAAAATCTACGAGTAATATGAAACTATTAATTTTTATTATGATGTTCTCTTTAACACCCATATGATGCTTTATCGAGTTATTTGCAAAGTACATTACTCTCCTAGTAGGTTTTGGTTCTCCTAGTTAATAAGTGTAAATTGCATCGTATTTTAAGGCATAGTTTGATACGTGTTTATCCGTTAATTCGATCACTTGGTATGTGTTTAGGTTGAAACTATATTAGTTTGTGATTTATTTGTGTTTTAAGTATTTTATGGGTTAGTACCAATCTTTGAGCTTAAATATTATGTTTTTGAGATACCTTGATGTGTTTGCTAGTATTTTAGAGTCAATATCAAAGAATGGAGGAGTTTAAGAGAAAATTTGGTAAGCTACGATCGTGACAGAAGCTCCAGGTTTGGCTCACGATCATAGCCTACATGCCACGATCGTGATAAAAGCTCAGGGAATGGCCCATGATCGTGACAGAAGGCTTACATGTGAGCTACAATCGTGGCTTGTGTCAGGCAGACACGCAGACAGTCATGAATTTCATGTTTTAAGGGATTTTTTGGACCTTTCAAATCTCAAAAAATCCTAAGGTTACCCAAAACATAAAAGAGTATGAAAAGAACATAAAGAGGAGAGAAAAGGGAGCTTTTGAGTAGCCATTGTTGAAAACATTAAAAAGAGAAAGAGGAAGAGGAAGAGAAGAGGAAGAGGAAGAAGGAGGAAGAAGAAGCGATCTCGACATGCTTCCCAGATCACGAGATTTTCTGGCATTGTTGCCTTCCTACATTGTCCATTCTAAGTGTCTATTTATTTTTTGTTTCAATTTTATTCATGTATAAAGTTGGAATAGATTGTATGATGATAGATAGTAGAATGATGAGGATGTTCTAACTCTCCTTTGGGATTTTATTTTGATTTAATCTAATTGATTGTATTTATTCGATGAAAGCTGTGATTTGATTATGTTCTTGCATAATTAAGTAATAAACTGAGAGGGTGAACTGAATGAAATAAAATTTAATTAGATTAATGAGAGTTAGGCGATTTAATAGAAACTGTGATAAATCATATTAGTAATTGTGCGGAGAGAGATCTTGTGTGATGCTCAAATTGTTTATTAGAGTGCTTCAGATCTAATTAAGTTTTGGATAATTTGTGAATTGAGATATTGCAAATTTCATAATCTGATTAGGGTTTATAATTTAGGATTTAATGGTTATAACTTGAGAGAGAGTAATCAATCTTAGGAAAGTCTAGAACCAACACTTTATTGACACATAATCAGCTAGGTTAGTATTAATGATAAGTAAAATACCTTTTCTCATAACTTGGTAAACTCTTTGGTTGATTTTCGTTGTGCATGTTTATTGCTCAATTGTTAATTCCTTTATGTTTAATTTCTGATTTAAGTAGTTGAATTCAATTCTCGTGATTACTTTCCATTGCATTGTTTATTTTGAGTTTCATATATTGTTGGCCTTAGATTTTAGGATTAAATTAGTCCCCCCCTCGTGGGATCGACACCTCTTATACTATAATCGTGACTCGTGCACTTGTGGTATTTGAGAGCTTATAAATTTTAAAGCCAGGGAGGCTAAAGATTAGCTTAGCACTTTTAGTCTAAGGTGTTTTAGTTAGTTTTAAGTTTTTCTATTCTTTCTATTCTTTTTGTATGTGTCCATACTCTTACATAAACACAAGAGTTACAAGGAGTTCGAGTCACATAGCTGAAATTGTAAAGCTTAACATCAGTCATCTTGAATGTTCAATTAGAAGAGCTCAACGTGAAGAAGAAAAAGAAACCACAAAAGCAACAATGGCCAAGGAGTTTCAACAAAAGTTGGATCAAGGAGCAAACTAAAGGCATCAACTAAGAACCGTTATGGACTTCATTAGATCGGGATTTAATGCAACCAATCATGGTGTAGCTAGGCCACCCGTGCAAGCAGCTTCCTTTGAAATCAAACCAGCTCTCCTATAAATGCTTCAAAAAAATGTGCAATTTTATGGATTAATGAATGAAGACCCGAATGCACATATTGTCAATTTCTTTGAATTCTGCGATACCTTCTATTATCATCATATGTCGGAGGATGCTATATGTAGCACCCCCATACCATAGGATATGTATCGGGACGCCCGTAGGTCATTCCGACACACACCCTACGATAAGGGTGCGCTACGAACAACCACTAACACTCCACATGGCATCAAAATCATAAAGAATTAATATGAAATCCACTAATTTTTGAAACCATAAATTCTCATTTCATAACCTCAAAGCAGTAAATTTACACAACTGTGTGTTCTGCATAATACTCCAAAAGAAAATCAAACAAAAGGCTAGCTAGGTCATCCTCAAAAGTGCCACCGACCGAATTGTGTGCCATGACTTCTCTTGCCAACTCAATCTACACGGCAGGAAAAGTCCCTCTGGAGCTATAAGTCTACTCTCTCGGTCCTGAAAAATAATTTGCAATTTTGGGTGAGTTTGCGAACTCAATGAGAAACCATCATCGATGGTTCACCCAATTCATGCATATACATATACATAACACAGCTACGCACAATTATCTCACCAAATCACATTTAGTAGTACCACATAATTTTCATACCAATCCAAAGAATCAATTCAAATGCACATGGAATGTGTATGAGACGCTTTTCCAATTTATTACGTTGTTGTGATCGCTGGCTCAAATCGTCCCTTTAAGGGCGCATTAAACGGTGAGCCATAGGCTCGAATCACTATGGGCTCAAGGCCCAATCACGTTGAGCTTTAAGCTCGCTGGTCGCTTCCGTCACAATCGCCAATTATCGATCATGCAATTATGCATGAAGTGCATATGTCCAAATAAAACAACACCAACATCATATCGATCCCAATTCAACATATACACATAAGTCTCGTGCAGGTAATCGCAAGAAAATCACATATGACACTTCTATGTCGAATTCTCCATCCATCGGACCTTCGTCCGCAATCCGTGCACAAACAAACACAATTTTCCCACCATTATTCTCCACAGGTTCTAAGTGCGTAATTATAAACACTTACTAACCGAGGAATCATCTAGGTTACTCACCTAATAACTTCCGAAGCTAATGCGGAAGTCTCGCAACGTCCGTGAGATGACGCTCCAACCGAGCCTCTATAACAATTAAAATAAGTAAACATTACCAATCGAATAGTTAAAAATATCAAACAATGCACATGGAATAAGTAAACGTATAATGCATGTTCATGGCATTCCGGCCCTAATCCAAAATTTTCTCATAAAAAATCCGTCTAAAATTAGAAACCTATTACGCCGACGGTGCGTAATTCGGACCTCTATAGTCCCCAATTAAACAAAACAGTGATTAAAGGCTCTGCTACCGGGGCCACATCAATTTCCGTCCAAAATTCCCAATTTCTCACAAATGAAATTAAATGTTCTACGAATCCGATGCCTCAAGAATCAGGTCAATCGGACGTCGGACGGAAAAGAAATTGACAAAAGAAGCATGAAATCACAAATTACCAATTAAATAATAATAATAATAATAATAAAAAAGTCCAGCCTCATTGGGCGACGTCTCGCCCAGCGGGCTGACTTAAACTGCCTCGTCAAGCTAGGCGAGGCGCCGCCTAGCGACGCTGTTTTGACGCCCGTAACTAGAGGCGACGCGTCGCCTACAGTGACCCAAGCGTGATTCCATTTCCTTTTTTTTTTTCCTAATTTTCAATCCAATTTTCAACCTCAATAATTCATTGCACACAACTCAGAAAATTTCCAACTATATCTCGTTGGAAAGATCATGAAACCCTCTACAATTCTCAAGAAGACTATAAAAATCAATTTCACCCTTAAGGGTGTCAAAAATCCCTTCAAAGCTACAGCCTACTCAAATCTCATTAAAACATAATAGTACATTATAAATTCCATTCCTCTCTGATTCTTCAGCCAAAAATTACCACATAAATATGCTCAATAAGTTCACAATGTCATCTACAACTTTCATGAACAACCCAAAATCAAATTCCATAACTAACTAGGTCAAACAATTCAAAAAAGAATCAGTCTACTGAAATCAACTAATCTGGACAGTAATTTCCCAAACAACATATCTCTCAGCACAAATGTCACCAAATTCACTACCTTATACCCCTGAAAAGATAAGATCACCAACTTCAAGTTTTATGAAGAATTCAAACTCCAATTCGATTTCTAACAAGTTCAAATCTATTATGCAAGTTACTGCCATTATCAGCAATTCACAACCTAATGCAGGGTCAGTTTTTGTAAAATCATAACTCCCAACTCTGACCTCTAAAAATTACACACCATAAATCATTTTCAAGATAATTTCTTCCTCTACAACTTTACAGAAGATCACTCACACCAATTCAGTCCAAAAAAAATTGCTAAAATTGCTCCCAAGCAGAAAGCTCACAAAATCAACACTTTAACTAGGTTTCTCCAAAAAGCATAAAACCAATCAATAGTAATCAGTTCATATCTCCCAATATACAACTCGAAAATTAGAAAGATCGGTGGCAATAGAAAGCTAACTCAATATGCCTCAACTTTCATAAAGACCATTTTTCCTAGTTCCATACCAATTAATTTAGAAAAATCAACAAAATAATCAGGTCATAACTGCGGGTACTGTTCACAGGCAATAAAATAGTAACTTTCCATGCAAAATTTCGCCCTTCTAGCATTACAAATTAACAACACCTATTTCACACAAAATTGTAGCCAACATCCCAAAGTTTAATTGGGCACAAACTTCACCTCATTTGCACACCTACACAATAAGTTATGATCAAAACAGTCCAACAGGTCAAACACCAATTTTCCAGATTTCAACATTACCCTAACTCCTATCACTTCTAACATCAATAACACATCACTAAGCATCCATTCCTACCTCTAATTCAACCACAAATTCATCACAACATACACTTCTATAATGACACAAAAATTGGCAGCACCTACACAAATGATCTTCCTAAGTTTTCCATTCATCTAACCTTACAAACTCAATCCAAAACCAAGCTAAAATCAATAAAAAGTATAGTCATTCATTCATCCATAACTAAGTATACATTTAAACCCATTCAAACATTCTACTATGATGATCAAGTAAATGTATAAAGGATCTCCATGCATGCTTCTAACTACCAAAAGCATAAAAACAAACATCAATACTCACCTTAAACAAGTTCAAGCTATCAATTCTCCAAGTTCACACACACCTCTCAACCTTTCCCAAAACCTATGGCTATCACAACAACCATGCATATCATCATCTTCTCAAGGATTTAGCTAGCCTTACATGAGAAGGAAGAGGGAGCAAGCCAAAAGAACAAGAAACTATCTTGTGTGAAGAAGTCACCAACGAAGGAAGAGGAAAAGCACACCAAGGAAGGAGAAAAACAATGTTTCGGATGAGTAATAAGCTTCCAAATGAGTCATATATTTTAAAAGAACAAGGAGGAAGTCATAGGTGATGCTGAAAAGTCGATGGTGTTGCATAGGATAGGACAAAATTTAGAAGCCACTTGGCTTATAATGAATGGAAAAGACAAAAATGAATTAAACCCAATTAATTAAGCACTAATCCCACTTAAGCTCTAAACATGGCACTAACATAATTCCCACAATTATTTATTCACTAATCTCATGCCATTAGGCAATCCTTTTCAGTACAAAAAGGCTCACTCAGCCAGTCAGTTGGAATTTTCCGGTCCTGGCAAGAACCCCGAAAAATTTCAGAAAAATTTCCATAAATCCCTAAAAATGTAAAACAATTTATGGCGCATTCCAAATAATTTTTTTAAATACAACTTTCACATAAATTTCACAAAAGATCCCAATTAGACACTTACGCCGGAAATGTCATGAATGCATGTATACCATGTGCATGTGCAAAACAATCATCAGTTATAGAGGCTATATGATGTATGTTCATGCCGAGTTATAATCCAATTCTCCTAACCCGTCCCAAATTACCAATAAACCCTTCCTATGGGAGATGGGATGTTACAATTCTCCCCTCCTAATAAAAATTTCGTCCCCGAAATTCTTACCTGGTTGATCGAAAAGATGAGGATACTGCCTCCTCATATGCTCCTCGGTCTCCTGTAGCCTCCTCATCGAAAGTGGTTCCTCCAGAGAACCTTCACCAATGGAATACTCTTATTCCTCAACTGTTTCACTGTGTCTCGACAATCAGACGGCCTCTATATAACTCAGACACTAGAGACCTCAATCTCCGAGCGGTATCACATGTGTCGGATCCGACCGATATCTACGGAGCATACTCACATGGAAGACGTCATGCAACTGAGACATCTCACTCGGTAAAGCTAACCTGTAGGCCAAAGGTCCTATCCTCTCAGTGATCTCATATGGACCAATGTACCTAGGGCTTAACTTACCCTTTTTCCCAAATCTCAGTACACCACGCCACGGTGACACCCGTAAGAACACTCTATCGCCTATATTGTACTCAATGTCCCTCCTATGCTGATCCACATAGCTCTTCTGTCTATCCTGAGCCGCTTTGATGCGACTCCGAATCAGTTTCACCTTATCTACAGTCTCCTGAATCAGCTCAGGACCCTCAATCATCCTCACACCCTCTTCATCCCAATACAAAGGCGATCTACACGGTCGCCCATACAGTGCCTCATATGGTGCCATCCCGATGCTACTATGATAATGATTGTTGTATGCAAACTCAATCGAGCTAACATCGATCCCATGCTCCTCTCGAACTCCAATACACAAGCTCAAGCATATCCTCAACAGTCTTAATAGTCCTCTCACTCGCCCATCTGTTCGAGGATGAAACGTCAGATCAAGTTCACTTAGTACCCATAGCAGATCGCAAACTCGCTGTAACCTCAAGTAAATCTGGGATCCTCGCCGACACTATCGACATCGGGACCCCATGCGCCTCACTATCTCCGCCACATACTTCGGGCCAACTGATCCATGGTATTGTTCTCCTCATCGGCAAGAAATGGGCCGATTTAGTCAATCGATCCACTATGACCCAGATAGCATCATGTCGCGCCTAAGGCCCTAGGCAAACCCATAATGAAATCCATGGTAATTGCTTCCATTTCCACTCCGAATGAGCAACGAATGAAGCTTCCCCATGGAGCCTCGGTGCTCACTTAACTCGTTGGCACGCCAAACATCTAGATACATACTTGCCACTTGCTTTTTCATGCCAGCCACCGTAAATGTTGCTTAAGAGTGTTATACATCTTGGTAGTACCAGGATGCATAGCATATGTGGCCATATGAGCCTCCTCCAATATCTCTCCTCAAGTCATCCACATCGTGCACACAAAGCCTCTGTCTCAACCACAAAGTCTCATCTCTCACATCAAACTCGTAACTCGACTCACTTTTACCTTCTCAATCGGCCTCACCATAACAGATCCTTGTCCCGAACTCTCCCGATCCCGCCCAAGAGCATCGGTCTCAAGGTCAAAGTAGCCAATAAGACTCCATCCCGCCCAGAGTCATCTGAACATTCAAAGCCCTCAATCGAATCAAATTAGGCAACCTCATTGCTCGAATCTGAGTCAGACTAGTATGTGACTTCCTACCGAGCATCCGCCACCACATTAGCTTTCCTGTGGTGATACTCGATAATACAAGTCATAGTCCTTCAACAACTCAAGCCATCTCCTCTGTCTCAAATTCAACTCTCTCTCGCTCAAGAATATCTCAAACTCTTATGGTCGGTGAAGATCCGGAAAGTCTCACCATATGTAATGTCTCCAAATCTTCAAAGAAAATACTACCGCAGCTAACTCCAAATCATGAACAGGATAGTTTACCTCGTGAGACCTCACTGTCTCGAGGCATAGGCAATGACTCTACCGCGGTCGCATCGTAACACACCCCAATCCTCGATGCGATGCATCATCAGATACCTCAAATCCTCCAATCCCAGATGGAATAGCCAACACCGGCGAGAGTCAACCGATGTTTCAGCCTCAAAGCTCTTCCGCACTCCTCGGTCCATCCGAATGGCACATTCTTCCTCGAAGTTTTGTCGAGGGTTGAGATCAATGAAAACCACTAAAACCTCCGTAATAACCGCCAATCCGAGGAAACTCAGAATCTCTGAAACATTCCTAGGAGCTTCCCACTTCAGACCGCCTCCACCTTACTCGGATCCACCTGAATACCCTCTCCAGTCACTATATGTCCCAAAAATATCACCTGATCCAGCCAAAATTCACATTTACTGAATTTGGCATACAACTGTCTCTCCCTCATGGTCTGCAACACAATCCTTAAATGCTCACTATGCTCCTGTCTGTTCCTCGAATACACTAAAATGTCATCAATAAACACAATAACAAACTGATCCAGGTAGGGCTGAAATACCTTATTCATCAAGGCCATGAAGGCTACCGGGGCATTAGTCAACCCAAATGGCATCACTAAAAACTCAAAATGCCCGTACCGGCTCCTGAAGGCACTCTTAGGCACATCGGCCTCTGCAATCTTCAACTGATAGTACCCTGACCTCAGATCCAACTTAGTGAACACCTGAGCTCCCTGCAACTGATCAAATAAGTCATCGATCCTAGGCAGTGGATACTTATTCTTCACTGTCACCCGATTCAACTGCCTGTAATCGATGCACAGCCTCAAAGTCCCATCCTTTTTCTTCACAAACAAAACTGGAGCTCCCCATGGTGAAACACTAGGTCTGATAAAGCCCTTCTCCAACAACTCCCTGAATCGAGCCTTAAGCTCCCTCGGCCCACAGGTGCCATCCTATATGGAGGTATAGATATAGGAGCGTGACTGAACGAGGTCAATAGTGAACTCGCTCTCCGATCCGTGGTAAACCCAGAATTCATCAGAAATACATCCGAAATTCCCTAACCACGGAATATCCTCAAGCCTCTCGCTCAACTCGTGTCAACCACATGAGCCGAGATATGCCTCATGACCTCCCCGCATCAATCTCGGGGCACTAAGGAAAGAGATCATCCGGCTGGTATCGCCGACTAACTCCTCTGAACACTGCTCTAGGCTGACCAGAGACTCTAAAACAACCTCCTTAGTATAGCAGTCCATAATAGCCCTATGGGCCGTCAGCCAGTCCATCCCCAGAATCACATCGATCTCTCTGAGAGGCAACACTATAAGGTCTGGCCTCAACATTGCTTGATCAATCTGGATCGAGCATCCCCTGCAGACCTCTCCCAATGCAGTAGTAGTACCTAAAGGTGTACTCACCTCTAGCCCATACAGTAACATCTCCCGATCCCCATGCAATCTACATGCCATATGAGGTGCAATAAAAGAATGTGTGGATCCAGATCCAAGAATGCAAACGCCTCAAAATCGTAAATAAGGAGCATACCACCACGACATCGGGGAATCTGGGCCTCCTCGTCATGGCATATACTCGCTCGGGATCGTGGTCGATCGCCTGACCCTCGGCCCGCCTAAAGGATCCTCACCTACCTCGGCCTCTACCTCGGCCCCTCAGATCGATCCACGCCGGATCCACCCACTCTACTCATTGATCAGAGTACTACTACTCCGGCCACTACCTAGCAGATCGAGCTCCCAATGTACTGGAAATCCTGAATCGATGATCCATGGAGCGCATTTAAGGCAAGCTCCAGTCAATCGCCAACACTCTCCAAAGTGCCTCTTCTCACAAGGCTCACAAAATGGGGAATCGCCCAAAACCTCGCCATCGCCATCGCCATCGCCACCGTCCAAATCTCCTCTCGTCTAAAACCCACCGTCTGGATCCTCCTCAAGATCTCAAGGCCTCGCTCTGGCCGCTAAAACTCCTACCAGAGCGCCTCGACTATCACTAACTCTCTTCCTCTAGACCTTGACCCATCTCTCGCTGTCTCTCTCACAATCTGCTCCACTCTCACAGCAGCAGCTCTCAACTCTATAAAGGAGCCCATATCAGATCGGGCCAATCCTGCACGGATCTCCAAATTCAGCCCCATCTCAAACCTCCGGCACCTATCTGCCTCAGTGGAAACCACAGTAGCAGCATATCCCATCAACTCATTAAACCTAACCTCTGACTCTGCCATCACATCCTACCGCCTCACCCAAAACTCCTGCATCTTCATTTCCAAATACACCTTGGGCATATAATTGTCTCTAAAAGCCCTCGGAAAATCGCCCATGTCAAGAAGCAAGGTCCGTGGTACCGCCTTAACAGCCTTCCACCATGTATAAGCGGGGCCTGCAGAAGAGATATCTGCGAATCGAACCTCTCATCAGTTCGAATCCATCCGATCAAGGACTCTCTCGGTCCTCTCCAACCATCCTCGGCCTCACGGGTCTCATCGCCATGAAGTTCATGTACCGCCACGCAAACAAATCGATCTCCTCTCCCGTATCACGGGGACTCTAGAGGTATCTCCTCGATCGAGGCACCGAGGACTCTACTAGCTCCAACAGATCCCTGGTCAACTGGTTGATCAATCTGATCACCAAATACGGATGACCTAAAACAAAACAAGAACTCTGATCAGTTTCTGCATTTCTCACAATAATTCAAGCCTAATTATGTACTAGTCCCAACACATGCCAAACCATGCTCGATACCACCTAATGTAGCACCCCATATCATAGGATATGTATCGGACGCTCAGAGGTCATTCCGACACACACCCTACGATAAAGGTGCGCCACTTAACAACCACTAACACTCCACATGGCATCAAAATCATAAAGAATTAATATGAAATCCACTAATTTTGAAACCATAAATTCTCATTTCATAACTTCAAAGCAAAGAATTTACACATTTGGTGTGTTCTGTATAATACTCCAAAAAAATCAAACAAAAGGCTAGCTAGGTCATCCCTCAAAAGTGCCGGTGACCAGGCACATGTGCCATGACTTCTCTTGCCAACTCAATCTACACGGCAGGAAAAGTCCCTCTGGAGCTATAAGTCTACTCTCTCGGTCCTGAAAAATAATTTGCAATTTTGGGTGAGTTTGCGAACTCAATGAGAAACCATCATCGATGGTTCACCCAATTCATGCATATACATATACATAACACAGCTACGCACAATTATCTCACCAAATCACATTTAGTAGTACCACATAATTTTCATACCAATCCAAAGAATCAATTCAAATGCACATGGAATGTGTATGAGACGCTTTTCCAATTTATTACGTTGTTGTGATCGAGAGCTCAAACTCGTCCCTTTAAGGCATGATAAACGGTGAGCCATAGGCTCGAATCACTATGGGCTCAAGGCCCAATCACGTTGAGCTTTAAGCTCGTTATCGCTCCGTCACAATCGCCAATTATCGATCATGCAATTATGCATGAAGTGCATATGTCCAAATAAAACAACACCAACATCATATCGATCCCAATTCAACATATACACATAAGTCTCGTGCATGTAATCGCAAGAAAATCACATATGACACTTCTATGTCGAATTCCCAATCCATCGGACCTTTGGTCCTCAATCCAGCACAAACAAACACAATTTTCCCACCATTATTCTCCACAGGTTCTAAGTGCGAATTATAAACACTTACTAACCGAGGAACCATCTAGGTTACTCACCTAATAACTTCCGAAGCTAACGTCGGAAGTCTCGCAACGTCCGTGAGATGACGCTCCAACCGAGCCTCTATAACAATTAAAATAAGTAAACATTACCAACTGAATAGTTAAAAATATCAAACAATGCACATGGAATAAGTAAAATGTGTATAATACATGTTCATGGCATTCCCGGCCCTAATCCAAAATTTTCCCATAAAAAAAATCCGTCTAAAAATTAGAAACCTATTGGCCGACGTGCATGCAATTCGGACCTCTATAGGTCCCCAATTAAACAAAACAGTAATTAAAGGCTCCGTTACCCGGGGCCACGTCAATTTCCCGTCCAAAAATTCCCAATTTCTAACAAAATGAAATTAAATGTTCTACGAATCCGATGCCTCAAGAATCAGGTCAATCGGACGTCGGACGGAAAAGAAATTGACAAAAGAAGCATGAAATCACAAATTACCAATTAAATAATAATAATAAAAAAAAAGTCCAGCCTCGCTGGGGGCGACGTCTCGCCCCAGCGGGGCTGACTTAAACTGCCTCGTCGCTAGGCGAGGCGCCGCCTAGCGACAGCGTTTTTACGCCCGTCACTAGGGCGACGCGTCGCCCTAGTTACCGGGCGTGATTCCATTTCCTTTTTTTTTTCCTAATTTCCAATCCAATTTTCAACCCCAATAATTCATTGCACACAATTCAGAAAATTTCCAACTATATCTCGTTGGAAAGATCATGAAACCCTCTACAATTCTCAAGAAGACCATAAAAATCAATTTCACCCTTAAGGGTGTCAAAAATCCCTTCAAATCTACAGCCTACTCAAATCTCATTAAAACAGAATAGTACATTATAAATTCCATTCCTCTCTGATTCTTCAGCCAAAAATTACCATATAAATATGCTCAATAAGTTCACAATGTCATCTACAACTTTCATGAACAACCCAAAATCAAATTCCATAACTAACTAGGTCAAACAATTCAACAAAGAATCAGTCTACTGAAATCAACTAATCTGGACAGTAATTTCCCAAACAACATATCTCTCAGCACAAATGTCACCAAATTCACTACCTTATACCCCTGAAAAGATAAGATCACCAACTTCAAGTTTCATGAAGAACTGAAACTCCAATTCGATTTCTAACAAGTTCAAATCTATTATGCAAGTTACTGCCATTATCAGCAATTCACAACCTAATGCAGGGTCAGTTTTTGCAAAATCATAACTCCCAACTCTGACCTCTAAAAATTACACACCATAAATCATTTTCAAGATAATGTCTTCCTCTACAACTTTGCAGAAGATCACTCACACCAATTCAGTCCAAAAAAAATTTCTAAAAATGCTCCCAAGCAGAAAGCTCACAAAATCAACACTTTAACTAGGTTTCTCCAAAAAGCATAAAACCAATCAATAGTAATCAGTTCATATATCCCAATATACAACTCGAAAATTAGAAAGATCAGTGGCAATGGAAAGCTAACTTAATATGCCTCAACTTTCATAAAGACCATTTTTCCTAGTTTCATACCAATTAATTTAGAAAAATCAACAAAGTAATCAGGTCATAACTGCGGGTACTGTTCACAGGAAATAAAACAGTAACTTTCCATGCAAAATTTAGCCCTTCTAGCATTACAATTTAACAACACCTATTTCACACAAAATTGTAGCCAACATCCCAAAGTTTAATTGGGCACAAACTTCACCTCATTTGCACACCTACACAATAAGTTATGATCAAAACAGTCCAACAGGTCAAACACCAATTTTCCAGATTTCAACATTACCCTAACTCCTATCACTTCTAACATCAATAACACATCACTAAGCATCCATTCCTACCTCTAATTCAACCACAAATTCATCACAACATACACTTCTATAATGACACAAAAATTGGCAGCACCTACACAAATGATCTTCCTAAGTTTTCCATTCATCTAACCTTACAAACTCAATCCAAAACCAAGCTAAAATCAATAAAAGTATAGTCATTCATTCATCCATAACTAAGTATACATTTAAACCCATTCAAACATTCTACTATGATGATCAAGTAAATGTATAAAGGATCTCCATGCATGCTTCTAACTACCAAAAGCATAAAAACAAACATCAATACTCACCTTAAACAAGTTCAAGCTATCAATTCTCCAAGTTCACACACCTCTCAACCTTTCCCAAAACCTATGGCTATCACAACAACCATGCATATCATCATCTTCTCAAGGATTTAGCTAGCCTTACATGAGAAGGAAGAGGAGCAAGCCAAAAGAACAAGAAACTATCTTGTGTGAAGAAGTCACCAACGAAGGAAGAGGAAAAGCACACCAAGGAAGGAGAAAAACAATGTTTCGGATGAGTAATAAGCTTCCAAATGAGTCATATATTTTAAAAGAACAAGGAGGAAGTCATAGGTGATGCTGAAAAGTCGATGGTGTTGCATAGGATAGGACAAAATTTAGAAGCCACTTGGCTTATAATGAATGGAAAAGACAAAAATGAATTAAACCCAATTAATTAAGCACTAATCCCACTTAAGCTCTAAACATGGCACTAACATAATTCCCACAATTATTTATTCACTAATCTCATGCCATTAGGCAATCCTTTTCAGTACAAAAAGGCTCACTCAGCCAGTCAGTTGGAATTTTCTGATCCGGGCAAGAACCCCGAAAAATTCCAGAAAATTTCCATAAATCCCTAAAAATGTAAAACAATTTATGGCGCACTCCAAATAATTTTTTTAAATACAACTTTCACATAAATTTCACAAAAGATCCCAATTAGACACTTACGCCGGAAATGTCATGAATGCATGTATACCATGTGCATGTGCAAAACAATCATCAGTTATAGAGGCTATATGATGTATGCTCATGCCAAGTTATAATCCAATTCTCCTAACCCGTCCCAAATTACCAATAAACCCTTCCTATGGGAGATGGGATGTTGCACTATAAGGATTAGATTTTTCCCTTTTACCTTAAGGGATAGAGCTAAAGCTTGGTACCATTCCCTCAACCCAAATAATGTCACCGTTTAGGACCAATTAATTCGTGCCTTCTTATATAAGTACTTCCCCTTACCAAGACTATGAAGATTATCAAAGAGATCACAAACTTTTAGCAAGATGATGGGGAATCAATTTATGATGCATGAGAACGATATAAAGACTTGCAAAGAAAATGTCCACACCATAACCTACCTAAATAATTTCCGCATACGAGAGGCATAATTGATGCGGCTTCAGAAGAATCACTTATGAAGAAGATGGTAGATTAAGCAGAAAAGCTGTTAGAAAAAATGGTGAAAAATAGTTGTTTATGGGCGAACGAGCGGATTAGAGAAACCGTAAATCTCTATGAGTGAAAAGGAGTTATAGTTGTCAATCAAATGATAGAAACGCAGGCCAAAAATGATAATTTAACTCGACAACTAAACTATATGAAGACTTCATCCTCAAATATGGTAAAATTTGTTAAGTTGAAGTGTGAGCTCTATGGATGGATGGATTATCATACAATCGATTTCTTCTTGATGAAGAATAATTGATCAAAGCAAGTAAACTACATGAGCACTCAATACAATAAAGGAAGGGGGAACAATCCCTACTCTAACACATACAACCCCAGGTAGAAAAGTCACCCAAACTTCTCTTGGTCAAACAACACTGAAGGACAGTTCAGACCGCAAGGACCACCAGGCTTCTAGCAAGATAAACCAAGTTCAATGGAATCCAAATTGGACAAAATTTTAGATAAAATTGAAGGTATGGAAGATGCATATAAGAGGCTAAAAGGCAAGTTTGAGCAAGTTACAAAGAATCACGCCTCCTCGATACATAACCTGGAGGTCTAAGTAGGTCAATTGGCAGAAGTAATAACGACCTTAAATGCAGGAACCCTTTCAATTAACATCGAGTCTAATATAAAAGAACAAATTATGGTTGTTACACAAGCAACCGAGGAGGAATCACACTAAGCTAAAGATAATGAAGGGAAGGATAAGAATAAGGTTGATAAGAATGTTTTTTAAAGTGAACTAGAATTACAAACAACCCAGAAGCATCAATATAGAAACTCCTACCTTATTTTAGAACAACGAAAATCAAATCCATTCAAGGACAAGGGGAAGGCAAAGGTGTAAGAGAATAAGGAAGGCTCTCTATTGGCAAGGTAAAATTTGCCTAAGATAAAGAAGTACTAACACCTAATTCCATTCTCGATCAAAGCCATGAGAAAATTGAAGGAAACTAGGCTTAATAAAGTGGCGAGAAACTGGAAGCATGACTTACACTGATGGAATCAATAAAGGGAATGGTGGAAAAAGAATTGGAGGAAGAAAAGAAATTGATGTCACCACCAAAGAAGGAGGATCCAAGGGATTTTTATATCCCTTATAGTATTAAGGGTATCAAAATAGAGAGAGCCTTCGCCGATTTGGGAGCCAGCATAAACATGATGTCGTATTCCTTATATCAAAAGTTGGGATTCGATGAGATAGTCCCCACCAAGATATTGGTAAAAACGAAAAATAAGTCAGTTCATCGTCTCAAGGGTATCATTCATGATGTGCATGTTCGAGTCGAAAAGTTCACCGTCCCTACAGACTTTTTCATACTGGACATAAAAGAAGACGCAAAAAGTCCAATTATCCTTAGGCGGTCATTTTTGGCCACTGCCCAATCAATTATTGATGTAGATGGGGCTGAGATAACTTTAAGGGTAGGAAAGGAACAGGTATCTTTCATTGTAACTAAGAATAACAAAAGTCCTCTCCAACCCATAGCCATCATGAAAGGAACAGATCTTGGTGGAGAAAAAGAGAAGAATGATGATCAAAAATGTTCTCTAGAAAAGAATAAACCTTGCAAAAGAAGGAGAAGAAAGAATCGAGAAAAGGAAATTGGTAGCATAAGTAACTAGGTGGCACTTGTGCATTTTATGAGATTGATAACAGAGTCACCACTTAAGAATTCTCTTAAACCACCTTGAGTAAAGAAGAGTGTCAAGCTAATGATGTCAAAAGTAGTGCTACATGGGAGGCAACCCATGGTTTGAAATTATTAGTTTTTTCTTTGATTTTAGATAGTTTGAACTTCGTAGTTAGGATGTTTCGGTTCTAAATAAATATCGTGAAAGAGTAGGGCATTAATTTTGATAAAAGGATAAGAAAGGAACGTGTAATGAGGTGATAGTGCTAAAAAAAGTTAGGAAAAGATCCCGGGGGTGTGTATAAGGATGGAAAAAAATGGTGAAATCATTATAGGCCATGAACGTGGCCCGTGGCAGGATAAATCTGTCCACACGATTCTCAATTGAAAATTTTACCATTTTACTCTTCCTTCACTTATATATTCATTTATTACTTCATTTTTTTACTCACTTTCATTTTAACTTTATTTCTCTAAGTTTAGAACCTCCAAATGCTCTCCCTTCTCTCTAACTAACTTCCAGATTTTCACTTTATTCCAATTACCACCTACTTGCAGTCTATTATGTCACGCATTAAATAGTCAGTGAAACGCAACCAATCATTGGGAAAAAATCAAGTCTTGGGCTGAGGGTGAAGGAACAAGGCCGTGGATTTTAGAGCACACTTCCTAATCTACATAAAGGAGGAAGGTAATCGATTCCAATCCTTTAGTGTTAAACAGATAGTAGTCCTGAAATATGTTGATTTTACTACGCTTGATAGGCTAGAATTACGAGATAGGATCAAGAATTTAGCAGAAAGAATTCAGTGGAGCAAGTTTGTACACTTCCAATCCTATCTACCAGGAGCTCACCCTCGAATTCTTTCTTCCCTTCAGTTCGAACCTAATAACCTTAAGGAAATGTGGTTTAGATTGTAGGGAAAACCTTATGAGCTGAACATTAAAATTATACGTGATATTTGTGGTTTCCTGGAATCTTCCAATGTTGATCAACACGATGACTTTCATGCTTCCTACTATTGGAATGAGCTCACTCAAATGGAGCAATTCGACACTAAGAATGCCCACAATAGCATTATACGAAGCCATGAGCACTTGTTGTTACATAAATTCATATGTCAAATGGTTTTTGACAAATTAGAAACCAACAAGTTCTCAACGAAGGAAATTTTTCTATTGTGGTGTATGGATCACAGTATCTTAATGTGCACCTCGACCCATGTTGTGAATGCTATTGCTCCGAGTCTACGTAAGAGAAGCAACAATTTGGGTATGAGTTACTTGGTTTTCACCATTGTTGTGTACTATGGCGTGGATTGTAGTGGTCTAACCGTCTACCTCCCTGATTTTTTAAATCACCATTATTTGTGGCATGTTAAAATCCTAAAATACCATAATATGTAACACTGGGACATCAACCAAAAAACTCATATGAAGATCAAGGTTGGTCAAGCAAGTTCTAGGACAATGCCACCTCAGCAAGCAGAAGAGGATTCAACTAGCGAGGAGTCCAAAAAGGAAGAAGACAGAAGAACCTGGATGGAAGAAAGTTATCGATACAATCTCTGCCAACACCAAGGCAATTACTGACACACTTATAGAAAACTCTAGAAGGATGAAGGAGATAGCCCACACACGATGACATCAAGGCCGGGATACACGTCGAATTCATCAATACTTCAAGGATCAAGGCATACAACTGCCACATCCGACACCATTCTCGGCTCCATCACCGTAAGGTTTTGTTTCTAACCCTTTTATTTTAAATTTAGTCTTTCTATAGTATTTATTTTTATTTTATTTTATGTTACTTCCTCCCATGTGTTTTTGTTTGTCTCCTTCTCATATTAAGGATAATGTGTTGTTCAAGTGTGGGGAGGGTTATGTATTTTTCTTTGAGTGTGAATTTTGCATATTGTTATTTTAGTGTGTTTAGGATACATTTTGTGAATTGTGTGAATGTATCGATGGCTTAGATGGAATGAAATTGAATTAATTTTAAACATAATCTATTAGGTTGCGAAGAGTCGTTAGCTCACGAAATTAGTGATCTGGGTTTTTTGGCTAAAATATGCAAGTTAATTAGGATTTAGTGTTAGTTTATCACCCTGTAAGTTGTCACATTCATTCATCATTTTAGGTCTTTCGACTAAGTAGCTTAACTAGTATTTTTCATGACAACAAGTAGCTAAGGGGCCGTTTGGTTTCACTTTTATTTTTCTGTTGTTGTTTTTGATTTCTATTTCCTGTTTTTGGTTTCTGTTTTTTTTTTCTAAAAAACGAAAACCTGTTTGGTTGATATTTGTAATATAAAAACTGAAAACAAAAACCTGTTTGGTTGAGATTTCTGATAAAAAACTAAAAACAAAAATTTGTTTGGTTTTATTATCATGTTTCTATTTTTTAATATATATCAAATTTAATGTTTAAGTTTACTAATCTTCACGTCATTTAATGTGGAAAAGGCTTTGAAGCTATAGTTTAAGCTGTTCTTATAACTTAAAACTATTACAAAGACAATAAATCAGGAGAAGATTAGGCTTTGCCTTTGACAAAGCATCTACCATGACGTGAAGAAAAGGCTTGGATAAAGTGCTATGTTAAATAACATGAAATAATATGAAGACAAAGTGAAGATTAGGCTTTGTAAGAAGATAGGTTCCGTGCTAAAGACACGAGGATGAGAAGTGAAGAAGGATAAAGTCTCCGCTACATTAAATAACATTAACCTTGTGTATGGTTACTGTCTTCGTTGGTAGAGACAGATAACAAAACACAAAAATCCCGTGCCTCGCAGTATTTGGTTGTTGACTCAACTTATTTTTGTTCTGACTCCAGGTCATAGAAACATAAATTTGTTGTTCCTTTCAAAATCGGAGGACAAGATTTCTTGTCCCTGTGATAGAAACAAAACAAATAAGCAACTTCCAAAAATATCCCTCCCCTAACAAAATCTTGTTATTTTATTATTATTGAATATTGTTATAAATTTTTATAATTAAATTTTTATTTTAATCTTAATTATTTTATTAAACTCATTATTATTATTATTATTTAATTTTATTATTATTAATTTTATTTTTATTTTTATTAATTATTATTATAAATTTTGTATTTTTAGTATTATTATTATTAATCGAGATAGAAAGCGTGGATATGTTTCAAGAAAACATGTCAAAATTCAGAGAAATGATATTTTCTAGTTTCTGTAAAACCGTTGTGGTTTTTTTATTTTCATAAATAAAAAATCGCAACAGAATAAGCCATACACTTTTTACTTACCTGTTTTTCTTTTTACAAAAAACGACAACGAAAAAGGAAAAAAAAACAGAAACAAACAACCCCTAAAGCAACAAGATATGCATTAATTAAAAAAAGCATTTGTAAATTTTAAATAAATAACTATTCCGCAGGCCTTCGGGTTATTAATAGAGTTAGTAACAAGTTGAGAATGTGATGTAGCCAAGTAATCGGATCGACACGCATCACAAATGTATACCTTCGCATCAAAAGGCCATAATGGCGTTCCAACCAAGCAACTTAATAAAAACATGACTTAGTTGAGTAACTAGATCGACATTCATCATCAATGTGTGTCTCCGTGTAAAAAGACTAGATTCATGTCCACAAAAAGTTAAAAAAAAAGCTTTCTAATAAAAACCTACCGAACTTGTAAGTAGCTTAACTTTTCATGAAAACGTACTTAGGATTAGTTAAAAAGTTTGAATGATCAAATAATTATTAAAGTGTATGTACAATTGAAAAGGGTGAATAAACTTGACATTTAGGTTTTGATTAATTATTTAGTCTAAAGATCCTAGACGCAGATTTTGTTGGACCAATGGTGGTTGACAAATTAAATCCCACTTATGTTTTGATAATAATAAAATGTATAGAATTGGTTAAGAAATTATTTCAGGTGATTTAGATTCAAATACATCAAGACTACATCAATCTTGAATCGGCAAGATATAAATCATGGTGAAATCAAGAAGGAAATAATCTTCATCAATCTTGAATGGGCAAGACATAAATCATGGTGAAATCAAGAAGGAAATATTCTTCATCAATCTTGAATGGGCAAGACATAAATCATGGTGAAATCAAGAAGGAAATAATCTTCATCATGCTAGAGACATTAAACATGAAGATTATAGAAGATTTGATTGAATATAACCGTTGAAGCCAACATAAGTCGACTAGTAAATCATAAGTCGACTAATATATCAAGATCTGTCAGGTTGAGAACAACATAAGTCGACTAATAGACTATAAGTCGACTTATCGAAGGTTACAAGTCGACTTACACTGCATAAGTCAACTTATCGAAGGTTACAAGTTGACTTACACTGCATAAGTCAACTTATAGAAGAGCGGAGATAAAGTTTTACGAAAATCGTTGTTACAAGTCGACTTACACACCACGACAAGTCGACTTACGAGTACAGCAAACTGATTCTGATGAAGTCAATTAGTCACAAATGGAAAGGAGGAAATCAAAGAACGGCTAGGAAATATCAACAACGGCTAGTGGACATCCCCAACGGCTATAATCATCTTATAGCTTGCAAATAAATAGAGAAACATCAAGGGAAATGTAAGGAACGCAAAAATCAAAGTATACTACTATAGTTCCAAGAATTTGCTCTCATACTACTCTTAGCTTGGTCTTAATTCCATTCATCTGTACTGAGAGTTAGCATTTCTATTTTCTATCATTGTGATTATTGTGAGTTGAGTGATTAGAGGAGATTACTTGTGAGGTAGGATTTGTACCGGAAGACAAATCAAGTGTAAAGGTAGCTTGAGCCAGAAATCAAGTGGTGTTGGTAGGATTTGTGCCGGAAGACAAATCAAGTGTAAAGGTAGCTTGAGCCGGAAATCAAGTGGTGTTGTAAGAGTTCATACTAAACTAAAAAGTGTGTAGTAAAGTGGTTTGTCAAATCCTAAGTGGGAGCTTAGGTAGAGAACGTAGGTCTTAGCACCGAACCTCTATAAAAACAGTGTTTGCTCTTCTTCCCTACTCTTTACATTTAAATTTGTTTAAATTGTTTTTGTGTGAATTAACTTATGATTTTATTGTAGAATTTTACAAAAAGCTTTAAAGATCTATTCAACCCCCCTTCTAGACCGTTTACAGATTTTACATGTTAATGATTTAGAATAACTTGAATAATTGTGTTTAAAATTAAATTTATTTCATGAAGTTGAAGCCATTGTCTCATTATTGCATTGTATGCTTTGTGATTTTGTGTTGTTTGTTGTTTTGTTTGCTTGAGAACAAGCAAACGTTTAAGTGTGGGGATATGATAAGTGTAAATTGCATCATGTTTTAGGGCATAGTTTGATATGTGTTTAGCTGTTAATTCAATTACTTGGTATGTGTTTAGGTTGAAAATGTGTTAGTTTGTGATTTATTTCTGTTTTAAATGTTTTATGGGTTAGCACAAGTCTTTGAGCTTAAATATTATATTTTTGAGGTGCCTTGATGTGTTTGTTAGTATTTCAGGGTCAATATTGAAGAGTAAAGGAGTTTCAAATGGAATCCAGGCTATAACACAAGCCCACGATCATGGCAGAAACTCTAGGTTTGGCCCACGATCGTGGTAGAAGTTTAGGGAATGGCCCACGATCCTGTTCTGCATGCCACGATCGTGATAGAAGGCTTATATGGTCATGGCCTGCATCGAGTAAACGCTCACGAATTTCAAGTTTTGAGAGATTTTTTGGAACTTTCGGACCCCGAAAAAACCTTATGGTTATCCAAAACATAAAAGAGTATAAAAAGATCATAAAGAGGAGAGAAAAGGGAGCTTTCGTGTAGCCACTGTTGAAAATCTTAAAGAGAGAAAGAGGAAGAGGGAGAGAAGATGAAAATGAAGATTTCCATTGTGCGTACTTATTGCTCAATTCTTAATTCCTTCATATTTAATTTCTGATTAAACTTGGTAAACTCTTTGGTTGATTTCCATTGTGCGTACTTATTGCTCAATGGTTAATTCCTTTATGTTTAATTTCTAATTTAAGTGGTTGAATTCAATTCTCGTGATTACCTTCTGGTGCATTGTTAATTTTGAGTTTCATATATTGTTGGCCTTAGATTTTAGGATTAGATTAGTCTCCCTCCTCGTGGGATCCATACCTCTTATACTATAGTCATGGCCTGTGCGCTTGTAGTATTTAAGGGCTTATAAATTTGAAAGCTTGAACAACATGGTCACTAGTCCTAGTCTTTTTAGTATAAGATATTATATTGATATTTGCTCATAAATCCACTAATGTCATATTAATATAGACATCACCAATAACGAAAGAACTATTAAAACTCCCTAAATCATGTAGCTTTGATGGTAAGGTGACTTAGAGGATATTAATGTTGATTTCATCTTATTTTATCTAACAATTCCTTATTGGGATCCTCCTCTTCTAAATCTTTTTCTTTTGGATCTTGTTCATACTCCTCTTAAGTATCAATTTCTTCCTTTATTGTATTATGTATTAATTATGCAGGGTGAGTAATTTTTAGTTGATATTCGATTGTTAGAGCCTTGACTTTATTGTTTTCTTCCTTTTTATTGTTAATCAACACCTCATCACTTAGGCCTAGAGTTAAACACTGTATAGCTAAGCAATGATCCTTATGGTATCTTAACTATTTCCTTTTTTTATTTTCTCATTTTTTTCCTTGTTGAATCTTTTTGATTTTGAAATTAAGAACTAGTTGCTTGCATAAAGCCTTTCATTATCTATTCTAGAATTGACTACTCTTTTTTAACAAGTTGTTGAAATCCTGGCGGAGGTTGTCTTTAAGGTAGCTAATTTCTAGAAGAGAATTTTGGATAATTTATCCACTATGAATTACACAATTCATGTATAATTCAACTTATCAAGTTTTCTCTCTATTATCATTAGTTAAGATGTCAAAGCAATCATGGAATCTACATATCTTTATCTGAGTTGTTAAAGCAGTCATCACATTTACATTATGAATTATAGTTGTTCTAAAGCCTTGTTATTTAGTATTCTACTTGTTGTAGCATCTATCATTTGCTTATACAATTTACTAGGTCATTATAGCAAGTTTGAATTTGCATCCACATGGAAGGTTATGGTGTGGGCACTTCCTAAATAAATCCTTATATCTCTCTTATGTTTTATACAAAGTTTCATTCTCTGATTATTGGAAGGAAGAAAGAATATTCCTTAACTTCACTATCTTGGATGTTAGAAAGTCTTGGCCTAATCCCTTAACATGAATGACAATAACCTCAGCCTATAGCATCTTTAGTAGGCCTATTGATCTTAAAGTATCAAAAATATTTAAAAATTTGGCGATGTATACTATGAGATCCTTATATGATAATATATATAATTATGCATTATGTTGCAACATTTTGATTATTGGGCTTGATTTCAAAATAATTTGCATTAATATTTAACTTTGCAATGCTATAGTATATTCCTACATAAGATGGTTTTCAATAATTCATCGCAATTTTTATGCTTTTTGCCTCTATGGATTCAAGTTGTATGCTTAGTGTATCTTGAGTTTCTTGCTTGGTAAAAAGCCCAAATTGGTCCTTGAACTTTGATGCTAGGTACACATTGATCCTCAAACTTTTATTTTTTCCAAATTAACCTTAAACTTGTTTAAATTTTCTCATTGACCCTCAATTCACCAACACACAAAGTGTTTAGTGCACACTCTATTCATGTGAGGTAAGATTCATTAAAAGATACATCAGTAAGGGTATTTTAGTTTGTTTTTTTTACTAGCTAAATAAACTAATAACTCATCTCCATCATCCTTGTTTCATTGTTTTTGCAATCTTTCACTCTCTCTCTCTCTCTCTCCTCTCTTTCTAGATTTTAAGATTAAGATATTCTTTCTTATCTATGCTTTCATTCATAAAGAATTAAGCTGACAATGGAAAGAGGATTGTGCATGGAAATGTTTCCATTATTATATGATAGGTATTGAGAAGAGGGTATAAAAAGTAGCAAAAGAATGCAAAATTTTTTAATGATGCAATTTCTCATGGTCTAGTTTAATACTCTCTAATGCTTATATGTTGGGATTGTAGAATATGTTCGACATGTATAATAATGAAAATAATAATTTTTCCTAGTGAAGTTCTATTGATTTGAGTTCATAGAGTATTATTGTTATTGGTATCTTTTAACTTCTTTGTTAAACATGCATTTGCTCTTTATATTCCTTTCTTTCATTTTAAAGGTTTCTATTATAATTATGGAAATGTGTTAATGATTTACATTGTGCATTTATAAGTTGACTGATATATCTAATGTTTCTATAATGAAATGCTTAGTTATATGAAATTTTTGGAGCATGCAATTGTCATAATTTGAAGGCTATCTCCTTTTTTAAATAGATCTATCAACTGTGATAAAAGTTTTAGTAACGGAGTTTCTATTTTGGGAAAACATATAAGAAAAATCAAATCTTGCAACTTGAAAACAAATGTCAAGATGACTTGGATTTACAAGTGAAATCCCTTTCTTTGGTTAAATTGTACATAAATATAAAATAACAAAAAAATGACATCCTAATAGGAATCTTGTAGAGGTGTGGAGTTTAGGGAGGTCCAGCAATATGTAGTCTTATCCTTAACTAATAAAGAGGCAATTTTTAATAGAGTACATGAGAAAAAGTTTTAAACAGTTTGAAGAAACTAATAGACAAATTTATAAACAAATAACTGCATAAAATAACAATTAAAATTAAAATAAATATAAAAGTAAGTAAATGAGTAAATAGATAAGAAGAAAAATACTTAAATAAAATAAATAAGCAATTGGAAAAGAAAAATAAGAAATAAATAAAATAAATAAAGGAGTAAGTGCTACAAACAAAAGTGTTTATGCTAATTAAAACACACAAGAATAGAAGGAAAAGACTCAAAGGCCTATGAAAAGAGATGGACCACTCTATGTAAGGTCCTCTACCTGTATCTTAACTTACCAAAGTTTCCTATTAAGGGTCAAATTCTTACTAAGCTCTAATAAGGTCATATCTTTCCTGATCATCTTCCTCCAATTCTTTTTTGGTCTTCCTCTTTTTCTCTTATAATCCCTAAGTACAATCTTTCATATCTTTTCACTGGGGCACCAGGATTTCTCCTCTTAATATGTTTGAATCATCTAAGCCCTGCCTCTCTCATTATATTATCAATGTTAGCCATCCCCAACTTTTCTCTTTGCACTATATTCTTGACCTTATCTCTTCTTGTAAAGTAACACATTTAGAGGAGCATTCTCATTTTTGCAACATTAACTTCTTACTATGTGCTTGTTTGATGAGATAACACCTTGCCCCATAGGGTATAGTCAACTTAATTGCTAGGAAGCAGAATTTACGTTTTTATTTGAGTGGTATCGTCTTATTACATAAAATTCCTAAGGCGCTCCTCTATTTTAGCTAACCTAATTTGATATAGTGAATTATGTTATCATCTATCTCATTACTGCTTCATATGATGGATCTAAAGTACTTAAAACAATCTTTTGTGATATAACTATAGAACAAATCCTAATTCCACATGAGATGCAACTTTAAGGTTAAAAAATTTACACTCTAAATACTCAATCTTAATTCTACTCAAGTTAAAAACATTAAACTCTCTATATGTCCTTATAATATTTCATTAATCATCTAAGGAAATGTATAACTTTTATTTTGGACCTTTTTAGCATAAAACCAAACTGATTCTCCAAAATAATGAACCCTTTCTCACTATCTTTTCAATCACCCTCTCCCATAACTGATGGTGTAATTGAGCAATTTAATGCCTTTGCAATTGTTGGATCTTTGAATTTCCTATTTACTCTTGTAAAGAGGGATTAGTATGTTAAATCTCCATTCATCTAGCATTTTAACATACTTAAGGATCACATTGTAAGATTGCTTCTCTTAGGCTCTTCCACATCTCTATGGGTATGTCATTAAGTCTTACTACTCTTCCACTCTTCATCTTCCTGAAAGCTACTCTAATTTATTCTCTCTTAATATGCCAATAAGAAGTGAAGTTACGATATTGTTTAAAACTTAAAACATGAGTTTTTGGTTTATTTAACTAGAAAAAAAACTAAATGTCCCTTACTAGTTTGTCTTTTAATAAATCCCACCCTACATAGGCAGAACATGCATCACAAATTCGATATGCTAATGAACTAATGGTTTAATAAGAATTTTAAATAAGTTTAAGGTTAATTTAGCAAAATGAAAATTTAAGGGTCAATGTACACTGATCATTGGGTCAATTTGCACTGATCATTAAAGTTTAATAACTAATTTGGGCTTTTTTCCCTGTCTTGTTTAGTCCATTTTCTTTGATTATAACAAAGCATTCTTTAGGACTCTAGGTCTCCTTCAAGGAAAATATATTAGAAGCTTCTTGTTATACACTAAGTAGACCCCTAAAATCAAAATGAGATAAGCATGAAAGAAAATAAAATAAGAAATTTATAAATAGAATTAACCAAAAGAAAATAAACATACATGATTAGAAAAGTAATTGAATTTCCCAAAACTTGTTGTTTCCTAAAAAATGGTGTTTAAAACTTATGGGTATTTTTTACTTCTTAAGTCTTTCCTATTGCTAATATATTATTCAAAACTAAGGAAAGTCCATATATTTTTGGTAGGCAATAAAATGGTAGATAGGTATCTACCCTCTTGCGAAAGTGTTCTGAATTCTCTATGTTCAAACAAAGTAAATTATCAAAAAGGAATTCAATCTTATATTAATGTTTAGAATATACGATTTGACTAATCTAAAATGGATATACTAATTTAAACTTGCAAGATCTTTTAGACAGTAAAACGACATTGTCTTAAGTTACAATCATATAGTCTTTGATTGGTTAGCCTATATCTCTACAAACACCCCCTCAAGTATGTTAACATCTATGAAATACCATGAAAAGATTCACCCAAATACTAGAAGAAAAATTATATAGGTCTTTTTTTAGCATCTCATTCAACCCCTAACCTAAAGATATGGTCCATTTGTAAGCAAATTCTCTTGAGGCATGCATAAGTGAATTTACATCAAGTTTAGTTGCTAGCATAACTAAATCATGTATTAAAATCAAACAAAATAATTCACATAAATATATCTCATTTTATAAATTAAATTAAATCAATATGTGCAAAAATAAAAACTAATATTTTTCCTATCTAAACATAAAAAAATCATTTAGCAATGAATCATAGTTAAAAATAATGAAAGTAAAAAAAGTAAGGAAATCATGGGAGAAATAGATCGAGATGATAATCACGATTTTATTGACAACTTGATCTATTAAGATGATATTTAGATTTTGATTCTCTAATGAAAATGGCCATGAAATTGGCCTCATGGGGTCTTGGAACCTCCTAATGTCTAACCCTAACCTTTAGAGAAAAATGTTTAAAATATGTAAAGTTTCTAAAATTCTTCTAAAAATTAGGGTCTTCATAAACATAGTTTGGGCAATAATTGTGCCCCAAGACATGGATCCTCCTATTTCTTTTGGGGAGAGATGTGTCTCTAGCATGCTGATACCTCTACATTGTATATCCTTCAATTTCTTTTATGACTAGTATATGATTTGAGATACTATTATGGCTCATGTCGTATTACTTTCTAAATTTTCTTTAACAATGTATGGTCTCTACCTAAACCATATTCTAGGTCATGTCTTTTACTACACTTAATTTATAAAGAGTGTGAGTTGTCATGTAGGTGTAGGCTAGACTGTATTCCTCCAAGAATAATGACTTTTGGAACTTTTTTCTTAAAATGGCCTTTAATTCTCCCATCTCAAGGTCAAATATATACAATTTCCAAAAAATATATCAAAACTAAGTAAAACTAGGTGATTTAATATAAAAATCAAGTAAAAACTTAACAAAATATATACATATTATTGTTTGTTATAGAACAAGTTCACTAAACTAATTTGAATTGTATATGGAACATTACTTATTTTTCTATAGAAATGCCCATAATGATGATTGTATAAGTAATCTTTTGAGTTGAGATTTTCAAACTATCTTATGTAAGGATTGCTATATTTTGATACTATGTAGAAGTTATACTAATAAAGGCTAGCTCAATTGGTATTTATTAAATATGATACAAATTATGTAGAGGTAGTTGAATGATTAATATAAGGCTCATTATCCTAAAGTAATTAAGGAGAATATTTCATTATTTTTAAATAGGATTGATTTGAGAAATCCTAGGAGAAGGTACAATGAAACTTTGAAAATACTTTCCAAATAACATTAAAAGAATCAACCATTAGTTCTAAAGAACCAATATAAATGGGCTTAAATAAAGTAGATATCAATTTTATACTTATGTACGATTGAACATTGTATGGTGAAAAATTAAATTACACAAAAATTATGTATGAGAGGTTAGTTGAAATCATTTTAACAATCTTAATATTTGGGTGATTATGATGTGTTGCTAAGCTTCAATCTTGATTTATGGATGTGAATTGTTTAATTAGATAATTACCGATAAATTAAAGGAGTTTGATATATCTAATCCTAATATAATTTAGGGTTATAATTTATAAGATAAATTATTAAAAATCTCAAACTTTATTCAATTTTATAATATTAGTCTAAACTTATAAAAGTGGCACTAAAATGCTATCACATTCAAATTTTTACAAAATATCTTATCATTAGTCATTTAGTTAATAGTGTTAATGAGGAAAGCCATGTCAGTAAAGCTACTGGACAAATGGTAGATGAACACATGGTAGGTGTTACAAAAACTTTGCAAAGAACTATAAGTTAGCTCACAAAATGCGCCAAATCTAAGTACGGTAGTTGAACTTTCAATTCAACTCAATATTACCAAATCTCTCGTGTTTAAGGTGTTTCCCACAAAAGCAAAATAAACCCACGAAATTCACTAAGCCAACACAATAGAATGGACAGCAATAAGAAAAGAAAGATGCACACAACTTTAAAACAAAATTGTCAACCTTTATATTACTCACAATTGATAAAAAAGATACAAAGCTCCAACTCTCGCTAATGAATGAAGTCTTGCTCGGATGAGTGATTTATAGGCATTTGGAGACTTGTTGGGTAAGAATATAAGAAAGTAGGCATAATGCCACTAAGTAACTAACCTATTTGGTGGTTAACATCCCCAATCACTTTTGGCACTACTTTAGTGGGTGGTTTACATAACTTACCACTAACCCACTTCTAAGTAAAAGCAACATGTGTAAAATGTTTACAAGACACCTCATCCATGTTCTTTGCCATTCCACCCCACTTCTTTGATGATTCATCCCATTAACTTTTCCATATCACCCATGATCTTTAACCAAAGGTGAAGGTTAGCCAAGTTCTAAGCCAATTTTTGTATGGTTCAACCAATGCGCACCCATGTTCTAATCCGTTCACCCATGGTCCATCATTTGAACACTATTTCATCTTTAGTCCCATAAAAGATGTCATAGGCAAGTCCAACTTGCCCTAGTCACGCATATCAACACCCCATAGTCCATCAAAGCTAGTCGCAACTCAAACCATACTTGATCTTACTTGGTTAAGTTACCTTGGTTCCTTTAGCATGCCTTCCTCATGCCTAATTCATGTTAAATATTGGCCAAGGCTCACCAATGGCTAACAAAAAGGGTCCTACAATGTTAAGGCGGCTAATAGTAGGCATAAGTCACAGTAGTGCCATCTCAAAATTAATATTAAAAATATAAATATTAAACCATTTTTTAATCCCTAAAACCTTAAAAGATTGGCCTTTTGTTATAGTTTCTAGAACCATAAAATTTTGATACACAAGTACATGCTAAAACACAGGTGAGTGAATATTAGAGCCATTGATGAGTTTAGCGGAATTGAGGAAGCTTTATGATTTCTTATAAAGTCCTAAAGATCTTCAAAGGCTTTATTATGAAATTCACTAACTCAAAACCTTACATGAGAATATCATCAACTTCTACACTTCCCAAGTTGATATAACCAATAGGAATATTAACTTTGTCACCAAGATGTTCACCTTTAGTACTTTTAAACATTGAGCAATTATATTGGTTCTAAATTCCTTTTCTTTTTAGTTTTTTGAGTTGCTAATCTAGGTAATTGAAATTTACAAAGCTAATAGATTTGTTGATGCATAAGTACAAGTTAAAACATAAGAGAGTGAATATTAAAACTGTGGAACATTAGTGTGGATAGATTTTGAAAATGTTTCTTTATCTCCATAGTTATGAGCCCTTATAAAAAAGATGATGGTTAGAATATATGGTTGTTGGAACCATATAAACATAACTAGAGGAACCTACTTTGATTTGATAGAATACAAACTCTAGTTGGATTGTGAACACTTATATAAAGACTCATATTCTCCCTTCTAAAAAATCCCAAGATTTCTATAATTTGCATTTAACTTATAAAGAGTCATCATCCTCTCTTTGGTCTTCTGATCCCAATTCCTACAACTTCAAGGATGGGGTCATTTCAAGAAAGTCCAAGAAAACCAAATTGGAGAAGCCAAATTCAAAGATATTTGAGACCTAAGAGTTTGGGAAAATGATGGAGCACGTTGACAAGGATAATTTTGCTATTGACAGGTTAAGGAAAGGACAGTTTTTTAGGGTTTTAGGGATAGAAGAATTTTAGGTTTCATATTTTTATTTTCAATCATAATTCTAATGTGGCACTAATAAATCATGTGTCTGCCACATGTCCAATAAGTTTACTAACATACTTAGCATATTAGTGCCATTAGTTAGATGGTTAACAATAACTAATTTTGTGAAAAAATGAAAGTTGGAGAATTTTAGTATGACTTTTGAAAGTTTGGACTAGTATTGCAAACTTGAGTAAATTTTGCAATTTTAATATTTTACTCTAATTTATATTCATTGTTCACATATTAAGGAACCAAATAAATCACATTTAAATAATGATTTAAAAGAGAAAATGTGATTTAATCAAGTTGAACTTGATATTAAAATTTAAAAAATAGAGCCAAATATAAGATACTTAATAAATAAAGATTGATATTAGATATTAAATCTTATTTAAACCTAGTTAGTATTTAAATAGGATTATTTGTAACTTTACTTGAATTTTAATAAAATTTTAATTCAATTATTAAAAGGTTTGACACTTATACTATTAGAGACTATATATTTATGTAGCTAAAGTAGTTTTAATAGTTAATTTTAAATATTTATTTTATGAGAGAACTATTCAAAAATAAAATTAAAAATAAGATATAATATATGACTAATATTTTATTATATTTATGAATTAGTAACATTAAAAAATTAAAAATAATTTTTGCAACTTTTTTATTTTGGTCTGATATGCTTGTGATGAAATCTCATTTTTACATTCCAACATTAAAAAAAAAACATGTTCAAGGTAGGTTGAGTAGTATTTTGTTGGCTTTTACTCCAAAATCTAGCATGACATGGCTTAAACTCTTGTTTTTCCATAAATGAACTGAACTTCCTCTTTTTGAACACCTTTTGCTTACCCCTATCCCTTATGAATGAATTCAACTTTTGGAATGTAAACCATTTATCTCTCAGTACCAATTTTGAAGTTCTTCCCTCGCTTCCTCTTCTTGCTACTCACTATCCATGAAAAGGCTTAAATCTATCACGTTGTCGGATTGTTGTTGTTTGTAGTAACTTAAAAGATATGCTATTTTTTCACACTTCCTAATGGAAGCATACAACAAATGATTTCCCAGCATTTGGAAGAGATTTTGGATATATTCTATCTTAGGAATGCAAGTTATGGACCTTTTGAGATCTGTACTGGGGTAATGGAGAGCAAGTGGAGGATCTCTTGATAGAGTATTCTTATTGACGTAAAAGTAAAAAATAATTAGTGAAGTTCTTAGACAACCCTATTTAGTTCATTGGAAGAGGATAGTTCAATTATAAAAGATATGATTGATCTTTATAATGTTAGTGATTTTAGTAATTGGACGATTATTAATTACAAGGTTTTATAAACTTAAGATTAAGAAATTCAAATTCGATCTAGATCAAAGATAATAAAGAATTCCAATAAATGGTCTAATTAATTGAGATCAGATTCAGTAAGAAAAATGGGTCCTAATCAATGTGAGTTGATTATGCATAGGGCTTGTGATGAAGAGTCCTAATAAGGTTACTTTAAATAGCTGCTAAGTATCCTACTGTTTGCTTAAGTAAGTTCATGGACATTCAATTTCTTTAACCAGTTAAGAGGCCCGTGTATTAAAAAAAGTGCAGAAAGACGTTAATAGCATAAAGATATACAACTTTCATAAAGGTCGATCAAAATTTTCAAGAGCTTGTTCATACGTTGAGAAGTTTGTTTAAGTAGTGCAGCAACTTGTTCATCATGCAATGGATAGTAAAACATGTATTTTTTTGCATTTTTCTGTTAATATAAGTTCATGGTTGACCCTAGGTCCATAATTAAATATCTTGTTATAACTAACACGTGATATCAGAGCGATTCCATGGTTGTATGAATTTGAACAGAGATTTTCAAATTTCTCCATAAAGAATTCAAAGAAATTAATTATAACTAACACATGATATCAAAGCAATTTGAACAGAGATTTTCAAATTTCTCTCTAAAGAATTCAAAGAAATTAATCTATTTCTGCTTATATAAATTACATATTTGTTGTTTTAAATTGATTTTGAAACTAAGATTGCATAGAAAAAGGGTCAAAATGGACTTCGAGGTGATTTTTTGAAAAAAGATTTCCAAAATTCAGTGAAAAATCACTAAAAAGTAGTCAAATTTTGCCTTTTTTTAGCAACCAGAGGAACAACATTGAAGAAGTAGCTTATTGCTTTTGGGACCCGTTAAGGGGAGTTAGGCGTCACACGCGTCATTAGAGGCTGTATGCGTTCGTGCCTATGCAGCACGTGGTCATCATAAGCTTGATGTATCTAAAGGCACGTCAGATATGATGCATGTAGTACATATGTTTACAATCCCACATGGGGAGGAGATCCTCTGTACCCCTACCCTGTACCTACTCTGTCCCTTTTTTATCTCAACCATTCAATACAATGTATTGGATGGTTGAGATCAAAGGGGGACAGAGGGTATTGGGTAAAAGGGGACAGAGGATCTGCTCCCTCCCACATGCAGTGTTGATGTCAACACATTACTAGATTAAAAAAAACTCACAATTTCCAAAATTTACAAAAGGTCCCTCAAGTTATTTTGGGTCAGTTTTTAAGATCATATGAATTTACAATATGAGTTTTTTTATTTTTTCTAGATTTTTTACATTATTAATAACTAAAGTTTAACTTCAAAAAAATCATATATGGTTATTAAAATCATCATTGAGTGAATGTTCATACATTTTACTTGAAATAACGAAGAAAGATTTGATTTTGGTATCTCATATGATATGTTTATTATTTGATATCACATGATTATCACTATGATTAAGATTTTTCTAGTGATGAATTCTTAAATAAATTTTGTTGACAATGTGTTCAACAATGACATATAATAATGAGTTAGTGCATGGAGATTTTGGATTTATAAATGATAAATTGTCATATATTTTATGCCCATATAGAATCATGTTAGGATAACATATATGTGTCCCTTGTGCTTGTGGATCCATTTAGGTACTAATGAGAATATAGTCACCACAGTGGCCTTTCAAATTAGTATTTGAATTGTTCTGCTTATATATTTGGGGATGTCTTTAGTCTTATGTTTGGTTGCTCTACTTATAAGTGTTGACCTTATATGAGACTTTGAGATGTGCATAAAGGCATAAAATAGACGAAAGTCATTGTTTAAGTAATCTATTCACCCACAGGTCTCAATCCTTATTAGGTCTCTTGTAGAAAGTATACATTAAGCGAGTGCTATGAAGGTTTAATATGGTTGACTGTAAACCTATTGCAACACCAATCTCTCATGGTGAGAGATTATCTTTGGCACAATGTCCAAAGAATGATACAGAGAGAGGGTCTATGACGAATGTACCTTATTATAATGTAGTTAGTATCGTAATATATATGCTGGCTTGCACTAGATCAAACATTGCATTTATTGTTAGACTGATAGGTAGGTATCTAGCTTACCCAAGAATAGACCACTGGAATGTAGTCAGACGAGTGTTGAGATATCTAAAGAGAACTAAGGATTATATGTTGACATTTTGGAATGTCAATAGTTTAGACCTTATAGGTTATACGAATTTAGATTGTTCTATGTGCCGAAATGATAGAAAGTCTATATCATTTTATGTTAGTAGAAGGTGCAGTGTTATGGAAGAGTGTTAAGCAGACACTAGTAACTTCCTCGACAGTTCATGCAGAGTTTATGACATGCTATGATGCTGCTTCATAGATGATTTGGTTCAAGAACTTGATTTCTGAATTGTGTGTAGTTGATTCAATGACTAGACCCATTTGGCTATACTGTGATAATATTTTTGTCATATTGTTCAATAAAATCAATAACATCACAAGGTTTAAGTATTTGGAGGTTAATATTTGACTATAAAGAAATTAAAACAAAAAGGTGATATTAAGGTGGAGTATTTGACAACCGAATGCATGCTTGCTGACATTATGATTAAAGGGCTTCACCCAGTTATTTTTTTAGTAACATGTGTATAATATGGGTATAGTAGAGTCCTTAATCGCTGTTAGTTTGGGATCACAATATTTTCTCTTGATACATTTGTACGGATTATATCTATTATGATAGTATCTTTTTATACATATTAATGATCATTATTTTGTTCTTAGCCATACAACTTGTTGTACATTGTCATTATACAAACAAAATTTTTAAGATCTACATCGATGTTAAGCATTTTAAAGGTCATTGGACATATATATACAAACTAGCCTTGAGTCTATGTCTTCAGGACATATAGATACATATATAAATGCATGGATTTGATAAGACGTAGGAGATATAAGTATTTAATCCCAAAAAGGTTTTCTCTAATGCAGTTTTGCATTCAATGATAGAAAATAACTTTCTCCAATGCGATTTAACATAAAGTTCACAGGAATTGAGACCAACCAACAGAAAGAAGATACATTTTAGGTCATACATGTATCATCGTAGTTTGCCACACTCCATTTTCTCATTCATGTTAGTACAGTAATAGATATAAGTGATTGTATTGTATATATGTCGCATATGATATATGCATTTGATATTTTCCAATATCGAAAGCCTTACTGGACTGAATGGTGGACTTTCATTATCTTTGAATTAAATGTTCTAAATTGGTCGACCTATATATTGATTTTGCTTAACAACTTTTACAGTTTTATTGTTATTACAACTTGTAGTTAATATTTTTCTAAGGGGAAGAATGTTTGTTGGACCCTGTTTCTAGAGCCCAACATCGGACACAGAAGCGTGATGCTTGGGCGTGGAGGGGAGACCTTAAAGTTTAAAATTTAGAAGAAAAATATCCCTCGGAAGTGAAGGCGGGCGTCGCCGCGGTGTGTGTTGTCTCGCCGCGGCGAAACGCTTCAGGAATCTACGCCGCGGGGAGCGAACGAACCCTCACCGCGATGAGCGAAGGATCTCTCGCCGTGGTGAATCTTTGAGATAAGCTTCACCGCGGCAAGCAGAGGGTCTCGTCGCGGCGAAAGCCCTGACAGAAACCAAAACTTTAAACTTTCATCCATTTTCATCGAGACAACCCAACCCAAAAATAAACATAAACATAAACATAACATTCCAAAACTTATCCTCATGAATAAATGATTTAATGCGAAAGGTTGGAAACTAAAATCAACATCATCCATATCTCATTGATAACCAAAAGAAGAGTTTTACAAAGCTTTAATGGCATTTCAAGCCATAATACATCATTTGAGTTCAAGACCAAAATACAAAATACACTTGAACAATTAAAACGTGAAATGTGACTAAAGCTTTGAATTCCAAAAGATAGCTTGAAAATACAAAAATATGACAATTTGGAGTGATGCCATAACTCTTGACTTACTCATTCTCTTGCTCATCACCTGAATAGGGGGAGGATAAAGGGGGTGAGCTATAAAGCTCGTGGGTAACACATTCATAATGAAGAAACAAGCAAAACTATTTTCAAAAGATAACTCATTGCCGTGGTACACTCTTGAAACCATAGAAATTTCACATGTAGATATCATTATCTCAAAATGCTTTATTTTCAAACAATTCATGAGCAATTTTAAAATCATGCATGCATCAAACATGTCAACAGATCATAATCATATAAGCACAGCAGAATGGTTTGGGTGAGTCCGGGTTCATGACGCACTACACATTCCTATATAATGGTCCTGTGTAGCCGTAAATTCTTGAGGGAGCTCCGTGCCACTAGCGGGCAGGCGGGAGAAGCCTATACATGGGTCAACGTGCACGTGACGATTCTTGAGGGACTACCACAAACCCACATAACATACATAGTTCAAAATCTTGTAAACTTGTTGCCAAAATGACACTTTCTTGTAAACTTGCTTTTCATAACCTTGATATCCTTGTAAAAATCATTTATGAAAACATGATTTCATGAGCATGTATTCTTTTAAAGAGAAACCCTTTTCAAAGTCTTTTCATCAATCAATACAAATCATGTAGCAAACATGTAACAATTTCACAATTCACTCAAAAAGCAAATAAGGCAACATTGATGATGCAATTTAAATCATTAAATCTTTCTTGCTTGAACAAAACAATGAGTGGCTTATTTACTCTATTATAAACGTGTACCCACGTTGAGTTCCTTATTTATACACTTGTTTAGGAATGTATTTCCTCTTGTTCCTCTTTCTCCTCTTGCCTCACTTGATTTCCTTAACCAATAACCAAAATTCCAATCAATTTGGTGTAGAAATTGGAAAGTCATGCTTTAACAATTCGAACTATAACTAAAGCTGAAACAAAAATTATATACTTAACTTCCATCCAAACTTTGATATCTTTATAGACTGATTCAGAACTTCATTTTTTTCATAAAACTTGTAGCCCTATGTCTCTAGTTTACAACGAATCAAAAATCACCTCATTTGGACATCTACAGCAAAAGTTATGCCCAAAATACCCAAAACATATCTGTGCAGGAAGCTTGAGCTCGCCGCGGCGAAGGTTGAGCTTGCCGTGGTGAATTGCTTGTGCGCGCCGCGGCGTGCACGCTTGCGTGCACCGCGACGTGCGAGCCCAAAAATCTTCCGAAACTTGATTTTTCGACACTCTTCAACCATAATCCTCCCATATTTCAAAGATAACACATCTAAATCCTAAACCATCATTCCTACTTCATTTCTAAACTCATTCCAACCCAATATCATTCACAAACACAACAAAATCTATCCTTGATCATTAACTGTTGGACCCCGACCTTTCGGTGGAAATTAGAAATATTAAAATGAATTCAATGAGTGTTTTCGGATATAAATTGTGTTATAGATGTTATTGTGCTTAAAGGAAATTGATGAGAAATGAAGTAATTGGTTTTGATGACTTTGAAATTTGAGTAGAGTTGTATGAGTTATGAAAGTAAAAGTGATGGGTTGATTGAAATGGAGATGAAAAGCATGAAATAGAAAGTTTGACTTGAAAGTTGACTTTTGATTCAGGCAGATTTTGAGGAAATGATCTGCATGAAATTTGTAGATTATGTTGAGAGCTTTCTGTAGCCATAAAGTTTGACATTTTTCGATATCGGAATCAAAAGTTATGAGTTTTCGAAGTTAAGTGTACTTGGCATTGTTTTGGAAAAATACTATGAAGTATAGATTTGTGTGTATTGTGCGTTGAGGCCGATCGCCATACTGATGTAGTTTGAATTGGAGTAAATGGTTTATGTGACAGTTATAGAGAATTAGAATAGCTTTAAAATGATGTATAATATGCGATTCTTGGTTGTGGAGGTTGAAAGATATGATAATGTGAAGTTTGGATATTGCTTAGGTGATTGCTAACAGGGCAGAAACTTTGATTGAATAATTGACTTAGCTAGAGGTTGAAGTTACTTTGGAGTTCTTCATAAACATTGTAGAGCTTGTTTTTATCTTTCCATTGATATAAAGCACGAAAATATTGGACAAGGGAGTAGAAAGTTATGATTTTTTAGAAGTTTTGATGCTGTTTAGTGTGAAGCCGATCGACCAGTCACTTCGTGTGGAGTTTTTGACCCATTTAGAGGTTGATATGATTTTTAAAGCCTTCATAAAAGTTGTAGAGGGTTCTTTTACCTTTCCGTGGACACCAAGTTTGTCAGATTTGAAGTTCTGGGTCAAAAGTTACGATGTTTGCAAGTTGAGGTGCTGTGTAAAGTTTTAAGGAGGTTATCGATTGGTCATCTTTGAGTGCATTTTTGACCCCTATAGAGACCGAGCTTGCTTTTGAGTCCTTCTTGAAAATTGTAGGTCTTTCTTTTATCTTTCCAACGGTACCGAGTTTGTAAAATTCGAAGCTCGGAGTCAAAATTTATGAGTGTTAGAAGTTTGAAGGTCGGATTGGGTGCTGGTCGACCTCTGATGACCGACCGACCTCTGTTGGCCGACCGATCTTCGTTCTGACCGAGCTTTGATTTTTTGGCCGAGCTCTGACCTTCCTTCCCTCTTTTGAGTATAACGTCTTCGTCCGACATTCGATCGATCTGATTCTTTTTGCTAATTACAATAAAGACATGGGGCTACAAATGTTATGAAGGAACTGAGCTACAATTTAGCCTCTAAGACTTTCAATTTCGGGTCAGAAGTTCAGTGTAGTGTTCAGTCTCGGTGTTGTAATGGCTGAACTATCGGATTCGTGACCCAACTGCTTAGACTTACCACTGTCACACTTGCTCTGATACCCCAGTTGTTGGAACCCGATCCGTAGACCGGACCCCAACTGCTTATAACTTAACATTCTTGCTTTTGCTCTGATACCACAGTTGTTGGAACCCGATCCGTAGACCGGACCCTAACTGCTTATAACTTAACACTCTTTCTCTGATACCACAATATGTCGGGTCCGCAACCCAACTACCGTATTCCTGAAACCTTGCGCTTATAACATTGCAGTGCTGTATGCTGTTGTTCCATAAAAGTGATGAGCGCACACTACCTAAACATCGTAATCACATATTGACTTGTTCATATCAAATATATCTTAAAGCCTCACGTTCGCATAGAGGCAAAAATCGCCTTAATCTGAGTTATATAACTCAGGATACACTCCAAAAACCTCAAAGAGTTCACACCTAAAACATGCTCTCTTAACTGATGTCTCACTTATTTTAATGTAAACTTCTTCAATTTAACTCCAAATGATACCAAACTTTATGGAGTGTAAGGTACATGTCTTATAAATCCAATGGTTCAAGCCTCACCTCAATTGGAGGTCGGATGAGAGATTTATGCCCAAAACAATAGACCATGCTCACTTCCAAAATCAAATTGAAACTCTTTAGGCGCGATTACCATAACGTTTTATCTAGATGTCTGATTGTGTTCGTTCTTTCACCATTTAAAATTAGACATCTAGATCTACAACTCTTATGAAGACCACAAAACGAGATTCGGCCTCTAACATTGTCCAAAACACCATTTTACCCGTAGCTGTCCGTTAAACGGACACACATGTCCGTTTAACGGACACGTTCGGGTGAAAGTGTACTGAATGGTTCGCAAATGTCCGTTAAACAGACATGCAAGTCCGTTTAACGGACATGGGCAGGGTAAGGGGTATTTTGGAATCCGAGGCTGTCCGTTTAACGGACACGCCTTTCTTCAAAACTTCAAACCCTCTCCTCTTCAATCCAACTTCAAACCACTTGACACTAGCGTCTTTCAAAACTCATAACTTCTTAATCCTAACTCCAACATGTGCATACTATACCTCTATGGAAAGATAACAAGATTTTATACAACTCTCATGAAGGATGCAAAAGCTATATCCATCATTAATCAAGGCAAAAGGCCACTCAAAGGACACTGCTCATTAAAGACCAATGTAACAGTAATATAGCTAAATGAACAGTGACTGAATGTGTTCTTCACCTCATAACTTTTTAACCCTAAGTCCAAATGAGATAAATGATACACCCTTAGAAAGTTCTGAACTTCTACTACAATCTTCGTGAAGACTTCCAGATCTAAATCAAGCCCTAAGAGGGTCTAAAACTGAAGCGAAGTTCTGTCAAATTTTAGGAAAATTTGACAGCACTTCCCTTGAAAATGCAACTAACCAATTTGCAATCCCAATGCTTCCACCTGTATAAAACTCAACATGCAACCTCATATAACATAACTCAACCCCAAAAGCATCTCCTGTAACATCTCACCCCCTACTGGAAGGGTAAAATAGGAAATTTGTCAAAGGATGGGATTGATAGGGAATAATTAGTACTGTTCATGCATAATAGGATTGCTATATAGTATTAATTGTGCACATGGAATTACTGTACATGCATTCATGATAATTCCCGGTAATTGGGCCTAATGTAATTTTATTGGGATTAACATGGTTATAGGGTTTGAAAAATTATTTTGGTGATCCAGTGTGTTTTATATTTTAAAGAATTTTAGAAATTTTTCCGAATTTTCCGGAGAAAATTTCGGGCCAAAAAATCGGTAAATGGCCTAAATGTGTTTTTGTTGTGGAAAATGTGGTTTTCGTGTTTGAACAATTATTGGGAGTGGACTGTCATATGTTTTACAATTTTGGGCAATTTAGGTAATTTTCAAAAAAATGATTCGGGGAAATTCCTAGAAATTTCCGGACCGGAAAAATAATCGCCAAGTGGCGAACCGGTTAATTTTCTACTGTTATTTGGGACTAAACTATTAAATATTATGGTGGGACCCAAAAGTGGGCCCTTAAACCTAGTGGGAACTGAAATTGGGGTGAATTTGCTTGGTCTTGGTTTTATTTCTTGTCACAATTTGATTGGTCTTTGACTTTTCTTCATCTCTTCCTCCGATGGCCATGTGTCCTACGAATTATAAGCTTTTGTCTTGTGCTTGGTCACTTGTTCTCGACTCTTCTTAGTGTTTTTAAAACAAAGGAATGTAAAGTAGCTTGTTTATGTCTCATCCACCGAAATCTTCTTCTCTTCCCCTTCATCGACATTTTCTCCATTTTTCTTAGCTTAAATGGCTACTTTCCTCCAACCTTTCATGCTTACAAGCTTGTAAACTTTAAACCTTCTTCCTCCTTGCTATGATGATCACCATGCTTAGGATGGAAAAGAAGTAAAGAAGTAAAGTAGTTGGAAAAGTAAAGACTTAAAGAGGTGGAGTTGGAAGCTTTGGGTAAGATGATGTTATGTTTATGTTTTATTTATGGTTTTAATGCATAAATTCATAAGAAAAGGATTAAAAATAGGTACTGAAATTTATGGTTATAGATTGACTTGAAGGTCTTGATGACCTATTGGCTTAATTCTTGTATTATTAGGATGGTTATGCATGTGGAATTGGTGTTAGAAGTGATAGTGTGTAAGTTGAAGAAGTAAAGCTGGAAAAATTAGTCTTTGACCTATTACACTGATTTGAGCATAACTAACTGTGTAGGTGTGTAAATGAGGTGAAGTTTGTGCCCAATGAAACTTTGGGATGTTGGCTTCAACTTTGTCTGAAATAGGTGATGTTAAATTGTAATGTTAGAAGGGTGAAGTTTTGCATGGAAAGTTTCTGTTTGTAGGGTCTGTGAACAGTACCCGCGTATATGACCTAATTACTTTGTTGATTTTTCTAAATTAATTGATATGGAATTAGGGAAAATGGTCTTCATGATAGTTGAAGCCTACATTGTTAGCTTTCCATTGAAACTGATCTTGCTAATTTTCGAGTTGTATATTGGGAGATATGAACTAATTTCTATTGATTGGTTTTATGCTTTTTGGAGAAACCTAGTCAAAGTGTTGATTTTGTGAGCTTTCTGTTTGTGAGCAATTTTAACAATTTATGTGAACTGAATTGGTGTGAGTGATCTTCTTCAAAGTTGTAGAGGAAGGAATTACCTTGAAAATGATATATGGTGTGTAATTTTTAGGTCAGAGTTGGGAGTTATGATTTTGTAAAAAACTGATCCTGCATTAGGATGTGAATGGCTGATCATGGCAGTAACTTGCATAATAGTTTTGGAATTGTTAGAAATCGAATTGGAGTTTGAGTTCTGCATGAAACTTGAAGTTTGAGATCTTATCTTTTCAGGGATATAAGGTAATGAATTTAGTGACATTTTTGCTAAGAGATATACTGTTGTCAAATGTGCTGTTCAAATTGGGAAAATTCTGAGGGCTGATGCTTTGGTGAATTGTTTGACATAGTTAGCAAGTGAATTTGAATTTAGACTATTCATGAAAGTTTTAGATAACATTGTGATCTTGATGAGCATATTTATTGTGTAATTTTTGACTGAAGAAAAGGAAAGTTACTGAATTTACAAGGTACTGTACTGTGTTGAGTGACTTTGAGTGAGCAGTAGCTTTCATGGGATCTTTGACACCCTTAGGGGTGGAATTACTTTAAATGGTCTAAATGAAACTTGTAGAGCTTGTCATGATCTTTCCAATGAGATGTGGTTTATAGTTTTCTGAATTGTGTCCAAAGAGTTATGGGTGTTGGAAGTTTGGTTGGAAATCAGGAAAAATGAAAGGAAATAAGGGTTATATATTAATATGAATTTTGGTTTCTTTCGTGAATAACTTTTCCGTCCGACATCCGATTGACTTGATTCTTGAGGCATCGGATTCGTAGAATATTGAATTTCATTTTCTGAGAGATTGGAGATTTTTGGACGGAAAATTGATGTGGGTCCGGGTAAAAGTCTGTGTAATCACTGTTTTTTTTAATTGGGGACCTATAGAGGTCCGATTTGCGCACTGTCAGCGCTAATAGGTTTCTAATTTTTGGACGGATTTTTTTGTGGAAAAAGATGAGATTAGGGCCGGGAATATCATGATCATGCATTGTGCATCTTCTAAGTGTTACATGTGCATTCTGAAATAGTTCTGATTGAACAATTGATAATGTTTGTTTATTGTCACTGTTATAGAGTCACACTTGGGCGTCGGTTCACCGACGTCACCGAGATCGCCAGATTTTGGCTCGAAATACAGGTGAGTAACCTAGTTGGTTTCTCAAATTCTGAATGTCTGAATGCCTATGTGAATTACTTCACGAGGTGATTTACATAGATTCTTGAAACATATTGAATGGAATTACATACTTTTCGCATCTTGAATGGAACTACTTGTAAAGGTGAATTGTATGGTTCTTGAATCAGATAGGATTAAGTTGCATGCTTTCACCGTATTGGATTGGACTATCTGCATGAAACCGAAACTGCAATCTTGGGCTTTTATAGCCATATCTTTGGATTCCGAAAATCGTAATCTTGGACTTTTATAGCCATACTATCAGTAAACCATCGAGTATTGCATTACATGCATAAATGCATGAACAGATAATGGACGTTGTGACCCAAGTTGCGATTATTCTTGGCGACCGCCTTGAGTCAGGGGATTTATCCTCGAATATCTTGATCGACCGCCTTGAGCCCAGGGAGAAAATCACGACGCGTCCCCCCGAATCTTGGTGAGCACTTGGGCACAACATCGAATAATTGGAAAGAGTCACATATGCATTGCATTCACATGAATGATTGTTTGTGAAAATTATCGACTACGAGATGGCATGATTTCATCAGAACTGTTACATGTTATCGCAAATTATTATTCTTCTTGTAAATTGTTATGTTATCGCTAATTGAATACTCTTGTGTTATCTTTGTCAGACGCCATGTGCGTAATGCATGATTTGAGTGAACCATCGATGATGGTTTCTCACCGAGTTCGCAAAACTCACCCAAAATTTGCATCTATTTTCAGGTTCGAAGAATACCCGGTTGACCCGGAGTATGTCTCATGAGGTAAGTGAATGATAGAGGTCGGGATCATCCGGTTCGCATTAGTGTCTTATCAAATTGTGTTCGCAATCACCGTATAACAATGCTTTGTATTTCTACCGAGCCTATTGTGGTTTTAATGTTTTACTCATCGTTGATTGTAAATTATTCTTGGATGACCGTAATAATCAAACTGGTTTATTATGAATATGGGTTTTAGTTACTTCATCGATTTGCCGCTTAACGTGGAATCAATGGCTTCAAAAAAAATGTATACCGGGTTTAATCGACTGATGTAGTACGCCACCCTCGTGGGGCACCAACTCGGATATCACCAACGATATCGGGTTCGGGTCACTCGGGAGTGGGGTGTTACATTTAGGTGGTATCAGAGCCCAGTAGTACGTAATGTATCTGGGCACAGTCTGAAACATAGGGTGCATGCATTTGAGTCGTGTCATTGCGAGGCATCGTGGCAATCGATCCCTAGTTTGAGTCGCACGGGTAGAAATCCTACGTGTGCGTACGTGTCAAGTGATTAAGTGAGAGAAAAGTGAGACTGTGTTAGAGGGTAAACCCCTGAAAGTGTATAAACAATGAGGAAAGGAAAAAGGAAAAATGGATAAAGAGATTCATATTGAACTGTGGTTAGAACGACTGTGTTGGCTTAGACTGATTAAGGAAAGAAGTGATATTAATGAATTCCCGGATTAAAATGACAATATTGTGGTGATAGAAAAATGAATATGTTTAGAAATGGGAGAGGTCCACTAGAGTTATGGGAAGCATACTGGTTATAATAGGCTTAAGTGAGATTAAAAGTCCGGGATGATTAGGTAATTACAGCTCTGATTGTATATGTCATGAAATGGGAAATATTAGACCAGAGTAAAGTTTAGATGGTCCGATTAGGCATATATTGGTTCACTGCATTCGTGTTAGATATCAGTAGATATTATAGGCAAATGATGATAGCGAGATTGTACTAAGAACAAGGTTATACTATAACGGTCTACTTCGGACTGAAAGAGCAAGGTGCCTAGTGCCGAGCGCCTAGTAGAGTGAGAAAAAGTAGAAAGGGTGAGATAAAAGTGTACAGATAAACTGAAATGAATTCGTGAAATGGTTATTATCTGGACCGTATAAGCTTGAGACTGAAATGGTTATATGAATATTGTGCTAAGAGTTTAGAAATCAGTATAATAAGATCGTAAGGAAAAAAAAAAGACAGACTGACAATTTCTACTGATTGTATATCGGGAAATTCTGGATTGGTTGAATATGTGGATTTGGACATAGAAATGGTAATTGGATGGGTAAATAGATAGAGATACAATGGACTTGTATCAACGATTTTGTCGTGTTTTGGGGACTGTGAATGCCCTATGATAGATTGTTTGAGGATATTAAAGAAATACGAAGCAATAAGAAGATGACAATGTATAAGCCAAGTGGACATGACCTTAAAAGGTCAAGTTGACACATGAATGCTATGGGAATGAAACTAGGGAAATGAAAAAAAAAGAAACAATGATAGTGTTATGAAAAGAGTTGTCACATTTAAGTCGATTTACCATTGGGAGTATCTATTGGACAGTAAGGTTGATCATGATTAATAAAACGTATGTGAAAGATATGTGAAAATCACAGAGGAGATGATCGGTGAATGCTTAGAGTGCCTATAAATTGAAAGTTTATACTGGGTTAAAGTAAGACATAGGAGGACTGAGTGTACCTGTAGGAGAAGAAATGAAAAATGATTATGGCATCAGTCATTTATTTGAGGATTAGCATAAATGGAAAGGAGTCTTACGAAAGTCTGAATTGTATAGGTTACTAATTGGTTTCGGATAAAATGCTAAGGTATAGATTCTTGAATAAGTGGTAAAGAAAGTGTTTATGTGGTATCACAAGGAACCTTAGTGTAAGGAATGTGTTGATCTTTTAAATTATGGCATAAACTTGTTCGATTGAGATAGTGCTTAAGAATGATTGAAATACAATTAGGGACACTAATTGGTCGATGAGACTTTCGTGAAGCAGTATAAAGATGGTAGCAAGACTAATGGACAAACGGAAAGAAGTATGGACGAAATCAAAAGTAAAATTGAGGTTATACATCTTGTGTGTGCGGAAATGTAAAGTATCCAACAACATGAGTGGAAGTTTAATTTGAGGTGATCCTATTGCTATGTGAAGCGAATAGAGCTCCATTGGAAAGGCAAAGCGTAAAGTAGTCCCGAAATGTAAAGTGGAATACTCAAATGAAGTGGAAATTGATGGAAGTCCAATTGAGATGATTAGGTATTGGTATATATAGATATATCGATGTGGATGACATGAAATCGATTGAAAAGAGAAATGAATAGAGACAAGAAGTCCTAAAGGAAACCGATAATGACGTGATGTAGTGTTATCTTCAAAAGGGTTGCAAATACACTAATTGTGGACTGAATGAATTGAATGATGTTTGGTAATGTATGGAAAAGTTTAAGAGGAATGATGCAAAGTAAGCAAATGGTAGTGGCGATAATTATAGGCGGAATGTGTTTGAAAGAATTGAGCAGTGAAAAGTAAAATGAACTATATGAATTATTGAAGAATTTGATCTCGCCGATAAGCATACCTTTGGAGAGTGGACAATGTGTGTTGAACTGAAACATAATGTTCTAACGGTAGTAGATAAATTGAATTGACGTTGATAAATGGTATTGGTGTCATGATCGCGATTGAAAGTCTTGGAGACTGTAGATTCCTATAAGGATACCTTGTGTTTATTCGAGGAAAGAGGCGGGTATAAATGACTACTATCTCGACAATTCGAATCGAGCAGACATTTCGACTAGTGAGCAGATAAAATGCAAGGAAGCAGTTAATTACGAGATATTGGGATCCGCAAAGAATGTCAAGTAGATTATGGGTTCTGGAAATTGAGAGACTGAATAAAGGTAAGAAAGGTAAGAGTGCAGGAGTTAAAGTGGTAAGTCTCATGAGGAGTCAAAGAAGAAGTTGTGTACCCGATAAAAAGTGACAGAACAAGAAAGTGAATAGTTGAAGCTCGACATTCTAGTAAGCATATGCAAAAAGTGAAATTGAATAACTACGGGTATAGAATGAAGTGATGATTGATTCAAGTTTGAGTGTTCAGCAGGAAAAAAAATGCTTAAGTGGTTTGAGTTTCACAGGATTATGATCGTGTCATAGAGTTCTGATTTACTGTAGGAATACACTGCTACACTGTACAGTGCCTAATGGGAATCAAAAACCACAATGGATTTGAGACCATGATGAGTAAAAAAAAAGAAAGTGACTTAGGAACCTGCATGGATTAGCTAAAGTGGATCAGGATCGAACAAATGAAACAGAGTAAATGCATATCCGAATAAAGTGCGTGAACACTATAGAATAGTGAATTGGCTAAGGAGAATTGCATTTGAACAGAGAGTCAATGGGATATAGAGAATGACTGTATTAGGTAAAGTGTCACTGGTTATAGTGGAATGAAGCTAAATGTCATTGTATTGGTACCAAAGGAATGTGAATCGTCCCTGATGAGATAAAGGAGGTTAGGGTATGTATCACCTTGAAAAGATGTACTCAATGGAATACGAATTAGTCTGTATGTTACTGGAAAAAAAAGTATTGGATGGTAGTGAGAATAAGGTAATAGCTACTCTGAAAATGGTAAGTGAGATAGTTAAGAGAGTGAGATCGCCAACTGACAGCCTTGTGGAGTCTGTTTACTGTGATGAGTGATAATGAGTTAGCCAAATAAGTGACGGAACAACTGACTGAATATGGTTACTGTGAACTTTCGGAAAATAAATTATGGAATAGAAAAGTGTATGGGACATGTAGGAACATATGATTACTGTCATACTGAACAGTTGATTGAGAATTTCGAGGACGAAATTTTTATAAGGAGGGGAATTGTAACATCCCACCCCTACTTGGAAGGGTAAAATAGGAAATTTGTCATAGGATGGGATTGATAGGAGTAATTAGTCTTTGTTCATGCATAATAGGATTGCTACACAAGATCAATTGTGCACATGGAATTCTGTACATGCATTCATGATAATTCCGTAATTGGGCCTAATGCAATTTTATTGGGATTAACATGGTTATAGGGTTTGAAAAATTATTTTGAGTGATCCAGAGTGTGTTTTATATTTTAAAGAATTTTTCTGGAATTTTCCGAAGAAAATTCCTGGACCGGCAAAATCACCGGTAAATGGCCTAAATGTGTTTTTGTTGTGGAAAATGTGGTTTTCGTGTTTGAACAATTATTGGGAGTGGACTGTCATATGTTTTACAATTTTGGGCAATTTAGGTAATTTTCAAAAAAATGATTCGGGGAAATTCCTAGAAATTCCCGGACCGGAAAAATAATCGCCAAGTGGCGAACCGGTTAATTTTCTACTGTTATTTGGGACTAAACTATTAAATATTATGGTGGGACCCAAAAGTGGGCCCTTAAACCTAGTGGGAACCGAAATTGGGGTGAATTTGCTTGGTCTTGGTTTTATTTCTTGTCACAATTTGATTGGTCTTTGACTTTTCTTCATCTCTTCCTCCAATGGCCATGTGTCCTACGAATTATAAGCTTTTGTCTTGTGCTTGGTCACTTGTTCTCGACTCTTCTTAGTGTTTTTAAAACAAAGGAATGTAAAGTAGCTTGTTTATGTCTCATCCACCGAAATCTTCTTCTCTTCCTTCATCGACATTTTCTCCATTTTTCTTAGCTTAAATGGCTACTTTCCTCCAACCTTTCATGCTTACAAGCTTGTAAACTTTAAACCTTCTTCCTCCTTGCTATGATGATCACCATGCTTAGGATGGAAAAGAAGTAAAGAAGTAAAGAAGTAAAGTAGTTGGAAAAGTAAAGACTTAAAGAGGTGGAGTTGGAAGCTTTGGGTAAGATGATGTTATGTTTATGTTTTATTTATGGTTTTAATGCATAAATTCATAAGAAAAGGATTAAAAATAGGTACTGAAATTTATGGTTATAGATTGACATGAAGGTCTTGATGACCAATTGGCTTAATTCTTGTGTTATTAGGATGGTTATGCATGTGGAATTGGTGTTAGAAGTGATAGTGTGTAAGTTGAAGAAGTAAAGCTGGAAAAATTAGTCTTTGACCTATTACACTGATTTGAGCATAACTAACTGTGTAGGCATGTAAATGAGGTGAAGTTTGTGCCCAATGAAACTTTGGGATGTTGGCTTCAACTTTGTGTGAAATAGGTGATTTTAAATTGTAATGTTAGAAGGGTGAATTTTTGCATGGAAAGTTTCTGTTTGTAGGGTCTGTGAACAGTACCCGCATATATGACCTAATTACTTTGTTGATTTTTCTAAATTAATTGATATGAAATTAGGGAAAATGGTCTTCATGATAGTTGAATCCTACATTGTTAGCTTTCCATTGAAACTGATCTTGCTAATTTTTGAGTTGTATATTGGGAGATATGAAATAATTTCTATTGATTGGTTTTATGCTTTTTGGAGAAACCTAGTCAAAGTGTTGATTTTGTGAGCTTTCTGTTTGTGAGAAATTTTAACAATTTATGTAAACTGAATTGGTGTGAGTGATCTTCTGAAAAGTTGTAGAGGAAGGAATTACCTTGAAAATGATATATGGTGTGTAATTTTTAGAAGTCAGAGTTGGGAGTTATGATTTTGTAAAAAAATTGATCCTGCATTAGGATGTGAATGGCTGATCATGGCAGTAACTTGCATAATAGTTTTGGAATTGTTAGAAATCGAATTGGAGTTTGAGTTCTTCATGAAACTTGAAGTTTGAGATCTTATATTTTCAGGGATATAAGGTAATGAATTTAGTGACATTTTTGCTAAGAGATATACTGTTGTCAAATGTGCTGTTCAGATTGGGAAAATTCTGAGGGCTGATGCTTTGGTGAATTGTTTGACATAGTTAGCAAGTGAATTTGAATTTATACTATTCATGAAAGTTTTAGATAACATTGTGATCTTGATGAACATATTTATTGTGTAATTTTTGACTGAAGAGAAGGAAAGTTACTGAATTTACAAGGTACTGTACTGTGTTGAGTGACTTTGAGTGAGCAGTAGCTTTCATGGGGTCTTTGACACCCTTAGGGGTGGAATTACTTTAAATGGTCTAAATGAAACTTGTAGAGCTTGTCATGATCTTTCCAATGAGATGTGGTTTATAGTTTTCTGAATTGTGTGCAAAGAGTTATGGGTGTTGGAAGTTTGGTTGGAAATCAGGAAAAATGAAAGGAAATAAGGGTTATATATTAATATGAATTTTGGTTTCTTTCGTGAATAACTTTTCCGTCCGACATCCGATTGACTTGATTCTTGAGGCATCGGATTCGTAGAATATTGAATTTCATTTTCTGAGAGATTGGAGATTTTTGGACGGAAAATTGTTGTGGGTCCGGGTAAAAGTCTGTGTAATCACTGTTTTGTTTAATTGGGGACCTATAGAGGTCCGATTTGCACACTGTCAGCGCTAATAGGTTTCTAATTTTTGGACGGATTTTTCTGTGGAAAAAGACGAGATTAGGGCCGGGAATATCATGATCATGCATTGTGCATCTTCTAAGTGTTACATGTGCATTCTGAAATAGTTCTGATTGAACAATTGATAATGTTTGTTTATTGTCACTGTTATAGAGTCACACTTGGAGCGTCGGTTCACCGACATCACCGAGACTGCCAAATTTTGGTTCGAAAATACAGGTGAGTAACCTAGTTGGTTTCTCAAATTCCTGAATGTCTGAATGCCCTATGTGAATTACTTCTTGAGGTGATTTACATAGATTCTATCAAACATATTGGATGGAATTACATACTTTTTTGTCAGATGAATGGAACTACTTGTAAAGGTGAATTGTATGGTTACTGAACTGTATAGGATTAAGTTGCATGCTTTCACTGTATTGGATTGGACTACTGCATGAAATTGGAAACTGCAATACTGGGCTTTTATAGCCATATCTTTGGATTACCGAAGTATCGTAATTCGGGCTTTTATAGCCATACTCAGTAAACCATCGAGTCTTGCATTACATGCATAAATGCATGAACAGATAATGGACGTTGTGACCCAAGTTGCGATTATTCTTGACCGCCTTGAGTCCGAGGGGATTTATCCACGAATCATCAGATTGACCGGGCCTCGAGCCCGGGGAGAAATCACGACGCGTCCCCATGAATCTTGACCGAGCACTTGGGCACAACATCGAATAATTGGAAAGAGTCACATATGCATTACATTCACATGAATGACTGTTTTGTGAAAATTATCGACTACGAGATGGCATGATTTATGTAGAACTGTTACATGTTATCAGAATTATTATTTATTGTAAATTGTTATTTTCTCGCTAATTGAATACTCTATGTGTTATGTTGTGCGCCATGTGCGTAATGCATGATTTGAGTGAACCATCGATGATGGTTTCACCGAGTTCGCAAAACTCACCCAAAATTTGCATCTATTTTTCAGGTTCTGAAGAATACCCCGGTTGACCCGGGAGTATGTCTACTGTAGGCAAGTGAAGGATAGAGGTCGGGATCAGTCCGTGTCTGCATTAGTGTCTTATCAAATTGTGTTCCGCAATCACTGTATAACAATGCTTTGTATTTCTATTGAGCCTATTGTGGTTTTAATGTTTTACTCATTGACTGATTGTAAATTATTCTTGGATGACTGTAATAACTGAAACTGGTTTATTATGAATATGGGTTTTAGTTACTTACTGTATTTGCCGTGCTAACGTGGAATCAATGGCTTAAAAAAAATGTATACCGGGTTTAATCGACTGATGTAGTACGCCACCGTCGCGGGGCACGGACTCGGATATCACCAACGATATCGGGTTCGGGTCACTCGGGAGTGGGGTGTTACATCTCCAAATGCAATTCAAGGTAACAACCACACTCTTAGCATTCTAACCAAATCCAAACTATACAATGATGCAATTGTTTTAAAACATACATGGATTTCACGAAATACATTAGAACTTAACATTCTTGCTTTCATATGAAAAATATGAGTTATTACAAGGCTTTAGAGGCATTTTAAGCCACTTGCATCCAAAATCCAAAATACAACTTGCAAAAGTAAACTTGCCCAAATTGCATCTAAAGCATTGATTTACAAAAGCTATCTTGAAAATACAAAATCATCATTTCTTGAGTAATGCCTTTAAGCTCGGTGGTCGATCTCGTGCTCCTCACCTGGAGATGGGACGGGATTCGAGGGGGTGAGCTTTCGCTCGTGGGTAACATGTTTATATTTACGCAAATAAGTGAATCTATTCATTATTCATCTGTTAGCAATTTTCTCATCAAACAATCATACAACTTGCATTCTCATAATTTCATCAAGCTAAAAGCATAACTTTCATGATTCATGCATCTATCATTCGCACATACATGCTACACATGACACATAGCTGATGGTTCATAAGTCCACAATAATCGACAAACTACACGAGTGTAGTAGTATGCTGAGGAGTCCAAAAGGAACATCCTATGCCACAATCGGCAAAGGGAGAAGTTTATACTAGTCAACGCACGTGACTTTCTGGGTGGACTTAAGTACCCACATAACACAAATTCATGCATTAAAATCTGGATCGTTTCTTGTCCATTGGCTGATTTGAAATTGGATTTTCATGCATCCAAATAGCTGATTCTTGAAAATTGTATTTCATGCTTAAATCACATTTCATGATTTCACTAATATTCGTGCTCACTCAATTCATGAACTTGTCAAGCAATATCAAGCAATACCATGTACTATTCAAACTCTCACATAATGGCAATCATAAATCAATTTCTATACAATCAAAGCTCAATCAATACTCATTCCAAGGTAGTTGGAAAACATTAATTTTCCTTAGTTGAGATAGTATTTAAAGCATTACTAACATAAAGATAAAAATGAAACCTACCTTATAACTTGGTTAATCCTTGCTTAGGAGTGCTCTTCTCCTTGCTCTTCTCCTCTCTCTTGCTCTACTTCAAGAGAAACAAAAACCCATTTCAACATAACTTCAATTAAAATTCTACATAATCTCTTTCATGAAATTAACTTGAAAATCACTAAACCCACTTCACTTCTAAGCTTTCTACACCATAACCCAACTAAAAGATAACACTTGAAAACATGACTTACCTTAGTTCTTGACTCAACCCAAGAGTTTCTTGGTTCAAAATGTAGCTTAGCTCCTCCTCTACACTTTTCCTTCTTGAACTTTCTTCAAACTCTCACTTGAACTCTTGGAATCTCAAACCCTAACCAAGCTTTTCTTCTTTTTCTCCTTCTCCTTTCCTCCTTCCACGACTTCTCCCTCTTCTCCCTTTAATTTTCGTATTCCTCTTCTTTTCTCCTACTAATTCACTTAACTTCTCTTCTTTTTATACTCCTTATTAATTCACTTAAGCCCATAAGCCCAAAGCCCACTCATTTATTCTTCCTTTCTTCTTACATCCTCCTTAAACTTACTCAAGCCCATCTTATTCTCTTTTCCTTTCCTACCTCATTAAGGCCCAACTAACATAATTAATCTCATTAACTCACCACCTAACTCTTTAATGCTATCATATTCTAATTAATATCAACTCAATTAATGCTAACATAACTCACTCAATTAGTCTAATCATGCTTAATTTTTTTTAAAAAAATTTGGGACTGACATTTCTCCCCCCCTTAAAAAATTTCATCCTCGAAATTCTTACATGATCCATTGAAGAGGTGTGGATACTTCTCCTTCATTGCATCCAAAGGTTCCCACGTCTCCTCTTGAACTGCATGATTCCTCCAAAGGACTTTAACTAGCTGAATTGTCTTGTTCCTGAGAACTTTCTCCTTGCTATCCATAATTGCGACTGGCATCTCCTCATAGCTCAGATCATCACTCAGCTGAACCTCCGAGGTCTGAATAATGTGAGAAGGATCTGATCTGTACCTTCTCAACATGGAAACATGAAAAACATCATGGATCTGAGACAACTCTGGAGGCAATGCCAACCTGTAAGCTAACGGACCGATCCTCTCTAGAATCTCATACGGACCCATATACCGAGGACTTAACTTGCCTTTCTTGCCAAACCTCATGACTCCTTCCATGGAGACGTCTTGAGAATACTTTGTCACCTATCACGTACTCCATCTCCTTCCGTGAGCATCCGCATAACTCTTCATTCTATCTGAAATGCCTTAAGCAGCCGCTTGATCAAACTAACCTTATCCATTGTCATTTGAACCAATTCTGGTCCCACCAGCTTCCTTTCACCTTCTTCATCCCAACATACTGGAGTCCTGCATCTTCTGCCATACAGCGCTTCATAAGGAGCCATCTGAATGCTCAAATGGTACGAATTGTTATAGGCAAATTCGACCAACGACAAATGTTCATCCCATGCTCCTTTGAAGTCTATGACACACGCCCGAGCATTCCTCTAGTGGTGCGAATGGTCCTCTCGGATCGACCATCCGTCGAGGATGAAATCTTGTCTTTGAAACTCAACTTAGTCCCTAGAGCTTCCTGCAAACGACTCCAGAATCTTGACGTAAATCGAGGATCCCTGTCGGATATTATGGAATCTGGAACTCCATGCAACCTCACTACCTCATCAATGTATTTCCTTGCTAACACCTGCAACGAATCTGTCTGCTTAATTGCCAGAAAATGGGCTGACTTGGTTAACCGATCTACAATAACCCATATGGCATCATACTTCCTACTAGTTTTGGGTAAACCCATCAGAAAATTCATAGTGATCCTTTGCCACTTCCATTCAGGAATGGTGTAGCGCCCCCTCACCGTAGGGTACCCATCGGGATGCCCGACACGTATCCCACGATAAAGGTGCACCACCAGAACAGTTCCACTAATATCCACATGGCATCGCAATAATTAAATCACAATATATCAGAAGTCAGTAGATTAAAAATCCAAAATAATAATCATCTGGTACAGTCATCCAATGGCAGAATAGATAAGTCTATCAGTTCCCTAACAAAACCAAAAAGGAAACTGATACAAGCATCTATCCTAAGTCATCCTCAAAGGTCCAACCCAGCTGACCGACCTGTGTGCCATCGCTCTCTGTCTGCACGCTCGCACGGCACGAAAAGACTATCTTCGGAGCTAGGAGTCGACTCTATCAGTCCTGAAAAATATGCTGCAATTTTGTGTGAGTTTTGCGAACTCAGTGAGAAACCATCATCGATGGTTCACTCAAATCATACATTACGCGTATCGCGTACAGCATAACAGTAATATTCAGTAACAGTATCATATAACCATTTACAGTACTATCATATATCAATTACAAAGACTATACTGAGAGTTTGCGGTAATCACATACAATTCTGATAACACGTAACATTTAGCAAGATATCATATTGTACAATTCTGATAACACATAACACACAAGTAGCATTTACAAGTAATATCACATGCAATTTCCTTATTCACATTTCGGTCATTTACTGGTCAATTTATATTTTGATCGATCATATACATATGCAATGCACATGTGACACTTTCATTTTCTTTTCGTTGTTGTGATCGGCGTCTATCGGTGATCGATAATTAGACGCGTCTAGGAGTAGGAGAGCCCTCCGGTATGCACTAACTCCCTCGAGCTCGAGGCTCGGTTCGATATGATGTTCGTTGGGCTTGAAGCCACGATACTGATGGGCTGTGGTATCCGAAAGCTGCGTGGGAGAGCCCTCGGTATGCACCACCTCGAAAAGCGATACCACGGCATTACGTTATCGCTCCGATCACAACCGCCAATTATCGATCATTTAATTATGCATGAATGCATATGTCACATTTCAAATTCCCAAATTTTGATTATTTATGTGTATACAATGCATATGAGACTCTTTTCCGCTTATTGATGTTGTGCCCAAGTACTCATCAAGAACAAGTGGGGACGCGTCAAGGATAAATCCCCTCGGGCTATGCCAGGTCGGTCAGTACAATGTGAGAGCTCGAGGCTCTTTTCAGTGATAATAGCAACTTGGGACACGTCCATTATCTGATCATGCATTTATGCATGCAATGCAATGTTTAATGATTTGCGATATCTGGCTATAAAAGCCCAATATTATAAAGACTCGATAATCCAATCCAATCTGGTGAAAGCATGCAATTAGAACGTATACCATTCAAGAGTTCTCGAGATTATACAATGGTCCAATCGTATTCAAGAAAAGCATGCCATTCAATCACGTACATTTCAAGAATCATGCAATTCACATTATCCAATCCCATGCGAAGAAGAGCATGCAATTCGGTCACATACATTTCAAGAAGCATACCATTCGATCATATTCTTTGCAGCAATCATATAGTTCAATCTTATACATTTCAAGAGTTATCTGATTCACATTGGCAAGTCATTCACATTAAGCATCTAGACAATCGTGAATTTGAGAAACCATCTAGGTTATTTCATTGTTACTTCCAAGCTACCGCCTGAAGTCCCAAAGAATGTCCGTGGAGCGACGGTCCAGCGGTGCCTTTATAACGATTAAATACGGTCCCATTACTAGATGCTCAATTTAACAGTTCAGTGATGCATATAACTCAATGAAATTATGTACAATGCTCATTCACGATTTCCGGTGCTAAAACCCAGTTTCAATATCCTATGCTCAATTTCAACTCTTCACTCAATTGGATCAACACTGATTTGGTTCAGTCCTCAATTCAGTTCAATTTTCTCGATTCATATACCCTATAACAATTCCATATCCATAAGTCAAATTATCCAGTGAAAATCTCAATTAAAACTCCAATTGTCTCAATTCGGTACTTAGATCACACTATAAACCATAATCTCAAGAATCAGTACCATTTCAATTAAATTCCAACTCTCGATATTTCCTCAATGGTAGACCTCTTTTCCTAGTTCACAGTGAATCGAGAATCACCTCAATCGGAGGTCTACATCATAAGTTATGTCCAATAAACCAATATACATTCAATAAGAAAATTGCCCTTATCGCCGCGACCTACGCCCCTTCGTCGCGACGTGGAACGCTCGCTCGTCGCGACGTGGAGATCGTTCGTCGCGTCGCACAAAGCCACGCTCACCGCGACGTACCAATCCCAACTCGCCGCGACGTCCACCCGGGCTCGTCGCGACTAATAGATTTAATCTAAATCCCATTTACTCGTCGCGACGAAGCCTTCGGCGCTTCAGCTCGTCGCGACGTGCGATGGTCCGATCGTCTTCTCCGATCGATTTCCGCCATTAATACACTTAAAACCTCATTAAACACTTCCATCTACCCATATCAACCCTAATAAATGCCATAAATGCACTAGAAACCATTAATAACCACATTAAACACAAAATACTTCCCAAATCACTGAATCGATCGCAAACCCTAAAATCTTTCTCAACACCGTCGATCAACCACTATCAAGCCTCTCTACCTTCATCAATCACAATAATTACTCTAAGTTAACACAAGGAGAAGATCCAATAAGGTAGCAAGCAAAAACTCACACCAAGGAGAAGAGATCAAGACTCACCGTGGGAGGAGAAGAAGACATCGATTTTGCCTTAGGCAAATTTTCCCAAATTTCAACTTAGCTCTATATATATACATAGTCTCCAAATCACCCAAATTTGGTCTCTAAATTTCAATGGCTCAACATTTTAATTCATCTAACAGTATAACTCTAATTTTTCCATCGCCATTGAACCCTTCTTTCAGTACTATACAGTCAATCGGTCTGCCACTCCAAAATTTCCGGTCCGAGCATTTTCTCCGAATTTCCCGAAAATTTCCTATAAACCACTATCAATTGCCAATCACTCACAAACTATTCCAAATCAGTCATTTGAACCCAATTTCTCACTCAATCACATTCCATCGATTCGATTCGGTTTACAATTCGATCAATTCACAAACCAATCAATTGATCGGTTCAATTTACAATTAAATACGAAAAATCATGAATGCATGTACCAAGGAATATATGCATATCTGAGATCTGTTCCTCTATGATTAGAGGCCGAGAATATACTCGGTCAAGAATACAAGAAGCCTATCATCGGTCCAATATTACCATAATACCACTTGCCGATGGTAACGGGATGTTTAAATGGACAATGGCCTTAACATGCTCGAAGGTGCACGGTGTTCACCTTGACTTGCGACACACTAGACATCCGCCACATACTCGCTATATCCCTTTATGCCTTTCCACCGTAAATGCTCCTTGAGATCCACATACATCATGGTGCTGCCTGGGTGCATGGAATAAGGCGCGTTATGTGCCTCATCCAAGATCTCATCCTTGACTTCCTTAACATTCGGAATACACAATCTACTTCCGACTACCATAAGTCCGTCATCTCTCACTACCACTTGATCGCTTGCCATTCGGATTTCCTCATGAAGCTTACTCAATTACGCATCCCGCTTCGCAACTCCTCGACTTTCTCTCTAAGTATCGGCCTCACCTCGAATTGAGCAAGAATGCATTCTGACTTATCCTGCTTCAAGCTTATCTTAAGCTTAACCATCTGTTCCAACAAAGGCAAGTAAACTGCCTGGACATGAGCTATGGATGACTTCCTACTCAATGCATCCGCCACTACATTTGCCTTGCCTGGATGGTACTCAATCATCAAATCGTAGTCCTTAAGTAACTCAATCCACCTTCTCTGCCTCAAATTAAGCTCTTTCTGACTCAGTAAATACTTAAGACTCTTGTGATCCGTGAAGATCCTAATCTGCACCCCATACAAATAATGTCTCCAAATTTTCAGGGCAAAAATTAATGCTGCTAGCTCTAAATCATGAGTAGGATAATTTAACTCATATGGCTTCAACTGCCGTGAAGCATAGGCTATTACTCTGTCGTTCTGCATTAACACACAACCTAAGCCTTTTCTTGAAGCATCACTGTACACTATATACCCCTGATCTCCATTGGGCAGGATTAGAATTGGAGCGCTCGTTAATCTATGCTTGAGTTCCTTAAAACTCTTCTGACATTCTTTGCTCCAGATAAACTGCTGATTCTTCCTCAACAACTTAGTTATCGGTAGCGACTATCATGGAGAATTCCTCCACAAACCTTCAGAATAACCCGCCAGCCTAGAAAACTCCGTACCTCTTTTACTGTCTTAGGCTCTTGCCAATTAACCACTGCTTCTACTTTTCTCGGATCAACATGGATCCCTCTGCTGGAAATCACATGTCCAAGAAAAATCACATCATGCAGCCAAAATTTACACTTGCTGAATTTGGCATATAGCTCTCTTTCCTTTAATCTTTGCAACACTATTCTGAGATGCTCTGCATGTTCTCCTTCATCCTTGGAATAGACCAGAATGTCATCGATAAATACTATGACAAACTGATCTAAAAACTCCTGAAAAACCCTATTTATAAGGTCCATGAATTTATAGCCGGTTTGGAAGGATAAACCGGACCGGACCACCGACCGATCACCGGTCGGACCGGCCGGTCCGGTCCGGGTTTGAAAACAGAATATAGAATTGATGAATTCCAGATTGGGAAGGGGTATGGCTTTGTATGAGATTGAGTAAAATGGAAAAGAAAGAAAAAAAAAGTTATACCAGATTTGATTGGTCTAAAATAGATGTCTTAAGGTTTCCAACGCGATGCTTTTCCTAAGATAATTGTTCACGGATATCAGAAATTGGTTTCGATTCAATTTTATCCGAAGTTTGCTTCGTTTTGATTTGCTTCCGATTCTTTCGCATTAAGATTGGATTCGCTTCCAATTTGTGATTCGATTCGTATCTGATTTGATTTCGCCTTATGTTTCATTTCTTTACTTTGATTTGATTCATACTCGTTTGTATTCGTTTTCCGTTTCTCCGGTTGGGATCCGGTTCCCGGATAGGATCCCAACATTAACCCTAAAGATAACACTTTCCTACACAAGCTAAGCTATATTGGGGTTTCATCTAACCAAAACAAGATGGGTTAGACTCATACTTCTTGTTGATGCTCCAAAATGCTTCAAAAATCTTTAAACCTAGCTTTTCTCTTTTTCTCTTCTTCTTCCTTTGTCTCCAACGATACTCTCCCTCTTTCTCTTCTCACTTTCACTTTCTCTTCTTCTAATTTCTTTCACTTAGGCCTAAAATGAATGAGCAAGGACCATTATGCCCCTCCATGTAATGCCTTAGCCTCTCAAACTTAAGTGATCTTCCATGTTTGCCCTTATTTATTTTTATTTCTTCATTTTCACTTACACCATACTATACTCTAACTTAATCTTAATTTCTCCAACTAATACTTCCAATTCCATCAATCTAAGCAATAAATCCTTCAATCATTAACATGCTAATTAAACTTTAAACAAACATAAATTATCTTGAAAAACCACATGATCAAATCAATTCATACTTAATAACATCAATAAAAATTTGGGGCCCAACAATGTTAGTTATTTTGTTAATTAGATAATTATTAATTACGGGGTCTTATAAACTTAAGCTTAAGAAAATGAAATTTGAACTGGATTAGAGATAATAAAAAAGTCTAATAAAGGATCGAGCTAAATGGGCTAATGCTTAGTGAAGAAAATGGACCCTAATCAATATGGGTCGATTAAGTATTATGCCTCTAATGAGAATGCCTGATAAGGTTACTATAAATAACTGCTAAGGTCTCTCGCTATCTATTTAAGTAAGCTCGTGAACGTTCTATTTCTCTGATCCATTAAGAGGACCACTTATTAAAAAAGTTGCAGAAAGACGTTAATGGCATAAGGATAAACAACTTTAATAAAAGTCGATCAAAAATTTGAGGAGCTTGTTCATTATACAATGGATAGAAAAATAGTTTTTTTTCCTCATTTTCTTCACTAATATAAGTTTATGGTTGATCATGGGTCCATAATTAAAGTTTATGTTATAAATAATATGTAATGTTTTTGAGCTTTGGACTTTGAAGTCAACAAGACTAGAGCATACCATGAAGGCCTAGGAAACAAAATTTTCAGACAAGTAATTGGTGGAGAGTGAAAGAACATTTGACAACTTTTACAGTCGAGACTCTCGATCTTATCACTAAACAGAGGCTTGATGGCATTCACTTGTCATTTTAGTGTATCTTGATGGCAGTTATTCATTATATTTTCCTCTATTTACGAAAGGTTATAAGTTAGATATTCTACTCTTGTTACTTATGGTTCACTCTTGCGAGCAAAATGATGTTAATTCTTCTCTCTATAAATGAAATGCAAATGTCATTAGGAACTAATGCTTTACTTTGGCAAGTCAAGTTAATAGGTTCCATCATTCGTAAGAGTTGCTTCCATTTCTTTTTCTTTTTTCTACTTAATGAAGAGTTGTTTTTATGTCAATGAGCAAAAAGTTTTAAATCTTATTCGACCCACAATAAAAATCAATCAATTAGCCCCAATTGATATAGGCCAATAATTTTACTTTTTTTTTGTAATGACACTCGCTGTTTAAGTCGAGTGGTGCTAGTGGAGAAACTATTAGATGCCAGTGCCGCCTACTTGGTACGCTTATAATCTTCTTTTTGATTTGCAAAGAAAAATTGCTGAGAATTCTTTTACTGAATCAGTCATCATGGCTAAATAGTTTGACCATAAGGAGTGCCTGTTTACGTAATTCCTCGACAAGATGATTTGAGAAGGTGAATAACACCCTTCATATTTGGATACTGCACCAGTGAGGCATGCAACTTACTGTAAATAAACCTTGATGCCATAACATATTATTTTAACAACATACATCGCATTTCTTAGCAAGTTTCAGCTTCATGAAAACTATTTCCTTCTAAACTAGAGATGCTGGATGGACTTCTTAGAATACTAACTTTTAATAGCCAACATCCACCAATTCACTCAATCTTGTAAAGGCCATACTGCAATTTCTTCATACCCATCTTCAGTAGCACAAGCACGGAACATGCCTGTTGTATTGAAGGGCATTGCGACTTCTCCTTTTGCAGAAACAGCAACCAACCCAGCATTGCCTCTTGGAACACACTCATGGATGACATATGCTGCTGCTTCTTTAACTGAAAGACCTTTATACTCCTTAAGGGCAGCAACATCTCTGGTGACAGTTCCGCGTATAATTGCTTCTCCTTTACCTGTAGCAGAAACTGCACAGAGACTATTGGCATATGTCCCTGCTCCTATTACGGGTGTGTCCCCAATCCTACCCACCATTTTGTTTACAAACCCCCCAGTAGAAGTTGCAGAAGCTAAGTTCCCATGGTTATCAACAACCACACAACCAACCGTTCCAATTTGGCTGTTTCGATCTGGAGTTGGAAATCCACTTCTCTCATCCATCTTAATGGGTTGCGTGTAATCAATCTGCATATGCAAGCTACAAGGGATATGACAGAAACCTTGAAAACAATGATGTACATTAATAGGCTAAAAGCATAAATGATCATGTTTATCAACGCATAATTGCCAACAGACTTGGGTATTACTACCAGTAACACATCTTTGGACCCCAACAGAATCTACAAACCATTAACGACCATGTTCAGTGCAGATGATTTTGCAACAACAGATTTCAATAAGCTAAGATCTTTGCTTAAAAGACTTCAGATTCAAAAGCCAACCACTGGCATCACGAGCAGTAACAAGGGTCGTACCTGGACTCTGTTGGCTTCTTTTGCCTGCTTTAGCCTTTCAATGTTTTCTGAAGTAACGAAATCACTAGGATCCATAGTCTCGACCCCCTTGTCAGTTCAAAAGATCAGATTCAGGCATCATTTTTTTCCAATTAAATCAACTCTATGCATCACAAAGTCAGTTATGCATTACATGTAAGAGAACCAAAATTTGTACAGAGTAGAAGCATCCCTAAAACATTGAAGTATACAGAATAAGAATTAAATAAGAGTGCCAAGAAAAATGGACAGAAGAGACCACTTACTTGCTCCCTTGCAAAAGCCTCAGCTCCATCGAACGCAAGATAAATATGAGGGGTCTTCTCCATGACCAACCGAGCCAGCGAAATGGGATTAACAACAGTGCTGAGACCCGAAAAAGCACCACATCTCTTAGTCTTACCTTCCATGATTGAAGCTTCCATCTCAACAGTGCCTACGGTAGTTAGAACAGATCCCTTCCCAGCATTAAAATGTGGGCAGTTTTCCAATTCGCGGACCTATACAGGGTAAAACACTAGCAACTAAATCATAATCAACTTTGCATGAAAAATCCCATGAACTTATCAGGATTTACACACTTCACTAGATTCCCAAAGCAAACAAATATCATATTTTTACGCCAAAAAAAAGAGAAAAAGATTGCTTTTTTGTCATCTGTTTATGAATTATGTTTGAATTCAATAGAAAAACCATAAAATAACGAAGAGTTAGCTGCCCCTGAAGGAAAAATGTATGACTTGAATATACCACAAGCTCGGCAACATCAAGGGGGTGTTTTTGGGCTTGGAGAGCGGCGACGTCGATCTGGAGGCAGCGACGGAGGGTATCTTCGCGGGGGAGGCGGTGCTCAGGTGGAAGGGAGGGAGTAATATCGCCTGCGCCGCCTTGAATTGCTATTGCCCAGCCCATTTGCACGGCTTTTTTGACGTTATCTCCACTCTCTAGTGTTGGGACAGTTGCAAGCAGTTGTTGAAGGGAAATAAGACCATGGTCTTGGGAAATATATAGACAGTGTAAATCGGATTGAATTCTGGGCAGTGTGAAATGTGAGATGCTATTATTTTCTATATAAAAGTTACATCAAAGACGAGACATCCATATCAGATTCGGTTGGTAATTGTGGCTTTTATGTAAAAACAAAAAAGAGCCACTCTCTTTTGATACAGACATTCCACAATGTTACAGCAAACTATTTGGACTGTTGCTGAACAACTTTATGAATACATTATTCTTAATTCTCACAATGTTGGGACCTACTCTCCCATCACCCTCTAGCTTAGAGTATTTATGCTTTTATGAGATGGCTAAGAAGGTTCTGCTTTTACATCACACTTCCTTCTTTTTCGTGTATCCGTTTGATATTGTTTGTTTTTTCAACTTGTCAATCATTCCTCTACTTAATTATGGCAGGACCTTAAGGGTGGAACTGAACGTCACCATGATCCTCGTAGGAGGAGTTCGTAAATTATGTTTAGTAAATTAAACCAAGATTACTATTTTATTATAGTTAATTACTATAAAAATTGCATAGAATATACCAAAAACACAAGAAGAGAGGTTTAACATATGCATCCATTTAGAAAGATCATCAATAAGAGATGTTTAACAAATGCATTCCTTTAGGAAGATCATGTAAGCAATATTAGTTTGTACTCTACAGTCAATCAGTTGATTATAGTTTAATGATATAATTCTTTAAAGAAAGCTTTTATCTTATACATATTTAAATGTATATGATAAAGTTCATGGGTTTAATATTTTTCCCTCTCCTATCTGAGCCATAAGCCTGTTTGGCTCTATTTACACATCTACCTCCTCTTTAGTATCATGAAGCATTGTTACATTTTTATGCATATCTCATCTCAAGAGGTCCAACTTCTTACCCATATATTCCTCTCTCTACTGTCAATGGCTTAGACCTCAACTTCCTTAATATGTTGCTCCTTGAGCAATTATAATGAGTATCCAATTTTGAACCTATTCCCTGCTGAGATCTAAGATTCCTTATTCCTAAGCTCTCTACTTTTAAGTTACACAAACCTTATCCTCGAAAAGCTCATCGTTTTCATCCAATCTCAAGATAGGTAAAGCTTTAGGTATTTATTGATCAACATCCACTGAAATAGATATTTTGATGAAGCTTACCCTACTAATTCTTGTTATAACATCATACATACACAATGTCTTTCCAATGTAGCTCATGAAATGGCTCAACCCCCTTTTTGTCCAATATTCCAATAAAATGCTATTAAAATTTATCCACAATGGTAACTGCTTTTACTTCAAAATATGAAATGAGATACCCAACTTCCATGTTTATAAGAACAGTGTCGTCTATTGTTGTAATTCCAAGGATCAAATTCTATAACCTTATGAGCTATGTTCATTGATTCAAATATAAAGATAAATATATTTTCCTTATTCACCATTGTTTCTAGAAGTTCCTATTTCTCCATTGATGTTATGCCTAAGCCGCTCTCTTATCAAAGAAGAACCCTATAAGAATGGCTTCCCATTTGAGAGCCCCTTTCTTAAGTGTCTCCAAGCCTAGTGAAATTATGGCTTTTCTAGTTGACACATTAGGGGGAAGTGGTGGAGTTTAAGGGCTTTAGCAGATTCACCTAGAACTTTATATACCCAAGTCTTCCTAACACCAATAGGTGGTTGAGGAATAACCTTTACAAGTTTAGAACAGGTGGAAGGGTTGAGGATGTATGCAAAAGAGGGCTCAATTAGGTCAAAGGAAACGAGGTAGGGTTGGAATTATTTGGAGCTAAGGTGTGAAGCTCTTCCAAAGGAATAGAAGCAAGTTGTTCAGCATACTTAAAAAAGCATTTAAAAAGGTAATTAAATGAAATAAGAAGAATTATGGAGTGGCAATAATAATAGAAGAGAAGAAAAACTATGACTTAAATATTCATGCGGTACAAGAGCATACTAAACCAATTCAATTAAGAAGATCCACTATAGTAAGAAGACCTACTATCTCATCTTATTACATAGTCTATTTAGATAAATAAGACTATGATATTGGACATGTAGTAGATCCAGTTACTTTTATAGAAGCTAATTCTAGACCTTATGTAGATTTGTCGTTAGATGCAATAAGGGATGAGATGCAATCCGTGAAGCATAATAAGGTATGGGTCCTTATGGATTTACCTTATAACCGTAAACATGTCAACTATAAATGGATTTACAAGATCAAAAAGTATCATAAGAATAAAGTTGAGCAGTTCAAAGCCTATTTGGTTGTTAAAGGTTCACTTAAAGAGAAGGGATTAACTTTAATGTTACATTTTTCTCTTGTATGCTCTAAGGATGCATTTAGAGTGATTATGAAAATAGTGGTTCATTAAGATATAAAGTTATATTAGATAGATGTCAAAACTGCTTTGCTAAATAGAGACCTTTATGAAGAGCTCTATATAGAACAATATGAAGGATTTTAGGTTCAAAACAAAGCTGATATGGTTTGTAACCTGAGGAAATCCATATATGGTCTGAAACAAGCCTCTAAACAATGCTAATTAAAGTTTGATAAGGTTGTTACCTCATTTGGATAAGATTTTTTTATTACAAGATTAGGAGGAGCAAGGTTATCTTTCTACTTTTATATATAGATGATATTTGTTGGAGTTATGTAAATATAGTGCCCTGGAAAGCAAGCGTGTTTACATGTAACTTTATCTTCTTGATTCTGAGTTTTGTAATGAAAATATTTATTATTAATAAAACAAAAGAGTTTGGTTTTATCTGTATGAGCATTATATATCTGGTCATAAGGTACAAAGATTCATTTGTAAGTAATATACATATACATAGAGATGTATGGGAAACATGTATATTATTAGAATCAATTAATTGATTCACAGTTGAATAATCAAGTTGGTCGTTTGATTATGGTTTAGACTGTAGTGTTGCGATTTATCTCCATATAAGTAAAGGAGTTTACTTAAAGGGAATGATGGGTTTCATATCATGATAGTAGTAGACTATCGATAATGGCACTATTAAATGAATCTGGAATCAAGTATGTTTTCAAGAATAAAGTGGGCCGTTACTTTAATCTTAAAACATACAACTTAAGCATTCGCTTATTATGGACCACAATCTTGATGAGTGGTGAACTCATATGTGTTTCATTATAATTCTTGATATGATCGGAATGGATTTTTACAGGGTATTAATCCAGTTTTTGCATGTTGGAATTATTAATTGAAACATGTATCAGGGAACATTTACTCAAATAAAGAGTTTATAGTGTTATCATCTCTTCTAGATGTTTTAAGGAGATTTGGTGATTAAAGCTGGCGCCCGATAGTTTGATGGACTAGCTACCCATCAAGTCTTAACACTAAGATGAGATCTTATGTGTTAATCACCATATAAAGTAAAATGAGAGATCTAGAAGGAAAAACCAACATAAGGGCAAAACGGTAATTTTACCCTTTGTTGTGCGGATGGCTATAATAAGGTTCTAAATAGAGTTTGCAATTGGACATATTCTCATAATATTTAATAATTCAAGAGTTCAACTAATTGTCTTTAGTGGAATGACATTTAGTTAATAAGCTAGAATTAATTCCAATGAGATTGAATTATTTCTGGGCTTATTGGAGCTTGAATTATCAAAGTCCAATAAGATTTTCCACTTGGCTTTAAGGAAGGTTATCAAGATAAGTAAGAAGTAGTTTGGAGGCTTTAGAAGTTCATAATTGAATGATGGGCTTATACTAATTAATGGTTAATTGGAAGCCCATATTTCATTTAGAAATGGGCTTGTTTTGGTTTAATGTAATTGATTAGATTAATTATATTAAAACAATTTTTTTAAAATGGAGAAGAAGCAATTTCAAAATTGTGTTAGGTTAGATGTGTAACCACACATTTGACATTAAAATACTAAATAAATATGGTCTTTATTATGGTTCATCATTATTAAATGGAGTTATGAACTTACCATTAAATGGTTTAATGGTTGGCTTTTAATGTTGGCATGCAACCTATTTGCATTCATTAGATTAAAGATGAAAGATGTGCATTAGATGAACCATCTTCCTTCTTTCTTCTTGCTAAAACCGAAATGGGTATTCAATTATAGGTTATGGTCTTTTCAAATAGTCATTTTAAAGATAAATGAAGTAAGTCTCATTTATTGGCTATTTGATGAGTGATTAATGTAAGAAGTGATGCATTGGATGCCTCTCACTCTTTCCATTCATGCATATTTCGAAATTGAGATGTAAGAAAGGGTTCTTGCATGGTTTTTAGACATTCTCTCTTTTCATGCAAGGTAGAACCGAAATTCCTAAGTGAAAGAATTGAAAGAGCTTCAATTTTGGTTCTTCTTCTTCTAAGAAAATCTCCTCCAAATATTTCTTCTCCTTTCCCACCAAAGGATTTTGTTAACCTAGTTGTCCTTGAAGAATAAGTGGTAAATCTAATTGGTAGAGGATACTACTATAAGGAAGAAGATAGATTGCTAAAGGAAAATACTCAAAGGCAAAGGATTTGGATACTGAAGGAGAGGATAAGCAATGAGGATTTAAAGTCAGCGAAGGAGTCGGTAATTCCTTTTATCTTGTTCTTGGTTTTATTATCCTTATACCATATCATGTATGGATTAGCATGTTGATTTGGATATATTGCTTCCGCTGCAAGATGATTTCTTAAAACTTTTGAAATCTATCGCTTTCTAAACTAAGCATGCTTTCTTTTCCGATCCAACAATTGGTATCGAGCCGGTTTTTCATGCATGATTTGGTTCCTATATGGTGGATGCATGGGTTGGCAATCTTTTATGTATACTGCATATTTTATGTGATAGAAATATATATGGTGTATGTTGCTTTTTGGTTGTCCATAGAAGTTAAATTTTATCTTGTAAGATTTCTTCATTTGGTTGTAACAAGGAGGGTGGTCTATCATCACCATGTTTCCTCCTTGGTTTCTTTTTCTATTTTATTTGATTTTGTAATGTACAAATTGATGTAATGATGAAGAAGGAGCAGCCATGGATTGAAGAAATGGAAAGGTAAAATTTTCGTGTATCCTTTTGTGTTTTGGCATAAGTTTTGTGAAAACTAAGTTGCGAAATTTTTGTTTCAATGAATCATATTTCAGTTATGATTGGAAAACAAGTGCTTTTTTTTCAAAGAATCCAATTTCGGTTTTGCTAAAATACTAAGTGCTGTTTTTAATTTCATGAAATGAGTTTGGTTTTAATAAAACAAGTGCTGGAATTTTTGTCAAAACAAAGATTTGGTTTTCTAAAATCTAGTGCTGGAATTTTATTTTCAAAATGACAAAATTCTAATTTCATAAATGCCATTACATTTTGTTTACCGAATGGGCGGATCATGTTAGCGAAGAGTTGAGCGGAAGATCCAAGATGAAGAAGCATATTTTGGGCCTAAAAGGCTTGTAATTATTTTATGTTTCTAGGATGGACAATCAAAAGTGGCTTTATTAGTTCATGTGATGAATGGAGAAATGAATGCTTGTAATATGTGATATTATGTGATTGCATGTCATTTAGAAAATTGCCAACCCTAGGCCTTGCCATGCATTCATTATGTATGAGATATATAATGAAACAATATAGGATGGATAATAAATTGCATCTAGACAAGATGATATTTAAAACTTAAAGCCCAAAAGATTGAGTGGGAGAGGATGCTCTGAGAGTCCACGGTCTCCAAATGATGGCCCGTTTGCATGTGGTGAAGTGTTACTCCCCATCGGAGGGCATGGATCCTAGATCTTGCATGGTTTGGGTCTCCTTAAGGATAAGTCCACTTAATGATAGAAAATGTGACCTCCCACCGAGGCATGATTTGTAGGTATCTTTAGTGAATGAATCAAATGGTTATACACTCAACATTTTTATCAATAAAGCGCCCACCGTAGCTCTGTTGGTAAAAGTATGGACCAAATTAAGGCGCTTCTTTAAAAATTGAGCATGAGATGCTTGGTAGTTTTTGAGTGGGAGGGTCCCGGTTTTCTTTTAATAGATAAGATGGCCCACCGTCACTTAGTCTGTTATAGATAAGAAAATAACCAGTCGTATAATGTTTTAATTTTTAAGTTTTGTTAAATTTATCATCATGCATACATGCATCATGATTTTATACAAAGTTCCATAAATTGTTGACCGGTATGCTCATGTTTTAATAATTTATATTTTGGACATAATCAACCACAAAATGAATCCACTCACCCCGCTTCTCGACTAATAACAAATTGGAAAATGGAGACAAGTTTAATGAATGGAGACGTAACCTTGACATTGTTCTTCAATATGAGCGTATTTCATGGGTGTTAACTAAAATGAGCCTACACCTCTAAGTGGAGATGCAACTCTGAGCAAGTCCAACAACATGAGGGTTGGCGGAATCTTGACAAGACTACTAAGTGTTATATTCGCTTCATCGTGGCATGTTGCAAAAGCAAATTGCTTGTGAAAAGCTGCTAGTGCAATGGTCCATCACCTACATGAGATGTTTGATGTGAGGACTAGGTGCAAGAGTGAAAGCTATCCAAACCTTTCATAATCTCGCATGAAACTGATGAACCGGTGCGGGATTACATGATGAAGGTAATCTCGTGGTCACTGAGGCTGAGATGCTTGGGGCGGATATGGATGCGGACACGCAGATGATTATGATCATCAATAGCTTAAACTCTTCTTTTCAGATAGTTTAAGTTGGACTATGAGCTCAACAGCAAGGATTACACCTTGAGTGAGTTGATGAATACCCTCCAGAGCACGGAGGAAATATTGAATATTAAGGCTCATGGGCGAAGCTAATGTAGCTTCTTCTTCTAAGCCAAGGTAAGGCAAGGAAAGAAGAAGGGTCGATGAAAAGAAGGCCCAAATAGGGTCAAGGCCAAACCTATGAAAAGAAGGCCAAAGAGAACATCAAAGGAAAGTGTTTCCTTTGTGATGAGATGGGCGATAGAAAAGAAAGCATCGATCTACTAGAGTCCCTCAAAAGCAAACAAGGTATGGGCTTCCTAAGTTTGTTAGGAACTAGAAATGTGGCAGATTTATCTACTTCTTGGATATTAGATTAGGAGCCACTAACCATGTTTGTAATTCTTTGCAGGGTTCAAAGAAGGAAAAGACTTCCTAAAGGCCGGTTCAAGTTAAGATAGCAGATGGTTCCTATGTTTCAATGAGAATCGGTGGGAGTAGTTATCTTGGACTTTCCTAGTGGTCATAGGTTATATTTGGAAGATGTTTATTACATGCCAATGATTGTAAGGAACATGATTTACATTTTTTGTCTAATAAAATCTGGCTATTCCTTATATTTTGAAAAGGTTGTTTCAATATATGAGAATAAGGATTTTATTTGTGAAGCAATAATTAAACAGGATTGTTTTTATAGAACCTATGAAAGGCTCACTAAACACCAGAATTGATAAAACTAAGACAATCCAATATCTCTAGCATTAATTCAAAGTATACGTGGCATCTAAGGATGGGTCATATCAATAAGAAAAGACTTGTCGGGCTAGTAAAGGATGGGATCCTTATGGGCTTGAATAGTGATCCATTACCCATTGTGAATCTTGTATTGAAGGAAAATGACAAAAGCCTCATTTCCTTCTAAAGGAAATGATTTGAATCCACATTGGACATGGTACATCTTGATGTGTGTGGGCCCATGAATGTACAAGCTAGAGGAGGTTATGAATATTTCATAACTTTTATAGATGATTACTCAAGACATGGCTATTTGTATTTGATGCATAAAAGAGTGAATCTTTTGAAAAGTTCAAAGAATTCAAAGTCAAGTCGAGAAGCAACTTGGCAAGCCATTAAAAGCGACTTCGATCGGATCGAGGTGGTGAGTATTTATCTGGAGAGTTCCAGAATATTTAATTGACAATGGAATTGTTTCCAATTTGTCGACTCCTCGTACACCTCAACAGAATGGTGTAGCGAGAGGAGAAATATAACTCTATTGGAAATGGTAAGATCAATGATGTCCTATGCTAGCCTTCGAGAATCGTTACGGGGATATGCCATACAACGGCAACATATCTTCTTAACTTTTTCCATCCAAATCGGTGCCTAAAATACCTAGGAGTTGTGGATCGCCGAGTGCCTTCATTGAGGCACTTGAGGACTTGGGCTGTCCAGCCCATGTTCTAAAGCCTGAATCCACAAAGATGGAACCAAGGTCGAAGTATGTTTGTTTGTAGGATATCCTACGGAACTCGAGGTACTATTTTACAGTCCTCATGATAGGAAGGTATTTGTGTCGACAAATGCAAACTTCTTAGAGGAAGAGTTTGTGAGAAATCACAAAGGAAGAAGTGAAGTAGTACTAAAGGAGTTAGCAATTTCATCCAAACCAAGAGTTGTTTTGGATATGACAGAACAAGATGTCGAAATGGATTCAAGAGTTGAATCAGAAGTGCAACCTGAACATCAAGATGTGCCTAGACGTAGTGGGAGGGTTGTGAGACAACCAGATAGGTATCTGGGTTTAGGAGAAGGCTTAATTGCCATCTCAGACCAAGAAGAAACAGATCCCGTTACGTATACATAGGCTATTAATGATGTTGATGCAAGAAAATGGCTCAAGATAATAGAATCGGAAATAGATTCTATGTATACTAATGAAGTCTGGGTCCTTGTAGATCTACCACCAGGTCTAAAAACCATAGGGTGTAAATGGATCTACAAAAGGAAAAGGGGATCGGATGGAAAGGTAGAGACCTTTAAAGCTAGATTGGTAGCTAAAGGCTATACTCAAAAGGAGGGTATAGACTACGAGGAGACTTTTCTCCGGTTGCCATGCTTAAGTCCATCGAGATTCTTTTGGCCATAGAGACCTATTTCGATTATGAAATATGGCAAATGGATGTCAAGACCACATTTTGAATGGAGATCTTGAGGAGACCATTTATATGGCCCAACCGAAGGATTCATTGAGCTAGGTAATGAGCATAAGGTTTGCAAGTTGCAAAGGTCCATTTATGGACTTAAGCAAGCATCTAGGTCTTGGAACATTAGGTTTGATAAGGCTATCAAAACCTATGGGTTCATACAAAACCTAGATGAGCCTTGTGTTTACAAAAGAGTACAAGAAGGTAAGGTTACTTTCTAATCTCAGTATGTTGATGACATTACGCTCATTGGGAATGATGTGGGAATGTTATCTGCGGTTAAGGATGGCTGAATGAACAGTTTTCAATGAAGGATTTGGGAGAGGCTACCTATGTTCTAGGGATCAAACTTATAAGGGATCGTAAGAACAAGAAGATAGTTTTGTCTCAACTAACTTACATTGAGAGTATGCTCAATAAGTTCGCCATGCAAGATTCCAAGAGGGGTTTCACTCCTACTAGACATGGAATCAAACTTTCAAAGGAACAAGCACCTAAAACCCAAGAGGAGGTTGAGCATGCGTAACATTCCATATGCTTTTAGTTGGTAGTTTGATGTATGCAATGTTGTGCACTAGACCGGATATACATTACTTGATGGGGATGGTAAGCAGATTTCAGTCCAATCCAGGAATGGAACATTGGACTGTGGTTAAGTGTATACTTAAGTATCTTCGTAGGATGAAGAACTTAATGCTTGTTTACTCTGGAAGTAATCTTATTCCGACAGGATATACGGATTCTGATTTCCAATCAGATGTTGATTCAAGGAAATCAACTTCTGGTTCTATATTTACTTTAGGAGGTGGAGCCATAGTTTGGAGGAGTGTCAAGCAATCTTGTATTGCTGATTCGACTATGGAGGCTGAGTATGTTGTTGCTTGTGAAGCAGTAAAGGAAGCAGTCTGGCTCCGGAAGTTCCTAAATGATTTGGAGGTAGTTCCAGAGGCAGAAAAAGCCATTACACTTTATTGTGATAATAGTGGGGCAGTGGCTAATTCTAAAGAACCTCGGAACCACAAAGCTGCCAAACACATTGAGCGAAAGTATCATCTCATAAGGGAGATAATACAATGTGGAGAAGTGGATGTGGTAAAGATTCCTACAGAGCAAAACCTTGCTGATCCGTTCACAAAGACCTTGACTCAAAAGAGCTTTGAGGGTCACCTAGAATGGATGGGAATGAAGGATATGTCAAACTTGCTTTAGGGCAAGTGGGAGATTGTTAGAGTTATGTAAATATAGTGCCCTGGAAAGCAAGTGTGTTTACATGTAACTTTATCTTCTTGATTCTGATTTTGTAATGAAAATATTTATTATTAATAAAACAAAAGAGTTTGGTTTTATCTGTATGAGCATTATATATCTGGTCATAAGGTACCAAGATTCATTTGTAAGTAATATACATATACATAGAGATGTATGGGAAACATGTATATAATTAGAATCAATTAATTGATTCACAGTTGAATAATCAAGTTGGTCGTTTGATTATGGTTTAGAGGCGTAGTGTTGCGATTTATCTCCATATAAGTAAAGGAGTTTACTTAAAGGGAATGATGAGTTTCATATCATGATAGTAGTAGACTATCGATAATGACACTATTAAATGAATGCGGAATCAAGTATGTTTTCAAGAATAAAGTGGGCGTTACTTTAATCTTAAAACATACAACTTAAGCATTCACTTATTATGAACCACAATCTTGATGAGTGGTGAACTCATATATGTTTCATTATAATTCTTGATATGATCGGAATGGATTTTTACAGGTATTAATCCGATTGTCTCGCATGTTGGAATTATTAATTGAAACATGTATCGTGAGCATTCTCTCAAATAGAGAGTTTATAGTGTTATCATCTCTTCTAGATGTTTTAAGGAGATTTGGTGATTAAGCTGGCGCGATGGTTTGATGGACTAGCTACCCATCAAGTCTTAACACTAAGATGAGATCTTATGTGTTAATCACCATATAAAGTAAAATGAGAGATCTAGAAGGAAAAACCAACATAAGGGCAAAACGGTAATTTTACCCTTTGTTGTGCGGATGGCTATAATAAGGTTCTAAATAGGGTTTGCAATTGGACATATTCTCATAATATTTAATAATTTAAGAGTTCAACTAATTGTCTTTAGTGGAATGACATTTAGTTAATAAGCTAGAATTAATTCCAATGAGATTGAATTATTTATGGGCTTATTGGAGCTTGAATTATCAAAGTCCAATAAGATTCCCCACTTGGCTTTAAGGAAGGTTATCAAGATAAGTAAGAAGTAGTTTGGAGGCTTTAGAAGTTCATAATTGAATGATGGGCTTATACTAATTAATGGTTAATTGGAAGCCCATATGTTCATTTAGAAATGGGCTTGTTTTGGTTTAATGTAATTGATTAGATTAATTATATTAAAACAATTTTTTTAAATGGAGAAGAAGCAATTTCGAAATTGTGTTAGGTTAGATGTGTAACCACACATTTGACATTAAAATACTAAATAAAGATGGTCTTTATTATGGTTCATCATTATTAAATGGAGTTATGAACTTACCATTAAATGGTTTAATAGTTGGCTTTTAATGTTGGCATGTAACCTATTTGCATTCATTAGATTAAAGATGAAAGATATGCATTAGATGGACCATCTTCCTTCTTTCTTCTTGCCAAACCGAAATGGGTATTCAATTATAGGTTATGGTCTTTTCAAATAGCCATTTAAAGATAAATGAAGTAAGTCTCATTTATTGGCTATTTGATGAGTGATTAATGTAAGTGATGCATTGGATGCCTCTCACTCTTTCCATTCATGCATATTTCGAAATTGAGATGTAAGAAAGGTTTCTTGCATGGTTTTAGACATTCTCTCTTTTCATGCAAGGTAGAACCGAAATTCCTAAGTGAAAGAATTGAAAGAGTTTCAATTTTGGTTCTTCTTCTTCTAAGAAAATCTCCTCCAAATATTTCTTCTCCTTTCCCACCAAAGGATTTTGTTAACCTAGTTGTCCTTGAAGAACAAGTGGTAAATCTAATTGGTAGAGGATACTACTACAAAGAAGAAGATAGATTGCTAAAGGAAAGACTCAAAGGCAAAGGATTTGGATACAAGAAGGAGAGGATAAGCAATGAGGATTTAAAGTCATGTAGCGAAGGAGTCGGTAATTCCTTTTATCTTGTTCTTGGTTTTGTTATCCTTATACCATATCATGTATGGATTAGCATGTTGATTTGGATATATTGCTTCCGCTGCAAGATGATTTCTTAAAAAGTTTTGAAATCTATCGTTTCTCCAAACTAAGCATGCTTTCTTTTTCCGATCCAACAATATTTTGGTCGCATTAAATGACTTGAACATGTTGTATAAGGCTAAGCAGCTCTTGACCAAGCATTTTGACATGAAGGACCTTGGCTAGGAATCTTTTGGCAGAGAATACACTGAGCAAGAGCTTTAAAGGTTTAATATGGCTTATTATAAACCTATTGCAACAACAATCTCTCATGGTGAGAGATTATCTTTGGCATAATTTCTAAATAATGGTATAGAGAGAGAGAGACTATGAATAATGTACTTTATTTTAGTGCAGTTGGTATCTTGATATATGCTCATGTGTGCATATTAGACATTGCATTTATTATTGGACTACTAGGTAGGTATCTAGCTATCCAAGGAATAAAAAATTGGAATATAGTTAAACAAGTGTTAAGATATCTGAAAGGAACTAAAGATTATATTTTAACATTTAGGAAAGTTAACGGTCTAATCCTTATAGGTTATATAAATTCAAATTTCACTATACATCTAAATGATAAGAAGTCCACATCAGGGTACATTTTTATGTTAATAGATGATGCAGTATCGTGGAAGAGTCTTAAGTAGACACTGGTCACTTCCTCGATAATGCAAGTAGAGTTTGTGGGTTAATATGGGGCTCAAGAACTTGTTTTCTAAGTTATTTATGTTTGATTCAGTAGCTATATCCATTTGCTTATATTGTGATAATCTTTTTGCTGTAATGTTCAGTGAAAATAATAAGAACATCACATGTTTTAAGTATTTGGAGGTTAAATAGTTGACTATAAAGGAATTATTGCAGAAAGATGAAATTGATGTGGAGCATTTGACGACTGATTATATGCTTTGTTGATCCTCTGAGTAAAGGACTTTACCTAATTATTTTTTAGTGACGTGTATAGTATAAGTTTACTAAAGTCTTTAGTCACTATTGGTACTAAAGTCTTTAGGAATCATAGTATCTGCTCTTGATACATGTATGAATTTCTTGTATTATGACAATATCTTTTGTGCATATTACTGATCATCATTTTGTTCTCAACCATATAACTTGTTATACATTGTTATAATACAAGTGAAATTCTTAAGATTTGTATCAACCTTAAGCATTTTAAAGGTCATTAGGCATATATATACAAATTGGCCTCGAGCCTGTCTTTAGGACATATATAGATACATATATAAATCTATGGATTTGATAAGCCATAGGGGATATAAGTATTTATTCCCATAAGGGTTTTTTCTAATGCAGTTTTGCATTTAGTAAGAGAAAATAAATTTTTGATATGCAGTTTAGCATAAAGTTCAGAAGAATTGAGACCAATAAACGAAAAGATGTTGCATTTTAGATCATATAGGCATAATCGTAGTTTGCTACACTTCATTTTCTTACTCATGTTATTAAGGTATTATATATGTGTGATTGTGTTGAATATGTGTCGCATATGATATATGCATTTAATATTTTCCAATATTGAAAGCCTTAAGGGACCAAATAATGGACTTTCATTATCTTTAGTTCAAATGCCCTAAATTGATCGACATATATATTGATTTTGTTTAACCATTTTTACTGTTTTTATCATTGTTACAACTATTGCAGTTAATATTTGTCAAAGGGGAAGAATGTTAGTGATTTTCTTAATTGGACAATTATTAATTACGAGGTTTTATAAACTTAAGATTAAGAAAATCAAATTTGATCTAGATTAAAGATAATAAAGAAGACTAATAAAAGATCTAGTTAAATAAGTTGAAGTTCAGTGAGAAAAATAGGCTCTACTCAACTTGAGCCGTTATGTATTGGATCTGTGATGGGGAGGTAGGATAAGTTTACTATAAATAGTTACTAAGGTCCCTTACTGTTTGCTTAAGTAAGTACATGGACTTCAATTTCTTTGACTCGTTAAGAGGGCATAGAAAGACATTAATAACATAAGGATACAACTTGCATAAAGGTTGATCGAAAGTTTCAAGAGCTTGTTCATATATTGAGAAGTTTGTTTAAGTAATTCAATAGCTTGATCTTCATGCAATGGATAGCCAAACTGTGTTTTTTTTTTGCATTTTCTCCTTTAATACAAGTTTATGGTTGATCCTATATCTATAATTAAGGTTTGTGTTATAAATAATCTGTAATTTTGATGAGTTGAGGGCTTTGGAGTGAACAATACTGGAGCATACCATGAAGGCCCTAGGAAATAAAATTTTCAAAAAAGTAATTGGTGGAGAGTGGAAGAATCATTTGACAACATCTACGTTTGAGACTCTCAATCTCATCACTAAACAAAGGTTTGATAGCATTGACTTGTCATTTTAGCATCTCTTGATGACAATTGTTCACTATATTTTTGTTGGAACTCGTTTTCGGAGCCCAACTACGGAATCATAAAACGTGAGCGTATTCCAAAGAAATCTCCTTAACCCACATCAGTTCATCTTCATCTATCCAAATTCTTACTTTCACTCTAAGTTGTCTCAAATTCACTTCCTTTGGTACAATATCATTTCATGACAATTCAACTACCAATATTATTTCATCATACTCTCTATTCTTTACTCATTCAATTCCTTGCTTAACACAAATTCTCATCCTTCATTGTTTCCTATCTTTCTTTTTCAAAAACACATCTTACTTATATGTAACCACAATTCCTGTTCAAAAATTCATCATCTTAAATCAATTACTTCCTCAAGTATCCCTAATTTCAACTCAACCTTATCTATACGCAAATTCATATTTCCACTCAATGGCATCCATACATAATTCATAATTCATTAACATCAAAAGATAAGAGTATTTACAAAGCCATAATGGAATTTCAAACCACAATACATCAATGTCTCATAATCCTAAAATACATAAGATACTTGAACTAATAATACTTGAAATGCAACTAAAAGCCTCATTGTTACAAAATCTAACTTAAAAATACAAAAATATGAAACTTGGAGCGATGCCTTGACCCTCTTTCACTCGATTTCATGTTCTTTACCTGAAGATGGGATGGATAAAAGGGGGTGAGCTTAAAGCTGGTGGATAACAAGTTTATAATCGAGAAACAAGCAAAAATCCTTCTATAAAACTCATTTTTATTGAACCTTTTCATAACCATAGTAATTTCGCATTTAAAAATCATAAAACACTTATTTCATGAAATTCTCAATTTGTCAAACAATTCACAATAGTACAAATCATGTATGCATCCATCTTGTCACACATATCATGAACACAAAAGCACATCAGAATGGTTTGGGAGGTCCATAAACAGAACGAACTAACACATTCTCATATAATGATCCTGTGTCGTCGTGAACAGAACGAACTAACACAATCTCACATAGTGGTTTTGTGTAGTCATAAACATGAGGGAGTCCATGAAGGAGCTCCATGCCACTAGCGGGCAGGTGGGAGAAGTTTTTAGTCAAAGTGCACTTGACAAAAAAATGGACCAAACCAAACCCACATAACATGTATTTCATGACTTGCAAAACATATTGCCCATAAAGGCACTTTTTCAAAAACATGATTCTCTTAACATTTTGCCACAAAGGCATATTTCTGAAACACAATTGTCCATGAACATGAAATATGTTACATGCATTTCCATCAACCAAATTCATATACCATACATATAACAATTTCTCAAGCCATTCAAAAGCAATAATTCAACAATTTTAAAGCCATTGAAAACATTTAATTCTCTTTCCTTTGAAAACATGGTCATGGCTCACTACTCAATTATAAACATGTAACCCACCTTGATTTCCTTGCTTAAAGACTTGTTCAAAGGTGCCTCACCCTTTGCTCCTCTTGCCTTCCTTGATTTCCTTTAACAATAGCCAAAAATTCCATTCAATAGGAATTCCAATTTATGATTAGGTAAATGAAGAAATTTGATAATACTTTCTCGTAGAACAATGTTTCCCCATTGTCTTAAGTTTCTAATGACTCCAAAATCATTCGATTTGGTTCAGTAATCTAAAAGTTATACCCCAAACAATTTCAGACTGTTCTTACACTAAAACAATATTCTATGCTCAACTTCCATCAAAAAATTTAAATTCTTAGAGATTGAATTAAGACTTAATTCCTTCATAAAATTTGTAATCATATGTCTCTAGTTTACTCCAAATCAAAAATCACTCCATTTGGATCACTATAAAAAAATTATCATCAAAATGCACAAGCATGTTCTGTGTTGAAAAGTTCGCCGCGACGACCCTAAAAAGTTCGTCGCAGAGAACTTTTCTAGAGAGGAAAAGTTTGCATGACAATTTACATGTTCACCGTGACGATGTCAGGAGTTTTCCACGACGAACTTGTCCAGAAACACACTCCGAGAACATGTTTCGCTCCATTTTTAATCTTTTAACCTCCCCTCTTTCATACATAATGTAACACCCCACTCCCGAGTGACCCGAACCCGATATCGTTGGTGATATCGGAGTCCGTGCCCCGCGAGAGTGGCGTACTACATCAGTCGATTAAAACTTAGTATACATTTTTTTTGAAGCCATTGATTCCACGTTAGCGCGGCAAAAACAGTAAGTAATTAAAACCCATGTTCATAATAAATCAGTTTCAGTTATTACAGTCATCCAAGAATAATTTACAATCAGTCAATGAGTAAAACATTAAAACCACGATGGGCTCAGTAGAAATACAAAGCATTGTTATACAGTGATTGCGGAATACAATTTGATAAGACACTAATGCAGACACGGACTGATCCCGACCTCTATCCTTTACTTGCTTACAGTACTCCCGTGTCAAACGGGGTATTCTTCAAGACCTGAAAAAAATAGATGCAAATTTTGGGTGAGTTTTGCGAACTCAGTGAGAAACCATCATCGATGGTTCACCCAATTCATGCATCACGCGAATAGCGTACAAACTATCACAATTGCACATTCAGAATATTATATGGCAATTTCTGATTTTCACAACAAAGATAATCGAGAAAGAATTCAAAGCAGTGTCACAAAAATGCAAGGCATATTGCCTCTTTCCCAATCCAAAAGTCAATTTAATGCATACTTACTCAAAAACATGACATTTTCCATTTTATTGCAGTGATTCGGTGCTTTTCCCAATTCACAGTACAATCAAATACATGCATAACAATTTTCTATTTCTTCCCATTTAGATTATGTGTGTTTGCTTTTGATTGATTTCAGACCATAGGTGTCCGGAATATTGGGAACTTGTTATCGAAGTGCTACTTGTGATAGAAATTTTCGATACCAAAAATCAATCGGTTCGCCACTTGGCGATTTTTTTTTCAGTCCGGGAATTTTCTCTGGAAAATTCCAGAAAAATTCCTATAATTCCAGTAAAATACAAAACACTCAATGGCGCACTCAGAATAATTTTTCAAACCCATTAACCACGTTAATCTCAATAAAATTGTATTAGGCACGTAAACTAGGAATATCATGTATGCATGCACAGTAAGTTCATGTGCACAATTGTGACTATGTAGCAATCCTATTATGCATGAGCAGTCCCATGAAATCCCAATCTAGCACATCCTATGCCAATTTACTATTCTACCCCTTCCAGTAGGGGGTGGGATGTTACACATAATCCATCATAAACCTAAACTATCTCTTCTACTTCATTCTCAACTTCATTTCAACCCAATATCATTCATAACTAATTCATAATCTACTTTTGATCATTGACCAAACACTAACACATTTATATAAACCATCATCAACAACTTCTAACACATATTCAACTTCATTTTCACTTCTAACCATCACTAAATATGCTTCATTGAACAAATAAAAAAAAACAGGATGCTTGTACTTACTTGTTTAATCAAAGCTTCTTTAATCACCATGAAATCCTAGCTTAGAAATCCCTAAAAATAAAAAAATGATTCTTTAGTTCTTTCTTTCTTCCCATACAAACCCTACACAAATCCATTTCTTTAAACCCTTTTCTAACAAAGTAAGAAGGAAAGATGATTACCTTAACAAATCCTCTTCCTTCTTCTTCCTTCCACATTTTCTTCCTCTCCCTTTCTTTCTTATTTTCGTTTCTCTCAAATGCAAGACACACCTTCTTCTTCTTCTTTTTATACTCTTAATGAATGTTAAATGTCCATTTTCCCCTTCTTTTCATGCCTTATGTTTTATACCCTTAAGTGAACTTCCAATAATGCCCTTCATTCATTCTTATAACATTAATACTTCAATTCAATTAACCTATATTATAAAATCCTACTAACCTTATCATAACAAATTAACTCCAAAAATTAATCTATCAACACCTTAAAATCCTTTTAAATCATGCTTAACTAGAGAAAAAAATTCCAGGGGCCAACAATTTTTCTCCATTTACGAAAGGTTATAAATCAGATATTCCACTCATGTTACTTATGCTTCACTCTTGGGAGCAAAATGATGTTGACTCTTCTTTCTCTACAAATGAAATGTATGTCACATCAAGAACTCATGCTTTGCTTTAGCAAGTCAAGTTGATAGGTTCCATCATTTGTGAGAATTGTTTCCATTTCTTTTTTTTTTTCTCCTTGATGGAGAGTTGTTTTCATTTCAATGAGCAAAAAGTTTCAAATCTTATTCGACCCATAATAAAGATCAAGCAATTAACCCCAATTGATATAGGCCCAATAATTTTTCTTTGTAATGACACTCGTTGTTTAAATCGAGTGATGTTAGTTTCAAAACTATTAGACGTCAATGGATAGAAAAATATTTTTTTTTCTCATTTTCTACATCAATACAAGTTTATAGTTGATCATGGGTCCATAATTAAAGTTCATATTATAACTAATACATAATTTTGGTGAGCTTAGGACTTTGGAGTGAACAAAACTGGAGCATATCATGAAGGCTATAGGAAGCAAAATTTTGAGACAAGTAATTGGTGGAGAGTGGAAGACTATTTGACAACTTCTATGGTTAAGACTCTTGATCTCATCATCAAATACAGGTTTGATGGCATTGACTTGTCATTTTAGTGTATCTTGATGGCAATTATTCACTATATTTTTTTCAGTTTAAGAAAGGTTATAAGTTAGATGTTTAACTCCTGTTACTTATGTTGCACTCTTGGGAGCAAAATGATGTTGAATCTTCTTTCTCTACAAATGAAATGCAGGTCACATCAGGAACTCATGCTTTGCTTTAGCAAGTCAAGTTGATAGATTCCATCATTTGTGAGAGTTGTTTCCATTTCTTTTTTTTCCTTCATGGAGAGTTGTTTTCATTTTAATGATAAAAATTTTTCAAATCTTATTTGACCCACAATAAAAATCAAGCAATTAACCCCAATTGATATAGGCCAATAATTTTTTTTGTAATAACACTCGTTGTAACATCCCGTTCCCATACTAAGGATTAGAACCCAAGATTTCTATAATTGAGAAAATAGCTGTGAGAGATTTCAAAAGTGCATTTCATGCTTATGCATAATATAGCATATACACACACACGTGAATATTGATTTTTGCACATTAAAATGACTGTACATGCATTTATTGACATTTTTGGGTTAAAATTGATCTATAAATGTGACTATATTGAGAATTGTGATTTTATGTGTTGGAAATTGATTTGAAGAGTATATTTATTGATTTAGAATTTTTGGTAAAATTTGAGAAAATTATAAAATTTTAGGTATTTTGGACTAGGAAAAATGCCAAGGTGTAGAACAATTGATGAATAGTAGTAGAATTAACAGTCAAATGATAATGTAAATTTTTATAAATGATATTAGAATTTAATGACAAGTGCCATTGAAAATTGGGATGAAAATTAGAGACAAATGGACTAGCTTTTTAAAAGAATCAATTAAAGACCACAATAAAAGGACAAGTGGCAAGTGACAAGTGTCACAAGACTTGTCACTCAACACTTATGACACTTTATCATTTTGAATGACCATCTCCTTTGTCTTTCATATTTACTCTCACAAAATGCTCTATCCTTCTTCAACTTTTCCATTGTTCTCATCCATGACATTCACTTGAAGTGAATCACACGTTAATACAATACTTAGAAAACGATATAAGAATGCACGAGAAGGGGGGGGGGTTGAATTGTGTATTCCCCTTTTTTGAAAAAAAAATCTTTCAAAACTATTTGTTAGAAATAAAATTCTTTTTTTGGTTTCCGATAGATTCTAAGTAATGAAAACTTTTAAAAACTTTGTTTACTGATTAAGTAATAACAAGAAAAAATTGAATCTAAAGTAGAGATAGAGAGTGAGAGTGGTTGACACAGTGATTTATCCTGGTTCACCCCAAACCTTGGGCTACGTCCAGTCCTCAGAATTCTTTCTGAGATTTCCACTATCTCTTCAACTTTACAAGTATTCTTTGCCCGAGCCTCTTCAGGTCTCTACAATCAGTATTCTTTCACACTTAGCCTCTGCAGGTTATCTATACTACTTTTTCTCAGAAAAGTGTTTGAACACTTGTTACAGTAAAATAACTCTCAGCTAATTCGCACAATAAGTTCGCTTTGCTAACTTTTGTGTAACTTTGACTAACTTTTTGTAACTTTGCAATATTCGACTTCGACTTGTATTTATAGCCTTCGTCTCCAACTACTTCTTGATTCTTGTTTCTTAAATCTTTAAAGAAACGTTTAATCAGTTGAGTTCTGTAACTAACTCGAACGGACTCCTTCGTCTTCTTTTCAATTCATAGCTGTTTTTCTTAAATACGTATTTTTATAAATACGTATCTCTGCGTGCATTTTTGCGTCATACGCTTTATTATTCGCATCTGCGTCTGCGTTTGCTTTTCTATTTGCTTCTGCTTTTCTTAGCGTCTGCGTCGCATTAGATTAAATCATGTTTCTTAAATACATGTGACTTAAATCATGTATGACTTCGTCTATCTGACTTCGTCTGTCTGTCTCACTTCGTCTGTATTGCTTTTCTTTTTATTTATTCTCTTTGTTATACATCAAAATCATATCTAAGTAAAGTCAATTGGACTTAACAATCTCCCCCTTTTTTATGATAACAAATTATATAGAAAAGAAAACAAAATACAATGTTTGGAACGAACAAAAAAAACTTCAGAACGTCTTCTTTGACTTCTTCCTTTCTTCGTCTGCTTCAGTCACACCTTCTTTACTGAAAATCCTCTTCTCTTCTCTTCTGCTCATTCTCTTCTCCCCTTGTTCATTCTCTTCTTTTTTACTCTTCTCCCCCTATTTGTTATAATAAAAAATGATTAACGATGATGGCTCTTCAGTAGTTCTGTCATCATCTTCTTCAGATCATTCATCGTTTCCTTGATCTCGTTGACTTCACTACGTAATCTGCGGATTTCATCTTGTGAGTCCAACGGTGAGGAGGGTTGATCAACATCTGCTGAGGGAGCAGTGAACGGTATTGTCGTAGTATAAGCATCAGAGGTAGGAATGTATTCATCATTGATCTCAATAGTTGGTGGACGAATAAACGTATCAGCTTCAGGAAGATCTAAGTCAAATGGAGCAGGTACCATCAGCAACTGTCTTCCTTGCAAGGGTATGCTTTCAGCTTCAATAGACAGTGTACCAAATAAAGGCCTGATACGTAGAACTGTCTGGATAAGAAATTCGATAAACGTCCCTGTGATTATTCTTCCTCCTACTGGACAGTCTTCTTGCTTGTTCGTATAACTACAACTAGCTTCATCTTTATTTTCATTCGAAGCGCATGCAACATCAATTTTACGCACTTCTTCTACTATTTGATCTACGGACAGATCATCATTAGCTTCTTCCTCAGGAAATAACTTTGACTTCCCCTTAGTCAAATCCAAAGGATATCTTGGCTGAATATCCAATGCAACCTTTATTTCCGTCTTTTCTGTGATCGGATAAATAGTACACGGACGAGAAGTCATTTTGGTAGGGTACGGCTTTGTAGCAGCATCCCTTAGAACATTGTAGAACATCTTTTCATCTTCTTTCATGATGTCCCATGTGTCACTATTTATCGACATTGGTCTTACAACAGCCACTATCTTCTTTATTGGTTGACTACAGATTGCAATAGCAGTTCTCCTTCTGGTAACAACTTCAACCATTCTGATCTTCAGCTTATGTTTTCTCAAAAACTTATGATAGTTGTATACCATCAGACAAGGTTCATCAGATTCCTCCTATTGTTCTTGATTTAAGTCTGATTCTGCTGTTGCCTCTGGTTGAGCTTCAATAGGATTCTCCTGAACCAGGCTTTCCTCCACTGGTTCCTCCTGTTGAGCAATGGGAACTTCCTGAACTGTGCTTTGCTCAGTTTCTTTTTCTTGTTGTGCAGCATTAAAAGTTTCTTTCTTCCGACTAACCTCCCCAGCAGTTGACACGGTCTTCTTCCGACTAATCTTCTTAGTCTTGTCTTCTGCTTCAGTCAGTCTTGAAGATTTCTGTACTTGAGATTTTTCTTTTTCAGATTCTGATTTTCTCTTCTTTTCAGTTTCTTTGGCTTTTCTGGCTGTATCTTCTTCCAGAATAGAAACTAAGGATCTTGTTGCTCTAGGTGCACGAGATTGAGAGGATTGTTCCTGACTCTGTTCTCTGGTAATCTTTTCTTCTTGTTGCCTTAGAGTCCGAATCCTCGGTGATCTCTTCGCCTTCTTCGTAATTTCACTTAAAAGACTTTCTCCTTGTCTTTTTGGCGCACCTTCTTCTGTCCTTCGAGATTGACTTGCTTCAATTTGAGGGCTTGCCCGTTTTATCAGCGGTCTTCCTGTCTGTCTTCTTATTTCATCCGTAGGCGATCTTATACTCACTTGAGTTCGGAGACTTCTTCGATACACGCTCCCCCTCAGTTCTTGTTCTCCTTGATGAGTCTGTTTCTTCTTTAATTACTGTCTTCAGACCCATTCATCGTAATGTGATTGCATCAATCTTACTCTTCACTGGTACAATCCTTCTATTCCCTTTATGTAGAGGGATTCCGGATTCCTTAAAAATCCTTGTCAGAAGCATCCCGTAAGGATAGCTATTTGTTTCCTTCATCCCCTTAATCATGTAATGAAGGATTAAGAAGGGTAAATCGATGGGATTACGATTTAGCAGGAAGAACAGGCATTGTTCATCCAGAGTGGTCACCAAATGTCTTAAACCTGCTCTGGGTAGAATGCAATTAAACAGAATAGCGTGAAGAACCCTAGCCTTCGGAATCAAACTAGAGGTCTTCCTCTCCCATGAGTCATTGGCTCCATATAATTGTCTTCTGAGATCTTCTTCTCTCATACCAACCTGGGACATCCAACAAGCCTTGGTAGACAAGGTCTCACCAACGGATGGACAATCGGTCACCTTCTTTATCAGCTCCTTAGTGACAACAACAGTTATATCGTCTACTGATGATACAATAGTGTTGTCTACAAGTTGAGTGTTTTTCCAGAAATCGAATACCTCATTGGTGTAGACTGACTCTCGTATCTGGAAGAAATTTCTCCAACCAACTCTTTCAATCTCTGGTTCTACGTCCAAGCCATCATTCCTCAATGACTCGAAATTCACATGTCTTTCGAAAATCATAGTTGCCTCCATTTTTGAACGAAAACTATTTTTGGTAAGCTTTTCGTCTAGGGTAGGATGATTTGGGAGAATTAGAAAGCAAGATGAACCGTCTAGAGATGAGAGTAACCGCAATGATATCAACTTCAGGCTACTTGTAGGGGTATAGTCCGGTGTATTCTAGAATCATTAAGATCCTCGAGATAATCAGATTTTTCCCTCTATAATTTCCTTATGAGAGAAGTTACCAGCTGTACCTCACTGTTTTTGACGCCGTTAGTTTTGACGTCCCTTTATCCTGACTGTTCACTTAACATAACCATGTTAAGGTTGCGTCTGATCTTCTGGAACCGTTCTTCACTCAATGGTTTAGTGAAGATGTCTGCCCACTGATACTCTGTTTCGATGAACTGTAGACGTACCACCTTCTTCTGAATATAGTCTCTCAGGAAATGATGTTTGACTTCTATGTGCTTCACTCTAGAATGCTGAATCGGATTCTTTGACAGATTGATTGTACTAGTATTGTCGCAGTAGATTGGAATCTCCTCTTCTTGAACTGAATAGTATTCAAGTTGATATTTGATCCATAACGTCTGTGAGCAGCAACTTGCGGCAGACATATACTCTGCTTCGGCGGTTGATAGGGCTATCGAGCTTTGTCTCTTGCTTGACTAGGAAATTAGGTTTGCTCCAAGAAAGTGACATCCTCCACTTGTGCTCTTTCTCTCGATTCTATCTCCGGCATAGTCCGCATCGCAATATCCGATTAACCTGAAATCTTTACCTTTCTCAAACATTAAGCAAAGATCAGTAGTACTTGCAAGATATCTCATAATTCTTTTAACAGCGATAAAATGAGACTCTCCAGGATCGACCTGAAACCTTGAACACAAGCATACACTAAACAAAATATCAGGTCTACTTGTTTGAAGATCTGAAGAAAGAACCGATCATCCTCTATCTGAGGTTTGATCCACCTTTTTACTAAGTTCATCTTTCGACAAAAGGTTTGAAGGGTGCATCGGAGTCGCCATAGGCTTCACATTATTCATATCAAATTTGGACAACAGTTCTTTCACATATTTCTGTTGATGAATGAAGATTTTCTCTTCGGTTTGCTTAACTTGCAACCCAAGAAAGAACTTTAATTCACCCATCATGCTCATTTCAAACTCTTTCTTCATTAGACTCTCAAACTTCATGCATAACTTGTTTGAAGTAGCACCGAAAATAATATCATCCACGTAAATCTGTACTAAAATAAAATAATTCTGAAAGTTCTTCCTAAAGAGCGTCTTATCAACTTGACCTCTACTAAAATCATTATCTAAGAGAAAAGAACTCAAACGATCATACCAAGCTCTAGGAGCTTGCTTCAGTCCATATAAGGCTTTATGAAGTCTATAGACATGTTATGGATTCTTAACATCCTTGAAACCAGGTGGTTGCTTAACATACACCTCTTCGTCTATAAAGCCATTCATAAAGGCACTCTTTACATCCATCTGAAACAACTTTATATCATGACACACTGCATATGCCAGCAAAATCCTAATGGCTTCAAGTCTTGCTACTGGAGCATACGTCTCATTGTAGTCTATTCCTTCTTGCTGATTATAGCCTTGTGCTACTAATCTAACCTTATTTCGACTCACTCTTCCTGATTCGTCTAACTTATTCTTAAAGACCCATCTGGTTCCTATGATGGATTTCTTAGGAAGTTTCGGAACTAAGGACCAGACATTGTTCCTAGGAAATTGATTAAGCTCCTCTTACATGGCTAATGTTGGATTCCGCTTTCGAAACCCTACAGCGTAAACTTAAGATCATCATACATCTAAAGCGTGGTTCCTAGAAATCCTTTCTTGCTTTGATACCACCTATGTTGGGTCCCGGTTCTGGAACCCAAACTTGAAAACATAATCGAACACATGTGCAAAACGTGAGCAAACTTGTACTTGGCGAAAATAAAATCCATGAAATCAAATCATATCAAAAGCGAAGGAATCAAAAGCAAATCGAATCGTAGGAACAGAAACATAAACGATTCGAACGGTCCAAAACAACAAATGGTTCGAACGAACTGAAACAAATTTCCGACATCCGAGAACGTGTAACTGATAAGAACTAGCGTTGGAATACCTTTAGACTAAACCAATCCTCAAACAAACTCGATTCATAACATTCTTCGCAATCATGCAACAGCTCAATCTCATCTTTAACAAATCTTATACTTATTCTCCTTCATATTCATTCATACTCTTGACATTTAAATCAAATAGTAACTTAAATCCCTCAATGAATTCATGTGAACTTATATACATCAATCTCACATTCATCCATATCTCAAATCAAATACATAAGTTTCATAATCAGGTCACAAACCATAATTAACTTTTCCATTGTATATACAAATCCATAAATCAATTTCATCATGATATACATGCTTACAAAACCTTAAAGGCATTCGAAGCTATTTTATAACATCAATATCAAAACCCAAGAAATGCTCAACATGCCAAAGATCTAAATCTTGCAATAGATTAACTTAAAGGCCAATCATAAGCATAACGATCGGACATCTAGACATGCTTTCATCCGACCTCCCTCTTGATACCTGGAGATGGGAATGAAAGGGGGGGTGAGCTTTACAGCTCGTGGGAACATATTTATAATATAGAAATAAGCAAAAGTATTCAAAATAACTCATTATCGTGGTACTTGTTGAAATCATAGCAATTGAGCATGCATTAATTATCATCTTAAAATGCTTGAATCTTGAACAATTCATAATGCATGATTCATAACAACAGATCATAAACACATAACATAACATAACATGATGGTTTGGGTTAGTCCCTGATTCATGATGTGCTACACATTCCCATCGAAATGGTTATGTGTAGACATAGTTTCATGAGGGAATCCTTGTGAGAAACCCTGTGCTACTTGCGGGTAGGTGGGAGAAGCCTTTTTGTTAGGACCCGATCCGAAAACCGGATCCCAACCGAATAACAGAAAATAAAGACGAAAGCGAATTCAAAACGAAAGTGAGGAACACAAGGCGGAAGCAAAATCATAAGCGAAACAACACATCGGATCAAATCGAATCGAAATCAATTTCCGACATCCGTGAACAAATATCAAAGAAAGCGTTTGCGTTGGAAACCTTAAGACTATTAGTCTAAACTAATCCAAATCTGTGTACATTTTTTTTCTTTCTTCTTTTCTTTCTTTTCTCATTCCTTTCTTTTTCATTTCTTCCACCTTCCTTAATCAATTTCTCAATTCATAATACAAACCATAATCAATATACATAAGGTCATAATCCAAATCTTTATACAGAATTCATAAATCAAATCAATCCAAACCCAAAAATCAATCATCTCTATATCCAGATCCCATTCGTGACTTAAATCAATACACATGTCCAGAATTCATAATACAATCCCATAATAATACTTGTAATACAATAATTGAAAAAAACAGTCTTATACAAACCGATACAAAAATCCCATTTTTCACAAAATACAAACGATACAAAATCGAATATCACGTCTTGACATTCTTTCATCCGATCTCCCGCTCGAAAACCTGGAGATGGGGATGAAAGAGGGGTGAGCACAAAGCTCATGGATAATACGTTTATAAAACAAATAGATAAGCAAAACCCTTGAAATCCTTTTTTTTTTCTTCTCTGGTCTTAGAAAAACATTTCTTTGAAATTCGTAAAGCACGTTTTGAAAAGTTCCTTTCTTGCTGTAGTCAAACTCGCAGTTTGTAAAACGCATGATTCTTAGGCTTTCAGCCATAAATCCATAGATTACAAAACATGAATGCATCGACTTGACAATTTATAGATGCAATGTCGTATGACATATGCAATGCACATAAATGGCTCGAGAGTTCCATAAACACGACAGAAACCGAAGTTTACCGTAAACACGACGAGTCAATTTTCGGATCTCGTGGGCCACAAATGGGCAGCCGGGAGAAGGCTAGGGGGGTCAACGTGCACGTGACTTAACGAAATAGGTTCTCTCTTGCCCACACAAAAGCACATATCATGCTCAAATCAATTAATCGAATACTCTTTTAAGAATATACGCAATGCCATGAAATCTTTCGAGGCATAACACAATGTATGTTGCAATTCATCCAAAGTCCATGTATTAAATCAAAAATGATTTTTCAAATCATTCATACAATGATGCAACATTTATGATGCAATTGAAATCAGAAAATCTCTTTACTTAAAGAAAGCAGTAGTGGCTTATAAATTCAAATTATAAACACATCACCCACCTCGAAACGATGCTAGAAACTTGTTCCTCGCTCCAATTTGTCCATTGATTCCTTCTTTCTTCCAATTTAACTTTACCTAAAGCAATTCCACCCAAATTCAACATCATAATTAACTTAATCCTCAAATTGAACTTAGAAACACTAACCCCTCATATATTCGAGCTTTCTAAATCACAAATTTTCAAAATCTCCAAATTCCAAATTTGGGCATAAACCTTAATTAATTTCCATCCGAAATTCAACATAACCTAAGGCTAAATCACCAACATTAACTCTATAAATCACAAACCCATATCCATCTCATACCAAATCAACCAAAAACCCAAGGAAATCTCAAAGCTCATAAGGTTCTCTTACCTTTATCTTCCACCATTTTCGACTTTTGCTTGACCCATCTTGTAGCTTTCATCTCCTTTCATGTTTTTCTTCTTGAATCCATGTAAAAATCATGCTTGTAGCCCATGGAAAACGAAACCCTAGCAGCATCTCTCTTTTCTTTCTTCTTCTTCTCCTACGAACTTGCTTCTCCTCTCCTCTTCTTATTTCCTCTTTCTTCCTCTAGAAAAATCGTGATTCTTCTCATCCTACAGCAGCCCTTACCTTTATAATGCCAGCTCATTAAAATGAAGTATGAATGACCTTTTTGTCCCTTACTTATAAGCCTTAGATCTCAACTCCTTAAGTAAACTTCCAAAATTGCCCCTTCCTTTTTGCCTTAAAAACTCTAAAGAAATGTCCCTCTATGTCTTACGACTCCATCGCTTCAAGAATCAAGTCGATCGGAGCTCTATATCTCAAAATATCTCAAAAATACTGAAGTTTGTTCTTCAGACTCGAGGCTGAACACTACACCTAACTTCCGACCCGAATTTGGAAGTCTTAGAGGCTCAATTGTTGATCAGCTCCTTCATAACATTTGTAGCTTCATCTCTCTAGTTTAATTAGAAACAAGAATCAACTCAATCCGAGCTCTAGTGATCGAGATATAACCAAAATACTGAACACTATTCAGCCACTACAACACCGAGACTGAACACTACCTCGAACTTCCGACCCGTATTTGAAAGTCTTAGAGGCTCAATTGTCGATCAGCTCCTTAATAATATATCTATGTATCTAAATTAATTTTCAAAAAGAATCAGATCGATCAAAGCTCTAGCGACCGATATAACTCCAAAATACTGAACACTGCTCATACCATTACGAAGCTGAGACTGAACTCTATACCTAACTTCCGACCCATATTTGAAAGTCTTAGAGGCTACATTGTCGATCGGCTCCTTCATAACATTTGTAGCCCCATCTCACTAGTTTAATTTGCAAAAAGAATCAACTCAATCCGAGCTCTATAGCTAAAGATATCTCTAAACTACTGAACATTGTTCAAACTTTTACAACTGATCAGCTCACTATAATCCGGGCTATCTTTCTCCATTTAATGCCTCGATCTATCTAGTATGGAAAGATAGAAAAATGTATTAGGAATCTAACGCTTTGAAAATCAGGTCGATCGGATGTCGGACGAAGAAGTTATGCTCAAAACAAGGAAAGGAGGTTAGTCGGTCAAAAATCGGGCACAATGGCCGAGCTGCGCGACCACGCGGGTCGCTCGGCCTTGCGCCCTAGCAGGTCGCTCGGCCTTGCACCCGCGCGGGGCGCTCGGCCTCGCGCGCCATCGTGGGTCGCTCGGCCGCTCGGTAAGGGGGCCTCCCATTCTGATCCGACCTACGAACTTTAAACCTTCATAACTTTTAACTCCAAACTCCAAATCAGTCGCGGTTTGTTTCATTGAAAAGCTAAGAGACAGCTCTACCATTTTCAAGAAGGACTCAAAGGCAAGCTCGGACACTAAAGGAATCAAAAGTTTTCTACAAGGTGACCGATCGATAAACTCCTCAACAGTTCCAAAACTTGTAAACATGATAACTTTTGATCCAAAACTCCAAATTTGACAAACTCGGTGTCTATAGAAAGCTAAAAGAACCCTCTACAACTTTTATGAAGGCCTTAAAAATCAGATCGACCTCGAACTAGGTGAAAAACTTCATACAAACTGACTGGTTGATCAACTTCACACTAAACAACATCAGAACTTCTAAAAATCATAACTTTCTATTCTCTTGTCCAAAATTTTCGTGCTTTATATCAATGGAAAGATAAAAACATAATCTACCACTTTCATTAAGAACACTTTGGCTAAATCCATCTAAATCGATACAGATTTGCCATAGAAGTCTCTAAACACCATTCCAACACATAAACTTCCCATATCAACACATCAACTTCACATATTCACCCACTACCACAAACTCTTCAACTAATTCATCTCAAACACAATTCAACTCTCCAATAAACTATTCCAAAGCCATATCTCCACATCAAACTCAACACCAAAGGATATGCACATATACATTTCTCTTTCACAAAAGTCATACACAATCTTACTCTTAATAGCATTTTTCAAATCAAGTAAAATACACTTAACTTTCAAAGATCATAACTTTCAATCCCGATATCGAAAAATAACATACTTTATGGCTACGGAAAGCTCTCAACATAATAGACAAATTTCATGAAGATCATTTTCTCAAATTCTACCTAAATCAATAGTCAACTCTTTACTCCAAAAAGTCAAACTTTCTAATTTCTTCAAAATTTTACACTTTCACTTTCTATTTCTTGATTTCAACTTCCATTTCAATTATCTCATCCACTTAAACTTTCATAACCAAAACTAATCTTCAGAGTCATCAAAACCAATCACTCCATTTCTCATCAATTTCCTTTAAGTACAATAACATCTATAACACAATACCTATACAAACACACTCATTTAATTCCATTTAATATTTCTAATTTCTACCGAAAGTTCGGGGTCCACCACTTTTCGTGAGTCAATGTGCACTTGACTGTTCGTGAGGGACATACCGCAAACCCACATAACATGCATGATTCAAAGTTTTGTAAACTTGATTGCCAAACTGGCACTTGCTTGTAAACTTGCTTCTCATATATTTCGTAAAACATGATTTCATGTACATCTATTCTTGAAAGGAGAAAACCCCCTTTTAAAACTTTTTAATACTCATGAATGCAAATCATATAGCAAAATATAATCATTCATAATAGCATGTAATGCAATCATTGATGATGAAATTTAAAGCATTAAATCTTTCTTGGTTTGAACAAAATAATGAGTGACTTATGTCTTCTATTATAAACATGAACCCACCTTGAATTCCTTGCTTAAATACTAGCTCAGGAATGAGTTTCCTCTTGATCCTCTTACCTCACTTGGTTTCCTTAACCAAATAAGCAAAATTCCAATCAATTTTGGGTAGAAATCGGAAAATCAAACTTTATCCATTCAAACTACAACCAAAACCTGAAACAAGAAATTCATACTCAACTTTCATACAAATTTTAAGATTCGTAGAGACTGATTAAGAACTTAATTTCTTCATGAAACTTGTAGCCCTATGTCTCTAGTTTACAACGCAAAAAGAATCACCTCATTTAGACATCTACATCAAAAGTTATGCCCAAAATAACAAAGTATGTCGCCAGAGAAATTGGCCGCTTCATGCATGACGAGAAGTCGAGGCGCATTGCGACGAAGGGCCAATGACGCAGCGACGCGCCATGACGTGCTCATCTGCAAGTCGCGACGTGCGATGGCGAGAAAGCTCCGAAACTTAATTTTTTCACTTTTCTCAACCATAATCCTCCCATCTTTCAATTATAAACACATCTAAACATTAAAACACCTCCTAAGCTTCATTTCTAACCTCAAAGTCATTCACAACAACAACATGATCATTAACCCTAAAAGATTTAACCATTTTTCAATAAACTTTGAAACAACCGATCCCTACTCATGGTAAGCTATTCTAGGGTTTCATTCAACCCAAAGAAGAAGAAATTAGTACAACTTACTTGATGATGCTTTAATTCCTCCCAAAATCCTCAAGAATGCAAAACCCTAATTTCTCTTCTTCTCCCTTAAGCCACCAACGACACTCCCTTTTTTTTCACTTTCCTTCTTTCTTTCTTTCTAATTCCCTACTCTCACTAATCATACAAATGTCCATTATACCCCTCCATGTAATGCCTTAGCCTTTCAAACTTAAGTGACCTTCCCATTTTTCCCTCAAACATAAGCCTTAATACTGTTAGACTTAAGTATCATGCCCAAAATGCCCTTATAAAATCTTATCACTTTCATACTTCAATTCAGAAATTGAAAATCTTGGGGACTAAATTGGAATTTAATTCCTTCAGATAACTTGTAGTCCCATTGTTGGAGTTATGTAAATATAGTGCCCTGGAAAGCAAGTGTATTTACATGTAACTTTATCTTCTTCAGTTACAGTTTTGTAATGAAAATATTTATTATTAATAAAACAAAAGAGTTTGGTTTTATCTGTATGAGCATTATATATCTCGTCATAAGGTACCAAGATTCATTTGTAAGTAATATACGTATACATAGAGATGTATGGGAAACATGTATATTATTAGAATCTGAATTAATTGATTCACAGTTGAATAATCAAGTTGGTCGTTTGATTATGGTTTAGGCTGTAGTGTTGCGATTTATCTCCATATAAGTAAAGGAGTTTACTTAAAGGGAATGATGAGTTTCATATCATGATAGTAGTAGACTATCGATAATGGCACTATTAAATGAATTGGAATCAAGTATGTTTTCAAGAATAAAGTAGTAGTTACTTTAATCTTAAAACATACAACTTAAGCATTCGCTTATTATGAACCACAATCTTGATGAGTGGTGAACTCATATGTGTTTCATTATAATTCTTGATATGATCGGAATGGATTTTTATAGGCTATTAATCCGATTATGCGTATGTTGGAATTATTAATTGAAACATGTATCGTGGAACATTCACTCGAATAAAGAGTTTATAGTGTTATCATCTCTTCTAGATGTTTTAAGGAGATTTGGTGATTAAGCTGGCGCTTGATAGTTTGATGGACTAGCTACCCATCAAGTTTTAACACTAAGATGAGATCTTATGTGTTAATCACCATATAAAGTAAAATGAGAGATCTAGAAGGAAAAACCAACATAAGGGCAAAGCGGTAATTTTACCCTTTGTTGTGCGGATGGCTATAATAAGGTTCTAAATAGGGTTTGCAATTGGACATATTCTCATAATATTTAATAATTCAAGAGTTCAACTAATTGTCTTTAGTGGAATGACATTTAGTTAATAAGCTAGAATTAATTCAATGAGATTGAATTATTTACGGGCTTATTGGAGCTTGAATTATCAAAGTCTAATAAGATTCCCACTTGGCTTTAAGGAAGGTTATGAAGCTAAGTAAGAAGTAGTTTGGAGGCTTTAGAAGTCCATAATTGAATGATGGGTTTATACTAATTAATGGTTAATTGGAAGCCCATATGTTTATTTAGAAATGGGCTTGCTTTGGTTTAATGTAATTGATTAGATTAATTATATTAAAACAATTTTTTTTAAATGGAGAAGAAGCAATTTCGAAATTGTGTTAGGTTAGATGTGTAACCACACATTTGACATTAAAATACTAAATAAAGATGGTCTTTATTATGGTTCATCATTATTAAATGGAGTTATGAACTTACCATTAAATGGTTTAATGGTTGGCTTTTAATGTTGGCATGTAACCTATTTGCATTCATTAGATTAAAGATGAAAGATGTGCATTAGATGGACCATTTTCCTTTTTCTTCTTGCCAAAACCGAAATGGGTATTCAATTATAGGTTATGGTCTTTTCAAATAGCCATTTAAAGATAAATGAAGTAAGTCTCATTTATTGGCTATTTGATGAGTGATTAATGTAAGTGATGCATTGGATGCCTTTCACTCTTTCCATTTATGCATATTTCGAAATTGAGAGGTAAGAAAGGGTTCTTGCATGTTTTTAGACATTCTCTCTTTTCATGCAAGAGAGAACCGAAATTCCTAAGTGAAAGAATTGAAAGAGTTTGATTTTGGTTCTTCTTCTTCTAAGAAAATCTCCTCCAAATATTTCTTCTCCTTTCCCACCAAAGGATTTTGTTAACCTAGTTGACCTTGAAGAACAAGTGGTAAATCTAATTGGTAGAGGATACTACTACAAGGAAGAAGATAGATTGCTAAAGGAAAAGACTCAAAGGCAAAGGATTTGGATCTGAAGGAGAGGATAGCGCGGCGAGGATTTAAAAGCAGAGCGAAGGAGTCGGTAATTCCTTTTATCTTGTTCTTGGTTTTATTATCCTTATACCATATCATGTATGGATTAGCATGTTGATTTGGATATATTGCTTCCGCTGCAAGATGATTTCTTAAAAGTTTTGAAATCTATCGTTTCTCCAAACTAAGCATGCTTTCTTTTTCGATCCAACAATTGGTATCGAGATGGTTTTCATGCATGATTTCGGTTCCTATATGGTGGATGCATGGGTTGGCAATCTTTTATGTATACTACATATTTTTATGTGATAGAAATATATATGGTGTATGTTGCTCTTTTGGTTCTCCATAGAGTTAAATTTTATCTTGTAAGATTTCTTCATTTAGTTGTAACAAGGAGGGTGGTCTATCATTACCATGTTTCCTCCTTGGTTTCTTTTTCTATTTTATTTGATTTTGTAATGTACAAATTGATGTAATGATGAAGAAGGAGCAGCCATGGATTGAAGAAATGGAAAGGTAAAATTTTCGGTGTATCCTTTTGTGTTTTGGCATTAGTTTTGTGAAAACTAAGTTGCTGGAATTTTTATTTCAATGAATCATATTTCAGTTATGATTGGAAAACAAGTGCTGGTTTTTTGTTTCAAAGAATCCAATTTCAGTTTTGCTAAAATACTAAGTGTTGTTTTTAATTTTCATGAAATGAGTTTCGGTTTTAATAAAACAAGAACTGGAATTTTTTTTCAAAACAAAGATTTAGTTTTCTAAAAATCTAGTGCTGGAATTTTATTTTTCAAAATGACAAAATTCTAATTTCATAAATGCCATTACATTTTGTTTACCGAATGGGCGGATCATGTTAGCGAAGAGTTGAGCGGAAGATCCAAGATGCAGAAGCATATTTTGGGCCTAAAAGGCTTGTAATTATTTTATGTTTCTAGGATGGACAATCAAAGGTGGCTTTATTAGTTCATGTGATGAATGGAGAAATGAATGCTTGTAATATGTGATATTATGTGATTGCATGTCATTTAGAAAATTGCCAACCCTAGGCCTTGCCATGCATTCATTATGTATGAGATATATAATGAAACAATATAGGATGGATAATAAATTGCATCTAGACAAGATGGTATTTAAAACTTAAAGCCCAAAAGATTGAGTGGGAGAGGATGCTCTGTGAGAGTCCACGGTCTCCAAATGATGGCTGTTTGCATGTGGTGAAGTGTTACTCCCCATCGGAGGCATGGATCCTAGATCTTGCATGGTTTGGATCTCCTTAAGGATAAGTCCACTTAATGATAGCAAATATGACCTCCCACCGAGGCATGATTTGTAGGTATCTTTAGTGAATAAATCAAATGGTTATACACTCAACATTTTTATCAATAAAGCGCCTAATTGTAGCTCTGTTGGTAAAAGTATGGACCAAATTAAGGCGTTTCTTAAAAATTGAGCATGAGATGCTTGGTAGTTTTTGAGTGGGAGGGTCCCAGTTTTTCTTTTAATAGATAAGATGGCCCACCGTCACATAGTCTATTATAGATAAGAAAAATAACCGTCGTATAATGTTTTAATTTTTTAAGTTTTGTTAAATCTATCATCATGCATACATGCATCATGATTTTATACAAAGTTCCATAAATTGTTGACTAGTATGCTCATGTTTTAATAATTTATATTTTCAGACATAATCAACCACAAAATGAATCCACTCATCCTGCTCTTGACTAATAACAAATTGGAAAATGGAGACAAGTTTAATGAATGGAGCGTAACCTTGACATTGTTCTTCAATATGAGCGTATTTCATGGGTGTTAGCGAAAATGAGCCTACACCTCTAAGTGGAGATGCAACTCTGAGCAAGTCCAACAACGTGGCGTTGGCGAGAATCTTGACAAGACTACTAAGTGTTATATTAAAGCTACATTGGCGGCATGTTGCAAAAGCAAATTGCTTGTATGAAAGCTGCTAGTCAATGGTCCATCACCTACATGAGATGTTTGGTGTGAGGACTAGGTCTGCAAGAGTGAAAGCTATCCAAACCTTTCATAATCTCGAACGAAACACGGTGAGCCGGTGCGGGATTACATGATGAAGGTAATCTCTGCGATCCCGAGGTGAGATGCTTGGGCGGATATGGATGCGGACACGCAGATGATTATGATCATCAATAGCTTAAACTCTTCTTTTCAGCGGTTTAAGTTGGACTATGAGCTCAACAACAAGGATTACACCTTGAGTGAGTTGATGAATACCCTCCGAGCACGGAGGAAATATTGAATATTAAGGCTCATGGGCGAGAAGCTAATGTAGTTTCTTCTTCTAAGCCCGAGGTAAGGCAAGGAAAGAAGAAGGGTCGATGAAAAGAAGGCCCAAATAGGGGTGAGGCCAAACCCATGAAAAAGAAGACAAAGAGAACATCAAAGGAAAGTGTTTCCTTTGTGATGAGATGGGCCCTGAAAAAAAGCGTCCGGTCTACCTAGAGTCCCTCAAAAGCAAACAAGGTATAGGCTTCCTAAGTTTGTTAGGAACTAGAAATGTGGCAGATTTATCTACTTCTTGGATATTAGATTCAGGAGCCACTAACCATGTAACACCCCACTCCCGTAAGACCAGAACCCGATATCGTTGGTGATATCCGAGTCCGTGTCCCGCGAGAGTGGCGTACTACATCAGTCGATTTAAAACTCAGTATACATTTTTTTTCTTCTTCTTTTTGGAGCCATTAATTCCACGTTAACACGGAAAACACCGTAAGTAAATAAAACCCGTGTTCAATATAAACCAGTTTCAGTTATTACATTCATCCAGTAATAATTTACAATCAGTCAATGCAGTAAAACATTAAAACCACAATGGCTCAGTAAAAAGACAAAGCCTTGTTATACAGTGATTGCGAAACACAATTTACTAAGACACTAATGCAGACGCGAACTGATCCCGATCTCTAACCTTTACTCGTCTACATGAGACATACTCCGTGTCAGCGGGGTATTCTTGAGACCTGAAAAATAGATGCAAATTTTGGGTGAGTTTTGCGAACTTCGGTGAAAACCATCATCGATGGTTCCTCAAATCATGCATTACGCACATGGCGTCTGCATAATCTGATAATAATCAATTACCGATGGCGATCAAGTAACAATTTACAGTAATATGAAACCATTCACAGTAATTCATACCATTATGAAAGCAGTATATGTCACAGAACAGTCATTTGTGCGAATGCAATGCATATGTGACTCTTTCCAGTTATTCAGTATTGTGCCCAAGTGCTCAGTCAGTGTTCAGTGGGGACGCGTCAGGGATTTCTCCCCTCAGGCTCGAGGCCCGGTCAGTACAGTGTGAGAGCTCGAAGCTCTTTTCAGTAAAAATAGCAACTTGGGACACGTCCATTATCTGATCATGCAATTATGCATGCAGTGCAGTATTCAGTAAATGTACATTGTTTGGCTATAAAGCCCAGTGTAGCAGTAAGTCAATGATATGGCTATAAAGCCCAGTATAGCAGTGTTCAGTATGATGGCTATAAAGCCCGATCTATCGATGTCGGTATCATTCAAGATGCGGTAAAATCATACAATACAATCCCATACATGCCAGTAGTCATGCAGTGATTATTGAATTCACTTTTGCACGTAATTCACGTTGAGCATGTAAACAACCAGAAATTTGAGAGACCAACTAGGTTACTCACCTATTACTTCCGAGCTAATGCCGGGAAGTCTCTGTGACGTCGGTCAATCGACGCTCCAATTAGGCCTCTATATGAATCAGAAAAAGCACGAGTCACTAAATATGAAATTTGTGCTCATGTTGATGAGATATGCATGTTCATGAATTCTCGGCCCTAATCCCCCTTTTTTTTCCATTATAAAAATTCATCAAAAATTCAGAAACCTATTGGCGCTGACGGTGCGCAATTCGGACCTCTATAGGTCCCCAATTAAATAAAACAGTGATTAAAAGTTCCGTCACCCGGGGCCACGTCAATTTCCCGTCTAAAAATTCCCAATTTCTTATAGAATGAAATTCAATATTCAATGAATCCGATGCCTCTAGAATCAGGTCAATCGGACATCGGACGGAAAAGTTATTCACGAAAGAAATCAAAATTCAACAAGTAATATATATAAATATTGCCCTTATTTTTCCCTTTATTTTCTGATTTCCAATCAAACTTCCAACACCCATAACTCTTTCTACACATTTCTGAAAAATGCAAACTATACCTTGTTGGAAAGCTTATGAAAAGCTCTATAATTCTCAAGAAGATCATAAAAATCAATTTCACCCCTAAGGGTGTCAAATATCCCTTCAAAGCTACAGCCTACTCAAATCCCATTAAAACAGAACAGTACATTTCAAATTTAATAACTCTCATTCTGTTCAGTCAAAAATTGCACAATAAATATGCTCATCAAGGTCACAATGTTATCTCTAACTTTCATGAACAACTAAAAATCCAATTCCATTGTTAACTTGGTCAAATAATTCAATCAATGATGCTGTCCCTGAAATCATCCAATTTGAGCAGTAATATTATAACAAGCATAACTCCCTGTACACAAGTCAGTAAAATCAGAACTTTATATCCCTGAAAGATAACATCTCAAACTTCAATTTTCATGAAGCACTCAACATCCAATTCGATCTCTAACCATTTCAAAATTGTTATGGAAGCTACTGTTATGATCAGCCATTCATGACCTAATGTAGGGTCAATCTTTGCAAAATCATAACTCCCAATTCTGACTTCTAAAATTGCAAACCATATATCAATTTCAAGGTAATCTCTTCCTCTACAACTTTTCAGAAGCTCACTCACACCAATTCAGTCCACATAAAATGTTAAAATTGCCTCCAATCAGTAAACTCACAAAATCACACTTAAGCTAGGTTTCATCCAAAATGCTCAAAACCAGTCATTAGTAATCAATTCATATCTCCCAATATACAATTCTAAAAATAACAAGATCAGAAGCAATGGAAAGATAACTCAATATGCTACAACTTCCATGAAGACCATTTTCCCTAATTCCATATCAATTAATTCTGAAAAATCAACAAAACTCAGATGTCATGGTTGCGGTTACTGTTTACAGGCAATGGAACAGTAACTTTCCATACAGAAATTGACCCTTCTATCATTGGAATTCAACAACACCTATTTCACACTAAATTGAAGCCAACATTCCAAAGTTTCAGTGGCCACTAACCTTACCTCATTTTCATTTCTTCACAATAAGTTATGGTTAAATCAGTGCAATAGGTCAAAGTTAATTTTTCAGCATCTACTTCTCTATTCACTTCCTTTCATTCCAACGCCCTTCCTACATCCATAAGCATCTTAATTGGACACAAAATCAGTCCCTATATCATGTCTACATTCACTAGGCATTCCTACCAAAAATTGGCAGCACTAACCTCTTCCCTTTCCATGCACAATTAATCATCAATATGAATTCAAAATCAAGCTAAAACCAAACTTAACCATTACCATTCATTATCCTAACATACCTTACATTGATACCCATTAATTTATACTATAATTCTCATCAAAATAAAGCATCAATAAACTTAATAATAACATCACAATTCCCATTAGATGCTCCTAACTACCATGACTTTTAACTAAAACATCATTAACACTTCATTTAAAACTTAACTAAAACACTTACCAAACCAAGCCTCCACCTTCAACTTCTTCAACTCTTTACTACTATTCCAACTTCCTCTTTCTCTACTCTCTTCAACCACCTTGCAAGTATAATCCATCAAGGAAAGCAAGTGGCATGGTAAAGTTTGGAGGAGGAAGGATTTACTTTGATGAAAGAAAGAAGAGAAAAAAATGATGGAGAAGTTTCGGATGAGAAGTAAAAGCCATTCTAAAAATCCTCTTTCATCACTTGCTTTAGGTATCAACGTGGGCATCACTAGGCAAAGCCCATAAAAGCCATAAATGGACATTAAATGAAGGAGAAAGATTGAAAGAGATCATTGGTTCCATGAAAAGGAAAAGTCAACAAAATCACTCTTTAAGCAAATCCAAATTTTCGGTGGTGGAGGAGTTTCAACCACAAAATTCATTCTTTCCATCTTTTTATAAACAACATCACCGAAAATTAAGAGGTAAGGAAGCATTAAATGGAGGCAAGGTGGCATTATATGATTAGTTAACAAATGGTGAGGATACTTTCATCAATTAAACCTAGTCCAAAATTAACCCAATTAATTCCAATGACCCTAATTGTACTCCCACAATAATATACCCAATAATCTGATTGCCATTAGGTAGAAATTTTATTCTCGAAATCAACCGGTTTGCCAATTGACGATTTTTAGGTCGAGAATTTCCCAATTATTTTTTTCGAGAATTAATGAAATTCCCAAAATTATAAAACATGTAACGATTGCACTCCAAATAATTTTTCAATCACGAAAATCACCTTTTCTACCCCAAAACATGTTTAGGCGATTCTGGCGATTTTGCGGTCAGGAATTCTCCATAAAATTTCAAAAAATTTCTGAAAATCCTTAAAATCTAAAACGCAATAAGCGACTCGAATATTTTTTCCAAACCCATTCACCACATTAATCCCAATAAAATTGCTTCCTACCAATTACCGGGAATTATCATGAACGCATATACCGTAATTCCATGTACACAACTGATACTGTGTATTAATCCTATTATGCATGAACAGATACTAAATATTCCCTATTAGTCTCATCCTATGCCAATTTTACTATTTTACCCTTCCGGGAGGGTGGGATATTACAATTCTCCCTCCTTATAAAATTTCGTCCTCGAAATTGAATTTAAATCTCGAAATTCTCGATCAACGATTCACTATACGGTAATCACATGATTCTACATATCCCATACACTTTTCCACTTAATGATTCACTTGTCGAGTGATCACAATAACCACTCTCAGTCCGTGGTTCAGTTACTAATTTGGCTAACTCATTATCACTTAGGACGGTAGACGGATTCGACAAGACTATTAGTTGGTGATCTCATTTTCTTAGCTATCTCATTTGCCATTTCTAGAATAGTCACTACCTTTGGTTCCGATATAAGGACTCAATGCAGTATTTCCAAATCTATTCAGTCATCACATTATATCCCTCTAATACCTTTGTCCCCCAGTGCCATAAAGTCCAATTCGTATTCCCTTGAGTACATCTCCATTTCTTTGATACCTCTCTTTATCACGTCAGGGACGATTTACATTCCTTTGATACCAATACTGTGACATTTAACTCCACTTCACTATAATCAGTAACAATGTACCTAATGCAGTCATTTGTTATATGCCATTTACTCTATGTTCAAATTCGAATCTCGTAAGACAATTCACTGTTCTATAGTGTTCACACACTTTATTCGGGTATACATTTTACGTTGTCTCATTTATCCGATCCGTTTCCACTTTAGCTAACCATGCAGTTTTCTCAGTCACTTTCCTTTTTCTCAAACATTTTAGTCTCAAATCCATTATAGTTTTTAACCCCCAGTAGGCACTGTGCAGTGTAACCGTATATTCCTCCAGTGAATCAAAACTCTATAACACGACCATAATCAAGCCTTTTTCCTATTGGACATTCAACCTATAAGCACTTGAGCCGATAATCACGTCATTTTATACCCACAATTCTTCGATTTCACTTTTCACATATAATTACTTTCTTGTTCTAACTCTTTTTATCGGTACACATACTTCTTCTTCGACTTTTTTTTTTTAACTATTGTTTTTCCAATTCAATTCGTATATTCAAACTCATCATAAAATTTATCACTTTACTTTCTGCACTCTTAACCATTCTTATCACTAGATTTACAACTTCAATTTTCGAAACACTTCACAATTACCCATAATCCTTGACACTCATTGTCATTGAAAATCCCAATATCGTAATTGATTTGTTCATTCTGACATTATCATTCACTAGTTGAGTTTAGTAAGCGAATTGTTCGTTCATTTCAGCATTGTCGTATTTATACTGTCTCTTTCCTCAAATTAACCCAGTGTACCCTTATAGGAATCTACAGTCTCCAAGGCTTTCAGTCGCGAGCATGACACCAATACCATTTATCAAAGTCAGTTCAACACGCACTGCCCACTCTTCCAGTGTATGTTTATCATCGGTATCAGATTTCCTCAATTAGTCCTATCGTTCTTTTTACTTTTCACTGTTCAACACTTCCAAACACATTGTCTCTAATCACAGTTACTACCATTTGCTTACCTCGCATAAATCCCTATTAGGGTCTTATTGACTTTACCATACATCTTTTACCCTTTTCATTGAGTCCACAATTAGTGTATCTGCAATTTCTTTATGAAGGTGTCACTACATCACCTCGTTGTCGGTTTCCTTTTGAACCTCTTGTCTTCATTCATTTACTCTTTTCATTTTCTCTTCTCAACTGTTTTCATATCATTCATATCAACATATGTTAATGCCTTGTCATCCATATTTAAACCTCCAAAGTTTCCATTTTATTTTAGTATCTCACTTTTCAGTTTGGGACTCTTTTACTCTTCGTTTCAAATCTGGATTCCTCAGCGATTTACATCATAAATGGAGATCGATTCACTTCACATTGCAATAGGATTACCTCAATTAAAATTTCACTTATGTTAGATACTTTACATTTACTGTACACACCGTGAGATAACCACAATATGAGCTATGACCAAATTTCACTTTTAATTTTGTCCATACTTCTATCCATTTGACCGTTCGTCTTGATACCATCTTTATACGGTTCACGAAAGTCTCATCAATCAATTATTATCCTAATTGCTTTTCAATCCTTCTTCACTATATCGCATAATCTCAATTAGAACAATTTTATGCCATAATTTAAATATCGAACATTCCTTTCACAAAGGTTCCTTATAATGATCCTTAAATACTTTCTTTCACACTTATTACGTAATCTATACGAATCACTTTTGATTCCTCTCATACAGTACACTCGGTCCACTTTTGTCTTACTTTAACCCCTTAAGAACTTCACACTTATAATCACTCTAAACATTTACCGCTCATTTCCTCTATGGTTTTCATATATACGTAACATATATTTCATTAGTCACAATCGATATTACTATCAATAAATATCCCCAACGGTACATCGACTTAAATACAACAACTCTCTTCATATACCACTATTGTGGTTTCATTTTTCAAGATCTTTATTTCATTCTCACCATATCATTAAACTGTATGACTCATTCCCTTATCCGTTACGTGCAACTTGACCTTGTAAGGTCATATCAATTTGGCTTATCAACTTATGATCATTATTATTTTACTGTTTTCCACCACTTACCTACTATTTTCCTCAAACAATCTATGATCGGGTGGTCATAGTCCCCAATACCCGACAAAATCGTTGATATAACTCCATTTTATCTCTATCTATTTACTTACCCATTTACCATTTTATCTGTCTGTCTTTTTCCTTAAGATTTTATTATACTGAGTTCCAAACTCGTAGCACAATAGTCACATAAGCATTTCAATTTCAAGCATATGCGGTCCAAATCCTAACCATTTCATTTAATTCATTTGGTTTATCATCACTTTTAGCTCGCTCTAATAGGCACTTGGCATCTTACTTTTTCGGTTCTTTCGGTTCTCAATAAACCGTTCTGATTACTCTATTGAGCTTCTTTCCATTTCGCTATTATCTTACGCTTATAATATCTCTGATCTCTAACTCGAATCTGAGTGCATCAAAATATGCCCGATTGGACCATCTACATTTTACTCAATTCCAATATTTCCCTTTCATGACATATCTGATGAACTATAATTACCTAACCATCCGGGCTTTTAATTTCACTTAGATCTACTATAACCAATATGCTTCCCATATCTCTAATGGACCTCTCTAAGTTCTCAACATCTTCATTTTACGTCACCATAATATTGTCAATTTAATTGGAAATTCTTAATTAGTCTAGGCCAACACGGTCATTCTACTATCACATATGAGGGTTTCTAACCCGAGACAATATCAACCTTCTTATCCATTTTCCTTTATCCTTTCCTAATTGATTATCCCTTTTGGATTTACACTCTAATCCGTCTCACTCTTCTCTCACTTAGTCACTGACACTTATGCACCGTAGGATTTATCCTCGTGCGACTCGACTAGGGATCGATTACCACGATGCGCAACGACGCGACTCAAACGCATGCAACTTATGTTCCAAAGCGTGCCCGGATACATTACGTACTCTTGGGCTCGATACCACCTAAATGTAACACCCACTCCGTAAGACCGAACCCGATATCGTTGGTGATATCCGAGTCCGTGTCCATGAGTGGCGATACTACATCGATCGATTTAAAACTTCGGTATACATTTTTTCTTCTTCTTTTTGGAGCCATTAATTCCACGTTAACACGGAAAACACCGTAAGTAAATAAAACCCGTGTTCAATATAAACCAGTTTCAGTTATTACATTCATCCAAATAATAATTTACAATCGATCAATCGCATAAAACATTAAAACCACAATGGCTCGATAAAAAGACAAAGCCTTGTTATCGATGATTGCGAAACACAATTTACTAAGACACTAATGCAGACGCTTAACTGATCCCGATCTCTAACCTTTACTCGTCTACAGAGACATACTCCGTGTCAGCGGGGTATTCTTGAGGACTGAAAAATAGATGCAAATTTTGGGTGAGTTTTGCGAACTCGGTGAAAACCATCATCGATGGTTCACTCAAATCATGCATTACGCACATGGCGTAAAGCATAGTCTGATAATAATCAATTACCGATGGCGATCGGTAACAATTTACGATAATATGAAACCATTCACGATAATTCATACCATTATGAAAGCGGTATATGTCACGAAGCGGTCATTTGTGCGAATGCAATGCATATGTGACTCTTTCCGGTTATTGATGATTGTGCCAAGTGCTCGATCGGTGTTGATGGGGACGCGTCGGGATTTCTCCCCTCGGGCTCGAGGCGGTCGATGCAGTGTGAGCTCGAAGCTCTTTTCGATAAAATAGCAACTTGGGACACGTCCATTATCTGATCATGCAATTATGCATGCAGTGCAGTATTCAGTAAATGTACATTGTTTGGCTATAAAGCCCAGTGTAGCAGTAAGTCAATGATATGGCTATAAAGCCCAGTATAGCAGTGTTCAGTATGATGGCTATAAAGCCCAGTCTATCAGTATCAGTATCATTCAGTACAGTAAAATCATACAATACAATCCCATACATGCCAGTAGTCATGCAGTGATTATTGAATTCACTTTTGCACGTAATTCACGTTGAGCATGTAAACAACCAGAAATTTGAGAGACCAACTAGGTTACTCACCTATTACTTCCGAGCTAATGCCGGGAAGTCTCTGTGACGTCGGTCAATCGACGCTCCAATTAGGCCTCTATATGAATCAGAAAAAGCACGAGTCACTAAATATGAAATTTGTGCTCATGTTGATGAGATATGCATGTTCATGAATTCTCGGCCCTAATCCCCCTTTTTTTTCCATTATAAAAATTCATCAAAAATTCAGAAACCTATTGGCCGACGGTGCAATTCGGACCTCTATAGGTCCCCAATTAAATAAAACAGTGATTAAAAGTTCCGTCACCCGGGGCCACGTCAATTTCCCGTCTAAAAATTCCCAATTTCTTATAGAATGAAATTCAATATTCAATGAATCCGATGCCTCTAGAATCAGGTCAATCGGACATCGGACGGAAAAGTTATTCACGAAAGAAATCAAAATTCAACAAGTAATATATATAAATATTGCCCTTATTTTTCCCTTTATTTTCTGATTTCCAATCAAACTTCCAACACCATAACTCTTTCTACACATTTCTGAAAATGCAAACTATACCTTGTTGGAAAGCTTATGAAAAGCTCTATAATTCTCAAGAAGATCATAAAATCAATTTCACCCTAAGGGTGTCAAATATCCTTCAAAGCTACAGCCTACTCAAATCCCATTAAAACAGAACAGTACATTTCAAATTTAATAACTCTCATTCTGTTCAGTCAAAATTGCACAATAAATATGCTCATCAAGGTCACAATGTTATCTCTAACTTTCATGAACAACTAAAAATCCAATTCCATTGTTAACTTGGTCAAATAATTCAATCAATGATGCTGTCCCTGAAATCATCCAATTTGAGCAGTAATATTATAACAAGCATAACTCCCTGTACACAAGTCAGTAAAATCAGAACTTTATATCCCTGAAAAGATAACATCTCAAACTTCAATTTTCATGAAGCACTCAACATCCAATTCGATCTCTAACCATTTCAAAATTGTTATGGAAGCTACTGTTATGATCAGCCATTCATGACCTAATGTAGGGTCAATCTTTGCAAAATCATAACTCCCAATTCTGACTTCTAAAAATTGCAAACCATATATCAATTTCAAGGTAATCTCTTCCTCTACAACTTTTCAGAAGCTCACTCACACCAATTCAGTCCACATAAAATGTTAAAATTGCCTCCAATCAGTAAACTCACAAAATCACACTTAAGCTAGGTTTCATCCAAAATGCTCAAAACCAGTCATTAGTAATCAATTCATATCTCCCAATATACAATTCTAAAAATAACAAGATCAGAAGCAATGGAAAGATAACTCAATATGCTACAACTTCCATGAAGACCATTTTCCCTAATTCCATATCAATTAATTCTGAAAAATCAACAAAACTCAGATGTCATGGTTGCGGTTACTGTTTACAGGCAATGGAACAGTAACTTTCCATACAGAAATTGACCCTTCTATCATTGGAATTCAACAACACCTATTTCACACTAAATTGAAGCCAACATTCCAAAGTTTCAGTGGCCACTAACCTTACCTCATTTTCATTTCTTCACAATAAGTTATGGTTAAATCAGTGCAATAGGTCAAAGTTAATTTTTCAGCATCTACTTCTCTATTCACTTCCTTTCATTCCAACGCCCTTCCTACATCCATAAGCATCTTAATTGGACACAAAATCAGTCCCTATATCATGTCTACATTCACTAGGCATTCCTACCAAAAATTGGCAGCACTAACCTCTTCCCTTTCCATGCACAATTAATCATCAATATGAATTCAAAATCAAGCTAAAACCAAACTTAACCATTACCATTCATTATCCTAACATACCTTACATTGATACCCATTAATTTATACTATAATTCTCATCAAAATAAAGCATCAATAAACTTAATAATAACATCACAATTCCCATTAGATGCTCCTAACTACCATGACTTTTTAACTAAAACATCATTAACACTTCATTTAAAACTTAACTAAAACACTTACCAAACCAAGCCTCCACCTTCAACTTCTTCAACTCTTTACTACTATTCCAACTTCCCTCTTTCTCTACTCTCTTCAACCACCTTGCAAGTATAATCCATCAAGGGAAAGCAAGTGGCATGGTAAAGTTTGGAGGAGGAAGGATTTACTTTGATGAAAGAAAGAAGAGAAAAAAATGATGGAGAAGTTTCGGATGAGAAGTAAAAGCCATTCTAAAAATCCTCTTTCATCACTTGCTTTAGGTATCAACGTGGGCATCACTAGGCAAAGCCCATAAAAGCCATAAATGGACATTAAATGAAGGAGAAAGATTGAAAGAGATCATTGGTTCCATGAAAAGGAAAAGTCAACAAAATCACTCTTTAAGCAAATCCAAATTTTCGGTGGTGGAGGTTTCAACCACAAAATTCATTCTTTCCATCTTTTTATAAACAACATCACCGAAAATTAAGAGGTAAGGAAGCATTAAATGGAGGCAAGGTGGCATTATATGATTAGTTAACAAATGGTGAGGATACTTTCATCAATTAAACCTAGTCCAAAATTAACCCAATTAATTCCAATGACCTAATTGTACTCCCACAATAATATACCCAATAATACGGTGCCATTAGGTAGAAATTTTCGCTCTGAAATCAACCGGTTTGCCAATTGGCGATTTTTCGGTCAGAATTTCCCAATTATTTTCTCGAGAATTAATGAAATTCCCAAAATTATAAAACATGTAACGATTGCACTCCAAATAATTTTTCAATCACGAAAATCACCTTTTCTACCCCAAAACATGTTTAGGCGATTCTGGCGATTTTGCCGGTCCGGGAATTTTCTCCATAAAATTTCAAAAAAATTTCTGAAAATCCCTTAAAATCTAAAACGCTTAATAGCGCACTCAGAATATTTTTTTCCAAACCCATTCACCACATTAATCCCAATAAAATTGCTTAGGCCCGATTAAGGAATTATCATGACGCATATCCGTAATTCCATGTACTGGCGACATTGTGTATTAATCCTATTATGCATGAACGATACTAAATATTCCTATTAGTCTCATCCTATGCCAATTTTACTATTTTACCCTTCCAGGAGGGGGTGGGATGTTACAAACCATGTTTGTAATTCTTTGCGAGGTTCAATGAAAGGAAAAGACTTCCTAAAGGCCGGTTTCAAGTTAAGATAGCGAGATGGTTCCTATGTTTCAGCGAGAATCGGTGGGAGTAGTTATCTTGGACTTTCTAGTGGTCATAGGTTATATTTGGAAGATGTTTATTACATGCCAATGATTGTAAGGAACATGATTTACATTTTTGTCTAATAAAATCTGGCTATTCCTTATATTTTGAAAAGGTTGTTTCAATATATGAGAATAAGGATTTTATTTGTGAAGCGATAATTAAGCGAGGATTGTTTTTATAGAACCTATGAAAGGCTCACTAAACACCACGAAATTGATAAAACCAAGACAATCCAATATCTCTAGCATTAATTCAAAGTATCATGGCATCTAAGGATGGGTCATATCAATCGAAAAGACTTGTCGGGCTAATAAAGGATGGGATCCTTATGGGCGAATAGTGATCCATTACCCACTGTGAATCTTGTATTGAAGGAAAAATGACAAAAGCCTCATTTCCTTACAAGGAAAGCAGATTTGAATCCACATTGGACATGGTACATCTTGATGTGTGTGGGCCCATGAATGTACAAGCTAGAGGAGGTTATGAATATTTCATAATTTTATAGATGATTACTCAAGACATGGCTATTTGTATTTGATGCATAAAAGAGTGAATCTTTTGAAAAGTTCAAAGAATTCAAAGTGAAGTCGAGAAGCAACTTGGCAAGCCATTAAAAGCGACTTCGATCGGATCGAGGTGGTGAGTATTTATCTGGAGAGTTCAGCAATATTTAATTGACAATGGAATTGTTTCCAATTTGTCGACTCCTCGTACACCTCAGCAGAATGGTGTAGCGAGAGGAGAAATAGAACTCTATTGGAAATGGTAAGATCAATGATGTCTATGCTAGCCTTCAAAATCGTTATGGGGATATGCCATACAAGCGACAACATATCTTCTTAACTTTGCTCCATCCAAATCGGTGCCTAAAACACCTAGGGAGTTGTGGGTGGCGAGTGCCTTCATTGAGGCACTTAAGGACTTGGGGCTGTCAACCCGTGTTCTAAAGCTGAATCCACAAAGGTGGAACCAAGGTCGAAGTATGTTTGTTTGTAGGATATCTCTGGGAACTTCGATGGTACTATTTTTACAGTCCTCGTGATAGGAAGGTATTTGTGTCGACAAATGTAAACTTCTTAGAGGAAGAGTTTGTGAGAAATCACAAAGGAAGAAGTGAAGTAGTGCTAAAGGAGTTAGCAATTTCATCGAACCAAGAGTTGTTTTGGATATGATGAACAAGATGTCGAAATAGATTCAAGAGTTGAATCGAAGTGCAACTTTGTACATCAAGATGTGCCTAGGCGTAGTGGGAGGTTGTGAGACAACCAGATAGGTATCGGGTTTAGGAGAAGGCTTAATTGCCATCTCGGACCAAGAAGAAAGCAGATCCGTTACGTATACACGGCTATTAATGATGTTGATGCGGGAAAATGGCTCAAGAGCAATGGAATCGGAAATAGATTCTATGTATACTAATGAAGTGCAGGTCCTTGTAGATCTACCACCAGTCTAAAAACCATAGGGTGTAAATGGATCTACAAAGGAAAAGGGATCGGATGGAAAGGTAGAGACCTTTAAAGCTAGATTGGTAGCTAAAGGCTATACTCGAAAGGAGGGTATAGACTACGAGGAGACTTTTCTCCGGTTGCCATGCTTAAGTCCATCGAGATTTTTTGGCCATAGTAGCCTATTTCGATTATGAAATATGGCAAATGGATGTGAAGACCGCATTTACGAATGGAGATCTTGAGGAGACCATTTATATGGCCTGACGGAAGGATTCATTGAGCTAGGTAATGAGCATAAGGTTTGCAAGTTGCAAGGTCCATTTATGGACTTAAGCAAACATCTAGGTCTTGGAACATTAGGTTTGATAAGGCTATCAAAACCTATGGGTTCATCAAAACCTAGATGAGCCTTGTGTTTACAAAGAATACAAGAAGGTAAGGTTACTTTCCTAATCCTATATGTTGATGACATTACGCTCATTGGGAATGATGTGGGAATGTTATCTGCGGTTAAGGATGGCTGAATGAGCAGTTTTCAATGAAGGATTTGGGAGAGGCTACCTATGTTCTAGGGATCAAACTTATAAGGGATCGTAAGAACAAGAAGGCAGTTTTGTCTCAACTAACTTACATTGAGAATATGCTCGATAAGTTAGCCATGCAAGATTCAAGAGGGTTTCACTCCTACTAGACATGGAATCAAACTTTCAAAGAACAAGCACCTAAAACCCAAGAGGAGGTTGAGCATGCGTAACATTCCATATGCTTGGCGGTTGGTAGTTTGATGTATGCAATCTTGTGCACTAGACCGGATATCATTACTTGATGGGACGAGTGGCGATTTCAGTCAATCCAGAATGGAACATTGAATTGCGGTTAAGTGTATACTTAAGTATCTTCGTGGGGACGAAGAACTTAATGCTTATTTACTCGGAAGTAATCTTATTCCGACGGGATATCTGATTCTAATTTCCAATCAGATGTTGATTCAAGAAATCAACTTACGGTTCTATATTACTTTAGGAGGTGGAGCCATAGTTTGGAGGAGTGTCAAGCAATCTTGTATTCTTGATTCGATTATGGAGGCTGAGTATGTTCTTTGCTTGTGAAGCGATAAAAAGCGATCAGCTACTGAAGTTCCTAAATGATTTGGAGGTAGTTCCAGAGGCGAAAAAGCCATTACACTTTATTGTGATAATAGTGGGCGGTGGCTAATTCTAAAGAACCTCGGAACCACAAAGTCGCCAAACACATTGAGCGAAAGTATCATCTCATAAGGGAGATAATGGCGTGGAGAAGTGGATGTGGTAAAGATTCCTACTGAGCAAAGCCTTGCTGATCCGTTCCAAAGACATTGACTCAAAAGAGCTTTGAGGGTCACCTAGAAGGGATGGGAATGAAGGATATGTCAAACTTGCTTTAGGGCAAGTGGGAGATTGTTGTAGTTATGTAAATATAGTGCCACTGGAAAGCAAGTGTATTTACATGTAACTTTATCTTCTTGATTCTGAGTTTTGTAATGAAAATATTTATTATTAATAAAACAAAAGAGTTTGGTTTTATCTGTATGAGCATTATATATCTCGTCATAAGGTACCAAGATTCATTTGTAAGTAATATACATATACATAGAGATGTATGGGAAACATGTATATTATTAGAATCAATTAATTGATTCACGAGTTGAATAATCAAGTTGGTGGTTTGATTATGGTTTTAGGCGTAGTGTTGCGATTTATCTCCATATAAGTAAAGGAGTTTACATAAAGGGAATGATGAGTTTCATATCATGATAGTAGTAGACTATCGATAATGGCACTATTAAATGAATCGGAATCAAGTATGTTTTCAAGAATAAAGTGGGCGTTACTTTAATCTTAAAACATACAACTTAAGCATTCGCTTATTATGAACCACAATCTTGATGAGTGGTGAACTCATATGTGTTCATTATAATTCTTGATATGATCGGAATGGATTTTTACGAGGTATTAATCCGATTATCGCATGTTGGAATTATTAATTGAAACATGTATCGAGAACATTCACTCGAATAAAGAGTTTATAGTGTTATCATCTCTTACAGATGTTTTAAGGAGATTTGGTGATTAAGCTGGCGCGATGGTTTGATGGACTAGCTACCCATCAAGTTTTAACACTAAGATGAGATCTTATGTGTTAATCACCATATAAAGTAAAATGAGAGATCTAGAAGGAAAAACCAACATAAGGGCAAAGCGGTAATTTTATCCTTTGTTGTGCGGATGGCTATAATAAGGTTCTAAATAGGGTTTGCAATTGGACATATTCTCATAATATTTAATAATTCAAGAGTTCAACTAATTTTTTAGTGGAATGACATTTAGTTAATAAGCTAGAATTAATTCAATGAGATTGAATTATTTACGGGCTTATTAGACTTAATTATTAAAGTCAATAAGATTCCCCACTTGGCTTTAAGGAAGGTTATCAAGCTAAGTAAGAAGTAGTTTGGAGGCTTTAGAAGTCCATAATTGAATGATGGGCTTATACTAATTAATGGTTAATTGGAAGCCCATATGTTCATTTAGAAATGGGTTTGTTTTGGTTTAATGTAATTGATTAGATTAATTATATTAAAACCATTTTTTTAAATGGAGAAGAAGCAATTTCGAAATTGTGTTAGGTTAGATGTGTAACCACACATTTGACATTAAAATACTAAATAAAGATGGTCTTTATTATGGTTCATCATTATTAAATGGAGTTATGAACTTACCATTAAATGGTTTAATGGTTGGCTTTTAATATTGGCATGTAACCTATTTGCATTCATTAGATTAAAGATGAAAATGTGCATTAGATGGACCATTTTCCTTCTTTCTTCTTGCCAAAACCGAAATGGGTATTCAATTATAGGTTATGGTCTTTTCAAATAGCCATTTAAAGATAAATGAAGTAAGTCTCATTTATTGGCTATTTGATGAGTGATTAATGTAAGTGATGCATTGGATGCCTCTCACTCTTTCCATTTATGCATATTTCGAAATTGAGAGGTAAGAAAGGGTTCTTGCATGTTTTTAGACATTCTCTATTTTCATGCAAGAGAGGAACCGAAATTCTAAGTGAAAGAATTGAAAGAGTTTGATTTTGTTCTTCTTCTTCTAAGAAAATCTCCTCCAAATATTTCTTCTCCTTTCCCACCAAAGGATTTTGTTAACCTAGTTTTCCTTGAAGAACAAGTGGTAAATCTAATTGGTATAGGATACTACTACAAGGAAGAAGATAGATTGCTAAAGGAAAAGACTTCAAAGGCAAAGGATTTGGATCTGAAGGAGAGGATAGCGCGTGAAGATTTAAAGGCTGTGGCGAAGGAGTCGGTAATTCCTTTTATCTTGTTCTTGGTTTTATTATCCTTATACCATATCATGTATGGATTAGCATGTTGATTTGGATATATTGCTTCCACTGCAAGATGATTTCTTTAAAAGTTTTGAAATCTATCGTTTCTCCAAACTAAGCATGCTTTCTTTTTCCGATCCAACACCCATGCCTCTAATTTACTTATAAACAATAATCGACTTTATGATCTCTACAGCTCAAGATATCATCAAAAATAGTAAAACTTGCTTTGAAAATATCTAACTCATCTTGACTCAATCAATATCAGAACAATCATAATTTCCTATCATGATGTAGGTATTTGTCTTAGGAATCTAACGCTTTGAAAATCGGATTAATCGGATGTCGGTCGGAAAAGTTAGAAACAAAAGAACGGCAAGGGTCGGATTACCCTAAACAGTAACCACAACTTGTAGAAATCTTAACTTCCTATTTCATAGTCCCTAAATTCCATACTTGACAGTAATGGGAAGATCAAAGCATAATCTAAAACTTTCATGAAGGACTTAAAAGTAATATCAACCTCTAACTAGAGTTCTGCCAGAATTTGTCATCATATATCACATCCAAACTTCTAAATTCCACAACCAGAAATAATATATTGTACATCCTTGAAAAGCTAGGATAATCTCCTATGACTTTCATGTAGATTACTGAACTCAATTCAAAACATATCTGTCCATACTTTGTCTCAAATCACATTACACACTAAATGTACACTTATGAACATTTTCACAAATACTTAACTTTGGTGATCATAACTTTCCTCCCGATATCAAAAATATCAAACTTCATGGTGACAGAAAACTTCCAACATAATCTACAAGTTCCATGAAGATCATTTCTCAAATTCTACTTAAATCAGAAAGTCAACTCTCTACTCCAAAAAGTCAACTTTCTCAATTCTTCATATTCTCATACTTTTTCCTCTATATTTCTTGATTTTTAACTTCCAACAATGTATTCGCTATCAATTTCATTTAAACTCAAAACCATACTTTATCCCACAATTAATCATAGACATCGATAATAAAAGCATATATGCGCTTATACTCTCTCATCATCAACTTGCTAAATTCACCCTCATATGACAATGCACATTCTTGAGTTGTCTTTTTCTTTGCACACAAATAATTCACCACAAATTCTTCATCTAATGTCACATTTATACTTCAAAAGTTTCAAGAAAAGTTCGGGGTCCAACAGCTAACACCCAAGCTTCGTCTTGAAGAGCTTCTTCAACCTTCTTAGGTTCTAATTCAGAGATAAAAGCCACATTAGCTTCTCTTCTAAATCTGGACCTTGTCCAAACTCCTTCTGAGGTCTCTCCGATATTCAACTCTTCTGGATGTGAACTTTTATATTTTCAGTCTCTTTTCAGTCTGTTAGTTTCTGGAATATCTTCAACTTTGTCTACATGAGTTCCTGGTGCTGGAGTTTCTGTTGTGTCCTCTAGGTTCTTTGAAGGACCTTCACTCTCCATGTCATCTTCCTTATGGGGTTGGGAACTATCATCAAACTTGACATAGATGGTCTCCTCAACTATCTTTGAAGTAAGGTTGTACACCCGAAATGCCTTAAACGACGATGAGTAGCCTAAAAAAATTCCTGGATAGGTCTTTGAATCAAATTTATCCAATAGCTCCTTTGTATTCAGAATAGAGCATTTGCACCCAAATGGGTGAAAGTAAGATATATTTGGTCTTCTTCCATTCCATAACTCATAGGAGGTCTACTTCAGCATGGGTCGCAACAGAATTCTATTCTGAATATAGCATGTTGTATTCACAGCTTCTGCCCAGAAGTACTTAGGAAGATGCATCTCACACAGCATGGTCCTTGCCATCTCTTGAATCGTCCTGTTCTTCCTTTCAACAACTCCATTCTGTTGTGGAGTCCTGGGAGCAGAGAAATTATGAAAAATTCCATTCTCCTCACAGAATAACCTAAACTTCTCATTCTCAAACTCTCCACCATGGTCACTCCTTATACTGGCTATAGACATTCCTTTTTCATTCTGTAACTTTCAGGATAAGGTCCTAAAGCACTTAAAAGATTCATCTTTATGTGTCAAAAATAATATCCAACAAAATCGAGTAAAGTCATCAACAATTACAAGTCCATTTTTCTTTCCGCCAAGACTTATTGTCCTTGTGGGATCAAACAAATCCATATGTAACAATTCCAAAGGTCTGGATGATGCTATAAAATTTTTAGAAGAAAATGAAGTTTTAACTTGTTTTCCTTTCAAACAATTTTCACAGAAAATCTCTTTGTCAAAACTTATTTTTGGTAAACCTCTTACCAAATCATGTTTTGCCAATTTTGAAATATGTTTAAAAGAGACATGACCTAGCTTTTTATACCAGATTAGTCTTTCTTCTTCGGAAGATCGAAAACATGAAATATTTTGACTTTGAAAATCTTCTAAATCGATTTTGTAAAGATTGTTTCTTCTCTTGGCAGAGAAAAGTATGGACCCATCTTTGTTTTTGACTTCGCAAAGATTTTGATTGAATGTGACTGTGAAACCAGAATCACACAATTGACTGACACTAATCAAGTTATTCTTCAGACCATCAACGAGCAGTACATTGTTTATGCATGTAAAGGAATCTTTACGTATTTTACCGATTCCAATGATCTTGCCCTACTGGTAGTCTCCGAAAGTTACCGATCCTCCCTTCTTATACCGAAGATCTAGGAACATAGACCTTCTTCCCGTCATATGTCGCGAGCATCCACTGTCTAAATACCAATGGTGCTTGCCGTATCTTCCAAGGAAGGATATCTGCAGGAGAAACTATTTTATTTTTTGGTACCCAAATTCTCTTGGGTCCTTTATGGTTAGTAGTATGCATATGATGAGTTCTTTGATGCATATAACTAGAACGTTGATTAAGATGAGATTTATTATGGTTTCTCTTTTGAAGGAAGGGTTTTTTATGAGACTGAGTCTTGTTACCTGTAAACCCTAATCCGGTTTTATCAGTCGGATGTCTACATTTTCCAAGCATCTCAATCATTTTCTTAGTGCTCTCTGTGAAGGTAGCTAAATCAACTGAAAAATTCTTAATTCTTAGTTTAAGCTGATTTATCTCTTCTGATTTGTCTACAACTTTATTTTTCTCTGCTAATTGCTTTTTCAGACAGATATTTTCTCTCTCTAATTCTTTTGTATGTCTAATATTTTTTGCATACTTTTTCTTTAACAATTTGTATTGTTTTAGAATTGCATGAGAATCTTCTAACAATTCTGAGTAGGCATCATGCAAATTATCGTAGTCAGATTGTACCTCCTCATCACTATCTTCTTCGGCCATCAGACAGATGTTTGCATGTTTAGACGATTCGGAACCTGTATCTGATTCTGATGATTCTAGGTCCTCCCATGTTGCCATCATGCTTTTCTTGCCTTCTCTACTCTTCTTTGGTTTCTTCTTTTGAGTCGGACATTCGGACTTGTAGTGTCCAGGCTGATTGCACTCGTAGCAAATGACAGATGACTTCTCTGGTTTGGCTTCGTCTTTGCCATTCTTCTTGAAGGTCTGATTTCCTTTAGACTTCTTCTTCCATATACGTCTTATCTTTCTGGAGATGAAAGATAATTCGTCATCTTCATCACTTGACTCTGGTTCTGATTGGCTGGAGTAGTCATCCTTTGATTCTTCAATCTTCAATGCTTTTGATGACTTCCTCCTTCTTTGAGTCTTGTGATTTTTGTGTCCGGCCTTCAGTGCTATCGACTTGTCCCGTTTGGGCTTGTCTTCAGCATCGAGTTCAACTTTATGAATCTTCAAGGATCCAAGCAACTCGTCAAGCTTTAACACGCTCAAGTCTTTGGCGTCTTGCACCGCAGTAACTTTAGGTCTCCATCTCTTCGGAAGACTTCTTAGGATCTTTCGAACATGATCTTGATTGTTATGCACGTCCTTCGAGAGCTTTTAATCCATTGACAATTGTTTGAAATCTTCGAACATTTGATCAATAGATTCTTCATCTTTCATCCTGAAAAGTTCATACTGGTGCACAAGAATACTTATCTTGGATTCTTTAACTTGGTTTGTGCCTTCGTGAGCAATGGACAATGTGTCCCACATCTCCTTTGCGGTATCGCATCCGTGGACTTTTTCATACTCGCTTCTACTTAGGGCACACGTCAAGAAGAACTTTGCCTTTGAATTCAGCTGTATTCTTGCCTTTTGATCAGCCGTCCATCTGATTCGTGGAATAGAATTTTCGTCTTCATCTACGGGTGTATAGGGTCCGTTCTCTATCACATCCCAAAGGTCGACATGAGTAGACTCAATGAATAGCCGCATCCTATCTTTCCAGTAATGATAATCCTCTTTGTTGAATGCTGGAGGTCTAGTGACCGAGGCTCCTTCTACGATGTATACATGTGATTTTGCCATTATCTTTGATCCACACTTTGCTAAAGCGATCCTTGGATACCAGGCTTTGATACCAATTGAAGTGAATCACACGTTAATACAATACTTAGAAAACGATATAAGAATGCACGAGAAGGGGGGGGGGTTGAATTGTGTATTCCCCTTTTTTGAAAAAAAAACTTTCAAAACTATTTGTTAGAAATAAAATTCTTTTTCTGGTTTCCGATAGATTCTAAGTATTCAAAACTTTTGAAAACTTTGTTTACTGATTAAGTAATAACAAGAAAAACTTGAATCTAAAGTAGAGATAGAGAGTGAGAGGGGTTGACACAGTGATTTATCCTAGTTCACCCCAAACTATGGGCTACGTCCAGTCCTCAGAATTCTTTCTGAGATTTCCACTATCTCTTCAACTTTACAAGTATTCTTTGCCCGAGCCTCTTCAGGTCTCTACAATCAGTATTCTTTCACACTTAACCTCTGCAGGCTATCTGTACTACTTTTTCTCAGAAAAGTGTTTGAACACTTGTTACAGTAAAATAGCTCTAAGCTAATTCGCACAATAAGTTCTCTTTGCTAACTTTTTGTAACTTTGACTAACTTTTTGTAAGTTTGACTAACTTTTTGTAACTTTACAATCTTCGACTTCGACTTGTATTTATAGCCTTCGTCTCCAACTGCTTCTTGATTCTTATTTCTTGAATCTTTAAAGAAACGGTTAATCAATTGAGTTATGTAACTAACTTGAACTGACTCCTTCGTCTTCTTTTCGAATTCTGCAATTGTTTTCTTAAATACGTATTTTTATCGCGTGTCTCTGCGTGCATACGCTTTACTATTAGCATACGTGCAAATGCGCTTTTCTATTTACGTCTGCTTTTCTTAGCGTCTGCGTCTGCATTCATTCGTCTATGTTTCTTCGTCTGTGTGACTTCGTCTGTATGACTTCGTCTATCTGACTTCATCTGTCTGTCTCACTTCTTCTTTATTGCTTTTCTTTTTATTGATTCTCTTTGTTATACATCAAAATCATATCTAAGTAAAGTCATTTGGACTTAACATCACTCTCACCCATTAACCTAAAGGTCTATTTTGAGAAGAGTCAGAAGGAAGCTTAAATGTGAAAAAATAGGTCATTGAGGGATTGCACGATCATGACAATAGAGGATCAATTGGAATTGCACAATAGTGTCAGTAAAGGTATACTGCTACTTGACAACTTTGAATACCGTCACTCTTTGACTATAACTTCGTCTCCGGACCTCCGATTGACTTGAAATTTGGACCACAAACTCCTCACACAATGTTCTTCACCTATACCAAATGTCATTATCATAGGAATTCATTAAGAATAGTTTGTTGTTTACCTAATGTTCAGGTCTAGATTTTTGGAGATGTTATAAGAAGGAATGAGAGTTTGGTTATTGTATGATCATAAAATGTTATAATAACATTGATAAATGATTGATTGATGATATTATAATTTATTGAGGTGTTAACCTAAGTTCAAATTATACTTAAATGAATTTTAAAGTATGAATGATCATAAGATGTGAATGTAGATGATATGTTAAGTCAAAATGACTTTACATATATATGATTTTGATGAATAACAAAGAAGTAGTAAAAGTAGAAGCAAAATAGGAAACAGACAGATGGAGAATAAAACACAGAGCATTAAGCGAAGTTAGAAATGCGAGCTTGAGATGCAAAGTAAAATCTGAGGCGTGAAGCCTTGAGACGCAAAGTGAAAAGCGAGCCTTGACGCAAAGTGAAAAGCCTTGAGCCTTGAAAGTGAAAAGCGACGCTTGAGACGCAAAGTGGCAGAACCTGAGATGCAAAAATATAAGACAGAGAAAAACAGACGCATAATTCAAAAGAAGACGCAAGAGTCAGTTCGAGTTAGTTACAAAACTCAACTGATTAACCGTTTCTTTCAAGATTCAAGATTCAAGATTCAAGATTCAAGAATCAAGAATCAAGAAGCAGTTATAGACGAATACTATAAATATAAGAAGAAGTCGAAGATTGCAAAGTTAGCGAAAAAAGAGATTATTATTGAACATTACGTGAACGAAAAGCTTTTGTGAGATTATTGTGCAAAATTAGGTGAGAGCTAGTTTTACTGTAACAAGTTTTCAATACTTTTATAAGAAAGTAGTACAGATAGCCTACAGAGGCTAAGAGTGAAGGAATACTGAGTGTAGAGACCTGCAGAGGCTAAGAGTGAAAGAATACTGAGTGTAGAGATCTGAAGAGGCTCGGAAAGAATACTTGTATACGTTGAAGAGATAGTGAAATCTCAGAAAGAACTCTGAGGACTGGACGTAACCCACGGTTTGGGGTGAACCAGGATAAAATCGTTGTGTCAACTTCTCTCTACCCTATATCTTTTAAGTTCAAAGTTTTGTTATTACTTAATTTCTGAAACAAGTTTTCAAAGTTTTGATTGACTGGAACTTACTGAAGTTTTTGTAAAAGAATTTTTTTTATAAACGAAACAGTTTTGGAAGAGTTTTCAAAAAGGGGAATACATAATTCAACCCCCCTTCTCGTGTATTCACTATCGTATTATAAGCATTGTACTAACGTGTGATTTACTTCAATTGGTATCGAGCACGGTATCAAGGATCCATCAGAGAAAGTATGGATTAAAGATAATGGCAGAATCACATATATACATTGCAGAAGGTGCCTCAGTCACTAGACCTCCAGCATTCAACGGTGAAGATTATCAATACTGGAAGGATAGAATGCGGTTGTTCATAGAATCTACTCATGTCGACCTTTGGGATGTAATAGAGAATGGACCATATACACCAGCAGACGAAGATGGAAATCTTATTCTACGGACTAGATGGACGGCTGATCAAAAGGCAAGAATTCAGCTCAACTCTAAAGCGAAGTTTTTCCTGACGTGTGCCCTAAGAAGGAGTGAATATGACAAAGTTCACGGATGCGACACTGCGTAGGAGATGTGGGATACACTATCCATCGCTCATGAAGGCACAAACCAAGTCAAAGAATCCAATATAAGCATTCTTGTGCACCAGTACGAGCTTTTCAAGATGAAGGATGAAGAATCTATTGATCAAATGTTTGGAAGATTTCAAACAATTGTCAATGGATTGAAAGCCCTTGGAAGAACGTACGATAATCAAGATCACGTACGAAAGATCTTAAGAAGTCTTCCGAAGAGGTGGAGACCAAAAGTTACAGCGGTGCAGGAAGCAAAGGACTTGAGCGTGCTAAAGTTTGACGAGTTGCTTAGATCACTGAAGATTTATGAAGTAGAGCTCGATGCTAAAGACAAGCCCAAACGGGACAAGTCAATAGCACTAAAAGCCGAACAAAAGAACCACAAGACTCAAAGAAGGAGGAAGTCATCGAAAGCATTAAAGATAGAAGAATCAAAGAATGATGACTCAAGCGAATCAGAACAAGAGTCAAATGATGAAGATGACGAATTATCGTTCATTTCTCGGAAGATAAGACGGATGTGGAAGAAGAAGTCCAAAGGAAGCCAACCCTTCAAGAAGAATAGCAAAGATGATGGAAAAACAGAAAGGACATCAATCATATGCTACGAGTGTAATCAACCCGGACACTACAAGTTTGAATGTCCTACTCTAAAGAAGAAACCAAAGAAGAGTAGAGAAGGCAAGAAAAGCATGATGGCAACTTGGGAAGATCTAGATTCATCAGAGTCAGATACAAATTTCAAGTCAACTGAACATGCTAATATCTGCCTAGTAGCCGAGGAAGAAAGTGATGAGAAGGTAACTTCTGAATACGATAACTTGCATGAAGCCTATTCAGAATTATTAGAAGATTCTCATGCTATTCTGAAACAGTACAAACTGTTAAAGAAGAAGTATGTAGAAAATCTTAAAAATACAGAAGAAATAGAGAGAGAAAATGCTTGCTTAAAGAAACAACTAGAGGACAAAAAGAAAGTTGTAGACAGATCCGATGAGATAAATCAGTTAAATTTTAGAATTAAAAGTCTTTCATCTGATTTAGCTTCATTCACTGAGAGTACAAAGAGAATGAATGAGATGCTCGGAAAATGTAGGCATCCGAGCGATAAAGCTGGATTAGGGTTTTCGGATAATAAGTCTCATTATAATAAGAAGCCTCTTTCTCAAAATAAAAGGAATTACCAAACACGTTTTCATCAACAGTTTAAGAAAAGGCATCAGAGAACTCATTATATGCATACTACTAACCGAAAAGGACCTAAGAAAATATGGGTACCAAAGAGTAAAATAGCTTCTCCTACAGATATCCTTCCTTGGAAAATGTGACAAGCACCGTTGGTATTTAGACAGTGGTTGCTTGCGACATATGACGGGAAGAAGGTCTATGTTCCTAGATCTTTAGTATAAGAAGGGAGGATCGGTAACTTTCGGAGACAACCAGCAGCGCAAGATAATTGGAATCGATAAGATAGGTAAAGATTCCTTTGCATGCATAGATAATGTACTACTTGTTGATGGTCTGAAGCACAATTTGATAAGTGTTAGTCAATTGTGTGATTCTGGTTTCATAGTCACGTTCAACCAAAGTCTTTGTGAAGTCAGAAACAAAGATGGATCTATATTCTTTTCTACCAAGAGAAGAAATAATCTTTATAAAATTGATTTTCAAGATTTTCAAGATCAAAATGTTTCATGTTTTCTATCTTCTGAAGAAGAAAGACTAATCTGGCATAAAAAGCTAGGTCATGTCTCTTTTAAACACATTTCAAAGTTGGCAAATTTTGATTTGGTGAGAGGCTTACCAAAAATGAGTTTTGACAAAGAATTTTTCTATGAAAGTTGTTTGAAAGGAAAACAAGTTAAAACATCATTTTCTTCTAAAAATTTTGTAATATCTTCTAGACCTTTGGAGTTGTTACATATGGATTTATTTGGTCCAACTAGGACAATAAGTCTTGGCGGAAAGAAATATGGACTTGTTATTGTTGATGACTTTACTAGATTTTGTTGGATATTTTTTCTATCACACAAAGATGAATCTTTTAATTATTTTAGGACCCTCTCCAGAAAGTTACAGATTGAAAAAGGAGTATCTATAGCTAGTATCAGGAGTGATCATGGTGGAGAATTCGAGAATGAGAAGTTTAGGTCATTATGTGAGGAGAATGGAATTTTCTACAATTTCTCAGCCCCTAGAACCCCACAACAGAATGGAGTTATTGAAAGGAAGAACAGGACGATTCAAGAGATGGCAAAGACTATGCTATGTGAGAAGAATCTTCCTAAGTACTTCTGGGCTGAAGCTGTGAATACAACATGTTATATTCAGAACAGAATACTGTTGCGACCCTTGTTGAAGAAGACTCCTTATGAGTTATGGAATGGAAGGAGACCTGATATATCTTACTTTCATCTATTCGGGTGCAAGTGCTCTATTCTAAATACAAAGGAGTTGTTAGATAAGTTCGACTCAAAGACCTATTCCGGAATTTTTCTAGGCTACTCATCATCATCTAAGGCCTTTCGGGTATATAACTCTATCTTAAAGATAGTTGAGGAAACCATTCATGTCAAGTTTGATGATCGTTCTCAACCCCACAAGGAAGATGACATGGAGAGTGAAGATCCTTCAAAGAACTTAGATGATACAACAGAAACTCCATCATCAGGGACTCAAGTAGATAAGGTTGAGGATATTCCAGAAACTATAGGATTAAAGAGAGATTGGAAATATAGGAGTTCTCATCCAGAAGAGCTAATTATCGGAGAGACCTCAGAAGGAGTAAGGACAAGGTCCAAATTCAGAAGAGAAGCTAATGTGGCTTTCATCTCTGAAATAGAGCCTAAGAAGATTGAGGAAGCTCTTCAAAACGAAGCTTGGATTTTAGCCATACAAGAGGAGCTAAATCAGTTTACTAGGAATAAAGTTTGGTCCTTAGTTCCAAAACCTTCAAAGAAATCCATTATAGGAACCAGACGGGTCTTTAAGAATAAGTTAGACGAATCAGGGAGAGTAAGTCGGAATAAAGCTAGATTAGTAGCATAAGGCTATAATCAGCAAGAAGGGATAGACTACAATGATACATATGCTCCAGTAGCAAGACTTGAAGCTATTAGGATTTTGCTGGCATATGCTGTTTGTCATAACATAAAGCTTTTTTAGATGGATGTGAAGAACACTTTTCTGAATGGTTTTACAGACGAAGAAGTGTATGTAAAGCAACCTCCTGGCTTTGAGGATGTTAAGAATCCAGAACATGTCTATAGACTTCATAAAGCTTTATACGGCTTGAAGCAAGCTCCTAGAGCTTGGTATGATCGTCTAAGTAATTTTCTCGTGGAGAATGGGTTTACTAGAGGTTAAGTGGATAAAACGCTTTTCAGAAAGAATTACGAGAATGATTTTATCTTAGTGCAAATCTATGTCGATGATATCATATTTGGTGCTACTTCAAAGAAGTTGTGTATGAGTTTTGAGAGTCTGATGAAAAATGAGTTTGAAATGAGTATGATGGGTGAGTTAAAGTTCTTTCTTGGGTTGCAAGTTAAGCAAACCACAGAGAAAATCTTTATCCATCAACAAAAGTATGTGAAAGAATTGTTGTGTAAATTTGATATGAATAATGTGAAGCCTATGGCAACTCTGATGCATCCTTCGAACCTTTTGTCGAAAGATGAACTTGGTAAGAAGGTGGATCAAACCCTGTATAGAGGGATGATTGGTTCTTTACTATATCTTACAGCAAGTAGACTTGATATTCTGTTTAGTGTATGCTTGTCTGCAAGGTTTCAGGCCGATCCTAGAGAGTCTCATTTCATTGCTATTAAAAGGATTATGAGATATCTCGCAGGTACTATTGATATTTGCTTAATGTTTGAGAAAGGTAAAGATTTCAGGTTAATCGGATATTGCGATGCGGACTATGCCAGAGATAGAGTTGAAAGGAAGAGCACTAGTGGAGGATGTCACTTTCTTGGCGCAAACCTAGTTTCTTGGTCAAGAAAAAGACAAAGCTCAATTGCTTTATCAACTGCCGAAGCCGAGTATATGTCTGCCGCAAGCTGTTGTTCACAAACATTATGGATCAAATATCAACTGGAAGATTATTCAGTTCAAGAAGAGGAGATCCCAATCTATTGTGATAACACCAGTGCCATCGATCTATCAAAGAATCCAATACAGCATTCGAGAGTAAAGCATATTGAAGTCAGATATCATTTCTTGAGAGACTATGTCCAGAGGAAGGTGGTGCGACTACAGTTCATTAAAATAGAGTATCAATGGGCAGACATCTTCACTAAACCATTGAGTGAAGAACGGTTCAAAGAAATCAGACGGAACCTTAACATGGTTATGTTAAATAACCAGTCAAGCTAAGAAATCGTCAAAGTTAACGGCGTCAGAAAAAGTGGTTTACAGTTGGTAACTTCTCTCACAATGAAGTTGTGGAGGGAAAATCTGATGGTCTTGAGGATCCCAATGATTCTAGAACCCACCGGACAAGACCCCTACAAGTAGTTTGAAATTAAAATCATTGCGGTTACTCTCAAATACAGAGGTTTCATCTCTCTTTCGAAAAACTCTTGAGATCAACTTTACCTTGAAGAACACTTTACTAGAACCAATTTCAAATCAGAATCAATGGAGCCAGTTATGATGTTTGGAAGGCATGTGGACTTTGAATCTCTGAAGAGAGATGCTATGGATGTTGAACCAGAAATTGTAGAAGCTAGGTGGAGAAATGTTTTCCAGGTGCGGGAACCAGTGTATACAGATGAGGTATATGACTTCTGGAAGCATGCGCAACTGGTTGATAACACCATCGTCTCCACAGTAGATGGAATAACTGTTATTGTGACAAAGGAGTTAGTGGAGAAGGTGACTGAATGCTTTTCGGTTGGAGAAACCCTATCAACCAAAGCCGGATGGATGTCCAAGGTTAGTATGAAGGAAGAAGATGTCAGAAAACAGTTTTGTGGAGCTAATGACCCATGGGAGAAGAAGACTTCAAGTCTGGTCCCGAAGGCTAGGGTTCTTCATGCGATTTTGTTTAATTGCATCTTACCAAGAGCCGGGTCAAGACATCTAGTGACTACCTTGGATGAGCAATGACTGTTCTATCTGCTAAATCGTCGTCCAATAGACCTACCATTTTTTATTTTTCATTATATGGTTAAGGGAATGAAGGATACCAACAGTTATCCTTACGACATGCTACTCACCAGGATTTTTAAAGAATTCGGAGTCCTTCTTCACAGAGGAATCAGAAGGATGGTATCTGTCAAGAGTACCATTAACTCAGATACTATAAGAAGAATGAGCTTGAAGACTGTGGTGAAAGTAGAAGCAAAATCTACAAAGAAAGTTAGAACTGAGGGGGAGTGGTTATTGAAGAAGTCTCCCGCCACAAGCTCTAAATCTCAAGCAAGTATGAGATTACCGATAGATGAAAGAAGAAAACTATCGGGTAGACCGTTGATAAAACAGGCAAGTCCTCAAAGAGAAGTGAGCCCAGTTCGGAGGACAGAAGAAGGAGCGCAGAAAAGAAAATGAGAGAATCTTTTGGGTGAGATCTCTAAAAAGGCGAAGAGATCACCTAGGATTCGCACTCTGTGACAACAGGAAGAAAAGAGAGCCAGAGAGAAGAGTCAAGCAGAAGTACCTGGATCTCGCGTACCGAAGGGAACAAGATCTCTAGTCTCAATTTTAGAAGAAGACTAAGCCAAATAGGCTAAAAAGACTGAGAAAAAGAGAAGGTCGGAGTCTAAGAAGGAAAAATCTCAAGTGCAGAAAACTTCGAGATTGACTGAAGCAGAAGAAAAGATTAAGAAGATTAGTCGGAAGAACAGTGTGTCCACTGCTGGGGAAGTTAGTCGAAAGAAAGATACCTTCAATGCTGCTCAAAAGGAAAAGGAAATTGAGCATAGCTGATAAGTGCATATTTGTCTAATATTTATATTTTAATTATTCCTTTTTATTCCTCTTGTTGATGCAATTATTGGGACTTAATTTGATTTAATATTTCCTTGTAGGGAATTACAATCTTTGCATAACGTAGAAAAATAAGAGGAAAACAACAATTAAATCAAAGACAGGAGATATAGGCGCAACAAGGAAATGAATTGGAGGAGTGCATGCGTAAAATTAACGACCAAGGCGTAGACACATGGCGAAGACCGCAGACTAAGCGTTTTTAACGGACAAGAGAATAAAGGGAATTAAATGTCATTTAAAATCAAGCAACAGGTGGGCCCAAATAGCAAGGTTTAATGGTCCAAAATAATTGAAGAATCAGCTACAAAAGGGGCCCAACGTACGTGACCTAAGGAGGGCTGACGTGGAAGCTTGGAAATATAAATAGAGAAAAGAAAGCAAGTAAGGAGGGGGAAATTTTTTGGACTGGAGCAAGAGGTAGTCACGCACGCAACACAGGATTTAGGCGGAATTACAAGCAATCAACAGGGACGATACAATAGGACAGCGCCAGTGACACTTGGATGGGAAAGAGTTGCGGCAATCAGAGAGGGAAGCAATCATCATCGGTGTTTTAGGGAGATCTTCTAGTTTTTCTTCTTTCCTTTGTTATTTAGAATATGTTAATTAAGAACCTTATTTTATTCAATTCCGTTATGAGTAGCTAAATAGTTTAGTCGGGAAATTCCAATTGTTATGCCTTGACTCGTGAGACCTTATTGTTCTGATTATTTGGTTTATAATATTCGTACTGTTTCTGCTTTATCGTCATTGTTTATTAATTGATTCTATGATTAGGGCCCGATTGTAGAGTCAGTTAATTTGCATATCGCCAACTGATTTACTTGGTGGTGTTAACTGGGTGATTAGTGTTTGTGGAAAATGACACTAAGACATAATACTTGTCTGATTTCGTGTTAAGAAACTTGCGATCTAACTAGATGAAGCATGAGTCAGTGCGTAGTCAGTTAGGGTTAGTGTTTCTTTAGAGTTTAATGCTGTTAATTAATTGAATCTCGGAGAGAGTCTCGAAGGGGTTATTAGTTAATTAGAGAATAGTTTAAAGGAGTTTCTTTGATTGTTTTGAAATTAAGAAGAAACGAGGGAGCCAGAGGTAGTTGGTAACCATAGCTAACCTATTATTAAACCAAAGAAAATTTTTGAGCCGATGATCACGGTCTATGCATAATTAGGAATTTCCTGGCTAAGTTGTCGTTAATTGAGTTAATCAATTTTATTTGAGTCCTTTGCTAGTTGAATCATAGTTATTATTTTATTTAATATTAATTGAGTTAACAATTTATTAGTGATTATTTTAATTAGTAGTTTTAGTAGAAAACTCTGAAACCCCCTTTTAATTAATTTCATTCGTTCTTTGGCATTAGAATAGAATCAATTTATTCCATTCTTTGTGGATCGACCCCATTTACCACCGTGTGTAATTTATATTTATTTGGTGTTTGGGAATTATTTTTGGTGGATTCAACACCCATCAAATTTTGGCGCCGTTGTCGGGGAACTGGTAACTAATTGATTTTGTTTTTTTTATGCCTAGGAACATTCGTACGGGAGATTCCATCTTGTACGACCCTGAGATCGAAAAGACCGCTAAGAGGCTAAGGAAGTTGAGCAAACAAAGGAAGAAGCAAGGAGAAGCTAGTGGAATACCGACCCCGGTTGAGTTGGATACTGAAACAAAGTACGAACAAGAGATTGAATTTGAACAGCAGCCTGACAGGAAGCTTAACCGTGACCACGCGCAGGATATGGCTCTTAACAGAACCCTCAAGGACTTGGGTAGGCCCACTGAAGCACAACATCTACTATGCATAGACTTTCCAGAACTTCAAGAAGGGTTTGAATTGAATTCGGGACTCATCCACTTGTTGCCCACCTTCCGTGGATAGAAAACGAGGATCTGAATAAGCATCTGAAGGAATTTCACCTCGTCTGTACTTCCATGAAGCCTCGCAATGTCACGGAGGACCAAATCAAACTGAGAGCTTTTCCAATCTCGCTGCAAGATGCAACCAAGGACTAGCTCTACTACCTACCTCCGGGGACAATCAACACTTAGGAAGGGATGTCCCGATAGTTTCTAGAGAAATATTTCCCGGCATCCCGAGCCAGCAACAACAGGCATGAAATATGTGGCATTAAGCATAAGGATTCAGAGAACCTCTACGAGTACTGGGAGAGGTACAAGAGAATTTTAGCAAGTTGCCCGCAGCATGGCATATCCTAACAATTGATCATCTAGTATTTCTATGAGGGTCTGATTCCAATGGAGCGCAGAATGATGGACACCGCAAGTGGCGGGGCCATCGTCAACAAAACCCCAGCCGAAGCCCGGGAGTTGATATCAACCATGGCAGCAAATTCCCAGCAATTCGGTGCTCGGCAAGATATATCGCGAAGGGTGAATGAGGTAAATGTTACTTCTCTCAATGAGGTCAAATCTTTGCTAACAACTTTGGTCCAGAATTTGAATATAGGTACTCCTCCACCTGCGAGGGCGTGTGGCATCTACACTAGCCTAGCTCACCCAACCGATGCATGCCCAACACTCCACGATGAAACACCGGAGAATGTGAATGTTGTTGGGTTCCAACAGAGGAAGTTTGATCCCTATTCAAACACCTACAACCCCGGTTGGAGAAGCCACCCAAATTTCAGTTATGCTAACAACCAACCGAACCAACAGAACTTCCATCACGGACCACCACCACAAGAATGACCTTGGGCTCGGTAAGCCTCTTGAAGAAATTGTCCGTATATTAGCTACTAATATTGAGAGATTTCAACAGGACACTGCAACCAGATTTTAAAAGATAGAAGAGAGTATGAAGACTCTAGAGACTCAAATGAGCCAGATAGCATCCTCGGTTAGCAAAATGGAGACTCAAGGCAAGCTACCGTCTCAGACACTCGACCCGAGGCATAATGTGAGCTCTATTGTCTTAAGAAATGGTAAGGAATTGCAGCCCCCAGTCGACAAGAACCCTACACGTGACCACGACTGGGGTTCCCGTGCAGAGATAGGATAGGAAGCCAAAAGGGAGCTTACAAGTGACCACGTACAGGATTCAGGTCCAACTGGAAATCCTCAGAAACCCAAACCTCTAGTGGTTCCACCCCCATTCCCCCAGATACTGGCTCAGAGCAAGAAAGAAAAGGAAGATAAAAGCATCATGGAGTTATTCGAAAAAGTTGAAGTAAACATCCGCTCCTCGAGGCCATTAAGCGAGTTGACCTTCGCCAAATTCCTTAAGGAATTATGCACAAACAAGCGTAAGTTAACGGTAATGAAAGGGTGAGTGTGGGTGAGAATGTTTCATTTGTCTTCTGAGGAAATTACCTCCTAAGTGTCGTGACCAAGGTATGTTTTCCATTCCTTGCAAAATTGAGAATATTGGTATAAGTAAAGCTATGTGTGACCTAGAGCCTCGATTAATGTGATGCCTTTATCATTTATACTTCTACGGGTCTTGGTCCATTAACTAATCTTTGGAGTTATAATTCAATTGGCGGATCGATTGATTGTCTATCCTGAAGGTGTTTTAGAGGATGTGCTAGTTCAAGTTAATGGATTAATTTTTCCTGCTGATTTCTTTGTTCTTGATATAGAAAATGATAGTTCATCTAAATCTTCTGATTTCTTGTTGGGTAGGCCTTTCCTTAGCACGGTTAAGGCAAAGATAGATGTGCATAGTGGTTCATTAACTTTAGAGTTTGATGGGGAAGTGGTGAAATTCAATGTTTATGATGCCATGAAACGTGTTGAAGATGTGTCTTGTGTTTATAATGTTGATATCATTGAAGATTTGACTCATGAGGTTTTTTCTGTAAATTATGATGATGAGTTGAATTATGCTTTATGTCATAACATGTCTGTTGATAGAGTTAGGAGATTTGTTGATCGATTTGAATTTTCTGATGATATACTTGATGTGGTTTACGCTCTGGAAGCTCTTAAGACTACAAGTGTGAAATTTGTGCCTATTAAGCTGTCACGATCAGAATCTAAACTGTTACCCTTGATTTTGCAAGCCCCAAATCTGGAGCTCAAAAAGCTTCCCGAGCACTTAAAATACGCATATTTAGGTGATGGTGAAACCCTACTCGTGATCATATCCAACATACTCGACGACCTGGAAGAGGAGAAACTAATTAGAGTGCTTCGAGAGTACAAGGAGGCGATTGGTTGGACGATCGCTGATATCAAAGGTCTGAGCCCCTCCACATGCATGCATAAAATCATTTTGGAGGAGGGTGCTAAACCCTGCCGAGAAGCACAGCGCAGACTAAACCCGCCAATGATGGAGGTAGTGAAAAGGAGATCATTAAGCTCCTCGACGCAGGTATGATCTATCCAATATCTGATAGTGAATGGGTAAGTCCATTTCAGGTTGTATCGAAGAAAACAGGTATTACAGTTGTTGAAAATCAGGACGGTGAGTTAGTCCCCACTCGGGTTCAAAATGGGTGGAGGGTGTGTATGGACTATAGAGGTCTCAATACCCTTACTAAGAAAGATCATTTTCCCCTCCCCTTCATTGACCAAATGCTTGAACGTTTAGCTGGAAAAACTCACTACTGTTGTCTTGATGGATATTCAGGTTTCTATCAGATCTCGGTGGCACCTGAGGATCAAGGGAAGATGACGTTTACGTGTGCCTTTGGAACCTTTGCCTTTCGACGAATGCCATTTGGACTCTGCAACGTACCAGCCACCTTGCAAAGGTGTATGGTAAGCATATTTTTTGACTATGTTGAGCATATAATAGAGGTATTTATAGACGACTTCACGGTTTATGGAAACTCTTTCGATGAATGCCTCTCGAATCTTGCTAAAATTTTGAAACGTTGCATTGAGACAAATTTGGTTTTGAATTACGAAAAATGTCACTTCATGGTCGATAAGGGTCTCATTCTAGGTCACAAATTATCTGCGCACGGTATTGAAGTTGATAAGTCTAAGGTAGATGTAGTTAAGTCTTTACCATACCCAGCGAGTGTGCGGGAAGTGCGTTCTTTCCTTGGCCATGCAGGTTTCTACAGGAGGTTTATCAAGGACTTTTCCAAGATCACCAGAGCTTTGTGTCGGCTCCTCCAGAAAGATGTAAAGTTCGAGCTAGACGATGAATGCAAATCCGCTTTCAACCTACTTAAGGAGAAGCTAGTATCAGCGCCGATCATCCAACCACCAGATTGGGACTATCCATTTGAGATTATGTGCGACGCCAGCGACTATGCAGTGGGTGTCGTGCTAGGACAAAGGATCAACAAGCGCTCTCACGTGATCTATTACTGTTGCAAAATGCTAGCGATTGCTCGAGCAACTACACTACCACTGAAAAGGAGCTTTTGTCAATTGTCTATGCTTTAGATAAATTTCGTCCTTATTTACTTAGTACTAAAGTTATTGTCTATTCTGATCATGCAGCTTTGAGGTACCTCCTTTCGAAAAAGGACGTGAAGCCGAGACTGATTCGGTGGATTATGCTTCTCCAAGAGTTCGACTTGGAAATAAAGGACAAAAAGGGGTACGAGAACCTGGTCGCTGATCATCTTAGCTGAATTCCCACGCTTGATCCAGATTCTCTCCCAATCAAAGATGAATTTCCAGACGAACAACTCTTTGCCGTATAGGAAGCCTATCCGTGATCACGCACAGGATCCCTGTTACCCTGGTATGCTGATATTGTGAACTTTTTAGCTACTGGTGATTTTCCTGATCATTTGCCTAAGTCTGCTAAGGATAAAATTCGGAGTGATTCTAAATATTATATTTAGGATGATCCCTACACGCTGAACAAATTATTAGGAGATACGTGGCTGAAAATGAAATTAATTCCATACTAAACTTTTGTCATGCATATGCTTGTGGTGGACACTTTGGTCCAAAATGAATTGCTAGTAAAGTGTTAGAAAGTGGTTTTTTCTGTCCTACACTTTTTCGCGACGCATATTTATGTTGTAAAAGTTGTATCAGTTGTCAGAAGACGGAAACATAGGTCCTAGGAATCAGATGCCCCTTAATCTTATTCTCGTTTGTGAAATCTTTGATGTGTGGGGTATGGACTTCATGGGTCCTTTTCCATCTTCCTATGGTAAATTATATGTTATTCTTGCTGTTGATTATGTGTCGAAGTGGGTGGAAGCGAAAGCCACCCGGACTAATGATTCTAAAGTTGTTGTGGATTTTGTTAGGTCTAATATTTTTGTCAGGTTTGGCACTCCTCGAGCCATTATCAGCGATAGAGGGACGCACTTTTGCAACCGGATGGTTGAGGCACTCTTCAAAAAGTACCACGTCACTCATCGCACTTCCACGACCTATCATCCACAAACCAATGGATAAGCCGAAATCTCAAACAAAGAGATCAAGTTAATTCTGGAAAAAACGGTTAACCCAAACCGTAAGGACTGGAGTTTGAGACTAGATGATGCACTGTGGGCCTTTAGGAAGGCCTATAAAACCTTAATCGGCATGTCACCTTACAGATTAGTCTTTGGAAAAGCATGTCATCTTCCGGTTGAGCTTGAGCGTCGGGCTTATTGGGCTATCAAGAAATGTCATTTAGGAATGGACGAAGCCGGGGTGCATAGGAAGCTTTAGTTACAAGAGCTCGAGGAAATCCGGAATGATGCATATGAAAACTCGAGGATCTACAAGCTAAAGACGAAGACTTTTCACGATGAAAAGTTATGTAGGAAGTCTTTCAAGATTGGTCAAAAGGTGTTTTTGTACCAATGCAAGTTGAGGCTTTTTCCAAGAAAATTGCGGTCAAGGTGGGTAAGCCCGTACGTGGTGCGCAACGTTTAACCACATGGAGCTGTGGAAATTGAAGAACTTGGCATCGCGAGTTTTTAAAGTGAACGGGCATAGACTGAAAACATTCTACGAGGGGTTTGAATCACACACGATTGACGAGGTTAATCTGGAGGCTCCCCATCTAGAGGATTAAGTTCGAGACGAGGATCGTCGAGCCTAGGACGTTAAACAAGGGTGCTAATGGGAGGCAGCCCTTTTTTTATTTTTTTATTTTTCTTTCCTTTCTTTTGCTTTGTCTTGTGTGCTTTTTGCCTCGTTTGTTTCCTTCTTTGTTTGTTTTTGATTTTTTCCCCTCGTTCCCTGTGTTTTTCAGGTGGTTCGACGTTGGAAAAATTCGGAGATATTGGAGTTGTTGGCTCTCGTACCTTACTATACTAGCTACACCCTACTGGCAGGATGCCTAAAAGAGCTCACGTATAAGCCCTCATCTTCACAACCCACTCTGACGAGCCGCCTCAGCCAGACAGCCCACCTCCACACACACGCTCACATGGCACAGCCGGCCACCGTGTGCCCCCTCTTGCGGTTTTGCAGATCATGGGCCATTTCAACCTATGGGACGATCAACAACGGGCACGTTGGCAAGCCATCCCGACCCGGCAGGTAATTCAAGGTAAAACCCTCCATGCTCCCACACTTTATAGCTTACGTATTTATGAGTGTGTAGTAGCTTTACTTAACAATATCGGTTGGCGTCCTTTCGCTTTCTTAGATTGTCCTGTTTATTACGAGTTGGTCTATGAATTCTTTTGCACTTTTCAGTTCAAAAAGTCAACTGAATTTAATGTTCAAACCCCTATGATCCGTTTTCGTTTGCTTGGGCGATGGTTTGATTATTCTATTACTGACCTTAATCTAGCCTTAGGCGTAATAGATAGTTGGGATGACCCGGAATATTTGGACAACCTTTGTAGCTATGACCCAGATCTATTTGTTGCTCAGTCTGCTTGGCAGACATTGACTCAGAATCCGCAGGCTAAGTATGTGGTCAACGTTAGTTATGATCGCGATCTTGCCGACCCGGCCATGCGCTACTTGCACCGATTCCTCGCTTACTCCTTCTCCAGTCGTACTAAGACCGTCGCGGTTGTCACGTAGAATGAGCTTTTCTTTCTTTGGGCTATGGAGACGCAGACACGGGTTAACCTCGGCTATTGGGTTGCGGTTACTTTTCAGTATGCCACCAGGGATACATGCCCTATGATTATGGGCCAGGTTATTACACAGATTGCACGACACGAGCACATTATTGATGATGACTCCACAGGTCTACATACTGCACGGCCTATGGCCCCCATTGATTTTTCTTGTCTTGACCTGATGAAATTTTTGGTGCGTGTAGATGGTGTTCTTTCTTTTACCCCTGCAGGTACACTAGCCCGCACCCGCGTCTTCCATTCCGACGATCGCCAACCACCGCATCCAACCACCAGCCTGGATCAGCCCATCCTCGATCGCCTCGACTGTCTAGAGGTGACACTTGCGAGCTTGATCGGATATCTGCAGCATCAAGAGCCCTCCTAGGCGCCATCGCTCTGGCGCCTCGAGCGTAGCGTCATCGCTTCCCGGATTCAGGGAAGTCCTCAGTTTACCCTTTTCATTTACTTTTACGTTGAGGACAACGCATGCTTTAAGTGTGGGGAGGTGATTTATAGCTTTTGAATTACTTTCGGTTGTGCCCTCTGTTGCCTTTTGGTATATTTTGACTTCTTTTGCTCCATTTTGCTTGATGAATTGTGATGAATTGTTGTGCCTTAGGTAATGGTGGATTGTTTTAAAGGAGTCGAGAGTATGACTGAGTCCCTTGTTGTTTAATGTTAATTAAATGTTAATGATTTTGTCCTATATGTTGAAGTTGTGGGCTTGCGTTAATTGGTTAGAATTTTAAAAAATTGTGTGATTAATCAGTGCCTTTCTTGTCTAGAGTCATGTTAAGCTTAGAAGTTGAGTTAGTATATTTGTTGAACTTTTGATTGATGGTGGGAAATTATGGTGGAGAAAGGGAATAAAGAATAAAAATAAAAAGGGTGTTAGATTCGTTCCGCCAATCGCCAAAGGTGATTGTGAGCGAAGCCAAAAATCCTTCAAAAGGTTGGACGAGACTGAGTAATCGGGTGAGATTCATCACAAATGTTTGTGCTCGCGTAAAAAGGTCTTGAACAACTATGACGTGTGAGGCAACCAACTACTCCTCTGATTACTCAAAAAAAAAAGGAAAAAAATATTGCAAGCATCTGAGTAATTACGAGTAAGGCTAAAGCCACTTGGCATTGTAATTGACCGAGTAACCGGATGACATTCATCATAAATGTTTGCGTTCGTGTAAAAAGGCCAATGACAATTCTGAGTAATTTATAGATAAAAACACCTAACTAAGTAATTAAGATTAACCCGATCTTCCCATAACTACCACATAAATTCGGAGTTCCTCGTGTATGCTAACCACCTGATAAGTGAAATGTGTTTTCTAGGCTTGATTGGTTTTTAATTAAAATTCGGTAATTTACGCATGCGCTTCAATTTGCGTTCAGTCTTATGTCTTCTCGTGTGGGAAATTTGTTGCATTTGTTTGACATTTCGTTGACATTGGGACAAGATTGCGCTCTCATTCCTAGTTTACATTACCTCTATGCATGTTTCATTTAGTGGAGTGGTTTTTCATTGTGTCTTGGTCCTCTTTTATGCTTGAGGACAAGCATCATCTAAGTGTGGAGAGATTTGATAAGTGCATATTTGTTTGATATTTATGTTTTAATTATTCCTTTTTATTCCTCTTGTTGATGCAATTATTGGGACTTAATTTGATTTAATATTTCCTTGTAGGGAATTACAATCTTTGCATAACGTGGGAAATTAAGAGGAAAACACCAATTAAATCAAAGACAGGAGACATAGGCGCAACAAGGAAATGAATTGGAGGAGTGCATGTGCAAAATTAATAGCCAAGAGACGTAGACACATGACGCAACTGCAGACTAGCATTTTTAACGCACAAGAGAATAAAGGGAATTAAATGTCATTTAAAATCAATTGAAGAATCAGCTACAAAAGGGGCCCAACGTACGTGACCTAAGGAGAGCTAACATGGAAGCTTGGAAATATAAATAGAAAAAAGAAAGCAAGTAAGGAGGGGGAAATTTTTTGGACTGGAGCAAGAGGTAGTCACGCACGCAACACAGGATTTAGGAGGAATTACAAGCAATCAATAGGGACGATACAATAGGACAGTGCCAGTGACACTTGGATGGGAAGGAGTTGCGGCAATCAGAGAGGGAAGCAATCATCATCGGTGTTTTAGGGAGATCTTCTAGTTTTTCTTCTTTCCTTTGTTATTTAGAATATGTTAATTAAGAACCTTATTTTATTCAATTCCGTTATGAGTAGCTAAACAGTTTTAGTCAGGAAATTCCAATTGTTATGCCTTGACTCGTGAGACCTTATTGTTCTGATTATTTGGTTTATAATATTCGTACTGTTTCTGCTTTATCGTCATTGTTTATTAATTGATTATATGATTAGGGCCCCATTGTAGAGTCAGTTAATTTGCATATCGCCAACTGATTTACTTGGTGGTGTTAACTGGGTGATTAGTGTTTGTGGCAATTGACACTAGGACATAATACTTGTCTGATTTCGTGTTAAGAAACTTGCGATCTAACTAGATGAAGCATGAGTCAGTGCATAGTCAGTTAGGGTTAGTGTTTCTTTAGAGTTTAATGCTGTTAATTAATTGAATCTCGGAGAGAGTCTCGAAGGGGTTATTAGTTAATTAAGGAATAGTTTAAAGGAGTTTCTTTGATTGTTCTGAAATTAAGAAGAAACGAGGGATCCAGAGGTAGTTGGTAACCATAGCTCACCTATTATTAAACCAAAGAAAATTTTTTAGTCGATGATCGCGGTCTATGCATAATTAGGAATTTCCTGGCTAAGTTGTCGTTAATTGAGTTAATCAATTTTATTTGAGTCCTTTGCTAGTTGAATCTTAGTTATTATTTTATTTAATATTAATTGAGTTAACAATTTATTAGTGATTAGTTTAATTAGTAGTTTTAGTAGAAAACTCCAAAACTCCCTTTTAATTAATTTCATTCGTTCTTTGGCATTAGAATAGAATCAATTTATTCCATTATCTGTGGATCGACCCCATTTACCACTGTGTGCAATTTATATTTATTTGGTGTTTGGGAATTATTTTTGGTGGATTCGACACCCATCAATAGCAGAGTTCAGGATATTCCCACTGCTCAACAGGAGGAACCAGAGGAACTAAGCACGGCTCGGAGAATCTATTGAAGCCTGACAGAGGCGACATGAGAACCAAACTTGGTTCAAGTACCACAGGAAAAAAAATGATGAACCTGGTCTGATTGTATTTAACTATTCTAAATTTTTTAGAAGATACAAGTTGAAGATCAGAATGGTTGAAGTTGTTACCAAGAGGAGGACTGCAATCGCCATCTCTAATCAACCAAGAAAGAAGATAATGGCTGTCGTACAACCTATTTCGATAAATAGTGACACTTGGCATTTACTGAATGAAGATGAAAAGACTTTCTATGATGTCTTGAGGGATGCTGCTACAAATCCATACCCTACAAAAATATCCAGCAAATCGTGTACTATTTATCCAATCACAGAGAAGACTGAAATAAAGGTTGTATCGGATATTCAGCCAAGATATCCTTTGGATTTGAATAAGGGGAAGTCGAAGCTATTTCCTGAAGAAAGAAGTGATGATCTGTCCGCATATCAAATTGAAGAAGAAGTGCGTCGAATTGATGAAGCATGCGCTTCGAAAGAGAATACTGATGGAGCTAGTTGTAGCTCGACAGATAAGTATGAATACTATCCAGTAGGGGGACGATTGATAATAGGGACGTTTATTGAATCCCTTGTTCAGATAGTTTTGTGTATTAGACCTTTATCTAATACACTGTCTATTGAAGCTGAAGCTATACCCCTGCAAGGAAGACAGTTGCTAATGCTACCTGCCCCTTTTGATTTAGGCCTTCCAGAGTCAAATCTATTCGTTCATCCACCCATATTTGCGATTCGAGAAAATTACATGCCATCCTCAGACGCATATGCTACAACAATTGAGTTCACTGCACCCTCAGCAGATAATGATCAATCCTCCTCACCGTTAGACTCACAAACTGAAATCAACAAATTACGTGGAGAAGTCAACGAGATAAAGGAGACGATGAATGAGTTGAAGAAGATGATGACGAGGCGATGAAGAGTAAATCGTCATTAATCATTTTTATTATAACAAATAGGGGAGAAGAGAATGAGCGAGAGGAGAAGAGAATGAGCAGAAAAGAATCTCAAAGGGTGTGATTGAAGGAGATGAAGAAAAGAAAGGAAAAAGAGAAAGAAGATTTTTGAAGATAAGTTTTTTTAGATAAGTTTTTTTGTTTTAAACATTGTATTCTGTTTTCTTTTTATGTGTATAATTTGTTATCATCAAAAAAGGGGAGATTGTTAAGTCAAAATGACTTTACATATATATGATTTTGATGAATAACAAAGAAGTAGTAAAAGTAGAAGCAAAATAGGAAACAGACAGACGGAGAATAAAACATGAGCCTTGAGCTTGAGCAGACGCAAATGTAAAGTAAAACACAGACGCTTGAGCCTTGAGCCGCAAAGTGAAAAGCAGCCTTGAGACGCAAAACTATAAGACGGAGAAAAACAGACGCAGAATTCAAAAGAAGACACAAGAGTCAGTTCGAGTTAGTTACAGAACTCAACTGATTAACCGTTTCTTTCAAGATTCAAGATTCAAGATTCAAGATTCAAGAATCAAGAAGCAGTTATAGACGAAGACTATAAATATAAGAAGAAGTCGAAGATTGCAAAGTTAGCGAAAAAAGAGATTATTATTGAACATTACGCGAACGAAACGTTTTTGTGAGAATACTATGCAAAATTAGGTGAGAGCTAGTTTTACTGTAACAAGTTTTCAATACTTTTGTAAGAAAGTAGTACAGATAGCCTGCAGAGGCTAAGAGTGAAAGAATACTGAGTGTAGAGACCTGCAGAGGCTAAGAGTGAAAGAATACTGAGTGTAGAGACCTGAAGAGGCTTGGAAAGAATACTTGTATACGTTGAACAGATAGTGAAATCTCATAAAGAACTCTGAGGACTGGACGTAACCCACGGTTTGGGGTGAACCAGGATAAAATCGCTGTGTCAACTTCTCTCTACCCTATATCTTTTAAGTTCAAAGTTTTGTTATTACTTAATTTCCGAAACATGTTTTCAAAGTTTTGATTATTGGAACTTCTTGAAGTTTACGAAAAAAATTTTTTATAAACGAAACAGTTTTGGAAGAGTTTTCAAAAAGGGGAATACACAATTCAACCTCCCTTCTCGTGTATTCACTATCGTATTATAAGCATTGTATTAACGTGTGATTTACTTCATGATATACCCAGAATTGTTATTGAGCATGCATTATATACAACACATATACATATGCATGTGATTGAGTATTCATAAAATTGTACAATTAATAATATGTGCGAAACATGCGTATTGCATAACAGTGATACAGGATAGAACCCCCACATCTAGAAGGTTCCAGATCATGGAAGCTAATGCTAACCTGGAGTGTACTATGAGTTGACCCAGATGGTCTCATTTCATTGTTTGTTCTATTTTAAATTTCTACATTTAATTACTACTTATAGAATTGATATGCAATATGAATGTATTAATTCTGGAATTTGAAAGTTTGAGGCATTTGATGCATGCAAATCATATTGGAAGTGCTTATTGTATGTGAATTTGATGAAATAAATGATACTCAACTTGATTGTTGAATGTCGGACCAAGTTTTGAAGAAAAATATGAATGTGCATGTGAATGAAATAAGTGAATCTCAACTTAAATGTTGAATGCTAGATTAAGGTCCGATGACATGTGTAAAGTAAAATAAAATGACTGATTGATCTTATTTGATTGATGCATTCCATTACATGAATGCATGACAATATAAAGGCTGTTAGGACTAGAATAGACATCGAAAAAGAACTTAAAGCTCATAATGTGATTAAGAGCTAAAGGCTCATTATAAATAATGAGCCCACTATTTCCATCGAATACAGAACAGTTATCAATGACCCATTATCCATAATGAATACGAGATAGTTATAGGCACTCGGTCACAACAATAAAAAATTGAAAGTGAGTCTCATGAGCACTGCATATGCATATGATATGTATGGTTTAAATAGTTGATTGATTTGTGAATTTGATATATGATTTAAGTGAATCTGAAGTGTATATGACACAACATGTTGAATTGATAAAGTGATGTGCATTATGCAATTATATGAATTGATGTGTTACGTGTTTGAGTGAGTCATCGAGGATGATCCACTCAATGAGTTCGCAAAACTTAACTCAAAATTTGTAATATTTTTCAGGCTTATAGAAGATCTCAAGTTAGACAAATTGCAGTTAAGCCACTATATTCAAGTAAGAGATAAAAGTCAGGATCAGTTCATGTCTGCATTTGTATTTTTTATTTTTGTATCAAAATATGTATTCACAAGTATTTTACAATGAGTAAGTAAATGATTTTGTAATGTAATAACTTCATGAATAAAATGTTTTATATCTGAAATGGGCCCAAGTGACTAGTGAAATTCTGATGAGTTGTGTAATGGTTGTAACATTATATTTGAAAATGTTTACGAATAAAATGGGTCCAAAGTTTCATTATTTATTCTCCGTATATGCGTGTGATGTTTTGAAAATTTTGTAAGGAATTTTGATTGATTGACTATTCTAACATGCCACCATTGTGGAGTACATACTTGGACACCACTCAAGATGTCAGATACGTATCTTGCAAGAGTGGGATGTTACACTTATTGTTTAAATTGAGTGATGTTAGTGGCAAAACTATTAAATGCCAATGGTTAGCAAATTTTTTTTCTCTCATTTTCTTTGTTAATACAAGTTTATAGCTGATCATAGGTCCATAATTAAAGTTCATGTTATAACTAATACATAATTTTGGTGAGTTTAGGACTTTGGAGTGAACAAAACTGGAGCATATCATGAAGGCCTAAGAAACAAAATTTTTGGACAAGTAATTGGCAGAGAGTGGAAGAACATTTGACAACTTGTACAGTTGATACTCTCGATCTCATCATTAAACAGAGGTTTGATGGCATTGACTTGTCATTTTAGTGGATCTTGATGGCAATTACTCACTATATTTTCCTCCATTTATGAATGGTAATAAGTCAGATGTTCCACTCCTGTTACTTATGCATCACTCTTAGGAGCAAAATGATGTTGACTCTTCTTTCTCTACAAATGAAATCTAGGTCACATTAGGAACTCATACTTTGTTTTGACAAGCCAAATTGATTGTAACACCAAGTATCTAGTTATCCGGTACACCGAAATAAATCGGTATTTGAGACTAATGTCATTAAAACCACAGAACAGTGAATAATAATTTTTTGTGACATCAAATTAATGATGTATGATACTTTTTCTATCATCACAGGAAATTGTACGAGTGGATGTTTAAGAACCAGTACAAGAGTGGCATTTTTGTAAATAATGGTCAAGGAGGCTTATATAAGAAGCTAGTTAGAAAGAAGACAAAACATTGTCTTCTTCCTCCTCTCTAACCCACGAAATCACCATGGGATTTCTCTGTCAAGCTTTTCAACCCTTGTAACAAGAATGGGAAGGAGAATCAAGCCATTTGGTTAGTACAAAAAGGTAAACCTCTATCCCGACACCTAGTTCTATCGATTTAAGCTTAGTTTTTCTCTCTTCTTGTGAAACCCATTTGATGGAATGTCTGGGTTTGATGATTTTGATGATGGGTTTTCATTTTTTGATGTCTAATGACACATTAACATGAAGAAATTTCATTTTTATGGTGATTTGGGGCTAAAAATCAAAACCTAGGGTTTTGGAGTTCAAGCTATTAATGGAGACAGATTTGTAGGTCCTTTTTGTACATTGTTTTGAGCTGCTTAACGTGTGAATTTGGAGAAACTCAAAACATAGAAGTTGTAGATACAGATGTCTACTATAACCCTGAATTTTTTCACCAATTTAGGGTGAGCCAAACAAATGATAAAGGTCCCGAAGTGAAACTGGTTCAGAATACCAGTGGGATTGAAACTTGAAATGAAAGTTGATTGTTTGAAGACTTTAGAGTTAGGATTGGATGATGAGTTCTTCTTAAGAAATGCTAAAAAATGTTTCATCTAAGTTCTGATTAAAGTAAAGTTTAATTGGATGAGTATTCTGTGAGATATGGCTGAATAAGTGAAGGGTGTTGCTAATCTTAGTAACACAGAAGAGAACAGAAACAGGTCAGGTTTATAAAACCCACAATAAATCCAAATTACATCTTTTTTTTATCCGCATTTGGATATGTAATATCCATGCGAGTTTATTGAAAATGAAGTTTTTAATCACCTTAATTGGATGAGAAATGAATAAGTTATAAGGTTTTGAGACAGGAAGAGTCCAACTCATGACTGAATATTAAGGTTGATTGTGAATGGGAGATTTGGATTCCTCAATGACAAAATTAGAATATGGTCATAAAAGAAAATTTGTGAATTTATGTGTTAACTAGAGGTCTCGAAAGTTTGAAAAACATTGGACCTATGTATAAGAAGTTATGCCTTCACGAATGGGATATGCTGATAATTAGTGAATAAAATAGAATTTGTAATGATATGTGTTACGAAATGAGGTTTATGTGAGAATGACTAATGCGGGTATAAGTAATTGTTATGCATGTACCCAATAGCTTGTGAAAGCAGACAAGGAATAGAACTAGAAGTCATACCTAGTACCTCTCAAGTTGAAGAAAGTTAGAAAAGAGATCAACACCACTGAAGCAGTCGAGTTGAGTATAATCATGCTACTATACTTGTGTAGTAATCTTTTCATTATCTTGTGGCTTGTTGAATTGTTCTCAAATCCATATGACTTATTTGATATATGATTCCATGTAGTTGAGTGTAGAATATTGTATGCCAGATTGACCAGATGATATTCAAATCCTTTGCATATTGTAGTTCCCTTGTTATGTTGAACCTATGAATTGCGATTCTTAGATGAATCATGTTTTTCTTGTTAGCCATGATTGATGAGTTCACAGAATACCCAAATGATGGGATATATACCTAGACCATGTGCACATTGGTAACCCTCCGGTGATGGGTTAGATCTAAGTCCTACCTAAAGAGGGCAGGCCTCCAGGGGCAAGGGTAGGTCAACCTTGTCTAGAATCAGAAAAGGGAGAGATATGTTGTACTAGCATGCCTCTGTCTCTTCTTAAGAAATTCAGAAAATCATAACTTAGAAATGAGAAAGCTCAGAATTAGGAATCCTGTAGAACCCAGAACTCAGAAAGAAACCAAAATTTAGAATGAAACCAGAATTCAGAAAAGGACCCAAAATCCAGAAAAGAATTCAGAAAACAAATTCATGTTTTTTTTAAAATTCATATTGAGCTTTATTATTAATATTCACATGATTGCCGCATTTGATATTACTACCGAGTTATCCATTGATGCCATATATTGTTGCTTAGATTGCCACAGACCATTCTTGTGAAGCTAGCCTTGTGTTACCTAGCCTCACAAGCATGGTAGTATGTATATATCTCACTGAGTCGTGTTGTAGACTCACCTCTCACTATCATCATTTCAGGGGATTAACAGATCGTACAAGAGAGAAATCCAAGCCTTTTGAGACTCTCTTGGATAATCAGACAAGTAATGTTTTTGGCATGATGTTTAGTGCAGATGCTTATAGCTGCTCCATGGTTTGTTATAATCATTTGTACCTAAAACATGTATGGATATGTTATGTTATTGAGAATGATGTCAGTTGATGATATGAGATGATCTTAGATTGGCAAATGATAAGTAGTTAATGTATGTGAGAATTGCATATTTGGATCCTTACTTCTTACCACATATTAAGCAGGTATAAGGATTAACCAGAAAAACGAATAGGTCACGCCGAATTTTCAGTAGAATATAGAAAAGTTAGGCTTACTACGGATTTTGGTGGCATTAAGCCTACCCATTCCTTAATGCCAAAATGGCCCAAAAAGGCCGGGTCGTGTCAGATGGTATCAGTGCCAGGTTGTATAAGAGTAAGGATCTTGCGATCTATATGATGTACAAAAAGTATTAAAAAAAAAGTTTATGATATGAAATATGCAAGTGAATTTCTACGCTTAAGCAAATTTGCTACAACCATTGTACCTACTGAAGCTGCAAAAATGGAAAGATACAAGTTGTGACTCATACCTTCCTTGTATAGTGCTGTTGCAGCTATTGACTTCCCCAATTTGTCAAGGTTGATTGATAAGACTCGGTAATTAGAAGCGAAGTTTAAAGAGGGGAGAGCAGAAAGAGAATGGAGAAGAAAAGGTAAAGGCTAGAGCAGTAGAGGCCGTAGAGAAAGTGATAGCTCTCAGATGAGAAAAACAGAACAAACAATACAGTCTACTCCTTCAGAACCATAGAGAGGGGGTCAAGGTAGGGTCAGAAATCCAAATGCACCAGCCTTTTCAGCACCTAGTGGTATATAGAACCCAGCTAAGGCTAGATCACAGCAACCTCCAACACAACCACAGGTTAGAACTACTTGTAATGTCTGTGGGAAAAATCATCAAGGACCCTGTAGATTTGGGTTCAGAGGTTGTTAAAGGTGTGGACAAGAAGGGCATTTCATGAAAGACTGCCCAATGCAAGAAAACCAAGTAGTTCCATCCCCAGCTTCATAGACTACTGTACAGATAGACAGACCTATTAATAGAGGCCCAACTGGTAGAGGTAGACCTCAAGACCAAGCTCCCACCTAGAATCTGGGGCAGATGTCAGCATCAGCCCCAGCAAATAAAGGTCAGGGGAGAGTGTTTGTTGTAAATTCCTAAGAAGCACAGGCCTCTAATACAGCTGTAACAGGTAATCTTATGCAAACCTGTTGATTATTGTGAATGAAATGTCTATGCTCTGTTATGTTAAAAGATATGATTTTTTTCTCTAATTATGAGGAATGCTGATATAGGTATAGTCCTTATCCAAAATAAGATTGCTAAAGTGCTATTTGACTCGGGTGCCACTCATTCTTTTATAGCGCCAAGTTTTGTCAGAAAGCTAGATAAAGAGAGAGAATTAATGAAGGACCCACTGATCATAGTTATGCCCTTAGGAGAAACTGTTGAAGTGACATATGTTTACCCTATATGTGCAGTGGAAATAGAAGGCAGAAAATTTATGGCAATTTGATCGAGTTGGCAGTATTAGAATTTGATATTATCTTGGGTATGGACTGTTTATCAAATCATCATGCTACAATGGATTGTTATGCTAAAAGAATTATACTTAGGCCTGATCCAGAAACATAAGTGTTATATCAGGGTGACCGAATTGGGTTTCCTATTACCAGAATATCAGCTATGCAAGCTCAAAAACTTCTAAGAAAGGGATGTCAGGGGTATATAGCTCATGTTAGGGATACCATAAGTGAGATCAGTGACAACAGATCCCTATAGTAAGGGATTTTCCAGATGTGTTTCCAGAAGATTTACCTGGATTACCACCAGAAAGAGAAATAGAGTTTAATATAGAACTCCTTCCTAGTACAAACCCTATCTCAATTACTCCATACAAAATGACACCTACAGAATTAAGAGAGTTAAAGTTGTAGTTGCAGGATTTGCTTGATAAGGGGTTTATTAAACCCAGTACTTCATCGTGGGGTTCACCAGTGTTATTTGTTAAGAAGAAAGGTGGATCCCTACAGTTATGCATAAATTATAGGCAGTTGAATAAAGTAACTATTAAGAATAAATAACCTCTTCCTCGGATTGATGATTTGTTTGATCAATTACAAGGAGCAAGTCATTTCTCTAAGATTGATCCCAAATCTGGGTATCATCAGTTGAGGATCTGAAAAGAGGATGTGTCGAAAACTGCCTTTAGAATCAGATACGAACACTATGAGTTCATGGTGCTTCCTTTTGGTTTAACGAATGCACGTCGTATTTGGATAAATTTGTTGTGGTTTTCATTGATGACAAATTGTATATTCTAGGAGCTAAGAAGAACATGAAAGACACTTGGCAATGGTGTTACAAATCCTTAGAGATAATCAGTTATATGCCAAGTTGGCAAAGTGTGAGTTCTGGCTTGACAGAGTGAATTTCCTGGGTCATATAGTTCGTAAAGAATGGATTCAAGTAGATCCTCAGAAGGTGGAAGCAGTGTCTAAATAGCCTAGACCTACTAATGTTACCGAAGTATGAAACTTTTTGGGTATGGCCGGTTATTACAGACAATTTGTAAAAAAAAATTCCAAGATAGCTACTCCACTGACAAGGTTAACACGGAAACAAGTGAGATTTGAGTGGGATGATTCCTGTGAGCAAAGTTTCCAAAAGCTTAAGGAATGTCTCACATTAGCTCCAGTGTTAACATTGCCTTCAGGGAAAGGTGATTATGTGATATATTGTGATGCCTCTAAAGTTGGTTTAGGATGTGTTTTGATGCAGAATGGAAGGGTAATTGCCTATGCTTCAAGACAATTAAGGAAACATGAAGTAAACTATCCTACGCATGATCTAGAAATGGCAGCCGTGATATTCGCATTAAAAATTTGGAGACATTGTTTATACGGTGAAAAGAGTGAAATATATACATATCATAAGAGTCTTCAATAAAAACGATCTAGAAGGGGGGTTGAATAGATCTTTGAAACTTTTTTTGCAAAGTTCTACAAAAACAAAGAGTTAATACACACGATACAATCAAATAAATATAAATGTAAAAAGAGTAGGGAAGAAAGGCAAACACTGTTTTTATAGAGGTTCGGTGCTAAGACCTACGTCCTCTACCTAAGCTCCCATTTAGGATTTTGGCAAAACACTTTACTACACACTTGTTAGTTCAGTGTGAACTTTTCAACACCACTTGATTTCTGACTCAAGCTACACCTCACAATCGATATGTTTTTTGGCACAAATCCTACCTCCCAAGTGATTTTCCTCTAATCACTCAACTCACAATAATCAAAATGATAGGAAATTGAAATGATAATGCTCAGTACAGCTGAATAGAATTAAGGACAAGCTAAGAGCAAAGTTGAGAGCAAATATGGAACTGTGTAACTTTTCTTCACTTTGGACTTGTATATACGATCATTTGATGTTCCAGTATTTATTTGCAGGCTTCCAGGTGCTTTCTAGATGCTATGGAATTTTTCTATCCATTGTAGATTGCTCATAGCCGTTGTAGTATGATTTTCTTCCCGTTTGTAATCAATTGACTCGATCAGATTTTGTTCAGCTGCACCTGATTGTTGACTAGTCGAGGTGTAATAGTTAATTAGTACATTATAGTCAACTTGTCTTCAAAGTATCAGTCGACTATCACTAACTTTTTTCTTAAACTTTTTGCTCCGCTCTTCGAATAGTCGACTAATACTCTAATAGTCGACTAGTCCATTTCTCCAACTTACAGGTCTGTTGACTTGCAACGTGTTGACTTGCAACGTGTTGGTCAACTTATCTTGGCACGAACTGACAAATCTAGTATTATTAGTCGACTTGCCACTTTATAGTCGACTAGTGCTGAATCTCATGACAGATTTTACATAATCTTCAAGCTTTGTTTGTTGAGATACTAGTTTGAACTCTTCATCCATGATCTGATCTTACATAATCTGTTGCACGTTGTCTATCTCTTGAATATGTCAAACTTGATTTGTATTAATTCTATCAATCCAAAATGCCTAAAATTATTTCTTAACCAATTCTATACATTTTATTATTATCAAAACATAGAAGGATTAAATTTTCCAACCACCATTGGTCCAACAATCTCCCCTTTTTTGATAATGACAAAGCATTTAGAAATTGTTTAAGAAATGAAAACAAAGAAAAATTGATCAAGGTTTTTATGCCTTGTCTTTTTGGTTAGATTGTCTCCCCCTCAATCAATAAATCAATGAATCCAATAATCTTTCAAATTTATAAAATTGTTGCAATCTATAATCCATAATTTTAATTTCAAAACAAGATAGAATCCAAAAACGTGTTATAATCCAAAAACAATTTAACAACATGTTACTCCACCTTTTTTTCATAATCAAAACAAGTATAACTCTTATGAAACATAAAACAAAATTGGAAATCAATTGAAATCAAGCCAATAGTTGACATCACAAATGTTGGACCCCGTCTCCGAAGCCCAACATTCGAAAGCATAAAAGCATAGAAGATCCAAAACCGACAACTTTCCGACCACAATTTGGGGGACTTACAATAGGAATTTCAGATCAGCTTCTTAAGGACATTTGTTCATCATATTCTAAACATTCTAACGCCACCAAAAACGCTCAATTTGGATTATAAATGAAGAAGTTATGATCAGAATACTGTCTTAAAGAAAAATATCCAAGACTGAACACTCTACCGACTTCATGGCAGTAATTAAAAGTCTTAGAGGTTAAATTACAGCTTGGAACCTTCATATAACTTGTAGATCTATGTCTCTAGTTTAATTTGGGATAAGAATCACATCAATTGGAGCTCTATAGCTCAAGATATCTCAAATTTACTAAAGCATAGTCAGACTTTATCAACCGATCATCCTAGTTTGTTTCAATCCACCTTTTTCAATTTAATAACAATACCAACCAACCAGGCATGAAGGAATAGAAAATTTTATTAGGAGTCTATCGCTTTGAAAACCAACTTAATCGGAGGTCGGACTAAAAAGTTATGGCCAATTGAAGGGAGAGAGGTCGATCGGCATGCAAGTCGACCCCAAAGGGTGTGACATGACAGAGACGCCTTTGCTTTGCCCCGAAGGCGGCGACCTCATGCTCGCCCGAGTGGGCGGGCATGCGCATGGGAGCTTGTCCTCCTGGGCACTCCCGCGAAAGCTCGTCCACGAGGGCGTGCGAGCGGGAGCTCGTCCGCCCGGGCATGCGAGTGGTCGACCATGCGAACCGACCTCCAAACTTCAAACCTTCATATCTTTTGACTCCGAGCTCCAAATTTGACAAACTTGGTAGCGTTGGAAAGCTAAAAGACAGATCTACCATTTTCAAGAAGAACTTAAGAGCAAGCTTGGCTTCTAAAGGGATCAAAAGTTTACTCCAAGACTGATCGACTAGCTCCTCATAAACAGTACCCGAACTTGCAAATACCATAACTTTTGACCCAGAACTCCAAATTTTACAAAATTGGTGGCTATTGAAAGGTAAGAGAAATCTCTACAACTTTTATGAATACCAAAAGAACAAACTCCAACTCTATATAGGTCGCATATAGATTCAAATTTTCTGCTAATAAAAAATCTGTCATTTTTGGCAGCACCTGCACTCCACTTTAACAACTCACCTCTTCCAATTTACACGTCCTAACAATAGCTCATTATACATCATGGGAAAGCTCTACAGCTCACCTACAACTCTCAAGAAGGTTAATATATCTCATTCAATCTATAACAGCCCAGAATATGACTAAATGCAGAACATACCCAAAGTTAACCCTAGGAGCACATCAACCCAGAAATTGACAGCACCTATGCCCAACTTCAACAACTCATAAACCATTGCAAATTTTCCAGCGAGCTATCCCAAAGCAAGATCTCAACAGCAACTCAATAATTAAAAAGACTCATACACATTACTTTTTCAAGGTCATACACAGATCGCAATTCAATACATACACATGAAGAAAAGAGTACTAGAGCTCTCATTCTCTTCTCCAATCATAAAAGAGTTCAAGCATAGCTTTAGTTACTTATCGGCATATCCATCAAAATCAAGTACAAGGTACAAAATTTATGAGATGCTCAATGCTTGACATGCTTATAAAGCTATTCCAAAAAGCTAGTTACTAACTTAATACAAAGGTATCTAAAATCTTGGAGTTAATCCCGATGCCTTGCAAGGTTCAACGCTTGACTTGTTTTTGCACCTAAGGAGGGAGAATGGGGTGAGCAAAACACGGCTCAGTGGCTAACACCCTTATAGCTATCGATTAATGAGCCATACAACACAGAATCAAGAATCCAAAACATTAGCAATTAACATATTATGCATAGATACCCAACTTTATCACATAAATCACAATTAACCGAACTAATCACGTAAAGCATAACATGAAATCTTCTATCAGTTAAAAACACGTATTATGCATCCTAAACGCCAAAATGATGAAATGCACACAATTGGCTCGAGAGTTCCATAACAAGACGGATAAATCGAAGTTTATCGTAAACAAGACAAGTTCGATTTCTCAGGATCTCGTGGCCTCAAGCGGGCAACCGGGAGAAGGCTATGGGTCATCATGCACGAGACTAACAAGACAGGTTCTCTCTCGCCCAAACACACCCAATCTATGCTCAAATATTCAAATACAAAAAATGGCATTTCTATGCTTCTTCCATTTATCAAATCATCATAGCTCCGTACTTTTCCTTTATATCAAAGGAGACATATCCATTTCATCATACACTATCAAAGATACCAAACAACTCGACATGTACGCAATTTAAACAAAAGAAGAAAGCACACATAGGGCATTTGCCCATCACACAACAACTATAAAAATGTTACCCACCTAAATGTCGGATTCCGAATTCAAAATTGCCCTTTCTTCTTGTCTTGAGTGGGGTTTTCTTGATTCCCTTCAATAAAACCATACTACATTCAATGAGTACATTCTAAGAAAAGTCATAACATTTCAACAATCAAGCAAAGATAAAAATCAACTTTAAACCTAACCTACCCATAGGCCATCTATGCTAGAATAACCAAGACCTTAACTTAGAAATCCCAAAATCCATTGATTTTACCCTTCTCTTCTTTCTTTCTTCAATCCCTACACAAACCCTAACCTCCATTTTATCCCATTCTTGAATCTAACATAAGCAAAGGTAGAACTTACCTCCAATAAGTAGATTTCTCTTATTTTTCTTCTTCTTTCTTCCTCCCTTCAAGCTTCCTACAGCTCTCTCTTTTCTCCTAGCTGAAAGCTCCCTTCTCCTTGGCTCACACTTTTTGCCTTCTCTCTTTTGGTTCTACGACAACCCTCTTCTTCTCCTTCTTAACTTAATTCATTTGCCCTCAATTTAAAGCCCACCTCAAAACTGCATAGTTTCAGTTCTCCTTATTGCTTGCCATTCTTTTGGGCTCTCCTCCTTATTTCATTAATTCCTAATGCCCACTCCATCCAACATTAATTCTAATCCTTCATTTTAAATTCCAATTTCTAATTCCCAATCCTACCTACTAATTTCAAGACTCAACATGAATATATATATATATATATATAATTAAAACAATTAAAGCAAAATAAAGAGTAATTAAAGTAAACAAATAAATAAATAAAACAATAAGTAAATAAATAAATAAATGAAGAAAAATTTTCAGGGCCCAACAACAAATGCACAATTTAACTATTAATTATACTTAACAGTAATACTTAGCAATAGTCGAAGATGATTAGTCGATTAATAATACTTAAGCAATTTATCCCTGAAGTTATAGTCAACACGCAAATCAAAACTTACTCGACTGTTACCTCAACATCAGTCGACTTAGACCTCAATCAGTCGACTGGAATATTTCTAAACTCTAGAAAAATCACGTTATAACCTAAATGTAGATCATATTGATATATTCTCTGATGGGAATGCAAATTTGCCTAATAATTTGACCATTTTGTTGTGCTAGTGTATGCAGATAATTACAATCAACCAATAGAATTCAAATCACACATACCAAGTTTCAACTTAATGTTTACAAACACATCTTCTTTAAGAGGTTTAGTAAATATATTAGCCAATTGATCACTTGAAGAGACATGTTTCAAATAAATATCACCTTTCAAACAATGATCATGTATGAAATGATGTCTAATCTCAATATGTTTTGTTCTACTATGTAAAATTGGATTTTTACTCAAACAAATTGCACTAGTATTATCACAATAAATTGGAATATTTTTGAAAACAATACCATTATCAAGTAATTGATGTTTAAGCCAAAGAACTTGGGCACATGCACTTCCAGCTGCTACATATTCAGATTCAGCAGTGGAAATAACTACACTGACTTGCTTTTTACTAGCCCATGAAATCAAAGATGAACCTAAGAAATGACATATGCCACTAGTGCTTTTTCTATCTATCCTACAACCTCCATAATCAGCATCACTATAAGCATACAGGTCAAAAGAATCACAACTAGGATACCATAAACCATGATTAATAGTTTTGCTAAGATATCTAAAAATTCTTTTGCAAGCACTTAAATTAGAAATTTTTAGACAAGATTGAAATCTAGCACAATGACAAGTAGCAAACATAATATCTGGTCTAGAAGCAGTTAAATATAAAAGAGATCCGATCATACCTCTATAAAGCTTTTGATCAACATCTTCTTCATGTTCAAATTTTTCCAAGACGAGATTTGATGCCATAGGTGTTGCTGCAACTTTGCATCCTTCCATGTTGAACTTCTTTAGAAGCTCTTTGGTATACTTGGATTGGTGAATGAAGATGTCATCTTTGAATTGTTTGATTTGCAATCCAAGAAAGAACTTAAGTTCTCCCATCATGCTCATTTCAAACTCACTTTGCTTTAAATCACTAAATTCTTTACACAAAGATTCATTAGTAGCACCAAAAACAATATCATCAACATATATTTGACAAACTAACATATCTTGATCAACATGTTTTATAACAAAGTATTATCAATTTTACCACGAATGTAACCATTTTAGGTTAGAAAAGTACTTAACCTTTCATACCAAGCCCTAGGTGCTTGCTTTAATCCATATAGTGCCTTCCTGAGCTTGTAGACATAGTCTGGATGTTCATGATCTTCAAAACCTGGTGGTTGTTTGACATAAACTTCCTCTTGGATGTAGCCATTGAGAAATGCACTTTTGATGTCCATTTGATTTAATTTGATCCTCTTATGTGATGCAAAGGCACATAATAATTTGATTGCCTCCAATCGAGCCACAGGTGCATATGTCTCATTATAATCAAGGCCTTCTTCTTGATAAAATCCTTGAGCTACTAACTTTGATTTATTTTTGACTGCTTCACCATTTTCATCAAAATTTATCCTATTTACCCACTTGACTCCGATAATGGTTTTGTTCTTTGGTGGAGCTACCAAATCCCATACATTATTCCTTTTGAATTGATTTAGTTCTTCTTGCATAGTCAACAACCAATTTTCATCTTCAAGAGCCTCTTTTATGTTCTTGGGTTCCACTAGTGAGATGAAGGCTGAATTGCTCAAGTATTCTTATGTATTCCCCCTAGTTCTTAAACCATCATTTAAACTGCCAATTACTTGCTCCAGAGGATGATTCTTTGCTTTTGTCCATGTTTTAGTGCCAGGAACATGATCTTCTTCATCTAACTTTTCTTCTTCAACATTGGATTTTTTTTCTTCAACTTCATTTCCTAAATTTCCTGCATCATTATCAAAACAAACCTTCCTCGGGGGTGAAATCATATCATCGAATTTAACATGAATATTTTCTTCAACACTCCTAGTTTTATTAGTATAGACTCTAAATGCCTTACTTGATAGTGAATAACCAAGAAATACACCAACATCAGATTTTGGATCAAATTTCCCTAAGTTGTTCTTTCCATTATTATGAATAAATACTTTACAACCAAAAGGATGAAAATATGATATATTGGGTTTCTTACCTTTCCATAATTCGTATGGTGTCTTGTTTTTTGTCTCTTCTTATATGCACTTTATCGATGACTTAGCAAGCGGTATTGATTGCCTCCGTCCAAAAAGATTTAGGAAGATTATATTCATTCAACATTGTTCTACTCATTTCTTCAAGTGAATGATTTTTCCTTTCTACTACACCATTTTGTTGTGGTGTTCTTGGTGATGAGAAATTATGCTCCATTCCATATTTTTCACAAAGTCTTTCAAAAGGTTCACAATCAAACTCACCTCAGTGATCGGTTCTTATAGCAACTATCGTCAAGTTCTTTTCATTTTGAACCAACCTACATCACTTAGTAAACTCATTAAAAACATCACTTTTATTTGCAAGAAATCTTACCCAAGTGAATCTAGAGAAATCATCCACAATAACAAGAACATATAATTTACCACTTAGACTAGCATGCCTAGATGGTCCAATTAAATCCATATGAACAAGTTCAAGTATTCTAGATGTACAAATTTCTTTCTTTGGTTTGAAAGATTCTCTAACATGTTTGCCTTGCAAGCAAGATTCACACAAGTGGTCTTTAACAAATTTTATCTTAAGCAAACCTCTCATAATATCATTTTTAGAAAGTTTAAAAATTAAAGGTAATGGTGCATGTCCTAACTTTCTATGCCATAAAAATGCATTTTCTTCTAATGTTACCAAACATTTTTCATTAAAAGAACTATCATCATGCAAATCAACAATATATGTATTTCCATGTCTCAAACCAATGAAAGCAACATTTTCATCTTTCTTAACCATACAATGAGATGATTCAAATGTCACATTAAAATTCATATCACATAATTGAGAGACACTTAGCAAATTATGTTTCAAGCCATCAACAAGTAAAACATTCTCAATGGTAAGCAAAGGTTCCTTACCCACTTTACCAACACCAATGACTTTACCTTTGTTGTTGTCTCCAAATGTGACAAATCCTTGATTCTTTGGTTTGATTTCTGCAAATAAGCTCTTGTCTCCACTCATATGCCTTGAGCATCCACTATCAATGTACCATATGCTTGGTGGATTTTCATTCCTTGCTTGTATCTCATCATCATCATCACTTGACAAGGAGCTATTTGCCATAAGAGCCAAGTTGCTTTCATCATTGCTTAGGTATCTTCCTCATCATCACTCCAAGTGGCTACAAGGCTAGCTTTCTTTTTCCCTTTGTCATACTTGTCATTTTTTTGGAGAAAGGAAGAGTTTTTGCACTCTCTAGCATAATGTCCTCTTTTTCCACATTTCCAACACTCTTCATTGCTTTTATTTTCTTCATAGCTTTTGGTCCTTCTTTCCATGGTGTACTTCTTTTTTTCTTCATTTTTTCCACCACGTAATTCCCTCTTCCTATTATTGAGTAGTCCTTTGAATTTTCTCAAGTTTCTAGCATAAAGTGCTAGTTCTTCATCTTCTTCCTCTTCATCTAATTCTTCGTCACTTTCATCAAGAGAAGAAACATTAGCTTTTAAAGCAATTAATTTTTGTGACTTACCTCTTCCTCCTTTTGATTTGAGAATGATCTCATAGTTAATGAGTGATCCCACCAAGGCACTGAATTCCAATCGATTGAGATCTTTAGACTCCATAATGGCTGTGACTTGTGAGTCTCATTCTTTTGGTAGTGAACGAAAAATCTTTTTCACCTTCTCTCTATCCGTCATGTGTTTTCCAAGGTTGCCTAATCCATTGATAATTTCTACAAAACGATCAAGCATAGTGGAAATAGACTCACCTTCCTTCATGACAAACATTTCATAGTCATGGAGAAGCATGTTGATCTTTGTTTCTCAAACTTGGTTTGTTTATTCGTGAGTAATGCGTAGTCTCTCCCACATTTCTTGGGCACTAGTGTATGAGTTCACTTGATTTCTCTCCTCAACAGTGAGAGCGCAATATATCAACTTCATGGCTTTTGCGTTGATGTAGGTTTGCTTCCAATCATTGTCATCATATTCCAGCTCCATCTTTATCTCACCATTTTCATTCAATGGAATGTGTGGACCGAAGATTATGATATTCTAATACTCGACTCCCTCGCTTATGATATGATATTTCATAGGATTTTTTCAAGAAGAATAGTTAGTACCATTAAAAAAAGGAGGGTGATTATTTGTGTTACCTTCTTCCGCTAGGTTGTTGTGTGTCAAACTCAGTGTCATCCCTGGATTTTTCTGCTCTGATGCCAATTGAAAACGATCTAGAAGGGGGGGTTGAATAGATCTTTGAAACTTTTTTGCAAAGTTCTACAAAAACAAAGAGTTAATACACACGATACAATCAAATATATTTAAATGTAAAAAGAGTAGGGAAGAAAGGCAAACACTATTTTTATAGAGGTTCGATGCTAAGACCTACATCCTCTACCTAAGCTCCCACTTAGGATTTTGGCAAAACACTTTACTACACACTTTTTAGTTCAGTGTGAACTTTTCAACAACACTTGATTTCCAGCTCAAGCTACACCTCACAATCGATCTGTTTTCCAGTATAAATCATACCTCCCAAGTGATTTTCCTCTAATCACTTAACTCACAATAATCACAATGATAGGAAATTGAAATGATAATGCTCATTACAACTGAATAGAATTAAGAACAAGCTAAGAGCAAAGTTGAGAGAAAATATGGAACTGTGTAACTTTTCTTCACTTTGGACTTGTACGATCATTTGATGTTCCAGTATTTATTTGCAGGCTTCCAGATGCTTTCTAGACATTGTGGAATTCTTCTATCCGTTGTAGATTGCTCATAGCCGTTGTAGTATGATTTTCTTCCCATTTGTAATCAATTGACTCAGTCAGATTTTGTTCAATTGTACCTGATAGTCAACTAGTCGAGGTGTAATAGTTGACTAGTACATTATAGTCAACTTGTCTTCAAGGTATCAGTCGACTATCACTAACGTTTTTCTTAAACTTTTTGCTCCGCTCTTCGAATAGTCGACTAATATTTTGATAGTCGACTAGTCCATTTATCCAACTTACAGATCTGTTGTTTTTAGTCGACTTGCAACGTGTTGGTCGACTTATCTTGGCTCGAACTGACAGATCTGATATTATTGGTCGACTTGCCACTTTATAGTCGACTAGTGCTGGATCTCATAGCAGATTTTACATAATCTTCAAGCTTTGTTTGTTGAGATACTAGTTTGAACCCTTCATCCATGATCTGATCTTACATAATCTCTTGCACGTTTTCTATCTCTTGAATATGTCAAACTTGATTTGTATTAATTCTATCAATCCAAAATACCTGAAATTATTTCTTAACCGATTCTATACATTTTATTATTATCAAAACATAGAAGGATTAAATTTGTCAACCACCACTGGTCCAACATTCAGTACATTCAACAACAAAAAGAGTTGAATTTGAGACAAAGACGGTGGATTGAGTTACTGAATGATTATGACTGTCAGATCTTGTATCACTCAGGTAAAGCCAATGTAGTAGCAGATGCTCTGAGCAGAAAATCGATGGAGAGTTTGTATCATATCCCCATTCAAAAGAAAGAGCTAGTTAAAGATTTAACTGGGTTAATTAATGTGGGATTGCACTTGGAAGTATCTGATTCTCAAGTATTACTTGCTAAATTCTAGGTGAATTCCAATTTAATTGATGAGATTAAAACTGCCCAAGAAAGTGATCAGGAGCTAGCCAAATTGAGAATAACTGTCCAGGATGGTAAGGTGACAGAGTTCAATATAGTGGATGGAGTATTGAAATGTGGTGACAGGTTATGTGTACCTGACATAAATAGGCTAAGACAAAGGATTATGCATGAGATACATTATGCACCCTATAGTGTTCACCCTGGAACCACCAAGATGTACCATGATGTTAAAGGTATATATTAGTGGCCAGGTATGAAGAAAGATGTAGCCCAGTTTGTATCCACCTTTTTAACTTGTCAACAAGTCAAATTTGAACATCAGAAGCCCACTGGACTACTACAGGAGCTGCCACTACCCGAATGGAAGTGGGAGCGGATTACCATGGATTTTGTGGTTGGATTGCCAAGAATGCCTAAGGGACATGATTCTATTTGGGTTATAGTCGGCAGACTCACCAAGTCAGCCCACTTTATAGCTGTTAAAACTACTTATAGTGTAGTTCAGTTAGCCCAGTTATATGTTGACATAATTGTGAAGTATCATGGAGTGCCAGTGTCTATTTTTTATGATAGAGGAACACAATTCACTTCTAAATTCTGGCAAAAAGTACAAGAAGCCATGGGTGCACAGTTGAATTTTAGTACAACATTCCACTCCCAAACTGATGGGCAATCAGAGAGGACCATCCAGACACTCGAAGACATGTTAAGAATGTGTGTCTTAGACTTTGGTGGAGATTGGGAACGTCATTTGCCCTCAATAGAATTTGCTTACAATAATAGCTACCATTCCACCATTGGAATGGCACCTTACGAGGCATTGTATGGAAGAAAGTGCAGATCTCCACTATGTTAGACAGAAGTAGGAAAAAAATAGTTAGAGGGACCAGACCTAATTCAAGAAACATCTGCAAAAGTTCCTCTCATACAGGAAAGATTAAGAATGGCCTTCGGTACGCAAAAGAGTTATGTAGATTCTAAGAGAAGGGATGTACAATATGAACCAGGTGATCAAATTTTTTTAAAAGTCTCTCCTATGAAAGGTGTAGTCAGATTTGGAAAGAGAGGGAAGCTGAATCCTAGATAGATTGGACCATTCGAGATCCTTGAAAGGGTCAGAAATGTGTCATATCGGTTGGCTTTGCCTCCTCATCTTAGCTACGTGCATCCAGTTTTCCATATATCAATGTTAAGAAAGTACATTCCAGATCCTTCTCATATATTACAAACCCCATAAGTGGAAATAGCAGAGAATCTGTTGGGCCCCGATTCACATTAAACATGTTTTCTTTATTTTAAGGTTTAGATTGATTAATTCCTTTTAGTTAGAATTATTTGAGATTTTAGTGCTCAGTTAATGATTATAAATTGAAGGGATTTAGTTAAAATTAGAATTTTGATAAGTTGTTAGATTTTAAAAGAATAAGATGGTGTTAGGGTAAATTAGGAAGTTTGTAATGTTTTTAAGGCTTAAGGTAAATAAAGTGGGCTTTTAGCCCTTTTAAATATCATTTAAATGAAGAAGGAGGGAATTAAATGGTGAATTGTCGTGGATTAAGAGGAATCCCATGAAATTTTTAAGTTTTAAGAAGGAAATGTTTGATGATGTAGCCGTATAACATGAAGAAAGAAACAAAAATGGCAAGGAAAGGAGGGAACTAAATGAAACTACGTAGTTTTGCTTAGGTTATAAGTTAAAAACAAAGTTTCCTATTTCATTTACAAGGAAAGCTACGAAATTCATCAAAGAAAAGAAGAGGGGGGAGTCGATAGTTTTAAAAGAAAAGAAAGAAACAAACATAGAAGAGAGAAGAAGAGGGAGAAGCCGACGGTGAGAGGAAGAAAGAAGAAGAAGAAAACGTCAGCTAGAGGTTCGGTTTTTATGGGTTTCTTAGAGGGTTTTCGATGCTTTTCAAGAGGAAAGAGGAGGAAGAAGAGGAAAGCCTCCTTTGGAGCTTGATGAATGCCGAAAATGAAGAGAGAGAAGGTAAGAGAGGATTTGTATCTTTGATACTTTGATGAAGTCTTGGTTTAGATAGTTTGATATTGATATGGATTTGGATTTTCTAAGGTTAATTGAAGTGATTATGCTATGATGATGTTCAATTTTTTTATGTTCCTAAATTAGGGATTTTTATGTCTTGAATTAGGGATTTTCGATTTAATCGAGGATTGGAGAAATTGAAGCATTGGGCAAGCTTTTAGCATCATTTTGAGGTGGGTAATATATTTATTTATTGAATTATAAGTCAATTGTGTGATTTCTAAAATTTAAGAAAGGAATTTTCAAATGATTTTAAATAAATTGATTTCGAAATGTTTTACAAATGGTTAAATTCTTTGTTTTCGACTGATTGGCGCTTTTGAAAATTTGTTACAAGTTTGAATGTTTAATAAGTGAAGAAAATTTCTGAAATTTTGAAAATTTTATAAAGGTTAGATTTGTTGATTTCGATTGATTTAAAAAATTATTACAAGGTTAAATTCATTGTTTTGATATGAATTTTGGATAAATTGATAAAATTTCCAAAATTTATTATTTATGAATAATTTGATAAATTATGAAAATTGTTCATTCTTTGATTTTGAATGATTTGATAAAATTGAAATAATTGTTAATTTTATTGTGGTTGAAAGTGTTCATAAAATATAGTTTATGTAAAGGTTTGAAAAATAATGATTTTGAATATTTTTGAAGTGTTTATAATATATTGTTCATGAAAATGTTTGAAAATTTATGATTTCCAAATACTTTGAAATTAGTTATAAATTATTGATTATGAAAATGTTTGAAAAATTATGATTTAGAATACTTTGAATTAGTTATAAAATCTTGGTTATGAAAATGTTTGAGAAATTTTGATTTTATATGATTAAGTCCTTACTTTTGGAGTAACTTTAGAAATTAGTTATATGTCCAATGATTTAAGAAATTGAAATTCTTTTAATTCGAATGACTAAATTTATTGTTTTGGAATGATTTTAAAAGTGCTAAAATTGTTTAAATTCAGGGTTTTTGAAAAATCAAGAAAGAAAGGAATTGTGAATTTTATTGTCTATGATTTCGAGAATTGTTTTCGAATGATTAAATATGTTTATGCTTTGAATTATAAGCTAATTAAATGATTTCAAAAAAAATCAAGAAGCAAATTGTTTATAAATTATTGTCTATGTTAATATTTGAAAATTTTGATTTCCGAATGAACAATGATTTTAAGAAATTATTATTCACCATGTTTTGAACTTTACAAGGAATGGCTACAATGAGTGAATTCAATGTTTTAAATGATTTGATGAAAATTGATATGAATTTTGAATTAAATTTGTTTTGATGATTTGATAAATTATTAAAGGTGTAGCATACTTTGTTTATGAATTGTTGTGAATCGATTGTGATTTTGATTGTTGTGAGCTGGTTTGATGAAATGTGATTGTATTTTGATTTGATATATGACCTATGTATGGAGAATTGTTATATGCATGTATGTGCATTGTGAATGTTAATGTGTCTAGTATGACAAGATGTGAAAATTTTAAGTTTTGAAATACGCCTTCGGGAGTTTCGATTTTCAAGCATGAATTATGTGTTGTGGGTTTGGTTAGGTCGCTTAAGTAAGAGTCCGTGCACTGGTCTCGTTTTTAAAAGGCTTCTCCCGCCTGCCCGCTAGTGGCATTGGAGCTCCGTAAGGACTCCTATAAGTTCACGGCTACACCGGACCGCTATGCGGGAAGGTGTAGTATGTTCTATTCACGGCTACACTGGACCACTATGTTGGACTGTGCAGTACGTTTCGTTTGGACCGAAACCAAACCATTCTGAAATGTTATGTGCTTTTTGATTTATTTATAATGTTATGCATTTATATGTGCTTGCATTCATGTTTTCGATTATATTTATGAATTTTGAAAAGCTTTGGAATTTCGAGGAATGAAATTTTGAGGTTTGAAATTGTGAAGAAATTGGAAATTTCAGTGTAAATGTTTTGAAAAGTAGAAATGTTTAAGAAATAATTTTTTGAAAAATTTTCTAAATGGAAAATGTTTTGAAAAATGATTTTGCTTATTTTTCAATTATAAATATGTTATCCACGAGCTATTTCAACTCACCCCCCTTTCATTCCCATCTCCAGGTTTTTCGAGCAAGAAATCGGGTGGAAGACGGTCAAGACATTAGTTTTGCATGTTTTTGTAATAGAGTTATTTTGGATTTTTGGTCCTTGGTTTTGTACCGTGGCTTGAAAATGCTACTTTTGTTTTGGTTATTGGAGTATGAGATTGAAGTGTGGATATGTATAAGAATGATGAATTTATGTAGGGAATTGAATTGTATATGATTATGGCATTGGATTATGTAAGAAAATTCTAGTTAGTATATATATGAATGTGTATGTGATTGAGATATAAATGTGATGATTATATGGGTTCCGGATGGGAGGTCCGAGGATACTGCTTTGTGATTAAGATTATTGAAGTGTTTTAGATATAGGATTGTGTTTGTGTATGCTGAGATCCCGGACGGAGGATCCGGTGGATTTTGATGATTGTATGTTTGTTTGGAAATTTTAGAAGTGTATTTTTACCATTTGCAGGTTTTGGGTTAGGTCAAATGCAGCCGTTATGCTGCCGAAATTTCATTAAATTGTGTATGGCTTGTTTGGGAATAAAATTTGTGTGATTTTTTTTATGGCAAAGGAAAATTAGAACAAGAGTTTTAAAGATGAATTTAAGATATGCATGATTAAGAGAAATATAGTAATTTGAGGTTATGGATCATTATGGCAAAAGATAGTGACATTGGAATGGTTAAATTCCTATTGAATATGGATTAGTTTTATTTTTGAATAAGATTGAATAAAGTGAAAAGGAGAAAAAAAATTTAATTATACCAGTTTTCGGATTGGTTTAGTCTTAGGGTTCCAACGCGACGAGTGTAACATCCCATCTCCGATGGGAAGGGTATTTTAGTAAATTGGGATGGGGACGGGTTAGGAGTATTAAATTATATCTCGTCATGAACATATGTCATGCAGTCTCTATAAATGGTGAGTTTTGCACAGGCATATAGTCATACATGCATTCATGACATTTCCCGGCCTAAGTGTCTAATTGTGATCTTTTGTGAAATTGGTATGATAATGGGATTTGAAAAAAATATTTGGAGTGTGCCATAGAGTGTTTTACATTTTTACGGATTTATGGAAATTTTCTGGAATTATCGGAGAAGATTCGGACCGCAAAATCGTAGGTAAATGGCCTAAAAGTGTTTTTGTTGTAGAAAGTGTAGTTTTCGTGTTTGAAAAATTATTTGGAGTGGACTATCTTATGTTTTACAATTTTGGGCAATTTAGGTAATTTTCAAAAAAATGATTCGAGGGAAATTCCCGGAAATTTTCGGACCGGATAAATCGCCAAGTGGCGAACCGGTTGATTTTGATATCGAAAATTTTATCCAATGGCACTATAATATTGGATACGTTATTTTGGGATTGAAATTAGGGTCATTGGAGTTGATTTGGGTAAATTTTTGATCTGAATTATAAAAAAATAATATGTTGACTTTTCTTTGAAAATTTGGACCAACCATATTTTGCCACCCATTCTCCTTCATTTAATACTCTCTCGGTGATGCCTTAAGGAAGAGAAGGAGCTAATGGTTTTAAATGCTTTTAGTCTTCATCCACCGAAAATCCTACTTCTTTACATCTCCATCGATTTTCATCTTCTTCATCAAATCTTCCTCCAAACTTCAAGCCTTCTTCTTCTAGACACCAAGTTCCTTATTTGTCATGGAGGGCTTTCACTTGCATGAGGTTAGAAAAGGGTTAGCAATTGTTAGGAAAGAATTGAAGAGAAGAGAAGGTTGGAAAAGCTAATAGGTAAGTGTTTAAATTAAGCTTTGAATGGTGTTTTCAATGATGCTTAAGTATGACTTTATGAATCATGGTAGATAGAAACATTCAATGGGACTTTTAGTGCATTTATTATGATGATTGATGCTTTAATTTGATGATAATTATTGCTTGACTTAATGGGTATAAGGTTAGTTTGAAGTAGGAATGGATAAGGTAGTATGAAGACATGGTTTTAACTTGATTTGTGATTGAATTTTGATGATTAATGTTAATTAGAATTGAGAAATTAAGTGCTGCCAATTTTTAGGTATTAGCCCTAGGACATGTATGAATGTGTATGAATGGTATAAGAACTGATTTGTGTTATTTGGATGCTTGATGATGTGTTAAAGGCAATGGAAATGAGAGAAACAAAGGTTGGACCAAATCTGGAAAATTAGGGTTTTTGATTGATTGTACTGTTTTATTCATAACTCATTGTATAGAAATGCAAATGAGGTTCGGTTTGTGCCCAATTAACCTTTGGGATGTTAGCTACATTTTTGTGTGAAATAGGTATTGTCAAATTGTAACTCTAATAGGTTGAAATTTGGCATGGAAAGTTACTGTTTTATTGCCTGTGAACAGTAACCGAAACCATACCCTATGAGCTTTGCTGATTTTTCTAAATTAATTGGTAGGGAACTAGGAAAAATGGTCTTCATGGAAGTTGAGGCATATTGAGTTAGCTTTCCATTTCCACTGATCTTGCTAATTTTCGAGTTGTATATTGGGAGATATGAACTGATTCCTATGGACTGGTTTTGGGCATGTTGATGAAACCTAGCTTAAGTGTTGATTTTGTGAGCTTTCTGCTTGGGAGCAATTTTAACAATTTTTGTGGACTGAATTGGTGTGAGTGATCTTCTGAAAAGTTGAAGAGGAAGAAATTATCTTGAAAATGAGATATGGCATATAATTTTTAGAGGTCAGAGTTGGGAGTTATGATTTTGCAAAAACTGATCCTACATTAGGTTAGGAATTGCTGATCATGGCAGTAACTTGCATGACAGTTTTGAAATAGTTAGAAATTAAATTGGAAATTGAGTTCTTCATGAAAATTGAAGTTTGAGGATTTATCTTTTCAGGGGTATAAAGTTCAGATTTTTCTGACTTGTGTACAGGGAGTTATGCTTGTTATAAGTTTACTGCTCAAATTGAATGATTTCAGGGACAGCAACAATGAGTGAATTAATTGACTTGTTTAGCAATGGAATTTGATTTTGGGTTGTTCATGAAAGTTGTAGATGACATTGTGAACTTATTGAGCATATTTATGTGGTAATTTTTGGCTGAATAATCTGAGAGTTATGGAAATTTCAATGTACTGTTCTGTTTTAATGGGATTTGAGTAGGCAGTAGCTTTGAAGGGATTTTTGACACCCTTAGGGGTGAAATTGATTTTTATGGTCTTCATGAGAATGGTAGAGCTTTTCATTATCTTTCCAACAAGCTATGGTTTGTATTTTCTGATTTGTGTGCTAAGAATTATTGTTGTTGAAAATTGGATGGGAATATGGAAAAAAAAAGGGTAATGGAATTAAGGCGGTCACTAGAGGCGACGCGTCGCACTAGTGATGAAGGCGTCTAACAGCCGCGTCGCTAGGCGACAGCGTCGCCTATGACGACGGGCGATTAGGTCAGCCCGCTGGGCGAGACGTCGCCCAATGAGGCTGACCCTTGTTTTTTTTATATTTATTTTATTATTTTTATTTATTAATTGATAATTTGGGATTTCATGCTTCTTTTGTCAATTTCTTTTCCGTCCGACGTCCGATTGACCTGATTCTTGAGGCATCGGATTCGTTGAATATTTAATTTCATTTTGTGAGAAATTGAGAATTTTTGGACGGGAAATTGACGTGACCCCGGGTAGCGGAGCCTTTAATCACTATTTTGTTTAATTGGGGACCTATAGAGGTCCGAATTGCGCACCGTCAGCGCCAATAGGTTTCTAATTTTTAGACGGATTTTATTATGGGAAAATTTGGATTTAGGGCCGGAAAATTCATGAACATGCATATTTCACCTACATGTGCACAAATTGCATCTGTAGTCTGTAGTGACTCGTTCTTTCTGCTTCTTAAAGAGGCCCAGTGGGCGTCGTCGGATCGACGGGCGGAAACTTCCCGGCATTAGCTCGGAAGTAATAGGTGAGTAACCTAGTTGGTTTCTCAACCTTATGTGTTTATTAATTATATGCATTGATTGCCACGAGGATGCAAGGATGGATATATGTAATTGATTGTTTTGATTGATTTCGGACCATGGGTGTTCGAAATATTGGATTGTGATATTGAAGTGCAAATGAAAATAAGTGCGTGAGAATGCATTAGTAAATTGGATTGTAAATGTGATAGATTAGTAAATTGGATTGTAAATGTGATAGTGAAACGAAAGGTAAATGCATGGGAATGAAATACCGGACTGAAAGTCCGAGGATATTGGAAAATGATCGAAAATAGTAATTAATTGGAATTGGAAATAGAAATGCGATAATTGGATATTGGAAAATGACATGTGCATTCATGCATAGTAAATGATCAGATAATGGCAGTTGTGACCGGTGTCGCCACCGATTTCAGAGCTTTAAGCTCAACGCATAGGGCCTCGTGCCCAACGTATTCCGAGCCTCGGCTCGATGATCAGGGCTATGCCCAACGTTTCGGGGCTTTAAGCCCAATGTTTCAGAGCCAATGGCTCAACGTATATGAGCTCAGGCGCACGGTCACAACAACGAAAGAAAATGGAAGAGTCACATGCACACTGCATAAATGAATGTTTAAAGTGAATTGTGTGAAAGGTTTATTGCCTTATCAAATGTGAAATTGAGTGCCTGTGATTTCTTGTTTATGATATATATACAATATTGTGTGAGTGAGTGGATATGCATGAGTTGGGTGAACCATCGATGATGGTTTCTCACTGAGTTCGCAAACTCACCCAACATTGCATCTATTTTTCAGGAAATGGAGAGTACCCCGTTGGAAACACGGAGTACGATATCGCTAGCAATCTGAGTATCGGGTCGGGATCGAGTCGTCCAGTATCGCATTAGTGTATTAATTTGGTATTTAGTAGGCCCAATTGTTTACATGTAATTGTATAGAGGACTGAGCACTAATGAGTGCTAATAATGAGTGAAATTGTTTTATCAAGAAATGGTTAAAATGTTTTGTTATAATTGGGCCAAGTCAATGATTGCTTTACGCACTCTCTCTGTTTTTGAAAGAAAAGATAATGTCATGCGACTCTAATGTTTTGAAAGAAAAAAAATGTCATACGATTTTATTAATAAGGTAATGAATGTTCTAGTACGCCACCCTCGCGGGTCACGGGCTCGGATATCACCATGGATATCGGGTTCGGGTCTCGTCGGGAGTGGGGTGCTACATTGAGGATTTTCAAGAATTTTCATTACCGGATGTCAAACTTTGTTTGCTTCGATTTCGATTTTTTATCGATTCACTTCGCTTCGAAATCCGTTTCTTTTGAATTCCACGATTTGCATTCGATTTTGTTCCGCTTTTGGTTATCCAATTGCTCCAAGTTTTCGAATCAAATTTGTTTCGCTTTATCGATTGCTTCGATTTTCGATTTGCTTCGTGTTCATTTCGTTTCATTCGCTTTGGTTTTCGATTTTGTCTATTCAATTTGGTTTTCGTTTCCGCTTTTTCGGTTGGAATCCGGTCTCCGGATCGGGTGCCAACAGAATCTTTCTTATGAAAAAACTCCAGTTGTCATCATAGACAGACAGATTAGAAAATTGCGGAATAAAGAGATTCCAATGATTAAAGTCCAATGGTAGAATCAAAGAATTGAAGAGTGCACATGGGAAACAGAAGAATCAATGAGGACCAGATATCCACAATAGTTCCCCCAATAAGGTAAATTTTCAAAATTCGTGGTCGAATTTTTAACAAGGGGGGAAGAATGTAACACTCGGTATCTAGTTACCCGGTACACCGAAATAAATTGGAATTTGAGACTAATGTCATTAAAATAACATAACAGTGAATAATAATTTTTTATGACATCAAATTAATGATGTATAACACTTTTTCTGTGGTCACAGGAAATTGTACGAGTGGATGTTTAAGAACTAGTACAAGAGTGGCATTTTTGTAAATAATAGTCAAGGAGGCTTATATAAGAAGCTAGTTAGAAAGAAGGAAAAACATTTTCTTCTTCCTTCTCTCTAACCCACGAAATCACCATGGGAGTTCTCTCTCAAGCTTTTCAACCCTTGTAACAAGAATGGGAAGGAGAATCAAGCCATTTGGTTAGTACAAAAAGGTAAGCCTCTATCCCGACACCTAGTTCTATCGATTTAAGCTTAGTTTTTCTCTCTTCTTGTGAAACCCATTTGATGGAATGTCTGGGTTTGATGATTTTGATGATGGGTTTTCATTTTTTGATGTCCAATGACACATTAACATGAAGAAATTTCACTTTTATGGTGATTTGGGGCTAAAAATCAAAACCTAGGGTTTTGGAGTTTAAGCTGTCAACGGAGACAAATTTGCAGGTCCTTTTTGTACATTGTTTTGAGCTACTTAACGTGTGAATTTGGAAAAACTCTAAACATATAAGTTGTAGATACAGATGTCTAATATATCCCTGAATTTTTTCATGAATTTAGGGTGAGCCAAACAAATGAAAAAGGCCCCGAAGTGAAACTGGTTCAGAATACCAGCGGGATTGAAACTTGAAATGAAAGTTGATTGTTTGAAGACTTTAGAGTTAGGATTGGATGATGAGCTCTTATTACGAAATGCTCAAAAATGTGTCATCTAAGTTCTGATTAAATTAAAGTTTAATTGGATGAGTATTCTGTGAGATATGGCTGAATAAGTGAAGGGTGTTGCTAACCTTAGTAACACAGAAGAGAACAGAAACAGGTCAGGTTTATAAAACCCACAATAAATCCAAATTACATCTTTTTTTGAGCCGTCTTTGGATATGTGATATCCATGTGAGTTTATTGAAAATGAAGTTTTGAATCACCTTAATTGGATGAGAAATGAATAAGCTATAAGGTTTTGAGATAGGAAGAGTCCAACTCATTACTAAATATTAAGGCTGATTGTGAATGGGAGATTTGGATTCCTTAATGACCGAATTAGAACATGGTCATAAAAGAAAAATTGTGAATTTATGTGTTAACTAGAGGTCTGGAAAGTTTGAAAAACATTGAACCTATGTATAAGAAGTTATGCCTTCACGAATGGGATATGTTGATAATTAGTGAATAAAATAGAATTTGTAATGATATGTTTTAAGAAATGAGGTTTATGTGAGAATGACTAATGCGGGTATAGGTAATTGTTATGCATGTACCTAATAGCTTGTGAAAGCAAATAAGGAATAGAACTAGAAGTCGTACCTAGTACCTCTCAAGTTCAAGAAAGTAAGAAAAGAGATCAAAACTACTGAAACAGTCGAGGTGAGTACAATCATGCTACTATACTTGTGTAGTAATCTTTTCTTTATCTTGCAGCTTGTTGAATTGTTCTTGAATCCATATGACTTATTTGATATATGAATCCATGTAGTTGAGTCTAGCATGTTGTATTCCAGATTGACCAGATGATATTCAGATCCTTTGCATCTTGTAGTTTGTTGGATCCCGTTTCCGAAATCCAACTACTCATACAGATTCCCTCATACGTACGCATGAATCCTTATAAACTCTTCTTGCTCTGATACCATAAATGTTGGGACCCGATCTGGGAACCGGATCCCAACCGAAAACGGAGCACAAAAAACGGAATTCGGAATCGAAAAGCGAGAAATCGCTAATCGAAAACAAATCGCATCATCGGAGCGAAACGAATACTCCGAAAATTGTGCATCGGAAATACGAATAATAAAGCGGAGAAACTCGAAAGGCAGAATTTCCGAATCGAATGCGAATCGAAATAATCAAACTGAAACACACACCGACATCCGTTTCAAACATGAAGCATAGAAAACTCATCGCGTTGGAAACCTTACGACATTTCCAATCCGGTATAATTTTTTTTCTTTTCTTTTTCTTTTTCTCTTTAATCAATCTCATTCAAATCATAACCATTCCATACAATTCCCTTTTTGGAAACTCATCCTCACCAATTTCAATTCACTTAATTCATCTTAATCATTTCTTATACAATCATATAAATCCTCAAACTCATTTCTTTAAACCCAACCTACCGAAATTTTTACGAAATTTCGGCAGCATAACGCCTGTATTTTGACAGCCCAAAAATTAAAACCAAAGAAACGCACTTCTAATACATAATCCAATAACACAAGGCAACATCGGACCTCCCGTCCGGCATCCAAACACCAGCAGAAAACACAATCTTAGTTCTAAACACTTCATCATTCCAATCCATAATACATCTCAACTCAAATATTCACAATTCAATTACAAGCCATTCATATACATTCCAATTGCCATTTATATCCATCTCAATTCAAATTTACGTACAAAATCTATTCCACAATCATACATAACTCATAACTGAAATACATCATAAATTTACATGATGACTTTTCAAGCCATAAACAAAAGCAATACAAAAACTATCGGGTTGACATCATACTTGTCTTCCATCCGATCTCCTGTGTGAAAACCTGGAGATGGGGATGAAAGGGGGGTGAGCTCGGAAGCTCGTGGATAATACATTTATAAACTGAACAATAAGCGGAAAAATCTTTTATTTTTCAAACTTTTCAAACATTTCCCATTTAAGAATTTCTCCAAAAACTCATTTTCAAACTTTTCAATTTCATCAACACTTTCTAAGATTTTCTCAAATTTTCATTTGTTTCAAAACATTTATATCCAGCCAGAATTTCACGCTGAAAATTTACTTTCTCGCTTCTCAAAATCTCAAACCTTTTTCAAAACATGCATCTTAAACATGAATGCATCACATCATAGTGTATCACGTCATAATCCAATTAAAAACACATAACACATCAGAATTGGTTAGGTTCGATCCAAAGCAGACGCATCGCACATTCGCATAAGCGGTTATATGCGGCCGTGAATGAGGGGAGTCCGAGATCGAACTCCTATGCCTATTGCAGCAAAAAGCGAAGGCTTAAACAGTAGAGACAAACAATGACTCACAAAAGGACTGACCAAACCCACTTAACACATAACGAAAACAGAATTCAGATTGCCCGAAGGCACTTTTCAAAAATCTTGATTTTTGTACCTTTTTCAACTCATAACATCAAATTGTGTCATAGATGACACAAGCATATATCCACATAATTGCACATAATCAATCTAATGCAATTCACGTAAATCACATATCAATATATGCACTAATTCTTTAAATCATTCAAATCATAAATCACATAATTTGAAAACCATTAAATTCATAAGTCTTGTATTTTCTAAAACTCATTTTACTCCTTTGAAATCATAATTTCAAACATTTACATCCTTTTTCAAACATTTTTATCAATAATAATTTATCAAAAATCAAATTTTGCTTTCTTTCATTTTCAAAAATTCACATTTAGCTTATGATTCAATAAATAAATATACTACCCACCTCATATCCATGCTAGCATCTTGTCCAATGCTTCAATTTGACCTTTTCTCCTTTCTTCCTTCCAATTGAAAATTCCTTAAATCAATTTCATCAAAATTTAATCTCATAAATAACTTAATCCTTCAATTTGATGCATAAGTCATCAATTCTTACTAATTCCAAGATAGTTACATCACTAATTCCAAAAACTCCCAAATTACAAATTGAACCTAAATCAATCCAATCAAATTCAATATCATAATTAACTTAATTTCTCAAATTGAACTTAGGAAATATCAATTCCTCTCATATTCAAGCTATTTCAATCTCCAATTTTGAAAATTCCCAATTTTCAAAATTGGCCTAAACCAATTTACACAAATTCAATACCATAAATCACAATTTCTTCAAAATTGATTCCATATTTCATCAATTCATGCTATTATTGATGATTCTACACCATTAATTCACAAAATCCCCAAATTTCTAATTTGGCCTAAACCTCCAATTTACAATTTTTCAAATTAAACTTCACCTAAAGCATAAACATCAAAATTAACTTAGGAAATCTCAAATTCATCACTAATTCAAGCAATCTAAAGCAACAATTTCAAAAATTCCCAAATTTAAAATTTTGACATAAACCCCAATTTCATTCCAACCAAAATTAAACACAACCTAAAGCATATACATCACAATTAGCTTCATAAATCACATACCCATATCATTTTCCATGATTCTAAACCAAAGTTTAAGAAAAAACTCAAAGATTGAAATTTCTCTGACCTCTTTCTCTCTCTAGATTTTTGAAATTCCTAAGCTCTAATGGTAACTCCATCTTCTTTCTTCCCTTTCCCCTTGAAATCCATGCAAAACTCATGCTTAAAGACCTAAAAATTCGAAATCCCACTTACTCTTTATTCTTCTTCATTCTTTCTCCCATACGAAAGTAACTCCTCCTTCTTTCCTATCTTCTTTTCTTATTTTTCATGTAAGTTTTGTGGGTCTCAGCTCTTTTCTTTCACCCTAAACGACAGCCACTTGAGAGTTTTTCCATGTCACTTAAAATGGGGTACAAATGACCCTTATGCCCTCACTTGTTTGCTTATTTCCAAAATTACCCCTGACTTCATTTATACATGCGGATCTGATTCGCACTATCAATTTGAAGCAATTTGTTAAAACTTCCTTCACGTGAAATGTTCCTCTCAATCATACGAATCCAACGCCACTGACCGTACTCAATTCTGATCACTACATCAAAAGTTATGATCAAAACAGTTCGGGTAAAACCATATTCTAACACATTTTCCATGTACGATTATTTCCGTCCAGAAATTCACATTCTTAATCCCAGAATTGAAACTCAATGTCTTCATAACAATTGTAGCCTTACGTCTCTAGTTTAATTCAAAACAAGAATCGCCTCATTTCGATTCCCAGATCAAAAGTTATGCTCAAAATACTCTCAGGTGTTGCTAATCCAAAAATTTCACCCTAATCCGAGTTTAAATTCAGAAATTAAAAGTCTTAGAGGCACAATTGACATTTCATGTCTTCATATGATTTGTACCCCTTTGTCTTATCTTTATTTCGCCTCAAGAATCACTTCAATCGGATCTCTACAGATCCCTAATTTCACAAAATACTGAACTATGTTCGAAAAATTTCCCGACTCACTTTGATTAAATTAATCACCATTAATTTAATCTCAAAAGTTCATAATTTTCCCATGAGAATGTAAGGAATTGTCTTACGAATCCAACGCCGCAAGAATCAACTCAATCGGATGTCGGACGGAAAAGATATAAGCAAAATAGTGAACAAAGGTCGGATTGGAGGAAATAACAAGCAAGAAAAATCAAAGCAGCGTCATTGGAGAAACAAAACGGCGCCAGATGGAGCAAAGGGCGCTGGGCGAGGCGAAGGCTCGCTCGCCCCGGGTGACGCGTCGCCCTAGTGACGCGAGCCAACGTTGTCGCCCTGGTGACGCGAAATAAACGCTCACCGTCACCACGGTGACGCGCCGCCTAGAACGGGTAATACATTTTTCTTCTTTTTTTTTTTCACATAAAACTTCCAAAATTCATAACTCTTAATCCCGAACTCCAATTTTGACAAACTTAGTCTCTATAGAAAGCTTGAAGAAAGCTCTTCAACTTCCCTGAAGGACATACAAATCAATTCAACTCATAAAGGAGTCCATTTTCCGGTCAAAGATACTATCCTCTAATAATCATGCTAAAACCACAATATAAACTTGTAAAAATCATAACTTATTATTCCGAGATCAAAAAATTGCATACTTTATATCGAAATAAGGATCAAAACAAATCCTTAAATTTTCATGAAGAACATCAAAGCTCAATTAACCTCTAATTTGGTTAATTTCTCAGTCAAAATTTCAATCATAATTAAAGTCAAAAGTCAACCCTATCACACATAAACTTTGACTGATCATAACTTTCACTCCCGATATCGAAAAATTACAAACTTTATGTCCACAGAAAGCTCTTAATATAATCTACAAGTTTCCAGAAGACCATTTTCTCAAATTATGCCTAAATCAAAAGTCAACTTTCAAAGGCCAAAAAGTCAACTATTTCATAATTTTTCATATTTTCACTCTTTCTCTTTTTAGTCATAATTTTCAACTTAATTTCAATCAACTCATCTACTTAATTTTATAAACCATACCAATCCACTCAAAACCCCAAAGATATCAAAATCATATCATTTCTTTTCTTCTCAATATTCTTTAAATTTTAAGTCATCTCTTATCTGAGACGATATAAAGCACTCCTTAAATTTCATTTTCATAATTCAAATTTTCACTCAAAGATCGGGTCCAACATTTCTCTCCTCTTAAAAGAATTTCGTCCTCGAAATTCATATACTTAGACTCCAATTAACTCATTCTTGCATAAATTGCTTTAAACAAAAATCATCAAGCACTTTCTTACTAATTTCTTTCCAAATCATAATCAAATCATTTTCTTATCTACGTTCCTCATCATATCTCTTCACAACATTTCACTTTTGTATCTCATAACACCCATATCATCTCAAAGCACTATATCTATAACTTATTATTTCTTCATATATGGACACAAGTCAATGGTCCATTTCTTAAGGAACCCTAATATGGTTCACTCGTCATTTAATCTTTACCATCACGTCATCTTTCTAAAAGTCATACTCTCATCTCACAGAAATACAAGCTATATCAATTTCTCCCAATTCATTTTGCAATTCACATCTTAAGTTCCACAAACACATGTTTCCAATCAATCATATTCTTAACACCCAAAACAAACAATCACTTTAATTCTTCAAATAAGTCATGATAAGTCATGCACATCAATGTCAAATTCCTAAAGACAATCATATTTCTTTCATCAAAATCAAATGATCACTTAGCACATTCTCATAAATTCACTCTTATCATTACAAACTCTTCTCAAATTCTTACTCATACTCATATGCCCAAGTAAGATCATATTACTGGGCTCTGATACCATAAATGTTGGATCCCGTTTCCGAAATCCAACTACTCATACAGATTCCCTCATACGTACGCATGAATCCTTATAAACTCTTCTTGCTCTGATACCATAAATGTTGGGACCCGATCTGGGAACCGGATCCCAACCGAAAACGGAGCACAGAAAACGGAATTCGGAATCGAAAAGCGAGAAATCGCTAATCGAAAACAAATCGCATCATCGGAGCGAAACGAATACTCCGAAAATTGTGCATCGAAAATACGAATAATAAAGCGGAGAAACTCGAAAGGCAGAATTTCTGAATCGAATGCGAATCGAAATAATCAAACTGAAACACACACCGACATCCGTTTCAAACATGAAGCATAGAAAACTCATCGCGTTGGAAACCTTACGACATTTCCAATCCGGTATAATTTTTTTTTCTTTTTCTTTTTCTTTTTCTCTTTAATCAATCTCATTCAAATCATAACCATTCCATACAATTCCCTTTTTGGAAACTCATCCTCACCAATTTCAATTCACTTAATTCATCTTAATCATTTCTTATACAATCATATAAATCCTCAAACTCATTTCTTTAAACCCAACCTACCGAAATTTTTACCGATTTCAAAAGATAACGCTTTGTATTTTGACAAATTCAAAAATTAAAACCAAAGAAACGCACTTCTAATACATAATCCAATAACACAAGGCAACATCGGACCTCCCGTCCGGCATCCAAACACCAGCAGAAAATACAATCTTAGTTCTAAACACTTCATCATTCCAATCTATAATACATCTCAACTCAAATATTCACAATTCAATTACAAGCCATTCATATACATTCCAATTGCCATTTATATCCATCTCAATTCAAATTTACGTACAAAATCTATTCCACAATCATACATAACTCATAACTGAAATACATCGTAAATTTACATGATGACTTTTCAAGCCATAAACAAAAGCAATACAAAAACTATCGGGTTGACATCATACTCGTCTTCCATCCGATCTCCTGTGTGAAAACCTGGAGATGGGGATGAAAGGGGGGTGAGCTCGGAAGCTCGTGGATAATACATTTATAAACTGAACAATAAGCGGAAAAATCTTTTATTTTTCAAACTTTTCAAACATTTCCCATTTAAGAATTTCTCCAAAAACTCATTTTCAAACTTTTCAATTTCATCAACACTTTCTAAGATTTTTCACAAAATTTTCATTTATTTCAAAACATTTATATCCAGTTTCAGGAATTTCATGCTTGAAAAATTTACTTTCTCGCTTCTCAAAATCTCAAACCTTTTTCAAAACATGCATCTTAAACATGAATGCATCACATCATAGTGTATCACATCATAATCCAATTAAAACACATAACACATCGAAATTGGTTTGGTTCGGTCCAAAGCAGACGCATCGCACATTCCGCAAGATAAATGTATATGCAAACCAGTGAATGAGGGGAGTCCGAGATCGAACTCCTATGCCTATTGCAGCAAAAAGGCGAAGACTTAAACAGTAGAGACAACAACGACTCACAAAAGGACCTCACCAAACCCACTTAACACATAACGAAAAGAATTCAGATTGCTGAAGGCACTTTTCAAAATCTTGATTTTGTACCTTTTCAACTCATAACATCAAATTGTGTCATAGATGACACAAGCATATATCCACATAATTGCACATAATCAATCTAATGCAATTCGCGTAAATCACATATCAATATATGCACTAATTCTTTAAATCATTCAAATCATAAATCACATAATTTGAAAACCATGAAATTCATAAGTCTTGTATTTTCGAAACTCATTTTACTCCTTTGAAATCATAATTTCAAACATTTACATCCTTTTTCAAACATTTTTATCAATAATAATTTATCAAAATCAAATTTTGCTTTCTTTAATTTTAAAATTCACATTTAGCTTATAATTCAATAAATAAATATACTACCCACCTCATATCCATGCTAGCATCTTGTCCAATGCTTCAATTTGAACTTTTCTCCTTTCTTCCTTCCAATTGAAAATTCCCTAAATCAATTTCATCAAAATTTAATCTCATAAATAACTTAATCCTTCAATTTGATGCATAAGTCATCAATTCTTACTAATTCCAAGATAGTTACATCACTAATTCCAAAAACCCCCAAATTACAAATTGAACCTAAATCAATCCAATCAAATTCAATATCATAATTAACTTAATTTCTCAAATTGAACTTAGGAAATATCAATTCCTCTCATATTCAAGCTATTTCAATCTCCAATTTTGAAAATTCCCAATTTTCAAAATTGGCCTAAACCAATTTACACAAATTCAATACCATAAATCACAATTTCTTCAAAATTGATTCCATATTTCATCAATTCATGCTATTATTGATGATTCTACACCATTAATTCACAAAATCCCCAAATTTCTAATTTGGCCTAAACCTCCAATTTATAATTTTTCAAATTAAACTTCACCTAAAGCATAAACATCAAAATTAACTTAGGAAATCTCAAATTCATCACTAATTCAAGCAATCTAAAGCAACAATTTCAAAAATTCCGAAATTTAAAATTTTGACATAAACCCCAATTTCATTCCATCCAAAATTAAACACAACCTAAAGCATATACATCACAATTAGCTTCATAAATCACATACCCATATCATTTTCCATGATTCTAAACCAAAGTTTAAGCAAAAACTCAAAGATTGAAATTTCTCTGACCTCTTTCTCTCTCTAGATTTTTGAAATTCCTAAGCTCTAATGGTAACTCCATCTTCTTTCTTCCTTTTCCCCTTGAAATCCATGCAAAACTCATGCTTAAAGACCTAAAAATTCGAAATCCCACTTACTCTTTATTCTTCTTCATTCTTTCTCCCATACGAAAGTAACTCCTCCTTCTTTCCTATCTTCTTTTCTTATTTTTCATGTAAGTTTCGTGGGTCTCAGCTCTTTTCTTTCACCCTAAACAACAGCCACTTGAGAGTTTTGCCATGTCACTTAAAATGGGGTACAAATGACCCTTATGCCCTCACTTGTTTGCTTATTTCCAAAATTACCCCTGACTTCCTTTATACATGCGGATCTGATTCGCACTATCAATTTGAAGGAATTTGTTAAAACTTCCTTCATGTGAAATGTTCCTCTCAATCATACGAATCCAACGCCACTAACCGCACTCAATTCTGATTACTACATCAAAAGTTATGATCAAAACAGTTCGGGTAAAACCATATTCTAACACATTTTCAATGTACGATTATTTCCTTCCAGAAATTCACATTCTTAATCCCAGAATTGAAATTCGATGTCTTCATAACAATTGTAGCCTTACGTCTCTAGTTTAATTCAAAACAAGAATCGCCTCATGTCGATTCCCAGATCAAAAGTTATGCTCAAAATACTCTCAGGTGTTCCTAATCCAAAAATTTCACCCTAATCCGAGCTTAAATTCAGAAATTAAAAGTCTTAGGGGCCAAATTGACATTTCATGTCTTCATATGATTTGTATCCCTTTGTCTTATCTTTATTTCTCCTCAAGAATCACTTCAATCGGATCTCTACAGATCCCTAATTTCACAAAATACTGAACTACATTCGAAAAATTTCCCGACTCATTTTGATTAAATTAATCACCATTAATTTAATCTCAAAAGTTCATAATTTTTCAATGAGAATGTAAGGAATTGTCTTACGAATCTAACGCCGCAAGAATCAACTCAATCGGATGTCGGACGGAAAAGATATAAGCAAAATAGTGAACAAAGGTCGGATTGGAGAAAATAACAAGCAAGAAAAATCAAAACGGCGTCGTATTGGAGAAACAAAAACGGCGCCGTATGGAGCGAAACGGGCGCGCGCTGGGCGAGGCGAAGGCTCGTTCGCCCCGGGCGACGCGTCGCCCTGGTGACGCGAGCCAACGCGTCTTCCTGATGACGCGAGCCAAACGCTCACCGTCACCCTAGCAACGGGGGTGATACATTTTTCTTCTTCTTTTTTTTTTTACATAAAACTTCCAAAATTCATAACTCTTAATCCCGAACTCCAATTTTGACAAACTTAGTCTCTATAGAAAGCTTGAAGGAAGCTCTTCAACTTCCATGAAGGACATACAAATCAATTCAACTCATAAAGGAGTCCATTTTCCGGTCAAAGATACTATCCTCTAATAATCATGCTAAAACCACAATATAAACTTGTAAAAATCATAACTTATTATTCCGAGATCGAAAAATTGCATACTTTATATCAAAATAAAGATCAAAACAAATCCTTAAATTTTCATGAAGAACATCAAAGCTCAATTAACCTCTAATTAGGTTAATTTCTCAGTCAAAATTTCAATCATAATTAAAGTCAAAAGTGAACCCTATCACACATAAACTTTGGTGATCATAACTTTCACTCCCGATATCGAAAAATTACAAACTTTATGTCCACAGAAAGCTCTTAATATAATCTACAAGTTTCCAGAAGACCATTTTCTCAAATTATGCCTAAATCAAAAGTCAACTTTCAAAGGCCAAAAAGTCAACTATTTCATAATTTTTCATATTTTCACTCTTTCTCTTTTTAGTCATAATTTTCAACTTAATTTCAATCAACTCATCTACTTAATTTCATAAACCATACCAATCCACTCAAAACCCCAAAGATATCAAAATCAGATCATTTCTTTTCTTCTCAATATTCTTTAAATTTTAAGTCATCTCTTATACAAGACGTACACAAAGCACTCCTTAAATTTCATTTTCATAATTCAAATTTTCACTCAAAGATCGGGGTCCAACATAGTTCCCTTGTTATGTTGAACCTATGAATTGCAATTCTTTGATGAATCATGTTTTTCTTGTTAGCCATGATTGATGAGTTCACAGAATACCCAACTGATGGGATATATACCTAGACCATGTGCACGTTGGTAACCCATCGGTGATGGGTTAGATCCGAGTCCTACCTGGAGAGGGCAGGCCTCTAGGGGCAAGGGTAGGCCAACCTTGTCTAGAATCAGAAAAGAGAGAGATATGCTGTACTAGCATGCCTCTTTCTCTTCTTAAGAAATTCAGAAAATCAGAACTTAGAAATGAGAAAGCTCAAAATTAGGAATCCTGTAGAACCAAGAACTCAAAAAGAAACCAAAATTTAGAAAGAAACCAGAATTCAGAAAATGACCCAAAACCCAGAAAAGAATTCAGAAACTAGATTGTTGTTTTTTTTGAACAATTCATATTGAGCTTTATTATTGATATTCATGTGATTGCCGCATTTGATATTACTACCGGGTTATCCATTGATGCCATATATTGTTGCTTAGAATGCCACAGACCATTCTTGTGAAGCTAGCCTTATGTTACCTAGCCGCACAAGCATGGTAGTATGTTTATATTTCACTGAGTCGTGTTATAGACTCACCTCTCACTATCATCATTTCAGGGGATTAGCAGATCGTACAAGAGAGAAATCCAAGCCTTTTGAGACTCGCTTGGATAATCAAACAAGTAATGCATTTGGCATGATGTTTAGTGCAGATGCTTATAACTGCTCCATGGTTTGTCATAATCATTTGTACCTGAAACATGTATGGATATGTTATGTTATTGAGAATGATGTCAGTTGATGATATGAGATGATCTTAGATTGGAAAATGATAAGTAGTTAATGTATGTGAGAATTGCATATTTGGATCCTTACTTCTTACAACCTATTAAGCAGGTATAAGGATTAACCAGACAAATGAATAGTTCATGCCAGATTTTCAGTAGAATATAGAAATGTTAGGCTTACTATGGGTTTTGGTAGCATTAAGTCTACACATTCCCTAGTGCCAACACGACCCAAAAAAGGTGGGTCGTGTCATTGATAGGTTCCATCATTTATGAGAGTTGTTTTCATTTCTTTTTCTTTTTTTTAATGAAGATTTGTTTTCATTTTAATGAGCAAAAGGATTCAACTCTTATTCGACCCATAACAAAAATCAAGCAATTAACCCTAATTGATATAGGCCCTTTTTTTTTGTAATGACACTCGTTGTTTAAGTTGAGTGATGTTAGTGGTGGAACTATTAGATATCAATGGATAGCAAAATAGTTTTTTCTCATTTTCTTCGTTAATCCAAGTTTATAGCTGATCATGTGTCCATAATTAAAGTTCATGTTAGAACTAATAAATTTTTTGGTAAGCTTAGGATTTTGGAGTGAACAAGACTGAAGTATACCATGAAGGCCTAGGAAGCAAAATTTCAAACAAGTAATTAGCGGAGAGTGGAAGAACATTTCATAACTTCTAAAGTTGAGACTCTCGATCTCATCATTAGACAGAGGTTTGATGGCATTGAGTTGTCATTTTAGTGTATCTTGATGGCAATTATTCACTATATTTTCCTCTGTTTACGAAAGGTTATAAGTTAGATCTTCCACTCCTGTTACTTATGCTTCACTCTTAGGAGAAAAATGATGTTGACTCTTCTTTCTCTATAAATGAAATACAAGTTACATCAAGAACTCATACTTTGCTTTGGCAAGTCAAGTTGATAGGTTCCATCATTTGTGAGAGTTGTTTCCATTTCTTTTTATTTTTTTCCTTAATGAAGAGTTGCTTTCAATTTAATGAGCAAATGGTTTCAAATCTTATCCCACCCACAACAAAAATCAAACAGTTAACCCTAATTGTTATAGGCCTTTTTTTGTAATGACACTCGTTGTTTAAGTCGAGTGATGTTAGTGGCTGAACTATTAGATATCAGCAAAATTTCAAACAAGTAATTAGTGGAGAGTGGAAGAACATTTGATAACTTCTATAGTTGAGACTCTCGATCTCATCATTAAACAGAGGTTTGATGGCATTGAGTTGTCATTTTAGTGTATCTTGATGGCAATTATTCACTATATTTTCCACTGTTTACGAAAGGTTATAAGTCAGATCTTCCACTCCTGTTACTTATGCTTCACTCTTAGAAGAAAAATAATGTTGACTCCTCTTTCTCTATAAATGAAATGCAAGTCACATCAGGAACTCATACTTTGCTTTGGCAAGTCAAGTTGATAGGTTCCATCATTTGTGAGAGTTGTTTCCATTTCTTTTTATTTTTTTCCTTAATGAAGAGTTGTTTTCATTTTAATGACCAAATGGTTTCAAATCTTATTCCACCCACAACAAAAATCAAACAGTTAACCCTAACTGATACAGGCCATTTTTTTTTGTAATGACACTCGTTGTTTAAGTCGAGTGATGTTAGTGGCGGAACTATTAGATATCATCAAAATTTCAAACAAGTAATTAGTGGAGAGTGGAAGAACATTTGATAACTTCTACAATTGAGACTCTCGATCTCATCATTAAACAGAGGTTTGATGGCATTGAGTTGTCATTTTAGTGTCTCTTAATGGCAATTATTCACTATATTTTCCTCTGTTTACGAAAGGTTATAAGTTAGATCTTCCACTCCTGTTACCTATGCTTCACTCTTAAGAAAAAAATGATGTTGACTCTTCTTTCTCTATAAATGAAATGCGAGTCACATCAGGAACTCATACTTTGCTTTCGCAAGTCAACTTGATAGGTTCCATCATTTGTGAGAGTTTTTTCCATTTCTTTTTATTTTTTTCCTTAATGAAGAGTTGTTTTCATTTTAATGAGCAAATGATTTCAAATCTTATTCCACCCACAACAAAAATCAAACAGTTAACCCTAATTGTTATAGGCCTTTTTTTGTAATGACACTCGTTGTTTAAGTCGAGTGATGTTAGTGGCTGAACTATTAGATATCAGCAAAATTTCAAACAAGTAATTAGTGGAGAGTGGAAGAACATTTGATAACTTCGAAAGTTGAGACTCTCGATCTCATCATTAAACAGAGGTTTGATGTCATTGAGTTGTCATTTTAGTGTATCTTGATGGCAATTATTCACTATATTTTCCTCTTCTTACGAAAGGTTAAAAGTTAGATCTTCCACTCCTTTTACTTATGCTTCACTCTTAGGAGAAAAATGATGTTGACTCTTCTTTCTCTATAAATGAAATGCAAGTTACATCAAGAACTCATACTTTGCTTTGGCAAGTCAAGTTGATAGGTTCCATCATTTGTGAGAGTTGTTTCCATTTCTTTTTATTTTTTTCCTTAATGAAGAGTTGCTTTCATTTTAATGAGCAAAAGGTAACAAATCTTATTCCACCCACATCAAAAATCAAAAAGTTAACCCCAATTGATATAGGCCATTTTTTTTGTAATGACACTCGTTGTTTAGGTCGATTGATGTTAGTGGTTGGACTATTAGATATCATCAAAATTTCAAACAAGTAATTAGTGGAGAGTGGAAGAACATTTGATAACTTCTACAGTTGAGACTCTCGATCTTATCATCAAACAGAGGTTTGATGGCATTGAGTTGTCATTTTAGTGTATCGTGATGGCAATTATTCACTATATTTTCCTCTGTTTATGAAAGGTTATAAGTTAGATCTTCCACTCCTGTTACTTATGCAAGTCACATCAGGAACTCATACTTTGCTTTGGCAAGTCAAGTTGATAGGTTCCATCATTTGTGAGAGTTGTTTCCATTTCTTTTTATTTTTTTCCCTTAATGAAGAGTTGTTTTCATTTTATTGAGCTAAAGGTTTCAATTCTTATTCCACCCACAACAAAAATCAAACAGTTAACCCTAATTGATATAGGACAATTTTTTGTAATGACACTCGTTGTTTAAGTCGAGTGATGTTAGTGGCGGAACTATTAGATATCCGTAAAATTTCAAACAAGTATTAGTGGAGAGTGGAAGAACTTTTGATAACTTCTACAGTTGAGACTCTTTATCTCATCATTAAACACAGGTTCGATGGCATTGAGTTGTCATTTCAGTGTATCTTGATGGCAATTATTCACTATATTTTTCTCTATTTACGAAAGGTTATAAGTTAGATCTTCCACTCCTGTTACTTATGATTCACTCTTAGGAGAAAAATGATGTTGACACTTCTTCCCTATAAGTGAAATGCAAGTTACATCTGGAACTCATACTTTGCTTTGGAAAGTCAAGTTGATAGGTTCCATCATTTGTGAGAGTTGTTTCCATTTTTTTTCCTTAATGAAGAGTTGTTTTCATTTTAATGCGCAAAAGGTTTCAAATCTTATTCAACCCAAAACAAAAATCAAACAGTTAACCCCAATTGATATATGCCATTTTTTTTGTAATGACACTCATTGTTTAAGTCGAGTGATGTTAGAGCCGGAACTATTAGATATCAACAAAATTTCAAACAAGTAATTAGTGAACAGTGGAAGAACATTTGTTAACTTCTACAGTTGAGACTCTCGATCTCATTATTAAACAGAGATTTGATGGCATTGAGTTCTCATTTTAGTGTATCTTGATGGCAATTATTCACTATATTTTCCTCTGTTTACGAAAGTTTATAAGTTAGATCTTCCACTCTTGTTACTTATGCTTCACTCTTAGTAGAAAAATGATGTTGACACTTCTTTCTCTATAAATGAAATGCAAGTTACATCAGAACTCATACTTTGGTTTGGCAAGTCAAGTTGATAGGTTCCATCATTTGTGAGAGTTGTTTCCATTTCTTTTTATTTTTTTCCTTAATGAAGAGTTGTTTTCATTTTAATGAGCAAAAGGTTTCAAATCTTATTCTACCCACAACAAAAATCAAACAGTTAACCCCAATTGATATAGGCCATTTTTTTTATAATGACACTCGTTGTATAAGTCGAGTTATGTTAGTGGCGGAACTATTAGATATCAGCAAAATTTCAAACAAGTAATTAGTGGAGAGTGGAAGAACATTTGATAACTTCTGAAGTTGAGACTCACGATCTCATCATTATAAAGAGGTTTAATGGCATTGAGTTGTGATTTTAGTGTATCTTGATGGCAATTATTCACTATATTTTCCTCTGTTTACAAAAGGTTATAAGTTAGATCTTCCAATTCTGTTACTTATGCTTCACTCTTTGGAGAAAAATGATGTTGACTCTTCTTTCTCTATAAATGAAATGCAAGTCAATTCAGGAACTCATACTTTCTTTGGCAAGTCAAGTTGATAGGTTCCATCATTTGTGAGAGTTGTTTCCAATTCTTTTTATTTTTTTCCTTAAGGAAGAATTCTTTTCATTTTAATGAGAAAAAGGTTTCAAATCTTATTCCACCCATAAAAAAAATCAAACTGTTAACCCTAATTGATATAGGCCTTTTTTTTGTAGTGACACTCATTGTTTAAGTCGAGTGATGTTAGTGGCTGAACTATTAGATATCAAAAAAATTTCAAACAAGTAATTAGTGGAGAGTGGAAGAACATTTGATAACTTCTATAGTTGAGACTCTCGATCTCATCATTAAACAGAGGTTTGATGGCATTGAGTTTTCATTTTAGTGTATCTTGATGGAAATTATTCAATATATTTTCCTCTGTTTACGAAAGGTTATAAGTTAGATCTTCCACTCCTGTTACTTATGCTTCACTCTTAAGAAAAAAATGTTGACTCTTCTTTTCTATAAATGAAATGCAAGTCACATCAGAACTCATACTTTTCTTTGGCAAGTCAAGTTGATAGGTTCCATCATTTGTGAGAGTTGTTTCCATTTCTTTTTAATTTTTTCCTTAATGAAGAGTTGTTCTCATTTTAATGAGCAAAAGGTTTCAAATCTTATTCGACCCACAACAAAAATCAAACAGTTAACCCCAATTGATATAGGCCATTTTTTTTGTAATGACACTCGTTGTTTAAGTCGAGTGATGTTAGTGGCGGAACTATTAGATATCAGCAAAATTTCAAACAAGTAATTAGTGGAGAGTGGAAAAACATTTGATAACTTCTAAAGTTGAGACTCTCGATCTCATCATTATAAAGAGGTTTAATGGCATTGAGTTGTCATTTTAGTGTATCTTGATGGCAATTATTCATTATATTATCCTCTGTTTACGAAAGGTTATAAGTTAGATCTTCCACTCCTGTTACTTATGCTTCACTCTTAGGAGAAAAATGATGTTGACTCTTCTTTCTCTATAAATGAAATGCAAGTCAATTCAGGAACTCATACTTTCTTTGGAAAGTCAAGTTGATAGGTTCCATCATTTGTGAGAGTTCTTTCCATTTTTTTTTATTTTTTTCCTTAAGGAAGAATTCTTTTCATTTTAATGAGCAAAAGGTTTCAAATCTTATTCCACCCACAACAAAAATCAAACAGTTAACCCTAATTGATATAGGCCATTTTTTTTGTAGTGACACTCGTTGTTTAAGTCGAGTGATGTTAGTCGCTGAACTATTAGATATCAGAAAAATTTCAAACAAGTAATTAGTGGAGAGTGGAAGAATATTTGATAACTTCTACAGTTGAGACTCTCGATCTCATCATTAAACAGAGGTTTGATGGCATTGAGTAGTCATTTTAGTGTATCTTGATGGCAATTATTCAATATATTTTCCTCTGTTTACGAAAGTTTATAAGTTAGATCTTCCACTCCTGTTACTTATGCTTCACTCTTAAGAAAAAAAAATGTTGACTCTTCTTTCTCTATAAATGAAATGCAAGTCACATCAGGAACTCATACTTTGCTTTGGCAAGTCAACTTGATAGGTTCCATCATTTGTGAGAGTTGTTTCCATTTCTTTTTATTTTTTTCCTTAATGAAGAGTTGTTTTCGTTTTAATGAGCAAAATGTTTCAAATCTTATTCCACCCACAACAAAAATCAAACAGTTAACCCCAATTGATATAGGCCATTTTTTTTGTAACAACACTCGTTGTTTAAGTCGAGAGATGTTAGTGGCGGAACTATTACATATCATCAAAATTTCGAACAAGTAATTAGTGGAGAGTTGAAGAACTTTTGATAACTTCTAAAGTTTAGACTCTCGATCTCATCATTCAACAGAGGTTTGATTGCATTGAGTGGTCATTTTAGTGTATCTTGATGGCAATTATTCAATATATTTTCCTCTGTTTACGAAAGGTTATAAGTTAGATCTTCCACTCCTGTTACTTATGCTTCACTCTTAAGAAAAAAATGATGTTGACTCTTCTTTCTCTAAAAATGAAATGCGAGTCACATCAGGAACTCATACTTTGCTTTATCAAGTCAAGTTGATAGGTTCCATCATTTGTGAGAGTTGTTTCCATTTCTTTTTTTTTTTTCCTTCATGAAGAGTTGTTTTCGTTTTAATGAGCAAAAGGTTTCAAATCTTATTCCACCCACAACAAAAATCAAACAGTTAACCCCAATTGATATAAGCCATTTTTTTTGTAACAACTCTCGTTGTTTAAGTCGAGTGATGTTAGTGGCGGAACTATTACATATCATCAAAATTTCGAACAAGTAATTTGTGGAGAGTGGAAGAACTTTTGATAACTTCTAAAGTTGAGACTCTTGATCTCATCATTAAACACAGGTTTGATGGCATTGAGTTGTCATTTTAGTGTCTCTTAATGGCAATTATTCACTATATTTTCCTCTGTTTACGAAAGGTTATAAGTTAGAACTTCCACTTCTGTTACTTATGCTTCACTCTTTGGAGAAAAATGATGTTGACCCTTCTTTCTCTATAAATGAAATGCAAGTCAATTCAGGAACTCATACTTTCTTTGGCAAGTCAAGTTGATAGGTTCCATCATTTGTGAGAGTTGTTTCCATTTTTTTTCCTTAATGAAGAGTTGTTTTCATTTTAATGCGCAAAAGGTTTCAAATCTTATTCGACCCAAAACAAAAATCAAACAGTTAAGCCCAATTGATATATGCCATTTTTTTTGTAATGACACTCATTGTTTAAGTCGAGTGATGTTAGTGGAGGAACTATTAGATATCAACAAAATTTCAAACAAGTAATTAGTGAACAGTGGAAGAACATTTGTTAACTTCTATAGTTGAGACTCTCGATCTCATCATTAAACAGAGATTTGATGGCATTGAGTTTTCATTTTAATGTATCTTGATGGCAATTATTCACTATATTTTCCTCTGTTTATGAAAGGTTATAAGTTAGATCTTCCACTCTTGTTACTTATGCTTCACTCTTAGTAGAAAAATGATGTTGACTCTTCTTTTTCTATAAATGAAATGCAAGTTACATCAGAACTCATACTTTGGTTAGGCAAGTCAAGTTGATAGGTTCCATCATTTGTGAGAGTTGTTTCCATTTCTTTTTATTTTTTTCCTTAATGAAGAGTTGTTTTCATTTTAATGAGCAAAAGGTTTCAAATCTTATTCTACCCACAACAAAAATCAAACAGTTAACCCACATTGATATAGGCCATTTTTTTTATAATGACACTCGTTGTTTAAGTCGAGTGATGTTAGTGGCAGAACTGTTAGATATCAGCAAAATTTCAAACAAGTAATTAGTGGAGAGTGGAAGAACTTTTGATAACTTCTAAAGTTGAGACTCTCGATCTCATCATTATAAAGAGGGTTAATGTCATTGAGTTGTGATTTTAGTGTATCTTGATGGCAATTATTCACTATATTTTCCTCTATTTACGAAAGGTTATAAGTTAGATCTTCCACTCCTGTTACCTATGCTTCACTCTTTGGAGAAAAATGATGTTGACTCTTCTTTCTCTATAAATGAAATGCAAGTCAATTCAGGAACTCATACTTTCTTTGGCAAGTCAAGTTGATAGGTTCCATCATTTGTGAGAGTTGTTTCCAATTCTTTTTATTTTTTTCCATAAGGAAGAATTCTTTTCATTTTAATTAGCAAAAGGTTTCAAATCTTATTCCACCCACAACAAAAATCAAACAGTTAACCCTAATTGATATAGGCCTTTTTTTGTGGTGACACTCGTTGTTTAAGTCGAGTGATGTTAGTGGCGGAACTATTAGATATCAGCAAAATTTCAAACAAGTATTAGTGGAGAGTGGAATAACTTTTGATAACTTCTACAGTTGAGACTCTTGATCTCATCATTAAACACAGGTTTGATGGCATTGAGTTGTCATCTTAGTGTATCTTCATGGCAATTATTCACTATATTTTCCTCTGTTTACGAAAGGTTATAAGTTAGATCTTTCACTCCTGTTACTTATGCTTCACTCTTAAGAAAAAAAAATGTTGACTCTTCTTTCTCTATAAATGAAATGCAAGTCACATCAGGAACTCATACTTTTCTTTGGCAAGTCAAGTTGATAGGTTCCATCATTTGTGAGAGTTGTTTCCATTTCTTTTTATTTTTTTCCTTAATGAAGAGTTGTTTTCATTTTAATGAGCAAAAGGTTTCAAATCTTATTCGACCCACAACAAAAATCAAACAGTTAACCCCAATTGATATAGGCCATTTTTTTTTTAATGACACTCGTTGTTTAAGTCGAGTGATGTTAGTGGCGGAACTATTAGATATCAGCAAAATTTCAAACAAGTAATTAGTGGAGAGTGGAAGAACATTTGATAACTTCTGAAGTTGAGAGTCACGATCTCATCATTATAAAGAGGTTTAATGGCACTGAGTTGTGATTTTAGTGTATCTTAATGGCAATTATTCACTATATTTTCCTCTGTTTACGAAAGGTTATAAGTTAGATCTTCCACTCCTGTTACTTATGCTTCACTCTTAGGAGAAAAATGATGTTGACTCTTCTTTCTCTATAAATGAAATGCAAGTTACATCAGGAACTCATACTTTGGTTTGGCAAGTCAAGTTGATAGGTTCCATCATTTGTGAGAGTTGTTTCCATTTCTTTTTATTTTTTTCCTTAATAAAGAGTTGTTTTCATTTTAATGAGCAAAAGGTTTCAAATCTTATTCGACCCACAACAAAAATCAAACAGTTAACCCCAATTGATATAGGCCAGTTTTTTTGTAATGACACTCGTTGTTTAAGTCGAGTGATGTTAGTGGCGGAACTATTAGATATCAGCAAAATTTCAAACAAGTAATTAGTGGAGAGTGGAAGAACATTTGATAACTTCTGAAGTTGAGAGTCACGATCTCATCATTATAAAGAGGTTTAATGGCATTGAGTTGTGATTTTAGTGTATCTTGATGGCAATTATTCACTATATTTTCCTCTGTTTACGAAAGGTTATAAGTTAGATCTTCCACTTCTGTTACTTATGCTTCACTCTTTGGAGAAAAATGATGTTGACTCTTCTTTCTTTATAAATGAAATGCAAGTCAATTCAGGAACTCATACTTTCTTTGGCAAGTCAAGTTGATAGGTTCCATCATTTGTGAGAGTTGTTTCCAATTCTTTTTATTTTTTTCCTTAAGGAAGAATTCTTTTCATTTTAATGAGAAAAAGGTTTCAAATCTTATTCCACCCATAAAAAAAATCAAACAGTTAACCCTAATTGATATAGGCCTTTTTTTTGTAGTGACACTCATTGTTTAAGTCGAGTGATGTTAGTGGCTGAACTATTAGATATCAAAAAAATTTCAAACAAGTAATTAGTGGAGAGTGGAAGAACATTTGATAACTTCTATAGTTGAGACTCTCGATCTCATCATTAAACAGAGGTTTGATGGCATTGAGTTTTCATTTTAGTGTATCTTGATGGCAATTATTCAATATATTTTCCTCTGTTTACGAAAGGTTATAAGTTAGATCTTCCACTCCTGTTACTTATGCTTCACTCTTAAGAAAAAAAAATGTTGACTCTTCTTTCTCTATAAATGAAATGCAAGTCACATCAGGAACTCATACTTTTCTTTGGCAAGTCAAGTTGATAGGTTCCATCATTTGTGAGAGTTGTTTCCATTTCTTTTTATTTTTTTCCTTAATGAAGAGTTGTTTTCATTTTAATGAGCAAAAGGTTTCAAATCTTATTCGACCCACAATAAAAATCAAACAGTTAACCCCAATTGATATAGGCCATTTCTTTTGTAATGACACTCGTTGTTTAAGTCGAGTGATATTAGTGGCGGAACTATTAGATATCAACAAAATTTCAAACAAGTAATTAGTGGAGAGTGGAAAAACATTTGATAACTTCTAAAGTTGAGACTCTCGATCTCATCATTATAAAGAGGTTTAATGGCATTGAGTTGTCATTTTAGTGTATCTTGATGGCAATTATTCATTATATTATCCTCATTTATTTAAAGGTTATAAGTTAGATCTTCCACTCCTGTTACTTATGCTACACTCTTAGGAGAAAAATGATGTTGACTCTTCTTTCTCTATAAATGAAATGCAAGTCACATCAGGAACTCATACGTTGCTTTGGCAAGTCAACTTGATAGGTTCCATCATTTGTGAGAGTTGTTTCCATTTCTTTTTATTTTTTTCCTTAATGAAGTGTTGTTTTCGTTTTAATGAGCAAAATGTTTCAAATCTTATTCCACCCACAACAAAAATCAAACAGTTAACCCCAATTGATATAGGCCATTTTTTTTGTAACAACACTCGTTGTTTAAGTCGAGAGATGTTAGTGGCGGAACTATTACATATCATCAAAATTTCAAACAAGTAATTAGTGGAGACTGGAAGAACTTTTGATAACTTCTAAAGTTTAGACTCTCGATCTCATCATTCAACAGAGGTTTGATTGCATTGAGTTGTCATTTTAGTGTATCTTGATGGCAATTATTCAATATATTTTCCTCTGTTTACGAAAGGTTATAAGTTAGATCTTCCACTCCTGTTACTTATGCTTCACTCTTAAGAAAAAAATGATGTTGACTCTTCTTTCTCTATAAATGAAATGCGAGTCACATCAGGAACTCATACTTTGCTTTATCAAGTCAAGTTGATAGGTTCCATCATTTGTGAGAGTTGTTTCCATTTCTTTTTTTTTTCCTTCATGAAGAGTTGTTTTCGTTTTAATGAGCAAAAGGTTTCAAATCTTATTCCACCCACAACAAAAATCAAACAGTTAACCCCAATTGATATAGGCCATTTTTTTTGTAACAACACTCGTTGTTTAAGTCGAGTGATGTTAGTGGCGGAACTATTACATATCATCAAAATTTCGAACAAGTAATTTGGGGAGAGTGGAAGAACTTTTGATAACTTCTAAAGTTGAGACTCTTGATCTCATCATTAAACACAGGTTTGATGGCATTGAGTTGTCATTTTAGTGTCTCTTAATGGCAATTATTCACTATATTTTCCTCTGTTTACGAAAGGTTATAAGTTAGATCTTCCACTTCTGTTACTTATGCTTCACTCTTAGGAGAAAATTGATGTTGACACTTCTTTCTTTATAAGTGAAATGCAAGTTACATCAGGAACTCATACTTTGCTTTGGCAAGTCAAGTTGATAGGTTCCATCATTTTTGAGAGTTGTTTCCATTTTTTTTTCCTTAATGAAGAGTTGTTTTCATTTTAATGAGCAAAAGGTTTCAAATCTTATTCGACCCACAACAAAAATCAAACAGTTAACCCCAATTGATATATGCCATTTTTTTTGTAATGACACTCATTCTTTAAGTCGAGTGATGTTATTTGCGGAACTATTAAATATCAACAAAATTACAAACAAGTAATTAGTGAAGAGAGGAAGAACATTTGTTAACTTCTACAGTTGAGACTCTCGATCTCATCATTAAACAGAGGTTTGATGGCATTGAGTTGTCATTTTAGTGTATCTTGATGGCAATTATTCACTATATTTTCCTCTGTTTACGAAACGTTATAAGTTAGATCTTCCACTCTTGTTACTTATGCTTCACTCTTAGTAGAAAAATGATGTTGAGTCTTCTTTCTCTATTAATGAAATGCAAGTTACATCAGAAACTAATACTTTGGTTTGGCAAGTCAAGTTGAAAGGTTCCATCATTTGTGAGAGTTGTTTCCAGTTCTTTTTATTTTTTCCTTAATGAAGAGTTGTTTTCATTTTAATGAGCAAAAGGTTTCAAATCTTATTCCACCCACAACAAAAGTTAAACAGTTAACCCCAATTGATATAGGCCATTTTTTTTGTAACAACACTCGTTGTTTAAGTCGAGTGATGTTAGTGGCGGAACTATTACATATCATCAAAATTTCAAACAAGTAATTTGTGGAGAGTGGAAGAACTTTTGATAACTTCTAAAGTTGAGACTCTCGATCTCATCATTAAACTGAGGTTTGATGGCATTGAGTTGTCATTTTAGTGTCTCTTAATGGTAATTATTCACTATATTTTCCTCTGTTTACGAAAGGTTATAAGTTAGATCTTCAACTCCTGTTACCTATGCTTCACTCTTAGGAGAAAAATGATGTTGACTCTTCTTTCTCTATAAATGAAATGCAATTCACATCAGGAACTCATTCTTTGCTTTGGCAAGTCAAGTTGATAGGTTCCATCATTTGTGAGAGTTGTTTCCATTTCTTTTTATTTTTTTCCTTAATGAAGAGTTGTTTTCATTTTAATGAGAAAAAGGTTTCAATTCTTATTCCACCCACAACAAAAATCAAACAGTTAACCCCAATTGATATAGGCCATTTTTTTTGTAACAACACTCGTTGTTTAAGTCGAGTGATGTTTATGGCGGAACTATTACATATCATCAAAATTTCAAACAAGTAATTAGTGGAGAGTGGAAGAACTTTTGATAACTTCTAAAGTTGAGACTCTCGATCTCATCATTAAACAGAGGTTTGATGGCATTGAGTTGTCATTTTAATGTATCTTGATGGCAATTATTCACTATATTTTCCTTTCTTTACGAAAGGTTATAAGTTAGATCTTTCACTCCTGTTACTTATGCTTCACTCTTAGGAGAAAATTGATGTTGACACTTCTTTCTTTATAAGTGAAATGCAAGTTACATCAGGAACTCATACTTTGCTTTGGCAAGTCAAGTTGATAGGTTCCATCATTTGTGAGAGTTGTTTCCATTTTTTTTATTTTTTTCCTTAATGAAGAGTTGTTTTCATTTTAATGAGCAAAAGGTTTCAAATCTTATTCGACCCACAACAAAAATCAAACAGTTAACCCCAATTGATATATGCCATTTTTTCTGTAATGACACTCATTGTTTAAGTCGAGTGATGTTATTTGCGGAACTATTAAATATCAACAAAATTACAAACAAGTAATTAGTGAAGAGCGGAAGAACATTTGTTAACTTCTACAGTTGAGACTCTCGATCTCATCATTAAACAGAGGTTTGATGGCATTGAGTTGTCAATTTAGTGTATCTTGATGGCAATTATTCACTATATTTTCCTCTATTTACGAAATGTTATAAGTTAGATCTTCCACTCTTGTTACTTATGCTTCACTCTTAGTAGAAAAATGATGTTGACTCTTCTTTCTCTATTAATGGAATGCAAGTTACATCAGAAACTCATACTTTGGTTTGGCAAGTCAAGTTGATAGGTTCCATCATTTGTGAGAGTTGTTTCCAGTTCTTTTTATTTTTTTCCTTAATGAAGAGTTGTTTTCATTTTTATGAGCAAAAGGTTTCAAATCTTATTCCACCCACAACAAAAGTCAAACAGTTAACCCCAATTGATATAGGCCATTTTTTTTGTAATGACACTCGTTGTTTAAGTCGAGTGATGTTAGTGGCAGAACTATTAGATATCAGCAAAATTTCAAACAAGTAATTAGTGGAGAGTGGAAGAATATTTGATAACTTCTAAAGTTGAGACTCTCGATCTCATCATTAAACAGAGGTTGGACGACATTGAGTTGTCATTTTAGTGTATCTTGATGGCAATTATTCACTATATTTTCCTCTATTTACGAAAGGTTATTAGTTAGATCTTCCACTCCTGTTACTTATGCTTCACTCTTAGGAGAAAAATAATGTTGACTCTTCTTTCTCTATAAATGAAATGTAAGTCACATCATGAATTCATTCTTTGCTTTGGAAAGTCAAGTTGATAGGTTCCATCATTTGTGAGAGTTGTTTCCATTTCTTTTTATTTTTTTCCTTAATGAAGAGTTGTTTTCATTTTAATGAGCAAAAGGTTTCAATTCTTATTCCACCCACAACCAAAATCAAACAGTTAACCCTAATTGATATAGGCCATTTTTTTTGTAACAACACTCGTTGTTTAAGTCGAGTGATGTTTATGCCGGAACTATTACATATCATCAAAATTTCAAACAAGTAATTAGTGGAGAGTGGAAGAACTTTTGATAACTTCTAAAGTTGAGACTCTCGATCTCATCATTAAACAGAGGTTTGATGGGATTGAGTTGTCATTTTAGTGTATCTTGATGGCAATTATTCACTATATTTTCCTCTGTTTACGAAAGGTTATAAGTTAGATCTTTCACTCCTGTTACCTATGCTTCACTCTTAGGAGAAAATTGATGATGACACTTCTTTCTTTATAAGTGAAATGCAAGTTACATCAGGAACTCTTCCTTATCTTTGGCAAGTCAAGTTGATAGGTTACATCATTTTTTAGAGTTGTTTCCATTTTTTTTTCCTTAATGAAGAGTTGTTTTCATTTTAATGAGCAAAAGGTTTCAAATCTTATTCGACCCACAACAAAAATCAAACAGTTAACCCCAATTGATATATGCCATTTTTTTTGTAATGACACTCATTCTTTAAGTCGAGTGATGTTATTTGCGGAACTATTAAATATCAACAAAATTACAAACAAGTAATTAGTGAAGAGAGGAAGAACATTTGTTAACTTCTACAGTTGAGACTCTCGATCTCATCATTAAACAGAGGTTTGATGGCATTGAGTTGTCATTTTAGTGTATCTTGATGGCAATTATTCACTATATTTTCCTCTGTTTACGAAACGTTATAAGTTAGATCTTCCACTCTTGTTACTTATGCTTCACTCTTAGTAGAAAAATGATGTTGACTCTTCTTTCTCTATTAATGAAATGCAAGTTACATCAGAAACTAATACTTTGGTTCGGCAAGTCAAGTTGAAAGGTTCCATCATTTGTGAGAGTTGTTTCCAGTTCTTTTTATTTTTTCCTTAATGAAGAGTTGTTTTCATTTTAATGAGCAAAAGGTTTCAAATCTTATTCCACCCACAACAAAAGTTAAACAGTTAACCCCAATTGATATAGGCCATTTTTTTTGTAACAACACTCGTTGTTTAAGTCGAGTGATGTTAGTGGCGGAACTATTACATATCATCAAAATTTCAAACAAGTAATTTGTGGAGAGTGGAAGAACTTTTGATAACTTCTAAAGTTGAGACTCTCGATCTCATCATTAAACAGAGGTTTGATGGCATTGAGTTGTCATTTTAGTGTCTCTTAATGGTAATTATTCACTATATTTTCCTCTGTTTACGAAAGGTTATAAGTTAGATCTTCAACTCCTGTTACCTATGCTTCACTCTTAGGAGAAAAATGATGTTGACTCTTCTTTCTCTATAAATGAAATGCAATTCACATCAGGAACTCATTCTTTGCTTTGGCAAGTCAAGTTGATAGGTTCCATCATTTGTGAGAGTTGTTTCCATTTCTTTTTATTTTTTTCCTTAATGAAGAGTTGTTTTCATTTTAATGAGAAAAAGGTTTCAATTCTTATTCCACCCACAACAAAAATCAAACAGTTAACCCCAATTGATATAGGCCATTTTTTTTGTAACAACACTCGTTGTTTAAGTCGAGTGATGTTTATGGCGGAACTATTACATATCATCAAAATTTCAAACAAGTAATTAGTGGAGAGTGGAAGAACTTTTATAACTTCTAAAGTTGAGACTCTCGATCTCATCATTAAACAGAGGTTTGATGGCATTGAGTTGTCATTTTAATGTATCTTGATGGCAATTATTCACTATATTTTCCTTTCTTTACGAAAGGTTATAAGTTAGATCTTTCACTCCTGTTACTTATGCTTCACTCTTAGGAGAAAATTGATGTTGACACTTCTTTCTTTATAAGTGAAATGCAAGTTACATCAGGAACTCATACTTTGCTTTGGCAAGTCAAGTTGATAGGTTCCATCATTTGTGAGAGTTGTTTCCATTTTTTTTAATTTTTTCCTTAATGAAGAGTTGTTTTCATTTTAATGAGCAAAGGTTTCAAATCTTATTCGACCCACAACAAAAATCAAACAGTTAACCCCAATTGATATATGCCATTTTTTTTGTAATGACACTCATTGTTTAAGTCGAGTGATGTTATTTGCGGAACTATTAAATATCAACAAAATTACAAACAAGTAATTAGTGAAGAGCGGAAGAACATTTGTTAACTTCTACAGTTGAGACTCTCGATCTCATCATTAAACAGAGGTTTGATGGCATTGAGTTGTCAATTTAGTGTATCTTGATGGCAATTATTCACTATATTTTCCTCTATTTACGAAACGTTATAAGTTAGATCTTCCACTCTTGTTACTTATGCTTCACTCTTAGTAGAAAAATGATGTTGACTCTTCTTTCTCTATTAATGGAATGCAAGTTACATCAGAAACTCATACTTTGGTTTGGCAAGTCAAGTTGATAGGTTCCATCATTTGTGAGAGTTGTTTCAGCATTCTTTTATTTTTTCCTTAATGAAGAGTTGTTTTCATTTTTATGAGCAAAAGGTTTCAAATCTTATTCCACCCACAACAAAAGTCAAACAGTTAACCCCAATTGATATAGGCCATTTTTTTTGTAATGACACTCGTTGTTTAAGTCGAGTGATGTTAGTGGCAGAACTATTAGATATCAGCAAAATTTCAAACAAGTAATTAGTGGAGAGTGGAAGAATATTTGATAACTTCTAAAGTTGAGACTCTCGATCTCATCATTAAACAGAGGTTGGACGGCATTGAGTTGTCATTTTAGTGTATCTTGATGGCAATTATTCACTATATTTTCCTCTGTTTTATTTAAAGGTTATTAGTTAGATCTTCCACTCTGTTACTTATGCTTCACTCTTAGGAGAAAAATAATGTTGACTCTTCTTTCTCTATAAATGAAATGTAAGTCACATCATGAATTCATTCTTTGCTTTGGAAAGTCAAGTTGATAGGTTCCATCATTTGTGAGAGTTGTTTCCATTTCTTTTTATTTTTTTCCTTAATGAAGAGTTGTTTTCATTTTAATGAGCAAAAGGTTTCAATTCTTATTCCACCCACAACCAAAATCAAACAGTTAACCCTAATTGATATAGGCCATTTTTTTTGTAACAACACTCGTTGTTTAAGTCGAGTGATGTTTATGCCGGAACTATTACATATCATCAAAATTTCAAACAAGTAATTAGTGGAGAGTGGAAGAACTTTTGATAACTTCTAAAGTTGAGACTCTCGATCTCATCATTAAACAGAGGTTTGATGGCATTGAGTTGTCATTTTAGTGTATCTTGATGGCAATTATTCACTATATTTTCCTCTGTTTACGAAAGGTTATAAGTTAGATCTTTCACTCCTGTTACCTATGCTTCACTCTTAGGAGAAAATTGATGTTGACACTTCTTTCTTTATAAGTGAAATGCAAGTTACATCAGGAACTCTTCCTTATCTTTGGCAAGTCAAGTTGATAGGTTACATCATTTTTTAGAGTTGTTTCCATTTTTTTTTCCTTAATGAAGAGTTGTTTTCATTTTAATGAGCAAAAGGTTTCAAATCTTATTCGACCCACAACAAAAATCAAACAGTTAACCCCAATTGATATATGCCATTTTTTTTCTAATGACACTCATTGTTTAAGTCGAGTGATGTTATTTGCGGAACTATTAAATATCAACAAAATTACAAACAAGTAATTAGTGAAGAGTGGAAGAACATTTGTTAACTTCTACAGTTGAGACTCTCGATCTCATCATTAAACAGAGGTTTGATGGCATTGAGTTGTCATTTTAGTGTATCTTGATGGCAATTATTCACTATATTTTCCTCTGTTTACGAAACGTTATAAGTTAGATCTTCCACTCTTGTTACTTATGCATCACTCTTAGTAGAAAAATGATGTTGACTCTTCTTTCTCTATTAATGAAATGCAATTTACATCAGAAACTCATACATTGGTTTGGCAAGTCAAGTTGATAGGTTCCATCATTTGTGAGAGTTGTTTCCATTTCTTTTTATTTTTTTCCTTAATGAAGAGTTGTTTTCGTTTTCATGAGAAAAAGGTTTCAAATCTTATGCCACCCACAAAAAAAATCAAACAGTTAACCCCAATTGATATAGGCCATTTTTTTTGTAACAACCCTCGTTGTTTAAGTCGAGTGCTGTTAGTGGCGGAACTATTATACATCATAAAAATTTCAAACAAGTAATTAGTGGAGAGTGGAAGAACTTTTGATAACTTCTACAGTTGAGACACTTGATCTCATCATTAAACAGAGGTTTGATGGCATTGAGTTGTCATTTTAGTGTATCTTGATGGCAATTATTCACTATATTTTCCTCTGTTTACGAAAGGTTATCAGTTAGATCTTCCACTCCTGTTACTTTTGCTTCACTCTTAAGAAAAAAATGATGTTGACTCTTCTTTCTCTATAAATGAAATGCAAGTCACATCAGGAACTCATACTTTGCTTTGGCAAGTCAACTTGATAGGTTCCATCATTTTTTAGAGTTGTTTCCATTTCTTTTTATTTTTTTCCTTAATGAAGAGTTGTTTTCGTTTTCATGAGCATAAGTTTTAAAATCTTATTCCACCCACAACAAAAATCAAACAGTTAACCCCAATTGATATAGGCCATTTTTTTGTAACAACACTCGTTGTTTAAAGTGATGTTATTGGTGGAACTATTACATATCAGCAAAATTTCAAACAAGTAATTAGTGGAGAGTGGAACAACATTTGATAACTTCTGAAGTTGAGACTCTCGATCTCATCATTAAACAGAGGTTTGATGGCATTGAGTTCTCATTTTAGTGTATCTTGATGGCAATTATTCACTATATTTTCCTCTGTTTACGAAAGCTTATAAGTTAGATCTGCCACTCCTGTTACTTATGCTTCACTCTTAGGAGAAAAATGATGTTGACTCTTCTTTCTCTTTAAATGAAATGCAAGTCACATCAGGAACTCATACTTTGCTTTGGCAAGTCAAGTTGATAGGTTCCATCATTTGTGAGAGTTGTTTCCATTTCTTTTTATTTTTTTCCTTAATGAAGAGTTGTTTTTATTTTAATGAGCAAAAGGTTTCAATTCTTATTCCACCCACAACAAAAGTCAAACAGTTAACCCTAATTGATATAGGCCATTTTTTTTGTAACAACACTCGTTGTTTAAGTCGAGTGATGTTTATGGTGGAACTATTACATATCAGCAAAATTTCAAACAAGTAATTAGTGGAGAGTGGAAGAACTTTTGATAACTTCTAAAGTTGAGACTCTCGATCTCATCATTAAACAGAGGTTTGATGGCATTGAGTTGTCATTTTAGTGTATCTTGATGGCAATTATTCACTATATTTTCCTCTGTTTACGAAAGGTTATAAGTTAGATCTTCCACTCCTGTTACTTATGCTTCACTCTTAGGAGAAAAATAATGTTGACTCTTCTTTCTCTATAAATGAAATGCAAGTCACATCATGAATTCATTCTTTGCTTTAGCAAGTCAAGTTGATAGGTTCCATCATTTGTGAGAGTTGTTTCCATTTCTTTTTATTTTTTTCCTTAATGAAGAGTTGTTTTCATTTTAATGAGCAAAAGGTTTCAATTCTTATTCCACCCACAAGAAAAATCAAACAGTTAACCCTAATTGATATAGGCCATTTTTTTTGTAATGACACTCGTTGTTTAAGTCGAGTGATGTTAGTGGCGGAACTATTAGATATCAGCAAAATTTCAAACAAGTATTAGTGGAGAGTGGAAGAACTTTTGATAACTTCTACAGTTGAGACTCTTGATCTCATCATTAAACACAGGTTTGATGGCATTGAGTTGTCATCTTAGTGTATCTTCATGGCAATTATTCACTATATTTTCCTCTGTTTACGAAAGGTTATAAGTTAGATCTTTCACTCCTGTTACTTATGCTTCACTCTTAGTAGAAAATTGATGTTGACACTTCTTTCTTTATAAGTGAAATGCAAGTTACATTAGGAACTCATACTTTTCTTTGGCAAGTCAACTTGATAGGTTCCATCATTTTTTAGAGTTGTTTCCATTTCTTTTTATTTTTTTCCTTAATGAATAGTTGTTTTCGTTTTCATGAGCATAAGGTTTAAAATCTTATTCCACCCACAACAAAAATTAAACAGTTAACCCCAATTGATATAGGCCATTTTTTTGTAACAACACTCGTTGTTTAAAGTGATGTTATTGGTGGAACTATTACATATCAGCAAAATTTCAAACAAGTAATTAGTGGAGAGTGGAAAAACATTTGATAACTTCTAAAGTTGAGACTCTCGATCTCATCATTAAACAGAGGTTTGATGGCATTGAGTTCTCATTTTAGTGTATCTTGATGGCAATTATTCACTATATTTTCCTCTGTTTACGAAAGCTTATAAGTTAGATCTGCCACTCCTGTTACTTATGCTTCACTCTTAGGAGAAAAATGATGTTGACTCTTCTTTCTCTTTAAATGAAATGCAAGTCAAATTAGGAACTCATACTTTGCTTTGGCAAGTCAAGTTGATAGGTTCCATCATTTGTGAGAGTTGTTTCCATTTTTTTTTTATTTTTTTCCTTAATGAAGAGTTGTTTTCATTTTAATGAGCAAAAGGTTTCAAATCTTATTCGACCCACAACAAAAATCAAACAGTTAACCCCAATTGATATATGCCATTTTTTTTTCTAATGACACTCATTGTTTAAGTCGAGTGATGTTATTTGCGGAACTATTAAATATCAAAAAAATTACAAACAAGTAATTAGTGAAGAGTGGAAGAACATTTGTTAACTTCTACAGTTGAGACTCTCGATCTCATCATTAGACAGAGGTTTGATGGCATTGAGTTGTCATTTTAGTGTATCTTGATGGCAATTATTCACTATATTTTCCTCTGTTTACGAAACGTTATAAGTTAGATCTTCCACTCTTGTTACTTATGCATCACTCTTAGTAGAAAAATGATGTTGACTCTTCTTTCTCTATTAATGAAATGCAAGTTACATCAGAAACTCATACTTTGGTTTGGCAAGTCAAGTTGATAGGTTCCATCATTTGTGAGAGTTGTTTCCAGTTCTTTTTATTTTTTTCCTTAATAAAGAGTTGTTTTCATTTTAATGAGCAAAAGGTTTGAAATCTTATTCCACCCACAACAAAAGTCAAACAGTTAACCCCAATTGATATAGGCCATTTTTTTTTAATGACACTCGTTGTTTAAGTCGAGTGATGTTAGTGGCAGAACTATTAGATATCAGCAAAATTTCAAACAAGTAATTAGTGGAGAGTGGAAGAACATTTGATAACTTCTAAAGTTGAGACTCTCGATCTCATCATTAAACAGAGGTTTGATGGCATTGTGTTGTCATTTTAGTGTTTCTTGATGGCAATTATTCACTATATTTTCCTCTGTTTACGAAAGGTTATAAGTTAGATCTTCCACTCCTGTTACTTATGCTTCACTCTTAGGAGAAAAATGATGTTGACTCTTCTTTCTCTATAAATGAAATGCAAGTGACATCAAGAACTCATACTTTGGTTTGGCAAGTCAAGTTGATAGGTTCCATCATTTGTGAGAGTTGTTTCCATTTCTTTTTATTTTTTCCTTAATGAAGAGTTGTTTTAATTTTAATGAGCCAAATGTTTCAAATCTTATTCCACCCACAACAAAAATCAAACAGTTAACCCTAATTGATATAGGCCATTTTTTTGTAATGACACTCGTTGTTTAAGTCGAGTGATGTTAGTGGCTGAACTATTAGATATCAGAAAAATTTCAAACAAGTAATTAGTGGAGAGTGGAAGAAAATTTGATAACTTCTACAGTTGAGACTCTCGATCTCATCATTAAACAGAGGTTTGATGGCATTGATTTGCCATTTTAGTGTATCTTGATGACAATTATTCACTATATTTTCCTCTGTTTACGAAAGGTTATAAGTTAGATCTTCCACTCTTGTTACTTATGCTTTACTCTTAGGAGAAAAATGATGTTGACTCTTCTTTCTCTATAAATGAAATGCAACTCACATCAGGAACTCATACTTTGTTTTGGCAAGTCAAGTTGATAGGTTCCATCATTTGTGAGAGTTGTTTCCATTTCTTTTTATTTTTTTCCTTAATGAAGAGTTGTTTTCGTTTTCATGAGCAAAAGGTTTCAAATCTTATGCCACCCACAACAAAAATCAAACAGTTAACCCCAATTGATATAGGCCAATTTTCTTTTAACAACACTCGTTGTTTAAGTCGAGTGCTGTTAGTGGCGGAACTATTATACATCATCAAAATTTCAAACAAGTAATTAGTGGAGAGTGGAAAAACTTTTGATAACTTCTACAGTTGAGACACTTGATCTCATCATTAAACAGAGGTTTGATGGCATTGAGTTGTCATTTTAGTGTATCTTGATGGCAATTAATCACTATATTTTCCTCTGTTTACGAAAGGTTATCAGTTAGATCTTCCACTCCTGTTACTTTTGCTTCACTCTTAAGAAAAAAATGATGTTGACTCTTCTTTCTCTATAAATGAAATGCAAGTCACATCAGGAACTCATACTTTGCTTTGGCAAGTCAACTTGATAGGTTCCATCATTTTTTAGAGTTGTTTCCATTTCTTTTATTTTTTCCTTAATGAAGAGTTGTTTCGTTTTCATGAGCATAAGGTTTAAAATCTTATTCCACCCACAACAAAAATCAAACAGTTAACCCCAATTGATATAGGCCATTTTTTTGTAACAACACTCGTTGTTTAAAGTGATGTTATTGGTGGAACTATTACATATTAGCAAAATTTCAAACAAAGTAATTAGTGGAGAGTGGAAAAACATTTGATAACTTCTAAAGTTGAGACTCTCGATCTCATCATTAAACAGAGGTTTGATGGCATTGAGTTCTCATTTTAGTGTATCTTGATGGCAATTATTCACTATATTTTCCTCTGTTTACGAAAGCTTATAAGTTAGATTTGCCACTCCTGTTACTTATGCTTCACTCTTAGGAGAAAAATGATGTTGACTCTTCTTTCTCTTTAAATGAAATGCAAGTCACATCAGGAACTCATACTTTGCTTTGGCAAGTCAAGTTGATAGGTTCCATCATTTATGAGAGTTGTTTCCATTTCTTTTTATTTTTTTGCTTAATGAAGAGTTATTTTCATTTTAATGAGCAAAAGGTTTCAAATCTTATTCCACCCACAACAAAAATCAAACAGTTAAACCTAATTGATATAGGCTATTTTTTTTGTAATGACTGTTAGAGTTATGTAAATATAGTGCCCTGGAAAGCAAGTGTGTTTACATGTAACTTTATCTTCTTCGCCATGCTTTGTAATGAAAATATTTATTATTAATAAAACAAAAGAGTTTGGTTTTATCTGTATGAGCATTATATATCTGGTCATAAGGTACCAAGATTCATTTGTAAGTAATATACATATACATAGAGATGTATGGGAACATGTATATTATTAGAATATGAATTAATTGATTCACAGTTGAATAATCAAGTTGGTCGTTTGATTATGGTTTAGGCGTAGTGTTGCGATTTATCTCCATATAAGTAAAGGAGTTTACTTAAAGGGAATGATGAGTTTCATATCATGATAGTAGTAGACTATCGATAATGGCACTATTAAATGAATCTGGAATCAAGTATGTTTTCAAGAATAAAGTGGGTCGTTACTTTAATCTTAAAACATACAACTTAAGCATTCGCTTATTATGAACCACAATCTTGATGAGTGGTGAACTCATATGTGTTTCATTATAATTCTTGATATGATCGGAATGGATTTTTACAGGGTATTAATCCAGTGTTTGCATGTTGGAATTATTAATTGAAACATGTATCAGGGAACATTCCCTCAAATAAAGAGTTTATAGTGTTATCATCTCTTCTAGATGTTTTAAGGAGATTTGGTGATTAAGCTGGCGCCAGAGTTTGATGGACTAGCTACCCATCAAGTCTTAACACTAAGATGAGATCTTATGTGTTAATCACCATATAAAGTAAAATGAGAGATCTAGAAGGAAAAACCAACATAAGGGCAAAACGGTAATTTTACCCTTTGTTGTGCGGATGGCTATAATAAGGTTCTAAATAGGGTTTGCAATTGGACATATTCTCATAATATTTAATAATTCAAGAGTTCAACTAATTTTCTTTAGTGGAATGACATTTAGTTAATAAGCTAGAATTAATTCCAATGAGATTGAATTATTTCTGGGCTTATTGGAGCTTGAATTATCAAAGTCCAATAAGATTCCCCACTTGGCTTTAAGGAAGGTTATCAAGCTAAGTAAGAAGTAGTTTGGAGGCTTTAGAAGTCCATAATTGAATGATGGGCTTATACTAATTAATGGTTAATTGGAAGCCCATATGTTCATTTAGAAATGGGCTTGTTTTGGTTTAATGTAATTGATTAGATTAATTGTATTAAAACAAATTTTTTAAATGGAGAAGAAGCAATTTCGAAATTGTGTTAGGTTAGATGTAACCACACATTTGACATTAAAATACTAAATAAAGATGGTCTTTATTATGGTTCATCATTATTAAATGGAGTTATGAACTTACCATTAAATGGTTTAATGGTTGGCTTTTAATGTTGGCATGTATCCTATTTGCATTCATTAGATTAAAGATGAAAAATGTGCATTAGATGGACCATCTTTCTTCTTTCTTCTTGCCAAAATCGAAATGGGTATTCAATTATAGGTTATGGTCTTTTCAAATAGCCATTTTAAAGATAAATGAAGTAAGTCTCATTTATTGGCTATTTGATGAGTGATTAATGTAAGAAGTGATGCATTGGATGCCTCTTACTCTTTCCATTTATGCATATTTCAAAATTGAGAGGTAAGAAAGGGTTCTTGCATGGTTTTTAGACATTCTCTCTTTTCATGCAAGAGAGAACCGAAATTCCTAAGTGAAAGAATTGAAAGAGTTTCAATTTTGGTTCTTCTTCTTCTAAGAAAATCTCCTCCAAATATTTCTTCTCCTTTCCCACCAAAGGATTTTGTTAACCTAGTTGTCCTTGAAGAACAAGTGGCAAATCTAATTGGTAGAGGATACTACTACAAGGAAGAAGATAGATTGCTAAAGGAAAAGACTCAAAGGCAAAGGATTTGGATACAAGAAGGAGAGGATAGCGCAGCGAGGATTTAAAGCTGTAGCGAAGGAGTCGGTAATTCCTTTTATCTTGTTCTTGGTTTTATTATCCTTATACCATATCATGTATGGATTAGCATATTGATTTGGATATATTGCTTCCGCTGCAAGATGATTTCTTAAAAAGTTTTGAAATCTATCGTTTCTCCAAACTAAGCATGCTTTCTTTTTCCGATCTAACAATTGGTATCAGAGCCGGTTTTTCAAGCATGATTTCGGTTCCTATATGGTGGGTGCATGGGTTGGCAATCTTTTTATGTATATTGCATATTTTTATGTTATAGAAATATATATGGTGTATGTTGCTCTTTTGGTTGTCCATAGAAGTTAAATTTTATCATGTAAGATTTCTTCATTTGGTTTTAACAAGGAGGGTGGTCTATCATCACCATGTTTCCTCCTTGGTTTCTTTTTTCTATTTTATTTGATTTTGTAATGTACAAATTGATGTAATGATGAAGAAGGAGCAGCCATGGATTGAAGAAATGGAAAGGTAAAATTTTCGGTGTATCCTTTTGTGTTTTGGCATAAGTTTTGTGAAAACTAAGTTGCTGGAATTTTTGTTTCAATGAATCATATTTCAGTTATGATTGGAAAACAAGTGCTGGTTTTTTTTTTCAAAGAATCCAATTTCGGTTTTGCTAAAATACTGAGTCTGTGTTTAATTTTCATGAAATGAGTTTCGGTTTTAATAAAACAAGTGCTGGAATTTTTGTCAAAACAAAGATTTGGTTTTCTAAAATGTAGTGCTGGAATTTTATTTTCAAAATGACAAAATTCTAATTTCATAAATGCCATTACATTTTGTTTACCGAATGGGCGGATCATGTTAGCGAAGAGTTCAAGCGGAAGATCCAAGATGAAGAAGCATATTTTGGGCCTAAAAGGCTTGTAATTATTTTATGTTTCTAGGATGGACAATCAAAAGTGGCTTTATTAGTTCATGTGATGAATGGAGAAATGAATGCTTGTAATATGTGATATTATGTGATTGCATGTCATTTAGAAAATTGCCAACCCTAGGCCTTGCCATGCATTCATTATGTATGAGATATATAATGAAACAATATAGGATGGATAATAAATTGCATCTAGACAAGATGGTATTTAAAACTTAAAGCCCAAAAGATTGAGTGGGAGAGGATGCTCTGTGAGAGTCCACGGTCTCCAAATGATGGCCCGCTTGCATGTGGTGAAGTGTTACTCCCCATCGGAGGGCATGGATCCTAGATCTTGCATGGTTTGGGTCTCCTTAAGGATAAGTCCACTTAATGATAGAAAATATGACCTCCCACCGAGGCATGATTTGTAGGTATCTTTAGTGAATGAATCAAATGGTTATACACTCAACATTTTTATCAATAAAGCGCCCACCGTAGCTCATTGGTAAAAGTATGGACCAAATTAAGACGCTTCTTAAAAATTGAGCATGAGATGCTTGGTAGTTTTTGAGTGGGAGGGTCCTGATTTTCTTTTAATAGATAAGATGGCCCACCGTCACTTAGTCTGTTATAGATAAGAAAATAACCATCGATAATGTTTTAATTTTTAAGTTTTGTTAAATCTATCATCATGCATACATGCATCATGATTTTATACAAAGTCCCTAAATTGTTGACTAGTATGCCCATGTTTTAATAATTTATATTTTCAGACATAATCAACCACAAAATGAATCCACTCACCCTGCTCTTGACTAATAACAAATTGGAAAATAGAGACAAGTTTAATGAATGGAGAAGTAACCTTGACATTGTTCTTCAATATAAACGTATTTCATGGGTGTTAACTGAAAATGAGCCTACACCTCTAAGTGGAGATGCAACTCGAGCAAGTCCAACAACATGGCGTTGGCTAAGAATCGTCGACAAGACTACTAAGTGTTATATTCGCTTCACATCGTGGCATGTTGCAAAAGCAAATTGCTTGAATGAAAACTGCTAGTGTAATGGTCCATCACCTACATGAGATGTTTGGTGTGAGGACTAGGTCTCAGAAGAGTGAAAGCTATCCAAACCTTTCATAATCTCGCATGAAACTGGTGAACCGGTGCGGGATTACATGATGCAGGTAATCTCTGCGATCACTGAGGCTGAGATGCTTGGGGCGGATATGGATGCAGACACGCAGATGATTATGATCATCAATAGCTTAAACTCTTCTTTTCAGCAGTTTAAGTTGGACTATGAGCTCAACAACAAGGATTACACCTTGAGTGAGTTGATGAATACCCTCCAGAGCACGGAGGAAATATTGAATATTAAGGCTCATGGGCGAGAAGTTAATGTAGCTTCTTCTTCTAAGCCCATGGTAAGGGCAAGGAAAGAAGAAGGGTCCAATGAAAAGAAGGCCCAAATAGGGTCAAGGCCAAACCCATGAAAAAGAAGGCCAAAGAGAACATCAAAGGAAAGTGTTTCCTTTGTGATGAGATGGGCCATCGAAAAGAATCTGTCTATCTACCTAGAGTCCCTCAAAAGCAAACAAGGTATGGGCTTCCTAAGTTTGTTAGAACTAGAAATGTGGCGATTTATCTACTTCTTGGATATTAGATTCGTGAGCCACTAACGATGTTTGTAATTTCATAGGGTTCCAAGAAAGGAAAAGACTTCCTAAAGGCCGTTTCAAGTTAAGATAGCAGATGGTTCCTATGTTTCAGCAAAATCGGTGGGAGTAGTTATCTTGGACTTTCTAGTGGTCATAGGTTATATTTGGAAGATGTTTATTACATGCCAATGATTGTAAGGAACATGATTTCTATTTTTGTCTAATAAAATCTGGCTATTCCTTATATTTTGAAAAGGTTGTTTCAAAGATATGAGAATAAGGATTTTATTTGTGAAGCGATAATTAAACAGGATTGTTTTTATAGAACCTATGAAAGGCTCCCTAAACACCACAGTAATTGATAAAACCAAGACAATCCAATATCTCTAACATTAATTCAAAGTATCTGTGGCATCTAAGGATGGGTCATATCAATCGTAAAAGACTTGACAGCTCAGAAGGATGGGATCCTTATGGGCTTGGATAGTGATCCATTACCCACCTGTGAATCTTGTATTGAAGGAAAATGACAAAAGCCTCATTTCCTTCTAAAGGAAACAGATTTGAATCCACATTGGACATGGTACATACTGATGTGTGTGGGCCCATGAATGTACAAGCTAGAGGAGGTTATGAATATTTCATAACTTTTATAGATGATTACTCAAGACATGGCTATTTGTATTTGATGCATAAAAGAGTGAATCTTTTGAAAAGTTCAAAGAATTCAAAGTCAAGTCGAGAAGCAACTTGGCAAGCCATTAAAACACTTCGATCGATCGAGGTGGTGAGTATTTATCTGAGAGTTCCAGAATATTTAATTGACAATGGAATTGTTTCCAATTTGTCAGCTCCTCGTACACCTCAACAGAATGGTGTAGCAGAGAGGAGAAATAGAACTCTATTGGAAATGGTAAGATCAATGATGTCCTATGCTAGCCTTCCAAAATCGTTATGGGGATATGCCATACAAACGACAACATATCTTCTTAACTTTGCTCCATCCAAATCGGTGCCTAAAACACCTAGGGAGTTATGGACTGGCCGAGTGCCTTCATTGAGGCACTTGAGGACTTGGGGTTGTCCAGCTCATGTTCTAAAGCCTGAATCCACAAAGATGGAACCAAGGTCAGAAGTATGTTTGTTTGTAGGATATCCTACGGGAACTCGATGGTACTATTTTTACAGTCCTCATGATAGGAAGGTATTTGTGTCGACAAATGCAAACTTCTTAGAGGAAGAGTTTGTGAGAAATCACAAAGGAAGAAGTGAAGTAGTACTAAAGGAGTTAGCAATTTCATCCAAACCAAGAGTTGTTTTGGATATGACAGAACAAGATGTCGAAATGGATTCAAGAGTTGAATCAGAAGTGCAACCTGAACATCAAGATGTGCCTAGACATAGTGGGAGGGTGTGAGACAACCAGATAGGTATCTGGGTTTAGGAGAAGGCTTAATTGCCATCTCAGACCAAGAAGAAACAGATCCCGTTACGTATACACAGGCTATTAATGATGTTGATGCAGGAAAATGGCTCAAGGCAATGGAATCGGAAATAGATTCTATGTATACTAATGAAATCAGGTCCTTGTAGATCTACCACCGTGTCTAAAACCATAGGGTGTAAATGGATCTACAAAAGGAAAAGGGGATTGGATGGAAAGGTAGAGACCTTTAAAGCTAGATTGGTAGCTAAAGGCTATACTTAAAAGGAGGGTATAGACTACGAGGAGACTTTTTCTCCGGTTGCCATGCTTAAATCCATCAGGATTCTTTTGGCCATAGCAGCCTATTTCGATTATGAAATATGGCAAATGGATGTCAAGACCGCATTTCTGAATGGAGATCTTGAGGAGACCATTTATATGGCCCAACCAGAAGGATTCATTGAGCTAGGTAATGAGCATAAGGTTTGCAAGTTGCAAAGGTCCATTTATGGACTTAAGCAAGCATCTAGGTCTTGGAACATTAGGTTTGATAAGGCTATCAAAACCTATGGGTTCATACAAAACCTAGATGAGCCTTGTGTTTACAAAAGAATACAAGAAGGTAAGGTTACTTTCCTAATCCTCGTATGTTGATGACATTACGCTCATTGGGAATGATGTGGGAATGTTATCTCTGTTAATGGATGGTGAATGAGCAGTTTTCAATGAAGGATTTGGGAGAGGCTACCTATGTTCTAGGGTTCAAACTTATAAGGGATCGTAAGAACAAGAACATAGTTTTGTCTCAACTAACTTACATTGAGAATATGCTCAATAAGTTCTCCATGCAAGATTCCAAGAGGGTTTCACTCCTACTAGACATGGAATCAAACTTTCAAAGGAACAAGCACCTAAAACCCAAAAGGAGGTTGAGCGACGCGTAACATTCCATATGCTTGGTAGTTGGTAGTTTGATGTATGCAATGTCAGCACTAGACCGGATATACATTACGCATGGGACTAGTAGCGATTTCAGTCCAATCCAGAATGGAACATTGAATTGCGGTTAAGTGTATATTTAAGTATCTTCGTGGGACGAAGAACTTAATGCTTGTTTACTGGAAGTAATCTTATTCCGACGGGATATATGGATTCGATTTCCAATCGATGTTGATTTAAGGAAATCAACTTACGGTTCTATATTTACTTTAGGAGGTGGAGCCATAGTTTGGAGGAGTGTCAAGCAATCTTGTATTGCTGATTCGACTATGGAGGTCGAGTATGTTGTCTTTGAAGAAGCAAAGAAGCGATCATGTAGTGCCCCTTCACCGTAAGGTACACATCGGGAAACCCGAAGGTCGCTCCGACACGTATCCCACGATAAAGGTGCACTACCAGAATATTTCTACTAATAATCTACATGGCATCGCAATAATTAAAACCATGATATAACACAATATCAGAAACCGCTAAATCTTAAAATCATAATATCAATCTGATACAGTCATCCAGCAACAGAATAGACAAGTCTATTAGTCCCCTGAACAAAACCAAAAAGGAAACTGATACAAGCATCTATCCTAAGTCATCCTCAAAATCTAACCCAGCTGACCGACCTGTGTGCCATCGCTTCTCCTGCCAGCACGCTTGCACGGTAGGAAAAGGCTATCTCCGGAGCTAGGGGTCTACTCTATCGATCCTGAAAAATTAGATTGCAATTTTGGGTGAGTTTGCGAACTCAGTGAGAAACCATCATCGATGGTTCACTCAAATCATGCATTACGCAAATTAAATGCATTTGACGCACACACAGTAATATTCAATTAATGTATTATATAACAATTTACGATGAGTTTATAACGATTAGGTACGAGATCGTGACAATATTACAGTAGTATAGAACAGTTTATAGTATCACATCACAATTTACAGTAAATCATGGCATCACACAGTTCAGTAATCATCACACAATGTGGCAATTCAATCAGTCATGTATATAATGCATATGAGACTCTTTCCAGTTATTCAGTATTGTGCCCAAGTGCTCAGTCAGTGTTCAGTGGGGGACGCGTCAGGGATTTCTCCCCTCGGGCTAGGCCCGGTCAGTACAGTATTCGAGCTCGAGGCTCTTTTCAGTGATAATAGCAACTTGGGTCACATTCCATTATCTGATCATGCATTTATGCATGCAATGCGATGTTCGATAATTCAAGATTCGATGGTTCGATGTATGGCTATAAAGCCCAAGATTGTATTTCTCAAGAACATCTGATAATTCGGTCGATCTGAGAATCCAATCGATAAAGAGAAACATGTCATTTCAGACATTTCAGTAATCATGCAATTTCACAGTCCAATACAGTAGAGGCATACCATCCGATCATGTATAATTCAGTAATCATACAGTTTCACATTTGGAAAGTAAATTCACATTGAGCAATTAAACAGTCAAGAATTTGAGAAACCAACAAGGTTACTCACCTATAACTTCCGAGCTACTTCCTGGAAGTTCTAGCAATGTCCGTGGAATGACGATCCAACGATGCCTCTATAACAGTAAAATATAGTCCCATTACTAGATGCTCAATAAAACCATTCAGTAATGCGTATGTCTCAGTGAAATTATGTACAATGCATGCTCATGATTTTTCCCGGCGCTAAAACCCAATTTTGAGCTCTTATATCCCAATCTAACTCGCAGTTCAATTGATCAACAGTAATTGATCCAATCCTATAATTCAGTTCAATTTCCTCAATTCATATTTCCTAAAGCAATTTCCTATCCATTGGGTCAAGGCCTCTATTGAAATCTCAATTAAAACTCCAATCGCCTCAATTCAATATTTAGGTCACACTATGAACCATAATTGACCTTAATCTCTATAATTTAATACCATTAGATCAATTCAAATTTCCATAATTATCCTCAATTGTGGACCTCGTTCCCTAGTCCATAACGAATCAGGAATCACCTCAATCGGAGGTCTATACCATAAATTATGCCCAATATACTAACAATCATCCCTTCAGAATTGCCATCCTCGCCGCGACCTATGTCCGCTCGTCGCGACGTATACGGGCCACTCGCCGCTCGTCGCGACACAAGCCAGAAGGCTCGTCGCGACGTATCTCCAGGCGCTCGTCACAGTGAACACTAAATTTATTCGCCGCGGCGAGGCACGCCAGACGTCGCGACGTGCGACCGCGCCACCTTCTTCTCCGATCGATTTTCCGCCATTAATGCTATTTAAAACCTCCATTGACACTCTAACCACTCAATCTAACCCAATAAATGCCATAAATGCTTGAAACAACTACTAATAACAACATTAAAACCATAACCACTTACCAATCACGCTCAAATCCACAAATCTCTAAGAATCGCCGTAAACCCTAAAACTTTCTCAAACCAACGATAACTCACTCCAATCCTTCTCAACCTTCATCAATCACAATAAATCAGTTAGGCTAGCACAATGAGAAGAAACCATAAGGAAGAATCGATGAAACTCACCAATAGGGAAGAAATCGAAATCACCGTGGAAGAGAAGAAGAAATGCCTTAGACCAATTTTTCTCCATTACTTTCAAACCTATCTATTTATAGACATAGGTCTCCACATCAGCCCAAATTTCAGTCTCTAAATTTCAATGGCTCAACATTTTAATTCCCTAACAGTATAACCCTAATATTTCCTTTGCCATTGGACAATTATTTCGGTACTATACAATCAATCAGTCTGTCACTCCAAATTTCCGGTCCGGGCATTTTCTCCCGAATTTCCAGAAAATTTCCTATAAACCACTATCAATTACCAATCACTCTTAAACTATTCTAAATCTGTCATTCGAGCTCACTTACTCTTAATTTCTCAGTCAATTACATTCCAGTCAGTTCACAATTCAATCAATTCATACTTCCACTTAAAATGCCAGAAAATCATGATTGCATGTACCTATGGATAAATGCATATGCAATAAACCTGTTCCTCTATAATTAGAGGCTAGTAACATGCTCAGTCAATGAATGCAGTGAAACCTATCAGTTCAGCCCAATGACCAAAATACCCTTGCTAACAGTAACGGGATGTTACAATTCACCCCTCCTAATAAAAATTTCGTCCTCGAAATTTGATACCTGTCCGATCGAATAAATGAGGATACTGACTCCTCATATGCTCCTCAGTCTCCCATGTAGCTTCCTCAGAAGAGTGGTTCTTCCAAAGGACTTTCACCAGTGGAATTACCCTGTTTCTCAACTGCTTGACCCGTGATCCAATAATCTGTACCGGCTCCTCAACATAGGTCAAATCACTGGCTACCTCAATCTCCTGAGCCGGGATCACATGCATCGGGTCTGAACGGTACCGTCGAAGCATACTAACATGCAATACATCATGCATCTGGGACATCTCACTCGGTAATGCCAGTCTGTAAGCCAACGGTCCTATCCTCTCAAGGATCTCATACGGACCGACATACCGAGGGCTCAACTTGCCTTTACGGCCAAACCTCAAGATTCTTTCCAAGGAGACACTTTGAGAAACACTCTGTCCCTACATCAGACTCTATATCTCGCCGATGTCGATCCACATAGCTCTTTTATGCATCTTGAGCTCGAGAGCCTTGATGCGACTCCGGATCAACCGTACCTTATCCACTGTGTCCTGAATCAGCTCGGGACCCTCAATTGATCTCATACCCTCTTCATCCCAATATAGTGGCGATCGACACGGCCTCCCATACAAGGCCTCATACGGTGCCATCCCAATATCGCTCGACATCGATTGTTGTAGGAAAACTCAATCGAGCCAACATCGATCCCATGAGCCTCTCAACTCCAATACACACGTCAAGCATGTCCTCAGCGGCCTTAATCGCCCTCTCACTCTTTCCATCATCTCGAGGATGAAATGCGATCAAGTTCAACCTCGCATCTATAGCGATCAGAGGCTCTTCCAGAACCTTGAGGTGAACCTGGGATCCCTGTCTGAGACTATCGACAACGGAACCCCATGCAACTGTACAATCTCTGCCATATACTTCTGAGCCAACTGATCGAGAATATTGCTCTCCCTCACTGGCAAGAAGTGAGCCGATTTAGTCAATCGGTTCACTATGACCCAGATAGCATCATGCTGCCTCGATGTCCTAGGCAATCCCATCACAAAGTCCATAGTAATTCGCTCCCATTTCCACTCCGGAATGGGCAACGAATGCAACTTACCCACTAGAGCCTGGTGCTCAGCCTTGACCTGCTGGCACGTCACACACCTGGACACAAACTCTGCCACTTGCCTTTTCATACCAGGCCACCAGAAATGCTGTCTCAGAGTACAATACATCTTGGTCGTACCAGGATGCATAGCATAGGCAGCTACATGAGCTTCCTCTAGGATCTCCCGTCTCAAGTCATCAATGTCCGGCACACACAGCCTTTGTCCCATCCATAGAGTCCCATCTCTCAACTCAAACTCTGAATCAGTATCGGCCTGGACTTTCTCAATCAGTCTCACTAAAACTGGGTCTTGATCCTGAACTCTCCGGATCCTATCATGCAACATCGGCCTCAGCCTTAGAGTAGCAATCAGAGCTCCATCCTGACCCAAATCCATCTGTACATTAAGAGCTCTCAACTAAATCAGACCAGGTAACCTCGAAACCTGAACCTGAGCTGCACTACCATGCGATCTCCTACTCAGTGCATCGGCCACCACATTGGCCTTCCCTGGATGGTACTCAATCGTGCAGTCATAGTCCTTCAGTAACTCTATCCATCTCCTCTGTCTCAGATTGAGCTCTCTCTGACTCAATAGATATCTGAGACTCTTATGATCAGTGAAGATCTGGAACATCTCCCCATACAGATAATGTCTCCAGATCTTTAGAGCAAATACAACTGCGGCCAACTCTAAGTCATGCACTGGATAATTCACCTCGTGAGACCTTAATTGTCTAGAGGCATACGCTATAACTCTCCCATGTTGCATCAGTACACATCCCAATCCTTGATGCGAGGCATCACTGTAAACCACGAAGCCTCCAGTACCAGAAGGAATGCTTAACACCGGTGCAGTAGTCAACCGATGTTTCAGCTCCTCAAAGCACTTCTGGCACTCCTCAGACCATCTAAACGGCACATTCTTCCTCAGTAGCTTCGTCAAAGGGGCAGAGATCAACGAAAACCCCTCGATGAACCTCCGGTAATATCCGGCCAGTCCTAGGAAACTCCGCAACTCGGGCACACTCCTCAAAATCTCCCAACTCATAACTGCCTCTATCTTGTGAGGATCCACCTGGATACCCTCACCGGACACTACGTGCCCCAGAAATACAATCTCATCAAGCCAGAATTCACATTTAGTGAATTTAGCGAACAACTGTCTCTCTCTCATAACCTGTAGAACAATCCTCAGGTGCTTAGCGTGCTCCTGTCTACTCCTCGAATAAATTAGTATGTCATCAATAAATACTATCACGAACCGGTCCAGGTAGGGCTGAAAAATTCTATTCATCAAAGCCATGAAGGCTGCCGGGGCATTAGTCAACCCAAACGGCATCACTAGGAACTCGAAATGCCCGTACCTACTCCTGAAGGCACTCTTAGGCACATCGGCCTCTGCAATCCTTAACTGGTAATAGCCTGATCTCAGATCCAATTTAGTGAACACCGAGCTCCTCAAGAATCGATCAAATAAATCGTCAATCCTAGGCAGTGGATACTTATTCTTCACTGTCACCCGATTCAACTGCCTATAATCAATACACAGTCTCAGAGTCCAGTCCTTCTTCTTCACAAACAGTACCGGAGCTCCCCATGGTGAAACACTCGGTTTAATGAATCCCTTATCCAAGAGCTCTGAATCGAGCCTTAAGCTCTCTCGCCCACTGGTGCCATCCTATACGGAGGAATCGATATAGGGGTTGTACCGGGAACTAAATCAATCTCAAACTCTGTCTCCCGCTCTGGCGGCAATCCCGCAACTCCTCGGGAAACACATCTGGGAAATCTCTGACTACAGGAACATCCTGCAATCTCGGCTCGACTCTGGTATCCACTACATGAGCCAGATAGGCCTCACAACCTCCCTGCATCAATCTCAGGGCACTCAAGAAGGATATCATCCTCGCGGGCACTGCCTGACTAACTCCTCGAAATACAACTCTGGGCTGACCAGGAGACTCCAATACAACCTCCTTGGTATAACAGTCCATGATAGCCCTATGAGCAGTCAACCAGTCCATCCCCAATATCACATCAATCTCCCTCAGAGCCAAAATGATCAAATCGGCACTCAAAACTGCTCGATCGATCTGAACCTGACATCCCATACAGACCTCTCCCAATACAGTCATACTACCTAGAGGTGTACTCACCTCTAACCCATACTGTCATCTCTTCCTATCCCCATGCAGTCTACATGCTAAATGCGGTGCAATGAAGGAATGAGTGGATCCAGGATCCAACAATGCATATGCTTCAAGATCAGAAATAAGAAGCATACCCGCAACAACATCCGGGGAATCCTAGGCCTCCTGCCGAGTCATGGCATAGACCCTAGCCTGCGACTGCTGTCTGCTCGGTCCCTCTGACCTCACTGCAGACCCCTCTGCTTGGCCTCGGCCTCGGCCTCTCCATCCCGATCCACCACCACGACTCTGCTGGATCGTGGTATTGCTGCCTGATCTTCCAGTCATAGTAGACTGGGCTCCCAAAGTCTCTGGGCAGCTCCTCACTAGGTGGTCCATCGAACCACACCTCAAACAGGCTCCAGACAGCCATCGACACTCTCCACTGTGTCTCTTGCCACAATGCTCACAAAGGGAGCAGATCGCTCTGAAAATCTGCATCGCCGCCACCACTAACAAATCTGCATAACTCGCCTCCGCCTAAAGCCAATCTGTCTAGCCCCTCTCGCAGATCTGAAAGTCCTACTCTGTCGCTTGTTGAACCCTCTGCCAACACTGCCCTGGCTGTCACTAGATCTCTTATGCCGGGTCCCCTGATCAATCTCGGGCCACATCATTTGTCTCAACAATTTGCTCTATCCTCATCTCTTGCAGCCCTCATTTCAATAAATCGCTGATATCGATCTAGCCAATAGGGTAAGAATCTCCAGATTGAGTCCGCCCTCAAAACGCCGACACCTGTCAGCCTCAGAAGCCACCAGTGGAGAAGCATAAACCACTAACTCGTTGAATCGCACCTCATAGTCGGCCACGGTCAACTGCCCCTGTCTCAGCTCTAAGAACTCCTGTAACTTCATTTCCAGATAGATCTTGGGCATGAAGTTGTCCTTGAACGCCCTCAGAAAATCATCCCATGTCACCGTGCAGGGCCTGGTGGTACTGCCCGGAACAGTCTTCCACCACTGATATGCAGAACCATGTAGCAGAGAAACTGCGTAATCGAAACGCTCATCCGGGTCATAGTCCATCTGATCGAGGACTCTCTCTGTCCTCTCTAGCCATCCTCGACCTCCGCAGGTCGGTTTGCTACCATGAAGTCAACCGCCTCTACTTACGAAGTAGATCATATCTCCGTTCCCATCTCACAGGAACTCTAGGAGGCAACTCCTCTGAATGAGGCACAGGAGACTCCCTACTAGCTCCTACCGATTCCAGGTCAGCTGGTTGTTCCACTCGATCTCCCAGTACGGATGACCTAAAACAGACAAGAAATTCCGATCAATTCTGCTATTCTTACAGTAATTCAAGCCTAAATTACACTATGCCTAAAAGATGCCAAACCATACTCTGATACCATTTAATGTAGCGCCCCTTCACCGTAAGGTACACATCGAGAAACCCGAAGGTCGTTCCGACACGTATCCCACGATAAAGGTGCACTACTAGAACATTTCCACTAATAATCTACATGGCATCGCAATAATTAAAACCATGATATAACACAATATCAGAAACCTCTAAATCTTAAAATCATAATATCAATCTGATACAGTCATCCAGCAACAGAATAGACAAGTCTATTAGTCCCCTGAACAAAACCAAAAGGAAAGCGATCAAGCATCTATCCTAAGTCATCCTCAAAATCCAACCCATTGACCGATTGCATGTGTTATCGCTTCTCCCGCCAAAGACGTCAAGACGGTAAGAAAAGGCTATCTCCGGAGCTAGGGGTCTACTCTATCGATCCTGAAAAATTAAATTGCAATTTTGGGTGAGTTTGCAAACTCAGTGAGAAACCATCATCGATGGTTCACTCAAATCATGCATTACGCAAATTGCGTGACGCACGCGCACAAGAATATTCAATTAATGTATTATATAACAATTTACTGATAGTTTATAACGATTATACGATATCGGTGACAATATTACAGTAGTATAGAGCAGTTTATAGTATCACATCACAATTTCTGAAGAAATCATGGCATCACACGCGATTCAAGAATCATCACACAATGTGGCAATTCAATCATTCATGTATATAATGCATATGAGACTCTTTCCGATTATTCGCAGATTGTGCCCAAGTGCTCATCGTTGTTCGATGGGGACGCGTCGTGATTTCTCCCTGCCAGTCTTGTTAGTACAAAGATTCGAGCTCGAGGCTCTTTTCAATGATAATAGCAACTTGGGTCACATTCCATTATCGATTATGCATTTATGCATGCAATGCGATGTTCAAGAATTCAAGATTCATGGTTGGTGTATGGCTATAAAAGCCCAAGATTGTATTTTCAAGAATATACAAGAATTCACCCAAAGACAAGAATCCAATCCAAGATGTAGAAACATGTCATTTCGACATTTCAAGAATCATGCAATTTCACAATCCAATCTGAGAGGCATACCATCCGATCATGTATATTTCAAGAATCATACTGATTTCACATTTGGCAAGTAAATTCACGTTGAGCAATTAAACAGTCAGGAATTTGAGAAACCAACTAGGTTACTCACCTGTAACTTCCGAGCTACTACTTGGAAGTTCCAGCAATGTCCGTGGAATGACGATCCAACGACGCCTCTATAACAGTAAAATATAGTCCCATTACTAGATGCTTAATAAAACCATTCAGTAATGCATATGTCTCAGTGAAATTATGTACAATGCATGCTCATGATTTTTCCCGGCGCTAAAACCCAATTTTGAGCTCTTATATCCCAATCTAACTCGCAGTTCAATTGATCAACAGTAATTGATCCAATCCTATAATTCAGTTCAATTTCCTCAATTCATATTTCCTAAAGCAATTTCCTATCCATTGGGTCAAGGCCTCTATTGAAATCTCAATTAAAACTCCAATCGCCTCAATTCAATATTTAGGTCACACTATGAACCATAATTGACCTTAATCTCTATAATTTAATACCATTAGATCAATTCAAATTTCCATAATTATCCTCAATTGTGGACCTCGTTCCCTAGTCCATAACGAATCAGGAATCACCTCAATCGGAGGTCTATACCATAAATTATGCCCAATATACTAACAATTATCCCTTCAGAATTGCCATCCTCGCCGCGACCTATGTCCGCTCGTCGCGACGTATACGGGCCACTTGCCGCTCGTCACGACACAAGCCAGAAGGCTCGTCGCGACGTATCTCCAGGCGCTCGTCGCCGTGAACACTAAATTTATTCGCCGCGGCGAGGCACGCCAGACGTCGCGACGTGCGACCGCGCCACCTTCTTCTCCGATCGATTTTCTGCCATTAATGCTATTTAAAACCTCCATTAACACTCTAACCACTCAATCTAACCCAATAAATTCCATAAATGCTTGAAACAACTACTAATAACAACATTAAAACCATAACCACTTACCAATCACGCTCAAATCCACAAATCTCTAAGAATCGTCGTAAACCCTAAAACTTTCTCAAACCAACGATAACTCACTCCAATCCTTCTCAACCTTCATCAATCACAATAAATCAGTTAGGCTAGCACAATGAGAAGAAACCATAAGGAAGAATCGATGAAACTCACCAATAGGGAAGAAATCGAAATCACCGTGGAAGAGAAGAATAAATGCCTTAGACCAATTTTTCTCCATTACTTTCAAACCTATCAATTTATAGACATAGGTCTCCACATCAGTCCAAATTTCAGTCTCTAAATTTCAATGGCTCAACATTTTAATTCCCTAACAGTATAACCCTAATATTTCCTTTGCCATTGGACAATTATTTCGGTACTATACAATCAATCAGTCTGTCACTCCAAATTTTCGGTCCGGGCATTTTCTCCCGAATTTCCAGAAAATTTCCTATAAACCACTATCAATTACCAATCACTCTTAAACTATTCTAAATCATCATTCGAGCTCACTTACTCTTAATTTCTCATCAATTACAATCCAATCACCACAATTCAATCGGTTCATACTTCCACTTAAAATGTCGAAAATCATGAATGCATGTACTATGGATAAATGCATATGCAATAAACCTGTTCCTCTATAATTAGAGGCCAAGAATATGCTCGATCAATGAATGCAATGAAACCTATCAGTTCAACCTAATGACCAAAATACCTTGCTGCTTGAAAGAACGGATGTTACTGATGCTGCTTCGGAAGTTCCTAAATGATTTGGAGGTAGTTCCAGAGGCGAAAAAGCCATTACACTTTATTGTGATAATAGTGGGCAAATGGCTAATTCTAAAGAACCTCGGAACCACAAAGTCGCCAAACACATTGAGCGAAAGTATCATCTCATAAGGAGATAATACAACGTGGAGAAGTGGATGTGGTAAAGATTCCTACAGAGCAAAACCTTGTTCATCCGCTCACAAAGACATTGACTCAAAAGAGCTTTGAGGGTCACCTAGAGGGATGGGAATGAAGGATATGTGAAACTTGCTTTAGGGCAAGTGGGAGATTGTTGGAGTTATGTAAATATAGTGCCCTGGAAAGCAAGTGTGTTTACATGTAACTTTATCTTCTTGATTCATAGCTTTGTAATGAAAATATTTATTATTAATAAAACAAAGAGTTTGGTTTTATCTGTATGAGCATTATATATCCGGTCATAAGGAACCAAGATTCATTTTAAGTAATATACATATACATAGAGATGTATGGGAAACATGTATATTATTAGAATCAATTAATTGATTCACAGTTGAATAATCAAGTTGGTCGTTTGATTATGGTTTAGATCGTAGTGTTGCGATTTATCTCCATATAAGTAAAGGAGTTTACTTAAAGGGAATGATGAGTTTCATATCATGATAGTAGTAGACTATCGATAATGGCACTATTAAATTAATCTGGAATCAAGTATGTTTTCAAGAATAAAGTGGGCCGTTACTTTAATCTTAAAACATACAACTTAAGCATTCGCTTATTATGAACCACAATCTTGATGAGTGGTGAACTCATATGTGTTTCATTATAATTTGGATATGATCGGAATGGATTTTTACAGGTATTAATCCAAATTGTTCGCATGTTGGAATTATTAATTGAAACATGTATCGTGGAACATTCACTCAAATAAAGAGTTTATAGTGTTATCATCTCTTCAGATGTTTTAAGGAGATTTGGTGATTAAGCTGGCGCGATAGTTTGATGGACTAGCTACCCATCAAGTCTTAACACTAAGATGAGATCTTATGTGTTAATCACCATATAAAGTAAAATGAGAGATCTAGAAGGAAAAACCAACATAAGGGCAAAACGGTAATTTTACCCTTTGTTGTGCGGATGGCTATAATAAGGTTCTAAATAGGGTTTGCAATTGGACATATTCTCATAATATTTAATAATTCAAGAGTTCAACTAATTTTCTTTAGTGGAATGACATTTAGTTAATAAGCTAGAATTAATTCCAATGAGATTGAATTATTTCTGGGCTCATTGGAGCTTGAATTATCAAAGTCCAATAAGATTCCCCACTTGGCTTTAAGGAAGGTTATCAAGCTAAGTAAGAAGTAGTTTGGAGGATTTAGAAGTCCATAATTGAATGATGGGCTTATACTATTTAATGGTTAATTGGAAGCCCATATGTTCATTTAGAAATGGACTTGTTTTGGTTTAATGTAATTGATTAGATTAATTGTATTAAAACATTTTTTTTTTAAATGGAGAAGAAGCAATTTCGAAATTGTGTTAGGTTAGATGTGTAACCACACATTTGACATTAAAATACTAAATAAAGATGGTCTTTATTATGGTTCATCATTATTAAATGGAGTTATGAACTTACCATAAAATGGTTTAATGGTTGGCTTTTAATGTTGGCATGTAACCTATTTGCATTCATTAGATTAAAGATGAAAGATGTGCATTAGATGGACCATCTTCCTTCTTTCTTCTTGCCAAAAGCAAAGGATTTGATACAAGAAGGAGAGGATAGCTTGCAATGAGGATATAAAGTCGAAGTGTAATTTTATCTTGTTCTTGGTTTTATTATCCTTATACCATATCATGTATGGAACTATTATTGCTTATGCAAGATGATTTCTTAAAAGTTTTGAAAATTTCTCCAAACAAGTAATTAGTGGAGTGGAGTGGAAGAACATTTGATAACTTCTTCAGTTGAGACTCTCGATCTCATCATTAAACAGAGGTTTGATGGCATTGAGTTGTCATTTTAGTGTATCTTGATGGCAATTATTCACTATATTTTCCTCTGTTTAAGAAAGGTTATAAGTTAGATCTTCCACTCCTGTTACTTATGCTTCACTCTTAAGAAAAAAATGATGTTGACTCTTCTTTCTCTATAAATGAAATGCAAGTCACATCAGGAACTCATACTTTGCTTTGGCAAGTCAAGTTGATAGGTTCCATCATTTGTGAGAGTTGTTTCCATTTCTTTTTATTTTTTTCCTTAATGAAGAGTTGTTTTCATTTTAATGAGCAAAAGGTTTCAAATCTTATTCCACCCACAACAAAAATCAAACAGTTAACCCTAATTGATATAGGCCATTTTTTTTGTAACAACACTCGTTGTTTAAGTCGAGTGATGTTAGTGGCGGAACTATTAGATATCATCAAAATTTCAAACAAGTAATTAGTGGAGAGTGGAAGAACATTTCATAACTTCTAAAAGTTGAGACTCTCGATCTCATCAATAAACAGAGGTTTGATGGCATTGAGTTGTCTTTTTAGTGTATCTTGATGGCAATTATTCATTATATTTTCCTCTGTTTACGAAAGGTTATAAGTTAGATCTTCCACTCCTGTTACTTATGCTTCACTCTTAGTTGAAAAATTATGTTGACTCTTCTTTCTCTATAAATGAAATGCAAGTCACATCAGGAACTCATACTTTGCTTTGGCAAGTCAACTTGATAGGTTCCATCATTTGTGAGAGTTGTTTCCATTTCTTTTTATTTTTTTCCTTAATGAAGAGTTGTTTCATTTTAATGAGCAAAAGCTTTCAAATCTTATTCCAACCACAACAAAAATCAAACAGTTTACCCCAATTGATATATGCCATTTTTTTTGTAATGACACTCATTGTTTAAGTCGAGTGATGTTAGTGGCGGAACTATTAGATATCAAACAAATTTCAAACAAGTAATCAGTGGAGAGTGGAAGAACATTTGATAACTTCTAAAGTTGAGACTCTCGATCTCATCATCAAACAGAGGTTTGATGGCGTTGAGTTGTCAGTTTAGTGTATCTTAATGGCAATTATTCACTATATTTTCCTCTGTTTACGAAAGGTTATAAGTTAGATCTTCCACTCCTGTTACTTATGCTTCACTCTTAAGAGAAAAATGATGTTGACACTTCTTTCTCTATAAATGAAATGCAAGTCACATCAGGAACTCATACTTTGCTTTGGCAAGTCAAGTTGATAGGTTCCATCATTTGTGAGAGTTGTTTCCATTTCTTTTTATTTTTTCCTTAATGAGGAGTTGTTTTCATTTTAATGAGCAAAAGGTTTCAAATCTTATTCCACCCACAACAAAAATCAAACAGTTAACCCTAATTGATATAGGCCATTTTTTTGTAATGACACTCATTGTTTAAGTCGAGTGATGTTAGTGGCTGAACTATTAGATATCAGCAAAATTGTAATCAAGTAATTAGTGGAGAGTGGAAGAACATTTGATAACTTCTAAAGTTGAGACTCTCGATCTCATCATTAAACAGAGGTTTGATGGCATTGAGTTGTCATTTTAGTGTATCTTGATGGCAATTATTCACTATATTTTCCTCTGTTTACGAAAGGTTATAAGTTAGATCTTCCACTCCTGTTACTTATGCTTCACTCTTAAGAGAAAAATGATGTTGACTCTTCTTTCTCTATAAATGAAATGCAAGTCACATCAGGAACTCATACTTTGCTTTGGCAAGTCAAGTTGATAGGTTCCATCATTTGTGAGAGTTGTTTCCATTTCTTTTATTTTTTCCTTAATGAAGAGTTGTTTTCATTTTAATGAGCAAAAGGTTTCAAATCTTATTCCACCCACAACAAAAATCAACAGTTAACCCTAATTGATATAGGCCATTTTTTGTAACAACACTCGTTGTTTAAGTCGAGTGATGTTAGTGGCTGAACTATTAGATATCATCAAAATTTCAAACAAGTAATTAGTGGAGAGTGGAAGAACATTTGATAACTTCTATAGTTGAGACTCTCGATCTCATCATTAAGCAGAGGTTTGATGGCATTGAGTTGTCATTTTAGTGTATCTTGATGGCAATTATTCACTATATTTTCCTCTGTTATTTAAAGGTTATAAGTTAGATCTTCCACTCCTATTACTTATGCTTCACTCTTAGGAGAAAAATAATGTTGACTCTTCTTTCTCTATAAATGAAATGCAAGTTACATCAGGAACTCATACTTTGGTTTGGCAAGTCAAGTTGATAGGTTCCATCATTTGTGAGAGTTGTTTCCATTTCTTTTATTTTTTCCTTAATGAAGAGTTGTTTTCATTTTAATGAGCAAAAGGTTTCAAATCTTATTCCACCCACAACAAAAATCAAACAGTTAACCCTAATTGATATAGGCCATTTTTTGTAATGACACTCGTTGTTTAAGTCGAGTGATGTTAGTGCCTGAACTATTAGATATCAGCAAAATTTCAAGCAAGTAATTAGTGGAGAGTGGAAGAACATTTGATAACTTCTAAAGTTGAGACTCTCGATCTCATCATTAAACAGAGGTTTGATGGCATTGAGTTGTCATTTTAGTGTATCTTGATGGCAATTATTCACTATATTTTCCTCTGTTTACGAAAGGTTATAAGTTAGATCTTCCACTCCTGTTACTTATGCTTCACTCTTAGTAGAAAAATAATGTTGACTCTTCTTTCTCTATAAATGAAATGCAAGTCACATCAGGAACTCATACTTTGCTTTGGCAAGTCAACTTGATAGGTTCCATCATTTGTGAGAGTTGTTTCCATTTCTTTTATTTTTTCCTTAATGAAGAGTTGTTTTCATTTTAATGAGAAAAAGGTTTCAAATCTTATTCCACCCACAACAAAAATCAAACAGTTAACCCTAATTGTTATAGGCCATTTTTTTGTAATGACACTCGTTGTTTAAGTCGCGTGATGTTAGTGGCTGAACTATTAGATATCAGCAAAATTTCAAACAAGTAATTAGTGGAGAGTGGAAGAACATTTGATAACTTCTAAAGTTGAGACTCTCGATCTCATCATTAAACAGAGGTTTGATGGCATTGAGTTGTCATTTTAGTGTATCTTGATGGCAATTATTCACTATATTTTCCTCTGTTTACTTAAAGGTTATAAGTTAGATCTTCCACTCCTGTTACTTATGCTTCACTCTTAAGAGAAAAATGATGTTGACTCTTCTTTCTCTATAAATGAAATGCAAGTCACATCAGGAACTCATACTTTGCTTTGGCAAGTCAAGTTGATAGGTTCCATCATTTGTGAGAGTTGTTTCCATTTCTTTTATTTTTTCCTTAATGAAGAGTTGTTTTCATTTTAATGAGCAAAAGGTTTCAAATCTTATTCCACCCACAACAAAAATCAAACAGTTAACCCTAATTGATATATGCCATTTTTTTGTAATGACACTCGTTGTTTAAGTCGAGTGATGTTAGTGGCTGAACTATTAGATATCAGCCAAATTTCAAACAAGTAATTAGTGGAGAGTGGAAGAACATTTGATAACTTCTAAAGTTGAGACTCTCGATCTCATCATTAAATGAGGTTTGATGGCATTGAGTTGTCATTTTAGTGTATCTTGATGGCAATTATTCACTATATTTTCCTCTGTTTACTTAAAGGTTATAAGTTAGATCTTCCACTCCTGTTACTTATGCTTCACTCTTAGAGAAAAATGATGTTGACTCTTCTTTCTCTATAAATGAAATGCAAGTCACATCAGGAACTCATACTTTGCTTTGGCAAGTCAAGTTGATAGGTTCCATCATTTGTGAGAGTTGTTTCCATTTCTTTTATTTTTTCCTTAATGAAGATTTGTTTTCATTTTAATGAGCAAAAGCTTTCAAATCTTATTCCACCCACAACAAAAATCAAACAGTTAACCCTAATTGATATAGGCCATTTTTTTGTAATGACACTCATTGTTTAAGTCGAGTGATGTTAGTGGCTGAACTATTAGATATCAGCAAAATTTTAAACAAGTAATTAGTGGAGAGTGGAAGAACATTTGATAACTTCTAAAGTTGAGACTCTCGATCTCATCATCAAACAGAGGTTTGATGGCATTGAGTTGTCAGTTTAGTGTATCTTGATGGCAATCATTCACTATATTTTCCTCTGTTTACGAAAGGTTATAAGTTAGATCTTCTACTCTTTTTACCTATGCTTCACTCTTAGTAGAAAAATGATGTTGACTCTTCTTTCTCTATAAATGAAATGCAAGTTACATCAGGAACTCATACTTTGCTTTGGCAAGTCAAGTTGATAGGTTCCATCATTTGTGAGAGTTGTTTCCATTTCTTTTTATTTTTTTCCTTAATGAAGAGTTGTTTTCATTTTAATGAGCAAAAGGTTTCAAATCTTATTCCACCCACAACAAAAATCAAACAGTTAACCCTAATTGATATAGGCCATTTTTTTGTAATGACACTCGTTGTTTAAGTCGAGTGATGTTAGTGGCTGAACTATTAGATATCATCAAAATTTCAAACAAGTAATTAGTGGAGAGTGGAAGAACATTTGATAACTTCTAAAGTTGAGACTCTCGATCTCATCATTAAACAGAGGTTTGATGGCATTGAGTTGTCATTTTAGTGTATCTTGATGGCAATTATTCACTATATTTTCCTCTGTTTATGAAAGGTTATAAGTTAGATCTTCCACTCCTGTTACTTATGCTTCACTCTTAAGAAAAAAATGATGTTGACTCTTCTTTCTCTATAAATGAAATGCAAGTCACATCAGGAACTCATACTTTGCTTTGGCAAGTCAAGTTGATAGGTTCCATCATTTGTGAGAGTTGTTTCCATTTCTTTTTATTTTTTCCTTAATGAAGAGTTGTTTTCATTTTAATGAGCAAAAGGTTTCAAATCTTATTCCACCCACAACAAAAATCAAACAGTTAACCCTAATTGATATAGGCCATTTTTTTGTAATGACACTCGTTTTTTAAGTCGAGTGACGTTAGTGGCTGAACTATTAGATATCAGCGAAATTTCAAACAAGTAATTAGTGGAGAGTGGAAGAACATTTGATAACTTCTAAAGTTGAGACTCTCGATCTCATCATTAAACAGAGGTTTGATGGCATTGAGTTGTCATTTTAGTGTATCTTGATGGCAATTATTCACTATATTTTCCTCTGTTTACTAAAGGTTATAAGTTAGATCTTCCACTCCTGTTACTTATGCTTCACTCTTAAGAGAAAAATGATGTTGACACTTCTTTCTCTATAAATGAAATGCAAGTCACATCAGGAACTCATACTTTGCTTTGGCAAGTCAAGTTGATAGGTTCCATCATTTGTGAGAGTTGTTTCCATTTCTTTTTATTTTTTCCTTAATGAAGAGTTGTTTTCATTTTAATGAGCAAAAGGTTTCAAATCTTATTCCACCCACAACAAAAATCAAACAGTTAACCCTAATTGATATAGGCCATTTTTTTGTAATGACACTCGTTTTTTAAGTCGAGTGACGTTAGTGGCTGAACTATTAGATATCAGCAAAATTTCAAACAAGTAATTAGTGGAGAGTGGAAGAACATTTGATAACTTCTAAAGTTGAGACTCTCGATCTCATCATTAAACAGAGGTTTGATGGCATTGAGTTGTCATTTTAGTGTATCTTGATGGCAATTATTCACTATATTTTCCTCTGTTTACGAAAGGTTATAAGTTAGATCTTCCACTCCTGTTACTTATGCTTCACTCTTAGAGAAAAATGATGTTGACTCTTCTTTCTCTATAAATGAAATGCAAGTCACATCAGGAACTCATACTTTGCTTTGGCAAGTCAAGTTGATAGGTTCCATCATTTGTGAGAGTTGTTTCCATTTCTTTTTATTTTTTTCCTTAATGAAGAGTTGTTTTCATTTTAATGAGCAAAAGCTTTCAAATCTTATTCCCCCCACAACAAAAATCAAACAGTTAACCCTAATTGATATAGGCCATTTTTTTGTAATGACACTCATTGTTTAAGTCGAGTGATGTTAGTGGCTGAACTATTAGATATCAGCAAAATTTTAAACAAGTAATTAGTGGAGAGTGGAAGAACATTTGATAACTTCTACAGTTGAGACTCTCGATGTCATCATTAAACAGAGGTTTGATGGCATTGAGTTGTCATTTTAGTGTATCTTGATGGCAATTATTCACTATATTTTCCTCTGTTTACGAAAGGTTATAAGTTAGATCTTCCACTCCTGTTACTTATGCTTCACTCTTAAGAAAAAAATGATGTTGACTCTTCTTTCTCTATAAATGAAATGCAAGTCACATCAGGAACTCATACTTTGCTTTGGCAAGTCAAGTTGATAGGTTCCATCATTTGTGAGAGTTGTTTCCATTTCTTTTTATTTTTTCCTTAATGAGGAGTTGTTTTCATTTTAATGAGCAAAAGGTTTCAAATCTTATTCCACCCACAACAAAATCAAACAGTTAACCCTAATTGATATAGGCAATTTTTTTGTAATAACACTCATTGTTTAAGTCGAGTGATGTTAGTGGCAGAACTATTACATATCATCAAAATTTCAAACAAGTAATTAGTGGAGAGTGGAAGAACATTTGATAACTTCTAAAGTTGAGACTCTCGATCTCATCATTAAACAGAGGTTTGATGGCATTGAGTTGTCATTTTAGTGTATCTTGATGGCAATTATTCACTATATTTTCCTCTGTTTACGAAAGGTTATAAGTTAGATCTTCCACTCCTGTTACTTATGCTTCACTCTTAGGAGAAAAATGATGTTGACTCTTCTTTCTCTATAAATGAAATGCAAGTCACATCAGGAACTCATACTTTGCTTTGGCAAGTCAAGTTGATAGGTTCCATCATTTGTGAGAGTTGTTTCCATTTCTTTTTATTTTTTTCCTTAATGAAGAGTTGTTTTCATTTTAATGAGCAAAAGGTTTCAAATCTTATTCCACCCACAACAAAAATCAAACAGTTAACCCTAATTGATATAGGCCATTTTTTTGTAATGACACTCATTGTTTAAGTCGAGTGATGTTAGTGGCTGAACTATTAGATATCAGCAAAATTTTAAACAAGTAATTAGTGGAGAGTGGAAGAACATTTGATAACTTCTACAGTTGAGACTCTCGATGTCATCATTAAACAGAGGTTTGATGGCATTGAGTTGTCATTTTAGTGTATCTTGATGGCAATTATTCACTATATTTTCCTCTGTTTACGAAAGGTTATAAGTTAGATCTTCCACTCCTGTTACTTATGCTTCACTCTTAAGAAAAAAATGATGTTGACTCTTCTTTCTCTATAAATGAAATGCAAGTCACATCAGGAACTCATACTTTGGTTTGGCAAGTCAAGTTGATAGGTTCCATTATTTGTGAGAGTTGTTTCCATTTCTTTTTATTTTTTTCCTTAATGAAGATTTGTTTTCATTTTAATGAGCAAAAGGTTTCAAATCTTATTCCACCCACAACAAAAATCAAACAGTTAACCCTAATTGATATATGCCATTTTTTTTGTAATGACACTCATTGTTTAAGTCGAGTGATGTTAGTGGCGGAACTATTAGATATCAACAAAATTTCAAACAAGTAATTAGTGAAGAGTGGAAGAACATTTGATAACTTCTAAAGTTGAGACTCTCGATCTCATCACTAAAAAGAGGTTTAAAGGCATTGAGTTGTCATTTTAGTGTATCCTGATGGCAATCATTCACTATATTTTCCTCTGTTTACGAAAGGTTATACGTTAGATCTTCCACTCTTGTTACTTATGCTTCACTCTTAAGAAAAAAATGATGTTGACTCTTCTTTCTCTATAAATGAAATGCAAGTCACATCAGGAACTCATACTTTGCTTTGGCAAGTCAAGTTGATAGGTTCCATCATTTGTGAGAGTTGTTTCCATTTCTTTTATTTTTTCCTTAATGAAGAGTTGTTTTCATTTTAATGAGCAAAAGGTTTCAAATCTTATTCCACCCACAACAAAAATCAAACAGTTAACCCTAATTGATATAGGCCATTTTTTGTAATGACACTCGTTGTTTAAGTCGAGTGATGTTAGTGGCTGAACTATTAGATATCAGCAAAATTTTAAACAAGTAATTAGTGGAGAGTGGAAGAACATTTGATAACTTCTAAAGTTGAGACTCTCGATCTCATCATTAAATGAGGTTTGATGGCATTGAGTTGTCATTTTAGTGTATCCTGATGGCAATCATTCACTATATTTTCCTCTGTTTACGAAAGGTTATACGTTAGATCTTCCACTCTTGTTACTTATGCTTCACTCTTAAGAAAAAAATGATGTTGACTCTTCTTTCTCTATAAATGAAATGCAAGTCACATCAGGAACTCATACTTTGGTTTGGCAAGTCAAGTTGATAGGTTCCATTATTTGTGAGAGTTGTTTCCATTTCTTTTTAATTTTTTCCTTAATGAAGATTTGTTTTCATTTTAATGAGCAAAAGCTTTCAAATCTTATTCCACCCACAACAAAAATCAAACAGTTTACCCAAATTGATATTTGCCATTTTTTTTCTAATGACACTCATTGTTTAAGTCGAGTGATGTTAGTGGCGGAACTATTAGATATCAACAAAATTTTAAACAAGTTATTAGTGAAGAGTGGAAGAACATTTGATAACTTCTAAAGTTGAGACTCTCGATCTCATCATCAAACAGAGGTTTGATGGCATTGAGTTGTCAGTTTAGTGTATCTTGATGGCAATCATTCACTATATTTTCCTCTGTTTACTGAAAGGTTATAAGTTAGATCTTCCACTCCTGTTACTTATGCTTCACTCTTAGAGAAAAATGATGTTGACTCTTCTTTCTCTATAAATGAAATGCAAGTCACATCAGGAACTCATACTTTGCTTTGGCAAGTCAAGTTGATAGGTTCCATCATTTGTGAGAGTTGTTTCCATTTCTTTTTTTTTTTCCTTAATGAAGAGTTGTTTTCATTTTAATGAGCAAAAGGTTTCAAATCTTATTCCACCCACAACAAAAATCAAACAGTTAACCCTAATTGATATAGGCCATTTTTTTGTAATGACACTCATTGTTTAAGTCGAGTGATGTTAGTGGCTGAACTATTAGATATCAGCAAAATTTCAAACAAGTAATTAGTGGAGAGTGGAAGAACATTTGATAACTTCTAAAGTTGAGACTCTCGATCTCATCATTAAATGAGGTTTGATGGCATTGAGTTGTCATTTTAGTGCATCTTGATGGAAATTATTCACTATATTTTCCTCTGTTACGAAAGGTTATAAGTTAGATCTTCCACTCCTGTTACTTATGCTTCACTCTTAAGAAAAAAATGATGTTGACTCTTCTTTCTCTATAAATGAAATGCAAGTCACATCAGGAACTCATACTTTGCTTTGGCAAGTCAAGTTGATAGGTTCCATCATTTGTGAGAGTTGTTTCCATTTCTTTTTTTTTCCTTAATGAAGAGTTGTTTCCATTTTAATGAGCAAAAGCTTTCAAATCTTATTCCCCCCACAACAAAAATCAAACAGTTAACCCTAATTGATATAGGCCATTTTTTTGTAATGACACTCGTTGTTTAAGTCGAGTGATGTTAGTGGCTGAACTATTAGATATCATAAAATTTCAAACAACTAATTAGTGGAGAGTGGAAGAACATTTGATAACTTCTAAAGTTGAGACTCTCGATCTCATCATTAAACAGAGGTTTGATGGCATTGAGTTGTCATTTTAGTGTATCTTGATGGCAATTATTCACTATATTTTCCTCTGTTTACTTAAAGGTTATAAGTTAGATCTTCCACTCCTGTTACTTATGCTTCACTCTTAAGAGAAAAATGATGTTGACTCTTCTTTCTCTATAAATGAAATGCAAGTCACATCAGAACTCATACTTTGCTTTGGCAAGTCAAGTTGATAGGTTCCATCATTTGTGAGAGTTGTTTCCATTTCTTTTATTTTTTCCTTAATGAAGAGTTGTTTTCATTTTAATGAGCAAAAGGTTTCAAATCTTATTCCACCCACAACAAAAATCAAACAGTTAACCCTAATTGATATAGGCCATTTTTTGTAATGACACTCGTTGTTTAAGTCGAGTGATGTTAGTGGCTGAACTATTAGATATCAGCAAAATTTCAAACAAGTAATTAGTGGAGAGTGGAAGAACATTTGATAACTTCTAAAGTTGAGACTCTCGATCTCATCATTAACAGAGGTTTGATGGCATTGAGTTGTCATTTTAGTGTATCTTGATGGCAATTATTCACTATATTTTCCTCTGTTTACTTAAAGGTTATAAGTTAGATCTTCCACTCCTGTTACTTATGCTTCACTCTTAAGAGAAAAATGATGTTGACTCTTCTTTCTCTATAAATGAAATGCAAGTCACATCAGAACTCATACTTTGCTTTGGCAAGTCAAGTTGATAGGTTCCATCATTTGTGAGAGTTGTTTCCATTTCTTTTATTTTTTCCTTAATGAAGAGTTGTTTTCATTTTAATGAGCAAAAGGTTTCAAATCTTATTCCACCCACAACAAAAATCAAACAGTTAACCCTAATTGATATAGGCCATTTTTTGTAATGACACTCGTTGTTTAAGTCGAGTGATGTTAGTGGCTGAACTATTAGATATCAGCAAAATTTTAAACAAGTAATTAGTGGAGAGTGGAAGAACATTTGATAACTTCTAAAGTTGAGACTCTCGATCTCATCATTAAACTGAGGTTTGATGGCATTGAGTTGTCATTTTAGTGTATCTTGATGGCAATTATTCACTATATTTTCCTCTGTTTACGAAAGGTTATAAGTTAGATCTTCCACTCCTGTTACTTATGCTTCACTCTTAGGAGAAAAATAATGTTGACTCTTCTTTCTCTATAAATGAAATGCAAGTTACATCAGGAACTCATACTTTGGTTTGGCAAGTCAAGTTGATAGGTTCCATCATTTGTGAGAGTTGTTTCCATTTCTTTTTATTTTTTTCCTTAATGAAGAGTTGTTTTCATTTTAATGAGAAAAAGGTTTCAAATCTTATTCCACCCACAACAAAAATCAAACAGTTAACCCTAATTGTTATAGGCCATTTTTTTGTAATGACACTCGTTGTTTAAGTCGCGTGATGTTAGTGGCTGAACTATTAGATATCAGAAAAATTTCAAACAAGTAATTAGTGGAGAGTGGAAGAACATTTGATAACTTCTAAAGTTGAGACTCTCGATCTCATCATTAAATAGAGGTTTGATGGCATTGAGTTGTCATTTTAGTGTATCTTGATGGCAATTATTCACTATATTTTCCTCTGTTTACTAAAGGTTATAAGTTAGATCTTCCACTCCTGTTACTTATGCTTCACTCTTAAGAGAAAAATGATGTTGACTCTTCTTTCTCTATAAATGAAATGCAAGTCACATCAGGAACTCATACTTTGCTTTGGCAAGTCAAGTTGATAGGTTCCATCATTTGTGAGAGTTGTTTCCATTTCTTTTTATTTTTTTCCTTAATGAAGAGTTGTTTTCATTTTAATGAGCAAAAGGTTTCAAATCTTATTCCACCCACAACAAAAATCAAACAGTTAACCCCAATTGATATAGGCCATTTTTTTTGTAACAACACTCGTTGTTTAAGTCGAGTGATGTTTGTGGCTGAACTATTAGATATCAGCAAAATTTTAAACAAGTAATTAGTGGAGAGTGGAAGAACATTTGATAACTTCTAAAGTTGAGACTCTCGATCTCATCATTAAATGAGGTTTGATGGCATTGAGTTGTCATTTTAGTGTATCTTGATGGCAATTATTCACTATATTTTCCTCTGTTTACTTAAAGGTTATAAGTTAGATCTTCCACTCCTGTTACTTATGCTTCACTCTTAGAGAAAAATGATGTTGACTCTTCTTTCTCTATAAATGAAATGCAAGTCACATCAGAACTCATACTTTGCTTTGGCAAGTCAAGTTGATAGGTTCCATCATTTGTGAGAGTTGTTTCCATTTCTTTTATTTTTTCCTTAATGAAGAGTTGTTTTCGTTTTAATGAGCAAAAGGTTTCAAATCTTATTCCACCCACAACAAAAATCAAACAATTAACCCTAATTGATATAGGCCATTTTTTTTGTAATGACACTCATTGTTTAAGTCGAGTGATGTTAGTGGCGGAACTATTAGATATCAGCAAAATTTCAAACAAGTAATTAGTGGAGAGTGGAAGAACATTTGATAACTTCTAAAGTTGAGACTCTCGATCTCATCATTAAACAGAGGTTTGATGGCATTGAGTTGTCATTTTAGTGTATCTTGATGGCAATTATTCACTATATTTTCCTCTGTTTACTAAAGGTTATAAGTTAGATCTTCCACTCCTGTTACTTATGCTTCACTCTTAAGAAAAAAATGATGTTGACTCTTCTTTCTCTATAAATGAAATGCAAGTCACATCAGGAACTCATACTTTGTTTTGGCAAGTCAAGTTGATAGGTTCCATCATTTGTGAGAGTTGTTTCCATTTCTTTTTATTTTTTTCCTTAATGAAGAGTTGTTTTCGTTTTAATGAGCAAAAGGTTTCAAATCTTATTCCACCCACAACAAAAATCAAACAGTTAACCCTAATTGATATAGGCCATTTTTTTGTAATGACACTCATTGTTTAAGTCGAGTGATGTTAGTGGCTGAACTATTAGATATCAGCAAAATTTTAAACAAGTAATTAGTGGAGAGTGGAAGAACATTTGATAACTTCTAAAGTTGAGACTATCGATGTCATCATTAAACAGAGGTTTGATGGCATTGAGTTGTCATTTTAGTGTATCTTGATGGCAATTATTCACTATATTTTCCTCTGTTTACTTAAAGGTTATAAGTTAGATCTTCCACTCCTGTTACTTATGCTTCACTCTTAAGAGAAAAATGATGTTGACTCTTCTTTCTCTATAAATGAAATGCAAGTCACATCAGGAACTCATACTTTGCTTTGGCAAGTCAAGTTGATAGGTTCCATCATTTGTGAGAGTTGTTTCCATTTCTTTTTTTTTTTCCTTAATGAAGAGTTGTTTTCATTTTAATGAGCAAAAGGTTTCAAATCTTATTCCACCCACAACAAAAATCAAACAGTTAACCCTAATTGTTATAGGCCATTTTTTTGTAATGACACTCGTTGTTTAAGTCGCATGATGTTAGTGGCTGAACTATTAGATATCAGAAAAATTTCAAACAAGTAATTAGTGGAGAGTGGAAGAACATTTGATAACTTCTAAAGTTGAGACTCTCGATCTCATCATTAAACTGAGGTTTGATGGCATTGAGTTGTCATTTTAGTGTATCTTGATGGCAATTATTCACTATATTTTTCTTTGTTTACGAAAGGTTATAAGTTAGATCTTCCACTCCTGTTACTTATGCTTCACTCTTAGGAGAAAAATAATGTTGACTCTTCTTTCTCTATAAATGAAATGCAAGTTACATCAGGAACTCACACTTTGGTTTGGCAAGTGAAGTTGATAGGTTCCATCATTTGTGAGAGTTGTTTCCATTTCTTTTTAATTTTTTCCTTAATGAAGAGTTGTTTTCATTTTAATGAGAAAAAGGTTTCAAATCTTATTCCACCCACAACAAAAATCAAACAGTTAACCCTAACTGTTATAGGCCATTTTTTTGTAATGACACTCGTTGTTTAAGTCGCATGATGTTAGTGCCTGAACTATTAGATATCAGCAAAATTTCAAGCAAGTAATTAGTGGAGAGTGGAAGAACATTTGATAACTTCTAAAGTTGAGACTCTCGATCTCATCATTAAACATTGGTTTGATGGCTTTGAGTTGTCATTTTAGTGTATCTTGATGGCAATTATTCACTATATTTTCCTCTGTTTACGAAAGGTTATAAGTTAGATCTTCCACTCCTGTTACTTATGCTTCACTCTTAGGAGAAAAATAATGTTGACTCTTCTTTCTCTATAAATGAAATGCAAGTTACATCAGGAACTCATACTTTGGTTTGGCAAGTCAAGTTGATAGGTTCCATCATTTGTGAGAGTTGTTTCCATTTCTTTTTATTTTTTTCCTTAATGAAGAGTTGTTTTCATTTTAATGAGAAAAAGGTTTCAAATCTTATTCCACCCACAACAAAAATCAAACAGTTAACCCTAATTGTTATAGGCCATTTTTTTGTAATGACACTCATTGTTTAAGTCGCGTGATGTTAGTGGCTGAACTATTAGATATCAGCAAAATTTTAAACAAGTAATTAGTGGAGAGTGGAAGAACATTTGATAACTTCTAAAGTTGAGACTCTCGATGTCATCATTAAGCAGAGGTTTGATGGCATTGAGTTGTCATTTTAGTGTATCTTGATGGCAATTATTCACTATATTTTCCTCTGTTTACTTAAAGGTTATAAGTTAGATCTTCCACTCCTGTTACTTATGCTTCACTCTTAGAGAAAAATGATGTTGACTCTTCTTTCTCTATAAATGAAATGCAAGTCACATCAGAACTCATACTTTGCTTTGGCAAGTCAAGTTGATAGGTTCCATCATTTGTGAGAGTTGTTTCCATTTCTTTTATTTTTTCCTTAATGAAGAGTTGTTTTCATTTTAATGAGCAAAAGGTTTCAAATCTTATTCCACCCACAACAAAAATCAAGCAGTTAACCCTAATTGATATAGGCCATTTTTTTGTAATGACACTCGTTGTTTAAGTCGAGTGATGTTAGTGGCTGAACTATTAGATATCAGCAAAATTTCAAACAAGTAATTAGTGGAGAGTGGAAGAACATTTGATAACTTCTAAAGTTGAGACTCTCGATCTCATCATTAAAGAGGTTTGATGGCATTGAGTTGTCATTTTAGTGTATCTTGATGGCAATTATTCACTATATTTTCCTCTGTTTACTTAAAGGTTATAAGTTAGATCTTCCACTCCTGTTACTTATGCTTCACTCTTAAGAGAAAAATGATGTTGACTCTTCTTTCTCTATAAATGAAATGCAAGTCACATCAGAACTCATACTTTGCTTTGGCAAGTCAAGTTGATAGGTTCCATCATTTGTGAGAGTTGTTTCCATTTCTTTTATTTTTTCCTTAATGAAGAGTTGTTTCATTTTAATGAGCAAAAGGTTTCAAATCTTATTCCACCCACAACAAAAATCAAACAGTTAACCCTAATTGATATAGGCCATTTTTTGTAATGACACTCGTTGTTTAAGTCGAGTGATGTTAGTGGCTGAACTATTAGATATCAGCAAAATTTCAAACAAGTAATTAGTGGAGAGTGGAAGAACATTTGATAACTTCTAAAGTTGAGACTCTCGATCTCATCATTAAAATGAGGTTTGATGGCATTGAGTTGTCATTTTAGTGTATCTTGATGGCAATTATTCACTATATTTTCCTCTGTTTACTTAAAGGTTATAAGTTAGATCTTCCACTCTTGTTACTTATGCTTCACTCTTAGTAGAAAAATGATGTTGACTCTTCTTTCTCTATAAATGAAATGCAAGTTACATCAGGAACTCATACTTTGGTTTGGCAAGTCAAGTTGATAGGTTCCATCATTTGTGAGAGTTGTTTCCATTTCTTTTTATTTTTTTCCTTAATGAAGAGTTGTTTTCATTTTAATGAGCAAAAGGTTTCAAATCTTATTCCACCCACAACAAAAATCAAACAGTTAACCCTAATTGATATAGGCCATTTTTTTGTAATGACACTCGTTGTTTAAGTCGAGTGATGTTAGTGGCTGAACTATTAGATATCAGCAAAATTTCAAACAAGTAATTAGTGGAGAGTGGAAGAACATTTGATAACTTCTAAAGTTGAGACTCTCGATCTCATCATTAAACAGAGGTTTGATGGCATTGAGTTGTCATTTTAGTGTATCTTGATGGCAATTATTCACTATATTTTCCTCTGTTTACTTAAAGGTTATAAGTTAGATCTTCCACTCCTGTTACTTATGCTTCACTCTTAAGAGAAAAATGATGTTGACTCTTCTTTCTCTATAAATGAAATGCAAGTCACATCAGGAACTCATACTTTGCTTTGGCAAGTCAAGTTGATAGGTTCCATCATTTGTGAGAGTTGTTTCCATTTCTTTTATTTTTTCCTTAATGAAGAGTTGTTTTCATTTTAATGAGCAAAAGGTTTCAAATCTTATTCCACCCACAACAAAAATCAAACAGTTAACCCTAATTGATATATGCCATTTTTTTGTAATGACACTCGTTGTTTAAGTCGAGTGATGTTAGTGGCTGAACTATTAGATATCAGCAAAATTTCAAACAAGTAATTAGTGGAGAGTGGAAGAACATTTGATAACTTCTAAAGTTGAGACTCTCGATCTCATCATTAAACTGAGGTTTGATGGCATTGAGTTGTCATTTTAGTGTATCTTGATGGCAATTATTCACTATATTTTCCTCTGTTTACTTAAAGGTTATAAGTTAGATCTTCCACTCCTGTTACTTATGCTTCACTCTTAAGAAAAAAATGATGTTGACTCTTCTTTCTCTATAAATGAAATGCAAGTCACATCAGGAACTCATACTTTGCTTTGGCAAGTCAAGTTGATAGGTTCCATCATTTGTGAGAGTTGTTTCCATTTCTTTTATTTTTTCCTTAATGAAGAGTTGTTTTCATTTTAATGAGCAAAAGGTTTCAAATCTTATTCCACCCACAACAAAAATCAAGCAGTTAACCCTAATTGATATAGGCCATTTTTTGTAATGACACTCGTTGTTTAAGTCGAGTGATGTTAGTGGCTGAACTATTAGATATCAGCAAAATTTCAAACAAGTAATTAGTGGAGAGTGGAAGAACATTTGATAACTTCTAAAGTTGAGACTCTCGATCTCATCATTAAATGAGGTTTGATGGCATTGAGTTGTCATTTTAGTGTATCTTGATGGCAATTATTCACTATATTTTCCTCTGTTTATTTAAAGGTTATAAGTTAGATCTTCCACTCCTGTTACTTATGCTTCACTCTTAAGAGAAAAATGATGTTGACTCTTCTTTCTCTATAAATGAAATGCAAGTCACATCAGAACTCATACTTTGCTTTGGCAAGTCAAGTTGATAGGTTCCATCATTTGTGAGAGTTGTTTCCATTTCTTTTATTTTTTCCTTAATGAAGAGTTGTTTTCATTTTAATGAGCAAAAGGTTTCAAATCTTATTCCACCCACAACAAAAATCAAGCAGTTAACCCTAATTGATATAGGCCATTTTTTGTAATGACACTCGTTGTTTAAGTCGAGTGATGTTAGTGGCTGAACTATTAGATATCAGCAAAATTTCAAACAAGTAATTAGTGGAGAGTGGAAGAACATTTGATAACTTCTAAAGTTGAGACTCTCGATCTCATCATTAAGCAGAGGTTTGATGGCATTGAGTTGTCATTTTAGTGTATCTTGATGGCAATTATTCACTATATTTTCCTCTGTTTACTTAAAGGTTATAAGTTAGATCTTCCACTCCTGTTACTTATGCTTCACTCTTAAGAGAAAAATGATGTTGACTCTTCTTTCTCTATAAATGAAATGCAAGTCACATCAGAACTCATACTTTGCTTTGGCAAGTCAAGTTGATAGGTTCCATCATTTGTGAGAGTTGTTTCCATTTCTTTTATTTTTTCCTTAATGAAGAGTTGTTTTCATTTTAATGAGCAAAAGGTTTCAAATCTTATTCCACCCACAACAAAAATCAAGCAGTTAACCCTAATTGATATAGGCCATTTTTTGTAATGACACTCGTTGTTTAAGTCGAGTGATGTTAGTGGCTGAACTATTAGATATCAGCAAAATTTCAAACAAGTAATTAGTGGAGAGTGGAAGAACATTTGATAACTTCTAAAGTTGAGACTCTCGATCTCATCATTAAATGAGGTTTGATGGCATTGAGTTGTCATTTTAGTGTATCTTGATGGCAATTATTCACTATATTTTCCTCTGTTTAACTAAAGGTTATAAGTTAGATCTTCCACTCCTGTTACTTATGCTTCACTCTTAAGAAAAATGATGTTGACTCTTCTTTCTCTATAAATGAAATGCAAGTCACATCAGGAACTCATACTTTGGTTTGGCAAGTCAAGTTGATAGGTTCCATCATTTGTGAGAGTTGTTTCCATTTCTTTTTATTTTTTTCCTTAATGAAGAGTTGTTTTCATTTTAATGAGAAAAAGGTTTCAAATCTTATTCCACCCACAACAAAAATCAAACAGTTAACCCTAATTGTTATAGGCCATTTTTTTGTAATGACACTCGTTGTTTAAGTCGCTTGATGTTAGTGGCTGAACTATTAGATATCAGAAAAATTTTAAACAAGTAATTAGTGGAGAGTGGAAGAACATTTGATAACTTCTAAAGTTGAGACTCTCGATCTCATCATTAAACAGAGGTTTGATGGCATTGAGTTGTCATTTTAGTGTATCTTGATGGCAATTATTCACTATATTTTCCTCTGTTTACGAAAGGTTATAAGTTAGATCTTCCACTCCTGTTACTTATGCTTCACTCTTAGGAGAAAAATGATGTTGACTCTTCTTTCTCTATAAATGAAATGCAAGTCACATCAGGAACTCATACTTTGCTTTAGCAGTCAAGTTGATAGGTTCCATCATTTGTGAGAGTTGTTTCCATTTCTTTTTAATTTTTTCCTTAATGAAGAGTTGTTTTCATTTTAATGAGCAAAAGCTTTCAAATCTTATTCCCCCCACAACAAAAATCAAACAGTTAACCCTAATTGATATAGGCCATTTTTTTGTAATGACACTCATTGTTTAAGTCGAATGATGTTAGTGGCGGAATTATTAGATATCAACAAATTTTCAAAAAAGTAATTAGTGAAGAGTGGAAGAACATTTGTTAACTTCTAAAGTTGAGACTCTCGATCTCATCATTAAACAGAGGTTTGATGGCATTGAGTTGTCATTTTAGTGTATCTTGATGGCAATTATTCACTATATTTTCCTCTGTTTACGAAAGGTTATAAGTTAGATCTTCCACTCCTGTTACTTATGCTTCACTCTTAGGAGAGAAATGATGTTGACTCTTCTTTCTCTATAAATGAAATGCAAGTCACATCAGGAACTCATACTTTGCTTTGGCAAGTCAAGTTGATAGGTTCCATCATTTGTGAGAGTTGTTTCCATTTCTTTTTAATTTTTTCCTTAATGAAGAGTTGTTTTCATTTTAATGAGCAAAAGGTTTCAAATCTTATTCCACCCACAACAAAAATCAAGCAGTTAACCCTAATTGATATAGGCCATTTTTTGTAATGACACTCGTTGTTTAAGTCGAGTGATGTTAGTGGCTGAACTATTAGATATCAGCAAAATTTTAAACAAGTAATTAGTGGAGAGTGGAAGAACATTTGATAACTTCTAAAGTTGAGACTCTCGATCTCATCATTAAGCAGAGGTTTGATGGCATTGAGTTGTCATTTTAGTGTATCTTGATGGCAATTATTCACTATATTTTCCTCTGTTTACTTAAAGGTTATAAGTTAGATCTTCCACTCCTGTTACTTATGCTTCACTCTTAAGAGAAAAATGATGTTGACTCTTCTTTCTCTATAAATGAAATGCAAGTCACATCAGAACTCATACTTTGCTTTGGCAAGTCAAGTTGATAGGTTCCATCATTTGTGAGAGTTGTTTCCATTTCTTTTATTTTTTCCTTAATGAAGAGTTGTTTTCATTTTAATGAGCAAAAGGTTTCAAATCTTATTCCACCCACAACAAAAATCAAGCAGTTAACCCTAATTGATATAGGCCATTTTTTGTAATGACACTCGTTGTTTAAGTCGAGTGATGTTAGTGGCTGAACTATTAGATATCAGCAAAATTTCAAACAAGTAATTAGTGGAGAGTGGAAGAACATTTGATAACTTCTAAAGTTGAGACTCTCGATCTCATCATTAAGCAGAGGTTTGATGGCATTGAGTTGTCATTTTAGTGTATCTTGATGGCAATTATTCACTATATTTTCCTCTGTTTATTTAAAGGTTATAAGTTAGATCTTCCACTCCTGTTACTTATGCTTCACTCTTAGAGAAAAATGATGTTGACTCTTCTTTCTCTATAAATGAAATGCAAGTCACATCAGAACTCATACTTTGCTTTGGCAAGTCAAGTTGATAGGTTCCATCATTTGTGAGAGTTGTTTCCATTTCTTTTATTTTTTCCTTAATGAAGAGTTGTTTTCATTTTAATGAGCAAAAGGTTTCAAATCTTATTCCACCCACAACAAAAATCAAAGCAGTTAACCCTAATTGATATAGGCCATTTTTTGTAATGACACTCGTTGTTTAAGTCGAGTGATGTTAGTGGCTGAACTATTAGATATCAGCAAAATTTCAAACAAGTAATTAGTGGAGAGTGGAAGAACATTTGATAACTTCTAAAGTTGAGACTCTCGATCTCATCATTAAGCAGAGGTTTGATGGCATTGAGTTGTCATTTTAGTGTATCTTGATGGCAATTATTCACTATATTTTCCTCTGTTTACTTAAAGGTTATAAGTTAGATCTTCCACTCCTGTTACTTATGCTTCACTCTTAAGAAAAAATGATGTTGACTCTTCTTTCTCTATAAATGAAATGCAAGTCACATCAGGAACTCATACTTTGTTTTGGCAAGTCAAGTTGATAGGTTCCATCATTTGTGAGAGTTGTTTCCATTTCTATTTATTTTTTTCCTTACTGAAGAGTTGTTTTCATTTTAATAAGCAAAAGCTTTCAAATCTTATTCCCCCCACAACAAAAATCAAACAGTTAACCCTAATTGATATAGGCCATTTTTTTGTAATGACACTCATTGTTTAAGTCGAGTGATGTTTTTGGCTGAACTATTAGATATCAGCAAAATTTTAAACAAGTAATTAGTGGAGAGTGGAAGAACATTTGATAACTTCTACAGTTGAGACTCTCGATCTCATCATTAAAATGAGGTTTGATGGCATTGAGTTGTCATTTTAGTGTATCTTGATGGCAATTATTCACTATATTTTCCTCTGTTTACTTAAAGGTTATAAGTTAGATCTTCCACTCCTGTTACTTATGCTTCACTCTTAAGAAAAAAATGATGTTGAGTCTTCTTTCTCTATAAATGAAATGCAAGTCACATCAGGAACTCATACTTTGTTTTGGCAAGTCAAGTTGATAGGTTCCATCATTTGTGAGAGTTGTTTCCATTTCTTTTATTTTTTCCTTAATGAAGAGTTGTTTTCATTTTAATGAGCAAAAGGTTTCAAATCTTATTCCACCCACAACAAAAATCAAGCAGTTAACCCTAATTGATATAGGCCATTTTTTTGTAATGACACTCGTTGTTTAAGTCGAGTGATGTTAGTGGCTGAACTATTAGATATCAGCAAAATTTCAAACAAGTAATTAGTGGAGAGTGGAAGAACATTTGATAACTTCTAAAGTTGAGACTCTCGATCTCATCATTAAGCAGAGGTTTGATGGCATTGAGTTGTCATTTTAGTGTATCTTGATGGCAATTATTCACTATATTTTCCTCTGTTTACTTAAAGGTTATAAGTTAGATCTTCCACCTGTTACTTATGCTTCACTCTTAAGAGAAAAATGATGTTGACTCTTCTTTCTCTATAAATGAAATGCAAGTCACATCAGAACTCATACTTTGCTTTGGCAAGTCAAGTTGATAGGTTCCATCATTTGTGAGAGTTGTTTCCATTTCTTTTATTTTTTCCTTAATGAAGAGTTGTTTTCATTTTAATGAGCAAAAGGTTTCAAATCTTATTCCACCCACAACAAAAATCAAACAGTTAACCCTAATTGATATAGGCCATTTTTTGTAATGACACTCGTTGTTTAAGTCGAGTGATGTTAGTGGCTGAACTATTAGATATCAGCAAAATTTCAAACAAGTAATTAGTGGAGAGTGGAAGAACATTTGATAACTTCTAAAGTTGAGACTCTCGATCTCATCATTAAAGCAGAGGTTTGATGGCATTGAGTTGTCATTTTAGTGTATCTTGATGGCAATTATTCACTATATTTTCCTCTGTTTACTTAAAGGTTATAAGTTAGATCTTCCACTCCTGTTACTTATGCTTCACTCTTAAGAAAAATGATGTTGACTCTTCTTTCTCTATAAATGAAATGCAAGTCACATCAGAACTCATACTTTGCTTTGGCAAGTCAAGTTGATAGGTTCCATCATTTGTGAGAGTTGTTTCCATTTCTTTTATTTTTTCCTTAATGAAGAGTTGTTTTCATTTTAATGAGCAAAAGGTTTCAAATCTTATTCCACCCACAACAAAAATCAAGCAGTTAACCCTAATTGATATAGGCCATTTTTTGTAATGACACTCGTTGTTTAAGTCGAGTGATGTTAGTGGCTGAACTATTAGATATCAGCAAAATTTTAAACAAGTAATTAGTGGAGAGTGGAAGAACATTTGATAACTTCTAAAGTTGAGACTCTCGATCTCATCATTAAGCAGAGGTTTGATGGCATTGAGTTGTCATTTTAGTGTATCTTGATGGCAATTATTCACTATATTTTCCTCTGTTTACTTAAAGGTTATAAGTTAGATCTTCCACTCCTGTTACTTATGCTTCACTCTTAAGAGAAAAATGATGTTGACTCTTCTTTCTCTATAAATGAAATGCAAGTCACATCAGAACTCATACTTTGCTTTGGCAAGTCAAGTTGATAGGTTCCATCATTTGTGAGAGTTGTTTCCATTTCTTTTATTTTTTCCTTAATGAAGAGTTGTTTTCATTTTAATGAGCAAAAGGTTTCAAATCTTATTCCACCCACAACAAAAATCAAGCAGTTAACCCTAATTGATATAGGCCATTTTTTGTAATGACACTCGTTGTTTAAGTCGAGTGATGTTAGTGGCTGAACTATTAGATATCAGCAAAATTTCAAACAAGTAATTAGTGGAGAGTGGAAGAACATTTGATAACTTCTAAAGTTGAGACTCTCGATCTCATCATTAAAATGAGGTTTGATGGCATTGAGTTGTCATTTTAGTGTATCTTGATGGCAATTATTCACTATATTTTCCTCTGTTTACTTAAAGGTTATAAGTTAGATCTTCCACTCCTGTTACTTATGCTTCACTCTTAAGAGAAAAATGATGTTGACTCTTCTTTCTCTATAAATGAAATGCAAGTCACATCAGAACTCATACTTTGCTTTGGCAAGTCAAGTTGATAGGTTCCATCATTTGTGAGAGTTGTTTCCATTTCTTTTATTTTTTCCTTAATGAAGAGTTGTTTTCATTTTAATGAGCAAAAGGTTTCAAATCTTATTCCACCCACAACAAAAATCAAGCAGTTAACCCTAATTGATATAGGCCATTTTTTGTAATGACACTCGTTGTTTAAGTCGAGTGATGTTAGTGGCTGAACTATTAGATATCAGCAAAATTTCAAACAAGTAATTAGTGGAGAGTGGAAGAACATTTGATAACTTCTAAAGTTGAGACTCTCGATCTCATCATTAAGCAGAGGTTTGATGGCATTGAGTTGTCATTTTAGTGTATCTTGATGGCAATTATTCACTATATTTTCCTCTGTTTACTTAAAGGTTATAAGTTAGATCTTCCACTCCTGTTACTTATGCTTCACTCTTAAGAGAAAAATGATGTTGACTCTTCTTTCTCTATAAATGAAATGCAAGTCACATCAGAACTCATACTTTGCTTTGGCAAGTCAAGTTGATAGGTTCCATCATTTGTGAGAGTTGTTTCCATTTCTTTTATTTTTTCCTTAATGAAGAGTTGTTTTCATTTTAATGAGCAAAAGGTTTCAAATCTTATTCCACCCACAACAAAAATCAAGCAGTTAACCCTAATTGATATAGGCCATTTTTTGTAATGACACTCGTTGTTTAATTCGAGTGATGTTAGTGGCGGAACTATTAGATATCAGCAAAATTTCAAACAAGTAATTAGTGGAGAGTGGAAGAACATTTGATAACTTCTAAAGTGAGACTCTCGATGTCATCATTAAACAGAGGTTTGATGGCATTGAGTTGTCATTTTAGTGTATCTTGATGGCAATTATTCACTATATTTTCCTCTGTTTAAGAAAGGTTATAAGTTAGATCTTCCACTCCTGTTACTTATGCTTCACTCTTAAGAAAAAAATGATGTTGACTCTTCTTTCTCTATAAATGAAATGCAAGTCACATCAGGAACTCATAGTTTGCTTTGGCAAGTCAAGTTGATAGGTTTCATCATTTGTGAGAGTTGTTTCCATTTCTTTTATTTTTTCCTTAATGAAGAGTTGTTTTCATTTTAATGAGCAAAAGGTTTCAAATCTTATTCCACCCACAACAAAAATCAAGCAGTTAACCCTAATTGATATAGGCCATTTTTTGTAATGACACTCGTTGTTTAAGTCGAGTGATGTTAGTGGCTGAACTATTAGATATCAGCAAAATTTCAAACAAGTAATTAGTGGAGAGTGGAAGAACATTTGATAACTTCTAAAGTTGAGACTCTCGATGTCATCATTAAGCAGAGGTTTGATGGCATTGAGTTGTCATTTTAGTGTATCTTGATGGCAATTATTCACTATATTTTCCTCTGTTTACTTAAAGGTTATAAGTTAGATCTTCCACTCCTGTTACTTATGCTTCACTCTTAAGAAAAAATGATGTTGACTCTTCTTTCTCTATAAATGAAATGCAAGTCACATCAGAACTCATACTTTGCTTTGGCAAGTCAAGTTGATAGGTTCCATCATTTGTGAGAGTTGTTTCCATTTCTTTTATTTTTTCCTTAATGAAGAGTTGTTTTCATTTTAATGAGCAAAAGGTTTCAAATCTTATTCCACCCACAACAAAAATCAAGCAGTTAACCCTAATTGATATAGGCCATTTTTTTGTAATGACACTCGTTGTTTAAGTCGAGTGATGTTAGTGGCTGAACTATTAGATATCAGCAAAATTTTAAACAAGTAATTAGTGGAGAGTGGAAGAACATTTGATAACTTCTAAAGTTGAGACTCTCGATCTCATCATTAAGCAGAGGTTTGATGGCATTGAGTTGTCATTTTAGTGTATCTTGATGGCAATTATTCACTATATTTTCCTCTGTTTACTTAAAGGTTATAAGTTAGATCTTCCACTCCTGTTACTTATGCTTCACTCTTAAGAGAAAAATGATGTTGACTCTTCTTTCTCTATAAATGAAATGCAAGTCACATCAGAACTCATACTTTGCTTTGGCAAGTCAAGTTGATAGGTTCCATCATTTGTGAGAGTTGTTTCCATTTCTTTTATTTTTTCCTTAATGAAGAGTTGTTTTCATTTTAATGAGCAAAAGGTTTCAAATCTTATTCCACCCACAACAAAAATCAAGCAGTTAACCCTAATTGATATAGGCCATTTTTTTGTAATGACACTCGTTGTTTAAGTCGAGTGATGTTAGTGGCTGAACTATTAGATATCAGCAAAATTTCAAACAAGTAATTAGTGGAGAGTGGAAGAACATTTGATAACTTCTAAAGTTGAGACTCTCGATCTCATCATTAAGCAGAGGTTTGATGGCATTGAGTTGTCATTTTAGTGTATCTTGATGGCAATTATTCACTATATTTTCCTCTGTTTACTTAAAGGTTATAAGTTAGATCTTCCACTCCTGTTACTTATGCTTCACTCTTAAGAGAAAAATGATGTTGACTCTTCTTTCTCTATAAATGAAATGCAAGTCACATCAGAACTCATACTTTGCTTTGGCAAGTCAAGTTGATAGGTTCCATCATTTGTGAGAGTTGTTTCCATTTCTTTTATTTTTTCCTTAATGAAGAGTTGTTTTCATTTTAATGAGCAAAAGGTTTCAAATCTTATTCCACCCACAACAAAAATCAAGCAGTTAACCCTAATTGATATAGGCCATTTTTTGTAATGACACTCGTTGTTTAAGTCGAGTGATGTTAGTGGCTGAACTATTAGATATCAGCAAAATTTCAAACAAGTAATTAGTGGAGAGTGGAAGAACATTTGATAACTTCTAAAGTTGAGACTCTCGATCTCATCATTAAGCAGAGGTTTGATGGCATTGAGTTGTCATTTTAGTGTATCTTGATGGCAATTATTCACTATATTTTCCTCTCTTTACTTAAAGGTTATAAGTTAGATCTTCCACTCCTGTTACTTATGCTTCACTCTTAAGAGAAAAATGATGTTGACTCTTCTTTCTCTATAAATGAAATGCAAGTCACATCAGAACTCATACTTTGCTTTGGCAAGTCAAGTTGATAGGTTCCATCATTTGTGAGAGTTGTTTCCATTTCTTTTATTTTTTCCTTAATGAAGAGTTGTTTTCATTTTAATGAGCAAAAGGTTTCAAATCTTATTCCACCCACAACAAAAATCAAGCAGTTAACCCTAATTGATATAGGCCATTTTTTGTAATGACACTCGTTGTTTAAGTCGAGTGATGTTAGTGGCTGAACTATTAGATATCAGCAAAATTTCAAACAAGTAATTAGTGGAGAGTGGAAGAACATTTGATAACTTCTAAAGTTGAGACTCTCGATCTCATCATTAAGCAGAGGTTTGATGGCATTGAGTTGTCATTTTAGTGTATCTTGATGGCAATTATTCACTATATTTTCCTCTGTTTATTTAAAGGTTATAAGTTAGATCTTCCACTCCTGTTACTTATGCTTCACTCTTAAGAGAAAAATGATGTTGACTCTTCTTTCTCTATAAATGAAATGCAAGTCACATCAGAACTCATACTTTGCTTTGGCAAGTCAAGTTGATAGGTTCCATCATTTGTGAGAGTTGTTTCCATTTCTTTTTAATTTTTTCCTTAATGAAGAGTTGTTTTCATTTTAATGAGCAAAAGGTTTGAAATCTTATTCCACCCACAACAAAAATCAAACAGTTAACCCCAATTGATATAGGCCATTTTGTTTGTAACAACACTCGTTGTTTAAGTCGAGTGATGTTAGTGGCGGAACTATTAGATATAAGCAAAATTTTAAACAAGTAATTAGTGGAGAGTGGAAGAAAATTTGATACCTTCTACAGTTGAGACTCTCGATCTCATCATTAAACAGAGGTTTGATGGCATTGAGTTGTCATTTTAGTGTATCTTGATGGCAATTATTCACTATATTTTCCTCTGTTTACTAAAGGTTATAAGTTAGATCTTCCACTCCTGTTACTTATGCTTCACTCTTAAGAGAAAAATGATGTTGACTCTTCTTTCTCTATAAATGAAATGCAAGTCACATCAGGAACTCATACTTTGCTTTGGCAAGTCAACTTGATAGGTTCCATCATTTGTGAGAGTTGTTTCCATTTCTTTTTATTTTTTTTCCTTAATGAAGAGTTGTTTTCATTTTAATGAGCAAAAGGTTTCAAATCTTATTCGACCCACAACAAAAATCAAACAGTTAACCCTAATTGATATAGGCCATTTTTTGTAATGACACTCGTTGTTTAAGTCGAGTGATGTTAGTGGCTGAACTATTAGATATCAGCAAAATTTCAAACAAGTAATTAGTGGAGAGTGGAAGAACATTTGATAACTTCTAAAGTTGAGACTCTCGATGTCATCATTAAGCAGAGGTTTGATGGCATTGAGTTGTCATTTTAGTGTATCTTGATGGCAATTATTCACTATATTTTCCTCGTTTACTTAAAGGTTATAAGTTAGATCTTCCACTCCTGTTACTTATGCTTCACTCTTAAGAAAAATGATGTTGACTCTTCTTTCTCTATAAATGAAATGCAAGTCACATCAGAACTCATACTTTGCTTTGGCAAGTCAAGTTGATAGGTTCCATCATTTGTGAGAGTTGTTTCCATTTCTTTTTATTTTTTCCTTAATGAGGAGTTGTTTTCATTTTAATGATTAAAAAGTTTCAAATCTTATTCCACCCACAACAAAAATCAAACAGTTAACCCTAATTGTTATAGGCCATTTTTTTGTAATGACACTCGTTTTTTAAGTCGAGTGATGTTAGTGGCTGAACTATTAGATATCAGCAAAATTGTAATCAAGTAATTAGTGGAGAGTGGTAGAACATTTGATAACTTCTAAAGTTGAGACTCTCGATCTCATCATTAAACAGAGGTTTGATGGCATTGAGTTGTCATTTTAGTGTATCTTGATGGCAATTATTCACTATATTTTCCTCTGTTTACGAAAGGTTATAAGTTAGATCTTCCACTCCTGTTACTTATGCTTCACTCTTAAGAAAAAAATGATGTTGACTCTTCTTTCTCTATAAATGAAATGCAAGTCACATCAGAACTCATACTTTGCTTTGGCAAGTCAAGTTGATAGGTTCCATCATTTGTGAGAGTTGTTTCCATTTCTTTTATTTTTTCCTTAATGAAGAGTTGTTTTCATTTTAATGAGCAAAAGGTTTCAAATCTTATTCCACCCACAACAAAAATCAAGCAGTTAACCCTAATTGATATAGGCCATTTTTTGTAATGACACTCGTTGTTTAAGTCGAGTGATGTTAGTGGCTGAACTATTAGATATCAGCAAAATTTCAAACAAGTAATTAGTGGAGAGTGGAAGAACATTTGATAACTTCTAAAGTTGAGACTCTCGATCTCATCATTAAGCAGAGGTTTGATGGCATTGAGTTGTCATTTTAGTGTATCTTGATGGCAATTATTCACTATATTTTCCTCTGTTTACTTAAAGGTTATAAGTTAGATCTTCCACTCCTGTTACTTATGCTTCACTCTTAGAGAAAAATGATGTTGACTCTTCTTTCTCTATAAATGAAATGCAAGTCACATCAGAACTCATACTTTGCTTTGGCAAGTCAAGTTGATAGGTTCCATCATTTGTGAGAGTTGTTTCCATTTCTTTTATTTTTTCCTTAATGAAGAGTTGTTTTCATTTTAATGAGCAAAAGGTTTCAAATCTTATTCCACCCACAACAAAAATCAAGCAGTTAACCCTAATTGATATAGGCCATTTTTTGTAATGACACTCGTTGTTTAAGTCGAGTGATGTTAGTGGCTGAACTATTAGATATCAGCAAAATTTCAAACAAGTAATTAGTGGAGAGTGGAAGAACATTTGATAACTTCTAAAGTTGAGACTCTCGATCTCATCATTAAGCAGAGGTTTGATGGCATTGAGTTGTCATTTTAGTGTATCTTGATGGCAATTATTCACTATATTTTCCTCTGTTTACTTAAAGGTTATAAGTTAGATCTTCCACTCCTGTTACTTATGCTTCACTCTTAAGAGAAAAATGATGTTGACTCTTCTTTCTCTATAAATGAAATGCAAGTCACATCAGAACTCATACTTTGCTTTGGCAAGTCAAGTTGATAGGTTCCATCATTTGTGAGAGTTGTTTCCATTTCTTTTATTTTTTCCTTAATGAAGAGTTGTTTTCATTTTAATGAGCAAAAGGTTTCAAATCTTATTCCACCCACAACAAAAATCAAGCAGTTAACCCTAATTGATATAGGCCATTTTTTGTAATGACACTCGTTGTTTAAGTCGAGTGATGTTAGTGGCTGAACTATTAGATATCAGCAAAATTTTAAACAAGTAATTAGTGGAGAGTGGAAGAACATTTGATAACTTCTAAAGTTGAGACTCTCGATCTCATCATTAAGCAGAGGTTTGATGGCATTGAGTTGTCATTTTAGTGTATCTTGATGGCAATTATTCACTATATTTTCCTCTGTTTACTTAAAGGTTATAAGTTAGATCTTCCACTCCTGTTACTTATGCTTCACTCTTAAGAGAAAAATGATGTTGACTCTTCTTTCTCTATAAATGAAATGCAAGTCACATCAGAACTCATACTTTGCTTTGGCAAGTCAAGTTGATAGGTTCCATCATTTGTGAGAGTTGTTTCCATTTCTTTTATTTTTTCCTTAATGAAGAGTTGTTTTCATTTTAATGAGCAAAAGGTTTCAAATCTTATTCCACCCACAACAAAAATCAAGCAGTTAACCCTAATTGATATAGGCCATTTTTTTGTAATGACACTCGTTGTTTAAGTCGAGTGATGTTAGTGGCTGAACTATTAGATATCAGCAAAATTTCAAACAAGTAATTAGTGGAGAGTGGAAGAACATTTGATAACTTCTAAAGTTGAGACTCTCGATCTCATCATTAAGCAGAGGTTTGATGGCATTGAGTTGTCATTTTAGTGTATCTTGATGGCAATTATTCACTATATTTTCCTCTGTTTACTTAAAGGTTATAAGTTAGATCTTCCACTCCTGTTACTTATGCTTCACTCTTAAGAGAAAAATGATGTTGACTCTTCTTTCTCTATAAATGAAATGCAAGTCACATCAGAACTCATACTTTGCTTTGGCAAGTCAAGTTGATAGGTTCCATCATTTGTGAGAGTTGTTTCCATTTCTTTTATTTTTTCCTTAATGAAGAGTTGTTTTCATTTTAATGAGCAAAAGGTTTCAAATCTTATTCCACCCACAACAAAAATCAAGCAGTTAACCCTAATTGATATAGGCCATTTTTTGTAATGACACTCGTTGTTTAAGTCGAGTGATGTTAGTGGCTGAACTATTAGATATCAGCAAAATTTCAAACAAGTAATTAGTGGAGAGTGGAAGAACATTTGATAACTTCTAAAGTTGAGACTCTCGATCTCATCATTAAACAGAGGTTTGATGGCATTGAGTTGTCATTTTAGTGTATCTTGATGGCAATCATTCACTATATTTTCCTCTGTTTACTGAAAGGTTATAAGTTAGATCTTCTACTCTTTTTACCTATGCTTCACTCTTAGTAGAAAAATGATGTTGACTCTTCTTTCTCTATAAATGAAATGCAAGTTAAATCAGGAACTCATACTTTGGTTTGGCAAGTCAAGTTGATAGGTTCCATCATTTGTCAGAGTTGTTTCCATTTCTTTTTATTTTTTTCCTTAATGAAGAGTTGTTTTCATTTTAATGAGCAAAAGGTTTCAAATCTTATTCCACCCACAACAAAAATCAAACAGTTAATCCCAATTGATATGGGCCATTTTTTTTTGTAATGACACTCGTTGTTTAAGTCGAGTGATGTTAGTGGCGAAACTATTAGATATCAGCAAAATTTCAAACAAGTAATTAGTGGAGAGTGGAAGAACATTTGATAACTTCTAAAGTTGAGACTCTCGATCTCATCATTAAACAGAGGTTTGATGGCATTGAGTTGTCATTTTAGTGTATCTTGATGGCAATTATTCACTATATTTTCCTCTGTTTACGAAAGGTTATAAGTTAGATCTTCCACTCCTGTTACTTATGCTTCACTCTTAGGAGAAAAATAATGTTGACTCTTCTTTCTCTATAAATGAAATGCAAGTTACATCAGGAACTCATACTTTGGTTTGGCAAGTCAAGTTGATAGGTTCCATCATTTGTGAGAGTTGTTTCCATTTCTTTTATTTTTTCCTTAATGAAGAGTTGTTTTCATTTTAATGAGCAAAAGGTTTCAAATCTTATTCCACCCACAACAAAAATCAAGCAGTTAACCCTAATTGTTATAGGCCATTTTTTTGTAATGACACTCGTTGTTTAAGTCGCATGATGTTAGTGGCTGAACTATTAGATATCAGCAAAATTTCAAACAAGTAATTAGTGGAGAGTGGAAGAACATTTGATAACTTCTAAAGTTGAGACTCTCGATCTCATCATTAAAGAGAGGTTTGATGGCATTGAGTTGTCATTTTAGTGTATCTTGATGGCAATTATTCACTATATTTTCCTCTGTTTACTTAAAGGTTATAAGTTAGATCTTCCACTCCTGTTACTTATGCTTCACTCTTAAGAGAAAAATGATGTTGACTCTTCTTTCTCTATAAATGAAATGCAAGTCACATCAGAACTCATACTTTGGTTTGGCAAGTCAAGTTGATAGGTTCCATCATTTGTGAGAGTTGTTTCCATTTCTTTTATTTTTTCCTTAATGAAGAGTTGTTTTCATTTTAATGAGCAAAAGGTTTCAAATCTTATTCCACCCACAACAAAAATCAAGCAGTTAACCCTAATTGATATAGGCCATTTTTTTGTAATGACACTCGTTGTTTAAGTCGAGTGATGTTAGTGGCTGAACTATTAGATATCAGCAAAATTTCAAACAAGTAATTAGTGGAGAGTGGAAGAACATTTGATAACTTCTAAAGTTGAGACTCTCGATCTCATCATTAAGCAGAGGTTTGATGGCATTGAGTTGTCATTTTAGTGTATCTTGATGGCAATTATTCACTATATTTTCCTCTGTTTACTTAAAGGTTATAAGTTAGATCTTCCACTCCTGTTACTTATGCTTCACTCTTAAGAGAAAAATGATGTTGACTCTTCTTTCTCTATAAATGAAATGCAAGTCACATCAGAACTCATACTTTGCTTTGGCAAGTCAAGTTGATAGGTTCCATCATTTGTGAGAGTTGTTTCCATTTCTTTTATTTTTTCCTTAATGAAGAGTTGTTTTCATTTTAATGAGCAAAAGGTTTCAAATCTTATTCCACCCACAACAAAAATCAAGCAGTTAACCCTAATTGATATAGGCCATTTTTTTGTAATGACACTCGTTGTTTAAGTCGAGTGATGTTAGTGGCTGAACTATTAGATATCAGCAAAATTTCAAACAAGTAATTAGTGGAGAGTGGAAGAACATTTGATAACTTCTAAAGTTGAGACTCTCGATCTCATCATTAAGCAGAGGTTTGATGGCATTGAGTTGTCATTTTAGTGTATCTTGATGGCAATTATTCACTATATTTTCCTCTGTTTACTTAAAGGTTATAAGTTAGATCTTCCACTCCTGTTACTTATGCTTCACTCTTAAGAGAAAAATGATGTTGACTCTTCTTTCTCTATAAATGAAATGCAAGTCACATCAGAACTCATACTTTGCTTTGGCAAGTCAAGTTGATAGGTTCCATCATTTGTGAGAGTTGTTTCCATTTCTTTTATTTTTTCCTTAATGAAGAGTTGTTTTCATTTTAATGAGCAAAAGGTTTCAAATCTTATTCCACCCACAACAAAAATCAAGCAGTTAACCCTAATTGATATAGGCCATTTTTTTGTAATGACACTCGTTGTTTAAGTCGAGTGATGTTAGTGGCTGAACTATTAGATATCAGCAAAATTTCAAACAAGTAATTAGTGGAGAGTGGAAGAACATTTGATAACTTCTAAAGTTGAGACTCTCGATCTCATCATTAAGCAGAGGTTTGATGGCATTGAGTTGTCATTTTAGTGTATCTTGATGGCAATTATTCACTATATTTTCCTCTGTTTACTTAAAGGTTATAAGTTAGATCTTCCACTCCTGTTACTTATGCTTCACTCTTAAGAGAAAAATGATGTTGACTCTTCTTTCTCTATAAATGAAATGCAAGTCACATCAGAACTCATACTTTGCTTTGGCAAGTCAAGTTGATAGGTTCCATCATTTGTGAGAGTTGTTTCCATTTCTTTTATTTTTTCCTTAATGAAGAGTTGTTTTCATTTTAATGAGCAAAAGGTTTCAAATCTTATTCCACCCACAACAAAAATCAAGCAGTTAACCCTAATTGATATAGGCCATTTTTTGTAATGACACTCGTTGTTTAAGTCGAGTGATGTTAGTGGCTGAACTATTAGATATCAGCAAAATTTCAAACAAGTAATTAGTGGAGAGTGGAAGAACATTTGATAACTTCTAAAGTTGAGACTCTCGATCTCATCATTAAGCAGAGGTTTGATGGCATTGAGTTGTCATTTTAGTGTATCTTGATGGCAATTATTCACTATATTTTCCTCTGTTTACTTAAAGGTTATAAGTTAGATCTTCCACTCCTGTTACTTATGCTTCACTCTTAAGAGAAAAATGATGTTGACTCTTCTTTCTCTATAAATGAAATGCAAGTCACATCAGAACTCATACTTTGCTTTGGCAAGTCAAGTTGATAGGTTCCATCATTTGTGAGAGTTGTTTCCATTTCTTTTATTTTTTCCTTAATGAGGAGTTGTTTTCATTTTAATGATTAAAAAGTTTCAAATCTTATTCCACCCACAACAAAAATCAAACAGTTAACCCTAATTGATATAGGCCATTTTTTTGTAATGACACTCGTTGTTTAAGTCGAGTGATGTTAGTGGCTGAACTATTAGATATCAGCAAAATTTCAAACAAGTAATTAGTGGAGAGTGGAAGAACATTTGATAACTTCTAAAGTTGAGACTCTCGATCTCATCATTAAACAGAGGTTTGATGGCATTGAGTTGTCATTTTAGTGTATCTTGATGGCAATTATTCACTATATTTTCCTCTGTTTACGAAAGGTTATAAGTTAGATCTTCCACTCCTGTTACTTATGCTTCACTCTTAAGAAAAAAATGATGTTGACTCTTCTTTCTCTATAAATGAAATGCAAGTCACATCAGGAACTCATACTTTGCTTTGGCAAGTCAAGTTGATAGGTTCCATCATTTGTGAGAGTTGTTTCCATTTCTTTTTATTTTTTTTCCTTAATGAAGAGTTGTTTTCATTTTAATGAGCAAAAGGTTTCAAATCTTATTCCACCCACAACAAAAATCAAACAGTTAACCCTAATTGATATATGCCATTTTTTTGTAATGACACTCGTTGTTTAAGTCGAGTGATGTTAGTGGCTGAACTATTAGATATCAGCAAAATTTCAAACAAGTAATTAGTGGAGAGTGGAAGAACATTTGATAACTTCTACAGTTGAGACTCTCGATCTCATCATTAAACAGAGGTTGATGGCATTGAGTTGTCATTTTAGTGTATCTTGATGGCAATTATTCACTATATTTTCCTCTGTTTATGAAAGGTTATAAGTTAGATCTTCCACTCCTGTTACTTATGCTTCACTCTTAGAGAAAAATGATGTTGACTCTTCTTTCTCTATAAATGAAATGCAAGTCACATCAGAACTCATACTTTGCTTTGGCAAGTCAAGTTGATAGGTTCCATCATTTGTGAGAGTTGTTTCCATTTCTTTTATTTTTTCCTTAATGAAGAGTTGTTTTCATTTTAATGAGCAAAAGGTTTCAAATCTTATTCCACCCACAACAAAAATCAAGCAGTTAACCCTAATTGATATAGGCCATTTTTTGTAATGACACTCGTTGTTTAAGTCGAGTGATGTTAGTGGCTGAACTATTAGATATCAGCAAAATTTCAAACAAGTAATTAGTGGAGAGTGGAAGAACATTTGATAACTTCTAAAGTTGAGACTCTCGATCTCATCATTAAACAGAGGTTTGATGGCATTGAGTTGTCATTTTAGTGTATCTTGATGGCAATTATTCACTATATTTTCCTCTGTTTACGAAAGGTTATAAGTTAGATCTTCCACTCCTGTTACTTATGCTTCACTCTTAAGAGAAAAATGATGTTGACTCTTCTTTCTCTATAAATGAAATGCAAGTCACATCAGGAACTCATACTTTGCTTTGGCAAGTCAAGTTGATAGGTTCCATCATTTGTGAGAGTTGTTTCCATTTCTTTTATTTTTTCCTTAATGAAGAGTTGTTTTCATTTTAATGAGCAAAAGGTTTCAAATCTTATTCCACCCACAACAAAAATCAAGCAGTTAACCCTAATTGATATAGGCCATTTTTTGTAATGACACTTCGTTGTTTAAGTCGAGTGATGTTAGTGGCTGAACTATTAGATATCAGCAAAATTTCAAACAAGTAATTAGTGGAGAGTGGAAGAACATTTGATAACTTCTAAAGTTGAGACTCTCGATCTCATCATTAAACAGAGGTTTGATGGCATTGAGTTGTCATTTTAGTGTATCTTGATGGCAATTATTCACTATATTTTCCTCTGTTTACGAAAGGTTATAAGTTAGATCTTCCACTCCTGTTACTTATGCTTCACTCTTAAGAGAAAAATGATGTTGACTCTTCTTTCTCTATAAATGAAATGCAAGTCACATCAGGAACTCATACTTTGCTTTGGCAAGTCAAGTTGATAGGTTCCATCATTTGTGAGAGTTGTTTCCATTTCTTTTTATTTTTTTCCTTAATGAAGAGTTGTTTTCATTTTAATGAGCAAAAGGTTTCAAATCTTATTCCACCCACAACAAAAATCAAACAGTTAACCCTAATTGATATAGGCCATTTTTTGTAATGACACTCGTTGTTTAAGTCGAGTGATGTTAGTGGCTGAACTATTAGATATCAGCAAAATTTCAAACAAGTAATTAGTGGAGAGTGGAAGAACATTTGATAACTTCTAAAGTTGAGACTCTCGATCTCATCATTAAACAGAGGTTTGATGGCATTGAGTTGTCATTTTAGTGTATCTTGATGGCAATTATTCACTATATTTTCCTCTGTTTACGAAAGGTTATAAGTTAGATCTTCCACTCCTGTTACTTATGCTTCACTCTTAAGAGAAAAATGATGTTGACTCTTCTTTCTCTATAAATGAAATGCAAGTCACATCAGGAACTCATTATTTGCTTCTGCAAGTCAAGTTGATAGGTTCCATCATTTGTGAGAGTTGTTTCCATTTCTTTTATTTTTTCCTTAATGAAGAGTTGTTTTCATTTTAATGAGCAAAAGGTTTCAAATCTTATTCCACCCACAACAAAAATCAAACAGTTAACCCCAATTGATATAGGCCATTTTTTTTGTAATGACACTCATTGTTTAAGTCGAGTGATGTTAGTGGCGGAACTATTAGATATCAACAAAATTTTAAACAAGTTATTAGTGAAGAGTGGAAGAACATTTGATAACTTCTAAAGTTGAGACTCTCGATCTCATCATTAAACAGAGGTTTGATGGCATTGAGTTGTCATTTTAGTGTATCTTGATGGCAATTATTCACTATATTTTCCTCTGTTTACGAAAGGTTATAAGTTAGATCTTCCACTCCTGTTACTTATGCTTCACTCTTAAGAGAAAAATGATGTTGACTCTTCTTTCTCTATAAATGAAATGCAAGTCACATCAGGAACTCATACTTTGCTTTGGCAAGTCAAGTTGATAGGTTCCATCATTTGTGAGAGTTGTTTCCATTTCTTTTTAATTTTTTCCTTAATGAAGAGTTGTTTTCATTTTAATGAGCAAAAGGTTTCAAATCTTATTCCACCCACAACAAAAATCAAACAGTTAACCCAAATTGATATATGCCATTTTTTTTGTAATGACACTCATTGTTTAAGTCGAGTGATGTTAGTGGCGGAACTATTAGATATCAACAAAATTTCAAACAAGTAATTAGTGGAGAGTGGAAGAACATTTGATAACTTCTAAAGTTGAGACTCTCGATCTCATCATTAAACAGAGGTTTGATGGCATTGAGTTGTCATTTTAGTGTATCTTGATGGCAATTATTCACTATATTTTCCTCTGTTTACGAAAGGTTATAAGTTAGATCTTCTACTCCTGTTACTTATGCTTCACTCTTAGGAGAAAAAATATGTTGACTCTTCTTTCTCTATAAATGAAATGCAAGTCACATCAAGAACTCATACTTTGCTTTAGCAAGTCAAGTTGATAGGTTCCATCATTTGTGAGAGTTGTTTCCATTTCTTTTTATTTTTTTCCTTAATGAAGAGTTGTTTTCATTTTAATGAGAAAAAGGTTTCAAATCTTATTCCACCCACAACAAAAATCAAACAGTTAACCCTAATTGATATAGGCCATTTTTTTTGTAATGACACTCGTTTTTTAAGTCGAGTGATGTTAGTGCCTGAACTATTAGATATCAGCAAAATTTCAAACAAGTAATTAGTGGAGAGTGGAAGAACATTTGATAACTTCTAAAGTTGAGACTCTCGATCTCATCATTAAACAGAGGTTTGATGGCATTGAGTTGTCATTTTAGTGTATCTTGATGGCAATTATTCACTATATTTTCCTCTGTTTACGAAAGGTTATAAGTTAGATCTTCCACTCCTGTTACTTATGCTTCACTCTTAGTAGAAAAATGATGTTGACTCTTCTTTCTCTATAAATGAAATGCAAGTTACATCAGGAACTCATACTTTGGTTTGGCAAGTCAAGTTGATAGGTTCCATCATTTGTGAGAGTTGTTTCCATTTCTTTTTTTTTTTCCTTAATGAAGAGTTGTTTTCATTTTAATGAGCAAAAGGTTTCAAATCTTATTCCACCCACAACAAAAATCAAACAGTTAACCCTAATTGATATAGGCCATTTTTTTGTAATGACACTCGTTGTTTAAGTCGAGTGATGTTAGTGGCTGAACTATTAGATATCAGCAAAATTTCAAACAAGTAATTAGTGGAGAGTGGAAGAACATTTGATAACTTCTAAAGTTGAGACTCTCGATCTCATCATTAAACAGAGGTTTGATGGCATTGAGTTGTCATTTTAGTGTATCTTGATGGCAATTATTCACTATATTTTCCTCTGTTTACGAAAGGTTATAAAATAGATCTTCCCTCCTGTTACTTATGCTTCACTCTTAAGAGAAAAATGATGTTGACTCTTCTTTCTCTATAAATGAAATGCAAGTCACATCAGAACTCATACTTTGCTTTGGCAAGTCAAGTTGATAGGTTCCATCATTTGTGAGAGTTGTTTCCATTTCTTTTATTTTTTCCTTAATGAAGAGTTGTTTTCATTTTAATGAGCAAAAGGTTTCAAATCTTATTCCACCCACAACAAAAATCAAACAGTTAACCCTAATTGATATATGCCATTTTTTTGTAATGACACTCGTTGTTTAAGTCGAGTGATGTTAGTGGCTGAACTATTAGATATCAGCAAAATTTCAAACAAGTAATTAGTGGAGAGTGGAAGAACATTTGATAACTTCTAAAGTTGAGACTCTCGATCTCATCATTAAACAGAGGTTTGATGGCATTGAGTTGTCATTTTAGTGTATCTTGATGGCAATTATTCACTATATTTTCCTCTGTTTACGAAAGGTTATAAGTTAGATCTTCCACTCCTGTTACTTATGCTTCACTCTTAGGAGAAAAATGATGTTGACTCTTCTTTCTCTATAAATGAAATGCAAGTCACATCAGGAACTCATACTTTGCTTTGGCAAGTCAAGTTGATAGGTTCCATCATTTGTGAGAGTTGTTTCCATTTCTTTTATTTTTTCCTTAATGAAGAGTTGTTTTCATTTTAATGAGCAAAAGGTTTCAAATCTTATTCCACCCACAACAAAAATCAAACAGTTAACCCTAATTGATATAGGCCATTTTTTTGTAATGACACTCGTTTTTTAAGTCGAGTGACGTTAGTGGCTGAACTATTAGATATCAGCAAAATTTCAAACAAGTAATTAGTGGAGAGTGGAAGAACATTTGATAACTTCTAAAGTTGAGACTCTCGATCTCATCATTAAACAGAGGTTTGATGGCATTGAGTTGTCATTTTAGTGTATCTTGATGGCAATTATTCACTATATTTTCCTCTGTTTACGAAAGGTTATAAGTTAGATCTTCCACTCCTGTTACTTATGCTTCACTCTTAAGAAAAAAATGATGTTGACTCTTCTTTCTCTATAAATGAAATGCAAGTCACATCAGGAACTCATACTTTGCTTTGGCAAGTCAAGTTGATAGGTTCCATCATTTGTGAGAGTTGTTTCCATTTCTTTTTATTTTTTTCCTTAATGAAGAGTTGTTTTCATTTTAATGAGCAAAAGGTTTCAAATCTTATTCCACCCACAACAAAAATCAAACAGTTAACCCTAATTGATATAGGCCATTTTTTTGTAATGACACTCGTTGTTTAAGTCGAGTGATGTTAGTGGCGGAACTATTAGATATCAGCAAAATTTCAAACAAGTAATTAGTGGAGAGTGGAAGAACATTTGATAACTTCTAAAGTTGAGACTCTCGATCTCATCATTAAAAGAGGTTTGATGGCATTGAGTTGTCATTTTAGTGTATCTTGATGGCAATTATTCACTATATTTTCCTCTGTTTACGAAAGGTTATAAGTTAGATCTTCCACTCCTGTTACTTATGCTTCACTCTTAAGAGAAAAATGATGTTGACTCTTCTTTCTCTATAAATGAAATGCAAGTCACATCAGGAACTCATACTTTGCTTTGGCAAGTCAAGTTGATAGGTTCCATCATTTGTGAGAGTTGTTTCCATTTCTTTTATTTTTTCCTTAATGAAGAGTTGTTTTCATTTTAATGAGCAAAAGGTTTCAAATCTTATTCCACCCACAACAAAAATCAAGCAGTTAACCCTAATTGATATAGGCCATTTTTTGTAATGACACTCGTTGTTTAAGTCGAGTGATGTTAGTGGCTGAACTATTAGATATCAGCAAAATTTCAAACAAGTAATTAGTGGAGAGTGGAAGAACATTTGATAACTTCTAAAGTTGAGACTCTCGATCTCATCATTAAACAGAGGTTTGATGGCATTGAGTTGTCATTTTAGTGTATCTTGATGGCAATTATTCACTATATTTTCCTCTGTTTACGAAAGGTTATAAGTTAGATCTTCCACTCCTGTTACTTATGCTTCACTCTTAAGAGAAAAATGATGTTGACTCTTCTTTCTCTATAAATGAAATGCAAGTCACATCAGGAACTCATACTTTGCTTTGGCAAGTCAAGTTGATAGGTTCCATCATTTGTGAGAGTTGTTTCCATTTCTTTTATTTTTTCCTTAATGAAGAGTTGTTTTCATTTTAATGAGCAAAAGGTTTCAAATCTTATTCCACCCACAACAAAAATCAAGCAGTTAACCCTAATTGATATAGGCCATTTTTTGTAATGACACTCGTTTTTTAAGTCGAGTGATGTTAGTGCCTGAACTATTAGATATCAGCAAAATTTCAAGCATGTAATTAGTGGAGAGTGGAAGAACATTTCATAACTTCTAAAAGTTGAGACTCTCGATCTCATCAATAAACAGAGGTTTGATGGCATTGAGTTGTCATTTTAGTGTATCTTGATGGCAATTATTCACTATATTTTCCTCTGTTTACGAAAGGTTATAAGTTAGATCTTCCACTCCTGTTACTTATGCTTCACTCTTAAGAGAAAAATGATGTTGACTCTTCTTTCTCTATAAATGAAATGCAAGTCACATCAGGAACTCATACTTTGCTTTGGCAAGTCAAGTTGATAGGTTCCATCATTTGTGAGAGTTGTTTCCATTTCTTTTATTTTTTCCTTAATGAAGAGTTGTTTTCATTTTAATGAGCAAAAGGTTTCAAATCTTATTCCACCCACAACAAAAATCAAGCAGTTAACCCAATTGATATAGGCCATTTTTTGTAATGACACTCGTTGTTTAAGTCGAGTGATGTTAGTGGCGGAACTATTAGATATCATCAAAATTTCAAACAAGTAATTAGTGGAGAGTGGAAGAACATTTGATAACTTCTAAAGTTGAGACTCTCGATCTCATCATTAAACAGAGGTTTGATGGCATTGAGTTGTCATTTTAGTGTATCTTGATGGCAATTATTCACTATATTTTCCTCTGTTTACGAAAGGTTATAAGTTAGATCTTCCACTCCTGTTACTTATGCTTCACTCTTAAGAGAAAAATGATGTTGACTCTTCTTTCTCTATAAATGAAATGCAAGTCACATCAGGAACTCATACTTTGCTTTGGCAAGTCAAGTTGATAGGTTCCATCATTTGTGAGAGTTGTTTCCATTTCTTTTATTTTTTCCTTAATGAAGAGTTGTTTTCATTTTAATGAGCAAAAGGTTTCAAATCTTATTCCACCCACAACAAAAATCAAACAGTTAACCCCAATTGATATAGGCCATTTTTTTTGTAACAACACTCGTTGTTTAAGTCGAGTGATGTTAGTGGCGGAACTATTAGATATCAGCAAAATTTTAAACAAGTAATTAGTGGAGAGTGGAAGAACATTTGATAACTTCTAAAGTTGAGACTCTCGATCTCATCATTAAACAGAGGTTTGATGGCATTGAGTTGTCATTTTAGTGTATCTTGATGGCAATTATTCACTATATTTTCCTCTGTTTACGAAAGGTTATAAGTTAGATCTTCCACTCCTGTTACTTATGCTTCACTCTTAAGAGAAAAATGATGTTGACTCTTCTTTCTCTATAAATGAAATGCAAGTCACATCAGGAACTCATACTTTGCTTTGGCAAGTCAAGTTGATAGGTTCCATCATTTGTGAGAGTTGTTTCCATTTCTTTTTATTTTTTCCTTAATGAGGAGTTGTTTTCATTTTAATGAGCAAAAGGTTTCAAATCTTATTCCACCCACAACAAAAATCAAACAGTTAACCCTAATTGATATAGGCCATTTTTTTGTAATGACACTCGTTTTTTAAGTCGAGTGACGTTAGTGGCTGAACTATTAGATATCAGCAAAATTTCAAACAAGTAATTAGTGGAGAGTAGAAGAAAATTTGATAACTTCTAAAGTTGAGACTCTCGATCTCATTATTAAACAGAGGTTTGATGGCATTGAGTTGTCATTTTAGTGTATCTTGATGGCAATTATTCACTATATTTTCCTCTGTTTACGAAAGGTTATAAGTTAGATCTTCCACTCCTGTTACTTATGTTTCACTCTTAGGAGAAAAATGATGTTGACTCTTCTTTCTCTATAAATGAAATGCAAGTCACATCAGGAACTCATACTTTGCTTTGGCAAGTCAAGTTGATAGGTTCCATCATTTGTGAGAGTTGTTTCCATTTCTTTTATTTTTTCCTTAATGAAGAGTTGTTTTCATTTTAATGAGCAAAAGGTTTCAAATCTTATTCCACCCACAACAAAAATCAAGCAGTTAACCCTAATTGATATAGGCCATTTTTTGTAATGACACTCGTTGTTTAAGTCGAGTGATGTTAGTGGCGGAACTATTACATATCATCAAAATTTTAAACAAGTAATTAGTGGAGAGTGGAAGAACTTTTGATAACTTTTAAAGTTGAGACTCTCGATCTCATCATTAAACAGAGGTTTGATGGCATTGAGTTGTCATTTTAGTGTATCTTGATGGCTATTATTCACTATATTTTCCTCTATTTACGAAAGGTTATAAGTTAGATCTTCCACTCCTGTTACTTATGCTTCACTCTTAAGAGAAAAATGATGTTGACTCTTCTTTTTCTATAAATGAAATGCAAGTCACATCAAGAACTCATACTTTGCTTTGGCAAGTCAAGTTGATAGGTTCCATCATTTGTGAGAGTTGTTTCCATTTCTTTTTAATTTTTTCCTTAATGAAGAGTTGTTTTCATTTTAATGAGCAAAAGGTTTCAAATCTTATTCCACCCACAACAAAAATCAAACAGTTAACCCTAATTGATATAGGCCATTTTTTTGTAATGACACTCTTTTTTTAAGTCGAGTGACGTTAGTTGCTGAACTATTAGATATCAGCAAAATTTCAAACAAGTAATTAGTGGAGAGTGGAAGAACATTTGATAACTTCTAAAGGTGAGACTCTCGATCTCATCATTAAACAGAGGTTTGATGGCATTGAGTTGTCATTTTAGTGTATCTTGATGACAATTATTCACTATATTTTCCTCTGTTTACGAAAGGTTATAAGTTAGATCTTCCACTCCTGTTACTTATGCTTCACTCTTAAGAAAAAATGATGTTGACTCTTCTTTCTCTATAAATGAAATGCAAGTCACATCAGAACTCATACTTTGCTTTGGCAAGTCAAGTTGATAGGTTCCATCATTTGTGAGAGTTGTTTCCATTTCTTTTATTTTTTCCTTAATGAAGAGTTGTTTTCATTTTAATGAGCAAAAGGTTTCAAATCTTATTCCACCCACAACAAAAATCAAGCAGTTAACCCTAATTGATATAGGCCATTTTTTGTAATGACACTCGTTGTTTAAGTCGAGTGATGTTAGTGGCTGAACTATTAGATATCAGCAAAATTTCAAACAAGTAATTAGTGGAGAGTGGAAGAACATTTGATAACTTCTAAAGTTGAGACTCTCGATCTCATCATTAAACAGAGGTTTGATGGCATTGAGTTGTCATTTTAGTGTATCTTGATGGCAATTATTCACTATATTTTCCTCTGTTTACGAAAGGTTATAAGTTAGATCTTCCACTCCTGTTACTTATGCTTCACTCTTAAGAAAAAAATGATGTTGACTCTTCTTTCTCTATAAATGAAATGCAAGTCACATCAGGAACTCATACTTTGCTTTGGCAAGTCAAGTTGATAGGTTCCATCATTTGTGAGAGTTGTTTCCATTTCTTTTTAATTTTTTCCTTAATGAAGAGTTGTTTTCATTTTAATGAGCAAAAGGTTTCAAATCTTATTCCACCCCACAACAAAATCAAGCAGTTAACCCTAATTGATATAGGCCATTTTTTGTAATGACACTCGTTGTTTAAGTCGAGTGATGTTAGTGGCTGAACTATTAGATATCATCAAAATTTCAAACAAGTAATTAGTGGAGAGTGGAAGAACATTTGATAACTTCTAAAGTTGAGACTCTCGATCTCATCATTAAACAGAGGTTTGATGGCATTGAGTTGTCATTTTAGTGTATCTTGATGGCAATTATTCACTATATTTTCCTCTGTTTACGAAAGGTTATAAGTTAGATCTTCCACTCCTGTTACTTATGCTTCACTCTTAGGAGAAAAATGATGTTGACTCTTCTTCCTCTATAAATGAAATGCAAGTCACATCAAGAACTTGTACTTTATTTTGGCAAGTCAAGTTGATAGGTTCCATCATTTGTGAGAGTTGTTTCCATTTCTTTTTAATTTTTTCCTTAATGAAGAGTTGTTTTCATTTTAATGAGCAAAAGGTTTCAAATCTTATTCCACCCACAACAAAAATCAAACAGTTAACCCTAATTGATATAGGCCATTTTTTTGTAATGACACTCGTTGTTTAAGTCGAGTGATGTTAGTGGCTGAACTATTAGATATCATAAAATTTCAAACAACTAATTAGTGGAGAGTGGAAGAACATTTGATAACTTCTAAAGTTGAGACTCTCGATCTCATCATTAAACAGAGGTTTGATGGCATTGAGTTGTCATTTTAGTGTATCTTGATGGCAATTATTCACTATATTTTCCTCTGTTTACGAAAGGTTATAAGTTAGATCTTCCCTCCTGTTACTTATGCTTCACTCTTAGAGAAAAATGATGTTGACTCTTCTTTCTCTATAAATGAAATGCAAGTCACATCGAGAACTCATACTTTGCTTTGGCAAGTCAAGTTGATAGGTTCCATCATTTGTGAGAGTTGTTTCCATTTCTTTTATTTTTTCCTTAATGAAGAGTTGTTTTCATTTTAATGAGCAAAAGGTTTCAAATCTTATTCCACCCACAACAAAAATCAAACAGTTAACCCCAATTGATATAGGCCATTTTTTTGTAATGACACTCGTTGTTTAAGTCGAGTGATGTTAGTGGCTGAACTATTAGATATCATCAAAATTTCAAACAAGTAATTAGTGGAGAGTGGAAGAACATTTGATAACTTCTAAAGTTGAGACTCTCGATCTCATCATTAAACAGAGGTTTGATGGCATTGAGTTGTCATTTTAGTGTATCTTGATGGCAATTATTCACTATATTTTCCTCTGTTTACGAAAGGTTATAAGTTAGATCTTCCACTCCTGTTACTTATGCTTCACTCTTAGAGAAAAATGATGTTGACTCTTCTTTCTCTATAAATGAAATGCAAGTCACATCGAGAACTCATACTTTGCTTTGGCAAGTCAAGTTGATAGGTTCCATCATTTGTGAGAGTTGTTTCTATTTCTTTTTATTTTTTTCCTTAATGAAGAGTTGTTTTCATTTTAATGAGCAAAAGGTTTCAAATCTTATTCCACCCACAACAAAAATCAAACAGTTAACCCTAATTGATATATGCCATTTTTTTGTAATGACACTCGTTGTTTAAGTCGAGTGATGTTAGTGGTTGAACTATTAGATATCAGCCAAATTTCAGACAAGTAATTAGTGGAGAGTGGAAGAACATTTGATAACTTCTACAGTTGAGACTCTCGATCTCATCATTAAACAGAGGTTTGATGGCATTGAGTTGTCATTTTAGTGTATCTTGATGGCAATTATTCACTATATTTTCCTCTGTTTATGAAAGGTTATAAGTTAGATCTTCCACTCCTGTTACTTATGCTTCACTCTTAAGAAAAAAATGATGTTGACTCTTCTTTCTCTATAAATGAAATGCAAGTCACATCAGGAACTCATACTTTGCTTTGGCAAGTCAAGTTGATAGGTTCCATCATTTGTGAGAGTTGTTTCCATTTCTTTTTATTTTTTTCCTTAATGAAGAGTTGTTTTCATTTTAATGAGCAAAAGGTTTCAAATCTTATTCCACCCACAACAAAAATCAAACAGTTAACCCCAATTGATATAGGCCATTTTTTTTGTAACAACACTCGTTGTTTAAGTCGAGTGATGTTAGTGGCGGAACTATTAGATATCAGCAAAATTTCAAACAAGTAATTAGTGGAGAGTGGAAGAACATTTGATAACTTCTAAAGTTGAGACTCTCGATCTCATCATTAAACAGAGGTTTGATGGCATTGAGTTGTCATTTTAGTGTATCTTGATGGCAATTATTCACTATATTTTCCTCTTTTTACGAAAGGTTATAAGTTAGATCTTCCACTCCTGTTACTTATGCTTCACTCTTAAGAGAAAAATGATGTTGACTCTTCTTTCTCTATAAATGAAATGCAAGTCACATCAGGAACTCATACTTTGTTTTGGCAAGTCAAGTTGATAGGTTCCATAATTTGTGAGAGTTGTTTCCATTTCTTTTATTTTTTCCTTAATGAAGAGTTGTTTTCATTTTAATGAGCAAAAGGTTTCAAATCTTATTCCACCCACAAAAAAAATCAAGCAGTTAACCCTAATTGATATAGGCCATTTTTTGTAATGACACTCGTTGTTTAAGTCGAGTGATGTTAGTGGCTGAACTATTAGATATCAGCAAAATTTCAAACAAGTAATTAGTGGAGAGTGGAAGAACATTTGATAACTTCTAAAGTTGAGACTCTCGATCTCATCATTAAGCAGAGGTTTGATGGCATTGAGTTGTCATTTTAGTGTATCTTGATGGCAATTATTCACTATATTTTCCTCTGTTACTTTACTCTTAGGAGAAAGGTTATAAGTTAGATCTTCCCTCCTGTTACTTATGCTTCACTCTTACAGAGAAAAATGATGTTGACTCTTCTTTCTCTATAAATGAAATGCAAGTCACATCAGAACTCATACTTTGCTTTGGCAAGTCAAGTTGATCATTCTTTCACTTAGAATTTTGGTTCTCTCTTGCATGAAAAGAGAGAATGTCTAAAAAACATGCAAGAACCCTCTCTTACCTCTCAATTTCGAAATATGCATAAATGGAAAGAGTGAGAGGCATCCAATGCCTCACTTCTTACATTAATCACTCATAAAATAGCCAATAAATGAGACTTACTTCATTTATCTTTAAAATGGCTATTTGAAAAGGCCATAACCTATAATTGAATACCTATTTCGGTTTTGGCAAGAAGAAAGAAGGAAGATGGTCCATCTAATGCACATCTTTCATCTTTAATCTAATGAATGCAAATAGGTTACATGCCAACATTAAAAGCCAACCATTAAACCATTTAATGGTAAGTTCATAACTCCATTTAATAATGATGAACCATAATAAAGACCATCTTTATTTAGTATTTTAATGTCAAATGTGTGGTTACACATCTAACCTAACACAATTTCGAAATTGCTTCTTCTCTATTTTAATTTTTTTAAAAATATAATTAATATAATTAATTACATTAAACCAAAACAAGCCCATTTCTAAATGAACATATGGGCTTCCAATTAACCATTAATTAGTATAAGCCCATCATTCAATTATGGACTTCTAAAGCCTCCAAACTACTTCTTACTTAGCTTGATAACCTTCCTTAAAGCCAAGTGGGGAATCTTGTTGGACTTTGATAATTCAAGCTCCAATAAGCCCAGAAATAATTCAATCTCATTGGAATTAATTCTTGCTTATTAACTAAATGTCATTCCACTAAAGACAATTAGTTGAACTCTTAAATTATTAAATATTATGAGAATATGTCCAATTGCAAACCCTATTTAGAACCTTATTATAGCCATCTGCACAACAAAGGGTAAAATTCCCGTTTTGCCCTTATGTTGGTTTTTCCTTCTAGATCTCTCATTTTACTTTATATGGTGATTAACATATAAGATCTCATCTTAGTGTTAAGACTTGATGGGTAGCTAGTCCATCAAACTATTGGCGCCAGTTTAATCACCAAATCTCCTTAAAACATCAAGAAGAGATGATAACACTATAAACTCTTTATTTGAGTGAATGTTCCCTGGTACATGTTTCAATTAATAATTCCAACATGCAGACACTGGATTAATACCCTGTAAAAATCCATTCCGATCATATCAAGAATTATAATGAAACACATATGAGTTCACCACTCATCAAGATTGCGGTTCATAATAAGCGAATGCTTAAGTTGTATATTTTAAGATTAAAGTAACGACCCACTTTATTCTTGAAAACATACTTGATTCCAGATTCATTTAATAGTGCCATTATCGATAGTCTACTACTATCATGATATGAAACTCATCATTCCCTTTAAGTAAACTCCTTTACTTATATGGAGATAAATCGCAACACTACATGCCTAAACTATAATCAAACGACCAACTTGATTATTCAACTGTGAATCAATTAATTGATTCTAATAATATACATGTTTCCCATACATCTCTATGTATATGTATATTACTTACAAATGAATCTTGGTACCTTATGACCAGATATATAATGCTCATACAGATAAAACCAAACTCTTTTGTTTTATTAATAATAAATATTTTCATTACAAAGCAGAATCGAAAAGATAAAGTTACATGTAAATACACTTGCTTTCCAGGGCACTATATTTACATAACTCCAACAATCTCCCACTTGCCCTAAAGCAAGTTTGACATATCCTTCATTCCCATCCCTTCTAGGTGATCCTCAAAGCTCTTTTGAGTCAATGTCTTTATGAACGGATCAGCAAGGTTTTGCTCTGTAGGAATCTTTACCACATCCACTTCTCCACGTTGTATTATCTCCCTTATGAGATGATACTTTGGCTCAATGTGTTTGGCAGCTTTGTGGTTCCGAGGTTCTTTAGAATTAGCCACTGCCCCACTATTATCACAATAAAGTGTAATGGCTTTTTCTGCCTCTGGAACTACCTCCAAATCATTTAGGAACTTCCGGAGCCAGATGTAACATCCCATCTCCCATAGGAAGGGTTTATTGGTAATTTGGGACAGGTTAGGAGAATTGGATTATAACTCGGCATGAACATACATCATATAGCCTCTATAACTGATGATTGTTTTGCACATGCACATGGTATACATGCATTCATGACATTTCCGGCATAAGTGTCTAATTGGGATCTTTTGTGAAATTTATGTGAAAGTTGTATTTAAAAAATATTTAGAGTGCGCCATAAATTGTTTTACATTTTTAGGGATTTATGAAACTTTTTCTGGAATTTTTCGGGGTACTTGCCCGGATCGAAAAATTTCTAACTGGTTAACTGAGTGGATTTCCGGTACTGAAAAAGACTGTCTAATGGCACTGGGAATTTAGGTACATGATTTTAGGAATTATGAATTGTGAGCCATTGACATTTGGAGAGAAATTGGAGTGAAATTTGGAACCGGAAAAAAAAAATCAGACCAAGTGGCAAGTGACACTTGTCACTTGCCTATTTAATCTTACATTTAAAGGTTATATAAACCCTTCATGTCCTTAGCTTCCACGACTCTTCCTTGGAAGTAAAAAAAAAAAAAAAACCACTTTTGATTGCAAATTGTTCTCCCATCCGTAGGTCCTTCCTCCCCATTCCTTTGCTTGTTTTTCTTCTTATTATTATTACTTCTCTTCTCCACTTATTTAGATCTTCATACCCTATGTGCTCTCTTCCCTTTTATGCACAAAACTCAAAATCCTTGCCTTAAAAGAGTGGTAACCTTAGGTGTGAAGAGAGGGTGGAGAGGATGGGTGTCTTATGAAGAATTAAAGGAATTAAAAGCTTAAGTAGGTAAGGATCTTATTTTATGTTTTTAAATTGGTAGCTAAAGCCTTAATTGTGATGTCTTGAGCCTTAATTTCATGGTACTTGTAATTTGATTATGTGGGTATAAATTTATGTTGTGTAAGGATGAATGTTATAGTATGAGTAGTGTGTGAATTAATTGGTTTTAGATGTAGATGAATGGATATTTAGGGAAGAAAATTTATGTAGATTGTTGCTGCCAATTATGCTCTATTATACAAGTAAATTTTATGATGATTTTGTGGTTGAATTAGAGTTGTAAATGGATGTTTAGTGATGTGTTATTGGTAGTAGAAGTGATAGGAGTTTGGTTGTTGATGTAAGCTAGAAAATTGTTATTGACCCTATTGCAATGTTTTGATCATAACTTATTGTGTAGGTGTGCAAACGAGGTGAAGTTTGTGCCCAATTAAACTTTGAGATGTTGGCTTCAATTTTGTGTGAAATAGGTGGTGTTAAATTGTAATGCTAGAAGGGTGAATTTTTGCATGGAAAGTTACTGTTTTATTGTCTATGAACAGTAACCGCAAGTATGACTAATGTGTTTTGTTGATTTTTCTAAATTAATTGGTATGGAACGAGGAAAAATGGTCTGTATGAAAGTTGAGGCATATTGAGTTAGCTTTCCATTTCCACGGATCTTGCTAATTTTCGAGTTGTATATTGGGAGATATGAACTGATTACTATTGATTGGTTTTATGCTTTTTGGAGAAACCTAGTTAAAGTGTTGATTTTGTGAGCTTTCTGCTTGGGAGCAATTTTAGCAATTTTTGTGGACTGAATTGGTGTGAGTGATCTTCTGTAAAGTTGTAGAGGAAGACATTATCATTAAAATGATTTATGGTGTGTAATGTTTAGAGGTCAGAGTTGGGAGTTATGATTTTGCAAAAACTGACCCTGCATTAGGTTGTGAATTGCTGATAATGGCAGTAACTTGTATAATAGATTTGAACTTGTTAGAAATCGAATTGGAGTTTTAGTTCTTCATGAAACTTGAAGTTGGTGATCTTATCTTTTCAGGGGTATAAGGTAGTGAATTTGGTGACATTTGTGCTGAGAGATATGTTGTTTGGGAAATTACTGTCCAGATTAGTTGATTTCAGTAGACTGATTCTTTGTTGAATTATTTGACCTAGTTAGTTATGGAATTTGATTTTGGGTTGTTCATGAAAGTTGTAGATGACATTGTGAATTTATTGAGCATATTTATGTGGTAATTTTTGGCTGAAGAATCAGAGAGGAATGGAATTTGTAATGTACTGTTCTGTTTTAATGAGATTTGAGTAGGCTGTAGCTTTGAAGGGATTTTTGACACCCTTAAGGGTGAAATTGATTTTTATGGTCTTCTTGAGAATTGTAGAGGGTTTCATGATCTTTCCAACGAGATATAGTTGGAAATTTTCTGAATTGTGTGCAATGAATTATTGGTTTTGAAAATTGGATTAGAAATTAGGGAAAAAAATAATAGAAATGAAATCACGCCGGTCACTGTATGCACGCGTCGCCCTAGTGATTTGGGCGTAAGGGCCGCGTCGCTAGGGCGACGCGTCGCCCTAGCGACGAAGCCGATTAAGTCAGCCCCGCTGGGGCGAGACGTCGCCCCCAGCGTGGCTGGACTTTTTTTTCTTTTATTATTATTTTATTTTTTATTTGTTAATTGGTAATTTGTGATTTCATTTTGTCAATTTCTTTTCCGTCCGATGTCCGATTGACCTGATTCTTGAGGCATCGGATTCGTAGAATATTTAATTTCATTTTGTGAGAAATTGGGAATTTTGGACGGAATTGACGTGGCCCCGCAACGGAGCCTTTAATCACTGTTTTGTTTAATTGGGGACTTATAGAGGTCCGAATTGCGCACCGTCAGCGCCAATAGGTTTCTAATTTTTAGACGGATTTTTTTTATGGGAAAATTTTGGATTAGGGCTGGGAATGCCATGAACATGCATTATACACGTTTTAGTTATTCCATGTGCATTGTTTGATATTTTTAACTATTCAGTTGGTAATATTTACTTATTTTAATTGTTATAGAGGCTCAGTTGGAACGTCATCCCACGGACGTTGCAGAGACTTCCCGGCATTAGCTCGGAAGTTATTAGGTGAGTAACCTAGATGGTTCCTCGGTTAGTAAGTGTTTATAATTCTACACTTAGAACCCTGTGGAGAATAATGGTGGAAAAATTGTGTTTGTTTGTGCACGGATCATGGAGGAGGTCCGATGGATTGGGAATTCGACATAGAAGTGTCATATGTGATTTTCTTGCGATTACACCGTATGCGAGACTTATGTGTATATGTTGAATTGGGATCGATATGATGTTGGTGGTGTTTTATTTGGACATATGCACTTCATGCATAATTGCATGATCGAGAATTGGCGATTGTGACAGAAGCGACCAACGAGAGCTTAAAGCTCAACGTGATTGGGCCTTGAGCCCATAGTGATTCGAGCCTATGGCTCACCGCTTAATGCGCCTTAAAGGGACGCCAGCGCCATCACAACAACGTAATAAATTGAAAAGCGTCTCATACACATTCCATGTGCATTTGAATTGATTCTTTGGATTGGTATGAAAATTATGTGGTACTACTAAATGTGATTTGATGAGATAATTGTGCGTGAATGTGTTATGTATGTGTATATGCATGACTTGGGTGAACCATCGATGATGGTTCTCACCGAGTTCGCAAACTCACCCAAAATTGCAAATTATTTTTCAGACCGGAGAGTAGACTTATAGCTCCAGAGGGACTTTTCTGCCGTGTAGATTGAGTTGGCAAGAGAAGTCATGGCATTGTGTCGGTCACCGGCACTTTTGAGGGATGACCTAGCTAGCCTTTTGTTTGATTTTCTTTTGGAGTATTATTGTAGAACACACGGTTGTGTAAATTTACTGCTTGAAGGTTATGAAATGAGAATTTATGGTTTCAAAAATTAGTGGATTTCATATTAATTCGTTATGATTTTGATGCCATGTGGAGTGTTAGTGGTTGTTCGTAGCGCACCCTTATCGTAGGGTGTGTGTCGGAATGACTTACGGGCGTCCCGATACATATCCTATGGTATGGGGGTGCTACATTAGGTGGTATCAGAGCATGGTTTGGCATCTGTTGGGACTAGTACATAATTAGGCTTGAATTATTGTGAGAAATGCAGAAACTGATCAGAGTTCTTGTTTTGTTTTAGGTCATCCGTATTTGGTGATCAGATTGATCAACCAGCTGACCAGGGATCTGTTGGAGCTAGTAGAGAGTCCTCGGTGCCTCGATCTGAGGAGATACCTCCTAGAGTCCCCGTGAGACGGGAGAGGAGATACGATTTGCTGCGTAAGCAGGGGGCTGTAGACTTCTATGGCAGTACAGACCCCGCTGAGGCTGAGGGATGGTTGGAGAGGACTGAGAGAGTCCTTGATCAGATGGATTGCGAACCTGATGAGAGGTTCGATTACGCAGTATCTCTTCTGCAGGGCCCCGCTTATACATGGTGGAAGACTGTTCCGGGCAGTACCACCAGACCTTGCTTACTGACATGGGCAGATTTTCTGAGGGCTTTTAGAGACAATTATATGCCCAAGGTGTATTTGGAAATGAAGATGCAGGAGTTTTTGGAGCTGAGACAGGGTAGGATGACAGTAGCAGAGTACGAGGTTAGGTTTAATGAGTTGATGGGATATGCTGCTACTGTGGTTTCCACTGAGGCAGATAGGTGCCGGAGGTTTGAGATGGGGCTGAATCTGGAGATCCGTGCAGGATTGGCCCGATCTGATATGGGCTCCTTTATAGAGTTGAGAGCTGCTGCTGTGAGAGTGGAGCAGATTGTGAGACAGAGACAGGCAGAGATGGGTCAAGGGTCTAGAGGAAAGAGAGTTAGTGATAGTTAGGGCAGCTCTGGTAGGAGTTTTAGCAGGCGCCAGAGCAGGGCCTTCAGATCTTGAGGAGGATCCAGACAGTCGGGTTTTGGACAGAGAGGGAGATTTGTACAGACTGGCAGTGGCAGTGGTAGTGGCAGAGGTTTTGGGCAGATTCCCCCATTTTGTGAGCGCTGTGAGAAGAGGCACTTTGGAGAGTGTTGGCGATTGACTGGAGCTTGCCTTAAATGCGGCTCCATGGATCATCAGATTCGGGATTGCCCAGCTACATTGGAAGCTCAGTCTGCTGGTAGTGGCCGAGCCGGAGTAGTACTACTGAGACAATGAGTAGAGTGGGTGGATCCGGCGTGGATCGACAGAGGGCCGAGGTAGAGGCCGAGGTAGAGTGAGGATCTTTTAGGACCGAGGGTCGAGGCGCACGACCACCCCTGTCGAGCGAGTATATGCCATGACGAGGCGGGAGGCCCAGATTCCCGATGTCGTGGTGGTATGCTCCTTATTTCGATTTTGAGGCGTTTGCATTGCTGGATCCTGGATCCACACATTCTTTTATTGCACCTCATATGGCATGTAGATTGCATGGGGATCGGGAGATGTTACTGTATGGGCTAGAGGTGAGTACACCTTTAGGTACTACTACTCGCATTGGGAGAGGTTCTAGGGGATGCTCGATCCAGATTGATCAGCGATGTTGAGGCGAGACCTTATAGTGTTGCCTCCGAGAGAGATCGATGTGATTACGGGGATGGATGGCCGACGCCCATAGGGCTATTATGGACTGCTATACAAGGAGGTTGTTTTAGAGTCTCTGGTCACTAGAAGCGGTGTTTAGAGGAGTTAGTCAGCAAAGACCGGCCGGATGATCTCTTTCCTTAGTGCCTCGAGATTGATGCGGGGAGGTCGTGAGGCATATCTGGCTCATGTGGTTGACACGAGAGAAAGAGAGGCTTCAGGATATTCTCGTGGTTAGGGAATTTCGGATGTGTTTCTGATGAATTACCGGGTTTACCACGGATCGGAGACAGAGTTCACTATTGACCTCGTTTGCATCGCTCTATATCTATACCTCCATATAGGATGGCACCTGTGGAACTGAGGGAGCTTAAGGCTCAGTTGCAGGAGTTGTTGGAGAAGGGCTTTATCAGACCTAGTGTTTCACCTTGGGGAGCTCCAGTTTTGTTTGTAAAGAAAAAGGATGGGACTTTGAGGCTGTGCATCGATTACAGGCAGTTGAATATGGTGACAGTGAAGAATAAGTATCCACTGCCTAGGATCGATGACTTATTTGATCAGTTGCAGGGAGATCAGGTGTTCACTAAGTTGGATCTGAGGTCAGGGTACTATCAGTTGAAGATTTCAGAGGCCGATGTGCCTAAGAGTGCCTTCAGGAGCAGGTACGGGCATTTTGAGTTTTTAGTGATGCCGTTTGGGTTGACTAATGCCCCAGCAGCCTTCATGGCCTTGATGAATAAGGTATTTCAGCCCTACCTGGATCAGTTTGTTATTGTGTTTATTGATGACATTTTAGTGTATTTGAGGAACAGACAGGAGCATACATTTGAGGATTGTGTTGCAGACCATGAGGGAGAGACAGTTGTATGCCAAATTCAGTAAATGTGAATTTTGGCTGGATCAGGTGATATTTTTGGGACATATAGTGATTTGGAGAGGGTATTGTGTGGATCCGGTAAGGTGGAGGCGGTCTTTGAATTGGGAAGCTCCTAGGAATGTTTCAGAGATTCGGAGTTTCCTCGGATTGGCCGGTTATTACCGAAGGTTTGTCGAGGGGTTTTCATTGATCTCAGCCCCTCTGACAAAACTTCTGAGGAAGAATGTGCCATTCAGATGGACTGAGGAATGTCAGTAGAGCTTTGAGGAGCTGAAACATCGGTTGACTACAGCATCGGTGTTGGCTATTCCATCTAGGATTGGAGGATTTGAGGTATCTGATGATGCATCGCATCGAGGATCGGGTGTGTTACGATGCGGCACGGTAGAGTCATTGCCTATGCCTCGAGGCATTTGAGGTCCGACGAGGTAAACTATCCTGTTCATGATTTGGAGTTAGCTGCAGTAGTGTTTTCTTTGAAGATTTGGAGGCATTACCTGTATGGTGAGACTTTCTAGATCTTCACTGACCATAAGAGTTTGAGATATTTACTGAGCCAGAGAGAGTTGAATTTAAGACAGAGGAGATGGCTTGAGTTGTTGAAGGACTATGACTGTACTATCGAGTATCACCCTGGGAAAGCTAATGTGGTGGCGGATGCTCGGTAGGAAGTCACATACTAGTACTGGCTTAGATTCGTGCAATGAGGTTGCCTAATTTGATTCGATTGAGGGCTTTGAATGTTCAGATGACTCTGGAGCAGGATGGAGTCTTATTGGCTACTTTGACACTGAGACCGATGCTACTGGATAGGATCAGGAGAGTTCAGGACAAGGATCCTGTTATGGTGAGACTGATTGAGAAGGTAAAAGCTAATTCGAGTTCTGAGTTTGATGTGAGAGATGAGACTTTGTGGTTGAGATGAGGCTTTGTGTGCTGATGTGGATGACTTGAGGAGAGAGATATTGGAGGAGGCTCATATGGCCACATATGCTATGCATCCTGGTACTACCAAGATGTATAACACTCTTAAGCAACATTTTTGGTGGCCTGGCATGAAAAAGCAAGTAGCGGAGTATGTATCTAGATGTTTGACGTGCAAGTGAGTTAAGAAATGAGCACCAGGCTCGATGGGAAGCTTCATTCGTTGCCCATTTCGAGTGGAAATGGGAACAATTACCATGGATTTCATTATGGGTTTGCCTAGGGCCTTGGCGTGATGATGCTATTCGGGTCATAGTGGATCGATTGATTCAATCGGCCCATTTCTTGCCGATGAGGAGAACAATACCATGGATCAGTTGGCCCAGAAGTATGTGGCGGAGATAGTGAGACTGCATGGGGTCCCAGTCTCGATAGTGTTTGACAGGGATCCCAGATTTACTTCGCGGTTCTGGCAGAGTTTGCAGTCTGCTATGGGTACTAGGCTGAACTTCAGTACAGCGTTTCATCCTCAGACAGATGGGCAGAGTGAGAGGACGATTAAGACTGTTGAGGATATGCTTCGGGCTTGTGTATTGGAGTTCAGAGGAGCATGGGATCAGTATTTAGCTCTGATTGAGTTTGCATACAACAATTATTATCATAGTAGCATCGGGATGGCACCATATGAGGCACTGTATGGGCGACCGTGTAGATCGCCTTTGTATTGGGATGAAGAGGGTGTGAGGATGATTGAGGTCTGAGTGATTCAGAGGATCTTGTAGATAAGGTGAAGCGATTGAGTCGCATCAAAGCGGCTCGGGATGAAAGAAGAGCTATGTGGATCAAGATAGGAGGGACATTGAGTACAATGTAGGCGATAGAGTGTTCTTACGGGTGTCACCGTGGCGTGGTGTACTGAGATTTGGGAAAAGGGTAAGTTAAGCCCTAGGTACATTGGTCCATATGAGATCACTGAGAGGATAGGACCTTTGGCCTCTGAGCTAGCTTTACCGAGTGAGATGTCTCAGTTGCATGACGTCTTCCATGTGAGTATGCTCCATAGATATCGGTCAGATCCGACACATGTGATACCGGCTCAGGAGATTGAGGTCTCTAGTAATCTGAGTTATATAGAGGAGCCGTCTGATTGTCGGGACACAGTGAAACAGTTGAGGAATAAGAGTATTCCACAGGTGAAGGTTCTCTGGAGGAACCACTCGACTGAGGAGGCTACCTGGGAGACCGAGGAGCATATGAGGAGACAGTATCCTCATCTTTTCGATCAACCAGGTAAGAATTTCGGGGACGAAATTTTATTTAGGAGGGGAGAATTGTAACATCCCATCTCCCATAGGAAGGGTTTATTGGTAATTTGGGACGGGTTAGGAGAATTGGATTATAACTCGGCATGAACATACATCATATAGCCTCTATAACTGATGATTGTTTTGCACATGCACATGGTATACATGCATTCATGACATTTCCGGCATAAGTGTCTAATTGGGATCTTTTGTGAAATTTATGTGAAAGTTGTATTTAAAAAATATTTGGAGTGCGCCATAAATTGTTTTACATTTTTAGGGATTTATGAAACTTTTTCTGGAATTTTTCAGGGTACTTGCCCGGACCGAAAAATTTCTAAGCGGCTAACTCGAGTGGATTGCAGTCTGAAAAAGACCGTCTAATGGCTTGGGAATTTAGGTACATGATTTTAGGAATTATGAATTGTGAGCCATTGACATTTGGAGAGAAATTGGAGTGAAATTTGGAACCGGAAAAAAAAAAATCAGACCAAGTGGCAAGTGACACTTGTCACTTGCCTATTTAATCTTACATTTAAAGGTTATATAAACCGTTCATGTCCTTAGCTTCCATGACTCTTCCTTGGAAGTAAAAAAAAAAAAAAACCACTTTTGATTGCAAATTGTTCTCCCATCCGTAGGTCCTTCCTCCCCATTCCTTTGCTTGTTTTTCTTCTTATTATTATTACTTCTCTTCTCCACTTATTTAGATCTTCATACCCTATGTGCTCTCTTCCATTTTATGCACAAAACTCAAAATCCTTGCCTTAAAAGAGTGGTAACCTTAGGTGTGAAGAGAGGGTGGAGAAGATGGGTGTCTTATGAAGAATTAAAGGAATTAAAAGCTTAAGTAGGTAAGGATCTTATTTTATGTTTTAAAATTGGTAGCTAAAGCCTTAATTGTGATGTCTTGAGCCTTAATTTCATGGTACTTGTAATTTGATTATGTGGGTATAAATTTATGTTGTGTAAGGATGAATGTTATAGTATGAGTAGTGTGTAAATTAATTGGTTTTAGATGTAGATGAATGGATATTTAGGGAAGAAAATTTATGTAGATTGTTGCTGCCAATTATGCTCTATTATACAAGTAAATTTTATGATGATTTTGTGGTTGAATTAGAGTTGTAAATGGATGTTTAGTGATGTGTTATTGGTAGTAGAAGTGATAGGAGTTTGGTTGTTGATGTAAGCTAGAAAATTGTTATTGACCCTATTACAATGTTTTGATCATAACTTATTGTGTAGGTGTTCAAATGAGGTGAAGTTTGTGCCCAATGAAACTTTGAGATGTTGGCTTCAATTTTGTGTGAAATAGGTGGTGTTAAATTGTAATGCTAGAAGGGTGAATTTTTGCATGGAAAGTTACTGTTTTATTGTCTGTGAACAGTAACCGCAAGTATGACTAATGTGTTTTGTTGATTTTTCTAAATTAATTGGTATGGAACTAGGAAAAATGGTCTGTATGAAAGTTGAGGCATATTGAGTTAGCTTTCCATTGCCACTGATCTTGATAATTTTCGAGTTGTATATTGGGAGATATGAACCGATTACTATTGATTGGTTTTATGCTTTTTGGAGAAACCTAGTTAAAGTGTTGATTTTGTGAGCTTTCTGCTTGGGAGCAATTTTAGCAATTTTTGTAGACTGAATTGGTGTGAGTGATATTCTGTAAAGTTGTAGAGGAAGACATTATCTTGAAAATGATTTATGGTGTGTAATTTTTAGAGGTCAGAGTTGGGAGTTATGATTTTTCAAAAACTGACCCTGCATTAGGTTGTGAATTGCTGATAATGGCAGTAACTTGCTTAATAGATTTGAACTTGTTAGAAATCGAATTGGAGTTTGAGTTCTTCATGAAACTTGAAGTTGGTGATCTTATCTTTTCAGGGGTATAAGGTAGTGAATTTGGTGACATTGTTTCTGAGAGATATGTTGTTTGGGAAATTACTGTCCAGATTAGTTGATTTCAGTAGACTGATTCTTTGTTGAATTGTTTGACCTAGTTAGTTATGGAATTTTATTTTGGGTTGTCATGAAAGTTGTAGATGACATTGTGAATTTATTGAGCATATTTATGTGGTAATTTTTGGCTGAAGAATCAGAGAGGAATGGAATTTGAAATGTACTGTTCTGTTTTAATGAGATTTGAGTAGGCTGTAGCTTTGAAGGGATTTTTGACACCATTAAAGGTGAAATTGATTTTTATGGTCTTCTTGAGAATTGTAGAGGGTTTCATGATCTTTCCAACGAGATATAGTTGGAAATTTTCTGAATTGTGTGCAATAAATTATTGGTGTTGAAAATTGGATTGGAAATTAGGAAAAAAAAAATGGAAATGGAATCACTTGGGTCACTAGGCACGCGTCGCCTAGTGACGCATCAAAAAAAGCGTCGCTAGGGCTAGGCTTACGCGTCGCCCTAGCGACGAAGCTGATTAAGTCAGCCCCGCTGGGGCGAGACGTCGCCTCCAGCGAGGCTGGATTTTTTTTTTCTTCTTTTATTATTATTTTATTTTTTATTTGTTAATTGGTAATTTGTGATTTCATTTTGTCAATTTCTTTTCCGTCCGACGTCCGATTGACCTGATTCTTGAGGCATCGGATTCGTAGAATATTTAATTTCATTTAGTGAGAAATTGGGAATTTTTGGACGGAAAATTGACGTGACCCCGGGTAACGGAGCCTTTAATCACTGTTTTGTTTAATTGGGGACCTATAGAGGTCCGAATTGCGCACCGTCAGCGCCAATAGGTTTCTAATTTTTAGACGGATTTTTTTTATGGGAAAATTTTGGATTAGGGCCGGGAATGCCATGAACATGAATTATACACGTTTTACTTATTCCATGTGCATTGTTTGATATTTTTAACTATTCAGTTGGTAATGTTTACTTATTTTAATTGTTATAGAGGCTCAGTTGGAACGTCATCCCATGGACGTTGCAGAGACTTCCCGGCATTAGCTCGGAAGTTATTAGGTGAGTAACCTAGATGGTTCCTCGGTTAGTAAGTGTTTATAATTCTGCACTTAGAACCCTGTGGAGAATAATGGTGGAAAAATTGTGTTTGTTTGTGCTGGATCATGGACGGAGGTCCGATGGATTGGGGAATTCGACATAGAAGTGTCATATGTGATTTTCTTGCGATTACACTGCATGAGACTTATGTGTATATGTTGAATTGGGACTGATATGATGTTGGTTTTGTTTTATTTGGACATATGCACTTCATGCATAATTGCATGATCAGTAATTGGCAGTTGTGACCAGAGCAGCCAACGAGAGCTTAAAGCTCAACGTGATTGGGCCTTGAGCCCATAGTGATTCAGAGCCTATGGCTCACCGTTTAATGCGCCCTTAAAGGGACAAGCCAGCGCGATCCACAATAACGTAATAAATTTGAAAAGCGTCTCATACACATTCCATGTGCATTTGAATTGATTCTTTGGATTGGTATGAAAATTATGTGGTACTACTAAATGTGATTTGATGAGATAATTGTGCGTAGCTGTGTTATGTATGTGTATATGCATGACTTGGGTGAACCATCGATGATGGTTCCTCACTGAGTTCGCAAACTCACCCAAAATTGCAAATTATTTTTCAGGATCGAGAGAGTAGACTTATAGCTCCAGAGGGACTTTTCCTGCCGTGTAGATTGAGTTGGCAAGAGAAGTCATGGCACATGCAGTCGGTCGGTGACACTTTTGAGGGATGACCTAGCTAGCCTTTTGTTTGATTTTCTTTTGGAGTATTATATGAACACACCGGTTGTGTAAATTTATCGCTTGAAGGTTATGAAATGAGAATTTATGGTTTCAAAATTAGTGGATTTCATATTAATTGTTATGATTTTGATGCCATGTGGAGTGTTAGTGGTTGTTAAGTAGCGCACCCTTATCGTAGGGTGTGTGTCGGAATAACCTACGGGCGTCCCGATACATATCCTATGGTATGGGGGTGCTACACTAGACTGCTTCCTTTGCTGCTTCACAAGCAGCAACATACTCAGCCTCCATAGTCTAATCAGCATTACAAGATTGCTTGACACTCCTCCAAACTATGACTCCACCTCCGAAGTAAATATAGAACCGAAGTTGATTTCCTTGAATCAACATCGATTGGAAATCGAGAATCAGTATATCCTGTCGGAATAAGATTACTTCAGAGTAAACAAGCCTTAAGTTCTTCGTCCTACGAAGATACTTAAGTATACACTTAACCGCAGATCCAATGTTCCAATCTGGATTGGTGAAATCTGCTACCGGTCCCACCTGCGTAAGCAGATATCCGGTCTAGTGCATGCATTGCATACATCAAACTACCAACTACCGAAGCATATGGAATGTTACGCGCGCTCAACCTCCTCTTGGGTTTTAGGTGCTTGTTCCTTTGAAAGTTTGATTCCATGTCTAGTAGGAGTGAAACCCTCTTGGAATCTTGCATGGCGAACTTATTGAGCATATTCTCAATGTAAGTTAGTTGAGACAAAACTATCTTCTTGTTCTTACGATCCTTATAAGTTTGATCCTAGAACATAGGTAGCCTCTCCCAAATCCTTCATTGAAAATCGCTCATTCAGCCATCCTTAACCGCAGATAACATTCCCACATCATTCCTAATGAGCGTAATGTCATCAACATACTGAGGATTAGGAAAGTAACCTTACCTTCTTGTATTCTTTTGTAAACACAAGGCTCATCTAGGTTTTGTAAACACAAGTCTCCTCGTAGTCTATACCCTCCTTTTGAGTATAGCCTTTAGCTACCAATCTAGCTTTAAAGGTCTCTACCTTTCCATCCGATCCTTTTCCTTTTGTAGATCCATTTACACCCTATGGTTTTAGACACAGTGGTAGATCTACAAGGACCAGACTTCATTAGTATACATAGAATCTATTTCCGATTCCATTGCCTTGAGCCATTTTCTGCATCAACATCATTAATAGCACGTGTATACGTAACGGATCTGTTTCTTCTTGGTCCGAGATGGCAATTAAGCCTTCTCCTAAACCCAGATACCTATCTGGTTGTCTCACACCCTCCCACTACGTCTAGGCACATCTTGATGTTCGGGTTGCACTTTCGATTCAACTCTTGAATCCATTTCGACATCTTGTTCGTCATATCCAAAACAACTCTTGGTTTGGATGAAATTGCTAACTCCTTTAGTACTACTTCACTTCTTCCTTTGTGATTTCTCACAAACTCTTCCTCTAAGAAGTTTGCATTTGTCGACACAAATACCTTCCTATCATGAGATTTGTAAAATAGTACCATCGAGTTCCGTAGGATATCCTACAAACAAACATACTTGACCTTGGTTCCATCTTTGTGGATTCAGGGCTTTAGAACATGAATTTGGACAGCCCCAAGTCCTCAAGTGCCTCAATGAAGGCACTCGGCCATCCACAACTCCCTAGGTGTTTTAGGCACCGATTTGGATGGAGCAAAGTTAAGAAGATATGTTGTCGTTTGTATGGCATATCCCGTAACGATTTTGGAAGGCTAGCATAGACATCATTGATCTTACCATTTCCAATAGAGTTCTATTTCTCTCTCTCGCTACACCATTCTGTTGAGGTGTACGAGGAGTCGACAAATTGGAAACAATTCCATTGTCAATTAAATATTGCTGGAACTCTCCAGATAAATACTCACCACCTCGATCCGATCGAAAGTTGTTTTAATGGCTTGCCAAGTTGCTTCTCACTTCAACTTTGAATTCTTTGAACTTTTAAAGATTCACTCTTTTATGCATCAAATACAAATAGCCATGTCTTGAGTAATCATCTATAAAAGTTATGAAATATTCATAACCTCCTCTAGCTTGTACATTCATGGGCCCACACACATCAGTATGTACCATGTCCAATGTGGATTCAAATCTGTTTCCTTTAGAAGGAAATGAGGCTTTTGTCATTTTCCTTCAATGCAAGATTCACAGTGGGTAATGGATCACTATCCAAGCCCATAAGGATCCCATCCTTTACTAGCTTTGTCAAGTCTTTTCTGATTGATATGACCCATCCTTAGATGCCACAGATACTTTGAATTAATGCTAGAGATATTAGATTGTCTTGGTTTTATCAATTCTGTGGTGTTTAGTGAGCCTTTCATAGGTTCTATAAAAAACAATTCCTGTTTAATTATCGCTTCACAAATAAAATCCTTATTCTCATATATTGAAACAACCTTTTCAAAATATAAGGAATAGCCAGATTTTATTAGACAAAAAACAGAAATCATGTTCCTTACAATCATTGGCATGTAATAAACATCTTCCAAATATAACCTATGACCACTAGGAAAGTCCAAGATATCTACTCCCACTGATTCTGCTGAAACATAGGAACCATCTGCTATCTTAACTTGAAACTTGCCTTTGGAAGTCTTTTCCTTCATTGGAACCCCGCAAAGAATTACAAACATGGTTAGTGGCTCCTGAATCTAATATCCAAGAAGTAGATAAATCTGCCACATTTCTAGTTGCTAACAAACTTAGGAAGCCCATACCTTGTTTGCTTTTGAGGGACTCTAGGTAGATCGGACAGTTTCTTTCCGGTGGCCCATCTCATCACAAAGGAAACTCTTTCCTTTCTGTTCTCTTTGGCCTTCTTTTCATGGGTTTGGCCTTGACCCTATTTGGGCCTTCTTTTCATTGGACCCTTCTTCTTTTCCTTGCCCTTACCCTTGGCTTAGAAGAAGAAGCTACATTAGCTTCGGCCCATGAGCTTTAATATTCAATATTTCCTCCGCACCTGGAGGGTATTCATCAACTCACTCAAGGTGTAATCCTTTTTGTTGAGCTCATAGTCCAACTTAAACTGCTGAAAAGAAGAGTTTAAGCTATTGATGATCATAATCATCTGCGTGTCCGCATCCATATCCGCCCCAAGCATCTCAGCCTCAGTGACCGCAGAGATTACCTTCATCATGTAATCCCGCACCGGTTCACCAGGTTTCTGTCTGAGATTATGAAAGGTTTGGATAGCTTTCACTCTTGCAGACCTAGTCCTCACACCAAACATCTCATGTAGGTGATGGACCATTGCACTAGTAGTTTTCATACAAGCAATTTGCTTTTGCAACATGCCACTGACAGAAGCCAGAATATAACACTTAGTAGTCTTGTCAAGATTCTCGCCAACGCCATGTTGTTGGACTTGCTCAGAGTTGCATCTCCACTTAGAGATGTAGGCTCATTTTCAGTTAACACCCATGAAATACGTTCATATTGAAAAACAATGTCAAGGTTACGTCTCCATTCATTAAACTTGTCTCCATTTTCCAATTTGTTATTAGTCAAGAGTAGGGTGAGTGGATTCATTTTGTGGTTGATTATGTCTAAAAATATAAATTATTAAAACATGAGCATACTAGTCAACAATTTATGGAACTTTGTATAAAATCATGATGCATGTATGCATGATGATAGATTTAACAAAACTTAAAAAATTAAAACATTATACGACGGTTATTTTTCTTATCTATAACAGACTAAGTGACGGTGGGCCATCTTATCTATTAAAAGAAAAACGGGACCCTCCCACACAAAAACTACCAAGCATCTCATGCTCAATTTTTTAAGAAGCGTCTTAATTTGGTCCATACTTTTACCAACAGAGCTACGGTGGGCAGTTTATTGATAAAAAATGTTGAGTGTATAGCCATTTGATTCATTCACTAAAGATACCTACAAATCATGCCTCAGTGGGAGGTCACATTTGCTATCATTAAGTGGACTTATCCTTAAGGAGACCCAAACCATGCAAGATCTAGGATCCATGCCCTCCGATGGGGAGTAACACTTCACCACATGCAAACGGGCCATCATTTGGAGACCGTTGACTCTCACAGGAGCATCCTCTCCCACTCAATCTTTTTGGGCTTTAAGTTTTAAATACCATCTTGTCTAGATGCAATTTATTATCCATCCTATATTGTTTCATTATATATCTCATACATAATGAATGCATGGCAAGGCCTAGGGTTGGCAATTTTCTAAATGACATGCAATCACATAATATCACATATTACAAGCATTCATTTCTCCATTCATCACATGAACTAATAAAGCCAATTTTGATTGTCCATCCTAGAAACATAAAATAATTACAAGCCTTTTAGGCCCAAAATATGCTTCTTCATCTTGGATCTTCCGCTTCGAACTCTTCGCTAACATGATCCGGCCCATTCGGTAAACAAAATGTAATGGCATTTATGAAATTAGAATTTTGTCATTTTGAAAAATAAAATTCCAGCACTAGATTTTTAGAAAACCAAATCTTTGTTTTGACAAAAAATTACAGCACTTGTTTTATTAAAACCGAAACTCATTTCATGAAAATTAAACACAACACTTAGTATTTTAGCAAAACCGAAATTGGATTCTTTGAAACAAAAAACCAGCACTTGTTTTCCAATCATAATTGAAATATGATTAATTGAAACAAAAATTCCAGCAACTTAGTTTTCACAAAACTTATGCCAAAACACAAAAGGATACACCGAAAATTTTACCTTTGCATTTCTTCAATCCATGGCTGCTCCTTCTTCATCATTACATCAATTTGTACATTACAAAATCAAATAAAATAGAAAAAAGAAACCAAGGAGGAAACATGGTGATGATAGACCACCCTCCTTGTTACAACCAAATGAAGAAATCTTACAAGATAAAATTTAACTTCTATGGACAACCAAAAGAGCAACGTACACCATATATATTTCTATCACATAAAAATATGCAGTATACATAAAAAGATTGCCAACCCATGCATCCACCATATAGGAACCGAAATCATGCATGAAAAACCGTCTCTGATACCAATTGTTGGATCGGAAAAAGAAAGCATGCTTAGTTTGGAGAAACGATATATTTCAAAACTTTTTAAGAAATTATCTTACAGCGGAAGCAATATATCCAAATCAACATGCTAATCCATACATGATATGGTATAAGGATAATAAAACCAAGAACAAGATAAAAGGAATTACCGACTCCTTCGCTACAACTTTAAATCCTCGCTGCGCTATCCTCTCCATCTTGTATCCAAATCGTTTGCCTTTGAGTCTTTTCCTTTAGCAATCTATCTTCTTCCTTGTAGTAGTATCCTCTACCAATTAGATTTACCACTTGTTCTTCAAGGACAACTAGGTTAACAAAATCCTTTGGTGGGAAAGGAGAAGAAATATTTGGAGGAGATTTTCTTAGAAGAAGAAGAACCAAAATTGAAACTCTTTCAATTCTTTCACTTAGGAATTTCGGTTCTCTCTTGCATGAAAAGAGAGAATGTCTAAAAAACATGCAAGAACCCTCTCTTACCTCTCAATTTCGAAATATGCATAAATGGAAAGAGTGAGAGGCATCCAATGCCTCACTTCTTACATTAATCACTCATCAAATAGCCAATAAATAAGACTTACTTCATTTATCTTTAAAATGGCTATTTGAAAAGACCATAAGCTATAATTGAATACCCATTTCGGTTTTGGCAAGAAGAAAGAAGGAAGATGGTCCATCTAATGCACATCTTTCATCTTTAATCTAATGAATGCAAATAGGTTACATGCCAATATTAAAAGCCAACCATTAAACCATTTAATGGTAAGTTCATAACTCCATTTAAAAATGATGAACCATAATAAAGACCATATTTATTTAGTATTTTAATGTCAAATGTGTGGTTACACATCTAACCTAACACAATTTCGAAATTGCTTCTTCGCCATTTTAAAAAAATTGTTTTAATATAATTAATCTAATCAATTACATTAAACCAAAACAAGCCCATTTCTAAATGAACATATGGGCTTCCAATTAACCATTAATTAGTATAAGCCCTTCATTCAATTATGGACTTCTAAAGCCTCCAAACTACTTCTTACTTAGCTTGATAACCTTCCTTAAAGCCAAGTGGGGAATCTTATTGGACTTTGATAATTCAAGCTCTAATAAGCCCGTAAATAATTCAATCTCATTGGAATTAATTCTAGCTTATTAACTAAATGTCATTCCACTAAAGACAATTAGTTGAACTCTTGAATTATTAAATATTATGACAATATGTCCAATTGCAAACCCTATTTAGAACCTTATTATAGCCATCCGCACAACAAAGGGTAAAATTACCGTTTTGCCCTTATGTTGGTTTTTCCTTCTAGATCTCTCATTTTACTTTATATGGTGATTAACACATAAGATCTCATCTTAGTGTTAAGACTTGATGGGTAGCTAGTCCATCAAACTATCTGGCGCCAGATTTAATCACCAAATCTCCTTAAAACATCTAAGAGATGATAACACTATAAACTCTTTATTTGAGGAATGTTCTCGATACATGTTTCAATTAATAATTCCAACATGCAAACACTGGATTAATACCCTGTAAAAATCCATTCCGATCATATCAAGAATTATAATGAAACACATATGAGTTCACCACTCATCAAGATTGCGGTTCATAATAAGCGAATGCTTAAGTTGTATGTTTTAAGATTAAAGTAACGGCCCACTTTATTCTTGAAAACATACTTGATTCCAGATTCATTTAATAGTGCCATTATCGATAGTCTACTACTATCATGATATGAAACTCATCATTCCCTTTAAGTAAACTCCTTTACTTATATGGAGATAAATCGCAACACTACAGTCTAAACTATAATCAAACGACCAACTTGATTATTCAACTGTGAATCAATTAATTCAGATTCTAATAATATACATGTTTCCCATACATCTCTATGTATATGTATATTACTTACAAATGAATCTTGGTACCATATGACCAGATATATAATGCTCATACAGATAAAACCAAACTCTTTTGTTTTATTAATAATAAATATTTTCATTACAAAACTGTAACTGAAGAAGATAAAGTTACATGTAAATACACTATCTTTCCAGGGCACTATATTTACATAACTCCAACAGTTGATAGGTTCCATCATTTGTGAGAGTTGTTTCCATTTCTTTTTATTTTTTTCCTTAATGAAGATGAGTTTTCATTTTAATGAGCAAAAGCTTTCAAATCTTATTCCCCCCACAACAAAAATCAAACGGTCAACCCTAATTTATATAGGCCATTTTTTTGTAATGACACTCAATTTTTAAGTCGAGTGATGTTAGTGGCTGAACTATTAGATATCAGAAAAATTTTAAACAAGTAATTAGTGGAGAGTGGAGGAACATTTGATAACTTCTACAATTGACACTCTCGATGTCATCATTAAACAGACGTTTGATGGCATTGAGTTGTCATTTTAGTGTATCTTGATGGCAATTATTCACTATATTTTCCTCTGTTTACGAAAGGTTATAAGTTATATCTTCCACTCCTGTTACTTATGCTTCACTCTTAGGAGAAAAATGATGTAGACTCTTCTTTCTCTATAAATGAAATGCAAGTCACATCAGGAACTCATACTTTGCTTTGGCAAGTCAACTTGATAGGTTCCATCATTTGTGAGAGTTGTTTCCATTTTTTTTTTATTTTTTTCCTTAATGAAGAGTTGTTTTCATTTTAATGAGCAAAAGGTTTCAAATCTTATTCCACCCACAACAAAAATCAAACAGTTAACCCTAATTATTATAGGCCATTTTTTTTGTAATGACACTCTTTTTTTAAGTCGAGTGACGTTAGTGGATGAACTATTAGATATCAACAAAATTTCAAACAAGTAATTAGTGGAGAGTGGAAGAACATTTGATAACTTCTAAAGTTGAGACTCTCGATCTCATCATTAAACAGAGGTTTGATGGCATTGAGTTGTCATTTTAGTGTATCTTGATGGCAATTATTCACTATATTTTCCTCTGTTTACGAAAGGTTATAAGTTAGATCTTCCACTCCTGTTACTTATGCTTCACTCTTAGGAGAAAAATGATGTTGACTCTTCTTTCTCTATAAATGAAATGCAAGTCACATCAGGAACTCATACTTTGCTTTGGCAAGTCAAGTTGATAGGTTCCATCATTTGTGAGAGTTTTTTCCATTTCTTTTTATTTTTTCCTTAATGAAGAGTTGTTTTCATTTTAATTAGCAAAAGCTTTCAAATCTCATTCCCCCTACAAAAAAAATCAAACAGTTAACCCTAATTGATATAGGCCATTTTTTTGTAATGACACTCTATTTTTAAGTCGAGTGATGTTAGTGGCTGAACTATTAGATATCAGAAAAATTTTAAACAAGTAATTAGTGGAGAGTGGAGGAACATTTGATAACTTCTACAGTTGAGACTCTCGATGTCATCATTAAACAGAGGTTTGATGGCATTGAGTTGTCATTTTAGTGTATCTTGATGAAAATTATTCACTATATTTTCCTCTGTTTATGAAAGGTTATAAGTTAGATCTTCCACTCCTGTTACTTATGCTTCACTCTTAGGAGAAAAATGATGTTGACTCTTCTTTCCCTATAAATGAAATGCAAGTCACATCAGGAACTCATACTTTGCTTTGGCAAGTCAACTTGATAGGTTCCATCATTTGTGAGAGTTGTTTCCAATTTTTTTTCCTTAATGAAGAGTTGTTTTCATTTTAATGAGCAAAAGGTTTCAAATCTTATTCCACCCACAACAAAAATCAAACAGTTAACCCCAATTGATATAGGCCATTTTTTTTGTAACAACACTCGTTGTTTAAGTCGAGTGATGTTTGTGGCGGAACTATTACATATCATCAAAATTTCAAACAAGTAATTAGTGGAAAGTGGAAGAACTTTTGATAACTTCTAAAGTTGAGACTCCCGATCTCATCATTAAACAGAGGTTTGATGGCATTGAGTTGTCATTTTAGTGTGTCTTGATGGCAATTATTCACTATATTTTCCTCTGTTTACGAAAGGTTATAAGTTAGATCTTCCACTCCTGTTACTTATGCTTCACTCTTAGGAGAGAAATGATGTTGACTCTTCTTTCTCTATAAATGAAATGCAAGTCACATCAGGAACTCATACTTTGCTTTGGTAAGTCAAGTTGATAGGTTCCATCATTTGTGAGAGTTGTTTCCATTTCTTTTTTATTTTTTTCCTTAATGAAGAGTTGTTTCCATTTTAATGAGCAAAAGCTTTCAAATCTTATTCCCCCCACAACAAAAATCAAACAGTTAACCCCAATTGATATAGGCCATTTTTTTTGTAACAACACTCGTTGTTTAAGCCGAGTGATGTTTGTGGCGGAACTATTACATATCATCAAAATTTCAAACAAGTAATTAGTGGAGAGTGGAAGAACTTTTGATAACTTCTAAAGTTGAGACTCCCGATCTCATCATTAAACAGAGGTTTGATGGCATTGAGTTGTCATTTTAGTGTATCTTGATGGCAATTATTCACTATATTTTCCTCTGTTTACGAAAGGTTATAAGTTAGATCTTCCACTCCTGTTACTTATGCTTCACTCTTAAGAAAAAAATGATGTTGACTCTTCTTTCTCTATAAATGAAATGCAAGTCACATCATAACTAACACTTTGCTTTGGCAAGTCAACTTGATAGGTTCCATCATTTGTGAGAGTTGTTTCCATTTTTTTTATTTTTTTCCTTAATGAAGAGTCGTTTTCATTTTAATGAGCAAAAGGTTTCAAATCTTTTTCCACCCACAACAAAAATCAAACAGTTAACACTAATTATTATAGGCCATTTTTTTTATAATGACACTCGTTTTTTAAGTCGAGTGACGTTAGTGGATGAACTATTAGATATCAACAAAATTTCAAACAAGTAATTAGTGGAGAGTGGAAGAACATTTGATAACTTCTAAAGTTGAGACTCTGGATCTCATCATTAAACAGAGGTTTGATGGCATTGAGTTGTCATTTTAGTGTATCTTCTTGGCAATTATTCACTATATTTTCCTCTGTTTATGAAAGGTTATAAGTTAGATCTTCCACTCCTGTTACTTATGCTTCACTCCTAGGAGAAAAATGATGTTGACTCTTCTTTCTCTATAAATGAAATGCAAGTCACATCAGGAACTCATACTTTGCTTTGGCAAGTCAAGTTGATAGGTTCCATCATTTGTGAGAGTTGTTTCCATTTCTTTTTATTTTTTTCCTTAATGAAGAGTTGTTTCCATTTTAATGAGCAAAAGCTTTCAAATCTTATTCCCCCCACAACAAAAATCAAACAGTTAACCCTAATTGATATAGGCCATTTTTTTGTAATGACACTCATTGTTTAAGTCGAGTGATGTTAGTGGCTGAACTATTAGATATAAGCAAAATTTTAAACAAGTAATTAGTGGAGAGTGGAAGAACATTTGATAACTTCTACAGTTGAGACTCTCGATGTTATCATTAAACAGAGGTTTGATGGCATTGAGTTGTCATTTTAGTGTATCTTGATGGCAATTATTCACTATATTTTCCTCTGTTTACGAAAGGTTATAAGTTAGATCTTCCACTCCTGTTACTTATGCTTCACTCTTAAGAAAAAATGATGTTGACTCTTCTTTCTCTATAAATGAAATGCAAGTCACATCAGGAACTCATACTTTGCTTTGGCAAGTCAAGTTGATAGGTTCCATCATTTGTGAGAGTTGTTTCCATTTCTTTTTATTTTTTTCCTTAATGAAGAGTTGTTTTCATTTTAATGAGCAAAAGGTTTGAAATCTTATTGCACCCACAACAAAAATCAAACAGTTAACCCCAATTGATATAGGCCTTTTTTTTTTGTAACAACACTCGTTGTTTAAGTCAAGTGATGTTAGTGGCGGAACTATTACATATCATCAAAATTTCAAACAATTAGTTAGTGGGGAGTGGAAGAACTTTTGATAACTTCTAAAGTTGAGACTTTCGATCTCATCATTAAACAGAGGTTTAATAGCATTGAGTTGTTATTTTAGTGTATCTTGATGAAAATTATTCACTATATTTTCCTCTGTTTACGAAAGGTTATAAGTTAGATCTTCTACTCCTGTTACTTTTGCTTCAGTCTTAAGAGAAAAATGATGTTGACTCTTCTTTCTCTATAAATGAAATGCAAGTCACATCAGGAACTCATACTTTGCTTTGGCCAGTCAACTTGATAGGTTCCATCATTTGTGAGAGTTGTTTCCATTTCTTTTTATTTTTTTCCTTAATGAAGATTTATTTTCATTTTAATCAGCAAAAGCTTTAAAATCTTATTCCACCTACAACAAAAATCAAATAGTTAACCCTAATTGATATAGGCCAATTTTTTTGTAATGACACTCGTTGTTTAAGTCGAGTGATGTTAGTGGCTGAACTATTAGATATCATAAAATTTCAAACAACTAATTAGTGGAGAGTGGAAGAACATTTGATAACTTCTAAAGTTTTGACTCTCGATCTCATCATTAAACAGAGGTTTGATGGCATTGAGTTGTCATTTTATTGTATCTTGATGGCAATTATTCACTATATTTTCCTTTGTTTACGAAAGGTTATAAGTTAGATCTTCCACTCCTTTTACTTATGCTTCACTCTTAGGAGAAAAATGATGTTGACTCTTCTTTCTCTATAAATGAAATGCAAGTCACATCAGGAACTCATACTTTGCTTTGGCAGTCAAGTTGATAGGTTCCATCATTTGTGAGAGTTGTTTCCATTTCTTTTTATTTTTTTCCTTAATGAAGATTTGTTTTCATTTTAATGAGCAAAAGCTTTCAAATTTTATTCCACCCACAACAAAAATCAAACAGTTAACCCCAATTGATATATGCCTTTTTTTTTAATGACACTCATTGTTTAAGTCGAGTGATGTTAGTGGCGGAATTATTAGATATCAACAAATTTAAGTCGAGTGAAGAGTGGAAGAACATTTGTTAACTTCTACAGTTGAGACTCTCGATCTCATCATTAAACAGAGGTTTGATGGCATTGAGTTGTCATTTTAGTGTATCTTGATGGCAATTATTCACTATATTTTCCTCTGTTTACGAAAGGTTATAAGTTAGATCTTCCACTCCTGTTACTTATGCTTCACTCTTAGGAGAAAAATGATGTTGACTCTTCTTTCTCTATAAATGAAATGCAAGTCACATCAGGAACTCATACTTTGCTTTGGCAAGTCAAGTTGATAGGTTCCATCATTTGTGAGAGTTGTTTCCATTTCTTTTTTTTTTCCTTAATGAAGAGTTGTTTTCATTTTAATGAGCAAAAGCTTTCAAATCTCATTCCACCCACAAAAAAATCAAATAGTTAACCCTAATTGATATAGGCCATTTTTTGTAATGACACTCGTTGTTTAAGTCGAGTGATGTTAGTGGCTGAACTATTAGATATCATGAAAATTTCAAACAAGTAATTAGTGGAGAGTGGAAGAACATTTGATAACTTCTAAAGGTGAGACTCTCGATCTCATCATTAAACAGAGGTTTGATGGCATTGAGTTGTCATTTTAGTGTATCTTGATGAAAATTATTCACTATATTTTCCTCTGTTTACGAAAGGTTATAAGTTAGATCTTCCACTCCTGTTACTTATGCTTCACTCTTAGGAGAGAAATGATGTTGACTCTTCTTTCTCTATAAATGAAATGCAAGTCACATCAGGAACTCATACTTTGCTTTGGCAAGTCAAGTTGATAGGTTCCATCATTTGTGAGAGTTGTTTCCATTTCTTTTTATTTTTTTCCTTAATGAAGAGTTGTTTTCATTTTAATGAGCAAAAGGTTTCAAATCTTATTCCACCCACAACAAAAATCAAACAGTTAACCCCAATTGATATAGGCCATTTTTTTGTAACAACACTCGTTGTTTAAGTCGAGTGATGTTAGTGGCGGAACTATTACATATCATCAAAATTTCAAACAAGTAATTAGTGGAGAGTGGAAGAACTTTTGATAACTTCTAAAGTTGAGACTCTCGATCTCATCATTAAATAGAGGTTTGATGGCATTGAGTTGTCATTTTAGTGTATCTTGATGGCAATTATTCACTATATTTTCCTCTGTTTACTAAAGGTTATAAGTTAGATCTTCCACTCCTGTTACTTATGCTTCACTCTTAGGAGAGAAATGATGTTGACTCTTCTTTCTCTATAAATGAAATGCAAGTCACATCAGGAACTCATACTTTGCTTTGGTAAGTCAAGTTGATAGGTTCCATCATTTGTGAGAGTTGTTTCCATTTCTTTTTTATTTTTTTCCTTAATGAAGAGTTGTTTCCATTTTAATGAGCAAAAGCTTTCAAATCTTATTCCCCCCACAACAAAAATCAAACAGTTAACCCTAATTAATATAGGCCATTTTTTTGTAATGACACTCATTGTTTAAGTCGAGTGATGTTAGTGGCTGAACTATTAGATATAAGCAAAATTTTAAACAAGTAATTAGTGGAGAGTGGAAGAACATTTGATAACTTCTACAGTTGAGACTCTCGATGTTATCATTAAACAGAGGTTTGATGGCATTGAGTTGTCATTTTAGTGTATCTTGATGGCAATTATTCACTATATTTTCCTCTGTTTACGAAAGGTTATAAGTTAGATCTTCCACTCCTGTTACTTATGCTTCACTCTTAAGAAAAAAATGATGTTGACTCTTCTTTCTCTATAAATGAAATGCAAGTCACATCAGGAACTCATACTTTGCTTTGGCAAGTCAACTTGATAGGTTCCATCATTTGTGAGAGTTGTTTCCATTTCTTTTTATTTTTTTCCTTAATGAAGAGTTGTTTCCATTTTAATGAGCAAAATCTTTCAAATCTTATTCCCCCCACAACAAAAATCAAACAGTTAACCCTAATTGATATAGGCCAATTTTTTTGTAATGACACTCGTTGTTTAAGTCGAGTGATGTTAGTGGCTGAACTATTAGATATCATAAAATTTCAAACAACTAATTAGTGGAGAGTGGAAGAACATTTGATAACTTCTAAAGTTTTGACTCTCGATCTCATCATTAAACAGAGGTTTGATGGCATTGAGTTGTCATTTTAGTGTATCTTGATGGCAATTATTCACTATATTTTCCTCTGTTTACGAAAGGTTATAAGTTAGATCTTCCACTCCTGTTACTTATGCTTCACTCTTAAGAGAAAAATGATGTTGACTCTTCTTTTCTATAAATGAAATGCAAGTCACATCAGGAACTCATACTTTGCTTTGGCCAGTCAACTTGATAGGTTCCATCATTTGTGAGAGTTGTTTCCATTTCTTTTTATTTTTTTCCTTAATGAAGATTTATTTTCATTTTAATCAGCAAAAGCTTTAAAATCTTATTCCACCTACAACAAAAATCAAATAGTTAACCCTAATTGATATAGGCCAATTTTTTTGTAATGACACTCGTTGTTTAAGTCGAGTGATGTTAGTGGCTGAACTATTAGATATCATAAAATTTCAAACAACTAATTAGTGGAGAGTGGAAGAACATTTGATAACTTCTAAAGTTTTGACTCTCGATCTCATCATTAAACAGAGGTTTGATGGCATTGAGTTGTCATTTTAGTGTATCTTGATGAAAATTATTCACTATATTTTCCTCTGTTTACGAAAGGTTATAAGTTAGATCTTCCACTCCTGTTACTTATGCTTCACTCTTAGGAGAAAAATGATGTTGACTCTTCTTTCTCTATAAATGAAATGCAAGTCACATCAGGAACTCATACTTTGCTTTGGCAAGTCAAGTTGATAGGTTCCATCATTTGTGAGAGTTTTTTCCATTTCTTTTTATTTTTTCCTTAATGAAGAGTTGTTTTCATTTTAATGAGCAAAAGCTTTCAAATCTCATTCCCCCCACAAAAAAAATCAAATAGTTAACCCTAATTGATATAGGCCATTTTTTTGTAATGACACTCTATTTTTAAGTCGAGTGATGTTAGTGGCTGAACTATTAGATATCAGAAAAATTTTAAACAAGTAGTTAGTGGAGAGTGGAGGAACATTTGATAACTTCTACAGTTGAGACTCTCGATGTTATCATTAAATAGAGGTTTGATGGCATTGAGTTGTCATTTTAGTGTATCTTGATGGCAATTATTCACTATATTTTCCTCTGTTTACGAAAGGTTATAAGTTAGATCTTCCACTCCTGTTACTTATGCTTCACTCTTAAGAAAAAAATGATGTTGACTCTTCTTTTTCTATAAATGAAATGCAAGTCACATCAGGAACTGATACTTTGCTTTGGCCAGTCTAGTTGATAGGTTCCATCATTTGTGATAGTTGTTTCCATTTCTTTTTATTTTTTTCCTTAATGAAGATTTATTTTCATTTTAATCAGCAAAAGCTTTAAAATCTTATTCCATCTACAACAAAAATCAAATAGTTAACCCCAATTGATATAGGCCAATTTTTTTGTAATGACACTCGTTGTTTAAGTCGAGTGATGTTAGTGGCTGAACTATTAGATATCATAAAATTTCAAACAACTAATTAGTGGAGAGTGGAAGAACATTTGATAACTTCTAAATTTTTGACTCTCGATCTCATCATTAAACAGAGGTTTGATGGCATTGAGTTGTCATTTTAGTGTATCTTGATGAAAATTATTCACTATATTTTCCTCTGTTTACGAAAGGTTATAAGTTAGATCTTCCACTCCTATTACTTATGCTTCACTCTTAAGAGGAAAATGATGTTGACACTTCTTTCTCTATAAATGAAATGCAAGTCACATCAGGAACTCATACTTTGCTTTGGCAAGTCAAGTTGATAGGTTCCATCATTTGTGAGAGTTTTTTCCATTTCTTTTTAATTTTTCCTTAATGAAGAGTTGTTTTCATTTTAATGAGCAAAGCTTTCAAATCTCATTCCCCACAAAAAAATCAAACAGTTAACCCTAATTGATATAGGCCATTTTTTTGTAATGACACTCTATTTTTAAGTCGAGTGATGTTAGTGGCTGAACTATTAGATATCAGAAAAATTTTAAACAAGTAATTAGTGGAGAGTGGAGGAACATTTGATAACTTCTACAGTTGAGACTCTCGATGTCATCATTAAGCAGAGGTTTGATGGCATTGAGTTGTCATTTTAGTGTATCTTGATGGCAATTATTCACTATATTTTCCTCGCTTTTTAAAGGTTATAAGTTAGATCTTCCACTCCTGTTACTTATGCTTCACTCTTAGGAGAAAATGATGTTGACTCTTCTTTCCTATAAATGAAATGCAAGTCACATCAGAACTCATACTTTGCTTTGGCAAGTCAAGTTGATAGGTTCCATCATTTGTGAGAGTTGTTTCCATTTCTTTTATTTTTTCCTTAATGAAGAGTTGTTTTCATTTTAATGAGCAAAGCTTTCAAATCTTATTCCACCCACAACAAAAATCAAGCAGTTAACCCCAATTGATATAGGCCATTTTTTGTAATGACACTCGTTGTTTAAGTCGAGTGATGTTAGTGGCTGAACTATTAGATATAAGCAAAATTTCAAACAAGTAATTAGTGGAGAGTGGAAGAACATTTGATAACTTCTAAAGTTGAGACTCTCGATGTCATCATTAAATGAGGTTTGATGGCATTGAGTTGTCATTTTAGTGTATCTTGATGGCAATTATTCACTATATTTTCCTTTGTTTACGAAAGGTTATAAGTTAGATCTTCCACTCCTGTTACTTATGCTTCACTCTTAGGAAAAAATGATGTTGACTCTTCTTTCTCTATAAATGAAATGCAAGTCACATCGAGAACTCACACTTTGCTTTGGCAAGTCAAGTTGATAGGTTCCATCATTTGTGAGAGTTGTTTCCATTTCTTTTTATTTTTTTCCTTAATGAAGAGTTGTTTTCATTTTAATGAGCAAAAGGTTTCAAATCTTATTCCACCCACAACAAAAATCAAACAGTTAACCCTAATTGATATAGGCCATTTTTTTTGTAATGACACTCATTGTTTAAGTCGAGTGATGTTAGTGACTGAACTATTAGATATCAGCAAAATTGTAATCAAGTAATTAGTGGAGAGTGGAAGAACATTTGATAACTTATAAAGTTGAGACTCTCGATCTCATCATTAAATAGAGGTTTGATGGCATTGAGTTGTCATTTTAGTGTATCTTGATGGCAATTATTCACTATATTTTCCTCTATTTACGAAAGGTTATAAGTTAGATCTTCCACTCCTGTTACTTATGCTTCACTCTTAGGAGAAAAATGATGTTGACTCTTCTTTCTCTATAAATGAAATGCAAGTCACATCAGGAACTCATACTTTGCTTTGGCAAGTCAAGTTGATAGGTTCCATCATTTGTGAGAGTTGTTTCCATTTCTTTTTTTTTTTCCTTAATGAAGAGTTGTTTCCATTTTAATGAGCAAAAGCTTTCAAATCTTATTCCCCCACAACAAAAATATAACAGTTAACCCTAATTGATATAGGCCATTTTTTTGTAATGACACTCATTGTTTAAGTCGAGTGATGTTAGTGGCTGAACTATTAGATATAAGCAAAATTTTAAACAAGTAATTAGTGGAGAGTGGAAGAACATTTGATAACTTCTACAGTTGAGACTCTCGATGTTATCATTAAACAGAGGTTTGATGGCATTGAGTTGTCATTTTAGTGTATCTTGATGGCAATTATTCACTATATTTTCCTCTGTTTACGAAAGGTTATAAGTTAGATCTTCCACTCCTGTTACTTATGCTTCACTCTTAGGAGAAAAATGATGTTGACTCTTCTTTCTCTATAAATGAAATGCAAGTCACATCAGGAACTCATACTTTGCTTTGGCAAGTCAAGTTGATAGGTTCCATCATTTGTGAGAGTTGTTTCCATTTCTTTTTATTTTTTTCCTTAATGAAGAGTTATTTTCATTTTAATGAGCAAAAGGTTTCAAATCTTATTCCACCCACAACAAAAATCAAACAGTTAACCCCAATTGATATAGGCCTTTTTTTTGTAATCACACTCGTTTTTAAGTCAAGTGATGTTAGTGTATGAACTATTAGATATCATCAAAATTTCAAACAATTAATTAGTGGAGAGTCGAAGAACTTTTGATAACTTCTAAAGTTGAGACTCTCGATCTCATCATTAAACAGAGGTTTGATAGCATTGAGTTGTTATTTTAGTGTATCTTGATGAAAATTATTCACTATATTTTCATCTGTTTACGAAAGGTTATAAGTTAGATCTTCCACTCCTGTTACTTATGCTTCACTCTTAGGAGAAAAATGATGTTGACTCTTCTTTCTCTATAAATGAAATGCAAGTCACATCAGGAACTCATACTTTGCTTTGCCAGTCAAGTTGATAGGTTCCATCATTTGTGAGAGTTGTTTCCATTTCTTCTTATTTTTTTCCTTAATGAAGATTTATTTTCATTTTAATCAGCAAAAGCTTTCAAATCTTATTCCACCAACAACAAAAATCAAACAGTTAACCCTAATTGATATAGGCCAATTTTTTTGTAATGACACTCGTTGTTTAAGTCGAGTGATGTTAGTGGCTGAACTATTAGATATCATAAAATTTCAAACAACTAATTAGTGGAGAGTGGAAGAACATTTGATAACTTCTAAAGTTGAGACTCTCGATCTCATCATTAAACAGAGGTTTGATGGCATTGAGTTGTCATTTTAGTGTATCTTGATGGCAATTATTCACTATATTTTCCTTTGTTTACGAAAGGTTATAAGTTAGATCTTCCACTCCTGTTACTTATGCTTCACTCTTAGGAGAAAAATGATGTTGACTCTTCTTTCTCTATAAATGAAATGCAAGTCACATCAGGAACTCACACTCTGCTTTGGCAAGTCAAGTTGATAGGTTCCATCATTTGTGAGTGTTGTTTCCATTTCTTTTTATTTTTTTCCTTAATGAAGAGTTATTTTCATTTTAATGAGCAAAAGGTTTCAAATCTTATTCCACCCACAACAAAAATCAAACAGTTAACCTCAATTGATATAGGCCATTTTTTTTGTAATCACACTCATTTTTTAAGTCGAGTGATGTTAGTGGCTTAACAATTAGATATCATCAAAACTTCAAACAAGTAATTAGTGCAGAGTGGAAGAACTTTTGATAACTTCTAAAGTTGAGACTCTCGATCTCATCATTAAACAGAGGTCTATAAATGAAATGCAAGTCACATCAAGAACTCACACTTGCTTTGGCAAGTCAAGTTGATAGGTTCCATTGGTAGGTTCCATCTTTTGTGAGAGTTGATTCCATTTCTTTTATTTTTCCTTAATGAAGAGTTGTTTTCGTTTTAATGACCAAAGGTTTCAAATCTTATTCCACCCACAACAAAAATCAAACAGTTAACCCCAATTGATATAGGCCATTTTTTTTGTAACAACACTCGTTGTTTAAGTCGAGTGATGTTAGTGGCGGAACTATTAGATATCAAAAAATTTCAAACAAGTAATTAGTGAAGAGTGGAAGAACATTTGTTAACTTCTAAAGTTGAGACTCTCGATCTCATCATTAAACAGAGGTTTAATGGCATTGAGTTGTCATTTTAGTGTATCTTAATGGAAATTTTTCACTATATTTTCCTCTGTTTACGAAAGGTTATAAGTTAGATCTTCCACTCCTGTTACTTATGCTTCACTCTTAAGAGAAAAATGATGTTGACACTTCTTTCTCTATAAATGAAATGCAAGTCACATCAGGAACTCATACTTTGCTTTGGCAAGTCAAGTTGATAGGTTCCATCATTTGTGAGAGTTGTTTCCATTTCTTTTTATTTTTTCCTTAATGAAGAGTTGTTTTCATTTTAATGAGCAAAAGCTTTCAAATCTTATTCCACCAACAACAAAAATCAAACAGTTAACCCTAATTGATATAGGCCAATTTTTTTGTAATGACACTCGTTGTTTAAGTCGAGTGATGTTAGTGGCTGAACTATTAGATATCATAAAATTTCAAACAACTAATTAGTGGAGAGTGGAAGAACATTTGATAACTTCTAAAGTTGAGACTCTCGATCTCATCATTAAACAGAGGTTTGATGGCATTGAGTTGTCATTTTAGTGTATCTTGATGGCAATTATTCACTATATTTTCCTTTGTTTACGAAAGGTTATAAGTTAGATCTTCCACTCCTTTTACTTATGCTTCACTCTTAGGAGAAAAATGATGTTGACTCTTCTTTCTCTATAAATGAAATGCAAGTCACATCAGGAACTCATACTCTGCTTTGGCAAGTCAGGTTGATAGGTTCCATCATTTGTGAGTGTTGTTTCCATTTCTTTTTATTTTTTTCCTTAATGAAGAGTTATTTTCATTTTAATGAGCAAAAGGTTTCAAATCTTATTCCACCCACAACAAAAATCAAGCAGTTAACCCCAATTGATATAGGCCATTTTTTGTAATCACACTCGTTTTTAAGTCGAGTGATGTTAGTAGCTGAACAATTAGATTTCATCAAAATTTCAAACAAGTAATTAGTGCAGTGGAAGAACTTTTGATAACTTCTAAAGTTGAGACTCTCGATCTCATCATTAAGCAGAGGTCTATAAATGAAATGCAAGTCACATCAAGAACTCACACTGCTTTGGCAAGTCAAGTTGATAGGTTCCATCATTTGTGAGAGTTGTTTCCATTTCTTTTTATTTTTTTCCTTAATGAAGATTTGTTTTCATTTTAATGAGCAAAAGGTTTCAAATCTTATTCCACCCACAACAAAAATCAAACAGTTAACCCCAATTGATATAGGCCATTTTTTTTAACAACACTCATTGTTTAAGTCGAGTGATGTTAGTGGCGGAACTATTAGATATCAACAAAATTTCAAACAAGTAATTAGTGAAGAGTGGAAGAACATTTGTTAACTTCTAAAGTTGAGACTCTCGATCTCATCATTAAACAGAGGTTTGATGGCATTGAGTTGTCATTTTAGTGTATCTTGATGGCAATTATTCACTATATTTTCCTCTGTTTACGAAAGGTTATAAGTTAGATCTTCCACTCCTGTTACTTATGCTTCACTCTTAAGAGGAAAATGATGTTGACACTTCTTTCTCTATAAATGAAATGCAAGTCACATCAGAACTCATACTTTGCTTTGGCAAGTCAAGTTGATATGTTCCATCATTTGTGAGAGTTGTTTCCATTTCTTTTATTTTTCCTTCATGAAGAGTTGTTTTCATTTTAATGAGCAAAGGTTTCAAATCTTATTCCACCCACAAAAAAAATCAAATAGTTAACCCTAATTGATATTGCCCATTTTTTGTAATGACACTCATTTTTAAGTCGAGTGATGTTAGTGGCTGAACTATTAGATATCGGAAAATTTCAAACAAGTAATTAGTGGAGAGTGGAAGAACATTTGATAACTTCTAAAGTTGAGACTCTCGATCTCATCATTAAACAGAGGTTTGATGGCATTGAGTTGTCATTTTAGTGTATCTTGATGGCAATTATTCACTATATTTTCCTCTGTTTACGAAAGGTTATAAGTTAGATCTTCCACTCTGTTACTTATGCTTCACTCTTAGGAGAAAAATGATGTTGACTCTTCTTTCTCTATAAATGAAATGCAAGTCACATCAGAACTCATACTCTGTTTGGCAAGTCAAGTTGATAGGTTCCATCATTTGTGAGACTTGTTTCCATTTCTTTTATTTTTTCCTTAATGAAGAGTTGTTTTCATTTTAATGAGCAAAGGTTTCAAATCTTATTCCACCCACAACAAAAATCAAGCAGTTAACCCCAATTGATATAGGCCATTTTTTTGTAACAACACTTTCGTTGTTTAAGTCGAGGATGTTAGTGGCGAACAATTACATATCATGAAAATTTCAAACAAGTAATTACTGCAGAGTGGAAGAACTTTTGATAACTTCTAAAGTTGAGACTCTCGATCTCATCATTAAAGAGAGGTTTGATGGCTTTGAGTTGTCATTTTAGTGTATCTTGATGGCAATTATTCACTATATTTTCCTTTGTTTACGAAAGGTTATAAGTTAGATCTTCCACTCCTGTTACTTATGCTTCACTCTTAGGAGAAAAATGATGTTGACTCTTCTTTCTCTATAAATGAAATGCAAGTCACATCAGGAACTCATACTAAGCTTTGGCAAGTCAAGTTGATAGGTTCCATCACTTGTGAGAGTTGTTTCCATTTCTTTTTATTTTTTTCCTTAATGAAGAGTTGTTTTTCGTTTTAATGAGGAAAAGGTTTCAAATCTTATTCCACCCACAACAAAAGTCAAACAGTTAACCCCAATTGATATAGGCCATTTTTTTTGTAACAACACTCGTTGTTTAAGTCAAGTGATGTTAGTGGCGGAACTATTACATATCATGAAAATTTCAAACAAGAAATTAGTGGAGAGTGGTAGAACATTTGATAACTTATAAAGTTGAGACTCTCGATCTCATCATTAAATAGAGGTTTGATGACATTGAGTTGTCATTTTAGTGTATCTTGATGGCAATTAGTCACTATATTTTCTCTGTTTACAAAAGGTTTTAAGTTAGATCTTCCACTCCTGTTACTTATGCTTCACTCTTAGGAGAAAAATGATGTTGACTCTTCTTTCTCTATAAATGAAATGCAAGTCACATCAGGAACTCATACTTTGCTTTGGCAAGTCAAGTTGATAGGTTCCATCATTTGTGAGAGTTGTTTCCATTTCTTTTATTTTTTCCTTAATGAGCAGTTGTTTTCATTTTAATGAGCAAAAGCTTTCAAATCTTATTCCCTCTCAACAAAAATCAAGCAGTTAACCCTAATTGATATAGGCCTTTTTTTGTAATGACACTCATTGTTTAAGTCGAGTGATGTTAGTGGCTGAACTATTAGATATCATAAAATTTCAATCAAGTAATTAGTGGAGAGTGGAAGAACATTTGATAACTTCTAAAGTTGAGACTCTCGATGTCATCATTAAACAGAGGTTTGATGGCATTGAGTTGTCATTTAGTGTATCTTGATGGCTATTATTCACTATCTTTTCCTCTGTTTACGAAAGGTTATAAGTTAGATATTCCACTCCTTTTACTTATGCTTCACTCTTAGGAGAAAAATGATGTTGACTCTTCTTTCTCTATAAATGAAATGCAAGTCACATCAGAACTCACACTTTGCTTTGGCAAGTCAAGTTGATAGGTTCCATCATTTGTGAGAGTTGTTTCCATTTCTTTTATTTTTTCCTTAATGAAGAGTTATTTTCATTTTAATGAGCAAAGGTTTCAAATCTTATTCCACCCACAACAAAAATCAAACAGTTAACCTCAATTGATATAGGCCATTTTTTTGTAATCACACTCATTTTTTAAGTCGAGTGATGTTAGTGGCTTAACAATTAGATATCATCAAAACTTCAAACAAGTAATTAGTGCAGAGTGGAAGAACTTTTGATAACTTCTAAAGTTGAGACTCTCGATCTCATCGAGTCTATAAATGAAATGCAAGTCACATCAAGAACTCACAGCTTTGGCAAGTCAAGTTGATAGGTTCCATTGGTAGGTTCCATCTTTTGAGAGTTGATTCCATTTCTTTTATTTTTCCTTAATGAAGAGTTGTTTTCGTTTTAATGACCAAAAGGTTTCAAATCTTATTCCACACACAACAAAATCAAGCAGTTAACCCCAATTGATATAGGCCATTGTTTTGTAACAACACTCTTTGTTTAAGTCGTGTGATGTTAGTGGCGGAACTATTAGATATCAAAAAAATTTCAAACAAGTAATTAGTGAAGAGTGGAAGAACATTTGTTAACTTCTAAAGATGAGACTCTCGATCTCATCATTAAACAGAGGTTTGATGGCATTGAGTTGTCATTTTAGTGTAACTTGATGTAAATTATTCACTATATATTCCTCTGTTTACTTAAAGGTTATAAGTTAGATCTTCCACTCCTGTTACTTATGCTTCACTCTTAAGAGAAAAATGATGTTGACACTTCTTTCTCTATAAATGAAATGCAAGTCACATCAGGAACTCATACTTTGCTTTGGCAAGTCAAGTTGATAGGTTCCATCATTTGTGAGAGTTGTTTCCATTTCTTTTTATTTTTTCCTTAATGAGGAGTTGTTTTCATTTTAATGAGCAAAGGTTTCAAATCTTATTCCACCCACAACAAAAATCAAACAGTTAACCCTAATTGATATAGGCCATTTTTTTGTAATGACACTCGTTTTTTAAGTCGAGTGACGTTAGTGGCTGAACTATTAGATATCAGCAAAATTTCAAACAAGTAATTAGTGGAGAGTAGAAGAAAATTTGATAACTTCTAAAGTTGAGACTCTCGATCTCATTATTAAACAGAGGTTTGATGGCATTGAGTTGTCATTTTAGTGTATCTTGATGGCAATTATTCACTATATTTTCCTCTGTTTACGAAAGGTTATAAGTTAGATCTTCCACTCCTGTTACTTATGCTTCACTCTTGGAGAAAAATGATGTTGACTCTTCTTTCTCTATAAATGAAATGCAAGTCACATCAGAACTCACACTTTGCTTTGGCAAGTCGGTTGATAGGTTCCATCATTTGTGAGTGTTGTTTCCATTTCTTTTATTTTTTCCTTAATGAAGAGTTATTTTCATTTTAATGAGCAAAAGGTTTCAAATCTTATTCCACCCACAACAAAAATCAAACAGTTAACCCCAATTGATATAGGCCATTTTTTTGTAATCACACTCATTCGTTTTTAGGTCGAGTGATGTTAGTGGCTGAACAATTAGATTTCATCAAAATTTCAAACAAGTAATTAGTGCAGAGTGGAAGAACTTTTGATAACTTCTAAAGTTGAGACTCTCGATCTCATCATTAAACAGAGGTCTATAAATGAAATGCAAGTCACATCAAGAACTCACACTCTGCTTTGGCAAGTCAAGTTGATAGGTTCCATCATTTGTGAGAGTTGTTTCCATTTCTTTTTATTTTTTTCCTTAATGAAGAGTTGTTTTCGTTTTAATGAGGAAAAGGTTTCAAATCTTATTCCACCCACAACAAAAATCAAACAGTTAACCCCAATTGATATAGGCCATTTTTTTTGTAACAACACTCTTTTTTTAAGTCGTGTGATGTTAGTGGCGGAACTATTAGATATCAAAAAAATTTCAAACAAGTAATTAGTGAAGAGTGGAAGAACATTTGTTAACTTCTAAAGATGAGACTCTCGATCTCATCATTAAACAGAGGTTTGATGGCATTGAGTTGTCATTTTAGTGTATCTTGATGGCAATTATTCACTATATTTTCCTCTGTTTACGAAAGGTTATAAGTTAGATCTTCCACTCCTGTTACTTATTCTTCACTCTTAAGAGAAAAATGATGTTGACACTTCTTTCTCTATAAATGAAATGCAAGTAACATCAGGAACTCATACTTTGCTTTGGCAAGTCAAGTTGATATGTTCCATCATTTGTGATAGTTGTTTCCATTTCTTTTTATTTTTTCCTTAATGAAGAGTTTTTTTCATTTTAATGAGCAAAAGGTTTGAAATCTTATTCCACCCACAACAAAAATCAAATAGTTAACCCTAATTGATATTGGCCATTTTTTGTAATGACACTCGATTTTTAAGTCGAGTGACGTTAGTGGCTGAACTATTAGATATCAGCAAAATTTCAAACAAGTAATTAGTGGAGAGTAGAAGAAAATTTGATAACTTCTAAAGTTGAGACTCTCGATCTCATTATTAAACAGAGGTTTGATGGCATTGAGTTGTCATTTTAGTGTATCTTGATGGCAATTATTCACTATATTTTCCTCTGTTTACGAAAGGTTATAAGTTAGATCTTCCACTCCTGTTACTTATGTTTCACTCTTAGGAGAAAAATGATGTTGACTCTTCTTTCTCTATAAATGAAATGCAAGTCACATCAGGAACTCATACTCTGCTTTGGCAAGTCAAGTTGATAGGTTCCATCATTTGTGAGAGTTGTTTCCATTTCTTTTTATTTTTTTCCTTAATGAAGAGTTGTTTTCGTTTTAATGAGCAAAAGGTTTCAAATCTTATTCCACCCACAACAAAAATCAAACAGTTAACCCCAATTGATATAGGCCATTTTTTTTTGTAACAACACTCGTTGTTTAAGTCGAGGGATGTTAGTGGCGGAACTATTACATATCATGAAAATTTCAAACAAGTAATTACTGCAGAGTGGAAGAACTTTTGATAACTTCTAAAGTTGAGACTCTCGATCTCATCATTAAATAGAGGTTTGATGGCTTTGAGTTGTCATTTTAGTGTATCTTGATGGCAATTATTCACTATATTTTCCTTTGTTTACGAAAGGTTAAAAGTTAGATCTTCCACTCCGGTTACTTATGCTTCACTCTTAGGGGAAAAATGATGTTGACTCTTCTTTCTCTATAAATGAAATGCAAGTCACATCAGGAACTCATACTAAGCTTTGGCAAGTCAAGTTGATAGGTTCCATCACTTGTGAGAGTTGTTTCCATTTCTTTTTATTTTTTTCCTTAATGAAGAGTTGTTTTCGTTTTAATGAGCAAAAGGTTTCAAATCTTATTCCACCCACAACAAAAGTCAAACAGTTAACCCCAATTGATATAGGCCATTTTTTTTGTAACAACACTCGTTGTTTAAGTCAAGTGATGTTAGTGGCGGAACTATTACATATCATCAAAATTTCAAACAAGAAATTAGTGGAGAGTGGTAGAACTTTTGATAACTTATAAAGTTGAGACTCTCGATCTCATCATTAAATAGAGGTTTGATGGCATTGAGTTGTCATTTTAGTGTATCTTGATGGCAATTAGTCACTATATTTTTCTCTGTTTACAAAAGGTTTTAAGTTAGATCTTCCACTCCTGTTACTTATGCTTCACTCTTAGGAGAAAAATGATGTTGACTCTTCTTTCTCTATAAATGAAATGCAAGTCACATCAGGAACTCATACTTTGCTTTGGCAAGTCAAGTTGATAGGTTCCATCATTTGTGAGAGTTGTTTCCATTTCTTTTTATTTTTTTCCTTAATGAACAGTTGTTTTCATTTTAATGAGCAAAAGCTTTCAAATCTTATTTCCCTCTCAACAAAAATCAAACAGTTAACCCTAATTGATATAGGCCTTATTTTTGTAGTGACACTCATTGTTTAAGTCGAGTGATGTTAGTGACTGAACTATTAGATATCAGCAAAATTGTAATCAAGTAATTAGTGGAGAGTGGAAGAACATTTGATAACTTCTACAGTTGAGACTCTCGATGTCATCATGAAACAGAGGTTTGATGGCATTGAGTTGTCATTTTAGTGTATCTTGATGGCAATTATTCACTATCTTTTCCTCTGTTTACGAAAGGTTATATGTTAGATATTCCACTCCTGTTACTTATGCTTCACTCTTGGGAGAAAATGATGTTGACTCTTCTTTCTCTATAAATGAAATGCAAGTCACATCAGGAACTCACACTCTGCTTTGGCAAGTCAAGTTGATAGGTTCCATCATTTGTGAGTGTTGTTTCCATTTCTTTTTATTTTTTTCCTTAATGAAGAGTTATTTTCATTTTAATGAGCAAAAGGTTTCAAATCTTATTCCACCCACAACAAAAATCAAACAGTTAACCTCAATTGATATAGGCCATTTTTTTAATCACACTCATTTTTAAGTCGAGTGATGTTGGTGGCTTAACAATTAGATATCATCAAAACTTCAAACAAGTAATTAGTGCAGAGTGGAAGAACTTTTGATAACTTCTAAAGTTGAGACTCTCGATCTCATCATTAAACAGAGGTCTATAAATGAAATGCAAGTCACATCAAGAACTCACACTCTGCTTTGGCAAGTCAAGTTGATAGGTTCCATTGGTAGGTTCCATCTTTTATGAGAGTTGATTCCATTTCTTTTTAATTTTTCCTTAATGAAGAGTTGTTTTCGTTTTAATGACCAAAGGTTTCAAATCTTATTCCACCCACAACAAAATCAAGCAGTTAACCCCAATTGATATAGGCCATTGTTTTCGTAATAACACTCTTTGTTTAAGTCGTGTGATGTTAGTGGCGGAACTATTAGATATCAAAAAAATTTCAAACAAGTAATTAGTGAAGAGTGGAAGAACATTTGTTAACTTCTAAAGTTGAGACTCTCGATCTCATCATTAAACAGAGGTTTGATGGCATTGAGTTGTCATTTTAGTGTAACTTGATGTAAATTATTCACTATATTTTCCTCTGTTTACGAAAGGTTATAAGTTAGATCTTCCACTCCTGTTACTTATGCTTCACTCTTAAGAAAAAAATGATGTTGACTCTTCTTTCTCTATAAATGAAATGCAAGTCACATCAGGAACTCATACTAAGCTTTGGCAAGTCAAGTTGATAGGTTCCATCACTTGTGAGAGTTGTTTCCATTTCTTTTTATTTTTTTCCTTAATGAAGAGTTGTTTTTCGTTTTAATGAGGAAAAGGTTTCAAATCTTATTCCACCCACAACAAAAGTCAAACAGTTAACCCCAATTGATATAGGCCATTTTTTTTGTAACAACACTCGTTGTTTAAGTCAAGTGATGTTAGTGGCGGAACTATTACATATCATCAAAATTTCAAACAAGAAATTAGTGGAGAGTGGTAGAACTTTTGATAACTTATAAAGTTGAGACTCTCGATCTCATCATTAAATAGAGGTTTGATGGCATTGAGTTGTCATTTTAGTGTATCTTGATGGCAATTAGTCACTATATTTTTCTCTGTTTACAAAAGGTTTTAAGTTAGATCTTCCTCCTGTTACTTATGCTTCACTCTTAGGAGAAAATGATGTTGACTCTTCTTTCTCTATAAATGAAATGCAAGTCACATTAGGAACTCATACTTTGCTTTGGCAAGTCAAGTTGATAGGTTCCATCATTTGTGAGAGTTGTTTCCATTTCTTTTTATTTTTTTCCTTAATGAACAGTTGTTTTCATTTTAATGAGCAAAAGCTTTCAAATCTTATTTCCCTCTCAACAAAAATCAAACAGTTAACCCTAATTGATATAGGCCTTATTTTTGTAGTGACACTCATTGTTTAAGTCGAGTGATGTTAGTGACTGAACTATTAGATATCAGCAAAATTGTAATCAAGTAATTAGTGGAGAGTGGAAGAACATTTGATAACTTCTACAGTTGAGACTCTCGATGTCATCATGAAACAGAGGTTTGATGGCATTGAGTTGTCATTTTAGTGTATCTTGATGGCAATTATTCACTATCTTTTCCTCTGTTTACGAAAGGTTATATGTTAGATATTCCACTCCTGTTACTTATGCTTCACTCTTAGGAGAAAAATGATGTTGACTCTTCTTTCTCTATAAATGAAATGCAAGTCACATCAGGAACTCACACTCTGCTTTGGCAAGTCAAGTTGATAGGTTCCATCATTTGTGAGTGTTGTTTCCATTTCTTTTTATTTTTTTCCTTAATGAAGAGTTATTTTCATTTTAATGAGCAAAAGGTTTCAAATCTTATTCCACCCACAACAAAAATCAAACAGTTAACCTCAATTGATATAGGCCATTTTTTTTTAATCACACTCATTTTTTAAGTCGAGTGATGTTAGTGGCTTAACAATTAGATATCATCAAAACTTCAAACAAGTAATTAGTGCAGAGTGGAAGAACTTTTGATAACTTCTAAAGTTGAGACTCTCGATCTCATCATTAAACAGAGGTCTATAAATGAAATGCAAGTCACATCAAGAACTCACACTCTGCTTTGGCAAGTCAAGTTGATAGGTTCCATTGGTAGGTTCCATCTTTTATGAGAGTTGATTCCATTTCTTTTTATTTTTTCCTTAATGAAGAGTTGTTTTCGTTTTAATGACCAAAAGGTTTCAAATCTTATTCCACCCACAACAAAAATCAAACAGTTAACCCCAATTGATATAGGCCATTGTTTTCGTAACAACACTCTTTGTTTAAGTCGTGTGATGTTAGTGGCGGAACTATTAGATATCAAAAAAATTTCAAACAAGTAATTAGTGAAGAGTGGAAGAACATTTGTTAACTTCTAAAGTTGAGACTCTCGATCTCATCATTAAACAGAGGTTTGATGGCATTGAGTTGTCATTTTAGTGTAACTTGATGTAAATTATTCACTATATTTTCCTCTGTTTACGAAAGGTTATAAGTTAGATCTTCCACTCCTGTTACTTATTCTTCACTCTTAAGAGAAAAATGATGTTGACACTTCTTTCTCTATAAATGAAATGCAAGTCACATCAGGAACTCATACTTTGCTTTGGCAAGTCAAGTTGATAGATTCCATCATTTGTGAGAGTTGTTTCCATTTCTTTTTATTTTTTCCTTAATGAAGAGTTGTTTTCATTTTAATGAGCAAAAGGTTTCAAATCTTATTCCACCCACAACAAAAATCACACAGTTAAGCCTAATTGATATAGGCCATTTTTTTGTAATGACACTCATTTTTTAAGTCGAGTGACGTTAGTGGCTGAACTATTAGATATCAGCAAAATTTCAAACAAGTAATTAGTGGAGAGTAGAAGAAAATTTGATAACTTCTAAAGTAGAGACTCTCGATCTCATCATTAAAAAGAGGTTTGATGGCATTGAGTTGTCATTTTAGTGTATCTTGATGGCAATTATTCACTATATTTTCCTCTGTTTACGAAAGGTTATATGTTAGATATTCCACTCCTGTTACTTATGCTTCACTCTTAGGAGAAAAATGATGTTGACTCTTCTTTCTCTATAAATGAAATGCAAGTCACATCAGGAACTCACACTCTGCTTTGGCAAGTCAAGTTGATAGGTTCCATCATTTGTGAGTGTTGTTTCCATTTCTTTTTATTTTTTTCCTTAATGAAGAGTTATTTTCATTTTAATGAGCAAAAGGTTTCAAATCTTATTCCACCCACAACAAAAATCAAACAGTTAACCCCAATTGATATAGGCCATTTTTTTTGTAATCACACTCGTTTTTTAAGTCGAGTGATGTTAGTGGCTGAACAATTAGATTTCATCAAAATTTCAAACAAGTAATTAGTGCAGAGTGGAAGAACTTTTGATAACTTCTAAAGTTGAGACTCTCGATCTCATCATTAAACAGAGGTCTATAAATGAAATGCAAGTCACATCAAGAACTCACACTCTGCTTTGGCAAGTCAAGTTGATAGGTTCCATTGGTAGGTTCCATCTTTTATGAGAGTTGATTCCATTTCTTTTTATTTTTTCCTTAATGAAGAGTTGTTTTCGTTTTAATGACCAAAAGGTTTCAAATCTTATTCCACCCACAACAAAAATCAAACAGTTAACCCCAATTGATATAGGCCATTGTTTTCGTAACAACACTCTTTGTTTAAGTCGTGTGATGTTAGTGGCGGAACTATTAGATATAAAAAAATTTTCAAACAAGTAATTAGTGAGGAGTGGAAGAACATTTGTTAACTTCTAAAGTTGAGACTCTCGATCTCATCATTAAACAGAGGTTTGATGGCATTGAGTTGTCATTTTAGTGTAACTTGATGTAAAATATTCACTATATTTTCCTCTGTTTACGAAAGGTTATAAGTTAGATCTTCCACTCCTGTTACTTATTCTTCACTCTTAAGAGAAAAATGATGTTGACTCTTCTTTCTCTATAAATGAAATGCAAGTCACATCAGGAACTCATACTTTGCTTTGGCAAGTCAAGTTGATAGGTTCCATCATTTGTGAGAGTTGTTTCCATTTCTTTTTATTTTTTTCCTTAATGAAGAGTTGTTTTCGTTTTAATGAGGAAAAGGTTTCAAATCTTATTCCACCCACAACAAAAATCAAACAGTTAACCCCAATTGATATAGGCCATTTTTTTTGTAACAACACTCTTTTTTTAAGTCGTGTGATGTTAGTGGCGGAACTATTAGATATCAAAAAAATTTCAAACAAGTAATTAGTGAAGAGTGGAAGAACATTTGTTAACTTCTAAAGATGAGACTCTCGATCTCATCATTAAACAGAGGTTTGATGGCATTGAGTTGTCATTTTAGTGTATCTTGATGGCAATTATTCACTATATTTTCCTCTGTTTTTAAAGGTTATAAGTTAGATCTTCCACTCCTGTTACTTATTCTTCACTCTTAAGAGAAAAATGATGTTGACACTTCTTTCTCTATAAATGAAATGCAAGTAACATCAGGAACTCATACTTTGCTTTGGCAAGTCAAGTTGATATGTTCCATCATTTGTGATAGTTGTTTCCATTTCTTTTTATTTTTTCCTTAATGAAGAGTTTTTTTCATTTTAATGAGCAAAAGGTTTGAAATCTTATTCCACCCACAACAAAAATCACACAGTTAACCCTAATTGATATTGGCCATTTTTTTGTAATGACACTCATTTTTTAAGTCGAGTGACGTTAGTGGCTGAACTATTAGATATCAGCAAAATTTCAAACAAGTAATTAGTGCAGAGTATAAGAAAATTTGATAACTTCTAAAGTTGAGACTCTCGATCTCATCATTAAACAGAGGTTTGATGGCATTGAGTTGTCATTTTAGTGTATCTTGATGGCAATTATTCACTATATTTTCCTCTGTTTACGAAAGGTTATAAGTTAGATCTTCCACTCCTGTTACTTATGCTTCACTCTTAGGAGAAAAATGATGTTGACTCTTCTTTCTCTATAAATGAAATGCAAGTCACATCAGGAACTCATACTCTGTTGTGGCAAGTCAAGTTGATAGGTTCCATCATTTGTGAGACTTGTTTCCATTCCTTTTTATTTTTTTCCTTAATGAAGAGTTGTTTTCGTTTTAATGAGCAAAAGGTTTCAAATCTTATTCCACCCACAACAAAAATCAAACAGTTAACCCCAATTGATATAGGCCATTTTTTTTTGTAACAACACTCGTTGTTTAAGTCGAGGGATGTTAGTGGCGGAACTATTACATATCATGAAAATTTCAAACAAGTAATTACTGCAGAGTGGAAGAACTTTTGATAACTTCTAAAGTTGAGACTCTCGATCTCATCATTAAACAGAGGTTTGATGGCTTTGAGTTGTCATTTTAGTGTATCTTGATGGCAATTATTCACTATATTTTCCTTTGTTTACGAAACGTTAAAAGTTAGATCTTCCACTCCGGTTACTTATGCTTCACTCTTAGGGGAAAATTGATGTTGACTCTTCTTTCTCTATAAATGAAATGCAAGTCACATCAGGAACTCATACTAAGCTTTGGCAAGTCAAGTTGATAGGTTCCATCACTTGTGAGAGTTGTTTCCATTTCTTTTTATTTTTTTCCTTAATGAAGAGTTGTTTTTCGTTTTAATGAGGAAAAGGTTTCAAATCTTATTCCACCCACAACAAAAGTCAAACAGTTAACCCCAATTGATATAGGCCATTTTTTTGTAATAAAGACTTTCGTTGTTTAAGTCAAGTGATGTTAGTGGCGGAACTATTACATATCATCAAAATTTCAAAGAAGAAATTAGTGGAGAGTGGTAGAACTTTTGATAACTTATAAAGTTGATCTTCCACTCCTGTTACTTATTCTTCACTCTTAAGAGAAAAATGATGTTGACACTTCTTTCTCTATAAATGAAATGCAAGTCACATCAGGAACTCATACTTTGCTTTGGCAAGTCAAGTTGATAGGTTCCATCATTTGTGAGAGTTGTTTCCATTTCTTTTTATTTTTTCCTTAATGAAGAGTTGTTTTCATTTTAATGAGCAAAAGGTTTCAAATCTTATTCCACCCACAACAAAAATCACACAGTTAAGGCTAATTGATATAGGCCATTTTTTTGTAATGACACTCATTTTTTAAGTCGAGTGACGTTAGTGGCTGAACTATTAGATATCAGCAAAATTTCAAACAAGTAATTAGTGGAGGGTAGAAGAAAATTTGATAACTTCTAAAGTAGAGACTCTCGATCTCATCATTAAAAAGAGGTTTGATGGCATTGAGTTGTCATTTTAGTGTATCTTGATGGCAATTATTCACTATATTTTCCTCTGTTTACGAAAGGTTATATGTTAGATATTCCACTCCTGTTACTTATGCTTCACTCTTAGGAGAAAAATGATGTTGACTCTTCTTTCTCTATAAATGAAATGCAAGTCACATCAGGAACTCACACTCTGCTTTGGCAAGTCAAGTTGATAGGTTCCATCATTTGTGAGTGTTGTTTTCATTTCTTTTTATTTTTTTCCTTAATGAAGATTTATTTTCATTTTAATGAGCAAAAGGTTTCAAATCTTATTCCACCCACAACAAAAATCAAACAGTTAACCCCAATTGATATAGGCCATTCTTTTTGTAATCACACTCGTTTTTTAAGTCGAGTGATGTTAGTGGCTGAACAATTAGATTTCATCAAAATTTCAAACAAGTAATTAGTGCAGAGTGGAAGAACTTTTGATAACTTCTAAAGTTGAGACTCTCGATCTCATCATTAAACAGAGGTCTATAAATGAAATGCAAGTCACATCAAGAACTCACACTCTGCTTTGGCAAGTCAAGTTGATAGGTTCCATTGGTAGGTTCCATCTTTTATGAGAGTTGATTCCATTTCTTTTTATTTTTTCCTTAATGAAGAGTTGTTTTCGTTTTAATGAGCAAAAGGTTTCAAATCTTATTCCACCCACAACAAAAATCACACAGTTAAGCCTAATTGATATAGGCCATTTTTTTGTAATGACACTCATTTTTTAAGTCGAGTGACGTTAGTGGCTGAACTATTAGATATCAGCAAAATTTCAAACAAGTAATTAGTGGAGAGTAGAAGAAAATTTGATAACTTCTAAAGTAGAGACTCTCGATCTCATCATTAAAAAGAGGTTTGATGGCATTGAGTTGTCATTTTAGTGTATCTTGATGGCAATTATTCACTATATTTTCCTCTGTTTACGAAAGGTTATATGTTAGATATTCCACTCCTGTTACTTATGCTTCACTCTTAGGAGAAAAATGATGTTGACTCTTCTTTCTCTATAAATGAAATGCAAGTCACATCAGGAACTCACACTCTGCTTTGGCAAGTCAAGTTGATAGGTTCCATCATTTGTGAGTGTTGTTTCCATTTCTTTTTATTTTTTTCCTTAATGAAGAGTTATTTTCATTTTAATGAGCAAAAGGTTTCAAATCTTATTCCACCCACAACAAAAATCAAACAGTTAACCCCAATTGATATAGGCCATTTTTTTTGTAACAACACTCTTTGTTTAAGTCGTGTGATGTTAGTGGCGGAACTTTTAGATATCAAAAAAATTTCAAACAAGTAATTAGTGAAGAGTGGAAGAACATTTGTTAACTTCTAAAGATGAGACTCTCGATCTCATCATTAAACAGAGGTTTGATGGCATTGAGTTGTCATTTTAGTGTATCTTGATGGCAATTATTCACTATATTTTCCTCTGTTTACGAAAGGTTATAAGTTAGATCTTCCACTCCTATTACTTATTCTTCACTCTTAAGAGAAAAATGATGTTGACACTTCTTTCTCTATAAATGAAATGCAAGTAACATCAGGAACTCATACTTTGCTTTGGCAAGTCAAGTTGATATGTTCCATCATTTGTGATAGTTGTTTCCATTTCTTTTTATTTTTTCCTTAATGAAGAGTTTTTTTCATTTTAATGAGCAAAAGGTTTGAAATCTTATTCCACCCACAACAAAAATCACACAGTTAACCCTAATTGATATTGGCCATTTTTTTGTAATGACACTCATTTTTTAAGTCGAGTGACGTTAGTGGCTGAACTATTAGATATCAGGAAAATTTCAAACAAGTAATTAGTGCAGAGTAGAAGAAAATTTGATAACTTCTAAAGTTGAGACTCTCGATCTCATCATTAAACAGAGGTTTGATGGCATTGAGTTGTCATTTTAGTGTATCTTGATGGCAATTATTCACTATATTTTCCTCTGTTTACGAAAGGTTATAAGTTAGATCTTCCACTCCTGTTACTTATGCTTCACTCTTAGGAGAAAAATGATGTTGACTCTTCTTTCTCAATAAATGAAATGCAAGTCACATCAGGAACTCATACTCTGTTGTGGCAAGTCAAGTTGATAGGTTCCATCATTTGTGAGACTTGTTTCCATTTCTTTTTATTTTTTTCCTTAATGAAGAGTTGTTTTCGTTTTAATGAGCAAAAGGTTTCAAATCTTATTCCACCCACAACAAAAATCAAACAGTTAACCCCAATTGATATAGGCCATTTTTTTTTGTAACAACACTCGTTGTTTAAGTCGAGGGATGTTAGTGGCGGAACTATTACATATCATGAAAATTTCAAACAAGTAATTACTGCAGAGTGGAAGAACTTTTGATAACTTCTAAAGTTGAGACTCTCGATCTCATCATTAAACAGAGGTTTGATGGCTTTGAGTTGTCATTTTAGTGTATCTTGATGGCAATTATTCACTATATTTTCCTCTGTTTACGAAAGCTTATAAGTTAGATCTTCCACTCCTGTTACTTATGCTTCACTCTTAGGAGAAAAATGATGTTGACTCTTCTTTCTCTATAAATGAAATGCAAGTCACATCAGGAACTCATACTAAGCTTTGGCAAGTCAAGTTGATAGGTTCCATCACTTGTGAGAGTTGTTTACATTTCTTTTTATTTTTTTCCTTAATGAAGAGTTGTTTTTTGTTTTAATGAGGAAAAGGTTTCAAATCTTATTCCACCCACAACAAAAGTCAAACAGTTAACCCCAATTGATATAGGCCATTTTTTTTGTAACAACACTCGTTGTTTAAGTCAAGTGATGTTAGTGGCGGAACTATTACATATCATCAAAATTTCAAACAAGAAATTAGTGGAGAGTGGTAGAACTTTTGATAACTTATAAAGTTGAGACTCTCGATCTCATCATTAAATAGAGGTTTGATGGCATTGAGTTGTCATTTTAGTGTATCTTGATGGCAATTAGTCACTATATTTTTCTCTGTTTACAAAAGGTTTTAAGTTAGATCTTCCACTCCTGTTACTTATGCTTCACTCTTAGGAGAAAAATGATGTTGACTCTTCTTTCTCTATAAATGAAATGCAAGTCACATCAGGAACTCATACTTTGCTTTGGCAAGTCAAGTTGATAGGTTCCATCATTTGTGAGAGTTGTTTCCATTTCTTTTTATTTTTTTCCTTAATGAACAGTTGTTTTCATTTTAATGAGCAAAAGCTTTCAAATCTTATTTCCCTCTCAACAAAAATCAAACAGTTAACCCTAATTGATATAGGCCTTTTTTTTGTAATGACACTCATTGTTTAAGTCGAGTGATGTTAGTGACTGAACTATTAGATATCAGCAAAATTGTAATCAAGTAATTAGTGGAGAGTGGAAGAACATTTGATAACTTCTACAGTTGAGACTCTCGATGTCATCATGAAACAGAGGTTTGATGGCATTGAGTTGTCATTTTAGTGTATCTTGATGGCAATTATTCACTATCTTTTCCTCTGTTTACGAAAGGTTATATGTTAGATATTCCACTCCTGTTACTTATGCTTCACTCTTAGGAGAAAAATGATGTTGACTCTTCTTTCTCTATAAATGAAATGCAAGTCACATCAGGAACTCACACTCTGCTTTGGCAAGTCAAGTTGATAGGTTCCATCATTTGTGAGTGTTGTTTCCATTTCTTTTTATTTTTTTCCTTAATGAAGAGTTATTTTCATTTTAATGAGCAAAAGGTTTCAAATCTTATTCCACCCACAACAAAAATCAAACAGTTAACCTCAATTGATATAGGCCATTTTTTTTGTAATCACACTCATTTTTTAAGTCGAGTGATGTTAGTGGCTTAAGAATTAGATATCATCAAAACTTCAAACAAGTAATTAGTGCAGAGTGGAAGAACTTTTGATAACTTCTAAAGTTGAGACTCTCGATCTCATCATTAAACAGAGGTCTATAAATGAAATGCAAGTCACATCAAGAACTCACACTCTGCTTTGGCAAGTCAAGTTGATAGGTTCCATTGGTAGGTTCCATCTTTTGTGAGAGTTGATTCCATTTCTTTTTATTTTTTCCTTAATGAAGAGTTGTTTTCGTTTTAATGACCAAAGGTTTCAAATCTTATTCCACCCACAACAAAAATCAAACAGTTAACCCCAATTGATATAGGCCATTGTTTTTGTAACAACACTCTTTGTTTAAGTCGTGTGATGTTAGTGGCGGAACTATTAGATATCAAAAAAATTTCAAACAAGTAATTAGTGAAGAGTGGAAGAACATTTGTTAACTTCTAAAGTTGAGACTCTCGATCTCATCATTAAACAGAGGTTTGATGGAATTGAGTTGTCATTTTAGTGTATCTTGATGGCAATTATTCACTATATTTTCCTCTATTTACGAAAGGTTATAAGTTAGATCTTCCACTCCTGTTACTTATTCTTCACTCTTAAGAGAAAAATGATGTTGACACTTCTTTCTCTATAAATGAAATGCAAGTCACATCAGGAACTCATACTTTGCTTTGGCAAGTCAAGTTGATAGATTCCATCATTTGTGAGAGTTGTTTCCATTTCTTTTTATTTTTTCCTTAATGAAGAGTTGTTTTCATTTTAATGAGCAAAAGGTTTGAAATCTTATTCCACCCACAACAAAAATCACACAGTTAACCCTAATTGATATTGGCCATTTTTTTGTAATGACACTCATTTTTTAAGTCGAGTGACGTTAGTGGCTGAACTATTAGATATCAGCAAAATTTCAAACAAGTAATTAGTGCAGAGTAGAAGAAAATTTGATAACTTCTAAAGTTGAGACTCTCGATCTCATCATTAAACAGAGGTTTGATGGCATTGAGTTGTCATTTTAGTGTATCTTGATGGCAATTATTCACTATATTTTCCTCTTTATTTAAAGGTTATAAGTTAGATCTTCCACTCCTGTTACTTATGTTTCACTCTTAGGAGAAAAATGATGTTGACTCTTCTTTCTCTATAAATGAAATGCAAGTCACATCAGGAACTCACACTCTGCTTTGGCAAGTCAAGTTGATAGGTTCCATCATTTGTGAGTGTTGTTTCCATTTCTTTTTATTTTTTTCCTTAATGAAGAGTTATTTTCATTTTAATGAGCAAAAGGTTTCAAATCTTATTCCACCCACAACAAAAATCAAACAGTTAACCCCAATTGATATAGGCCATTTTTTTTGTAATCACACTCGTTTTTTAGTCGAGTGATGTTAGTGGCTGAACAATTAGATTTCATCAAAATTTCAAACAAGTAATTAGTGCAGAGTGGAAGAACTTTTGATAACTTCTAAAGTTGAGACTCTCGATCTCATCATTAAACAGAGGTCTATAAATGAAATGCAAGTCACATCAAGAACTCACACTCTGCTTTGGCAAGTCAAGTTGATAGGTTCCATCATTTGTGAGAGTTGTTTCCATTTCTTTTTATTTTTTCCTTAATGAAGAGTTGTTTTCGTTTTAATGAGGAAAAGGTTTCAAATCTTATTCCACCCACAACAAAAATCAAACAGTTAACCCCAATTGATATAGGCCATTTTTTTTGTAACAACACTCTTTGTTTAAGTCGTGTGATGTTAGTGGCGGAACTATTAGATATCAAAAAAATTTCAAACAAGTAATTAGTGAAGAGTGGAAGAACATTTGTTAACTTCTAAAGATGAGACTCTCGATCTCATCGTTAAACAGAGGTTTGATGGCATTGAGTTGTCATTTTAGTGTATCTTGATGGCAATTATTCACTATATTTTCCTCTGTTTACAAAAGGTTATAAGTTAGATCTTCCACTCCTGTTACTTATTCTTCACTCTTAAGAGAAAAATGATGTTGACACTTCTTTCTCTATAAATGAAATGCAAGTAACATCAGGAACTCATACTTTGCTTTGGCAAGTCAAGTTGATATGTTCCATCATTTGTGATAGTTGTTTCCATTTCTTTTTATTTTTTCCTTAATGAAGAGTTTTTTTCATTTTAATGAGCAAAAGGTTTGAAATCTTATTCCACCCACAACAAAAATCACACAGTTAACCCTAATTGATATTGGCCATTTTTTTGTAATGACACTCATTTTTTAAGTCGAGTGACGTTAGTGGCTGAACTATTAGATATCAGCAAAATTTCAAACAAGTAATTAGTGCAGAGTGGAAGAACATTTGTTAACATCTAAAGTTAAGACTCTCGATCTCATCATTAAACAAAGGTTTGATGGCATTGAGTTGTCATTTTAGTGTATCATGATGGAAATTATTCACTATATTTTCCTCTGTTTACGAAAGGTTATAAGTTAGATCTTCCACTCCTGTTACTTATGCTTCACTCTTAAGAGAAAAATGATGTTGACACTTCTTTCTCTATAAATGAAATGCAAGTCACATTAGGAACTCATAGTTTGCTTTGGCAAGTCAACTTGATAGGTTCCATCATTTCTGAGAGTTGTTTCCATTTCTTTTTATTTTTTTCCTTACTGAAGAGTTGTTTTCATTTTAATGAGCAAAAGCTTTCAAATCTTATTCCCCCATAACAAAAATCAAACAGTTAACCCTGATTGATATAGGCCATTTTTTTGTAATGACACTCGTTGTTTAATTCGAGTGATGTTAGTGGCTGAACTATTAGACATCAGAAAAAAATTTTAAAAAGTAATTTTTGGAAACTGGAAGAACATTTGATAACTTCTACAGTTGAGACTCTCGATCTCATCATTAAACAGAGGTTTGATGGCATTGAGTTGTCATTTTAGTGTATCTTGATGGCAATTATTCACTATATTTTCCTCTGTTTACGAAAGGTTATAAGTTAGATCTTCCACTCCTGTTACTTATGCTTCACTCTTAAGAAAAAAATGATGTTGACTCTTCTTTCTCCATAAATGAAATGCAAGTCACATCAGGAACTCATACTTTGTTTTGGAAAGTCAAGTTGATAGGTTCCATCATTTGTGAGAGTTGTTTCCATTTCTTTTTATTTTTTTCCTTAATGAAGAGATGTTTTCGTTTTAATGAGCAAAAGGTTTCAAATCTTATTCCACCCACAACAAAAATCAAACAGTTAACCCCAAATTATATAGGCCATTTTTTTTGTAACAACACTCGTTGTTTAAGTCGAGTGATGTTAGTGGCGGAACTATTAGATATCAACAAAATTTCAAACAAGTAATTAATAAAGAGTGGAAGAACATTTGTTAACATCTAAAGTTGATACTCTCGATCTCATCATTAAACAGAGGTTTGATGGCATTGAGTTGTCATTTTAGTGTATCTTGATGGCAATTATTCACTATATTTTCCTCTGTTTACGACAGGTTATAAGTTAGATCTTCCACTCCTGTTACTTATGCTTCACTCTTAGGAGAAAAATGATGTTGACTCTTCTTCCTCTATAAATGAAATGCAAGTCACATCAGGAACTCATACTTTGCTTTCGCAAGTCAAGTTGATAGGTTCCATCATTTGTGAGAGCTGTTTGCATTTTTTTTTATTTTTTTCCTTACTGAAGAGTTGTTTTCATTTTAATGAGCAAAAGCTTTGAAATCTTATTCCCCCCACAACAAAAATCAAACAGTTAACCCTAATTGATATAGGCCATTTTTTTGTAATGACACTCATTGTTTAAGTCGAGTGATGTTAGTGGCTGAACTATTAGACATCAGAAAAATTTTTAAAAAGTAATTAGTGGAGAGTGGAAGAACATTTGATAACTTCTACAGTTGAGACTCTCGATGTCATCATTAAACAGAGGTTTGATAGAAGAGTCAACATCATTTTTTTCTTAAGAGTGAAGCATAAGTAACAGGAGTGGAAGATCTAACTTATTACCTTTCGTAAACAGAGGAAAATATAGTGAATAATTGCCATCAAGATACACTAAAATGACAACTCAATGCCATCAAACCTCTATTTAATGATGAGATCGAGAGTCTCAACTTTAGAAGTTAATGTCGGATCGGAAAAAGAAAGCTTGCTTAGTTTGGAGAAATGATAGATTTCAAAACTTTTTAAGAAATCATCTTGCAGCGGAAGCAATATATCCAAATCAACATGCTAATCCATACATGATATGGTATAAGGATAATAAAACGAAGAACAAGATAAAAGGAATTACCGACTCCTTCGCTACAGCTTTAAATCCTCGTTGCGCTATCCTCTCCTTCTTGTATCCAAATCCTTTGCCTTTGAGTCTTTGCCTTTAGCAATCTATCTTCTTCCTTGTAGTAGTATCCTCTACCAATTAGATTTACCACTTGTTCTTCAAGGACAACTAGGTTAACAAAATCCTTTGGTGGGAAAGGAGAAGAAATATTTGGAGGAGATTTTCTTAGAAGAAGAAGAACCAAAATTGAAACTCTTTCAATTCTTTCACTTAGGAATTTCGGTTCTCTCTTGCATGAAAAGAGAGAATGTATAAAAACTATGCAAGAACCCTTTCTTACCTCTCAATTTCGAAATATGCATAAATGGAAAGAGTGAGAGGCATCCAATGCATCACTTCTTACATTAATCACTCATCAAATAGCCAATAAATGAGACTTACTTCATTTATCTTTAAAATGGCTATTTGAAAAGACCATAACCTATAATTGAATACCCATTTCGGTTTTGGCAAGAAGAAAGAAGGAAGATGGTCCATCTAATGCACATCTTTCATCTTTAATCTAATGAATGTAAATAGGTTACATGCCAACATTAAAAGCCAACCATTAAACCATTTAATGGTAAGTTCATAACTCCATTTAATAATGATGAACCATAATAAAGACCATCTTTATTTAGTATTTTAATGTCAAATGTGTGGTTACACATCTAACCTAACACAATTTTGAAATTTCTTCTTCTCGATTTAAAAAAAATTGTTTTAATATAATTAATCTAATCAATTACATTAAACCAAAACAAGCCCATTTCTAAATGAACATATGGGCTTGCAATTAACCATTAATTAGTATAAGCCCATCATTCAATTATGGACTTCTAAAGCCTCCAAACTGCTTCTTACTTAGCTTGATAACCTTCCTTAAAGCCAAGTGGGGAATCTTATTGGACTTTGATAATTCAAGCTCCAATAAGCCCAGAAATAATTCAATCTCATTGGAATTAATTCTAGCTTATTAACTAAATGTCATTCCACTAAAGACAATTAGTTTAACTCTTGAATTATTAAATATTATGAGAATATGTCCAATTTCAAACCCTATTTAGAACCTTATTATAGCCATCTGCACAACAAAGGGTAAAATTACCGTTTTGCCCTTATGTTGGTTTTTCCTTCTAGATCTCTCATTTTACTTTATATGGTGATTAACACATAAGATCTCATCTTAGTGTTAAGACTTGATGGGTAGCTAGTCCATCAAACTACTGGCGCCAGTTTAATCACCAAATCTCCTTAAAACATCTAGAAGAGATGATAATACTATAAACTCTTTATTTGAGTGAATCTTCCCTGATACATGTTTCAATTAATAATTCCAACATGCAGACTTCGGATTAATACCTGTAAAAATCCATTCCGATCATATCAAGAATTATAATGAAACACATATGAGTTCACCACTCATCAAGATTGTGGTTCATAATAGCGAATGCTTAAGTTGTATGTTTTAAGATTAAAGTAACGACCCACTTTATTCTTGAAAACATACTTGATTCAATTCATTTAATAGTGCCATTATTGATAGTCTACTACTATCATGATATGAAACTCATCATTCCCTTTAAGTAAACTCCTTTACTTATATGGAGATAAATCGCAACACTACGATCTAAACCATAATCAAACGACCAACTTGATTATTCAACTGTGAATCAATTAATTGATTCTAATAATATACATGTTTCCCATACATCTCTATGTATATGTATATTACTTACAAATGAATCTTGGTACCTTATGACTAGATATATAATGCTCATACAGATAAAACCAAACTCTTTTGTTTTATTAATAATAAATATTTTCATTACAAAGCAGAATCGAAGAAGATAAAGTTACATGTAAATACACTTACTTTCCAGGGCACTATATTTACATAACTCCAACAATCTCCCACTTGCCCTAAAGAAAGTTTGACATATCCTTCATCCTCAAAACTCTTTTGAGTCAATGTCTTTGTGAACGGATCAGCAAGGTTTTGCTCTGTAGGAATCTTTACCACATCCACTTCTCCACGTTGTATTATCTCCCTTATGAGATGATACTTTCGCTCAATGTGTTTGGCAGCTTTGTGTTTCGAGGTTCTTTAGAATTAGCCACTGCCCCACTATTATCACAATAAAGTGTAATGGCTTTTTCTGCCTCTGGAACTATCTCCAAATCATTTAGGAACTTAGAGAGAGGCGCTTCTTTTGCTTTGCTTCCTGGCAGCAACATACTTAACCTCCATAGTCAAATCAGCAATACAAGATTGCTTGACACTCCTCCAAACTATGGCTCCACCTCCTAAAGTAAATATAGAACCAGAAGTTGATTTCCTTGAATCAACATCGATTGAAATCGAATCTGTATATCCTGTCGGATTAAGATTACTTCTAGAATAAACAAGCATTAAGTTCTTCGTCCTACGAAGATACTTAAGTATACACTTAACCGCAGTCCAATGTTCCATTCCTGGATTGGACTGAAATCTGCTTACCAGTCCCACTGCGTAACAGATATCCGGTCTAGTGCACAGCATTGCATACATCAAACTACCAACTGCCGAAGCATATGGAATGTTACGCATGCGTTCAACCTCCTCTTGGGTTTTAGGTGCTTGTTCCTTTGAAAGTTTGATTCCATGTCTAGTAGGAGTGAAACCCCTCTTGGAATCTTGCATGGCGAACTTATTGAGCATATTCTCAATGTAAGTTAGTTGAGACAAAACTATCTTCTTGTTCTTACGATCCCTTATAAGTTTGATCCCTAGAACATAGGTAGCCTCTCCCAAATCCTTCATTGAAAACTGTTCATTCAGCCATCCCTTAACAGCAGATAACATTCCCACATCATTCCCAATGAGCAGAATGTCATCAACATACAGGATTAGGAAAGTAACCTTACCTTCTTGTATTCTTTTGTAAACACAAGGCTCATCTAGGTTTTGTATGAACCCATAGGTTTTGATAGCCTTATCAAACCTAATGTTCCAAGACCTAGATGCTTGCTTAAGTCCATAAATGGACCTTTGCAACTTGCAAACCTTATGCTCATTACCTAGCTCAATGAATCCTTCTGGTTGGGCCATATAAATGGTCTCCTCAAGATCTCCATTCAGAAATGCGGTCTTGACATCCATTTGCCGTATTTCATAATTGAAATAGTGCTTATGGCCAAAAGAATCTGATGTACTTAAGCATGGCAACCGGAGAAAAGTCTCCTCGTAGTCTATACCCTCCTTTTGAGTATAGCCTTTAGCTACCAATCTAGCTTTAAAGGTCTCTACCTTTCCATCCGATCCCTTTTCCTTTGTAGATCCATTTACACCTACGATTTTTAGACACGGTGGTAGATCTACAAGGACCTGAGACTTCATTAGTATACATAGAATCTATTTCCGATTCCATTGCCTTGAGCCATTTTCTGCATCAACATCATTAATAGCAATGTATATGTAACGGATCTGTTTCTTCTTGGTGCGAGATGGCAATTAAGCCTTCTCCTAAACCCAGATACCTATCTGGTTGTCTCACAATCCTCCCACTACGTCTAGGCACATCTTGATGTTCAGGTTGCACTTCTGATTCAACTCTTGAATCCATTTCGAAATCTTATTCTATCATATCCAAAACAACTCTTGGTTTGGATGAAATTGCTAACTCCTTTAGTACTACTTCACTTCTTCCTTTGTGATTTCTCACAAACTCTTCCTCTAAGAAGTTTGCATTTGTCGACACAAATACCTTCCTATCATGAGGACTGTAAAAATAGTACCCTCGAGTTCCCGTAGGATATCCTACAAACAAACATACTTCTGTCCTTGGTTCCATCTTTGTGGATTCAGGCTTTAGAACATGAGCTAGACAGCCCCAAGTCCTCAAGTGCCTCAATGAAGGCACTCGGCCAGTCCACAACTCCCTAGGTGTTTTAGGCACCGATTTGGATGGAGCAAAGTTAAGAAGATATGTTACCATTTGTATGGCATATCCCCAGAACGATTTTGGAAGGCTAGCATAGGACATCATTGATCTTACCATTTCCAATAGAGTTCTATTTCTCCTCTCTGCTACACTATTCTGTTGAGGTGTACGAGGAGCTGACAAATTAGAAACAATTCCATTGTCAATTAAATATTGCTGGAACTCTCCAGATAAATACTCACCACCTCGATCTGATCGAAGCTATTTTAATGGCTTGCCAAGTTGCTTCTCAGCTTCAGCTTTGAATTCTTTTAACTTTTCAAAAGATTCACTCTTTTTATGCATCAAATACAAATAGCCATGTCTTGAGTAATCATCTATAAAAGTTATGAAATATTCATAACCTCCTCTAGTTTGTACATTCATTGGCCCACACACATCAGTATGTACCATGTCCAATGTGGATTCAAATCTGTTTCCTTTAGAAGGAAATGAGGCTTTTGTCATTTTTCCTTAAATACAAGATTCACAGGTGGGTAATGGATCACTATCCAAGCCCATAAGGATCCCATCCTTTACTAGCCTGTCAAGTCTTTTCTGATTGATATGACCCATCCTTCGATGCCACAGATACTTTGAATTAATGCTAGAGATATTAGGTTGTCTTGGTTTTATCAATTCTGTGGTGTTTAGTGAGCCTTTCATAGGTTCTATAAAAAAAATCCCTGTTTAATTATCGCCTCACAAATAAAATCCTTATTCTCATATATTGAAACAACCTTTTCAAAATATAAGGAATAGCCAGATTTTATTAGACAAAAAAGAAATCATGTTCCTTACAATCATTGGCATGTAATAAACATCTTCCAAATATAACCTATGACCACTAGGAAAGTCCAAGATAACTACTCCCACCGATTCTCTTGAAACATAGGAACCATCTGCTATCTTAACTTGAAACTGGCCTTTAGGAAGTCTTTTCCTTTGCTGGAACCCCTGCAAAGAATTACAAACATGGTTAGTGGCTCCTGAATCTAATATCCAAGAAGTAGATAAATCTGCCACATTTCTAGTTCCTAACAAACTTAGGAAGCCCATACCTTGTTTGCTTTTGAGGGACTCTAGGTAGGTGGGCGGTTTCTTTTCCGGTGGCCCATCTCATCACGGTGGAAACACTTTCCTTTGATGTTCTCTTTGGCCTTCTTTTTCATGGGTTTGGCCTTGACCCTATTTGGGCCTTCTTTTCATTGGACCCTTCTTCTTTTCCTTGCCCTTACCCTTAGGCTTAGAAGAAGAAGCTACATTAACCGGCCCATGAGCCTTAATATTCAATATTTCCTCCGTGCTCGGAGGGTATTCATCAACTCACTCAAGGTGTAATCCTTGCTGTTGAGCTCATAGTCAACTTAAAGCTGCTAAAAGAGAGTTTAAGCTATTGATGATCATAATCATCTGTGTGTCCGCATCCATATCCGCCCTTAGCATCTCGGCCTCGGTGATCGCAGAGATTACCTTCATCATGTAATCCCGCTTTGGTTCACGTGTTTACATGCGAGATTATGAAAGGTTTGGATAGCTTTCACTCTTGCAGACCTAGTCCTCACACCAAACATCTCATGTAGGTAATGGACCATTGCACTAGCAGTTTTATACAAGCAATTTGCTTTTGCAACATGCGGTGACGAAGCGAATATAACACTTAGTAGTCTTGTCGACGATTACGCCAGCGCTCATGTTGTTGGACTTGCTCGGGAGTTGCATCTCCACTTAGAGGTGTAGGCTCATTTTCAGTTAACACCCATGAAATACGTTCATATTGAAGAACAATGTCAAGGTTACGTCTCCATTCATTAAACTTGTCTCCATTTTCCAATTTGTTATTAGTCAAGCGGGGTGAGTGGATTCATTTTGTGGTTGATTATGTCCGAAAATATAAATTATTAAAACATGAGCATACTAGTCAACAATTTATGGAACTTTGTATAAAATCATGATGCATGTATGCATGATGATAGATTTAACAAAACTTAAAAATTAAAACATTATCTGACGGTTATTTTTCTTATTTATAATGAGACTAAGTGACGATGGGCCATCTTATCTATTAAAAGAAAAAGCGGGACCCTCCACTCAAAAAACTACCAAGCATCTCATGCTCAATTTTTAAGAAGCGTCTTAATTTGGTCCATACTTTTACCATGAGCTACGGTGGGCGGTTTATTGATAAAAATGTTGAGTGTATAACCATTTGATTCATTCACTAAAGATACCTACAAATCATGCCTCGGTGGGAGGTCATATTTGCTATCATTAAGTGGACTTATCCTTAAGGAGACCCAAACCATGCAAGATCTAGGATCCATGCCCTCCGATGGGGAGTAACACTTCACCACATGCAAACGGGCCATCATTTGGAGACCGTGGACTCTCACAGGAGCATCCTCTCCCACTCAATCTTTTTGGGCTTTAAGTTTTAAATAGCATCTTGTCTAGATGCAATTTATTATCCATCCTATATTGTTTCATTATATATCTCATACATAATGAATGCATGGCAAGGTCTAGGGTTGGCAATTTTCTAAATGACATGCAATCACATAATATCACATATTACAAGCATTCATTTCTCCATTCATCACATGAACTAATAAAGCCACTTTTGATTGTCCATCCTAGAAACATAAAATAATTACAAGCCTTTTAGGCCCAAAATATGCTTCTTCATCTAGGATCTTCCGCTTCGAACTCTTCGCTAACATGATCCGGCCCATTCGGTAAACAAAATGTAATGGCATTTATGAAATTAGAATTTTTTCATTTTGAAAAATAAAATTCCAGCACTAGATTTTTAGAAAACCAAATCTTTGTTTTGACAAAAAATTCCAGCACTTGTTTTATTAAAACAGAAACTCATTTCATGAAAATTAAACACGTCACTTAGTATTTTAGCAAAACCGAAATTGGATTCTTTGAAACAAAAAACCAGCACTTGTTTTCCAATCATAACTGAAATATGATTCATTGAAACAAAAATTCCAGCAACTTAGTTTTCACAAAACTTATGCCAAAACACAAAAGGATACACCGAAAATTTTACCTTTCCATTTCTTCAATCCATGGCTGCACCTTCTTCATCATTACATCAATTTGTACATTACAAAATCAAATAAAATAGAAAAAAGAAACCAAGGAGGAAACATGGTGATGATAGACCACCCTCCTTGTTACAACCAAATGAAGAAATCTTACAAGATAAAATTTAACTTCTATGGACAACCAAAAGAGCAACATACACCATATATATTTCTATCACATAAAAATATGCAGTATACATAAAAGATTGCCAACCCATGCATCCAACATATAGGAACCGAAATCATGCATGAAAACCTCTCGATACCAATTGTTGGATCGGAAAAAAAAGCATGCTTAGTTTGGAGAAGCGATAGATTTCAAAACTTTTTAAGAAATCATCTTGCAGCGGAAGCAATATATCCAAATCAATATGTTAATCCATACATGATATGGTATAAGGATAATAAAACTAAGAACAAGATAAAAGGAATTACCGACTCCTTCGCTCTGACTTTAAATCCTCGCTGCGCTATCCTCTCCTTCTTGTATCCAAATCCTTTGCCTTTGAGTCTTTTCCTTTAGCAATCTATCTTCTTCCTTGTAGTAGTATCCTCTACCAATTAGATTTACCACTTGTTCTTCAAGGACAACTAGGTTAACAAAATCCTTTGGTGGGAAAGGAGAAGAAATATTTGGAGGAGATTTTCTTAGAAGAAGAAGAACCAAAATTGAAAGTCTTTCAATTCTTTCACTTAGGAATTTCGGTTCTACCTTGCATGAAAAGAGAGAATGTCTAAAAACCATGAAAGAACCCTTTCTTACATCTCAATTTCGAAATATGCATGAACGGAAAGAGTGAGAGGCATCCAATGCATCACTTCTTATATTAATCACTCATCAAATAGCCAATAAATGAGACTTACTTCATTTATCTTTAAAATGGCTATTTGAAAAGACCATAACCTATAATTGAATACCCATTTCGGTTTTGGAAAGAAGAAAGAAGGAAGATGGTCCATCTAATGCACATCTTTCATCTTTAATCTAATGAATGCAAATAGGTTACATGCCAACATTAAAAGCCAACCATTAAACCATTTAATGGTAAGTTCATAACTCCATTTAATAATGATGAACCATAATAAAGACCATCTTTATTTAGTATTTTAATGTCAAATGTGTGGTTACACATCTAACCTAACACAATTTCGAAATTGCTTCTTCTCCATTTAAAATTTTTTTTTTAATATAATTAATCTAATCAATTACATTAAACCAAAACAAGCCCATTTCTAAATGAACATATGGGCTTCCAATTAACCATTAATTAGTATAAGCCCATCATTCAATTATGGACTTCTAAAGCCTCCAAACTACTTCTTACTTATCTTGATAACCTTCTTTAAAGCCAAGTGGGGAATCTTATTGGACTTTGATAATTCAAGCTCCAATAAGCCTAGAAATAATTCAATCTCATTGGAATTAATTATAGCTTATTAACTAAATGTCATTCCACTAAAGACAATTAGTTGAACTCTTGAATTATTAAATATTATGAGAATATGTCCAATTGCAAACCCTATTTAGAACCTTATTATAGCCATCCGCATAACAAAGGGTAAAATTATCGTTTTGCCCTTATGTTGGTTTTTCCTTCTAGATCTCTTATTTTACTTTATATGGTGATTAACACATAAGATATCATCTTAGTGTTAAGACTTGATGGGTAGCTAGTCCATCAAACTACTGGCGCCAGTTTAATCACCAAATCTCCTTAAAACATCTAGAAGAGATGATAACACTATAAACTCTTTATTTGAGTGAATGTTCCCTGATACATGTTTCAATTAATAATTCCAACATGCAGACATTGGATTAATACCCTGTAAAAATCCATTCCGATCATATCAAGAATTATAATGAAACACATATGAGTTCACCACTCATCAAGATTGTGGTTCATAATAAGCGAATGCTTAAGTTGTATATTTTAAGATTAAAGTAACGGCCCACTTTATTCTTGAAAACATACTTATTTCCAGATTTATTTAATAATGCCATTATCGATAGTCTACTACTATCATGATATGAAACTCATCATTCCCTTTAAGTAAACTCCTTTACTTATATGGAGATAAATCGCAACACTACTGATCTAAACCATAATCAAACGACCAACTTGATTATTCAACTGTGAATCAATTAATTGATTCTAAAATATACATGTTTCCCATACATCTCTATGTATATGTATATTACTTACAAATGAATCTTGGTACCGTATGACCAGATATATAATGCTAATACAGATAAAACCAAACTCTTTTGTTTTATTAATAATAAATATTTTCATTACAAAGCATGGAATCAAGAAGATAAAGTTACATGTAAATACACTTGCTTTCCAGGGAACTATATTTACATAACTCCAACAGGACTATGAGCTCAACAGCAAGGATTACACCTTGAGTGAGTTCATCAATACCCTCTAGAGCACGGAGGAAATATTGAATATTAAGGCTCATGGGCCAGAACCTAATGTAGCTTCTTCTTCTAAGCCCAAGGGTAAGGGCAAGGAAAAGAAGAACTGTCCAATGAAAAAGAAGGCCCAAATAGGGGTCAAGGCCAAACCCATGAAAAAGAAGGCCAAAGAGAACATCAAAGGAAAGTGTTTCCACTGTGATGAGATGGGCCACTAGAAAATCTCGATGTCATCATTAAGCGAGCTTTGATGGCATTGAGTTGTCATTTAGTGCATCTTGATGGCAATTATTCACTATATTTTCCTCTGTTTACGAAAGGTTATAAGTTAGATCTTCCACTCCTGTTACTTATGCTTCACTCTTAGGAAAAAATGATGTTGACTCTTCTTTCTCTATAAATGAAATGCAAGTCACATCAGGAACTCATACTTTGCTTTGGCAAGTCAAGTTGATAGGTTCCATCATTTGTGAGAGTTGTTTCCATTTCTTTTTTTTTTTCCTTAATGAAGAGTTGTTTTCATTTTAATGAGCAAAAGCTTTCAAATCTTATTCCCCCCACAACAAAAATCAAACAGTTAACCCTAATTGATATAGGCCATTTTTTGTAATGACACTCGTTGTTTAAGTCGAGTGATGTTAGTGGCTGAACTATTAGATATCAACAAAATTTTAAACAAGTAATTAGTGGAAGTGGAAGAACATTTGATAACTTCTAAAGTTGAGACTATCGATGTCATCATTAAGCAGAGGTTTGATGGCATTGAGTTGTCATTTAGTGCATCTTGATGGCAATTATTCACTATATTTTCCTCTGTTTACGAAAGGTTATAAGTTAGATCTTCCCTCCTATTACTTATGCTTCACTCTTAAGAAAAAATGATGTTGACTCTTCTTTCTCTATAAATGAAATGCAAGTCACATCGAGGAACTCATACTTTGCTTTGGCAAGTCAAGTTGATAGGTTCCATCATTTGTGAGAGTTGTTTCCATTTCTTTTTTTTTTCCTTAATGAAGAGTTGTTTTCATTTTAATGAGCAAAAGCTTTCAAATCTTATTCCCCCACAACAAAAATCAAACAGTTAACCCTAATTGATATAGGCCATTTTTTGTAATGACACTTTCGTTGTTTAAGTCGAGTGATGTTAGTGGCTGAACTATTAGATATCAGCAAAATTTTAAACAAGTAATTAGTGGAGAGTGAAAGAACATTTGATAACTTCTACAGTTGAGACTATCGATGTCATCATTAAACAGAGCTTTGATGGCATTGAGTTGTCATTTTAGTGCATCTTGATGGCAATTATTCACTATATTTTCCTCTGTTTACGAAAGGTTATAAGTTAGATCTTCCACTCCTGTTATTTATGCTTCCTCTTAGGAGAAAAATGATGTTGACTCTTCTTTCTCTATAAATGAAATGCAAGTCAAATTAGGAACTCATACTTTGCTTTGGCAAGTCAAGTTGATAGGTTCCATCATTTGTGAGAGTTGTTTCCATTTCTTTTTATTTTTTTCCTTAATGAAGAGTTGTTTTCATTTTAATGAGCAAAAGGTTTCAAATCTTATTCCACCCACAACAAAAGTCAAACAGTTAACCCCAATTGATATAGGCCATTTTTTTTGTAACAACACTCGTTGTTTAAGTCGAGTGATGTTAGTGGCTGAACTATTAGATATCAGCAAAATTTTAAACAAGTAATTAGTGGAGAGTGAAAGAACATTTGATAACTTCTACAGTTGAGACTATCGATGTCATCATTAAACAGAGCTTTGATGGCATTGAGTTGTCATTTTAGTGCATCTTGATGGCAATTATTCACTATATTTTCCTCTGTTTACGAAAGGTTATAAGTTAGATCTTCCACTCCTGTTACTTATGCTTCACTCTTAAGAAAAAATGATGTTGACTCTTCTTTCTCTATAAATGAAATGCAAGTCACATCGAGAACTCATACTTTGCTTTGGCAAGTCAAGTTGATAGGTTCCATCATTTGTGAGAGTTGTTTCCATTTCTTTTATTTTTTCCTTAATGAAGAGTTGTTTTCATTTTAATGAGCAAAAGCTTTCAAATCTTATTCCCCACAACAAAAATCAAGCAGTTAACCCCAATTGATATAGGCCATTTTTTGTAACAACACTTTCGTTGTTTAAGTCGAGTGATGTTAGTGGCTGAACTATTAGATATCAGCAAAATTTTAAACAAGTAATTAGTGGAGAGTGGAAGAACATTTGATAACTTCTAAAGTTGAGACTATCGATGTCATCATTAAGCAGAGGTTTGATGGCATTGAGTTGTCATTTAGTGTATCTTGATGGCAATTATTCACTATATTTTCCTCTGTTTACGAAAGGTTATAAGTTAGATCTTCCCTCCTGTTACTTATGCTTCACTCTTAAGAAAAAATGATGTTGACTCTTCTTTCTCTATAAATGAAATGCAAGTCACATCGAGAACTCATACTTTGCTTTGGCAAGTCAAGTTGATAGGTTCCATCATTTGTGAGAGTTGTTTCCATTTCTTTTATTTTTTCCTTAATGAAGAGTTGTTTTCATTTTAATGAGCAAAAGCTTTCAAATCTTATTCCCCCTGACAAAAATCAAGCAGTTAACCCTAATTGATATAGGCCATTTTTTTGTAATGACACTCATTGTTTAAGTCGAGTGATGTTAGTGGCTGAACTATTAGATATCAGCAAAATTTTAAACAAGTAATTAGTGGAGAGTGGAAGAACATTTGATAACTTCTACATTTGAGACTATCGATGTCATCATTAAACAGAGGTTTGATGGCATTGAGTTGTCATTTTAGTGCATCTTGATGGCAATTATTCACTATATTTTCCTCTGTTTACGAAAGGTTATAAGTTAGATCTTCCACTCCTATTACTTATGCTTCACTCTTAAGAAAAAAATGACGTTGACTCTTCTTTCTCTATAAATGAAATGCAAGTCACATCAGGAACTCATACTCTGCTTTGGCAAGTCAAGTTGATAGGTTCCATCATTTGTGAGAGTTGTTTCCATTTCATTTTATTTTTTTCCTTATTGAAGAGTTGTTTTCATTTTAATGAGCAAAAGGTTTCAAATCTTATTCCACCCACAACAAAAGTCAAACAGTTAACCCCAATTGATATAGGCCATTTTTTGTAATGACACTCGTTGTTTAAGTCGAGTGATGTTAGTGGCTGAACTATTAGATATCAGCAAAATTTTAAACAAGTAATTAGTGGAGAGTGGAAGAACATTTGATAACTTCTAAAGTTGAGACTATCGATGTCATCATTAAGCAGAGGTTTGATGGCATTGAGTTGTCATTTAGTGCATCTTGATGGCAATTATTCACTATATTTTCCTCTGTTTACGAAAGGTTATAAGTTAGATCTTCCCTCCTGTTACTTATGCTTCACTCTTAAGAAAAAATGATGTTGACTCTTCTTTCTCTATAAATGAAATGCAAGTCACATCGAGGAACTCATACTTTGCTTTGGCAAGTCAAGTTGATAGGTTCCATCATTTGTGAGAGTTGTTTCCATTTCTTTTATTTTTTCCTTAATGAAGAGTTGTTTTCATTTTAATGAGCAAAAGGTTTCAAATCTTATTCCCCCTGACAAAATCAAGCAGTTAACCCCAATTGATATAGGCCATTTTTTGTAATGACACTCGTTGTTTAAGTCGAGTGATGTTAGTGGCTGAACTATTAGATATCAGCAAAATTTTAAACAAGTAATTAGTGGAGAGTGGAAGAACATTTGATAACTTCTAAAGTTGAGACTATCGATGTCATCATTAAGCAGAGGTTTGATGGCATTGAGTTGTCATTTAGTGCATCTTGATGGCAATTATTCACTATATTTTCCTCTGTTTACGAAAGGTTATAAGTTAGATCTTCCCTCCTGTTACTTATGCTTCACTCTTAAGAAAAAATGATGTTGACTCTTCTTTCTCTATAAATGAAATGCAAGTCACATCGAGGAACTCATACTTTGCTTTGGCAAGTCAAGTTGATAGGTTCCATCATTTGTGAGAGTTGTTTCCATTTCTTTTATTTTTTCCTTAATGAAGAGTTGTTTTCATTTTAATGAGCAAAAGCTTTCAAATCTTATTCCCCCACAACAAAAATCAAGCAGTTAACCCCAATTGATATAGGCCATTTTTTGTAATGACACTCGTTGTTTAAGTCGAGTGATGTTAGTGGCTGACCTATTAGATATCAGCAAAATTTTAAACAAGTAATTAGTGGAGAGTGGAAGAACATTTGATAACTTCTACAGTTGAGACTCTCGATGTCATCATTAAACAGAGGTTTGATGGCATTGAGTTGTCATTTTAGTGCATCTTGATGGCAATTATTCACTATATTTTCCTCTGTTTACGAAAGGTTATAAGTTAGATCTTCCACTCCTGTTACTTATGCTTCACTCTTAAGAAAAAATGATGTTGACTCTTCTTTCTCTATAAATGAAATGCAAGTCACATCAGGAACTCATACTCTGCTTTGGCAAGTCAAGTTGATAGGTTCCATCATTTGTGAGAGTTGTTTCCATTTCTTTTTATTTTTTTCCTTATTGAAGAGTTGTTTTCATTTTAATGAGCAAAAGGTTTCAAATCTTATTCCACCCACAACAAAAGTCAAACAGTTAACCCCAATTGATATAGGCCATTTTTTTTGTAACAACACTCGTTTTTTAAGTCGAGTGATGTTAGTGGCTGAACTATTAGATATCAGCAAAATTTTAAACAAGTAATTAGTGGAGAGTGAAAGAACATTTGATAACTTCTACAGTTGAGACTATCGATGTCATCATTAAGCGAGAGGTTTGATGGCATTGAGTTGTCATTTAGTGTATCTTGATGGCAATTATTCACTATATTTTCCTCATTTACGAAAGGTTATAAGTTAGATCTTCCACTCCTGTTACTTATGCTTTAGTCTTAGGAGAAAAATGATGTTGACTCTTCTTTCTCTATAAATGAAATGCAAGTCACATAGGAACTCATACTTTGCTTTGGCAAGTCAAGTTGATAGGTTCCATCATTTGTGAGAGTTGTTTCCATTTCTTTTTAATTTTTTCCTTAATGAAGAGTTGTTTTCATTTTAATGAGCAAAAGCTTTCAAATCTTATTCCCCACAACAAAATCAAGCAGTTAACCCTAATTGATATAGGCCATTTTTTGTAATGACACTCATTGTTTAAGTCGAGTGATGTTAGTGGCTGAACTATTAGATATCAGCAAAATTTTAAACAAGTAATTAGTGGAGAGTGGAAGAACATTTGATAACTTCTGAGTTGAGACTATCGATGTCATCATTAAACAGAGGTTTGATGGCATTGAGTTGTCATTTTAGTGCATCTTGATGGCAATTATTCACTATATTTTCCTCTGTTTACGAAAGGTTATAAGTTAGATCTTCCACTCCTGTTACTTATGCTTCACCCTTAGGAGAAAAATGATGTTGACTCTTCTTTCTCTATAAATGAAATGCAAGTCACATCAGGAACTCATACTTTGCTTTAGCAGTCAAGTTGGTAGGTTCCATCATTTGTGAGAGTTGTTTCCATTTCTTTTTTTTTTCCTTAATGAAGAGTTGTTTTCATTTTAATGAGCAAAAGCTTTCAAATCTTATTCCCCCCACAACAAAAATCAAACAGTTAACCCTAATTGATATAGGCCATTTTTTTGTAATGACACTCATTGTTTAAGTCGAGTGATGTTAGTGGCTGAACTATTAGATATCAGCAAAATTTTAAACAAGTAATTAGTGGAGAGTGGAAGAACATTTGATAACTTCTACAGTTGAGACTATCGATGTCATCATTAAACAGAGGTTTGATGGCATTGAGTTGTCAGTTTAGTGTATCTTGATGGCAATTATTCACTATATTTTTCTCTGTTTACGAAAGGTTATAAGTTAGATCTTCCACTCCTGTTACTTATGCTTCACTCTTAAGAAAAAAATGATGTTGACTCTTCTTTCTCTATAAATGAAATGCAAGTCACATCAGGAACTCATACTCTGCTTTGGCAAGTCAAGTTGATAGGTTCCATCATTTGTGAGAGTTGTTTCCATTTCTTTTTATTTTTTTCCTTAATGAAGAGTTGTTTTCATTTTAATGAGCAAAAGCTTTCAAATCTTATTCCCCCCACAACAAAATCAAACAGTTAACCCTAATTGATATAGGCCATTTTTTTGTAATGACACTCATTGTTTAAGTCGAGTGATGTTAGTGGCTGAACTATTAGATATCAGCAAAATTTTAAACAAGTAATTAGTGGAGAGTGGAAGAACATTTGATAACTTCTACAGTTGAGACTATCGATGTCATCATTAAACAGAGGTTTGATGGCATTGAGTTGTCAGTTTAGTGCATCTTGATGGCAATTATTCACTATATTTTCCTCTGTTTACGAAAGGTTATAAGTTAGATCTTCCACTCCTGTTACTTATGCTTCACTCTTAAGAAAAAATGATGTTGACTCTTCTTTCTCTATAAATGAAATGCAAGTCACATCAGGAACTCATACTTTGCTTTGGCAAGTCAAGTTGATAGGTTCCATCATTTGTGAGAGTTGTTTCCATTTCTTTTTATTTTTTTCCTTAATGAAGAGTTGTTTTCATTTTAATGAGCAAAAGCTTTCAAATCTTATTCCCCCCACAACAAAATCAAACAGTTAACCCTAATTGATATAGGCCATTTTTTTTGTAATGACACTCGTTGTTTAAGTCGAGTGATGTTAGTGGCTGAACTATTAGATATCAGCAAAATTTTAAACAAGTAATTAGTGGAGAGTGGAAGAACATTTGATAACTTCTACAGTTGAGACTATCGATGTCATCATTAAACAGAGGTTTGATGGCATTGAGTTGTCATTTTAGTGCATCTTGATGGCAATTATTCACTATATTTTCCTCTGTTTACGAAAGGTTATAAGTTAGATCTTCCACTCCTGTTACTTATGCTTCACTCTTAGGAGAAAAATGATGTTGACTCTTCTTTCTCTATAAATGAAATGCAAGTCACATCAGGAACTCATACTTTGCTTTGGCAAGTCAAGTTGATAGGTTCCATCATTTGTGAGAGTTGTTTCCATTTCTTTTATTTTTTCCTTAATGAAGAGTTGTTTTCATTTTAATGAGCAAAAGCTTTCAAATCTTATTCCCCACAACAAAAATCAAGCAGTTAACCCTAATTGATATAGGCCATTTTTTGTAATGACACTCGTTGTTTAAGTCGAGTGATGTTAGTGGCTGAACTATTAGATATCAGCAAAATTTTAAACAAGTAATTAGTGGAGAGTGGAAGAACATTTGATAACTTCTAAAGTTGAGACTATCGATGTCATCATTAAGCAGAGGTTTGATGGCATTGAGTTGTCATTTAGTGCATCTTGATGGCAATTATTCACTATATTTTCCTCTGTTTACGAAAGGTTATAAGTTAGATCTTCCACTCCTGTTACTTATGCTTCACTCTTAGGAGAAAAATGATGTTGACTCTTCTTTCTCTATAAATGAAATGCAAGTCACATCAGGAACTCATACTTTGCTTTGGCAAGTCAAGTTGATAGGTTCCATCATTTGTGAGAGTTGTTTCCATTTCTTTTATTTTTCCTTAAGGAAAGGTTGTTTTCATTTTAATGAGCAAAAGCTTTCAAATCTTATTCCCCCCACAACAAAAATCAAACAGTTAACCCTAATTGATATAGGCCATTTTTTTGTAATGACACTCATTGTTTAAGTCGAGTGATGTTAGTGGCTGAACTATTAGATATCAGCAAAATTTTAAACAAGTAATTAGTGGAGAGTGGAAGAACATTTGATAACTTCTCGATTGAGACTATCGATGTCATCATTAAGCGAGAGCTTTGATGGCATTGAGTTGTCATTTTAGTGCATCTTGATGGCAATTATTCACTATATTTTCCTCTGTTTACGAAAGGTTATAAGTTAGATCTTCCACTCCTGTTACTTATGCTTCACTCTTAAGAAAAAAATGATGTTGACTCTTCTTTCTCTATAAATGAAATGCAAGTCACATCGAGGAACTCATACTTTGCTTTGGCAAGTCAAGTTGATAGGTTCCATCATTTGTGAGAGTTGTTTCCATTTCTTTTATTTTTTCCTTAATGAAGAGTTGTTTTCATTTTAATGAGCAAAAGCTTTCAAATCTTATTCCCCCACAACAAAATCAAGCAGTTAACCCCTAATTGATATAGGCCATTTTTTGTAATGACTTTCGTTGTTTAAGTCGAGTGATGTTAGTGGCTGAACTATTAGATATCATCAAAATTTTAAACAAGTAATTAGTGGAGAGTGGAAGAACATTTGATAACTTCTAAAGTTGAGACTATCGATGTCATCATTAAGCAGAGGTTTGATGGCATTGAGTTGTCATTTAGTGTATCTTGATGGCAATTATTCACTATATTTTCCTCTGTTTACGAAAGGTTATAAGTTAGATCTTCCCTCCTGTTACTTATGCTTCACTCTTAGGAGAAAAAATGATGTTGACTCTTCTTTCTCTATAAATGAAATGCAAGTCACATCAGGAACTCATACTTTGGTTTGGCAAGTCAAGTTGATAGGTTCCATCATTTGTGAGAGTTGTTTCCATTTCTTTTTTTTTTTCCTTAATGAAGAGTTGTTTTCATTTTAATGAGCAAAAGCTTTCAAATCTTATTCCCCCCACAACAAAAATCAAACAGTTAACCCTAATTGATATAGGCCATTTTTTTGTAATGACACTCATTGTTTAAGTCGAGTGATGTTAGTGGCTGAACTATTAGATATCAGCAAAATTTTAAACAAGTAATTAGTGGAGAGTGGAAGAACATTTGATAACTTCTACAGTTGAGACTATCGATGTCATCATTAAACAGAGCTTTGATGGCATTGAGTTGTCATTTTAGTGCATCTTGATGGCAATTATTCACTATATTTTCCTCTGTTTACGAAAGGTTATAAGTTAGATCTTCCACTCCTGTTACTTATGCTTCACTCTTAAGAAAAAAATGATGTTGACTCTTCTTTCTCTATAAATGAAATGCAAGTCACATCAGGAACTCATACTTTGCTTTGGCAAGTCAAGTTGATAGGTTCCATCATTTGTGAGAGTTGTTTCCATTTCTTTTTTTTTTCCTTAATGAAGAGTTGTTTTCATTTTAATGAGCAAAAGCTTTCAAATCTTATTCCGCCCACAACAAAAATCAATCAGTTAACCCTAATTGATATAGGCCATTTTTTTATAATGACACTCATTGTTTCAGTCGAGTGATGTTAGTGGTTGAATTATTAGATATCAGCAAAATTTTAAACAAGTAATTAGTGGAGAGTGGAAGAACATTTGATAACTTCTACAGTTGAGACTATCGATGTCATCATTAAACAGAGCTTTGATGGCATTGAGTTGTCATTTTAGTGCATCTTGATGGCAATTATTCACTATATTTTCCTCTGTTTACGAAAGGTTATAAGTTAGATCTTCCACTCCTATTACTTATGCTTCACTCTTAAGAGAAAAATGATGTTGACTCTTCTTTCTCTATAAATGAAATGCAAGTCACATCAGGAACTCATACTTTGCTTTGGCAAGTCAAGTTGATAGGTTCCATCATTTGTGAGAGTTGTTTCCATTTCTTTTTATTTTTTTCCTTAATGAAGAGTTGTTTTCATTTTAATGAGCAAAAGCTTTCAAATCTTATTCCCCCCACAACAAAAATCAAACAGTTAACCCTAATTGATATAGGCCAATTTTTTTGTAATGACACTCGTTGTTTAAGTCGAGTGATGTTAGTGGTTGAACTATTAGATATCAGCAAAATTTTAAACAAGTAATTAGTGGAGAGTGGAAGAACATTTGATAACTTCTGAGTTGAGACTATCGATGTCATCATTAAACAGAGGTTTGATGGCATTGAGTTGTCAGTTTAGTGTATCTTGATGGCAATTATTCACTATATTTTCCTCTGTTTACGAAAGGTTATAAGTTAGATCTTCCACTCCTGTTACTTATGCTTCACTCTTAAGAAAAAAATGATGTTGACTCTTCTTTCTCTATAAATGAAATGCAAGTCACATCAGGAACTCATACTTTGTTTTGGCAAGTCAAGTTGATAGGTTCCATCATTTGTGAGAGTTGTTTCCATTTCTTTTTTTTTTTCCTTAATGAAGAGTTGTTTTCATTTTAATGAGCAAAAGCTTTCAAATCTTATTCCCCCCACAACAAAAATCAAACAGTTAACCCTAATTGATATAGGCCATTTTTTTGTAATGACACTCATTGTTTAAGTCGAGTGATGTTAGTGGCTGAACTATTAGATATCAGCAAAATTTTAAACAAGTAATTAGTGGAGAGTGGAAGAACATTTGATAACTTCTACAGTTGAGACTATCGATGTCATCATTAAACAGAGCTTTGATGGCATTGAGTTGTCATTTTAGTGCATCTTGATGGCAATTATTCACTATATTTTCCTCTGTTTACGAAAGGTTATAAGTTAGATCTTCCACTCCTGTTACTTATGCTTCACTCTTAAGAAAAAAATGATGTTGACTCTTCTTTCTCTATAAATGAAATGCAAGTCACATCAGGAACTCATACTTTGCTTTGGCAAGTCAAGTTGATAGGTTCCATCATTTGTGAGAGTTGTTTCCATTTCTTTTTATTTTTTTCCTTAATGAAGAGTTGTTTTCATTTTAATGAGCAAAAGCTTTCAAATCTTATTCCGCCCACAACAAAAATCAATCAGTTAACCCTAATTGATATAGGCCATTTTTTTGTAATGACACTCATTGTTTAAGTCGAGTGATGTTAGTGGTTGAACTATTAGATATCAGCAAAATTTTAAACAAGTAATTAGTGGAGAGTGGAAGAACATTTGATAACTTCTACAGTTGAGACTATCGATGTCATCATTAAACAGAGGTTTGATGGCATTGAGTTGTCAGTTTAGTGTATCTTGATGGCAATTATTCACTATATTTTCCTCTGTTTACGAAAGGTTATAAGTTAGATCTTCCACTCCTGTTACTTATGCTTCACTCTTAAGAGAAAAATGATGTTGACTCTTCTTTCTCTATAAATGAAATGCAAGTCACATCAGGAACTCATACTTTGCTTTGGCAAGTCAAGTTGATAGGTTCCATCATTTGTGAGAGTTGTTTCCATTTCTTTTTTTTTTCCTTAATGAAGAGTTGTTTCCATTTTAATGAACAAAAGCTTTCAAATCTTATTCCCCCAACAACAAAAATCAAACAGTTAACCCTAATTGATATAGGCCATTTTTTTGTAATGACACTCATTGTTTAAGTCGAGTGATGTTAGTGGCTGAACTATTAGATATCAGCAAAATTTTAAACAAGTAATTAGTGGAGAGTGGAAGAACATTTGATAACTTCTACAGTTGAGACTATCGATGTCATCATTAAACAGAGGTTTGATGGCATTGAGTTGTCATTTTAGTGTATCTTGATGGCAATTATTCACTATATTTTCCTCTGTTTACGAAAGGTTATAAGTTAGATCTTCCACTCCTGTTACTTATGCTTCACTCTTAGAGAAAAATGATGTTGACTCTTCTTTCTCTATAAATGAAATGCAAGTCAAATTAGGAACTCATACTTTGCTTTGGCAAGTCAAGTTGATAGGTTCCATCATTTGTGAGAGTTGTTTCCATTTCTTTTTATTTTTTTCCTTAATGAAGAGTTGTTTTCATTTTAATGAGCAAAAGCTTTCAAATCTTATTCCCCCACAACAAAAATCAAACAGTTAACCCCAATTGATATAGGCCATTTTTTTTGTAACAACACTCGTTGTTTAAGTCGAGTGATGTTAGTGGCTGAACTATTAGATATCAGCAAAATTTTAAACAAGTAATTAGTGGAGAGTGGAAGAACATTTGATAACTTCTACAGTTGAGACTATCGATGTCATCATTAAACAGAGGTTTGATGGCATTGAGTTGTCATTTTAGTGCATCTTGATGGCAATTATTCACTATATTTTCCTCTGTTTACGAAAGGTTATAAGTTAGATCTTCCACTCCTGTTACTTATGCTTCACTCTTAAGAAAAAATGATGTTGACTCTTCTTTCTCTATAAATGAAATGCAAGTCACATCCAGGAACTCATACTTTGCTTTGGCAAGTCAAGTTGATAGGTTCCATCATTTGTGAGAGTTGTTTCCATTTCTTTTATTTTTCCTTAATGAAGAGTTGTTTTCATTTTAATGAGCAAAAGCTTTCAAATCTTATTCCCCCACAACAAAAATCAAGCAGTTAACCCTAATTGATATAGGCCATTTTTTGTAATGACACTCGTTGTTTAAGTCGAGTGATGTTAGTGGCTGAACTATTAGATATCAGCAAAATTTTAAACAAGTAATTAGTGGAGAGTGGAAGAACATTTGATAACTTCTGAGTTGAGACTATCGATGTCATCATTAAACAGAGGTTTGATGGCATTGAGTTGTCAGTTTAGTGTATCTTGATGGCAATTATTCACTATATTTTTCTCTGTTTACGAAAGGTTATAAGTTAGATCTTCCACTCCTGTTACTTATGCTTCACTCTTAAGAAAAAAATGATGTTGACTCTTCTTTCTCTATAAATGAAATGCAAGTCACATCAGGAACTCATACTCTGCTTTGGCAAGTCAAGTTGATAGGTTCCATCATTTGTGAGAGTTGTTTCCATTTCTTTTTATTTTTTTCCTTAATGAAGAGTTGTTTTCATTTTAATGAGCAAAAGGTTTCAAATCTTATTCCACCCACAACAAAAGTCAAACAGTTAACCCCAATTGATATAGGCCATTTTTTTTGTAACAACACTCGTTGTTTAAGTCGAGTGATGTTAGTGGCTGAACTATTAGATATCAGCAAAATTTTAAACAAGTAATTAGTGGAGAGTGAAAGAACATTTGATAACTTCTACAGTTGAGACTATCGATGTCATCATTAAACAGAGCTTTGATGGCATTGAGTTGTCATTTTAGTGCATCTTGATGGCAATTATTCACTATATTTTCCTCTGTTTACGAAAGGTTATAAGTTAGATCTTCCACTCCTGTTACTTATGCTTTAGTCTTAGGAGAAAAATGATGTTGACTCTTCTTTCTCTATAAATGAAATGCAAGTCAAATTAGGAACTCATACTTTGCTTTGGCAAGTCAAGTTGATAGGTTCCATCATTTGTGAGAGTTGTTTCCATTTCTTTTTATTTTTTTCCTTAATGAAGAGTTGTTTTCATTTTAATGAGCAAAAGCTTTCAAATCTTATTCCCCCCACAACAAAAATCAAACAGTTAACCCTAATTGATATAGGCCATTTTTTTGTAATGACACTCATTGTTTAAGTCGAGTGATGTTAGTGGCTGAACTATTAGATATCAGCAAAATTTTAAACAAGTAATTAGTGGAGAGTGGAAGAACATTTGATAACTTCTACAGTTGAGACTATCGATGTCATCATTAAACAGAGGTTTGATGGCATTGAGTTGTCATTTTAGTGCATCTTGATGGCAATTATTCACTATATTTTCCTCTATTTACGAAAGGTTATAAGTTAGATCTTCCACTCCTGTTACTTATGCTTCACTCTTAAGAAAAAATGATGTTGACTCTTCTTTCTCTATAAATGAAATGCAAGTCACATCAGGAACTCATACTTTGTTTTGGCAAGTCAAGTTGATAGGTTCCATCATTTGTGAGAGTTGTTTCCATTTCTATTTATTTTTTTCCTTACTGAAGAGTTGTTTTCATTTTAATAAGCAAAAGCTTTCAAATCTTATTCCCCCCACAACAAAAATTAAACAGTTAACCCTAATTGATATAGGCCATTTTTTTGTAATGACACTCATTGTTTAAGTCGAGTGATGTTAGTGGCTGAACTATTAGATATCAGCAAAATTTTAAACAAGTAATTAGTGGAGAGTGGAAGAACATTTGATAACTTCTACAGTTGAGACTATCGATGTCATCATTAAACAGAGGTTTGATGGCATTGAGTTGTCATTTTAGTGCATCTTGATGGCAATTATTCACTATATTTTCCTCTGTTTACGAAAGGTTATAAGTTAGATCTTCCACTCCTGTTACTTATGCTTCACTCTTAAGAGAAAAATGATGTTGACTCTTCTTTCTCTATAAATGAAATGCAAGTCACATCAAGAACTCATACTTTGCTTTGGCAAGTCAAGTTGATAGGTTCCATCATTTGTGAGAGTTGTTTCCATTTCTTTTTATTTTTTTCCTTAATGAAGAGTTGTTTTCATTTTAATGAGCAAAAGCTTTCAAATCTTATTCCCCCCACAACAAAAATCAAACAGTTAACCCTAATTGATATAGGCCATTTTTTGTAATGACACTCGTTGTTTAAGTCGAGTGATGTTAGTGGCTGAACTATTAGATATCAGCAAAATTTTAAACAAGTAATTAGTGGAGAGTGGAAGAACATTTGATAACTTCTACAGTTGAGACTATCGATGTCATCATTAAACAGAGGTTTGATGGCATTGAGTTGTCATTTTAGTGCATCTTGATGGCAATTATTCACTATATTTTCCTCTATTTACGAAAGGTTATAAGTTAGATCTTCCACTCCTGTTACTTATGCTTCACTCTTAAGAAAAAATGATGTTGACTCTTCTTTCTCTATAAATGAAATGCAAGTCAAAATAGGAACTCATACTTTGCTTTGGCAAGTCAAGTTGATAGGTTCCATCATTTGTGAGAGTTGTTTCCATTTCTTTTTAATTTTTTCCTTAATGAAGAGTTGTTTTCATTTTAATGAGCAAAAGCTTTCAAATCTTATTCCCCACAACAAAAATCAAGCAGTTAACCCTAATTGATATAGGCCATTTTTTGTAATGACACTCGTTGTTTAAGTCGAGTGATGTTAGTGGTTGAACTATTAGATATCAGCAAAATTTTAAACAAGTAATTAGTGGAAGTGGAAGAACATTTGATAACTTCTGAGTTGAGACTATCGATGTCATCATTAAATAGAGGTTTGATGGCATTGAGTTGTCATTTTAGTGCATCTTGATGGCAATTATTCACTATATTTTCCTCTATTTACGAAAGGTTATAAGTTAGATCTTCCACTCCTGTTACTTATGCTTCACTCTTAAGAAAAAATGATGTTGACTCTTCTTTCTCTATAAATGAAATGCAAGTCAAAATAGGAACTCATACTTTGCTTTGGCAAGTCAAGTTGATAGGTTCCATCATTTGTGAGAGTTGTTTCCATTTCTTTTTATTTTTTTCCTTAATGAAGAGTTGTTTTCATTTTAATGAGCAAAAGCTTTCAAATCTTATTCCCCCCACAACAAAAATCAAACAGTTAACCCTAATTGATATAGGCCATTTTTTTGTAATGACACTCATTGTTTAAGTCGAGTGATGTTAGTGGCTGAACTATTAGATATCAGCAAAATTTTAAACAAGTAATTAGTGGAGAGTGGAAGAACATTTGATAACTTCTACAGTTGAGACTATCGATGTCATCATTAAGCGAGCTTTGATGGCATTGAGTTGTCATTTAGTGCATCTTGATGGCAATTATTCACTATATTTTCCTCTGTTTACGAAAGGTTATAAGTTAGATCTTCCACTCCTGTTACTTATGCTTCACTCTTGGAGAAAAAATGATGTTGACTCTTCTTTCTCTATAAATGAAATGCAAGTCACATCGAGGAACTCATACTTTGCTTTGGCAAGTCAAGTTGATAGGTTCCATCATTTGTGAGAGTTGTTTCCATTTCTTTTATTTTTTCCTTAATGAAGAGTTGTTTTCATTTTAATGAGCAAAAGCTTTCAAATCTTATTCCCCCTGACAAAAATCAAGCAGTTAACCCTAATTGATATAGGCCATTTTTTGTAATGACACTCGTTGTTTAAGTCGAGTGATGTTAGTGGCTGAACTATTAGATATCAGCAAAATTTTAAACAAGTAATTAGTGGAAGTGGAAGAACATTTGATAACTTCTAGAGTTGAGACTATCGATGTCATCATTAAACAGAGCTTTGATGGCATTGAGTTGTCATTTTAGTGCATCTTGATGGCAATTATTCACTATATTTTCCTCTGTTTACGAAAGGTTATAAGTTAGATCTTCCACTCAGGTTACTTATGCTTTAGTCTTAGGAGAAAAATGATGTTGACTCTTCTTTCTCTATAAATGAAATGCAAGTCACATCAGGAACTCATACTTTGTTTTGGCAAGTCAAGTTGATAGGTTCCATCATTTGTGAGAGTTGTTTCCATTTCTTTTTATTTTTTTCCTTAATGAAGAGTTGTTTTCATTTTAATGAGCAAAAGCTTTCAAATCTTATTCCCCACAACAAAATCAAGCAGTTAACCCTAATTGATATAGGCCATTTTTTTGTAATGACACTCATTGTTTAAGTCGAGTGATGTTAGTGGTTGAACTATTAGATATCAGCAAAATTTTAAACAAGTAATTAGTGGAGAGTGGAAGAACATTTGATAACTTCTACAGTTGAGACTATCGATGTCATCATTAAACAGAGGTTTGATGGCATTGAGTTGTCATTTTAGTGCATCTTGATGGCAATTATTCACTATATTTTCCTCTATTTACGAAAGGTTATAAGTTAGATCTTCCACTCCTTTTACTTATGCTTCACTCTTAGGAGAAAAATGATGTTGACTCTTCTTTCTCTATAAATGAAATGCAAGTCACATCAGGAACTCATACTTTGCTTTAGCAGTCAAGTTGATAGGTTCCATCATTTGTGAGAGTTGTTTCCATTTCTTTTTAATTTTTTCCTTAATAAAGAGTTGTTTTCATTTTAATGAGCAAAAGCTTTCAAATCTTATTCCCCCACAACAAAAATCAAACAGTTAACCCTAATTGATATAGGCCATTTTTTTGTAATGACACTCGTTGTTTAAGTCGAGTGATGTTAGTGGCTGAACTATTAGATATCAGCAAAATTTTAAACAAGTAATTAGTGGAGAGTGGAAGAACATTTGATAACTTCTACAGTTGAGACTATCGATGTCATCATTAAACAGAGGTTTGATGGCATTGAGTTGTCAGTTTAGTGCATCTTGATGGCAATTATTCACTATATTTTCCTCTGTTTACGAAAGGTTATAAGTTAGATCTTCCCTCCTGTTACTTATGCTTCACTCTTAAGAAAAAATGATGTTGACTCTTCTTTCTCTATAAATGAAATGCAAGTCACATCCAGGAACTCATACTTTGCTTTGGCAAGTCAAGTTGATAGGTTCCATCATTTGTGAGAGTTGTTTCCATTTCTTTTATTTTTTCCTTAATGAAGAGTTGTTTTCATTTTAATGAGCAAAAGCTTTCAAATCTTATTCCCCCACAACAAAATCAAGCAGTTAACCCTAATTGATATAGGCCATTTTTTTTGTAACAACACTCGTTGTTTAAGTCGAGTGATGTTAGTGGCTGAACTATTAGATATCAGCAAAATTTTAAACAAGTAATTAGTGGAGAGTGAAAGAACATTTGATAACTTCTACAGTTGAGACTATCGATGTCATCATTAAACAGAGCTTTGATGGCATTGAGTTGTCATTTTAGTGCATCTTGATGGCAATTATTCACTATATTTTCCTCTGTTTACGAAAGGTTATAAGTTAGATCTTCCACTCCTGTTACTTATGCTTCACTCTTAAGAAAAAAATGATGTTGACTCTTCTTTCTCTATAAATGAAATGCAAGTCACATCAGGAACTCATACTTTGTTTTGGCAAGTCAAGTTGATAGGTTCCATCATTTGTGAGAGTTGTTTCCATTTCTTTTATTTTTTCCTTACTGAAGAGTTGTTTTCATTTTAATGAGCAAAAGCTTTCAAATATTATTCCCTCACAACAAATATCAAACAGTTAACCCTAATTGATATAGGCCATTTTTTTGTAATGACACTCATTGTTTAAGTCGAGTGATGTTAGTGGCTGAACTATTAGATATCAGCAAAATTTTAAACAAGTAATTAGTGGAGAGTGGAAGAACATTTGATAACTTCTACAGTTGAGACTATCGATGTCATCATTAAACAGAGGTTTGATGGCATTGAGTTGTCATTTTAGTGCATCTTGATGGCAATTATTCACTATATTTTCCTCTGTTTACGAAAGGTTATAAGTTAGATCTTCCACTCCTGTTACTTATGCTTCACTCTTAAGAAAAAAATGATGTTGACTCTTCTTTCTCTATAAATGAAATGCAAGTCACATCCAGGAACTCATACTTTGCTTTGGCAAGTCAAGTTGATAGGTTCCATCATTTGTGAGAGTTGTTTCCATTTCTTTTATTTTTTCCTTACTGAAGAGTTGTTTTCATTTTAATGAGCAAAAGCTTTCAAATCTTATTCCCCCACAACAAAAATCAAACAGTTAACCCTAATTGATATAGGCCATTTTTTGTAATGACACTCGTTGTTTAAGTCGAGTGATGTTAGTGGTTGAACTATTAGATATCAGCAAAATTTTAAACAAGTAATTAGTGGAGAGTGGAAGAACATTTGATAACTTCTGAGTTGAGACTATCGATGTCATCATTAAACAGAGGTTTGATGGCATTGAGTTGTCATTTTAGTGCATCTTGATGGCAATTATTCACTATATTTTCCTCTGTTTACGAAAGGTTATAAGTTAGATCTTCCACTCCTGTTACTTATGCTTCACTCTTAAGAAAAAAATGATGTTGACTCTTCTTTCTCTATAAATGAAATGCAAGTCACATCAGGAACTCATACTCTGCTTTGGCAAGTCAAGTTGATAGGTTCCATCATTTGTGAGAGTTGTTTCCATTTCTTTTATTTTTTCCTTAATGAAGAGTTGTTTTCATTTTAATGAGCAAAAGCTTTCAAATCTTATTCCCCACAACAAAAATCAAACAGTTAACCCTAATTGATATAGGCCATTTTTTGTAATGACACTCATTGTTTAAGTCGAGTGATGTTAGTGGCTGAACTATTAGATATCAGCAAAATTTTAAACAAGTAATTAGTGGAAGTGGAAGAACATTTGATAACTTCTACAGTTGAGACTATCGATGTCATCATTAAACAGAGCTTTGATGGCATTGAGTTGTCATTTTAGTGCATCTTGATGGCAATTATTCACTATATTTTCCTCTGTTTACGAAAGGTTATAAGTTAGATCTTCCCTCCTGTTACTTATGCTTCACTCTTAAGAAAAAATGATGTTGACTCTTCTTTCTCTATAAATGAAATGCAAGTCACATCGAGAACTCATACTTTGCTTTGGCAAGTCAAGTTGATAGGTTCCATCATTTGTGAGAGTTGTTTCCATTTCTTTTATTTTTCCTTAATGAAGAGTTGTTTTCATTTTAATGAGCAAAAGCTTTCAAATCTTATTCCCCCACAACAAAATCAAGCAGTTAACCCTAATTGATATAGGCCATTTTTTTGTAATGACACTCGTTGTTTAAGTCGAGTGATGTTAGTGGCTGAACTATTAGATATCAGCAAAATTTTAAACAAGTAATTAGTGGAGAGTGGAAGAACATTTGATAACTTCTACAGTTGAGACTATCGATGTCATCATTAAACAGAGGTTTGATGGCATTGAGTTGTCATTTTAGTGCATCTTGATGGCAATTATTCACTATATTTTCCTCTGTTTACGAAAGGTTATAAGTTAGATCTTCCCTCCTGTTACTTATGCTTCACTCTTAGGAAAAAATGATGTTGACTCTTCTTTCTCTATAAATGAAATGCAAGTCACATCAGGAACTCATACTCTGCTTTGGCAAGTCAAGTTGATAGGTTCCATCATTTGTGAGAGTTGTTTCCATTTCTTTTTATTTTTTTCCTTAATGAAGAGTTGTTTTCATTTTAATGAGCAAAAGCTTTCAAATCTTATTCCCCCCACAACAAAAATCAAACAGTTAACCCTAATTGATATAGGCCATTTTTTGTAATGACACTCATTGTTTAAGTCGAGTGATGTTAGTGGCTGAACTATTAGATATCAGCAAAATTTTAAACAAGTAATTAGTGGAGAGTGGAAGAACATTTGATAACTTCTGAGTTGAGACTATCGATGTCATCATTAAGCGAGAGCTTTGATGGCATTGAGTTGTCATTTAGTGTATCTTGATGGCAATTATTCACTATATTTTCCTCTGTTTACGAAAGGTTATAAGTTAGATCTTCCACTCCTGTTACTTATGCTTCACTCTTAAGAAAAAATGATGTTGACTCTTCTTTCTCTATAAATGAAATGCAAGTCAAATTAGGAACTCATACTTTGCTTTGGCAAGTCAAGTTGATAGGTTCCATCATTTGTGAGAGTTGTTTCCATTTCTTTTTATTTTTTTCCTTAATGAAGAGTTGTTTTCATTTTAATGAGCAAAAGCTTTCAAATCTTATTCCCCACAACAAAATCAAGCAGTTAACCCCTAATTGATATAGGCCATTTTTTTGTAATGACACTCATTGTTTAAGTCGAGTGATGTTAGTGGCTGAACTATTAGATATCAGCAAAATTTTAAACAAGTAATTAGTGGAGAGTGGAAGAACATTTGATAACTTCTACAGTTGAGACTATCGATGTCATCATTAAACAGAGGTTTGATGGCATTGAGTTGTCAGTTTAGTGTATCTTGATGGCAATTATTCACTATATTTTCCTCTGTTTACGAAAGGTTATAAGTTAGATCTTCCACTCCTGTTACTTATGCTTCACTCTTAGAAAAAATGATGTTGACTCTTCTTTCTCTATAAATGAAATGCAAGTCACATTAGGAACTCATACTTTGCTTTGGCAAGTCAAGTTGATAGGTTCCATCATTTGTGAGAGTTGTTTCCATTTCTTTTATTTTTTCCTTAATGAAGAGTTGTTTTCATTTTAATGAGCAAAAGCTTTCAAATCTTATTCCCCCACAACAAAAATCAAGCAGTTAACCCTAATTGATATAGGCCATTTTTTGTAATGACACTTTCGTTGTTTAAGTCGAGTGATGTTAGTGGCTGAACTATTAGATATCAGCAAAATTTTAAACAAGTAATTAGTGGAGAGTGGAAGAACATTTGATAACTTCTACAGTTGAGACTATCGATGTCATCATTAAGCGAGAGGTTTGATGGCATTGAGTTGTCATTTAGTGCATCTTGATGGCAATTATTCACTATATTTTCCTCTGTTTACGAAAGGTTATAAGTTAGATCTTCCCTCCTGTTACTTATGCTTCACTCTTAAGAAAAAATGATGTTGACTCTTCTTTCTCTATAAATGAAATGCAAGTCACATTAGGAACTCATACTTTGCTTTGGCAAGTCAAGTTGATAGGTTCCATCATTTGTGAGAGTTGTTTCCATTTCTTTTATTTTTTCCTTAATGAAGAGTTGTTTTCATTTTAATGAGCAAAAGCTTTCAAATCTTATTCCCCACAACAAAATCAAGCAGTTAACCCTAATTGATATAGGCCATTTTTTGTAATGACACTCATTGTTTAAGTCGAGTGATGTTAGTGGCTGAACTATTAGATATCAGCAAAATTTTAAACAAGTAATTAGTGGAGAGTGGAAGAACATTTGATAACTTCTGAGTTGAGACTATCGATGTCATCATTAAGCGAGAGGTTTGATGGCATTGAGTTGTCATTTAGTGCATCTTGATGGCAATTATTCACTATATTTTCCTCTGTTTACGAAAGGTTATAAGTTAGATCTTCCACTCCTGTTACTTATGCTTCACTCTTAAGAAAAAATGATGTTGACTCTTCTTTCTCTATAAATGAAATGCAAGTCACATCGAGGAACTCATACTTTGCTTTGGCAAGTCAAGTTGATAGGTTCCATCATTTGTGAGAGTTGTTTCCATTTCTTTTATTTTTTCCTTAATGAAGAGTTGTTTTCATTTTAATGAGCAAAAGCTTTCAAATCTTATTCCCCCACAACAAAAATCAAGCAGTTAACCCCAATTGATATAGGCCATTTTTTGTAATGACACTCGTTGTTTAAGTCGAGTGATGTTAGTGGCTGAACTATTAGATATCAGCAAAATTTTAAACAAGTAATTAGTGGAGAGTGGAAGAACATTTGATAACTTCTACGAGTTGAGACTATCGATGTCATCATTAAGCGAGCTTTGATGGCATTGAGTTGTCATTTAGTGCATCTTGATGGCAATTATTCACTATATTTTCCTCTGTTTACGAAAGGTTATAAGTTAGATCTTCCACTCCTGTTACTTATGCTTCACTCTTAAGAAAAAATGATGTTGACTCTTCTTTCTCTATAAATGAAATGCAAGTCACATCGAGGAACTCATACTTTGCTTTGGCAAGTCAAGTTGATAGGTTCCATCATTTGTGAGAGTTGTTTCCATTTCTTTTATTTTTTCCTTAATGAAGAGTTGTTTTCATTTTAATGAGCAAAAGCTTTCAAATCTTATTCCCCCCACAACAAAAATCAAACAGTTAACCCTAATTGATATAGGCCATTTTTTGTAATGACACTTTCGTTGTTTAAGTCGAGTGATGTTAGTGGCTGAACTATTAGATATCAGCAAAATTTTAAACAAGTAATTAGTGGAGAGTGGAAGAACATTTGATAACTTCTACAGTTGAGACTATCGATGTCATCATTAAACAGAGGTTTGATGGCATTGAGTTGTCATTTTAGTGCATCTTGATGGCAATTATTCACTATATTTTCCTCTGTTTACGAAAGGTTATAAGTTAGATCTTCCCTCCTGTTACTTATGCTTCACTCTTAAGAAAAAATGATGTTGACTCTTCTTTCTCTATAAATGAAATGCAAGTCACATCAGGAACTCATACTTTGTTTTGGCAAGTCAAGTTGATAGGTTCCATCATTTGTGAGAGTTGTTTCCATTTCTATTTATTTTTTTCCTTACTGAAGAGTTGTTTTCATTTTAATAAGCAAAAGCTTTCAAATCTTATTACCCCCACAACAAAATCAAACAGTTAACCCTAATTGATATAGGCCATTTTTTGTAATGACTTTCGTTGTTTAAGTCGAGTGATGTTAGTGGCTGAACTATTAGATATCAGCAAAATTTTAAACAAGTAATTAGTGGAGAGTGGAAGAACATTTGATAACTTCTACAGTTGAGACTATCGATGTCATCATTAAACAGAGGTTTGATGGCATTGAGTTGTCAGTTTAGTGTATCTTGATGGCAATTATTCACTATATTTTCCTCTATTTACGAAAGGTTATAAGTTAGATCTTCCACTCCTGTTACTTATGCTTCACTCTTAAGAAAAAATGATGTTGACTCTTCTTTCTCTATAAATGAAATGCAAGTCACATCAGGAACTCATACTTTGTTTTGGCAAGTCAAGTTGATAGGTTCCATCATTTGTGAGAGTTGTTTCCATTTCTTTTTATTTTTTTCCTTACTGAAGAGTTGTTTTCATTTTAATGAGCAAAAGCTTTCAAATCTTATTCCCCCCACAACAAAAATCAAACAGTTAACCCTAATTGATATAGGCCATTTTTTTGTAATGACACTCATTGTTTAAGTCGAGTGATGTTAGTGGCTGAACTATTAGATATCAGCAAAATTTTAAACAAGTAATTAGTGGAGAGTGGAAGAACATTTGATAACTTCTAAAGTTGAGACTATCGATGTCATCATTAAGCAGAGGTTTGATGGCATTGAGTTGTCATTTAGTGCATCTTGATGGCAATTATTCACTATATTTTCCTCTGTTTACGAAAGGTTATAAGTTAGATCTTCCCTCCTGTTACTTATGCTTCACTCTTAAGAAAAAATGATGTTGACTCTTCTTTCTCTATAAATGAAATGCAAGTCACATCGAGGAACTCATACTTTGCTTTGGCAAGTCAAGTTGATAGGTTCCATCATTTGTGAGAGTTGTTTCCATTTCTTTTTATTTTTTTCCTTAATGAAGAGTTGTTTTCATTTTAATGAGCAAAAGCTTTCAAATCTTATTCCCCCCACAACAAAAATCAAACAGTTAACCCTAATTGATATAGGCCATTTTTTGTAATGACACTTTCGTTGTTTAAGTCGAGTGATGTTAGTGGCTGAACTATTAGATATCAGCAAAATTTTAAACAAGTAATTAGTGGAGAGTGGAAGAACATTTGATAACTTCTACAGTTGAGACTATCGATGTCATCATTAAACAGAGGTTTGATGGCATTGAGTTGTCAGTTTAGTGTATCTTGATGGCAATTATTCACTATATTTTTCTCTGTTTACGAAAGGTTATAAGTTAGATCTTCCACTCCTGTTACTTATGCTTCACTCTTAAAAAAAAATGATGTTGACTCTTCTTTCTCTATAAATGAAATGCAAGTCACATCAGGAACTCATACTCTGCTTTGGCAAGTCAAGTTGATAGGTTCCATCATTTGTGAGAGTTGTTTCCATTTCTTTTTATTTTTTTCCTTATTGAAGAGTTGTTTTCATTTTAATGAGCAAAAGGTTTCAAATCTTATTCCACCCACAACAAAATCAAGCAGTTAACCCTAATTGATATAGGCCATTTTTTGTAATGACACTCGTTGTTTAAGTCGAGTGATGTTAGTGGCTGAACTATTAGATATCAGCAAAATTTTAAACAAGTAATTAGTGGAGAGTGGAAGAACATTTGATAACTTCTACAGTTGAGACTATCGATGTCATCATTAAGCGAGCTTTGATGGCATTGAGTTGTCATTTAGTGCATCTTGATGGCAATTATTCACTATATTTTCCTCTGTTTACGAAAGGTTATAAGTTAGATCTTCCACTCCTGTTACTTATGCTTCACTCTTAGGAAAAAATGATGTTGACTCTTCTTTCTCTATAAATGAAATGCAAGTCACATAGGAACTCATACTTTGCTTTGGCAAGTCAAGTTGATAGGTTCCATCATTTGTGAGAGTTGTTTCCATTTCTTTTATTTTTTCCTTAATGAAGAGTTGTTTTCATTTTAATGAGCAAAAGCTTTCAAATCTTATTCCCCCACAACAAAATCAAGCAGTTAACCCTAATTGATATAGGCCATTTTTTGTAATGACTTTCGTTGTTTAAGTCGAGTGATGTTAGTGGCTGAACTATTAGATATCAGCAAAATTTTAAACAAGTAATTAGTGGAGAGTGGAAGAACATTTGATAACTTCAGATTGAGACTATCGATGTCATCATTAAGCAGAGGTTTGATGGCATTGAGTTGTCATTTAGTGCATCTTGATGGCAATTATTCACTATATTTTCCTCTGTTTACGAAAGGTTATAAGTTAGATCTTCCACTCCTGTTACTTATGCTTCACTCTTAAGAAAAAAATGATGTTGACTCTTCTTTCTCTATAAATGAAATGCAAGTCACATCGAGGAACTCATACTTTGCTTTGGCAAGTCAAGTTGATAGGTTCCATCATTTGTGAGAGTTGTTTCCATTTCTTTTATTTTTTCCTTAATGAAGAGTTGTTTTCATTTTAATGAGCAAAAGCTTTCAAATCTTATTCCCCCACAACAAAAATCAAACAGTTAACCCTAATTGATATAGGCCATTTTTTGTAATGACACTCGTTGTTTAAGTCGAGTGATGTTAGTGGCTGAACTATTAGATATCAGCAAAATTTTAAACAAGTAATTAGTGGAGAGTGGAAGAACATTTGATAACTTCTGAGTTGAGACTATCGATGTCATCATTAAGCGAGCTTTGATGGCATTGAGTTGTCATTTAGTGCATCTTGATGGCAATTATTCACTATATTTTCCTCTGTTTACGAAAGGTTATAAGTTAGATCTTCCACTCCTGTTACTTATGCTTCACTCTTAAGAAAAAAATGATGTTGACTCTTCTTTCTCTATAAATGAAATGCAAGTCACATCAGGAACTCATACTTTGCTTTGGCAAGTCAAGTTGATAGGTTCCATCATTTGTGAGAGTTGTTTCCATTTCTTTTATTTTTTCCTTAATGAAGAGTTGTTTTCATTTTAATGAGCAAAAGCTTTCAAATCTTATTCCCCACAACAAAATCAAGCAGTTAACCCTAATTGATATAGGCCATTTTTTGTAATGACACTCGTTGTTTAAGTCGAGTGATGTTAGTGGCTGAACTATTAGATATCAGCAAAATTTTAAACAAGTAATTAGTGGAAGTGGAAGAACATTTGATAACTTCTACAGTTGAGACTATCGATGTCATCATTAAGCGAGCTTTGATGGCATTGAGTTGTCATTTAGTGCATCTTGATGGCAATTATTCACTATATTTTCCTCTGTTTACGAAAGGTTATAAGTTAGATCTTCCACTCCATTACTTATGCTTCACTCTTAAGAAAAAATGATGTTGACTCTTCTTTCTCTATAAATGAAATGCAAGTCACATCGAGAACTCATACTTTGCTTTGGCAAGTCAAGTTGATAGGTTCCATCATTTGTGAGAGTTGTTTCCATTTCTTTTATTTTTTCCTTAATGAAGAGTTGTTTTCATTTTAATGAGCAAAAGCTTTCAAATCTTATTCCCCCACAACAAAAATCAAGCAGTTAACCCTAATTGATATAGGCCATTTTTTGTAATGACACTCGTTGTTTAAGTCGAGTGATGTTAGTGGCTGAACTATTAGATATCAGCAAAATTTTAAACAAGTAATTAGTGGAGAGTGGAAGAACATTTGATAACTTCTGAGTTGAGACTATCGATGTCATCATTAAGCGAGCTTTGATGGCATTGAGTTGTCATTTAGTGCATCTTGATGGCAATTATTCACTATATTTTCCTCTGTTTACGAAAGGTTATAAGTTAGATCTTCCACTCCTGTTACTTATGCTTCACTCTTAAGAAAAAATGATGTTGACTCTTCTTTCTCTATAAATGAAATGCAAGTCACATCGGAACTCATACTTTGCTTTGGCAAGTCAAGTTGATAGGTTCCATCATTTGTGAGAGTTGTTTCCATTTCTTTTATTTTTTCCTTAATGAAGAGTTGTTTTCATTTTAATGAGCAAAAGCTTTCAAATCTTATTCCCCACAACAAAATCAAGCAGTTAACCCTAATTGATATAGGCCATTTTTTGTAATGACACTTTCGTTGTTTAAGTCGAGTGATGTTAGTGGCTGAACTATTAGATATCAGCAAAATTTTAAACAAGTAATTAGTGGAGAGTGGAAGAACATTTGATAACTTCTACAGTTGAGACTATCGATGTCATCATTAAGCGAGCTTTGATGGCATTGAGTTGTCATTTAGTGCATCTTGATGGCAATTATTCACTATATTTTCCTCTGTTTACGAAAGGTTATAAGTTAGATCTTCCCTCCTGTTACTTATGCTTCACTCTTAAGAAAAAATGATGTTGACTCTTCTTTCTCTATAAATGAAATGCAAGTCACATCGAGAACTCATACTTTGCTTTGGCAAGTCAAGTTGATAGGTTCCATCATTTGTGAGAGTTGTTTCCATTTCTTTTATTTTTTCCTTAATGAAGAGTTGTTTTCATTTTAATGAGCAAAAGCTTTCAAATCTTATTCCCCCACAACAAAATCAAGCAGTTAACCCTAATTGATATAGGCCATTTTTTGTAAATGACTTTCGTTGTTTAAGTCGAGTGATGTTAGTGGCTGAACTATTAGATATCAGCAAAATTTTAAACAAGTAATTAGTGGAAGTGGAAGAACATTTGATAACTTCTGAGTTGAGACTATCGATGTCATCATTAAGCAGAGCTTTGATGGCATTGAGTTGTCATTTAGTGCATCTTGATGGCAATTATTCACTATATTTTCCTCTGTTTACGAAAGGTTATAAGTTAGATCTTCCACTCCTGTTACTTATGCTTCCTCTTAAGAAAAAATGATGTTGACTCTTCTTTCTCTATAAATGAAATGCAAGTCACATCGAGGAACTCATACTTTGCTTTGGCAAGTCAAGTTGATAGGTTCCATCATTTGTGAGAGTTGTTTCCATTTCTTTTATTTTTTCCTTAATGAAGAGTTGTTTTCATTTTAATGAGCAAAAGCTTTCAAATCTTATTCCCCACAACAAAATCAAGCAGTTAACCCTAATTGATATAGGCCATTTTTTGTAATGACACTCGTTGTTTAAGTCGAGTGATGTTAGTGGCTGAACTATTAGATATCAGCAAAATTTTAAACAAGTAATTAGTGGAGAGTGGAAGAACATTTGATAACTTCTGAGTTGAGACTATCGATGTCATCATTAAGCGAGCTTTGATGGCATTGAGTTGTCATTTAGTGCATCTTGATGGCAATTATTCACTATATTTTCCTCTGTTTACGAAAGGTTATAAGTTAGATCTTCCACTCCATTACTTATGCTTCACTCTTAAGAAAAAATGATGTTGACTCTTCTTTCTCTATAAATGAAATGCAAGTCACATAGGAACTCATACTTTGCTTTGGCAAGTCAAGTTGATAGGTTCCATCATTTGTGAGAGTTGTTTCCATTTCTTTTATTTTTTCCTTAATGAAGAGTTGTTTTCATTTTAAT